>OZ034817.1:28774351-31473829 GCA_964030455.1 Linum trigynum | reverse complement strand
TTTTTAATGTATTTTATTCTAATTTCAACTAAAAACAAAACGTTATTTTTAGTAACGTTGTCTATCTATACTATATATAACGCAGATTCATGGGTTGAATTTTCTCTATTTCAAATTTCGAGCAACCAGAGTGAAAGTAGGAAGGGTATTTTTGTCTTCACAATTAGTTATTTATTTTGTATAAAAATATATAAGCACCAACATTTGAACCATGCTCTCTTTAAACAAAGACAAGAAACATAACCAATTACACTAAACAAATACATTGTATACTTTTTATTACAAAACATACAAAAAGTTAAAATCTGAAAAACATATGACTTTTGCATAACGATAAGATAGCTCACTAAGTCTCCCGTAAGTATCTTGATGGTGCTTGATACTTCAATTTTCATATTTGATTATTTTAGTTCTAGACTATCCTCCAATCTATAAAATATATGAAGGAGATTCATGGGTTAAATTTTCTCAATTTCAAATATCCAGCAACCAGTGTAATTTTTGGAAGTAAAAAATTCATTACCACACTTTAATTAGAATGATTCGTTTAAACATTTATGTTGGGTTTTAAATCCGTCACACTGATTTTAGCGTTTTCGCTAGACTTTTAAATTCGTTAGGTTCTATTTCACTTTCTAATTTATTTTTTATTTTATTTTTATTCTGATGGAGGGGCGCAAACTCTCCCAGTCTCTAAACCTGGATAAGAGGAAACAAAGAAGCGGAAATCTCGCAGCCATAACTCTGTCACCAACTCGCGCGTTCTTGGGACCTCTCCATAGAGCCTTCGACACATTTCCTGCCAGAAAAAGCTAATCAAGGAGCACCATAGAGGTCCAATAAGTCTCCCTAAGCCGTGTTTTGCTTTACAACCACACCTACATATGAGAGTCGGAGACCCCAAGAGCTGCTACAGAAAAAATTACCAACTCGGCTAACAATACTCCTCGAGAAACAACATTCGAAAAACAAATGATCTCAGGTCTCACTATTGGCATGGCATAAAATCCATCTATCTTCCTTTAATTTATCCCACCACATCAACTTTACCTTGGTTACTATCGCATCTATGGCCACAATCCATGCTATGATACTCTCATGCGACACATAGAATTTACTCTAAAGAAGAGCAGATTAGTGTTGTTTGCTCTTCACAGAACGTATTGTATCCCAGAATGGGCTCACTGAGTAGCTGGGCATCAATTTCTCATTCCAAAAGCCTTCATCACCCTGCTTCCTTATAAACAGCTGCACAATTAGCCGAAATTTCACAATTCGTCTCCACGCTCTATTTTCTCTATTTTCAGCTGTCAAACAACAAAAGTATGGTGTGTTTTTCATAAATCCAATTATCAAACCAAGCTACACATAATGAAAAAGTAAGTTATCATCATTCTAATAAAATCACCTATTTTGACGATTCCAATATCATTTTCGCTTCTATAATATATATGGTACTAATCGTTGGTTACAATTTACTTCAATCTAATTTTGGCCTTTAGATTAATCTAACAGTTTTATTAGACCATATTAAAATAATAATTTAATATGATTTGAATTATGATACAAAACCCAAACATAAAAACTCTACAAAATCCCAACCATAAAACTATTTATCGAACGAACATGTATTTTTAATAACAATAGAGTTATTTTTAACAATTATAATATTAATTTTGTGTGATGTTAACAATTATCATAATTTTTTTTTCCATTGAATCAGTTGCAATTGTATTACCAAACTATATGCAAAGTACATATAGTGCCTGATACAACGAAAGGATTACTCAAGACAAGTAACCCTGCAGAGAAGAAAAGAACTCCCCCACAAACCCCACCTGACTACTCTAAGCTCTCCAAACCAAACTATAGGAAACCAGCAGCCACCAGGTCTGCCTGTAAATCACTGTCTACACTACCCAAATACAAAAGATCAGAAGTAATTAATCTACTAAGAGTTGCAGCATCCCTTGGAGCTATTTGATGCTGTCAATTACATCTTTCACGCCACAGGTAAGCAATACAAGCACACCAGAAGACTCCTATTACCCTCCCAATCGAGGAACCCTTTTTGCTCAAAGCCACTGCAGCCTGCACACTCCCTTGCCAACTCGATCTACAAAGCAGATGACCTTCCCTCCAGCAAGAAACAACCTGCAGTGAGTAAGTACACTGAAAAAACAAGTGCTCCCTGGTCTCCAAGGCCCCCCTGCAAAGCAAGCATGAGCCATCCAGAATCTTACCCCATCTGACCAGCTTATCCCTGGTAGTAATACCTTCCATCAGAACCAGCCAAGTGATCAAACTGTTGTTAGGCAGATGCTTTTTACCCCAGACCAGTTTTGACCAATCTACTCGTTGATGTTCAATACGCAGAGCATTCCATACAGTGGATACCTTATAAACAGGGATCAGCTTACCATCCTAACTAGGAGTGTCACCAGCCATTGTTAGATGAGCCTGAAGTAAAGGTCGAAGCTTGAGGACCCTTCTCCATGCCCAAGAACTACTTGGACTCACATTCATAGTCCAAACACTACCCTGTTTGACTCTGTATCTCCACATCCAAGCCACCCAAATTGCACCACTTTTCATCATAAGAAGCCAAATCATTCGAATAGTACATGCTCTATTCCAAGCCAGGAGATCCTTGATGCCCAGTCCCCCCTCTCCTTTTGGTCGAGCCAGTCTCTCCCAGCCAATTTTTTCTCTACCCTCATTACCCCCATGCCAAAGGAATCTTGAGCATACAGCATACACCTTCTTTAAAACCTTTTTGGGAAGGAGGAAAACCTGCATCCAATATTGCAGGATGCCCATAAAAACAGAGTTAATCAACTCAAGTCTACCTGCATAACTCAATTTCTTTGCACGCCAAGTCCCAATCTTCTGAGTGATTCTCTCAACCAATTTATCACAATCAGTTGAGGAGAGCTTTCCTTAAAATAATGGGAGTCCCATGTACCTGACATGGAGTTTTCCCTCTTGAAACCCAGACAACTGAAGAGCATTACTCTTATACAGCTCAGAAAGCCCCCCAAAATAAATTTCACATTTGCTCGAGTTACATTTAAGTCCAGAAAGAGAGTAGAACTCAGATAACAACTCCTGAACTTTGCATATTGCTTGTGCAGAGCCTTCTGTAAAGATCAGAAGGTCATCTGCAAAGCATAGGTGAGTCAAACCTATGTGTTTGCACTGAGGGTGGTAAATCAGTTGCTTTGTTTCAGCAGCTCTGTTAAGAATAGAAGATAGCCCTTCCATGGCAATGGTGAAGAGGTAGGGGGAGAGAGGATCCCCCTGCCTTACCCCTCTTTTTGCCCCAAAGAAACCACAGAGCCCCCCATTGATGCAAATACTAAACTTAGAAGTCTTAACACATAGTTTAATCCAGTACAAGAACTTGACAGGGAATCCCATAGTTTCCATCATTAAAAACAGATAATCCCAGTTTACCGAGTCAAAAGCTTTCATCAAGTCAATTTTGATAGCACATCGAGAGGAGAGATTCCTTCTACCATAACTACTGACTAATTCCTGAGCCATAAGAATGTTATCCACGATTCTTCTCCCTTCTATAAAGGCTGATTGATTATTACTTATAACACTAGGGAGAACCTTCTTTAGTCTATTTGATAGAAGCTTAGCAATGATCTTATAGAGAATGTTAATGCATGAAATTGGCCTGAAATCTTTAAGCTTACAGGCAGAGGTTACCTTAGGAATCAAGGAGACAACAGTAGAATTAACACTGCTAGGAAGCCTGCCAGAGGAAAAGAAATCAAGGACTGCTGCTGTGATGTCCTCTCCAATGATAGACCAAGTTTTCTGAAAGAAGCCAGCAAAGAATCCATCAAGGCCAGGTGCCCGATGTGGATTCATGTGCATGACTACTAATTTAACCTCTTCAGAAGTAACAGCCCCACAAAGCATTAACCTCTCATCCTCAGACAGCCGCTTAGTGACCAGAGCCTCCAGCTCCAACTTACTTGTATTCACTGCCTGATCCACCGTCCCAAATAAAGTCTGATAGAAACTCACTACTTCCTCAGCTATAAGCTTAACATCTGTGATCTCCTCTCCTGAATCCAACACAAGCTTCCTAATAGCTTTCTTTGCAGTCTTGATTTTAACTGACTGATGAAAGTACCTGGTGCCTCTATTCCCCAAAGTTAAAGCTCTAATTCTGGCCTTCCTCCAATACAACCCTTCCTCTGCTACCTTCAATTCCTCCCACTTCTTCTGATGAGCAGTAACTGCTGAGAAATTTTCTGTGGAAGGAGATCTCAGAGCCTCTTGCTGAGCTGCAAGATAGAGACTCTCAGCCAACTTTACTTGACCACTCAGATCCTGGAATGCTTCTTTATTCAATTTCTTTAAACCCTTCTTCACCTCATTTAACTTGACCTTGACCCTGTGGATAGGCACTCCCTGGACCTGAGTATCCCACCCCTCTTGAACAATCTGCATAAAGTCAGGATGTTCAGACCAAAAATCGAAGTACTTGAAAGGTTTAGGTAGTGTTCCCTGATCAGGCTTGGTGGAAACTAAGATTCCACAGTGATCTGAGAAGGAGCCTATAACCACTTCCACCATACATTCTGGAAAAGCATCAAACCACTCCTCATTCACCAACACTCTATCCAGACGTCTCGCAATAGGGTTCCTCTCCTGTCTATTTGTCCAGGTAAAGTGTGGCCCTACCACTCGATGATCAAACAACTCCATGGAAGACACCCAACCTTTAAAATCACCCATATAGCTAGTCATATCACTTAGATTTGAAGTATCAGAGGGGCAGAGAACCGCATTAAAGTCTCCCCCACAATCCAAGGCATAGAAGAAAATTTTAGAGGGGTCATAGCATTGTATGTAACCCTACGCTCAGCCTCTTCATTTGAACCATAAACACCAGTAATAAAACAGGACTCCCCATCACTACTTTGGACCATAAGATGCACAAAGTGCTTACCAGGCAGCAAGACCCTCGCAGTAATCTTATCAGGGTTCCAGTAGACCCACAGCCTCCCCAAATCACTCTCTATATAATTCAAGAACCTATGCCAACCAGGACAAAAACTCTTAGCAACCTCCTCAGACTTGTGCTGTCTTATTCTAGTTTCGATAATGACCACTATATCTACATTATAACTACGCAGAGTTTGGACAAAACCCTGCCTCTTAGAGGGTTTATTAAACCCTCTAACATTCCAGAATAGTATCTTCATGGCAGAGGTGGAGAGGTAAGCCTCCCACCCTTCTTGCTACCCTTTTTTGGTGCCTCCTGCAGTTTGATAACATCATCTTCATTATACTTGTTAAACACTTCGAAATTCCGAGCCATGTTCAATACACTCTTAGGCAATGCTGTCAAAGCCGAGCCGGAGTATGACCCGGTAACGTGAACGGCTCGGTCATTAGTGATCCAGCCGACATTAGATCGCTTAAAAACCGTTTGAGAACCGGTACATTATAAACAATATAATATCATAGTAGAACACACATAAAGTAATAATTCAATGATTTAATGAGTAAAAATGATAATTACAGGTACCATTTAATAATTCTACACAACATATATATACAGCAACTAAAAAAAAAAACCCAACCTAATCCTAAGCGACAACGCCGCTTCCCCACCCATCACTCTCCTTCCTTCCGCTTCCCCATCTCCCTCCCTCTCTCCTTCCTCCTCTCCCACCGCTGCACCTATTTTCATTTTTCAGCCACTATAGCCTTCTGCAATTCCTCAAAAATCCATCACCTCATCCTTTCTTAACCCGTAAATGCTCTTCCTCGTCCCAATCCGCGAAATGGCTCGGATTCAATCCAAACCTCTGGTGAGACAGGGCAACTTAGCGGGGAGCTGCTTGCGACGGTGGCGACGGGATGTCAGCGCCGGGAGCGGGGAGCTGCTTGCGACGGTGGCGACGAGATGGAAGCGCCGGGAGCGGGGAGATGCTTGCTACAACAAGGACTGGCGATGGCGATGGCGACTGGGGATGGCGATGCCGTTGGGAAGCACCAATGCCGGGACAAGAGGTGTTGATGGCCGATTCCACGATTGGCCTTTTCTATTTATTTTTTTTAGGGTAAATCAAACGGCCGAACCGCGCGACCAGCTCGAGCGGTTAACCGCTTCGGCCGGTCGCCGACCACTGTATAAAATCGTGGCAGTTAAATAGCTGATCCGAGCCGGTTTTACGGCCGAGTGGCGGCTTTGGCGGTCCGGCCGGCCGGCTCGGTTCGGCTTTGACAACCCTGCTCTTAGGGCTGGGGCTAGGGGACCACACTCGATGCTTACTGCCATTTACCACAAGCTGAAAATTATCTTCTGAAGGGAGATGAGGAGATAGAGCAGCCTCCTGGAACTGAGTGTCCAGGTTAGCACACTGGATTATATTTGACCCAACCATCACAGAGGTATTAATTGGGGTAACCACTTGATCCATCATCTTCTCCTTGCCCTTATTTTGCTCACCAGCCTCATTCCCCACCTTGTCCACTTGGCTACCTGAAGATACTCCCCCTCATTTGCTTTTCTCCACGTCAACCCTCTCCTACACCCTGTTATCCTTCCTCACCCAGACTTTCTCACCCTGTTTATTTGCACAACCATAATCCAGCCCAAACGAACAACACCCCTGACAAACAGGAGGAAGGAAGCTGTATTCCACACCCACCCTAATCGAAGTATCATCATCAGGCCAGACTAGGACGTGATCAGGAAAGTCCCCCGAAGCACGCAGTTCCACTAGGACCTTTGCCACCCCTAAACGTCCACCTAGCCTGGTGGTTTGGTCGACACCGAGAGGTACACCCAACCAACTCCCCATTCGACTCAACCCCTGAAAATTGACATACTCAAGAGGAGTATTAGTGAACCTTACCCAGATAGGCAAAGCCTTCCTTCCAAGGTCCTCAACATTAATCCCCGGCTTCCATGGACGCAGGTATAGCAGATTGTAAAAAAGTGAAAGCAGGGGCCACTCTCCAGTATCCAATCGCAGGTGGCCTGGGTAGGTAGCTGTATCAGGATCAGCTTATCTCCCAGAAGCGAAACACGAACTATCCCATCTCTGCCCCAGATCTTGTTTGCCCACCTCCGCAGCACAGGAAGCGATGGAGCTTCATGAAGAAATTGCCCGACCAGGCTGTGCTTCCAGCGAGCGGCACCCTCGTCAATGACAGTTTTGGGCATACGGAGGCCGCCTTTGTAGACCTCAGGCTTGACATAGCATAGGCGATTCGCCTCAGAGATGCCGAACAGGTCCGCCCAAGGCTTCACAGGAACTCCCTGGGTCGAAGTCGCATTCGGAGGCGATGAAGAAGAAGAAGCCATTGCAGAAAAACCAACCTCACTCGCACACCGGCGTAGGGGCCGGTGCGACCGGCACGCTTGATCGGAAACCTAGCGGCCAAATTTTTTTATCATAATCAACATAAATTTTCATTTATAAAATAATTTATTAATGATATCATGAACATCAATAATATGAACAAACAATATTAATAGACAACTGTGATACTGGATCATACTGTTAACAATGAAATGATGTATTGTGAATAATCTACAAATTGAAACATTGCCAACATAAGCAAAATCGTTAACCATGTATATCTCATATGAACGGGAAGCAGCCAGTGAATGAACTGTCACTGAAGCAATTAAACTAAAGTCTGAATATCAACAGTTAATAAATAAAGCTTCCAAACTTTGACTGTAGCGGAAGAATAAGATGCCAGGCATATACGAAGCAACGGTAGCGGTTATCGAATATATTCCCCGTTATTAACAATATCAGTTTTGTCTAGTGTAAATCCGTCCTATCTGAAAATGATATATGAAACCAAAAATTTATTTTGGAAAGAAGCTAACTCGCTCCTACTGTCACTCTAGAAAATGGCCAAGTGTAACCACCTCCTAAAGCGTAGTATAGCGGGTTTGTGTTTTAATGTCAACCCGGGTCCTAGATGTGATAACTACTCCGTGAGTTCTTATTAGTTAGCAGTGGAACTTTAGTGAAGGTCCAAATAAGCAAACAAGCAAGCAATTAAACGGTTGTTTTCAATTCACCCGGATATGGTTCCCCCTAGACTGCAATTAAGCAGGATTGTAATTTACCAAGTTCAATTTCAATGATAGTTATACTGCGGGAGGTTCTTAAACAGTCTGAAGTCTCGACTAAAGGTCTCCAGACCCTCTCAATCTGAGTCCCCAGCGGGCGACTAACCTCCACCGGAGTAAACAGATTGAGGCCCTAACGAACCAAACCTCCACTACCGAAGCAAATTCGGTACAGAATAATGAATTGGCTCCTCGACTAAAATCGCCAATTCACTACCTTCAATTAAGGGTGCTCTATCAACCTAGGCAGATATTCTCTTTCTAGGTCAAAGCAGAAATAACAGGAATTTGATTAGTTCAAACCTCAATTGGACATAATCATATCAATGAATCTATACTTGGGTTCATACAATCAGACCTAACATACAAATCTAGGGTTCTTCATACCCAGGTGAATAAGAAAACTACTCTATAGAGAGAGATGGGAAATCTAGCTCAGATGCAGAAACCATACTGTGAAGGATGATAATCTGCTTCTGGCACTCAATCAGGTCTTCTCCAAGCTCAAGTCGGGCTCCAATGGTGATGGAGATCGATCTATGACACTTGCAGAGTCAGGTTTGTCACTTTCTCTCTCTAGGTCGCACTTTTTCTCTCTAAAACTCGGAACCCTTTCTCCTTTGCTGAAAATTGGGTTAAAACCCAGAAAATCCTGACTCACACGGCCAGGCCACACGGCCGTGTGACATCCCCAGCTGCCCGTGTGAGATGTGCAAACCGCGGCGTTTTGATAAGTGACTCAGGCTTCCTACACGGCCACTACCCACACGGCCGTGTGGAATTCCAGGATGCCCGTGTGAGTTCCCTGGAATTTCCACACGGCCACATGGGGTCCCCTACACGGCCCGTGTGACTTTGCCCGTGCAATTTGGTGCCACACAGCCAGGCCACACAACCGTGTAGGTTTTAGGCGTGCCCGTGTGGCTCCATAAGCTTCATGCCACATGTCCAATCTTCGTCCAATCGACCCCTAACTCGTTCCCAAACCTTCATTCACGTACTAGGACCTGAAATATCATAAACAAGAACAACCTAGCGTGAAATCGGCCTAAAACACGAGAATCGACATCTCAAACGACTCAAGAATAGGGGTAAAAACATGTGCAATTAACGGTCTATCAAACTCCCCCACACTTAACCGTTTGCTTGTCCCCAAGCAAACCTAACTCAAACCAATGCAACTCTCCAGACCTCTATAGCAACAAACAACCCCGATCGTCGGTAGAGGATTTTCTAGATCATATAGCAGCTTACGAGGTCAACTGGTCTTCTAAGACGTTCCCTATCTCTCTCAATGCGAGTACTAGACTCAAGTCAGGATCATGAGAAGAAGTGGAAGTAAGACAGTCACTTCATGGATACAGGGACTCACACCCTTCACAATCAAGGACTCGTGGTACCGGGGTGCTTTTTCACCTCATTTCACCGTTGGAACCCCTTTTTCACTTTCATTTTACTTTTTTTTTTTCATTCACTTAGCGGGGGTTCCAACTACAGTCTTTCACACGGTCGACCCTTATTAGTCGAGCAAGAGCAATTTTTGTACATCTGGCGCTCGCCAGAGCACTTCTTTTAATTCCTTTTCCTCAACTCGTGTGGAGGGTCAATGAAATTAAGGGGGGTCGGAAGCTCTATCCGTGCCCTTAAAAACACATCCTCAAGTAGGCAAACCGTTCAACGGGTGGGAGGTTTACTTGTACTAGAGACAGCTTAGCTTCACCTTGTAGGAGTACCCCACTAAGGATCACTAAAATCTCTTCCAAAACCCGATTTTGTGCAATGAACGGTGCCGCACACATTGGGCTTACCCCATGTTTACGATTTCGATGATTTTGACATGGAGGACCAACTGCATTTCAATTTTCACATGAGCACCCTGTTCGATACACGAGTCCATAACACAATCCAAATAGAGTCACCATTATCACATGAATTCAACGATCCTAGCTCCACTAATTCACAAAGTCAACTGGCACAACAGAGAGCTAGATAGAAAAAATCTTATACTTCAACATCCTTCATAGTGCTACACTACCTCCCTAGGTTGCACATTACTATAGAGACTGTCAATTCAAAGCATACTGAGCAGGCAATTTGCAAGGAAACACGTACTTGGAGCCCTCAAATTTAAAAATTTGGACAATGGACTAGGCTCCAAGCACACAAACATATCTAATGCAGTCAAAAGAGAAACATTCCCCCCACACTTAAGACCGACATTGCCCTCAATGGAGAAGAGGGAAGGATGAGGGGAACGATGTTACCGGTGTGCACGGACTACATGAGACTGGAAGCGGACCAGTCGGAGTGAAGAGGACTGGAGAGGGGACCAGTCAGGGACAAAGCACAGCTAAAGGGAGCAGAAGACTCAAACACAATATGTTAGGTCCAATGGTCAGCCCAATAATACATCTAACAAAACAAAAGAAAACAAACCAAAACCAAACCAGTTTACAATCCGACCCAAAACAAAAGAAATAAATGGAAACCGTGGTGGGGTTGCCTCCCCACAAGCGCTTCTTTACCGTCTTTTAGCTGGACACCCATGGTGGATACTCAGCGGGGTGCAGGGACAGGTGCCTCCAAGAGCGGATCCACATCGCTCTTGAGGTACAGCTTCAGATTGAGGCCGTGCACCCGACGGGCGAGTGACTACTCGGATGGCCAGGGTGGTCGTGGTGCGGGAGGTGGAACCAACTCATAGTGGTCTCCACCTTTCTTCCGTGTAGGTTTAGCCACCTGCTGCTTCGACCGCCACTCCTCTTTGATCCTTTTGTTTGGCGGTGAGGTTGAAGGGAGTGGCGGCGAAGGCGTGAAGGGGGATCCTGCAAAACGAGATGCACAGGGGGGTACACGACAGGCTCGTGGATCTGGTGAGAAATAGCATGCATAGGTGTGACAGCAGGCATATCACAATGATCAAGGTTAGCCACAGGAAAAGTAGCCTGTTCATTCCCAGCACGCAAGATCAGTTTACCACTATGCACATCAATAAGTGCCTTGGTGGTGGCAAGAAATGGTCTACCCAGAATCAAAGGCACATCCACACCCTCATTTATATCCAGAACAAAAAAATCAACAGAATATGTGAATGCGCCTACTTTAACAAGCAAATCCTCTATGATACCCCTAGGATGCACAATAGAGCGATCAGCTAACTGAATGCTCATCCTAGCAGGGCTAAGTTTACCTAGGTCTAGCTTTTTAAACAGATTGTATGGCATGACATTTATGCTAGCGCCTAGGTCCGCCAAGGACTTCCCTACATGCATGCTGCCAATATCAAGAGGGATAGTGAAACTCCCTGGGTCTTTGCACTTTTCGGGCAGCTTATTCTGCAAGATGGCAGAACACTCCTCGCTCAGCATCACTGTCGAAAGATCCCCAAGTTTCTTCTTGTTGCTGAGGAGATCCTTCATGAACTTTGCGTACTTGGGCATCTTCGACAGTGCCTCCATGAAAGGTATGCTGACGTTGAGCTGCTTCAACATTGCCATAAACTTGGCAAACTCAGTCTCCAGCTTATCTTTGTGTAGTCGAGTGGGGAAGGGAAGCTGGGGTACATGCTCCTTGACCACTGGTTGTGGCTTGGGAGCAGGGGCTTCCTTCTCCACCCTCACTTCTACATCGTCGGCTGGAAGTGCTGAAGCAAGCAGTGGCTCTTCCTCCCTAGCCTGGGCAGGAACCGCCGATGTGGACTTGCCACTCTTGGTGGTGATGGCATTTAGCTTCTGGCGCGACTCCCGTGGATTGGGGATGGTTTTGGCAGGTAGAGTTCCCGGGGCCCGGGTATTAATTTGGCGAGCTATGTCACCAACCTGGTTCGGTAAATCTTGCAAAAATGGCACCCTGGTTCCTCTGGCTTGTCTCCAGTGAGGCTATGTTTTGGTCCATCCTCGTGAAATTCGCCTGGCTGCAGTCATGAATGCCGCTAGAATGTTTTTCAGCTCCGTCATCTGATTATCTGGAGCCAGAGCTGCTGTTGGCTCGGCATACTAACGCTGAGGCTGCTGGAGTGGTTTCCCCTGCCTAGGCTGGTAGGGTTGCTGCTGTGGGACTGGCCCCTGTCTAGCCTGGAAAGGCTGCCTCTGCTGAAAACCACCTGCTGGTGCTGGGAAACTAGGTGGTTTAGTGGTGTTGCTACTCCAAGCGAAATTGGGATGCTGGTACCACCCCTCATTGTATGTATTGCTGTACGGGTCAAGGCGCCGAGCATTGGCGATGAATTCCAACTGCTCTTGGGGGGTAGAAGACTCCCGCATAGCCTGGCAGTCTTCCACCAGATGATTTAAGCTCTCACACCATTGACATTGAGCTACTAGAGGTCCGCCCAGACCTCTGCCCGGAATAAGACTATTGGGCTGCTTCAATGTCTGCACTAACTCGGCCACCTGCTGCTCGAGCCCGGAGTTGGCCTCCATGGCGTGCACACCACGATCCCAAGAATTTCTGCCTCTGGTGCTCTGTGCCTAGGAGTGATCTCTAGCAGCCAAGGTACTGATCATCTGGTTCAGTTCGGGTGGAGTCTTAGTAAGAATATCCCCTCATGGGCATAGAGACTCAATCACCCTCTGGCTGTCCGGAGAGAGAGCATTGTAGAAGTTCCCCACGGTGAATGCATCACTGAAGCCATGATGGGGACACTGCCAGAAAAATCCCATGTACCGCTCCCATGCATCACGAAGTGACTCGTCTGGCTCCTGGCGAAACTGAGTGATCTCTCGCTGAATCTCTGTAGTCTTCGATGCCGGATAATACCTGTGCACGAACTTGTTGGCCAGATCGTCCCAAGAAGTCATGGACAATGGGGGCTGGGTCTCCAACCACCTCTTAGCATTCCCTGCCAGAGAATGGGGAAAGAGGTGAAGGCGGATTGCGTCATCAGGGACACCGTTCGTCAGCTGCAGAAAACGGGAAAGATGCACCCTTGCCTCCTCATCCTTCAAGCCATGAAACTGGATAGAGGATGTAATGAGTTGAATCCAGCATGGCTTGATCTCGAAGTTGTTCGTTGGAATGGGTGGCTAGAGGATGACAGGGCTGATATCAACAATCCGTGGAGTGTAGTAGTACTCCAAGGTGGGACCCAGCAGCGGTGGTTGATGATGAACCCCATCGGCCTGGGGTATTGGATTGTTCCCCAGGATCTGGTTCACTGGGGGAACCTAGAGAGGTATCCCCTGTGGCGGGTTATGGTCTCCTTCCATCTCGTACTCTTCCTCAGAATCGCTGCTCAAGTGGCCGTCTATGCGCTCCTCCGTAGCCAGTCTAGCTCGCTATTGTCTCCTAAGTTGGCGACAGGTGCGTTCAAGCTCTGGATCCAACGACAGTAAACCTCCCGACTGGCTACGGGTCATGCACTACATGCACACAGTCAAACAGCAAACCCGTGAAGGCATAAGTGTGACAAAGCAAACAATGCTAAAACGAAAAAGCAAAATTAACAGAATTCACGTTTCTTCAACAACCTAGCCGTCCCCAGCAACGGCGCCAAAAACTTGACTCGCTCCTACTGTCACTCTAGAAAATGGCCAAGTGTAACCACCTCCTAAAGTGTAGTATAACGGTTTTGTGTTTTAATGTCAACCCGGGTCCTAGATGTGATGACTACTCCATGAGTTCTTATTAGTTAGCAGTGGAACTTTAGTGAAGGTCCAAACAAGCAAGCAATTAAACGGTTGTTTTCAAGTCGAGAGAGGTCAACCGGATATGGTTTCCCCTAGACTGCAGTTAAGCCGGATTGTAATTTACCAAATGGGTTTTAACATTGTATCCCTAATTGAAAACCTTTTGACTCCTGATTATGGGGTTTTAATTTGTGGGGAAATAAACCAGGTGGCTAGGTTATTTGGGCAATCAATTAGTCAGGTACAGGCTCATACTTTCCGGGTTGAGGATCAATTAGAGTTGACTAGCTCCTAACTGATTGCAAAAAGTGAATTCGGGTTTGTTGTTAGGTCCGGTGGAATTTTTTATTTACAACATAGAGTCATATATCCATCTATGTTTTCATTTATTTGTTCTGCAATGTAAGACTTAATATGATGGTGTCCTTCATTGCTTTGTTTAGTTTCTTTTGATGTTCCATTTAAGTCACTTGAAGTTCTACTACTTCCAATTACTTTGACACTCATATATAGGCTTTGGATGTTAAATTTGTGAAAAAAACTCTAATTTTGGGATTCTATTTTTCTGAAGTAGAAACACGAGGCAGAAAACTATTCACTCCAGAAAGCACTTGCAGAAACTAAACAACTATACAAGTAGAGAATACCGGAGCCAATTGAGCAACAAAATGATGATGATAAGGCTCAGTTGGAGTGAGTAAAACCTATGAGTGATCAGCAAAACATAATGCAGGTTTAAATTCTTTCAAGCTCTATATGATTTTGGATTCTCATGGCTTTCAATCATATTGTTGAGTGCCAGATTTATGCGACTCTTGATATGTTTTCCATGGATATTCCTGTTACGCATTCTAGAGTTAGTCCTGAACCTCATGCTCGCAATTGATTTGTGCTGGAGAACTAACTGCAAATACATTAGTTATTTGTTTCATTAAAAGAAGAATATTTTTCCCTGAAAACCTGAACTGTTTTTTGCCTGGGATGTGGAGTTTGCTAGAAATGGAGTGAAGCAAGACTTGGGACGACTTTACCATAACAGGTAAATATGGTCTTGGGTTTACGGTTTTGGTTGGATTTACCAATCCATTTGGTTTCATGTTTCTTATGATACTGCCTAATTATTGTTGTGTTATGTGCTTTATTTAGCTTAATTGCAATTGAAAAGTGGTTTAGTGTTTACCTGATTCAACTATCCATCTGTATCCTAAGGAATTCATTAGCAGGACTGCTATTGCTTATTTGAGATCTTGCGTACACTCTGAATCAATCAAACTATCTTACAGGCATTCTTACAGAGTGCAGCCATTGAGGGACAAGTACATGCTCTGGTGCTGTTTTTTTTGCTTCTGCAGTGGATGTAGGTTTTGTTTTGCTTTTAGTCCATATAATGCAATATCAGCAAGCCTTTTTATTTTCTGTTTTGTTTTTTTCCAGACTCTTAACTGCTTTCATTCGCCTTATTGCAGCAAAGAGGTTATATGAAAGGGCTAATGAGAATGGTTCATTCACCATTCCCTTTATCATATGGACCATGCCCCCTGAACACTTAAAGGCTAGACATGGAGTAGTAAAGAAGTCTTATTTTTACGGGTGGCCTAACTAACTTTCATGTTCCTAGATGTTATCTGCAGAAGGTAAAATGTGTTGTAGAGTTTGTTGTTTTTCTGTTATGATGTTTAAATAGAGAGTGATTAATTTTCCTTTTCCTATCTCTAAAATGTTTATATAGTGAAGGAAATTGGCCACACTAATCAATTCATCGGGCCTGGCCTAGGGTGAGTGGATGGGATACTGATTGAAGATCGTTTTAACAAAGAAGTGATGAAGTTGATTTATTTGTTTGTTATTATTGTAGCTTAGAAGAGAATTGTATCCTTGACTAAAATCTGCATTGGCTTACTTCGAAATGAAGTTCTGAAGTCTGTTGCGGTTATCATTTGGTGATATTGCTTGAGAAGAGGCAAAAGATAAGGAAACAAAAACATATATTGGTGTAGGTTTTAGCTTCAACTAGGTTGGTACCTCTATCATTAAGAGCAAATTCACATACATAAATCAACTTTTGTATATGTAGTCTATTTGGGATAATAATTTCATGTGGTAATGTGGAACTGTCTGTTTGTTATTGATATCTCTACATGTACTTTTGGATGTGATCTCAGGTGCTTACTTATTGTTCCAAATAGTTCTTTTTGTTATGGTTGATATGTGAAGTGTGAAGGCAAATGAGATGCTTGCTTCCGCTAATGAGACATAGCATGAAAAGATTATTCTGTAGGTTTTGCTTCATGTGTATAAAGTTCCCGCTCCACTCTAACTGATCATATTTTTATGATCCAGTAACCACTTGCAATAAGGTTTATATGTTGTTTCTTACAATTAATCCTGTTAGTATACCCAAAATAGTGGTGGTAAAAGGTACACAGCTTGACTTCCCCTAAGGGCTCTCCTTTGTCTCTTGAATAATCCAAAACAATGTTGGAACATGATAAAATCAATAAGCCTTCTTAAGACACTTCTGGTGCCCCAAAGATGCCCTTTGGTGATGAAGAGCAGATATTGGAGAACCAATAACTGGTACTTTTCTCGGCATTTCCCGTGGTTGATACAAAAGGGTTGGACCGAATTCATAAAATTAGGCAATCTTTTTTCTTTTGTTAGTGACTTAGTGTTGTTTAATTAGATTGCCTCATTAGCTACTCTTTGAAGTGCCGCCACACCGCTGTTGGGAATAACAGTTGCGGTGTTGGGATTTGGGAACTATAAGATTCACAAGTTAGATTATGGGAGAACCCATATATTTAAGAGTTGTCGACGAGTAGGTTGGGAATGTTTTTGGACACATTTATTTTTCATCTTTCTCGACTTGATTGTATTGCATGCTTAATTTTGATTACTCGCGTTCCCAAAATATTTCGACTAATTAAGTAGGTCAATGACTATTCCTAGATTGTTGTATGATTGTTGTACCTCTTCCAACTAGCAATGGTTTCGATATTGGATTGGATGTTGCTGGGGATTTTTTTTGGTGGTGGTTGTACAAAGCAACTTAGTAATGCAAAATATTAAAAAGATATATCTTTTAAGCAATTTATGACAACAATAGGAAATGCAAAAATTTTCTGAAACTTGGAAATAAAACTACAGACAACATTAATGTAAGGATGACCTAATAATAATAAAAATATATGAACTAAGTATTACAATCAACAAAGTAACACAAAAAGTATTTTAAATTTGTCAATAAATTATTGACAAAATTCCAAAATCATTTGAGAATATGAAGGAATTGACTAACATAAAAAATGCAAAAACTAAAATTCACTGACCAACGGGTCGAGTAAAGGTAATTCATGCATAGGAATAATGTTGTTTTCTTCGTGAAAAAAATATTCTTCGTGATAAGTTTGAACACACAAATATCCCTTTTTTTCTCCTGTGAAAGTGGCGTAAAACCCTAAGAGCCAAAACCACCGTCTCTCTTCCAAAACTCCGAACCAGAGCGCTCTTCTTCTTCCTCGTCGTCTTCCTTTTTCCTTGCAGATCCCTTACTGCTTCTACGGTAATTTCAATGAGGCTCGCTGTCGCAACCGCCCCTCCGAGATCGGGGTACCCGTCACGAACGATCGGAGTCGCCATCGACCTTAATTTGTGGTGGATCGAACACCTTTGGTCCGGTCTCGACCTTAGGGTCGAAACCGGGATCTGGTCTGCGAATTTTGAGATTTTGGGTTCGGGAGTACAGTTACGTGTGGGGAAGTGTATTCACACCCCACAACGCCCCAGGATGGGTACTACTTAAATAGAAAAGTTTTTAAGGGTTTGGTGTATTATTATTTGCGGCTTTATTAATGTATTTAATTTAATGATTTGATTAATTAGATAGTTATTAATATTTGATCATACGTCTATTGACGTAATTCTCAAAATTAAAGAAAGAGTTTTTGGTTAGTTGGACTCGAACCTATTGGTTGCCTACGTACCCGAGTAGTCGGGATCAAAGTCCACGTAGTTCGATAAAATTGAAACGTCTTGAAATATGAAATTTAACACATTCTATTGATTGTATTAATGTTTGAGATTGAGTTTTTTTTTGGAAAGGGTTTTGATATTTTGCTTTAACAACCTATTTATTGATAATTGTTAAAGAGTTTGACTAACGAAACCACGGTCTATTGACCCTAGTTTCGTATTAAGGACTCTTAGGGGAAAATATGTAAACGAGCAAAGATGACTTTCAAAAGTTGATAATTCCAATGGGAGTTGAGCATCATAACATTTTTCAAGAGATAGGTTTTTGGTATTAACCTAGCGGAGGATCGTATAACATTCGATTCGATTTACGTATTAAGGTAGTTTGAGATTAAAAATAAAACAGTTTATTCTTGAAGCAATTGTCAGGCGTCCAGCTTAGTGGTAATATGTCTGGACTGTGGAACATATTTTGAGAGTTAGGTCAAAAGTTCGAAACTCAACAAGTTCACATTTTTTCATGGTTCAGGAAACCGTACCAGACATCATACCGGATTTCTTTTTGGTATGATATTTTGTGGTACGACCGTGGTTTAATCGTTTCATGCCGGTAAATACCGTTTTTGTAATAATAATATTTATATTTTGTCAAAAAACCGTGCCGGCAAAATAAAGCTACCGTTTCGGAGTAATACCGGACTATACCGGAAATACTGAAGAATAAATACTAAATACTCATATAATGGATTGAAGTGGGGGCTAGCTAGGTAGGGGCTGCAAATGGAGAGTGGTCTGTCGTTCAAATAATTTAAAATCTTATAGGAAGAAGAGGGATGGTAAAAAGTAAAAAAAAAAAAAAAAACATTGTGTTTTTATGGCTATGGGCTATGGCAAATGGGGAGAGGAGACCCAAGGCATTAGGCTAATGGACTTCCTTAAGAAAAAGCCCATGAACACCTAGACCTAGAGAAACCCTACGTGCGCTCCCCTCCCTTTCACTCTGCCGTCTACACTTCTCGTCTCTCCCTTCTCTCATATCTCATTCTCAAAACTAAAATTGAACCAAGATTTCCACAAATATGAAAATAAAAACAAAAAAAGTAGAAAATCCAAAATCTCATCCTTCTTTCCTCTGGTGGCGGGGATAACATGGAGCTCTTTCCTCTCTTTCTTCTTTCAACAATCGCTTCTTCCTCTTCATTCTTCTTCCGCGTCCGAGCAGCCGGCCAGATGACGGTGTGACGGTGACGGGATGGCCTGGCAAGCACGATGGCCAGGTGCAGGGATGTGGCTGACGACGGGGTTAGGCGGTGGACATGGAGCAGCGGCCGCGGTGCGGAGGCGGCAACAAGGTCCAGCTAGTTGGTGATGTTTGGTTGCAAACAGCCAACCGCCGGCAGGTTCAAAACCGGCCGGTATTTCGCGCCAGCCCGGTTCGAATTAAAAAACCGGCCGATACAATATCTTTGCTATTAAACTCCTACCGTTTCATTTTTGGTCCGGTTCCCGGTTTTTCCGGTAGAACCGGCCGGTACGATCCGGTTTCCTGTTCCATGCATTTTTTAGCTCGTTTTTCAACAGAAGGAAGGTGGCAGCAGGTAATTTAATGGAAATTAGAGGGGTATTTAGGTTTTACTGCGGTAAGTTTTTTAGGTTTTACTGAATTTTGTTTGGCTTTAGATTTCTGGGTTTGGATTTCTGATTTGCTTCTTTTTGGGTTTTGATTTTATGGCCTCGGAAGCTATAGGAAAAGGCGAGTACCGAGACTGCACCGCCGCCGAGGACAGTAGCGCCGGTGACGGGATGAGGTAAGGGCTCGTTTTATGCCTTTGATTTTGACTCTACTTGAAGGGTTCTGACTTCTATACTAAATTGATGTGGGTAGGAGTTCTCGAGGTTGGAAATGAATGCTATTGTGCATTAGAAAATGATGTTTGGTATGTTCTTTAGCTATTATTTTGGTATGCTGAGTTTTAATGTTTGATTGTTTTAGGTTTATGATTTGAAAACCCAGATTTGTGTTAAAATGACAATAGTTCTTAAACTTGATAGCTACCTGAAGTCACTACTATTGCGTGAGATCCTTAGGAGCTTTGTGTCATTTCTCATGAATGATTTCGATTCTTACTATGTTGGGCTGATGTAGGTATAAACTTTGGGATTGATTAAGTTGTCAAATTAGTGGTTTTTATGATGTATGTAAATCTGCGATCTTTGTGCTCGTGGTGCTTGAATCTGGGAGTCTGTTTTGTGGTGTTCATAATAATTTTTGGAATTGTGAAGTTTATGGCTTGAAAAATCAGATGGAAATTTTGTGTTTATAACTGGAATTTTGTGCGAATACGGTATCTTTCAAATATGAGATTTCTATAAGTTTATTGTAGCTTATGCGTTTTGATGTTAGCTTAGTTGTACATGTGGTGGAAAGCTAAGTAAAACTACTAAAACGAAACACATATAGGAAACGTGTAGCTTCTAACATGTGATATGATTGATCAATGGAAATACTGATAAGTGGAAACAATGAAGTAGATGACAAAAGCTAATATAGGTATATAAAGAACTATAATGAACTTGTAAAGAAAGCAAGCAAAAATCCGATTTGTTTGTTTATTTTGTTATCATGGTGGTGAGATTAACCATCTTGTAATTTGGTTGGAGTTAATTTTAGCTAGATTGCTTTTAGAGATCTAAGTCGACTTGTACTGCTTTGATTAAGCATTATATGGATACTGGATGATGATTTATGATTTTTAGTGACTACCAACCTTTTTGACCTTTTTTGTTGTTTGGGTGATGATTCTGCCTCTCCTTGATTCTCTGAGCTTCTTTGTCCGCTACCTCCTTTGTGCTTTTGTTGATGTTGGCGGCAGGGGAGGATGTTTGTGGTGAGGTTTTTTGTTGTCCTTTTTGGATTTCTTTTTGGCTTCTGTTTGTGTGTGTGGTGTATCGGCTAAGAGTAGAAGGAAGTAGAATGAGGTGGTCTTATTGCTATCTCTTTTCCTTGTGTATGTTTTGTGTGTTGCTAAAAGAAAGAAGAAGAAATGAGTGGAAGTGGGATTTTTGCAGAGTTTTATGATCTCTGTTCTGCTCTGTTTCTACTGGGGTTAAGAGGGTGTCCCTGTTTCTGTAGAGTTTTGTTAAGAAGAAGTTGTCTATCTATGGTGGGCTTGTGGCTGGAAAAAGAAGGTGAAAGAAGTAAAAGAGGATTTCCGGCTGTGGCTGTGTGTTTTGGAAGGGAAGGAGTTTGGGAGTGATCAAGAGATGAAGAAAGAAGGGAGTGGTTTTTGCAGAATTTTCGTTATCTTGTCTTTTGATCAGAAAAGAAAAAGTAGAAGGAAGAAGAAGGTGTCAGGTAAAGGAAGAGAGCCAGGGGAGTTTTTCTTGTTGTCTGTGTGTTCCTCTTTTGTTTGGAATTTTGAGGAAGAAGTAGCCGATCAGCAGAAGGAAGTGATAGAGAAGAAAATGTTCAGGGAATGTTTTTTTTGTTCTCCCCTTTTTCCAGAGCTAAAGAGCTCTTTTTATAGCCAAAAATAAGATGTGTTGGCGCAATGTAATTGGATTTGAGAGGTTATAGGGGCCGCCCTCTATGTTTGTGTAGCTTATGGATTGGGTTGGACCGGTTTGGGTATGTGTAGTGGGCTTAACCGGTTTGGGTTGGGCTGACATGTGCATGATTGGTGAATTGAGGTTTTTGGGCTTTTGTATGGACTGACCCGTTGACTGGCATTGACCAGAGTTGACTGGGCTTTGACTTGGATCATTTTATTTTTGTATATCTCTTGAATATCAAGAGGTAAACAAAGTTATCATAGCACACCATTTTTGGCCGATTTACTTATAGAGTTGTGATTATCAAAAGTTTGGTTTACTCACCAACTTTCTTAATGTTTAATGAGAATTGAGGTTGTTGGCTAGCTTCCATGCCGTGTAGCCATCTTTGGCAGTGTAGCCGAGATGAAGGTGTCAATTAGTTTCTTACGCAGTGTAGCCTTCTAGTGGGTCTTGATTAGCTCCCTCGCAGTGTAGCCTTCCGGTGGGTCCTAATTAGCTTCCTCGCAGTGTAGCCTTCTTATGGGTGCTAAATGGTTTCACTCGCAATGTAGATTTCTTATGGGTCCTGATTAGCTCCCTCGCAGTCTAGCCTTCTTATGGGTGCTAATTGGTTTCCCTCGCAGTGTAGCCTTCTTATGGATCATGATTAGTTCCCTCGCAGTGTAGCCTTCTTGTGGGTGCTAATTGGTTTCCCTCGCAGTGTAGCCTTCTAGTGGGTTCTGATTAACTCCCTGGCAGTGTAGCCTTCTTGTGGGTGTTAGTTGATTTCCCTCGCAATGTAGCTTTCTTCGCAGTGTATCCTTCTTATGGGTCCTGATTAGCTCCCTTGCAGTGTAGCCTACTGTGGGTGCTAATGGGTTTCCCTCGCAATGTAGCTTTCTTCGCGGTGTAGCCTTCTTCGCAGTGTAGCCTTCTTGTGTTTGAGGATATGCAGAGTTTTTTTAAAACCTTAATCACAGGTGACATGGAGTTGTATGTTTGATAGGAAATGTTAAAGCAACCAATTGAGAAATTCTAGACGAAATTCAGATAGGTCTAGAACTTGAACTTGCAAAATTTGTATGTGATGTCAAATGTTTATGATTATATGATATGATGCAATATCATGGTGAGATATGTCAATGAAAATGTTCTTTCACTTTAAGTAAACTTTGAAAATTATTGATGTTTACTTTAGCTATGAATTTCTTGATCTACCTAATGAATGATGTCATATGATTAGTTTGAAGTGCATTAGGAAATTATGCCATATGATGTATGTGAAGTGCATTTGAGAAAGGTTGTATGATGAGTCATATTATCATGTCTTGAAGGGTATGCAAAGGAAAGAGCATAATCCCTAATCATTGTCTTATTGTTTTGGATTCTCTTAAATCGATCGTCCACAAGGAAACTATGTCATTCCCCTTTAGTAACTTGATTCTCAGCGGTGCTCACGCTGGAGTAGCATGGATGTCGTCGATGGTCACTTTCTTCCTTCTCCACCTTGGACACTGGTGTTTGAGTGGCTTATGTGTTTGCCAAATGATCTTCTTGTTCATGTGCTTGTTAGGTTGATTCTGTAGGAGGTTTTTGTATCATGGTGGCCTTGAGATAATGTGCTTTTTTAGCTTAATTTATCTTCTTACTATGTGAGCATGTCGTGTTTGGCTAAGAAGAATTTGTCAATTCAGGGTATTGCTTGTTGATGTCGGTTTTCTAGACATGCTGGATTTGACTCCACCGAGAGGTATGCGATACAAAACTCTTCGTTGAAGAATAGTTTGATTGACTGGTTGGGTAGCTTGAACAGAATGATTCAAGATCTCTGAGATTTCCCGTTTACTCATGATTTGATGAGTTGGGAGATCCACTTTCTTCTTTCTTATTGGGTAGCACTAGTTTGCCCCCGAGAATATATCATTTGCCTTCGGTTTTCGGAACAAAGTGTGACTTTCACCAATCTTGACTTAAGATGAATGCAAATAAAGTTTGAAAAATCTTGGTTGAAAAAGCATATTGGGAACCTGATTTTAGAAATCTAAGCCTCGCTCATATGAGAAAAATGATTTCTTGTGTGTTTATTGCCAGATTGTTTAAACATTTACTTTTTTAGGAGCCAAACCATGAGAATATCCATAAGCCCTTACTTCGCTCTCAGTCTGATGCTTAATTTCACTCTCACTCATTCCTATGGGTGCTTTGAGTTTACGATACTTTGGCTACTATAAAGACTCTTGTCACCAAATTGATGAAAAAAGATGTGCTCAAGGTATAGGTTTGTTGATCATGGACAATTCGTGTAATCTCTATATGGTCTTGTCGTAGGTTTTCTTGAACTTTCCATAAATGAGGCTCTTTTATGATATCGGTTCCAATCGTAGGAGTTTTCATGTTTTGGGAAGTTTACTTTCCCCGGATGAGAGGCGGGTAAAGGAAATTTATATGAAATTTGACTTTGATCATGTGAAACTTTGTGTTTGGGGGACATTTGGCTTGCCCCGAGGGTATGAGACGAGTTGATGGATAGAGGGGATCTTTGTCGAGGAAGTTTTATTTTCTTCGAGAATGGTAGTTCATCTTGGGTACATTTTGAATCACGTTGCCTACCCGTCTTGAAATTTTGGTTTTGAGGTGTAAGCTCGAGTGGCGAAGTAACTGAGTTCATTTGAGTATAAACTCCATTTTTGAATTCCTCTCGCTTATAGAGGTCTGAGTTTGATCTTGAAAGGATGGATAAAGGAGGTCTAGGCATAATGCAGGCTCTGACTTTTGTGTGGCAGGCATGGCTGCTGAAGTCTTCATCATGGGGTTCTTGCTCTACTTGAAAATGTTGGATAATAGGGACCATCGTGGGATATACTTTAGCATATATCGATCTTCTCATCTTGGTAATCCTTCTCATTGGGTTCTCTTGGGTTATTTCTTCATACTAGGTAGGCAGGTATATTTGGTTTAGAAAGTCGGCTCAATTGGTGGCTAGCCTACTTGGTGCATAGATTTTGCTGGTTGAGAAAATGGCCATACATTGTGCTCTTGTGACTACATTGAAGCTCAAACTAAAATGATCTTTTTGGGCCTATGGTATATAGACCATACTCAGGGGGTATCTAAATAGTAAGTCCCACAACAGTTTTCTTTTTTCTTTTCTTCTTCTTGCCTTATTGGCTTTTTTACTCTTTTTTATGTGGGACCTACTTAAACTTTTTATGCCCACATACATGTGGTCATTTTTTACTTTTCAGATTTTGGTACACGAGCATCGAATGTTATGAATTTTGTGATCGTGTTGATCTTTGTGAGCAGTCCTTTTTGTTGGCTAGGCGAATTGTTCGTTCCCTTCTCGAAGAAGAAAGATCACTGATGTCGAGTCTTTATTGTGTTGTTTGAGTAGTTTTTCCGCTCAAGCATTGGACTTTGAAGCATGGAACATTTTGTGCTTATTCCTCAACCGATTGTGTGGGTTTTATGCGTGCCCTAACCTTCTAGCAATGAGGGTTTCATGAGAACATGGCTATTACGACGTAGACATCTTGCTTGTTATGGATAATAGTTCGACTACTCGAGCTTGTATCTAGTTGTGTCCTACTTTGGTAGAGATTGGTTATGGTAGTGACAAGCTTCTACAAGTAGCCTGGTATCGTATCTTCGTTACACCCTTTGACTATTTAGCTCGCATTATTTATGGACACCAGTGGGGTGTTTATACTCTCAGTTTAGTAAACTGAGCAGACTCTAAACATTAGCGAAGCGCTCAAATTCATTACACCAATAGGGTGTTTATAATCACTCTGCACCAGTGGGGTGTTCAAACTCTCAATATCAGTAGGGCGTGCACAGTTTGATTATTAGCGGGGCGCAAAAAAAATTTACACTGAAGAATGTAATCACTCAACACCAGTGGGGTGCTTATGGTTGCTTAATATGAACATCTCATGGCTTAACTTGAAAAATATGAAATGCATTTTAAGGATCCCATTTTTAGAGAAGAAAAGTTGATTTTAAAGATTTGGAAGAGATGTTTATCATTTGGTAAAGAGAAGGATCATTGATGCAAACTTCTAAATCAAGATCGATAGTAGTCACACAATATTTCAAATTGGTGGAAATGCAAATGATATTTTATTCTTCATGAAGAATACAAATGCTGGTACATTTATTGAATATGCTAAAGTATCTCGACATTTATTTGCTTACGAGGATCAACAACATCCTCGAATCGAGTCTTGTTTCGTGGTAAGCCTACTGACTTGCATGATCAGGCAACAGGTTGTTGTTGATGCCGAGATGATTTGTATCTCCTTCAAATTTCAACCAACCAAAATTCACCATCTGTTGCACCTTTATCTTCAGTCTCCTACAATCCTCGGTGGAGTGTCCCGCTACTCCAGAGTGGTACTCACAATGTTGCTCTGGCTTATACCAAATTGGGTAAGGAGGTTGTATTTGTTGGCATGGTATAGGAGCAATCAAATGCTTTTGGACTAGTTGTGGAAAAAGCTCGGCATATGCAATGGGAATGGGATTTATTTGAATGGTTTTTCTGCATCTCCCACCACTGTTTTGATTTTGGCTATTTGGATTTGGGGTTGTAAATGGCAAATTTTGGGTCGTTGGTAGGGGGTTGGAATTGGGTTGTTGGTTACTCAACTTGGGGTTTGCAAAATATGGACGAGCCCTATCGTCTTGATGATTCCATCTCCTTCTTTTGGAAGACTCCCCTTGGACTGAGTGGACACCTCCTACTCTTTTCATACTTTGGCTCGCTATTTTAGAGCCTTCCAAACCCTCCACTTCACCATGTTGGATCCTTTTTTCTATATGTTTCCCCATTTCTGTTAAACCTGCGAAGTCTGTTGTTGTGACTCCCAACATGTTGTTATAGGACGGGGGGGTTTGAGTCTCGAGGGACACTGTTTCCTTTTTCGGTGGTGAGGGTTGGACACTTGTGGATTTCTCTTTCCATCTTTGAGCGTACTCTCTAAAGTACTCATTTTCTTTTTCCTCCATGTTACGCAAAACTTCCATGTTTGGTGCTAAACCTTTAGTAGCCTCATGGTGTCTCGTAAATGCACTAGTGAGATCTTGCCATCCTTTCACCTTAGTTTGCTCGACCTGCAGGTACCATCTCAAGGGCAAACCTTTTAGACTCTTTTGAAAGCAGTGCATTATTAGCTTCTCATCTTGAGTATGTTTTGTCATTTCATAGCAATACTTGATCAAATGGTTTATGGGGCAAGTGGTTCCGTCATATTTTTCAAACTCTGGCATTTGAAACTCTTGTGGAATTACCATGTCTTGGACTACATGTAGTTGTGATGTATTTTTGATTCATGTGATCCAGAATTTTGATTTTCAAGCATTTGTTCATCCATGTGCTCCACTTGTTTACTTGGTGTGATGTCGATTGCATCCTCTCCTAGCTTCCTTGAATCTCGTGGATTATCATGATTTTGATTACACACTTTCTTTGAGAATATGGTGTCATGTTTATCACTTGATATTCCCTCACCGTGTGGTTGGTATAAGTTTTTGTCATCGGGTAACACATCACCATCTTTGACTTCTACGACTTTCTCATTGTTTGTCAATATCATCAAGATCATGCTAACTTCTTCTTTCATGCCCGCGAGTCCCATCACCCGTCTTTTGATGTCACCCAATTCCTTCTGGATTAACTCCATAGTGAGCTCGGTCTTGGATCCGGTCGAGTACTTAAGGGTTTGACGTTATCCTCGTGGATGAGCAACCTTAGAGAATCCCAATTTTGTTAAGTCGTTTCATGGTTTCTAAATGAGATGAATGCAATATGGGTTATGCTCAATGATATGATTGTAAATACAAAGTACTTTTCAGTTGATGCATATGCACTTTGTAAATTTTTTAACATGATTAAAATGAATGAATGAAGAAATGATGGTGTAATGATTTTAAAATTCTTTCACACATACAAATAAATTACCGCCATTCACGAATGATTTGCAAAACACGCATTACATGTATAAGCAAGACAAGAACTGATCATAAGATAAACTCTTTCACAAACTTTGCCTTATTGAGGTAAACCTAGGGTATTTCGGCAGCATAACATTGTGTTTTTGGGTAGGCTCTGGGATAAGTTGCGGTTTAGGTAGTTTCTAGGTAAACTATATGCTGGATAGGGATCTTAAGGAATCAGGCTCCCAAGTCGTACCATACTATAACCCTTTTGAGTTTAGCATGATACCTCAAATCATCCTCAGATTTGAGTTCAACTTGGTTGGGAAGTTTTCGCATTTCCCCCACTATTGTAGGAGTCACACTACTTTCTTCCTTTTTTGCTATAGGGATATCTCGGGAATAGAACTTTATGCATGGATGCAAAAAAAAAAAAAATACATCACAAATTTAAACCGCAAATTGATATAGTAAAAACATAGCACCCATTTAAGAAAGTAAGAAAATGCTTATCGTTTGTTAATGTAGTTTGACACTCTTTAGTGTCCCCAGCGGAGTCGCCACTGTCGCAACCGCCCCTCCGAGATCGGGGTACCCGTCACGAACGATCGGAGTCGCCATCGACCTTAATTTGTGGTGGATCGAACACCTTTGGTCCGGTCTCGACCTTAGGGTCGAAACCGGGATCTGGTCTGCGAATTTTGAGATTTTGGGTTCAGGAGTACAGTTACGTGTGGGGAAGTGTATTCACACCCCACAACGCCCCAGGATGGGTACTATTTAAATCGATAAGTTTTTAAGGGTTTGGTGTATTATTATTTGCGGCTTTATTAATGTATTTAATTTAATGATTTGATTAATTAGATAGTTATTAATATTTGATCATACGTCTATTGACGTAATTCTCAAAATTAAAGAAAGAGTTTTTGGTTAGTTGGACTCGAACCTATTGGTTGCCTACGTACCCGAGTAGTCGGGATCAAAGTCCACGTAGTTCGATAAAATTGAAACGTCTTGAAATATGAAATTTAACACATTCTATTGATTGTATTAATGTTTGAGATTGAGTTTTTTTTTGTAAAGGGTTTTGATATTTTGCTTTAACAACCGATTTATTGATAATTGTTAAAGAGTTTGACTAACGAAACCACGGTCTATTGACCATAGTTTCATATTAAGGACTCTTAGGGGAAAATATGTAAACAAGCAAAGATGACTTTCAAAAGTTGATAATTCCAATGGGAGTTGAGCATCATAACATTTTTCAAGAGATAGGTTTATGGTATTAACCTAGCGGAGGATCGTATAACATTCGATTCGATTTACGTATTAAGGTAGTTTGAGATTAAAAATAAAACAGTTTATTCTTGAAGCAATTGTCAGGCGTCCAGCTTAGTGGTAATATGTCTGGAATGTGGAATATATTTTGACTGTTAGGTCAAAAGTTCGAAACTCAACAAGTTCACATTTTTTAGCTCGTTTTTCAACAGAAGGAAGGTGGCAGCAGGTAATTTAATGGAAATTAGAGGGGTATTTTAGTCATTTCTGAATCCGGGTTTGAACACCCTCTCAGCACAGAGCCGAACCCTAGCCCCCAAAGGTAGCCGCTCACACTCGCTTCTCTCTCTCTCGTTCTTTTCTTCTCGTTTTCTCTGGAACACAAACAAAACAGAGAAACAAAAACAAACCAATCCCAATCACCCCATTCTTGTTTTCTTCTCACGACGAACAAAATGAAAACCCTAGCCTTCCTTTCTAAAAACGACCCTCTCTTTCTCCATCTCGATCAACCTCCCTCCTTCTCTCGCCCTCCATAACGATGAGATGGAAGTGACCCCTTCCTCACCGACGAAGGCGACGGCGGCAGCAAGATCGGCGAGGTTTGGCGACAAAGATATTTACGACATTGACTCTGACGGCCAGAGGTAAAGTACCTGACCATTGCATGTCGATTTTTAGGGTTTTGTTTGGGATTTTCGGTGATTTTTCAGGTTCTGACCTCTCTCTGTGTTTCGATTTCTGGTGGGTTTTGAGTTCAATTCGGTATCTGATTTTTTTGTTTTTGGGTTCTTGGTGTAAGTTGCAGGCAAGAAGTGGAAAGATGGTAGTCTCCGGCGGTGGAAATGAAGCAGCTTCCGACCGGCGACGAGGAGGGATCAACTTCCGACAGGAAGTTTCAGGTGGGTTTTTGGCCTGCAACTCGAGTTTGGGGGTTCTTTTGGCGATTTCAATTTATTTGGTGATTCGATCTTTGCGGGTTTGGGGTTCTGACTGTGTTTTATTATCTCTGGGGTTTTGGTTCTGGTTTTGGTCGAAGGAAATGGAAGAAAGGGATTCGCCGGCGCCATTTTAGGATCTCGCCGGCGACGAAAATGACGACGGCATGGTGGTGTCCCTGCGGTAAGTTTTTTAGGTTTTACTGAATTTTGTTTGGCTTTAGATTTCTGGGTTTGGATTTCTGATTTGCTTCTTTTTGGGTTTTGATTTTATGGCCTTGGAAGCTATAGGAAAAGGCGAGTACCGAGACTGCACCGCCGCCGAGGACAGTAGCGCCGGTGACGGGATGAGGTAAGGGCTCGTTTTATGCCTTTGATTTTGACTCTACTTGAAGGGTTCTGACTTCTATACTAAATTGATGTGGGTAGGAATTCTCAAGGTTGGAAATGAATGCTATTGTGCATTAGAAAATGATGTTTGGTATGTTCTTTAGCTATTATTTTGGTATGCTGAGTTTTAATGTTTGATTGTTTTAGGTTTATGATTTGAAAACCCAGATTTGTGTTAAAATGACAATAGTCCTTAAACTTGATAGCTACCTGAAGTCACTACTATTGCGTGAGATCCTTAGGAGCTTTGTGTCATTTCTCATGAATGATTTCGATTCTTACTATGTTGGGCTGATGTAGGTATAAACTTTGGGATTGATTAAGTTGTCAAATTAGTGGTTTTTATGATGTATGTAAATCTGCAATCTTTGTGCTCGTGGTGCTTGAATCTGGGAGTCTGTTTTGTGGTGTTCATAATAATTTTTGGAATTGTGAAGTTTATGGCTTGAAGAATCAGATGGAAATTTTGTGTTTATAACTGAAATTTTGTGCGAATACGGTATCTTTCAAATATGAGATTTCTATAAGTTTATTGTAGCTTATGTGTTTTGATGTTAGCTTAGTTGTATATGTGGTGGAAAGCTAAGTAAAACTACTAAAACGAAAAACATATAGGAAACGTGTAGCTTCTAACATGTGATATGATTGATCAATGGAAATACTGATAAGTGGAAACAATGAAGTAGATGACAAAAGCTAATATAGGTATATAAAGAACTATAATGAACTTGTAAAGAAAGCAAGCAAAAATCCGATTTGTTTGTTTATTTTGTTATCATGGTGGTGAGATTAACCATCTTGTAATTTGGTTGGAGTTAATTTTAGCTAGATTGCTTTTAGAGATCTAAGTCGACTTGTACTGCTTGGATTAAGCATTATATGGATACTGGATGATGATTTATGATTTTTAGTGACTACCAACCTTTTTGACCTTTTTTGTTGTTTGGGTGATGATTCTGCCTCTCCTTGATTCTCTGAGCTTCTTTGTCCGCTATCTCCTTTGTGCTTTTGCTGATGTTGGCGGCAGGGGAGGATGTTTGTGGTGAGGTTTTTTGTTGTCCTTTTTGGATCTCTTTTTGGCTTCTGTTTGTGTGTATGGTGTATCGGCTAAGAGTAGAAGGAAGTAGAATGAGGTGGTCTTATTGCTATCTCTTTTCCTTGTGTATGTTTTGTGTGTTGCTAAAAGAAAGAAGAAGAAATGAGTGGAAGTGGGATTTTTGCAGAGTTTTATGCTCTCTGTTCTGCTCTGTTTCTGCTGGGGTTAAGAGGGTGTCCCTGTTTCTATAGAGTTTTGTTAAGAAGAAGTTGTCTGTCTATGGTGGGCTTGTGGCTGGAAAAAGAAGGTGAAAGAATTAGAAGAGGGTTTCAGGCTGTGGCTGTGTGTTTTGGAAGGGAAGGAGTTTGGGAGTGATCAAGAGATGAAGAAAGAAGGGAGTGGTTTTTGCAGAATTTTCGTTATCTTGTCTTTTGATCAGAAAAGAAAAAGTAGAAGGAAGAAGAAGGTGTCAGGTAAAGGAAGAGAGCCAGGGGAGTTTTTCTTGTTGTCTGTGTATTCCTCTTTTGTTTGGAATTTTGAGGAAGAAGTAGCCGATCAGCAGAAGGAAGTGACAGAGAAGAAAATGTTCAGGGAATGTTCTTTTTGTTCTCCCCTTTTTCCAGAGCTAAAGAGCTCTTTTTATAGCCAAAAATAAGATGTGTTGGCGCAATGTAATTGGATTTGAGAGGTTATAGGGGCCGCCCTCTATGTTTGTGTAGCTTATGGATTGGGTTGGACCGGTTTGGGTATGTGAAGTGGGCTTAACCGGTTTGGGTTGGGCTGACATGGGCATGATTGGTGAATTGAGGTTTTTGGGCTTTTGTATGGACTGACCTGTTGACTGGCATTGACCAGAGTTGACTGGGCTTTGACTTGGATCATTTTATTTTTGTAGTTGTAATTAGTTGTTATGTAATATATTTGTATTAGTAGTTTTTATTTAGTAATGTGATTGTATTTAACGTAATTGTAACTTATTTTAGTGAGATGTTATTTCTATTCCTAATTCTTCTTTTCTTTTATCTATTGAAACCAAAGTTGTAACTTATTTTAGTGAGATGTTATTTCTATTCCTAATTCTTCTTTTCTTTTATCTTTTATCTATTGAAACCAAACTCCAATCTCATAAGATCCAATGTTTTAAAAGCCAATTATACAATCAATTTGTGACCAAAACTAAGTGAATGTTAATTCATCTAATCAAAGCGTGTCATCCTTATCAAATTGTACCAATTAAGATTAGCTATTGCCACTCTCTATTGCTACTCTCATTGATCCACATTGTACTGATGAGCTATGGCCAACAAGACTCCTCATTATAAACACTACAAATACATTTTTAGTTAAAAGATCATTTAAGATTTGCTATTGCCAACCTTAAACAAAAATTAAATTTTACTTAATTAGATACGTTTTACCCGGACAAAATGTGGTGTCTACACTCGCGCTTGGAAAAAGTCCCTTCCCTTCTCCAGTTTCTACTTCCATGGGGAAGGATCTCTCGCGAAGAAAAGTGACTTCGAAGGCAAAGAAGCATATCCAGGTGTTCAGCGACAAGCGTGCTTCCTCCTCCTCCGGCGGCGGCGGGACTGCTCTTGTTTCTGCCACCACCGCTGCTGCCAATCGACGACAGGTCAATCCCCATGTCGATAAACTATTTATGCCAAAGGCATATGGGCACATCTTCGTTTGTTATTTTCTTATTACAAAAAGATGGTATATCCAAATACAGAGCCCTATTACTCTGCTTCCTCATTACGACGCCTGTCGTCGTTATTATCATGGGTTCTTCTGGTTTTGGCTCCATGGCCAACTCTATACACCCATGGCTTGATGGTATTATTCTTTAAAAGTGGAGATCCTCTGTTCAAGTCCGGAATACGACCGTAGCGTCGGTTTGGTTATCATCATCGATCACCTTGGTTTCATGGATCCGACCGGTACTCTGTATTCTTTGCCACCGGCGAAATAGTGATGGCCGTCGGTGACGGAGCTTGACCATCACTGCGATTCCTGGTTTGAAAAATTTTGAATTCCGTTATTTCAGGCTTTAATTGCGACGGTCATTACTATATATTGATTGTTCTAATTCATTCTAATTGGCTTGAAGATTTCTGTGATTTATTTCCATTTATGTTTTCATATTTCTTAATGGCGGCAGTGATTAGGTCGTTTCCCACAACAACGTGTGGGCTTTAGGTAATGTAATTTAATTGAGGCCCCAGTTTTAAATTTCATTTACTTTTTACCGTTTTTTATTGTTTCCGTTTTTAGGGGTTCTTAATTTATTTTGAATTTATTATTATTATTTTCAATTCTTACTTTCCGTAATTCTTCTTCTTTTGGTTTGTTTGACTTTCTTAGTAGAGTCAAATTTTTCAAATGGTTTTTTTTATTTAAATTTTCGGCCTTTGAAAATTGATTGCTACCTATATTTTTTTGCTACAACTTTTATTGTTGTCGTGCTTGGTAATTCTGATAGAGTCTTCTTTTATTTAAGTGGGATATATTTTTTCTTGTATATGCTAGTTCATTTGTCTTGTTTTGCAGGGGATGTTTCCTTTCCTGCCATATTTAGACGCAATCAAGTTGCCTTATTTCACCTTTACGAGTTTTCATGGGGAAGTATTCTCCCTCTCCTCTCTATCTGAGTCAGTTTCGTGTCATTTTGCTCTTCGGAGCTTTCTTAGAGCTGCCCATCTCGTGGCATAACAGACTCTTTCATCGGGAGTCCGGTTGCATACGGACTACCGTTCTTTATTATTATATGTCCTATATATTTGTTGTCCGGCCATGCCCTTGGGGCTTATCTTGGATAAAAAAAACAGTAGGCTTATTCCTTAGAGTTTCTAATGTTGTTTTCAATGCACATGGTCTTAATTTCGTTACGGTATACCAGAAAATCAAGTTAATAGTGGCAAATATTATGAATAAATAATTTTTATCATGTATGACAACATTAAAAGGACAAAATTTTATTCTAAAATATGAAAAATATATAAATAGCAGTTCAATACAAGACACATAACATAATGTAACAAGAACCAATCAACAAAAATACATATAAACCAATCCAATAATATCACAAACAATGTCTACCACAAATATTACTTTCAAAGTGTGCATAAATTATATATAATTAAAGATTCCAAATCATTTAAAATATAAATATATTGATAAAATAAGTCGTACGAAATAAAATGAAACTGAACCGACCAACGATCGGGTATAAGCGAGTTGTAAATAAACTCCAAAAAGTAGCCCTCTTTGGCAACCCATTCACACCAATATTCCACTTCGTTAAGTTTCTCCTTCTTAGGTAGTAACTAGCCTATAGCCCGGCCCGTTGGCCGCATTTGTTTAAGGAAATGGAGTTACAATATCTATAATGATAGTGTCGAGAAATGAGTCTTGTTTTATATTATCATAAGATTGTTGCAATTTTGCAATTCGTTGAAGACGAACATGTAATATGAATGAAAATTCATAATAAGTTAGAAATACATTTGAAGATTAGCTAATCACAATAAAAATACTTACATGAAATTTTACTAATCACAAATCTAATCTAGTTGAGTATTACGACAAATAACATGCAAGTCCAAAATAAGAAAACTCAATACATTGTCTCATTGTTCATGACATGGTACTCAATTCAACAAAGGCAAAAATAATTTCACCAACACAAGTTCACAATAACCAAATGCATCGTTCTAGGGACCGACTGTGACCATGACTTCAAATGTCTGTTCTCCAAGCATGTTCAGAAGGGCCATATAGTCAGCATTGACAACATCTGCATGACTGAATACAGATTCAACAATCATTCGTAACTGTGATGACGGGAAGACGATGTCAACACCAATGAATTCGTCCTCAATTGTGAGGTGGACGAAATGGATTCTGGATGCAGGGGACCAGGACGTCGTCAAATTCGTTACACGTCCGGATAACAAAAAAGAGGTGCCCTGATGTAAACACATAAACGAATATTGTCAAAGCAAATCGATAAAATGCAGCATGCCACAAAAGGCGTACGATTAAAAAGAAATTTATTTGTTTAGTTACCTGATTTTCGACATCCACTTGCAACATAATGAGATCGATGGTGTCGGCACGCTCACAAATTTCAAGAGCATCATCATATTGCAGATTAGCAATAAAACCATGGGGAAGCCTATATATTGGACTGTAAGTTTTGGCATTAAGTAGTGAAAAAGAATTGAAATTACATGATGTAGTATTTGTTGGATGCATGAGCAGTACTTACTGATTGAATTGAGGCAGGCACGCCATATTGAATGCAATTCGCACGGCCAATGGAACCGAAGTGTTTTGTATGGGAAGTAGTAAACGGAAATTGTAACATGAGAGAAAGTGGTATCTCCATTATATAAAGGAGAGAAAGTGATTCTACACACGTGATTTACTTGGCCGCATGTAGTGGAGTACGTGTGTGTGTGGAAAGTGGGATAGTGGGGGAGTGGAGAAGGATTTGTGGCCTCGTGGGGGAGTGGAGAAGGTTGGTCATTTAGAGTTCAAGAGACGGGTGTGTCACGAAACTCACGACCCACCTTCTTTTTTTTTTTTTGAGGGGAACGACCCACCTTCTTAAAATCAAACATGCGCCTTCCTTTTATTTTGTTGCAATTAAAAATTCAAAAACAAAAGAAGGTAAGTACAGAATAAAATATAAAGAGAAGAAAAATCAGTTCACTTTTCCCAAAAAAGACCTAGCAGCCGCCCAAATTATGCTTTTTCAGTTTTAATAATTCTCACTTTATTCTTTTATCTCTAATAAGTGAAACAATAATTGTAAAAAAAATAATTGTTAAGTCTACCAAGTAAGTCAACACCGGTTTATGATCAGTTTTTAATATCGATTAACCACCGGTTATTTGATAAACCTTGAACCCTTTACTAATCCGGATCGATGTCCGGTTCCGTTTTAACAACATTGCTAATTGCGACTGTGTCAACAATTCTTGTCCAAAATTGCCTCTCAAAGTTGCTAATTATTATTTGATGCGCCAACCCGGCCGGCCTGGCCCACACCACCACTAATTAACATGAAATGAAAATCATAATGAATGTATTTAATAAAGAAATAATGGCTTGAAATGCGGCAGCCTTCACCTCATAGAAGATCCAAAAAAATCGGATATTGTGCAGTAGAGGAGGTGGGGGAGTGGGGGAGTGGAGAAGGATCCGCCCAAGGTAGTGTAGGTTGGCCATTTAGTTTCAACAAATCCGGCTGGGCTTTCCCTCTCTAAATATATTTTATTTAACTGAACCATGCTTGGGTTGTTTTGTGGGCTGGGTTGTGGTGTTAATTTAGTTTAGTTCAGTTGCGACTATGGAAGTTCTTCTTCGTATTGCAATATAACGGTCACACTCGCATACCCTTCGGTAGAGTAAATTGAGGTACAATTAAATATAAAGTAGTGTGCATAAATCACATTTCATATAATTGGCTGTTAAAAACAGGAAAATAATTTGGACAAATTGAGAACTCAAGATTCAAATTGTAACGACCCGATAAATTTGACAGTCTTAGTCCTCAAATCGAATAAAACATAATACATCAATAAACCACTACTCAAAAATCTCAGTGAACACAATGTTCTGCATAGTCTTCACCGGTTTACCTTGAGAGTCACAGCTAAGAATCTTGAGTCCCCTTTCCGACGTAACTCGAGACATAGCAACATACAACTGTCCATGAGAAAATACTTGTCTTTGCAAGCAAATGCCAACGTGATTTAATGTTTGACCTTGACTCTTGTTAATTGTCATTGCATATGACAGTGCAATTGGATATTGCCTTCGAACCAGAGTGAAATTTAAGCTCTTGTAGTGGACCGATAGACTTAGGCGTGGTAAGAAAACTGTATCACCAACATGTGTCCCTGTCAAAATTTGGACCTCAATAAACCACTTACCTAATCTCTTAACGATCATCCGAGTTCCATTGCAAAGCCCAGTACTCTGATCCAGATTTCGAAGCAGAATAACAGGGCACCCCAACTTCAATTTCAACTCATGTTCCGGAAAATTCCCAATCTTTAAAGAGTTCAAGAATTCAACTGTGTAGTCCCCTTCTTCAACATGCTGATTCTTGGCTTCAATCTCTAGCGAATCCGGACTAAAATAAGAAACTTCTTCACCAGGAAATAGACCCAATACATAATTGTTAATAGCCGCAACAGTGTCATTATGAGGGGCTAAGATAGCTCGCTCAACCAAATAGGTTGACATATTTTCAGTGGAGAGTAACTGACGATATATTTCAGCAACAATATCAGGAATTGGATCACTGCGACGGGGAACACAAATGTGTAGAGGTATCGGGATAATTGATTCTCCAAAAATATTACTATTTGTACCATCACCAATTTCCAAAAGCCATTTGCTAAAATTTGAGATTGCTAACCTGGCCGATGCTTCAGAATGAGTCAATTTTAATCGCATGTTCTCGGTTAGCTTCAATACTGTCATAGACCGCCACAAATAAGATCTCTTTATGGAAGAATTAACAATTTCAGTCCGTGTACCCTTCGTGATGATAGGTAACGTCTGTCGGAAATCACCTCCAAACACAATAGTCATACCTCCAAAAGGCTTCAACTCAGAATCAACATGCTTAACTCGGAAAATATCCCTCAATGTCCTATCTAGGGCCTCTATGTTGTGTTTATGAGTCATCGGTGCCTCATCCCAGATAATAAGTGAAGCATTGAGAATCAATTCAGCTACCTCAGAACCTTGCTCAATATTGCAAGTTGATTTTGTATCACAATCCAGGGGAATGTGAAATCTTGAGTGTGCAGTTCTTCCACCGACCATGAGCAGTGCAGCAATACTAGATGAAGCAACACATAATACTATCCTCTTCTCAAATCTTAATTGCTCACAAATTGCTCGCCACAGAAATGTCTTACCAGTACCCCCAAATCCATCCACAAAAAAGCATTTACCCTCATTGGTATAAACAGAATGTAATACCATATCGTAAGCGATTTGTTGTTCTCCATTCAACGATCTACTATGTCGATCCTCAGAACAGTCTAAGTCATCGGGTCCATAATTCATCTCCATATCTATCAGCCTGTTTACCGTATGTGAACGCAAACACTGATCGGGAACAGGCAACCCAGGGAAATCTGCTAATGACTTCGAAAATCTCTCCATCAATTTGTCAATATGAATAAGGCACAACTCCTTAATTTCATCCTCCGACAAATTCAACTGGGGTAAATTCAGCTCTCTACGTCGTGAATGCAAAGCCTTCACTTAGTAATTCCCAATTCTTTAACCAAAAAGAAGTCACATCAGCCACCTGACAATGAATAAGAATTGTGACAAAAAGTTTTCTAAGTTTATAACCAGAAGCCCAGTGCGAAGCTTCTTGGACACAATCATTCCATTCAGAATCTCCTGATAACAGTCCCCGGGCATAACATGCTTTTTGGAATGTTTCATATACCACCCCATTCACTGTTCTAATATCATCATAATAACAACAACCCCTAACAACATGCAATAGCATTCGCAAATAGTGGAAAAGGAATATTAGTTCAATGAGGTAAGAGAGTAATGGATGAACATTAATAGATAAATAACGAATGAATAAGCACACATACATGCATTGATTTTCCCAAATATTTGTTTCTCACGAATCTCTAACATAAACTCATCAAGCTTGATTTTGAAAACTCTGGCGGTGATGTCAGCCCGGTCAGGATCTTTGCCACTTTACCTTCTAATCAAATCAACCATTAACTGTATCTCTGGCCAGTTAGAATTGCAAGTGAATGTTATAAACAAATCAGGATAACCAATCCACTTGCAAATAGCCATCGCATCCTGAAAATTCTCATACTTGTATCTTGGACTACCAGTGTGTGAGGCATCTAAAATAACTGGCTTCCCAGAAAGCTTGATATCACTATCCCCTCGCAAATAAGAATTCAACAAATCCTTGTAGTAGTGTCCTCTTAGCTTCGACTGATGGGTACGCATCCAGTCTAAGCGTTCAGCCTCAATTAACGCAAATGCATTCACCATATATTGTTGAAATAATTTACCAGATAATAACAGAGAATTCGACTCCTGGAGACGGGTTTGAAGACGATATGCATAGAAATCACACTGGGTTATCATTTTATCTCCAACACTGATATTAGAGCTACTGTGACTATAGCTAATGCAGCGATGCCACCCATCCTCGCCATATGGGAATAAAATTGGATATTGTAATGCCATCAGACTTAGATGGTATACGCTAATCCTTTCCATTTCTGAACCCTTCTGTTGAACAATTATATCTGGAGAAAATGATTGCTCTCCTATTTCATCTACAATCAATGCTGCAATCTCATTCGCAGAGGGCAAATCATATTCTCTACTATTAATTTCACGCTTAGCCAATAGTTTCAGTTGAAGCTCCTGGACACCAGAGTTTTGTATCCTATCTCGCGCAGAACGAAATGTACGTACCAGGATATTATTATCATCAAACATATGCTGGAGGCCTTCAACAATACACTGGCGCAACGGATTCTTGGCAGGATCAGTGGAGTAAAAGTCCATACGATTCTGCACCTCGTTATCTGAATCGTGAATGTAAAGTTGTGCAAATTTCGGACTATCCCCATCACCAGGAACCAAACATCCTATTCGATGATAAATCTGACCACCGATTGAATATACATAAACTCCACGACCATCATTAATAGAGTGATTGACTTTACCTCCGAGAGAAATAAAGCAAAAAACCCCATTATAGGCTCTGATGTTAGTACGAAAGTGACGCGCTAATGGTGTATCCCCTTCAAGTAGAGTTTTAAGAAATTCGGGCACATCTCTGCGGGGAGGCAATTTCACTTTACCATGTTTGCAACATAAAGGAAATGCAGGAAACACATCATTACGTGTAGATAAAGTACTCTCGAACCGCCACATAACTGCTCCACAATGTTGACACGTACATGAAGGTGGACCAATATCAAAAAATTCAACCAACGGAAGACCTAGTGAAATAGATAAGTAATATTAATAAATTTTTGTCACAGTAATTCATAAATTGAATGAGATTGAGAAACTGTGAAGCCGATTTAGGCGCGCTATAGTAAACACAATTATTAAAATAAATGTTCTCAAGGCAAGATAGATTGGTATACCGCTCATTTTAAGTAAGAATAAGTCAAATTTCAGGAAACACCAAAGTTTGTTCATAACACACAAATTTGCCGTTGACACATCAACATCTAAAAACAATCCACTATTTGCATAAGGTGACATGAAGCGTACATCACTAAATTATATGCATGGCATAAATGGGTACATTATATGTTCTAAAACCAAAATAGGAAACAAAATATGTTGACCAGAACACAAAAACATATATCCAATGTACAAAAACTAAACCAAAATAGAGATGAACCATTTCATGTATAATAGTGGCCATTAGAATCCACATACTTTGATTGACTTCTGTAGGAAAGAAACTTCGGCCACGTCTCTTTCTATGCAGATGAATACGTCGAAGTAATCGACTTTGCTTTTGTAATAGAAATCTAAACTCCGACTCCAAAACTATTAACAACACCAAAACACATACGATATTAAAGAAATAAATAAAGATTCAACAATCTAGAATAGCCTAATTTGTAAGACTTGCTACAAAATTTAGCAAACAACAACCTTGGTGTTCAAAAGGCAAGCCCCTCCTATGAACCTTCTGTTTCAAAATATGATGTCTTCTCTTACGGGCGACTTGGGATAGTATTCGCCGAAGTTGAGAGAGTTGGAATTGTAAGGCAGCTTCTTCTGCAGAATTTAAATATAAAACCATGTATTACTCATTGAATAGATGAACTAATTAGAAAAATTAAAACACAGATAACACACCTCTCTCAAATGCTTCTTCCTCTTCAGCAGATAAAACACAGCGTTGGTACTGATCTTCAGGATGAATAAACACTGCTCGACGTTTCCCTAAACAAATGAGATTCAAGGGAAAATATTAATGTCAGTTTGCATTGAAGCAGTTGCGTGCTAAACCATGACACTCACATGGTACAGACGATCGATAAATCTGTGGTTGGGCAGATGGGATGACATTTGCACTATCCCTATTAAATTCTCCAATAACCTGATGCAATCTGAAATAGAGGTCGTGGTAAATGATGCACCCGTTCCAGTAAATTTTGCAGCTGCCATTCATATAAATTAATTAATTGTTACAACAGAAGTTGAACTCCTCACCAATTATAAGTTTGTGCGAGTTAATGACACATACAACACAACACACCACACAAACATAACAGTCGAAGAAAAATATAACTATATAAGGCATAATTTAAATTGATGAACAAAACACATATAACAGAATGGCTTCCAAGCTTGGGGATGCAAAGGAAGAGCGAGAAGGACAACAATGTAATGGCCAACACAAATATAATTCAAAGGCATCCATAAAAACCATATCCAAAGAGAAGTTTGAAAAAGAAGCAAGCTGGCAATAAGAAAAGCACTATAAGTGCTTACCAATTCTAGTTCTTCTAACTATACCAAGCTTATCCCTTCTTTCAATTATGCAGTTTACGCTTTGTACTTTTAGCACAAATGGATTCCAACTCTAATGTCACAATACAAATACAATGCAAATGAAGTTGAAGAACAATAAAACAAACTAATGGAGTGAGATAAAACTGTCCAATGATCTTATGTAATAACGGGAAAAAAGCCTGGTAGAACCAATACACTAACCAGTGGAGCATGCTTATCAATACCGCCTACTTTATTCTTCTTTAGTGATTAGAGCTGAAAGTACATTATCAGATCATAGCCAGTCCCATTAGATTAATTAACCTAGAAACATATGAGAGAAAACCTTACTGATCAAGTTGGATTTCGACATTTACCTGCAACAGAGTTAACATAAGAAAGTAAATTGATTATGTCTCATACGTGGTGGCGGGTGGGGGACGGCGTGCCAAATTTCGTCGGCGATGGGCTGGTTCTGGACTCAAGTAGGCTGGGCCTCTGAAGTATGGGCTGGCAAGAGAAATGGATCCCTGAGGCCTTATGGTTTACGCTTTCCTTTTCCCCCGCCAGGCCAGCAGTAGTTTATAGCCGGCCCTTCGGTTTACTGACCCGGAAAACGACCCGGACGAAGTACCTGGCTGCCGCCGCCGAACGTCTCTTTCTTTCCTCTTCTTTCTCTGTGGCCCGGAAAAACTCAGCTCAAAATCGGCAGTCGGCTGCTCTCTGGAAGACAGTCTAAGCGAAGTGGAATTTAAAGTAAGCAGCTTTGTTACTTTCAAGAGAAAGGGAAAAATCAAAAATCCCCTTTTGATCTCTAGAGAATCCAATCAACAGAATGAAGCGAGGAAGGTAAGACAGAATAAAGAAAACGGAATGAACCAAAGGTAAGGGAGATGAATCTTTGCAACCGAATCCCTGAAAAAAAAAACCCAGAACCCGAATCCCTAAAACTTAAAAGCAGCGACAACAACAAACAGAAATCTGAAAGAGGAAGAATAACTTACGACAAAACCAATACCGATCTAACGCTTAGAGAACGGAAATCAAAGGTAGATGCAAGCACATAAAAGAACCAGATGATTGAGTCAAGGTTTGGTTTTCTGAAGGCCAAGAAACTTATTCGAATGAGGTGAAAGAGTAGAAGGAAGGGAAATCGGAAATAAAAAATACAAATTAATACAAATTAAATGAGAACGTGGGCCTGGAAGGAGAAAAAAGTGGGTAGTGGAGAGTTTTTTATACAAATTAAATGAGAACGTAGGCCTGGAAGGAGAAAAAAGTGGGTAGTGGAGAGTTTTTTGGTTCTGAAATCAGGCGGGACTCTTTTTTTCCCGCTTAACACTCTGCCACATCAGCTTCCTAAAATCACTCTATGGGCAGGAAATTTTGAATGGTGGTTGCAGTTTTACTTTTCAGCTATAAATTATACCGTTGACTAGTAAGTAACTATACTTTTTCATCTCTCTCTAGCCTCTACAGTACTTGACCTTTCGACACCTAACAGAACAGAGACGAGAAACCGAGGGAAAGTGAGGGAAAACGCGAGAAAAATAGAGAAGGCAAAGAAGACCAGGAAACGAGGAGAAGAAAAGGAAGAACAAAGATCAAATTCAGCAAAGCCCTCGCCAACCCTAGGGAAAAATCGCGGGGGGAAAGGATGAAGCACATTTTCAAGAAGCTCCACATAGGGGGAAACCACGAATCTCCGCATCGATCGAACGAAACCCCCGTGTCACCTTCGCAATCTTGTGCTTCCGATCACAGGGCGGCTTCGTCTTCAGCTTCATCGGCGCCGGCTGCTCCAAGTAGCCCTCCGCCTTCCACTTCTCCGGCGTCGACTTCTGCTTCGACTGATGCAAATATGACGGCGGCGTTACCGGTGACTGAGTCGTCGCCGGTTGGGAATACAAACGGCGTTGGCGGCAATATTGGTGCGGACTACTTCACTTCCGAGGAGGAGTTTCAGATGCAGCTGGCTCTAGCGATCAGCGCTTCTTCGAATTCGGAGGTAGGGAGGGATGATCGGGAGAAGGATCAGATCCGAGCGGCTACGCTACTGAGCTTGGGAGGGAATCGTCATCATTGCATGGATGGAACGGGAGAGAAAGGAGAAGCTGCGGCGGAGTCCTTGTCAAGGCAGTTTTGGGTGAGTTTTTCTTCTTCTTCTAGAACTCTAGGGATTGAACTTTGTTCTTGATTGCTTCGAAGTTAATGCTCGTGAATTTGGGAATGTTTACCCGCTTATCAGCTAGTCATGGCTAGTGATTTAGTGACTGAACTGTGAATGTCTAATTACTCTTTGGGGTATGCTTAGTTCGCAGTGAGCTTAAGAGTTAGAGTAGTAAATTGGAGCTAGAATGGCATTGGGTTGTCGATATGTTCGGGTTGGAAACACGTAACCAGTAGTTCCCATTAACAGGTGTTGTATAATTTGTGGGTGGGCGAGTTACTGCCAAAAGTGGAGAATCTGGTAATTTTTTATCTACTTGTTCATTCATTGTTGTTTCAAACTAATGGCTTGGGGATATATACTGTCTTTTGGTTTCCTTACTGCTGAAGGCTGGGTGGGAATTCTTCATAATTGTTCAGTTGCTTTTGACACGATGATTTAGGTCGGCAACTGTTTTATTTTGAGCATTTATTACTTTTTACAGATGTCAATGTCAATCTGGTCTCTTATTATTGTTTTTTCTTCATGGCATTGCTTGTCAGGAATATAGCGTGCTGGATTACCAAGAGAAGGTTGTAGATGGCTTTTATGATATCTTCTCCACAAGTTCAGAAAATCAAGGGAAAATGCCTTCTCTTGTAGACTTGGAAACAAATTCCGGCTCTTCTTGCTTTGAAGCAGTAGTAGTGAATCGATCAATTGATCATAACTTGGAAGAGTTGGTGCAGGTTGCTCAATGTATTTCATTAGATTTCACTGCTACTGACATTGGCATTTTGGTCCAACGACTGGCTGAACTCGTAACAGGGCACATGGGTGGCCCTGTAAAGGATGCTAACATAATGTTGGCAAAGTGGATGGAGAGAAGCATCGAGTTGAGGACAGTTCTTCATACAAGTGTGTTGCCCATTGGTTCGATAAATATTGGTCTATCTCGTCATCGCTCATTGCTTTTCAAGGTCAGTTTCACCTTTCATTGATGAGTAAATGATGCTGCTTGCTTTTACCTTGGGCCTTAGGTTGTCTGTGAGCATCCTTACCATTGTCATGTAGTTTTACCTTTCAATGCTGTGTTACTTGGTAGGTATTGGCTGACACTATAAATCTACCTTGTCGATTGGTGAAAGGCAGTCATTACACTGGAGTTGAAGATGATGCTGTGAACATTATCAAGTTGGAGGATGAAAGGTTATGGATTTTTCCTTCGCTTGGATTTTATTTTTCAACGATATTCATTTAATTTTATCTAAGGTTTCCATTCATATTTACAACATTTAATATCTCTCTTATATATAATATGTTTGGGACAAGATGATATCCTTACATAAAATGGGCTTCATATGGAATAACCATAGTTGGTCAACGGAATGGCAGTGGAGCTTGCCTAACACATACACCCTAGCTTGGGCTCCTGCATAATGAACATTGTTGTCTGTCGGTATGAAGTTCATCTTTCTAGAGAAGGTTCGATATAATGAATCACTGGGCCGTTCCTGGAAGAATCAGCTGATATTCATATAATTCAATAATTCCATCAAGCACTTGTATTCTGAATCTCTCTGTTTATGTACAACGTTTGTTTGTACCTTTCTGTCTATGATTTTACTTGTCTGTGTACATCCTGACCCCTTTTCTAAATGAACCGAACCTCTATCCACATTCATCAAAGAGATACATTTGGTTGATCAGCTCATGCTTGGACATTTAACAATCTACTTTGGCATTCAGGGAGTTTTTGGTTGACCTAATGGCAGCTCCAGGGACACTGATTCCTGCTGATATTCTGAGTACCAGTAGAGCTCCCGCTCCTTATTCCTCTGATTCTGGACTAGGAAGACCAAACTCATTACCTGGTGAAGGGCCAAGTCAAAACTCTTCAGCGAGTGGTTGCTTCCCTAGGTCGGAAGATGCTGGACCGTCATATTCATATTCTGGTTCTACAGATGATGCTGGTGTTGGTTCTTCCGGGTTATCCAACAAAGCTACTCATTCCAATCTACTGCATAAGGGAAATCATGGAAGTCATGCTGTTGCTGATGGTATTCGGATAAATGTTAATGCTCCTTACAATCAGAATGGGTCAGAAGATTCTAATAATCTTTTCTCAGATCTCAATCCACTTCATAAGGGTAAAAATTGTGCACATTCTAAACCTGGAGATAATAAGTCCGATAGCCAGAGAAATGTTGTTCCTGCTCGACCCCCTGCTCCATTGATGTGGAAGAACCGATATGCGAACAATGAGGTACCCAGGAACAGGGAATATGATTATATGGATGGTCTGTTTCCAAGAATTAACCGTGAACCAAGTAACTACAATCAAACATCCACATCGTCCACCAGCTCCAATGTCCCCCGGAATGCATATGCTCAGAATTCCAAGCCATCTGTAAATTCCAATCAAGCCAGTAGAGGTAGTGAACCGAGAAATTTGTATACTGGTTCCAGTTCGGAAGTGGCATCTGGTGGTAGTCAATATCAGAATCGACCCATGGGTCAGGCAGTAGACTTGGGTTTTGAAGCTGAAAATCAAAGAGATGCTAGGCATTGGCAAAACAGTACCACAATAAAGGATGAGGAAAATGGTGAAAATAGTTTTCTGGATCCAATGAAGATGACAAATGACAGGTTTTTTGGGAGCAATTTGAAACTAAAGGATATAGAAAGTCCTAGTTCATCACTTGAGTCAAGCATGAGTAACAGGGTGGAGCACGGTTTGGATGATGTAGATGTTGTGGAATGTGAAATTCCTTGGGAAGATTTGGTTATTGGCGAGAGAATCGGACTAGGTAAGGAAATTCAATGATCATTTATATTTCTGTATTGGTCTTTTATTTTCATGTTGGAGAATTGATCATAAGCAGGTTGGTGTTATGTGGTGTGTGCATAATAAGCTCTATGACGTTTGCTTAAATAGTCTCCAGAGTTGATATATGTGTACAGTGAGTGAGAATTTGGGTGTGGGTGTGTGTGTGTGTGTGTGTGGGTGGGGGGGGGGGGGGGGGGGGGGGGGGTGTTATGATTTAGTCATTGTATCAGGGTGTTCTAACTTTTCTTGCCCAACAACTTGGGCCTTCCTTTGTGCTGCTTGTTTTGCATAGGTTCATATGGTGAGGTTTACCAAGCTGATTGGAATGGCACGGTGAGTCTGGCTTTCTTCTTTGTTCTACATACCTGTGTAAACTTCTTTAACTTAAACATTCAGGAAAGAAATGTATGGATGTGCTATCTGTCTCATATTTTGGTATTCCAGCTTACCATTGATCATTCAATATCCTGGGATTGTAGACTTCATAATTGTTTACATAATAGTCATGTTTTCTGCTCAGCAGCAGATGAACATGTATGGGTTTGGTTTTAAGTTCCTTCATCTCCTGCATTTGATATCTTACATCAGCTATGAGATTCTTCAGCTCCTAATTGTTTGCATAGTCTTCATGTTTATCAGTCATTTGGAATCTATGTGAATTGAGTGTTATTAGTAGAGCTTCATAATGGCAACTACAGGCACGTGTTATGATTGCCATCATCCTCTATTTACTCCTATGGGATAGTTTAAGCTGCTGCTTTTGGGCATGATTTTGGTGCATTTTGTATTCTTTAAGAAACTCGAGGATTTGCTTGATTGTTTGATCTTCTGGTTGTGTGTGGCCCAAATAACAGGAGGTTGCTGTCAAGAAGTTCCTAGATCAGGGTTTCTCTGGAGCGGCTTTGGCAGAATTTAAAAGAGAAGTAAGCAATGCACTGGTTTCTAAACTGACAACTGATGGAAGCATTAAACAGAAACAAAAGCTAAGAACTAGCTTGCATCCATTATGTATTTAGTGATTAAGTAGTGGTGACCTAGGCTAGTTGTTTACTTAGTTCTGAATAGATAACTGCTTACTATGCAATCCTCTTACATATTAACACTTTCACTTTCTTTTAAGGGCGTACATACATCAATACAAAAAGAGTATGTCAATGAAGTTCTGATTCTTAATCTGACTTGAGAGTTACTAACCCTAGATTTCTGATTTTTGGTCTGTAATTTAAGGTGCGGATAATGCGCAGATTGCGTCATCCAAATGTCGTTCTTTTCATGGGTGCTGTTACTCGTCCTCCAAATCTCTCCATAATTACTGAATTTCTCCCCAGGTGCGCCTCCTCTCCGCGTACCGATTTCTAGGACATTTGGTTTCGTTTTATATAATTTTGATGGTCCTGGGATGAAACCTCGTCTGTACATCGCTGTCTCCATTCATTTGGGTCTTGTTTGTGGTTTCTAGGGGAAGCTTATACCGAATTCTCCACCGTCCTCAGTGTCAGATTGACGAGAGGCGTAGAATAAGAATGGCTCTTGATGTGGTACAGTAGGCTATGTCACCTTTGATTCTTCATTAAACATTTCACACTATATGTATTTTATTCCTAGTTCTCACTGGATGCTGTAGGCAAGAGGTATGAACTGCTTGCATAGCAGCTCGCCAACAATTGTTCACAGGGATTTGAAGTCCCCTAATCTTTTGGTGGATAAAAACTGGAATGTTAAGGTAAATACCAAGTGAATGTTCCGTGTTCCATGTGGCCACGAATTTGTGGGTTTTGCTTCTTCTGAGTGATTAAGGGGGTTCCTACTTCCTACATGGTTTGTGTTGTAGCAACTTAAGTTAAAAGTATTCTTCTGGTTTTACTTTCTGAGATATTGTAGTATTTTGCTGTTTATGCAGGTTTGTGATTTTGGTTTATCACGCTTGAAGCACAACACATTTCTGTCATCCAAGTCAACAGCAGGAACTGTGAGAATGAATGTGCCCCTATACTTTTTTTGTGTGCTAATGAGCCTCATACTACACTTATCTTGGTGCTGATTACTTGTGTGATGTGTTGTTAGCCTGAATGGATGGCACCCGAAGTACTTCGCAACGAGCCCTCGAACGAAAAGTGAGTTGATGATTGTTTTCTCGTACTTTAATCTCATGTCTTTTACTTTTAATATGCATACATTTGTGTCTTTAACGATTCATTTGTCACGTTTAAGGATCAGGGTCTTTGAGCTCAAAAGGAACACACTAAACTGCATGGCGCAGAGCTTTTAAATGGCTGATCATTAGAAAAGGAAAGATTCAATTTTGATCGCCTTGGCGATAATAGGTGTATCAGAACATATGAGAAACCACAAAAGTTTGGTTGTCTTTTGTGTCAGCATAATTGAGCTCTTATTATTTGTGAGCTGAATGGCTGGCTGGTCGGTACCTGCAGGTGTGATATATATAGTTTTGGAGTGATTCTATGGGAGCTTTCGACGATGAGAATCCCTTGGAGTGGGATGAATCCGATGCAAGTTGTGGGTGCAGTCGGCTTCCAGAACCGTCGACTTGAAATACCGAAAGAACTAGATCCCTTAGTTTCAAGGATCATTTGGGAGTGTTGGCAGACGTAAGCAAATGGCTTACGACCAATCAAAATACATTATATAATTCATATACCATACCTGACAGAATAATCAATCATTCTTGCTTGCTGGCTGACTCAGTCTGTTGTCATCCTCTCTGTGGTATGCAGGGATCCAAATCTGAGGCCATCATTTGCACAGCTTACAGTAGCTCTAAAGCCGCTGCAGCGGCTTGTTGCTCCTCCTCATCTGTTGGACCAGACAAGTTCAGGTTTGCCGCAGGATGATATACCAGTAAATTTCAATCAGTGAATGCTTCTCTCTGGATATCTCAACTGTGAAGAATCGGCTCTGTTTTTGCAAGTGTACAAGCTAAATGAGAAAGCACAGGATTAAAAATAGAAAAGGTAAAAAAAAAAAGGAGAAGAAGAAATAGAAAAAAGAAAAACTTTTTGTGTAAGTAATATCTTTTCATTGTGCTGCTACCCAAAAATGTTAGTAGCCAGCAGCAGTTTCTTTGTACAGTCACCATCCTTCATTACAAAATTGAATGTGCCCGTCAAAGATATTGTATATATCATAATGAAAAACAATATTCATACCGACAAACTATGGCGTTGATTCCACATTGGAACGTCGAAATCAATGTACAGATTGCAGGATGCTTGGATTTCTTAAATTCCCTGGTGTTGTTCAATTGCTATGCTTGAATTTTCAGTCTGCAGATTGGATCCATTCGGCTCTCTTCTTGTTCTTTTTGGCTATTGTTGTCATATGCTTCTTAGACTAAAGAGGACATTATGGGAAAAAATACATTGGATGTACAGCTTTCTCGGACACAGGAGTAGGACTAGCCGACTAGGGACTGGGATGAGGATCCTAGTCGCCTCAAATTCATTGCAAAATTGATGTGGGGCCAGTATGATAGATCCTTGTAGAGCCTTGTAGAGAAGAAGGGAATTGAGAATGAGAATTGAGAAGAATTTTAGGGATTTGAGAGAATTAGGGAAGAACAGGAGAAAGATAGGTTTAGGGATTTTGATATTTTCATTGCTTCATCCCAAAATGAACGTACTGAACCCTATTTATGAGTTTCAGCGAAATAACAGAAAATAACGAAACAACTGCTCAAACCCGGCCTAAGCGGTCGACCCAACTCGCCCCGCTCACCCCTCTACGCGGCGGTTTCTATCATCCCCTTCTCCATCAGAAACGACCTTGCCCTCAAGGTCGAATGTCGGAAAGCGCTGTCGGAGCATCGCGATCTCCTCTCAAGTAGCATCCTTCTTCTCCATGTGCTGCCACAGAACCAAACTCTCCTCGATCAAGCGCCCGCCTTTCTTCATCCATCTGGTATCCAGGACCTGCAAAGGGGTCAACTCAAGATCACCATCCGCTGAGACTGGTGGTGCAGTCGTCTCAACCCGAGCCGCCCCCCTGTATCTCTTCAGTAGAGACACGTGGAAAGTAGAGTGGATACGCGCATCAACTGGCAGCTGGAGGCGATACGCCACCGGATTAATCTTTTGCAACACCTCATAGGGCCCAAAGTACCGAGCCGCCAACTTCTGGTATGCCTGGCGGAAGACGGAAGCCTGTCTGTATGGATGTAATCGAAGCAGAACCCAATCGCCAACCTCGAACTCCTCCTTGAGCCGTCCTGCATCGGCCAACTGCTTCATCTTGTTATTGGCCACCGCCAAATTGGCCTTAAGATGCTCCAAGGCCTCATCCCGAGCTCCTAACCATCGATCCACTGCGTCCACCGGATTGGAGCCACTTTGATAACGTACCAAGGAGGGTGGCGGCCGCCCATACAGAGCCTCAAATGGGGTCATCCGGATCGCTGTATGGCAAGTAGAGTTATACCACAGCTCGACCCATGGTAACAGCGCCAACCACCGACGCGGCTGCTAGTGGGCAAAGCACCGCAAGTACTGCTCCAGATAGCGGTTAACCACCTCTGTCTGACCATCGGTCTGCGGATGATAGGCTGAACTCATCCATAAGGTGGTTTGGGCCAACGCGAACACCTCCTACCAGAAACGACTCAAGAAAAAAAAGTCCCGGTCACTGACAATGGACCTCGGGAACCCGTGATGTCGTACTACCCCCATCACAAACTGCTCAGCCACTGACCGGGCGGTAAATACGCCAATTTCATGGCGCTGGCGCATCCATATACTTCTGGAGGGTGGAAGCCCGACGATGAAATCTATACTAATGTCCTCCCAAACACGCTCCGGCACCGACAACAGATGCAGAAGACCTGCCGGTCGCAAATGAGACGCCTTGACCCGGTGACACGTGTCACACGAAACGACATAGTCTTTCACGTCCTGTCCCATCTGGGGCCAGTAAAATTGTTCCCGAATCCGCCGCAATGTCTGCTCGACCCCCGAATGCCCTTCGAACGGAGAGTCATGGAACTCCTGCGATACGGTTGTCACTAGGGAAGACCCCCGGGGCAGCACCAGGCGCCCTCGATAAAACACCAGCCCCTGCCGAAAAGAATAATGACCCAGAGCTTCGCTGACTGCCGTCTCCCGGCATCACTGCAGATACACATCAGTCTCAGTAAGGGCTCGCAGGGAATCCCAGAATTGGAGCACCGACCCCGTCACTACCGCCAGTATCTCACCCCCAGGGCGCCTGGAAAGATCATCCGCCACGACGTTGGATGGTCCTGGTCGGTAGTGGATCTCATAGTCATATCCCAGGAGCTTCGAGACCCATTTGTGCTGATCGGGAGTGGAAACTCACTGCTCCAAGAGGTTCCTCAAACTCTGATGGTCGGTGTAAATGTGGAATTTCTACCCGAGCAGGTATGGGCGCCACATCTGTACTGCCGTGAAGATAGCTTGCATCTCCTTCTGGTAAGTAGACCAAGCCTCCTTGGATGGAGACACGGTCTTACTCATTAAGGCCACCGGGTGCCTATCCTGTGATAACACCGGCCCCATACCCCTGCTCGAGGCGTCAGCCTCAATCACAAAAGTCAGTGAGAAGTCTGGCATAGCAAGGGTTGGGGTGGTAGTCATGGCCTGCTTCAGCTTCTGAAATGCCTCGTCCGCCTCCGGTGTCCAAGCAAACCCGCTCTTCTTCAACAAATTAGTCAAGGGTCGGGCAATCATACTGTACCCTCGTACAAACTTCCAGTAGTACCCTATCAGACCAAGAACCCGCGCAGTTCGGTGACAGTGGTCGGGGTTGGCCACTCCACCATAGCATGAATCTTTGACTGATCCACCTATACCCCTTGCGGCGTGACAATGTGACCCAAATACTCCACCTTCTGAACCCCAAAGGCACACTTCGAAGCCTTGAGGTAGTACTGATGGCGATGCAAAATCTCAAACAAAGCCTGCAAATGCCGCAAAATGGGCATCCCACGACAGAATGTAAATAAGAATGTCATCGAAGAATACCAGTACGTACCGACGGAGTAAAGGCCATAAAATGTCGTTCATAGCCGCCTGGAAGGTCGAGGGAGCGTTGCACAACTCAAACGGCATCACCAGATAGTCGTAATGGCTGTTATGAGTTCGAAAAGCTGTCTTGTGCGCGTCCTCCTCCTGCATCCGAATCTGCTGATAACCGGCCCGCAAATCGAGCTTAGTGAAGTAGGCAGATCCGTAAAGCTCGCCGAGCATGTCATCGACTGTCGGAATCGGGAACCGGTCCTTCACAGTCGCGACATTGAGAGCCCGGTAGTCAGTGCAGAAACGCCACGTCCCATCCTTCTTCTTAACTAGGAGTACCGAGGAAGAGAAGGGACTGGTGCTGGGCCGGATCAACCCTGTGGTGAGCATCTCTGTCACCTGCCGCTCAATCTCCTCCTTCTATGAATGACCATATCTGTCGATGCGGCAGAAGGGCAGTAGGTGCGTGAAAGATCTCCGTAAACCTATCAAGAATCTGTTGGAGGTCTGGAGCCACCACCAACGCCTTAGAAGCCTCCACAGGCCAGCACAACACGGTCAGCTCGGAGTAGGCAGCCTCGCCCATTTCAGCATAGTCATGGATGGAAATGGGGCCCAGGGCAGTGGTAAGTCCTTGCAGGCCCCATTCCTTATCCCTCCACTTAAATCTCACGGTCAGGCTCGTCCAATCGGTGGTCGTCATACCCAAACTCTGCAGCCATGGAATACCCAGAATGACATTGAACCCCCATATGGGTAGCACAAATAAGTCAACAGTCACCGGAAAGTCCTTGAATCTCGTGGGAGAGCCGGCGGTAGGCTGTGGTACACTGCATAGGTGCACCATTCGCAACCCGGACCACCACCTTCTCCACCTCACTCACCGCCATTGGTAGAGACTTAGCAAACTCTTCGCTGATGAAATTGAGCGAGGCGCTGCTATCCACCAAGGTCAACGAGGTCAGCTCGGAGTAGGCAGCCCCGTTGCCGAGTTGAGGGACAGTGACACAGCGCCGCTGATCCTCCTCCCCTGTCCGCCGCCGACCGCCGCCTCGGGAGAACCCTCGCCGCCGATCGCTGCAGCTTCCCTGCCTGGCTCGCCGGCCGTCGCGCGCCGAAGGGCATCGCCCCCCCTTCACCGTCAGCGGCTCCGCGCCCTCCCGCCGCACCGTGGCTGGAGTCGCACCTGCCCTTTGGTCGGGTCGTCCTCTGCCGCCGCCGCGTCAGCCCACACTCGTTCATGCGCCTCGCGTTTGAGCTCGGCCAGCGTGTACTCAATCTCCTGTCGGATGCGAGCCCATGCCGGATCGGAGAGCCTTGATGAACTCAACCAGACTCTGATACCAAATGATAGATCCTTGTAGAGAAGAAGGGAATTGAGAATGAGAATTAGGGATCGAGAAGAAGAATTTTAGGGATTTGAGGGAATTAGGGAAGAACAGGAGAAAGATAGGTTTATGGATTTTGATATTCTTGCTTTATCCCAAAATGAACGTACTGAACCCTATTTATGAGTTTCAGCAAAATAACAGAAAATAACGAAACAGCTGCTCAAACCCGGCCCAAGCGGCCGACCAACCCGCCCCCCTCACCCCTCTACGCGGCGGTTTCTATCACAGTTACAGTATGATCCAACATGTTACAATTTACGCTAGGGGTATAACATAGTTGCATGAAACAGACAAACAGTTAAACATTGCTCGCTCTTAGGCCAATTCGACTCTGGATTGACCTTGTGCGACAAGCTTGGTTGAGTTGATATTCGAGCTGAAAATCTGGAGCTGCTCAGTAATGTAGTGCGGTAGTTGAAAGTGAACATTCTTAACTTAGATCTCTTATTGACTTATGAAATCAGGCATTTAACTAGAGACCACAACGCTGTACACAACAACATCGACACTCTTCCCCTTGACGAAAAAGTAATTTTTCAACACACTGTCTCTTTGGAACCTGGCTTTCTCCAACACCTTTTGCGATGCCTTGTTGTCCGCGAAAACAAGACCTTTGACCCAGTCCAGCTCTAGCTCCTCAAAAGCGACAACAGTCGCCTGCTTCATTGCTTCCGTCGCAATTCCTTTCCCCCAGTGAGACTCTGCCAAGGCGTAACCGATCTCCCCTCTCCGTTGATCCTTGCCCAGCTCCCCGGGCATCACGAAGATCGAGCCTAAGGGCCGGCCCCCCACGCAAATGGCTCTATACTATGGATGGGACTTGATGACCCTGGTCAAGAAGGCGACGACTTCATCCTTGGATGCAAAAATGTTCCACTTGCGCAGTACCTCGTCACATTATTGTCCCCTGCCCACGAGATGAAGGCCGGAGGGTGATCGTCAGAGTGTTCTTCATGGGGGGAAGTGTTGGTAACGTGGAGCGGCAGAGGAGTTGTGAAACTGTGCTTTGGAGAGGTGAGTGAAGAAAAGCAAGAGCTCTCCATCTACTTATAGATAGAAAGGAAAAGACTATTATAAAAAATAAAAACGGAGTTGTTATTAACGAGGCGGGGGGGGGGGGGGGGGGGGGGGAAATGTATAGTTCATTCGGTGGCATGCCGGTAGGTTGAACTTTCAATAGGTGTCGGTCATGAAATCTACATTGACACTATCTATTCACGACATCATTTTAGTGAATTTAATCAATAAAAAATTTAATGAATTTAAAATTTAAAAATATATTAACATTAAATTTTGTATTAATTAATCTGAGTATTTTTTATTTTATTTGAAATGTCATATTTTATTTAAATATGAAAATGAGGTGTGAGTAAATTAAATTATATATGATCAAATTCATTTTATGTTAGTGAATTTTCATATATTTTGTTATATCGGCATGAACCGGCACAAACCAGTTATACCACCAATCATATCATTCTACTTACTAAATCGACACAACCGTAGATACCGATTTGACAGCTTTAGCCACCAATCTTGAATCGAACAAGACTTTTCCGGCTAAATTACACGTTTGGTCACTCAAATTATACAAATCTTTCAGGTTTGCCACCCGAATTAGTTTTCTTTCTCATCAGCCACTAACTTTATGAATTGTTTCACCGTTAGTCACCGGCCATTATACTCCGTTAAATTTTCATACATGGCAGTCAACTATACAGTTTGACTGTTAACTAGATGACGTGGAAATTCAAATTTTTTATTATTATTCCACCTACTTTGTTTGATTGGAATCTTAGCGAATGAATATAGGGGAAACTAAATTAAAAAAGTAATTAAATTCATGGTGCCTATAAACTTTCAACCGTTCGCCTTATCCTCTGTTCTTGAGGAATCCATCCACTTGAGAACTATTATTTTCTTTTCTCTTTCTTCTTTGTTAAATCACTGAGGCAAAGATTGAAGAACAGGAACCAAAGGCGAGTCGAGGAGCTGAAATTGAAGAGCAAGGAAGACGACACGGAAGGTGGAAATTGTATGGCCATCGTCAAAGCTCCTTCACGGCCGCCAAGAACTTCCTCCGCCTTTACCCGTCGCCGTGTAAATGGAAATTCCCTGCCCATTTCCTTCTCTTTGCAATGGGGATTTTAACTTGTTAAACTCTGCGCTTTTAATGGCGTTGACGGAGCGGAGAACAGAAGAGGAATGGACGACCAGGAGATAAAAGCTACGATGGATCGAATCTCGGCCATCTTAGAGGCGACGAAAGAGGAATCAGCGTTGCAGATCGGACAAGATAGACTGCAAGTTTCTTATTGAAGAGGAAGCGTGGTGGGAGGATTAAGTTGGAATCCAACGCCGGAACGCATGCATCCTTTCCTCGCCCATCTTCCTTCCCGGCGCCGATGCTTCCGGAGTGAACTCCGCATCTTCTAATTTATTGTTTTTATATTTCTTCCATTTTTCATTAATTTTATTAAATAAGTAATATGAATATATGATAAATCAAATAGACAAAGTAGGTGGAATGATGAGGTGGAATAATAAAAATATTTTTGTTATTTTTTTTTTAATTTTCACATCATCTAGTTAACGGTCAAACTTTATAGTTGACTGCAATATAAGACAAATTTAACGGAGTGTAACGGTCAGTGACTAACGGTGAAATGATTCGTAAAGTTAGTGGCTGATAAGAAAGAAAAGTAATTCAAGTGGCAAACGTGAAAGATTTAGGCAATTTGAGTGACCAAACATGTAATGTAGCCGACTTTTCCAGAAAGGGAATCCGCAAGCCAGCATTACTATTCAACAAACAAACAATAGAGACCCAATAATTGGTTGGCACAACACAAATGTCCCACTTTGACCCTTCCAACTGAGCTAACAGATTCCAGCACCATATAATGTGTAAAGTGTAAACACGGACGACAACTTGATAATGCATAGGGATGATAACTATCCTATCGGAAGCAACAACATGAACCTCAATACCTTAGGACATCACCCCTATCTAAGATACATAACACATAAATCCAAATGTATCTCCTAAGATACTTTCCAATGTTATCATAATCCAACCTAATATGAACCGATAAACAAATGATTCACACTTTATTGATTTAACTGGTATTAAATTAACTGCAAAAAGTCGTTAACAAACTGATGATGCATCATAACAATAATGCTATAAGTAGAATATATATAAACCATAAATCCAAAAGAAAATACATTACACATAAGCAAAAATGAGTAATAAAATTCTAAAGTTTAAACTTCAAATATAAATGTTCTCTAAAATAAAAATTAAGGACTCACTTATTAATATATTTCTACAAAACTATTAAGTTTTAACTATCATGATCCTTTTTTAAAATAGAAAGAACTTTGAATTAAGTATATTTGTTTCTTCTTAATAATATATTGATTTGTCTATATATTGAAACCAAGTAGTTGTGGTACTATTAAGTTTTAACTATCATGATCCTTGTTTTAGTTTTTTATAACACCCAAAATGGTGTTATTTAGCCTTTATATTTAGGGTCATTTTCGAGTCATTTCATATCATTTTATAGGGTCATTTACATCCATGTTTTGTTCCTCGAAGAAAAGATTATCATATTAGGGTGTTTTAAATGATATGAACGTTTTAGGTGCAAAAAGGGGTCACAAGTGTAGGATTATGTGAAAAATCAAGAGATCACGACCAAGGGAAGAAGATCACGACCATGAAGAGAGGGTGTGAACCAGAGCACCAAGATCGTTGCATTCAGCGCCAAGATTGTGACCGCGAAGTGTGAAGCTCAGGGAGCGAACTTCAGGAGTAGCCACCAAGAGAGGACCAGAGAGTTTCGACAGTCGACTTGCAACCCCCATTGTCCAAGCCCACGATAAATTTCACGGTCGTGACATCCCGGACTGCGACTGAGATGTCAGGCCACGAACTTCATTAGAGAGCTGAAATCACTTGGAAAAATCTAATTTTTGAGAGAGAAGATAGAGAGAAGCTCAATGAAGGATAAGAAGAGGAAAGAGAAGGAGGAGCCAAGAAGCAAGAGAGCTCTCCTCAAGTCTTCTTCTAGTTCTTCCTATGTATCTTTTCCTTCCCTTTATGGGGTACTTCTCTAAGATACTAGGGGTTAAACCCCCCTCCCTCCCCCCCCCCCCCCCACCAACCCCCACCCCGTAGAATTTGGTCTTTGAATGTAGATAGAATTGGGTTAGGGTTTGTGCATGGAATTTGTTTGCTTAGTGATTATATGCTTCATCTTTGATCAATTATGCATGGTCTTGTCTCTCCAACTCTTTTCATCTAGCCTACCACTTAGGAGTTTATGATCTAGACTTGATTTGAGCGCAAGGTGACCATCCCCTGCCAATCAGGTGACATTCCTAATCAATGCTAGAGCGATGCGTGCGTGACCATTGACATGTTGAGCTAGTGTACAAATAGGTTGAAACTATTGAAAGGGTTTGGAACTCATACATCTTATGACCTCAAACCCGATATTATAAACCATTTGCATGATAGACTTAGATGTACAGTAAGGGTCAAATCTCGAAGTACCTATTTTTATCTTTGCTTTCACCACCAGTACTTTCCATTTGATCTAAAAACAACCCTAAACCGAATGACTAGATAACAACAAAGTTAGAAGTAGCATAGGATATCAAAACGTGTGGAATACGACTTAGGTCGACCACTATATTAACAATGTCATCTTGTGTTATATCTAGCTCAAGATTGGTTAGTTAATACAAGCCGTGCAGTCAAATTAATAACCCACATGAGGTTCACATCAAGTTTTTGGCGCTAGTTGAAAATAATAGAATTGTTAGTTTAGTCTTACATTTTATATATATATATATATATATATATATATATATATATATATATATATATATAGTACTACTTCGGTGCACTCAGTGCACCCATTTCTAAAAGTGTCCATAATACATCAAATTTTGAATTTTAATTAGTACTCCCAATCTAGTATGATGATATGACATAGAATCATAACAAATCAATCTATTACCCTAACCCCTTAACCTTCAATTTTGAATCCCAATGCAAAATCCCAAACTATAAACCTAAACCCTAAACCCCTAAATACTAAATCCTTCAAATTAAAGTAAATCTTAAATGATTTGTTTTTAAAATTCATGGGCTTATTGTTCATAATATCATAAGCAACAATTGATACCATTTTGACATGAATCGCATGCTCAGAAGGATGATTATGAGGCGGGTGCGTTGAGTGTACCCAAAAAGCGGGTGCGCCGAATACGCCACCATATATATATATATTAGTTTTATCTTGTTTTGTTTTTTTACCCCACTTTGTACGCCATGGGTGTTTGGGTCTTTGTTTTGAAGTTGATTTTTACGAGAAGGAGAGACGAGATACTCTCTTGAGAGTTGAGATAGTACCTCTTGATATAGAGATTGAGAGAACCCTTTGAGGTCTTAGAAGAATAGCAAGACTTCAAACTCAACCGATGGCAGATCAACAACCACCTCAACCTCAACCTCAACCGAGGCCGAGGAAGATGGGGTCATTCTCGTGTCCGGGTGTGGAGAATGTGAAATCTCCTATTCTTCACCCAACTATCACTAACAACAATTATGAGATCAAGTTGGGAAATATTTTTATGCTCCAATATGTGGTTCAATTCCATGGGTTGATGAGTGAAGATGCACATGCTCACATCAAAGAATTTTATGAGCATACGAATGGTATCAAAGTAAATGGATTCTCTCAAGAGGCAATTTGATTACGGCTTTTCCCTTTTACCTTGAGTGGAGCGGCGAAGCAATGGTTGAATAACCATCCACATCATTCTATTACCTCTTGGCAGATTCGTGTGATAAGTTCTTCTTTAGATACATATGACCTTCAAAGGCGACATTGATGAGAAGTGAAACTCAAATGCTCAGACAAGAGGAAGATGAGTCACTATTCAAATCAATGGTTTGAAGCATGCCTGCGACGCAACGAATCTGAACATTTTTATAGCTTGCTACACAGCGAAGTCTCCTCACAAATGCAAAAAGACTACAAAGACACCTGGCTACTTATGTTGCTGGTCTTGAAAGGAAAAAATCCCAAGTTACACATGTTTTTAAAAAAAATTCTCAAAATACACATGTTATGAAAAAAATTCCCAATCTACACATGTTTGGGCCTTCACCGCGTCAGAGAAGGGCGGTGATTGCTTCACCGCGTGAGAGAAAAACGGTGAGTGCTTCACCGTGGGAGAGCAAAACGGTGATTGCTTCACCGCGTGAGAGCAAAACGGTGAAGCACTGACCTGCGTCCAAACTTTAAAACAACGTAACTTTGTGCTCGGTTATCCGATCGTAGCGAATTTTTTATGATTCCGCATAATTTTTCGAGATCTTGCAAGCCGCAAACCGCCGGAGGCGGTTTGGTCCCGCCTTCGTCTCGAAAAATTGTCGCTTGCTACCCCGAACGACCCTTTTTTCGATTTCGTCAAACTTTGAACGACCATAACTTTGTGCTCCACAATCCAAAAATCATGAATTTTTTTTTGATTCCGCATAACTTTTTAAGGACTACCATTTTTAGTAGGAGAGAATTTTCAAAAAATGAATTATTTATGGATATAAGGGGTTTTGGGAATAACTTTACCTTCCCTTTTCATGAATCCAAGTGCATTCCGAAATTATGTCTATGATAAAAATTGTAGTCCTTAAAAAGTTATGCGGAATCAAAAAAAATTCATGATTTTTGGATTGTGGAGCACAAAGTTATGGTCGTTCAAAGTTTGACGAAATCGAAAAAAGGGTCGTTCGGGGTAGCAAGCCACATTCTTTCGAGACGAAGGCGGGACCAAACAGCCTCCGGCGGTTTGCGGCTTGCAAGATCTCGAAAAATTATGCGGAATCAAAAAAAAATTCGCTACGATCGGATAACCGAGCACAAAGTTACGTTGTTTTAAAGTTTGGACGCAGGTCAGTGCTTCACCGTTTTGCTCTCACGCGGTGAAGCAATCACCGTTTTTCTCTCACGCGGTGAAGCAATCACCGCCCTTCTCTGACGCGGTGAAGGCCCAAACATGTGTAGATTGGGAATTTTTTTCATAACATGTGTATTTTGAGAATTTTTTTTAAAAACATGTGTAACTTGGGATTTTTTCCCTTGTAAATGGGGATGGCCTAGAATCAACCCTCTATATGATTTGGGACTGTCTATATGCGACGATACTGTGGGCTGTCTTTCTTGAATGAGAATATAATGATGTTTTATTCTAGGGAAACATGATCACTGGTTCCTACAATATTTGGCATGGCCCAGTAAAAATTTGAAACCCTCTTCACTATTATTTGGTTGATGTTGTGGAAGAACATGAATGAATGGTTTTTGAGAAGAAACTTGGTGATGTATAAGTGATGGAAACCCAATTCTTGGGATTTATCATAATAATTAATATTACTATAATTAGGATATTATTAGATATGGTAGTAGTCATTGAGTCAAATTAGGATAGTCTATTATGTTTTTCCTATCTTTCCTATAAATATGTAATCTGGGTTTCATTATCAAGGAAGCAAGAATAGTTATTCAGAACGTATCTCTCCAAAACCCTAATCCTCTATCTCCTAATTTCTCGTTCTCTAGCCCTCTAAGGCTTCGGCCGATTATTATTCTTTTCTTCTTCTGTCCCAAATTCTCAATCTCAATCCCCAATTCTATCATCAAATCCCTAAATTACCAATCAACCAACACTATCGATAGAACCCTAGAAATAGGTTTCTATCAATAAGGAGTTTAGCAACGTGTGATCAAGTTACAACATCATATAAAAATCGTTTTGGAGAAAGAGGCCCAAGTTTAGTTGACATGAGAAAACAAATGACATACCTGTTCGCATGGACACCACCTCCCAAGGGCTAGTATTGCTTGAAGACTGATGGCTTGGTCATTAGCACCTCGGGTAGCGTAACAGCTGGGTGAATTCTTCACAATGATGATGGTCGTTTTGTTCACGCATTCACAACAAACTTAAGTAGATGATCAATAACACGCATGTAACTTATGGGGATTGTACTTAGCTTAAAGATACCCCGGGGATAGGGAGCTCGGAAGGTGGAGGTTCAGACGTACTCCTAGACTGCAGTCAAGCTCATCCAGTCTGGTACTGCAAGAAACCTCATTATTATTTTGTTATGCAAGCTTGAAGGCTTCTGGGAATGAAATGGCAAGTGGCTATCAAGCATGTGTTTAAGGAAGCCAATGTTGTGGCATGCATTTGATAACTACTCTGATCTCATCGATAAACTACTGGTTGTACTTTATGAGATTTGAACACCCCGATCTCATTGTTAAACTATTGGCTGTACTTTCTGAGGTTTAAACCCACCGTTGATTTTGAATTGTCAAGGAGAAGCGCCCTCCATTTGTAACCAAAATTTAATATGTACCTCCCAAGGTTGTTTCCTTTCGAAGATGTATTACTATTTTTAGAAATTGTTCGAATGTTTATTATAATTAAATAAAAATCTTGCCGAAGGTTTTTTAAGAGTTTAATAATTTTTCATGATCTTGGTTCTTCTGATTGACATGGGAAAATTGTTATCAGAAATTTTAAGAAGGTTCAAGTTAGGTGAAAAATTCCTCCTAGACTAAAATAATTAAGAAAAATGGTCGATTTTGAAGGAATTATTTCGGGAAAATTTTTAAGAGGGGTTAAGGAACATTTGGAACGAGGCTCGAGGATTGGATTTTGAGGAGAGGATGTTTTAGTGATTCAAAAGGGAATTTTAAATTGAGAAAGGTCGATTAAGGAGATGGCCTTCTTATTAATAGGTTCACCAAGATAATTCGGCTAGTAGGGATTTCTTCGAGTAAGGAATCGAGGAGTCATCTTTGCAAGGGGAGTGTAAAGGGGGTAGATTCTACGCCTTACGTGTTCTTTCAAGTATTACGAGCTTTTAAGTATTTTGATGAAGTGATTGTCGTTATTTGATTGTGCTTATGATTGATGATACGTGCTTTGTTTGAGTTATGTTTGGAGTGAATATCTATGAGTTGTTATTTACCTTAAATCTTTACGCTAATTATGAGTGATGGTTAAAGTTTAAGAAACAAGTTATTTTTAAGTACTTCACCTTCAAGAAGGTGAAACCGTTTGAAGAGTTTTTAGTCACTAGCGCAGTCCGTTGCCATTTAGGATTTTGAGATAGAGCAACAGTTATGCTCTTGAGACTTTTAATGAGCATTAGTTATGCTCATGAGATATTTTAAGATGAGCATCAATTATTCTCTTGAGAGTCGTGGAAGAAGAGCTTTCCACGATGAGTTTAAGGAAAGTCAGGATGGGCTCTCAAACGTATGAATTGTAAACCGGACTAGCTAGTGAGGGATCCCAGTGTCAGTCAAATATTTAAGTTAAGATTTGAGCTTTAAGAATAGATTTTAAAGAGTGGAAGTATCATCCAGCAATTCAACTTACGTTTTTAAGTAAGAAGTACTAGAGATTCAAACGTAAGGGCGTAGACTGACCCCAACTCACTCACCAGATCGTAGATGAGGAGATCATAACCAGCCAGTCCGTGACCAGCAAGCTAGAGGAGCTCAACACGACCGTCGCTGAGGGATGTCGAGCCAGGCGTCAGAGTAAGCATCTAAGAAATCCTTAAGTTATTAAGAATTTCTGGTTATGACTTTAATACTGGAGACTCATTTCTTTTGTTTCTTTTAAGAGTACGATTTAAGTTTTGCCCACGTGTTTAGGGCTTCGCTTTGAGATATTAAGATATTTGAGATTGGTGTTTTATTTAAAGTTGCGTTATTTGAGATTTTTAAATATACCCCGGGGTAGAAATGTTTTTTTCCAAGTTCAAAGTAGTGGGATGTCTCATTTTGGTATAAGAGCTGGTCGTCCTCTGTTTCTTGGTTTTCCAAGAAATAATGGAGTGTCGGTCTCGGTTTTTAAATGTTTTGTTTTTAAAGATTTCAAGTCATGGTTTGGCCAAACAAGCCAAGGATTTCTTTTAATAATTTAGAATCTCCAGTCTACTCTAAACCATATTAAGGAAGAAATAACTGAGTTCTAACGAGACCCTATGTGTCTACAGTGCAAGTGTTGGCCCGAATCCCACACCACATGTGCCACTGCCAGTGAGACTTCCACCCGACTATGTAGCTTTCCGGAAGAGAAAGGTGGAAGATTTTAAGGGGGAGCGTTCAACGGACCCCATGGAAGTAGAGCAGTGGCTAGCCAAGGTTAACCATACACTGGACGAGATCAGAGTTGATGATGAGGACAGAGTACTGCTGACAGTGCCCTAACTGCAAGATGTTGCATACAACTGGTGGACTACCCAGAAAGCTAGTCGAGAGGACCCACCGGCCAGAGTTCGTGCATCTATTCAAAGACCACTTCATACCGGAGGCCTATCAGATTGAGAAGCAGAGGGAATTTCTGTTGATCAGGCATAAGTGGGGCAGTGAAGGCAGGGAAAGCGTGACTGATTACACAGCCAGGTTTGACAAGCCATTTACCTATGGAGGGCCTCAATTTCAGGATGTAGCAGCCTAACGCACCCATTACCTGGAGAGCCTAAAGCCTGCTTTTAGGCGCCAGCTAAGTATACTGAATTGGAACAGCAAAGAAGAGATCTATCAGGCAACTCTTCAGATGGAGAGGGCGGATACAACTCTGCATGAGGAGGGGATGCAACGAGAAGGGAACAAGAGAAAGGCTGCCAGCCTGTCCGAGGGGCCAGGACAGCCGTGTCAGGAGAGAAGGAGACCATCCCTGAGCTACTATGGGGCCACCCAGATTCAGGCCGGCTCGATCAGATCAGGACCGACCTACATTCCTCGGGACCCATACAAGTGTGGGAGAACTCACCCGAGAGAGTGTAAGGTGCACCTGGGAGGCATTTTCTATAACTGCAACGAGCCGTACCACTATGCCAGAGACTGCCCTAGGAGAGGAGGGCAAGGGAGAGCCCAGTCCTAACAATCAGTTCGGGGTAAAGGAGGAAGAACTCATACAGGACAACATTTTGGCAACCAGCCAAACCGGTCCTATCACCAGCAGGGAGGCAATGCAGGGCGGTTCAACCGCAATGAGCAAGATCGAGGTTAAGAATCTGAAGCATCTGGGCAACCAAGACTGTTTGCCATGAGGAGAGAAGAAGCTGACGCTGCACCTGATGTGGTGACTTGTATGATCTCCTTTACCACCAGTCATCTTTTGTATTGTTTGATTCCGGTTCCACGCACTCTTTCATTTCTACCAAGCTTGCTAGAACCTTAGGAATTCCATTTGTGAGGTTAGGGCAGAATTTAAGGGTAAGAATCCTGGTGGGGGATACCCTTATAGCAGACTCACTCATTCGGGGTTGTCTTATCACCGTGACGGGGCACGAATTTGAGGCAAACTTGATTCTACTACCCTTCGACGAGTTCGATGTTATATTGGGTATGGATTGGCTATCAAAGAATAAAGCGAAGGTGGACTGCTAAAAGAAGGAGGTTAGTGTGGAGGTATAAGGAAAGGACACTGCATTGTTCAAAGGGACTAAGAAGCTTATTCCTGGATGCTTAATCTCCGCAGTCAAGGCATTCTCACTGACTCAAGAAGGATGTGAGGCATATTTAGCTCATGTCAAAGAGGTGCAAGAGAAGAAGATAGAAGATGTACCTGTTTTAAGGGAATACCCCGAGGTATTTTTCGAAGATCTCCCTAGGATACCGCCGCAGCGGGAGGCGGAATTCGATATTGAAGTGATTTTTGGCACTGCACCGATATCTATTCCTCCTTGCCGTATGGTACCACTGGAGTTAAAGGAGTTCAAGGAGTAGTTGCAGGACCTGTTGGAGAAGGGGTTCATACGCCCTGGTTTATCACCATTGGGAGAACTAGTGTTGTTCGTGAATAAGAAGGATGACAGTATGAGACTGTGCATTGACTATAGGAAGCTGAACAAGGCTATCATCAAGAAACGCTATCCTTTGCCAAGGATAGATGATCTCTTCTACCAGCTACAAGGAGCAAGTGTGTTTTCGAAGATCGATCTGCGGTTAGGGTATCGCAGTTGCGAGTGGCAGATGGTACAATACCTAAGACAACCTTTAGCACCAGGTATGACCACTATGAGTTCCTGATCATGCCATTTGGTCTGACTAATGCACCGACAACTTTTATGGCACTAATGAACCGAGTTCTTCATGAGTACTTGGACAAGTTTGTCATCATCTTCATAGAAGACATACTCATCTACTCGAGGAGTAAGGAAGAGCACGAAGAGCACTTTAGGGTGGTTTTGCAGATATTGAAGGAGGAGAAGCTATATGCCAAGTTCTCAAAGTGTGACTTTTGGTTGGAGGAGGTGTTGTTCTTGGGTCACATGACTTCTGGACGTGGATTTGAAGTTGATCCCAAGAAGATTGAAGCTGTAACAACCTGGGCTCCTCCAAAGAATGTTTCTGAAGTGCTGAGTTTTCTGGGTTTAGCTGGGTACTACTGGAGGTGTGTGGAAGGTTTCTCCAGTATTGCATGGCCCATGACAAAGTTGTTGCAGAATGGGAATGAAATTGTTTGGGACGAGAAGTTTCAAACGGCGTTTGACTTGTTGAAGGAGAAGTTGACCTATGCACCGCTGTTAGCACTACCGACCAACGGTGGGGAGTATTCCATCTATAGCGATGCTTCATACCAAGGCTTGGGCAGTGTACTGATGCAAGATAAGAAGGCGATTGCCTACGCTTCGAGGCAGCTACAATCCCATGAGGTGAACTACCCCACCCATGACCTGGAGTTGGCAGTAGTGGTCTTTGCCTTGAAGTTATGGATACACAATCTCAATGGCGAGGCGTTCACCATCTTCACTGATCACAAGAGCCTCCAGCACTTGACTGACCAGAAGGAGTTGAACATGAGGCAGAGAAGGTGGATGGAGCTGTTAAGCGATTATGACTGCACCATTAAGTACCATCCGGGAAAGGTAAATGTGGTGGCTGACGCCTTGAGCAGGAAGAGGAAGAGCCCTTTACCGGAGTTGTCTCTTTGAGGGCCATGAACGTGGATTTGGAGCTAGAGGAAGTGACAAAGTTGTTAGCAACTTTGAAAATTCGTCCTATGCCGCTGGAACGAAGCAAGGTGAAGCAGAGTGAAGATTTGGAATTAGGGAAGTACAGGAAGCAAGTAGTAGAAGGGAAGGACACCAAATTGAACTGGTAGATGGGGTACTGATGTATCAAGGAAGGCTGTGTGTCCCAGATGTTGACAAGCTAAGGAAGGATATTCTGGACGAGGCTCACTCTACACCTTATGCGATGCACCCTGGGGATACTAAGATGTATCGTATCCTCAAGGAGCATTTCTGGTGGCCAGGGTTGAAGAAGTAGGTAGCTTCACATGTCTACCAATGATTAGAGTGCCAAATGATCAAGGCTGAACATCAAGCTCCAATCATTGAGCACTTACCGTTGGAGATTCCGCAGTGGACTTGGGAGAAGATCACCATGGATTTTGTGTATGGTTTACCGAGGACCCCGAGGGGCAATGATGGAGTATGGGTGATTGTGAATCGCTTCTCGAAGGTGGCTCATTTTATACCCGTCAAGTTCGAGCTAGGGTTGGGGGAGCTGGCTAGGCTGTATGTGAGGGAGATAGTGAGATTGCATGGAGTCCCTCTTAGCATCTTGTCTGATCGCGACCCTAGCTTCACAACACGATTTTGGACGAGCCTTCAAAAGGCTATGGGCACTAAAGTTCACTTCTCCACCGCATACCATCCCCAAACTGATGGACAGTCAGAGAGGACCATTCAGACACTAGAAGACCTGCTAAGAGCATGTGTCTTGACGATGGAATGAGCTTGGGATGAGCATTTGCCTCTAATGGAGTTTGCTTACAACAATCAGTATCACAGTTCAATACAAGTAGCTCCATATGTGGTTTTATATGGGAGGAAGTGTCGTACACCACTATACTGGGATGCAGAAGGAGTGCAACAGCTAGAGGGTTCAGATATGGTACAGAAGGTAGTGGAGAAGGTGAAGGGGATTCGCCGAAACTTGAAGGCGGCTCAGGACCGACAGAAGAGTAATGCTGAGAGGCCAGGGAACCCACGATGTTATGAGGTGTGTGATATGGTATTCCTGAAGGTGTCTCCTTGGAAGGGAGTGATGAGATTTAGAAAGAAGGGAAAGCTTACTACGAGGTATATCGGTCCATATGAGGTGTTGGAGCGCATTGGAACCTTAGCATATCGACTAGTTTTACCTCCTAGCCTATCTAAGATTCACGACATTTTTCACATCAACATGCTAAGGGCGTATCGGTCCAACCCAGAGCATGTGATCAAGCATGAGGACATCCATTTGGAGGATAATTTGACCTATGAGGAGGTCCCAGTCCAGATTGTGGATAGGTAGGAAAAGGAGTTGAGGAGGAAGATGATTGCCATGGTAAAGGTGGTATGGAGGAACCAGGCAGCGAGGCTGCGACTTGGGAGACAGAGAGTAGCATGAGAGAGAAGTACCCAGAGTTGTTTAATGGTGCTTAGATCAGTAGTTGGCGAACCTTTGTGTACTCTCACTTTTATTACTAATTTCTCGGTATTTCAATAATAAGACCTGGTGGTTTAGTTCGCTCCCGCAATAGCTAGCAACCCAGATTGGCTACAATTTCGAGGTCGAAATTTCTTAAGGGGGAGGGAAATGTCAAATCCCAAATAGCGTCATTCCGTCAACAACAGGGTTTCATCATAAAAGTAACCTCAATAGCGGTCAAATTCCGGGGACAAAATTTTTATAAGGGCTAAATTGCAAGTTTGGTCACTCGAATTGCTACAAAATTTCGCGTTTGGTCACTCGAATTCGTTTATTCCATTCGTAGTCACTTAAATTAGTTGAATAGTCCAAGTTCGGTCACTTTCCGTTAACCTCCGTTAGACTCCGTTAGTGCCGTAAGGTAACTGCTGACGTGGCTAACAGAGATGCCTAGTCACCCAATTTTAACCCAAGAGAAAACAGAAATTGACCCGCCACGTCAGAAAAACATGTCACCTCATATAAAAACAACCCAACCCACCCAACCTACAAAAAACCATTAACCCACCCAAAAATCGAACCCGTGACCCATCCACCCTTCTTCTTCCTCCTCTATACCCTGCTTCCACCGCCGCCAGAGGGATTTCCCCTCGATCTCCCTGCTGCAGCCCCCGCCGCTGGATCCAGATTCGCGAGGAAAAAGAAAGTGAGAAGGAGGAACCAAAAAAGCCGGTTCTTCGCCATGGTCCTTGGCGTGTGCCTCCATCAGAGGTTTCTCCCAAGCCATCATAACACCTTTACTGTGAGAGTCCAAGAGCTTGTCTTCGCTAAAACTAACCCTATCTTCCAAATAATCCCCATTGGAGTTGCTGTTGTTCTCATTTTCTCTCCTTGCAATGGTTCCAAGAATCAATTCAGCTTGAATTCCTGTATTACAACACAGAGAGCTCAAAATGGCCAGTTCACCCAATCTACTTACAGCTACGGGCACTTGAACGATAGATTTTGGCAAATTTGAATGTCCAGCAAAAGGATAAAATGGCGGATTCCAACAGTGAAACATAAACAATTAGTTGCGGAAGCTAGAGGTGAGAGTTGGCAAGCAATAAAATCACAAATACCAGCATTAAGGAGAATATCGAAGGCTTCCTGGTGGCCGGCATCCATGGCGAAGTCGCCAGCAGAGTGATTAGAAGGGGAAAGAGCGTTCCAAGGGGCGCCAGCTTCTCACTTTCTTCTTCCTCGCGAATCTGGATCCGGCGGCGGGGGCTGCAGCAGGGAGACCGAGGGGAAATCTCCCGGCGGCGGCGGAACAGGGTATAGAGGAATAAGAAGAAGGGTGGATGGGTCACGGGTTCGATTTCTGGGTGGGTTAATGGTTTTTTTTTAAGGTTGGGTGGGTTGGATTCTTTTTATATGAGGTGGCATGTTTTTCTGACGTGGCGGGTCAATTTCTGTTTTTTCTTGGGTTAAAATTAGGTGACTAGACATCTCTGTTAGCCACGTCAACAGTTAACTGACGGCACTAACGGAGTCTGACGGAGGTTAACGGAAAGTGACCGAACTTGGACTATTCAACTAATTTAAGTGACTACGAATGGAATAAACAAATTCGAGTGACCAAACGTGAAATTTTGTAGCAATTCGAGTGACCAAACTTGCAATTTAGCCTTTTTATAAGGGTGGAGGAAATGTAACACTCCGACTTTTGGGTTTAGGTTCGACCTTAATACGTGTTCAGTTTGATTGACGATTACGTACTACGAGTTCCAACCGCGGTTTATTAATAATAATAATATTATTATTATTATTATATATATAATTAAAAAAGAGGAATATAAATCCTTGGACAGGGGCCAAGCGGCCCCAATTTCCCAACCCTTGCAATTTCCCAGCATCAAATTCCCCCTCCCTAATTCTTTTCCCCAGCCGTCAGAAACCCCCACCCCCCGTAGCAATCGATCCCCAGCAAAATCCACCCCCCCCACCCCTTGCTTCCCATCGCCTGCGAGAAGGGAAAAAGAAGGAAGATCCCGGCCGCCTCCCTATATCCGGATTTCATGGCCTTCTTATTAAAAGGTTCACCGAGATAATTCGGCTATGAGGGATTTCTTCGAGTAAGGAATCGAGGAGTCATCTTTGCAAGGTGAGTGTAAAGGGGGTAAATTCTACGTCTTACGTGTTCTTTCAAGTATTATGAGCTTTTAAGTATTTTGATGAAGTCACTATCGTTGTTTGATTGTGCTTATGATTGATGATATGTGCTTTGTTTGAGCTATGTTTGGAATGAATATCTATGAGTTGTTATTTACCTTAAAGTTTTACGCTAATTATGAGTGATGGTTAAAGTTTAAGAAACAAGTTATTTTTAAGTACTTCACCTTCAAGAAGGTGAAACCGTTTAAGAGTTTTTAGTCACTAGCGCCAGTCCGTTTTCATTTGGGATTTTGAGATAGAGCAACAGTTATGCTCTTGAGACTTTTAAGATGAGTAGCAGTTATGCTCTTGAGATATTTTAAGATGAGCAGCAGTTATGCTCTTGAGAATCATGGAAGAAGAGCCTTCCACGACGAGTTTAAGTTTAAGGAAAGCTTGGATGGGCTCTCATACGTATGAGTTGGCAACTGGACTAGCTAGTGTGGGATCCCAGTGTCAGTTTAAGATAAAGAGTGGAAGTATCGTCCACCAGTTTAACTTAAGTTCTTAAGTAAGAAGTGCTAGAGATTTCAAAAGTAAGGGCGTAGCTGACCCCAACTCACTCACCAGATCGTAGAGGAGGAGATCATAAACAGCCAGTCCGTGACCAGCAAGCTAGAGGAGCTCAACATGACCGTCGCTAAGGGATGTCAAGCCAGGCGCCAGAGTAAGCATCGAAGAACTCCTTAAGTTATTAAGAATTTCTGGTTATGAGTTTAAGACTGGAGACTCATTTATTTTGTTTCTTTTAAGAGTACGATTCAAGTTTTTCCCACGTGTTTACGGCTTCGCTTTGAGATATTAACATATTTGAGATTGGTGTTTTATTTAAAGTTGTGTTATTTGAGATTTTTAAATATACCTCGGGGTAGAAATGTCTTTTTCCAAGTTTAAAGTAGTGGGATGTTTCACCACTCATACTAGGACGTCCTTTCCTTGCCACCACCATGGCGTTATTGATGTAAATGAGGGAACTTTGATTCTGAGAGACAGTGTGGTGAGAATTACTCTTGGTATTGAATCTAAGCCTAGAAGTGAGGATGTGATGAAAGTGGAACCAGATGATATGAATACAAGTAGAGGAGAAACTTTTAAGGTAAACCCCACTATTAGTGTTGTTCGTTCCTACCAAGGCTTGGGCTGTGTATTGATGCAGGATAAGAAGGTGATTGCCTACGCTTCGAGGGAGCTACAATCCCATGAGGTGAACTACCCCACCCATGACCTGGAGTTGGTAGCATTGGTCTTTGCCTTGAAGTTATGGAGACACAATCTCAACGGCGAGACGTTCACCATCTTCACTGATCACAAGAGCCTCAAGCACTTGACTGACCAGAAGGAGTTGAACATGAGGCAGAGAAGGTGGATGGAGCTATTGAGCGATTATGACTGCACCATTAAGTACCATCCAGGAAAGGCAAATGTGGTGGCTGACGCCTTGAGCAGGAAGAGGGATAGCCCTTTACCGGAGTTGGTCTCTTTGAGGGCCATGAACGTGGAGTTGGAGCTAGAGGAAGTGACAAAGTTGTTAGCAACTTTGAAAATTCATCCTATGCTGCAGGAACGAATCAAGGTGAAGCAGTGTGAAGATGTAATACCCTACCCTATACATTTTGCCTAATCATATTGTTCATACAATTGCAGCGGAATTAATCTCGAGTGTTACATTAATTATCAAAATTTACCCAAATAAAATTTCGACATGAATTACTTGGTAATGGGCTAACAGTTCTTGGAAATTATCCTGCAAAATAATTCATCACAAACATATATACTCACAACCATATGCATTAGCTTTTCTTAGCCATAGTCACACTTTTCATACTCCACAACTGCATACCATACTTATACATACCATAATCATCACAACTTACACAGTTACACAACATATACACATATCATCAACTTTCCACACCTGTGGATATCTCACACTACATCAGAAGCTAGTATGCAAATGAAAAACGTTCTCAAAACATTTTTTTACAAAAAGGTGTGGATCACTGGCCAAAATCCCAAGTAGTCGTCCAAGCATAGAATAGTTGAAGACCATACCTCATCCTGGCTTCAACTCTAGCTCCTCTCCCACCTAACACTTATCTACTGCTGCTGCTGCTGATCTGCTTACACATGGCATAAGCAGAGAAGAAGAATAAAAGAGGGTCAGCTCATGGCTGAGTGAGACAATCATTGCATCGTGAGTTCATAACAGAGCATACCCCTACCATACATCTAGCAAACAAGCCAAAGAACTAGGATCAGTCCTCAGCCATCTGACATCCCAATAGGTAAAAGACTCAACCATCTCGACTTATGCATATGCATCTTATCATGTTTTACTTATAGGCGCTTGGCTACTCCCATGCTAGTAACTCTCCCGGAAAACATACTCCACATCCCGTCGGATGTAGTCATACATACCCCAACATCCCGTCGGATGTGGTCATACATACCCCACACCACTATGGGTGTAGTCATACCCCGACACCACTCTGGGTGTGGTCATATCTCATAAGAATTCTTTAGTCACCACCAAATGAGAGGTGTGACTATCATACATATCATAATAGATTAATAGCATAGGGAGCCTTAATTACTATGTAGTTGACCGTGAGACCACACCACTCATATTTGGTATCCTTATACATGATTCATATCTCATCTTGCTTAATCATAATTCATGACTTGCACATGTACTTGACCTGGCCATAATTGGCTCAACATAGGTAAATCTGGAGTCATATAATTGCACTTCCTCGGGATAAACCCTCGTGCAAGTCATCCTCTTTAAACATTATAATATCACCCTAGGAAGTTTATTTCCCCCACTTGTGAATCCAAAAACAACCACAATATCACATCATGTCAAAAAACCTGATCGAACAACCATGAAGTCATATAAACGGTTAAGCCACAACTGGCAACATGTATGCAATCATCAACATAAACAAGGTCCATATCGGCTAGGGCAAGTCAATAATATCATACAACAATCCATGGTTCATCATATAGCATAAAAGTCCGCCGTAAATGTTCGGACTGGGTCTGATTGTCACAGGCGGACGGTGTCCGCTGCTGGCGAGCGTACAAATTTTTTGTTTGTTTGTTTTGTTAATTGGGAGGTCCGGCAGTTGTGGGTTGGGAGGTCCGGCGTCTGCGATGTTGTGGTGGACGGCGGCAGAGATGATTTGGGAGGTCCGGCGGTGGTGATAATGTGGTGGACGAGGTAGTGATGGTTTTTGGTGGTCGGCGGGGAGGGTTACACTAGCCGGCGGTGATGGTTGGGAGGGTGGAGGCGGAAGAGTTTGGGAGGGAAGGGTGTGAGGGTTGGGTTAGGGAATTGATAGGTTTAGGGTTTTTTTAATGGAGAAGGGGTAAAATTTTCCTATTTTTTATAACTACGAGCGGCAAATAGTAAAAGAACGAGCGGCAAATAGTGATTCATTATAATTGCTTGCCAAGGATAGAAAGCATACCAGTCACAACTTCTGGTGCCACTTCTGCCTCACCTCGAGTCATTGCATAAATCCTCGGTGCTCCCTGTCCTATGGTACCCTGTGTACCACTTCCTGATGGCTGATTTCGACCACCACCTCTACCACCCTGTGAACCACCACGACCACTCTGAAATCCACTACGGCCTCCCTGGTAACCACCCCTGTACCACTTCCTGATGGCTGATTTCGACCACCACCTCTACCACCCTGTGAACCACCACGACCACTCTGAAATCCACTACGACCTCCCTGGTAACCACCCCTGAATGGGGCTCTACTAAATTGCACTGAAGACTCGGACTATGTAGCTCTTACTTCTCTCGAATGCGGACAATCCCTCATGATGTGCCCAGGTTGGCCACAGTGAAAGCATACACCGGAAAATCTCCTACACTCTCTAAGATGCCTCTTCTGACAAACTTGACAAAATGGAAATTGTGTGGCTGAGAAAATTGGTGCCCTGTATGATGTTCCTGACATAGATTGACTCAAAACTGCTAGGACCTCTCCTGGGTGGGTAACGAGGTCCAGCATAACTCACTCCAAACTTCCTCTTCTTATCCTCTTCTTTGGCCTTGTTTTCCTCTCTACCCTCAACTTCACAGGCTTCATACTTAAGTGATGCCTCCTTGATAGTGGCCATGCTCTCTTCATCAACCCTATGGATCTTTTCTTTCAATCCTAGGCGTAGACCATGCAAGTATCTCATCTTCTTCTTATGCTCAGTATCCGCCAACCCATCTTCAAAGTAAAGTAGTCGAACAAACTTGATGGTGTACTCAGTAACTGTCATATTCTCCTCCTTAAGGTTGGCGAATTCATTTTTCTTTGCCCGGATAAAAGCTTCGGGAAGAAACTCTGTCTTAAAGGTCTTTAGGAAATCCTCCCAGGTGAATTGAACTCGTTCACCATTAACTCTAGAGACGGAGGACCACCAGCTCCTCGCGTACCTCTTTAGGAGAAAAACAACATATTTCACTTTTTCCTCTGGGGTTGCATAAAGATACTCAAACACATCTTCCATCTCTCTCAACCACTCTACTACATCATCTAGGCTCACATCTCCCTTGAAGTCCCTACCACCCAAACTCTTCATCTTTGCATAGTCTAATACTGGCGGTCTTGCATCAACCGCCCCCCCTCCTCTCAACTGGTCAGTAGGAACATTTTCACAATTTTCGTGCAAGCTACAAGGAAATATTGGCCTTAGATTGATCCACACAAAATTCATTCTTCACCCACTCTCTCACTTGGTTAAAACAAAATTTTCCCAAAATAATTACTTGAAAACATAGAAGTTCAAAACTCAATTTTGAAAACCATAATGCAAGTAATTTCATCCAACGTACCAATAAACATAATCATGTAAAACTCAATTCCCAGTTTAAGTCATTATGGGTACTCCCCTCCTTAGGAGTGTTTAACCTCCCATAGGGTATAGTACGCCATAACAACAAAAAGAGGGAACCGTGCTCTGATACCAAACTGTAACACCCTACCCTATACGTTTTGCCTAATCATATTGTTCATACAATTGCAGCGGAATTAATCTCGGGTGTTACATTAATTATCAAAATTTACCCAAATAAAATTTCGACATGAATTACTCGCGTAAAGGGCTAACAGTTCTTGCGACTTATCCTGCAAAATAATTCATCACAAACATATATACTCACAACCATATGCATTGGCTTTTCTTAGCCATAGTCACACTTTTCATACTCCACAACTGCATACCATACTTATACATACCATAATCATCACAACTTACACAGTTACACAACATATACACATATCATCAACTTTCCAACCCTGTGGATATCTCACACTACATCAGAAGCTAGTATGCACATGAAAAACGTTCTCAAAACATTTTTTTACAAAAAGGTGTGGATCACTGGCCAAAATCCCAAGTAGTCGTCCAAGCACAGAATAGTTGAAGACCATACCTCCTCCTGGCTTCAACTCTAGATCCTCTCCCACCTAACACTTATCTACTGCTGTTGCTGATGATCTGCTTACACATGCCATAAGCAGAGAAGAAGAATAAAAGAGGGTTAGCTCATGGCTGAGTGAGACAATCATTTCATCGTGAGTTCATAACAGAGCATACCCCTACCATACCTCTAGCAAACAAGCCAAAGCACTAGGATCAGACCTCAGCCATCCGACATCCCAATAGGCAAAAGACTCAACCGTCTTGACTTATGCATATGCATCTTATCATGTTTTACTTATAGGCGCCTGGCTACTCCCATGCTAATAACTCTCCCGGGAAACATACTCCACATCCCGTTGGATGTAGTAATACATACCCCAACATCCCGTTGGATGTGGTCATACATACCCCACACCACTATGGGTGTAGTCATACCCCGACACCACTCTGGGTGTTGTCATATCTCGTAAGAATTCTTCAGTCAGCACCACATGAGAGGTGTGACTATCATACATATCATAATAGAGTAATAGCATAGGGAGCCTTAATTACTAAGTAGTTGACCGTGAGACCACACCACTCATATTTGGTATCCTTATACATGATTCATATCTCATCTTGCTTAATCATAATTCATTACTTGCACATGTACTTGACCTGGCCATAATTGGCTCAACATAGGTAAATTAGGAGTCATATAATTGTACTTCCTCGGGATAAACCCTCGTGCAAGTCATCCTCCTTAAACATCATAATATCACCCTAGGAAGTTTATTTCCCCCACTTGTGAATCCAAAAACAACCACAATATCACATCATGTCAAAAAACCTGATCGAACAACCATGAAGTCATATAAACGGTTAAGCCACAAATGGCAACATGTATGCAATCATCAACATAAACAAGGTCCATATCGGCTAGGGCTAGTCAATAATATCATACAACAATCCATGGTTCATCATATAGCATAAAAGTCTATACACCCCTAATCATGCCATTCTAATTCACCTAGGTCAATTCTAAGCATCAATATAATTATCGTGATACGACAAACCCGGTATGCCGTGCTAATCCCTCACCAGTTTTGGTCGTTCAAACACCAGTTTAACCTTCTCGTACTAAAACGTCAATTTCATGAACGAACCCCGAATTAAAATCCGAGACCGTCCTAATATCCCCTGCATTATCCCCGTCAATATTAGTTCTAGGCTCTGGGTCAAATTCTTGACAAAAACACATCAAACCGTGGCCGGAGCTAAATTCAGCGATTGATAGGGCAAAAGCGTAATGCCTATTCCTATCTTGTAGTAAAACCGGAAATCCGGGTATCGTCTCTCAGGGACTGGTACAACCTTATATTCTATCAATTCTATGGAGCAAACTATAGGTGAAAATGATTTGAGTGATGAAATTATTATCTAATAGCAAACTATTTAGGTCCGCATAGCACCTTATTTAATCCACTGTCGCTTCGATAAGTTACTATGTCACAAGAAATAGGTTCAGTTATTAGAGTTTTACTGTCGCTAATAACCTAATTAACTACAAATAATTGTATTGGTGGCCAGTCAACACAAAGCATTAAGCAATTCCATGCAATAGAGACTGGAAGAAGAGAAATATGAATCAATCCATCAAATCTAGAAATAGCTACATCCTATGGTGTAAACCCCAGAAATTGGGGTTTAGTTCATGACGAAAATAAAGCACAAAATCATGATCACAATCATCGTCGTATCAATTAAAGCTAAAGGAAAATACTGAGATTCGCGAACGTAATCCCGGTACCAATTCCTTCTCGCTTCAATCGCCTGTTGCTGGCTCCGCGCGATAGCGCGCTTCCAACCGCGCTGCTGCTCCCCAACGAAAGAATTCTTGTCCCGTCCAATTAATTCCTCTCCGCCTTTCCACAAAAGCAATCCCCGTTGCTAATTTTCCGTCCCAAGCTGCCCTCTTCCCTTTTCTTTTCTTTCCGCCAGCTCCAATTCAATTCCCCCTCTCCCCCGTGTTCAATTAATTCCAAAGAATGCCCAGAGAAGAGTCTTTTCCCGTCCCAAAATTGCCTCTCCCCAAATATTTAATTTCCAGGCCCAAATTATGTGTCCCCCAAATATATTCACGTCCCTGGTGCTCTCGGAGAGAAGAGTGGGCCGGCCCAAAAAAGAATCCTCAGCCCCCACAAGTCCAATTCCGGTTCAACTCCTCGGTAAGTTTCGGTCCACTTGAATTATTCAATCCACCAATGCAAATTTCTCGTTTCATTTACCTGAAATATATAAAATATTTGGCACTCTACGGTAATGGTCTTATAACCATTCCAGGCTTAGTTGGACCTAAAACAAGCATTATATGTCTCAAACATATCGTGTAATAATCACATTAAACACACAAAATCAATATGTTTTCGACAATTATCACAACCCCACACTCAATACTTGCTTGTCCCTAAGCAACGATCCAAACACGAGAATGATAATTGGATGAAACACAACACAAACCAGGGAGACACAACCTCTCTCAAGACACAAAAACCCATGACACACAAAACACAACATTAACACCAGATATTTATCCTTGTACTCTTGTGATAATCAGTAGTTTCTTTCTCAAAGGATGAGTTGTGCTTTAATGATCATACCTTTCACCCCACACTCAAGGTCTTTGCAACCATTAACCATTGACTGACTCAAATCCATCAAAAACTCAATTCGTAACACTCAATTTTGATCGTCGGTAGTGAGTGATTAACAACTTATGATGCACCAGTTACTAGGAGAATCTGACCACATCAGTGAGGTGCATATCTCGTGAGGACAATTTGGCTTACTCACGTCAATCATAAGAAATTAACTAGGCTTGAGTCTCAAAAACTAATGGGTGAAGCTTTTAGCAAACTTGGTTTTAACTTTAAGCACATCACTACCTTTCTGACAAGGAGAGGCTTTCTCTCTTTCTGATTTTGCTTGCCGAGTGGTCGTATTTAGTACAAGTGGGATTTGTTTCTTAATACCGGTGACCGAGTAAGAGCAATTTCTGCGTCTTAGCACTCGCATAAGGGCTTCTTTCAACTCCTTTTCCTCGGTCCGTGTGGAGGGTCATTGCACATTCTCAAACGGCACTTCACTCAACGGGGGATCGTACTTGATAAGCAACATCGTACGGTCGCGAACCGATGCTCAATTGAACCTTTCCTAATCTTCCTGTGCAATGAGTGATTGCCTCACACGATTTTGGTATTTTTACCCACACTTTAATTGTTATGGAAACTTTCTTATATTTTACTTGTCAGGTAGGATTTTTCTTTTTTGAAGCTACAATTCACCCCATTTAAAACATTCAACACAGAGAGACTCAATGCAAAGTCAAAAGCTCACAACAAATGCAAGTAAGCACGGTATCAAAACATGTCGAATGGTCAATGTTCTCCACCTAACTACTTCACCAAAAGTCATTACACTATCCTCACAAAAGAGAATGTTGCTAAAAGAGTTTGCTCATTCAAAGCATATCAAGTCAGTCAAAACATCAAGCTCATGGTGAAGAACTTTGCAATTCAACACTAGTGGGGGTGATTTTGATGATCTCATTCAAGCACAAACTCATTTCACACGCATCACGGTCATTTACATCATGTTACCACAAGAGTAAAAGGTTTTGTTTTTAATTTTTCTGATTTTTAGGTGTTTTTAGCCATTAGCTTTGCACAGGCAGACTGCACCAACACAGGCAAACTGCATGCAGTTTGGCTGTGCTCAACCTAAATGACAGTTTTTTTTTGTGGATTTTTACCACATGCAATAGGGACAAACAAACACTAAGACTCACCACCCCACACTCAGGATGGAACAATGTCCCTAATGTTCAACTCTTAATCTAAACATGCACGGGTTTGACACAACAAAAAAGAAAAATAAAGAAAAGAAAACTTACCTTGGGTTGCCTCCCAAGAAGCGTTTGTTTAACGTCCTCAGCCTGACGTTCATGGAGCTTTCAACCAATGGGTATGGAAAGGTATCCAGAACACCCTCCCGAGAAGTGATAGAATGCATAACCTCCATCCAACATATGAGTCACCTCTGCAGGGCCAGGTGTGGGAAAATTGGGAATGACCTTCTTAGTTGGCATGTTGGATCCTTTAGTGAGGCGTAGGTGGTATTGCAGTGCCTCAAGCAAGTACTCTTCCTGTTTCAGTGTCAGTGAAGAAGGAATAATAATAGGAATATTGAAATCCTTACCCAAATATCTATACTTGAGGTGATCTGGCAAGGATTTATGTCCTTGCTTTGATTTCAGAATATGAGCAGATGGGACATGTGATAGTTGTTCAGGTTGTCCACTATCACAGGAGAAGGGATTTTTCCTTTCTCGAGCTCCACTTTCAAAGTCATCAAATGCATCGTGATTATGATCAACTTGAAAGACATTAAAAATTTCCTCCTCCTTACCTACTCGGAATGTCAGTTTGCCTCTCCCAACATCGATGAGTGCATCTCCAGTTGCTAGAAAAGGTCTCCCGAGAATGAGAGACACTCCCCGATTTTCTTCCATCTCCAAAATGACAAAATCTGTTGGGAGAATAAACTTCCCCACCTTCACCAATACATTCTCCACCACGCCTTTTGGGATTTTTACTGATCGATCTGCCAATTGGAGAGTGATCCGAGTAGGCTTAAGAACATCTCCCAAACCCAATTTCTTGTAGACTGAGTATGGCATCAAATTAATGCCTGCTCCTAGATCACAGAGTGATTTATTGAACTCTGTACCTCCAATAACACATGGAATGGTGAAGCTGCCCGGATCATCCCTCTTTTCTGGTAATTTATTCTGAATCACAGCACTACATTCAGAAGTAAGGGTTACCTTCTCTAGATCAGCCCATTTACGCTTCTTTGTAAGCAACTCCCTTAAGAATTTAGCATATGTAGGCATCTGTTCAAGTGCCTCCGCCAACGGTATGTTGATATGAAGTTGCTTGAAGAGATTCACAAATTTCTTGAAGTTTGGGTCTTTCATGGGCTTCATTAACCTCTGAGGGAATGGTGCGGGAGATTCATAAGGCTTTACCTCTTCTTTCTTGAGTTTTTCCACTTTTGGAGTTGCACAGGCAGAATGCTCATGCACAAGCAGATTGCATGCAGTTTGCCTGTGCAAGTCAGATTTTTCAGCTTTTTCACTTTCTTCCTCTACAACTGTATTGCCCTCCTTTTCTACCGGATTTTTCTTGCACTTTGGATCCTCCAACTCTTTCCCACTCCTCAATGTGACAGCTACAACCATGGCGTCCTTCGGATTCCTCTCAGTATTTGCTGGTAAAGTCCCGGGAATCCTACCTTGAATATCTGCCAAAGTTTGAGCCATCTGGCCTATTTGCCTCTCCATAGCTAGCATAGATGATTGCATATTGTTGTTGATGGCTAGCTGTTGAGTGACAAATTGATCAAGACCCTTGAAATTATTGTTTGTTTTCTGCATACGAGCCAAAATCAACTCCTCCAGCTGGGGCTTCTTCTCTAGTTGAGGCTGCTGCTGTTGAAAACCAGGAGGTGGAATGTTTTGAACACCAGCTGGAATATTTTTTGACCATGACATATTGGGGTGATGTCTCCATTGAGGGTTATATGTATTTGAATACATACCACCCTGGCCTTGACTTCGCGGATTATTGATATATTGGACATTTTCCAACTGAGCAGCTCCTAGTGGACACATATCCCTATGATGAGGACCCTCGCAATATTCACATGAAACAACCTCCTCTTGTCTACCTAGAGCAATCTTGGCCAGCCTTCGTTCGAGTGCATCAAACTTAGAATCCTGCTTGGCATCTATCTTGGCTTCTAGACTTGAAACTCTATTTATCTCATGCAAGCCTCCTCTTCTTTGATTACTGGTCTCACTACCCCATTCAGTGGCTTCTGAACAGATCTTCTCTACCAGATCATATGCTGCTGGTGCCTCCATGCTTGTGAAACCATTTCGAGAAGCATTATTCAGGGCATCCCGGAACTCCCTTCTGATTCCATTGAAGAAAATAATGATCACATTCCAATCTTCAAGACCATGGCTTGGGCATCTCATCAATAGCCCCTTATAGTGCTCCCATGCCTCAGTCAGACTCTCATCATCAGCCTGCTTAAAAGTAACAAACTCTTATTGCCTCTTCATTGCCAAGGCAGGTGGGAAGTATTTATCCAGAAAGACCTTTTCAAGCTGAGCCCATCTCGTGATTGAACGTGGTGTTAAGTTCTGAAACCAGTGAGATGCATTCCCTATAAGAGAGAATGATAACATCCTAAGACGAATTGCATCATCATACACAGTTGGGCTCTTCAACGTATCACATATGCTCGCGAACCGGCGGAGATGTTCGTGAGAATCCTCATTGCTAGCCCCGGAGAAAGTATATCCATTGGTGATCATGTTGATAAATGCTGGGGTAATCTCCATGGTTGCATCCCCAGCAGGAATGACAACACATGAAGCTCGGGCTCCAGTCCTTCGATTCAGACGAGCCCTGATATATCGATCCTCGTCTGCCATGATGTCTGGCTCAATGTCATGAGGTGGTGTAGGGACGACAGGTGATGAAGCCTGCCCTCTCTGTTGACGATTCTTGGTTAGAGAAGGCCTAGGAGTTGTGGTTGTGGTTGGCTGCTTCCCTAACTTGACCTGCTTCATGTTCTGTTAGCATGTCCTCTCTATCTCTGGATCCAGTGGCAGTAAGTTGCCAGTCGTCCTCCTTGGCATGCACGAGGAGGATAAACCTGAAAAATTCACCTGCACACTAACACCCATATCAAACTAGTTCACTCACAAAAATCAACAAAAGTAAGGTATGGCAGTCCCCGGCAACAGGGCCAAAAACTTGATAGGGCAAAAGCGTAATGCCAATTCCTATCTTGTAGTAAAACCGAAAATCCGGGTATCATCTCTCAGGGACTGGTACAACCTTATATTCTATCAATTCTATGGAGCAAACTATAGGTGAAAATGATTTGAGTGATGAATTAAACAAATTAATCTAATGGCAAAATAATTAAACAAAATAAGCAAATTAAAATTGTCGGGTTGAAATCAATGGGAGAAAGCTCTGGGAGAAACACCGGGACTCGCTAATCAATTTAATCCAACTCTCTACAACCAGGATATCACGAATGTGTTAGCTATCCCTGTCGAGAATTACTACTTACTAAACAATTAAATCAAATCCTACTGTCGTAGCTCAAAGACTTAATTATTTAGCCTGAAGACCGATATCCTATTTAAGACCGTATAGCACCTTATTTAATCCACTGTCGCTTCGATAAGTTACTATGTCACATGAAATAGGTTCAGTTATTAGGGTTTCACTGTCGCTAGTAACCTAATTAACTACAAATCATTGTATTGGTGGCCAGTCAACACAAAGCATTAAGCAATTCCATGCTAGAGACTGGAAGAAGATAAATATGAATCGATCCATCAAATCTAGAAATAGCTACATCCTATGGTGTTTCCCCCCAGAAATTGGGGTTTAGTTCATGACGAAAATAAAGCACAAAATCATGATCATAATCATCATCGTATCAATTAAAGCTAAAGGAAAAATACTGAGATTCTCGAACGTAATCCCGGTACCAATTCCTTCTCGCTTCAATCGCCTGTTGCTTGCTCTGCGCGATAGCTCGCTTCCAACCACGCTGCTGCTCCCCAACGAAAGAATTCTTGTCCCGTCCAATTAATTCCTCTCCGCCTTTCCACAAAAGCAATCCCCGCTGCTAATTTTCCGTCCCAAGCTGCCCTATTCCCTTTTCTTTTCTTTCCGCCGGCTCCAATTAAATTCCCCCTCTCCCCCGTGTCCAAGTAATTCTAAAGAATGCCCAGAGAAGAGTCTTTTCCTGTCCCAAAATTGCCTCTCCCCAAATATTTAATTTCCAGGCCCAAATTATGTGTGTCCCCCAAAGATAATCACTTCCCTGGTGCTCTCGGAGAGAAGAGTGGGCCGGCCCAAAAAAGAATCCTCAGCCCCCACAAGTCCAGTTCCGGTTCAACTCCTCAGTAAGTTTCGGTCCACTTGAATTATTCTATCCACCAATGCAAATTTCTCGTTTCATTTACCTGAAATATATAAAATATTTGGCACTCTACGGTAATGGTTTTATAACCATTCCAAGCTTAGTTGGACCTAAAACAAGCATTATATGTCTCAAACATATCGTGTAATAATCACATTATACACACAAAATCAATATGTTTTCGACAATTATCAGCGATCCCGGCTCCGACCTAAATAATATCCAAAATTCATGGATTAGAACCAGCGGATTAATTACCTCATTCCAGGAAGCTCGTATATGAAATTTAGGCTCAATCCAGCTTCCGGATACTCCGAAACCCTAATTTGGCTTATCAGGAATTCAAGAAATTCCTGAACCAAAAACTCGTTTTAAAGCTCTAAATCGATAAATCACGATGTATAGATGAATTAGGCATTACTTACGGGATTTTTGGACTACTGGATCTCAAGAATTGAGCTTTGGAATTTTTCTCCACGCGTCCCCTGAACTGCTCCGCTCTCGCTAATGGAAACGAAAAGAAGATGATGATGGGAAAAAGATGGACCGGGTGAATTAAATGGACATATATATATATATATATACGTATACTTATCCGATTGATCGATAATCAGAATTTCGTCAAATTACTATTGAAACGCTCGATTTTAATTCGCGAACTTTCTAGCGATCGAAATATGAGTTTTGCCAGAACGGGATGTTACATAAGATTTGGAATTAGAGAAGTACATAAAGCAAGTAGTAGAAGGGAAGGACACCAAATTTGAACTGGTAGATGGTGTACTGATGTATCAAGGAAGGTCGTGTGTCCCAGATGTTGACAAGCTATGGAAGGATATTTTGGACGAGGCTCACTCTGCACCTTATGCGATGCACCCTGGGGATACTAAGATGTATCGTATCCTCAAGGAGCATTTCTGGTGGCCAGGGATGAAGAAGGAGGTAGCTTCACATGTCTACCAATGATTAGAGTGCCAAATGATCAAGACTGAACATCAAGCTCCAGTCATTGAGCACTTACCGTTGGAGATTCCGCAGTGGACTTGGGAGAAGATCACTATGGATTTTGTGTATGGTTTACCAGGGACCCCGAGGTGCAATGATGGAGTATGGGTGATTGTGAATCGTTTCTCGAAGGAGGCTCATTTTATGCCCATCAAGTTCAAGCTAGGGCTGGGGGAGCTGGCTAGGCTGTATGTGAGGGAGATAGTGAGATTGCATGGAGTCCCTCTTGGCATCGTGTCTGATCGCGACCATATCTTCACAACACGATTTTGGGCGAGCCATCAAAAGGCTATGGGCACTAAAGTTCACTTCTCCACCGCATACCATCCCCTGACTGATGGACAGTCCGAGAGGACCATTCAGACACTGGAAGACCTGCTAAGAGCATGTGTCTTGACGATGGAATGAGCTTGGGATGAGCATTTGCCTCTAATGGATTTTGCTTACAACAATCAGTATCACAGTTCGATACAAGCAGCTCCATATGAGGTTTTGTATGGGAGGAAGTGTCGTACACCACTATACTGGGATGCAGAAGGAGTGCGACAGCTAGAGGGTTCAGATATGGCATTGAAGGTAGTGGAGAAGGTGGAGGTGATTCGCCAGAACTTGAAGGGGACTCATGACCGACAGAAGAGTAATGCTGAGAGGCTAGGGAACCCACGAAGTTATGAGGTGGGTGATATGGTATTCCTGAAGGTGTCTCCTTGGAAGGAAGTGATGAGATTTGAAAGAAGGGAAAGCTTAGTTCGAGGTATATCGGTCCATATGAGGTGTTCGAGCGCATTGGACCCATAGCCTATCGATTAGATTTACCACCTAGCCTATCTAGGATTCACGACGTTTTTCACATCAGCATGCTAAGGGCGTATCGGTCCAACCCAGGGCATGTGATCAGGCATGAGGACATCCATTTGGAGGATGATTTGACCTATGAGAAGGTCCCAGTCCAGATTGTGGATAGGTAGGAAAAGGAGTTGAGGAGGAAGAAGATTGCCATGGTAAAGGTTGTATGGAGGAACCAGGCAACGAGGCTCCGACTTGGGAGACAGAGAGTAGCATGAGAGAGAAGTACCTAGAGTTGTTTAATGGTGCTTAGATCAGTAGTTGGTGAACCTTTGTGTACTCTCACTTTTAGTAATAATTTCTCGGTATTTCAATAATAAGACTTGGTGGTTTAGTCCGCTCCCGCAATAGCTAGAAACCCAGATAGCCTACAATTTCGAGGTCGAAATTTCTTAAGGGGGAGGGAAATGTCATATCCCAACTAGCGTCATCCCGTCAACAACAGGGTTTCGTCATAAAAGTAACTTCAATACCGTTCAGATTTCGAGGACGAAATTTTTATAAGGGTGGAGGAAATGTAACACCTCGACTTTTGGGTTTAGGTTCGACCTTAATACGTGTTCAGTTTGATTGACGATTACGTACTACGAGTTGCAACCGCGGATTAATAATAATTATAATATTATTATTATTATATATATATATAATTAAAAAAAAGAGGAATATAAATCCTGGGACAGGGGCCGAGCGGCCCCAATTTCCCAGCATAAAATTCCCCTCCCTAATTCTTTTCCCCAGCCGTCAGAAACCCCCCACCCCCCGTAGCAATCTATCCGCAGCAAAATCCACCCCCCCCCCCCCACCCCTTGCTTCCCATCGCCTATGAGAAGGGAAAAAGAAGGAGGAGCCCAACCGCCTCCCTATATCCCAATTCCATGACCTTCTTATTAATAGGTTCACCGAGATAATTCGGCTAGGAGGAATTTCTTCGAGTAAGGAATCGAGGATTCATCTTTGCAAGGTGAGTGTAAACGGGGTAAATTCTACGTCTTACGTGTTCTTTCAAGTATTATGAGCTTTTAAGTATTTTGATGAAGTGACTATCGTTGTTTGATTGTGCATATGATTGATGATATGTGCTTTGTTTGAGCTATGTTTGGAGTGAATATCTATGAGTTGTTATTTACCTTAAATCTTTACGCTAATTATGAGTGATGGTTAAAGTTTAAGAAACAAGTTATTTTTAAGTACTTCACCTTCAAGAAGGTGAAACCGTTTTAAGAGTTTTTAGTCACTAGCTCCAGTTCGTTGCCATTTGGGATTTTGAGATAGAGCAACAGTTATGCTCTTGAGACTTTTAAGATGAGCAGCAGTTATGCTCTTGAGAATCGTGAAAGAAGAGCCTTCCACGATGAGTTTAAGTTTAAGGAAAGCTTGGATGGGCTCTCATACGTATGAGTTGGCAAACGGACTAGCTAGTGAGGGATCCCAGTGTCAGTCAAATATTTAAGTTAAGATTTGAGCTTTAAGAATAGATTTTAATGAGTGGAAGTATCATCCACAAGTTTAACTTAAGTTCATAAGTAAGAAGTGCTAGAGATTTCAAACGTAAGGGCGTAGCTAACCCCAACTCACTCACCAGATCTTAGAGGAGGAGATCATAACCAGCCAGTCCGTGACCAGCAAGCTAGAGGAGCTCAAAACGACCGTCGCTGAGGGATGTCAAGCCAGGCGCCAGAGTAAGCATCGAAGAACTCCTTAAGTTATTAAGAATTTCTGGTTATGAGTTTAAGACTGGACACTCATTTATTTTGTTTCTATTAAGAGTACGATTCAAGTTTTGCTCTCGTGGTTAGGGCTTCACTTTGAGATATTAAGATATTTGAGATTGGTGTTTTATTTAAAGTTGTGTTATTTGAGATTTTTAAATATACCCCGAGGTAGAAATGTCTTTTTCCAAGTTCAAAGTAGTGGGATGTTTCACCACTCATACTAGGACGCCCTTTCCTTGCCACCGCCAAGGCGTTATTGATGTAAATGAGGGAACTTTGATTCTGAGAGACAGTGTGGAGAGAATTACTCTTGGTATTGAATCTAAGCCTAGAAGTGAGGATGTGATGAAAGTGGAACCAGATGATATGAATGCAAGTGGATGAGAACCTTTTAAGGTAAACCCCACTATTAGTGTTGTTCCTTGTGGTGATGTGAAGCTGGAAAGCAAGGAGGGCATCTCGCCCAAAGAAGGTAGGAAAAGAGCTTGGAGGGAAAGGATGAATCACGCTAATGCCCGGAGGAAGGAAAAAGCCAAAGCGAAATTCATCGGCCAAGGAGGCCATCCCATGACGCTTAAGTTAGGAGGCGACATGACTCGCCCCGAGATCGTGGCGGTTCCACTCTCGGTGGCATCACGTTCAAAGGTGTGATAAATCCACAACCGTCAAGCTAATGACGATAACTTAGCGCTTGTTGGGAGGCAACCCAACGTAGGTTTGTTTTATTTTCCTTATTTTCGTTTTTGTGTCAAGTGAAGAGTTCAAGTGGTCGAGTGGTATCCCCGTGCCAGGTCTTTGTGATTGTGTGTTTTGAGTTATTTCGTGATCGATAGTAGGCACAGTGGAGTAGGTCGAGTCAAATTTTCTGAAAATGCCCTGTTTTCACTGCAGTTCACGGTCCTAATCGACATGAGCTTCCAAACACGTCCGTGAACTAGGGTGTTCCGCGTTTTGTGAAACTCGTTGTTTTTACCCCAGTTCACGGTCCGCGACTTTCCTAGCGACCGTGAACTGGCAAACACGTCCGTGAACCAAAGGGGCCTGTCTATAACATGAAGCTGGTGCTTCAAGGAGAGCGAGGGATCGAGTACCTCGATGGACTTCGACCCTCGGCAGATATGAGGTCGACAGTTGACCTAGCTCCATTGGAGCCCGATCTAGAGGCCCCTCCTTCATAGCAGCCACCTGCTAGAGCTCCCTGCCGCCGTCAGTGTCCTGCGCTCCCGCACCCTGCACATCACCACCAGCCCCGGCAGCATCATATGGAGCTGGTCCTTCCACCTCCGGGGATCACCTCATGGAGAGGATGGATCGATTCGAGACCCATGTTGTGGGGGTCACTACCTTGCTTGACCAGACCACCGCCTTCCTTGAGTTGATGGCCCATCACCAGGGTATCCTTCTAGATGATATGTGGCAACCGACGAGTGAGATATGTGGCAGAGCCGATTTCTTTTGCCCCACTTCTCCACTTGGAACTCTGAACTCTTTTATTTAATTTTTATTTCTTTTATTTGTTGTGTCTGAACAACTACTACTACTACTATCGTACTGTACTATTGTTATGTGTAATAACCTCGCCTCGAGCGAGTATGTGTTTGTGTTTGTGTGTGTGTTTTTGTCTTCTCCTTGAAGCTCAAATCTCCTACCTCGGGAAAATTCCAACTTTCGCTCACCAAACCATGTGGTGACATCGTTCTACCCCTATCTTATGCCATTGAGGGCAATGTCGAACTTAAGTGTGGGGTGGGGGGGGGGTGGTAGTCTATTATTATGCTTGTGTGAGTGTGATTGAATGCTTGGAGCCTCGATGTATGCCTAAATTTGAAAATTTTGAGTGCTCCAAGCAATGTTTGCATGATCAAAGTCGCCGGTTTGTGGGAGAATCTCGTGTTTATTGGCATTGACCTTGAATTGTTGCATGTGATCGAGTGTTTCCTATGATGATGACTGAGAGGTGCATTAGGATAGTGCAAAGGTGTAGTTCTCATGTGTGCAAAAATGAATGGATGTCTTGACTCGATTACTTGTTGATTACAATTGCCATGCATTGTGTTTTGTGAATTGGAATAGATGATTGGGTGACTAGGTAGCCATGTGAGTTTTGAGCCAATCATTTTCTTCTTGTGTGCTTTGATCCCTCTTACCATGGCGAGTAACATCAAAGTTGTCACTAGTGAATATGACGGAGGCAAAGGATTAGTCCACGCCCAAATGTTGATTGTCTCGAAATGTTTTATCCACTAGTCAACCCCATTGAGCGTTGTGACTTTGGGGGTCGTTCTCACGTTAGGAGCTTTTCGATTGTGAGCTTAATGGTGTTTGGTAGAACGACCCCCCATCCTTTCTTCGTGTCTATACGTGAGTCGTCCTTGTGTCCCAGAGATCTTGGTTTTTAGTTCCATTGAGGTTCTACATAGGAGGATTTTGTGCGGTTCTTGCTAGGAATGAAAGAGAAAAGATTAGTGTTATAGTAAGTTCTTAAAAGAGAGAATTGGTTGTTAAATGTAATGTGGTAAGTGTTTTAGGAGGGGTTTCTTGGCACAAAGATCAAAGTGTATGCTCTAGGAGGGGTTTCTTGGCACACAATCCATTGAAACAACCACATTGTTGCTGAACTCCGTCACTACCATGTTCGAAATTTGATAGCAAGAGTAGACCGAAGAAGTGCGCTTGAATGTAGTTCATGATGGGCGATAGTTTGGAAGGGAGAAGTAAGGTTTTTGGCCGATGCTAGTGGCCATTGTTTGTAGGGAAGGTTCTTAGTTGAAACCATAGAACCTTCGGGTTTAGAGTGAAGATATAGGACCACAGGTTGTGTTTTCCACCACCCAAAATGCCTTTTCCCCATGTCCAAGACAATTGCAGTCATTTGAACCTGTGTCTAAGACCTTTGGACAAGCTAGTGATGACAACCGTCCCGTGAACTCTAGCATTTAGAGGTTGCCGCAGTGGTGAAGAGACGATAGGTCCGAGTGTTGATGATTGTGCACATTCTTTGCACCAAAAAGTCCCAACCCCATTGGTCAAGAGAGGGAGTGATTCATTCCTGTTTTGCATGTCATATCATACCCCGATGAGGACCTTTGTTGCCCATTCATTTGTTCCTTGGACTTGAATGTTATGCATGGTTAGTTGTGGTTGATAAGTGATCTTGTTGAGACTTTCATTGATTCATGAACAAGGTGAGAACTTTTCATTTTCCCGTTTTTGGTGACCTCGAATGTCGTTTGTGGTGGATGCCGATATTGCTTGCAGTGGTCCATGTGTTAATTGCCAATAGCCATTGAGATTTCCCACTTTGTGCCCTTTGATTTGTCCACAAACTATTTTATTAGGTTGAGATATTACCTTGTGTGAAATGGTTTGCTTGGGGACAAGCAAACGTCTAAGTGTGTGGGAGTGATTCGGGCCTAAATGTACACTTTTTATCCCCGTTTCTCTTTGTCGTTTGTGGTATTTGAGCTCCTAAAAGGGTGATTTTACACTAGGTTTCTTGTGTTTCAATGTGTTTCAGAGTCTAACAGGTGGAACCAATCCCCGGAGTCGAAAGTTGGAAGAAAAGGCGCAAAGACCGGGCAAAGAGGAGGATCCAACCGCAGTTCACGGTCAGAGCTTGGAGTTCATGATCGCCAGGATCGTGAACTGGAACCACAAACCGTGAGCCGCAGAGTGTCCAGAGGAGTTTCATGGGTTACTGACTCCAAGGCAGTTCACGGTCGCAAGAGTGTGAACATGAGCCATGGACCGTGAACTCTATAAGTGAAGCGTCGCGTTTTAATCTATGTTCACGGTCCCAGCCTGATGTTCACGACCGTGAACTGGGACCGTAAACTGGGCGCGATCTATGTATAAATTAAGAGCTGAAGGGAAGAAGAGGGGAGAGCCCAAAGTGAGAGAAACCTTCTTCTTCTTGCAATCCTAGAGAGAGAAAGTCACGAACCATGAGGGAGAAAATGCTAGGTTTTGCTCCAAGTGAAGATTTTGGAAAAACCTCTAAACTTGAATTAGACACCTAGGTTAACTGTGATTATGCCGTCCAAACCTTAGTTTGAGGAAGAAGGTAAATCAACCCTCAAGTACTTGAGCCAAGAGGGTTATAATTGTAGCCTATAATGCTTTCCTTGGACTAGCAATTGAGAGGATGGTTTCTAACCATTGTTGCACCTCCTATGGGTCACAATTGCCTTGTCACACACCGATTCATTCGATCCCACAGTTCATGGTAGTTAGTTAGGGGGAAGCAAATCCCAAGTGAAGCTTCGCACCAAGAGTTTTCCACCCTTTTACTTTTCAAGTCTTGCTTTTTAATAGTAGATTGTAGAGATTTTAGCAACCAACATTCCGCTAGATAATGTTTCAAATAATTGAAGTAGGGTTATATGGGTCGGCCTGGGTTGATATTTAAACATATTTGCCCTATATTGCACCCATTTAAGGTTTATACTTGTGCCTTAGGTAGGATTTTATTGTGATGTTCGGAGCGAGTCAGTAGAGCCTAGGCTAAATCTAGGTAATTAAGATGCTGCGATGATAGACCGTCATTTACACATGTTTTTACCCCCATTCTTACACCGTTTGAGGTGTTGATTCTCGTGTTTTAGGCCGATTTCACGGTAGGTTGTGCTTGTTTGTGATATTTCAGGTCCTAGGACGTGAATGAAGGCTTAGGAGCGAGTCTGGGGTCGATTGGACGAGGATCGGACGCATGGCGAGGTTCTGAGGAAGTCGCACGGGCACACCCACAACCCGCACGGCCGTGCAATTGACCAGTTTGGCCGTGCGGGATCGTGCGTGGGCACGCACGGGATTGTGCGTGGCCACGCACGGCCGTGCAAGTGACCAGTTTGGCCGTGCGGGATTGTGCGTGGGCACGCACGGGATTGTGCGTGGCCACGCACGGCCGTGCAAGTGACCAGTTTGGCCGTGCGAGTTGGCTGAGGTTCAACTAATTGATACGCCGCGTTTTGAGGTGCACGGCCAGAATGGTGATGTGCACGGCCGTGCACCCTGGCCGTGCGAGTCGGGAATGGCTGTTTTTAACCCAAATTCGAGCCAAAGGAGGAGGAGAGCTGGGTTTTTGGATCCCAAACACCCAAGGGACGAACCCTAGAGAGAGAGGGCGATTTGAGGGCATTCTTGGAGTAGAGAAGGAGGATTTCTTCGCCTTGGAAGCTCGAGGAACAAGCCCGGACTTGAAGACTGATCATCTGAAGATTCTTACTGCAGTCTCTCTCTTCTCTATGGAGTAACTTCCCTTCACTTAGGTTTTGAGGAACCCTAGCTATGTTTGTTTGATTGGATGATTGTATGAGTACTCTGACTTGATAATCTTGAGTTCATATTCAATCTATGCATGTTTTCATGATTCAATTATGCTTTAGTCGAGATTATTGATTCTGCTTTGATCCTATGAGAGGGAATACCTGATTAGGTCAATAGAGCACCATAGATTGATAGTAGTGGATCGATTGCTTTAGTCGAGGGTTGATTCACTGCTTTGTATCGATTGAGAACCCCTTTCGATAGAGGGAGTCTAGTTCAGAACGCCTTGATCAGTTGTTCTAGAGAAGGATACGTCCCTCTAGGCAATTGACTCAAGTGGGCCTTGTTCCTTTAGTCGAGACTCAAGGTCTAGTCAAGGATTCTCCGCATTGTGAATGAAAGTGAAACAGGTTAGAGATCATCAATCATTAATCTGGCTAGTGGCTAGGGGGAATCATACCTAAGTGAGTTCCCAACCTGTAATTAGATTAACTTTAACTGTAGTTTGCTAGAGTAGTTTTAGTTCTTTCATCTTAATCTGATTTGCTAAATAATAAACTGAAGTTGAGTAATAGTAACTCTAGAGACCCGTGGATTCGATATTTATCACTTGAGCCACTATACTGCAGTCCCTTTCATTGGTTACACTTGGCCTTTGTTAGGAGTTGTGTTTTAGAGCATCATGCGACTAACCAGTCTCAGCTCGTTAAGTTATGTGGAAGAAACCGAAAGAGGGTTGGATTAAAGCCGGTGTAAAGGGTAGCAAGAATAATGATGAGTCCTCATTGTCAAGCCATTGGTCGCGTTATTGTGGATTTGGTTGGACGTTGCGATGCGTTATTACGGATTTGCTAAGATGTCGGATGGCAGGCTTCTCGAACAAGGTGAGATATGTTTCAATTCTGGAAGTCGAGATGTAAGTAGAGGTGACAAATGGATAAGATCCATGGATTGGATTGGTAGATCCATGAATTAATTTGGTGGATTCATGGATTGGATTATATGGATTAGTGGATTGATCCAAGTGACATCCAAGTCTTGGACAAAAATGTAAATTTTGAAAAGTTTAGGTACTAAAATGTCATAATAAAAAACTTTAGATAATAAAATGTAATTTTCCAATGACATTTTTTGTATAAAAAATATTATAGGTATCAAAATGTAAAATATAAAAAATCTAGATACTAATAGTAATTGTCATTTGAATCCATGAACCAATCCACGAATTAGTTGGATATTTAAGTGAATAAATTAGATTGAATTGAGAATTGCCACAGTTTTGTTTTAAGCAGCAGTGGAATCCGACTCCAAGTGATAATATTAGAGGCAGTGGCGGGGGCAGCATTTCAAATCACCCATGTCCTCTTTTCATTACTTAAATATATAAGTATCTAATAAAATAATTATTTAATAAAAAATAATTATATCCAAATAATTTATTCATAAATTAAAAATAACCGATTATACTATCATACTTTTCAGAAACAACTACGGAGGAATTTCATATAGCGAAGAAGCGCAAAAACATTCGCTGTCTACACTATTATATAAGTCTCTTTCAATGTATCTTACTAAACAAGTATTAGCAAACTGGTCGCCAAATCAACTTGGAAACTTGTTCTTAAAATAACTCAAAGCTGAAAATGCTCTTTTTACACTTGCAGTTGTAATTGGTGGATTAAAACTAGTTGGATTGTCGTTAGACAATTTCAAGGTTGTTAAGGAAAGATCGAATAGGCATAAGGAGAAAAGAGACCCGATTAGTTCTTTATTGCAATTGGAATTTCGTTTATTGTATAATAAATTAATTTTATGTCAATTTTGAAATAATTTTATGTCAATTTTGGACAAGTAATGAGTTGTGTTGTAGTGACAAAGTACTCAATACTACTTATACGTGTTGTGTTCTATCACCAATATAAATATATATGACGTATTTTTGTTCCACCCAAATCTAATAGTACGTCCATCACCAATATAAATATATATATTTTTGTTCCATGTCCCGGGACAAGGTCAAAATATAAATATATATATATATATTTTTGTTTCCATGTCCCAGGACAAGGCCAAAAGACCCTGCCTCAACCACTGATTAGAGGGGGGCATTATCCGAAATTAGAAAAACTTTGTATCAAGCTTCATCAGAAAACAGAATCGGTTTCTGAAAAAAAAAAAAAAAAGGAAAGAAAGAAAGAAGAGGAAAACAGAATCGACAGCATAAGTTGCTCTGTTTTTCAGGAGCTCTTCCCCTATTTTCAGTTCACCAAAGATGCACAATAGTAAAACTAAAGACTGAATCATTTCCCCCATTCTGACTTATCTATCCAAATCATCCCCATCTTTCCCTTCTTGACGACAAATTTGATCTTAAAAACTGGACCGACCTCATGGATAGGATATAATTTAAGCTCAGCGCATATCCATCATTCAAAATAAGATACAAAATTAGCGCCAGATCGAGATGGCTCATATATGATACAAGTAGGCCCTAGATATATATTACATTCACTCTCCACTCCAGTCTCCACTCTGCAAGTTGTGGCCTGGCTTTAGATCATTATTATTTATTACTTTATTATTGATTATTCCAACATTTATATTATATAATTATTTATTAAAAGGGGGGAAACGAAAAACGGAGACATTGTTATCTATCTATCCCAATTGTCCCGCGTTTTGTTCCTTCATCTCTGCAGCTGCAGCTGCAGCCTGCAGGGCAAGGTCTGAAAGCTTACATTACATGAGGAGGTCCTTGACCAACTCCTTCACCACATTCCTCCCCGTCCACCCCTTGGACTGGGACCTGGAGCTGGCCAAGTGAGTCTCCTGGCGGTTGAACTTGAGCCTCCTCGCTTCCTCCGGCGACACCCTCCAAGCGTTCGCCAGAACGTCGGCAGGGATGGCCCTGATGGCCGAGGTCCGCCCCGCGATCGAGTTCACCATGGCGTTGTCGTTGGTCTTGAACGACACCCACTCGAACCTGTCGCTCTCGCAGCGCTTCACCACCGCGAAGTTCTGGGGCACCGTCAGCACCTGCCCTTCCCTCAGCTCGCCGTCGAACACCGAGTTCCCGTTCTCGTTCACGATCTGGACTCTGGCCTGCCCTCGGATGGCGTAGATTATGCTGTGCGCGTTCAGGTTCCAGTGCGGCAGCCGCATGGCTTCCTGCAAAATTAAATTGGCAATTGATACCTCTTTCTGGGATGGGATGTAGAATTAGGGATTTGAAAAATTAGGGATTTTACGTACGTTGTAAAGGACGCCCCTCTCGGCGCTCATCTGGATCCAGCGGAGGACGGGGAGGTTGTGGCTGTTGACGGTGGTGATGCGCCCGGCTTCAGGGGTGAAGATGTCGGCGCGTGAGGGATCGCCGATGTTCTCCTTCAGCCTCATCGAGCAGAAGGTCTCTTCCACGCCGTTGGCAAGCTGGTAGCGGCCGCCGCCCTGCTCCTGCCTCTCCTCCTGAGCCCTCCTCGGAGGTCTCACGAACTCCAGCTGCCCTTCGATTCGGATGATGCTGCCTCGGTTGTCGTTCTCGCCCTGGAGCTTCCTCGCCAGGTTCTCGTCGATGTTGAAAGCCTCGGCGATGAAGCTGGAGTCCATTCCGCAGAAGAGGTTGTTGCAGGTGGTGGAGCCTCCTTGGCGCCTCTTCCGCCTCTCGTCCTGGCCGCGGCTCAGCCTTCCGCCTTGCTGCGATTGCTGGAACTCGTCTTCAGGGTTCCCGGCCAGGTAGAAATTCTGCATGCAACCAAATTCCGTAAGTAACAATTCTACCTTATATATGTTGGATGAGAAGAATAAGTCATTGAGATAGATAGTTGTTATGAGATGATTAATGCGAGGAGGAGGATTTTGGACCCTGGGGTTGTTGTCGAGCTGGTTGAGGTGGCTGGAAGTGTCGTGGACGGTGACAGCAATGACGGGTTCGTTGCCGTCGTTGTGGCACCAGTGGGCCACGCCGGCAGGGATGGCGATGATGTCACCTTCTCGGAAGGTGCGGATCTTCTGGTGCTGATCTTGGGCGCTGCCGCCGGTTTGGAACTGTTGTTGCCCTCCCTGCTGCTGGGGTTCCTCGAACGTCTCGGGGCATCCTGGGAACATGATTCCAGTGTGGCCCCTTCCTATATAGACAAAATGTGGTAAGCTCAGCAGGTGCGGTGCGATGCGATCACTCATGAAAAGCAGAAGATATCATGATTAGTTAATGGTATGGTACCTTGAACGATGTAGACGAGCTGAGGAGTGTTGCTGTAGGAAGGCAAGAGGAGGCCGTTGGGCTCGATCGTGCGCCTCACAATGGCCACTCCAGCGCACTGGAACTGCTCACGGCTTGGATTCCAGGTCTCGATGGTACCGGCTTCACTCTGGATGCGGTTGTCCGGCTCGATTGCGTTGATCCTGTCTAGCTGGCACTCGTTTCCCTGCTGCTGCCATTGCTGCCTACCCTCACAAGTGTGGGACAGAACTGCGAAAAGGCAGAGTGAAAGGCAGAGAAGGACAGTGCTAGACTTTGCCATGGTGGTGAGTATTGGGATGAGCAACTGGTGGTGTTTTGGTGAAGTGATGATGGATGTATTTATAGCGGAGGAGAGGGCGGTGAATGATCGCCACATAAGAAGCGAAGGGGAAGCCTTGTTCCGCCATTCTTCACTTTGCATGGCTGCATGACCTCCCTTTTCTAACACGTAATAAGGACAACGAAGGGCAGGTGTCTTTGGAGTTTCAGAGAAACATGCATCCATGCAGAGGTGAGTGGTTCTGATTAAGAAGCAGATTGATCCCAATTCCATTCTTCCGCCAAATTACTTACAGTTGAAAGAAAAGAGGGAATTCGGAATTGCTGATTGTACTAATCGCGAGAGACATTAATGACTCAAATCAAGCAAGGATGGTTTTGGGATTCGGGTTTAGTGTTTTATCAGCATTCTGGAGTCATGTAATCAGATTTTCTTTCAATTGTTTGAAAGGCAATAAAAACAAACAAAATGAGTCGATGAATAGTCGGTACTATACTTGAGACGTGAAGTAGCTGTAGATTAGCGTTAAAATTGTTGTGTGCATGTCTTCTATTTCCTTCTTTTCCATTCTTCTCTGTTAATTCCTCACTCTGAGTACGTCATTGCTAATTAAACAGAGTTGTTAACTTACAGCTCTATGAAGAAGACGACTTGTACTTCCAAAACTCAGAATGATGGTTCATGGAAATTTTGGTGTAAGTACAACAATTTTCAATTATCATACAATAACAAGTTAGTGAGTATTAATGAGTTACAATTAATCTATGGTTACTGTGAACTTGCCTTGATAAGAAATATGTTTGGCTACTCAATCCAATGTTGATAGTCACCTTCAATTTAAAAATTTGGCTTTTGATGCGACTCAGGGGGCATGGTTTGCATTTTCTATGAGAAATTGCAACTGGGAATGCTAGTCAAGGGTGCTTCTTCGTACCTTAGTTTACTACCTAGCTTTAGTGAGGGTAAGTAATGTCTGTGGTCACTAGTTCAAGAATTGGGTCATATTTAGCCTATTGTCGGAAATGCAACCTTTGTATGTATTTCAAATAATCAGGCCCACAAATATTAGATTTTCCAAAGCTAAAGAATCACCCTCTAAGGCCACAAACTCTAGTTGGGGGAGCCACTTTTTCGTTCCAACAGCCACCAGCAGGAGTTCTGGTGCGCCCCACCCAGCGGACGTGATTGCTCGAGTAACAAATATACTCGTCGGAATTCTAAAAAAAAAAAATGCCGGATTTGGCTCAAATATGATATTGTGAATGCATTCATTCAGTTCCATTTGTCACGGCGACTACCTATGAGTACTACTCATTCTTTCCTCTGCCTTGTGCCGAAGGAAGATACTATTGAAGATATTAAAGATCTTAGGTCCATTAGTTTAATGGGTAGTATTAACAAACTCTTTAGCAAGGTATTGGCCAGAAGACTCAGGGAGGTCCTCTCCGATCTTTTTTCTGTTAATCAGCAGGCATTGGTAAAGGGAAGAAAAATTGCGGATGCAGGGCTCATCGCATTCGAACGGGTCGACAGCCGGCGGAAGAGTAGAAAACCCGGGCTGATGTTTAAGTTAGACATCGAGAAGGCGTTCGACAATATAAGTTGGAACTGTTTACTCAATGTGTTGTCTAAACTTGGCTTTCCACACAAGTGGCAAGATTGGATTCGTGGCGACATGTGCTCTCCCATGATTTCATTATTAATCAATGGCGAATCAAAAGGGTACTTTCCAACTTGCAAAGGCCTTCGACAAGGCGATCCCCTATCGTCGGGTCTCTTTGTACTTGTAATGGACATCCTATCTTTCATGATAGCCAAGCTTAAAGAAGAAGGAAGAATCAACGACTTCTACATAGATGAAAGAAACAGCAGAGGAGAAGTTACCCATCTACTTTTTGCAGACGATACTTTAATCTTCTGTGATGCAGATTATAATCAAGTTCTCAATATCCTAGATACTCTTGCGTGCTTCCAAGCTGTCATCGGATTGAAAATTAACCTGGAGAAGACAATTATGTTCACAGTTGGCGATGTGCCAAACTCGGATTACCTTGCTGAGATTTTTGGATGCAAATGGAGTCAAGAAACTTCCAAGTATCTCGGGTTTCCGTTGGGAGCTAAGGCTAATGCTATATTCACTTGGAGCACCATCTGTGATAACTATCAAAAGCGCCTTGACGGGTGGAAGAGACACTATTTGTCTCTAGGAGGCAGGCTGACCTTGAATAAAGCAGTACTCTCCAATCAGCCTGTTTATTACTTCTCCCTGCTTCGGGTGCCAACTACAGTCATCAAGAATATGGAAAAAAACACAGCGCAAGTTCATTTGGAGTGGACCGGGAGACAACCATAAAGTTCATTTAGTTAACTGGATATATGTAAAGCTCCCAAGGAACATGGTGGCCTAGGAGTCATTGATCTGTCCAGTTATAACAAAGCAATGCTAAGCAAATGGATTTGGAGATATGCAAGTGAAAGGGGAAGTTGGTGGAGGTCTCTCATTGAAATCAAGTATTCAAACACTACATCTTCCTGGCATACTGTTAGGAGTAGCAATGGGTTTCAAGGTTCAGTTTGGGCCAATATCACAAAGGAGCACTATGATTTTTGGAAACTCGCTAACATCGACCCCGACAATGGAGCTTGGGTCTCCTTCTGGCACGACGGTTGGATCCCTGAAGTGACTCTTGATGATTCCTTCCCCCGTGTCGCCGCCGCCACACCGAATCAAGAAGCCTGGATCTCTGACTACTTTATCCGATCTGGTGAGAACGTGAGTTGGACTTTTCCTTTAAATAATAATCTGGGGGGGGGGGGGTGGGCTGAAAGGGAGCGGGTTTCTCTTCTAAATCTTCTTAATTCTATTGTTATATCAAGGGTAACTAGTGGACCTCCTAGGCTCGTCTAGTCACCACGATCAGATTCCTTGTTTTCTGTCCGATCAATGTACAAGTGCCTCGTCAAGGAGCGTTTTGAAGGAGTACCAAACTTCCATGCTGCTTCCGTTTGGCGCCAATCAATTCCCATCAAGATCTGTACTTTCATTTGGCTTCTATCCCACATGAAAATACTCGCTCTCAACAACCTCAAGAAGAAAGGGTGGCTGATCGGGAAACGATGTGAGCTGTGTCGAAAAGAGGAAGAAACTGTGGACCATTGTGAATTTACTCGCGATATTTGGAGCAGGTTGCGAAGAATCTGCAACAGTCTCAATCCACCATCTGGAGACACTCTGTCCACAATTTTCATGTGGGGGACGGATGATCAGAGTGACATTAATGGTTGGATCAGCTATTCTGCCTACCACTCTATTTGCTGGCAGGTGTGGTTAGAAAGAAACCAACACATCTTCCATGATATTAGTCTCGACCCGACTGTCATCCTCAAGAAAGCATCTAGATCCATGATTTATTGGGCCATCTCGCATGAGAAGAATGGGAGGGAGCAATGTTTGCTGTGGCTCAATGCCATTCTATCCATTTTGTGATGACTTCTCTTTGAATTGAGATACGAAGGAAGTTTTTGTTTGCACATGTCGGTTTTGGTGGTGCTGGTGTGGATAATGGCATAGTTGGAGCGTTCTATTGTTTTCAAAGATGTTGATAGGTGTTGCTGGTACCTTTGGATTAAGTGCTGCTGATGCTGTTGCTTTGTTCGTGTATGCTGGTTGTCCTAGATGAGGGTTTATAAGATGTGCCAATGAAGTGCGCTACTGGTTTCTGTCGGTCAAATGCAGAGCTAATCATCATTTATTTCCTTCGTTTGTATGTGGCTGCAGTCGTGGACTCTCGCCTTTTGACGTTTTCTTCTTTTTTTCCCTTTGCTTTTACTGTTGTGGTTTAGGGCTTCTGAACCGGCTCTTCTTTTATGTTTTTACTCACTCTTAACTTCCTTGTTTCATTTCGTTTTTAATCTCCGTTGTCAGCTATACTAATTACTCCAAGTTAGGACAAATATATATAAGTTGGCGCGGTAGTAAAGTGGTGACTCTCGATGCCGTATTTCAATGGATCATCAGAACTATTGCTATTATAGGAATTAATTATTTTCTTACCTAACAGTTGATTGTGAGATATTCCTAACCTACTACGACTACTAGGTTGCACTTTCACCCGTTCAAAAGAGATACTTAGGGCTAGTCCCCCCTAACTCTTTCACTACAACAAATTCGGCCTATTAGGACAAATATTTATTTTTGTCATTCTTTGTTTGTCATAATAGGTACTATAATTTGACAAAAAACTTATATGTCACATTTGGTACTCCTAATGTGACAAATTGTTGTTTTGTCATAATACTTTGTTAGTTTAAGTCTTTAATGTGACCAAATTTGTGTGTCACCATATGGTTTGTCAAAATAGGTAACCCCCATCGGTATCTAAGAGACATAAAGTGACAAAATGTCATCGACAAAGTATCATTTGTCATATTATGTCTTTCTGAATTATTTAAACGATAATTTGGTTTGTCACAACACACAACCATAATCCCTCGTCAATCTGACAAAATGTAATGTTAGTGGTAATATAGTGGTTTCGTGTTGTGACAATGACATTTCGTCATATTTGGTTCTTTTTAGGCTGAAACCTCTTTCCCCTCGGGAAAAAATTATACTCCTTTCTTGTCTGCGCAGCGGATCTTCTTATACAAAAAAATTTGCGCAGTCGATCAATAACCCAATCCTCCACCAATTTTCCAACCACCGCGATCATTTATCCGTCCTACACCAATCGGCCCGGCCAGTCACCAGCGGGTGTTCCGTCGTCGTCGCCGTTCCACCAATCGGCCCGTCACCACCACAGTTCAAAGATCCCCAATCTCCGCAACCTAAATTTGGGTAGCAACATCGCTGTAGCAAACTCGCTGGTCTGGCAGAAACAGGTAAGCGTCGTCCCTCCCTCCCCTGGCTACTGTGTACTGCTTTAGCTTAAGAATATTCTGTTGGTTTATCTATCTGAATGAGCTCTTGTGTTTCCTCGTCATTGACTCGGTGGCAGGGGCTGATTATATCTTCGATCCTTCAACCATCCTTTTGTGCTAATTACAATAGAGAGAATGCGCCCCAAGCACTAAGCAAAGGTAAGATTCGATTAATGTCTTGAATTTTAATTTCTGTTTCACTTGAAATCGTGTAAGTCAACATGGTTCCTAATGTTTTGTCATATACCCTCTGCAGATCCTTTTCTAGTTCATCTCACGCTGTGCTTCCATCTTGACCAACTGCCTATAAAGGGAAGGTCAGTTTCTTTACGCACAGATTGAATGAGTAGAAATTGGATTAAGTTTAAGGATAGGTTCTGTGATGAATATCAAAAGGGGGTTTCTGAGTTCATAGGGGCTGCCAGCAAACATGTTGATACGCTAGGTAGAACTAGATGCCCTTGTAAAAGGTGCAATAATCGAAACTTCAAGAAGCTGGAGATTGTCGCAGATGATATAACCAGGAATGGCATGGTGGAGACATATACTACATGGATCCATCATGGTGAGTCGTTTGACTTTGAGAGTACTAGTCATCAGCCTAGGCAACCTACAGTTGTGTTTGAGAGTGACGGTTTAGAGGATGACATAAATGATATGTTAGGGGATATGCTGCGTGCTACTTCTGGAAATGCTCCTGTCATTGAGGGGTCAACAACACCAAATTATTCTAATCTAACAGACCTCAATGACAAATTGGCTCGGCTAATCCGTGATGCCAATTTGCCATTATACCCTGGATGCAAAGACTTTTCTAGATTATCATTCGTTATGAAGCTGCTGAACAATAAACTGGTAACCAACAGTACTGACAAATCCTTTAACCTGAATCTGGACCTAGTCAAGAAAGCATTACCTGTTGGCGAGACGCTTCCTTCTTCATTCTATGAAGTTAAGCGGTACATGGGAGATCTTGGTTTCGGTTACACCACTATAGATGCCTGCCCAAATCATTGTGTACTCTATAGAGGTCCTCTAGAATCTGCCATTACATGCCCAAAATGCAATGAGCCTAGATACATACCTGGGAAACAAAATAATGTAGCACAAAGGAAAGCTAGGTATTTCCCACTAAAAGATAGGCTTCAAAGATTGTTCATGACTAAGGAAGATGCTAAAGACATGCGGTGGCACAAGGAATTGCGTGTTGATGATGATACGCTAAGGCATCCGGCTGATGCAAAAACTTGGAAACGGTTCGATGAGGATCATAATTGGTTCGCTGCAGACCCTAGGAACCTTAGGGTTGCTCTTTTGAGTGATGGGTTCAACCCTTTTGGTAACATGAGCAATAGTTATAGCATGTGGCCTGTCGTGGTAACACCATACAATCTCCCGCCTTGGAAATGTATGACCGAACCTTTTTTTTATTCTCACTGTCCTTATACCTGGAGAGCAATCGCCTGGTAATAACATACATGTGTACTTAGAGCCCCTAATAGAAATGTTGAGAGAGTTATGGGAGGATGGGGTCAGTACGTATGACGCACACTCAAACGAAACATTTCGTTTACATGTTGCGTTGTTATGGACAATAAATGATTTCCCAGCATATGGCATGCTATCGGGCTGGGGTACAAAGGGGAGATTAGCTTGTCCTATCTGTAATATTGGGACATGTTCCGAACGTCTACATGCCAGTCATAAAGAGTGTTACATTGGGCATCGAAGATGGCTGCCAAGTGACCATAGGTGGAGAAAAAGCCGTAAATTTGATGGGAAGCATGAACTTAGAGGCAAACCAAGAGTGTTATCTGGAGATGAACTTTTGCAGCAAATTGAGAAGGCTTTTCAATCTGATGTGGTAGTCAATGAGGGTGGGAAAAGGAAAAGGTGCTGTTCTGATGATAATGTGCATAACTGGAAAGTAAAAGCTTCATTTTGGAGTTTGCCATATTGGAAAACTATAGAGTTGAGGCATAACTTAGATGTAATGCATGTTGAAAAAAACATTAGTGAGAATGTGATAGCTACGCTGCTAAATATCGAGGGAAAGACCAAAGATACAGCCAATGCTAGACGTGATTTGGAAGACATGCGTATTAGGAAAGAGCTACATCTGGTGAGAGACGGTGATAAGTATAAAATGCCTCTTGCTTTATACACCTTAAAAACCGCACAACGAAGGTCGTTTTGTGACTGGTTGAGGTCGATAAAGTTCCCAGATGCTTATGCATCTAATATATCCCGGTGTGTGACTACCGATGGTAGGTCAGTCACTGGAATGAAAAGCCATGATCACCATGTCTTCATCCAACGCCTACTTCCTGCTGCCGCACAAAGATTTCTGAGCAAAGAAGTCTATAATATATTGTCTCAACTTAGTGAGTTCTTTCGTGAGTTGTGTTCAAGAACGATTACCATTTCCACTGTCACAAAACTCGCGGATAACATCCCAGTTATACTTTGTAACTTGGAAATGTTGTATCCACCAGCTTTCTTCGTCGTGATGATGCATCTGCCTATTCACTTTCCCCACTCAATTGAGCTTGGGGCACCGGTGCAGTACCGCTGGATGTACCCAATGGAGTGGTACACACCAAGTCGAACCCATTAAATTTTTAACTGCTTGGGATCCTTTATATAACATAGCTAATTTTTGTATTCTGATTTTTTTTTGGGTAATTTTACTAGGTTCTTAGGAACTCTTAAATCATATGTTTCTAACAAGGCTCGTGCCGAGGGATCCATTGCCAAAAGGTATATAGCCAAAGAGTGTTCAGATTTCTGTTCTAGATATCTTAAAGGTGTTGAGACCCGAGCAAGTAGGCTAGACAGGAATGATGATGGGTTGGACGATGTAGATTATAATGGGTTTGATGTTTTCCGTCACCAAGGTAGATCTATAGGAGCTGCTAACTATGAGCCTATTGGCCAGGCTGAGTTCCATAAGATCCAATGGTATGTCTTCACTAATTGTGATGAAATTGAAGACCAATTGAAGTAAGTTTTTTTTATTCTTCTTTGTGTTCAGATTTCTGTTTTGTTTCTAAACCCCAGTTGGTTTTGTCTTCTTCTTTTTTTGTGCTTAATAAGTGCCATTACAGTGTGTATACGGAAAGAGAGATTCTTGAGCTATCCAAATAGTACCCCATCATCCATTGCAGCTCACTTCCCATATTGGTTTAAAACATTTGTAAGCGCCAACCTTTTCCATTCTTTTTTCTTTGTCTTACTCACAACATCATTTTCTTAAATTTTTGGCCCCTTTCATTTCGTTTTAGGTCTCCGAAAAGTTTTTGGCTGGCACGCTTAAAGAGACTGACCATTTATATGTTCTAGGATTAGGGGCTGATGAAAGGATTACTAGATATCCTGGACTCATAATTAACGGGGTTCGATATCAAATAAATATGTCTGATGAAGGTCATCGAACTCAGAATAGTGGTGTCATGGTTAGGGGCGAGCACAATGGCGAGACTATAGAGTATTACAGGGTTCTGATCGAGATAATTAAGCTGCAATATTCTAGAGGGCATCGGGTCTTTATATTCAAGTGCGAGTGGTTCAATGTGGGTGACAAGAAGAATGGAATAAGGACGGATGGACACTTGACAAGCATAAACATGGATCGAAAATGGGGTGCGGAGGACCCATATGTATTGGCCAGTCAGGCTAACCAGGTGTTTTACATTGCCGATATTAAGAATGGTGGTGCATGGCATATTGTCCACAAGGTATGTCCCAGAAGTTTGTACGATGTCCCCGAGAAGGAGGCAGCAATACATGGGGATCCATTGTCTGAAAATCAGCCATACCAACAGGATGTGGATCTTTCGGACTTTCATGTTAGTGAAAGTGAGTTACCGGATTTGAGTCGTGATGACGAGGCACCAACAATTGTTACTGAGACAGTGATACGATCATTTGATAGACGATCAGCATCGGTAGAAGCAAGCGATGATGACATCGACGACGACATATTGGATGACCATCATTTGAACAGTAATGATGTTGAACACCAAGATGGGTCTGATCCATCGTTCAGTGACCAGGAAGAAGAAGGATAACAGTAGAAGCTAATTATAGTGGTTTTCACACAGTAGCAGATTATTGGTTGCGAGCTGTGTTTGTTTGCAGATTTATTTGGTAAATATATGTGTAGAGCTTTTTGCGGGCCTTAGATTCATTTTTGGTGATTTTTGGGTAGATTAGAATAAGAAGATTGAATTTATATGAATGTTTACTCGAGGTGAATGGAGTCTGACAATAGGGTTTATTTTTTCGTTTTTGGGGTACTAATATGAACCCAAGCGATGCATAAACCCAGATTGTGTATTCGATCCTTTATTTTGAGGATGGATTGGGTTTCTGGTGCAGTTTGGTAGCTTTTGTGTAGGGCTTTGTCTGAGTTTTGTTAGAGAATTGAAATGAATGTGTGTGGTTATGAGCCCACATGATTTCGTGGATCACAGCCCACAATTGATTTAAGTCCCGAAAGGGCCTATTTTAAAACAACAAAGCGAAGACAAGGACCTTAGTCCTTCGTCTCTGTCAAAGGCAAACCCTAAAATCCTCTTCTTCGAACCTTTCTCTCTCGCTACCTCTCCATTTGCGATTTCTCTCTGACGATTCTTCCCCGTAATCTGCTCATCGCGCAAGTTCACGACACCAATCTGCTCATCGCGCAAGTTCACGACACCAATCTGCTCATCGCTCAAGTTTGGGGACCCGTTTTACAAGTAAGCTTTCTTTTCCGAATCACGATTCATTTCATACATGCTCTGCCGATTTGTGCCCTCGATGCGCGATTCCTGCCCTCGATTCGCGATTCCTTTCATTTGATTCGCGAATCCTGCCCTCGATTCGCGATTCCTGATTCGTTTAATTCTAGGGTTTCGTAGATGCTCTTCCGATTTGTGCCTCGTGTGAAGTCTCTGTTGCCCCTTCTTCGTTTTTTTGCCACCTCTGCTTTGTAATTGTTTCACATGCAATCCTTGAAGACTTTGTTATCAGTTTGGTGAATTTGGGTCGAGGGTTGAGGTATTGTGGGCAATTCAGATTATGCAATTTTCTTCGCCAGTAATCTCATAGTTAGGTTCACTGAGTTTTGGCGTATGATTTTGTTTCCTTTTTGTGTTTGTTTGTTTCTTCTGGTCAGCCTTGGTTGCCAATAGGATTAGTTGATGTGTGGGGTTTTAGAAGTTTCTGTTGGACAGCTGGGGGCAGTTCTACTGCTCATATTTGCTAATGATCTTTTGTTAATTAAGACTGTATGCTTTTAGAGGATCAGTGTTGTTCTACTGAACTGTCAATTGACATCCCCTCTATTCAACTTACATTTTGTGATGGAGTACATATTTCGATTGCTGAAATTGCAAACCACATAAGTTGAGCTGCTTCCCAGCCTACTAATTGCTTCTTATCATTCTTTATCTTGCTGGATTTAGACACTGTTTTCAATTAATTCAATAAGAATCTGCCGACTTTTCTGTTTGGGCATTTGACCTATCTTGAGATTCATTTGATGGACTTTTCTGTTTGGACTTTTCTGTTTGGTGTAGGTATGCCGCCACTCAAGAAGAAGAAGGCCGCTGCTGACAAGGGTGTACCTATCGCTGAGTTTTATCGGGCGACCAGATCAGGGAGGGTGCGCCCGGAACCTGCTCGGTCCACCGCATCTGTAAGCAGGGGGAGTGGATGTCGAACTGGAGCCACAATGAACGAGGACAGTCAGCGCACCGACACTGTGCATCTAGAGGAACCCAGTGGCAATGACGATTCGGAGGAAGAAGCATCCAATCATGACAACGGAGAAGGTAGTAATCCAACTGGATTAGGACCACCCCCTGCGACAAAAAAGAGGGGACTGTCCAAAGGGTATGAGATAATGAAGAGAACCAGAACTGGAGGAAAGATATGGAATTTACGTAATGGAAAATGGGCAGTCATTTGTAGGGCCAAATGAGAGCTTGCTGAAGACAGAGTTGGGCGTCGTAACACGTCTGATGGCCCCGATAAGGAAGTACTACTGGTCCAAGTTGACTAAAGCAGATAAGCACCCGTTATTCAAGAAGCTAGAGGTAATTTCCCAGTACTGGTAGTTTGATGTGAATCTAGTTGTAATTCTTTTTTAGATAAGTATAAAATGCAAGTTGTATATCTTTTTAGAAATGTGTTGTAATATGTTCGTATATGAACTATATAATTGTTTTTTCATGTAGGATGAATTTGACATAGACACAGCAGGCGAAGATGCAAGGAAGATTATGGAGAAGAGAATGAAGAAGCGGTTCATCAATTACAAGTATGCGATGCATGCTCACTACTTGAAAGACCCTGAGAAAGCCAGGACAGACCCTCCTGTTGACATGAATATAGAGGACTGGAATCTGCTGTGTGATCACTTTGAGAGTGAAAAGTTTCGAGTGAGTAAATCCAACTGTTTCATCATAAATTTCCTTTGTTACCTTGTCTTACAATCAAAGGTTGCTTATTAATTAAATTTGTCGTATGCAGAAGCGAAGTGAAATTAATAAAGTCAACAAGAGTAAACAAGTGTATGCACACACTTCTGGTGCAAAATCTCTTGATCAAAGAATATATGAATTGGTAAGATGTCTACAATTCCATGGAACATTTATACGGTATAGTTATGTGATTAAAATCTGCCTCAATGTAACTGCTTTGTGTAGGAGAAGAAGAAGAAGAAGCAGAAGCAGCAGGAGCAGCCTACTGGAGAGGAGCAGCCAACAGAAATGGAGGACGGTGAGATCGTAGAGGAGGAGCCACTAGATCTGCTTCTTTATGCAAAGAGGTATCAGAAGACTGACGGTAGTTGGGTATCGGAGGAACCTATGAAAAACTATGTGAGTCCGACCATATCACTTGCATTGTTTCATTGTCAGAAGTTCATAGCCAACCGTGTCACCTATTTCATTAACACGTTTTGTTCATTGTGCAGCTGGAGATGCAGTCCCTTTGGATAGAAGCAAAGGCAGAAGGGAAGCCTGTATCAGGCCACGAGATTGTTCAGACGGTCCTGAAGAAGAAGCTGAAGTATGGACCCAAGGAGAACCCAAGATCAGCAAAGGAGCAACAACTCCAAGCGGAATTGGAGGCAGCAAGATCTGAAGCAGAGAGAAAGGCTAAGGAGTTTGAGGAGAAGATACAAAGTCAAGAAGAGCAGCTAAAAAGCCAGACCGAGAAGATACAACTCCAGGAAGAAAAGTTACAGAGCCAGGAGGAGAGGTTTGAGACTCAAGAAGAGGTGATGACCAAATGAAAGCTGCCCAGGAAAAGTTACAGCATTAAGTGCTAGTGATTGCTTGCCAACTACCCCGCAAATGAACTGCCAAGTCCAAGGTAACAACACTGCATCGGTTTGCAGACCCAGATGAGACTGCAAGCTATTTTTTGGTGTTAGAAGTATGTTAGTTTCTACTTTTGTGAACAAAGTTACCGTGGTTTGTGTACCGGTGAACAAGGAGTTTCATGTGTTGTGTCATGGTGGAACTTAGAATGTTTGTTTATGTTGAACAAGGAGGTAGACTGTTATGGGGATGCAAATGGATGTACTGTTTTGGATGGTTGGAAATATTTCCATGATCAGGTTGCAAGGCAGAGTGCACTATCGCATTATGGAGTTTGTAAAGCAGGGCAAATGTGACAACACTGGAAAGTTGTCATATTATGTGAAGTCCATGACAAATTGTCACTTTGTCATATTACACAGAAGTCAATTAAGCCAGCTTTCATGACGAGCTATACTTTTCATAAAACGCAGTTACGACAAAACCGCCCCGTCACAATTATAAGTTATGACAAAATCTGATCGTCCTAATGTACAAAAATGACAAAATTGATTCATCATAGAAGCAGTTACGACAAAGGATATTCATCATAATATAAATTATGACAAAATCAATTAGTCACAACAGTGGGATGTAAGAGTAGAAAGAAAGTAATATGACAAAATTAATGACACAACATGTTGTCATAATGAAGCCATTTGTCACATTTTAAACATATCCTGACAAATAAATATTTTATCATAATAGGCGTGGGACAAATTACTAACCTTTTACGGCAAACCCTGTTCGTCACAAAATCATGTTATGACAAACTATGATCTTGTAATATGACAAACACTTTTCTAAAAATTAACAATTTATGACAAATATAATGACAAACATATTCGTCATAATTTCTCTGTTTGTCACAATAGACCACCCAGAACCTCATATATACCAGAACCAGATGTGACAAATTTTGTTCAACAATTTGTCACATTTGATCTATCTTGACGGCGATAAAATGACAAACCCTTGTGACAAAAGCATTTGTCATTAAAGGTCAAATATGACAAAATAGGTATATAATATGACTAAATGGACGCGTCATAACAGGCCGAATTTGTTGTAGTGTTTGATTTGGTTAGGTATAGGTATAGGTATAAACGAAACACTACTTTCATGATGCTGAAATCCTCTATTATCACATCTAGGGCAATGGTCATGTCTCCTAAAGCACTCCTAGTAGACTTCTTGGTTCAATGATCATGCAACTGATAAATTGCTAGGGAGGTAAGATTGGATTCCTACAAGGGTAACAAGGGAAAACATGATTTCAAATTATAATGTCACATGGTTAAAATCACGTCTCACTTTATGTGGATTCTAGGCTTACCCTAGGGGGATGGTCATCACAACCTAGGTTAAGAATATGCACTAGTTAGATTTACCGAAACAAGATAATGACATCATAAAACATCAAGTAATCATAAAGTAAGAGAAGAGAAATCATTCCATTCATAAACAAACCTAAACATTCATCTAAGAATTCGAAGTTGTTACCCCAAGTACATAAGGATTATCCCATGAAAGATGATGATAAAACAATAGAAAAGGAGGAAGGAACCATTAGATGCCTAATTTCTAATTGGAGACTGGTATTCAATCTTCAAGGATGATTCCCTTTTTCTTCCCTCCTTGTTCCTATCTCAAGGGAACCCTAGGCTCCCTTTCTGAATCTCAGTCTATTTCTCTCTCTTCAAGTCTCCACAACTCAGCACACCCAATATGAATCAGGCATCCTCTATTTATAGGCGGCAAAAAATCCAGACAAGTTCGCGGCCTGCATACAAGAGTTCGCGATCGGGATGTGCAACTCTAGGCCGTGATTAGAAATACAACCATTTTGGGTTGCACTGGAAGTGAGTTTGTGATAAGGAAATCACGACCGTGAATTATAAGTCGCGAGCGTGATCTTTTTCACAGGCTCAGACATGAAGGGATGCATAGTGTACCGTAACACCTCCTGCTTCTCTTGTGCACTGCCTCTTCGAGATCATGGCTAGAGATGTTCTCAGCAATGATCTTCTTCCCTTGAATGCAACCTGTGAGGTTGGCTCTTTGTGCCTTTTTTCCACACTTGAGCCCTCTTTCTTTCCTCAATGCATAACTCCAACAAGTGCTTGATAAAGTTATTCACATCTTTCTCAATGAGGAATTTAACAATGCCAATAACATAGGTAACTCTAAGTGGTTTCTTATCTCTGCATCTTTAAATCGTATGCCTTTTCTCTATTTATGCGACTGAAACCCACTAAGCATACGTCCTTTCAAGTGAGAGTCACATACAAGTTCAATGTGTAAAAGATTCTGAAATTCTTTATGTTCCTCGTAGGGTTTCAACCCTAGTTAGTATTGGTTAGCTGGGCAAAACAAGGTTTTTGTATTACTTTTAATGCAGATGGGTGTCTGTACAAGATCTAAGAACGAGGAGGAGGATCAGGATAGGAAATGAGGATGGCCGAGTCTACCATCTGGATCATTTTTGGTTGCTTCAATCTATTGATTGTAGTTTTGATAGGAAGTTTGAGTAATCATCTACGTTTTTGTTGATTGTTTGCAAAATACTTGGGGGCCGTAAGGTGCATTTGGTCAAGCTAATCTCCTTCAATTTGCATTCTATGTTCCAGACCAAACTTCTACCTAATAAAGTATATTATCTTGTTTTTCCAATTCAAGATGCATAACTTTTAAATTAACAATGAAAAGTATACCAATGTTAGGCTTGTAGTCTAGTGGCTCGATCATAGTTCAAGAGCCTTCTATTTCTACTACTATTCTAGACCTTGATCGGCTATGTAGTCGAATAAGATGGTTGATGGTTTAAGTGTGAGTAAAACTAAGAAAAAAAAACTAAAAGTGAGGGAGATCACTAGATAAGAGATAGTGTCGGTTAGAATTCTAACGACCTTCAGTGCTTTCTAGGGGTACATATTATAAGGGATTGGATTAATTTGTCATTCACTCCACGGAAATACGTAGGATAAACTATAACTCAATGTTCAATCAATTAGAGCTCCCACCACATAGGTAGATGGATTCGAGTTCAAATTTTTGAACCCCAATTACCTAGGTTACACATTAAGTCAGGATTCAACTAATGGAATGATCTCACGCTTCATGAGATAACCCTAGTATGATGGATGGGGAAATTCCTCTTCTGCTCTCTCACTCATTTTATTATCGATGTGAGGGTTTTGTTCCAAACTCCTCTCTTCAATCCTCTTAGAGATGCTTAAATAGGCATGGAAGAAATTTGTTCCCAGGTGCACTCACACTTGTGAGGCCACCCGTGAACTAAACCCTAGCACGATAGTTAAATTGATCCGTCGTTGTTTGGGGCAGCCTTCAAGCTTCCTTCACGTCCCGTGGGGTGTTCACGACTAGGGTCACGACTGTGGGTGTAACATCATGTTCCTTTTAATGAAAAATATAAAACTATTGCTTCGGAGCAGAGTAAAATTTTTAATAACCAAAATAAGGAAACAAAAGAAATTGAAAAATTCCTTATAATTTAAATGTAAAGCCCTAAACAAAAGGGAAAATCCCATCCATAATTCTTAAAACATAAACTCTGAATCTCCAGTTTATACTCATAATCATGGAGTGACATAACTAAGAGAGTCCAGCTGCGATTGCTTACTGTGATCCCTCCTGAGACATTTTCAGTGATGGTGCTGCTGATCGTCTCGAGCTAACTCCTCTCGAGCTACTCGCTCTCTAAACCTTCCTCTACCCGGTGAATGAGAAGGGTTCAGTCTACGCTGCTACAAAGAACTCAAACATAAAAAAAACTCATACATTTGCCTTTAATATATGCAATGGCCCACGTTTCAAATGGCCGTCCGGTACCATGCATGATCAACTACTGCGTATCGTATCGTCGTCCAATAGTGATCCAATCACTCGAGGGTTTCCTTTCTTACTAACACTCACTCATCACATACACCTCACGTACACATCAACTTCACCTTTATTAGGCGGCGAAGTACCTAAAAAATACACATCACATCACATCATATACACATCAAATCCCCTCACCTTTATTAGTCGGTGAGGTACATCAAAAATCCTGTCCTCTCCTTCAGTAGGAAGTGGGTTACCTCAATATACATCCATAGGCCTCATACATTCTCAATTCTCCTAGTTCAAATGTCGAGAAAAAAGGAATCCTCAAACATGCATCTCGAGTATATGTAACTCGTATCGTAACTGAAAGCTTGAATTCATAAAGGTTAACCTTAAAAACCTCAACGTAGAATTAACCCCTTTACACTTACCTTATTATTTCACGTCCCGATATCCATTCTTTCACCTGCTACCATGTTATTTCCTTGCTCATCTTCTGAAAACCAAGACGATTGTTACTCGGTTCACACCTCTACAAACAATGTTAGAACGAGGGTATTTGAGATTTTTGGGAATCTACGTTAGATCTACTCCAATGGAGATTCCTGTGGAGCGCTCCGCGACTACGCTACAAATACGACTATGGAGATTCTTTCTCGAAGGAGAGCTCCACGAAGGAGTTACAGAAAAAAAGGAAGTTTTGACAGAGTTGTTCTGTGTTGATTTTTGGGTTTTCCCCCTCTCTCTTTGCTTCAGTGATTTTATCTGAAATCATCTACGTAGCCTTCATGAAAACTCCTTCGTGGAATTGCTTTCTCAACTTCTCTGTTCTCCAGGTAACTTCCCACGTATCTCCATCTCGCTTGTGTCTGACGTCGCACTTCAACCGCCTTGTATCCTTTACGATGGTTGGCGTGAATCTCACGTGAAAGAAAATACTCTCGCTGCAACGTTGTATCTTCAACTACATTGTATGTCCAATCTCCACTTCTATCCATGTGTGCACACCGAATTACCCGAACCTAGGATTAGTATCACGGCTCGAACCACGACGTTGTTGTTTCGTGGATGCAATATCGTCATGGATTTGAGCCAGAAAATTAATATTAACAAAAACACATCATTAATTGGAACCACACCGTTGCGATACCCGCGGCGTAGTTGTTAATTAAATAACGACGCAGTTTTGACTCCATGAAGTTGTCGGACTCGCCACATTGCCTAGCTCCCGAAATCACGAACCTCTCAGCATCGCTGACATCGACGATGATGTTACCCATCGTGATATCATTGAGCTCACAGTGTCGTAGAATTTGCAACCTGACAGAGTGGCTAATAAAGTCGTCGTGACATTATAAAACTCGCGCCACATACTTGATCTCATGGCGTTGTTGAGCTTCTCAACCGCGTTCAACTCGCGGCATCGTTGACCTCACGACGCTGCTAATCCCATGACCTCATCAAACTCACAACATTGTTTGACTCGCTTCAGATATGACTGTGTTAATTATCGTGGCATTGTTAAACTTGTTCACAAAAGTCGTTGGATCCGCGGCGCCACTGTCCTCGTTGAACTCCCCGGCATAGTCATGATCACGATAACAATGTCGTTGAATTTGTGGCACCGTTGCCGTTGCGATGTTGTTGAGCTCAGGACATCATTTAACTCTGCGGTGTTCTTGAACTTGCAACGCCATTGAAATTGTTTATCTCGGGGCATCGTTTATATTTTGCATTAAAAAATCAATTGATACCACATTGATTATTTTCAAGAAGTGGTAGTGGTTTATAAGGCCAACTTAACCATATTAATTAAATTGTATTAAGATGGGCCTAAATGATGAAATTTTCGGTTTCATACAAAGAAACTCAACACACACCCCGCGACCCACCAAGCACCCACCTATCAAGCATGACATCACCCATGGGGGTTCAAGCATGATTTCATGCAAAGGGGGTCAAGCGCCTAGCGCCGACACCTTTCAACATCAACCACCCAAGTCAACATGGTGGAGGCAAAATTTTGCATCGTCCAAGGGGGGTCAAGCACCAAGTACCATGACCGCTTACCTACCTTGCACTAGGATATCAAGCATGATCTCGTGCAAGGGGGCCATCGCAGTACCCCTAGGCGTGATGGGGAAAGAAGGTAAAATTTGGCTAAGTGGTGAGACTAAGGTTCAAAAAGGAGCTAGGCGTAAGACGGGCGCTCGACCCATGACTTGCGCCTTGCCCGATTAAGCTTAGTCTAGGCCCGCCTAGGCGTTCAGAGCAGAAATGGAAAAAATTCACAAATGTTTCCTGTAATCTAGAATACTTCATATGATAACAAGTACATATAAAAAAGAAACACCTAGTTCTTAACATTGAACACTTAACATAGCAAATAACAAGCAAGTAGTGAACATTTCCTAGAATCACAAGTTCATAAAATGTTGAACTCCTAAACAATAGTCGATAAGCACATAGGAAAAGGTTCATTCTTCATAATCCAAGTAGGTTTGTCCAGTTGCCACTTCATCTTCATCATCCTCAAAAGCAATCCCCTCTTAATGTTTTTGGGATCCACCAATCTTTTGTATTTCCAACCTATGTCACCAGACTTTCTCTTAAAAGCATTGGCATTCTCTTAATTTGTCACTCCTGTCACCGAACCACTAACATCATCCATTATAGACTAGAGATAGTATGTTTTTAAGAAAATCAATAAGTAAATGAAAGGGCTAATACCTTATTTTGGTCCGAACTTAACCCACACTTTCTACGTTGGCCCGTTCTTTCTGAAATTGCTCCCCTGACTTGAATTATGCATCATACTTCCTTACTTGACCCGGTGCGCGTTTTGACTGTCAAATTGGACGGTCAACTCCATTTACTGTCAGTCCCACTAACCACAAACAAACAAAAAATTACAATCATTGAAACACCACAATCTAGTATTGTGTCGTGCTTGTTGAGAGGAAAAGGCAATGCATCATTAAATTAAGGGGAAAAGGTGGAGGGTTGGTTTTGGATTTAGGCAATCCATCCATCAGCCTGTTGGTAATTGTGGCCGTGGGTAGTTAGTTAGAAGAGGTGAAAAAGAGCACTAGAAGAGAGGCTAGCTACCTTTCGTTCAGACTTCTAACCTAGTAACCTAGCGAGCGGTTCACGACTCCATGGGAGATGGAATAGTTACGATAGCGTTTGGCTTTATTTAGTTACCGGCTAGATTAAAATTCCTAGCGCCTAGGCTGCCGTATAATAAAATTATGCTTGCTTAATCGCTCTTAACCCACGATTAATAGCGCCCAACGCATTTTGTTACGTCAATGGCAAAGGCGAGGCGCTCCCCCAACGCCTAGCTCTAGGCGTATGTCTAAGCGCGCTTTCTTGAACACTGGTTGAGACTCAACCATAAGGGGGTCATGCATGACATCGTCCAAGGGGTTGGGGGGGGGGGGGGGTCAAGCACCAAGTACTATGCGGCCTACCTACCTTGTGCTAGGGTGTCAAGGATGACGCCGTGCAATGATGGCCATCACTAGTACACCCTAAGAAGGAAAGATGGTCGAGTCTGCACCACTCACCTGTCCCGTAGTCAAGCACCTAGATACCTACATACCAAGCACTAGGTGTCAAGCATGACCTCGTGTAAGAGGAGTAGAGACAGTGGGGATGGAATTTGGTTAAGTATCAAAACTTTGTCACTCAACCCCCAAGCAAGTCACAACCCACATATCAAATACTGGAGTGTCAAACATAACATCATGCCAAGGGGGTAGGAACGAAGCACCCTCATACCAAGTAGTCAGCAATGCTAGACCTCGTAGTCGTGCATGGTACCCTGTAGACAAGGTCATTAAGTTTCTAAGTGTCAGCCATGTATATCATCACATGGTAGACCACCTTGTCAAGACCCTACAAGCATGATGCCACCCCAAGGGGGTCAGTGAGCATCCATTAACCCCCAAGCACCATAGCGTCAAGTATGACGTCATGCCGGGGTGGTCAGCATGAGTACCACCAAGCATGAAGCCCTTCATGGCACAAGGGTCTAGCTATCAAGGGAAATCATCAAGGTGCAAAGTATCAAGTGGCAAGCACGCAAGGCATTTAAGGTGTGTGGAGCACTATTTACTAAGAGGCAGTTACACGACGGTTACAAGAGATGGCTATAAATAGGTGAAAGGAAAACAAAACAAGGGTTGCACAACCAAACATTTGACACACAATGTCAAACTTTTATATTTTCTATGCAAATTAGCCATACTCTTTAGTTTTCGGAGTTCTCACCGAACCTCTATAGGAGTATGGGTAATTTAACGTAGCTTGTTCCCAAAAAACCATAAAAACATCAAACACCCTCGTTCGAACATTGTTCGAAGAGTAGTGAACCGTGTTATTAATCATTGTTCAAGAATTCAAGGTTCATTAATTGAGCTCAAACACAAGATTTTCCTCGTCGGAAAAAAAATTGGCACACTCGGTGGGACGACTGTGTTTGATTTGATGGCTCCTAGGCGAAAGATTAAGGAAAGCGATGCTTCGCCAGGATTTGTGGAGGAGCTAGTGGCCAAAATTGAAGATGGACAGTTAGCAGAAGCGGTTTTCTGTGATAATGTCGACGGAGAAGCTTTGCCGTCGCCGGCACCATGCACGACCGTTGATGTAGTTGCTGCCATTGGGTCAATTCACCAATTCATGGAGGAAGCCTTGGCTAGAAACACTCTTCAAGTAAATTCTCAAGTTGATTGTCTTAACTCCTATGTAGATAGGCGTTTAAGTCAAATTTTTTATATTGTAACAAAAAATAGGAGTGATTTTGACGAGTTCAACTACTAACATTGTAAATTTTTCTCCTGTCGATGGCCGGAACGACCAACCACGACAAGATAACTTCCTACCATAGGTGACAACTCTACCACCCTCTCATCGTGTGAATCGCGACGAGATTCCCGCCACTACTAAAGTGGAGCCAGTCCTTAACATGGGAGTTAGAGAATGCCCACACGTTGCAAAAATTCCGCCAATACGTTCAACACTCATGTTGAAAACCCGCCATCCATCCCAGTGACAAGAACCTATGTAGCTCCTGCTAACATGGTTGGGGGAGGGAGGTTAGGAGTTGGGGATCAAGTTCCTCCACGTGCTTACCCAACACCCATACCAACCCAAGTCCATGGGCATGGTTTGGACCTCATGGGGCTCGTACCTCCAGGAGGGGGGGGGGGCAAGATGCTAGTGCCTAAGAGATCAGGTGGCTCAATTCCTAACCGAGCAATTTGGATTAAGAGTAAACCCCACCATGCCACCTATGTATCGTATGCCTTACCCTGAATGAGTAGATAGGCTTTAACCATTCACAAGAGGGTTTAGGGTGCCCGATTTTTCCACCTTCACGGGTACTGGTGACAATCCACTGTTGAACATGTGGGACGGTTTACTGTCCAATGTGGAGATGTGGGAGACTTTGTCAAGTGAAGGCAGTTTGGCAACTCGTCGACAAGACAAGAGTTCGCATGGAATGTTAACTTGCGGTCTAACTCTGTCCAAACTTGGCAAAAGATGGAACTAATCTTCGATGCTCAATTCTATAGGTCTGAGACTGAGGTCTCAATGGCTGACTTTGCATGTATGCGCCAACAGCCAGGGGAGTCAGTTGAGCATTTCTTGACCAACTTTAAGAATGCATAACCGTTGCTTTGTCAACTTGATAGAAATGGATTTTGTCAAGCTTGCACAAGGGGGCTTGAGTTTTGAGTTAAGGAAGAAGTTCCAAGACAAAGTGTTCTCGGACTTGTTCCAACTAATGTCTTGTGCAATGAGGTATGTGTCCTTTCTCCAAGAAGAGGAGAAGAGGAGGAGCGCATCAAGGGGACAATACTTCCCCACAATCAACTACCCTGTCAACCATGTTGGCCAAGAGCCCAATGAGGTGGAGGTAGACCTTGTTGAGTTAGCTCCAGGGAAGCCATATGTTTGTGCTTCTTTAGGTATGGCTGAAAATGAGCCACAGTGGGGCAGACCCAATAGGGTTCCTATCTAGCCATGCAACTACTCCTTTGACGTCTCAAAGGCTTACTTGATTTTTGACCAACTCTATAAGGATGTTCAGATGAAGTTGACCCCGGGGGGGGGGGGGGGGGGGATAGTATACCACCACCCGAGAAATTAAAAGGGAAGAAGTATTGTAAGTGGCATAACAGCATGTCACATGTCACTGACTCATGTGTGGTTTTCCATAATATCTTGCATAATGCTATTTAGAAGGGGTGTATCAAGTTCTCAGAGTCAAATAAGGATGCCATGTTGGTAGATACTGACTCATTCCGCAAAATGGTAGGCATCAACATGGTTAACCCAAACCTTTCCAAATTTAAGATGTCCCGCTTTAAACTGGTGTTGGATACAACACCGCCTCAATATGGGAGCCTCAATGTAACTTATGAACAAGGGGGCTCGTCCAGTGGCATGCAAGCTAATACAGCCGCATCGACTGCCATATCTCTAGAAGTTGAGAAATTGTGAGCTCAATGCAAAAAGAGCCTCAAACTTGACGAGGCGATGACTTCCACCCACCAAACACTTGGCCCACCCAACAGGCCGAGATACCCTTATTATCATAGACAACTGGAGGGGGGTCATCCAGCCGACTTGGGGGGGATGAAGGAAGTGGATAGCACATGGTATTCCTTCCATGAGAAGCCCTTCTGTAAGAAGAACGTTCAAGATGCCCAATGTGTCACATGGAGGGTGACATACGTATGATACTCGTCGTCAGCAACCCATAGCCATTGACAGAATGACAATAGCTCAAAGAAGAAGGTTCCTTCGCAAGAATGCTCAAGCACGACAGGGTTAGTACCCAACACCCACTCCTGAAGGGGGGGGGGGCATCACAACTAGTTGATAATCTTCAACCTAGCATAGAAGTGGACAACACAATGGCTACCGGGCTCAAGGTGACAGTAACAAATAAGGGAAAGGATGCCCAAGTTCACAATGATACTAAGGGGAAAGGGTTGCAAGATATTTTTCAAGAAGATGATGGGTATGAAGCTGACATGGGTTACTACATTGGACAAGACATGCTCTTAGGTAAGCATCCCAATCCCAAGTTCGATAGAGGCAACAAGGATGATGAAGGGGATGACTAAGACCCCCTTTAACAATCCAGTTTGGAATTTTTCCACCAGTGGTTGTTACAAACTACATTCTTCCTATGGTCTTCCAATTCATTGAAGGAGACCGAGATAGGTATGTGGAGGATGAAGATGAAGTAGAAGAGACCGAAGATGCAGATGGATCTGTTGCTGAGTTAGCTGAAGTCTTTGCTTGTTTGGAAGCAAGTGACGAGCCATGGGGTGTTAGGATGGCTCGATTGGGAAGTAGAATTGATCTAGCCACTGAGGTGGCTAGACAAGATAGGAGTTCCGAACAAATCTTAAAGGAACTCCATGAGACTAGACACAAGAGTGTGGGCTTGTTAGGTGAAGATGACGGTCGATACCCTTTCTATTTGTTGTTCCAGTGTTCTGAGGCTTCATCATCTCTACCCATCGAGAATCTCACTTGGGGATCCGGTTTTGATGCTGAGATAGATAGCTGACACGCTGAGACACAACTCTTATTAATGGCCAAGTATAACCAATGAAAGGGACTGTAGTATAGTGGCACAAGCAATAAATATCGAATCCACGGGTCTCTAGAGTTACTATTACTCAGCTTCAGGTCATTATCTAGCAAACTAGATTATTATTGATTAACTAAACTAAGTAAAACTACTAATTACAGGTTGGAGACTCACTTAGGCATGATTCTCCCTAACTCCTCAATTAGGTCCAAGTTGTAATTCCCTTTGGTTGCTTTACTGTTAATTAAATTGCAGAAGATCCGATAATAGCTTGAAATCTCTTAAGCTGACCAAGCCCTCTTAGACAGAATACTCGGCAGGAGACTAACCTCCAACGGAGTACAATGCTAAGGCAATACACAAAGATCTCTATTACTAAAATGAATTCCATTACAAAGCAGTGAATTGACTGACTCTCGTACAATCCATTCCCTACTACCAATTGAGAAACTCTCTTAACCCAATCAGATTCTATATATCATAGGTTAAAGCAGAAATCAAAGGAAAGTGATCAGGGTTCAACTGACTAAACAATCATTCCTCAATTGATTAAAACAATCCAGTATAACATCCAAAGTTTCAAACAAGAAAGATCCTAACACATGGAACTAGGGTTCCTCAAAACCTAAGTGAAGGGAAGTTACTCCATAGAGAAGAGAGAGATTACAGTATAACTTTCTAGATCTTCAAGCTTCACGTCTAGACTTGTTCCTTGAGCCTCAATGGTGAAGAATCCTCCAAAATAGCTCCAAGAATGTCTCTTGATTGCTCTCTCTCTCTCTCTCTCTTTGGTTTGTCCCTTGGGTGTTTGGGATCCAAAACCCAGCTCTCCCTCTCCAAAAATCGCAAAACAGCTTTTATACCTGCTGAGATTCACACCCTCTACTTGCAAGGCCGTGCAAATTGAGGTTTTGGATGTGCAAACCCCCTGGAAACCATGCACGGCTGTGCACAATATTACACGGCCGTGCACAATTTTTAGCACGCACTCCTAAGCCTCGTTGAGCTCGTTTGACCTCCGATTCAGGTGCCTTTTGATCCCAGATGCTCGTAGACTCGTACTCTTTCTTTTCATGTCAAGCTTATATGATTCTTTGTCAATAAAATGAGATATAAATCCATTCTTCCTCAAGTCATGCCCGAGTTTCTCCTCCCGAGTCGCCAATTGATCTCCGTTTGACTTGAAACTTGTGCCTATGCTTCACTTTATGTGTTAGGACCAGAAATGTGACAAAGGAACACAACCTATAGTAAAATAGGCCAAGGATTGATCAATTTACAAGTTAAACGATCAATAAATGAAGGGGAAAACATGTGCAAATATCGAGTCATCTAATCCCCCCACACTTAACCGTTGGCTTGTCCCCAAGCAAACCCAACTCAAACCAATGCAACTCTCCAGACCTTTATAAAAAAATGCAACCACGATCGTTGGTAGAGGACGTTCTAAGTCATTGAAAAACTTACGAGGTAAACCAACGCAAAAGATACCTCCTAGCTTATTCGTCAAGAACTCTAGTCCCGAGTCGGGATCATGCCTAGTAGTGATTCGTGGACAAAGCGACTCAAAGAAATAAATATCATGGACTCACTTTTTTAGGTGCTCTATTTTTTCCTTTATAGATGGTTGGAACTCCCTTTCTTCAGTTTTTTTTCATTTTCTTGTTTTTTTCTTTTTGCAAGGGTTCCAACATGTTATTCTCAGAAACGAGGCTCCCACCTAGCCAAGGTTTCGGGGGAGCCTGGCACTTATCGGCCATGCCGGGAGAGACTCTTACCGACCATGCCGGGAGCAAATGTCTCAAGCCTCGTGTGGGGGAAAGAGGTGTAAGGGGGATGGAGGTAGTAGGTGGAAGTTGGGAACAGATTCCCGTCTCCCCTTACACACTTTCACCAATTTCCACACGGGAGATGTTATTTTAAAAGCACAATTTAGAGAACCTTTTTCAAAACATGATACAGGAGTCCATGACAGGTGGAGAGTCATCGCTACCATACGATTTAAGTGTCCTAAGATCACTAATTCACACAATCAACCAACACAATATGAATTAGAAACGAGACTTTTTAAATGCATCAACATCCTCCATAGTGCTACACTACCTCCCTAGGTTGCATATTACTATAAAAACTGTCAATTCAAAGCATACTGACACGCTAAAACACAACACCAAACTGTGACCAAGTGTAATCGTAGTCCGGAAATGCAGAATAGTGGCAAGTTGTATTTATCAACCCGGGGTCCAGATCTACTGCCTACTCTGTGATTATCTATTATCTAGCAAACTAAGTCGAGTGATTGTGATTTTAAGCAAAAGCAGTAAGAAAGCAGGAAATGGTTCGAAGTTCTTTAGCAAGGGAAGAGTCACTCGGGAATGAGCCCCCTAGTTCCTTACTTAGGCTAAAGTTGTAATTACCCTTGGTTGATTTACCGTTGATTAACCTGTGGAAGATCCGACAGTAGTTTGGAATCTCTTAAGCTGACCAAGCCCTCTCAGACACAGTAACCGGCAGGCGACTAGCCTTCACCGGGATAGACTGTTGAGGCAACAAACACATAACTCCACTACTGGAATTGGATTCCAGTACAAAGCAGTAAATCGATTAACTCTCGTATAACCAATCTACTACTACCGATCGCTGAAGCTCTAACAACCTAATTAGATTGTATCTGTCTCAGGTTGCAGCGAAAATCAAGAAAAGATGATCAGGCTTCAAATGACTCAATGAATCATGCATCAATCGATTAAAATCAATCAGTATATCAATCCAATGTCATTACAATCAGGTTTCCAAACCCAAGTGAGAGAAGGTTCTACTCCATAGAGAGAGAGAGAGGAAAACATAAATCAGAGCAGTCATACTCAGAATGATGGGGATAATTTGCACTGGGATGTCGATCTTTACTCATGGGGAAGAAATCTAGGCTTCAATGGTGAGAAATCCACTCCAAATAGCTCATAGGGTTTGTTCTTTGCACTTTCTCTCTATAAAGCTCAGTTTTTTGCTCAAAAAGTTGATTCCCTTTCCTTTGGGTCGAATCTTCCTCAAAAACCTGATTTTGGGCGAAATACGGTCGTAATTCTTCCCTGCCCGTATTTTGCCCAAAACACGCGTTTTGTTTAAGTTTCAGCGCATCCAAGGCTCCTCTCGACACTAAAAATACGGGCATGGCAGGTAAAAATACGGTTGTATTTCTCCTGCCCGTAGTTCTTCCTCCGCTATTGTTTAATGCTTCGTTTCTCCCTCAACCGGACTCCGAATCAGTTGTCGTTTGATCCCAGACACTCGTAGTCTCGTCCTCTTTCTTTCATGACAAGATTCCATGATTATATGTCTATAATATGTGGTAGAAATTCATTCTTCCTCAGGTAATGCTCGAGTTTCTTCTCCCGAATGACCAAACGATCTCTAAAAGACCCAAAACTTGTGCCTATGCATCCCTTTATTCGCTAGGACCTAAAATATGACAAAATAACAAAACCTAGCGTAAAATAGGCCAAGAAACCACAAATTTGAGCCAAAATGGTTAAGAAACAAGGGTGAAAACATGTGCAAATACGACACTATCAAATTCCCCCACACTTAACCGTTTGCTTGTCCCCAAGCAAACCAAGTCAGATAAAAGGTAAGCTCAAAACATTTTAATCATGCAACCCTTGGGGATATATCATATCACACAAAACACGTGAATCATACTGGCTTTTGATCATTAACACATGGAAAACTTCAACAGCAACCTGGACAACCACCACAGAGGACATTCGAGTGCAGCAAAATCGGGTAAAGGAAGAGTCTCCCTTCTGTTCACCAACCAACATAGACTTGACTCAACCACTTATTCAAGACAGTCACCTCATGCATAAAACTCAAGATATCAGAATTAAGACCGAGCACTCTAGGTCCTCAACGGGGTAAAGAGTGTAGAGAATATAAGGAAATGAATCGCTCACTCTCGGCCAGTGGGGTCGTGACAAAATTTGATGCCTTATGTGCATACTTGTACTCTGAATTCCTAACGTCTCTTCACCATGACGACAGCATCTAAATATTAGAGTTCACATATCGGGTGTCACCACTAACTAATCCGAAGGTCTTAGACACATGTTTAGATGACTGGAAAGGGTCTTTGACATGGGGAAAAAGCCTTTTAGGTGGTGGAAGTATTAATAACACAAGGTTCCACAGTTTCAAGCCAAACAAACTCATAGTCATCCACACCACTTAGGGGTCGTTTGCTTCAAGGATTTGGTACATGGATTTGGTACCAAAAAACCAACTATCAAGGATTTAGTTACAATCCGTTGTTTGCTTGCACCTTTTTTGGAGACCAAATCCGTGGGGCCCACGGATTTTAAGGGTCCAACTCCGTGGACCCCACGGACTTATAAATCCCACATGTTGATGTGGGATTTGGAATATGGCATAAATCCTTGATGAGATTTTACCCATATACCCTCATGCACTTTTAATATTCCAAGGTTGCCCTAAAATTTAACTATTATACATTATAATTAACAATAAATGAATAATATAAACGTTCAATTAATGTGCAAACATGAGTTAGATTTTTTATATCATTTCTTGTGTTCTAGTTTTCTTTGACCTTTTCATGGAACGTGTAATTCTTTGTTCTCCCGATTCTAATATATGTTGTTATATGTTACTTTTGAAAAGGAGGACAAAGAATTGGGTTTTGATTATGTTACGTTAAAAGTTAAAATGGAATTTTCTCGTTTATTATTATTGTCCATGTGGCAACATTATGCTTATTAGTATGTATTGTCCTTGTTTAGTGTACATATCATAAACATGTCAAACATATAGAAGATGATAGTAAGGTAATTTTGAAGTTTTGTCCTTGTTTTGTGTACATATCATAAACATGTCAAACATATAGAAAAGGGTAGTAATGTAATTTTTGACTTCAAGTAGTAAATCCCACACCTTTAAATCCATGGTGTTACAAATCCATGATGCCTCAAATCCTTGATAAATCCTTGGGTTTTTAAATTATAAAACCCTCATTTTGAAATCCATGAAGCAAACGACCCCTTACTTTCTTCCTGCCATTCTGCATTAATCAAATTCATCTTTAGAACACGAGCGAAAGAGATCACAATAATGTTAGTATTTCTAAGCCAAACTGCTAAGAAACACTACTTAATGAGCATGATTCAGATTTTTGGTAGTGGTTCTCTTTAGCTTTCATTCATTTTTTCTTCTTTTTTTTCATTTCATTTATTGAGAGAACCACCACCTCTGCACATTTTTCAAACACATGCCCAACTTTTAAGAACTACCTCCAATCCTCACATTATTTTTAGTAGAAACAGCAGAGAACAAGCAAAAACCACTGTGTGAATCCTTCTAAGAGATGCAAGAGGGTGATTTTTTTTTGTAGACCGAAAGGAAGAAAGTGACACGGCTCAAAGGGCTGACTAGGGGGTATGACACACCAGGACAGTCAATTTGGTCGTAGGCGATTCCTGTGCCTCCATTATCTTAGCTAATGGCAACGTGAATGCTACACATCATGGAAGAGGGATCTATCGCACAAGAAAGAAACGAACAGGCTCAAATCTCACATGGCTACCTATATACTCTACATCTCATTCTGATTCCCTGAACTAGATGCATAAACGACTGTCAAGAGCAAGTGATCAATCCAAGTCACAACTAGTAAGCAAACAGTTCAAAAAATGAACTCCTACACAATTCTACTGCATGTCCCAGTCATCATTATAGGTTGTCTTTGTCACAATCCAGTTGTCATGCATCAATTCGAAAGCCATTCGATTCACCAATTAAACCCACAGTGCCAATATGATCAAGCAAACAACAGTACTTAGAGCCCTCAAATCTCAAGATTTCGACAGCGGACTAGGCTCCAAGCACACATATATACGTTCCAATAAATACAAAGCACCCCCCCACACTTAAGTTCGACATTGCCCTCAAGGGAGCAGAGGGAAGGGGAACGATGTTACCAGGAAATGATGAGAGGGAAAGGTCATTGGAAGGTAGACTAGCCAATAGCAGGAGACTGGAAGTGGACCAGTCCAACTGTCACAGAGCTAGAGTCATGAAAACATACACACACACTGGTGAAAGAAACAATAGTTCCAAGTGAAAACCGAAAACAAACAAAATAAAAACAAACCGTGGTGGAGTTGCCTCCCCACAAGCGCTTCTTTACCGTCGTGAGCCGGACGGTGGCTCCTAAGTTTTGTTCCATGCTAGAACCTCCTTGAAGTTGAGGTTCTCATCGATGATGTGGAGTCTCAAGTCACAAGAAGGTGGTATGACAGGTGATGTAGGCTCGTCTACTTGATGAATATGAAGTCTCCACCCGCGAGACCTCTTCTTTTCTTCCTCACTCGTCTCATTGCCCAAAACTAGATATGATAGCATCGACCGACCACCATCGAGTCCACCAAGAGGGACCGATGTCGATGTGGCCTTGTTCTGGCAATGAGACACTGCAAATGGGTCCTTACCAAGAAGCTCCTCGAAGTTTTGGTGCAGATATCACATGTAGCTCATGGCCGGTGCAAGCCTCTTCCACCTCAACTTCATCCTTAGCCTGGACGCCAATTGCCTCTTCAACCCCCTTTCCTTTCTCAGAATTTGATTCCTCCCATGGGAAAAGATAAAGGACTTCCTCTAAGTTACTTTCGTCATCCTCCACAACTTCTTTCCTCATCCTTTCTCGCTCTTTTTCTTCTAGCACGGATTGGAGAGCAAGTCTCCATGCAATCTTTTCAATAAGATCAGCTTGCATCTCCTCACTCATGCCCGCCTCTTCTCCGCTCGGTGTGGGGTGCAGAATGGGATGGGCCGCTACAACAGGACATTTCTGATCATGATCATCACGGGAGCTCTTCGTGACAACTTCTTTATGCTCCACGACATCCTCATGATTGACTTCTTCCTCCTTCTCTGCTCGTATTCTAGCATAAAGGTTGTCTTGAGAAAACTGTGCACAAGCTTTCTCAATGACCTCTATGTGATTCTTTATGCTTTGAGGGGTCTCCTCTATTTCTCGGGGAAAGGAGAAGTCGGTTTAGGCCATGGCCTGGATATGAGGATCCATCTCGGGAAAGGATCTCCCAGGTACTCGAGCAATATGCTCCACGAGAAGCCTCGAGTGATAGTTTGGATCTGGCTGTGGAGTGTAGCATGGCTCTGCCGGATGGCCTGTGAAGGTTGCATCTAAATCAAGATCTGATGGCCCTTTTAGTCGTGGGAGGAATTCTTCTTGATAATGAGATTGTTCTTGAAATACCCAAGGGTCTGATTGTTCTTCGTAGTAGGGGTTTCGTACTGAAACCCGACTCCATAGTCTTCTCCTCCTTGGGTGCTCCAGGAAGTCTCGGGGTAATACCACTCGGGTGGTGGTGGAAACCCCCAATGTTGGAGAAGCCTTGAGAATCCATTTATCAGATCTGCACCAACAAAAACAAAATACCCAAGTGAAAAGCAAGGGCGGAAAAGAGAGGATGCATAAAAGTAAATGCTAAAGTAACAGACTTTCACGCTTCTACAATAACATAGAGTCCCCGACAACGGCGCCAAAAACTTGACACGCTAAAACACAATACCAAACTACGACCAAGTGTAATCGCAGTCCGGAAATGCAGAATAGTGGCAAGTTGTATTTATCAACCCGGGGTCCAGATCTACTGCCTACTCTGTGATTATCTATTATCTAGCAAACTAAGCGAGTGATTGTGATTTAAACCAAAAGCAGTAAGAAAGCAGGAAATGATTCGAAGTTCTTTAGCAAGGGAAGAGTCACCCGGGAATGAGGCCCCTAGCTCCTTACTTAGGCTAAAGTTGTAATTGCCCTTGGTTGATTTACCGTTGATTAAACTGTGGAAGATCCGACAGTAGTTTGGAATCTCTTAAGCTGACCAAGCCCTCTCAGACACAGTAACCGGCAGGCGACTAGCCTTCACCGGGATAGACTGCCGAGGCAATAAACACAGAACTCCACTACTGGAATTGGATTCCAGTACAAAGCAGTAAATCGGTTAACTCTCGTATAACCAATCTATTACTACCGATCGCTGAAGCTCTAACAACCTAATTAGATTCTATCTGTCTCAGGTTGCAGCGAAAATCAAGAAAAGATGATCAGGCTTCAATTGACTCAATGAATCATGCATCAATCGATTAAAATCAATCAGTATATCAATCCAAAGTCATTACAATCAAGGTTCCTAACACATGGAACTAGTGTTCTTCATACCCAAGTGAGAAAAGTTTCTACTCCATAGAGAGAGACAGGAAAACAGAAATCAGAGCAGTCATCCTCATAAAGATGGGGATAATCTGCTCTAGGATGTCGATCTTCACTCCTGGGGATGCAATCTGGGCTTCAATGGTGAGAAATCCACTCCAAATAGCTCATAGGGTTTGTTCTTTGCACTTTCTCTCTCTAAAGCTCTGTTTTTTGCTCAAAAAGTCGATTCCCTTTCCTTTGGGTCGAATCTGCCTCAAAAACCTGATTCTGGCCGAAATACGGGCAGAAATACGGTCGTAATTCTTCCTTGCCTGTATTTTGCCCAAAACATGCGTTTTGGTTAAGTTCAGCGCATCCAAGGCTTCTCTCGGCACTAAAAATACGGGCATGGGTGCCCGTATTTCTTCCTCCGCTCGTGTTTAATGCTTCGTTTCTCCCTCAACTGGACTCCAAATCAGTCACCGTTTGATCCCAGACGCTCGTATTCTCATCCTCTTTCTTTTCATGACAAGATTCCGTGATTATTTATCTATAATATGAGGTAGAAATTCATTCTTCCTCAGGTAATGCTCGAGTTTCTTCTCCCGAATGACCAAACGATCTCCAAAAGACCCCAAACTTGCGCCTATGCATCCCTTTATTCGCTAGGACCTATGACAAAATAAAACAACCTAGCGTAAAATAGTCCAAGACACCACAAGTTTGAGCCAAAACGATTAAGAAACAAGGGTGAAACATATGCAAATACGACGCTATCACATACTGAGCAGGTATTTGCAAGGGACACATACTTGGAGCCCTCAAATCGTAGAATTTGGACAGTGGACTAGGCTCGAAGCACACACATACAACCAATCATTCACACACAAAAATAAGGAAACACCTCCCATACTTAAGCGTGACATTGTCCTCAATGGAGGAAAGGTAAGGAGGGTAGAACGAAGTTACCAGATCAAGTTTAAATGATGGTGGACGTGGCAGGCGGTGTATTCCATGGGAGAAAGTAGAGATAGCAGTCGGAACACAAACACCACACAAAATCTCACAAAGGTTGATTTATTGACTCTAAGATCAAAAGACAAACTGACTCAACCGAAGAGCAAAGGGAAAGAATGTGCAAGCCAACTGGTTGGGTTGCCTCCCAAGTAAGCGCTTCATTCACATCGTGAGTCGGATGGTGTCTCCTAAGTTTTGGTCAACCCCAAAATACCGCTTCTTTCACATGATGAAAGCTCGTGCACTTGATGCAGATGAAGTCTCCGCCCTCTAGACCTCTTCTTCTCTTCTTTAGTTTCATTAACCCAAACCAGATATAACAACATCATGTGGCCACCATCACGTCCACCAAGATAAACTGATGTCGATGTGGCCTTGCTCACAATTTGATTCCTCCCCTTGGAAAAGATCAAGAACTTGCTCTAATTCACTTCTGTCATCCTCCACAACTTCTTTCCTCACCCTTTCTCGCTCTTCTTCTTCTAGCACGGATTGGACAACAAGTTTTCAAGCAAAGTTTCTTTCATGAGATCATCTTGCATCTCTTTTCTCATGCCCACATCTTCAAAGCTCGATGTGGGATGTGGAAAGATGTGGTCGGCTACAACAAGATATTCTTGATCATCACGCGAGCTCACCGTGACAACTTCCGTCTACTCCACAATGTCCTTGCAGCCTCCTTCATCCTCTTCCTCTTCTTCTATGGTAGCAGAAAGGGGATCTTGAGCAAGCCGTGCACAGACTTGCACAAGATCCCCGAGGCTCTTTTTGATGCTCTGGAGGGTCTCCTCTGTTTCATGGTTGGATAACTCAATTTGGGCAATGTCTGGAATATCCATCTTCGGAACGGATCTCTCAGGTACTCGAGCAATCTGCTCCACGAGAAGCCTCAAGTGATAGTTTGGATCTGGTTGGGGGAGGAATTCTTCTTGATAAGGATATTTTTCTTGAAATGCCCAGGGGTTTGATTGTTCTTCGTAGTAGGGGGTTGGTACTGAAACCCGAATCCATAGTCTTCTCCTCCTTGATTGGTCTCGGAAGTCTCGGGGTAATACCACTCGGGTGGTGGTGGATATACGCAATGGTTGGAGAAGCCATGAGGATCCATGATTCAGATCTACACCAACAAAAACAAAAACACCCAAGTAAAAAGCAAGGGTGTAAAAGAAAAGAATAGTGCTAAAGTAACAAACTTCTGTCTTTCCTAATAATCTAGAAAGTCCCCGGCAACGACGCCAAAAACTTGACACGCTGAGACACAACTCCTAACAATGGCCAAGTCTAACCAATGAAATGGACTGCAGTATAGTGGCACAAGTAATAAATATTGAATCCACAGGTCTTTAGCGTTATTATTACTCAGCTTTAATTCATTATCTAGCAAACCAGATTATTATTGATTAACTAACCTACTCTACCAACTAAACTAAGTAAAAATACTAATTTCATGTTGGGAACTCACTTAGGTAGGATTCCCCCTAACTCCTCAATTAGGTCCAAGTTGTAATTCTCTTTGGTTGCTTTACTGTTGATTAAACTGCAGAAGATCCAATAATAGCTTGAAATCTATTAAGCTGACCAAGCCTTCTTAGACAGAATACCCGGCGGGCGACTAACTTCCACCGAAGTACAAAGCTAAGGCAATACACAAAGATCTCCATTACTGGAATGAATTCCAGTACAAAGCATTGAGTTGACTAACTCTTGTACAATCAATTCCCTGCTACCAATTGAGAAAGCTCTCTTAACCCAATCAGATTCTATCTATCATAGGTTAAAGCAGAAATCAAAGGAAAGTGATCAGGATTCAATTGAATCAACAATCATTTCTCAATTGATTAAAAGAATCCTCCATAATAGCTCCAAGAATGTCTCTAGATCTCTCTCTCTCTCTCTCTCTCTCTCTCTCTCTCTTTGGTTCGTCCCTTGGGTGTTTAGGATCCAAAACCCAACTCTCCCTCTCCAAAAATTGCAAAACAGCTTTCATACCCTCTGAGATTCGCACCCCTTACTTGCACGACTGTGCAAATTGAGGTTTTAGCCGTGCAAACCCTCTTGAAACCTTGGACGGCCGTGCACATTTTTCAGCACACACTCCTAAGGTTCCTTGAGCTCGTTTGAGCTCGTTTGACCCCCGATTCAAGGGTCGTTTGATCCCAGATGCTCGTAGTTTCGTCCTCTTTCTTTTCATGACAAGCTTACATGATTTTTTTCAATAAAATGAGGTAGAAATCCATTCTTCCTCAAGTCATGCCCGAGTTTCTCTCCCCGAGTCACCAATTGATTTCCGATTGACTTGAAACTTGCGCCCATGCTTCACTTTATGTTCTTGGACCTGAAATGTGACAAAGGAACACAACCTAGTGTAAAATAGGTCAAGGAACAATCAATTTACAAGTCAAACGATAAATAAATGAAGGGGAAAACATGTGCAAATATCGAGTCATCAATAGCTCAATGTCGAAGGAAGATAGTCTACAAGAAGATGCCATCATTCAACTGGCCACGTTGAAAGGAAAAGGGGTCATGAAAGAGGAGAACACAAGTGATGAGTCAAGTCACTTAATGGTTTTCAAGGAGCCGGAACCAAGCATGCTAAGTCATTTGAGACCCCTCTATATCAAGGCCAGGCGAGATGGTATGTCGTTGTCAAGAATTCTTGTTCTCAATGGGGCTGATGTCAATGTGATGCCCACTAGACTGTTAAGAAAATTAGGGAAGACTACAAGTGATTTGATTCCCACTGAGATCTTCATTACTAGCTTCAATTGGGGATCAACATCGGCAAGAGGGATACTACCAGTCCTACTTTGTGGCGATAGGCTACTATGCCTTGTTGGGAAGGGATTGGATCCATGCCAAAAAATGTGTCCCATCCTCACTCCAACAGTGTTTGATGTTTTAGAAGGAATAGTGGAGGTAGTACAAGCAGACACCAAGCCCTTTGCAGTTGGTGCTAATGTGGTCGAGGTTGCACTCTATCATGAAGACTTCGGGCCTCTACAGGCGAGGAGTATGGATGGAGGGTCGTGCATAGTGGTGATGTCAAGTGATAAGGTATTAAGTAAATCATGCCTCGAACCACTTTTTCGATATTGTAAAACCATCTATGATTGCTTTGGATGGTCCACCTAAAGCTGAAACAAGTATTGATGATAAGTAGACTACTTTTAGATGAGGTGGTGGGCAAGGCCGAAGTGATGTACTTGTTGGAGAAGTTGGCCATCTATCAATGCGAATAGTTGGTGGCTTGTGAGGAAGCGGTGTTGATGGCTGACTGTGTGCCCGAAGATGACTTGGCTGAAGAAGGCGAGGTACTAGGTATAGTTGGAGAAGACCAAAGGCTTGTGACGTCTCGTGATGTGTTGGAGGAGATCGACCTTGGCACCGAGGACAACCCACGTCCTACTTTCATTAGTGTCACGCTCTCTGAAGCCGAGAGGTACGAGTTAATTAATGTTTTAAAAGAATTTAATGATTGTTTTGCATGTGATTATCATGAGATGCCTGGTTTATATAGAAGGTTAGTAGATCATAGATTACCAATTAGTGTTGGTTTCAAACCTTTTAAACAACTGCCTAGTAGGTTTGCTTATGAGGTTTTGCCAGATATTAAAAAAGAATGGAAAGATTGTTGAAGGCTGGCTTCATCAATCCAACCAGGTATGTGGAGTGGTTATCTAACATAGTGTCAGTAAGAAAGAAGAATGGCAAGCTACGTATATGTGTAGATTTTAGAAATTTACTTAGAAAATCCTAAGGATGAATACCTCATGCCAGTAGCTGACATGTTGCTTGATGCGCAATGACTAGGCATAAGATTTTTTCTTTCATGGATTGTTACTTAGGCTATAATCAGATCCACTTAGCCGAGGAAGACATCCACAAGACCACATTCAGGTGTCCAAGAGCCATAGGGTGATATGAGTGGCTCGTCATGTCCTTCGGGTTGAATAATGCTGGTGTCACTTACCAACGAGCCATGAATGCTATCTTTCATGACTTGATTGGCGAGCTGATTGAGGTTTATGTGGATGACATTATGGTCAAGTCTAAGGTAAAAATTCAACATTTATCTTAGATTGGCATGGCCTTATTATACACGAGGGGCTATAGCTTGAAGCTAAATCCACTTAAGTGTACATTTGGTGTGTTTGTAGATGATTTTTTAGGGTTCCTTGTTAGCCAACGTGGCATTGATGTTGATAAGAGCAAGACCAAGGCCATCATTGAGGTCATGCCACCAAGTAATAAGAAAGAGCTTTAAAGGTTCCTCGGCCAAGTTAACTACATTCTATTACTGTGTTGGCCGCACCCAAGCTGAAGCAAGAAGATGAGTTCGTATGGCATCAAGAGCATCAACAAGCCTTTGATGACATCAAGAAGTACCTGGCAACTCCGCCAGTACTCAACTCTCCAATCCCACATCGACAATTGAAGTTTTACCTTTCAGCCACTAACACTCTGTAGCGTTTCTGTTGGCTCAAGATACGGACTTTGGCCATAAACATGTCATTCACTACTTACGTATGCTGTTAAACGACGCAAAACAAATGTACTAACTTGTAGAGAAGCTTTGTTTAGCCTTATATTTTTCTTGTATGAAGCTAAAGTACTATTTAATGCATGTTCAAGTGCAACTCATATGTAAGACTGATATAATAAAGTACATGTTGTCCCGACCAATCATCCATAAGTGGACAGTTGCCCTATCTGAGTTCAATTTGCTAGACGTGCCTCAAAACGCCATAAAGAGCGAAGCATTGACTGAATTTTTAGCTGACCACTCATATGTGGATGTGCAGCTGAGTTGATAGAAATAGACATAGTGGATGAGGCCCCTTGGACCTTGTACTTTGATGGATCAAAGACACGGTCTGGTGTGGGTGGTGGCGTGTTCCTCTTTTCCCCATCGGGCATGCCATGCATTTTGCCTTTACACTTGATCTCCCATGCACCAAAATAAGGCCGAGTATGAGGCTTTAGTGGTAGGGATGGAGATGCTTCTTGACCTAAATGGCAAAAGTGTTAACATCAAAGGGGATTCCCAACTGGTAGTCTACCAATTGTTTGGTGAATTTTGATGCATCGATTGCATACTAGAGAGATACCTTGATTACTTCCAAATATTAATACCCACTTTGATAACGTCTCCATCAAGTATGTTCCTCGCCAGGAGAATGGCAAGGCCAACTGCTTGGCACAACTAGTTTCGGGGTTTAGAGAGTTTTCTCATGAAGGGAGAGAGCAAATTTTTGTGCGAACAATTAACCCACTACATGAGAGACTTAATCAAATGGTAGATGTGTTTACAATTGAAGAGGATGTGAGTGATTGGCATATCTCCTTGATAGCATACTTGAAGCATCCAACAAGGGATATGGATAGGGCTATCAAGTTCAAAGCAGGGAATTTTGTCTTGATGGATGAGGTCTTGTACAAAAGGAGATTAGATGCTTTGCTATTGAATTTCTTGGTGGGAAAGGAGGCTCGACAAGCCATGGGTGAGGTTCATGAAGGGATATGTGGTGCTCATCAGGCATGCCCTTCTATGCGATGGGTACTTTACTGCTATGGGTACTACTGGCCATCCATTGGAGAAGATTGTGCTGCTTTTGCTAAGGGGTGCGGGACTTGTCAACTATAAGGCCTGGTGCAAAGAGCCCCTGCCATCGACTTGAAGTCTATCATCAAACCTCGACCTTTCTTTGGATGGGCCATGGACTAGATTGGGAAGATATATCCACCATCTTCTGATAGACACACTTTTGTCATCCTGGCAACTGATTACTTCACCAATTTGGTGGAGGCTAAGCCATTGACTATGGTTAATCAAGGATAAATCATCAAGTTCATTAAAGAGAATATAATACATCGATTTGGCTTGCCAGCCACCATAACAACTGATCAGGGTACTATGTTCACGGGAGGGAAAGAGATGGCTTTTGCCGAGGAACATGACATCAAAATCATACACTCCACCCCCTACTATGTTCAAGCCAATGACCAAGATAAAGCATCCAACAAGGTAGTGAATGGTACATTGTCTTAGATGATTGAAGATAACCCGAGGAAGTGGCATGAAGTCTTGTCGGAAGCATTATGGGCTTATCAAATGTCACCACGTAGTAGTACAAGGGTGACCCCTTTTTCTATGACCTATGGCCATGAGGCATTCCTCCCATTCGAAATAACAGTCAAATCATAGAGGTACATGAGGCAACATGAGCTAACACCCTCAGAGTACTATGAATCCATGATGTTGAAATTGTGTGATCTTACAACAAGTGGGTTAAGCGCAAGTCTTTTGAAGAAGGAGAGCTGGTGGTATGGAAACTACACTTACCCATTGGGGTAAGGATCCCAAGTTTGGCAAGTGGTCTCCCAACTGGGATGGATCCTTCATTCTCCACGCTACCCGGCCAAGTGGAGCATATTTGTTAAAATATTTAGATGGTGTGTTTCATGATCGATTGATTAATGGTAAGTATCTCAAGCCCTACGTCTCTTCCCTTTAGGACGTGGGTTGTCAACGGTTTCAATGTTAGCTGGCCACCATCGTGGTCGGCATGCCAAGCCTCCCACACCCTAAGGCATGGCTTAATTAGCTAGCCATGACATGGGGAGTATGTTGGGATAGAAGTATAGCATTGATAGTTGGGGAAGTGAAGGCAAGCTGATTGGTATCACACTTCATTAATAAAAGATGAATTTATTGCTAAGGCAATGAAAAGAACATCTTGCCAAGGGCTAAGTTTGGAGACCCAACCAAAAGGGGGTCAAGCATGACATCATCCAAGGGGGGATCAAACACCAAGTACCATGGCCTCTTACCTATCTTTCACTAGGGTATCAAGCGTGATGTCGTGAAAGGGGGGCCTTCGCGAGTAACCCTAGACTTGATAGGGAAAGAAGGAAAATTTTGGATAAGTGTTGAGACTCAACCACAAGAGTGGTCAAGCTTGACATCGTCCAAGGGGGGGGGGGGGGGGGGGGGGGGGGGGGGGGGTCAAGCACCAAGTACTATGCAGACTACCTACCTTTGCTAGGGTGTAAAGGATGAAGCCGTGCACTAAGGGCCATCACGAGTACACCCGAAGAAGGAAAGATGGTTGAGTCCGCACCCCTCACCTACCCCGAAGCCAAGCACCTAGCTACCTACGTACCAAGCACTAGGTGCCAAGCGTGACCTAGCGTAAGAGGAGTAGAGATAGTGGGGATGGAATTTGATTAAGTATAAAAACCTTGTCACACCCCCAAGCAAGTAGCGAACCCACCAATCCAATATTAGGTGTCAAACATGACATCATGCCAAGTGGGTAGGCACGAAGCACCCTCATACCCAGTAGTAGGCATGCTAAACCTCGTAGTCGTGCATGGTACCCGAGAGACAAGGTCATTAATTTTCTAAGTGTCACCCATGTATATCATCACATGGTAGACCAACTTGTCAAGACCCAGTAAGCATGATGCCACCTCAAGGGGGTCAGTGATTATCCATCAAACCCCAAGCACGATAGCGTCAAGTATGAAGTCATGCCAGGGTGGTCAGCATGAGTATCACCAAGCATGAAACCCTCACTCACCAAGCAAGACACCTGGTACAAGGGGCTAGCTATCAAGGGAAGTCATCAAGGTGCAAAGTAACAAGTGGAAAGCACGCAAGGAAGTTAAGGCGTCAAGCAAGCTACATCAAGCACAAAGTAGTGGAGCAGCGATTACATGGCGGTTTGACACGCTAAAACACAACACCAAACTGCGACCAAGTGTTATCGCAGCCCGAAAATCCAGTAAAGTGGCAAGTTCTATTTGTCAAACAGGGGTCTAGATCTACTGCCTACTCCGTGGTGATTTATTATCTAGCAAACTAAGTTGATTGAATGTGGTTTTAAGCAAAAGCAGTAAGAAAGCAGGAAATGGTTTGAAGTTCTTAAGCAGGGGAAGAGTCACTGAATGAGTCCTCCTAGCTCCTTAGTTAGGTCAAAGTTGTGATTACCTTTGATTAAACTGCGGAAGATCTGATAGTATCTTGGAATCTCTTAAGCTGACCAAGCCCTCTCAGATAGACTAACCGGTAGGCGACTAGCCTTCACCGAGATAGACTGCTGAGGGAATAAACACAGAACTCCACTACTGGAATTGGATTCCAGTACAAAGCAGTAAATCGATTAACTCTTGTATAACCAATCTACTACTACCGATTGATGAAGCTCTAACAACCTAATCAGATTCTATCTATCTCAGGTTGCAGTAGAAATCAAGGAAAGATGACTAGGCTTCAATTAACTCAATGAATCATGCATCAATCGATTAAAATCAATCAGTATATCAATCCAAAGTCATTACAATCAAGATTCCTAACACATGGAACTAGGGACCTTCATACCCAAGTGAGAGAAGGTTCTACTCCATAGAGAGAGAGAGAGGAAAACAGAAATCAGAGTAGTCATACTCATAAAGATGGGAATAATCTGCTCTAGGATGTCGATCTTCACTCCTGGGGATGCAATTTGCGCTTCAATGGTGAGAAATCCACTCCAAATAGCTCCTATGGTTTGTTCTTCGTACTTTCTCTCTCTAAAACTTTGTTTTCTGCTCAAAAAGTCGATTCCCTCTCCTTTGGCTCGAATCTGCCTCAAAAACCCGATTCTGGCGAAATCTGGGCTGAATTACAGTCGTAAACATGATCTGCCAGTATTTCAACCAAAACGCACGTTTCACTTAAGACTGATGAGGGGAATTACGGTCTTCACTACCCAATTACTGCTAGTATTCATGGAATGACGACTGTAATTTATTCCGTTCTTGCCCTTATTTGGCTCTTCGACATACACTCTCAGGGATTTGGCTCGGCATTACAATTACGGTCAGGGCAGTGGCAATTACGCCCATAATTGTGCAGGTGATGCCCGTATTTTGAATCTTGAATCGCCAACTAACCTCCAAATGACCCGAAACTTGCGCCTATGCATCCCTTTACTCGCTAGGACCTGAGATATGACAAAACAATGCAACCTAGCATAAAATAGGCTAAGGAACCACAATTTTGAGCTAAAATGGTCAGATAACAAGAGTGCAAACATGTGCAATTACGATGTTATGAAATTTCCCCACACTTAACCGTTTGCTTGTCCCCAAGCAAACCAAGTCAGATACAAGGTAAGTTCAACACATTTCAATCATGCAAACTTTGGGGACATATCATATAGGCACAAAACACGTGAATCATACTAGCTTTTGATCATTAACACATGGACAACTTCACAACAATCTGGGCAACCACCACAGAGGACATTTGAGTGCAGCAAAATCGGGTAAAGGAAGAGTCTCCCATCTCTCACCAACCAACATAGACTCGACTCAATCATTTAGTCAAGACAGTCATTGCATGCATCAAACTCAAGACATCAGAATCAAGACCGAACTATCTAGGTCCTTACCGGGGTAAAGAGTGTAAAGAACAATGAAATGAATTGCTCACTCTTGACTAGTGGGGTCAGGACAATTTGATGCAAAAAATGCGCATGCTTATTCTCTCAATCCCTAACGTCTGTTCACCATGATGGCAGCCTCTAAATGTTAGAGTTCACATAAGGGATGTCACCACTAACTAATCCGGAGGTCTTAGACACAGGTTCAGATGACTGGCTAGGGTCTTGGACATGGGGAAAAGGCCTTTTAGGTGGTGGAAGTATTAATAACACAAGGTTCCACAATTTCAAACCCAACACATTCACAGCCATTCAAACCACTTACTTTCTTTCTGCCATTCTGCTCTACTCAAGTTCTTTAGAGCACAAGAGCGAAGGAGGTCACAATAATGTTAGTATTTCTCAGCCAGACTGCTAAGAAACACTACTTAATGGGCATGATCAATATTTTTGGTAGTAGCTCTCTTTTGCTTTCATTCATTTTTTTTCATTTCTTGAGAGAACCACCACCTCTACACATTATTCAAACACATGCCCAACTTTTAAGAACTACCTCCAACCCTCACAATATTTCCAGCAGAAACAGCAGAAAACATGCAAAAACCACTCTGTGGAACCTTCTAAGTGACGCAAAAGGATGATTTTTCATTGTAGACCGAAAGAAGAAAAGTGTCACGGCTCAAAGGGGCTGACTAGGGGGTAGGATACACCGGGACAGTCAATTTGGTCGTGGGCTATTCCTATGCCTCAATCATCTTAGCTAATGGCAACGTGAATGCTGACATCATGGAAGAGGGATCTATCGCACAAGAAAGAACCGAGCAGGCTCAAATCTCACATGGCTACCTATATGCTCTATCTCTCATTCCGATTCCCTGAACTAGATGCAAAAACGACTGTCAAGAGCAAGTGATCAATCCAACTCACAGTTGGTAAGCAAACAGTTGAAAAACTGAACCCCTACACAACTCTACTACACGTCTCAGTCATCATTATAGGTTGTCCTACTCACAATCCAGTTTTCATGCATCAATTCGAAAGCCATTCAATTCACCAATTAAACCCACAATGCCAATATGATCAAGCAAACAACAGTACTTGGAGCTCTCAAATCTTGAGATTTGGATAGCAGACTAGGCTCCAAGCACACATATATACGTTCCAATAAATACAAAGCACCCCCCCCCCCACACACACTTAAGTTCGACATTGCCCTCAATGGAGCCGAGGGAAGGGGAACGATGTTACCGTGAAATGGTGATCAACAACGGTGACTGGAGGTCGGACCAGTCAAGAGCAGGGGACTGGACAAGGACCAGTCCAGCTGGCTAGGGGTGTTCAAATGGTTACTGTGGTAATAACCAAACCAATTAAGCCTAAATTTCATTAACCATGGAATAAAATGTCTTAACCAAACCGTCCAAATTAACACGAAAACCAAATTAACCAAACCAAAGTTTAATTGGTTTGGTTAATTGGATAATCGGATTAACCAAATAATTAACATAACATTACATGAAAACAATCATCATATTAATGAATAAAACATAACCATATGTTCTTACTATCATAAACTATCATTATATATAAGCAATAATAATAAGACTAACCATCCATGATTATCATCATCATTCGAGTTAATACACCATTCATCATCTCTGCACCTAATATAGTTAGCTTACAACAAACCCTTAACATAAATATTAAATACATACCAATACCACTCATCAGGAAGTTAAAGCTCCCCTACAAAACACTTAAACTATAGATAGTTTGAGTTGACTGTCATGGTATTAAATAGGCAACCCATTTAATTTTTTACCCATAATGCTTTGGTTTGTTGTGCACATGGAAATAAAATAGGGAATCACGAAAGTTTGGTTTGGTTGGTTGCATGGAAGTATAAATAATTTTGTATATTAGGTGTATCATTAATTGGTTAATTGGTTTCATTGGTTAGCAGTGTTGAAACCAAACCACCTAAACCAAATAAGCTAAATTGTTTAACTAAACCAAACTAATTATCCAAATTAACCAAACCAAACTAACCGAATGCTACCGGTTAATATGGTTACCACGGTAACCAATCCGTTTGAACACCCCTATAGCTGGCACAGAGCTAGAGTCATCAAAACACACACACACACACACACACACTGGGTGAAAAAAACCATAGTTCCAAGTCTACAATCCAAATAAACAGGACAAGAAAAAAAGGAAACAAAAAATGGAGTCTTAGTCTGGAAAGAAAGACAAATGCAGAGCCCAACTCGATGGTTCAGCAGGCAGAGCCAACTTAGTTCTCGTCGCCACCATCGCCAGCTGGAGCCGGGTAGATCATCGCCCTCTGGTGCACGAGGAACAAGGCAAGGAAGTCCCCGAATCCAGGTCACGTCCCCGTCGCGCTCCAGTATCAGCTGGCGCCATAAGGTGTCCCTGGAGAAGGGTGTCGGGGCCTGGATCATAGTGGAGCCGGTGAGGTCGATGTTGTAGTACCGGGCCAGGACAGTGACCACCGGGCCACAAGCAAGAGCACGACCGCAGCGAGAAGCCTTGGTGATGGTCCTGGCGAGGACAGAGGCCAAGTGGAGATTGTCTTCCTCCTGGCTCATCGAGTGCAGGAAATGCAACGTGCGGAGCTTGAGATGACTTGCCGAGCCACCACTAGGGGTGTAGGACTTCCCTTCAAGCTGGTTGAGGATGTGCCACTCTCGGTGCAGCTGAGTAGCGGTGGTCGAACCCGGCGTGAATACAGCACCCGCGAACTCCGACAGGCAGATCCTCTCGAAGAAACGCTGGTCCCAGAAGATAGGAGCGTCTTTTTCTTCGATGGTGAGGTGGCAAGAAAATGGCGGAAGAAGCCCCAGGGCCCAGCCAAAGTCATCATAGCTGAGCGAATAAGACTCCCCACCAAGCTTGAAGTTGATGGCGTTGCCGTGAGCGCCAGCTCGGGTCTGAAAGTGCATGAAGGTGGCATAGAACTCCCATAGGAGCTCTTGATAAATTGGCTCAGCTAGGCAAAGGAGGCGGCGCCAAGAGTTGGCGCGAATAGTAGCCTCCATTGCCTCACGTGCACCCAGCTCCGTGAAGACCTCAAAATCAGGTAATGGTGCTCATAGACTTTGCGATGTCGGATGTCCCGCATATTCTTCTTCTGGTCATGGTCTAGCATGTTCAGGTAAGTGTTCATGGTCCTGCAACCAGAAGGCAACAAAAGCACAAAAACATACATGGAACCTCGTCAATGGTGAGTACACAATCAATCGCACTCGGGGCCCCCGAATCACAAAATTCGGACAGTGGACTAGGTTCCAAGTGAGGAAAATATTCAAAATCATTCACCATCCACACAAGGTTAAACGCACTTGGAGCCCTCGGATAACAAATCCGGACAGTAGACTAGGCTCCAACTGGGATAACCACAAGCACATGCTGCCTAGCAACCACCGCACAATCAATGTACACATTAAGCACGATAACCCATCATTCCAGATATTCCTCGGTAGGCCAACTAAGTTAAAAGAACACAAGGTATGATAAAAAATAGCATGCAAGACCGTAGGCCTACCGAATTCATTCAAGCAAAATCCCAATCCCTGAATTCCCTCACCTAAACCCGAAATATCAATCCTCCACAATTAGACAGTAAAAATAGAGAAACGCACCTCGAGCCGCAAGGAGATATCACAGGGAAGGTGAGGAAAAGGAGATACACCACGACAATCGCCGGAAAACTAGCTGGGAAGCTCGCAGGAGTTTCGTCACCGGCGACTTCACCACTACCAAACTGAACCAAAACTTTGGGGAATGAGGACCTAGATGCAAGGAACACGGTGGTGGTCGCGGTTTTTTGATTGGAGGGCGGAGGAGGGAGATCGGGCCGAAAGAACACCGACGAAGCGGGGTTTTCCGGTGACCCAAATCACCACCAAACTCAACCCCACTGGTCTAGACTTGTGCTCACCGACGAGAGGAGCACGGGGGTGTTTTCGGATTTGGAGGTCCGGTGAGGGAGATATGCCCGGAAAACTGACGGTGGAGAAGAGAAAGGCGATTTTCCGGTGACAGGAGAGAGGGCGATCAGAAAAGTGAGGAGAGAGAGAGAATACGGGCATCGCCCATTTTTTAAACGCCAAGGCTGGAGTACAAGCTGGAATTACGACCATAATTCCCCTTGTTCAGCCCGTAATTGTTACCACGCGAACAATTTCGCTCTTTGAACCAATTACGGGCTGGAATACGACCGTAATTACTTTCTTCCAACCCGCAATTTTCAAGTCGAGGCTTGCTCCCTCACTATGACTGAAATACGGGCATGGGGGGGGGGGGGGCAAAAAACACGATCGTATTTATGTCCCCCTTGCCCGTAATTTTACTGCCGAGAGCCCCCTGTAAAAATTTTAAATCGTAATTTCAGACATCCAAACCCAGTCATGCCCCGACGCAAAAATAAACACCACCAAGGACAAAAACAGACCATCTGGGGGCACGAAATACATTCCAGACAGACTCAAAGACACAAAAGCCGACAAAAGCAAAAAGGGAAAATAAAGGAAAGAAATGCAAACTGTGGTGGGGTTGCCTCCCCACAAGTGCTTCTTTACCGTCTTTTAGCTAAACTCCAGTAGAGGAACTAAGGATCCTCGATCTTGATCAGCAGCTCTGCGCGCTCGACATCACCTCTCAAGTACAACTTTAAGAGGTGGTCATTCACTTTGAACGACTTAGTTTGAGCATTGCTGATCTCCACCGCACCGTGCGGGAATACTTGGGTGACAGTGAAGGGTCCCGACCACCTCGAACGTAGCTTTCCCGGAAAGAGTTTTAGGAGTGCATTGAAGAGCAGAACACGATTATCTACCTGAAACTCCTTCGGGCCCCTCAAGCAAGCGTCGTGGAGATGCTTGGTTCGCACCTTGTAGAGTAGGGTGTTCTCGTAGCGTGGTAACGCCATTCCCCCAACTCCGTCAGTTGCAGATTACGTTTAGTGCCTGCAACACTCAAATCCATATTTAGCAGTTTAAGGGCCCAGAAAGCCTTGTGCTCTAGCTCTACTAGCAAATGACACGCCTTCCCATAGACAAGCCTATAGGGTGAAGTACCAATCAGGTTTTTGTAGGTTGTCCTCTATGCCCAAAGAGCATCATCAAGCTTGGTGGACCAATTCTTGCAGGACTGATCCACTATCTTTTTTATTATTCTTTTAAGCTCCCGGTTCGTCAGCTCATCTTGACCATTTGATTGAGGATGGTAAGCCACCGACACCTGATGCTTAACACCATAGCGAGAGAGGAGCTTAGTGAATTGCCCTTGAAAATGGGTTCCTCTATCACTAATGATGGTGCGAGGTGTCCTGAACCGGGAGAACATCTGCTTCAGAAATGAGCAGACCTGTCTTGCATCATTGGTGGGCATGGTGTGAGCTTCTGCCCACCTCGAGACGTAGTATACTGCAACAAGTGTTTACAGATTGCCAAAATATGGAGGGAATGGGCCCATGAAATCGATGCCCCAAACATCAAAAATTTCACAAACGACATATATATGTTGGGGCATCTCATCCCGGGAAAAATGTTACCTGACCTCCGGCAGCGGTCGCACTGTCGTGAGAAGGTGTCTGCATCCCTGAAGAGTGAGGGCCAGTAGAACCCCGACTGTAGCACCTTCCGCGCCGTGCAGTTCCCTCCATGATGACCGCCAGTTGGTCCCTCGTGGCATTGAGACAGGATGTCTCCCATCTCGTGCTCCATGACGCAGCGCCGGATCATGCCATCTGCTCCAATCCTAAAGATGTAAGGATCCTCCCAAAAGTAATGCTTCAGGTCGGAGAAGAACTTGCTCTTTGCATGAGTGGCCATCCCCTTCGGTAGCTGCTTGCCCACCAGATAATTGGCAAAGTCAGAATACCAAGGGGCCACACACTCCACCAAAGTCATCGCCAGCAATCGCTCACCGGGAAAGAGTCGTTGATCTCTTCCACGAAGTTGTCCACCAGAGGGCCTTCCAACCGTGAAAAATGATCTGCAGCAACGTTTTCGGCTCCCTTCTTATCCCGGATCTCAATATCAAATTTCTGCAGAAGGAGGATCCAGTGGATGAGCCTAGGCTTTGCATCAGCCTTGCTCATCAGGTAGCGAATTGCGGAGTGGTCTCTGTAGACCACCACATGGGAGAGCACCAGATATGGGCGGAACTTATCGAATGCATACAACACAGCAAGTAGATCCTTTTCAGTGGTGGTGTAATTCTCCTGCGCATCGTTCAAGGTCTTAGACGCATAGTAGATGGGCTGGAAGTGCTTCTCGCGTATCTGATCCAGAACAGCTCCAACTGCATAGTCGCTCGCACCGCACATCATCTCAAAGGGAATAGAGTAGTCAGGAGTCACCATGATGGGTGCATGGGTAAGTTTCTCCTTCAATGTCTCGAATGCATCTGTGCACTCAGGACTGAACTGGAATGGTGCATCCTTCTCCAGCAGCTGGGTCAGAGGTAGGGAAATCTTTGAGAAATTCTTAATAAACCAAATGTAGAAACCTACATGACCCAGAAAGCTGTGAATCCCCTTCACAGAAATGGGAGGAGGTAGCTTACTGATCGTCTCTATCTTCGCGCGATCTACCTCAATCCCTTGCTTGGAGATCTTGTACCCGAGCACGATCACCTAACGAACCATAAAATGGCACTTCTCCCAGCTAAGTGACAGATTAGTCTCTTTGCACCTCTTTAGAACAAGTTCCAGGTTATGGAGACGATGAGTGAAGGAGTCTTCATAACTGAGAAGTCGTCCATGAAGACTTCCATGATCTCTCCAACCAATCGGTCAAAGATCGCCAGCATGCATCTCTGGAAGGTCATCGGTGCATTACACAGCCCAAATGGAATCCTCCGACGCGATATGAATATGGAAATAACCAGACATGCCATCCAGGAAGCAATAAACCTCATGGCCAGCCAATCTCTCCAGCATCTGATCAATGAAAGGTAGGGGAAAATGGTCCTTCCTGGTTGCGTCGTTCAGGCGCCTGTAATCGATGCAGACTCTCCAGCCAGTCACGGTCCGTATCAGGATCAACTCCTTCTTATCATTCGGGACCACAGTCATCCCGCCTTTCTTCGGAACCACCTTTGTGGGACTGACCCACTTGCTATCAGATATAGCAAAGATGATTCATGCATCCATCAGCTTCACAATCTCTGCCCGGACCACTGCCTCCAAGTTAGGAGACAATCTCCATTGTGGCTTCCTGACTGGCTTAACCTCATCCTCCATCAGAATTTTGTGAGAGCAGAAGGATGGGCTAATGGCTCTGATGTCTATTATCTTCCACGCCATGGCCCGAGCATACTTCTACAGCAGAGCCACCAGCTTGCTCTTCTGCTCGGGTGTCAGATCCGAGCTAATAATAACCGGGAGCTTATTCCCCTCCCAGAGAAATGTATACTCCAGATGAGAGGGGAGGGGCTTAAGCTCTAGCTCTGGTGGCTCCTCCAATGATGCGGTGATCCGGGGCGAGATAGGGATCGACTTGAATGGTTTCTCTCGCCCCTCGATCGCAGCTTCATCTAGCTCCGCGACCTGCTCCTCCAGCTGTAGCTCTTGCGATGCCTGTTCCCCTAGCAAAAGATAACGCTCAAGGAAATTTTTAGTACTCGCACTCGTGATGGCGAGTGCGGTCTCAAAATCAGCAATAACATCACAGTAATCGAGATCATCATGGAGCTGGGGTGTTCATATTATCAGAAACAGAGAAGGTGATTTGTTCACCCCTAGACAGCAAAATTAATTTCCCATCATTCACATCAATAAGCTCCTTGGCGGTGGCGAGAAAAGGTCTACCCAGTATTAAAGGCACATCCACATCCTCATTTACATCAAGAATCACAAAATCAACAGGATATGAGAATGGACCTACTGCAACTATCAAGTCCTCTGCAATGCCCCTAGGATGCACAATGGATCTATCAGCAAGTTGAATGCTCATCCTAGTATTACTGGGTTCGCCTAGGCCTAGCTTTTTAAACATTTTATATGGCATGATGTTTATGCTAGCGCCTAAATCCGCCAAGGACTTTCCTACATGCAAGCTACCAATCATGCAAGGGATAGTAAAACTCCCTGGGTCTTTGCGCTTCTCTGGTAGCTTGTTCTGTAGGATGGCAAAACACTCCTCGTTGAGCATCACCGTCGACAGCTCCCCAAGCTTCCTCTTGTTGGTGAGATCCTTCATGAACTTAGCATACTTGGTCATCTTTAATAATGCCTATACGAAGGGCATATTGATGTTTACCTGCTTTAGCACTTCCATGAACTTGGCAAACTCAGTCTCCGGTCGGTCTTTGTACAACCGAGTAGGAAAGGGAAGTTGCGGTACATACTCCTTAACCACTGGTTGTGGCTTAGGAGTAGGCACCTCAACCTCCTTCTCCATTTCCTCTTCATTAGCTGGTAGTGCTGAAGCAGGTGTCTCTCTCTCCCTTCGTGCCTCGACAGGTGGGTCAGCAGTCACTTTGCCACACCTGGTAGTAATTCCCTTGCAGTGCTCATTTGGGTCCTGGATGAGGAATGGTCTGACCAGGTAAAGTATCAGGAGTCCTCTGGGCTACAGCCTATGCCGCACTCCCAAGCTGGGTCTGGATATCCAACAATACAGCCTGCGTGTTTCTCTAGCCAGCCTCGGGCTCCATGAATTTACCAGAGGCTTTCTCCATGAACTGCTCGATATTACTGAACTTATTAGCACTGAAAGTGGCCAGAGAACCCACCAGATCGCGCAAATCGGCCATCGGATCACTCTGTACTGGGGCTGTACGTGACGGCTGAAATGGCCGCATCTATGATTGAGGAGGAACTAGCCCCTGTCTGGGCGGGTAAAGTGGTTGTTGCTGCTAGAATTGCCCTTTTCTAGGCTGGTAAGGAGGCCTCTGGAAGCCTGGCAATCCCTGGGAGACTGGTGGTCTAGGATTGGTCCCACCCCATGAGAAGTTGGGATGCTGGCGCCACCCCTCGTTGTAAGTGTTGCTGTAGGGGTTGAAACGCCTGGCATTGCCGATGAAGTCCACCTGCTCCTAGGGAGTGGTCGACTCCCTCATCGCCTGACAGTCTTCCACCGTGTGATGGGAGCTTTCGCACCACTGGCAATGCATTGCCTGCTGCTGTCTTGTACCTGAAATCATTTCAGAACGATCAATAGCTGAAACCAGCTTAGATACCACCTGCACCAACTCAGACGACGGGGTGGCCACAACATGCACTCCCCGACCTGGTGCTCGTCTCGATCTCCTAGAAGTTCCCCAATCATATCCCTGCTCTGCCATCTCTTCAAAGAGTCGATTCAGCTGCGGCGGGGTCTTGGTTAACATGTTCTCGCCGAAGACCGAGTCAAACAACTGCTTATCTTTTGGGAAAAGGGCGTGGTAGAAAGTGCCCACCTTGAAGGTGTCATTGAATCCATGATTGAGACACTTCAGGAAAAGACTGGTGTATCTTTCCCAAGAGTCCCGAATGGTTTCATCTTCCTCCTGGGTAAAGTGGGTGATCTGCTTCCACAGGTCCGACGTCTTGGACGGAGGATGATAATGGGTGAGGAACTTGCCCGCCAGGTCGGTGAACGTGGTGATCGAGCCTGGAGTTCGAGTGTGCAGCCACTCCTTTGCTTACCCCTCAACAGTAAATGGGAAGTACCTCAGTTGGATGGCATCGGCTGGGACCCCATTTATCTTGATCCCATCGATGAGCTCAAGGAATCACTGCAGATGTGATCTAGGGCACTCCTCCTCTTTGCCACGGAACACCACCGAGCCGTGCAACATGGTGATGGCAGAGGTGCACACCTCAATTTTATTGGCTAGAACTTGAGGGTGCTGGATGGCCGATCTCATGTCCGCGGCTCTAGCAGTCTAGTAATACCCCATGGTGTGCTCATCGGGGCCAATCACATTGTTTTCTTGAGGTTCACCCATGTCTTCCTCCTGGTTGATCTGCAACTGTGCTAGAGCCTCCTCCGCAGCCAGTCACGCCTTTAGAGCCCTCTTGAAGTTCCTACAAGACCGTTCAAGCTCTTGGTCTAATGGCAGTATGTCACGTGACTGGCTACGGGTCATGCACTACCTACACACAGAATGTAAACACAACCCATGAAGGCAAAAAGGTGGAAGAGAGAGAATGCAGTAAAGAAAAAGCTAGAGTAACAAACTTTCACGTTTCCACAATAACCTAGAAGTCCCTGGCAACGGCGCCAAAAATTTGACACGCTAAAACACAATTCCAAACTGCGACCAAGTGTAATCGTAGCCCGGAAATGCAGTAAAGTGGCATGTTCTATTTGTCAACCTGAGATATGACAAAACATTTACTCGCTAGCACCTGAGATATGACAAAACAACGCAACCTAGCGTAAAATAGGCCAAGGAACCACAATTTCGAGCTAAAATGGCCAGGAAACAAGAGTGCAAACATGTGCAAATACGATGCTATCACGGTTACAAGGGATGGCTATAAATATGAGAAACAAAAACGAAGCAAGGGTTCCATAACCAAACATTTGACACATAATGTCAAAGTTTTATCTTTTCTATGCAAATAAGTCATACTCTTTAGTTTTCGGAGCTCTCACCGAACCTATAGAGGAGCAGGGGTAATTTAACGTAGCTTGTTCCCAAAAACCCATAAAAACATCAAACACCCGCGTTCGAACATTGTTCGGAGGGTAGTGAACTGTGTTATTAATCGTTGTTCAAGAAGTCAAGGTGTATGAATTGAACTCAAACACCAGATTTTCCTCGCCAAAAAACAATTTCAATGTCGTATTTAATAAAAAATTATTTTAGGCGTAAACAAGTACCTAATCAAAACTGGGAAATTCTCACGTCCAACCCCGTTGGAGCTAGAGGCTCCAACTTGCCATTTGGCAGCCCTGTATTGGCCAACCAACCTTCCATTTTACCTTATTTTTATTGGCTCCAACAAAAATAAACAGAAAGCCGAGCGCAAGTCAGACGAAGTTGCGGCAGCGAAGAGTTCTTCCGTATTTCAATTACAATAGCAACGAAGAGGTATTTGATTGAGAATCCTTCGCTCTTATACGTTAATTTAGGTTTATTTGCTTCTTTTATTTTTGTTTATTTGATTATCCCCAGCACAATCACTACTACTATGGTATACGTATAAATAGCTTTTCTTCGAAAGCAAATAAACCTAGATGATCTTCATTTTATTCATGGTCCACGAAATCTTTATGCTCCATAAGCCTTTTTGTACCTTAAACTCTCCAAAACCTTTATTCCCTTCAATGGAGCTTCCTATATCGCCTTTAGGAGGTTCCTCGATGACTTGAACCATCTTCTACTAGTTACTTTGGCTCTTCATCGTTGATGCTAGTACCGATGCTCCTAGTAGGTTCAGACTTGATCTGGCGTCATGATTGGAGGAAAGCTAAAACTTGCTCCCATTCCTCTACGGTTATGAAATCTCCATATGTCTCACAAATTAGCTTTAAGTCTTCTGGATACACTTCTTCATCATACCAATTGATATGGATTTTTTTTTAGGGTGACAACAAGGAGGAGGATTAGTATTGCTTGCTTTGACCTTTGATCCACTTTGGCCCATCTTTCTTCCTTATTTTTGGTTTCACATCCTTGGAGGGATTGTCTGCTTCCTCGAGGGACAATTCCTGCAAAAAAACCCAATTAGAGCGCAATATTTTCCATTTTATGAAATGAAATTTAAACACAAGAGGTTAGCTTCTTTCAATTACTATAAAAAAAATCCTCGGCAACAGTCAAAAACTTGATGCGTACTAAACATACAAGTGATAATAGATGATCCTAGGGTCGTATTCCATAGGGTCTTTGATGTTACCAAAGTACGCAACTTCAATGACCTATTTATGATTTTCTCGATGTGACCAAAGTATGTAGCTCCCAACCATGATGAAGGGTAATTGGTATATGAAACCAATCGGATAGCACAATACGAAACAACAAGCTTAAAGAGTAATAAATAGTATTCAAGGACCAATCCACCTTTTCTAGCACATTGGGATTTTCCTTACAATGCACAAGTAACAGTTTAATTGAATGGATTCAAGTGGATGCCTTGACACGCTATGACACAACACCAAACTATGACCAAGTATAATCGCGGTCCGGAAATGCAGAATAGTGGTAAGTTTAATTTATCGACCCGGGAATAGTGGTAAGTTTAATTTATCGACCTGGGGGCTAGATCTACTACCTACTCCGTGATTATCTATTATCTAGTGGGACTAAGTGAGTGAAGTGGAATTCAAAGTAAAGTAGAAAGAAAGCAATAAATTGTCTGGTTTACTGAAGCAAGAGAAGAGTCACTCGGGAATGAGTCCCCCTAGCTCCTTAGTTAGGTCCAAGTTGTAGTTGAACATTCCTAGCTTCTGCTTCTGCGGGATATTGTTCTGCAGGATTGCCGAACATTCCTAGCTGCGCTCCATAGTGGCCAGCTCGCTCAGCTTCTGCTTTTTCAAGAGAAGATCCTTCAGGAACTTCGCATACTTAGGCATTTGAGAAAGTGCCTCCAAGAAGGGCACTTGAACATTCAGCTTCCTAAGCATGGACATGAAGTTTCCGAAATCTTGACTCTAGCCGGTCTTTGTGCATCCTGGTGGGAAAGAGGAGCTTAGGTTTATATTCAGCCACTACTGGCTGGGCCTTTGGGGCCCGAGCCTCTGAATCCTTTTCCATCAGCAGGTCTTCTATCGGATCCGGGGTGATTTGTGGCACCTTCTTGCACTCCTTGGCGGCGCATCCTCATTCACAGTCCCACTTCTCAGAATGATATCGTACAACCCTTCCTTATGATTTCCGGGATTTGGTAGGGGTTGGCCAGGAAGTGTGCTAGCCGGTCTAGAAGCAAGGACATCTACCAGGTGCCTGATCTTGGTGTCCATATCCTGAAGGATTGTCTGCTGGTTCCTCTGGCTAGCTTGAATCTCCATGAATTTGCACGCATCCACTTCCATGAATTGCTCTAATTTATTGAACTTCTGGGTACTACTGCTGGCCAAAGTGGTCACTAGATCCCTCAGTTCGGACACGGGATCGCCCGATGCTAGGACTGATGGTGATGCATCAGACTGCTAGTACTGCTTCTATTGTGGGGGGGTGTTGAAAAGCATGCCCCTGTCTGGGCTGATAAAGTGGATGTTGTTGCTGCATCTGGCTCAGGCAGGGCTGGTATGGATGCCTCTAGTTTGAAGACCAGCTGCAAGAGCTTGGAAGCCAGGTGGATTGGGATTGTTGTTGCCACTCCAGGAGAAATTTGGATACTGGCGCCATCCCTCGTTGTAAGTATTACTGTAGGGGTCATTGCACCTAGCATTGTTGATGAAGTTCACCTGCTCCTGTGGTGTACTGGACTCACGCACGGCCTGGCAATCTTCTACAGTATGATGGGAGCTCTCGCACCACTAGCAACGCATTGCCTCCTGCTGCCTCTGTCCCAGAGATAATCCCATTACGATCCATAGCTGATACCATCTTCGAGATAACCTGCACCAACTCAGATGACTGGGTGGCTACAGCATGCACACCCCGACCTGGTGCTCGCCACGATCTCCTAGCAGTTCCCCAGTCATATCCCTAATCTACCATCTCTTCGAAGAGCCGATTCAACTACGACGTCTTGGTCAAAATGTTCCCATCGCCCGGTGCCCACCTTGAAGGCGTCATTGAAACCATGATTGGGACACTTTAGGAAGAGAATGGTGTATCTCTCCCAAGCATCCTGAATGGTATCATCTTCCTCCTGGGCAAAATGAATGATCTGGTTCTACAGGTCCGCCGTCTTTGATGGAGGATGATAGCGGGTGAGGAACTTGTCCGCCAGGTTGGCGAACGTAGTGATCGATCCCGGAGGCCGAGTGTCTAGCCACTCCTTGGCCTGCCCCTCCAGAGTGAAAGGGAAGTATCTCAGCTGGATGGCATTGGCAGGGACCACATTTATCTTGATCCCATCGATCAGCTCGTGGAATTGTCGTAGGTGCGATCAGGGACACTCCCCCTCCTTTGCACGGAATACCACCGAGCTACGCCACATGGTGATGACATAGGTACTCACCTCAAAATTTTTGGCAGCAACTTGAGGGTGTTGGATGGGGGACCTCATGTCTGTGGCTCGGACGGTCCAGTAATAGCCCATGGTATGCTCCTCGGGAATGACTGCATCATTATTTTGTGGGTCACCCATTTCTTCCTCCTCGGTGATGTGCAATTGCTCCAAAGCTTCCTCGGCAATCATTTTCACCTTCAAAGCTCGCTTGAAGTTCCTACAAGTCCGTTCAAGCTCTTGGTCCAACGGCAATAGATCTCCCGACTAGCTACGGGTCATGCACTACCTGCACACAGTCTGCAAACACAACTCGTCAGGGCACACAGGTGGAAGAGAGAGAATACAGTAAAGAAAATGCTAAAGTAACAGACTTTCACATTTCTATAATAACCTAGAGATCCCTGGCAACGGCGCCAAAAACTTGACAAGCTATGACACAACACCAAACTACGACCAAGTATAATCGCAGTCCAGAAATGAAGAATAGAGGTAAGTTTAATTTATCAACCCGGGTTTTAAACCGATTGCCCACTCCGTGATTATCTATTATCTAGTGGGACTAAGTGAGCAAAGTTGAATTCAAAGTAAAGCAGAAAGAAAGCAGTAAATTGTCTGATTTCCTGAAGCAAGAGAAGAGTCACTCGGGAATGAGTCCCCCTAGATCCTTAGTTAGGTCCAAGTTGTAATTTCCTTAGGTTGATTTACTGTTGATTAAACTGCGGAAGATTCGACAGTAGCTTGGAATCTCTTAAGCTGACCAAGCCCTCTTAGACAGACTAACTGGTAGACGACTAGTCTTCACTGGGATAGAAAGCTAAGGCAGTTAACACAGAACTCCAATACTGGAATTGGATTCCAGTACAAAGCAATGGATTGACTAACTCTCATATAGTCAATCCACTCCTATCAATTGAAGAAGCTCTAACAACCTAATCAGATTTTATCTATCTCGGGTTGCAGCATAAATCAAAAGAAGTTGATCAGGATTCAATTGACTTAATAAACACACTTCAATCGATTATAATCAAACAATACATCAATCCAAAAGTCATTACAACTCAAATCTCCAACACATGGAACTAGGGTTCTTCATACCCAAGTGAGAGAAAGCTATACTCCATAAAGAGAGAGAGAGAGAGAGAGAGAGAGAGAGAGAGCAAAACAAAAATCAAAGCAGTCATACTCATAAAGATGGGAATAATCTGCTCTGGGATGTCAATCTTCACTCCTGAGGATGCAATTTGGGCTTCAATGGTGAGAAATCCACTCCAAATAGCTCCTAGGGTTTGTTCTTTGCTCTTCTCTCTCTAGAACTCTGTTTTTGCTCCAAAAAGTCGTCTCCCCCTGTCCAAAACCAGAAATTAGGTTAAGAAGCAACAATCCGCGATTCCACGGCCAGACTGCACGACCGTGCAACTTCCGTTCCTGCCTGTGCAACCCAAAAGGCGTTGTTTGAATTATTTCCGCCAGGAGAGTGCACGGCCATTGCACAGCCCGTTCAAATCGAGAGCCTGGAAGTGAAGCTATCTCACAGAATTCATCACGACCACAAATTCATCGTGCACGGCCGTGCGAACAACAGGGTCAAGCCGTGCGCAGTCTCGGTAAATCCCGCATGGCCAAAAAGGTCACTTTGCACGATCGTGCGCTTTCCCGTACTAGCCATGCAACTCGTCTGCTCTCCCTCGCTCGTCCCAATTTCACCCAATCGACCCCAAACTCGTGATCAAAACTTCATTCATGCATTAGGACCTAAAATTTCATAAACAAGAACAACTTAGCGTATAATCGGCTTAAAACCCGAGATCCGAGCCTCAAACAGTATAAGAATGGCGGACAAAAACATGTGTAATATCGAGTCATCATGCCTCTTATTGCAGAGAATTTCAGAGAAAGTGGAAGAGAAAACATCAAGTCAATGCCTTTTGTTGCTCGAGAAATTCAACTCTAAATATCCTCCTAGTGCTCATCTTCTTCTCCCAGCACTCCCCTTCTTCAAGAACAATCCCAAAACTATTTTCTCTCTTTTTTCGGTTGGGTGTGAAAAATCAATTGTCTTCCCCTTTAGGGGTCTTCCTCTTTTTATAAGTTTGAGAAATTCATACATGCTCATGGCTTGTCTCGGGGAAGTTCGCCACCGTGAACTCCTTCAATGTCCCGTAAACTTGAAACTGTGTCATTATTCCCTGACAAGCCTCAAGGATCAGGGCCTCATGTTTATGGTCGTGATCTTTCCTCGCGTAGTGAACTTGGTAGTTACGGTCCCCAAAGAAGGATCACGAGTCCAACCGCAAGACCTTTTGTTCTTCTAGGATTCTCGGCTTTTATGGTTCATGGACTGGGAATAAAGATCTAAAGCACAGCCTTTTAATAGTCCATTTAACCCAAAGATCACAACACGAAAATTCCTTGTCGTTATCTCTGCCTTGTACCTGCAAACTTCCCATTTCTTCAACCTACACTTGATGCACTAGTTCCTTCTGATAACACTGAATTTGCACATGTTTTTACCCCTCATTTCTTGATTTTTTTAGCTTGGTATCTATCTTAATTTGGCCTATTTTATGCTAGGTTGTGTTCATTTGTCACATTTCAGGTCCTACCATGTAAAGTGAAGCATAGGCGCAAGTTTCAAGTCAATCGGAGATCATTTGGCAACTCGGGAGAAGAAACTCGAGCATGACCCAAGGAAGAATGGATTTATACCCCATTTTATGAATAAATAATCATGTAACCTATGCATGAAAAGAAAGAGGACAAGACTACGAGCGTCTGGGATCAAACGACAACTGATTCAGAGTTTGGATGAGGGAGAAAGGACCAAAACATCAAAGACGGGACGAGCGATGAAGTTGCACAACCAGTCTGGGAAGACGCACGGCCGTGCATCATGGCCGTGCAAGTCGCACGGCCGTACACAACCGAGTCTCTGGCCGTGATGAATTCTTCGAGAAGCTGCACGGCTAGCCAAGGAAGCTGCACGGCCGTGCATGCTGGTGGTGCGAAATTCCAACATCGGGTATAAAGGATGTTTTGTAATTTTTGGAGGGGGAGCTGGGTTTTGGATACCAAACACCCAAGGGACGAACCCTAGTGAGAGAGAGAGAGAGAGAGAGAGAGAGAGCGACTTGAGAACATTCTTGGAGATATTTTGGAGGATTTCTTTTCCATTGGAGCTTGAGCATCAAGGTTGGAGATGGAAATTGAAGATCTAGATCAGATTTCTACAGTCTCTCTCTTCTCTATGGAGTAACTTTCTATCACTTAGGTTTTGAGGAACCCTTTTTCCAAGCGATATTTCTTGTATGAAGTTTTGGATGTTATATTGTGTGATTATAATCAATTGAGGCATTATTTTATTGAGTCAATTGAATCCTGATCAAATTCTCTTGATTTTTGCTTTAACCTATGATAGATAGAATCATATTAGGTAAAGAGAGCTTCTTCAATTGATAGTAGTGAATTGGTTGTGCGAGAGTCAGTCAATTCACTGCTTTGTACTAGAATTCATTCCAGTAGTGGAGATCTGTGTGAATCGCCTTAGCAGTCTATCCCGGTGAAGGCTAGTCGCCTGCCCGGGTATTCTGTCTAAGAGGACTTGGTCGTCTTAAGAGATTCCAAGCTAATTTAGGATCTTCCACAGTTTAATCAACAGTAAAACAACCAAAATGAATTATAACTTGGACCTAATTGAGGAGCTAGGGGGAATCATACATAAGTGAGTTCCCAACCTGTAGTTAGTATAGTAGTTTAGTAAATTAATCCTTAATCTAGTTTGCTAGATAATGAGCTGAAGCTAACTAATAGTAACTCTAGAGACCCGTGGATTCGATATTTATTACTTGTGTCACTATACTGCAGTCCCTTTCATTGGTTACACTTGGCCATTGTAAGAAGTTGTGTTTTAGCGAGTCAAGTTTTTGGCACCATTGCCGGGGACTTTCTAGATTATTAGGAAAGGCAGAAGTTTGTTACTTTAGCATTTTCTTTACTTTTCCACCCTTGCTTTTCACTTGATGTTCTGTTTTTGTTGGTGAAGATATGAAACATGGATCCTCATGGCTTCTCCAATCATTGGGGGTATCCACCACCACCCGAGTGGTATTACCCCGAGACTTCCTGGAGCAACCAAGGAGGAGAAGACTATGGAGTCGGGTTTCACTACCAACCCCCCTACTATGAAGAACAGTCAGACCCCTGGGTATTTCAAGAACAATCTCCTTATCAAGAAGAATTCCTCCCACAACCAGAAGGGCCACCAGACCTTGAGTTAGTCACAGTCTTCACAAGCCATCCGGCAGAGCCATGCTACACTCCAAAGCCAGATCCAAACTATCACTTGAGGCTTCTCGTGGAGCAGATGGCTCGAGTACCTGAGAGATCCTTTCCCAAGATGGATCCTCATGTCCAGACCATTTCCCAAACTAACTTCTCTTTTCCCCGTGAAAAAAAGGAGACCCTTCGGAGCATAAAGAAGCACATATAGGTAATTGAGAAAGCTTGTGCACAGTTTTCTCAAGACATCATTTATGCTACAATACAAGCAGAAAAGGAGGAAGAAGAAGTCAATCATGAGGATGTCGTGGAGCATACAGAAGTTGTCACAAAGAGCTCCCGTGATGATCATGATCAGAAATGTCCTGTTTTAGCTGACCATACCTTTCCGCATTCCACACCGATTGCAGAAGAGGCGGGGATGAGTGAAGAGATGCAAGCTGATCTTATTGGAAAGATTGCATGGCGACTTGCTCTTCAATCCATGCTAGAAGAAGAAGAGCGAGAAAGGATGATGAAAGGAGTTGTGGAGGATGACGAAAGTGAATTAGAGGAAGTTCTTGATCTTTTCCCAAGGGAGGAATCAAATTCTAAGGAAGGAAGGGGGGTTGAAGAAGCAATTTGCGTCCAGGCTGAGGACGAAGTTGAGTTGGAAGAGGCTTGCACCGGATATGAGTTACATGACATTTCTCCACCAAACTTCGAGGAGCTGCTTGGCAAGGACCCATTTGCAGTGTCTCTTTGCCAAACCAAGGCCACATTGACATTGGTCCCTCTTGGTGGACGCGACAATGGTCAGTCGATGCTGTCATATCTGGTTTGGGGCAATGAGACGAGTGAGGAAGAAAACAAGAGCTCTCGCGGGTGGAGACTTCATATTCATCAAGTACACAATCCTACATCACCTGTCATACCACATGCTCGTGACTTGAGACTCTGCCTCGCTAACGAGAAACTCAACTTCAAGGAGGTTCTAGCATGCACTGGAACTTAAGAGCCACCATCCGTGTTATATCCTATCTTGAAAAGTTTTAGTCAAACACCAAAAGATTAAAACCAAGTAATTATCTTTCCTGTTCGAAATTTCGGGAACGAAATTTTTGTAAGGGTGGAGGAAATGTAACACCCCGATATTTTAGGTTTAGGTTCGACATTAATACGTGATCGATTGGTTCACGGTTACGTACTAAGGGTTGCAACCGCGGATTAGGAATACTAATACATATAATAATAACTATTATTATATTAAAAAAATTAGAATAATGGGACGAGCGCCGAGCGGCCCTCTCCAAATCCTTCCCCACGCAAACCACCTTACCCATCCTCCAATAATATATGGTAGAGTTTTGTGAACTTTTCTCCATTTCAAATTTCCTGCAACGAGAGTGAAAGTAGGAAGGACATTTTTGTCTTTACAATTAAATATTTATCTCAATAAAAATATCAATATGAGGATTCGAACCCGGGTCTCTTAAAACAAAGACAACAATCACAACCAATTACACTAAACAAATTTGTTGTATCTTTTTTAGTACAAAGCATACACAAAGTTAGACTCTGAAAATTGGATGAATTTTCCATCATGATTACCAAGCCCACTAAGTCTACCGTATATATTTTTATGGTGCTTGATACTTCAGTTTTCATAGTAGCTAGAGTTTCATGTAATTTTCTCAATTTTAAATTTTTTGCCCTCGCCTTAATTTTTTTGCTAAAGGTAGATTGATAATTGGCTACCATAGAATAAACTAATTATGTTACTGCGTGTTGTATCCTTGAAATTTTCAATTTAAATTTAAATTTAGTGTTTTTTTATCTTTGTTCTTATCTCTTTTAACTTCCTCCGAAATTCCATCTATCGTGCAATAGTTTACGCCCCTTTCACTTTTTAATACAAGGCCGCCTTTGAAATCAATCTTTTGGTATCTCTTGGCACTACGATTTTATTATTCGGGATTTAAGCTAGGCAAGTAGAAGATTTCAACTCCGATATCAATCCATGACAAATAGAATGGAGTTCAATAAATGGAGTTGTAGAAGGAGGATTAGAGATTGAATTTTTTATTGAAACATATGTCTGTTGAGATAAAAATTTGGTTCTACAGCAGAGAGTGGTGACTATTGGACCTTTAGGTTTATAGTTTTTGCAGCTAGGTCGATTCTTTATTCAACATATTGGAACTGATAGATACGGAGTGTCTAATTTTGTGTCTTATTACTTCGATCGAGTTTATTAGCATATTGGAGGTAACCCTAATTTTGTCGTTTGCTCTCAAGTTTTATCGGTCCCCTCTTAATTGAGTTGTTAGTATATATATAGTATATATAGTTGACTTGAATCAACAACTCTCCATTTCTTTTTGATTAGTGGCATATTGTTCCTAAGGAGTGCATTGAACCCTTTATGTAGGATTGTGAGGTTTAAAATTGTGTTTCAAACTATCTATGGCGTGTGGGAATTCCAATGAGCTTTTGTACTCTACCTTTCTTGACAATCAACTAACCAATAGCATTTTAATTGGGGCTTAATTATCATTATAAAAATGAGATCAATCATTTTTATATTTTATATTCTTATTTCTCCAAAAGTTTGACCTATATATTCTTTCTTTATATATCATCTAGATCGAAGAATTGTCAATAAAATTAAACGGGTTGATAGACTTAAATGTAACATAAAAATACAAATAACCAAATATGAACATTCCGGCCAACGGGCCGGGTTATAAGCTAGTTTAATAATTTGACAATTCCCTCTCCCCTGGCAATTTCCACAGCGGTAGAGGGAAAAGAAAAAAAGTGAATCTCTCCGCCATCGTTCTCCCAGGGCGATCCAGAAGAAGAAGGAGAAGGGGTAGCACTGGCCCCTGTTCCCGACTCTGATCCCATCCCTTTCGTGTTCTAGGTAAGGATCACGAAACCATTCGCGATTTCCAAACTCGACTTATCGATAGTCTGATTCGAAGCTCGTATTTTATTAGCGGTGACAGTTGAGGGTACAATCAACAATGAGATCAACGTCCCGGGTCATCCAACCTAGGCCTAGGCACTTTATAGATGTAAGGGAACTCAATCCCTTTAAGTTAGGTCTATTAATTTGGGGATTTTTCGTGAGGGTGCAATTCTAGGTTTTTAGCAACAGACATTGCCGGCTTTTGGTGACAAATATTGGGTGGTCACTAAAGCTGCTGGGATTTTCTAGTAACGTATTTTTTGGATGTTCTAATTGTTTCAAGTCTCTATGGGTGTTAGTTCCTGGTTTTAATAATTTAATAAATTGAGAGAGGTCTAGGAGATGTCTGTCATTTAATTTGGGGATTTTTCAAGATGTATTTCTATTTTTAGAAATTTTTCGAATATACGTTTTATTTAAATAAAAATGTTTCCGAGGGAATTTTAAGGGTCTGATAATTTTACAGGGTATAAGAGCTCATGATTGATATAAGAAAATTATTATCATAATTTTTAAGATTGTTCAAGTTAGGTGAAAAATTTATCCAAGATAAAAATAATAAAGAAAAATGGTCGGTTTTGAAAGGATTAATTCTAGAAAATTTTTAATGTGGGTTAAGGAACCTTTGGAATGAGGCTCGAGGACTGGAGTTTGAGGAGAGGATGTTCTAGTGATTCAAAAGGAGTTTTAAATCAAGAAAGGTCGTCTAAGAAAATGGATTCTTATTAATAAGTTTCCCCAAGATAATCCGGCTAAGGAGGGGTTTCGACGAAGAAGGAATCGAGGAGTCATCTTTTCGAGGTGAGTGTAAAGGGGTAAAATCTATGTCGTAGGTTTTTTAGTTTATGCTTTTTGTTCAAGCTATTCAGTAGTTAATTTACGAGTTTGCGCGATAAGTGTGTGCGGAACCCCACCGCCTGTAAGGGTGGAGGCACGCGTTGTGTTATGTATGAATGTATGGATGTATGATTGTAATAGTTGGTTGATGGTAAGATGAACCCCCGGGCGGTTGTGTCACTACTGGACGGCGAGACGTAATGCAGTAGTTGACGGGCATGGACTGGACGGCGAGACGTAACGCAGTGTCATTGCCGAGTTTGGGTATGCAACCGGACGGCGAGACATAACGTGGTTGGCATACTAGGGTAGGGACAACGGACAGTGAGACGTAACGCGGTGGTCCCTTGTGATGGTGTCTATGGATATAAGTAAGAAAATTATAAAGATAAGATAGGAGTAGAGGACTCTTATGGACTGTTTGATAATAAATTATAAAGGATGAAAGCAAGAACAACTTTTGTCTAAGGAAGGCAATCCCCTAATAATGTGTTTAGTAAGGAGTTTGCCTAGGGCAAATACCTTAGGAAGTAACAACGAGACTGACCCCTTCTCACTCACCAGGTGCAGAGAGGGGAAGATGACGCATCCATCAAGAGGAGGTTATTTGAGGAGAGCAGCCTCGATAAACCTAAAGATGTCAACTGGATCTAGGTAACGAGAGGAGACCTCCCATATATCTGTCTTTAGTTTCATGTCTTAATGAGTATACTGGGAAACTCAAGGATTGTGTTTAATGTTTTGTTGCTCTGGGTTGAGGTCGCCCAAGTGTTTAGGGCATTTCACTTGAAAATCTTAAACATTGAGGTTGTTGATTTTGGTTTTGACTTGTAAACCTGTTTTGGGTTGCTCCGGAGTAACCGGTTTGTGGTTTGAGCTATGGTTTGGTTTTCAAAAAGGACCGGGTCGTTTCATTTTGGTATCAGAGCCGGCATTCCTCTGTTTCTTGGTCTCCAAGGAATACTGGAGTTACGATATGGGTTTTCAAAGGTTTAGTTTTAAAGGAAAAAAAAGGGGAACTTTCAAGAAAAATGGTCGGCCAAACGATTTGAAAAGTTTTATAGAGTCCCCAGTATACTCGAGCATGATAAGGCATTAATGTGGTTCTAATAAGGGTACTACTTACTTGCAGAGCAAGTAACACGAATGTTGACCACGCGGCAGTTAGGAAACCCCCGAATTATGAGGCTTTCCGGAGGCGAGGAGTGGTTGATTTTGATGGGGACCGCTCGAAGGATGCTAGTGAAGTAGAGAAATGGCTGGCAAAGGTCTCACGCACATTGACTGAAATGAGGGCAGATGATGAGGACAGGGTGCTACTAACAGTATCCCTGCTCCAGGATTCAGCATACAATTGGTGGTGCACCCAGCCAGCTAGCCAGGAAGACCCACCAGCTATCACTTGGCTAGAGTTGATGCGGGTGTTCCAGGATCACTATGTACCAGAGGCCTATCGACTGAGCCAAAAGAGGAAATATTTGCTGATCAAGCAAGGATGGGGCAATGAAGGAGAGGAGGGTGTTGCAGAGTACACCTCCAGGTTCGGGAAGCTACTGCCCTACGGGGGACCCCAGTTCCAGGATGCGGCATCTCAACGTGCCCACTATTTGGAGAGTCTGAAGCCTGTCCTTAAGAAGCAGTTGAGCATGCTGGCTTGGAACAGTCGGGAGGAGATTTATCAGGCGGCTCCTCGGATAGAGAGGGCTGAAAAAGCTGTGCATGAAGAAGGGATACAGTGAGAGGAAAGCAAGAGAAAGGCAAGTAGCATGCCAGAGTTGTCTGGCCAGCCCAGTCAGTACAGAAAGAGGCCGAGCGGTACCGTTAGCTTTGGGGGTACTCAGAGTTAGACCGGCTCGGTCCGGCCAAACTTTCAGCAACAGAGGTCTCTTCAACTAGTGTGGGCGGGATCACTCAGGGGAGAGTAGGCAGCCCCCCAGGGTCTGCTATAACTGTAACGAGCCTGGGCATTTCGCTAGAAAATGCCCCTGGAGAGGCGAACATGGGATGACTCGGTCCGAGCAGTCTGTCCGGGGTGGTGGAGCAAGGACTCACGCAGGACCACGGTTTGGAGGCCAGCTAAACCGCTCTTTCCAGAGCCAGGGAGAACGCACTGGGCGCTTCGACTACACCGATCGAGACCAGGGGCCTCCCGCAGGAGGACAGCCGAGGGTTTTTGCCATGCGAGGGATAGAGGGGGATCGTGGTGACGATGGAGGGGAGGAGCAAGCACATTGAAGTGATCATGAGAAGAAATTGGGAGATTGTGGAGAAGGAGTATTTGCTTTAAGCATAGACCACTAGTTGGTTGTTTTATTTGAAAGACGCACTTTAAGTTTTAGTACTAGGTACCAAACCTATTAAATTAGTTCTGACCAAATTTCGAGGTCGAAATTTTATCAAGGGAGGGGGGGGATGTTATCTTGAAAAGTTTTAGTCAAACACCAAAACTTTAAGACCAAGTAATTATCTTTCCTGTTCCAAATTTCGGGGAACAAATTTTTGCAAGGGTGGCGAAAATGTAACACCCAGGTATTTTAGATTTAGGTTCAACCTTAATACGTGATCGGTTGAGTTGACGGTTACGTACTAAGATTGCAACCACGGATTAGGAATACTAATACATATAATAATAACTATTATTATATTAAAAAAATTTAGAATAATGGGACCAGGGCCGAGCGGCCCTCCCCAAACCCTTCTCACGCAAACCACCTCCCCCCATTTAATAATTTGACAATTCCCTCTCCCCTGGCGATTTCCACAACGGCAGAGGGAAAAGAAAAAAAAGGTGAATCTCGCCGCCATCGTTCTCCCTAGGGCGATCCAGAAGAAAAAGGAGAAGGGGCAGCGCTGGCCCCTGTTCCCGACTGCGATCTCATCCCTTTCGTACTCTAGGTAAGGATCACGAACCCCTTCGCGATTTCTAAACTCGACTCATCGATAGTCTGATTCGAAGCTCGTATTTTATTAGCGGTGACGGTTGAGGGTTTGATCAACAAGGAGATTAACGTCCCTGGTCATCCAACCTAGGCCTAGGCATGTTGTAGAGGTAAGGGAACTCGATCCCTTTGAGTTAGGTCGATTAATTTGGGATTTTTCGTGAGGGTGCAATTTTGGGTTTTTAGCAACAGACGTTACAGGCTTTTAGTGACAGATTATGGGTGGTAACTAAAGCTACTAGGATTTTCCAGTAACGTATTTTTTGGATGTTTTAATTGTTTCGAGTCTCTGTGAGTGTTTGTTACTGGGTTTAATAATTTTATAAATTGAAGGTCTGGGAGATGAGTGTAATTTAATATGGGGATTTTTGAAGATATATTCCTATTTTAAGAAATTTTTGAATATTTGTTTAATTAAATAAAAATCTTTCCGAATGGATTTTAAGGGTCTGATAATTTTACAGGGTATAGGGGCTCATGTTTGAGATTGGAAAATTATTATCATAATTTTCAAGAAGGTTCAAGTTAGGTAAAAAATTCATCCAAGATAACAATAATTAAGAAAAATGGTCGGTTTTGAAGGGATTAATTCTAGAAAATTTTTAATGGGGGTTAAGGGACCTTTGGAATGAGGCTCGAGGACTGGAGTTTGAGGAAATGATGTTCTAGTGATTCAACAGGGGTTTTAAATCACGAAAGGTCGTCTAGGAAAATGGATTCTTATTAATAGGTTTCGCTAAGATAATCCGGCTAAGGAGGGGTTTCGTCGAAGAAGGAATCAAGGAGTCATCTTTAAGAGGTGAGTGTAAAGGGGGTAAAATCTCTGTCGTAGGTCTTTTAGTTTATGCTTTTCGTTCAAGCTATTCATTAGTTAATTTACGAGTTTGCGCGATATGTGTGTGAGGCACCCCACCGCCTGTAAGGGTGGAGGCACGCGTTGTGCTATGTATGAATGTATGATTGTAATAGTTGGTTGACGATAAGATGAACCCCCGAACGGTTGGGTTACAATTGGACGGCGAGATGTAACGCAGTAGTTGACGGGCATGGACTGGACGTTGAGACGTAACGCAGTGCCATTGTCGAGTTTGGGTATGCAACCGGACGGCGAGACGTAACGCGGTGGTCCCTTGTGTTGTTGTCTATGGATTTAAAGTATAAATAAGAAAATTCTAAAGATAAGGTAGGAGTAGAGATCTCTTATGGACTGTTTGATAATAAAGTATAAAGGATGAAAGCGAGAACGACTTTCGTCTAAGGAAGGCAATCCCTTAATAATGTGTTTAGTAATCAGTTTGCCTAGGGCAAATACCTTAGGAATTAACGACGAGACTGACACCTTCTCACTCACCAGGTGCAGAGAGGGGAAGAGGACGCATCCATCAAGAGGAGGTTATTCGAGGAGTGCAGTCCCGGCAAACCTGAAGATGTCAACTGGATCTGGGTAACGAGATGGGACTTCCCATATATATGTCTTTAGTTTCATGTCTTAATGAGTATACTAGGAAACTCAAGGATTGTGTTTTATGTTTTGCGGCTATGGGTTGAGGTCGCCCAAGTGTTTAGGGCATTTCACTTGAAAATCTTAAACATTGAGGTTGTTGATTTTGGTTTTGACTTGTAAACCTGTTTTGGGTTGCTCCGGAGTAACCGGTTTGTGGTTTGAGTTATGGTTTGGTTTTCAAAAAGGATCGGGTCGTTTTAGTTTGGATCTCGACGTGAAAGAAGCGCTTGTTGTGAGGCAACCGAACCAGTTGGTTTGCACTTTCTTTCCCTATTTCTCTTCGGTTGAGTCAGTCTGTCTTTTGATTTTAGAGTCAATAACTCAACCTTCGTGAGATTTTGTGTAGTGTTTGTGTTCCGACTGCTCTTTCTCTACTTTCTCCCATGGAATGCACCGCCTGCCCCGTTCACCATCATTCACACTTGATCTGGTAACTTTGTTCTACCCTCCTTATCTATCCTCCATTGAGGACAATGTCATGCTTAAGTGTGAGGGTTGTTTATCTTTGACTGCATAGATGAGTTTGTATGCTTGGAGCCTAGTCCACTGTCCAATTTGATGAATTGAGGGCTCCGAGTACTCTTCCCTGCAGTAACCTACTCGATATGCTTTAAATTGACAGTCTTTATAGTGATAAGCAACCTAAGGAGGTAGTTGTAGCACTGTGGAGGATGTTGAAGTATAAGATTTTTTGTAACACCCTACCCTATAAGTTTTTCCTAATCATATTGTTCATACAATTGCAGCGGAATTAATCTCGGGTGTTACATTAATTATCAAAATTTACCCAAATAAAATTTCGACATGAATTACTCGCTTAATGGGCTAACAGTTCTTGCAACTTATCCTGCAAAATAATTCATCACAACATATATACTCACAACCATAAGCATTGGCTTTCATATCCATAGTCACAGTTTCATACTACACAACTGCATACTATACTGATACAAGCCATAATCGTCACAACTTACATAATTACAAAAATATACACATATCATCAACTTTCCACACCTGTGGATATCTCACACTACATCAGAAGCTAGTATGCACATGAAAAACGTTCTCAAAACATTTTTACAAAAAAGGTGTGGATCACTGGCCAAAATCCCGAGTAGTAGCCCAAGCACAGAGTAGTTGAAGACCATACCTCATCTTGCCTTCAACTCTTGCTCAGCTCCCACCTATACACCTATCTACTGCTGTTGTTGATGATCTGCTTACACATAGCATAAGCAGAGAAGAAGAATAAAAGAGGGTCAGCTCATAGCTGAGTGAGATAATCATAGCATCGTGAGTTCATAACATAGCATACCACTACCATACATCTAGCAAACAAGCCAAAGCACTAGGATCAGATCTCAGCCCTCCAACATCCCAATAGGCAAAAGACTCAACCACCTTGACTTATGCATATGCATCTTGTCATGTTTTAATCATAGGCGCCTGGCTACTCCCATGCTAATAACTCTCTCGGGAAACATACCCCACATCCCGACGGATGTAGTCATACATACCCCAACATCCCGTCGGATGTCATACATACCCCACACCACTATGGGTGTAGTCATACCCCGACACCGCTCTGGGTGTGGTCATATCTCGTAAGAATTCTTCAGTCACCACCACATGAGAGGTGTGACTATCATGCATATCATAATAGAGTAATAGCATAGGGAGCCCTAATTACTATGTAGTTGACCGTGAGACCACAACACTCATATTTGGTATCCTTATACATGATTCATATCTCATCTTGCTTAATCATAATTCATTACTTGCATGTACTTGACCCGGCCCTAATTGGCTCAACATAGGTAAATCAGGAGTCGTATAATTTCACTTCCTCGGGATAAACCCTCGTGCACTTCATCCTCCTTAAAAATCATAATATCACCAGGGAAAATATATTTTCCCAATTGTGCATCCAAATACAACAATCATGAAAAATCATACCTAATCACCTTCTCGAACCATCGTAAAGCATATTAACAGTCAAGCCCACAATTTGCAACATATACACAATCATCAGCATAAACAAGGTTCATATCGATTAGGGCAAGTCAATAATATCATACAGCAATCCAGGGTTCAACATGTAGCACAAAAGTTCATACACCCCTATTCATGTCATTCTAGTTCACCTAGATCAATTCTAAGCATCAATATAATTATCGTGATACGACAAATCCGGTATGCCATGCTAATCCCTCACCAGTTCTGGTCGTTCGAACAGCGGTTTTAGCTTCCCGTACTAAAACGTCAATTTCACGAACGAGCCCCGAATTAAAATCCGAGACCGTCCTAATATCCCCTGTAGTATCCCCGTCAATATTAGTTCTAGGCTCCGGGTCAAATTCTCGATAAAAACACATCAAACCCTGGCCGGAGCTAAATTCAGCGATCCCGGCTCCGGTCTAAATAATAGCCAAAATTCAGGGATTAGAACTAGAGGATTGATTACCTCGCTGCAGGAAGCTCGTATATGAAATTTGGGCTCAATCCGGCTTCCGGATACTCCGAAACCCTAATTTGGCTTATCGGGAATTCAAGAAATTCCTGAACCAAAAACTCGTTTTAAAACTGTAAATCGATAAATCACAATAAATAGATGAATTAGGCATTACTTATGGGATTTTTGGATTGCTAAAACTCAAGAAACGAGCTCGGAGAATTTCCTGCTCACTCTCCCCTGCGCGCCCTGGTTCTCTCGGTCAGAAATGAAACAAGAAGAAGAAATGGAGGGGAAGTAATTTGACCGGGGGAAAGTTAATAAATGCTCCCCGCGGCTAACTTATCCTGTTACAATTTGTTTTTTCCTTTTTATTAATTAATTATATACATTATATATATAATTAATTCGTATACTTATCCGATCGATCGATAATCCGATTTTTGTCGAAATACTATCAAAACGCTCAATTTTAAATCACGAACTTTCTTGCGATCGAAATATTGATTTAGCCGAAATGGGATGTTACATTTTTCCTATCTGTCTCTTTGTTGTGCCAATTGATTTTGTGAACTAGTGGATTTAGGACCGTTGATTCATGTGGTACTGATGACTCTCATTATGTTGTGTTGTGTACTCGTACATCGAAAAAGGGTGCTCAATTGTTTGAAATGAAAAAGCACTTGGTCCTCCATGTAAAAAAATTTGAAATTTTAAAACATGGGGTAACGCCAACGTGTGTGGTAGCGTTCATTGCACAAAATTGGGTTTTGGAAGAGATTTTAGTGATCCTTAGTGGGGTAGGCCTACAAGGCGAAGCTAAACCGTCTCTAGTACAAGTAAAAATTCCACCCGTTGAACGGTTTGCCTACTCGAGGATGTGTTTTTAAGGGCACATATAGAGCTTCCGACCCCCCTTAATTTCATTGACCCTCCACACGAAGTGAGGAATAGGAGTTAAAAGAAGTACTCTGGCGAGCGACAGATGTATAGAAATTGGTCTCGCTCACCTAATTAGGATCGCGCTTAAAAACTGCAGTTGGAACCCCAACAAAGTAAAACAAAAGAAAAAGAAACAAAAAATAAGGAAAATGGGTTCCAACAAGTGAGATGAAATGGAAGAGCACCCGATACATAGAGTCCTTGGTCGTTCAATTGTGTGAGTCTCCTTATCATGAATTGGCTGTCTTAGTTCCACTGCTTCTCATGATTCTGGCTTGAGTCTAGTACTCGAATTGAGAGAGATAGGGGACGTCTTAGAAGACTAGTTGACCTCGTAAGTTGCTTCTCATGATTCTGCATTGGTTTGAGTTAGGTTTGTTTGGGGACAAGCAAACGGTTAAGTGTGGGGGAGTATGAGAAAAGACGAGGAGCTACTGACTTGATTTCAGTTATTAAAGCTAGTACAAGCATCGATCAAGGAATTGTGAGATAAAGAAGTAAGGAGGACACCACAGTCCACAAGTCCATAACTGGAAGATATAGTAAAAAGGTGGTAGTCAACAGGACGATGAATTCAGGAATAAAAATAGTTATGAAAGGCCGACGAATGAATACGAAAGACAATAAGGAGGCGTTAAGGTGACTGCCAACGGAGAACAATTGGACCATAAGAAGTCCATCGAGAATTTAGAAGCTCATCGGTCAACTTTAAGGTGGAAGTGAGCTCATCTCGATATGTCAAGGATGAAAACTTTATGGAACAAAGTATTTAAGTGAGGAAGAGATTCATGGAATCTAGAGGACTACATCGAGTGAAATGGTTAAAATAGCAAGGAAAAATGTCTAAGTAAAGTAAGATAAGTGATGTAGAGGAAAAGTTTGATCCTTACATCACCAAAGCCTTAAGTAAATGACATCAGAGTTCAAAGGAGGTACAATGGAGCATGTCTAATCCTTCTGCTATGCTAGCTACTATGTTACCGACAATGAGCTTACGAAATGAATTTTTCCACGATAATGGGCTTACAAGGCTTTACAACTGTCCTGAACACGTGATTTAGAAAATAGGGTGGTACAAGTAACGTGGGATGAACCGTGGAGAATTTAATAGTCGTATCGAGCAATTAGCTAGTTGAGTAAGTTTTCTATGAGAAATGGGAAGGACTTATAGCTCAATGTCGTGCAAGTTAAAGGAGGTACAATTCCTTTTAAAAAGAATTCTTACAAGCGAGGCTAGGGATCATCACAAAGAACAAATTTCAAGAGCGAAATTTTTATAAGTTGGGAGGAAATGCCATACCTCGCCTTTGATTTAGGTTCAACAACGACTACCGAATGAATTGGATCAATGAATCAAACCGACCCTGGCCAAGTTGCGAAATTAAAATGTCATGAGTCACTCAAAGTTACACGATGCTACAAGCGTCGTGGGGATACCATCATGAGGAAATATAAGAGGTGCAGTAAATTATGTGAGACTAGCAAAGGTCACCATTGAAGTTGATATAGCGAGAATAAATTTTCGAGGCAATGAAGTATGATAATGGTGTTAACGGAATGATGAGTTCCGAGCAAATTTTGGGGACGAAATTTTTCTAAGGGTGCAGGAAATGTAACATCCTGGCTTTTGTGTTCACGTTCGACCATAATAAAGGAGCGGTTGGATTGACGGTTACGTTCAAAGGATTGAAACTCTGGATTAGGAATAATAATGATAATAACAATAAATATTATTATTATTAAAAAAATAAGGGGTTAAAAGGGGCCGAGAGGCCCATTACCCATCTCAAATTCCTCATGTAGAAACTGCACCCCACCCCTTGTTTTTTTATACAAAAGTTAGTCATTTATATTGATTAGAATAAAAGATCATTACATCCTAGAATTTAACCAGGCCAGAAAATCAAAGAAGCGACATGTAGTCGGGTACAATGAAAAGGCTTTTCTAGCCAACAAATGAGCTACCCTATTACTACTCTGACCTACAAATCACACATTAAGCCCATTGTGAATCGCTAAATAATGTATGACCTCCTTGAGGATGAATCCTATCCGATTATCGCGAGTATCAGCCTGATTGATTCTATCGAAAATCACTTTGGTGTCTCCTTTGAACCCAACAGCATTTAGAAGGAAAGAAAAAGTAGAGCAGGCGGCGCTCTCTCTCGGCCGGAAACAACGTTGGCCATTTGGCTTTCCCGTTTCTGTGGTGAAGTTTTGAGGATTCAAAATGTCGATCGATGAGTCGATCAACGTCCAAAGTCTTTGAATCTGAGACTAGGCACGTTCTAGAGGTAAGGGAACTCGAACACACAAGTTAGATCGATTGTTTATGTGATTTTTCATGAAGGTGCAGTGCAGAGATTTTAGCAACACTTTTTATAGGTTTTAGGGACAGTTTTCTTAGTCACTCAAACTGCAGGAAATTTCAAGAAACGTTATTTAAGTTCTTTAAATTGTTTTGAGCCTCTGTAGGAGTTTGTTTCTATGTTTAATAATTTTAGAAAGTGACGGAGTTGCAGAAGGTGCCTGTGATTTAATTTAAAGATTTTTGAAGATGATTTAGTATTTTTAAAAATTGTTGGAAGGTTGATTTTAATTAAAAAATTATACCAAGGTGGTTTTCAGGATTTGATAATTTTCCAGGATACTAGACCTCATGATCGACCTGGAAACATTATGATCTGGATTTTTTAGAAGGTTTCGGTTGGGTGAAAATTTATCCAAGACAAACTCAATTAGAAAATGTTCTAGTGATTCAAAGGGGTTTTAGACCGAGAAGGATTATCGAAAATGAATTTATGATTCACAGGTTTTCGGAGGTAATTCGACGAAGGGCGAATTTCTTCGAGTAAGAAATTGAGGAGTCGTCTTTTCGAGGTGAGTGTAAAATGGGGTAAAATCTATGCCGATATTTTAAGGTTAATTTTTATGAATTCAAGCTTTGAGTTACGAGTTATAATTAATCGAGATGCATGTAATGTGATGTGTATTTTTGAGGTACTTCACCGCCTAATGAAGGTGAAGGTGATGTGTATGTGATGAGTGAGTGTTTGTAAGGAAAGGAAACCCCCGGGTGGTTGGATCACTACTTGATAGCGGTACGATACGAATCAAAATGCGGGTAATGTCCTACGAGGTTGTGGCACTGGACGTCGAATCAAAACGCAGGTCATTTTCTTGGAGGTTATGACACCGGACGGCGATACAAACGCAGTGGTTATAGGTTAGGGAGTGTCTAGTTTTTTAGGTTTTGGGTGGAGAGTAATGCCAACTCCCACGATTTCATTTAAAGGATATTGTTAAAGGAAGGGAGTACAACTCCCGCAAAGTAAAGGCGAATGTTTAAGTTTATTATAATGCTTGAGTGTTTAGGGTGGCAAGTAATTACACAAATTTGTAAGGTGAATACTTAAGGGGGAATCTTAATTGCTCTGAGGTCTTAGTAAGGGCGTAGACTAACCCCTTCTCACTCACCAGGTAGAGGAAGGGTTAGAGGGAGAGCAGCTCGAGAGGAGATAGTCCGAGAAGAGCAGCAACATAATCAGTGAAGATGTCTCGTGAAGGATCACAGTAAGGAGTTGTAGCTAGAACTGTTTAGTTGTTTCGTTTCACCATTATGAGTATAAACTGGAGATTCATAGTTTTTGCTTTTTGATTTATGGATTGAAGTTGCCCAACTGTTTAGGGATTTACATTGGAATTGTAAGGAATGATTCAGTTTTTGTTTCCCTTGTTTTTAATTTACAATAAATTTTTGATCAAGCTTAATTGTACACTTTTTATCCCCGTTTTCCTTAGGCCTTTAATGAATTTGCACTCTGAGAGGTTTGGTTTTATCCAGGTTTTCCCTTGCTTTAGCATGTTTCAGACTCAAGCAGGTGGAACCAACCCTGGAGTCGGAAGTTGGACGAAAGGACACAAAATCAGGTCAAATGATGGAGGCGACCGTAGATCACGGTAGAAGTAGATTGTTCACAGTCAGAAAGACTATGAACTAAAGCCATTAACCGTTAACAGCCATGCGTCTAGAGCCATTTTCTGTCTTACTCGACTCTAGTCAGTTACGGTCGTAAGACCGTGAACCCAGGCCAGAGACCGTGAAGAGATTAAATGATGCGGTGCATTTTTGTTCGAGATCACGGTCCCCGCCATATGTTCACGGGCGTGAACTGGGATCGTGAATCGAGATTGACCTAGGTATAAAAAGATACTTGAGTTGAAAGAGTGGGTGGAGGGAGACCTTGAGTGAGAAAACCTTCTTCTTCAACATTCTACAGAGAGAAAGTGACGAGAGAGAAGGAATAAGAGGCTACGGTTTCACTCCAAGGCAAGGAATTGGGAAATTCTTCCCTAGAGGAAGATCTCTACTACACAAGGAAGGACTCAAGCATCTCCATGATGTTTCTTTTCCTTCTCATTGTGTTTTTCCCTCTCCTAACATCGAGTAGTGTCCCTTTTCACTTGGGTGTTTGTGAACCCTAACTTCTACCATGTGATTGATTGTATGGAATGATATTTTATGTGTGGGTGTGATTTTAAAATGAATTAGGAGGTATTTTTATAGAAGATTGTGTTGTGTGTTAGCCTATCAATCTATTTTGCCATTCTAACCTAGGTAGAGAGAAAATGCCCTTTTTGTGAAAGAGGCTTGTAAAGCTGGGTTTTCTTAGGCAAATCTTGTATCCTACCTAGATTAATGTAGGACAACCCTCCTTAATGGTATTAGCACGTAGGTTGGTTGTGTTTTGGTCGTCCGAACTCTGATTCAAGAGAGAAGGTTAGACAATCCTTAGTCGATTAGGCCAAGAGAGCTACCTTGGTAGATTAATCCGAATTCCTTGGCCTAGAGACCGAGAGAGTTATGTTCCATCACTAGCTGCACTTCCCTTGCGGTTCACAACCACCTCCACCACATGTTTTCGTGCATTCCGACAAGTCATGGTAGCTAGTTAGGGGGAGCTACACCCGAGTGAATCCTTCTCATTTAGAGTCAAAACCAATTACCTTTACAATCATTTTAATTGTAGATCGTAGTTTCCAACAAACAACTAATCGCTATAGAATGTTGCAAACAATTGAAGTAGGGGTACATGGACCGGCCCGGGTTGATATTTAGACATACTTGCCATATATTGCACCCAATTAAGTTTTATACTTGGGCCCTAATTGGGAGTTTTGTTGTGATATTCGGGACGAGTCAATTTTACTCTGCTCCGGAGCAACAGTTCTATATTTTTGGTTTACAAGATGAGGATGTTACAAAACTATTCTCCCAATTACTGGCCAACGCAATGAAAGGGTTCATTATAGGGGAAGTAAAGTAATAAATGTCACCCTGGGGTGCTAAGTCTACTATTACTTTTTGAAATTATCTATTATCTAGTTAACAGGTTGTGATGTCAATTAACAGAAGCTGATGAAACAAAACAAAGTAAATTGATCCGAATTCAAGTATGAAAAAGTCACTTATGGATTATTCCCCCTAATTGCTTATTTGGAAAATGTTGTTTACTTCTCATAGATTGATTGACTCAAAACTTTCACCGCAGAGAGTCCTATAATAGCTTGGAATCTCGACTAAAGTATTACCAAGCCCTCCTGACATAGAATACCTAGAAGAAGACTATCCTCAATTGGAATAGGCTACCAAGGCAAATAATCTCACTACTGAAATGAAGTCCAGTACAACGCAGTGAATCGATTCACTCTCGTGTTATAAATTCACCATGTCCAATTGAAGGTGCTCTATTGACTTAATTAGGCATTCTCTATCCTAGGTCAAAGCACAATTGAAAGAATGTGATAAGACTCATGTAATTCCTAAACATACTCCACTTAGATAAATAGCAAAGAGTTCAACAATCATAGGGTTCAAACATCAATCATCCTAACATATAGAACTAGGCTTCCTCACACCCAAGTGAGAGAGAGTTTACTCCATTGAGATGAGTGAAAACACAAGATAACCGGGAGAAATCATCGTGTAGACTTCAGAAATTTGCTTCTCCTTTTCGTTCGTTAATCCTCAGTGCTTGGCTTGAGCTCCAATGGTAGTTGGATGGCTCTAGGACGCTCCATGAATGGTTTCTTCATCACTTCTCTCTCTAGGATCTTCTCGGCTCGTTTTTCAGTCTAAACTGTATCCCTTTGGACTTGGTCGCCCAAAGCCACTTATCTCTTATTATGCGCGACTCACGGTCGACATCAACCCAAAATGTAACGTGTCATTGGGTTGGGGTGTCGAGGTCACGGGCTTGTTGCAAATGTCATTGTCATGGCCATTACTAGTGAATGACTAACCGTGACGTAGAAAATCTTCCTAGAACCTTGCATCATGTCACAGGCTCGATGATTAATGTCACAGCCGTTGTCGTGACTTTGGGTGGTAGGTCGTGACTCAAAAAATTGATATGGAACTTCGTGGAATGTCACACTCTTCTTGTTGTATGTCACAACTCTGGTCGTGACTTGTGCACCTAGGCCATGACTTCTGCTATCTTTGTACCATTTTCGCCTTTAAATGTCCCAAAAATCGTTCATAACTGATAATCACGGACTATGATATGAATTATCACAAAAGAAGCACAATCTAGCGTAAAAAGGCTAAAGAATCAATCCTAACCAAGCTAAACGATGAAGAAATAAGGCTCGATATATGTATAGTTTGTCGGTATCACTATTTCAGGTTAAAAAAAAGGACAACATGACCACATGAATGATTAGACAAATTACTAAAAATGAACACGCGCCTCGGAAGTCATCAATTGTGCTTAGAGCGCCTAAACAAGATCTTTTGCGCCTAGACAAAACATTAATAACATTTAACCTCATTCACCTAGTATAAATAGAAACGTGAAACTCGGAGAAAGGCAGACATTAATACTAGCATTTCACAAAGAGTAATCTAAACATTCCCAATCGAGGTTTGAGCCAGCCTCTTACTTATACTGCTTCCTCGAATTAGTGAGGGCAATGAGGAGGGACGAAACAGGTACCTTAATACCCATATTCACCCCACATTAAGTGCGGGTCATGCCAGGTAATACACACACGGGTACAGGGCGAGACATGTAACCCATCCTAATTTTATTTATATATTTTTTTAAAAACAACGTTGATATTTAACTCTTTTACATTGACACTTAAATAAAACACAACATAAATGAATGAGAAATATTATAGAGAAAATAATTGAGTCTAAATTGTTGAAAAATAGTCTTACAATTTCATTAGAATAAAAATATAATTTTAGAAAGCTCAAAAGATGAGAAATACTGATAATTATTATTCAAATAATTATAGAACAAGTCAAGAATAAAACGTTAACATAATAGACATATCAGAAACAATATCCATGATCCGTCTCATACTACTGATCAGAACGAGACATTTTACAATGCTATATAGTATTGGTGCAATAGGTTTTTCTTTTTATGGTACAACTTAAAATTGTACATTTACGTTATGGTACAACTTCAGATTATACCTATACTTTTTGTACAAATTCGTTTATGGTACAACTTGAACTTGTACTTTTATTTGATGGTACAACTTCAAGTTGTAAAATTATACCGTCACATAATGATACAAATTGCTTTATGATACAAAACTTATACATTTAATGTTAGGATACAACTTTAAGTTGCACATTAAAGCACCAATGCTATCTTTAAGTTGTACATTAAAGCACCAATGCTATATAGCATAGTAGAAATGCTCGATCAGAACATGTCAGGTCTCACAATCATGTCGGAAAATGCCATCACACTCCAAATCCACTCACTGGGAAATCCTCTGAAAAGTTCATTCATTGTTGAACCATCCCTCTACCTATCAACCTTTCTCACCCAGTCAACTCGAACCACCCTGAGCTAAGAGCCTCTTTTGCGGCCACAAACCCACAAATCAAACCGACTCAGTCGAACTGGCCTCTATTATTATGAATCAAGAGTACAACAGAAAACGATCAAAACAACCAATTCTGAAATAGTTCAAAATTTTGAGAACCACCAAACTTGGGAGAGCTTGACTGAATACCGAAGAAAGACCTCTCTTTCAATCAACAAATAACATATGAAGAATCGAGCAATTCCACATTTGTCCCTACGCCTACGAAATGCTCCCAGAACCTCCACGCAATGAAGCTTTTTGGTGTGGGAAGCTTGCGGTACTTCCATTTTTTGCCTCCTATTTAAGAGTCTCCTTATCCTTTCCGCAGCACCTTGGATTTCAACATGAACAAACTCAAGTCAAACATCAAGAGAACAAAGACAGTTTTTGGGACCGTGCAAGTGAGAATTTGTATAATAAGGAAATGGGAGTATTCATAGGTCTCTAGCTGCACAGAGAACAAGGTAGACGGTTCAAGTAAAAAGTCTTTCACTGTGTGTGCACGATTATAGGTGCCTGATTCATAAGAATAGGTTTAAGAAGCTGGTAATGGAAATAGAAGATCAAGCTTACTTTTTGAATCTCTTCTTGGAACCACATGGACAGAAAGCGTTCCTGCTGATCTGCCCACTTTTAGCCAGATTAGACCTAGCAAGATCCATCGGTGTCTTCCCCATGAGGTTCTGCACCTGTATCACCACTCAAGTTCTTCAGTAAACATAAGAGGAAGGTCAAGCAGAAGAGACGATTAAGGCGACACGGATAAGAGGACGGTCAACTGATCATCAGCATTCCTAGGAACCTCTAGAGCTTAGTTATCTAACCATGCTCTTGAAATACTTATACAAATATGCAGCATATGCATGAATACACGGAACAATCAAGAGCAATTATCAGAGTTCGACTACCTAAATCTCACTGAACGACCAGCAATGTCAGTAAGCTCGGCTGAAACAAGAACATAGCCCAAAAGCAGTTTACCTCAGCAAGGCTCTTGGGCATCGGTTTCCCTTCTGCCTTTAGCTTGTCTAGCTTAGTCTGTGCTTCTCTGGCCCAAGTGAACTTCGACAGAGCGCTCTCAACCTCAGCTATCGTGCAATTACAGTGCTTTGCCGCTTCTTGCTTGTGACTTGTTTGAAGGTTCTATACATCAAGCAAACCTAAACCAATATTCAAACATCCTAAACATAAAACCAAAGATAAAGACAGCAATAACACTTGAACGCCACAGAAATCTCTAGCAAAAGACGTTAATTTCGGAATGGGCACTGCAAATTTCTGTTCTCATTAAGGGTTAAAGAGTAAACATTTGAAAGCTACATCGCTAGTTTGGTATCAAATGAGCGCTATATGCATTTCAAGAAAGTTCTATACTCGGGGAAGGCTGCAATGGAAAATGCCACAAAGGAAAACCAACCTCTCCAGTAGCATCAAAAGCGCTGAGATATCTAATTACAGCCTCCATCTTCCCAAAAGCATCTGAGAAAGTCGCCTCACTGCTCCTTCCCACGATGTACTGCTTGAACGAGCCAACTTTCTGAGCCTTCTTCAGCTCATCGGCAAAACCTGAAACCCACAAAAAAAAAAGTTGATTTTTGACTTTCCACGGAAATCCCACTCACCAATTCGTTACAGTAAAACGCGAGGTGAAGAGAGAGAGAGGGGGAGACTCAACGAGTCAGCGTGAACGACTGGGCGGTTTCCTTGGGCTCCTCTTCCTTTTTTCCCTTGAAGACCCCTTTGATCGTATCCATCCACGAGCTTCGAAGAGCGGTGGAGGAGATTCCACGGTGGAGGAGTAGGAGATGCCGCTGCTGCGGTGCCGGCAAACCACTCCGGCGGTGGCACTGGCATACGGGGGCCAAGGTGGTGAAGGGTTCAAGATTTTGCCTCGAGGTCCAGCGCAGCAGTGTCTTCCTAACAGGATGCATTTTGTAGGTTTTCTTTCTTAAACCTCTTTACAAAGTTCAGGGTTGCAGCCTTGCAGGAGATGAAACATACGATTCCGATGATCGAATTCTCGTACAGAGACTTTGCTCTGATTCCGATCTAGGGTTTATACTTAGGAGAAAGGGGTTTTGATCTGGTACTCGTTGGCTTTTGCTGAGACTCTCTAAACGCCGCGTTTTCTTGGTGGGCTTAAGAAGTAAGGGATGAGAGGGTTGAGAAAATGTGCGGTCAGGTCATATATTTGGTCTACGGTTCAAATTTCAAATTGAGAGGCTGGAGTATAGACCAGAGACCAACCACATACTATATAGTTTAGATTAGACCACGTCTGTGCAGATTGGTACAGATAGATCACATCGAATAAAAAATAAACAATTTGTTTAGTCAACCACACAAAAACTTATATCAATAACCGAGAAAAAAATCTTTTTTTTTGTCTTAAAACATACACTCCAACATGCATTAAATCTCAATAAATAAATAAATACAAATTCAAAGCATCTCAACTTGCACCATAACGCTATAAACATTAACATAATGTCATATAGAGACATGATCATCTCTACTCTCTAGTGAAATGTGCTTGTGAATAAAAGAGGGGACGAGTTTCTCAAAATTAGGGTGAGAGTTGGGTCTCATTAGAGAAATTGGTAGAGTGGTTAAGTGGGCTGCTAACAGATATTGGGAAGTCGTCTAGGTATACGATTTGGTACGGTAAACTGCGGTCTAGACCCTACCAGACCAATAAATCAAAATATCATATAATACAGACTATGGAATAGACCACACCATTCTTATCGGTCTACAGTCCGGACCTAACTGTGCGGTTTGGTTTGGTCCATGGTTTTTCAAACGGTCTAGCCTATTATTCCAGCCCTAGATGAGACTACACGTAAGGGTGGGCAACGGACGGGTCGGATGGATTTTGAACAAACAATTAATTCATCCACTCTTCAATGGATTGACAAATTTACACCCCTAACCCATCCACAGGTACTCATGGTTGGATCGGACGGATGGCTTATGGTGGATGATGCAATTTGATATGCGAATTCACCCACGAGTCTACACTAACTACACATACAAAATGCAAAGCTATTAAATTTACAGAATCGCTAAACGTCGCCCTTAAAATTTCTACGATTGTCCTGACTCAAATATTAAATTATCTATATACCCCTAATTAAATTTCAAATTCAAACAACCAATCAAGCCCTAAGAACACCCACAATGGTGTGGGGGGTGGGGGGGGGGGGGAGAGATGGGTGGGTTGGGTGAGTTTTTGGGTTTGGGTGGGAAAACCCACAATGGGTTGGGAAGGAAAAAGTGGGAGGGGTATTTTTTATGAAATTAATTTAGTGTTGATTTTGTCACTTTCCATAAATGATTTTATCGTTCTTTTTATATAAGTAGTTGTAATTAATAAGAGAAACATTGTGATATAATTTTTTTCATTTGCACATAATGTTTTTTTGTCATTAATTAAATATGATGTTATCAATGATGAAATGACAATAATGTTGTAGAAGACCATGATTCATCACATGACGTTATCATTAAAATATGTCTATTGTAATTCAATTATGATCGCTAGATATTGTTGGCTATTAGGGTTTCACGCTCCGTCTTTTTCGGAGTAGCGATTTCACAAAGCGCGCCCCTCTTGATCTCGCATGGTGGCCCCGCCGTCGGGGAGACTGCTGTCGGGCCGGAAGGACACAGAGATGACGACAGGGAACCAATGTCCTCCTTATGTCACGTCCTTGTCGAACAAGTCTTCGGACAAGGAAATGCAGCATACGTGGAAAAGGGCCAAGCGCTCGAGTGTAACCCAGCTATTTGATTCAGAGGCCATGGTCGATGACTTCCCGGAGATCCCATCTGAGCATGGCTCTGATCGTACACAGCAACGTGATGGGCAAGCCAACCCGACCCAACGACACAAAACGAAAAGATGAGTTTCTCTAAACTGATGTCGGACGAAGTGTGGTATGTGGCGGAGTCCGATACAGAGGATGTCCATGAAGCGATGAGGGAAGATGATATCGTTGACAAAGTTCCTGACAAGGACGATCCCCGATGCCCTCCTATCCCTTTCAAGGCAATGGAAAAAGCTCGTTATCGACGGGAATGGAGATCTGTGCCTATTGTCAAGGTCCTTGGCCGGACCTTCCCATTCCCTGTGTTGTCAAAATGACTTGAGACACTTTGGGCAAAACATGGTAGTTTGCATAAATCTAGCATGTCGTTTGGTTTCTACGTGGTTCGTTTCACTAGTCAGATGGACTACGAGTAGGCTGCTGCTGGAGGACCTTGGATAATTTGGGGCTACTATCTAACGGTTCGTCCATGGAGGAAAGGGTTTGATGCTAAGTCTGTTGAGATGGCCTCGACGATGGTATGGGCTCGTTTTCCACAGCTTTCGCTCGAGTTCTTCGATCACGAAGCGGTAGAAAGAATTGCCCAAATAATAGGGAGGCCAGTTCGGGTTGATAAGGCCACACTAACAAGAGAGAGAATGCAGTATGCACATGTATATGTGGAGGTCGACCTAACTAAACCGCTTCTTGATAGCTACCTAATTGAGGGGAAGAAATATTACATCGAGTATGAAAGTCTCCACAATATTTTTATGGAGTGTGGTAAGTATGGGCATGCTAAAGCATCCTGCCCTCACTCTTTCGACCTGCTCCACCAACAGCTACGGAGAAGTCACCTCGCACTGAGTACATATCGGTGGTGCCTACCACTGCACCTGAACCGGTCATTGGAAAGTGGATGGTTGCTAAACCAAGGGAAGGCAAGCTAAGAAACAGGGAAAGGGCTCTCGGACTGCTAAATCAGTTCCGACCGAGAGTAGCAACAACTCCGGGTCGAGATTCGAATCGTTATCCGAGGAAAATGGGGATGTTGACATGGAAGTGGGCGGTGTTGTACCAAAAGCCAACAACACAACTGATGATACAGTGGACGTCTCCACCAAGTTTTTGCTACTGAGCAAAGCTAGGGAGGCACCTCGTTGGAAGCCGATGGCCAAAAACCCTCTGCAAGGAGGTAAAAGGAAGACAACGAACAAGGAGGCCTCGGTGGGGAAGAAATATACAGCTAGCTCCCTAGCTAAGTCGATGTCTGCTCTGTCGGGTAAGGCTCAGTCCCATGCAACCCTAATCAAAGGGACTCTGGGTACCAGTTCTCATACCGATCCGGGGGTGAACGGCCTTAAACCTCTGGGCATGAGTTTGTGGTCGGGGAAGCAGCACAATGATTCCTGCTTTTCTACTTAATTACAGCGTTGCAACGCGTGTGCCAGGGAAATTATTTTCTATCTTTCCCAATTTAATGTTAAACATTTTGTCTTGGAACTGCCAAGGGGGAGGGCACAATGAGTTTATCCCTTTTCTTTTGAGTTTTTGTGGGTCGGACAAACTCGATCTTGTATTTATTTTAGAACCAAAAATAAGTGATGATGTCACTGAGCACGTGATCTCTCGCACTTGTTTTGACGGTTGTCTATTGTGGATTTTGTAGGTTTCTCCGGCGGAATCTGGGTTTTCTGGCAGCGCAATAACATCAAGGTGTCATCTATATATGAGTGGGAGCAGATGATTCATATAGAGTGTACCAAACTCAGTGCTTCGAACACAGCAGTGCTCGTTTCAGCACTATACGACAACCCTAATGCTTCCCGACGTGAGGATCTATGGACGGAGGTTCGGAGACTTTCAGGGTCCATCTCGTCCTCGTGGGTGTTGGAGGGTGATTTTAATAGCATTCTCACCCCGACAGACAGAATGGAAGGTTCAAGTTTCCATGAGGAGCGTACGTGCTACTTCTGGCAATTCATCAATAATTGTGGTTTGATAGATATTGGCTTCATGGGGCCGCGGTTCACCTAGAGGATAGGAAACCTTTTCCAACAATTAGACCGAGCTGTATATAATCAGGCCTGGTTTTAGAAATACACAACTGTTTGTACCCGTCACTTGGAGCTCTCAAAGGGATAGTCGAGATGGAGACAGACCGTTCATGTTTCTCGCATTCAGGTTTGGGCACAACAACTTTCCTGAGTTGCTAGACAATTCTTGGAAAGCTGTAGGCTTCTTCCCCATCCAACTCGGCCAGTTCTTCACGAGTTTACAGAAATGGAACCAAGAGGTTTTTGGTAACATCCTCCATCATAAGAGTAAACTGTGAAGGAAGCTAAAGAGATTAGAGATTCAGAATGAGACCCATGCATCACCAATGTTGGAATGTGAGGAGAAGGAGACGCGGAAGCTTCTCGAAGAGATGCTATAGCTAGAAAATTTGCTCTGGTTGCAAATGTCTAGAGTTTCGCATATTATCGAGGGGGACAGGAAAACCAAGTTCTTTTACCTATCAACGCTGAAAAGAAGACGCTTCAACCAAATTCTGGGACTCTGTACATCTGCAGGGATCTAATTATTTCTGCTTGTTTTTCATGGCTGAGCTGGGCGTCGCACCTCGCCTTCCTGTTGGTTTCGAGAAGATTAGCCGACGGGAATGTGAAGGATTGTCACTTCCAATTGCAAAAGCGGAAGTTTGGCAAGCACTCAAAAGCATGTGAGGTTTCAAAGCTCTAGGGAAAGATGGCTTTCCACTGGTGTTCTTCCATAAGTGTTGGCAGAAGATCTCTTCTTCTTTCGAGCAGTTTGTGGCAGGCTTCCTGGAGGAAGAATCTCATCAGTGAACTCCACCCTGCATTTCCTAATAACGAAGAAGGAGAGCACGAAATCCATCATGTAGTTCTGTCCTATTGGTTTGTGTAACGTGGTTTACAAGACCTTTGCCAAAGTCCTTGTGAACCACATTAAGCCTCTTATGAGAAACCTAGTCCACCTGATCCAAACAAGTTTTGTCCCCGGACGTCACATCACTGATAATATTATCATATTGTAGGAGGTTGTCCACTCTATCAGGCTTAAGAAGGGGCAGAAGGGACATATGGTGCTGAAGATTGACTTGGCTAAGGCCTATGATAGGTTAAGCTAGGAATTTAAGCGGGAGACAATGGAGTGAGTTGGCCTCCCGAACAAGTTGCTAGAGGGCTTTATGTAGTGCATGACCTCAACCTCGATTCAGGTACTGTGGAATGGCGACTTAATGGAGGAGTTCATGCTCTCCGATGGGCTGAGACAGGGTTGCCCGCTCTCACCCTACATGTTTACCTTGTGCATGGAACGGCTAAGCCATAGAATTGAGCGTACGGATGCAGAGAAGAAATGGAAGCCTATCCGTACTTCCCTAGGAAGCCCTCCTCTCTCCCAGTATTTTTTGTTGACGAACTCATTCTTTTTGCATAAGCAACGGAGGCGCAAGGGGTTGTGGTGGCTGAATGTTTGGACCGGTCCTGTCTTGCGTTTGGTCAACAAGTCAGTAAAGACAAATCAATCATGTTCTTCTCCGGCAATACCCCTCGTAGCCTCTCTACCACAATTGCTTAAGGGCTTGAGATGCCTATGACACAAGATCTTGGTTGGTACTTTGGAGTCCCTGTCTTGCATGGGCGGGTTACTAAGGGTACTTACTGTTACATCCTAGATTGTCTGGAGAACAAACTTTCAGGTTGGGAAGCGCGGAGCTTGAGCTTTGCGGGACGAGTGATTTGGGTCCAATTGTAGACATTTATCCCTCATTTCTTGTCAGTTTGACTTGGAATTTCATCGTCCCTCGATCTATTTTACGCTAGGTTGCACTTGCTTTGACACATTTCAGATCCTAGCACATGTGGGAAGGTCGAGGACGAGTTTTGGGTCGATTAGAGGTCAAAAAGCGCGAAAAGTGAAGAAAGGTTCAAAGCTCGTGGGCGTGAAGTGCGATGATTCAGGAGATTTTTGTTCACATCACTGGATCTTGACTGGATCACGGTCGTTGGTTCGTGAAAACTCACCCCAAATCCTGAAGTTGGACAAAAAACGGTGTGTTTCAGGTCGATGTCACGGTTAGGGCTCCAATGTCACGACTGGGAACAGTGACCGTGAAAAGTGACTATCGGGCTCTATAAATAGAAGGATGCTGAGAGAGAGAAAGACAACTTTTAGATAGGTTTTTAGTTTGCATAATTAAAGGGGATTCTAGTGAGAGAGTAAGGTTTCTTCTTCAAAGCTAGAGAGAGAAAGTGTCATTCAAAGAAGGAAGAAGGAGAATGGGCTTGCCCTAAGCTAGAGGATTGAAGGCTTCATTCTTCTCAATGGAGATTCAAGCAATAAGAAAGGAAGATTCTCATCTCTTAATGATTCTTGATCTCCTAGCCACTTGGGTAACCCCTTTTGGGGTGAACTATGGCCAAAACCTCAAGTACCATAGTAGTACCATTCTATCATGATTGGTCGCTCTCCATCGTCCAGATGAACTTCCGAGAGTTGGGTCTTGCAATCCTTGGTTAATTGGTTAAGAGTGCTAGATTTCCTAGCCTATGGTTGCAATCCTTAGTCGAGTGGCTAAGAGAGTTAGGCCACCTAGCTTATTTTTGCTATCCTTAACTAGTCGACTAAGAGAGTTAGGGTTTCTTTGGTTGATTGGTTAAGAGAGCTAAGCCTCCTTCCTTATTGTTGCAATCCTTACCTGGAACATTAAGAGAGCTAGGTTCCCTGGCTTATTGTAGCAATCCTTGATTGATCGACTAGGAGGGCTTGTTCCTAGCTTGTTGCACCCACCTCGCGGTATATGAGTACATCCTTCACACTAGAGTTTTGGGTTTGTGTTTTGCAGGCTAAATATTTTAGGAAAGTGGATGGAGTAATCGTTTCCAAAACTTCGGCTCGGATGACTTACATTTGGCGGGGAGTTAAGAAAGCCTAGCCGATCATGAAACCTGGCCGATCAAGGATGGCAAGTCATCCTCCTTCTGGACGAACAGATAGATCGATAATGGGGAAATGATCATCGACCTGGCCATAGAGGATGCCCCTACGATGGATCCAACCGTACCGGTGTCCGATTTCGTCACGGCTCGTGGTGAGTGGGATCTTCACATGCTCCTTGTGTCTTTCCCTGAGGATGTTGTGTTGTAGGTTATAGGTATCTAGCCTCCATAACCGCCTGTTGGAGAAGATGTTATGACGTGGGGACCAGAAAGAGATGGTCGTTTTAGAGTGAGGACGACTTATGACATTGCCAAGGGTGAGATGGACAGGTGGTGATATTTCAACTGGAGGAAGATCTGGAGATGGAAAGATCCAGCCCGAATCAATCATTTCCTCTGGCTGGCGATCCGGAACCGGCTTCTCACAAACCAGGACCACACAAGGAGTGGAAAATTCCCCCTTGTGTAGTCATTGAAAGAACCACGCAGAAACAGTCATGCATGTGTTGCGAGACTGTTCTTTTTCCATGTTAAATTGGTTGCGTCTCTCTCAGGTTTTTCATCAGCATGAATTTTTTGACAGTCATCCCCAGGAGTGGATTCTCTGCAACATACACAGGGAACACACCGGCCTTGACTTTTGCATCATCTGCTGGTCCCTTTGGAGGACTAGGAACGACAGAGTTTTTGCATAGTTGTTACCACTGAAGCCTTTCTACCGCGCGTCCTGACTTGGATAACTGTCCTGAGACATGCCATGGACAAAGACAAGCTCTTCCATACTCCTAGTCTACCTGCCAGAACAGAGGTGGAGATCTCCTGGAAGCCACCACCTCTCGAGTGGGTTACTCTCAATTCAGATGGCTCTGTCATTCCTGAGTCAGGCCATGCTGCAGCAGGTGGCCTGATTAGAGATCATACAGGATGCTGCCTTGCAACATTCACCAACAACTTGGGTATATTTTCTATGACCCAAGCAAAATTTAGAGGCGTTGTTGATGGACTTTAGATGGTCTGGGAGTGAGGATATCGTCGGGTTCATATAGAGCTTAACTCCAAGTGTGCAGTTTAGCTCTTGCTACACCCGATGCGTACAGATCATCAACATGTTGCTATTATTGATCGCTTCCAGGAGTTGTTATCCCGAGACTGGGAAGTCTCCTATTACCATATCTATAGAGAGGGGAATAAGTGTGTTGATTTCTTAGCGAACCGAGGGCATTCTGTCCCCTTGGGTTTTCATTTGATTCCTGTGTTGGATCCTGCTCTGAACTATCTTATTTTGTAGGACTGTCAAGACCTTTTTTATCCTTGTCTCGTTGTGAATGAAAGCGGAGATGTGTCGCATCCTTTTATAAAAAAATGATCGTTAGATCGAAAAAAGCCATTTATGCTTCAGAAAAAACCAAATTAAATCAAAAAGGAAAAAGAAACAAAAGAAAACTAATAACATAAAAGAAATAAAAAATAAAGACCCTCGTCTTCCCCCCTCCCCTTGTCTTTTTTTGGGTTAAAAAACCTACCAACTTTCGTCATTTTTCTCTTTTCCCCACCCCACTATGATCCATTCCATTTTTCTCCCTTTTTTCTATTCATTCCCCACCACTGTTGGTGGTCTAACTTCTAAAACCCTACCTCTTCACACCTCTATCTCCTGACCGTCGCACCTTCTCCCCACCTCCCTCCTGTCGTCTTCCACCTCCGCCGGCGAACCCTCCTCCTGTCGTCCTCTCACCTCTGCCAGCGCACGACTCCCTATCGTCTTCCCACCTGCGCCGGCGCACCCTCATCCCAGTAGCCTTGCCCGCTCTCTCCCCCGCGCACCAGTGCCGTCGTCGTCCCCGGAGAAGACGACCGGAACAAGTTATGTTTGCCGAGAAACGCCACCACCAACCGCGTTCGATTTACAGTGACACCGCTGGTGAACCGCAGACGATTATATATTGGTCTGATGGCGAACCGCGGTCAATGCACGGTTGGTTTTCGATCAAACCACGATCAACATGTAGTTATATTGATTTTTTTAATTTTTAGTTTTATTTATTTGTAATTGTAATTAATTATTTAACAATATGGTAATTTTTGTAACATAATTAATTATTTATATATATGAGAATTAGATATTATACTTAATAATAATATAATTTAATTATATAATATTGTCAATAATTATAAAAAAATTTATAAAAAATTATTCAAATTTATTTGAAAATGTTAATAATGGAAAATATAGAAGATTAGCAAAAACAAATATAAATTTTTATTTTTATTATAAATATTTTGAATTAATTCGTTTATGTACTTTATTATTAATAATTATACATTCTTCAAATTACTAAATTAATTATTTACTTCTACGCAAATTATAAAAACTTATTAGATAAATGTAAATAATGACCAGATTTTTATAGAAAATTAATAAATGTTAAAAATATTACTTTTATTATTTGATTATCTTAATCTTAAATTAATTAGTTATGTACTTAATTATTAATAATTATAACATTTTTTAAGATGTCTGGACAGAATGGGTAAACTGAAAATGAATAAGGCGAGAAATAAGGAGAGAATGGAAGGTCGTCTTTGTAATTTTACGGCGACTGGTAGGAAGGAAAATAAAGAAAAAGTTCATCGGGAAAAAAATGAAGAAAAAAATCACATAACGTTAGGGGTGGGAGACAAAGAAGGCGAAAGTAGCAAGTCCCAACGGCCACCCTACTATGGAGCAATTGTCTATTAGTCGAGGTACTACTAGTACTCCTACACCAGAGGACGCATCAGCTTGGCAGGCTAATTGGAGCGATTCCATTGACGATGATGATGTTGCCGGTGATGCTGAGGTTGGGGATGCCCCACCTTAAGCGAATTTAGGCGTGGGGAAGACCGCGTAGGTCGGGATATCATCTACTTCTCGTCACACTTTCATGAGCCCAACGGACGTTACACAACCAGACCTGGCAGCGAGGAAGTTGGTGACGGAACGAGGAAAGAGATGTCGTGGTTACTTACATCGGAGTGTAAGATGTGTTTAGGCGGACCAGTGATTCCCGATGTGATCTCTATCTTTGGAGGTCACATAGGCTTTGTACTGTAGACTTCCCTTGAGCAGCATCGTGGAGTGTTGGACTGTTTTCATAGGCCGAAATGCAAAACATCATACAAGGAAAAATCTTGATTTTCAAGTGCGTGCTAACTGCATGGAATATCTACATGGGAGACCATAGGTAGCAGGAAACGTACATGTAAAAGGTTCCAATTCCACTGCTACTGACTCGCTAAACCACAACACCAGACTACGACCAACTGTAATCGCAGTCTAGAGATGCAGTATAGTAGGTGCAATTCTACTTGTCAACTCAGGTCCTAGATTTACTATCTACTCCGTGAATCTCTATTATTTAGCGATTAAAATGTAGTGAGGTGTTGAAAAATAAATTAAACAGAAAGCAGGAAATGTTCTGTTTCAAGTATGCAAAAGGTTATCCAGATATGAGCCCCCTAGTCCGCAGTTAGTTCATGTTCTAATTTTCGAATTCGTTTCAGTTGACGGATACACTGCGGAAAGTTCTTGACAAGTTTGGAATCTCGACTAAAGAATTCCAGACCCTTTTAGTTCGAATACTTGGCGGGCGACTAACCTCCACCGGCGTAGACTGACCAAGGCAATAACACACCAAACTTCCTCTACTATATTTAATTCAATACAGAGTAGTGAATCGATTCCTCGACTAAAGTAATCGATCCACTACTTCCAATTAAGATTGCTCTATCAAACTATGCAGAGACTGTCCTTCTAGTTTAATGCAGGAATCACAAAGTTTGATCAGGACTCATGCAATTTTGATCAATGTTTCAATTGAGTTTGTGAATCAATCATTCACAAACGGGGTTCATACAACCATTCCAAACATACAAAACCAGGATTCTTCATACCTAGATGAAAAGGGAGTTCACTCCATGAAGAGAAGAGAAAATACCAAGCTTGGAAAAAATCATCATTGGAATGGAAATTTGCTCCAAGCTGGAAATCAGCAATCCGAGGATGAAAGATTGAGCTCCAAAGTCCTTAGATTGCTCCAATTCGTTCCCCTGGTTATTCTTCGTCACTTTCTCTCTCTAGGGCTCTTCTGGCTGTTTTTGAACTTCAAAAACCGGATCCCTTCCAATTTGCCCGAGCTGGCCTTATATACGCTGGGAATTCGCGAGTTACGGTCAAAGTTATGGCTGCAACTCCCTTGTCCAACCCGTAACTTTCCATCAAACGACGACGCTTCTGCACTTCGTAAACCAATTATTACGGCTTCTAAGGAGAAGTTACGGTCCATACCATAACTTTGAAGGGAGGGCGTAACTTTAGAAAATCTCATGAATCCATGTCTCCATTCCACTTAATATTACAGGTTGTGTGGGGAAGTTACAGTTCAAACCATAAATTTCGAGCTCTGGCCGTAACATTTTCCTGCTCTCTACCCAATCACTTCAAAACGTGCCAAAACTCGCTCCTTCGCACCCATTCACGTACTAGGACCTGAAACATCATAAACCAACTCAACCTAGCATAAAATAGGCCACGAAAGCCAAAATGAAAGCGTAACCAATCAAGAAATGACGAGAAAAACTTGTCCAAATATAGTGTTATCAGCTACCTCGATAAGCATCAACCTTAGAGCTTCTAGAGTGACGTTCGTATTCAACTCTCGAAATGGTTTTCCATCCACTCGAACCTTCTTCTCTTGTGAAGAATCCTCTAGAACCTTTCTGATTTGGAGGTGTTGAGGCTCAATGTAATCATCGTTCTTCTTGAATACCCGCAGACAATGAAGAACAATTAGGAGACTATGAAAACTTCTTAAAGTGGCATCTTCTTGAATACCCCCACGGCTCAACCAATCCTCCTGCCTTGTCACTGACAAACACATATGGAACAATAGGGCCAAGAAGATGTTGCAAATGCGTCAGAAGCCATTGGTATGGCTCCTTCGTCTCGTCGTACACTAGTGCAGAGGCAATGACAAAGTTCAATCCCACTAGTGTCATGTTGACAATCTCAACCCAAGGCATATCATTCTTATTGGTCTTGTATTTTGCATCTATCATGATCACAACATCACTACTAACTCAGGGTGTGCCAGGAACAAGTGTGTAAGCACGTTACGATCGTCCATATACTACACATAGTAAATCTTCTACTAAGTCAAGAGGAGAGTATATGTACTGTAAGGTTGTCATCTGACCAAGCTCTTCTTTCCTTATCTTTTGCAACTACTTATAAATCTGTTTTTTTGCTGTGGGTTCCTTGTGCCCCTTTTCTCTCATTCACTCCCTTGTGGATATTCCTTGGTGGGACACCGGCTGATCTCAGATGTCTGATGTATTGCTTATCATCAGTAGTCAAAACATTCCTTCCCTTTGGTCCCTCTGTAAAAAGCTCCAACTGATGATTGTGGAAACCCAAATCAGCACCAGGATTCTTTATATCTGTCACCCCTAGGATCAACCAATATCCATCATCGGACCACTCAAGCTTGATCTAAAACTCGCACCCCAACTTTCAGAAGCAGCAAGATGCATCCTTTCCTTAGCAAGATGTCACCCCTATAATCCATATAGCAATCTCAGTAGCTGCTTCATATGCTTGCAAATTCTTAGTGTATTTCACGCAATCAATGAAATTCGAGGTGTAATCATGGCTATCTGGATTATAACTACCAATATCCTGCAATATTATAAGAATTTATAAGTCCAAAAATGTAAAAAGAACTTAACATTCTCTATATATTCAATTTAACTAGTACTCTACGATAAATTTAAAATTTCATAACTAAATTTAATTTAACAATTATCATAACTTCACATGCAAAATCTATTATTTATACAATAAATCTAATCTTAATTTCTCAAGCAAATCTAATTTTAATTTTCTAGATTTAAGGCCAAATCTAATCTTAATTTCTAATGCAAAATCATTCAGCTCCAAAAATAATTATGCAAATAAATTTAGAAATTTATATAAACCAAAATCAACAAATTATCTAATGGAACGAACCATAAATCATATCAAAAGTATAAAAAAAATATTGATATAAACCAAATTTCAAAAAAAAAAAAATGCTCAACCTAAGGCAAGTTATAGTTGATCCATGGTGCAACTGCAACTTAGTTATGGTTGGTCCATGCTGCAATCGCAGCTCACTTACGGTTCTACCATGGGCCAACCGCAGCTCACTTGCGGTTCCACCATGGATCAACCGCAGGTCACTTGTTGTTCCACCATGGGCCAATCGCAGCTCACGAGACAAATGATTCAAATGTCATACCGACGATTCTGGACCCAGAATGATGATGATGGGTGCTTACTCTCCGTGGATAATGTTTTTTTCCCCTTTTCTTAGTCTAAGTGGTGTGATTCGGGTCCAATTGTACACATGTTGCCCCTCATTTCTTGATAGTTTGACTTTGCATTTCATTATCACTCGACATATTTCACGCTAATTTGTGCTTGTTTTGATACATTTCAGGTCCTAGCACGTGTGGAAAGGTCGAGGACGAGTTTCGGGACGATTGGAGGTTAAAAAGCGCAAAACCGAAGAAAACTCCAAAGTCACGACCGTGACAATTGCCTCGAGACCGTGAAGCGCAAGCGTCCAGGAACCATCCGCAGTTCACGGTCAGAGATGCGAGTTCACGGAGCTCGGACCGAGAACTAGAACCATAAATCGTGAACCGCGAAGCGTCTAGAGGGGTTTCAGAGGTTACTGACGCAAAGGCAGTTCATGATCGCTAAGACCGTGAACTGGAGCCATGAACCGTGAACCCCAGAAGTGAAGCAGTGCATTTTGATTCAAGATTGGAGTTCACAGACGCGTTCTGATGTTCACGGCCGTGAACTGGGACCGTGAACTAGGTGCGCGGCTGGGTATAAATAGAGAGCTGGAAGGAGGAAGAAGGGGTTTTTTTAGTAGGTTTTTAGTGTAGAATAATGAGAAGGCTTGGAAAGGTAAATGGATTTGACACTAATGAGAAGGCTTCACCTAGGTTGCTCCCCCTAGCTAACAACTATGACTTGTCGGATCGAATGATCACGTGTGGTAAGGTGGTTGTAAACTGTAGGGAAGTGCAACAAATAGCCAAACGCCACTCTCTCGGTCTCTATGTCAAGAGAATTCGATTCAAGCCACCAAAGTAGCTCTCTTGACCTATTGACTAAGGGTTTCCAGGACTTCACCCTCGAATCGAAGTTTGGATGGCCAATTACAACTAACCCTAGGTGCTAATACGAACAAAGAGGGGTGCCCTACATCAACATAGACAGGAGACAATGATTTGCCTAAGACAACCAAGCTTTACAAGGCTCCTCAAAGAAAGGGGGTTTTCTCTCTACCTAGGTTGTAATGGCAAATAGATTGATAGCCAAACACACAACACAATCTTTCATGAAAATACCTCTACATTCACATTAAATCACATCCCCACACTAATCATTCAATCCATACAAACATTCACATAATTGTAGCTAGGGATTACAAACACCCAAGAGAAAGAATGGACTACTCCATGCTAGGAGAAGGGGAAACCCAAGAGAGAAGAAGGAAAATCATCATGGAGATGCTAGCCTTGCTCCTTGTGTTGAAGAGATCCTCCTTGGGTGGGGGGGGGAGGAGGAATTCCCAAATCCTTGCTTTAGGATGAAACACTAGATTCTAAGAAGAAGAAGAAGAAGAAGAAGAAGAAGAAGAAGAAGTTTTTCACACTAGGTCTCTCTCCTTGTCACCTTCAGCTCAAACCCCCCTTTTATACCCAGATCGGGCTCAGATCATGGTCTCAGTTCACAGTCGTGAATTGAAAGAACGGACCGTGATCTCAAATCAAAACACGCCGCATCACTAAGTTGAGTTCACGGGGAATGGCGTGAGTCCATGGTGTTACGACCGTAAAATGACTTGAGTCCAGTGAAAGTGAAAAATGCTTTGGATTCCTGGAGGTTCACGGATAGCGGCTCCAGTTCACGTTCCTAGTGACCGTGAACTCAGAACTCCCACCATGATCTGCTGCTGCTTCCACCCTTTGACTTGATTTTCTCCCTATATTCCAACTATCGAATCCGGGGTTGCTTCCACCTGCCATAGTCTGAAAAACACCAAAACGAGGCAAAACCTGGCGTAAAACCAAACCTCTCAGAGTAAAAATGCCTCAAACGACTAAGGGAACCGGGAGTAAAAAGTGTACAAATGAGCCCGAATCACTCTCCCACACTTTGATGTTTGCTTGTCCCCAAGCAAAACATTTTCAACCAAGGTGATATCTCAACCAAACAAAATAACTTGGGGACATATCAAAATGCACAAAGTGCTGAATCTCAATGGCTATGGGGTATCAACACATGAATCGTTGCAAGCAATACCAGCATCCACCACAAATGACATTCGAATGCATCAAGAATGGGCAAATGAAAAGTTCTAACCCTATTCACTAATCAGTGCAATTCTCGACCGGAATACTCACCAACCACAACTAACCATGCGTAGAACTCAATTCCAAGGAACAAACGATAGCTCAACATAGGTCCTCACCGAGATAAGATATGAACATGCAAAACAAGAATGAATCACTCACTCTCGACCAGTGGGGTTAGGACCTTTTGGTGCAAAAGATATGCACAATCATCAACACTCAGCCCTATCGTCTCTCTACCACGGCGGCAACCTATAAATGCTAGAGTTCACATGACGATTGTCATCACTAGCTTGTCTAGAGGTGTTAGACATGGGTTCAAATGACTGGCAATTGTCTTGGACATGGGGAAAGGCTTTTTGGGTAGTGGAGAACATGGCACGAGGTCCTAAATCTTCAACCTAAAACCAAAGGTTCTATGGTTTCAACTAAGAACCTTTCCTACAATCGATGGCCACTAGCATCGGCCAAAAACCACACTTCTCTTCTTCCAAAACACTACCAATCACGAACTACACGCATGGCTTGGTGAATGAAAGTTGGAGAATTTCCCGGGGTAGGAGGTTTGAGCTTCAAGGGAAAACAAAACAAAACACGCGCACATTCTCGCTCGAGGCGAGGTTATTACGCATAACAAAGTTTCACATTACGGTTCCAAGGAAAGAAATCACAAAGTACTAGTTCACACACTAAATAAGGAGAAAATAATAAATAAAAAAAGAGTTCAGAGTTTGCAAGTGTAGAAGTGGAGCGAAAGAAATTGGCTCTACCACATGTCTCACTCGAAGACTACCTCATGGTGGGTCCAAGATCACTCCTCGTCGTTCGAAAGGACACCCTGGCATCGAGCAATCCTCTCAAGGAGGTCGGCAGATCGATTGAGCCGAGTGGCGACTCCCACATAGTGTGCCTCGAGGCGATCCACTCGCTCGTCGAGGTGGGGTCTGGAAGAGGAAGGTCCAGCTCCGGATGATGATGACGTTGCTCATGATGATAGTGTGTTGCGCCGACGGAAGCCTGGAGCTCTGGTGGGTAGCTGCTATGGGGGAGGAACCCCTGGTGGGAGGGAAAGTCCCTCAATATAGCTAAATGATCCGAAGACTCGAAGAAACTTCATGGATCTTAAGGTGTCCTCCCCAAACCCCATGGAGTGGCCTTCCTTTTTGCAGCACTCAAGGTTGACATTGAAATGTCGAGCTAGGTGGGTGATGTAGGGACCCAAAGATGTGACGTAGCTTCGAATTCCACTAATGGCCCTGCTGAAGGAGGTTGCCTGAACCGAGCCAAGATGAAGATGACTGGATGGATCCACCATGAAGGTGAATGCTAACAAGGCTCTCACGATGATCTTGTTCACGCACATGTAGCTTTCGTAAAGAGAATGAGCAAGGAGTGTGTTGATGACACGCCAATGAGGCTTGAGCGTAGATGTCAAAGTGCGGGATGAAGCAAATCGAGTTTGGCGCATCTCCGGGAGGCAAAACTTCTTGAAAGCGAATTGCTCATCGAAATCTTTGATGGCATCCCCCTCCAACTCTACTCCTGACCTCACGGGGACTCTCATGGCTCCAGCAAACTGGTTAAAAGACAGTATTCGAGGCACACCTCCCAAATGGAAATTAACGGAGCAAGTCAGTTGCCCCAACAGGTTCTTCTCCCTAAGGATGCATAAAGTGTTGAATAACTCTACACACAGCTCCGTGTAGATGTCATCTTCCAACTTGAGAAGATGGCGCCATTGTGGGTGTGCTACAACCTCTCTAATGATATCTCCATAGTGAGGGCCATCGAATAGAGTGAAATTGAGTTTCCAGTGTGCTCAGGTCGAAGACCGTGCCCAGAACCTCACTTCCTTTTCAATGTTCGACAACCTTCTTAGCTCTATCAAGTACAGGTGGCTCATATCAACCATCCTACAACAACATCCAAAACATACATCATACGTGGAAATATATGTCAATCACACGGCTAAGGGGAGAAAATAATTCCCCCCACACTTTGGCTTCCACTACGGTTGACTCACTCCTACTGTCACTCTAGAAAATGGCCAAGTGAAACCACTTCCCAAAGCGTATAGCGGGTTTGGGTTTTAATGTCAACCCGGGTCCTAGATGTGGACTACTCAGTGAATTCTTATTATCTAGCAATAAAACTTAAGTGCAGGTTCAAACAAACAAAAACACAAAGCAACTAAACGGTTGTTTTCAGGTTAAGAGAGGTCACCCAGATATGGTTCCCCCTAGACTGCAGTTAAGCCGGATTGCAATTACCAAGTTCAATTTCTATGATAGCTATACTGCGGAAGGTTCTTAAGCAGTCTGAAGTCTCGACTAAAGGTCTCCAGACCATCTCAATCTGAGTCTCTAGCGGGCAACTAACCTCCACCGGAGTAAACAGATTGAGGCCCTAACGAAAAAAACCTCCACTACCGAAGTAAATTCGGTACAGAATAGTGAACTGGCTCCTCGACTAAAGTCGCCAATTCACTACCTTCAATTAAGGGTGCTCTATCAACCTAGGCAGATATTCTCATTCTAGGTTAAAGTAGAAACAACAGGAATTTCATCAGGATTCATGTCATTCAATCATTCAAACCTCAATTGAATATAATCAAATCATAGAATCTGTACTTGGGTTCATACAATCAAACCTAACATACAAATATAAGGTTTCCCATACCCAGATGAATGAGAGAACTACTCCATGGAGAAAGAAGCAAAAGCAGATTCAGACGCGGAAATCATACTGTGAAGGATGGATTTCTGCTCCTGGACGTTGATCGGCACTCCTCCAAGCTCAAGCCAAGCTCCAATGGTGATGAAGATAAAGCTAGGGCACTTGGGAACTCTTGTTCGTCGCTTTCTCTCTCTAGGAATCGCTGTCTCTCTAAAACTCGAATCCCCTTCTCTTTTGGCTGAAATCTGCCTAGAAGGGCATCACTGGGCAAAACACGGTCGAGGGCACGACCGTGTTCTGCTCCAGCCCGCCCGTGCCCTTGCCAAGTGGTACATACACGGCCAGCCTTTGGGGAAAACACGGGCGTGTTTGATGATGGACACGGTCGTGTTCTGGGTCAGTCTCGCCCGTGTTTTGAGCTAGTGTTTGTCAGTCTTGGATCAAGCCTCGGCAGTAAAAATAAGGTCTAGGAACACGGCCGTGCTTTGATTTAGGCGTGCCCGTGTTTTGGCTCCAGCTCGACCGAATGACTTCCGAATACCCCAAAACTCGTGCTTAGCCTTTCCTTCGACATCTGGGACCTGAAATATGACAAATTAGCACAACCCAGTGACACGCCAAAACACAACATCAAACTGCGACCAAGTATAATCGCAGTCCGGGAATGCAGTAAAATGGCAAGTTCTATTATCAACCCGGGGTCTAGATCTACTGCTTACTCCGTGAGTATCTATTATCTAGCCAACTAAGTTAAGTGTTTGTTGTTTAAAGCAAAAGCAGAAAGAAAGCAGGAATTGGTACGTTTTTCTCAGGCAAAGAAGAGTCACTCGGGAATGAGTCCCCCTAGCTCCTTAGTTAGGTTTCAATTGTAATTTCCCTGGGTTGATTTACTGTTGATTAGACTGCGGAAAATCCGACAGTAGCTTGGAATCTCTTAAGCTGACCAAGCTCTCTCAGTCTAACTACCCGGCAGACGACTAGTCTTCACCGGGATAAAAAGCTGAAGCAATAAGCACAGAATTCCACTACTAGAATTGAATTCCAGTACAAAGCAGTAAACTGGCTAACTCTCGTATAGCCAATCTCCTACTACCGAATGATGAGGCTCTAACAACCTAACCAGATTCAATCTATCTCAGGTTGCAGTAGAAATCAGGAAAAGCTTATCAGACTTCAATTGACTCAATAAACATGCATCATTCGATTAAAACCAAGCAGTAATATCATCCCAAGTCATTACAATCAAATCCCTAACACATAGAACTAGGGTTCTTCATACCCAAATGAGAGAAGGGTTCTACTCCATAGAGAGAGAGGGGAAAACAGAATACAAAGCAGTCATACTCATAAAAATGGGAAGAATCTGCTCTGGGATGATGATTTCCACTCCTATGACGATCTCCAAGCTCGATTTGATGAAACCCAGCTCCGAGATAGCTTCTAGGATGTGTTCTTCGTACTTTCTCTCTCTAGGGCTCTGTTTTTGCTCTGAAAATCCGATTCCTCTCACTTGCAGCACGAAATTGGGTAAAAACCAGAAATTCCCGACTCACACGGGCAGGGTCACACGGTCGTGTGGCATACCTAGTTGCCCGTGTGAGGTCAAAATGCCGCGTTCCGAATAATTGGATTTCAGGCTTCTTACACGGCCAAGGTCACACGGCCGTGTAGCTCACCAAGCCTGGCCGTGTGAAGCCTCGCAGAATTCCACACGGCCAAAGTGCAACTTCACACGGCCGTGTGACTTTCAGGGCTGGCCGTGTGAAGGCTCGCACAATCCCACACGGCCAAATTAGTCACTTGCACGGCCGTGTGGCTTCTGTGTGTGCCCGTGTGGCTTCCTTTTTGACTTGCCTCACGCCCGATCTTCGTCCAATCGACCCCGAACTCGCTCCTAAACCTTCATTCACGTGCTAGGACCTAAAATATCACAAACAAACACAACCTAGCGTGAAATCAGCCTAAAACACGAGAATTACCATCTCAAACGGCTCCAAAATAGGGGTAAAAACATGTGCAATTAACGTCTTATCAAACTCACCCACACTTCACCGTTTGCTTGTCCCCAAGCAAACCAAGTCAGACACAAGGTAAGCTCACATATTTCAATCATACCAACACTGGGGACAAATCATATAGGCACAGAAACACGTGAATCATACTGGCTTTCAAACATCAACGCATGAACAACCTCAACAGCAACCTGGACAACCACCACAGAAGACATTCGAGTGCAGCAAAATCGAGTAAAGGAGGAGTCTCCCTACTGTTCATCAACCAACCTAGACTTGACTCAATCAATCACTCAAGACAGTCAACTAATGCATAAAACTCAAGACATCAGAATCAAGACCGAGCCATCTAGGTCCTCACCGGGTAAAGAGTGTAAAGAACAAGGAAAAGAATCGCTCACTCTCGACCAGTGGGGTCAGGACAATTTGATGCGAAAAATGTGTATACTAATTCTCTCAATTCCTAACATCTCTTCACCATGACGGCAGCCTCTAAAGGTTAGAGTTCACATAAATGGTTGTCATCACTAACTAATCAGGAGGTCTTAGACACAGGTTCAAATGACTGGCTAGGGTCTTGGACATGGGGAAAAGGCCTTTTAGGTGGTGGAAGTATTCATAGCACAAGGTTCCACAATTCCAAACCCAACAAACTCACAGTCAATCAAACCAGTACTTTCTTTCTGCTATTCTGCATTACTCAAATTCTTCAGAGAACAAGAGTGAAGGAGGTCACATAAATACCAGTATTTCTAAGCCAGACTCCTAAGAAACACTACTTACTGGGCACTATTCAGATTTGTGGTGGTGGCTCTCTTTTGCTTTCATTTTTTTCTTTGTTTTCTTTCATTTTTTTTTTCATTTCTTAAGAGAACCACCACCTCTGCACATTTTCAAACACCTGCCCAACTTTTTAAGAACTACCTCCAACTCTCACGTTACATTTAACAAAAACAGTAGAGAACATGTAAAAATCACTCTGTGGAACCTTCTAAAAGATGCAAAAGGGTGAACTTTTCATTGAAGACCGAAAGAAAGGATAACACACGGCTCAAAGAGGCTGACTAGGGGATATGACATATTAGGACAGTCAATTTGGTCGTGGGCTAATCCTATGCCTCCATCATCTTAGCTAATGATAACGTGAATGCTACACATCATGGAAGAGGGAACTATCGCACAAGAAAGAAACGAGCAGGCTCAAATCTCACATGGCTACCTATATGCTCTATCTTTCATTCTGATTCCCTGAACTAGATGCATAAGAGACTGTCAAGAACAAGTAATCAATCCAAGTCACAGTTGGTAATCAAACAGTTGAAAAACTGAACCCTACACAATTCTACTGCATGTCTCAATCCTCATTATAGGTTGTCCTAATCACCATCCAGTTGTCATGCATTAATCCGAAAACCATTCAATTCACCAATCAAAACACAGTGCCAATATGATCAAACAGCCGTACTTGGAGCCCTCAAATCTCGAGATTTGGACAGTGGACTAGGCTCCAAGCACACGTATATACATTCCACCGATACAAAGCACCCCCCCACACTTAAGGACGACATTGCCCTCAATGGAGCAGAGGGATAGAGAAGGGGAACGAGGTTACCGGATTGAAATGCTGCGGGGGACTGGAAGTGGACCAGTCAGCGTGGGACATATGGAACGAACGGACAGTTCTACACTAAGAGAACATCAAGAACACACTAACACATGTTCGTTAGGGATCAGAGTTGGCCCAGATGGCCACAAAAGAAACAATCCACAAAAGAAAAGAAACAAAACACACGACAAACTCAGTTCAAGCTCCTCAAACACATGGAGCAAACAGAAAAAGTCTAAAACAAAAACACACTGAGGGGCGACAAGTACAGCCTACTCGTCGCCAAGGTTGTCCAGATCGATGTCATTCATGAATGCATCATCATCATCAGTTGGTGGAGGTGGAAGTGGAGAGTCCTCCCTGGGAGTCTTCCAGACTGGCTGCTCGCCCGGTAGCAGCTGGAGCAGATGCCCCTGGACCTCCTGCATGTGCCTAGCTCGGGCCTGCTCCCTCTCGATGCGCGCCAAGGTCACCCCCTGCTGGGTCTCCATCCTATCAAGGCGCTCATCATACGCAATCATCCGGGTCTGGTACTCGGCGTGGTGAGCCGAATACTGCTGCTGAAACTGGATCTGATAGTCGTAGAGCTGCTGATTCTGGAGACGCAGCTGCTCGAACTGCTGAGTGAAGTAGTCCTGGCCGGGGAAGGTGGAACTGCCACCCCCGTACTCGAAGGTGGTGGGGCGGGCGGCAGCAGTATCATCCACATCCTCGGGATGGACCTCCTCATCAGCAGCACCCTCGGGAACCTTCGGCTGGACCTCCTCTGGGATCTGAGGTTGAGGAAACCCCTCGATCCACATAACACCTAGCACTTCTCGAAGCAGGTGCATTTATTGACCGTGAACGGCCAAAGATACTGGTGTCTCCCTGCTCTGTACACCCCAGCAGGGATATCTGGAAGTATGCTGCCAGGCGGGTGATGAGGGGAGTGCAGTGGAGTTTCTTCAGCTCAGAAGCACTCTTGTCAAAGGTCCTCGCCACCACCGAGCCCAAGTGGAGGGGATGATCCCTCTGGCGCATAGACTGGATGAAGTACATGGCTCTCTTGGTGATGGCGCTGGCACTGTCCGAGGCAGGAGTGTAAGACTTGGCCAGCATGTGATGGAGGATGCGGTTGTCGAGCTGCAATGTGCTAGCCTTCATCTTCCCCGCCCTGAAGGGAAGCTGACCTGGCCGAGCGAGGCGGGTGTACAGTGTCCCGAAGTCCACCCCCGCTAGCTCGGTGTAGATCATGGATCGTGGTTCACCGCCGAGCCTGAACTTGACGGCTTCACCGTCCTTCCAATCCTCCGTGTCTGCGTGCTCAAAGGTAGTGTAGAACTCGAGCACGAGCTCGTGGTACATCTTCTCGCGAATGCTGAGTAGGCGGTGCCAGTAGCGGTTGGTGACAATGGGGGAGAGGTACTCGTAGCAGTTCAGCTTCTCCAACTCTCGCTTGGACCAGCAATGATGCTGCCCAAACTTGCAGGCCAGGACGTTCTTAAAACGATCCTGGTGGGGCCCCCTTCTCAAATCTTTAACAAACTGGTGCCAGAGGTTGGGCTTCTTCATGGTCTTGCAAAATAACAACCCAAAGTGGAACCAAAAGAGCCAAGGAAAATGTTAATCATACCCCACACTTAAGAACAGAAAACAGCCGAACCATGGTTTCATCCATAGTTCGGGGGTCAAAAACTCGATCAAACAAGCATAATCGGGGTGGGGGTGCATATTCATGAAAAAGTAGGCAACTCAAGGTTCACAACCATATCAAACACACCCTCAAAGCACATCATTCAGGGTTCCAACCGACTCCCGCAAAATGGTACGAAAACAGGCATTTTATCGAACACCTTGTGTGCACTATTAAGATAAACATGGAATTGACACAATTCTTGCACACAAGGGCTCAAACCAGCAAGGGGGACAATGCCCTACACAATTCGTACATAATCCAAGCATTCCCCTCAATCAATTGCACACAATTCACATGATTCAAAGAGGTTCTCTAAACATGCACCCTAACACCCAATTCTCCATAAAAAACATAGTTAAGGTCAAAATCAAACCTGGAGAATCAAGGAAGCGACGAAAGGCCGAAAAACTGCCCAGAAATGCTCGTCGGAGCCTCGCCGGAGTCTCGCCGGAAATCGACAAGGATGGCGAAAAGTCATGGTTTTCCGGCGAGGGGGAGAGGTTTCCGGCGAGTGAATTTGGATTTTCTGACCACTCGGCCGTGTCGGCCGAATTTATAGGCCGTGGCTCGGCCACACGGCCAGGCTCACACGGCCGTGCGAGGTGCACTTTTGCCTGTGCCGGCCGAGGATTTTCCACACGGCCGTGCTAAAAGCACATTTGGCCGTGTGACTTTTGACGAGAGCTCACACGGCCAAGGGGGATTTCCACACGGCCGTGTCCAATCACAACTAGCCGTGTGGAATTTCACGAGAGAACACACGGCCAAACTATAAATCCACACGGCCGTGTGACTCTCAGGGCTGGCCGTGTGGGCTGCCAGAATTCCGAAATTGAGCTGTTTTCACTCTAGAACGACATACAACTCGTGAACAACCCCTCAAGACTCAAAAAACACAAAAAAATCAAAAGGAAAAAGGTAAGAAAATGCAAACCTAGGTGGGGTTGCCTCCCCACAAGCGCTTCTTTACCGTCTTTTAGCTGGACGCCAGTCGGTGGATGCTCAATGAGGTGAAGGAGCAGGTGCCTTCAAGAGCGGATCCACCTCGCTCTTGAGGTACAGCTTCAAATGGTGGCCATGCACACGACGAATGTGGCCACCAGCATTCGCCAACTCGACTTGGCCATCCGGTAGGATGCAAGCGAGTGAATACTCGGATGGCCAAGGTGGGGGCGGGACCAACTCGTAGTGGTCTCCGGCTTTCTTTTGAGCAGGCTTAGCGGCCTGCAGTTTCGGCCGCCACTCCTCCTTGATCTGTTCTTTCGGTGACGGAGTGGACGGGAGTGGCGACGAAGGTATGGGAGACGGATCCTGCAAAATGGGAGAAAGAGAAGGATACACGACAGACTCGTGCTGCCGGTGAGAAACAACATGCAAAGGCGAAGAAGCAGGGAGAGTATTAGTAATTGAAAATGTTATTCGCTCCTCGCCATCCCTCAAAACTAAGGTCCCATCATGCACATCTATGAGAGCCTTGGCGGTGGCCAGGAAAGGCCTTCCCAGTATAAGGGGCACTTCTGTGTCCTCATTGATGTCCAAGACAACAAAATCCACAGGATAATTGAATTTGCCAACCTTAACCAGAAGGTCTTCCACTATGCCCCTAGGATGCACTACAGATCGGTCAGCTAATTGAAGGCTCATCCTAGTAGCACGGGGTTCACCTAGGCCTAGTTTCTTGAATAGTTTATACGGCATAACATTGATACTAGCACCTAAATCCGCCAAGGACCTCTCTACATGCAAATTATCTATAGAGCACGAGATAGTAAAACTACCTGGGTCCTTCTGCTTCTGCGGAAGCTTGTTCTGCAGAATGGCCGAGCACTCCTCGCTGAGCTCCACAGTGGCCAGCTCGCTCAGCTTCTGCTTCTTTGAGAGAAGATCCTTCAGGAACTTCGCATACTTAGGCATTTGAGATAGTGCCTCCAGGAAAGGTACTTGGACATTCAGCTTCCTAAGCATGGCCATGAAGTTCCCGAACTCTGCATCTAGCCTGTCTTTTTGCAACCGAGTAGGGAAGGGGAGTTGAGGGATATACTCCTTCACTACTGGCTGCGGTTTAGGTGCAGGCACCTCAACCTCCTTCTCTGCTTCTTCTTCAGCCGTTGGAGATGCCGAGGCAGGGGCCTCTCTCTCTTGTGCCCGAACAGGTGGATCAACAGTCATCTTGCCACTCCTGGTTATGATGGCATTGCAGTGCTCATTCGGGTTCTGAGGATGAGGGATGGTCTGACCGGGTAGAGTACCAGGAGCCCTTTGTGCCACTGCTTGAGCCACACTCCCCAGCTGGGTTTGGATATCCTGCAAGACAGCCTTTGTGTTCCTCTGGCCAGCTTCAAGAGCCAGGAATTTACCCGAGGCCTTTTCCATGAACTGCTCGATAGTGTTGAATTTCTGAGCACTAGAACTGGCAAGAGAGCCCACCAAGTCCCGCAATTCAGCCATCGGATCATTCTGCACTGGGGTGGCAGGGGCTGCACCTGGCTGCTGGAAAGGTCGCGGCTGTGATTGAGCAGCCTGCCCCTGCATGGCTGGTAGAGAGACTGCTGCTGCTGCTGGAATTGCCCCTGTCTGGGCTGATATGGCGGCCTCTAGAAGCCCGTGGTCCCTGGGGGACTGGTGGTCTGGAATTTGCCCCACCCCAGGAGAAGTTGGGATGCTGGCGCCACTCCTCGTTGTAAGTGTTGCTGTAGGGGTCGTTGCGCCTAACATTATTGATGAAGTTCACCTGCTCCTGGGTTGTGGTCGATTCCTTCATCGCCTGGCAGTCTTCCACCGTGTGATGGGTGCTCTCGCACCAATGGCAGAGCATCGCCTGCTGCTGTCCGATACCTGCAATCATCCCCGAACGATCGATAGCTGAAACCAGCTTCGATACCACCTGCACAAAATCAGAGGAGTGGTTTCCAATAGAATGTACACCTCGGCTTGGGGCTCTCCTCGACCTCCTAGCAGTGCCCCAATCATACCCGTTCTGTGCCATCTCCTCAAAGAGTTGATTCAGCTGTGGCGGTGTTTTAGTCAGCATGTTCCCGCCACAGACCAAATCAATCAGCTGCTTATCTTCCGGGAAGAGGGCGTGATAGAAGGTTCCCACCTTGAAAGCATCATTGAAGCCATGATTGGGACATCTCATGAAGAGACTGTTGTATCTCTCCCAAGCATCCCTGATGGTCTCATCCTCGTCCTGAGCAAAATGGGTAATTTGCTTCTGTAGGTCCGCCGTCTTGGATGGAGGGTGGTAGCGGGTGAGGAACTTGTCCGCCAGGTTGGCGAACGTGGTGATGGAGCCCGGAGGTCGAGTGTCTAGCCACTCCTTGGCCTGCCCTTCCAGGGTGAATGGGAAGTACCTCAGCTGGATGGCATCTGCTGGGAACCCATTGATCTTGATTCCATCAATGAGCTCGTGGAATCGCCTGAGATGTGATCAAGGGCACTCCCCCTCTTTGCCTCGGAACACCACTGAACCGCGCAACATGGTGATTACAGAGGTGCTCACCTCAAAATTATTGGCTGGGACATGAGGGTGTTGAATGGGTGACCTCATGTCTGCAGCCCTTGCGGTCCAGTAGGATCCCATGGTCTGCTCCCCAGGATTGACCACATCATGGTCCTGTGGGTCAGCCATCTCCTCCTCTTCAGTGATCTGTAGCTGTGCTAGCGCCTCCTCCGCAGCCAGTCGCGCCTTTAGAGCCCGCTTGAAGTTTCTGCAGGTTCGTTCAAGTTCCCGGTCTAGTGGTAGTAGATCTCCCGACTGGCTACGGGTCATGCCCTACCTGCACACAATCAGCAGAAGTAACCCGTGAAGGCACACAGGTGGAAGAGATAAAATGCAGTAAAGAAAAAGCTAGAGTAACAGATTTGCACGTTTCCCCAATAACCTAGAGGGTTCCCCGACAACGGCGCCAAAACACAACACCAAACTGCGACCAAGTATAATCGCAGTCCGGGAATGCAGTAAAATGGCAAGTTCTATTATCAACCCGGGGTCTAGATCTACTGCTTACTCCGTGAGTATCTATTATCTAGCCAACTAAGTTAAGTGTTTGTTGTTTAAAGCAAAAGCAGAAAGAAAGCAGGAATTGGTACGTTTTTCTCAGGCAAAGAAGAGACACCAGGAATGAGTCCCCCTAGCTCCTTAGTTAGGTTTCAATTGTAATTTCCCTGGGTTGATTTACTGTTGATTAGACTGCGGAAGATCTGACAGTAGCTTGGAATCTCTTAAGCTGACCAAGCTCTCTCAGGCTAACTACCCGGCAAACGACTAGTCTTCACCGGGATAAAAAGCTGAAGCAATAAGCACAGAACTCCACTACTAGAATTGAATTCCAGTACAAAGCAGTAAACTGGCTAACTCTCGTATAGCCAATCTCCTACTACCGAATGATGAGGCTCTAACAACCTAACCAGATTCAATCTATCTCAGGTTGCAGCAGAAATCAGGAAAAGCTGATCAGACTTCAATTGACTCAATAAACATGCATCATTCGATTAAATCCAAGCAGTAATATCATCCCAAGTCATTACAATCAAATCCCTAACACATAGAACTAGGGTTCTTCATACCCAAGTGAGAGAAGGGTTCTACTCCATAGAGAGAGAGGGGAAAACAGAATACAAAGCAGTCATACTCATAACAATGGGAAGAATCTGCTCTGGGATGATGATTTCCACTCCTATGACGATCTCCAAGCTCGATTTGATGAAACCCAGCTCCGAGATAGCTTCTAGGATGTGCTCTTTGTACTTTCTCTCTCTAGGGCTCTGTTTTTGCTCTGAAAATCCGATTCCTCTCACTTGCAGCCCGAAATTGGGTAAAAACCAGAAATTCCCGACTCACACGGGCAGGGTCACACGGCCGTGTGGCATACCCAGTTGCCCGTGTGAGGTCTAAACGCCGCGTTCCGAATAATTGGATTTCAGGCTTCTTACACGGCCAGGGTCACACGCCGTGTAGCTCACCCAGCCTGGCCGTGTGAAGCCTCGCAGAATTCCACACGGCCAAAGTGCAACTTCACACGGCCGTGTGACTTTCAGGGCTGGCCGTGTGAAGGCTCGCACAATCCCACACGGCCAAATTGGTCACTTGCACGGCCGTGTGGCTTCTGTGTGTGCCCGTGTGGCTTCCTTTTTGACTGCTAAGAAACCTACTTAATGGGCACTATTAAGATTTTTGGTGGTGGCTCTCTTTTGCTTTCATTTTTTTGTCTTTGTTTTTTCTTTCATTCATTTTTTTCATTTCTTAAGAGAACCACCACCTATGCACATTTTTCAAACACCTGCCCAACTTTTTAAGAACTACCTCCAACCCTCACTTATATAGTTATATTTAGCAGAAACAGCAGAGAACATGTAAAAACCACTCTGTGGAACCTTCTAAGAGATGCAAAAGGGTGATTTTTTTCATATTGACCGAAAGAAAGGGTAACACACGGCTCAAAGGGGCTAACTAAGGGATATGACACACCAAGACAGTCAATTTGGTCGTGGGCTAATCCTATGCCTCCATCATCTTAGCTAATGACAACGTGAATGCTGCACATCATGGAAGAGGGAACTATCGCACAAGAAAGAAACGAGCAGGCTCAAGTCTCACACGGCTACGTATATGCTCTATCTCTCGTTCTGATTCGCTGAACTAGATGCATAAATGAATGTCAAAAGTAAGTGATCAATCCAAGTCACAGTTGGTAAGCAAACAGTTGAAAAACTGAACCCCTACACAGTTCTACTGCACACCTCAGTCATCATAATAAGTTGTCTTAGTCACACTCAAGTTGTCATGCATCAAGTCAAAAGCCATTCAATTCACTAATCACATCCACAGTGCCAATACGATCAAACATCAGGCAAACAGCAGTGCTTGGAGCCCTCAAATCTCGAGATTTGGACAGCGGACTAGGCTCCAAGCACACATATACGTTCCAATTAATACAAAGAACCCCCCCCCCCCCCCCACACTTAAATGCGACAATGTCCTCAATGGAGCAGAGGGAAGGGGAACGATGTTACCGTGAAAGGAGAACAGGAACGGGGACTGAAAGGCAGACCAGTCCAGAGAAGGGGTACCAATCCAAGGCACAGAGCTAAAGACAACAAAAGACACACACTGGGTGAAAGAACCAGAGTACCAGGTCTACAATCCAAGATAATAAAAAAACCAAAAAAAACAAAACAACAAAAACATGGAGTCTCAGTCTGGAACACAAATGAGGTACGGAACCAGCCACTCGCCACTAGAAAGCATCACCACCATTGCCGGTGGGTGGAGGGTACTCGTCCTCAAACCCCGGGGACTGCACGAACGGGTAGTGGACTGCATTCGGGTCCAAGCCCAGGTAGGACATGATGTAGTGCTGGCTTAACATGAGACGACGCCCTCGGTCCCGCTCACGATTGAGGCGGGTGTGAATGCGCTCCTTGCCGGCCAGGATGCGCTCGTTCTGCTAAGCGATGGCCTCCAACTGGTCAGAAATGGGCACCACCACTGGAGGAGGAGAACCGGGAGACGGAGACTTGGGAGCAGCGGAGGGGCTCGCAGGAGCCTAGTCACGACGAACAGCACGACGGGGAACCCGGCGACCCCCAGCTGCGCTCGACTCTGGCTGGTCGCCCGCTGCAGGTAGAGGAGGCTGAGGAAGGCCCGCGATCCAGTGCACACGCCCGTGGCGAGCAACCATGTGCTGGTGGCGGAGGGTGGCCTCGCTGAGGGGGGTTGGTCCGTGGACCAAGGTCATCCCAGTGAAGTCGACCCCGTAGTAGCAAGCCAAGGAGGTGATCAGCGGGCCACATACAAGGTTGCGACTCTGGCTGGTGGCGGCTTTGGTGAACGTCCGGGCGAGCACAAAGCCCAGCTGGATGGTGTCCTCAGAACGACCCATCGCATGCATGAACCATAGTGTCCGGAGTGTGACCCGGTTGGACGAACCTTTGCAGGGTGTGTAGGAATTGGTGAGCAAGTGGTTGAGGATCCGCCACTCCGGACGGAGGAGAGAGGCCCGCGTCTGGCTGGCAATGTACTGTTCATCCACATTGTTCGGCAGGCAAATTCGCTGGAAGTAAGCCTGGGAAGCAAAGTCGGTGGGATCAGAGAGGTCCAAGCGTAGGGGCCGGTCGCTAGAGTGCGGGGAGTTGAGCCGAAGTGCATTGGCGAACTCCCAGTAACTGACGGAGTGCTCCACCCCGCCGAGTGTGAAACGAACCGCATCAGCATGGTCGGCGGACCCCTTCGAGGCATGGCTGAAGGAAGCGTAAAACTCCCAGACGAGCTCCTGGTAGGTCGGGTCGGCGAGACAGAGAAGGCGCCGCCAACCATAGGGGCGAACCACGGCCTCCATCTGCGGCCTGGCATGAAGCGCCTCGAACACCTCAAAATCGAGGTGCAGGTGCTCGGCGATGGTGCGGTTACGGATGTTTCGCAGCAGATGGCGTTGGGTGATGCTCAACTGGTCGAGGTAGGCTTCCATGATCCTGCAAAGCACAAGGAAGTACAAATGGTACACAAGCGAACAGGGTCAATGTTAGGCCAAAACCACACCGGGAGCCTTCATATCGAAAGATATGGACAGTGGACTAGAATCCCGGCGACACAAGCATACCCATCACACGAGAATCACACAACAAAACACACCGGGGACCCTCAAATCGAGCGATTCGGACAGTGGACTAGGGCCCTAGTGAAACAAGCATACCAAAACCGTACTAAATAAGCACCAATCGAGCCACCACACACAAGCACGCATACAAAGCAACATGCAAATGGTAGGCCGAATGACTGAAATCCCGAGGCAAAAATAGAACAAGCAAAGAGCGTCATCGGCTACCCAATCATCCTCAAATCATGCCACAATCACAAGTTCTTCACCTAACTCTAGGTATCGATTCTCCAGAAATAAAAGAAAAGACAATGAGAACACACCTGGAGACGCAAGTAGAGAACACGAGAGAGGTGAAGAAAGTGGAAGAAAACACCCTAAGTCGCCGGAAAACACACCGGCGACTCGCCGGAGAACTCGCCGCTGGCAACCCAACCTCGGCCAAACAAGACCAAATCTCTGGGGATTGTGCTCCTTGACGCCAGGAGCATGGGGGCGGTCACGGTTTGTGATTTTGAGGTCGGGAGAGGGAGTTATGGCCGGAAAATCGAAGGAGAAGAGGAAAAGGCCGAGTTTCCGGCGAAAGAGGCGGTGAGGATTTTGAAAAAAATGAATCTGGTGGGGGGGGTCTGAAATCAACTTTTATAGGGGGGGAGGGAAAAACACGGGCGGGCTTGTTTTTACTGCCGCGGCCGTGTTCACCCCCTTTGAAAACACGGGCAGGCTGGGACCAAAACACGGCCGTGTTTTGGAAGCCTAGCGCCCGTGTTTTTACTGCCGCGAGCAGTGCAGGCCAAATATAAAAATACGGGCGGGCAGGAGGGAAAACACGGCCGTGTTTTCCTCCCCTGGCGCCCGTGCTTTTAGTGCCGAGCCCAATCTGCCTTTTTTCAAAATTCCAATTTCAAACCACCAAGACTCATTCGTGCCCCGGCTCTAAAATTTACCCAATCACACATTAAAAAGAACCGCCCGAGGCACGAAATACTTTCCAGACAGACTCCAGACATACTCAAAGACTCAGAAACCGAAAAAAATGAAATAAATAAAATAAAACAAAGGGTAGAAATGCAAACCGTGGTGGGGTTGCCTCCCCACAAGCGCTTCTTTACCGTCTTTTAGCTGGACGCCCATGGCAGAACTAAGGGTCCGCGAAGTCCACTGCCAACTCCGCACGTTCGACCTCGCCTCCCAAGTAGAGTTTGAGATGGCCATTCACTTTAAATGGTTCAGTCTGCGGGTTGGAAATCTCGATCGTGCCATACGGGAACACCTGTGTGACCGTGTACGGTCCAGACCACCGGGAACGGAGTTTTCCGGGAAAGAGCTTCAGGCGAGAGTTATAAAGGAGAACTCGATCACCAACCTGGAACTCTTTCGGACCCCGCAACCGTGCATCGTGCAGACGCTTAGTGCGCTCCTTGTATAGCTTGGTGTTCTCATAGGCGTGATAACGCCACTCCTCCAGCTCCAGCATCTGCATTTTGTGCTCAACACCTGCACACTAACATCCAAGTTTAGCAGCTTAAGGGCCCAGAAGGCCTTGTGCTCTAGCTCCACGGGCAAATGGCATGCCTTTCCATAGACAAGCCGGTACGGTGAGGTACCAATGGGCGTCTTGTAGGCAGTGCGGTATGCCAATAGAGCATCATCGAGCTTGGTGGACCAATCCTTGCGGGATAGATTCACCATCTTCTCCAGGATGCGCTTGAGCTCCATGTTCGTCAGCTTGGCCTGGCCACTTGTTTGGGGATGGTAGGCCACGGACACCTTATGAGTTACACCATAGTGAGACAGCAACTTATCGAACTGGCCCTAGAAATGGGTGCCTCGGTCGCTTATGATGGCTCTAGGTGTCTCGAACCGGGAGAATAGCTGCTTTAAAAAACCACAAACACGTCTAGCATCATTAGTGGGCAAAGCTTGCGCCTCAGCCCACCTAGAGACGTAGTCAACAGCAACAAGGATATAGGTATTACCAAAAGATGGGGGGAAGGGGCCCATGAAGTCGATTCCCCAGACATTAAAAATCTCACAAGTTATAAAGACATTCTGGGGCATCTCATCACGGGCAGAGATGTTACCTGACCTCTGGCATTGGTCGCACCTGCGTGCGAAGGTGTCTGCGTACTTGAAGAGCGTGGGCCAGTAGAAGCCCGACTATAGCACCTTCCTCGCTGTGCGGTTTCCTCCGTGGTGACCGCCAGTAGGTCCTTCAGGACAGTGAGATAGAATGCCCTCCATCTCACTCTCCATAATACATCGACGGATTATCCCGTCGGCTCCGATCCTAAAGAGATGAGGGTCATCCCAGAAGTAGTGATTCAGGTCGGAGAAAAATTTCCTCTTGGCGTGGGTTGTCATCCCCTTGGGCAGCTACTGGCCCACCAGACAGTTCGCAAAATCGGAGTGCCAGGGGGTGACACTCTCCACCAGGCACATCATCATCACTCTCTCATCTGGGAAGGATTCGTTGATCTCCTCCTCGAGGTTATCCGCAGGGGATGCGTCCAACCGGGAGAGGTGATCGGCTGCAACATTCTCCGCTCCCTTCTTGTCCCGAATCTCAATGTCAAACTCCTGCAACAGTAAGATCCATCGTATGAGCCTAGGCTTAGCATCGGCCTTGCTCATTAGGTATCGAATCGCGGAGTGATCCGTATACACGGTCATATGGGACAAGACCAGATAAGGACGAAATTTGTCGAAGGCAAACACCACTGCGAGCAACTCCTTCTCCGTGGTGGTGTAGTTCTCCTGGGCATCATTCAGGGTCTTCGAGGCGTAGTATATAGGTCGGAAGTGTTGATCTCGCCTCTGCCCCAAGACAGCTCCAACAGCAAAGTTACTGGCGTCGCACATCAGCTCAAATGGTAGTGACCAGTCAGGAACAACCATGATAGGAGCTTGGGTGAGCTTCTCCTTCAAGGTTGTAAACGCCGCTGTGCATGCATCAGTGAACTGGAAGGAGGCATCCTTCTCTAGAAGCTTATTCAGGGGCAGGGCGATCTTCGAGAAATCCTTGATGAACCGCCTGTAGAACCCTGCATGGCCTAAAAAACTCCGGATCCCCTTAACAGATGTAGGAGGAGGCAGCTTGCTGATAGTCTCGATCTTTGCTCTGTCCACCTCAATCCCCATCTTGGAGATCTTATGCCCAAGAACTATGCCTTCTCGAACCATGAAGTGACACTTCTCCCAACTCAGTGCCAGGTTCGTTTCTTCACACCGTTTAAGGACAAGCTCCAGGTTATAGAGACAGTGAGAGAATGAGTCTCCATAAACCGAGAAATTGTCCATAAACACCTCCATAATCTCGCCGACCAGACGGTCAAAGATGGCGAGCATGCATCGCTGAAAAGTGGCCGGGGCATTGCATAGCCCGAATGGAATCCTCCGGTAGGCAAATGTGCCGAAGGGGCAGGTGAAAATGGTCTTCGCCTGGTCCTCCGATGCAATAGGGATCTGGAAGTACCCGGACATCCCATCCAGGAAACAGTAGAACTCGTGCCCCGCCAGTCTCTCCAGCATCTGGTCAATGAATGGCAGTGGGAAGTGGTCCTTCCGAGTGGCGTCGTTGAGACGCCGGTAATCAATGCAGACATGGTACCCAGTCACCGTGCGCATCAGGATCATCTCATTCTTCTCGTTAGGAACCACAGTCATCCCACCCTTTTTGGGTACCACCTGGGTGGGACTGACCCACTCGCTGTCAGAAATGGCAAAGATGATCCCCGTGTCCAGCAGCTTCACGATCTCTGCCCGAACCACAGCCTCCAGGTTTGGTGTCAGTCTTCTCTGTGGCTGTCTCACTGGCCGCATCTCATCCTCCATCAGTATCCGGTGGGAGCAGAAGGAAAGGCTGATCCCCCGGATATCTGTGATCTTCCACGCTAGAGCACGCTCGTGCTGCTTGAGCAAGGCCACCAGTCTGTCCTTGTGCTCTGGTGTGAGGGACGAGCTGATGATGACTGGAAGCTTATTCCCCTCCCGGAGAAATGCATACTCCAAATGAGGGGGGAGGGGCTTAACCTCCAGCTCTGGTGGTTCCTCCAAGGAAGTAGTGATGCGGGGCGAGGATGAGATCGGTTTGAACAGCCGGTCGCCCTCCAGGGATGTGCCACTCTCCAACTCGGCCAACTGCTCCGCCAGCTGCGGCTCCTGGGATGCCTGCTCACCTAGCAAAATACAACGCTCAAGAGCATCGTCAGTACCCGCACTCGTTATAGCGAGTGCGGTCTCAAAATCAGCAAGCACATCACAGTAATCTATGTCATCATGCAAATGAGAGTGTTTCCCATTCTCAGACACAGAAAAAGTAGCTTGTTCATCACCAGCACGCAGGATCAATTTACCACTATGCACATCAATAAGCGCCTTGGCGGTGGCGAGAAACGGTCTACCCAAAATCAAAGGTACATCCACATCCTCATTTATATCCAAAATAACAAAGTCAACAGGATATGTGAATGCACCCACATTAACAAGCAAATCCTCAATAATACCCCTAGGATGCACGATAGAACGATCAGCTAACTGAATGCTCATCCTAGTAGCTCTAGGTTCACCTAGGTCTAGCTTCTTAAACAATTTGTAAGGCATGACATTTATGCTAGCGCCTAGGTCTGCCAAGGACTTTCCTACATGCATGCTGCCAATAACAAGAGGGATAGTGAAACTCCCTGGGTCTTTACGTTTCTCGGGCAGCTTGTTCTGAAGGATGGTAGAACACTCCTCGCTCAGCATCACTGTCGAAAGATCCCCAAGTTTCTTCTTGTTGGTGAGGAGCTCCTTCATGAACTTGGCATACTTGGGCATCTTTGACAGTGCCTCCACAAACGGCATGCTGATGTTGACCTGCTTCAACATTGCCATGAACTTGGCAAACTCAGTCTCCAGCTTGTCTTTATGTAGGCGAGTGGGGAAAGGAAGCTGAGGTACATGCTCCTTAACCACTGGCTGTGGTTAGGGAGCAGGTGTTTCTTTGTCTCCCCCCACTTCTGCATTATCAGCTGAAAGTGTTGAAGCAGGTAGTGGCTCATCTCGACTGGGCTGGGCAGGAGCAGCAGATATGGTCTTGCCACTCCTGGTAGTGATGGCATCTAGCTGCTGGTGCTGGTGAGGCTCACGAGGATTCGGAATAGTGGTGGCAGGTAGAGTCCCCGGTGCCCTGGTAGTGTTTTGGCGAGCCAAGCTACCCATCTGGTTCTGCGGATCTTGCAAAATGGCACCTTGGTTCCTCTGACCAGCCTCCAGTGAGGCTAAGCTCTGGTCCAACCTCATGACAGTTGCCTGAGTGGTAGTCATGAATGAAGCTAGAATATTTTCCAGCTTCGTCATCTGATTATCTAGAGCCGGAGCTGTTGCTGGCTCGGCATACTGACGCTGGGGCTGCTGGAATGGTTGCCCCTGCCTAGACTGGTAGGGCTGCTGCTGTGGGGCTGGCCCCTATCTAGCCTGGAAAGGCTGCCTCTGCTGAAAACCACCAGCTGGTGCAGGGAAACCAGGTGGTTTACTGGTGTTGCTATTCCAAGAGAAATTGGGATGCTGGCGCCACCCCTCATTATATGTATTGCTGTAGGGGTCAAAGCGTCGAGCATTGGCGATGAAGTCCAACTGCTCTTGGGGGGTAGTTGACTCCCGCATAGTCTGACAGTCTTCCACCAGATGATTTGAGCTCTCACACCACTAACATTGAGCTACCGGAGGTGTAGCCAGAACTCTGCCCGGAATAAGACTGTTGGGCTGCTTCAATGTCTGCACTAACTCGGCCACCTGCTGCTCGAGCCCAGATCTGGCCTCCATGGCGTGCACACCACGGTCCCTGGAATTTCTGCTTCTGCTGCTCTGCCCCCAGGAATGATCTCTAGAAGCCAAGGTACTGATCATCTGGTTCAGTTCGGGTGGAGTCTTAGTAAGAATATCCCCTCCTGGGCATAGAGACTCAATCACCCTCTAGCTGTACGGAGAGAGAGCACTGTAGAAGTTCCCCACTGTGAATGCATCACTGAAGCCATGATGGAGACACTGCCAGAAATATCCCATGTACCGCTCCCATGCATCACGAAGTGACTCGTCTGGCTCTTGGCGGAAGTGAGTGATCTCCCGCTGGATCTTTGTGGTCTTGGATGCTGGGTAGTACCTGTGCATGAACTTATCAGCCAGATCATCCCAAGAAGTGATGGACAATGGGGACTGGGTCTCCAACCACCTCTTGGCATTCCCCGCCAGAGAATGGGGGAAGAGGTAAAGGCAGATTGCATCATCAGGGACACCGTTCAGCTTGAACCCGTTCGTCAGCTGCAGAAAACGGGAAAGATGTACCCTTGCCTCCTCATCCTTCAAGCCATGGAACTGGATAGAGGATGTAATGAGTTGAATCCAGCATGGCTTGATCTCGAAATTGTTCGCTGGAATAGGTGGGTAGAGGATGACCGGGTGGATGTCAGCAATCTGTGGAGTGTAGTAGTACTCCAAGGTGGGACCCGGCGACGGTGGATGATGATGAACCCCATCTGCCTGGGGTATGGGGTTGTTCCCCAAGACCTGATTCACCAGGGGGGCCTGTTGAGGATTCCCCTGATGTGGATTGTAATCTCCTTCCATCTCGGACTCGTTCTCGGACTCGCTGCTCAAATGGCCATCTATGCGCTCCTCCGTAGCCAGTCTAGCTCGCTGTTGTCTCCTGAGTTGGCGATAGGTGTGTTCAATCTCTAGATTCAGCGGCAGTAAACCTCCCGACTGGCTACGGGTCATGCACTACCTGCACACACTCAAGCAAGCAAACACGTGAAGGCACAAGTGGGACAAAGCAAACAATGCGAAAAGAAAAGCTAAATTAACAGAAATCACTTTTATTCAACAACCTAGCCATCCCCGGCAAGGGCGCCAAAAACTTGACTCACTCCGACTGTCACCCTAGAAAATGGCCAAGTGAAACCACTTCCCAAAGCGTAGTATAGCGGGTTTGGGTTTTAATGTCAACCCGGGTCCTAGATGTGATGACTACTCAGTGAATTCTTATTATCTAGCAGTAAAACTTAAGTGCAGGTTCAAACAAACAAAAACACAAAGCAACTAAACGTTTGTTTTCAGGTTAAGAGAGGTCACCCGGATATGGTTCCCCCTAGACTGCAGTTAAGCCGGATTGCAATTACCAAGTTCAATTTCTATGATAGTTATACTGCGGAAGGTTCTTAAGCAGTCTGAAGTCTCGACTAAAGGTCTCCAGACCCTCTCAATCTGAGTCTCTAGCGGGCGACTAACCTCCACCGGAGTAAACAGATTGAGGCCCTAACGAACAAAACCTCCACTATTGAAGTAAATTCGGTACAGAATAGTGAACTGCTCCTCGACTAAAGTCGCCAATTCACTACCTTCAATTAAGGGTGCTCTATCAACCTAGGCAGATATTCTCATTCTAGGTTAAAGCAAAAAAAACAGGAATTTGATAAGGATTCATGCCATTCAATCATTCAAATCTCAATTGAATATAATCAAATCATAGAATCTGTACTTGGGTTCATACAATCAAACCTAACATACAAATCTAAGGTTTCCCATACCCAGATGAATGGGAGAACTACTCCATGGAGAAAGAAGCAAAAGCAGATTCAGACGCGGAAATCATACAGTGAAGGATGGATTTCTGCTCCTGGACGTTGATCGGCACTCCTCCAAGCTCAAGCCAAGCTCCAATGGTGATGAAGATCAAGCTAGGGCACTTGGGAACTCTTGTTCTTCGCTTTCTCACTCTAGGAATCGCTCTGTCTCTCTAAAACTCGAATCCCTTTCTCTTTTGGTTGAAATCTGCCTAAAAGGGCATCACTGGGCAAAACACGGTCGAGGGCACGGCCGTGTTCTGCTCCAGCCCGCCCGTGCCCTTGCCACGTGGTAAATACACGGCCAGCCTTTGGGGAAAACACGGGCGTGTTTGATGATGGACACGGCCGTGTTCTGGGTCAGTCCCACCCGTGTTTTGAGCTAGTGTTTGTCAGTCTTGGATCAAGCCTCGGCAGTAAAAACACGGCCATGGTTTGATTTAGGCGTGCCCGTGTTTTGGCTCCAGCTCGACCGAATGACTTCCGAATGCCCCGAAACTCGTGCTTAGCCTTTCCTTCGACATCTGGGACCTGAAATAAGACAAAGTAGCACAACCCGGCGTAAAATAGGCCAAAAATACAGGACTATGCCCCTCAAACGGATAAGAACTAGGGGTGCAAATATGTGCAATTACATCGTTATCAACGGTCATATGCCTTTGATGGCTTTTCACAAGATCGACTTTTGGACAATTAATCTCGGGAATGAATCCCCCTAGCTCCTTAGTTAGGTCTCACTTGTAATTACCCTGGGTTGATTTACTGTTGATTAAACTGCGGAAGATCCGGCAGTAGCTTGGAATCTCTTAAGCTGACCAAGCCCTCTCAGTCTAACTACTCGGCAGACAACTAGTCTTCACCGGGATACAAAGCTGAGGCAATAAGCACAGAACTCCACTACTGGAATTGGATTCCAATACAAAGCAGTAGACTGACTAACTCTCGTATAGCCAATCTACTACTACCGAACGATGAAGCTCTAACAACCTAATCTGATTCTATCTATCTCAGGTTGCAGCAGAAATCAAGAAAAGCTGATCATACTTCAATCAATTCAATGAATCATGCATCATTCGATTAAAACCAAACAGTATAACAATCCCAAGTCATTACAATCATGATCCTAACACATGGAACTAGGGTTCTTCATACCCAAGTGAGAGAAGGGTCTACTCCATAGAGAGAGAGAGAGAGAGAGAGAGAGAGAGAGAGAAACATAATACAAAGTAGTCATGCTCATAACAATGGGAAGAATCTGCTCTGGGATGATGATTTTCACTCCTATGATGATCTCCAAGCTCGATTTGATGAAACACAGCTCCAAGATCGCTTCTAGGGTGTGTTCTTTGCACTTTCTCTCTCTAGGGCTCTGTTTTTGCTCTGAAAAGTCGATCCCCTCACTTGTGGCTCGAAATTGGGGTAAAACCAGAATTCCCGACTCACACGGGCAGGACACATGGCCGTGTGGCTTACCAAGCTGCCCGTGTGAGTGTCAAAATGGGGCATTTCGAATAAATAGACTTCAGGCTACCTACACGGCCAGGGACACACGACCGTGTGGAATCTCCACTATGCCCGTGTGAAGCCTCGCTAAATCCCACACGGCCACATTGGTTCCTTACACGGCCGTGTGGGTTTTATGAGTGCCCGTATGGCTTCCTCAGCGTCTCGCCACACGTCCGATCTTCGTCCAATCCACCCCAAACTCGCTCCCAAACCTTCATTCACTTACTAGGACCTGAAATATCACAAACAAGAACGACCTAAGGTGAAATCGGCCTAAAACACGAGAATCAACATCTCAAACGGCTCAAGAATGGGGGTAAAAACATGTGCAATTAACGGTCTATCAAACTTCCCCACACTTAAGCGTTTGCTTGTCCCCAAGCAAACCAAGTCAGACACAAGGTAAGCTCACATATTGCAAGCATACAAACATTGGGGGACAAATCATATAGGCACAAAACACGTGAATCATACTGGCTTTCAAACATCAACACATGAACAACTTCAATAGCAACCTGGACAACCACCACCGAAGACATTTGAGTGCAGCAAAATCGAGTAAAGGAGGAGTCTCCCTTCTGTTCATCAACCAACATAGACTTGACTCAACCACTTACTCAAGACAGTCACCTCATGCACAAAACTCAAGATATCATAATAGAAACTGAGCAATCTAGGTCCTCACCGGGGTACAAAAATGTAGAGAATATGAGAAAATGAATCACTCACTCTCGACCAGTGGGGTCAGGACAATTTGATGCGAAAAATACGCATGCTTATTCTCTCAATCCCTAACGTCTCTTCACCATGATGGCAGCCTCTAAATTTTAGAGTTCTCATAAGGGATGTCACCACTAACTAATCCATAGGTCTTAGACACAGGTTCAGATGACTGGCTAGGGTCTTGGACATGGGGAAAATGCCTTTTAGGTGGTGGAAGTATTCATAGCACAAGGTTCCACATTTCCAAACCCAACAAACTCACAGTCAATCAAACCACTTACTTTACTTATGCCATTCTGCATTACTCAAATTCTTTATAGCACAAGAGCGAAGGAGGTCACATAAATGTTAGTATTTCCAAGCCAGACTGCTAAGAAACACTACTTAATGGGCACTATTTAGATTTTTGGTGGTGGCTCTCTTTTGCTTTCATTTTTTTCTTTGTTTTTATTTCATTTTTTTTTTTTTCATTTCTTAAGAGAATCACCACCTCTGCACATTTTTCAAACACCTGCCCAACTTTTTAAGAACTACCTCCAACTCTCACATTATATTTAGCAGAAACAGTAGAGAACATGTAAAAAACCACTCTGTGGAACCTTCTAAGAGAAGCAAAATGGTGATTTTTCATTGCAGACCGAAAAAAAGGATAACACACGGCTCAAAGGGGCTGACTAGGGGGTATGACACACTAGGACAGTCAATTTGGTCGTGGGCTAATGCTATGCCTCCATCATCTTAGCTAATGACAACGTGAATGCTACACATCAAGGAAGAGGGAACTATCGCACAAGAAAGAAACGAGCAGGCTCAAATCTTACATGTCTACCTATATGCTCTATCTCTCATTCTGATCCCCTGAACTAGATGCATAAACGACTGTCAAGAAAAAGTGATCCATCCAAGTCACAGTTGGTAAGCAAACAGTTGAAAAACTGACCCCTACACAACTCTACTACACATCTCAGTCATCATTATAGGTTGTCCTAGTCACCATCCAGTTGTCATGCATTAATCCGAAAACAATTCAATTCACCAATCAAAACACAGTGCCAATATGATCAAACAGCCGTACTTGGAGCCCTCAAATCTCGAGATTTGGAAAGCGAACTAGGCTCCAAGCACACGTATATAGATTCCAACCGATACAAAGCACCCCCCCCCCCCCCCCCCCCCCCCCCACACACACACACTTAAGCACGACATTCCCCTCAATGGAGCATAGGGAGAGATAAAGGGAATGATGTTACCGGATTGAAATACTGCGGGAGACTGGAAGTGGACCAGTCAGCGGGGAACATATGGAACGAACGGGTAGTTCTGCACGAAGGAAATAACAAGAACACACTAGCACACTGTGCGTTAGGGATCAAAGTTGGCCCAGATGGCCACACAAAAGAAAATTCACAAAAGAAAACCAAAAGTACAAAAACCAACGACAGACTCAGTTCAAGCTCCTCAAACACATGGAGCAAACATAAAAAGTCTAAAACAAAAAAAACACACTCTGAGGGGCGACGAGTATAGCCTACTCGTCGCCAAGGTTGTCGAGGTCGATGTCGTTCATGAAGGCGTCATCGTCGCCGACCGGGGGTGGTAGGGGAGAGTCCTCCCAAGGAGTCCTCCAGACTGGCTGCTCGCCCGGTATCAGTTGGAGCAGGTGCTGCTGGACCTCCTCCATACGCCGAGAGCATGCCTTCTCCCGCTCGATGTGGGCCAGAGTCACCCCCTGCTGGGTCTCCATGCGGTCCATGCGCTCATTATATGCCGCCATCCGGGTATGATACTCGGCCTGGTGAGCCGAGTACTGCTGCAGGAAATGGAGCTGATGGTTGATGATCTGCTGATTCTGGATGCTCAGCTGCTGGAACTGGTGGGCGAAGTAGTCCTGCGATGGAAAGGTGGAACTGCTACCCCCATACTCGAAGGTGGTTGGGCGGGCAGCAGCAGTATCATCCACATCCTCGGGGTGGACATCCTCATCAGCCTCGTCCTCAGGAGCATCTGGCTGGTCCTCCGCTGGGATCTGAGGTTGAGGAAACCCCTCGATCCACTTGACGCCCCGATCCACTCGCAGCAGGTGCATACTCTTGACCGTGTCCTCGCTGAAAGTACTAGTGCCCCCCTGCTCCGTGCACCCCTGCAAGGAAATCTGGAAGTAGGTGGCCAGGCAGGTGATGAGGGGAGCGCAGTGGAGGCTCTTCAGTTCCGAAGCAGTATTGGCAAAGGTTCTGGCTACCACAGAACCCAGGTGGAGAAGGTGGTCCTCCTGGCGCATGGACTGGATGAAATACAGCGCTCTCCTGGTGATGGTGCTGGAACTCTCCCCGGCTGGAGTGTAGGACTTCGCCAGTAAGTGGTGGAGAATGCGGTTATCGAGCTGCAGGGTGCTGACCTTCGTCCGCCCTGCAACGAAGGGACGCTGGCCGGGCTGAGGGAGGCGGGCGTACAGTGTCTTGAAGTTCACCCCCACCGGATCTCTGAGCTTGGTGACGTATTCCCTGTCATCATCCAGGCCGAGCTCGAGAGCGGTCGCCAAGTCGTCATAGCTCATGGAGCGGGGCGCACCGCCGAGACGGAACTTGACGACTTCATCGTCTGCCCAATCCTCCGTCTCCTCGTGCTTGAAGGTCGTATAGAACTCCAGCACGAGCTCGTGGTAAACTATCTCGCTAATGGATAACAGACGGCGCCAAGGGCGGTTGGTGACAATGGCGGAGAAGTGGTCGTAGCAGTTCAGCTTCTCAAACTCCCGCCTGGACCAGCAATGATGCTGCCCAAACGGGCAGGCCAGGACGCGCTTAAAACGATCCTGGTGGGGGGCCCTCTTCAAATCATTGACAAACGGGTGCTTGAGGTCGGGTTTCTTCATGGTCCTGCAAAAGAACAACCCAAAGTGGAGCCAAAAGAGCCATAGAAAAGGTTAATCACACCCCCACACTTGAGAATAGAAACAGAAAACAGCCGAACCATGGTTTCATCCATAGTTCGGGGGTCAATAACTTGATCAAACAAGCATAATCTGGGTAGGGGTGCACATCCATGATAAAGTAGGTAACTTAAGCTTCACATCCATAGTAAATACACCCTCAAAGCACATCATTAAGGGCCCCAACTAGGTCCCACAAAATGGTATTAAAAACAGGCATTTCATCGAACACCTTGTGTGCATTATTAAGTTAAGCATAAAATTGACAAATTCATAGCACACAAGGGCTCAATCAAGCATGGGGAACATTTCCCAACATCATTCACACATAAACCAAGCCTTCCCTCAATCAATGGCACACAATTCACACAATACAAAGTTGTTCTCTAAACATACACCCTAACACCCAATTCTCCACAATTCAGAAGGTTAAGGGCAAAATCAAACCTGGAGACACAAGTAGAGGTGTAGGGGATGATGAGGGGAAGGCAATGGAAGCGACGAAAATCCCAAAATCTGCCCGGAAATTGCTCTTCGAAGACTCGCTGGAGTCTCGCCGGAAATCGCCTCCGGTGACCCAAAATCGGTCCAAATCGCCTCAAAATCGAGGGATAGGACGAAAAGGATGAGGGAAGAGTGGGTTGGGTGGTGGTTTGGTGAAAAACCGACCAAAAATGTCCGAAAATCGCCCAAAAAGGTGGAAAGTTGCGGTTTTTCGGCAAGGGGGAGAGAATTCCGGCGAGGGGAGGTTGGTTTTCTAACCACGCGGCCGTGTCGGCCAAATATATAGGCTCTGGTTCGGCCACACGGGCAATCTCACACGGCCGTGTGAGGTGCAACAGTGCTCGTGTGGGCCGACATGGCCTGGCGGAGGATTACCACACGGCCGTGAGAATTGCAAAACTGGCCGTGTGGAAATTGTCGAGCCTTCACACGGCCGAGGGCCAAAACCACACGGCCGTGTGAGGGACCCCTCCTGCCCGTGTGAATTTTCCAGGGCCTCCACACGGCCAAAACCCAATTCCACACGGCCGTGTGAGTTGTAGGGCTGGCCTTCAAGAGCGGATCCACATCGCTCTTGAGGTACAACTTCAGGTGGTGGCCATGCACACGGCAGGTGTGCCCACCAGCACTCATCAGCTCGACCTGGCCATCCGGCAGGATGCAAGCGAGTGAATACTCGGATGGCCAAGGTGGTCGAGGCTCAGAAAGAGGGACCCGCTCATAGTGGTTTTCGGCTTTCTTGTGAGCAGGCTGAGCTACCGGCAGCTTCGGCCGCCACTCCTCCCTGATCTTTTCCTTTGGTAACGGCGTGGACGGGAATGGCGGCGAAGGTATGGGAGGGAAATCCTGCAAAATAGGAAGCATAGACGGATACACGACAGACTCGTGCTCCCGGTGAGAAACAACATGCAATGTTGATGAAGCAGGAAGAGTATTAGCAATGGAAAACGTTATTTGCTCCTCGCCATCCCTCAAGACTAAAGTCCCGTCATGCACATCTATAAGGGCCTTGCCGGTGGCCAGGAAAGGCCTTCCGAGTGTAAGGGGCACTTCTGTATCGTCATTGATGTCCAGGACAACAAAATCCACAGGATAAAAGAATCTCCCCACCTTAACCAGAAGGTCTTCCACTATGCCCCTAGGATGAATTATAGATCGGTCAGCTAATTGAACACTCATCCTTGTTGCATTGGGTTCACCTAGGCCTAGTTTATTGAACAATTTATACGGTATCACATTAATACTAGCACCTAGATCCGCCAAGGACCTCTCGACATGCAATTTACCTATAGAGCATAGGATAGTGAAACTACCTGGGTCCTTCTGCTTCTGCAGAAGCTTGTTTTGCAGAATGGTCAAGCACTCCTCACTAAGCTCCACAGTGGCCAGCTCGCTTAGCCTCCGCTTCTTCGAGAGAAGCTCCTTCAGGAACTTTCATACTTAGGCATTTGAGATAGTGCATGAAGCGTATTTGAACATGTAGCTTCCTAAGCATGGACGAGAAGTTGCCAAACTCTGCCTCTAGCCTGTCTTTGTGAATCCTGGTGGGAAAAGGGAGCTTAGGCTTATATTCAACCACTACAGGTTGTGTCTTTGGAGCTTGATCCTCTGGCTCCTTTTCCATCACCAGGTCTTCTTCCGGCTCAGGGGTGATCTGGGTCACCTTCTTGGCACTCTTCTGCGGTGCATCCGTAGTCACAGTCCCACTTCGCAGCATAATGGCGTGCAAACTGCAACCCCTCCTTATGATTTCTAGGATTCGGTAAGGGTTGGCCAGGAAGTGAGCCAGTCGGTATGGAAGCTAGGGCATCTGCCAGGTGCCCGATCTTGGTGTCCATATCCTACAGGAGTGCCTGCTGGTTTCTCTGGCCAGCTTCAATCTCCATGAATTTACATGCAGCCACTTCCATGAATTTCTCCAATTTGTTGAACTTTTGGGTACTAGTGCTCGCCAAGGTAGTCACTAGATCCCTAAGTTCTGACACGGGATCGCTCGGTGCTGGGACTGATAGAGGTGCACCAGGTTGTTCGTACTGCTGCTGTGGGGGCTGTTGAAAAGCATGCCCCTGTTTGGGCTGATAGAGTGGTTGTTGTTGCTGCATCTAGGCCGACCGAGGCTGGTATGGCTGCCTCTGGTTTGGGAAACTAGATGCAGGAGCCTGGAAGCCAGGTGGCTTTGGATTGTTGTTGCCACTACAGGAAAAGTTTGGATGCTGGCGCCATCCCTCATTATAGGTGTTACTGTAGGGGTCGTTGCGCCGGACATTGTTAATGAAGTTCACCTGCTCCTAGGGTGTAGTGGACTCACGCATCGCCTGGCAGTCTTCCACAGTGTATTGGGTGCTCTCGCACCACTAGCATTGCATCGCCTGGTGCTGTCCTGTATCTGAAATCATCCTAGAGCGGTCGATGGCTGAAACCAGCTTCGACACCACCTGCACCAAATCAGATGACTAGGTGGCTACAGCATGCACACCCCGCGCGGGTGTTCGTCTCGATCGCCTCGCAGTTCCCCAGTCATAGCCCTGCTCTGCCATCTCTTCAAAGAGTTGATTCAGCTGTGGCGGTGTTTTGGTGAGCATATTCCCGCCACAGACCAAGTCAATCAGCTGTTTGTCTTTCGGGAAGAGGGCATGGTAGAAGGTGCCCACCTTGAAGGCGTCGGTAAAACCATGGTTGGGACACTTAAGGAAGAGACTAGTGTATCTCTCCCAAGCATCCCAGATGGTCTCATCTTCATCCTGAGCAAAGTGGGTAATTTGCTTTTGTAGGGCGGCCGTCTTGGACGGGGGATGGTAGCGAGTGAGGAACTTGTCCGCCAGATTGGCGAACGTGGTGATAGAGCCTGGAGGTCGAGTGTCTAGACACTCTTTGGCCTGCCCCTCCAGGGTAAATGGGAAGTACCTCAGCTGGATGGTGTCGGCTGGGACCCCATTTATCTTGATTCCATCGATGAGCTCGTGAAATTGCCTCAGATGTGATCGGGGACACTCCCCCTCTTTGCCACGGAATACCACCGAGCCGCGCAGCATGGTGATGACAGAAGTGCTCACCTCAAAATTATTCGCTGGCACATGAGGGTGTTGAATGGGAGACCTCATGTCCGCGGCCCTAGCGGTCCAGTAGTATCCCATGGTCTGCTCCTTAGGAAGGACCACATCATGGTACTGTGGATCACCCATCTCTTCTTCGTTGGCGATTTGCAGCTGTGCTAGCACCTCCTCCGCAGCCAGTCGCGCCTTTAGAGCCCGCTTGAAGTTCCTGCAGGTTCGTTCAAGCTCCTGGTCTAATGGTAGTAGATCTCCCGACTGGCTACGGGTCATGCACTACCTGCACACAATCAGCAGAAGCAACCCGTGAAGGCACACAGGTGGAAGAGATAAAATGAAATAAAGAAAAAGCTAGAGTAACAAATTTTCACGTTTCCCCAATAACCTAGAGGGTCCCCGACAACGGCGCCAAAACCTTGACACGCTACGACACAACACCAAACTGCGACCAAGTGTAATCGCAATCCGGAAATGCAGAATAGTGGCAAGTTCTAATTATCAACCCGGGGTCTAGATCTACTGCCTACTCCGTGATTATCTATTATCTAGCCAACTAAGTCGATTGATTGTGGTTTTAACTAAAAGCAGTAAGAAAGCAGGAAATGATTCGGTGTTCTAAAGCAAAGGCAGAGTCACTCCGGAATGAATCCCCCTAACTCCTTAGTTAGGTCTCAGTTGTAATTACCCTGGGTTGATTTACTGTTGATTAAACTGCGGAAGATCCGACAGTAGCTTGGAATCTCTTAAGCTGACCAAGCCCTCTCAAACTAACTACCCGGCAGACGACTAGTCTTCACCGAGATAGAAAGCTGAGGCAATAAGCACAGAACTCCACTACTGGAATTGGATTCCTGTACAAAGCAGTAGACTGACTAACTCTCGTATAACCAATCTACTACTACCGAACGATGAAGCTCTAACAACCTAATCAGATTCTATCTATCTCAGGTTGCAGCGGAAATCAAGAAAAGCTGATCAGACTTCAATCAATTCAATGAATCATGCATCATTCGATTATAACCAAACAGTATAACAATCCCAAGTCATTACAATCATGATCCTAACACATGGAACTAGGGTTCTTCATACCCAAGTGAGAGAAGGGTCTACTCCATAGAGAGAGAGAGAGAGAGAGAGAAAAACATAATACAAAGCAGTCATGCTAATAACAATGGGAAGAATCTGCTCTGGGATGATGATTTTCACTCCTATGATGATCTCCAAGCTCGATTTGATGAAACACAGCTCCAAGATCGCTTCTAGGGTGTGTTCTTTACACTTTCTCTCTCTAGGGCTCTGTTTTTGCTCTGAAAAGTCGATCCCCTCACTTGTGGCTCGAAATTGGGGTAAAACCAGAATTCCCGACTCACACGGGCAGGACACACAGCCATGTGGCTTACCAAGCTGCCCGTGTGAGTGTCAAAACGGGGCATTTCGAATAAATAGACTTCAGGCTACCTACACGGCCAGGGACACACGGCCGTGTGGAATCTCCAGTTTGCCCGTGTGAAGCCTCGCTAAATCCCACACGGCCACATTGGTTCCTTACACGGCCGTGTGGGTTTTATGAGTACCCGTGTGGCTTCCTCAGCGTCTCGCCACATGTCCGATCTTCTTCCAATCAACCCCGAACTCGCTCCCAAACCTTCATTCACGTACTAGGACCTGAAATATCACAAACAAGAACAACCTAGCGTGAAATCAGCCTGAAACACGAGTATCAACATCTCAAACGGCTCAAGAATGGGGGTAAAAACATGTGCAATTAACGGTCTATCACCCTACAAGCGCTAGTTTAATGTCACTAGCTCGACGTTGCGGATCTATCATGCTTGAGGGAATGAAGCCACCGAGAGTGGATCTGCCACGGCATCGTAGGCGAGGCTTGTCCCCTCATACATTTACGTCCATAGGGTGGCCTTCTTGGCATGGCACTTTCTCTTTACCCTTATCTTTCGGTCGGGAGTAAGCTCGGTTAAGCCTATCCCTCTATGCTCTCCTCTTCTTTCCCCTGGCTTAGTACCTGCACTGGTTTCTTGCACCTCATCATCAAGTGGAACACAAACACTAGTGGGGTTTTCCTTGAGAGGCTCACCTCCACTTCCAATCATACCACTCGAGTCCATTTCTTTCACCACATCATTCTTAACCTTAGGATCAATTGAAGGAGTGAGTTACTCCTCTCCATCTCTCAAAACCAGAGTTCCCTCATTAACATCGATTAAGGCCTTGGCGGTGGCAAGGAAGGGGCGTCCTAGTATGAGTGGCATATCCGCATCTTCACTGATATCAAGGATAAGAAAATCCGTCGGATAATAGAAATTTCCAACTCTCACTAGGACGTCCTCCACAATACCCCTAGGACTAATGACAGAACGATCGGCCAATGTGACACTAAGCCTAGTGGGATTTAATTCATCCAAATTCAACTTCCTAAAAAGCTTTTAAGGCATCACATTAATGCTTTCACCTATGTCCACCAAGGAGTTTTCTATATGATTATTTCCAATGCAAAGGGGTATAGTAAAATTACCTGGATCCGGTTGCTTTTTAGGCAACTTGTTGAGGATAAAGGCGGAGCACTCCTCGTCTTAGGTAACATTGGCGAGGTCTTCATATTTTGACTTCTTGGCAAGAAGCCCCTTGAGGTATTTGGCATACCTCGGCATGTGCACCATGGCCTCCAAGAATGGAATGGTGATGTGGAGCTTTCTGAGCATCTCCATGAATCCACCATATTCCGCCTCCAATCGGTCCTTGTGCATCCTTGTGGGGAAAGGAAGAGGAGGCTTGTACTCAACCACTTGTGGTGGCGTCGGCAATGCCTTCTTAGGCTCTTCTTTCGTTTCTCTCACTTCTTCGTGATCATTGGCCGTTGGAGGAGTCTTCTCTTCTTCTGTCACATCCTTAGGAACAACCTCTGGGGTAACCTTCCTCAAAAGAATAGCATTGCAACCGACATTTTGATCTTTGGGGTTGACAATAGTTTGAGAGATTAGAGCTCTCCTTGGTCTCTCGGTGAGGATCTCGACGAGATTACCAATTTGTACTTCCAAGTTTTGAAGGCTTGTTTGATGGGCTCCTTAATCCATAAATTGCTCAATCTTCTCAAACTTTTGGGTGCTCGTTCTCAGGAAGGTGGTCACAAGGTCTTCAAATTTTGCAAACTTATCGGGTTGTTGGAATTCTTGACCACCTTGAGCTTAAAACGTTTGTTGGAAGTTAGAGCCTTGGAATTGTGGCCTTCGTTGATGAAAGTAGGCCTTGTTTGATAATTTCCCATCGGTCCTTGGAAACCGGGGGTCTTGGGTTGGTAGGAGAAAACCAAGATAAATTGGGCTGATTTCGCCACCCCGGGTTGTAAGTGTTGCTATAGGGGTTGTTCCACCTAGCATTGGCAATGAAACTCACTTGCTCCGCGGGGGTTCTTGATTCCTTCATCATTTGACAATCCGAAATAACATGGTTGGTACTTGAAAACCAATCACACGCCATTACCGGCCTCTTCCCATGATTCCTTCTTGTCACCATGATCCAAAACAATGCCCTATTTCATGGGCTTAGCAATGAGTCTCCAAGGGAGCATGTTCAGAAGTTCATCGAACTTGCGGGGAGTTTGAAGATCAAAGGGGCATGTTCAGAAGTTCATCAACACCTTTGGTACCTGAACACCAATCACACGCCATTACGCCCGTGAACTGACTTGAGTATAGTGAAAAATGCTATGGATGCCTGGAGTTTCACAGCTAGCGGCTCCAGTTCACGGTCTTAGTGACCGTGAACTCACAGCTCCCACCGTGATATATTGCTGCTTCCGCCCTTTGACTTGATTTTTCACTTTTTCGGCCAACTTTAGACTCCGGGGTTTGTTTCACCTGCCATAGTCTGAAAAACACTAAACGAGGCAAAACCGGGCGTAAAACCAAACCTCTCGGAGTAAAAATGTCTCAAATGACTAAGGAAACGTGGTAAAAAGTGTACAAATGAGCCCGAATCAAGCAATCTAATACATTGATGTCATTCAATGTACCTAGAAGACCACAAAAAGCATGTCATATCCATAGATCTTGTGAAGCTACAGCTTTGAGCATAATGGTAGGAGTTTTATGATCTCCTCTAGCATATTATCCTTACCATGCCACTGGACAATTTTTTTATTCCCATTGCATACAGCCTATACTACCTTGTATACCTGGAAAACCTCATTGTTGGCCTACATGAAGCAATATTTCGATATCTTCAGAAGTTGGCCTCCTCAAGTATTCATCTTCGAAATTGGCAATGATAGCTTTCACAAATCTTTATACACATTTTGTTGTAGTTGTCTCCCCGGTATGCAAATACAATCAATATTGTCCACCACACCATATGCTATCATGCACATTGTTGCATTACACTTTTGAATGTGTGATAGACTTGCTCTGTAGATGGCATCAACACTGTTTTGGAAGTAAGGATCATGACTCATGACACCTTCAACCATACGAAGAAACAAATGTCTCTGCATTCGAAATCTATGCCAAAACTTATCACAAGTATTTGTGGGAGTCTCTGAAAAGTAGTCTTCGTATAAGCGTTGATGGTTCGTTAGGGCCTCAATCTGTTTACTCCGGTGGAGGTTAGTCGCCCGCTGGGGACTCAGATTGAGAGGGTCTGGAGACCTTTAGTCAAGACTTCAGACTGTTTAAGAACCTTCCGCTGAATAACTATCATAGAAACTGAACTTGGTAATTGCAATCCGGCTTAAATGCAGTCTAGGGGGAACCATATCCGGGTGACCTCTCTCGACTTGAAACAACCGTTTAACTTGCTTTGTGTTTTTGTTTGTTTGAACCTGCACTTAATTTTTACCGCTAGATAATAAGAATTCACTGAGTAGTCATCACATCTAGGACCCGGGTTGACATTAAAACCCAAACCCGCTATACTACGCTTTAGGAAGTGGTTTCACTTGGCCATTTTCTAGAGTGACAGTAGGAGTGAGTCAGCTCGCCCCTAAGTTCGCCAAAGAATTTTCTATCTGATGAGAACCGATGCAAAGAGGTATGGTGAAACTACCTGGATCGAGTTGCTTCTTGGGCAACCTGTTTAAGATGAAGGCTGAGCACTCCTCGCCTAGGGTGACATTGGCGAGGTCTTTGAACTTAAGCTTCTTGAAGAGAAACCCCTTGAGGTATCTTGAATACCTTGGCATGTGGGCCATTGCTTCAAGGAAGGGAATGTTAAGGTGGATCTTTCAGAGCATCTCCATGAAACCTCCACATTACGCTTCCAATATTTTTTGATGCACCCTCGTGGGAAAAGGTACGGGTGGCGTGTAATCAGCCACAGGTGATGGCGTCGGCGATGCCTTCCTCTCCACTCCTCTCTTTTCTCCCGATGTTTCCTCTTCTTCACCCTTGGGTAGAAGGTCTTCCTTCTCATTCACTTCTTCGGTAACGACCTCCGGAGTCACCTTCCCACTCCTCAAATGAGTTGCATTCACCCTGACATGATCCTTGGGGTTGGTAATGATTTGAGAGGGTAGGGCTCCCTTGGGTCTCTCGGTGAGGATCCCGGCAAGATTGCCGATTTTCACTACCAAGTTTTGGAGACTTGCTTGATGGCTTCGGAGTTCCGCCTCAACCGAGGTAAACTTGGAGGTTTCCACATCCATGAATTGTTGAATCTTCTCGAACTTCTAAGTGCTTGTACTCACAAAGGTGGTCACAAGGTCTTCAAGTTTAGAGAACTTGTCGACTTGTTGTTATTGTTGGAACCCTTGTCCATCTTGTGCTTGGTATGGTTGTGGAAAGTTTGAGTTTTGGAATTGAGGCCTTTGTTGGATGAGTTGGTCGAGGTTTATAGTTGCTCGTTGGAACTTGGAAACCGGGAGGTCTTGGATTGGAAGGAGAAGACCAAGCAAAGTTTGGATGATTGCGCCACCCGGGGTTGTATGTGTTGCTATAAGGGTTGTTCACTCTAGCACTGGCAATGAAACTCACTTGCTCCTCGGGGATACTTGTATCCTTCATCGCTTGGAAATCCATAATTTCATGATTAGTGCTCGAACACCAATCACAAGACATCACCGCTCTCTTCCCTTTCTTCTTGTCCTCAAGGATCACCTCGATCAACTTGTTAAGCTTCACTTCAAGTGGAGTACTTGCTCCTACACTTCGCACTCCTCTTTCGGTGCTTCTCTTCTCACTTCTTGTCAAGCCCCAATCATATCCTTTGAGAGCCATATCTTCGAGCAACTCGGTCACTTGAGGTGGGGTCATGTTCATCAACTTCCTCTTGACAAAGAGAGTCGATGAGAATCTTGTCATCTTGAATGACACCTCCATAGAAAGTCTCTATCAGAAATTGATCCTCAAATCCATGATGAGGGCATTGGAGGAAGTAGTCGGAGAATCTTCCCCATGCATCCCTCAATGTCTCATCCTCCTCTTGCTCAAAGTGAGTGATTTTCTCTCTCCACCCACTGTCTTGGAAGGAGAACAATATTGGTTCATGAAATTGATGAGTAAATCGTCCCAAGAGGTGATGGATAGAGCCGGATGGTTGTTTATCCATCGGAGTGCCTTCCCCGCCAAAGAATAGGGGAAAATCCTCAATCGCAATACCTCCTCGGGGACGCCAATTATCTTCAAGCTTCCCGCTAGCTCAAGAAAACTTTGGACATGCTCTCGTGGTGATTCATTGGCAAGCCCATGACAGTAGGCATTGTTTTGAATTATCTTCACAAGAGCGGGCTTGATTTCAAGGTTGTTGGCAGCCACGGGTGGATGTAAGATGGGAGATTGGATATCCGCCGCCCGTAGAGCCATGTAATAACCCATAGTCCTTGGCTCTTCCTCGGCTCCCACTTCAACATTTGGTGTTTGAAGCGGATTAGCCCCTCGATGTTGATTCCCCGCCATCTCAACTTCAACTTCTCCTTCAATTCCTTCAAATCCAGGACCAACTTGTTGTCCCCTCTCTTCAATTCTCCATATTGCCTCCGCTTGCTCCCCCTCTCGAGCTAAAAGTTGGAGAGTCTGATTGATGTCCTCGTCTAGTGGTGTTAAAGGCGCCAGATTGCTACGGGTCATGCACCTCCCTACACACACTCAAAGAACACAACCACGTCTAGCACAAGAAAACTTCACACTTAACAAAACTGAAAATACAAGCTAGATTAACACCAAACAAACTTTTCACGATAACGGATCGAAGTTCCCCGGCAACAGCGCCAAAAAATTGACTCGCTCTGACTATCACAATAAAATCCCACCTAAGGCCCAAGTATAAACCTTAGATGGATGCAATATAGGGCAAGTATGTTTAAATATCAACCCGGGCCGGCCCATGCACCGCTACTTCGATTCTTTGAAACATTATCTAGCGTATAGTTTTGGTGAAAACAAAGATCTAAAGCTAAAGTACTTTGCAAAGATGAAATGGATTTGACACTAATTGAGAAGGCTTCACCCGGGTGTTGCTTCCCCTAGCTAGGGTTTACAAACACACAAGTGAAAGAAGGGACTACTCTATGCTAGGAGAAGGGAAAACACAAGAGAGAAGAAGGAAACCCATCAAAAAGATGCAAGCCTTGCTCCTTGTGTTGAAGAGATCCTCCTTTGGGGGAAGAATTCCCAAATCCTTGCTCGGATATGAAACCCTAGCTTCTCCTCTTCTTTGGTTTGTCACTTTCTCACTCTAAAAATCTGAAGAAGAAGAAGAAGAAGAAGAAGAAGAAGTTTCTCACACTAGGTCTCTCCCCCCTTCTTCTTCCATTCAGCTAGCCTTTTATACTGAGATCGCGCCCAATTCACGGCCCAAGTTCACGCCCGTGAACATCAAAAGGCATCCATGAACACAGTGTGCTGAACCAAAATGCACCGCTTCACTTCTTGGGTTCATGGTCTTAGAGACCGTGAACAGCCTTGGCGTCAGTAACCTCAGAAACCCCTCTGGACACTTCTTGGTTCACGGGTTGTGGTTCCAGTTCACGGTCCTGGATATCGTGAACTCCATTGGCAAACCGTGAACACAGGCTGTTTCCTCCTCTTTGCCCGGTCTTTGCTCCTTTTCTTCCAACTTTCGACTCTGGGGTTGGTTTCACCTGTTAGAATCTGAAACACACTTTAACACAAGAAACCTAGCATAAAACCACCCCTTTTGGAGCTCAATTACAACAAATTTCAAAGAGAAATGGGGATAAAAAGTGTACAATTAGGCCCGAATAAGCTAGTATAATCCTCTAACCTCTCTTGCTAAATCAATCATCTTCATGCTTAGAAGGTCTTGAATTTGACATAGGGGTCGTTTGGCTGTGGTAATTCAGTGTGGGAATTGGGCTCAATTCCTTCATAATGTAGTAATTGGACTCAATTCTTATGTTTAGATGAACAAAAATCATGAGAAAATTGGACCTCGAAAATTGGGGCAAAAACCCACTTATGCAGAAATTCAAATTCCGACACCCCCACCCCCCATATTTTACATTATTATATTTTTACTCCCCAAAGCTACCCCTCTCTCTTCTTACCCTTTATCATACATCTCATTCAACCTTCCTCTCTTTCAACTCCTTCGAATCTGCCTTCTTCCCTCCTCACCTTCATTTGTCCTCTTCGTCTTCTTCTTCCTCATCCTACAATCCAACTCACCTTAATATTATAATTTCAATTCGAAGGTGTCTCTTGATGGCGAGTGACGATGTCGATTCCTCTACTCTAATTCATACCAACCCGAAGCTAATTTGAGACCAAAGAAGAGAAGAACGATGGTTGTGAGTGTTTGATGATGGCGGTGTCGAGGTGAGGAGGAAGGAAGTCGGGGGAGACCTCTAGAAGTGAAATTGAATGTACAAATCAAAATTAATGATTAGGTTTCTTGGGATTTAGGATGGGTTTTCCTAAGTCGAATTAGGCTTGATTTCAATTTGTAGTTTGAAATCAGCTTGGTGAAGAAAATTGCAAGGAATTTGGTTGTGCAAACTATATTTGCTTGCATGCAGAGGATGGCATCGAAATTTCAATTCTCACACAATCAAATCCACCATTTAAGTCCCACACAATACATAAATGTGTTGTGTTGCTGCTACTGAGTTGTTGCTGCTATGTTGAGTTGTTGTTGTGATACTCCTGGTATGTTGGATACTGAGTTGTTGTACTGTTGTGTTATGTTTTAGGTTTTTTAAATAATAGTAGAAGTAGGCAAGCTTGATAGTTAAGTTAGGCCAGTTGGAGTCTTCCTGCAACATGATGAAGTGCTTCACTTTGTGAGTCATTGGAATTTCTATGTGAAGTTTATCTTTGAGAAATTGATCCTGCAAATCTGGATGTCTCAATATGAGAAACACCAAAATTTCTCTATCACTTGGTCTTTATTCTTTGGGTTAACTATCCAACATTCTTTAATTGTGTAACGTCCTCTCTTGCAATAGTTGCAATACTTTCTTCCTTGACCTTTGTGCCCAACCTATGCATTTCTATTCTACTTATTAATAATTCCTATGCAACAGTTTGATTCTTCTTTCCATGTATAGTTCCTTCTCCTTTTAACTTTTGTTCATGTTGCAATAGATCATCTACAATCTCTGGCATAGTAGGGTAAGTGCTATTGCATACAAAAACTGTCATAATAACATCATATGAAGGATTCAAACCTCTAAAGAACATTCTGAGATAATCTGTTTCCTGCTTTCTGTATAAGCTTAAAAAACATCATAAGGAATAAGACTTCTAGGTGCATAGTTACAAGTAACAATTGGACAATACTGAATGAACCCTTCCCAAGGTCCTTTAATCATAGCAAAGTATTCATTGATACCCATCCCTCCTTGTTTCCATTTGTTAATCTCATCTTCCAGATTAGTTGTTTTGATAGCATTTGGGTTCCCAAATCTACATTTTAGCTAATCCCTTAAGACTTTGACATTTTGGAGATTCATAGAAGATCTCTTAAGATTTTTATGAAGAGAGTTAAGAATCTACGCTAACACGGCTGTATTACACCCATCCCACAAGTATAACTTAAGATATGTGCTAGGAGGCATTGTGATGGATCCATCAATAAAACTCAACATATGATTCAACTTCAAACCCATAATCATTTATATACTCCATAACATGTAGTTGGTTCCATCAAATGCATCCAAATAATTCGTAGTTTCATTTGGATTGAGATAGTAGAGATTACCATAAGAAATGACATCAACTCTCGCTGCTTCTTGCTCAAATGTGCCAAACTGCAGAATGTTCACTACAGAGCTTTCTGCTCCATAGCCATTTCCAGCACGCCTCTGATGATGAAATCTCATATCCTTGAAACCGTCAATAAAAACCTCTAATCAACTAAGTCAAAGGCTTTCATTAAATCCATTTTTAAGATACTATGAGGAGAGATATTTGCTCTAGTGTATTTTTGGGCTAACTCATGTACTAACAATGTATTTTCTCCAATCACACTTCCTTTCACTAAGGTTGTTTGATTCTCACTTATAACAGGGGAAGACTATCACTAGGACTAACTGCCAAAGTCTTCCAAACGTATATGTAGAGTATGTTGCAGCAGGAAATGGGTCTAAAATACTTCATTTCACTAGGACACTGAATCTTAGGGGCTGGAGTGCGAAGAGTATAATTTAGCTCATGAGGCAGCGAGGCATGTTGGAAACAAGACGGGATCACATAGGTTATTTCAAGTCCCACTATTTTCCATGATGCCTTAAAGAACCCCGCAGTGAATCCATCTGAGCCTAGACTCTTGTCACTCTACATACCAATATAGTTTTGTGTACCTCCTCAGCTAACACAGGTTTACAAAAATCCCTCACTTGTTATGGAATCAACTTCCTTTGTAGAATAGACTAAAAGAACTCCACAAGATAATGAATCACTTCAGAGTCTTCTTTCACCAACAAATTTTTACAGAACCTGGTAGCTACTCCACACATGGAATCAGTATCAGTCACACGAGTCCCTTCTTCAATCAAAAGAACCCTAATCATATTTCTCTTCTGCCTAACTTGCACTGACATATGAAAATTGATTGTGTTGGAATCTTCTTATTTTAACCAAGTCTCCCTTGACTTCTACCTCGTAAATTACTCTTCAACAAGCTTGAGAACTTTTAATTCATTATATACAATTTTCTCTTTCTCAAAGGAAGTAGCAGAGGGATCAGACAGAGCCTCAGCCTATGCCATACACAACTCGGATTCTTTCAATCTCACTCTGTCCCTCATACTGAAATAGTCATGTAACACCCCAGTCCGACCAGACACAACTTTTACCAAAATGTCCTTAATAAATCTTTAACCAAAACATGAATCGAAAAGACTTGAAAACACGGTGAAAGCTTTTCATAAATAATCGTAATTAATACTTAAATTAAATTATCATTACTTAAAATAAAGCCCCAACACTTGGACAAATCTTAAACCATAAAATCTTAATCTCCAGTCTTTACTCATAAATGTAAAGCATAATAATTAAAAATGGCAAATACACTTGCATAGCCATAAGTATACACTCTGTGAGACTGTGACAACAATAGTAAATTTTTGAATAATACACAAATATAGCCATACTTTTAAAACTTTAACGGTGTTAAGTAAAACCTTAGTAAAGATAACTAAATGCTGATGTGGATGCCACCTCAACTTCAGGGTCCCAAAAAATCAGCCACATCAACATACTTTGTAGCCACGTAGATTTAAATTTTTTGTTAAAATTATGATTATTTTTCCAAAAAAAAATGCCCTGACCCCTCTTCTTCTTCTTCCTTTCTCTTCCTTGACCCTGAGAAATTCTGATCGTCAGTAACTCCCAATTCCAAATTCGTTCATTTGCCCGCCTCTGTCTTTGCTCGCCTCCCGTCAACGTCGTGTCAAAGAGCCTCCATTAATGACATCTTTACCCATCTCCTGCCGTTTGTGTGTTCTACTTGCTACTTGCTTTCAAGAACTAGGGGAGAAGAATAGGAAATGGAGATGAAGGGGCATAGTAGATTTTGAGGGGTTGGCTGGCGTTAGGTGTCGCAACCACCACCGCCATCACCACTTCTCCCTCCCCGCATACTATTCACAAATCCTCAACCATCACCATCAGCAACCCGCCACATGCTGCAGTATCAACGTCAGCAATACGTCTTCATCCTCCCGGCTTGATTTTCGCTTGCCTTCATCATCGAGGAGACCCTTGCAACCCCGATTTGCTTTTTGAAGACTCTGGTTTCCTTTTCAACAACCCCGATTTCAATCCCCCAAGTCCAATTCCGGCTCTAAACCGCCGCCATCACCCATTTCGATGACCCAAAATTTCAGTCCCTCCAAGTACTATTCCAATCCTTTTACACCATAGAGGAACGTATGCAAGGAAGCCGATGTAGGTCGCAGAGAGATGACTTCGGAGATTCACAAGAAGTGCAAGTCCACCAAGAACCCTAAAGATCCTAAACAACCGCCGGCGTCGGGGCCAACAAGTTTGCCATTCCCGATGGCCAAGTGGTACACGGTGATCCACTAGAGGGTGGAGATCTGTGGTCGTCCATGGTGGCGGTATCCTAGAGGTTCCAGGTAGGAGCATCCTCGACCCGGTTCCGAAGACAATGAGGAGGATGAAGAAGTGAGAGGCGGAGTGTGGGAGAGGCGTACAAAGGAGGCATTTGAGGAGTTGCGGACGACGACAATGCAGATCTCGCCGCCTACTACAACATCTGTTAACTTGGGAGACGACGGCGATTATGCAGCTTTGTTGGGAGGTCTCAGTTGGGAAGAAGAAGGGGCGGCGACTGGCGGAAGAGAAAGGTAAAGGTAGATGTTGTCTTTTATCTCCTTTTTTGTTTTTTTTTTCCTGCATGTAATTACAACAATAAAGGAGCATTTACACCTGAATTATTTTTTATAAAAAGTTGCCTCGTTAGAAAAAAGGTTAGTACGATCAGCATTTATAACGATTTCGTTACAGTTATGAACGGAATGCCTATTTTAGTATATTTTTAAAAAGTGACTATTATTATCAAAAAGTGGATAGTTATGGCTATCCAGATATATTTTGTCATTAAAAACCCATGTGGCTGCATACTGGGATCTGTCCTCTAACATCTTCAGTGATTCTCGTACTACCCTCCTCTAGGCTCTAGTTGGTGTTCTCGAGTTGGTTACTCTCTATGACATGACCCGATCCTTTTTGAAAACCAAACCACAACTCAAACCACAAATCGGTTACTCCGGAGCAACCCAAAACAGGTTTACAAGTCAAAACCAAAAAAAAATCAACAACCACAATGTTTAAGATTTTCAAGTGAAATGCCCTAACCACTTGGGCGACCTCAACCCAGAGCAACAAAACATAAAACACAGTCCTTGAGTTTCCCAGTATACTCATTAAGACATGAAACTAAAGACAGATATATAGGAGGTCCCATCTCGTTACCCAGATCCAGTTGACATCTTTAGGTTTGCCGCGGCTGCTCTCCTCAGGTAATCTCCTCTTGATGGATGGGTCCTCTTCCCCTCTATGCACCTGGTGAGTGAGAAGGGGTCAGTCTCGTCGTTACTTCCTAAGGTCTTTGCCCTAGGCAACTCCTTACTAAACACATTATTAGGGGAATGCCTTCCTTAGACGAAAGTCGTTCTCACTTTCATCCTTTAAACTTTACTATCAAACAGTCTATAAGAGATCTCTACTCCTATCTTATCTTTAGAATTCCCTTACTTATACTCTTAATCCAAAGACACCGACACAAGGGACCACCGCGTTACGTCTCACTGTCCGGTGTCCCTACCCTAGTATGCCAACTGCATTACGTCTCGCCGTCCGGCTGCATACCCAAACTCGGCAATGGCACTGCGTTACGTCTCACCGTCCAGCCCATGTCTGTCAACTACTGCGTTACGTCTCACCGTCCAGCAGTGACCCGACCATCTACTACATCCAGTAGTGGCCCAACTGCCCGGGGGTTCCTCTTAGCATTAACCAACTATTACAATCATACATCCATACATTCATACATAGCACAACGCGTGCCTCCACCCTTATAGGCGGTGGGATGCCTCACACACATATCGCGCAGACTAGAAAATTAACTGACTCGCTATGACACAACTCCTAGCAATGGCCAAGGGTAACCAATGAAAGGGACTGCAGTATAGTGGCTCAAGTAATAAATATCGAATCCACGGGTCTCTAGAGTTACTATTACTCAGCTTTAGTTCATTATCTAGCAAACCAGATTAAGATGAAAGAACTAAAACTACTCTAGCAAACTACAGTTAAAATTAATCTAATTACAGGTTGCGAACTCACTTAGGTATGATTCCCCCTAGCCACTAGCCAGATTAACGATTGATGATCTCTAACATGTTTCACTTTCATCCACAATGCGGAGAATCCTTGACTAGACCTTGAGTCTCGACTAAAGGAACAAGGCCCTCTTGAGTCAATTGCCTAGAGGGACGTATCCTTCTATAGCACAACCGATCAAGGCATTCTGAACTAGACTCCCTCTATCGAAAGAGGTTCTCAACCGATACAAAGCAGTGAATCAACCCTCGAATAAAGTAATCGATCCACTACTATCAATCTATGGTGCTCTATTGACCTAATCAGGTATTCGCTCTCATAGGATCAAAGCAGAATCAATAATCTCGACTAAAGCAGAATTGAATCGTGAAAACATGCATAGATTGAATATGAACTCAAGATTATCAAGTAAGAGTACTCATACAATCATCCAATCAAACAATCATAGCTAGGGTTCCTCAAAACCTAAAAGAAGGGAAGTTACTCCATAGAGAAGAGAGAGACTGCAGTAAGAATCTTCAGATGATCAGTCTTCAAGTCCTGGCTTTTTCCTCGAGCTTTCAAGGCAAAGAAATCCTCCAATTCCACTCTTAGAATGCCCTCAAATAGCTTTCTCTCTCTTTGGTTCATCCCTAGGGTGTTTGGGATCCAAAACCCAGCTCTCCCTTTTCTTTGGCTCGAATCTGCCTCAAAAACCCGATTCTGGGCGAAATACGGGCAGAAATACGGTCGTAATTCTTCCATGCCTGTATTTTTCCCAAAACACGCGTTTTGGTTAAGTTTCAGCGCATCCAAAGCTCCTCTCGCCAGTGAAAATACGGGCATGGGAGTGGAAAATACGGTCGTAATTCTCCTGCCCGTAATTCTTCCTCCGCCCCTGTTTAATGCTTCGTTTCTCCCTCGTCCAGACTCCGAATCAGTCGCCGTTTGATCCCAGATGCTCGTAGTCTCGTCCTCTATCTTTTCATGACAAGATTAAATGATTATTTGTCCATAATATGAAGTAGAAATCCATTCTTCCTCAGGTCATGCTCGTGTTTCTTCTACCGAATTGCCAAATGAATTCCGATTAACTTGAAACTTGTGCCTTTGCTTCAATTTACATGCTAGGACCTGAAATGTGACAAAGGAACACAACCTAGCATAAAATAGTACAAGAAATGAAAAACTCAAGCCAAAATGATCAAGAAACAAGGGTGCAAACATGTGCAAATACGATGTTATCAAATTCCCCCACACTTAACTGTTTGCTTGTCCCCAAGCAAACCAAGTCAGATACAAGGTATGCTCAAAACATCTTAATCATGAAACCCTTGGGGACATATCATATAGGCACGGAACACGGAAATCATACTAGCTTTTAGACATCAACACATGAACAACTTCAATAGCAACCTGGACGACCACCACAGAGGACATTCGAGTGCAGCAAAATCTGGTATAGAAATAGTCTCCCTTCTGTTCACCAACCAAGCTAGACTTGACTCAACCACTTATTCAAGACAGTCAGCTCATGCATAAAACTCAATACATCAGAATCAAGACCAAGCCATCTAGGTCCTCACCCGGGTAAAGAGTGTAAAGAACAAGGAAATGAATCGCTCACTCTCGACCAATGGGGTCAGGACAATTTGATGCGAAAAATGCGCATACTTATTCTCTCAATCCCTAACGTCTCTTCATCATGACGGAAGCCTCTAAATGTTAGAGTTCACATAAATGGGTGTCATCACTAACTAATCCGGAGGTCTTAGACACAGGTTCAAATGATTGGCTAGGGTCTTGGACATGGGGAAAAGGCCTTTTAGGTGGTGGAAGTATTCATAGCACAAGGTTCCACATTTCCAAACCCAACAAACTCACAGTCAATCAAACCACTTACTTTCCTTCTGCTATTCTGCATTACTCAAATTCTCTAGAGCACAAGAGCGAAGGAGGTCACATAAATGCTAGTATTTCCAAGCCAAACTGCTAAGAAACACTACTTAATGGGCATTATCCAGATCTTTGTGGTGGTGGCTCTCTTTTGCTTTAATTCATTTTTTTCATTTCTTTTCTTCTTTCATTTCTTGAGAGAACCACCACCTATGCACATTTTTCAAACACAGTTGCCCAACCTTTTAAGAACTACCTCCAACCCTCACATTACAATTAGCAGAACAGTAGAGAACATGTAAAAACCACTCTGTGGAACCTTCTAAGAGATGCAAAAGGGCGATTTTTCATTGTAGACCGAAAGAAAGGATAACACGGCTCAAAGGGGCTGACTAGGGGGTATGACACACCAGGACAGTCAATTTGGTCGTGGGCTAATCCTATGCCTCCATCATCTTAGCTAATGATAACGTGAATGCTACACATCATGGAAGAGGGATCTATCGCACAAGAAAGAAACGAGCAGGCTCAAATCTTGCATGGCTACCTATATGCTCTATCTCTCATTCTGATTCCCTGAACTAGATGCATAAACGACTTTCAAGAACAAGTGATAAATCCAAGTCACAGTTGGTAAGCAAACAGTTGAAAAACTGAACTCCTACACAATTCTACTGCACGTCTCAATCATCATTATAGGCTGTCCTAGTCACATTCCAGTTGTCATGCATTAATTCGAAAGCCATTCGATTCACCAATTAAACCACAGTGCCAATATGATCAAGCAAACAGCAGTGCTTAGAGCCCTCAAATCTCAATATTTGGACAGTGGACTAGGCTCCAAGCACACACATATAACCAAACATTCTCACGCATACATAATCGAACATCCCCCCACACTTAAGCATGACATTGTCCTCAATGGAGGAAAGATAAGGAGGGTAGAACGAAGTTACCAGATCAAGGGTGAATGATGGTGGACGGGGCAGGCGGTGCATTCTAGGAGGAGAGCGTATTCGGAACACAAACACCCCACAAAATCTCACAAAGGTTGAGTTATTGACTCTAAAATCAAAGAACAAAACTGACTCAACCGAGGAGAAATAGAGAAAGAAATGCAAACTGACTGGTTGGGTTCCCTCCCAACAAGCGCTTCTTTCACGTCGTGAGCCAGACGGTAGCTCCTAAGTTTTGGTCCATGCTAGAACCTCTTTGAAGTTGAGGTTCTCATCTATGAGGTGGAGTCTCAAGTCACGAGCAGGTGGTGTGGCAGGTGATGGAAACTCGTGCACTTGATGCAGATGAAGTCTCCACCCTCGAGACCTCTTCTTCTCTTCTCTCGTCTCATTGCCCCAAACTAGATATGACAGCATCGATTGGCCACCATCGCTTCCACCAAGAGGGACCGATGTCGATGTGGCCTTGGTCTGGCAAAGAGACACTGCAAATGGGTCCTTGCCAAGAAGCTCCTCGAAATTCGGTGGAGATATCACAAGTAACTCATAGCCGGTGCAGGCCTCTTCCACCTTAACTTCGTCCTCAGCCTGGACGCCAATTGCTTCTTCAACCTCCCTTTCTTCTTCATGTGGTATCACCCCTGGGAAATGATCAAGAACTCCTTCTGCTTCACTTTCTTCATCCTCCACAACTTCTTTCTACACCCTTTCTTGCTCTTCTTCTTCTAGCACGGATTGGAGAGCAAGCTGCCAAGCAATTTCTTTCATGAGATCTTCTTGCATCTCCTCACTCATGCCCGCCTCTTTAAAGCTCAGTTTGGGATGTGGGAAGGTGTGATCGGCTATGACAGGACATTCCTGATCATGATCATCACGGGAGCTCTCCGTGACAACTTTAGTGTGCTCCACAATGTCCTTGTAGCCTTCTTCTTCCTCCTCCTCTTCTAGTATGGTAGCAAAAGGGTGATCGGGAGCAGGTTGTGCACAAGATCGCTCAAGATCATCGACGCTCTTCTTAAGGCTCAGGAGGATCTCCTCTGTTTCACGATAGGCCTGGACACAATGATCCATCCTGGAGCATGTTCTCTCACTGTCTCGAGCAACCTGTTCCATGAGAAGCCTCAATTCATAGTTTGGATCTGGCTGTGGAGTGTAGCATGGCTCTGCAGAATGGCCCGTGAAGGCCGCCATGGGTAACTCCAGCGCCGATGGCCCTTCTGGTTGTGGGAGAAATTCTTCTTGGTAATGAGATTGCTCTTGATATGCCCAGGGGTCCGGTTGTTCTCCATAGTAAGGGGGTTGGTAGTGGAACCCGAATCCATAGTCTTCTCCTCCTTGATTGCTCCAAGGAGTCTCGGGGTAATACCACTCGGGTGGTGGAGGATGCCCCCAATTGTTGGAGAAGCCATGAGGATCCAAGATTCAGATCTGCACCAACAAAAACAAAAACACCCAAGTGAAAAGCAAGGGTGGAAAAGAAAAGAAAAGAAAAACGCTAAAGTAACAAACTTCTGACTTTCCTAATACTCTAGAAAGTCCCCGGCAACGGCGCCAAAAACTTGACTCGCTATGACACAACTCCTAGCAATTGCCAAGTGTAACCAATGAAAAGGACTGCAGTATAGTGGCTCAAGTAATAAATATCGAATCCACGGGTCTCTAGAGTTACTATTACTCAGCTTCAGTTCATTATCTAGCAAACCAGATTAAGATGAAAGAACTAAAACTACTCTAGCAAACTACAGTTAAAGTTAATCTAATTACAGGTTGGGAACTCACTTAAGTATGATTCCTCCTAGCCACTAGCCAGATTAATGATTGATGATCTCTAACTTGTTTCACTTTCATCCACAATGCGGAGAATCCTTGACTAGACCTTGAGTCTCGACTAACGGAACAAGGCCCTCTTGAGTCAATTGCCTAGAGGGACGTATCCTTCTCTAGCACAACCGATCAAGGCGTTCTGAACTAGACTCCCTCTATCGAAAGAGGTTCTCAATCGATACAAAGCAATGAATCAAACCTCGACTAAAGCAATCGATCCACTACTATCAATCTATGGTGCTCTATTGACCTAATCAGGTATTCGCTCTCATAGGATCAAAGCAGAATCAATAATCTCGACTAAAGCAGAATTGAATCGTGAAAACATGCATAGATTGAATATGAACTCAAGATTATCAAGTAAGAGTACTCATACAATCATCCAATCAAACAATCATAGCTAGGGTTCCTCAAAACCTAAAAGAAGGGAAGTTACTCCATAGAGAAGAGAGAAACTGCAGTAAGAATCTTCAGATGATCAGTCTTCAAGTCCTGGCTTGTTCCTCGAGCTTTCAAGGCGAAGAAATCCTCCAATTCCACTCTTAGAATGCCCTCAAATAGCTCTCTCTCTCTCTCTTTGGTTCATTCCTAGGGTGTTTGGGATCCAAAACCCAGCTCTCCCTTTCCTTTGGCTCGAATATGCCTCAAAAACCCGATTCTGGGCGAAATACGGACAGAAATACGGTCGTAATTCTTCCATGCCCGTATTTTTCCCAAAACACGCGTTTTGGTTAAGTTTCAGCGCATCCAAAGCTCCTCTCGCCAGTGAAAATACGGGCATGGGAGGGGAAAATACGGTCGTAATTCTCCTGCCTGTAATTCTTCATCCGCCCATGTTTAATGCTTCGTTTCTCCCTCGTCCGGACTCCGAATCAGTCGCCGTTTGATCCCAGACGCTCGTATTCTCGTCCTCTATCTTTTTATGACAAGATTACATTATTATTTGTCCATAATATGAGTTAGAATTCCATTCTTCCTAAGGTCATGCTCGTGTTTCTTCTCCCGAATTGCCAAATGAATTCCGATTGGCTTGAAACTTGCGCCTTTGCTTCAATTTACATGCTAGGACCTGAAATGTGACAAAGGAACACAACCTAGCATAAAATAGTCCAAGAAAGTAAAAACTCAAGCCAAAATGATCAAGAAACAAGGGTGCAAACATGTGCAAATACGATGTTATTATTAACTAAATAATAACTTGAACGAAAAGCATAAACTAAAAGACCTGCGGCAGAGATCTTACCCCCTTTACACTCACCTCGAAAAGATGAGTCCTCAATTCCTTCCTCGAAGAAACCCCTCCTTAGCCGGATTATCTTGGGGAAACCAATTAATAAGAATCCATTTCTTAGACGACCTTTCTTGATTTAAAACCCCTTTTGAATTACTAGAACATTCTCTCCTCAAACTCCAGTCCTTGAACCTCATTCCAAGGGTCCTTTAACCCCCATTAAAATTTTCTAGAATTAATCCCGTCAAAAACTACCATTTTTCTTAATTATTTTTTATCTTGGATGAATTTTTCACCTAACTTGTACCTTCTTATAATTTAGGACAATAATTTTACCATGTTAATCATGAGCCCCTATACCCTGGAAAACTATCAAACCCTTAAAAACCCCTCGGAAAGATTTTTATTTAATTAAAACAAATATTTGAACGATTTCTAAAAATAGAAATACATCTTCAAAAATCCACAAATTAAATAACAATTATCTCCTAGACGACGCTCAATTTAGAAAATTGTTAAGTTCAGCAAAAAACCTTCAGAGAGACTCGAAACAATTTAAAACATCTAAAAATACGTTTCTGGAAATTCTCAGCAGCTTTAGTGACCAATCAAAATCTGTCACTAAAAGCCTATAAAGCCTGTTGCTAAAACCCCAGAATTCTACCCTCATGAAAAATCACCAAATCAATCGAATTAACTCAAAGGGATCGAGTTCTCTTACCTCTAAAACGTGCCTAGGCCTAGGTTGAATGACCTGGGACGTTGATCTCCTCGTTGATCGACCCCTCAAAAGTCACCGCTAATAAAATACGAGCTTCGGATTAGGCTATCGATAAATCGAATTTAGAAATCGCGAAGAGGTTCGTGATCCTTACCTAGAAACACGAAAGGGATGGGCTAGGAATTAAGGACCGGGATCGGGAGTTGGCGTTCATTTTTTTCTTTTTCCTCCGCCCGACACTTGAATTGCTGCTGATGCTACTTATTTTCCCTTGGCGGCTAGGAACAAAATTTGTGGGAGAAGAAAAATGATGGGGGGAGAGACGTGGGGAAGGGTTTTCTTTGGGCCGCCCGGCCCCTTGGCCCCTCTATATTTTTTTTCCTTAAAATAATACTAATATAATAGTTATAATTATTATTAATCCGCGATTGTAATCTATCGTACGTAACCGTCAACCCAATTGTTCACGTATTAAAGTCAAACCTAAATCTAAAATACCGGAGTGTTACACTCTAACTGGCTGCTCCCTCGGTCCTTCTCTGCAATTTGATGAGTGGGTTGGGCTCAGTCTAGGCCGTCACTAAAAGCCTGAGAACACTTGAGGGCTTTCCTTTAACTGTTCACCTTAAAATCTTGGAATTTGTTATCACTTTGACCCTTTAACTTTAACATTCAAACACGTGGGAGTTGTTATTACTCACCACCCTAAAAAAATTTAATCCTTTGACCGACTCAGGCATCCCCTCACTCACTAACTAATCCAGCCACCCAACTCATACGTATGAGGGTGGAGGGCCTACTTAGGCCTATCCTTATCCTTATCTTCATCCTTATCATTTATGGAGGTCTTATTGATTCATCCCCATAATCCTTATGAGCATTATGTGCTCTTCCTTTAAACTTTAACTCATGCGGGGTACTGGCATTAGTGACCAACGACGGGGCCTTAATATTTTGAAAAGTCTGTAAAATACATTCATCATCCAGACTATCAAGAATGTCACTCTCAATGTATCCTACCAAAAAATCATTCATGATATCATCACTCATTCCTCTCCGAAGAGTGTTCTTCACGTAGTTCATTGCCGAAAATACTCTTTCAACACTTATAGTGGCGACTGGTAGCAGGAATGCTAACTTCACAAGAAGATACACATATGGAAATAAGGGATGAAATATTGAAATCAAACAATACCTTCAAGCTAGCATGGGAGTTTCAAAGATACTCTTCGAAGAAGAAGTTGTTGTCGGCCACCAAAGGAAAAGAAGAACGAAGGAAGATAAAGGGTCAAGGGTGAGACTGGGTCTGGGAGAAGTCTTGCTTGTTAGGGCTGAAATTTTGATTACTGCTTGAATAATGATAAAATTATGTGTTTTTTAATTTGATTTATTTATTATTTGTAAAAGGTAAATTAATTATATACATACAATAAAACATATTAATGTATCACATAAGTAATTGTGATTTAATGGTAGAAGCCAAAACTAATAATAAGCGGGTTCCATGTTCAAATCCTAGCTATAGCATAAACTAATACCCCTATTTTTATGTCCTAATCCAAGAGTGTGCCATGGAACACCCTAATTATAAGCTATCTCCGCCCATGGTTGAAATCATTAATTGATCTGTACAAAAAATTCCAATAGTACTGAATTTCCAAAATTATGCATCTAAGTATTTACCAATCCAAAGCTGAATTGAACGCTGAGAATCGGTCTCCTTGTCTCTTGGAGTGCGATGTTTGTCAATCACATAGGCGACGCTTCGAGGATGGTACGTCGAGAATTCGATTATCAAGTGAGACCAAATTTACTTGGTAAGATATGCATTATCACATCGTCGATATTTTGCTAACCCATTATCATCAATTGTCGTTTGTGAATGGAGCTACTTGGGAAATGTTTGGTACCGACCCCACCTTCTGTGCAAGGAGCATTACGGCCCAAAGCTCCACATGGACCATGCAACATAAACGACGTTACAGCATGATAAAGACCTTCCGGAATCCGGATCAAGGTCACGATTTGGTATTCCGCAGTTATTATAGAATCAATTTCCTTTAGTCCACTTAATTTATATTCCGAAGATAGGAACACCAACAAATAAGCATGAGGGGCCCCATTTATGAATTCAATTACCATGACATCTACAAACAAAAAATATACAATAAATGTTCATAGGCACTATATAAAAAAACAATGGCACATAATTCAAAAATGTATGGATGAAGCAAACACGTACAATGATTTTGTCAACAAATTAAAAATTATCCCTACTGGGCGTATTCAAACCCTATTGCAAGTTTTCGCGATCTGGGATTTTCGGCGGAGTAAGGTCGCGATAGAGATAGGGATGTGGAGATTTCAGATCCGGTACTCGACGGAGTAAGGCTCTTCGTTGCCTTTTTCTTCTGGTACTCTACGGCGGCTAGGGATGTGAAGCCGGATGATTTCAGATCCGTTGCTCTTTTTTATCCGGCAATGAAGTGGAGAAGCGGCGGGAGGCGGCTAGCGGCGATGACAATTCTCCAAAAGAAGTGGGCCTTCAATTCTGTGGCTAAGAGAAGTGGGCAATCCGCTCATCCCCTGCAAATCTCCAAAAGGTAGAGGTGGTGGGGTGAAATTGGCCGGAGGCGACGAGGATGCAACTTGCGAGGAAGACGAGGATGCAACTTGCTCCTCTCAAGTGCGATCTCCGGACTCTCAAGTACTTCCGCTAGCTATCGGCATCATCGAATTGTCTTGTAATTAGGATTTAGCCTGGGAATTGTTTCGAATTTGGGATTGTCTCCTTGGGTTGCTCGGAGATTCGGCTGTCGGCGGGTCATCTCCCCCACAGGCCTGAATGCGGCCTTGTCGGTTACAATCACGAACAGGGTGGCGGTTACGCTTCTTGGCGGACGGTTCAGATGAGTATTCTTTTATCATTTATTTTTTTCTTTATTATTATTATTATTTCTTTCTTTTCCTTAATAATTATCCTTCATACTTTATTTGTTTTTAATTATTCTTTCCAACTTTTTTCATTTTTCTCGTATGTATCTATTGCCTTCTTTTTAAATTTATATACTTGCAAACTGTTAGGTCCCCGAAATTTAGGTTGCACCTTTTATTAAAAAGAAAAGGTTTAGGTGTGTATCGAGTGGTGTTGGTTATCTAGGGTTTCCTGATGACCTGGTATTATATTTCAAGGGCAAATTGCTGCCTTATGTCTATGTTGACTTGTTAGCTCTTTGGCCTGGATTGCCCTAGTAGGGACCTTTGTTTGCTCATTTTGCAGGTGAAGATTCAATGGCACAATAGTCTATCGGTGGCGGCTGTCTTGTCCACTAGGTGGCCTTTTGATGAGATTTGATGGAGCACTTGAACAGTATTAATATTTAGTTTGATGGTGCGGTCAAGCATAGTCACGAAGGTAGTATTCGCTTTGTGTGTTTCCAATCGTCAGATACGGCGGGATGGTGGGAGGCGACTTGGCGCATGATCGGGGTGGAGCTCTATTTGAGGATACTCGAAGCTTAGTTTCTCACTTCAGTCGAATTTCTTACTGCTTTGTTTCTCGTCAACTAAATAGGGCTGCCCATCATGTGGCACAAAAGGCCCTATCATCGGGAGTTCGACCATTGGTCGACTCCCGCGTTTTTCTTTCTTCCACTTTGTGACTATCTTTTCAACACTGACTTTGCAAAAAAAAATAATCCCTATTGCCAATTCGTGTCTCAGAAGACTATAGATTCTTAAAAAAAATACGGTCAATGCATGAGGCAACCACTATGAAATTATGACTAATAATAATAATAAATAGCCTCAAACCTCTCCCGGCCAAATTCATGCATGGAGGACGACAATGAAATTAATCTACTATATTGTGTGCATTGGTGAAAATGTGAAATCAAATACACTCCAATTACAAAAAAAAACAAAAACATCGTTACTTCCAACAACTTCCATGCAGCAGAAGGGAGCACATGAAGGCAGTAGTACGGCCAATACTACGATGTCGCAATAAAAACTGCGGCACCGGTGATGCTTCATGTGATTGGCTACGTGGAGTTTATGTGGCAGGACGGGAATGATTTAGCCCGAGACAAAAGCCCATACGTATCGGGTACTAACCAACCCGCCCTTCCCACACTAACTAAGAATCCTCTTCGTCCAAACCAAACGATTACTTATTTTTTGTTTGCCAAACTGTGTTTTCTTTTATTAATTGAAAATGTAATTATTTCCCGGAAGATTCAGAAAACAGGGGACGACGATAGCGAACCAAAAGGCAGGTCTTCGTTCTCCTTCTCCGGCATTCTCCCCAAAATTGCTCCGGTGACTTGTTCGTGGTCGATCCCATCTCCAAAATCGCCCATGTGACTTGTTCAGAGGCGAAGAAATCTGTATCTTCGCGAGACTCTGTCACCAACGAAAAGCGTCGGCACCAAATACTAGTCGGGTCCAAGTCAGAGCTAGTGGGAATTCAATTTCAATCCAAACGAGCTAGCATCTTTAATTTGAAGTTCAATCAAAGCGAGCTATCGGGAGTTCAAATCCAATTCAAACGAGTTAGCGGGAATGAATGATGGGAACAACAGCTATAAGGTATAGGATAATACATGGATACCAGAAACAGTACTTGCGAACCATGGAAGCACCATCTTCTCTTCCTCCTTCTGTAACGACCAGGGCCGAGTTTTAAGGAGTTGCAGGCATAATGAAAAATCAGAGTTTCCCAATTCCCTCTTCTTCATTCTCTCCTCTCCCTCTCCTCCCCAATTCTTCTTCTTGCTGGAACGAATCCGCATTGGACAAGCCGCTGATTTATAAACCCTAAACAGAAACTCCTAGGGTTCTGACTACTTTTCTGGGTTTTGATGGAAGGGAGAAGAAGACAAAAGGTTAGCGGCGGTAGAGGGCTTTGCCGAAGGCGAGGAAAAGAGCCATCACATGTGCAAGTCATGAGTTTCGTCGATGGTGTAGGCAACGTGGACCGGAGGCAGACCCATTTGTCGATTTTAACTTCTTGGGGCTTAGATAACAACCTTGCCTCCCACTGCCTTTGTCCATCATTTCTAACCATGGCCTCTGTCTCTCGCTAAAGTCTGGGTATGATTTTGACACTATTTGTTTACTAATAATCTATTTTGTTAGTTGTTGTTTCCCCCAGATGGATGAGATTCAAATTGTTCGTAATGGAAGATTCTAGTTAACTGCAGATGCTGATGACCGTCGATAAAGAACCCAGAAATCAACGCAAACAAAGAAAAACAATCTAAACCCTAAGTAACCAAATCGAATCCCCAAAACCCAACATGAAAGCCACCTCTTACCTTCGCCATCTCTGCCATCCGTCTCTGTCGTTTCATGTCATCGTCTTGCATTCCTCGTCATTTACCAGAAAAAGGGAGTAGGAGAAGGCAGATTGGGAGAAGAGAAGTAGAGACGGGAGAGGTGAGAGGAAGGTAGGCAAGGATCAAATTAATGAGCAGATCGGGAGGAAAGAGGGGTCGATCAGTAGGAAAAAAGAAGGAATCGATTCATGATTTTTTTCTTGGGTTCGTTGTTCGGAAGCGATGCAGAGAGAAATGGAATGACAGAGATTAACGAAGAAAGAAATGAAAAGATTCCGCCTGTTTGGGCGAATAGGAGTTTGGACCAGTCTATGATTACGGGTTTGGGTTGGGGTTAAGCATGTTAAGTCAGCCCACGCCACATCAGTTCCACATGGACCAATTAAAACTAGCGTTACCGGTGCCGCAGTTTTTATAGTGGCACCGTAGCATTGGCCCAGTAGTACGGCCCGGGCCCAATACGGTCGGATTCCATTAATAAACAAAATGCGCCTTCATGGGTATTATGTACACTATGGGCCTTCCGGAGGTAGATGGGCCCATTGGCAGCAAGAACTTATTTTGAATTGTGCAGATCAAGGTTATCAACCCGCGGGTCGACCCTGGCCCGGTGAGAAAAACGGGCCGCACGTATCCGCCGGGTCGACTGGTATAAGGTACCGTGTTGGAGGTCAAATTGTGTCATTTTTTATTTGGTTTGCGAAATGCGCCTATTTTCCGATTTTTCTTTTAGCCTAACTCAATATTTGGAATTCTAAGTTGAACATTTTAATTAATGTTATATAAGTGTGTGAATTTTCACTATATGTTGGATATAAGTACGATATGTTATTTTGGTGTAATATTATATGTTATAACTAGGGATGGCAATGGGGCGGGTTTGTCAAAACCATCCCCATCCCCATCTTCAAATATCCAAACCCATATCCGCCCCATACCCATGCGGGGGAATATGTGGCAAACCCATCCCCATACCCGTGAGTTTCGGGTACCCGTGGGTAATATCCGTACCCGTACATCCAACATTATTATCCTAAAATTTACAAGAAAAGTTTTAACTACAACTCTAAACGTACCTATTATATCACGAATTCAACAAAACACGATCATTTTCTTAATACGGTTCAAAGAATATGATTCTAAAACATTCGTTAATACATAATATAGAGTATAATATTTTTCAAATTATTATGTTCTAACTCTGAGACATCTACTAAGAAATAATTAACTAACATAATTTTGTTGACAAGGGGGAAAGTGAAAGAGTGAAATGAGAATTAAGGGAAATGAATTAGGTTTTGATTAAGGTGGTCACTCAATTGCATTTCTACTATTTATTTCCTCGAGTTATCCTCATCATCATTGATAGATTACAATTTGATCTACATATTTTGTATATGTGATGAAATTCTCTTGGTGGGGCGGATATGGGTATGGAGGGTATGGGGCGAGGGAGGCTAAACCATACCCGCCCCATACCAATCAAACTTTTTGCGGGTTTTACCCATACCCGCCCCATACCCGGTCAAAGCGGGGATTACCCGCGTTGACTGGGTCGGGGCGGTCGGATACCCGCGGCCATGGGTTTGATTGCCATCCCTAGTTATAACTCATATGTTAGATGAGATTTGATATAATTTATCAGGATAAGTACAATATAATGACTCTTAACATATTTTTGGCTAAACCGGTCTAAAATGGATGACCCATTAACCCTTGACCAACTAGCTCGCGGGTTGACAACCTTAATGCAGATGTATGGAGTGGAAGGCTTTGTGTAGCTGATGGACAAACGCAGAGCTCTTCGTTAAATATGGATTGAATTTACTTAGTTGTCCTTCCCGTGAAATTCTCAAAGGGCTGAAAATTCAAATTTCTGAAAATCCAACTCATATTTTCCCTTTTGTGATGCAGATTAATGGTCATAGGTTTAAATAACGGAGGAGAGAGAGTGTGTGTGTATGGGATAATCTAATGAGAAATAAGTAATGGGGGAATTAATCAATAGTTGGCGACCCAAAATTCGCGGCACTGAATGGACTTTTGCCAACTGATGAGATCAGATCCGATCCCAACAAGGGTCGTAAATTCTCTGATTACTAGCTCTGCCTACTTTCATTAGTTACTTATTTATAATTCTTTCCCAGAAACCAAACAACTACAAATAGCACGAAATTGCACGCGACTCTCACTCTACTACAAGGATTAAGCAGGGAATATAATTTTGATTATTAATTTAGTTTCATATTCATTAAGTAATTACAGTAGGAAAATGGATTACTGGATTACTGAAAAAAGTATACCTAATGTATTATGACCTAGTTTGCTCCTGCTGTAGTTTTTTCAAAAACGGTTTCTGGCCGGAGCTTTTAAATAAATACTTAAAAAACTATTGAGTGTTTGATTGAAAAACTATTAGAAGTATTTTTTAATATAAAAGATTATGTAAAATGATTATAAAGGATATATATTATACAATATGAATAAAAATTCTAAACAATTAAAGGTAGTCAAAATGAATTTTGTTAGATTTTTTTATATCAAATAATATGATTTCATAATTTATTTTATTTTAAAATAATATAAATGAAATAAAATTAATATATGATAAGGATAATCTTGTATTTTCAAAATAGTTTTTCGCAAAAGCTATAAATCGAAGTTTCAGCTTTTATGTTATGCAAAAGTACTTTTCGACTTTGTAAAACCCGAGTTTTTAGAGTTGTTTGGTCCTGCTTCAGCTTTTGAAGTCGGAAAACACTTTTAAAAGCCGAACCAAACATAGGCTATGTACAATGAACGCTCGAATTATAACTAATTGATACATATTTTGTTTAGAAAATTATACTCTATAATTGTCATTATAAAGATTTGTGATTTTATTAGAGCTAATCAAATCGAAAGAAAAAAATCGTTCCAAAAACCTAAAAGAAACTTTGGATGGTGTATAGCACAAAAAACAATTTACGGCTGTTGAAGGGTTGTAGCCTTGTAGGTACCCTGTCTTGTGCTATCAAGACTAAGGGGTGGTTTGCTTCAAGGATTTGGTACATGGATTTGGTACCAAAAAACCAACTATCAAGGATTTAGGTACAATCCGTTGTTTGCTTGCACCTTTTTTGGAGACCAAATCCGTGGGGCCCACAGATTTTAAGGGTCCAAATCCGTGGACCCCACGGACTTATAAATCCCACATGTTGATGTGGGATTTGGAATATGGCATAAATCTTTGATGACATTTTACCCATATACCCTCATGCAATTTTAATATTCCAAGGTTGCCCTCAAATTTAACTATTATACATTATAATTAACAATAAATGAATAATATAAACGTTCAATTAATGTGCAAACATGAGTTAGATTTTTTATATCATTTCTTGTTTTCTAGTTTTCTTTGACCTTTTCATGGAACGTGTAATTCTTTGTTCTCCCGATTCTAATATATGTTGTTATATGTTACTTTTGAAAAAGAGGACAAAGAATTGGTAATTGATTATGTTACGTTAAAAGTTAAAACGGAATTTTCTCGTTTATTATTATTGTCCATGTGGCAACATTATGCTTATTAGTATGTATTGTCCTTGTTTTGTCTACATATCATAAACATGTCAAACATATAGAAAATGATAGTAAGGTAATTATGAAGTTTTGTCCTTGTTTTGTGTACATATCATAAACATGTCAAACATATAAAAAAGGGCAGTAATGTAATTTTTGACTTCAAATAGTAAATCCCACACCTTAAAATCCATGATAAAAACATCCCAACAAACAAAGGATTGTTACAAATCCATGATGCCTCAAATCCTTGATAAATCCTTGGGTTTTTAAATTACAAAACCCTTGTTTATAAATCCATGAAGCAAACGACCCCTAATTTGTTAGGATGTTCTTTTTCGTGGAACAAATTAGTAGTAATATTGGGTAGGTACTTTAGTTTCATATATTCCACAAATTGATTCTGGTATTAACAAATTGATTGTTAACTTTGGTACGTTACGTCCAAATGTTTACTGTCCATTATTATTATTATTATTATTATTATTATTATTATTATTATTATTATTAATAAGTGGTGGTCTGAACAATTTATAATTGTTTCGTTGGCAAAACTCGCGTATTCAATGCGCACTGTTTTCAACAAAACACAAAGTCAATCACAACCGTCAAATATCCGCCGCCGAATGTCGGCGTCGTTGATTTGATCGATCGAACAGAAAACAAAGACGACCGTCAAATATCCACTGCCGGCGTCGGCAATGTTGATTTGATCGATGCCCCTTTGACTTCTAATCAAACAACTGTATTCGGTTCACCACCTCTCCAAACTACGTTCGAACGAGGGTGCTCGGCGAATAACCAGAAAATCGAACCAGGAGTGTTCTAAGTTACGTTACCTCTACTCTTATGGAGGTTCCTCTGGAGAGCTCCGCAACTACGACTACGATCTACGACTACTACGACTCTGCAAAGGAGGTCTTTGACAGAGAAGTTCTACGAACTAGAGAGAGAAAAGATAAATTCTGCGACGGTGCAGTTTGTGATTTGATTTTGCCCCCCGTGAGTCTCTCTCTCTTCCCAATCTTTATACTTCGCGCTTCTCCCCGTCGTGGTAACTGCCTTGCGCCTTTGTCTCCCACGTCTTCATTCCTGTCAACCGTGTAGGTAACTTCCTCCTTGTTGCGTGATAATCACGTGCCTTGGTGAAACGACTTACCACCTTGTCCATGTAACGATGACGTTTCACCAATACCACAACATCGCCTTTCACCAACCGATGCCGTTTTATGATCCAACTCAACTGCCCCGACCCGGCTTAACCAACGACATTGTTAGTCCATCAAACAACGTCGTTCTATACTCTTGCGTCGTCGTTGGGTTTGGCGGCTGCCTTTGGCCGAACTCTTACCACTACAGCGGTGTCGTTTTACTTTTCCGCGACATCGCTTTTCATTAAATGACGTCGTCTAAAATAATCATAAACTACTAATTAATTAAACCAGCCCTCATTGTTAACTCGTCGTCAAACTCTCACCCCTCGGCGCCGTTCTTAGTTAAACAACATCGTTTTGTAGTCCCGCGATGTCGTTGAACTTTTGAGCTTCGCGACACTGTTTTAAATTTAACACTGTCGTTTGAACTATTGCGACATCGTTTGGCCTACTCGCGGTATTGTTTTATAATCCGCGGTGTCGCTTCTTTCCTCTTACGGCATCGTTTTCAACTAAACGACACCGTCCCAAACAGTCATTAAAATATTAATTGATCAATTCGGCCATCACAAGTCAAATACGCGTGTTGACCAACGACATCATTAGCCCCAAAACGGCTCCGTTTGCTTTTCCTTTCGCGACATTGTTTGTTATTTTAAACACTGTCGTTTGCTAGTACAACGGCACCGTTGGGCCTACTCGCGGCACTGTTTTGAACTTAAACGACACCGCTGATATAGCCGAGACAAATTCCATGGAACCACTGCCAATCGGCGCTCGCATTGGACTAGGCGAATTTTGGATTAATTAATCGGTATCGCTTACCAGGCTCTCGCGGCAGCGTTTTAAAACCGCGGCACCGTTTTAATTCTCCGCGGTACCGCTTGTCTCCATGCGGTGCCAGTTTTCCCCTTTGGGCAAGGAATAAAGAGAATAATAATTAGTTCTGACGATGATGACGATGTATCTCCAACCGCGCGACCCCTTTTATTTTCATTAAGCGGTGTCGTTTCCCATGCCGCGGTACCGCTGAGCTTCCTTGCGGTACCGTTTTTGTTCCGCGGTATCGTTTTAACTCTCCGCGATACCGCTTAACTTCAAACGACGCCGTTTTTTACCCAAGGTATCGAATTAAATGCCGAGACTAATTAATGCGGCATTTAATTCCGACCAAATTAATTTTAGGTGTCAACAATAATAAAAAATAATAATGACACTTGGAGTCATATATTTTGTGTATGAATGTTACCGTGGATGTAGTTTCACCTACCCAATATTACTACTAATTTGTTCCACGAAAAAGAGAAAGTAACGGAAAATGATAAAAGATAAAATCCATCAGAAGAAAATGATAAATTCGTCTGTGGCAAAGAAGAAAATAATGAAAGCAAACGATATTATTATTATTATTATTATTATTATTATTATTATTATTATTATTATGTAGTGGTGGTCTGAACAATTTATAAAAAATAATAATGACACTTGTAGTTATATATTTTGTGTATGAATGTTACCATGGCTAGGGCTGGAAGTTTAGTATCGGTATTTGGGATATACCGAATACCGTACCGAATTTGTCTATATTTGGTATTACCGAATACACGTATTATTTTTTGGGATTGAGATTTGAGATTGGGATTAAATTTCAATTGTTATTTGTTATTAGGGATTACGAGATTAGGATCGGTATATACCGAAATACCGATCAATACCGAAATATAAGCTAGTGTGTATTTTATCCTCTAAACTAGACTCTCTCATTCACTATTACGCGACCCTCAACCAGCAAAAGTGTCATTTAATTATGCATAGATCATTACATCACTATTTCACACTAGTATTAGTCGTCTCTCAACCTCAAATTCATCGAATTAAAGATTACCAATTACAAGAACTTGACATGTTAGCTCTAGGCAACTCAAAACTATTTGTTTAGTCTCTTTGCTCTAATTTAAACAATAAAATCTAATTTATATATTTAATTATTAATTTCAAAGGTAATTAATTATGTATTCAATAATACGGATGGGATACCTAGGTACCGATTGGGATACCAAAATTATTTAGGAATTGAGATTGAGATACCGAAATTATTTAGGGATTGAGATTGGAATTAATTTTAGAATGTAATTCGTTATTCGGGATTTTGGTATTTGATATTGAGATACTGATACCGTACCGATTTCCACTTCTAACCATGAGTGTAGTTTCACCTACCCAATATTACTACTAATCTGTTCCACGATAAAAGAGAAACGAACGGAAAATGATAAAAGATAAAATCCATCAGAAGAAAATGATAAATTCGTCGGTGGCAAAGAAGAAAATAATGAAAGCAAACGATAGAAAAGTGGAGCCAAAAGACGACAAGTGAACAGAACACACACAGAGAGAGAAATAGAGGGGAGGTGTGGAGAAGAGAAAGAGAGGGAGCAAATCAACGAATCGAAAGGTTCGCAAACGAAGCACCAAAAAGAAATTAAAAATTAAAAAAGCTCTCTCTTTCCCTTGGAAGTATGACGATGATGGCCTTCTTCTCCTCTTCTTCCCAACCGCAGAAGGGTGTCGTCGTGACTGTTCCGGTGCTCGTCCTCGCCGTCTCCGTCGCCGCTCTCACCCTGGTTTTCCTGGCTTCTTCTCTCTCCGCCCCCTGTTCTTGCTCTCTCCCTCCTCCGTCCCCCTTCTCCGCCCTCCCTGCCGCCGGTGGGGAGAGGGTATCTGCAACGGCGGATGATATCGAGTGGGTGAGGGAACAGATCAGAGGGAATGGTCTCCATATGCAGGACAATGTTCTCCGTAAAGGGATCAATCCACGGACTAGGGCTCAGCAACTCCAAGATCTCATTCAGTGAGCTTTCATCTGTTTCATTTCATATATGTTTTCAGGGGATTTTCATTTTCTGTCGTTGTTGCATAATAGCCCTATCTTGGAAGTCTGGTTCTTTCCCCTTTTTTTGTGGTGATTTTGGGCAGTTTCTTTTCTTAACGACATACAACCCATGTTCAAAGTCTCTTTCTTTCCGTTTCTTTTGGTGTGGGTTTGAGGGAGTTTCTCTGTTTTGAGCTTAATTGCATATATGTATATATCTCATGTTGAAAATCTCTTTCTTTCCTCTTTTTTATTTCTTTTGCTTACTGTGGTTGTTGTGTTGGTAGAAAGATTATGGAGAGAGATGGGGTGTGAATTTGTGGGAAGGATGATTAGTCTTGATATGAATTTCGTGTTGTTTAGCGAGCTTTCGGATGGGATTTGTTCTGCTTTAGCTGTGGACTGCATTGGAAACTTAACAATCCACCGTTGAAGTTCTTGCACTGATAAAATGTGAAACGAAACAAAGGCTGTTACTGTTTTCAACTTGGCTATGCAACAGTGAGCTGGGTGTCTAGATTTCATTCTTTACCTGAGTGAAGCCTAGAAGTCAAGAATTGCTACTAGAGGCTGAAGCTTTTCATTATCTTTATTCCCCCTCGTTTGCTTGCTTTACAAGTAAAGCATGTTCCACCCATTGCCAATCAATGCGTTTCTGCTGTACCATGTAACCAAATCTTACCTTTTCTCCAGATACAAGGGAATCTCGCACTATGATGGTCCAGATTCGGACAACCACACTGCACTTCCGTGCCCTGGAGAACTCTTGGTAGAAGAGCACCATAGCAACTACGGGGAACCATGGGCTGGTGGAAGGGACGTATTTGAATTCCTTGCTGAATCCACGAATCTCTCGCCGAACTCCCAGGTACTTGAGATCGGATGTGGCACGTTACGTGTCGGCCTTCATTTCATCCGCTACCTCGCTCCATCAGGGTTTCACTGTCTAGAAAGAGATGAGCTTTCTCTCATGGCTGCTTTGAGATATGAGCTCCCATCCCAGGGTCTTCTACACAAGAGGCCTGTGATTGTTCGAGGAGAAGACATGGATTTCACTAGGTTTGGTGATGGCGTTTCCTATGATCTGATATATGCTAGTGCCGTGTTTCTTCACATGCCGGATAATTTAGTATGGACGGGGCTCGAGAGGTTGGCAGGGAAGTTGAAGCCCTATATTGGGAGGATATATGTGTCGCATAATATCAAGTTCTGTTCGAGGTTGGGTGGTGAGCAGTGTACTAAGAGGTTGAGTGATTTGGGGCTTGAGTATCTCGGCAAGAGAACGCATGATAGTTTGCTGTTCAATCACTACGAGATTTGGTTCGAGTTCAGACGGTCCAGAGCTTAGGTAACAAAGCCGTGCCATCAAGGTTATGTGGCGAGCTTTCAGTCCTCTGTATTCTTTGAAATGTTTCATCGGCATTATGTTGATTGTTTGATGTTGTAGTCAGGATTGTGTTGTTGTATATAAAGTAGAGAAGGGACAGCCATAGCCATGATAACGATGTTGCTGAGCTTTGATGGGTAACTTGCTTACTGGTAGGATTTATGACTGCGAGACACCTTTTTGCTGTATTTAATCAGGAATTGGCTGCAACTAAGATGAGAGGAAGTCTCCAGTCAAAATGATGTAATGGGCTAATGGCTACCCTATTTTTTGTAATTCTAGCAGCAGTCCATTTTTTTCTCTCTACCTAGATGGCTCAACAACAGCTGAAATTCTTACATGTTTTACTTGCTGATGATCCTTTAGGCTTCACGGTACTCTGGTACACTCATATGATCAGTGGCGGAGCCACTTGGAGAGGAAGGGGTGCAAGCACTCCCTTGGGTTTGGAGAAATTTTTTCCGAGTAGGGGTATATACAAATTCGAACAAATGACCATTTAGTTGCAGGAAGAATTTCTTATCATTTCAATCGAGTGAGTTTTGTTATGCAATGCACTTTCGTCTTTATTTATAGTAATACATTGTTGTCTTTTGTTTAAACTCGCTCATTTTTTTATTTATTTTTGTAGCTCTACAACAGAGAAATTTCTTGTCTTTTGTTTAAACAAAGTTGAAAGTGAAGAAGTACCAATTGAAGTTCACTTGTTTGTTTCACAAAATCAATTCCAAGGTACTTCTTAGTGCTAATTCGTAACATTTGATTAATGGAAGTCTTAATTTGTATGTACTGAACTTATTTGTTTGACGTTGTAACCGGTGTACGTGAAACTATTTTAATGTAATTGTATGAATTTAGAGTATTGCGTTGTTGCCTTTTTGTTTAATTTAAAGTTGACTTTTTTATTGTATAGGTGAGTTTTTATGATATGACAAAGACACCCCCTTGGCCAATTTTCTGGCTCCGCCACTGCATATGATGTCAATTTAACAGATCACTGAACCAGTACGATTGCCTCAAGTAGACACGTTCTGGGGAACTTATACCATGAATGCTGAACTTTTTGTTTTGCCTCCGAGACTTGTTCAAAAATTCAAAAATGACATAGTACATAGACTGATTTAATATAGTTCATTGCATAACTAGTACCTATTCATAGTATAATATTGGGACTGAAAATGCTATCAACGCTATTCCTGAATGAACCCAGCTAACTCAAATCACTCATCACAGTTTGTGGCCAGGTTGTTTTTCCCCTTCTTTCTTGCTGTTCAAACATACGTCCAAAATGCTCCAAAAGAACATGTGATTCAGGAGTAGGTGGTGTCAGAAAAATGAAAGAGCCTATGGGACAACTCAAGAGTGGTAAAAGCAGAAACAACATCTCTTATGTTATTGAGTCATTAGCAATACCTGTCAATCCTAACAAACGCATATGCTGGCAGAGTGGCAGGTCATGTTATCAAATAATCAGCAGATCTCCCCCCCATTTTGCCTTTACTTTTAACCATGCCAAACCTGTTAAACAATGCTAATGATAAACGGTAAGAACTACGGATCGATGGCGTGTACGTTTAGGGTTTGTAGATTAGGGATTTGATAGATAATTGGGGATTGAGAAAGAATTAGGAATTTAGGAGAAGAACAAAATTGGTGATTAGAGATTAGAAGATGAAATTGGGATTGAGAAAAAGAATGGCCGACGGCTTAAGGATAGGTGACGAATATTAAAAGAAGAGAGACTAGGATTTTAGGAGAAACTCTGTGAATAATTATTTGGTTGATTGATTATTCTAACTTAAAATTCAAAGTACATATATAGAAAATAGACTAGAAAACATGATAAAATCCTAGACTATATGGCTATACCTAGCCGCCTAACCCTACCCAAATAATAATAATAATAGAACACAAAGAGACGTGTTTCTAACAATCCACCCTCCTTGAAAGCGACATTGTTCTCAAGGTTACAGACAACTTCCGCTTTCTCAACCTTCCACTTTCTTCGTTTCCTTTTCCTCCAAATAATGTACATTACTCGGTTTGGCTTCTTGCAATGACCTCCTTGTACTCTTCAACAGAAGACCCAACCAGACAACACATTTGAGGCCCAATTCCTCAATGGAAACTCGTCCCATCATGCCTATAGCCCACCACGCTTCTGCTGCAGATATAGGGTACTGATGCCCAACCTTCCTCAGCAATTGGGCCTGTTGATCTTGGCCCAATCCAATTGTCTGGTCGCCCCCCTCAATCTCCTTCTCTAGTGACGCGAGTAGAAGCTCCCCGGCGCCTACCTCCTCCTCCATCTCCGACAACGGATCCTTCTTCGCCTCGTTCTCTGGCATAACCTTCCTTGACAGCAGCTCCCTCACTTCTTTCCATAGAACCTCCTCTCCCGGCGGCGAACCACCCACCCAGTGGTGAGGCGGCCAGCTCGTCTCCGTTTTCTTCGGCGCTCCCACCTTCGGCGATGACATACTCGCCGAAAACAAGGATTGAGGGCACAGGTTATCGTCGACATCGGGAGAGCTCTCAATCTCCTCGGAGCCTCCTGAACTTGGCCTTCTTCTTCCTTGCCTTCACCTGGCTGAGAGCCTCTTCTTTTTCTGAATTCCAACCCAATAATTGAAACAATAAGAACACATTGAACAACAATTTTTTCTCGCCATTGGATTCACATAGGGCATCAAAGTTGGTGAGGTCGAGGGAGCTTGGCTGCTGTGTCTATAGGTGTCAATCGGGCGGGTTCGGGCTGGGTTCAATCGGGTTCGGGTTCAAACGGGTTGCAGGTTAGTCGGGTTGCGGGTTCATCGGGTTCGGGTTCATCGGGTTCGGGTTCCAACGGGTTGCGGGTTATTCGGGTTGCGGGTTCATCGGGTTCGGGTTCAATCGGGTTGCGGACAAATCGGGTTGCGGGTTCATCGGGTTTTGGGTCGGGCGGGTTGCGGGCGGATCGGGTTTCGGGTTGTTCAGGCCAGCGCATCGAGTAACTTACTCATTACTCGTTACCAACTTACACATTTTATTACACTAATTTAAAATATTTTTCTCAACTTTTTAACCAATTTATTCTACGTCGTATATATATACTTAATTAAAAAAAAACTAGTCAAAATGTTAAATCAATTTGTATGACTTGCAAACTTGTTATGTAATTAATCATAATTGGTAAAGTACACTAGCTAATAGTAATGGTGATATCAATATTTGCAACCAAAAGACACCATTAATTGTTTATTTGATATTTTAGTATTATTTCAGTAGTAATTGGATTAAAGTATCTTGTTTAGTATAACCATGCAAATATGGTATTTGGTTTGTGGTATTTTGCAAAAGCATAGTGATAAAAGGAGTTATTTCGAAATAACTCATTGCCCAAATAACTTCAGTAAACTATTGCCAAACGAGTTATTTGTAAAATTGTTCGAATTGTCCTAAAGATTAACTATCAAATTTAGTAAAATTATTGTGACTTCAATCATAACTTACTGAATAACATATATCCTATACAGTTAGCCTTATCCTCAATCGATAATATTAAATTAGTATATCTCACATAATTTGTAAGGAATATAACATATATGATATTAACTAACTACTTAAATATTTGCAACATACAAACCACACAATTACTATATTGAAATTGTGCATATAAAATACAAACGTGCATAACCTATATGCCGAGAGCAGAAGAAAGGAAGCAGGGATTCGACTGTCTTCAGTCCTTTCTAACCTAGAGGCGACGAAGACGGCAAGGGAGCGGAGGGGACAGAACCACTGGAGACAGTCTGGTGGCGGAGATAGGGATTTCCCTTCTCACTTGATTAAAATATTGGGGGAGGTGGGAGGGAATTTTCAATTTTGGGATGGGAGGGAATTTTAATTTTGGATCAAATATTGGGGGAGGTGGGAGGGAATTTTCAATTTTGGGATGGGAGGGGATTTCAATTTTGGATCAAATATTGGGGGAGGTGGGAAGGAATTTTCAATTTTGGATCAAATATTGGGGGAGGTGGGAGGGAATTTTCAATTTTGGATCAAATATTGGGGGAAGGGGGTTTATGGGAGGGATTTTTTTTTTAAAATGGGTTTGCAAGGGAATTTTTGAGCAAATATTTGGGGGCTTTGAATTTTGCATTCAAAAAATTTCCATAAACATCTAGTTCTTCCTTTCTTTGATATTTATTATTATAGATGATAAATTCTATACCGATTAACTAGTTTGTTGTTCGATTCGTTGGTCGGAATGTCATTTGAATATGATATATTTAAGATGTACATTCACAAGTTAAACTAATTGTTAAAATTAAATTAATTAATAAACTATAAAAATCAAAATATCCAACATAAAACATAACCATGAATAAACCCTAGACCCTAACCCTAAACCCTATACCCTATACTATAGTTATATGTTATGAAATTGTTAGTATAAGCTATAACATATGTTATGTGAAGAATGTAAGTTGAGTCAATTTTATATTCGGTTATTGAGAAGAACATACGTCTTATGACTCCAAACTCTAAACCACGAGTCCACTACCGTATACCCTATACACTAACCTTAAACCATGAAATATAGTTGTGTGTTATGAAATTGTTGGTATAAAGTATAAATTATAACGTATGATATGTGAAAAATGTTAGTATAATACCCGTAAGTATTTTATACGTAACTTTTATGAATCTTCTTATTATTGGGGCTAGGGTATGAGTTATGACTTATGTACTATTATGAATCTTCTTATTATTGGGGCTAGGGCATGAGTTATGACTTATGTACTATTATGAATCTTCGTATTTTAGGTTAATATTTTGACAATGTTATGTGACCAGTTATATTATGTGAGGAAGAAAAAATGTTGTAACTATTAGGTACTGATATATGATTGGCTTAATTAAGCCAATCATGTTTTTCATATGTATGTGTTATCTATATATATTATTTATATACATCAACCAAATGTAAAAAATGTTGACAACCCTCCTAGGATTTCTACTTATCTACCGAGACAGTGAGACTATTATGTGATTCAATTAAATGACAGTTTTTATTTGTCAACACAAAGTAAACCTTTGTTCTTGGTGGGAAAGATGAAAAAATAATAGGGCAAGTCACATAAACTTTATATATATATTATCTACATATAATATTTATGCACAAAAATATATTATGTAGTATTATTCGTGCCAATCGGGCGAGTTCGGGTTGGGTTAATCGGGTTCGGGTTAGTCGGGTTACGGGTCAAGCAGATTGCGGGTCAAGCGGGTTCGGGTCAAGCGGGTTGCGGGTCAAGCGGGTTGCGGGTCAAGCTGGTTACGGGTCGGGCGGGTTGCCGGTCTTTGACTTTTAGTCTAATCGGGTTGCGGGCGGGTCGCGGATCGGGTTGGTTGGGCGGGTTACTCGGGTCGGGTCATGTTTTGACACCTATAGCTGTGTCTCCCTCGTCGAGTCTTCTTCTTCTTCGGAGCAATTTCTTCCTTCGGCGCGGCTACGGTCGAGGTATCCCCATTGATTGTCATCGCAGCCTTCAACTGCTTCTCACTTGCCTTTGTGACTTGCCTCGGCGCCAACTCATGCTCTATTTCTGCTTGGGCCAGCAACGTCGTCGAACCTTCCGTCAACAGCCCTTTGCCTGGTTCTTTCCTGGTGCAGCCTCCTATCGATGCCTCGATCCGTGCACCCATCGTTGTGGTTGTGGCTCGCACCTGCTCGACATCTTGAACGAGCTCCTCGAGGATCCCGAGAAACCGTTCCTCTAGCTGCAAATCCTGGTCCTTGTTTGAAGAGGTCATCTTCTTAGAACCCCATGCTAAGCAAGCTCTGATACCACTGTAAGAACTATGGATCTATGACATGTACGTCTAGGGTTCGTAGATTAGGGATTTGATAGATAATTGGGAATTAGGAATGAATTAGGAATGTAGGAGAAGAACAAAATTGGGGATTAGAGATTAGAAGAAGGAATTGGAGATCAAGGGGAAGAATGGCTGACGGCCTAAGGATAGGTGGCAAATATTGAGAGAAGATAGACTAGGGTTTACTCGTCCCGAATATCACAACAAAATCCCACCTAAAGCTCAAGTATAAACCTTAGATGGGTGCAATATAGGGCGAATATGTTTAAATATCAACTCGGGCCGGTCCATGTATCCATACTTACATTGTTTGAAACATTATCTAGCGGATTGGTTTTTGGTTGAAAACTATGAGGTTTAAATTAAAACAAAGCAAAGGTAAATGGTTTGAAAGCTCTAGATGAGAAGGATCACTCGGTGTCGCTTCCCCCTAACTACTACCATAGCACGTGGACTCGAATGTGACGTTATGGGCAAGGCAATCGTGAACCGCTAGGAGGTGCAACTATGGTCGAAGACCACACTCTCAATTGCCAAACCAAGGGATACATTGTAGGCTACTAGAGTAGCCCTCTTGGTTAAGGCAATTGAAGGTTGGCTTACCTTTTCCATCAAATAGATGGTTGGACGGCTTAATCGCGATTAACCTAGTCATTTAATTCAAGATAGAGGTTTTCCCTACATTAACCTAGGTAGGTGGCTTGAAAAGCCCAAAGAATCCCAACTCAATTGAGCTTCTTTTGGAAAGGGGGGTTTTCCCCTCTAACCTAGGTTAGAATGGTCAATTAGATTGCTAAGCACAAACATGCACAATCATCATGAAATATACATCAATCATTAAATTAAACAACACTCATAAACAATCATTCAATTCACACTACAACTACATGGCAAATAGTTACGGTTTCACAACACCCAAGTGAAAAAGGTACTACTCCATGCTAAAAAGGGGAAGAACACAAAAGAAAGAAGTAGAAACCATCATGGAGATGCCTCCACTCTCCTTTGATCTTGTGTTGATCTTCTATTGAGGAGATTCTTCCCAATTCACCACTTGGAGCAAACCCTAGCCTCCTTTCTTCTTTGGTTCATCCTTTCTCTCTCTAAAATCTGAAGAAGAAGGTGTTTTCTCACTCTTGGGCTCCCCCTTCTCTCTTCCTTTCAGCTCACATTTTATACTGGGATCGGCCTCAGTTCACGGCCGTGAACTCTTCAACGCGTTCGTGAACTCGGAGTGCTGTGTCGAAACACACCACTTCACTCACTTGAGTTTACGGTTTGCACTCAAAGTTCACGGTCTTGTTGACCGTGAACTCACCTTGCGTCAGTAACTTCAGAAATCGCCCTGGATGCTTCCCGGTTCACGGTTTATGGCTTCATTTCACGGCTTTAGAAGACCGCGAACTCCAATCTAAAACCATGAACATGGCCTAAATCACCCGCTTTGTCCGGTCTTTGCTCCTTTTCTTCCAACTTTCGACTCCGGGGCTGGTTTCACCTGTTAGATCCTGAAACACACTGAAACGCACAAAACCTAGCATAAAATCGACCTTCTAGGAGTTCAAATGCCACAAACGCCCAGGAAAATAGGGATAAAATGTATGCAATTAGGCCTGAATCATGGGTTTTAGGTGATACTCTCTGGATAATTCTTTGATTAATTGATTATTCAAACATAAAACCCAAAGTACATATATATATATATATATATATATATATAGTTTAATACACTTGTATATCCAAAACTTTCATGGTTGTGCCGATAATATCCAAATTTTCCGGAATACCACTTATATCCATTTTTTAAAGTTGTTTTTTTCCAAATCTATCCATTTCACAATATATTTTTGGTTAATTACACCTGTATATCCAAAAACACCGTTAAAGAATGTGAAGGAATTGGATATAAGTGGTATTTCGGGAAATTTGGATATTATTGGCACAACCGTGAAAGTTTTGGATATACAAGTGTATTTAACCTATATATATATAGAAAATAGACCGGAAAACATAATAAAATCCTAGGCTGTTTAGTTGTACCCAACTAATACTAATAATAAAAAAACACAAAGAGACGTTTTTCTAACATAAACAAATCAAATCAAGAAACACCATGTGTAGCTTATGTTATGGCTAGTTTAGATCATACATTATTCTTCTGTGATTAGCTATTGTAGTTATGAAGTTGTGGTCTGATGAAGTTGCCAACTTGTTCCTTGGGATGGAAGTGACCTATGAGTATGAGCTGCTACAGTTGCCTTTAGGGCTCTCCAAAAGGATTTGTTTCCTGTCACCATACCTTGACTTCTTGTTTGAATTGCCTTGTAGTATGGCTTTCAGAAGAATGTCTGAGTAAATGAGTGATTTAGAACATTACAACTAAGCAGAGCTTTTTGCCTTGCCAACTTCTCTATGTGCAGCACTTTGCCTTTGGCAACTTGACACAGTAAAGGTCACGAATCTCGAAAGGGAACTAACAATGTTTCTCTTGACTCCTCTTTCAATAGGTTGTAGGATTGGATTCTCATATTCCTTCTTGCTTTCTTGACTTAGTGTTGATATGTTGTCCTTGTCTGAAAATGATGGCTTTCTGTAATCATGGATGATCAACTCTGCCTACTGCCTTTCTGATTTGGTTCATTAGCTTCTGGCATTCTTCTTCTGCTTCTTTCATATCATGCTCGAGCTATGTTATTCTTCTCTCTTTGCTTGTTTGTATCCTGATCTAAAGGGATAGAAAATATGTATGCCATTAGTGTATAAGTTTCTTGTAATTTGTTTCTAACATCACTATTGAAATCCTAGGGAAGTTTTGTTACTGCCTCTGGATTTTCTCTGTCAGTCTCAATTGCTCTCGCCCAACTTGAAAATATAAAAGAGCATATTATCTCTCTCTCCTACATCTTTTTCACTTGGACTTATATTCACTAGCATAAAAACCTTTGAACTGTGACCTACAAAAAACTATTATCATGAGGTGGATTTCCTATAATTATCTACTTTTGGATTTTTATTTAGAATCAATCAAGAAATATATAAAAAAATTCTCATAAACCTTAATCTATCTTTCTCTATCAATCTCGTCTATCTTTCTCCCTAAATGCTTTGACCATTCTATCTATTCTTCCCTAATTATGTTATTTCTATCTCAAATCCCTCATTTTTACTCCCAATCACTAGATCCCTTTCTATCCATCTTTGTTACGAGTAATCGAGGGTGCCAAATATCCGAAATCTAACCTGAAGACACCCTAGAACCGTGTTTCTTATAGCGTTATTAGAGTCATGGTTATAGGCACCTGCATCAGAGATACATCCAACTTCCAGCTCTCAATCACAAAAATTGCTCGCGATTTCAAGTTGAAGCTAGAAGAGTTGTGAGGAACGATGACTTCGGTGTTGTCGTGCCCATGCTACTACCACCGAAAAAGGAAGGTGTAGTAGCCGATGCTTTAGGGTTTGTGCTGCCACCCAAGAACAAATGAACTCGGCCAGAGAAGCCATCGTGCTTCCCTCTGCTACTGTGGAAGAGGAAGGTTCGGTTGTTGATATCTTTGAAGACCTGCAACAACTCTTCCCCGAGGATAACTTTAATCACATAAAACCCTTGTATGTTCGAACACTCAAGGCCTTGAATGAGTCGACCGAAGAGTAGCCGAGCTCAAGATGAAGATGTCGAAGAAGTGGTGGTCGCCAACGGGGTGCACCACTGAGAAGAGGAAAGAGGGAACGCCGACGGAGGGTGATGCCAGACTAAGGAAGTATATGCTAGAACAACTGGCTGGACTAGCTATGTTGATGTCGACACAAGCTCTTCAGTGCTATCCTGCATCAGGCACCCAAACACAGTAGTTGTGGTTATGTTGGCAACCATTGGAGGAAGGCATGAGTGATAGTCGTTTGTTGCGATCTTCACTGGCACGCCGAAAGTAGTCGAATCTCCATCCTCATCGACCTTCGGTGTGGAAACGAATGAGGACATCATCAATCCTCCCTCAATGCCCCGGGAAATGTTAAATTTCCAAGATAATCGAATTTGTACTTGGAAAATAGATAAGTCAATAATTGCTCGAACCAAGTGCACCAGATTGGTAGCTTGAAGTTCCTAAATCTGACCAATCTACCACCAGTGAGACTGTTAGACGATCGAAAATCTTTGACCATGAGTTGGAGATGAGCTGCAGTTTTTTTTGCGCCTCGCAACAACCACAAACCAAGGAGAAAAGCCTAGCTAAGGGCCTCGACACCGACGAACGGGAAAGGAAGATACGACATTGAGCCGCAAAAGGGAGTGTTCTTCGACAAATAGGAAGGAGGAGCCGTGGATTGGGTCTTATCCGGCTCAAATCGTGGTTTTCATGCAAATTGATTGACGGTGAAGATGGAGACAAAAAGGGTGAGGTACACAATGAAGAAGGAAGGGCCGATGATGAGGGTAGAACCCCACTTGACTCCTAGTTGTCGGGTGGAAACCTCAACACTGTTGCCGGGGAAATTCTTCCGTTATTTGGAAAAGATAGTTTAGTGTTAGTCTAGCATTTACCTTTTGTTTTATGAGTATGAATCTTGCTTGTGTTAGTCGAGTTGTGTTTCTTTTAAGTGTGTGCGTGAGGTTGTATGACCCATAGTAATCCAACACCTTTGGCGCCACTAGACAAGAATCTCAACCGCACTCTCCGACTCTTGGCTCGTGAGAGGGAGCTGGCAGAAGCAAGGAGAAGGATTGAGGAGAGGGGACAACCACAAGTTGGTCCTAAAGTTGAAGAAGTTGTACTTGAAGAAGTTGAATCGGAGGAAAAAGAATGAAGTGAAGCTGAGATGGTGTCTAATCAAAATGTTCAAGAGCGAGCTGAGGAACCGAGGACCATGGGCTCCTATATGACTCCACGGGCGACAGATATCCAACCGACCATTTTGCATCCACCCGTGGCCGCCAATAATTTCGGGATCAAGTCCCGCCTCGTCACAATGATTCAAAACAATGTGCAATTCCATGGGATTAAGAAGGAGTCTCCGATGGAGCATATCTAGAGGTTTGTCGAGATTGCGGGAAGTTTGAAGATCAATGGGGTACCCGGAGAGGCTTTGAAGTTGAGGTTATTCCCCTACTCTCTTGCGGGGAATGCACTCAGGTGGCTGAACAATATACCACCTCTCTCGATTACCTCATCGGATGACTTGCTCAACAAGTTCATGGCCTTATATTGTCCACCTTTCAAGACGGCAGAGTGGCGTAAGAAGATCACCCATTTCACTCAAGAGGAGGATGACACATTGAGGGACGCATGGGAGAAGTACTATAACTTTTTCCTCCAATGCCCACATCACGTATTTGAAGAGCAGTTTTGGATCGAGACCTTCTACGGCGGTCTCCTCCAAGAAGACAAGATTCTCATTGACTCTCTATGTCAAGGGAAGTTGATGAACATGACTCCATCTGAGGTGACCGCTTTGATTGAAGATATGGCGACAAAGGGGTATGATTGGGGCTTGATGAGACGTGGTGGAAGGGATGCCAAGAGAGGAGTACACTCCACGGAGGCAAGTCCTCCGCTCGCCGCAGATCGATCAATTGACCAATGCACTTCTTGAAGATAAGAAGCAAGGGAAGAAGTCGTTGATGACATGTGATTGGTGTTCAAGTACCAACCATGAGTTTCGGAGTTCCAATTAATAAAGAAATCAATCGCCCCCGAGGAGCAAGTGAGCTACATCGCCAATGCTAGGGGGAACAAAAAACCCTATAACAACACCTACAACCCATGGTGGCGAAACCATCCAAACTTCGCATGGTCTTCCCCGAGCAATCCAAGACCCCCCGATTTCCAAGGACCGACGGGAAATTATCAACCAAGCCTCCTTTCATTCAACAAAGGCCACAATTTCAAGGCTCGAACTTCTAACAACCATTCCAAGCGCAAGGTGGTCAAGGGTTACAACAACTACAAAACTTGAAGACCTAGTCACCACCTTTGTGAGTACAAGCTCTCAGAAGTTCGAGAAGATTGAGAAATTCATGAGTGTGGCAACTAACAAGTTTTCCTCGATTGAGGCGGGTCTAAGAAGTCATCAAGCGAGTCTTCAAAATTTGGAGACCCAAATTGGCAATCTTGTCGAGATCCTCACCGAAAGACCAAGGGGAGCTCTACCTTCCAAACTATTGCCAACCCCAAGGATCAAAGTGCCGGATTGAATGCTATTACTTTGAGAAGTGGGAAGTTAACTCTGGAAGTTGTTGCTAAGGAGGTAATTAAGGAGAAGGAAGCCCCTCCAACGGTCGATGAACAAGAAGTCTTGGAAGGAGAGACTAGGAAGGCATTGTCGACGCCACCACTAGTGGTTGAGTACAAGCCTCCTCTTCCTTTCCCTACGAGGGTGCACAAGGACCTATTGGAGGCGGGGTGTGGAAAGTTCATGGAGATGCTCAAGAAGCTCCACATTAACATGCCTTTCTTGGAGGCAATGGCGCACATGCCAAGGTATGCCAAGTACCTCAAGGGGCTTCTTGCAAAGAAGCACACGTTTGAAGACCTCGCTACTGTCACCTTGGGTGAGGAGTGCTCGGACTTCATTCAAAACAAGATGCCTAAAAAGCAACAAGATCCAGGTAGTTTCACTATCCCTCTTTGCATCGGAGCATGCCATATAGAAAATTCCTTGGCAAATTTAGGTGAGCATTAACGTCATGCCATTTAAGCTTTACAAGAAATTGAACCTAGGTGAATTGAAACCCACTAGGTTAAGTGTGACATTGGCTGACCGCTCGGTGATTAGTCCTAGGCGTATTGTGGAAGATATTCTAGTGAGGCTGGGTACATTTTACTATCCAATGGATTTCATCATCCTTGATATTATTGAAGATGCGGATATACCCCTCATACTAGTACGTCCTTTTCTTGCCATCGCCAAGGCTTTAATTAATGTAAATGAGGGGACTTTAATCTTGAGAGATGGAGAGGAGCGAATTACCTTTTCGATTGACCCTGAGAGTAGAAAGAATGATGTTAAGGAAGTGGAATCAAATGACATGTTTGGAAGTGGAGGTGATTCACTCAAGACGAACCCCACTAGTGCTCTTGCTCCTTTTGATGTTATGATACAGGGACCTAAGGCGGGTACCAAACTTGAAGGAATGAAGAATAAAGCGAGTCCTGCGAAGATGAGCCACGCCTTTACCCCAAAAAAGGACAAGGGTAAGACGAAAGTGTCCGAACAAGAAGGCCACCCTTTGGATTTTAAGATGGGAGGTGACAAGCCTCACCCCAAGACCGTGGCGGATCCACTCTTGGAGGCCTCGTGCTCTCAAGCATGAAAGAATCGCAACGTCGAGCTAGCGATGTCAAACTAGAACTTATTGGGAGGCAACCCAACATATGTTTGTTTTTCTTTTCCTTATTTTCTCTTTTTGTGATTGAGTGATGAGTTCAAGTGGTTGAGTGGTAATCACTATACCGGGATTGTGTGTCTGCATGTTTTGGATGTGTTGTGATCGAGTTAGGGGCACGGTTGATTAGATCGAGTCGTCAAAATTTGGGAAATGCCTTGTTTTTCCTTGGTTCATGGTTTTAGTCCTATTATCACGATCGTCAGGTAGTGATAATGAGGCGGAGACCGTGAGCAAAGGGGCAGTCCCAGCTTTTTGAAATGCGTCGTTTAGCCCGAAGTTCACGGTCTGGGATTTATTATCACGGTCTTAACAATCATGAAAATCGACCCCCATCCGTGAACCTCGGGCTCGTGCTATATAAGGAGGCGTGAACCCTCCTTCTTCACTTCACGCCCATTCTCACCAGAATTCTATGAAATTCTCGCTGGAAAATCGCGCCAACCGTCATTTTCCATTGATTTTGGCGACTTCCGGCCATCCAAACTAAAATACAAGAGTAGAACCATTCTTCCCTTGTCCAAGCGAGCCTTTGCTGAAGTTTTGAACGATTTGGCTAAACTTTTCCCGGCGAAGCGATTTCCGACGAGCTTGTGACGAAGCTCCGGCGAGCCTCTCCGGCTATTTTTTCGTGCATTTTTCGACTCCCTTGTCGTCTCCTCACCTTCCCCTTCGATCCTACTTGAGTCTCCAGGTGTGTTTATAACTTTTTCTTGTTAATTTGGAGAATCAGATTAAGGTTCTAGGTGACGGGATTGTGTGATTTAATGCATAAATGTTCAAGTTAGGCAAGGGATTAGTCGATTAATGTTAATTGAATGTTTGCATTAAGTGTTGTTGATCTTGATTGAGCCTTGGTGGGCACAAATTTAGTATGATTTGTGTCGAATTGTAGAAAAAATTCCCACCAAGTGAAAAATATGAATTAATGTTGATCCACTTTTGTGAATGATAGTAGGTGGCCATCGATGCATGGTTTAGGTTGAAATTTCTATGTTGATGAACTATGAACCACCTAGAACCATGCTTCGGTGTGCTTTGTGTGCATGATTCAGGCCTAATTGTACATGTTTTACCCCCATTTTCCTTAGGCGTTTGTGGCAATTGTGCTCCTAAAAGGATGGTTTACGCGAGGTTTCTTGTGTTTTAGCATGTTTCAGGATCCAACAGGTGAAACCAGCCCCGGAGTCGAAATTTGGACGAAAAGGAGCGAAAACCGGGAGAAGAGGTGAAAAGAAAGCAGTTCGCGGCTTTCCTTGGATGTTCACGGTCTGCTTAGATCGCGAAGAGAAGCTGTTGCCCATGAATATCAAGGCATCTAGGGTCAAATCTCAAGTTACTGACGCTAATTGAGTTCACGGTCACTAAGACCATGAATTGGGGCGGTTGGCCGTGAACCCGTGCAAGCGAAGTGGTGCGTTTCAACGCCCATCTTGAGTTCACGGAAGCGTTTCAGAGTTCACGACTGTAGGAGAAGGAGGCTAGGGCTTTTCTCTAAGAGTGGATTTGGGAAGATTCTCTCCAAGAGAAGTTCAGCACAAGTGCAAAGAAGATTGGAAGCCTCTCCATGATGGTTTCTACTTCTTCCCCTTGTGTTTCTCCCATTTCTAGCATGGAGTAGATTTCTTTTTCACTTGGGTGTTGTAAAACCCTAACTATCTACCATGTAGTTTTGTTATGTGAATTGAATGATTGTTTATGGGTGTTGTTTAATTCAATGATTGAGGTATTATTCATGTTGATTGTGCATGTTTGTGCTTAGCAATCTAATTGGCCAATTTAACCAAGACTAGAGAGGGAAACCCCCCCTTTCAAGGGAGGCTCAATTGAGTTGGTATTCTTAGGGCTTTCTAAGTCACCTATCTAGGTTAATTTAGGGCAAACCTCGATGTTGGATTAAGCAATTTGGTTAAGCGTGATTAAGCCGACCAACCATTGGGTTGAGTGAGGGAGTAAGTCAACCATCAATTGCATAAACCGAGAGGGCCGAGTGACAGCCTATAATGTATTCCTCGGTTTAGCAATCGAGAGTATGGTCTACGACCAAATTTTCATCCCCTAGCGATTCGCGTTCACCTTGCCAATAGCAATCGTTTCGATTCACATACCATGGTGTTAGTTAGGGGGAAGCAACCCCCGAGTGATCCTTCTCACAAAAGAGCTTTCAAAACCATTTACTTTTACCTTGCTTTACTTTAATTAGCAAACTTTTCAACCAAAACCGAGTCGCTAGATAATGATTCAAATGACTGAAGTAGGGGTATATGGACCGACCCGACTCGATATTTATACATACTTGTCCTGTACTGCCCCCGACTAAGGTTTATACTTGGACCTTAGTCGGGAATTAATTGTGGTATTCGGGACGAGTCAGCCTCCAGTTCGGTCCTGACGGCTTTGATGGGTGATTGGGGTTCTAATGGCCGAGCCTTTTCCGGGATGCCTACAAATTTGTGAGTCGTTGTGACAAATGCCAAAGGATAGGTAATGCTTCTAATTGAAATAAGATGTCCCAAACGATTTCTATCACTTGTGAGATCTTTGATGTTTGGGGCATCAATTTTATGGGTCATTTCCCCTCGTATTTTGATAACAAATACATCCTTGTGGCCGTAGACTATGTCTCGTGGTGGGCTGAGGCTCAGGCTCTACCCACTAATGATGCAAGACGAGTCTGTGGATTCCTGAAAAAGCTATTTTCAAGATTCGGGACCCCGAGGGCCATCGTTAACTCGAGGAACCCATTTACAAGGGCAATTCGAAAAGCTCCTCGATCGTCTATCATCCTCAAACTAGTGGACATGTCAAGTTATCAAATAGGGAGCTGAAACGGATACTAGAAAAGATCGTGGATCAATCCCGCAAGGATTGGTCCGCAAAGCTCGATGATGCTCTATGGGCGTATCACACGGCCTACAAAACCCCAATAGGCGTCTCGCATTGTCATTTGGTTTATGGAAAAGCGTGCCACTTGCCCGTAGAGCTAGAGCATAAGATTTCTGTGCCACAAAGTTTTGAATTTGGACCCTAGTTTGTGTGGCAATGAACGGAAGTTGCAGGTGCTTGAACTCGAGGAATGGCGTCTCCAAGCCTATGAGAACACCAAGATCTACAAGGAAAGGATGAAGCGTTTGCACGATGCTCGTCTGAAAGGAGGGAAGGATTTCCAGCCGGGATATCAGGTTCTTTTATACAACTCCCGGTTGAAATTATTCCCAAGAAAGCTACGGTCGAAATGGTTGGGCCCGTATGTGGTAACGCAAGTGTTCACATACGGGCTGGCTGAGATCTCCCACCCAAAGGAAGGAACTTTCAAAGTGAATGGACACCGCCTGAAACGTTACCTTGGAGGAGAGGTAATGCCTCACAAGGAGGTGATTTTCCTGCAAGATGCATGACCCGGAGTCTCCGTCTAGCTTAAGACGTTAAATAAGCGCTTGTTGGGAGGCAACCCAGCGGAGGTTAGCAAGTTTGTCCTGCTACTACTATCGTATTGTTTTGTAATAACCTCGCCTCGAGCGAGCCGTATTGTGTTTGTATGTGTGTTTTTGTCTCTCCTTGAAGCTCAAAATATCCTACCCCGATATCGATTCCAACTTTCACTCACCAAGCCCAAGCGGTAACATCATTCTACCCCCTTTCTTACGCCATTGAGGGCAATGTCGAGCTTAAGTGTGTGTGTGTGTGGGGGGGGGGGGGGGTTACTATTATGCTTGTGTGAGTGTGATTGATGCTTGGAGCCTTATGTATACCCAAATTTCAAAAATTTGAGGGCTCCAAGCAATGTTTGCCTGATCAAAGTGGCTGGTGTGTGGGAAAATCTCGTGTTTATTGGCATTGATCTTGAATTGTTGCATGTGATCGAGTATATCCTATGATGATGACTAAGAGGTCCATTAAGATAGTGCAAAAGTTTAGTTCTCATGTGTGCATAAATGAATGGACGTCTTGACTCGATTACTTGTTGATTACAATTGCCATGCATTGTGTTTGTGAATTTGAATAGATGGTTGGGTGACTAGGTAGCCATGTGAGTTTTGAATCGATCGTTTTTTTATTGTATGCTTAGATCCCTCTTACCATGACGTGTAACATCACAGTTGTCACTAGTGAGTATGATGGTGGCATAGGATTAGTCCATTCCCAAATGTTGATTGTCCCAAAATGTGTTACCCCTTAGCCAACCTCTTTGAGCCTTGTGAGTTCGAGGGTAGTTCTTAAATTAGGAGCTTCTTGCTTGTGAGCTTAATGGTGTTAATAGAACGACCCCCAATCCTTTCTTCGTGTCTAAACATGAGTCGTCCTTGTGTCTCAGAGCTCTTGCTATCGAGTTCCATTGAGGTTCTACAGAGGAGGTTTGTGTGCGGTTCTTGCTATGAATGAAAAATGAAGTGTAGTATTGGAGTGAGTTCTTCAAAAAGAGAGCATTGGTCATTAAAAGTGTAGGTGGCAAGCTTTTACTCTCTAGTACCCCCCCCCCCTCAAAAAGAAAAAGAAAGGTTTTTGGCCCATGATAGTGGCCTTTGGTCGAAGAGAAGGGACTTAGTCGAAACCCTAGAACCTTCGGGTTTAGGTTTAAGATGTAGAACCTCACGTCATGATTGCCACCACCCAAAAAGCCTTTTCCCCATGTCCAAGACAATTGCCAGTCATCTGAACCCGTGTCTAAGACCTCCGGACAAGCTAGTGGTGACAACCATCCCGTGAACTCTAGCATTTAGAGGTTACCGCCGTGGTATTGAGACGATAGGGCCGAGTGTTGATTATTGTCCACATATTTTGCACCAAAAAGGTCCCGACCCCACTGGTCTTAAGAGTGAGTGATTGATTCTTGTTTTGCATGCCATATCATACCCCGGTGAGGACCTTTATTGCCTTTCTATTTGTTCCTCGGACTTGAATTCTATGCATGGTTAGTTGTGGTTGATAGGTGGTCTTGTTGAGACTTGCATTGATTCATGAACAAGGTGAGACCTTTTCGTTTGCCCACTTTTGGTGGCCTCGAATGTCGTTTGTGGTGGATGTCGGTATTGCTTGCAACGGTCCATGCATTAATTGCCAATAGCCATTGAGAATTCCCGCTTTGTGCCCTTTGAGTTGTCCCCAAAGTATGTTTGTAGGTTGAAATATTACCTTGTGTGAAATAGTTTGCTTGGGGACAAGCAAACGTCTAAGTGTGGGGTGTGATTCGGGCCTAATTGTACATATTTTACCCCCATTTTCCTTAGGCGTTTGTGGCAATTGTGCTGCTAAAAGGGTGGTTTTACGCGAGATTTCTTGTGTTTTAGCATGTTTCAGGATCCAATAGGTGAAACCAGCCTCGGAGTCGAAAGTTGGATGAAAAGGAGCGAAAACCGGGAGAATAGGTGAAAAGAAGGCAGTTCACGGCTTTCCTTGGATGTTCACGGTCTGCTTAGACCGTGAACTGGAGCTGTTTACGAGAATATCAAGGCGTCCAGGGCCAAATCTCAAGTTACTGATGCTAATTGAGTTCACGGTCACTAAGACCGTGAACTTGAGTCGTTGCCCGTGAACCAGTGCAAGCGAAGTGGTGCGTTTCAACGCCCATCTTGAGTTCACGGACGCGTTACAGAGTTAACGGCCGTGAACTGAGGTTGCGAACTGACCTCGATCCCTGTTTAAAAGAAGAGATGAAAGGAAGAGAGAGGAGGAGCCCAAATGAGTGAGAAAGTCTTCTTTTTCATATTTTAGAGAGAGAAAGACGAACCAAAGGATAAGGAGGCTAGGGTTTTGCTCTAAGAGTGGATTTGAGAATATTCTCCCCAAGTGAAGTTCAGCACAAGTGCAAAGAAGATCGGAAGCCTCCCCATGATGGTTTCTACCTCTTCCCCTTGTGTTTGGTACCCAAATTTATTTTTCTTTATGATTTAGTATCTAAACTTTTAAAATTTTACGAAAAGATCTAGAAATTTTGATGGCAAATTATGTTTTGGTACCTTTATATGTTTTGCCTCACACTATAGTACCTAAACTTTTAATATTTTACAAATTGGTCCGATTTTTTGTTAGGAGGTATTTCAAATCACTAGTTGTTGAAATGTATTTCAAGTTGACAAGTAATACACTAGACATGTATTTGGAAATCACCCATGAATTTGACACAAATCCAAATCCTCCAATAATATGGTAGAGTTTTGTGTACTTTTCTCCATTTCAAATTCCCTGCAACGAGAGTGAAAGTAGGAAGGGCTATTTTGTCTTTACAATTATTTGTTTATTTCATATAAAAAAGATATTAATATTAGGATTTGAACCAGAGTTCTTTCAAGCAAAGACAACCATAATAACCAATTACACTAAACAAATTTGTTGTATCTTTCTTGATACAAAACCTACACGAAGTGTAACTCTAAAAAATGGAGGACTTTCCATCATGATTAACTAGCCCACTAAGTCTCCTGTAAATATTTTATGGTGCTTGATACTTTGGTTTTCATAGTAGAATTTCATGTAATTTTCTCCATTTTTGATTTAATGCTCTCTAATGGCAATTGGCTAACATGAAAAAAAAACTATTTCTTTTACTACGTGTTGTGTCATTGCATTTTTAATTTTAATTTGTATTTTTGTATTTTCTTATCTTTGTTATTATCCCTTACTAACTTGCTCTGAAACTCCCTTCGTCGTGTAATAGTTTGCTTTCTTTTACTTCCCATCTTTTATAGGAAGAAAATGTTTATTTTCAATTACAATATTTATGCTCAGTTTTGATTTTGTCAGATCTAATGCTCTCCGCACTCATATTTTTCTCATCAATTTTGATTCTTATGGTACGGTTCACCGATCTCCTCGCTTTTAGAATAGATGAGAATATCATCTATGAACACAATCACAAACTTATCAAGATATTCATGGAAAACTCTGTTCATAAGAGCCATAAATACCGCTGGTGCATTAGTGAGTCCAAAAGGCATTACCAGGAACTCATAATGCCCATATCTTGTTCTAAAAGCTGTTTTTGAGGTTGCTCCATCTGCCACTTTCAATTGATGGTATCCAGATCTCAAATCAATCTTAGAAAAGACTGATGCACCCTGCAATTGATCAAACAAATCATCTATTCTTGGAAGGGGATAACGATTCTTCACTGTCGCCTTATTCAACCTCCGGTAGTCAATGCACATTCTCATGGAACCATCTTTCTTCTTGACAAACAAAACCGGTGCACCCCAAGGTGAGATGCTAGGTCGAATAAACCCCTTGTCTAACAATTCTTGCAATTGTTCTTTAAGCTCATTCAGCTCAATTGGTGCCATTCTATATGGTGCCATTGAAATTGGTGTTGTGCCAGGTACCAATTCAATATCAAACTCTACTTCCCTTTCTGGTGGAAGGCCGGGAAGTTCTTCGGGAAATACATCAGGAAATTCCCTTACCACCTCTACATCCTCAACCTTCTTATCATTTACTATAGTAACTTGAGCAAGAAAGGCTTCACAACCTTCCTTCACTAATCGAAAAGCTTCCAAGGCAGAAAGAAAACCATGAGTCTCCTTTTTCTTAATTCCTCGGAATACAACAGGACCTTTATCTGGTGTGCTGAATAACACTTCTTTCTTTTGACAATCCACAACAGCTCCATGTGTTGCCAGAAAGTCCATTCCAAGGATGACATCGAATTCATCAAAAGGTAGCAGAATTAAATCCGCTGCTAGGAAAGCTCCTTCCACACAAATGAAGGAACTTCTAATAACTGAGTCTACCTTCAAGGTATCTCCCACAGGTGTTTTAACACATAAGGTATAACCTAGCTTATCTGGAACTAAGCGTAGCATATGTGCAAACGTATATGACATGAATGAGTGGGAGGAACCAGTATCGATCAAAGCATATAATTGCTTGCCAAGGATAGAAAGCATACCAGTTACAACTTCTGGTGCCACTTCTGCCTCCCCTCTAGTCATTGCATAAACCCTCGGTGCTCCCTGTGCTCTGGTACCCTGCGTACCACTTCCTGATGGCTGATTTCGACCACCACCTCTACCACCCTGTGTACCACCACGACCACTCTGAAATCCACTGCGGCCTCCTTGGTAACCACCCCTGAATGGGGCTCTACTAAATTGCACTGAAGGCTCGGACTGTGTAGCTCTTACTTCTCTCGAATGCGGGCAATCCCTCATGATGTGCCCAGGTTGGCCACACTGAAAGCATACACCAGAAAATCTCCTACACTCTCCAAGATGCCTCTTCTGACAAACTTGACAAAATGGAAATTGTGTGGCTGAGGAAATTGGTGCCCTGTATGATGTTCCCGACATAGATTGACTCTGTGTTCTCCCAAAACTGCTAGGACCTCTCCTGGGTGGGTAACGAGGTCCAGCATAATTTACTCCAAACTTCCTCTGCTTCTCCTCTTCTTTGGCCTTGTGTTCCTCTCGGCTCTCAACTTCATAGGCTTCATACTTAAGTGCTGCCTCCTTGATTGTGGCCATGCTCTCTTCATCAACCCTGTGGACCTTTTCTTTCAATCCTATGCGCAGACCATGCAAGTATCTCATCTTCTTCTTATGCTCAGTATCCGCCAACCCATCCTCAAAGTAAAGTAGTCGAACAAACTTAATGGTGTACTCAGTAACTGTCATATTCTCCTGCTTAAGGTTGGCGAATTCATTGTTCTTTGCCCTGATAAAAGCTTCGGGAAGAAACTCTGTCTTAAAGGCCTTCAGGAACTCCTCCCAGGTGAACTGAACTCGTTCACCATTAACTCTAGAGACTGAAGACCACCAGCTCCTCGCGTACCCCTTTAGGAGAAAAACAACATATTGTACTTTTTCCTCTGGGGTCGCATAAAGATACTCAAACACATCTTCCATCTCTCTCAACCACTCTACTACAGCATCTGGGCTCACATCTCCCTTGAAGTCCCTACCACCCAAACTCTTCATCTTTGCATAGTCTAATACTGGCGGTCTTGCATCAACCGCCCCCACTCCTCTCGACTGGTCAGTAGGAACATTTTCACAACTTCCGTGCGAGCTACAAGGAAATATTGGCCTTAGATTGATCCACACAAAATTCATTCTTCACCAAATCTCTCACTTGGTTAAAACAAAATTTTCCCTAAATAATTACTTGAAAACAAATACATCCAAAACTCAAGTTTGAAAACCATGATGCAGATAATTTCATCCAATATACCAATACACATAATCATGTCAAACTCAATTCCCAGTTTAAGTCATTATGGGGCACTCCCCTCCTTAGGAGTGTTTAACCTCCCATAGGGTATAGTACGCCATAACAACAAAAAGAGGGAACCGGGCTCTAATACCAAACTGTAACACCCTACCCTATACGTTTTGCCTAATCATATTGTTCATACAATTGCAGCGGAATTAAACTTGGGTGTTACATTAATTATCAAAATTTACCCAAACAAAATTTCGACATGAATTACTCGCGTAATGGGCTAACAGTTCTTGCAACTTATCCTGCAAAATAATTCATCACAAACATATATACTCACAACCATATGCATTGGCTTTTTATAGCCATAGTCACACTTTTCATACTTCCTAACTGCATACCATACTTATACATACCATAATCGTCACAATTTACACAGTTACACAACATATACACATATCATTAACTTTCCACACCTGTGGATATCTCACACTAGATTCGAAGCTAGTATGCACATGAAAATGTTCTCAAAACATTTTTACAAAAAGGTGTGGATCACTGGCCAAAATCCCGAGTAGTAGTCCAAGCACAGAATAGTTGAAGACCATACCTCATCTTGCCTTCAACTCTTGCTCAGCTCCCACCTATACACCTATCTACTGCTGCTGCTGATGATCTGCTTACACATAGCATAAGCAGAGAAGAAGAATAAAAGAGGGTCAGCTCATAGCTGAGTGAGATAATCATAGCATCGTGAGTTCATAACAGAGCATACCCCTATCATACATCTAACAATCAAGCCAAAACACTAGGATCGGACCTCAGCCATACTCATATCCCAATAGGCAAAAGACTCAACCACTTTGACTTATGCATATGCATCTTATCATGTTTTAATCATAGGCTCCTGGCTACTCCCATGCTAATAACTCTCCCGGGAAATATACCCCACATCCCGTCGGATGTAGTCATACATACCCCAACATCCCGTCGGATGTGGTCATACATACCCCACACCACTATGGGTGTAGTCATACCCCGACACCGCTCTGGGTGTGGTCAAATCTCGTAAGAATTCTTCAGTCACCACCACATGAGAGGTGTGACTATCATATATATCATAATAGAGTAATAGCATAGGGAGCCCTAATTACTATGTAGTTGACCGTGAGACCACAACACTCATATTTGATATCCTTATACATGATTCATATCTCATCTTGCTTAATCACAATTCGTTACTTGCACATGTACTTGACCTGCCCATAATTGGCTCAACATAGGTAAACCAGGAGTCGTATAATTGCACTTCCTCGGGATAAACCCTCGTGCAAGTCATCCTCCTTAAACATCATAATATCACCCTGGGAAGTTTATTCCCCCACTTATGGATCCAAATACAACCATAAATTCACACCATGTCAAAACCCCTTATCGAACAACCATGAAGTCATATCAACAATTTAGCCACAAATGGCAACTTGTATGCAATCATCAACATAAACAAGGTTCATATCGATTAGGGCAAGTCAATAATATCATACAGCAATCCAGGGTTCAACATATAGCACAAAAGCTCATACACCCCTGATCATGTCATTCTAGTTCACCTAGATCAATTCTAAGCATCAATATAATTATCGTGATACGACAAACCCGGTATGCCGTGCTAATCCCTCACCAGTTCTGGTCGTTCAAACACCGGTTTTAGCTTCCCGTACTAAAATGTCAATTTCACGAACGAACCCCGAATTAAAATCCGAGACCGTCCTAATATCCCCTGCAGTATCCCCGTCAATATTAGTTCTAGGCTCCGGGTCAAATTCTTGATAAAAACACATCAAACCCTGGCCGGAGCTAAATTCAGCGGTTTGGACCCCGACCTAAATAATTGCCAAAATTCAGGGATTAGAACTAGATGATTGATTACCTCGCTGCTGTGAGCTCGTATATGAAATTTGGGCTCAATCCGGCTTCCGGATACTCCGAAACCCTAATTTGGCTTATCGGGAATTCGAGAAATTCCTGAATCAAAAACTCGTTTTAAAGCTCTAAATCGATAAATCACGATGAATGGATGGATTAGGCATTACTTACAGGATTTTTGGATCAGCAGAGCTCAAGAATTGAGCTTTGAAACTTCTAGCCGAGCTGCCTCTGCTTCTCTGTTTTCTCTCGGCCGGAAATGGAAGAAGAAATGGCATATGTGATGAGATTGAAATGGACAGGTAATTCTTATGTCCCGACCGCTTATATATATAATTAATACGTATACTTATCCGATCGATCGATAATCCGATTTTCGTCGAAATACTGTCAAAATGCTCGATTTTAAATCGCGAACTTTCTAGCGATCGAAATATGGGTTTAGCCAAAATGGGATGTTACATTTTGATATTGTTTTAGGATTTGGTAGACACAATTAATTTTGATGATACTTTTATTGTCCATTAATCTAGCTAATTGCAAGCCATAATGATTGCTAAAATTAAGCTTACACGCAACACTATGGGAGTTGGGGGTGTTGAACTTGAAAGAGTTGATTGGGTTTGGGAGAGGAATTGGTGAGGAAAGAAATTGTCTTTGGATCTGGTAGTAGGTAGAGTTCAACTGCAGCAGGTGAAGGCATAAAAGAGGGAGTTGATGAGGGTAGTGATCGAACTAGGGGGGGTATTGAAAGACATGAAAGCGAAACTGGATGAGTTGAAGAGAGAGGAGTGGGAGATGATGATGATATTAATGAAAATGGAGTGGGTATTGAAGGGTATGAAAGTGGACTAGAGTAGATGAAAGAAGACAAGGGGGAGATGAGCATATTGATGGAATTGGAGTTGAGTGTTGGTTTTACCGAGTTCATCAGAACTGCCCCTGATGAAGATGAGTTGGCCAAATACAAGAAGAAGATTGAGGAGTTGAGTAGCGAGTTGACAAGAACCCCAATTGGAAGATAAATTGAGGGTCACTAAAAGAATGTCCATCAAAGTAGTAGAACTGGTGTTGCAGAAGAAGGATTATAAAGTTAATTTTGGGTTAAAACATATGCATCTTGAGATTGAAAGATAGAGGGGATAAAAAGTTGGTTGTACCTTGAAGAGTGTTGGCTATTGGATCTTTATGTATACGTTGTTGGAGCTACCACAATATATGTCTATATTAAAATGAGGAAACATGGATTGATTTACTAAAGTTAAGGTCGACTCTCTATTCAATCAAATGGAACTGATCGATAAGAAGTGTCGAATTTTGTGTCTTATTACTTGATCAAGTCTATTAGTATATTGGAGGTAACCCTAATTTTGTAGTTTGCTCTCAAGTTTTGATGGTACCCTTTTAGTTAAGTTGTTAGTATATGGTTGAATTAAATCAACAACTATCCATTTCTTTTTGATTAGTGACATGTTGTTCCTAAAAGTGGAGCACTGGACCATTTATGTAGGAATAGTTACTAAAATACGGTTCGGGAAAGTTATGTATAAAATACGTATGGTTATTTTACTTCATATCTAAGTTAATTTTACGTTTAATAGTACGTTAATAGTCACAAATATATTAAATTAATTATTATAAAAATAAATAATTATATAAATAATTGTAAAGATAACAATTTAATTCATTAAATACAGATATTAAACGTATTATATGGTGTTATACATGTTTAGTACGGGAGCCATCAAATGAACGGGAAAAAATCAAACAACTTGACAATAATATGGATACGGAAGTTCTAAACGAATAAAATATGTACGAGTACATATACGTGTATTAAACGGAGTATTTACTAACTATGTGTAGGATTGTGAGGTTTCAGTTTCAAACTATCTATGGGTTATGTGGGAATTCCAGTGAGGTTTTATACTCTATCTTTCTTGACAATCAACTAATGAATAACATTTTAACAGAGATCATTATGAAAATGAGATTAATGATATATTTTTATATTTTATATTGTTAAATAATGATGGTATTTCTTCAAATATTAGACCTATACACTCATTCTTTATGTATCATATTGATTGAAAGACTGTCAATAAAATTAAATGAGTTGATAGATTTAAAAATAACATAAAAATATAAATAATCAAATATCAACATTCCGGCCAACGGACAGGGTTATAAGCTAATACCAATTATAATTAATATCCAAACACATAATTTAACATTTAAAAATCCAAATCACAAATACCGAATCCAAATCATTCTAAACACACCCTCCTAGATTTCGTAGTTTAAAATCCCACGCCACCGTCTTGCCTTTGACTTCCACTTTCCTGTTTCCCGTCTCAAAAGAACCCTTTTCATTATTTTTCTTTTTTCCTCCATTTCATTCGTCTTAAATTATCTGTGAAGAACTCGAAGAAGAAGACGACGACGGAAGCAAACAGTCTCACGGAAACACCTCTACAGTCCCAATATCCCCCCTTTTTCTTCGCCATCGCCTTCGACTTCCACCACCATTATCATCGGAAGCAGCTCTCCATCAGCAATCGCTAGGGTTTTCTTTGTTAATGTTAGTTCCACACGCAGTCTGACTTCCGACAATCCCGCGGCAATCAGAAACATCTGAGGGTCTCTTCTGATTCCCCTGCCTTAGTTTGCAAAGTCCGTTGCTCACCAGTTACTTCGTATCTCTCTAATTGCTGTCTGGCTCGGGGAGTTCATAGTCGTCTAATCCGCACTTCGCCACTAGTGTATTTGGTTCGTCTCTTTCACGGTGATTTTTAGTTAGGGATTGGATCGCATGCGAAAACGTGAAAATTTACCGAACTTTGAGTTGTTGTTTTTCTTCTTCTGTTGGATGTGAATTGAAATGGGCTGATGTTGAGAATTGTCAGTAGTATTGAAACTTTAAGTTTAGTGGGAAAGTAGTGAGGGTGGATGGATGAATAGGAAGCCTTTTGTTTAAGAGGTGGTGAATTGTGCACTTAGATTCTTAGTTGGTTAGCTGAAGCTTGAAGGCGATTGGTATGATTGTTTAGTTGTGTTTGGTGCTTTGGTTGTCCCTTTCATGGAACTACATGAAATCTGATGCTTGTGTCGTGAGCTATTTTCTTCATTCCTTTTGATTTCGTTTAAAAATTCAGTTGGGTGGAGTTTTTTGGTGCTTGAAAGATGCTTCCTTCTTTGCTACATTGTGAGGGCTTGATAAGATCAACCCGTTATAGTTTAGGATTCATAGACAAATGTTGAGATTAAATCTGCTCTGTTATGCCACCACTAATGCAGTGGGACCTCAATTTACCCGTTCAATTTCATTAGTGGAATTCTGAACCTGTTTAAGATACGTATAACGCTTGTGAAAAAATTGCTGTTGAAGTGTTTGGTTATTACGGGAAGCATATTCATTTGCACATGTAGCAGATAGCCTTTCTAGTAGACAGAAAGGGAACACACTTTCTCGCTTGCTGATTGGGTGTATTGTTTATTCAAGGAGTTCCGCAATGCACCGTGTGGGTAGTGCAGGGAACACAAGCAATTCTGTTCGTCCGCGTAAAGAGAAGAGGCTTACATATGTGCTGAATGATGCAGATGATACCAAGGTGAAGTAGCTTCTGTTTCGAACATTTTACTGATTGTGTACCCCATTGATGTTAGCAGTTTGCACCAATTGTTTCTTACAGTGCCTGGATTCGGTGATGTGTGATTGCAGCATTGTGCTGGTGTAAATTGTGTGACTGTTCTCAAGTCATCATCTTCCAAGAGTGACTACCTCTTCACTGGGAGTCGTGATGGCACATTGAAGAGGTGGGCAGTATCTGAAGATTCTGCTAGTTGTTCTGCTACATTTGAGTCACATGTTGATTGGGTATATTCTTTTTTCTTTCCCACTTTATTGTTATTATTATCTGATGGCATTCATGCTGCTGGTCAGATTGTCTGTTTTCCTATATTGGTTTTGCTTGGAGTAAGTCTACCATTTGAAGCCTTCAGCTGATAGCTTGACCTAAAATTTTGGCGAGCAGAATTGACTATTTTGAGATGTTAACATGTTGTTTCCTGGTTCTTGCTTCATTTCTGAATGAAGAATGATGAGTGCTTGTTTAGTTATTTAATCTTTGCAGAAATGTAATTGCTTCTTAGAAGTTTATATAATCCTGGCTATGCTTGTATAGTACTATAGTCTGGTTTATTATATCAGAAGCAGTTCGTAAATTACCATTTGTTTTCATGCAGGTGAATGATGCTGTCCTTGCCGGGGATAATACCCTTGTCTCATGTTCTTCAGACACTACTCTCAAGGTTTGTCTTTACAGCTTATTGGTGTTCTTACACATATATTTTTCTTCTATTTTCTTTTGTCTTCTCAGCTGGCTGTTGGTTCATTAAGTTAGTTTTCCTCTTTTTTTCCGGTTACGTGCTAGACTTGGGATAGCTTGTCTGATGGAACTTGTACACGAACTCTTCGACAGCACTCTGACTATGTTACATGCCTTGCTGCCGCAGAAAGAAATGTAATTTCTGTTCAGAACTTTGTGGATGTGGTTACTTGCTTGTAGTTTTTGTACGTTATAAAATGCATTTGTTGATTTTCTCTTAGTGTCATGCATTTTAGAGCAATATTATTGCTTCCTGTGGCCTTGGTGGAGAGGTTTTCATTTGGGATATAGAAGCTGCACTCACTCCAGTTTCAAAAGCAAGTGACACAACAGAAGATGAGTACTCAAATGGGGTAGGTGGTTCTGGTAATTCGTTGCCTATGACAAGTTTACGGCCCATTAGCTCAAGCAACAGTATTACTTCACATAACACTCAGTCCCATGGGTATGCACCAACTGCTGCAAAAGGTCATAAGGAGTCTGCATATGCGTTGGCAATGAATGAAACTGGATCAGTTCTTGTATCGGGTGGAACAGAGAAGGTATAGTCTCACTGATGCACGCTTACCTCGCTGGCTCGCTCTATTCTGGTGGAAATTTGAGTGCTAACTGAATTTATGGATCCTGGCATCTTAATGCCAGTTCTTGGTTCTTCTGAGCAATGAGATCATATTCATCTTCATTCCTTCAGGTTGTGCGTGTTTGGGACCCACGGAGTGGTTCAAAGACCATGAAGCTAAGAGGTCATACTGATAACATTAGAGCTTTGCTTCTAGATTCTACTGGCAGGTTGGTTCAATGGTCTATCTTACAATTAGTTAATTTTGGTAAGAATGGTTATTTACTTTCTCGTGACATCTACCGTACGATTATATAAGGTCCTCAGAGTGGCCTGGAATGAACTTAGTTGCTAGTAGTGTTCATTCTTCAGTGTGATTTTCCAGTGTCTATGGGGAATGTTTGCTTGAGTCTTGTGGTGCCATTTTTCTATATTAGTTCAGTTGCTACTTCTTTATTGTCTCCTTGTGAGGCATATATCTTTATATCTGCATCCACATGTGTTATGTTTATGTGACTTTGAGCTCTGGTTATTATGCTGTGATGACAAAGTTTCATTTGAGCTTTGAGATTAATGATCTCACTGCTTGCTTCGACCTGTGCTTTTATCTCTCTTCAATTTTTACATAACTTTTATATTTCCTTCATCCAGGTTTTGCTTATCGGGATCTTCTGATTCAATGATCAGGTGAAGTTGGTAACCTTTTCTTATCAATGTTATCCATCCCTCATGAACCCATGTCTTACAGTGAATTGCTTTCTTCAGACTATGGGATCTTGGTCAGCAAAGATGTGTGCATTCGTATGCGGTGCATACCGATTCTGTTTGGACCCTGGCCAGCACCCCTACATTTAGTCATGTTTATAGCGGCGGAAGAGATCTTTCTGTGAGTGAATTTCACAAAACCCTTTATCTTGAAAGTTCCCTTTACTAAGCATTCTTGCTCTGAGATCTCTAATTGTCATTCCAACTATATACCCCCTCAGTTGTACTTAACGGACTTGGCGACTAGGGAAAGTGTTTTGCTCTGTTCAAAGGAGCACCCCATCATACAATTGGCTCTGCATGACGATAGTATATGGGCTGCAACTACCGACTCTTCAGTTGATAGGTGGTCGGCAGATGGACGAAATCCTGAAAAGGTTTTTGAGAAAGGTGGTTCGTTCTTGGCTGGGAACTTGTCATTTTCTAGGGCAAGGGTTTCTCTAGAAGGGTCTACACCAGTAAGTGTTTATAAACGCATGCCTAACATGGGTTGTTCTCCTAACAACTGTTGATGTAGTCTGTCCATTTTCAATAAAGTTACAGGCAAAGTGCTGTCATCATGTGTTCTGCCTGGAACTGTTTGATTAGGCTGTGTCTTATACACTTATGTATTACTCTTGAAAATAATTATGTTTCTTTTTTATTCGATTTTCATTCACCTGTTTCTGTTGTAGGTGCCTGTTCATAGGGAACCCACCTTGACTATTCCAGGAACTCCTGCAATAGTGCAGCATGAGATTTTAAATAATAAAAGACATGTATTGACCAAGGTAACCGTTGTAGTTTTGCCTGTATATGGAATGGCTTCTGTTGCGAAACAGGAACCTTTTTGTATGTCAAAGAGGGTTTACTGAGACATTATGTGACATTTATGTTTGATAGGACACTGCTGGTTCGGTTAAGCTATGGGAGATCACAAAGGGCGTGATAGTTGAGGACTATGGGAAGGTCAATATCCCTTTTCCAAATGGTCTTTCATATTCTGGAGAACTAAAATATTTTCATTCATTACTTGGTGAACAAATGGTGGGAACCCATTCTCAAGCTGCTACTGTGCAGCATGTTCTTACTTTCAAGTTTTGTGTTCTTCAGGTGGCATTTGATGAGAAGAAAGAGCAATTATTTGAGATGGTATAAGTACTGTGGATACTTTGGATGTGAATATCTGATGTTATGTTCAAGCTCCATGGTGTTGTAAATTTTTATATTATGGACTGTTCCTTATGCTTGTTTATAGGTGAGCATTCCTTCATGGTTCACAGTGGATACAAGGCTTGGATGCTTGTCAGTGCATCTGGACACTCCACAATGCTTTTCAGCTGAGATGTATTCAGCAGACCTCAGCATTCCAGGGAAAGCTGAAGATGATAAGGTGAATTAATTTAAAACAACCTCCTCTGTTTATGATTCATGTATATTCAACAGAACACTTGATGTGTTACCTACTTCTCAGAATTGGTTTGGTGTCTGATTTTGTGGATAGATGTACAGAAGAAATGCTTGGATTTGGTTGAGACCTTCAATGGTGTTTTCTTTTTTGGGGGGGAGGGGGTGGTTAATCTGAAACTGTTATCTGTTTACATGTGAGCACATAACAATTTCTGAAGTCTTATTTTGTAATTTTGTTCTCACAAGCATTGAAGTATGTGCCTCTTATTTAAGTGTTTTAAGTAGACGAATTGTTGCAACCCCAAACATTGGCTTTTTTCTCTCTCTGTGAGATCCAGAATCACACTCATTAATGAAAAGGATCTTGACTTCAGGTTAATCTGGCCCGTGAAACCCTTAAAGGACTATTGATTCATTGGTTATCTAAGAAAAAGCATAGAGTTGGATCTCAAGCTTCTTCTAATGGCGAAGTTCTTCCTGGCAAGGATATCACTTCCAGAAGCCTTTCCAATTCCAGAGTTGAGGTAGACGGCAATGCTGAAAATGACTCCATATATCCTCCATTTGAGTTTTCAACAGCTTCTCCGCCTTCAATTCTTACTGAGGGCTCTCAAGGGGGTCCATGGAGAAAGAAAACCACTGATTTGGATGGAAGAGAAGATGAGAAGGATTTTCCTTGGTGGTGCCTGGACTGTGTGCTGCATAATCGCTTACCTCCTAGGGAGAATACCAAGTAATGTTTCTATGTATCCCTGTAAATACTCGATAGTTTTAGTTTCATACATGGAAAGCATTTGAACAGGGATGTATGTGTAAAGTGTGGAAGTCGTCCTGTTTTTCCTCCACATTTTTGGCTTGTAGTTTAACTTACCTGAGGTATATGCTGTGCTGGCAATGTTCTTTGTACTCCTACTGATTTTGGTTGTTGTCTCTCCCTGATGAGTTTAAGATGTGATTTATCTGCAGGTGTAGCTTTTATCTGCATCCCAGTGAAGGCAATGCTTGCCAGATACTCACGCAAGGCAAACTTAGTGCTCCGCGCATATTGAGAATCCATAAAGTATGTTTAGTGAAAAGTTCCATTGTGTCTTTTTGAATAGTGTGCTACTAGGAACAGACCGACTATTCCCTTGCTGCATACATGGATATATCCGCTTGAATCTGGAAACAAAATCTCAAGTATTGAAATTGGGCTTTATCTGATTGAGGTGTAGTGTTAACTAGTTGGACGTGCATAACTTGCCCTGTCTGTTCTCCTTGCGTACATTTCATGTAGCTGTTACTAGATTGCATTCCATTGCTTGACTTTCAGCAAGTGTTTGGTTTTAGGAGCCGAGAGCCAAAACCCTTTTTCCCACTTGGTAAGACCCTGCAGCGTGGAGACACTTCATCGCTTGAATTAGTTTAGTATTACTCGCCTTCTGCTGCTAGCCTTAGCATGTACATTGAATTATCTTTCTCTATTATAGCAATATTAATGTCAGAATAGTTTTCCTGTTTTAACTAGCAAATGGTTAATTTGTTGTCTATGTTTCTCTAACTTGAGGTCGAGATTAAGACTCACTGTCTATGTTTTACCTATAAGTTAAGTCTGGAGAATTCTCGTTCACTTTGTCTATTTCAGGGGTGTTACAGTACTCCAAACATTACTAGTGATACCTTATTTGATGTAAAGTTGGTATGGGCGCAACTGCTATCGTAATATGTTTTATTTAAGGCTCTGATGGGGCCCTCAAAAAATGCTTATATGTAATGTTAGGTTATGTTGTGGTCATGTATTTTGTGAGATATGATCAGATTAGACAAACTTACTTGATTAAACTGATTTTTCCCTGTAGGTTGTCAATTATGTTCTAGAGAAGATGGTTCTAGACAAGCCACTTGACAATTTGAATCCCGAGGGAACGTTTGCTCCTGGACTTGGTGGAGGGCCATTGCAACATTCAGCACTTGGGGATGGATCTTTCCGCTCTGGAACAAAACCTTGGGTGAAGTCCAGGAATACTATAGAGATATTATGCAATAATCAGGTATCTGGATAAATAAATACTCTTCCCATTGTGTTTAGTAAGTAACAATGTTATCATTTTCTAGGAAATTATATTTGAACACCCCTCCCCCCTTTGAACGGGGAGTATGAATGAAGAAAACAGTGAATATCCCCTTGCGCTGTAGGAAACAGTTTTGGAAACCTTCTGATGTTTAATGGACTGTATTTGTTTTAGTCAACGATAGTCCCGATAGATTAGAGCGTTTTATTAAGTCTGATAGATTAGGGCATTAACAGCCAGTAATAAGAAAGAGATAGCAGGGCTGGGCAATTATATATATATATGTGTGTGTGTGAGGAGTATACCATACTCCATGTGATATGACCATTAGATTTCATTTTTTGAGTTTCGACCAATCTCAACGGTCAATTAATATTTTCTATTAAATTGAACATCGGGTTAGAGTTTAGCGAATCAGGGCCTGCTGTTTATCCATTAGAAGTTAGGGTATAGTATCATGCCTCAAACTCGGTTTAATTCATGGTCTGGGTAGTGATATCTCGCTAAAAGTACCTGGATACTCCAGTATACTCCAGGAGTACACCAATCTGACATATATATATATATGAGGAGTTCTACGGTACCCAGAGTGAAATTCTGGGTACCGCATACCTTGAGTAAGAAAACGCTATCCAGAACTTGAATTGACTGATCTTTCGGACATGATATTATACTCTAACCCTTAAAGATCAAAATCTATGTCTTAATTCTCTAAATCTTATATCCAAGATCAATTTAATTAGAAATAATAATCGACGGTTATGATTCGTCCAAATTTAGGCAAAAAATCAATGCACCATCTTAGGGTTTATAGTTTATGATTTAGATAATTAAGACCTAGGATTCACTCATTAAGGGTTAGGATATACTACTTCGGTGCACTCACAAAAATGAGTGCGTTCAATGCACCCAATTGGAAAAACTAGTTTTAAGGTGTTGGATTTTGAATTTTAATTTGTAGAATTAGTGTAATATGATGATATAACATATGATAACAACTAATTAGTGGATTACCCAAAGCCCTAAACCCCAAATTGTAAATCCTAACCCTAAATCTCTAAACTCTAAATCCTTCAAATTAAAGTAAATCTTCAATGGTTTTTGTGCAAATTCATGTATGTATTGTTCATCACATCATAAGTGATGATTGACATCATTTTGACATAAATCACATGTTTAAAATGACGGTTATGAAGCGAGTGCACTGAATGCACCAAAAAAATGAGTGCACCGAAGACACCATCATATATATATATATATTTCAGATGCTTGTCTGGCTCTTATATCAAGATCATTGGTACCCTGGTTTTTCTATTCCTCCTTGCTGTCAGTAGACTGCAGTAATCATATTTAAACCTTCTATGCAATTCATCATCCCTCTTCTGTGTGTTAGAATCGAACCTTTCTCTGTTACTGGCTGACGTTTGGTATTTTTTTTCTAGGTCCTGTCCCCTGAAATGAGTTTGGCCACAGTGCGAGCTTATATATGGAAGAAACCTGAGGATCTGATCCTCAACTACAGAATCATCCAGGGAAAGTGACCCGATACACAACTAATTCCAAGCAGGTCAGGTCAGTCTTCCATTCTGAGGTGTCCTGAACGTAACCTAAAACCTACAAATCTGCCCTATGTTCTTGTCACGATTTCTTCTCATCAGTTCTGTTGACTGACTTGCAGCACAATTTTATGGACGTGAAATATCTAACAACTTCGTTAGAGTTTTAAGGAACATATCAAAAGTTTTTATTCGTAGATTCAGGAGCTAGAACTATGATTGCTGACCAATAGTGTGTATTCAACACTTTTTTTTTATGGTAGTGTGTATTCAACTTTCCTGCCTGAAGAACAAAGCTTAAATTTGTATCCTTTATTTATGGGAACAGGTATCACCAGGCTTCGAGATAAGTGATCTTTTTTCCTTTGTGAAAATACCTGGGAATATATCTATTCTTCTGGCTGTGGTTGCCTTGATAACTTGATATTGGAAACGAGGAAGGCCAATCAAATTGTAAAATCTGTGGCCATGTCAAAACTGCCTTGAAGATCAGGGATGGCGTTCACTGCCAGCAAACAGGTGGTGTATAAATTTTGAATGTCCTCTTTTTTGATTACCTTCCTGGCCGTCATTCAATCTTGAGCTGTAAGGCGGGAAGGGAGTGGGTTAAGGTGTTAACGATTACTGGGTGATAAAATTATGAATTATGATGTCGAAAAGCGTTGTAGGTGTTCATTGTTGGTCCCAATACCTAGTAGCCATAGAAAACGGAATTAGTGTTCAGTTTTGGTCTTTCCTTCTCCAGGTTGAAATAAATACAGTTAGTTCTATTAATCAAGAACCACTGGGTCCTTTGGCACTATTTTTCTCCTGCTTATGATTTTCTGGGATGTTTTGGAACAAAAACTGTGAATGCCGAGGGCTGGATGGAGTATCAGTGTCCTGTGTGGAAGAGATGAAGGTATGGAAAAGCTTCTTCGGTGCAATGAGGTGCAATGAGCTTCGATAATCTTATTATACTTGAATCTTACCTTCTTTTCCCCTCCTGTTTCCTTACCCAATTTTGATTCATATTGGTACGTGATGTAGTTCAAAGTTCAATGATGCAGTTGTTTGCAAATACTGTGTTGGTGTTAAATTGTCAGTTGGTGGTTGTAAGGTTGTTAACTGGTCTAGTTATCTCAATTCCCAAGCTTCAGGTCTATAGGGTGCTTACTTACTGCTCAAAGGATTTACCGAAACACGACACTGTATATGCGAGATAGTTGTTTCATGTTCTTGTTACTGTGGGAAAGTCTAGTGTGCAAAACCTTTTCCCTGACTATGAACTCTCTCTATACAGAGATATCTTCCAGTTTGAGAAAGGAAATAATGAGTTTGTGACGATTGGTAAGCAGCGCATATGGCTTGCCATGTGCGAGAGGGTTTTGATACTTTTGAACCGTATGTGATTTCAAGCTTAATTGCAAGTTTGGTCACTCGAATTGCTATAAAATTTCACGTTTGCCATTCAAATTAATTTATTCCATTTATAGTCACTCGAATTAGTTGAACAGTTCAAGTTCGGTCACTCTCTTTGTTAACTTTGACTGACGTGGCGGTCAACTCTAATCGTTGACCGTTAAATGTGTGACGTGGTAAATAAAAAATAATTAAAAAATAAAAATTAAATTTTTAGAAATTACACTTCATTATCACAAAAAATTATAATTATAAAAAATGAAAAAAAAATCCTTCCCAACCATAATTGCTCCATCTCCCACATTATAGAAGCCATTACTCGTTATATTTCCCCACTCTCTTTAGATTAGCTGTTAATCTGTTACGTACCATGAATCTTTGTTTACAGGAGCATTAGGAACAACATGACGAGAAGGAAGTTGGGATACTTGTCTTGTTTCACGGGCAATCATATCGACGACTGCTGGCGATGCGACCCCAACTGGCAATCCCACCGCAAGCGCCTGGCCAACTGCGCCATCGGCTTCGGCCGCAATGCCATCGGTGGCCGAGACGGCCGCTACTACGTGGTCACGATGCCACGTACGTTGCTGCTCTTCAAAGGCCGACGCGCCTCCCTCCGCCAAGTTTGCCCCGAACCGGAAATTGCTGCTCTTCAGCTCTCCCGGAAACGGCGTCAGCAGAGGAAGCCCCAATTTCTCAGCTGATTCAAACCCAAATCCGAAAACAAAAACATTACACACTGAGTTCAATATATATATGCAGCAAGGTATAATTAAGAAAACCCGCTGGAAGAGCTAGCGTTAAGTGAAATATATATATTACCAATGAAGTCGACGATGAGACGCCCGTTGCAGCAGCGACCAGTCGGGCGACCGAAGTAAGTTTCGCCGTTTGGTAGGAAGCAACAGTGAGGGCACTTACCCAGCAGCATCTGGTTGCCGGTTTCGCTTACGGAGTCGCCGAAGCTGAACAGTGACGTGAAGCATTGTCCGATACCACCGCCGGCTGCTTCTGATGCCGCCGCCGACGAGTTTGAATAGTCGGCGGAGGCGGATAGGAGGCTCAGGAAGAGAAGAGTAGGGCTGAACAGAGAACTGATAGTGGTCCGAATTGCCACTTTCAGTAATGAATAAATTGGGAAGCTGAAGCTGCGATAAGTGATTTTGGGAATTTTTGCTTCCATTCGGCTTTTTATTTTTTATAATTATAATTTTTTGTGATAATGATGTGTAATTTCTAAAAATTTAATTTTTATTTTTTAATTTTCACGTCACACATTTAACGGTCAACTGTCAGAGTTGACCGCCACGTCAGTCAAAGTTAACAGAACTTGAACTGTTCAACTAATTCGAGTGACTATAAATGGAATAAATTAATTTGAGTGGCAAACGTGAAATTTTATAGCAATTCGAGTGACCAAACTTGCAATTAAGCCCAAAGTGAACTATTCAGAGCTTGAGGTACGAGGGAAATGCAGGGCAAGGGGAAAAAATACATGGCACCACGTGAGTTTTGGGTCCTTCTTCCGTTTAACTTTACACTTAGACTAAAATTGACAGTACATAATCAAACGAAGCATTTAATGTAGAATGGAGAGAAAATGCGCAGTTTTCCCTTCTTCATTTCATTTATTTCTGATGGGATGGAAAGGACTAAAAACTGGTTGGCAAACTGGTCTGCAGTCGTTGTCTGGTACTGGAATTTGGCTCCGATGCACATGCTACAAATTGCCATTTCTAGTACGATGCTAACCCTTAATGATTTGCTGTAGCACTGTTTCTTGGGTCATAAATTCGAATCCTGAACAGTTGCAACTTGCAATGCCATCTGCCGGGTAAGTGGCTGAACAATTGCCATTTCTTTTTGTCATCCCTAGTTACCACTTACCAGCCCTATACCAGGGGTGGTATTTAGTGGTACGTTTTAGTCCTGTATTTTTTAGAAATTTTTAGATCTAATAAATCTCGATGAACTCTTTTCATCTGTGCAAAAAAAATTAAAATTCGAGTTAAAACGAAGGTGGTACCAAAGTGGTAACGAGTGGTATGAATTATTTTTTGTCAAATATAATAAAAATGAATCTCATTTGTAGAATATAACGAACTTGTTACATATTTGCAAAAAATTTGAAATTCAAATTAGAACGAAAAAGACGAGCCGATTAATAAAATTAAGAAAAACAAAAAATCATTAATTCTCACCTATTAGATTTCGACTTCTTTAAGCCCACCCAAATCTAAAGGTCAAGATCTAATTATGGAAGAGTGCATAACTCTATCTTGAGCCTACGAATTTTTGTTTCCGATTGCATATTTTTTCTATTGATTTATTTTGATACATGTTTGGATATATATTTAATTTTTTCGTGCAATTTTTTTAAATTTATCTTAACCGCTTTATCCATATGGTCTATCAATAATCCACATCGAGAAGCAGGAGAACCAAGAATTACACTTTCATGAAATAGTCAAAGAAAACTAGAACACAAGAAATGACGTAACAAAATCTAACTCATGTTTGCATATAAATTGAATATTTATATTATTTATTTATTTTTAATTAATTGATTAATTATAATGTACAATAGGTTGTGAGTGCAAAATTGGAATATTAAAAGTTGATGAGGGTATACGGGTAAAATTCCATAATGAATTTATGGCATGTTTTAAATCTCATACCAACATGTGGGATTTACAAGTCCGTGGTGGGGTGCACAAATTTGGACCATTAAAATTTATGGGTTCCATGAATTTAGTCCCTACAAAAAGTGCAAGCAAATAATTGTTTTTTCTTAAATCCATTACGAATTGAATTTAGGTACGAAATCCATCATCTAAATCTACAAAGCAAAGAGTCATAATATTTAATAAGTATGCGATAATTAAGTTCACTCTCATAGTTGTAGGTAAGTGCTTTTTCATCTTTAACTCCCCCAAATCTACTCAATGCCTTTTTTGACAGGAAAAATCTACTCAATGCCGATCCCTAATAATGCTATCACTATGTAACATAAAATTGATAAGAAAGATGCTATACGGTTTTATTAATGTGTTGCTGCTTGCTGGGGAAATGCTGTGGAGAATGGGCCACAACAAACCCTTTTCCTTTTATTTTTTAGGGCTGGATTAGGTAAACGCGTTTGGTTTCTGTTTAAGATATTGATTGATGATGTTTAATTGGAAGCTTTAAACATGGTACTGAAAAGCTAGTCAGACCCCACTAATTTACTAAACATTAATAAGTGACTCCATCAGGGGGCTCTAGTGAGCAATTAACATCCAATTAATTGAATTTGTACGTTTTGATCTTTCTATTCCATTGATATTTTAATGTCACGACTAACAAGCCGAGTAGATTTATCTGTATGATTACCGTGTCAGGTTGGTTTTTATCCAATCCTTTCACATGATATATATTTTGATTGGTCAATTGATTCTTGAGCAATTGAGGAATTCGTATCAAAGTGAATCGACATCTGAATAACAATTAGTTTTATTGATTATTTTTAAAAATTATTAAAAACTAATTAACTGAGAGATACATGATCTAGCACCGAATATACTTTCAATTTAATTAAACGATCCTCATTTTTTTATAATGGTTCTCCAATCTTATATTCATTCGATATGATTCTGGATCAAATGAAACGGTAAACATAATTATAGCATAGGCAGGATAATGATTTGGTTCAGACCATTAGTTGCCATCAACTTCTAAATCCAATTGGATTGGAATGAATTGTATTTAATTCTATTCCAGTTCTCATACACATAAAGGAAAAAGTGGAAGATTGCAGGAAATGGAGTCATGTTTTTCGAGAAGCCAACATTGTTGCACACAGAATACCGCACTCTCCAGTTGATTTGAACAGTTGTAATAGTTAGTTGGTTAGGTTCCACTCTGTCATTCGTTTTGAACAATGTGTATCATGACTCTTATCATTTGACCTAATCAATAAACTACAGGAGGTGCGCTCCCTCTTTTTCCTAAAAAAAAAAAGTGAATCGAGTAAAAACTAATTCGAATCAAGTGGGACCTGGTTGAATGTTCGATCCAATTGTGTACCAGATCGCCATGTCGATGCCCTAATTATGAGCAACGTCATTTTCGTAATTAAGTATTAACACAAACTAAGTAGGTCTGTAGGTGCCTTTCTTTCCCGCTGAAAAAACTGCGCGCCAATTCTGATTGTAGGGATTGCGACAGTTGGGAGCTCCCATTTCCCAGCTCGGCAGTTCCCATTGAAAAGCTTTCCTTCCCCTTTTGCCTTTTCTGCAGTTAAAGCAACAACCAACGTAACCTACACCGCGAAGTCCTTCTCGTGTGGCCACCGCCATTACCACAGAAACACTTTGTGTGGACAGCTGACGCCCATAAGGGTGAAAATGAAACCCAGTACTGTTTCATTTCGGCTACCCTCCAAATCTCCTTTACCCACCCATCAATTCCCTGCCTTTTCATATTTGGTAACCACTGGAAAAATATCGAAAATTCCCCCTTGAGTTGATTATGGGCTGTGGGTCCCTTTCTCTAGTATTAAGACACAGATATGCTAGGATGGTTTCTGGAAATTCCTCTTGTTCTAGAACCCATAACCTTCTTCTTCAAGTTCTCGTCTTTGCCTGCAACCTGTTTGATGTTTTGCTCCTTCTGCGTTTCTTGTTGTTTTCCTCTGCGTTTGGTTGGAAGCATAATAAGAGCGAGTTTGAGAGTTTTGTAGTTTGGGAATTTCTCGCTCTGGTGGGACTTTCTCAACACTGTTTTGAAGTTAAAGGGTCTCTTGAGCTCTCTATGCTGCTTGCTTCGATATAGAAGAGCTCTAGCCTCTAGGCTTATAACCATGAAGAGGGTTGGTAGCTCTTCGTGAATAGTTGCTTTTGCTTGGTCGACTCTGTTGAGATAACTAGTAAAGGTAGTGAACTGCAACTGCTCTGGTTTACCTGTGAGCCATGACATCATTATTGCTTAAAGCTTTCCCTGTATCTCTTCCTTTCTTGAGAGCTCCAGAGAGCAGCAAGCCTCAGTTTCAAGTGAAGGTCCGGAGTTTAGACCGTGATGAAGCATCATCGTCGACAGCATTTTCATCAGATTCAGTGCTGTTGAATGGAAGGAGTTTCACCAGAGGCAAAGATGAGGTGGAGTCACTGTTCGATGGTGGCGTTGAGCAGAAAGAGAAAAGCATGTCTCCTTTGGTTGCTGAAGGGAATGGGAGGTTGAGGTTAAGCAGTGGTGGTGAGAAAAGTAGAAGAAAAGGTGCTATTTCAGAGGACATGGATGTGCTATGGGATGATGGATATGGAACCAAGACTGTGAAGGACTATCTTATTGCATCTAAAGATATGATTAGGCAAGATGGAGGGCCTCCTCGTTGGTTTTGTCCAGTTGAGTGTGGGCAACCGCTCGAAGATTCTCCCGTTCTTCTATTTCTGCCTGGTAATGAAGAATACAAGTATGCAGAGAGATGGAGTGATCTTCAGTGTTTGATATCAACATTTGGAGTGAACTCTTTTAGGGTAGTTTGTGGGAATGCTGAAATTATCCGTTGCTATTTGTATATGCAGGGACCGATGGTGTTGGCTTGGGACTTACGTTGCACCATAAAGCACTTGGGAAGTAAGTCTGCACTTTCTATCTCCACCTTGCTGGTAGATTATAGGGCTCATAAAGGGTTGATTACTGACCTGCACGTACCATTCAGTTTCAAGTTGAAGCAATGACCTTCGTGATCTCTATCTATCATTTGAGTCTTTCAAGCTGCAGCTTCAATGTTTAGACTTTTCATTTCTCTATGATATTCTGCAATCACTTAGAACTTTCTCATTGATGAATGGGATTTTGAACTGGTGAATATGTAATGTGAAATGCTCACACCAAATTTTGTCTCTTTTGATAACTTTGATTTGATCCTTGTTCAGATGCATGATGCTCCTTCATGCGATTTTTTTTTTCTTAGCGAAAACGGTTCTTCAAACATAATTACTTCAAGATTTGGTATATGCAATGGTTCAGCTGAGGTGGGTGACGAAATAATACCTGTTTGGCAAATGCAGGGTGTTTGAAGTTAGGTGCCTCCATATTCCAGTGTATGACCGAACTCCATTCCAAGGTCTTATTCTTCCCGAGCATGTACCATAACATGTTTTCTTAGCCCTATCTAATTTCCTTTTGTGGTGGGATCTAGTTCTTGTGCACAATGGGATTTGATTTAATGATCTTATTACCATCCATCTTATTGCTAGCTGGGTGGTCAAACAACTGTACAAGAAAATACATCTTTATGCATGTCCCTTGGCTCTTACCCAAAAGCAGTTTTTTTCAACATTTTGTTTGTAATGGCCGAAGGCCTAATACTGGTACTTTTTGCACCTGTTAACATTTATTGGGTTTATTCCATGAAGGCCTGGTGAAATTTGTGGAGGACACTCTGAAGTCTGAGCATTCCTCAGCTCCAAACAGGCCAATTTATATGGTAGGGGACTCATTTGGAGGATGTTTAGCTCTTGCTGTCGCCGCGAGGAATCCTCAAATAGACCTTGTAGTCATATTAGTCAATCCAGGTCAGTAAGTTCCCAAGGAATTTATAATTTGTTTGAAACAGTCTAATCTGACAATTTTGCTCTTTTGTTACGACAGCTACTTCATTTACAAGGTCTCAGATTCAACCTCTCCTTCCTATCTTGGAGGCTATGCCTAACGAATTCCATAGTGTGGTTCCCTATCTTTTGAGCGGCATCATGGGTAACTGATAGTTGCATCGTATTTTTCATGGCTAGCGATTCTCCAAAGAGCTTCATGTGTTTGCAATTGCATTCTTCGGAGTTTTGAAATAGTATGCTTTCTGAACCACTGGTGCTGGTTTCTTAACAGGTAATCCATTGAAAATGGCAATGGTTGGTTTGGAAGATAGGCTTCCTCCAAGGGAGAAAATTGAGCAGTTGTCTGGAAAACTTACTTCGTTACTTGATTACCTTTTTGTAAGTCCTGAATATTTAAATTCCTGGTCAGTTCAGCCTTCACAAGCTACTGCTTCCTCATAGGTCAAATTCCTAAATTATCACTAAATTATGAAATCTATATAAAATGGTCTAAACTAAGATTCTGAAGCAAATGCTAGCTAGGCTAAGTAAATGTACTACTAAGCAAACACTTAGCATCCTTTTATCTGATATGCCGTTTGTTTTGTGGATCGGCATATGCCAGATGGATTGGTATATCACAAATTTCATCTGATCAGCACCCCACACACCCACTCGTCCCAAACCTTTCCAATTCGATCACAACCAACAAACTGGAGATTTAACCCTTCTTCAAGTTGAAAAGGTTTGGGTCAAGTGGGTGCAGGGGTGCTGATTGGACGATTTGATTACATGAAGAGCCTACTTTAGGCCTTATAAATGCATTTAATGTGGGTGTTTTTTCCCCCAGGTGTTGAGTGAAATTATTCCAAAGGAAACTCTTGTTTGGAAGTTGAAACTGATACAGACAGGTTCCTCTTATGCTAATTCACGTCTGCATGCTGTCAAAGCTGAAGTACTACTACTCGCCAGGTTCCTGGCTAGATGCAAACTTCTTGGGTTTCGTTATCTGGGCCCTGTTCTTGGCTGATTTTCAAATTGGAAATATCGACAGTAAAACTGATGGGTGTGTTTACTAACTGCAGTGGCCAAGATTTCATGCTTCCTAGCAAGAATGAAGCTCAGCGTCTTAAAAAAGGGTTGCAGAATTGTCAAGTTCGTTACTTCAAGGACAATGGGCATACCCTTCTATTGGTGGGCCTGAATGAATGTTGAAGAGCGACGCTTCTAAGCTCTTTTGCAAATATCTTCTGATCATGGAAGAGAGCTTCTGACAGAAGCTGATGGATTCCTGGTTTTTTCTTTTTCACTTACTTTATGTGTTTCTTTCTCTCGGTGGTGCTGCAGGAAGAAGGCCTCAGTTTGCTTACTATCATTAAGGGTGTAGGCAAATATCGTCGTTCGAGGAAGGTTGACCTTGTCATGGATTATGTCCCACCTAGCAAATCAGAATTTGAACGGATATTCTTCAAAGATGGCAGGTAATTTGCTCTTCAATGTCTCATGCCACACTTAGTGTTTTTACACAGGCATTTTCGAAACAGAATTCTACTACCGAAATCAAGTCAAATTATATTTGGTTAGATACTTCTCCATGTAGACAGAATTTTTGCCCGGCCAAGGTACAGTATAGGCGGGATACAGTAGTACGAGGGAGATCACTAGAGGTAGGTTGTTGTTTAGGTTGAATCCCCCTAGCAAATGATTGACATGAGATAATGAAAACCATAGATTGCTTCCTTATCTTCTAAATTGCGAAGAATCACTTAAGCTAGCACCTAGGTGCAGATTGTTGTTTAGGTTGAATCCCCCTAGCAATAGATTGACATGAGATAATGAAAATAATAGATTACTTCCTTCTTTTCTAAATTGCAAGAATCACTTAAGCTTGCACCTAGATGAAAACCATAGAGCATGGAGTTAGGATAGGTAGATTCAACTTGATATGTGATTTGATAAAAGATAACAATCTGATTCATTTTTTAAAACGTTAGGAACAAACACTTCCTGAAGATATATTGGAGTTTTTGACTTGTCAAATATTGTAAAATTAATTATAGATAGAGGTTGGACTTCAGTAGTAGGAGATAATAAAATAGAAGTCAAAATAGATGATTACGACTACATATCTTAGAAGATGAAAAATCTATGCGACCATTACCGTCTCGTACTACACGTGAATCGGTTCGTAGTAATCCACATTAAAAACACATTGGGACAAACGAATCATGTCAAAATTGTTGTTGTCTCTACTCCCAGTTTCCTGATTGGGACTGGGAATGAAACTCCGGATTCTAATTGCTGAATAGCTCATAGCTCCAAAGTCATCTGTTAGTTGTTATCTCCACTCTTTTGATAGAAATCAATATAAACTTGCAGGTTCATGCAGGCAGTTACTGGAACTGTGATGCTGTCAACATTAGAAGATGGAAGGATAGTGAAAGGTCTTGCTGGGGTTCCAGCACAAGGACCTGTGCTGTTAGTTGGGTACCACATGCTGATGGGAATAGAACTTCATTCCCTTGTTGGGGAGTACTTGAAACAGAAGAACATCCTCCTTCGTGGGATAGCTCATCCAGAAATATTCGGCGGCAGATTCGAGTCCTCGTCCTCTGAGTTCAATTTCCAGGACTGGATTAAAGTGATGGGTGGAGTGCCTGTTGCAGCAAGCAATTTTTTCAAATTGCTCTCATCAAAATCACATGTTCTTCTTTATCCTGGAGGTGCCCGCGAGGCTCTACATTACAAGGTATCCTTGATAAACCTCAAAAAGTGGGAACATAAGAAAGCTGCATAATTCAGCCCTTTGTTGCCGGTTGAAGTTACCTGTGCCTGCTGATGGGTGGCCATGCCTCCAAGATCCCCACTGGCACACTTCAGTTACTGGCTTTCTTTTTCCATAATTTTCAGGGGGAAGCACACAAGCTGATCTGGCCTGAACAACAGGAATTCGTCAGGATGGCTGCCAAGTTTGGAGCCACAATTGTACCATTTGGAGGCGTGGGAGAAGATGATCTAGTAGAGGTAACTCTTTTACTTCCTGCTCAGGGAGTCACTCGTCTCCACAAATCCCGGCTTTTGTTTATAACTTTGTCATGCTGTACATGACAGTTAGTTCTTGACTACAAAGACCTGATGAACATCCCTATCCTGAACAACTACATTAGAGACATTGCTCGCAGTGCTCCGAGAGTGAGGTGATTTTTCGCTCCGTTAATGTCTGTGTCAATTCTATGATAGCTAGCATTGGCCTCACTAAGTTGTTGCTACTTGGTAAATTCGTAGGGATGAGACCAAAGGTGAAGTCGCCAACCAAGAACTTTTTGTTCCAGGGCTATTGCCAAAGGTTCCTGGCCGAATGTATTTTCTCTTCGGGAAGCCCATAGAGACTAAAGGAAGGGAAGACGTCCTCAGAAACAGAGAAGAAGCTCACCAGCTCTACTTGCAGATAAAATCTGACGTCGAAATGAATATAGATTACCTTTTGAAGAAGAGAGAGAAAGATCCTTACCGGAATGTTTTCGACAGGATGGTTTATCGTGCACTGTATCCTTCTTTGCAGGAAGTTCCCACATTCGATCTCTAAGAAGAGATATTGGCATTAATTAAAGTAGTTGCAAGCTGCAAATTCTGTCATTAATTCACAAAAAGTTGTCGGTATAAAGAGGAGTAACAAGTAGGATGCCATTACTAGTTTCTGATATGTAAGGCTTGAGTTAGACATCCAAATGAAGTCAATCATGTGTCTCCTGTAATGTCTCTATCCAACATTATGGTTGAGTTTCACAGTTTGCAACTTACTAACAACTGAATCTCTCCCTTGCAAAATTTCCACGCGTGAAGGTCTTTACTCTAACTGCTACAGGAAGACGGTTTTCATAGAAAAAGATCAGGAAAAGAACAAGAAAAGGGTAATGCATAATCCGTCATTTTCGCTAAATCAAGGTAGTCAACCCGGTTTAGCCCGTTGGCTCGGTTGAGCAAGTGGGTTGAAGGTTAATGAGCTGACTGCTTTAGCCCGTATATATGATAAAAACAAGGATTGAAGTACCGTACCGTACTAGCGGTTTGACCAGAAAAACCTACTATCGAAGGTTAAACCGATAGACGACATTTAGCAGTGTGAAGCGGTTGAACCACGATTAAACCATGATTTTAGCATAAAATACTATACTGTTGACTTTTTCAGTACTACCTCCGATACAGTATTTCAATAATTGGATAAAAGACATTATATTGTTCATACATTATAAATTATATAAAATATCATCTAACGGTGGCGTATTCGGTGCACCCACTTTTTTGGGTGCACTCAGTGCACCCGCCTCATAATTATCATCCTGAGCATGTGATTCATGTCAAAACGATATCAATTGTTGCTTATGAATTATAAACAAGAAGCACACGAATTTGAAAAAAAAATCATTCAAAATTTACTTTAATTTGAAGGATTTAGGATTTAGGGTTAGGGTTTAGGTTTACAATTTGGGATTTTGGGTTGGGATTCAAAATTGAAGGTTAAGGGGGTTAGGGTAATAGATTGATTTGTTATGATTCTATGTCATATCATCATATTAGATTGAGAGTACTAATTGAAATTCAAAATTTGATGTATTATGGACACTTTTAGAGTTGGGTGCACAGAGTGCACCAAAAAAAGTGAGTGCGCCGAAGTAGCCACCATCATCTAACATATGAGTAATAACATATAATATTATACCAAAATAACATATAGCACTTGGATCCAACATATAGTGAAAATTAAGACACACTTATATAACATCTATGTTTAAATGTTCAACATAGAATTCCAAAGATTGAGTTGGGCGAAAAGAAAACCCGGAAACTAAGCGTATTTGTCATGAACCAGTTGGTCCCAATAACTCGAGTTGTTGGGATAAGGTTATGCTGGATCTTATACAGGGTCGTGTATGGTGCTTAACCACTTCCTTACACGCCCCTTCAAACGAAAGCCGACTCATGGGCTTGAAGTTTGCACAGGCCCAGCCCTACCATGTGCTTGAAAGACAACGGTTAATATTGGGGGTCGTGAGGACTTGAACACGTGACCGCAAGGACAAACCAGCTCTGATACCATGTAGAAATCCACCCCAAATATCGATATGAATAAGATCAAAACAAGCTTTAGTCTTAATACTGCTGTGCGTAAAAGGAAGTCTAGTCTGCTTCGCCCGTAAACAAGAATCACACGGGACTTGACTTGAAAGTAAAGGACAAGATATGAAAGGTTGCAAGGCCAACAACTTCGCTCCAGAAGGATGTCCGAGGCGAGAGTGCCAAAGCTCGGACTGCCCCAATGCCTGCCGCGCCGAATAAGCTACCAGATGACTCTGCTGAAAAACCCGCAACTGATATAGACCATCACTCTGAATCCCCATCCCAATCATCTTCTTCGAAACCAAGTCCTGGATAACACAGATCGCTTAAGAATATAACTGCCACTGGGTGATCTGCAGTGAGACGACTGAGGGATAACAAGTTGCATTGAAAATCGGGAATATGTAAGACCCGATTCAGAACCAAGCCATTTTCCAACCGAGTCATTCCAATATTTCGAATAGGGACCCCACTACCATTGGGTATCCGAACCTGCAAGTCAGTGTTGGTCGCAAACTCGCCAACAAATAAAGAATTATCGGTAATGATATGTTCATTACAACCAGAGTCAATGATCCAAGAAGACGAAGAGTGAGGAACCGTACCTGACATATTAACCGCATGCCCCTGGTCCCTCTCCAACAACAAACTCCTTATCAAATCCTTCTTGGCGAGCTTCCTAAGTATGATCATCTTCGCAGCCTAGGCTGTCTTGCCTATGCTAAAAATACTCACAGGAATCTCTCCAAATTTGAAGCACGAGGGCGACCAGGGATCTTTGTCGACTATCCTGCCACCCAAAAGGGCTATCGCATCTTTGATCTCGAGACGGAAACGATCTATTCTTCTCGTGATGTGGTGTTTGTTGAGCATATCTTCCCCTACAAGGATCCGCGTGTACTCGCGGACATAGTTCCTCGGCATGATCCTTCCACTCATGTGCCATTTCAGCCCATGCGCATCATGGATCTTGACCAGACCACCACATTTCCATCCTCTGGTGATCACAACTCTCCTCCATCATCCACTGATGCTTGTCCCTGCACCCCGCAGCCTTCTTCGGCTGTTGCTCCCCCGACGGTTGAGGTTGTCACGCCTCTCACCACTGTCCCTCCTTCCACGTCGCCAGTGACTCCTGATCTCTCTCCTGCGACGTTGTCAACTTCCCAGGAGTCTCCCCTGGTCGATGCTTCACCTTCGGCCCCTCGCGACACCTCTCCGTCGCGCACAGCTTCTCTTTCGCCTGTTGCTGCTGACCCGGTTCCTCTCCCTCGTCGTGGAGATAGGGCACGTCGTCCGCCTTCTCATCTTGGGGATTATGCCTATGATCTCCCTGGTTCTTCTCCGGTACAACATGTCACTTACCCGATGGCTCACTATGTCACTTACCATCGGCTGTCTCCCTCACATCAGGCATTCATCTCTCGGGTCTCTCAACTCAAGGAGCCCAAGTATTTCTATCAGGCTGTCCGCCACCCTCAATGGTGCAAAGCCATGAACACCGAGTTTTCTGATTTGGTTGCCAATGGCACTTGGGAGTTGACCTTTCTTCCTCCCGGTAAGAAGGCCATTGATTCGAAATGGGTTTATAAGATCAAGTATCTCCCGACTGGGTCTATCGAACGCTTCAAGGCGCGTGTCGTTGCTAAAGGATATACCCAGGTCGAGGGTATCGATTATCATGATACTTTCGCTCCAGTCGCCAAACTTGTCACTGTTCGTTGCCTCCTTGCTGTCGCCGTTACGAAGGGTTGGCACATCCACCAGCTTGATGTTAACAACGCCTTCCTTCATGGTGATTTAGATGAGGAAGTGTACATGAAAATCCCACAGGGTTTCGCACAGCCAGGTGATACCCGTGTTTGTCTTCTTCGCAAATCTATCTATGGACTCAAACAGGCCTCTCGGAATTGGTATAAAAAATTCTCTGCGGCTCTTCTTGAACTCCGTTTTCGTCAGAGCCATGCCGATCACTCACTCTTCATCCTTCGGACGGATCGTTCCTTTGTTGTGGCTCTCATCTACGTTGATGATGTTATCTTAGCTGGTGATGATCTGGTTTTCATTCAGTCCGTCAAGACATTTCTTCACGACCGGTTCACCATCAAGGATCTGGGACCGTTGAAGTACTTCCTTGGGATCGAGGTTGCTCGTTCAGGTAAGGGTATCGTCCTCAATCAGCGAAAGTATGTGTTGGATATTCTCGCTGACACTGGGTTTCAGGCCACTTGCCCGTCCTCTACTCCCATTGAACAGAATCATCAGTTGGGTCGCACTCCTTCTCCACCAGCTCCTGACCCTGCAGCTTTCCGACGTCTGGTTGGAAGACTCCTCTATCTCACAGTCACTCATCCTGATATCACTTATGCAGTTAACATCCTCAGTCAAGCCGTTCATGCTCCGACTCAGGCTCACCTTGATGCCGCTCACCGGGTGTTGCGCTACTTGAAGGCATCGCCTGGGTGTGGGCTTCTTCTACCTGCTCATGGTCCCCTTCGCTTGACGGCTTACCGTGATGCTGACTGGGGTGGCTGCCAGACGACTCGTCGTTCCACCACTGGTTATTTTATCCGTCTTGGTTCCTCACCTGTTTCTTGGCGCACTAAGAAACAGACTGCTGTTGCTCGCTCGTCAGCTTAGGCTGAGTACCGTGCTATGGCCAGTACCGTTTGCGAGGTTCTCTGGCTGCGTTGGCTCCTTTCTGACCTTGGTGCTCCGCAGTCTGGTCCTACTCTTCTGTACTGTGACAATCAAGCCGCTCTTCACATTACAGCAAATCATGTTTTTCATGAGCGTACCAAGCATGTGGAAATGGATTGCTATTTTGTTCGGGAACGTGTTTAGTCTTTGGACATTTCACCTCGCAAGATTGCCACTGTAGAGCAACCGGCGGATCTCTTCACCAAATGGTTATCGATTGAACATCACCACCATCTTTTGTCCAAGCTCGGCATGTTCGATCTTCATGCTTGCGCTTGAGGGGGCGTATTACGTGTCCTTGTATAGTTTGGTCTTGTTCTTTTCCTTTTACCCTTTGGTCTCTGTTACTTGTGTCCCAAGTTAGGTCTGCGTTGAAGTCTTTGTGCTTTTCTATATATATGACCGAGGTTCATGTTGAAGGCCATGTACTGAATATTCATCATAAAATAAAACTCAAGCCGTGAGCTCTTTCGAGCTCACCGTGGATTAGTCTCGTTCGAACTAGAACGAGGATACCACTCGTGTTCTCCTATTCCGCACTATCGTTTTCTACAGTATTTCACTAACCAGAGAAAAAATGGCGCCATTTGACTTCCAATTCGATACCTTGCAGCGGGTGTCTATGACCCACTTTTCTCGCCAGGTCAGGGTCAAAGCAGGGCAACCGATAGGTCGACCCGCGGGTTGACAACCTTGTGCTACACCCAAAATGAAAAGTGATTCTATATGATATTTTGTTACTTTTCTTTGTTCCATTTCTTGATTCTGTGCAAGTTGCAGGAATTGTGGAGCAGAATTCTTTAAAGGGTAAATACAATTTAATATCCAAACCTTTCATTTTAAACAATATAATAGCCAAACCTTTTCGAAAACAATCTAATATCCCAAATCGTCAACTTTTCGTCCGTTTGACCGTTGGTTGACACTTCAAAAAAGCTTTATTTAGGGGAAATTGTCACAATACAACTTTGTTTTCTTGTTTTGGCATTGCAGATGACTGAATATTTAGATATTCTATACCATCATGGGGAGTCATGGACTTCTCGGGGTTGAAACCACGATATGTTGGTGGTTTTTCAGAGAAGATATCGATGGATATTGATGAAGCGTCGTACTTCAAACTTTTTTGAAGTGTCAACTAACGGTCAAACGAACGGAAAGTTGACGATTTGGATATTAGATTGTTTTCTAAAAGGTTTGGCTATTATATTGTTTAAAATGAATAGTTTGGATATTAAATTGTATTTACCCTTCTTTAAAAGATAAAAGGTGGATACGCTTTATTGCCCCAACTTATTGCTACTGTTTCACTCCTTGTCGTTTAGCAAAAGGGGTTTTTTTTGTTCTCCGTAGGGAAGCTGGTTGCGGCGGTCGGGGACGCCCCGCTTGTGGCAATTCAGAAGTCAGTCCGTCACTGCCCGGTTAAATCAGCGGCCACGCCTTCCGTACGCTTGCTCCAGATCACCCTTTCCGCAAAACTTGAACGGAATAGTGTCTTTTTCCTCCTGTCACTTCACCTTGCTACTTTCCCCGAATCAAGCTAGCTGCGCTTTCGTCGAACAACTTTCTCAACCAATCCTTCCCAGCGCCAGTAGGACCTTCCCTTCCCTCACCTCAGTCCAGCAGACAACCATTCCTACCATCCGTACTCACAGGACTTGGACTGCCCCCTTTTATCCTTCCTTCCCTTTCATCGCTTCCCTCACCTTTTCGATGTTTCCAGGTTGTGGATTGTGCTCCCACACGGCACCGCTACCGAACCCTCTTCCAAACACGCCACCGCCCATGAATCGTACTGTACTTGCCTGCTCAACTCGATTCGGGCCATCGCTACCTTTGAGGGCCGATTGCTTTGGTCGTTGCCCTCTCCCTGCTCAGTTCTGCGCCCTATTCCATTTTGTGTTCCTCACCACGCCATTCTCGGTCCAGTTCTCCGAGCTCGACCTCAATACCCTCTCATTTTCGTCTTCTCCGATCTCATGGGGAGGGAGATGAACCCCCAACCAGATTCCAGGGGTCCAGGAAAGGTTTGCGTGAAGAGATGAAGCCCTTGGTCTTTTCCATGGACGAAACGTTCTTCTTCGCCGGACACTTTAGCAAATTTGATGGCCTGTAGAACGACGGTCGTCTATGACTCCCTCTGGTGAGTTTGTTTTTGCACATGTCTTTCATGTATTCGTTTTTTTTTCTAACAAAAGGTTCTGTTGATCTATTGTTAGGGGAAATATCGGTGGCGAGTCAAAAGACATGTCACAGATCAATTATATTTAATTCTCTTCACGACTCTCTCAATTCTACACCAAGAGGTCACTTAATTTCCTAATTGTACTTCGCTTGATTGATTTATTGCTGGTGAAGCGTTTGGTTAAATGAGAGTTGTATATTTGGTTCAGCAGTTGGCTTAATGACAGAGGATGATGTGGGGAGAAAAGCTGTTATGCTTTCACTTTGGTTGCTTGCTCAATCCAATAGGTGTGGAGTTTTATGATAGCGATGTAGCTTTGTTCTTATCATCTCTAATGCTGAGTATAATGCAAATCTTACTTTTCATTTTCCGCATCCTTTCTTTTAATTAGCAGTTTTCACGATTTCTTTTGGTCTTTGACAAGGGAGGCTCATAAGCAAGGACAAGAGAAGAATTGTCTGATTTGATCTCCGGTGCAGGCTGACAACAGAGAGTACGAGAAGTCATTTGGGACTATTTCGGGTTTGATTTGTCTCGAGGTTGTGACGGATATAAGGGACCGATCAGAGGCTCAGCTTCGGATGGAGTAGTAATAGGAGGTCCGTTTTCTCTTTGTCTCTATATCTTTTCCGTGTTATTGTGACAAAAAAAAACTTATCAGTTAAATTTCTCAATATCTCTCATTCTTATTGTTCTTGCCCCTGAATCTCATCTGAAATCTTGGGAACAACAACATCGGCAGCAAAAGCCACCACAGCGGACAAGATCTTACTTGCTGCCGTTTACAAGTCGGTCTCTCTGTATCTCTTAATTTTATTTCTGCTGCTTTGTATTTGTTGGTTGCCATAACTGTTCCAATCCCCCTTCTCCCGTTCTCATTTTGTGTTTCGTGGGAATAGATGAATCAAGTCCAAGATTAATCTCTTAATTTTCATTGACAATTTCCAGGTTAGATGGTGTTTGGGTATTTCATTATTCTTTTTTTTTTTCCTTTGCCTTCGGTTAGATGTAACTTCAGTAATAATGTTGTTTGGTCTTTTTTCATCTGTATAACCGTCTGGTCTGTGATAATCAACTTATATTGGCCTTTCTTCTATACAAATCAGTTAAACATTAATGAAAGGACTCGAGCAGTTGGAGACATTTGACTTTTGGTTTAGCAACAATGTTACTGATTGTTCACTCTTCAACCAGTGGCTTCACAACTTGCAATATGAGACTGATTTTATCCATTGATGTTCAACACTTCGAAAGATACATGTAGCTTTTGTTTGGATATGAAATTTGAGTCCTTTATTCTCTTGATGAGTGTTCCATTGATGGATCAAGAATCTCAAGAAGTTTACAATATCGAAATTCATCATTCATAAGTGAATCCGAAGCTAGCAGTATCTCATTTGGGTTTTTTGTCATTGAGCTGTTTCTCATCCTAGATAAGCCATATTGGCTTCCATAATGTTTTGTTGGTAACATTTTGCTTTTATAGTTCTATATGTTAACATTTGCAAGTCATGTATCTTTTGACAACCAGATGTGTATGTCCTAGGCTAATTTATTATAAGTATATGGCTTTCTATGTATCAACCAATGCACCAATCTTTCTTTAAGTCTGTTTTGTTTTTCGTATATCTTGGGTTTATAGAAATTGGACTGCTTGGTGGTTCAACGGAGTCCATTATATTGCCTTAATACTTGACCTGTTTGTTTTCCTTTTTAAAGTGATCTTAGAATGCCACAAATGTTGGGAGAGAAGAGCGTGTTGATCTTTCACTTTGGTGGTGGTACTTTTTATGTTTCCCTGCTAGCAATTGAAGAGGGTATCTTTGAAGTGAAGGCAACTGACAGAGACACTCACCTTGGTGGTGAGGATTTTGACAACAGATTGGTAAATCATTTCGTCCAGGAGTTCTAGAGGAAGAACAAGGAGAGTATTTCTTTTAATTTCTTTGTTTTCCCCCCAAGATAGACATATCCAATTCAGATTTTACTTCCTTGAATTCTACTTAGCTTCTTACTCATTTCTTTCTGTTTGATTCTTTAGGTGAAGACTTTTGCCTTGGAACTCAATTGAAAACCTTAAGGATCTAGATCAGAGCAGTAGGTATGGCTACATGTGGGTAGTGGAACAATTTTAAGCTTGGCTTTATCTTTGGCCAAATTATTATCAAGTAGCCTAAACTAGCTACTACTGCTAATCCTTGCTTTATCTCAGGCTTATCAATGTGGAGAAGTTACTGATAGTCACTTCCTACAAAGCTAATGCAACAAAAATAATTAAACCTAATTGATCATGCACTGCTGTATTTGGTTGCTCTAAATCATGAACTTTTCATGCTTATAGGATACGTATCGGTGCTTTATACAATGCATTTATAGTTTTACTTAAAATGCTTCTTTCACTTGCAAGGACAAACACTTTCGAAGTTCAATTGAATTTCAACAGTTTTGAATTATATCATTTGGTGGCCAAAGACTGTATGGAGTGTTTAATACAGCGACAAATATACCAGAAGCTGCAGGGGTTTTAGTATGGAGCCTTCAGAAGGAAAATAACATATTTATAAGATTGCAAAAGCAGATGTTTGGGAGATATTTCCAAGATAAAGAGACTTTAGTGTTGGACTGAAGATCATATGATGCCTTTATCCTCTCTTGATAAGGTGCTGCTACCATTCTGCATTTCGTGGTGGAAATGGAGTGACATGTGCAGTAATATACGGAGATCTGTTAAGTGGGTCTTCTTAGTGTGAAGAAGGTATGAATTTGAATGAACTACACTTACAGAGCATGGGTAGGAGGTGGAGCTTGCATTTCTTTTGATGTATTTCCTTCATTGTTTTGCTACTACCTTTTATTAGCCTGATTATAGTTAGTATTTAGAAACTCTTCAGTGTTTCTGGTTTCCTAATAATCTTCTATATCACCATTAATACAAAGGACGAACACTTTCAATATTATTCACTTCAGTAGAACTATGTTGTATAGGTTTGCTATTGAATGTTTAGTAGTACCAGGTGGTGTGCAGCCTAAAGTAACTTTGCCTAAAGCACACCATCAAGTTTAATTCATCATTTGAACTAAATTTCATGTCCATGAAACTCCTCTGCGGTGCTTATGAATTTATATTCCTCGGCTTATCATCCAATGTTCTTTATGTCTTCTTGCTGTATTGTTTATTACTAAGAAGATGAGTAGTTTACAAAGGGATTCACCAGTTATTAATCATTATTTTGTTAAGAATATGATAGTGCTTTGTTGTCCTAGTTTATTAATCAATGGGTTCTTAACACGTGCATCGAATTATAATTTTATGGTTAGACCAATCTTTTTTCCTGAGCATTTGCCTACTGCCACAAAACTTGAATCACAGCTAAGGAGATCAGATCAGAAGATGAAAGAACAACCATAATAACATTAAGATTAAAACATTGGAGAAGCAAGACCAAATCAATGAACTTGAAGGTCAATTAAAATTCCAATTGACTAATTGTGCCCTCTACTAAACAAGTCAGACGGTGTAGCCGCGGGTATTATTTCTAGTAGGAAATCAAAAGCAGACACATATTGTGTTTTAAGAGGAAACTCCAACTGTTAAGTTGAAAATGGAAGTCTCAATCCAGAGAAAAAGAAAAATAGATTCTCTGAACTTTTCCCCAGAGTTGAAACCAGGCTTACTTAATGTTTTCAAGTTCGAAGGCTAAAGAGAGATTCTAATTCTTTGTGCTGCTTATCTTTAGCTGTTGTCATTCTTCCACCATTTCTCTTTCACCTTTATTCTTCCAGTAATTAACGGACACTATCAAATATTCCAGGGGTTCCTGCAGACTAAAGAATGATTCCATGGCCAAAACGCGTAGAATTCAATCCTATCGGACCTTCTCCAGATGGTAAACAGCATATGATCTCTTTGATGTGCTAAAAAAGATGGGCATCATTTCCTTTGCATTTGTAAGTTTCCTTGGCTATATAACAAGGGGTGTATACAAAGAATTTCATCTCAGCTTATACACAACATGGCAGGGTATGGCAATACTTACAAAGGAGGATACACAACTTCCAGCACACCACGAGCCAACGAATGGAAGGAACCAAGTAGCTACTCTTCGGATCATGTTCACAGGCCGGTGATCATTGATGCTGAAGGGAGGAAAAGGCCTATTGAAGGAGGCTACACAACTTATAGCAGCCCAAAGGCCGACGAATGGAGGGAACCAAGTAGCTACTCTTCTGATCACGTTCACAGGCCGGTCGTCATTGATGCTGAAGGGAGGAAAAGGCCAACGGGAGGAGGCTACACAACTTACAGCAGCCCACGAGCTGATGAATGGAGGGAACCAAGTAGCTACCCTGCTGATCATGTTCACAAGCCAGTGACCATTGATGCTGAAGGGAGGAAAAGGCCGATCGTATCTCTTCCCAACCAGACTGCAGAAGCCTACAGAGCTGAGACCATGTATCAGCAGCAGCAGCATGCTCACCCCTCGGAGAACAGGCATGGTCAATCCATGGAGCCTGCTAATGCGGAGCACTACAGAGTTGAGCAGAAATTGCATGAAACTTCAGACTCCGTTTACGATCGCCTGCAGAAAGTTGAGGAGATCATCACCAAAGTGCATCATGAGGTCAGTAGCACACAAAAGTTTGGACCTTTTAATGGTGGAAAATCCTCACAGCCTGATTCCTCGCTCTCTGGTGCAACAAATAATATCGGCACAGCGATAGGTTACCTCAAAGAAGCTATCAAACCAGCCTATACAGAATACAACTATAGCAAGATGGAGGCAACCCATGAGAACGGGTGGCCTAAAAGAGGTGCTACTTCAGCATGGTCTGCTGATCCAACTGAAGCCTACAATCCTTACACCACAAGGACTAACGAGCCAGGATATGTGAAAACCATGGACACCCATGAAGCTGCGAGAAGGTATGGAAATTTCAAGTTTTCACCCAGACCATATGCAACAGGAAGATAATTTGAAACAGAGAAGTTAGGTAGCTCTCTCTATTGATCCATCAGTGGCTTCATGATCTACCTAAAGTTGTTCTTCGGCTCAGTAGCTACTACTCGTGTGTGTTTGTGTATTTTCAGCAAGCTATTTTGCGTACCTATTATTGTGCTTACAGGCTTTTCCCAAAAGGTTGTCATATTGTGATAGAAATAAGTTTCTATGGTTCAAAGTGTGAACAATAAAGTAATGTGGAATTTATATCTTCATTGTCGAGCAATCTTCCATTTTCCATGCATCTATAGATGACGGAATAAACAATTCCTATCTTACCAAGAAAGTTCACAACAGGAGTAATTGGCTCTTGCAAGTCGATGATCTGCTTGATGTAAGAAAAATAATGGATGGTGTGATATCCATGGATTTCAACAGTATAATAGACAATCTGAGGGGATGGGGTTCGACACCTTTATGGATTTCCAATTCCAAAAGGACCTGGTACGTTTTTGTTTGCTCCGCCAACATGAATTTTTGAAGCAACCCTCCACCCATGGTTTTTGGGCTAAAACCCATGAGCCAAATTGTACATCCAACAGCCCATAGAATTCTATGACCTCACCAAACAGTATCTTGCAACCTTCGACGAGCACAGCCTGCACGTCATTACTGTCTTAACAATGCTCAAACAAGTGATGATAACAACTAACGTTAATCCCAGCAATACTTGGATTTTTGTGATGGACTGAATAACCATGATCATGGCTGCAGTGTTGGGAAAAAAGTTTTAAACATGGCCCAATCATGCAAAAACTGTACCATTCCTCTCATACTTTAGGGAATAAATAAGCGAAGAAAGGAACTGCAGTGAAATTTTGAAAGAAGTGATAGATGCGAAACAAGTAAAAAGAAAGTACCTGAAGTGCATGCTTCCTTAATGTTGAGGTCAAATAATTGGTCAGCTCCACTTCAATGCTTCGCAGATGTAAAGTTGAAGAAGTCTAAACTCTTCCTGATTTCAACATGAAGGTTTATAACATCCTCTAGATCGAAGAACTTATATCTCGATCTGTTGCTTGCAGCTTAACCTCATTGATCTCATCAACTTTGGCAAAGTTCAAATTTTACCCTGAAAAACTTGCTGGAAGCTCTGGAAGTGATTGGAGAAAGCTGCATTCATCCAGGAGAAGGAGCTCAAACAAAGGAACTCCAGTATACAAGCCTAACGCATCATTTCTCAGAAATAACGAACCCCAAAAGGTGGAACAACAAGATGACCTTGACCGCAATCCCTATAGAGCTACACCATCAGCTTGGAGCACTTTGAGTGATTCCATTTTATCTAGCCCGTGGGGTAGCTCATCAAGCTTCAAACAGCCAGAAAGAACAATTACTTTCAGCTGTCTCAGCATGAGAACAGTCGACGGAAGTTTCCTGAGCTTTCTACACCCTTTAAGGTTCAACGAAACAAGTTTCTCAACCTTCCCTATCGATTCATTGACCTCGGTCAAATTTATGCAGTCCACCAGCACTAATTGTTCAAGACAAGGCAGTCCTGAGAAGTCAGGGGTCGTTATGAGACTATGGCAGGCGCTGATATCAAGGATCTTCAATGCTGGAAGAAACTGTTTGAAACAATTAAGAATTCAGTCTATACAATCGATGGTTGTCAAATTTGATATTTTCTTTAAAAACAGACCACTGGACAGTCATAGTAATTGTAAGGTCGAATCGTGAAATCATAAGCTTTCAAAACACCTATTAAAATATTCATATCACCTAGGGTCAATACCTTGGTGCCATGCCAAATATGCTTTAAACTGCTTCTTTGCATATCAAGAACAACAAGCTTCTCCAAGTGTAGACATGATGGCATGCATTTCAATGGCGATCCATGCCAAGAAAGCCATATTAAACTCCGAGGAAGATATTTGTAGTTTCCCTTCAGCTTCGCATAGTTGAGCTGGAGCAACTGCAAATTGCGCATCTTTTGAAGTGCTTTCATCTCAAACTCATGAGACATAGAGAATGAAGTTGTACAGTCAGTATCGACCGACTGTCCTCGAATGAAGCCAAGAACACGCCTCTTTGATGTAGATTTGCAGATGAGACCATCATCGTAGGAATGTCTTTTCCCGCAACTGGTGCAAGGATCTGTGTGATGTTTGCCTTCGGTCATAGGACCCTGGATATTGAGAATGATGCCTCTAATTGCTTCTGTGCCCTGCATGATAACATACCATTTCCATATAAAAGGGGATCAATGATCGCTAATGCTGTGGTCACTAGTCAATTGGTTACTGAATTTCGATTTTTAACAAACTTGAAAATGAAGTTTCGAATAACTAACAATAATAGTCACTTCATCAAGTGTTCTAATCCAGACTGTCCAGATTCACGTGTGTTTATGATGGATAAATAATAAAACGACACCATGTAGACCATAGTTAGCTAGCACAGACAAAACCCAATTTAATCCAAACTCATTGCCTGACCCAATCCCAACCCACATTGCCATCAACCACCCTAGTCTCTTCCTGACTTCCTCCCCTACACAATAGTTGATAGTTAATCAGTGGATCTACTTGACCTTTTTATCAATATCTTAGATAAATACAAAAACTGTGAAAATTGAAAAAAGTGATTGTTACGTTAGGTATTTCAAAACTTCACCGACAAGTTCATAAAACATCAAACTTCAATGACTGATGAAAAATGAGAAAGGTGCCAAGGATGCACAAAAATATACTCATACCGTGTTTTCTCTCAGCACACTGATGGAATCATCATGAGACCAGAGCCTGCTACGTCTCCCAGGATCATCTGGCGATTCTTGACGAACAATTTCCCTCGCCATATCTCTGAGCAATGGATGCATAATAAGCCTGTTATCCTCGCCAATGGTCAACAGAAACCTGTCAACAAGATCTTGAATCCCAGCTTTTGCAAACAGCTCACATCCATCTAAAATCTTTGTCACATAATCGCTCTCCATCCCAATGAAGAAACAAGCTATGTGCAGGAACAACCTTCTGCCCAAGTCATCCTTTAGAGAATCATAGCTCACCCTGAGAACTTTAAAGATTCCATTGTGAAGAATTGCTTCCAATTTATCCAAAGCATTGTTCCACTCAGATATATCTATATCAGAAAGAAAGGTACCCCATTCTCGAAGGGCAAGAGGAATCCCACAGCAATACTTCACTGCCCTTAAAGAATGCTCCATGAATCCGTCGTTAGGGTTGGATTTCCCAAAGACGTGTTGCCTAAAGAGCTGCAATGATTCATCGTCACCCAATTCCTCAATCCTAAACTTTCTGCATATTTTATCATCCTTGAGCAAACGTTTGTGCCGAGTTGTTATGATGATCTTACTACCCTTATACAGCCAGTCCCAGGTTGCAACGATCATGTTCACTTGTTCCAAATGACCAACATCATCCAAAACAATTAGAACCCTTCTGCAACCTATTGCATCTTTGATCTTGTTACTCCCATCAGCTTCATTATTCACCTTCACATTTTTATCATACAGAACTGTGTTGAGAAGTTGCTTCTGCAAGAAAACCATACCATTGGGTTGCTTCGAGGTCTCTCTGATGTTTGGGAGGAAGCAACTAGCTTCGAATCTGTCTAAGCTCAGGTTAAAGACTTCCTTTGCAATCGTTGTTTTCCCAACACCTCCAATTCCATAGATTATTCCGATTGGAACACTTGAGCTGTCTTGTAACCACAAATCAATGTCAGCTAAACGAGACTCTATTCCGATTAAGTGGGAGGGAGTGTGTACAATTGGGCGGTTCAATTTCTTTCGGACTTCTTTCACTATGTCTTGTACAAACTCAGCCTGATACCTGATACATCGAAGATTAACAACACACTACAGTTAGAATCTCATGAAGCTTTTACTTGTCTTGAGTATGTTAAGCTTATAGGAATAGGATAAAATGTGGATTCTTTTGGCTCGCTAAGTACTAAGAAAAGGGCTGCTAACATAGGATCTCAAAACCTTTCCTTCTGATATTGAATCAATCTCATTATCCATAAGTCCAACTTCATACCCTGGGTTCATGATAGAAGCATGCAACTAAAATTCTTCCCATGTGATATGTAGCCATTAATGAAAAAAGGCTTAGGGAAATTACCCATCCTGCAAAACCATTCCACCCAAATCCGAAACTTCTCGAAGAGCCGCCCTCCAAATCTCGGCCTTCTCCTTGGAGTTCTCCTCATGACTAGCAAATGCAGCAGCATAACTATCAGCCTGATCAGAAACCAGCATCGGATCAACATAGAACACAGGCATAACAACTATGTGATGCGGGAAAGATCTTCTCCTGAGGTCCATAATTTTCACAAGCTGATCGAGACACCACGTTGAAGACGCGAAGTCCTTGGAGAACACAACCAGGAACAGTTTCGACTCTTGCATCGCCTTCTGGAGCTCGATGTCGAGCTCCTCTCTCCGCACTATCTCATCGTCGTCTCTGAACGTGTGGAATCCCGCTTGCTCTAAAGCTGTGTAGAGATGGTCGCCGAATCCTTTCCCTGTGTCTTTGCCTCTCAAGCTTAGGAAAACATGGTAGTTGTATTGCGACCATGAGGTTGAGAACGCCATTGAAAAAGCTCAAACTCGCTGCTCTTACACGCAAAGAAAAATCCCACAAGGAAAAGAATTACTTCCCTTTCAGTATAAGAGTTGAAATTCCAACATATGAATTCGCCGGGGAAGCTGCTCCTCGTTCTTGAAAGGTCGCTGATTATTTAAGCCGAGAGGCAGCTGCTCTCTTTCTTCCGAACCAGAAATCCCTCCCGGAATCCCGTCTTTCAGCTCTCAGATCAACCTTATCTATTCTCGTAAAAGGGGGGCCAAAAACTTGCTGATTATGGACTAATCGAAGTTCACTCGCTTCGTGTGTCCGAGAATCAAAGAGCAATCTCCATTACTGCAAGTCAAAGCACCCGATTGAAAGTTAGAAATGCTAACACCTTCGTTGGCCGGCGCCATAGAGTCAATGCAGCAGAAGTCAATGCGCGGGCTTCTCATCTTTTTTTATTTCTTAACCATCTGTTTGGATGGACTTGCTAGGTCTCCTTAATATAGTAAAGCCAGAATTCACCCGTGTTAGTGAGAATCGAACCAGACCTGACAATGTAAACGGCTCGCACTTAATTGATCCAATCGGTATTAAACCGTTAAAAAATTATTAGAAAACCGGTATGATATAAATAATATAATATCATAAGTAAAAGAGATATAACTTAATAATTGAACAATTTAATGGCTAGAATAAAATTTATTTTCAAAGTACTACTTAGTCATTTTATATCATAAAAAACTAATAAATTAAAAAACCCTAAAAGTATCTAAACTGCAAGCTTATAGGGAGACAGTTGTAGGCAATTGAACTATTGGGTGTTGACTAGGGTGGGTACGTGGGTGGTTAATCCGCGGATTGATATTGATCCATCCGCAAATTATCCGACCCGCAAGCAGTGGGTGATTGATGTGGGTGGATTGCGGGTCACCCATATGACCCGCATCCTATTGTTCTTGGCTGGCGGAACTTGAGCTTGATGATCCGCCATTGGTGGAGATTAACATCTTGCAACTCTTCTAAGATTTCGTAGGGTTCTCTCTATTTGTGTATCAAGAGGTAATATCTCCAAAGAATTTCTTCTTCGCATAAAAGGTGCTACAAAACACAACCTGAACAACCTGTGACGTACGAAGTTGGAAAAAAAAACAAACAACAAAACAAAAACGAACATAACGAAAACACAAAACAAAACAACATGAAAATAACAACACAAACAAGAACGCAAAACAAGACAAACAAACAAAACAATGTAAAAACTAACTAACAACTTAGTGGTTTTATACTAGTCACCAAGGGTCCCCGACAACGGTACCAAAAAGCTTGATCACTTGAATCCGTGCATATAATTGTCAATGTTTAGCACGTGTCAACAACTACCCCATCCTAATTCGAGTTTAACCTAAGATGGCATTGTCGTATAGTGATAATCAAAGACGCATTTTACTCGGGTCCTGGTACCCTAGCCTACTTCCCATCTTATTGTTAATTAGTTAATCATTTTGGAAGTTTGAGTGGAGGATTTGAGGGAATTACTAGTTTAGAGATTGAATAAAGCTAAAAGCATGTACTTCGGAGAACTATCACTCTCCATAGCCTAGGGATACTATGTATATCTAGATACTTAGGGTTATCGAATGTGGAGAGTGAGCTCGATTCCATGGGCTTTCGTAGTTATCCACACACCTCGAGTACGCCACCCATATACCCATATAAAGTCACCTCGATCTAGGCTATCGTACCTGGGGCACTAAGCTCGTATCTCCTTTCAATAGATACTATCTACCGTCCACACTGAGATTTTATCTCGGGTTCTATCTATGAAGGCTACCTATAGCAGGGGTTCGGTCGCCTCGATCACCATAGGTCCCTACTCATACATCTACCTTGATTTGCTTGATGGCACATACTCTTCTAACCCTATAACTCCATACCCAACACAGAAGCATAAAGTAGGCTAATAGAGAAGATTAGGGAGACTTACCCAAACACAATCAAAGATAGAATATCAATAGAATCAACTAGATAAACATATTCATTCAAACCCTAAAGTATCCATACATACATAGTAAACCATAAAACTAGAGTTTGGAGTTTAGAACCCCTAGTACTTTAGAAGACTACTCCATAAATGAGGGAAGAAGATACATAGAAGAAATTGAAGAAGACTTGAGGTTGAGGAAGATGTCTCCTCTCTTCCAGATCCTTCTCCTCTTCTCCTTCCTTCAGCTTCATTTCTCTTATCTCCCTAAAACCAGAAATTCTTCTCTCAAAATCAGCTCATCTAAAAGGGGGAAAGGGGTCACCTATTTATAGACAATCATAGGATAGACAAGTTCGCAGCCAGAAGGGCAGAGATCACGGGCGGGATCTTCATATGTGAGGCCGCGATCTTGAAACGCAGTCTTACTAGCCTTCGAAATTGAGGACATTGCGGGCTGACTTTCGGTCGCGTTCTTCCTCGCGGTCAAAATGCGATGTGGCCATGATTCGACAGGGAAAACTCTTTGTTTCTCCCGACTCCTTCTTCGCGAAGTTCATGCCCTAAGGCCTTCGATTCGCAGCCGAGATCTTGGGCTTCCAGGCCGCGATCTGCATCTTAACTTCACGGTCCAGGATATCGGCCTTGATCTTTACTTCTAGGCCACGAACTTCAGTCTTCTGTCCCCTTGCTACACTTGTGACATTGTTTTGTACCTAATTCGCATATATCGTCTAACACATTCTAAAATCATATCGAATTCAAATAGGAACGGAATAGGGATGCAATTGACTATGTTTAAGCATTTATACACATGAATTGGCACGAAACAAACCTCAATATGAAGAGGATATAACACCAATTTAGGTGTTATAAATAACATAAGCTCAACATGTTCAAATAACTAGGCCAGCAATCTAACATTCAAACAAAGCTTAGAAAAAAAGGTCGAGAAGTTGGTAGAAGAATGCACCAGTCACCTTTTGCAACTGTTGGACAGAAGAAAGGCCATGCCATGAGTTAGGAAACCTGTGGACCCTTCGTCCATTGCTGGCCAACTTCAGATTGAAAATATTAGTTGCATGCTTGATAGTGCAGAAACATTTCTACATGACGGTCACAGTATCCTGTAACGTCCCGACCTTTTTCAAAAAACCAAACCATAAATCAAACCGAAAACCGGTTACTCCGGAGTAACCAACCCACTTTCTAAATAAACAAACTGGCATTATTTAAGAAGTTCAAACGAAAAGCCCTAACACTTGGGCAATAAAAATCCAAATACTTAAACAACTTAACTCAGCATCTTGAACCTTGAATCTCCAGTACATAAACTCATAATCATGAACCAAACAACGAAATTAACTATGGCACTAACTCCTTGCTGATTCCCTGAGGTCTCGTCCATGCTGGTGTGACAGCTTGCCCTGTCTTACTCCTTCTTCTCGGGATTCACCTCTGCTATCCCTTCCTCAACCTAGTGAGTGAGAAGGGGTCAGTCTCGTCGTTACCTCCTACGGTCTCTTCCCTTAGGAATCTCCTTACTTAAACACGTTATTAGCGTTTTCTTTCCTTAGATGAAAGTCGTTCTCACTTTCGTCCTTAACAACTCATTTCAACTTTAACTCATAGAGGTTCTCAACTTTTATCCTTAAATCATAGAAGTTCTCTACTACTACCTTAACTTATATACTTATTACTAGGGAATCACCGCGTTACGTATCGCCATCCGGTGTCCCTATCCTCAAGGCAATGGTACTGCGTTACGTATTGCCATCCAGTCCATGCCCGGTCAACTACTGCGTTACGTATCGCCGTCCAGTAGTGACCCGACCATCTACCGCGTCCAGTAGTGGCCCAACCGCCCGGGGGTTCAATTACCATCAATCCATACATCATAAACACACACATACATAGCACAACGCGTGCCTCCACCCTTACAGGCGGTGGGATGCCTCACACACATAATCGCGCTTACTTGAAAATTAAATAACATAACTGAATTAAAAAGGCATAAACTAAAAGACCTCGATGGAGATTTTACCCCCTTTACACTCACCTTATTAGCCGACCCTGATCGATCAAAACGACCCCTCTTTATTGCCGGTTGATCCATGCCATCGTCCGAGACTCCACGCTCAATCATCTCCTTTTGCAAATTCTCCTATTAAGTATTTAGGCAAAACTTAATACTCCTTTCCACAAGCGTAACCAATCAAACGACCTCAAATTTGGTTGATTCCAATCCCAATTTCCTTCATTTAACCTTTCATAGAATTCCCCATGAAATTCTGGAAAATTACCTTTTTGCCGCAAAATAGCAAATTACCAAATGGTACTCTAAATCCCTGGGTCTTACCAATTCGGCCCCAAATTTCCAGAATTGCTCAATTCAGTCCTCCACACCAATTTCCACTTTCTGATTTAAACATTTTAGTCCAAACTGCTTATTTCCAATCCGATACCCAAAGATTTACCAATTTCCAACTCACCCAAGGCCTGGTCAATTACTTTACGGCGCCTAAACTTCGAAACGTTTACAAAATCGCCCCAACTCCAAAAAGACATGTATGCCCCTAACTATTCATCAAATTTTCAAATTGATGCCATGGAATTCCAATAAAGCAGGAGAACTCTCACCTGCACACCGTCGCCGCCGTCGACGTTGCGGCTTCGGCCACCGACGCCGTCGTCCTTCTCGCCATCTTCGAACCCACAACAGTCGCACTCCTCCGGTTCCTCTTCCTCTTCCCCCGGCAGCAACTCCCAGGAAGTCGCCGCTAGTAAAGCTCCACCGTCGCCGGTGGTAACTCGACCGTCCCTCCTCGGCCCACAGTTCGGAGGCCAATGACGGATCGCGAACACCCCTGGTCGTTTCGGAGGGTAGACCTGGATCCTCTCCGTTTCCCCTGCTTCATTAATCCCCTTACCGACGCCGGGATCGACGCAAACTTCGACGTCAACATCGAGATTCATCGTCGCCGCTGCGATCCCGAGACCCCTCGCATGTCCTCGGATTGCTCACCTTCCTCCTCTCTTCAGGGACCGCGTCGTCCTCTTCATTCCAATTTCGGGTCTAGACCAACGAGACAACCACTGAGCTCCTCTCCTCAACTCGTTCTCTGCTTCTCCAGCTCGTTTCTCTCGCCTCTCTCACTCTTCTTTCCTCGCGTTTGTTTTTGTTGATGAGGGAACCAATCCATTCCCTTTTCTAGACAACAAAATCCTTAAATCCCCAATTAAAAGCCTCAACTTAGATATTTCCGTTACATCCGTTTTCCCGGTGAGCTTCGCTTCCGCTTCACCGCCGCTCCACCTCCCTTCTGCGCCGGTCGACTTTGCCTAGAGGAGAGTGAATCCTCTTCCTCTTTTGGGCCACCGCCCTTTCCCCCACTCTCTCTCACTCGGGCCAAAGACCTGCATCCTTCTTCATTCGTCCAGGCCGGCAGGCAAGCCCATCCCCCTCTCCTTTCCTCGTTTCGGGCTAAGACCACTCCTCTTCTCCTTCTCTCTTCTCAACTCGGGCCACTAGCCCGCCACCATTACCTCCTCTTCTTTTCTTTCCCGGCCCAAAGCCAACCTTCTTCATCAATTCTTATAACGGGCTTAAGCCCAATTCGTTTTAACCTCCTCACCTGGAAGCCCACAAATCCAAAACCAGACCCACTCTGCTCAGATTTCTAATTGGGTCTTGGTTCGAACTTAAAGAAATCAACCAACGTCCATAACTTCGTCGTTTTACATCGAAATTCGGCCCCGTTCGAACCAGTACTTCACGTTTTTAATCCTCACCAATACTACGGTGGAACTTGACAAGATAAACCAAGGGTAAAATAGTCATTTTGACCCTTATAAAGATCGGGGTGTAACATTTCCTCCACCCTTATAAAAATTTCGTCCCCGAAATTTGCTCGGAACTCACCCCTCTACCAACACCCTTCTTATACTTCCTTCCCACAATCATCTATTTTTACTATAACAACTTCGTTGGTACCTTTTGCTCAAATAAGTTTTCTTAGCTTGCAGCACTCGTGTAACCATAAGTGTCTCACTACCCTTTTTACTCCCCAGCTTGATCCAAACATGGTGAAACAAAATGCCAATTCGGCTTGTCCTGTTGATCCAATTCTCCTGGTAGTTGATGTTGAACCTAAATCCAAAAAATCGAGACATCACATTTCCCCCCCCCCCCTCCTTAAGAAAAATTTCGACCTCGAAATTTGTTCGAGGTGACGACTCCAAGTTTCACTTGTGATGATCTCTTTCAAGGAGTTGCACCTCCTTCTAGCCTTGATGTATTGATCCCCTGACATCTTGTTAGGCTGCCCATGATATACTCATTCCTTCCTTTGCTTGCTTAGGTGGCCTTAGTATTTTTCAAAGTCTAACTTTCAGCTGCTCCTTGGGGTTGTAGCCCTATGTTCAATTCTCATGAACTCCACGACCCTTCCTTGCACCCTTTCCTCTCGATTATGGCGACATTTGCCATAACTCCTTGGCTCTGCCAGTTGATGTACTAACCGCTTGGCTCCTTCCAGAACCTTATTCTGATCAGCTCACACCCCCATAGAATATTAGCTACCTTGACCCATAAGGTTCTCCCTTCGACTATTCTCGACGACCTTGATTCCACCTTGAAATTGACCGAGATTTCTTGATGGAGTTCCTATGGATCCCTTGTTCCCCGCTGGTAGTCAACCTAATGCTTTTCTTTTGTAGTCTTTTGTATTCCTGTTTCGACCATTCCTAACTATTTTCCTCCACACACACTCCTTGAACTCGAGTCGCTTACACATATTCCCACTCCTTTATCAAGAACTTCCGTGTCCTTCCTGGACTTCATACAATCTATGATATCTCTACTGCCATTTCACAGTCATGGCATTTCGGCTTCCCAAAGTCCAGTACTACTTCTAGATTGCTAATCAATCATTAAGCGATTTTAGCAATAAAGTCTCACAAAGAAACTTGCACGTCCCACCTGACACTTGACCTATTAACTTCTTGAAATCTCGTCAAAGTTCCTCTAGCCTTCTTTCTCTTTACTGGTATTGCACGCAAATTCTCTTTATCACGCCTGCTGAGACTCCTCGAATTCTCTGACATATATTAGAACTTCCAATGAACATTCTAGTTGCTTGTCTAAACTTGGTTGGTTGAATGGTTTACTTCTATAGCTAGTTCCAAGACTCCAGCTCTTAGCTCCCCCTAATTCCAACTAATTACAGGGGTTCCCCCTTCTTTCACCCCTCCTTAAGAGAAATTTCGATCTCAAAATTTGTCCATCGTGACTTCCCCAAGCCTCGTTCCTTACCTCGTCTATTTCGTTGAATGACTCCTCTTTTCCAACACTTGTCGCCGGACTCCTTGAACCCCCTTTTAACACTCATGTCAAAGTTTGCACCAAAACAAACCTCTTAGGAAATTGCTATTTCCCTTTTCTGACACATGTCATCACCACGCTGGCCAAATAGAGTTAGCTCCTAGTCATGATTACAGTATACTGGATATTCTAAAAATCCTTAAAAGACCCTTGACTCGCTTGGCCAAACAATAAATCTGAAATCCTTTTCCCGTTCCTTAAAAAAATGAAACCTTGAAAAACTCAGATCGTCACTCCAGTATTCCTTGGAGACCAAGAAACAGAGGAGTGCAGGCTCTGATACCAAAATGTAACGTCCCGATCTTTTTCAAAAAACCAAACCATAACTCAAACCGAAAACCGGTTACTCCGGAGTAACCAACCCACTTTCTAAATAAACAAACTGACATTATTTAAGAAGTTCAAATGAAAAGCCCTAACACTTGGGCAATAAAAATCCAAATACTTAAACAACTTAACCCAGCATATTGAACCTTGAATCTCCAGTACATAAACTCATAATCATGAACCAAACAACGAAATTAACTATGGCACTAACTCCTTGTTGATTCCCTGAGGTCTCGTCCATACTGGTGTGACAGCTTGCCCTGTCTTACTCCTTCTTCTCGGGATTCACCTCTGCTATCCCTTCCTCAACCTGGTGAGTGAGAAGGGGTCAGTCTCGTCGTTACCTCCTACGGTCTCTTCCCTTAGGAATCTCCTTACTTAAACACGTTATTAGCGTTTCCTTTCCTTAGATGAAAGTCGTTCTCACTTTCGTCCTTAACAACTCATTTCAACTTTAACTCATAGAGGTTCTCAACTTTTATCCTTAAATCATAAAAGTTCTCTACTACTACCTTAACTTATATACTTATTACTAGGGAATCACCACGTTACGTATCGCCATCCGGTGTCCCTATCCTCAAGGCAATGGTACTGCGTTACGTATCACCGTCCAGTCCATGCCCGGTCAGCTACTGCGTTACGTATCGCCGTCCAGTAGTGACCCGACCATCTACCGCGTCCAGTAGTGGCCCAACCGCCCGGGGGTTCAATTACCATCAATCCATACATCATAAACACACACATACGTAGCACAGCGCGTGCCTCCACCCTTACAGGCGGTGGGATGCCTCACACACATAATCGCGCTTACTTGAAAATTAAATAACATAACTGAATTAAAAAGGCATAAACTAAAAGACCTCGACGGAGATTTTACCCCCTTTACACTCACCTTATTAGCCGACCCTGATCGATCAAAACGACCCCTCTTTATTGCCGGTTGATCCATGCCATCGTTCGAGACTCCACGCTCAATCATCTCCTTTTGCAAATTCTCCTATTAAGTATTTAGGCAAAACTTAATATTCCTTTCCACAAGCGTAACCAATCAAACGACCTCAAATTTGGTTGATTCCAATCCCAATTTCCTTCATTTAACCTTTCATAGAATTCCCCATGAAATTCTGGAAAATTACCTTTTTGCCCCAAAATAGCAAATTACCAAATGGTACTCCAAAATCCCTGGGTCTTACCAATTCGGCCCCAAATTTCCAGAATTGCTCAATTCAGTCCTCCACACCAATTTCCACTTTCTAATTTAAACATTTTAGTCCAAACGGCTTATTTCCAATCCGATACCCAAAGATTTACCAATTTCCAACTCACCCAAGGCCTGGTCAATTACTTTACGGCGCCTAAACTTCCAAACGTTTACAAAATCGCCCCAACTCCAAAAAGACATGTACGCCCCTAACTATTCATCAAATTTTCAAATTGATGCCATGGAATTCCAATAAAGCAGGAGAACTCTCACCTGCACACAGTCGCCGCCGTCGACGTTGCGGCTTCGGCCACCGACGCCGTCGTCCTTCTCGCCATCTTCGAACCCACAACAGTCGCACTCCTACGGTTCCTCTTCCTCTTCCCCCGGCAGCAACTCCCAGGAAGTCGCCGCTAGTAAAGCTCCGCCGTCGCCGGTGGTAACTCGACCGTCCCTCCTCAGCCCACAGTTCGGAGGCCAATGACGGATCGCGAACACCCCTGGTCGTTTTGGAGGGTAGACCTGCATCCTCTCCGTTTCCCCTGCTTCATTAATCCCCTTACCGACGCCGGGATTGACGCGAACTTCGACGTAAACATCGAGATTCATCATCGCCGCTGCGTTCTCGAGACCCCTCGCACGTCCTCGGATCGCCCGCCTTCCTCCTCTCTTCAGGGACCGCGTCGTCCTCTTCATTCCAATTTCGGGCCTAGACCAGCGAGACAACCACCGTGCTCCTCTCCTCAACTCATTCTCTGTTTCCCCGGCTCGTTTCTCTCGCCTCTCTCCCTCTTCTTTCCTCACGTCTGTTTTTGTTGATGAGGGAACCAATCCATTCCCTTTTCTAGACAATAAAATCCTTAAATCCCCCAATTAAAAGCCTCAACTTAGATATTTCCGTTACATCCGTTTTCCCGGTGAGCTTCGCTTCTGCTTCACCGCCGCTCCGCCTCCCTTCTGCGCCGGTCGACTTTGCCCAGAGGAGAGTGAATCCTCTTCCTCTTTTGGGCCACCGCCCTTTCCCCCACTCTCTCTCACTCGGGCCAAAGACCTGCATCCTTCTTCATTCGTCCGGGCCAGCAGGCCAGCCCATCCCCCTCTCCTTCCCTCGTTGCGGGCTAAGCCCACTCCTCTTCTCCTTCTCTCTTCTCAACTCGGGCCACTAGCCCGCCACCATTACCTCCTCTTCTTTTCTTTCCCGGCCCAAAGCCAACCTTATTCATCAATTCTTATAACGAGCTTAAGCCCAATTCGTTTTAACCTCCTCACCTGGAAGCCCACAAATCCAAAACCAGACCCACTCGGCTCAGATTTCTAATTGGGTCTTGGTTCGAACTTAAAGAAATCAACCAACGTCCATAACTTCGTCGTTTTACATCGAAATTTGGCCCTGTTCGAACCAGTACTTCACGTTTTTAATCCTCACCAATACTACGGTGGAACTTGACAAGATAAACCAAGGGTAAAATAGTCATTTTGACCCTTATAAAGATCGGGGTGTAACATATCCTCCCACGAACCTTGACAGACTTGAGTACAGGATCTAGAATGTAGCCTACCGTCAGAGTGTAAAGCGTGTGTGTTAATCAGTTCAGTTCACCATCCACAGAATATATACTCAATCAATGTCTAATCATCAACAAAAAAAAAAGAAAGATGGCCATCAATGATAAGCTCGCTATATATGTAAAGGTTAAAGACAGACCCAAATGCCTAAAGAAGTCAGAATCAACAACAATGAGAATTATGCTAAACTGCAAAATTTACTTTCTCGAAGTGAAAAAGGTTTTACAGATGGGACAAAGGTACCTGCTCTTCCTGAATTTGTATGCCAATAAGGGCATCTAGTAGAAGGATCAAGGTTTCATCAAAGGGTCCATAAGCTAATTCAATGTATAATTACAGGTTGCAGCCCATCTTCTCAAGCTGCCATAGAGATATCTCTATATCTAACTATAGGGCTAATTTTCCGACAACTTGATCACCAAAAGTTGAGGTCTTCCACTAGCATGTGCTTTACTCGAAACGCTTCACTAGCCATCCCATCTTTCAAAAGGCAAGACGTCAACGAACTTATGATAATGCTATCTGGAGTACAACCGATGGTCAACATCTTATTGAGAATACCGATTGCATCAGCCATTCTACCTTTCATACAGTGACCAACAATGAGTATAGTAAACATACTTTGTTAGGAATACACTTCTTCTTTTCCATCTCTTCCACAATGATATTCGCCTCATCCAAATTTCCGGGTAAATTGCAAGGTTGGTCACTAGAATTACAAAAAAGGTTCATGTTTGGTCACTAAAAATATTTAATTCCATTCATGGTCACTAGATTTAGTAAAACAGTCCAAATTTAGTCACTCTCCGTTAGTCTCCGTTAGCACCGTCAGTTTTTTGCTGACATGGCTAACAGACTCGCCTAATAAGCCAATTTCAACCATGAAAAATTGAAACCCGGACCGCCACATCATCTAAACCCGCCACGTCATATAAATTATAACCCAACACATAACCCAACCCAAAGCCCATATAATCAGCCAATTTCTTTGGCAATAGCTCCACCGTACGATCCCGATTCGCCACCGACTTCCCCTGCATCATCTCCTGCTCTGCTTTCAACTTGTGCGGCTGGATTGATCGGTCATTGAGGAGCTCGCCGCTGGCGCCTTTGTGGAGCACTCGCTGCCATGCTACAAACTTCCCGGAGCTCCCGCGCCATTCTCATCGAGAAACCATCAAGAATCGAATGCCACTGCTCTCAACTCCGGCAACGATTTATTCCATTTGATGCTTTGAGCCAAAGAGGAAGCACCCATCATCCTTTCACCTCTGCATCTGGTACGTAGACATTATTGTCGGATCTTGATTCGACGTGCGGTGGTGAGAGTCGGGAGCTCGCCAGCTTGATACCGCGAATCATCACTAACACATTGAATGATTTTGGGATCTGGGTTTCTTGGAAGCTTCAAAAAAGGCGAAGAAAAGAAGAACATCACCCAAAATCGTGTTCCTGCTGGGGAGGATGTCGCCTACATCGCCATTTATTAGCGGGATTTCAGATCTACCTGGTGGAGAGATTTGGGGCTGGTGCTCGCGGTAGTTATGGATCGGGAGCTGGTTGTTGAGTGGAGGGCAACGATAGAGAGTGGGAAGAATAACAACAATGGTCTGGTCAACGCCTCTCCTCACATTTATGTACGCCGCTGAAGAAACCCAAAACCCCCCATAGATGAAGAAGAAAAGATGGGATTGCCGTCAGGATTCGGTGGCCTAGATTGTCGCCGACATTGGGTTTAACAAAATGAAGTGGGTGAGATTCTCGTCTGGATTGGGTTTGGGGAAACAGGATTTTGAATTTTGGGGTTTTTTTTGGGTGTTCTGGGCATCAGATATGGGAAGAAAAAAGAACAAAAAGTAGAGAAGATGGATAAATGATATGGAAATAAAAATGGGATAAAAGTTATTTTGTTTGAGTGGGCCGGTTCATAGGGCTTACTGGTTCAAGGGTTAGGCTGGACAAGGTTACATGGCGGGTAGGGTTTTATCATTTTCGGGTTAAATTAGGCTGACTAGACCATTCTGTTAGCCACGTTAGCAAATAACGGACTTAGTTAACGGAGACGAACGGAAACTAAAGGAGAGTGACCAAATTTGGACTGTTTTACTAAACTTAGTGACCACAAATGAAATTAAATATTTATAGTGACTAAACATGAACCTTTTTTGTAATCTCAGTGACCAATCTTGCAATTTATCCCAAATTTCCCACCTTACAAAACCCATCAATAACCGGATTATAAATGAATGGGTGTGCTACGATGTTATAAGAATTCAGCTCATTCAAAAACCCACGAGCCTCATGATGTCTATTCTCTTTGCAAAGAGCATTAATAGGAATGGACAATGTGTAAGCATTGGGTATCATATTTATATCTCTCATCACATCCCAAAGCTTCAAACCCAAGTTCACTTGTCCACTTCGACAATAACCATCAATCAAGGAAGTGAAGGTAACCACATCAGGAGAGCAACTGAAATGGCCCATCTTTTCATAGATGGCTTCTGCTGCAACCATGTCACCGTTCTTGCCATATCCATCAATTAGAATGTTAAAAGTGATTAAGCTAGGCTTAACTCTAGTTCTAATCATCTCCTAGAAAAGAATATGGGGTTGTTTGGTTTTGGTGATTGTTTGGTTGGGATAGTTACAATGCATGTATTGTCTACAATGCATTGGTTTTTTTGAATTTTCTGCACAAACAATACATGCATTGTTTGCTTGATGTGATGAAAACTATCACTCAAAATGAGTGACCGTACTATCTCTAGTAAAACTTGAGATTGTTGAGATAGTTTTGAGGAGATTGTTGGGTTCATATTTTGTTCCAAATATACCCCTAGTTATATATATGTTCTCATAAAAACAAGGGAAAAAGTGATATTTCTCACAAAAAGTAAGATAACATATTGAATACTAAAAAACTATCACCAAAACCAAACAATGTAAAGCAAATTACATCATTTTCTTTAATTACATGTATTTACAATGCATGCATTGACCACAATGCATTGATTTATACTGTCACCAAAACCAAACGAACCCATAAGCATTCTCCATCTGCCCTGATTTGTAAAGCGCTGATATAACTGAAGTGTAAGAGACGATATTTGGGGAGCAGTCATTTCTAGATTGAAGCTCCTCCAATAACCCACGGCCCCTTAGGGGTTGTTTGGAAGTTATGATTCTAGATGAATGATTCTTTGAATTCATGTATTCTGGAGAATCCATCGTTTTTTTGTTCCAAAACTTTATTCAATACATGTATTTGAGGTGGGCCCTCAAATCTCATATCACCCACAATCACTCATTTTAAATCTCAACAAAAAGGTGAGATTCTTCCTTTGAGATTGTTGGCTTTAATTTGTTTCACTTCATAAAGTGATTTTTTCTTTTCTTTAAAATGTTTGAATGGCTATAACCAAACAAGACATTCTTCCAATCATCTTATTCTTACAATCCTTGTATTTATAATAGATGTATCATCAAATACACATATTTGAAGAATCTCAACTTCCTAACGACCCCTAAGTAAGAATATCAGGAAAACAACCAAAGCTCTGCATATCGTTCAAAAACTTGAATGCTTTATCAAACTCCCTTACTCTACAAAGACCTCGGATAAGAATATTGAAAGTCCAAGTATCGTGACTAGACTGCAATGCCAGAAACCCTTTCAACAAAATGACAGCTTCCTGCACTTGATTCTTGACTTAACCAGTTCATTCAACAGGTTGTTATACACAAATGCACTAATCTGAAAACCCAACCCCTCAGCTCAGGGAGTAAACTACTGGTGAGATCAAATCTTCGAGCTCGAACGAATTCAGTTACCATAAACCACGAAAGATACCATGAGGCAAATACCCATCTCTCCTCATGTAATGATACAAAACTTCCGCCATATCAAGCATTCCAGTTTGACAAAATGACCTTATCATCCAATTATACGTACCAACGCAGTCAATTAAACTCAAATTCGGCCTACTAAACTCCAAGAACTTAAACCCTACTTCGGGGTCGTGCTCAAACTTCTTAATCACCTCGAACACAATCTAAGGGGTCAACTTCCCACGAAGATACGCCAAAGAGGAAGACGGAGAACGCGAATTGAAGAAGAAGAAGAAGAAGAAGAAGAGCTTCGACGCGAGTTTAACAAACCAAGCCTCTTCCTCTTGGTTCTTTATCATTATTAAATCCTTCCTATCCGGCGAGGCGATCCACCTTGAGTGTGAAACCAAAGGTTGGTAATGGATGCGATTGCGAAGTCTCGAACCTTGAAAGGTTGCCGAGTGAATGATGAGAGGGTGGTCATCTGCTACCATCCAGCGCCATTTCATGAGAATTTTTTTAAATTTATGTATCAGCCACGATGTTCCAATAATCAATGGCGAATGCCGGGAAGTGATCGCCTTGAGAGGCATGAAGCTATCGGCGGTGAGTAGGGATTAAGAAAAAATGGAGCGCAGTAGGCGCAATTTACTCTTCCTTGGAAGGTCACAAGCTCACAATCGGTGACGGTATGTGCTTTGGGAGTGAGAAAAAGAAGCGGCTGGATTGCGAAATGGCCGAGATGGAGGCAGACAAAGGTTTGGGCCGCAGTATTCCTTTTATTGGGCTTATTGGCCAAGACCGGTTTAGAAGGTTATTGAGCCTATCTGTGTATGTTTTATGTTATGAGCCCAGCCTGGAATGCAGTTTATTCAACGCAAACGTAAACCGGGAGTAGCCCGTGAGATGGATGATCTGGTACTCCGGTTAGGGTGGCCAATAAGCGGGTTGGGCGATGTTTGGTTTCAAATTGGTCCATCCACTTACTAGTTAGTTGGTATGTAGATTGTTATCTATCTATATTCTTCTTTGGGGTTTGGGTGGGGAGCGGATGGGTGCGATTGAGTTATGGGTTGACCCGCATCAGTTATTCTCCAACTAGTCAATAAGAAAGTTGACTACCATTTATATTAAGTTCCTCACAAATTAGTAAGACAATAGCAATTTTGCCACTTTTTGTTGATACTAGGTAGACAATGACATTTCATTTCACCAAAGGATGACAAGGCAAGAGGATCAATGGGAACGGCTACGGTGCTAATTGTACAATAGTTAGCACCGTCCTAACCAAGGGAAAAACTACTACTAGTTTGAATTAGTAGTGATTTAGCTTAGATGTTGTATTGATTTTATAATAATCCGTAGTGATTTCGTTATTTTTAGTAGCGTTTTTTGCTAGTTATCACGGTGCTAACCCCTATAAGGATTAGCACCTAATCCCATCCCGAGGATCAATACTTATGCTGACAGAGACCAAGAGGTGACAGTTTTGATTACAACAGTCACCTTGATGGAAACAGAAAAAAAGTCAAGAATATTTCCAACACAAATCAATTAAACCTTCTTAACAAGGAAGGAGAAACAGAGCAAGAGGTATAAGATGTAGTGAAAAAATCCCAAAATACACATGTTTTTTTTTAATTCCAAAATACACACGTTTTATGAAAAATTCTCAAGATACACATGTTTGGGCATCACTACGGTCGTCAACCGCAGTGAATGCATTCACCGCGGCAGACGAAAATGGTGAATGCATCACCGCGGTTGATGGTCGTGGTAAATGTCTAACCTAATAGTGAAACTTCAAACGAACGTACTTTGTGCTTGGTTATCCGATTGTAGCGAATTTTTTTAATCCACATAACTTTTCAATATATTTTAATCCGTAACAAGCCATCATCCCAAAAAAATTACATTTGGTACCCCAAACGAGCAATTTTTCAATTTCGAGAAATTTTGGAAGATCATAACTTTGTGCTTCGTAATCCGAATGTCATGAATTTTTTTTTATTTCGCATAACTTTTGAAGGACTACAACTTTTATCATAACCATAATTTTGGAATGTATGTGGATTTTTGAAAAGTAAAGGCAAAGTCATTGCAAAAATCCCGTATACCCAAAAAAATTTCTTTTTTTTTAATTCTTTCCTAGTAAAAGTTGTATTTTTAAAAAAGTTATGACGTTCGGATTGAGGAGAAAAAAGTTATGGCTTTCCAAAGTTTGGCAAATTCGAAAAATTGCTTGTTCGGGGTAGCAAACGACATTTTTTTGGGATGAAGGCTTGTTGCAGATTGAAAGTTCTTAAAAAGTTATGCGAAATTAAAAAAAATTGCTACAATCGTATAACCGACCGCAAAGTTACATTCGTTTTAAGTTTCAGTGTTAGGTCAGGCATTCACAGCCCGACAACCATGGTGATGCATTCACTACTTTCATCTGCCGTTGACGGCCACAGTGATGCCCAAACAAGTGTATTTTGATAAATTTTCATAAAACGTGTGTATTTTGGGATTTTTTCCCAAGATAAAGTATATAATGAAAAGGATGAATAGGTAGACTTTTCTGGAGATCAAAATCAAGGAGAGCTAAGAGTGTTTTGTGTGAGATTTTGAGGTGAAAAGTCAGTCAGGGTTCGGGTAGATCTTTAGGTTCTGATTTTTGGTTAAATTAGATGGTTTATCAACTGGGTAGTCGATAGAGTGTGAAAAGAGGGACCTTTGATCAAGTAGAAGAAAAGAATCAAAGATCGAAGGGGTTGAGTTCTATAAACCTCGAGTACATCAAAGCCAAATCTTTAGTGAAATGTGAGAGACTGCACACTATAAATCTCTGACCGTGGAATAGCCAGTGTTAAGATCCTTAACACTGAAACCACGTAAAAAAAAATTGGTGTTCTTTATTGCATTGGTCGTGATTGATTAGTTGGGTTTTTAGTCTCTGTTTTTTGTATTCATTGCCAACAAAAGTGCAGAGGAAGCTTTTGATCCAGAACAAGAAGTTGTGGAAGGTTGTCTTGTGTTTCGTTATACGACAACGTTTTTCGTGTTGGGCTTACTTGTGTGAATAAATTAGTGTGTAGGAATATCATTCAAATAAGTGGGCTTTGCTTGATTAATACGTGGGCTTGTTTTATAGTGTTGGACTTCATTTGTTCAACTCTTGCCAGCCCAAGAGTTTGCTCTTTTCAACTGAAACAAACTAAGTCATATTGATTAGCTATCTTATTTCAATCAACCATACCTTTCCTCCTTGTTCATCTTCTCTTCTTTTTGCAACTCTTTAGTGTTCTGAACAAAGCTCAATCAGCAAGCAGCAATCTACAAATAAGAAGACATCAACTCGCACTTGATGATCCAACATGTGGCATCAGAGCCGATAAGGTTCAACGACCTCCGGTGAGATCAACATGGCGTCGAGTTTGGGAAATAGTGTCACTATTTATCTTGCTGATGGATTCTCACAGACGAATGCCACGGTTTGAGGGCGTGAATTATGAATACTGGAAGAACCGTATGGAGCTATTCATTGGATCAACCAATCCAAAAATATGGAATTGTACCATCTATGGTCCTCACCAACTCAAGGTTGATAGAGAGAAATGGACTGACGAGGATTTTAAAAAATTCCAACAAAACTGCAAAGCTACAAATCTTATGTACTGGCCTTGGTGCAATACTGCTAAGGAGATTTGGGACAAGCTTCAAGTCTCGTACGAAGGTACCTCTCATGTAAAAATTTATCGAATAAATATGCTTAAGATAGAGTTCGATATCTTTAAGATGGATGAAAGTGAATCTATCGGACAAATGCCTAAAAGATTCACAAATATAGTCAACAATCTGGAGAATTAGGGGCTTTCTTACGAAAGTGGGGACATTGTTCGCAAGATCTTGTGGACTCTACCAAAACAATGGAATTCTAAAGTGACGACCATCAAAAAAGCTTGAAACTTAAGCAATTTTGATGTGGATGAACATATTAGTTCACTTGCCACATATGAATAAAAACTAAGACAAGAAAGTACAAAAGAACAGTAGAAAGAAAGAAGAGGAATCACCTTTAAAGCTATGGCATTGGATAAAGCTGATCCTGATAGTTACGAGGATATGGATGATGACAAGCTTGCAGTGCTAAGAAAAACAAATCTTGTAGCTCATGAGAGTCAGGAGAGACAAAAGAAAAGGAAGTGCATCAAATCATTACAAAGAAAGGGTACGAGTATGACGGGTACATCACAAGGAATTATGTTATCTCAAATGTGGCACTTCTCCATCAACTCGTCCACCTGCAGTTGGAGCTCTTTGGTTTCCTCTGGATTGGTTCGATACGCTAGCTTGTTGGAATTGAAGCACCAGGAACGAAATTGATCTGGTGCTCGATCCCTCTGATCTGCGGCAGCCACTTGGGATCTTCCTCAGCGAAGACATCCTCGAATTCCTACAAAACAAGCCAAACACTACTAGGCAAAGCCTGAAGATCATTAGAACTAAAAAGTGTCTCCTTGTAAAGAAGCATGATCATCGACTCCTCGGTGTTCAAAGCTTGCTTAATCTCACTTCCACTCACAAAGAAATTTTCTCTTCTTAGTGGAGCTTCAATCCTCGTTCTTTTCTTGAGATTTTTTTTTTCCTCTCGTGGATGACTCACTAGGTTGGGGTCACTCAAATTTTTCTCTTCTTTTCTCTCTACTAGAGTTTTTGCCCCCTCTCTTGCTCACGGAGTTGTTGCAACTTCACTTGGTCTTCATAGACCTCCTAAGGAGTCATTGGCACCAAGGTATGTGCCCACCCCTTGCAGGACAGAGTGTACTTGTTTGTCCTGCCATCATATTGGGCAGCTCTATCGAATTGCCACGGTCGTCCCATTAGGATGTGAGCAGCTTGCATAAGCACCACGTCACAGAGCACCTCATCCTTGTATCTCCCAATCCCAAAACTGAGTAGTACCTGGCGTGTCACCTTAAATGGCTTCATCCTTATTCAGCCACTGCAATGTGTAGGGGGCATGGATGCTTGATGGTCTTCAATCCTTGCTTCGCTACCATGTGAGAGCTAACAACATTGGTGCAGCTTCCCATTGACCAAGCAACGGGTATGGTGATATGATCCCAAATTGGAAACCATTCACGTCACAATTAGTTGACAAAGAAACTATTGAAGTTGGGAAGAAGAAAGGCAGAATTTGGTGAAGTGTTGGAACAGTTTCGAGATACCTACTTTGGAGGAATAGTTCTCACAATTGGCTCACTGAAAATTGGAGTTCAAGGGCTTTCTTTGAAGATAAAGTTTCCATCTTTCCAATGGTATCAATTTTGGATCCAGAAGAAGTCATTAAGGTTGTTTTCCAATGCCTCAAAGTTGCTACCTCAAAACTGGAAAACTGCCAGAAAATGGCTAAGACAGAAAACTATTTTGTGAAGCCTACTTTGGAGCTCAATTCAAGGAGCATGGATGGGATGCAAGTCAAAAGGCTTCTATAAAATGAAAGTATGAATGTTTATCTACCAAGGGAAGGAATTGGATGAAAGATCAGAGTTCTGAAAGGCCTCGAACGAAAGGCGTAAAGTTAGTACAAAAGCTATTTTTGGACTGTTTGCTGGTAGCTTACTTGCGTCTGACGAAAAGGAGTTTAAATCCGAATTTTGTGTCTTTTTTAGTGTAGAATTTTAAATTAATTGTTTTCTGGTTCTATTAGCATTTTATTAGGTTTTATTTTCCTTTAAATACCATTCTATTTCGTTGTAAAATTCAGACTTTGTTGAATTGAATAGAAACTTTGGTTTTGCGCAAGTTTGCGAACTTGTTTTGAGTTTGGTGGATTTCAAGATTGTGAGCTTTGTATCGATTGAATATCCTCTTCAATCGTGGTCGAGCAGATACCCTTATTCCAATCGAGCATTCCCCAGGTGTGGAATCGTCCTTTTGGTTCCGTTTTATCCAAGTTCGTATTAAGAACGTTTCGTTCTTGATTCGAGCTCAATCGATTCTTTGATTGAGTCGTTTGCTGCGTTAATTTGATAACATACGCCCCCCTGGGGCGTATTAAGTGGTATCAGAGCCGCGTTCAAATCAGTGGACAGGAGAAGAAGAGTACAACTTTCTGCGAGCTCCGACAATGGCAGAATTTGAGCAAGGTAACCTGACTTCTTACACTCGCTGTTTGTTGGGAGATAAGGTGTGATTTGTGTACGTTAATGGTGAGAGACAATCGAACTTTATTAGCTCACGAACAATTGCTAAATTGGGGCTGTCGATACGAAAACATCCAGCTCCTTACTCGGTGTCGTTGTTGGAGAAAGAAGGCCTCATTTTTGTAATAGAGGAAGTAATCTTACCATTCATAATTGGGAGCTACGAAGATGTGGTTCGGTGCGATGTTGTGCCTCTGAAATTGACTCATGTTGTGCTTGAGAAGCCTTGGCACGATGATCACGATGCTCGACATAGCAGGAGAACCAACTGAATCAGATTGCGGAATTGCGGAAAGATTTTTGCTCTAAAGCTTCTATCGCCAGAAGAAGCTGTTGAAGATCAGGCCACCCTGTTGCAAAAGCTCCAAGACGAGGAGGAGCGAGCAAAGGAAATGGAAAATTTAAGTGGGGATCCTCCAATGCAGAAGCTGGAGTTCCAGTGCGTTGAAGAAGTGGTTGGAGACCTCTGTTCTTCATCGTGGGAGCAAAGCACGAATGGGAGTGTTTTGGGTGGAAGTCCGGGGAGCGAGGTGAGCCACACTGAGCTTTCCAACATGTTTTTGGATGATCCAGGATTGATTTCATCGAAACTGAGTTGAATCCCATTGATTCGATGGGACAAATCCGATTCGCAACGCCTCTGGAAACGACAAAACGTGATGAGATTCTGGCCAGATCGGTTGAGAAGATTTAGGCTAAATCAACCCAATCGATTGATGGGGGCGAGTTTGGGAGGGTGGAAGGAACGTGTAGAACGAGTCGAATGGGGATGAGAGGCAAATCGAAAATGCCCGATTTGTCAAATTCATGACAAAACGGGACGAACAACAAATACGAGAAAGCTGAATTGGTTGCGACTTTTGAGTGTGATTCGATCCAGTCGAATGCTTGGAATCGATTCATGGGTGTCAAAGGATGGTGTAGGTGCGCATAAAACGGTACGAAACTGCCATAATCGCAATTCCCCAATTTCAATTTTTGGTCGCCGGATTCTAGGTTTCCTTCGTCGGAAACTGGAATTTACAAATTTGCCAATGGCGGGAAACATGTGGATGACGATTGGAGTCAATTCGGGCAGATTCGAAGCTTGGAAACTAAAGGAACCGCTTTCCCTAACCCAGACGAACACGATAGAATCCTTCAATTAAATCGAGATGGCTTAGAAAAGAAATCCCCAAATTCGAAGCTCCCGCCGGAAAAGTTGAAGTTGTCGGAAACTGGAATTTTTTTGGCCGGCATCTATAACGTGCAAAATTCTATTTTGATTCATATTTCGTTTGATTTTTGCGTGGGGAAGATCCTTTGGAGTCCCATGAAGCTGCTGAAACATAATGAAGAAGGATATGAGGATTCAAGTTTTATGCCGAAAATTGTGTTTGAGCAACCCTCTTTAGATCCAATTTTGGACCAGTTCTGCGAAGCTTTGGACAAGAGGAAGGATCAAGCTTTGAGGGCAAAACTTTTTGAAGAGGGGGAGCCTGATATGATCCCAAATTGGCAACCATTCACGTCACAATTACTTGACAAAGAAGCTATCGAAGTTGGGAAGAAAAAAGGCAAAATTTGGTTAATTGTTGGAACAGTTTCGAGATACCTACATTGGAGGAATGGTTCTCACAATTGGCTCACTAACAATTAGAGTTCAAGGGCTTGTTTTGAAGATAAAGTTTCCATCTTTCCAATGGTATCAATTTTGGATCCAGAAGAAGTCATTAAGGTTGTTTTCCAAGGCCTCAAAGTTGCTACCTTAAAACTGGAAAACTGCCAGAAAATGGCTATGGCAGAAAACTGTTTTCTGAAGCCTACTTTGGAGCTCAATTCAAGGAGCATGGATGGGATGCAATTCAAAAGGCTTCTATAACATGAAAGTAGGAATGTTTATCTACCAAGGGAAGGAACTAGATGAAGGATCGGAGTTCTGGATGCCTCGAACGAAAGGCGTGAAGTTAGTACAAAAGCTGCTTTTGGACTGTTTGCTGGCAGCTTACTTGCGTTTGAAGAAAAGGAGTTTAAACCCGAATTTTGAGTCCTTTTTAGTGTAGAATTTTACCTTTATTGTTTTCTGGTTCTATTAGGATTGTATTAGATTTTATTTGCCTTAAAATATCGTTCTATTTCGTTGTAAAATTCAGACTTTGTTGAATTGAATAGAAACTTCGGTTATGCGCAAGTTTGCGAACTTGTTTTGAGTTTGGTGGATTCCAAGCTTGTGAGCTTTGTATCGATTGAATATCCTCTTCAATCGTGGTCGAGCAGCTACCCATTATTCCAATCTAGCGTTCCCCAGGTGTGGAATCGTCCTTTTGGTTCCGTTTTATCCAAGTTCGTATTAAGAACGTTTCGTTCTTGATTCGAGCTCAATCGAATCTTCGTTTGAGTTGTTTGCTGCGTTACTTTGATAACATACACCCCCCAGGGGCGTATTATATGCAAGAGGTTTTCTCGTTGCTCAATCTCTTCTCTTTATTGCAAGTTCAGAAGTCGCCGAGCTACATTGATGCGAGCTCTAATCATCAATGTCTCTATCTCTTTGAAATAATCCTCAATGCTCTTCGCACCCTATCTCAACAAGTGAAGAGCTTGATGCGGATCCCGTTGATAATGAATGGGACGAATCTCCTCCTCATGGCTGCCTTCATTTGATGCCATGTCATGATGGGATCTTTATCGTGCAATCTCCGTTCAGCACCCAGCTGGTCCCACCAAACAACGACATATTCAGAAAACTCAAGAGCAACAATGATTACCTTTTTCAGTTCGGAGTAGTCGTGGCACTCGAACAAGTACTCCATCTTTCTCTCCCATACGAGGTAAGTTTCAGGATCACTTCTCCCTTGAAATGATGGCATCTTCACCTTCAGTCCCCTCATATCATCATCCATATGCTGGGGATACTCCTCCTCCTCCTCCTCGTAGTACTCCTCATAGTCATGTGGTTCAGGAGCTGTACGAGCGTGAACTGAGAGTCTTCCTCTTCGACCACTACCTCCTCAGCCTCGTAGAGGTCTAAGATTGTTGGGACCCAGGGGTCGGCCTCGCCTTCCACCCAGTGGTGGTGGTGGTGGTGGAAAATCTTCGTCCTTCTCATCCTCGGGGTGGAGGTTGATATCTTGGGCCATTTCATCGAGGCGAGCGTTAATCTGATCCTGCTGGCCTTGCATCATCCGGTTAAGGGGTCTCATAAGATCATCCATGGTAGCTTGTGGAATGCCCTCCAAGTTATGAACTTTTTGATTGTTGCGAATTTCTCCTTCTCCTGCCATTTAGTTCAGAAACTCGAAACAAGAAGTAATCCGTCAATGCTTAAAGTTTCAAATTAGTGGTACAAACAAAGGACCTCACAAGTCACTCCCTCACGTGTTTCACTCGTTTTCAGGTCACTCTTTTTCTTGCCACTTGTGTTTCACTAAAAATGGCTCTTAACTGATATTGAACTCATGAGGTCTCTTTCCACTCGCTCTCAGAAACCCTATACGAGCTTCTTAGTCCACAAGTAGAACAAGCAATACAATAGTAGCTCGAGCCGCAAGAAATCTCAGGACTGCACAAAACTTGATCAAGACCATGGTTGTTAAACCAGTGGCATGCCAGCCGGTTGTACTAGGATCAACCGGTACCGGTCACAAAACCGGCTAAAATGTCGCTGGTATTAAGTGGAGGTCAAAACCGGTCAAATCCGATCAAATCTTGAAATACCAGTGATCCAACGGGCTTGAGGTTTCCGGTCCCTGGGCTATTACAATGCCATTTTTAATCATTCTATGAAAAAAATTGTTTTGAGATAGTTTTTGGCTTTCCACCAATCCGATCCCTCTCCACCTTTTATCCTGTGAACCCTAGAAATTTAATTTCCTTACACAGCTCACAACTCCAATCTCAAATCCAGAGAAACAGAGATAGATCGGCAGAAGTCTTCAGCTCTTTCATGCGGTGGTGACTGCTCGCAGACTTCCTCGCGGCGGATGGAGAGGAAGGTGTGGAGGCGGTGGACGGAGAAAACCTCCACCACGTCGATGCGTCTGAGTTTGCACCAATGGTTACCGTAGGTGGCTTGGGTTGTGGTGATATAGTTGTTCAGAGTTGTCCAATATCACTATGGAGGCGGAGGACACTACGACGGCAAGAAGGCTCACCGTCGAGGATCGGCGGCTTCATTCCAGAATCTATAGCAACAAGACATCGGCAACTGGATCGCACGGTGCTTCGTTGATGTACACATGCAGCGACAGAGCTCATTTGGGGAATGGGAATTTTGGATACAACGGAATGGACAAATCCACCGCAGAAGGAGGAGGATGGACTAAGAAGGCATTGATAAAGTGAGCATAGGGGAATTTTTTAGAAATTGCTTTGGGTATTATTTGGAATTGACAATTGAGTAATTTGATTTCTACTATATATGTAATATTTATTGGTTTGTTCCTATAATTTCTTTTATTTTTTTGTTAAAACCGGCATGACCGGCATGACAAACTGGTTCTACCACGGTCGAATCATTCCACTCACGAAACTGGCGCACCGGTATAAACCGGTTTGGCGGGTTTACAAGTCAAATGATTTAACCGTGTTACATACTGGTATAAGCCAGTTTATACCGGTTTTAACAAATATGTATAGAAAAAACTGAAAATCATTAATCATAACATCGTAATTCTCCCAACTGGCAGAATCTTAACACAAATGGCCAAAAAATTGAAGTTTATGCAGCACTAATAGGATGAGCAGAATCAATAGTCAATAGTAGGTTACTTTTTCCTGGTCAACAATAAAGTTATATCCATTCCAGCTGCTCCTCCCTTCTTCCTATCCTTGTCATAAACCTCAATAATAGAATTCCTTTTAACAGCACCTGCAGAACATCCCAATTCCTCACCTTTAGACTCCTCAACCGTGCTTCCAGCTGCAAAATCAGCACACTTAAATCCATAACCTCCGGACGCTTCCTCCGTCAGAAACATCCTCCAAGCACCATCGGCGCTCCTGATCCTCGGCCCCGTAAGCCTCTTGAAACCCCCAATTCAACGCAACTTCATGCCCTCGCCCAAGACCACTACACAATCTTCTCCCTCCGCCTTGGAACCCACCTCAACGTCATAGTCTCCTCTGCCTCCTTAGTGAGCTTGGGTACACAAACGGTGACCTCTCGCGTGACCTTGGTCATGTCGACGGCGTGGAAATCTTCTCCGCCCACCGCATCAACGCCTTTCTCTCCATTCTCCGCGAGGAAGGACGCCACCTCATATCCAAGCCCGCGGTAGCCACCGGTGTGTGATGGAGCTAAAGTTGCCTCCAATCTGTCGGGCCACTGAATGAAATTGATTTTTCCTAGGGTTCACAAGGAGGAAGCAGAAAAGGCAAAGAGGAAGGGGAGGTTCATGTGAGAATGATAATTGAAAAATGACGCGTCAAATGGTCAGGTACCGGAACTCCATAATTCCGGTTGGACAACCGGTATTTCGGGTTTTGACCGAAATTGACCATCACCTAATACCGTTGGTATTCCAATCGGTTTTGTGAGCAGCACCGGTTGAATCTAGTATAACCGGCTAGCATGGCAGTGGTTTAACAACCATGATCAAAACACAAACTTGCGTGATTTGGCCTCTATTCTTGTCTTTTCCGAGCTATTCTTCTCGATTTTATGCTTTTTCTCTTTTTTTAGGGTTAATTGCATGGTTGGTTACTGTGATTACAAAAAAGGTTCAAGATTGGTCACTCAAAATATTTAAATCCATTGGTGGTACTTCACTTTACGAAAACTGTTCACGTTTGGTCACTCTTCGTTAACTACCGTCCATCTCCGTTAACAGAGTCCATTAAGTGATGACGTGGCGGACGGATCAATCGTCTAATCAACACTATTTAAACCAAAAATAGTCTGACCTAACCCGCCACGTCATTGAAACCTGCCAGCTCATCTAAACCTACCCAACCCTCTAACCAAACCAGACCCAACCTGACCCACCAACCTAACTACCCACCAAGATAAAATCCCTAAATCGAAGAAAAATCAAACACCTTCCCCTTTTCCATCTTGTGCTGCATTCCTCCCTCTCGTTTTTCTTCCTCTCCACCTCTGAGAATCGACAAGCACTCAGTTGAAAAATGGTAGACATAAAATGCGCGAAAAAGGAAAAGGAAAGGAGAAAATGGCGAGGATACTTATGCGTCGTTTCCGATTCCGAGATTGAGCAAGGAATAGAGGGAAGCGATCTAAGAATCAGCAATTTCGAAATTGATCATGCCGATGAGAGGAGGAATCGCACCTAACATAGCCAAAGTAACTCTAGCTCCAGAATCTTCTTTCGGCAGTAACCTCACCTGGCGAGCAGCTTCTTTCCTCTTCTCTTCTTCATCTTCCAACTACAATTCCTTCACCGCTCATTTCAGCTCCTCCAACACTTCGACTTTCTTCTTCGTCTCCGTCTCGCTCTCCACCTCCGCAATACTCACGAGATCTGACAGCCTCTCCGATTTCACACTCCTTACAACTAATTTCCCGCACTTCTTGTCGTTGCTGAAGGGAGAAGGGGAAGGTGTTGATTTTTCTTCGATTTGGGAATTTAATCTTGGTGGGTAGTTGGGTTGGTGGGTCGGGTTGGGTTTGGTTTGGTTTGGTTTGATTAAAGGGTTGGGTAGGTTTAGATGAGCTGGGGGTTTCAATGACGTGGCGGGTCGGGTCAGACTATTTTTTGGTTAAAAGTGTTGATTAGACGATTATGTCCGCCACGTCATCACTTAAAGGACTTCGTTAACGGAGATGGACGGAAGCTAACGGAGAGTGACCAAACGTGAATGGTTTTTGTAAAGTGAAGTGCCACCAATGGATTTAAATATTTCGAGTGACCAAACTTGAACTTTTTTGTAATCTTGGCGACTTTTAAGAACACAAAACTTGTTTGGCTTATTTTCACACAAGATAGGAGGATATGTATGCCACTGTGTTTGAACCGGAGCTCTGATACCACCTGATATTAGTCGAGGCTCTAACTCGTGGACTTAAACAATCAGAATATGCAACAAAGATCGATTAGCCAAACCAAGAGCAAAGGGGCGGAAAATAACTCAAACCAATGCCACAATTGAGCATAGGGCCATGTATACGAAGTGACTCCACAACTAGGATGATGAGCTAGTTGATAACGTCGGTTTCTTCTAGACGGCTCGATTCCACGAAGAGAGTAAGAAGGATAAGAGAGTTTCAAGAATGAACACTCTAATAAGGGTTTTCTTTTGATCCAAAAGTTGTTCAGCCCGTATCATAATACCCTCTATTTATAGAGGTTACAAAATTGAGAAGGAAACAAATAATAGTTAAAGAAGGAAACAAATACCTAAAAGATTCTAACGGATTGTTTTTTATACTAATGGAAGATTCTTAGCAACTAATTATTCCCTTTCCATGTTTGGCCAACTTGGGTATCAAAAACTTCCTTCTTTCTCCTCTTGGACTTGGATTATATTGACCTCTTTCCCCATTAACGGATTTGACTCCAAAGATGGAAAATACTCTGCCAAATAATCTTGAAGTCAACATTTTAATGCCTTGGCTTGACTTCTAGTGATTGGACCACGTTCCTCTCGCACCAAAGTTGGACTTTTGATCGCCTTGGTGTTGATGCCCTCATCAGAAGACTCTAAACTTAAAGAAGATCATTCTCAAATGACTAGGAAGTGTAATCTGCTTAAGAAGGAAACAAATGAGTACAAAGAGAAATTTGTAAATCTATCCAAGAATATATAAGAGATCGAAGAACAAATATTAACTTACTTGCAAAACTAAAAGTTCTTAAAAGAAAATATGTCTTGTCAAAGGCATTGGCTACGCAAAAGAAGACTGTGAGCACTCTATGGGATTTGCAAATGAGTTCAAAACTAGTGTAACTTGATTCTACTGTCATAATAAGAGACGCAATATCAAATTCTGTAGAAAAATAATAAATGTTGAAAAAGAAAGAAGTAGTTTGGATCAAATATGATTTATGATATATGCATCCAGTAAACTACATGCCCAAGACTATCTGGGTGCGAAATAACAAAATTGTTGTTTACTTCTGCAGGATTGAAGTGAGCAAGATGAAAAACATGTGGATTTTTTATAGTGGATGCTCACATCATATGACGGGTAATAGAAACTTGTTCACTAGTCTCAAAGCTTGTAAAGAAGGTAAGGTTTATTTTGGCAATAATATTCGTGCATATATTATGGGTGGAGGAACAGTGATATCTGGTACTAGTATTATTGATGTCATACTAGTCAACAATATGAAACATGATCTAATTTTAGTAAACCAAATTTGTAAAAAGGGTTTCTTTTGAATCAGATGTCTGCTATATTGAAAGTAGCTCAACTAAAGAAATACTGCTTATGGAAAAGTGTGTGATGGATCTAGAAAAACATATCATTCCTGAGGATATGTGCCTTATGTCTCTTAATAAGGATGACCAGTTTAATTGGCATATGAAATTAGGTCACATTCATTCTAGAGTTTTGCCTAAATTAACTAATTTGGAACTAGTAAGAGGGTTGCCTAAACTTAAAAACTTATCAAAAGCTCTATCTTTTGTTCGCATTAGATATACATATGTAAATCAAGTACTATCTTCAATGAACGTAATGAAGTACTGATTTGTCCCGAATATCACAATAAAAATTCCAATTAAGGCCCAAGTATAAACCTTAGGGCAAGTATGTTTAAATATCAACCCGGGCCGGACCATGTACCCCTACTTCGATTGTTTGAAACATTATCTAGAAATTGATTATTGTTGAAAACAACGATCTATAACTAAAACGTTTTTAAAAGTAAATGGATTTGACACTAATTGAGAAGGTTTCCCTCGGATGTTGCTCCCCCTAGCTAACAATGATGACTTGTTGGATCGAATTCATAGGTGTGGGATAAGCAGTTGTAAACTGTAGGGAAGTGCAACTAGGGAACAAATGCCACTCTCTTCGTTGATAGGCCAAGGGAATATGATTCAAGCCACCAAAGTAGCTCTCTTGACCTATCAACCAAGGGTTGCCTAGACTTCACCCTCGAATTGGAGTTTGGACGACCGAATAACAACCAACCCTATGTACTAATACAAATTAAGAGGTTGTCCCTAATTTAACCTAAGTAGGAGAGAAAGATTGCCCAAGGAGATCCAGCTTTTACAGGCCTCTAATCAAAGGAGATTCCCCTCTACCTAGGTTAAGATGGCATAAGACATTGAAATGCAATAAACACAATCAATCTTCATGAAAATACCTCATAAATTTTTATTAAAAAACATCCACACACTACTCATTCAATCCATACAAACATTCACATCATTGTAGCTATGGTTTACACACACCCAAGTGAAAAGAGAAACTACTCCATGCTAGGCAAAGAGGAAACACAAGGGAGAAGAAACCCTAACCTCTTCTCTTATTTGGTTTGTCAATTTCTCTATCTAGAAAACTGAAGAAGATGAAGTTTTTCACCCTAGATCTCCCCCCCCCCCCCTCTTTCCTTTAGCTCAACCCTCTTTTTATAACCAGGTCGCGGGCAATTCACGGTCTTAGTTCAAGGCCGTGAACATCCTTCTTGGACTGTGATGACGAGCAAATCCGCACCGTTTTCAGTTAGTTTGTTCACGGTATGGGGCTAGAGTTCACGTTTCCAGTCACAGTATTACGATCATGAACTGGTTGGACTCCACTGAGGTATGCATTTTGCTTTTGGAACATCAGCGCTTCACAGTCGGGGCGCCCGTTTCATAGTCCATAAGACCGTGGAAACTCTTCATCCGCCATGATCCTCAACTGCTTCCACCCTTTGACTCATTTTCGCTCCTTTTCGTCCCACTTTCGATTTCGGGGTCAGTTTCACCTGCTAGGATCTAAAACATACTAAAACAAAGTGCAACCTAGCATAAAACCACACCTCACGGAGTACAAATGCATCAAATGTCTAAGGAAAACGGAGATAAAATGTGTACAATTAGACCCGAATCAAGTACCTACATCCCTTCTAGTTAACTGATCGTAAATTTCACAATTATCATAGTGTATTCTAATAAATCTTAATTTCTGTCAACTAACTTAGAAAATGGTTTTATCTTGATCTTGGCTTGCGCACAGTGGTCATGACTCCAACAATCATTACTGGTCATGACTCCATCCATGTGCAATTCCTAAATCGTACCCACGTGTAAGTCATAAATCATTGCCACACTCTCACTAGGCTCAACTTTCTCTATCACATTTTCACTTGCAGTCCCCTTGTTTTGGTTTCTCTAATTGGGATTAGGAAAAAATCGAATAGTATGTCCCAATTGCCCACAATTGAAGCATTTATTGGCAAACATATCGGTCGATTTCTTCTTATTATTATTTTGGTCGTTAGAATGGTTCATGTCCTTTCTTTTCTTGCCCCCTCTTGTTCTCCACAACATTCACTTTGCAACTTGGTGGTGCTTCCGAATTCATATCCTTTTCACATATTCGAGTTTCCTCCTTGATCCTTAAGAGCTTCTGAATTTGTTACAACGTGAACTCCTTTGAGGTATGAAACAATTTCTTCCTATAGTCATTCCATGATGTAGACATGATAACACCTAACATATACACGTTTTCACCAACACTTTTATATCCTAAAATGACCTAGGTTGTACTAAGTTCATTCAGTATTCCAGTTTTACGCTTGGTTTTGTGTTTGAGTGATGTTTGAGGGAATTTTATCCAAAGGAAACGAAAGATTGAGGAACATGGAGGAAGAAAGCAAAAAGAAGGTTAAAGTTTGAAATCTGACGTCGGTGGGACTCAAGCCTGTGACGTTCTAGGCGAGTGCAAAGAGTCGTACCACTTCGGTTGCGTCCCCTTTTGATGTCAACATGGTGATGAGTCCATCGACAATGCAGAGTCAACCCGAAAAATGTAGAGTCAGACTACCGCCGGTAAACTGAAGGAAAAGTTGTCAAAAGTCCCAATGTGGTCAGCAACATGGCCATGTCCAAAGACCACATCAACATCAACGCATTCTACAATACACCCATGTTGAAGACCAAGTCATCAGCCATCAAAAGGGTGAACACACCCAAGGACACGGCCGTGTTCACCTTGGTCGTCATAAGTCGAAGCCATGTCGAGAGTGCAATATTCTATCAACATTGGTGGGCAACATGGCAGTGTTCCAAGTGTTGTTCACTACCAGACCACGTTTCGCATTCATTTCGACGCGGAAGACAACAGTTATGTCATTTTCTGTTGATGGACCTAACATTATGCAAGAACACACCCGTGTCGAAGCTGTGTCGATCACATTGTAGTTTTTATTTAGTAATGTATTTTTAAATTTTATTTATTTTAATAAGATGGTTATTTTATTCTTCTCTTTTATTCGACGTTTTTTTATTATTCCAATTCGTGGCGCATCCTCACAAAACCTCTAAAGGTCCAAGAATACAATTCAACTATGGGTTAATTGCATGGTTGGTCACTGAGATTACAAAAAATGTTCATGTTTGGTCACTAAAAATATTTAATTTCATTCTTAGTCACTAAGATTAGTTAAACAGTTCAAATTTAGTCACTCTCCGTCCAACTCCGTTAACTTTTGCTTACGTGGCAGTCAACTCTAAAAGTTGACAGTTAAATGTGTGACATGGCAATTAAAAAATAATATGATAAATAATTTTTAAAATTTCCACCTCATTTCTAAATATTAAAAAAATAAAAAATATATAAATTCTTGAAAATAAGAACAAACGAGTAATCCTCCTCGCCTCCGTCTGTTCCCTCTGCCGCCGCGTTCTCCGGCAATCTTTCTCACTTCCGACTCTCAATCCGGCTTCCCTTGTTTAGCGGTGGTATCCTTCACTCCAGTATCTCCCTCCCCTTGCCTACTGCCTTTCTCCGTTGGCCTCTTCGTCAACGATGGATTTGGACTCCAAACGAGCCGCCGATTCCAAACTCTGATTCCAAACTCGCTATCACGTGACTCGTCGAACTGTGAGTATATTGTTGTTGGTTCTTCCTTTGAAAATTGAAGAAATTATTTAATTCTCCTTCTTTTTATTGACGGCTTCCAATCTTTCATTTCTAGGGTTCTTCTTCCATTCAATTTGGGGCCATAAATGGGAGACCTCAACTAGGCACCATCTCGAACTGTACGTATATTTTGATTTTGGAGTTCCTTTGGCAAATCTTTCTATGAAACTCATCATTGACTTGCTCGCTTTGTTTTCAGCTGTTTCTAAGAATGTAAATAGGGGAATTGAATTGAGTAGCTTGAACGGAGGAATTGTGTTCCGTGCTTCTAATTCTAGTCATCATGTGGATATTAATTTGAAGCTCCCAGAGAAGGAAGGTTGTGGGCTGCCTACTACTGGAAGCTTCAACAGTGGGTTTGAGCTATTACCTCCCTGCCGCTCCTCTGTCTTCCCAGAGCGGAGAACCCGCTGTTAGCTACGACGGATAATTTGTCAGGGACTCAGGGTCTGATTTCTTCTCTTCCAGGACTTCGTTAATCAGTCTCTTGCTCCTCAAAAGAAAATATGCCAGAGTTTTCGCAGTACTACTATTGGCCGATGGGTTGGAAGTGACGGTGGAGGAAGGCCAGAGGAGTCCGCCACCGCGAGTGGCTCACGGGTCGTCGTCACACGAGAGGGGGAACAATTTTAATTTTGTTTATCTTTTTAATTTTGTTTATCTTTTTAATGGTTAGAAATAAGGTGGAAAATTTAAATATAACTTATTTTATTATTTTTTAATTGCCATGTCACACATTTAACGGTCAATTCTGAGAGTTGACTGCCACGTAAGCAAAAGTTAACGGAGTTGGACGGAGAGTGACTAAATTTGAACTGTTTAATTAATCTTAGTGACTAAGAATGCAATTAAATATTCTTAGTGATCAAACATGAACGTTTTTTGTAATCTCAGTGACCAACCATGCAATTAACCCATTCACCTATTAAATCCTCAATTGACCCGAAGGTGACCAAACTAGGCAATTGTCTAATTTGTTTACCAAATATGGCAACCCAACACCATTAAATCTTGAACACAACCTTAAATCAACTGAATTGCTATTTGTCGCCCTAAAATTTGAATTTTATCGCCCTAAATTACACTGAAATGACGCATTCACCCCTAGCCCAATTCTCTCTCCCTCCGTCGTAGCTCATTGGAAGTTACTTCAAGTCCATTGGCCGGCGGTGGCAACGGAAGTGGTGGTTACAGGCTTACAGCAATCGAGAATCAAAATTCTGTTCATCCTTCAGGTCCGCCATATTATGGGTTTTCTTCCCCTTCATCTTGATTTCTTCCGCCCCCAATTCTGCCATGAATTCTCCTGCAGGGAGTCCCCTTAGCCCTTAGGCCATTGATTTCACCCTTCTCGCCAATTTAGTCATCAATTTTACTCCAATAGAGTTAGGGTATTGGATGGGCGTTGCCCTTCCCTGTGCGCAGGCGAAACAAAAAAAAACATATATGAGATCCCCTCTGTTCAAATCAACTTCCCCGTCTCGTCAAAATCCGCCGCCGAAAGATCCACTTTTCGGGCGAACTTCCTTTCTCCTCTAATCTTGGCGAAGAGCTTTGGCTTAAATGTGTGTGTTTTAACGAAAACCATGATCATAAACAATCATAGGATTTGACCCAAATCCGGATGACAAAGAGAAGGACAAATAAATCAAATAAGGGTATTAGAGTAAATTTAACTTAATTAGGGCGACAAATAAAGAATTTTAGGGCGACGAATAGCAATGCCCTAAATCAAACTGACGTATTTATATTTGCTATTATCAATCTTGTCAAGCTGAGACACGCACACAACCTAAATAATTCTAATATAATTGATTCAATTATAAAGATGTTCAAGACTTACAATTTCCAAACAAGAACACACTAATGTTTTGCCCTGGACAAATTCTGGTTTCTACATATATATCACCTAAAATCAATCTTTTTCCTTTGACTATATCTTACTATAAGTGTTGCAGAAGTGTTGTGTCCCCAAGTAAGAATATAATTGGTGACATCATCTCTCTACACTTAAATAATAAAAAAATAGTAAATTTAAGGGTAAATACAATTTATTAGTCAAAACTTTCAAATTTTCAAAATTATGAACCGAACCTTTTATTAAAATACAAAATATTAGTCAAATGTTAGCTTACCGATAATGATTTTGTTAGTAATATTGACTTGATAACAAGATACTAACTTGTAAGAGACACGTTGTAATCACCATTCTAAAATTTTAGTATTTTAACAAAGCAAAGTACAAATTTATTATTAGTAATAGAAAAATGACTAACGTTCTGACTTGTTACAGAAAATTTGGCTAATATTTTGTATTTTGCAAGGTTTGGTTAATAATTTGAAAGTTTAAAATGTTTGATTAATAAATTATATTTAGCTAAATTTAATTAGGCTAAATATAATTTAATAGCCAAATCTTTCATTTTAAACAAAATAATAGCCAAACCTTTCCAAAAACAATTTAATAGCCAAACCGTCAACTATCCGTTTGGTTGACTGTTAGTTGACTCTAATGTGGCAGAATTTTAAGTGAGCTGGATGATTTTTGCTGATGTGGCACGACGTAAGACATTTGACCATGCCACAGGGATATTATATCTTTTTATAATTTTTATTTTATTTTCAGGAAAATAAATAAATTATATTTAGATAGATAATAATATGAGTAAATTAAATTATGAAATTTCTTAATGGTGATCACTTCAAAACACCAATCCTTCTTCTCCGCCGCTCAACTCCTCTTTTCATCGATCAAGCCCATTCCTAGTCCTTTGATCAAGCCCTTTTCTCCCATCCTCCGTCGTCAAAGTCGAGGAACTTCACAACCAGTCCGACCTTTTCCCCAATCGTCGATCAAGCCCTTTCCCCTAGTCATCCGTCAAAACACCACAAAGCCATGCCTTGTTGCGCGATTTGGGGTTTTCGAACGATGCGCTCCTCTGCTTCCTCTAGACCTCTACCTCTTTCGCCGCCAAACAGCCAGTCCCGCCCGCCATAGCCGTCAGGTCTGGCCATGGATTTCAGCTGCTTGCCACCGACTCCGCCACCACCAACATCGGAATCTGGCGGTGAGAACAACTCGTCGGATGTCGTCAGGCACAACAGCTCCCCTGCGAGATGGATCTGACCGAATGAAGAAGAAAAATGAGTGGAGCGACAGATGTATGTGACCCGGGCTGCTTGGGTTCAGATCATTGGATCTGACAAGTTCCAAATCTGTGTACATACAAACCACCCTAAATTGATGCTGATACGAATAAGCAAATGCTTGGTCATCTCTTTAGTCAAAATTAACAATAATGGAGGATTCGCCGACTAACCTTGAACACGGTGCAATGCAAAACAACCTCTCCAATTCATGATTACAAGCTCCTAAATCCGTAAACCTGCACAAGACTAGGTCCTTGGATGAATCCCAAGCCACGAAACGCCATCGGCCGGCTTCATCAGCAGACAGCAAGCAAGGCAGCGGCGCGGAGAACGCTCTGGATGATTGGTTGCGCGTTGGTAAGAAACATAGGTTGGTACTTGCTCTGGTGCGAAACGCAACTACAACTGAAGTAGGGACTAGAGACCAATGTAGTCAAAATCGCGCTTTAAAACTTAAAAACTTACGATTTTACGTTTCTAGGTCACTAAAAAGCTTTTACACAAAATCTCAGTTTTTATAACTTATGTAGTTAAAAACTCCGCTTTAAAACTTAAAAACTTACGATTTTACGCTTCTAGATCACCAAAACGTTTCTACGTAGAAACTCGCTTTTAACTACATTACTAGAGACCATAGAGGCCAATCACTTGCAGACGGACTTACAACGGCAGGAGATTCTAGGGTTTGGAAGGCGGATCAGGATCTCTACTAGGAGGTCGTCTTCGACGTTGGCTATCGGGCTCACTTCTGATAGAATGGAAGTCGCGAATAGATCTGGCCAGGAAGATGAAATAATGGATGGAAAAAGAGGGAGTGGAAGGGATAAGAGTTAGAGTACTCGGTAGTTCTAGCTTATTTATTTATATTTTCGTTAAAATGCGTATTTTTTAGACTTGCCAACGTCAACAAAAATTATACAACTCACCTTAAATTTTGCCACGTCAGAGTCAACTAACAGTCAATAGACGGAAAGTTAAAGGTTTGGCCATTAAATTGTTTTCGAAAGAGTTTGGCAATTATTTTGTTTAAATATGAAAGATTTGATTATTAAATTGTATTTACCAATTTAATTAAGCAAAAACAACAAATGGGTTGTTGTTTCCTCCATTCCTATCATCATCAACTAAAAATAAAAAATGTCCATCTTACTTTACCAATCTCGCATTCACCCTCCCCATCCCCAATCCCCTCCACTACCAGAGCACTCCAACTATTTCCTTCTTCTACCCATGCCCTAGACAACACTAAACCACAATTTCTTGAACTCCGACCCAGTTTTAAACATTTTAATCCCTTATTAGAACCTCAACATATTCATTGTTGTAGTCCAACAGCCTTCCAGGAGTCGAAAACTTTGCTCCTATTGGTGTTTTCATCAATCAAATCACTTTGATTTCGTAGGCACTAGATCCTCTTTTGCTTCTTCACCAGCTATGCTTCGCCTTCTCCACGACGGATTGCAACCCCTAGTTTCATTATAAGTTTCAGTTTCACGTTCCATACCATTAGATTTTCAAGTTGGAGCCTCCAAATTCCTTTTGCAATTTCTGCCTCATGATTGCCCTATTTCTTTTACGACCTCTTGGGCAACTACATGGCAAATCTAGGGATTTTTATTATGATTCTATTGTGAGTTTGTTCTATTCTTTCTTGTTGTGATAGATTTTTAGGATTTTTTTTTACTTTCGGTCAGTTGTGTGGACTGTTTGGTCCGACATATATTTTAGTCCCCTTTTATGGGTTTGTAGTTGTTGATTTGGTTGGTGTCATTTCCTTACCTTTGGTTGTTTGATAGTTGGAAAATAAATTAATCAGATAAAGCTAAATGATAGAACAACCGGGTAGGAAAATTGACGTATGAAGCAATGGGTTATTGATTAGATTGCCAGTGAGCTTTTTCCTTAGCCGACATCCCACTAAGAGAGAGATGTTATGGGTAGTTCAATTTGTCATTTTATCAAAACTCATGTTACTAGTAAGACCATCTCCAACAAGGGGCTAAAACCCCAAAAGCTCCAAAAAAGCTCCTCCAACAAGAGTCCTAAAATGCTAGAAACCCAAAAAGTGGGAAATCTAGTGCCAATTTTGGCTCACAAACATATAACAAAATGAGAAATTTTGGAGGGCCCTTTTCCGCACAAGTGAGATGCACCGCAGGGGGATTTGCACGACACAGGCTGGGCAGAACCAATCTGTTACACACGTGTAGTGCAACTCCCGCCCATGTGGTGGTCCCTTCAATTATCCTGTTGGCCATTAAAAAAGTAATGTTTGAGCCCCTAAATTATTATAATGACTCTTTAGCCTCCAACAGCTCTTTATTCAAGTGTCTCTATAAATATATTATATTTCTTCACTTCAACTTCATCACTTCCAATTTTTCTCTCATTCTCGTCATAAGAAAATTCCATCATCTGCCCGTTACATAGAAAACATATCTTCTTCCCAAAATCGTGATCATGTCTCAAGCTAATCGCCATTCGAATCGGAAGGAGTCCGAAAATGAGGTATTGTGCAAGGCTTGGATTGAAATTTTGGAGGATGGGTTTGTCAGCCATTATCAATCTGGGCTGAATTTTTTAGGTGAGTTGGAGTCAAATATGCTTCTATAGAATTAGGAATTCATCGTACTGATGGCGCTTTGATTTCTCTATGGAGGACCATCCTCCATCAATATGGGTCGTGAAATGTGGCGTCGAGGAGAGCAAGCACGACACTAAAGAGCGGAGAGAACCTAATTGATGTAATTAGTCAAGTTATAATAATTATTATCGTGTGTTCAATTTCGTAATTAATTATGCAGTATACATTTATTAATAGACATGAACTTATTGTGTAGGTTGAACGAGTGAAAAAAATGTTAGTAGCGGACATCAGAAAGCAATTCAAGTTGAAGCTTTGTTGGGATATACTCCGAACTTTGCCCAAGTTTATGCAACAATTTGTTTCCTCTGTACCACCCATTCCAACAATAGGCGATTCTTCATTGGCTTTGCCATCTGGCGAAAGTGACAGCCTTGATGTTCAAGTGTCTCCTTTTGTGATGAACCCTTCGGAAAGTTGGGATAAACAAAAGAACAAAAAAAAGGAACTCCATATTCTTTCATATAAAGTTGGGACATGAATATGACCAATTTGGTAGGTAATTCTAACACGCACACAAGGTTGGCGCTAGCTAGAGAGGAACGTGAAGTCACGAGAGAAGCAAGAGCTGAAGTGAGGGAATCAAGTGATAAAGCGAGGGATCAATGAAGAAGAACATGCACGATATGAAGGTAATGAATATGGATCTTTCTTAATTCAGTCCTCAAACTATATCTTGGTATCATATGCAAAATTATGAGATTGTGACTTCGTATCAAGATGCCCCGGGATGATCCACTAATTATAGTCCAAGTGACGACTTCTACTATGGCCCCGACATGTAATTTGTTAAGTGGATTGCTTTTATTATGAGTTTATTGTTTTATCTAGTTTGATTTCTTGATGATTTTACACTATTTCGATTATAAGTCTTCCATTAGTGATGCAAGTACCTTCTTTATTTAAAACACTACACCACGTCAGTTATACATTAATACAACATGGGAAATACATGAACCTAAAATAGGTAATGCATGAACGAAACATGAGAAATACAAACAGCAAGGAGGACATCAATACATCAAGGAAACATAAGGAATAAATTACTATATCAACATAAATATATTAAACAACTAGCTTTTTAGCCGGCCCGTTGGCCGGAGAGTTTCATTTTATCGTTGACATTAATTCAATTTATCTATATGTTTAAACTATTTTAGACCTTCTAAATTTATTATATTTTGTATTGATAAGTGAGTATGTGGTGTGTGTATATATTGAAAATTCTCAACACTTGGCACATTCACTTATAATGTTTGAATTCTCTAATCATAAACCATGTCACAAAGGTATACCACGTCTCATGTACAATTTTTTCTATCTTATATGAATCCGCGTTGTTCAGATGAGGACATCTTAGTTAGAGTTTCTTTGTACATATACTTCATTATTTGATAAATTTCTTCATCCCAATTAAAAGTTGACACTTTAGATGTTCATGAAGTTTACTGTAAGATCTTATTTGTATTTAGTCTCTTATACAATCTGTATCAATTGCTAATTTCTGAAATTTAATTTGGACTAATCGAGACTCATTGTCGTTGTTTATATATTATTTTAGAATCTCAATCCAAGATACTCACATACGGATTTTGATCTTAATATGGTGCGTTAGTGTATAATTTTACAACTTGTAGAACCTTCATTTTCTAAAATTCATTTATGTTTGGTATTTATTTAGAAATAAAAATTTCATTACTTATACTAATATATGCATTTTTCTGTATGGCCACATTTATTGTCAATATATAGCATATATATTAAAAAGAGTTTAATTATTTTAAGTGTAATTAATACTTGTTTTTTACCGGGATTTGTAAAATGTTAAGAAAATAAGGGAAAATATGAACAATTGTAAAAGAAAATAAGGGATGGAAGTACACATTATAAGTGAGAGAAAAGTTATTCTTACTTATCATCTTCATTTATCCAATGAGGTGATCTATTCTTGCTCCATTGAATTTTTATCAAATTATTTTATTTCATAAATATATTATTAGTTATGCATGTGTTTTATTGCAAAAAAAAAAATGCATGTGTTTGCTAAGAAAGATCATACCGATGATCAACTTCTCTAATCTTGCCTCATTTTCATGTGAATGTTTACGAAGTCTCCTAACGATCTTATGTTAACATATGTCTATCAAGATACCCAAATTTAGTATATTATATAACAGAGTAAATACATTTTATTAACCAAATCTTTCAAAAAAAAATTCAAAATACAAAGTATTAGCCAAACGTTAACTCCCCGTTAGCATTTTTGTTGGTAATGTTGACTCAACAACATGATGATGAGTTGGAAGAGACACGTGACGGTCTATAATCCAATGTAGTATTTTAATTAAAAAAGAGTTACAAAATTATTAATGATAACAAACAAATGGTTAATATTTTGATGTGATACAAAATATTTGGCTAATCATTTGTAGTTATAAAGGTTTGGCTAATAATTTAAAAAAATGGAAGGTTTAGCTATTTAAATGTTGTTTACTCAATATGTATCAATTGCTAAGTTGTCTCCTCCCACATTTTGTCACGACCGCTACTGAAGTTCTATACCATATCTGCTTTGTCCAATCCTCACCTTTGTCTACCAATTCACGGCCCATATAGTAACATCGCCAGCTGAATTTTAAATTGTCCTCCTGCACCATTTCTCACTTGCGCCACCAAATTGTTGACATAGTTAGTTTCGTCTACCCGGGTATCTCCACTCTCTATTGCATTTAACACCCGTTATTTGGTTTGCTTTCCTTCACTCCAAAATTTCTTCTCCTAACGACAAATCCAAAGGTAATGGCCTAACACCTACTTAGCATATGACGTAAACTGAAAATTTACTTAATAAGATTTATTAAAATATTTTTGTTTAAACAATCGCGATACATGTCACCCTCCAAACATTAGTATACTGCTGCTACACATATATACTACAAAAGGTACAAATGAATTATTAAATAAAAACAAAAGGAAACATTAAATGAAGAGTTTGCTCAATTAACACGATCTAGAGCAAAAATGCAAAATATTCGTAATTTGAACTTAGGATACATTGTAAATTATTGCACCTATGATTCATATGTCTTCACTTAATTAGAATGAATAAGGTTTTTTGTTTAAGAAATAGATTTTCTTGCTTGGTCAAGTTTCTATTCAAACATTTCTTGTTTTCTCTCTTTAATTTCCATCTTTATTTTGTCGCGATAAAATTTATTATGTATGTGTATTTGTATAAATTGTTCATTAAAATGTAACATATTTGTAAATTATTGTAAAAGTGAGTTAAAAATTTACTTAGTGAGCTTTAATAAGATATTTTTTTGGTTGAGAAAAAAGTTATATGTGTGACTCAAAGACATTAGTCTGTTGTTGCGTACATCGATACGATGCAAAAGTAAAAACAAAAACATAAAGGAAGTATTGGAAAAGAAAAATAATTATTAAAAAAATTAGAGATAACAAATGTAATATATGTCACTTTTCATACATTTTTTATTATTGTGTACATTGATATAATACAAAAAATGATAAAAGAGAAATGAAATATTAAATGAAGAGAGAGATAGCTCCATAAATATATCAATAACTATTTTTCTTTTTGTAAAAATACTGTCCACCTTGGCAATTTGTGAACTCTCCAAGTGCTTAGGTGGCAAACAATTACTTTTGAATTGCCATAATATTATGTATAGATAGATAGATAGATGTGGGGAAAACATCACATTTTTCCTCTCCTTCATATTTTGTCCATAAATGCTCACGCAAATTGTTTATCAATGCAAGTTGTCATGCACGATCACGAATTCTACTGTGTCTGTCCATGTACTCCATCCCCATATTCGTACCGTTGATCTTCCACTATCATATTGTGCATAATAATACAAGTTAACATAATTACACTAAGTGACTACATGTCCCAAAGATGACTCGGCCCTCTAAAAATGGCCCATCTTGGTTATAGTATGTCAAATGCTCTCCTAACATCCTTACACGGTAAGCCTCTTGGTACTTTGCAAACAACTTCCTTTTTCTGGTTAATTGAATTACTAATAGTCTTCAGAAATATAGATCACGCAGGATTAATTCCATCAGACAAGTAATAACATTGATCGTACGTCTAACCATTTGCCTCATAACTAACCTTGGGAACCAGTCCTCTTATTACTTGAACAAATAGTGGGGATACTCCAAGAGGATTGATGTCATTGTTTGATCCAAGAGTTCCAAAGAATGCATGTCACGTGTTGTACGATGCTACCGCTTCAAGGACTATGGTTGGTTTATTATTGTGCCTAGTATATTGGTCTACCCACCCAACCAGCCATTTCTTTCACTCTCACTGCAGAAATTCCTCAAACACTCTAGTATGGTGCTCTCACCAATTTGATAAAATTCTCATCCAACGAGCCTGTCTAGCATCCATATGCAAGTATGCGAAAAACACTAGTAAGCCTTTGGTGTGGGGAGAATGAGTCACGGCCTAAACAATTTTTCCCTTGCTTGAAGTAGTCATTATAGCGAACAACATTCATGACCCGATTAAATAAGGTGAGGGGCATACAATATCATTGACTCATCCTGAATAATACAATAAAACTCCCCATTAGGGCCCCAGTATATACCTTAATTGGGTGCAATCTAGGGAAAGTATGTTTAATATCAACCCAGGCCGGTCCATGCACCCTACTTCGGTTGTTTGAAAAATTATCCAGTAATTGGTTGTTTGATTGAAAACTACGATCTACTACTAAAGCGGTTGTAAAAGTAATTGGTGTTGACTCTTAAATGAGAAGGGTTCACCAGGGTGTAGCTCCCCCTAACTCGCTACCATGACTTGTCGGAACGACTGAAAATGTGTGGTGGAGGTGATTGAGAATCGTAAGTGAAGTGTAGCTAGTGATGGAACATCACTCTCTCGGTCTCTAGGCCAAGAAATTTGGATTAAGCTACCAAGGTAGCTCTCTTGGCCTAATCGACTAAGGACTACCAGACCATCACTATCGAATCGAAATTCGGACGACCAAAACACAATCAACCTAGGTTCCAACACAAACAAGGAGGGATGCCCTACATTAACCTTGCTAGTACACATGATTTGCCTAAGAAAATCCAGCTTTACAAGCCTCTTTAACAAAAGGGAGTTTTCTCTCTACCTAGGTTAGAATGGCAAATAGATTGATAGGCAAACAAACAGCACAATCTTCCATGAAGATACCTCCAAATTCGTATTAAAACACACCCACACATAGACAATCAATCACATGGTAGAAGTTAGGGTTTACAAACACCCAAGTGAAAAGGGAAACTACTCCATGCTAGGAGAGGGGAAAACACAAGGAGAAAGAATAAAAACAATCATGGAGATTCTTGAATCCTTTCTTGTGCAGAAGAGATATTCCTTTGGGGAAGATTTTCCCAAATCCTTGCCTTGGAGTGAAACCCTAACTTCTCCTCTCTTTTTGCTCGTCACTTTCTCTCTCTAGAATGTTGAAGAAGAAGGTTTTCTCAGTCAAGGTCTCCTCCTCTTTCTCCTTCAGCTCAAGCCTCCCTTTATACCCAGGTCAGGATCACATCACGATCCCAGCTCACGGCAGCGAACTCAAGATGGAGACTGTGATCTGGGGCCAAAACGCACAACATCACTAACTTTGTTCATGGTCTGCGGCTTGGGTTCACGTTTTACAATCGTGAACTGACTTGAGTCCAGTGAGAGTGAAATTGGCTCTAGACTCCTGGCTATTCACGGTTTGCGGCTCCAGTTCACGGTCTCCCTGACTTGAACTCACTGCTTCCACCGTGATCTGCTACTGCCTCCATCCTTTGACCCAATTTTGCGCCTTTTCGTCCAACTTTCGACTCCGCGGTTGGTTCCACATGTTATAGACTGAAATGCACAAAAACGAGACCAAAACTAGCGTAAAACCAAACCTCCTGGAGTATAAATGACTCAAACGACTAAGGAAACCGGGGGTAAAAAGTGTGCAATTAAGCCCGAATCACTCCCCCACACTTAGATGTTTTTTGTCCCAAAGTAAACCAAATTCAACCAAGGTGATATCTCAACCTAACAAAATAACTTGGGGACAAATCAAAAGCCACAAAGTGGTGAATCTCAATGGCTATTGAGCATCAACGCATGAACCACCACAAGCAATATCGGCATCCACCACAAACAACATTCCAATGCATCAAGAATGTGCAAATGAAAAGTTCTCACCCTGTTCACAAATCAAAAAAAGTCTTGACTGGACTACTCACCAACCACAACTAACCATGCAAAGAAATCAAGTCCAATGAACAAGCGAAAGGGCGAAAAAGGACCTCACTAGGGTAAGATATGAACATGCAAAACAAGAATGAATCACTCACTCTCGACCAGTGGGGTTAGGACCTTTTTGGTGCAAAAGATGTTCACAACCATCAACACTCAACCCTATTGTCTCTCCACCACGGTGGCAACCTCTAAATGCTAGAGCTCACGGGATGGTTGTCATCACTAGCTTGTCCGGAGGTCTTAGACACGGGTTCAAATGACTTTCAATTGTCTTGTGCATGGGTAAAAGGCCTTTTTGGGGGGTGGAAAATATAACATGAGGTCCTACATCTTCAACCTAAAACCAAAGGTTCTATGGTTTCGACTAAGAACCTTTCCTACAATCAACGACCACTAGCATCGGCCAAAATCCACACTTCCCTTCTTCCAAACCACTACCAATCACGACCTTCATTCAAGCACACTTCCTCGGTTTATTCTTGCTATCCACAATTCCATCATAATAGTGAAGGAGGTCATCAAAAAATTTAGGTGTTTTAATGGCTTGAGTTCCAATAAACTTTTCCTAGAGCATACACTTAGACTTTTGTAGCCACTCTCTACTTTTATTTACCCCTTTTTATTACCTCTTTTTTGTTTCTTTTGTTTCTTTTGCTCTTACTTTCTTTTTCTCTTTTTCCGAGGGGGGTACTAGAGAGTAAAACACATGTCACTTATCCTTTAACGAACAATGCTCTCTAAAAAGAACTTTCCTCCAACACTACCTTTTCATTTCTAGCAAGAACCGTGCAAAATCCACCTATGTAGAACCTCAATGGAGCTCAAAAGCGAGAACTTTGAGACACAAAGATGACTCACACTTTGACACGAAGAAAGGATGAGGGTCGTTGTTTCAGTCACCATTAAGCTAAACAAGCACAAACATCCAAACATTAGAACGATCCCCTAGAGTTACATGGCTCAAAGGGGTTGACTAAGGGATAAAATGTTTCGGGGCAATCAACTTTTGGGCGTGGACTAATCATATTCCTCCATCATACTCACTAGTGACAACGGTGAATGTTACATACCATGGCGACAAGGATATATCACACATGAAAAAGAGGATCGACACAAATCTCCCATGGCTACCTAGCCACCCAATCATCTATTCCAATTTCTTGAGCTTCTATGCAAGGGAATTGTGATCAATGAGTAACCAAGTCAAGACATCCATTCATTTAAGAACGCATGAGAATTAAGCTTTTGCACACATTTTATGCAACTCTCAGTCATCATAATAGGATGCACTCAAATGCAACCATTTAAGGACAATGCCAAATAAATACGAGATTCACCCACCAACCATCCATTTTTATCATGCATTGATTGGAGCCCTCAAAATTTTCAAATTTGGGAATACATCAAGGCTCCAAGCACTCAATCACGCACACGAGCATAATAATAAACTACCCCCCCCCCCACTTAAGATCGACATTGCCCTCAATCACTGATCCTAGATGGAGTTGTTCTGCTGGGCGATTCAGGGTATGGAGGGCTATCAACCTTATGTTAGTGATCATGTAGCCCGACATTAGAATGGGATGATAGACTTCATCAAAAGTGTGTGCAGGATCCTCCACGACGTCCGAAGCTTCACTGCATTGGTTTGGAGCCCTTGAACTCATTGTCGTGGTGCTCTGGGCGACAGATGGCCTAGAAGGCTGCCTGGTAGTGAAAACTTGTTGTGTACTGCCTCTCTGTCATCGTCATGTGCGTGGGGTCGAGCCCCATGGCCTGGGCAAAGGCATCATAAGACAACACACGCAGCTCACACCCCCCCCCCCCCAAACATAAACTCCACGTACGGGCGGCTCCGCTTGCTCCCTAGGATGACGTGGGAGAAAGTGGAGTAGAACTCCACGCAGAGCTTGCGGTAGATGAGCTCGTCAATTTCTAGGAGATGATGCCAATGGGGATGATTGAGGACCCCCGACATCGCCGCCCGACACAAGAACATGTTGAACATGTCCAGGTCCAACACCTAATGAGGCCCCGCCTCGCTTTACCTCCACTGCTGGAACTTGGTACCATATTTCTCGTGGTTCACTAGGTAGTGACGTACTCGTGATCCGTGTCAATGATCCTGCAAAATAACCAAGACATACACCATATGTGGAAATATCTGTCAATCTCACATCAAAGGGGAGAAAAGATCCCCCCCCCCCCCCCCCACACACACACACTTAGGATCCCACTAAGGTCCTATTCCTTTGAAGGCCTTTCACAAGATTGGATTTCAAACAATTAAGCTCAAGCACCAATTAAGCTCATTGAGACATGGTTTTGGGTGATTTATTGATTGACTAAATGAAGACAACAATCCAAACCATGCCTCAATGGCTCTCAACCATCATGCAAACAAGTGTATCAAGTCATTTTACTTATACTGCACTTAGTGGGAATTCTCAATCCAAACCACAAAATCATGCCAAATTCTTCCCACTAAGGCTCAATTAACTTAACCAACACTTCATTCAACATTTAATCAACCCAAGATGACATTCCCCTCGCCCAATTTCAACATTCATTCACTAATTCACAAATTCCCCCCACCTCTAACCTTAATCCAACTCTCCACAAATTCACAAGTTAAAAGTTGAAAACAAACCTGGAGACTCAAGTAGGATCGAAGCGGAAGGTGAGGGGAGGGCGAGTGAGTCGAAAAATTCCAACAAAAATGGTCGGAGAGACTCACAGGAGCTTCGTCGGAAGCTCACCCGAAATTGCCTCACCGGAAAAAATGGGCTCCAAATCGCCCCAAATTCCTGGCGAAGGTGCGACTAGAAGTGAGGAGAATGGTTCTGTGTTTGGTTTTGAAAATGGATGGCCAAAAGTTGCCGAAATCGACAAAAAACAACAAGAAATCGGGATTTTCCGGCTAAAACAGAAGATTCCGGTGAGGTGGCAGCGTGATGTGAAGATTAGGGGTTCACACCCCTTTTATCGGCCGATCTCGTGGTTCACATATGGAGGCGTCAGTTCATGGTCTCTAAGACCGTGAACATAACTCCCAAACCATGAGCTCGGGTGAAACAGTGAGTTTTAAAGACTGCTGGATCCGCCCTCGTTCACGGTCTCCACCCTTTGATCATGGTCGCTAAGACCGTGAACTGAGGACATAGACAGAGAACTGAGTGAAAATAGGGCATTTCAAAAAAACATTAACTCGATCTACTCAATTGTGCCCCTATTTCAATCTTAACACATCCTGAACATGCAAACACACAGACCCGGCACGGTGATACCCATTCTAACACTTGAACTCTTCACACAAACACAAAAGGAGAAAATAAGGAAGAGGAAACAAACCGTCGTTGGGTTGCCTCCCAACAAGCGCTAGTTTAACGGCACTAGCTCGACATTGCGGATCTATCATGCTTGAGAGCACGAAGCCACCGAGAGTGGATCCGCCACGGTCTCGGGGCGAGGTTTGTCATCTCCCAACATAAGCTCCATAGGGTGGCCTTCTTGGCCCGACACTTTCGCCTTACTCTTATCTTTTGATCCGGAATAAGCGTGGTTCAACTTATCCCTCCACGCTCTCTTCTTCTTTCCTCCGGGCTTAGTACCCCGCCTTGGTTTCCTGAACCTCATCATAAAATGGAACACAAACACTAGTAGGGTTTGCCTTGAGAGGCTCACCTCCACTTCCAATCATGTCACTCGAATCCATTTCCTTCACAACATCATTATTGCCCTTAGAATCAATTGAAAGAGTGAGTTGCTCCTCTCCATCTCTCAAAAATCAGAGTTCCCTCATTAACATCGATTAAGGCCTTGGCGGTGGCAAGGAAGGGGCGCCCTAGTATGAGTGGTATATCTGAATCTTCAGTGATATCAAGGATAACAAAATCCGTCAGATAATAGAATTTGCCAACTCTTACTAGGATGTCCTCCACAATACCTTTAGGACTGAACGATCGTCCAATGTGACAATAAGTATAGTGGTCTTTAATTCACCCAAATTCAACTTTCTAAGAAGCTTGTAAGGCATCACATTAATTCTTGCTCCTAAGTCTGCCAAGGAGTTTTCTATATGATGATTTCCGATGCAAAGAGATATAGTAAAACTACCCGAATCCAGTTGCTTTTTATGAAACTTATTGAGGATGAAGGTGGAGCACTCCTCTCCTAAGGTAACATTGATGAGGTCTTCATATTTTTTCTTCTTGGCGAGAAGCCCCTTGAGGTATTTGGCATACCTCGGCATGTGCACCATGGACTCCAAGAAACGAATGGTGATGCGGAGCTTCTTGAGCATCTCCATAAATCCACCACATTCCGCCTCCAATTGGTCGTTATGCATCCTCGTGGGGAAGAAAGAGGAGTCTTGTACTCAACCACTTGTGGCTACGTCGGCAATGCCTTCTTAGGCTCTTCTCCCTTTCCTTTCACTTCTTCTTGATCATTGGCTGTTGGAGGAGTCTTATCTTCTTCGGTCACTTTCTTAGCAACAACTTCCGGGGTCACCTTCCCACTCCTCAAAAGAATAGCATTGCAACCGACAATAGTTTTGAGAGGGTAGGGATCCCCTTGGTCTCTCAGTGAGGATCTCGGCATGATTACCGATTTGCACCTCCAAGTTTTGAAGGCTTGGTTGATGGCTGCTCAATCCCGCCTCAACCGAAATAAACTTTGTTGTTGCCACATCCATAAATTGCTCAATCTTCTCAAACTTTTGAGTGTTAGTGCTCACGAAGGAGGTCACTAGATCTTCAAGCTTTGAAAAATTATCGGGTTGTTGTTGGCACCCTTCACCACCTTGAGCTTGGAATGTTTGTTGAAAGTTAGAGCCTTGGATTACGGCCTTTGTTGAATAAAAGGGGGCCTTGGTTAATAATTTCACGTTGGTCCTTCAAAACCGGGGGGTCTTGGGTTGGTAGGAGAGGACCAGGAGAAATTGGGATGATTTCACCACCCCGGGTTGTAAGTGTTGTTATAGGGTTGTTCCCCCCTAGCATTGGCGGTGAAACTCAGTTGCTCCTTGGGGGTGCTTGACTCCTTTATCATTTGACACTCCGAAATCTCGTGGTTGGTACTTGAACACCAATCACACGCCATTACCAGCCTCTTCCCATGCTTCTTATCCTCTAGGAGAGCATCAATCAATCGATCAATCTTAGCTTCAAGCGGAAGACTCGCTCCTACACTTTGCACTCCTCTTGCGATGCTTCTCTTGGCACTTCTCGACAAACCCCAATCATATCCTTTAATCTCCATGTCTTCGAGAAACTCGGTCACTTGGGATGGAGTCATATTCATCAATTTCCCTTGACATAGGGAGCCAATGAGAATCTTGTCGTCTTGTTGGAGACCGCCATAGAAGGTCCCGATCCAAAATTTCTCCTCGAATCCAAGGTGTGGGCATTGGATGAAGAAATTAGAGTACCTTTCCCAATCATCCCTCAATGTCTTGTCTTCCTCTTGCTCAAAGTGGGTGATCTTCTTGCGCCACTCTGACGTCTTTGAAGGTGGGCAATACCAAGTCATGAAATCGTTGAGCATGTCATCCCACGAGGTGATTGAGAGGGCTTGTCTATTTTTGAGCCACCGAGACGCATTCCCCCCAAGAGAGTAGGGGAATGACCTCAACTTCATATTATCCTGGGGAACACCATTGATCTTCAAACTCCGCACAAGCTCTATGAACTTCTGAGCATGCTACCTTGGAGACTCATTGCTAAGTCCATGAAACGTGCATTGTTTTAGATCATGGTAACGAGGGCGAGCTTGATCTCAAAGTTGTTGTGGCCACGGGCAGATGTCGAATGGCGGGTTGAATATCCGCCACCCGTGGGGCCATATAGTATCCCATGATCCTTGGTTGCTCCTTCGTTACCGCTTCAGCTGGAGAATGTTGATTGGCCTCCATATCAGCTTCACTTCCTTCCTCTTCGGAATCAAACTCTTCATCAACTACAACTTCCACTTCGGGACCAACTTGTGGTTGTCCTCTCTCTTCTATCCTTCTTCTTGCCTTCGCTAGCTCCCTCTCACGAGCCAAGAGTCGGAGAGTGCGGTTGAGATTCTCATCCAGTGGCGCCAAAGGTGTCGGATTACTCTAGGTCATACACCTTCCTGCACACACTCAAAAGAACAACAACTCGTCTAACACAAGCAAGATTCACAAACACAAAAGCGAAAAGTAAAAGCTAGATTAACACCAAACAATCTTTTCAAAATAATGGACCGTTTGTTCCCCGGCAACGGCGCCAAAAACTTGACTCGTCCCGAATATCACAATAAAACTCCCAATTAGGGCCCAAGTATAAACTTGAATTGGGTTCAATATAGGGAAATTATGTTTAAATATCAACCCAAGCCGGTCCATGTTCCCCTACTTCAATTGTTTGAAACATTATCTAGCAATTGGTTATTTGATTGAAAACTACGATCTACTACTAAAGAGGTTGTAAAAGTAATTGGTTTTAACTCTTAAATGAGAAGGATTCACCCGGGTGTAGCTCCCCCTAACTTGCTACCATGACTTGTCAGAATGACTGAAAATGTGTGGTGGAGGTGATTGAGAACCGTAAGTGAAGTGTAGATAGTGATGGGACATCACTCTCTCAGTCTCTAGGCCAAGGAATTCAGATTAAGCTACCAAGGTAGCTCTCTTGGACTAATAGACTAAGGACTACCAAACCTTCACTCTCGAATCGGAATTCGGACGACCAAAACACAATCAACCTAGGTGCCAACACAAACAAGGAGGGATTCCCTACATTAACCTAGCTAGGAGACATTTTTCCTAAGAAAACCCAGCTTTATAAACATCTTTAACAAAAGAGAGCTTTCTCTCTACCCAGTTTAGAATGACAAATAGATTGATAGGCAAACACACGACACAATCTTCCATGAAAAAACCTCCAAATTTGTATTACAACACACCCACACATAGACAATCATTTCATACAATCAATCACATGGTAGAAGTTAGTGTTTGCAAACACCCAAGAGAAAAGGGAAACTGCTCCATGCTAAGAGAGGGAAAAACAAAAGGAGAAAGATAAAAACCATCATGGAGATGCTTGAATCCTTCCTTGTGTAGAAGAGATCTTCCTTTGGGAAGATTTTCCCAAATCCTTGCCTTGGAGTGAAACCCTAGCTTCTTCTCTCTTCTTGCTTGTCACTTTCTCTATCCAGAATGTTGAAAAAGAAGGTTTTCTCAGTCAAGGTCTCCTCCTCTTTCTCCTTCAGCTCAAATCTCCTTTTATACCCACGTCGGGCTCACATCACGGTCCCAGTTCACGGCCGTGAACTCAAGGCGGGGACTGTGATCTCGGGCCAAAACGCACAACATCACTAACTCAGCTCACGGTATGCTGCTTGGGTTCACAATCTTACGATCATGAACTGACTTGAGTCTAGTGAGAGTAAAATTGGCTATGGACTCCTTGCTGCTCACGGTTTGCGGCTCCAGTTCCACCGTGATCTGCTACTGCCTCCATCCTTTGACCTGATTTTGCGCCTTGTTGTCCAACTTTTTACTCTGCGGTTGATTCCACCTGCTATGGACAGAAATGCACAAAAACGAGACAAAACCCAGCGTAAAACCAAACCTCATGGAGTATAAATGCCTAAAACGACTAAGGAAACCGGGGGTAAAAAGTGTACAATTAAGCCCAAATCAATCATCTTATGAAGGCTTTGGCATCATATGTTGGATTTGGTTTAAAGCAATCTTGCATCAAGCGCTTGTGACCATCTTCTTTATTGCGCCTCACTGATTTTCGTGATGATGAACTACCAAGAGATGATGTTGGTTGTTGTTCACGCATGATTGTTCCATACATCATGAACATCTTTATACGTTCACGATCAAGTTGGCACTCATACTCCTTATTGAATAAGGTAGGGGGCATAGAATATCGTCTAGGCTTTGGCTTCATATGATGGATTTGGGTTAAAGTAATCTTACATCAATCTCTTGTGATCTTCCTTTTTGCGCCTCACTGATTTTCGTGATGATGAATTATCATGAGATGATGTTGGTTGTTGTTCATGCATGCTTGTTCCATACATCATGAACATCTCTGTATGTTCACGATCGATTTGACACTCATACTCTCATTGCATATCATCAGGTTCTATTTCCCTCTCATCAGCTTCTCTATCAAGGGAGTCCATGAAGACAAAGAGTTTTGGGTGGCAAGAGAGGAGAATGAAGGTTGAATGGATTTTTTCCATGGAAGAAGGTTGATAGATGGATGAGTATTGACCAAGTTTTATGGTTCATTTACATAAGCACAAAATGATTCCTTCTTCAATAATGGTCAAATCTTTCTTCCAATTGCTTTCACAACTCATTCTAACTAAAGGTGAGTGAACAGTTGATGACACAACTCATTCTGATTAAAATTGAATGAATAGTTGATGGCACAACTCATTCTGATTAAATCTAAATAAACAGTTGATGGCACAACTCATTTTGACTAAATCCAAACGAACATTTGGTGGTGCAACTCAATATGACAAACATGTCTGAATCTATGGTCACCTAAAGAAATTATTGTGTTTTGTGATAAATGACGTTATACTTAACGACAATGTTTTATGTCGAAATTAAAAAAATTACATCAAAATGTTTGCCTTACTTAATTATTTCTACATGTATACAAATAATCTACAAACTATATAATTAAACTAATGAAATCTACATTAAACTAGGGGGTCGTTTGCTTCGTGGATTTGAAAAATGAAGGTTTTGGTATAATTTGGGTTTTTGATTAACCATGGATATATGAGGGTTTTGGGATCATTATAGATTTGAAAAATATCATTGTTTGTTTCATGGATTTCAATATGTATTTTTTTAATTAAATTTGTATGTATGAAGTGAACTTTACCTTTATTGCCCTCAATGATATAAGAAGAGAGAAAATATGAGGGGTAGGTTGGTAAAAAATGATGGACTTAAAAGTCCATGATCAATTCTCACCTAAAGAAGTGGGATTTTCAAGTGTGTGGGGCTCACGGATTTTGACCCTCAAAGTCCATGGGTCCCACAGATTTGTTACCTCTAAATACTTGAAGCAAACAATGGATTTTGGACAAAGTTCATCATAAACCCAAATCCATTACCAAATTCTTCATCAAATCCATCAAGCAAATAAGCCTTAGATTAATACAAAAAAGAAATTTGGCATTTGGCTCTCTTTATTGGAGCCAAACTCATTATGGGGTGCTAAAATGCCAAAAACCATTTAGCATTCTAGCACTGTCCCACTTTATTTTTGGGGTGCTCAAATAAAAATTTTCTCAATATCTATTTTTTTTTTTAAAAAAATCTTGAGATTTGAATAATTTTTTTGGGAAAATCATAGTGAAAAAAGAGGATTAGTAATGCCCATGCGTATAGTTTAAGTGCACTAGCGTTGCCAGGATTTCATATAAGATGTGTTTGAATTTAAAACAAAATATTGCAGGACAATTCTAGAAATTCGACAGTGTTCCACAACATATTTTCATATTCTAAACAACTTGGAAGACACTTTGATATGGTGTCAGTCTTATTATATATATTTCTACCAAATAGTCATCTATAAATTAATTAGTTCATCAAAGTGAATATTGTTTTTATGTATCTCATTGCAAATGTTCTTTCAAAACTTGTAAAACAGACTAGTAGACAATGCTAAAGTGCTTCTTTTGATGATCATGGTCCTGAAGATTCTGAAATTCTATTTGGTTCTAAAAAAACTTGTTGATTTTCTTAAATTTATACGTATAAGAATCTAGTTGGGGTTCAAATCTGAATTGATTATTAGAGAACACATTATTAGGTTGAAAAGAAGATAGAAAGTTTAAACAAGAAGAGGATTTGGTGAAAGATGAGTAATATATAAAATTAAGGATTTTAGTCCTGAATTATGAAGTTTTATTAGGTTTTATATTATTATGAAGAAACTTGGATTAATGTATTATATATCAATGACGATAAAAATCATTATTGTTGTAGTTTGATTATAGAAATATTGATTAATATTGATAAGATTAGAGTTTCGATCCTATCGACACCTAATTATCGTATCTATTTTTGTTCATTTTTTCTCCCAAGTAGGGACCCACCTTACAATGCAGTGGCTCTGCCATTGTTTATGTAAAATAGATTTGAAAAAAAGGAAGGTAGCTAAAGTTAAGAAGTTGTAGTATTTGTGTAAAAAAAAGTCAATTAAGAAGTTCAAAAATGATTTTCCAAAGAATCTATTTATGCATGTCATCCTTGCATAAGATACTAAAAATGGGTATTTGAAAGGAATGATGACTAAATTTGAATGAGAGGGTTGAAGTTGGTCAGCGCCAGTCTAGCTATGGTGCTCACACCCTCTTTTGTGGGTACATACTCACACGGTGAGGATGGAGGCCATGTGGATGTTGGCGAGCTGAGATCCAAGGGTTGGGGTTCAGTGGCTTAAGGAAGGGCTCATTTAAGTGGATTTTGGTGGTTTTTTGGTTGAGAGCCAAGCCAGCCGAGAAAACTAGTATAAAAATTTCAAAAACCAGTATCCTAAATGCATGAACTAGTATTTAATGACACTTACCAATTATTCTCACATGAGCGAGAGAGAGAGAGAGAGAGAGAAAGCATTACGGACGAATATTTATATCGCCCAATCTAGTATCTGTCAGTGTTGAAATAGTATCCATGTTTTGTTGAACACTTGGTAGCATTTATTTTAATGAACTAGTATCAATAGAGCACATACTAGTATCCAGACTCACAACTAATACTCAATCAATCAATTACAACTAATATCCACTATCAAATCAACTAGTAATCAAGGTTTGCTAACTGATATTGATCAGTACACTTGGTAGCAATTTTTATATCGATTAGTAAACATGAACTAGCGTGGGCCCCGGCCAGTTGGCTGGAGGAAGGTGAGATATGAAATTTGAGAATATAATGGGGTGTATAGCTTATTGTTGTGTAGTTTTTTTTTTTTTTTGGAAACACATGATAAAGATAGTGAATTTTAGCAGGAAAGAGGCATGGATGATGCAACGAATCAAAAAAACAGTCTTATGAACCAAGTTCGAGTACCTGTTACCTTGTGAAACAGTATTATTTTTGATAATACGATGAGGTGGAGTAAATTTTATAGAAATCGAATTCCAGAAAACCGAATAAAAAATCCATATAAAATACACTATAATTTAATCATTAGGATATCAAATAATTACATAATATATATTTGAAATTATAAAAATTGGACTAATTAGGTTGGTCGAGGTCAAACCATTTAATAACTTTAAAATACATTATATTTTAGCCACTGAGATATAAAATAATAGAATAATATATGTTATGCTAGAGAAAATCTGGAAGCAAGTAAACACTATCACAAAACATCATATTGTAAAAACTTATCTGCAACCATGAGGTTGTTTCACTAAAAATAAACTATGTTTTATATGTTGAAGATCAGCATTATAGTTTGAATAGTTCAATTCGGCAATGATCTCAGCTCTTACATATAAATTTTGTGTAAAAGTGGCATGATTGAAGCTATTCCCTATGTCAACACTAATCAGAATAGTCTTTGTTTACTAGAAACTAACCACCAAAATATTTCAAATCAGAAAAATGATGATACTGAAAAGGAGTATCATAACAAAAGCAACAAAAAGTATAGTTATTTATCTTTAATCAACTAAAAAGTCAACCTAGAAGATCAAACAAATGAACAGTTGTTAAGAGATCATGCATTACTATCAAAGAAACTAAATAACCCATCAGTCAGCTCTCCAAGAAAGAACACTCAACCTTTACATATATATCCCTCCGAAAATTGCTTTGTGTAACAATATAGGTGGAGGAAGATAGGCGGTTGTCGAGTCCGATGGGAAGGAGACGGTGATGGTTGAGCCTTTAGTAGGACGGGAGCCCGGGACACTGTTTATCTTTAATAAACTCAAAAGTTAACCTAGAAGATCAACCAAATGAACTGATGTTAAGAGATCACACATTACTGTCAAAGAAACTAAATAACCCACCAGTCAGCTCTCCAAGCAAGAACACTCAATCTTTCCATATATAGCCCTCCGAAAATTGCTTTGCTCAACAATATAGGTGGAGGAGGTTAGGCGGTTGTTGAGTCCGATGGGAAGGTTTGGAGAGACGACGATGGTTAATCGTTCAGTACGTAGGTCGGGACACCATTTAGAATTATTTACATTAGTTGCGGCTTTTCAATCCGCATTCGGCAAACCAACATCACTTAACCTTTCCATATTTACCCCTCACTTAAAGACACATGTGCCACATATTCACTCAAAACTTCTATGTTCAAAAATATTGTTGCTTTTTGGTATTTATATTATTTAAGTATGATGTGCATTATTTGCACCAATGACATTAGGCTTGCGATTTTAAAATTATTCTCCTTTTATAAGATAAAGAGAAATATAATTAATTTTTAAACTCGAATTAAAATAATCAAAGTATGAAAATAGAAGTACCAAATACCCAAAAAAAATATTTAGGGGAGAGTTAGTGGCTTAGCTAATTGTGATGTAAAATTCCAATAATTTTTCAGATTTAAGCTTCCTGTATGTTTTTTATCTAAAAAGTTTAAACAAATTTGTTTAGTGTAACTGGTTATGTTTCTTGTCTTTTCTCAAAGAGACAAAATTCAAATCCGATCACTTATGTATTTTTCCTGTGAATAAGAAATAATAAATGACTGTGAAGACGAATCTACCCTTCCTACTTTTGTTATGGAGGCTGGGATTTTGTAATGGGGGAAGCACATTTCCCATTTCACTCTTATATTAGGTGTAGCGAAAGTAACCTGGTGGTTGAGTGTTTAGTGGGTGGAAACTATTTGGGCCTATTTACATTATTAGCACATTTTCCATTTGCGTTGGGCAAACCAACAACACTCAATCTTTCCATATTTACCCCTCCAAAAATTGCTCTGGCTTAACAATAGAGGTAGAGGAGGTTACCCGGTTGTTGAGTCTGATGAGAAGTTTGGAGAGACCGCGATGGTTGAGCGTTTAGTGGGTCGGAGCACTATTTGGACCCGTTTACATTAGTAATGTCTTTTCCATCCGCGTTTGGCAAACCAACATCACTCAACCTTTCCATATTTACCCCTCTCTTAAAGACACATGTGCCCCATATTCACTCAAAAGTTTTGTGTTTAAAAATATCGTTACTTTATGATAGTTATAACAATTAATTTTATGTTAAGAATTCTACATCGCTTCTACACATTCAAGAGTGCAATTCAATATATGCAACATTTGAATCAATGACACTTGAGAGCACAAACTAGTATCCATATAGCACTAACTAGTATTCTGGCATCATAGAACTAGTATCTAGACTCAAAGAATTACCAACTAAAGCAAATCAATTACGAACTAATATCTACATTAAAAACAACTAGTATTCAAGGTTTGCTAAATGATATCCATCATGAAAACAATATGGATTCCACATTCACGGACTGATATCCATATAATAGAGAAGATTATCCATACCGCAGAGAACTAGTATTCAGAAAAAAAAACATTTATGAAATGGTATCATGTCATTAAATAGCAACGATCTATAAAAAACCTAGAAAGGCAATACAAAAAAAACCCAAAAAACAAAGAAATCCAAAAAAAATATTACAATCGTGGGAGAGAAAAAGCCCACCACGGAACAAAACCCGCATATCATATCTCTATTAGAGTAACTTCAAGCTCCAATGATCTGTAGATGAGCTAGACCAAATCAGATCAAAATTCATAGAGAGAAGGAAGATCAATGTTTTCAAAATAAAGAAGAGAGAGAGAATCCCTAAACATAGATAGATACATACTAGTATTTTCATTTTGGATACTAGTTCTCTCGGGTGACATGACTATTAGCCAAAAAGCCACCAAAATTCACTTAAATGAGATGAGCCCTTTCTTGAACCACTAAGCCCCAACCCTTGGATCTTAACTCCACCCGCATAACCTCCATCTTCACCGTGTGAGTATATACTCACAAAAAAGGGTGTGAGTAGGACTGGAAGTTTGGTACCGGTGTTTGAGATATATCGAATACCATACCGAATTTATCGATATATTATATTACCGAATACACATATTATTTCATGGGATTGAGATTCATATTGCATTTCAAGTGCTATTCGGTATTAGGGTTTACGGGATTGGCATCGATATTATACCGAAATATAAGCTAGTGTGCGTTATCACTCCCTACTAGGCTCCTTCATTCACTTCTACCAACCCCCTCAACCACCACTCCACCAGGATGGTCAGTTAATTACACATAGATTACTCTCTCGCTATTTGACAACCCATATCATGCTTATTTTCTTACTTGTTAGTATGTTTATGAGTTGTTTAGTCGTCTCATGTTTCAGTTTGTTATTTTAGTTTGTTAATGTGCTTTTTAGACATCACATTTTTCTACTTTGTTATTATTATACTTGCGATTTTTTCTCATTTATTTTTACAAGAGTGTTGGCACCATTTATTATTTTTTTATATATTTTAATAATGGTTTCTGGCGTGGTTGACAAAGGAGAATTATTTGTGTTTATATACCCTATGTTTGGCCCGGCTTTTAGAAGTGCTTTTCGGGTTCAAAAGCTGAAGCAGGGCCAAACACCTGTAAAAGCTCGGCTTTTGAAAAGCCGAAAAGCGCTTTTGTATAACATAAAAGCAGAAGCTCCGATTTGGAGCTTCTGCGAAAAGATGTTTTGAAAATACAAGATTATCCTTACCATATTATAATTTTATTTAAGAAAATATAATTTTTCTTCATTTATATCATTTTAAAAATAAAATAAATTATAAAATCATATTATTTAATATAAAAGAAATCTAACAAAATCCATTTTGACTACTTTTTATTGTTTAGAATTTTTATTTTTATTTTATATTATAAGTTCTTTATAGTCATTTTACATAATCTCTCACATTAAAAAATACTTCTAATAGTTTTACAGCCAAACACTCAACTGTTTTTTTTTTTTTTTTTTGAAAAGTACTTATCTAAAAGTTCCAGCCAGAAGCTGCTTCTGCAAAAGTTATCGCAAGTCCAAGCTAAGCTATATTGGATTTGTGATTTTCAAGGGATTTAGCTTGATATTTGGTACATACCGATACCAAACAAATAATTAGGAATTGAGATTGGGACTAATGACTCGATTCCCGGCCTCCCCCAACTTGACTTGACTGGGCTGGGCTTCTTCTTTCACAAACGAGCTACGAATGCCATCTTCTTCCCCTATTTCAGGGTGGCCCAAGCTGTCAAAACAGATTCTGGGCTTTAATCCAATTAGGGGGCCCTTCGGATCCTGGTTGGTTTATAACCCTACCTAAACTTGGAGGACCTTTTAGTAATTCACAAATTCTTCGTGCCTAATATATAATGCACAAGCAGCATATGACCGCAAAAAGACTTCTGCTCAAAACCCTGCTTAAAGCCCTAGTTTGCCTCCTCCGCTACGGCGCTACCATTCCTTCCAAGGCGCTGAACGTAGGTAGGTTTTCCCCATGGAGCCTTCCTCCTTTTTTTTTCAGTTCCCTTACAAAATGAAGATCCTGTTGAACATGTGGTAGTCATTAGTGGTTCACGACTCTGTTTCTACTTCTCTGTAATCTCTTCTTTGTGGTGTTTGAAGAAAGTCGGGACCTCTTTTGTCGGTCCTCTCCTTTACCCATTTAGGTTTTTAAGCTTTTGAGTTGCTTGGCGAATCATTACTGGTTCACGTTTTCTGGGCTCCTGGTTTTCGTATTTGGGGCTGCGGGTTTTATTTTTCTTCTTCTTCATTTGAGCTGCTGGTTGTGAATGTTCAAGTTGTAAACATAGTGAAAAATTATGTCTTTGTGTTCATATGCAGGATTATTTAGGTTTTGCTAAAGAAGATGTTGGTGTTGTTCGAGACTCCGGCGGGCTTTGCGCTTTTCAAAGTTTTAGATGAAGGAAAGCTATCCAAAGTTGAGGTATAGATTTATGGACAGCTTCAGTCACCAGCAAACATTTTAGTGTACTAACAAAGTGATGGGAACATGCTCTTACTGGCAGCAATTTTTTGTTTGTTTATTATAAAGCTTAATCTTCTGGGTTTTGTTTCAGGACTTGTGGAAGGAGTTCTCGAGCTCGGACTCTGCGAGAAAGGTAGATATCCATTTTCCACTTGGACTTGAGATTGTCTAGTTACATTTATAGATTATGAGATTGTCTTTTGCCTTTACTCTTTGGTTTTGACAAGTGGTTTATGAAAAAATAGGTGGTGAAGCTGAAAGCCTTTGACAAGTTTGACAACACGGCTGATGCTCTAGAGGCAGCGACCAAAATCATCGATGGCTCGACCACGAAAGGTCTTCGAAAATTCCTGAAAGCTCATTGTGAAGGCGAGAAATTGGCTGTGGCTGACTCGAAGCTGGGAAATTCAATCAAGGAGAAATTGGTATGATTTTATGTCAAGTGATAACCATAAAAGCTCCCAGTTGGGCTTGAGCATGGTGTGTGTTTCTGTATACCAGCTTTTCTAAATTGGATTGTTGATTGGAATTTCAGAAAATCGATTGTGTTCACAACAATGCTGTCATGGAATTGATGAGAGGTGTGAGGAGTCAGTTAACAGAACTTATAGCTGGTCTGGCGAACCAAGATCTGGCACCAATGAGCCTTGGTTTGTCTCATAGCTTGTCTAGATACAAGCTGAAGTTTAGCGCTGATAAGGTACCTTCACTTCTTTGATGCATCTGTTTTCCATCATTTCTGTGCATAGTTGTGTCTATATTTGACCTATTGCTTTCTTCTTAATGTTCCAGGTTGATACTATGATTATTCAAGCTATTGGGTTGCTTGACGATCTTGATAAGGAGCTTAATACTTATGCAATGAGAGTCAGGGAATGGTATGGTTGGCATTTTCCAGAGCTGGCCAAGATTGTTCAAGATACCATTGTCTATTCTAAAGTGGTGAAGTTTATGGGTTTCCGTGAGAATGCTACAAAACTTGATTTCTCTGAGGTATATATCCTGGCTTCTCTCAAAAGGCCAACGATTTCTGGAATTGGAATTGCGGTTTACATGTTTTTTTGGGTCTAGGGTTGGCTAACCACTTCCACTCCTGTTAATGCAATTGACATTTGTTAGATGTGTCAATGGTTACCTGGTTATTGTTAATATGCAAATGGTTCTGGTTTCGAATTTTAGGTTATTGGTTTTTCAGTTACAAGTTGATGGCATGACAACAACTATTCTTTGATTTTGTAGATACTAACTGAGGAGGTTGAGGCAGAAGTGAAGGAAGCAGCCAACATATCAATGGGGACTGAAGTGAGTGAGCATGACCTTGCAAATGTCAGGCAGCTCTGTGACCAGGTCCTGTCTCTATCCGAATACAGGGCCCAACTGTACGACTACCTGAAAAGTAGGATGAACACTGTTGCACCTAATTTGACTGCTCTAGTCGGAGAGCTTGTTGGAGCTCGGCTAATTGCCCATGGAGGTAGCTTGATGAATCTCGCCAAGCAGCCAGGGAGCACAGTCCAGATTCTTGGAGCAGAAAAGGCCCTATTCAGAGCTCTGAAGACAAAGCATGCCACACCTAAATATGGGTTGATTTACCATGCATCCCTTGTTGGTCAAGCGGCACCTAAGATGAAGGGGAAGATTTCTAGGTCACTTGCCGCTAAAGCTTCTCTTGCTATTCGATGTGATGCTCTTGGAGATGGTCAGGATAACTCCATGGGACTAGAGAACCGTCTTAAGGTACATTTCAAAGCATCTTCCATATGAGTCGCTTCGTTTTGAATTTCAGAAGTACTGATAGCTGATTTTGCAGCTGGAAGCACGATTGAGGAGTCTCGAGGGCAAGGAATTAGGACGCTCTGCAGGTTCAGTTAAGGGGAAGCCGAAGATTGAGGTTTATGACAAGGATAGAAAGAAGGGAGCAGCTGGAATGATAACTCCTGCAAAGGTTTGGTTTCTGTATATACTTGAGCTATTTGAGTCTACTTATCAAGTGTCCTCAATGAACTAATTGCTCTTTTTGGCAGACGTATAACGCTTCTGCTGATGCTGTTCTTGACCAAACACCGAAATCGGTTGGAGAGGAGACTGTTGAAAAGAAGAGGAAGATAGATGAGGAAGCTCCCGCTACTGAAGAGAAGAAAGACAAGAAGAAGAAGAAAAAGAGCAAAGATGTGGAAGTTGCTGAAATCACAAATGGAGATGCTACTGGCGAAAAGAAAGAAAAGAAGAAGAAGAAGAAAGAAGCTGAAGCTGAGCAGAATGACGTTCAAGATGGTGAGAAGAAGAAGAGGAAGCGGTCTTCAGAGCCAGAGGAAGCTACAGAGACACCTACTAGCAAGAAGGATAAGAAGAAGAAAAAGAAGAAGAGCGAAGAGTGAGAATGTGCAGACCCTTGAGCTTCCTGGACATGGAACTTCTTGCTATGGTGATTATAACAATTTTGGGTAAATCGGGAATGGAAGTTATGAGAGTCTTGTGAGGCAAGAGGTCTACATTTGGGAACTTCCGTGTGTTTTATTGCATCGTTTGTTCTGCTTTTGTGTCTAGATTTCTCTGGACTGTTTGTTATAACTTATTAGTAAAACGATGTTAGCATCTAGAAAAATGCTCAGATTGTGTTAAGAAAATCCCCATTTTCTTGCTTCAAGAGGCAAACGTCTCGCAGTCTTGGTTTAATTCTGGTTTCTACTGTTGTTCTAACGCCTCAACTATATTTGTCGAGGGTTTGATTGCACACCGAGAAATGAAGGGTTGGTCAAAAGTTGGGGTTAATTGCTTAAATCGTCTCACTGAACTTCGAATGTGACAACATAGTCACTAGCCCTTGTTAACAAAACCCGATCCACAGGCTCTCCGCAGCAGCAGAAGTTTCCGGCGAGAATGCAAAAATGAAAAGGGGAAGGGATCTCTTGTTTACTGGGTGGGCAGGGCTTAGGTTAGGTCTCGTGTAATGGTACGATTATACGACCGGAATTTTGCAGGTCAAAGTTTAATACTTTATATATATGTAGGCAAAAGACAGATGAGACTGGGTAGGCTATTATTTGGATGATTAGATCGCTTGGTTTCGGATGGGCCATTAATAATGGCTAAGGGTGGGTCAAGCTAGGGGCCAACAAGATAGGTTGGAATTGGATGACATAGAGTTCACGTTCTTACTAGACTTAATTGACGGAAAAATAGTGAGGAAGTTAGGGAGAGTCATCATTTTATTACGGATTGACAAAATTAAGTGACAATTTTGTTATGTAAGTTGAGTGATCATTTTGTTACATTCACATAGTTCAGTGATGATTTCAGTAACTACCCCGAGCCTTTTGGTGGTTCGACATTCCATGGTTTAAGGGATATTTGTTTATCTATGCGTGACAAAGAAGCTTTTTTTTTTATAGGAACCTGCTCGAAATTTTATTGCTTAAGCATCAGCTAGGTTACAATCCGCTTCCAACAGCGGTAATAAAGGTAGAGGGGGCCTTTCTTCCCAAAATTCCTGTGTATCCCATCCGCACCCAAAGTGGGCCAAGAAATGGGCTGTTTCATTACAATTTCTCTTAGTAAATTTCCACTTGATCTGGCCCAGACAATGGGCCCTGGCCCTAATTTCTGCGCTTAGCTCCCCTTCTTCCGTTATGGCATCCACGTCACCATTCAGCTTTGAGATGGCCTCCAAGCAATCCGACTCGATTTCCACCGACACAAAACCCTTCATTTCCACGACGTCCAGTGCGAAGTCGATGGCCTGGAGCTCGACAATTTCTGGCCGCCACTTTCTTCGATCTCGTCGTACCGCAGCAATCAGGCATAGCCCGTTCCAGTCCCTCGCTACCACCCCTGCTCCAGTCCCTTCCCCCTAAAAACGGCCGCATCGACATTTAATTTCACAATGCCCGCCGGAGGTTTCTTCCATTTCACAGGTACGCATTCCTTTCTCTCCTCTTCCTTTTGTCTGGCTGATAGGAATTCCTCCTGATAGGATAGTGCCTTTCCCACTATTCCCACTCCTCTGCCTTCTTCTTGTTGAACAAGTGGTTATTTCGTTCATTCCATAGATTCCATAGGATCATCGCGAACTTTGCTAGATTTTCCTCTTCGCTCTCCTCTGATAGTTCACAGAACCATGATGTGCATGATAAATTTCCCCGCTTTTCGAACATCGATATGAATTCAGTGGGTTCCCAAACTCTTCTTGCCCATGCACATTCCGCAAAAATATGCTCCTGGGTTTCTTCCAAATTGCAGAATGGACAGTTCACCGCTGCGTCCTTTTTTCTCTTTTCTATGTTCTTTCCTGTCGGTAGAATGTTCTGTAGAATCTCCACATGAACAGCCTTACTTTAGGTGGAACCGGTAGTTTCCACACTTTCCTCCAATTCAAGGGATCATAAACCTCACCTTGTTCTGAGTCAGTTCTCTCTAGCTTCAGCCTCTGCCTCCACGCCCAATATCCAGATTTTGTTGTATAATGGCCCCTTTTTTCTAAGCTCCACACCTGTCTGTCCGGTTGAGGTATTCTAGGGAGTGGAATTGCTTTGATCCTTTCCCTATCAGTTGGATTGAAGTGTAGTTGTAGCACATTATCCCTCCATCGTCTAGTTGTAGGGTCGATAAGGCATGACACCCGAGCTTCAGTTCCCAGATCAGTGACTGGTGAGACTATCTGGTATCCATCCTCCTCTGCATTTGGTATCCATTTGTCTCCCCATATCCCTACCTGAGTTCCATTTCCAATTCTCCATCTTATCTCATTCCTTATCAGATCCTTGGCCGCCATTATGCTTCTCCACACATAGCTTGGATTATAGCCAACTCTAGCTTGGAGGATATCTGTGTTTGGGTAATACTTGGCCTTTAAAACTCGGGCTACTAGGGACTCTGGATTTTGCATAAGATTCCAGATTTGTTTCCCTAATAGGGCGAGGTTAAAGGTCTTAAGATCCCTAAACCCCAGTCCACCAGCATCTTTAGGCTCGCAGAGTTTATCCCAGGCTCTCCATGCTATTCTCCTCTCCTCCTTTTTTTGACCCCACCAAAAATTCAGCATTGCACTCTTAATTTCTTCCAACACTACATCAGGCACTAGGAAGACAGACATTGTATATGTTGCCTGAGCCTGGGCTACTGCCTTAATTAGGACTTCTTTACCTGCATTGGACAAACTCTTACTCTTCCACATCTTGATTTTCTTCCTCACTCTATCCACCAAAACTCCGAAGACTGATTTCTTTTCCCGCCCTATCACAGTAGGTAACCCTAAGTATTTTGTGTGTTCCTCAACCTGCTTCATTCCCAATATCCTTGCCAGTCTTCCCCTTTGATCAGCTGTCACATTAGGGCTAAATGTCAGGTCTGACTTTGCCAAGTTGACCTTTTGTCCTGACTCTTTCTCGTATAGCTTTAGGATCTCCTTCAAGTGCTCACACTCCGTTGTGCTGGCTCTAGTAAAGAAAATGCTGTCGTCAGCAAAGAAAAGGTGTGAGATAACAGGACCTCTTCGGGAGACCTGAAAACCATGTAACTTCTTTTCCTCTATTGCCCTTCTTGTTAAGGCTGAGAGCCCCTCTACACATAGCAAAAACAGATAGGGGGATAACGGGTCCCCCTGTCTGAGACCTCTTTTAGGTGTAAAACTGTCTGACCTGTGCCCATTAACTAGGATAGAGAACTAAACTGTGGTTATACAGTACATCACTAGGTTTACCCATCTGCCATCAAATCCCATCCGCAACATCATTGCCTCTAAGAATCCCCAACTCACTCTATCATAAGCTTTTGATATGTCCAACTTTGCTGCCATGTATCCTCTTTTGCTCTCCTTTTTCATTTTCATTGTATTGAAGCATTCAAATGCCACCATCACGTTGTCAGTGATGTATCTTCCAGGTACAAACGCACTTTGGTTCTCCTCGATCACTCTGCTTAGTATCCTCTTCAGCCTGTTAGCCAAAACCTTCGACATAATCTTGTATAGCACCTTACACAGACTAATTGGTCTGTATTCTGCTGGTGTCTCTGGTTTTTTCGTCTTTGGGATCAATGCTATTAGGGTGTGGTTCAGCTCTTTGGGGAACGAACCATTCTCTAAGAAACCTGTTAGTTCCCGTGTCACATCCTCTCCCACTATCTCCCAATTCTTTTTAAAAAACAAAACTGACATCCCATCTGCCCCTGGGGCTTTTGAGGACCCTATATGTTTTAGGGTGCTCCATACTTCCTCCGCTGTAAAGGGTAGAGTGAGTTGGGCATTCATTTCTCCTGTTACCCTTGGCTGAATCAAGTTGAGTATTGTTGTTGTCTGTACTTCCTCCTCAGGAGTGAACAACTCCTTGTAATGAGCTAGTAGACAATGAGTAACCTCTTCCTGTCCCACAAATAGCTTCCCCGTAGCATCTTTAATTTGTTTGATCATGTTTCTTTTCCTCCTTTCCGATGCCTTACGGTGGAAGTAACCCGTATTCTGGTCTCCTTCCTGTAACCAGTCTGTTCGCGATCGTTGTCTCCACTTACTTTCTTCCTGAAGCAGGATCTCATCAAGCTCCCACTGTAAAATTCTCCTCTGAGAATTCATGACTTTTGTTCGGGGTTGTTTCTCCATCCTAGCTAGGCTTCTTTCTACTTTTTTGCGTCTCTCCTTTAAAGATCCAAAAGCTTCTTTACTCCACTGCTGTAATTCCTTCTCACAGTTTGCTACCCTTTCCATTAGGCTTCCTGGAGAACCAGCTCGCCACCCTTTTTCCACTATCCCTTTGCACTCCTTATGCTTTTGCCAATATGGTTCATACCTGAATGACCATCCCCATTGAATTTCCTCCTCCTCTGGGTTTAGTTGTAGCAATATGGGGATATGGTATGATCCACATCTAGGAAGATGGTAGACCCTCGCCAAAGGGTAGTTATCCAACCATCTTCTATTAGCAACCACCCTATCCAACCTCTCTTCAGTGTAGGCCTCCCCCTCTCTATTATTTTCCCAAGTGAAGCAGTTCCCATAGAACACTAGGTCCTCAAGTTCACAGTCCTCCAAGGCTCTTCGAAATTCCTCCATTTCATTGACGTTTGGGTTACAGCTCCCACTTTTTTCAATATAGTCTGTGATTAGGTTGAAATCTCCCATCATCACTGTTAGGACATGACTTGAATTTGATTTGGGTTTGTTTTGTGTTTTAGGCCTATTCTGTTTGGGTTTGTGATTGGGTTTTGTTTGACCTTTTCCTTATATGTTTGGGAAAGGGTGTTTGGTTTTCTGTTTGGGATTTGGAGAAGAGTTCTATAAATACTCCTCATCACCCTAGTCTGTAGTAGGGCCAGTCAGGTTAGTTTGTTCGGTTTGTCCGTTTGGAATTTGGTTTGTAACCTGTACTCTCCTCAAATCAGTGAAATTTGTTTCCCCCTTCCCGTGGATTAGCTAGCACACATTGTGTTAGTGAACCATGTTAAATTTGTGTTCGTTTGTGTTGGTTTGGATTATCGATTGCCACGCTTCTGTTCTGACAAGTGGTATCAGAGCCTTTGGTTGCGGTTTTGGGAATTTGGCGTTGGACTGAAGTTTTACTTTGTGGAGGTAGCTTTCAATTCTTCAGCTTGGTTCGGTGGAGGCGCTTTGAAGTTGACTTTGGGTAGTTGTGTTTTGGTCTCGCTTTTTTGTGAGAAGTTTGGTTGGAGTTTGTTTGATAGTAAGAATGGTTGCTATCAGTATGAAGATCGAGAAGTCAATTTGGAGTTGCAGGTTTGGAGTTGGAAGTAAATATGATGTTGGTGTTATCGATGGAAATAACACCAAGTTGGTTATGCATGGCAAGTCCAAACATGGGTTGGACTTGCTGCATGTTTTGATTTGTTGATCGCCCTTAGGGGCATCTGGAGGCAGAGGAGATTCTGGTACAGCTGATTTGGAGAGTTTGGTACTTTTGCCAATTTTGATTGCATCTGAGTTTGGCGATTTGCATCGCGTTTGGTCTGGCGATATGAATCGCATTTGGATATGTCTGGCAATCTTGATTGCGTTTGAGTTTGGCGGTTTCGATCGCATTTGGATACGTCTGGCGATATGTATCGCGTCTGGGTACATCTGGCAACTTTGGTTGCGTTTGGTACATCTGGCAACTTTGGTTGCGTCTGGTACATCTGGCAACTTTGGTTGCGTTTGGTACATCTGGTATTTGACAGAGAATTCAAGTCAAGGTGGAGATTGTTAGGACATGACTTGAATTTGATTTGGGTTTGTTTTGTGTTTTAGGCCTATTCTGTTTGGGTTTGTGATTGGGTTTTGTTTGACCTTTTCCTTGTATGTTTGGGAAAGGGTGTTTGGTTTTCTGTTTGGGATTTGGAGAAGAGTTCTATAAATACTCTTCATCACCCTAGTATGTAGTAGGGCCAGTCAGGTTAGTTTGTTCGGTTTGTCCGTTTGGAATTTGGTTTGTAACCTGTACTCTCCTCAAATCAGTGAAATTTGTTTCCCCCTTCCCGTGGATTAGCTAGCACACATTGTGTTAGTGAACCACGTTAAATTTGTGTTCGTTTGTGTTGGTTTGGATTATCGATTGCCACGCTTCTGTTCTGACAATCACCCACTGTTTGTCCACAAGGCTTGACAACCATCTCAACAGCTCGCAAGTTTTGATCTTGTTTCGACCCTCTGGCCAACCATAAACTCCACTTAGCCTCCATGTCTCGTTCTGATTCTCCATTTTCATTTCACAATCTATATAATTCATATCCTTTCCTTTAACCTGTAGCTCAATTCCTTGCTTCCATAACATCAATAGGCCCCCTGACCTATTTCTCCCTGCTGCTACTCCCTTTCCTCCTTCATACCCAAATTCTTGTTGTTTTGCTTCCCATTCACCATCATACAAGTGAGTCTCCATAAGAAAGACTATGTCGGGGTTCTTTTGACGCAAAAGCGTCTTCACCTTCCCAACTGCCAGGGCATTCCCCAGTCCCCGGCAGTTGTAGCTCAATAGATTCATTGGGCTGGACGGCCCTGAATTTTTCCAGGGTCCGCCATCCTCCTGTTGGTTTTGTTGTGCTTCCTTCCCTCTTCCGGTTTCCTTTTCTCTGACTTCCTCCACCTGCTGGGTGTTGAAATTCAGTGTTCGAGCCCTTTTTTGGCTTATTTCTCTATTTGATCGAGCTGCTGCTACTTGTTGTGGTTCTGCAGCTGCTCGCTTTTGTGGAGTTACCTATACCCCAGCTTTCTCTCTTGGGATATTCTGTTCCTGGCGCCTCCACACTCTGCCCATTGGTCTGTTTCCTTGTTTGATTCCCTCACTCCCCATTGCAAAACGTTGGAGAGCCCCATTCTACAAATTCAGAAACGGTTCTATTCTTTCTGGCTCTTGTCTTTTCTCCCCAGTGCTCTGCTGCACCTCACTTTGTTTGTCCACTTCCATCTGTTCTTCCTCCTTATCCCCATTTTGGTTGTCTTTGTTTCCATCTTCTTTCCTTTCCTGAGTTCCCTGTCTAATCACCTCTCGCTCTTCAGGAAAAGATCTATCATGGTCCGAATTAGAACCTGAGCTTTCCGCCTCGAATTTTTTTCGCAGTTTCTCCCACACCTCTGCATCCTCCCTCCTCGCTGCATGTGAAGGCCAGCTTCTGGGCCCTGGTCCATCCGTTCTCAGCTCCATTCCAAACGGATCTGGCACAATTCTTGATGGCTTATCACATCTAAGTTTGGGATGACCAATTCGCCCACACGAGTAGCAGAACATTGGCAATTTCTCATATTTGACCTGATATTCCTCTAGTCTGCCCTTTATATTTAGCTTTATCTTCTTCCTCAGTGGATTGTTAATTGATAGACTGACCCTGATTCTCATATGCTCGTCCCACAGGTAGCCTGTATCATCGAACCAGACTAATTCCCCAAATCTTGTTGCAATCTTGGACGCCATCTGCGCTGTCCTTAGCTCTGCTAGGAAACCACGAATCTGGGCCCATAGATCTATCAAGTGTAAGTCACTCGGATTTGGTCTTTGTATTTGCAAGCATTCCTTGAACACTATCACATTGTTCTCATAGTGCCACGGCCCCCCAAATATGACCTTATTTTTGTCATCCTCTTCCAGGAATTGGAAAGCGAAAAGTTTATCCTTGAGGTCTGTGATCTGGAACCCTTTTCGGAGATTCCACGCTTTTTCTAATGCTATCTTCAATGACTTCAGGTTGGGCTGCTTTTCCGCCATCAGACGGCCAACAAGCCCTAGTCTTCTAACTGCCTCCATTCTCACTACGTCTACGTCAGAGTCTTCTACCTCCAACGGCGGCTCGTCGTCCTCCGCTAAGGTGATCTTATCAAGCTGCTCTTCCAGGCTTAGGGTTTTGGGTGCGGGATCCTCCTCCACCCCTTCCTCTGTACCTGTCGATGCTAGTTCCTTGGCTTCCATTTCTCGGCTTCCTCTTTTAAAGTCTCCCCTCAACAGAGATCCTCTGTTTTCTTTCTTGTGTGTCAAGTTCCTCTCCTTTTCCTTCACAGTTTGTAAAACAACCTCCCGCGCTGAAACAACTTGAGATTATGTTACTCTGGTGCTACCCCTCTTTGGTTGCTCTCCTAATCCCCCTCTTATTTTGACTCTCAGATCTCAGCTCGGACTTGGATCAGCCGCACTAAGCTCCGCTCGCCTCTCGGAAAAACTCGGACAACCCTAGGGTTTCCGCCGCCTCACAACGCTCTCGCTAAACGAGAGAAGAACTTTTTATATATATATATATATATATATATATATATATCGTTTTATTCTGGGAGATAGCTAGAAATGAGATATTGGGATTACATTAAAAATATGCATGCGGATGAAAAACAAGAACTACGACTATGGAACCAATAAGTTGTATTCTGTATTAGTTAATTGCTGGAGATTCATGCTTCTGTTGTTGAAGACTATTTGGAGGAGTATTGTGACACTGTTTATAGCACCTCACAAGGCAAGTAGTATAAGCTTCTCCAGGTTTGCAGGTGTGTTTCATGCAATCGTTGAAACACAACACATAATCTCCCGAAACCAGTTGATTCGTCGAGCTCGAGATTACCAGCAGTATCATCACCATCCCGATCATCGTCTTCATTTTTCTCCAACAAAAAGGCTCTACTAATCTTGATTTCTTCTCTTGCACTAGCTAGGGTGTCTGATATATATATATATATATATATATATATATATATGCATATGCTTCATATAGCGAGCGAGCTCTCCCCTTCTTAATTATAAGAGGCTGAGAAAATCCATTTTTTTATTATTACAAGGAAATAAAGTGATTAGTTTTGACTGAAGAGATTGAATCATTAAATTCTGCAATCAGTGTGGATATTGTTTCCATTTATTTGTCGTTTGGGATTAACATAAAAATTGCGTTACACTGCAAAGGACCTTCATGTTAATTTAATAATTTCCAAACTATAATTCCTTTTTATAGAGAAATTTTACAATGCTATATAGTATTGATGCTATAAGATTTTACCTTTATGGTACAACTTAAAATTGTACATTTACGTTATGGTACAACTTCAGATTGTACCTATACTTTTTGTTCAAATTCTTTTATGGTACAATTTGAACTTGTACCTTTATGTTATGGTACAACTTCAAGTTGTAAAGTTGTACCATAACATAATGGTACAAATTGCTTTATGGTACAACCTAAACTTATACATTTAATGTTATGGTACAACTTTAAGTTGTACATTAAAGCACCAATACTATATAGCATAGTAGAAGTGCTCTTTATAATGATGATATAGTTTTATTAGTTAAATAAAATAGAGTTTTAGATGGAAAACTTTCAATATTTTTTTTTAAGAACCGAACCAAACCCTTCTCAATTCAATCTGGTTTCCAATCCAATCCGGTCTCTGACGGCTAAAACTTACATCCAGTTAACCGGATCGTTCCCGTCCAATTTCACCGAATCGGACTGTTTCCCAGCCCTATACTCGTAGTACTATCTCAACAGAAAAGTCATCCCAAGAAAAAAAAATAAAAGGAGGAAACAAAATAGTGAACAACGGTCCCAAATTAAAGATCTGTTCCCGCAAGCAAACCATAAACGGTGTACACACTCCTGACGATCGACAAACCAGAATTCATAGACAAAGAAGCTTTATTATCAAAAACTAATTAAAATTCAGAAGAATAAATAATTTCAAGCATTGTGCATAGTAGTTGAAGACCAAACATGTCTTGTCTTGCCATAGCATAGTTGGGGCCTTCAACAACCTCTCACATTAACTAACATGTGAATTTTTTTAGTTAGGTTTTGGCTAGTGAACAACAAGGTTAGGTTGTCCAATGATTTTGCCTCTTTCCTATAAAATAAGGAAACCCTATTTATAAATTATTAATTGTATAGATGTATAAAATAGACTATATGATAAGTGAAACTAAATTATTAAAAAAAAACATATTTATCTAGTTACGATATGATGTAATAAAAGTAAAATCATAAGTAAATTGAATAATTACAAATAATTTAGGCAAACCAAATTGAGAATAAGGATGAGCTGTGTCCACCTCACCTCGCACAAAACAGTTCAAGTCAAAATCGCTATCCTACTTATTGTTTCTCGATTTATTGAATATAGCATATATGTTGTGAAAGCTCATGAAATATCAAACATGCCAGACACTACCATTCATGATAAGGATTGATAAAATTATTAAACTATCGTTATCATATCATGTTAAACTATATTGACTTGATGAAAATCGCTAAAAACATACTGAATTTGTGTGTTTAATACAATTATTTCATAATATGTTTGATGCTTAAATTGCTAGATTTAGAGCCGATTTACCTCGTAATGGTTATAGTACCGTTACCACGGGGTATTAGTGTTTTTATAAATTTTAGGCGAAAGATAAAGATAATGACACAAGTAAGATGCATCTGCACATGAAAACGATGAAAAAGCATAGTCAGAAAATCATATGAGTGCTGAGCGCCCCTAACAAGAGAACATACTTGAGCCGAATTTACTCTGGCCCTATAATACATGACATGAGGCGATGGAATCAAAAGAATATAAGATGCTGGACTTTAACTCTCTTTTGATCATAAAAAAATCCCCTTAATTTATGGTAGGAGAATTTTAGTCCATCTAAGCCTATTAACTACTAGCTGGTTACCCGGCCCGCTTGGCCGGACGTAGTCTCAGAAATTGGTACTCTGATTATAACTATATTACCCATTAGCATGTCTACCATGATGGACAGTGGTAGGTCAACAACACCATAATAATCTGATGGAAAGTTATTATCCCATTGCATTACAAAAGAAACATTAAAACATAAAGAATATAATGTACAAAAGAAGGATGGGGATAGGACGGAGGTGAGTTTTTGGTGTGAGGAAATCTGGAGATTGGCGATGGTGAATGAGAGTCTCTTTGGTAATCAGGTGAAATGGAGCTTTGTTCCCTGCAAGAACAATACCATCGCTCACTGGCTGGCTCATTCGGTAGGTAGATGGGATAATCTTCTTGTTTGGGTGGATAATCCTTCGCTGTCTATCTTGTGTCTCTTGGAAGCGGATTTTGGGCGGGCTGGGCCAACTGTAATGGATAGCAGGTTTTAATTAAATGAATACAAATTCCTGTAAAAAAAATAATAATGTACAATCCAACTGAAGTCATTAGCCCTAAATCTAGCCACACTATTGCCAAGCACCTTATGCCTCTAGAGTGAACATGAAAAAATCAAAGGAATCCTTACCTGGCTCCAATTCCCGATTGTGAAAATGGAAACCACCAAGAGATTTCATAAAGAAAACCCAATATTGATTGCGCTTAGACCAAAAACCACAGTGACACTAAATGTGATGAATCCCTGTCTGAGAAAACCAAAACTAGCAATGTCCAAATCAACTCGATGAAATGTATAGGCCAGTTTTTTTTTATAAATAGAATTGTTAATTAAAATGACAAAAAAAATTAATACAAAGCATGCAATCTGTTGTATAAATCTCATATACAAACAAAAGAAAAAGCAAGCAACATATGCCTAATAACACCAACAGATAACAACTTTTGTCAATACCTCTACCACTGTGAAATCCTACCAAATAACTATGCTACACAAAACACACAAATGACTTACAACTCTGCACTTTCTATCTCTTCAATATGTATAAGTCAATTGTCATGTAACCTCTCCATTATCACGATTTTATCCTTCTCGACAACAAACACGTTGATTGGTCCTTTCTTACTCCTTCGTGGCAGCTACATCACATTTTGCATTAGTACACATTAATCCAAACAACCATTCCATTGCTCCAATTTATGGCTTGATTTAATATCACTTCAGTCATAATACGAACTTACATGAAATGAAAGAAAATGATATGTATAATAGCCTTGTAAAATCTAGAGTACCAATGACGATTCCTCTCTTCTCCTCGGTGGCTTCGTCAATAAAATAAAATTGTAGGCTATCTCTACCAACGTGTTATATACGATCATGGCATGATTTTTTGTATAAACTGTATCTACCTTACCCATTGTTGTATCGAAACTCCAAGAGCTAACTTGTTGGGGGTCTCCTCTAAGTAAACTGCTTGTATCAATATCGGACATGACAAAAAAAAATTGCTTTGGTCAAGATACTATCAGGATCTTGTGATGCTCTAAAGAAGCTGAAACCGTTTCTCGGACCTCCGTCAATCCCCAACCAATTTAACATGGGTCAGTGCTCTCTTACCATCTAAATTAAACAGAAAGCTCAGGTTAGTCTCTTTCATAGCTTAACTTGACAATTTCTTAGAGGACATACAATCGTGATTCACAATTCTAGAATAACCACCTCAGATAATACAATATTATGGAAACAAACTAATGAAGCACCCAAATTACAATTCTCTACATGTTTCCTATGAAGGTATGCATGTGCATATTAAGAAAAATAGAAGGATTAAGGAGGGAGCTTATTTGGTTTGCGGTTTTGATGAGCAAAAATCCCATCACTAAATTCTAGGTGGAGACGTTCAATCGGTCGGGTCTAGACATGCATATATTTCAACAGGCTATACTACAAACACAAAGAGTTCGGTTTGTCCTTCTCATGACAACATATGCTCACCATGTGTTTATTACTTTCAGAGTTAAGAATATCAAACCACCTTGTATATGCTCCAATTATTGCAATCACTCGTGCTTTTATATTGTATTAATTAGAACTCTACTTTTAATCTGGAAGCAAGTGACCACTATCACGAAAATATCATATTGTAAATCTTATATGCACCTATTTATTATAAAAAAGCCACCTATTTAATTCAAAGCCCAATTCCGTTGCCATTCCCTAAAACAAACTCTTCTCATATCCCCATTATTGTCAAAATAGTATAAGGAAAAGCCACCTCGTTTTATTACGTTCAATGATATCAAAGAACAATAAAAAGCCACCTATTTATTATAAAAAAGCCACCTATTTAATTACAAGCTCAATTCCGTTGCCATTCCCTAAACCAAACCGAACTCTTCTCATATCCCCATTATTGTCAAAATAGCAATGCTAATAAGACCGAACTGAGCCGGCCGGACCGATAAAGCCGTCACCCGGTCGCAAATCTGGCTCGGATCAGTCATTTAGCCGCTACGATTTTATGGAGCGGCGGGCGAGGCGGTTAACCGGTCGCTCGGTTTCCCCCCTTATGGCCATTATGTTTAATAATAAAAATTGAAAAAGAAAATTGAAAACGAAAGGAAAAATCGTGGGGCTGGGAAAGAAACCCTAACTCCAATTCAGTCTTCATCTTCGACTCTTCGTGAACAGAGGGAGAAGAGTGGCGCCAAACTTTGTCGCCGTCAACACTTCCTGTCGTCATCGTCGCCATCCCCAATCAGCGTAGCAGCTCCTAGTTCGACATCACCAGTCTCCATCCCCGTCCCCTCTTCCCGTAGCAACTCCTCTGCTCCGTCGTCACTTCCCGTCCCGTCGCTTCTCGTCGTCATCGTCGCCATCCCCAGTCCTTGTAGCCGCTTCCGGCTCCCTGCTCCCCGCTCGCCTGTCCCCGTCCCTTCTTACCGCAGCTGCTCCTTTGATAGCCATCGCCAGAGGCTTGAATCGAGCACTGCACTACTCCGACCGTCTCACCCCTTTTGGTTCTCTTATTTTGGAATTGTTAAGAGTTAAGAGTGTAATTTATTAATTTAGTCATGGTTTACCATGATTAAGAAGTGTCCACTATTTTTACTGATTGTTTATTAAGTACCGGTTTTCTGACGGTTTTTAAAAGATTTAATGTCGGTTGGACCGCTAAAGACTGAGCCGTTCACGTTATCAGTTCATACTCCGGTTCGCTTTTGACAACATTGCAAAATAGTATAAGGAAAAGCCACCTCGTTTTATTACATTCAATGATATCAAAGAACGTCGTGTACTTCTAAAATAATTAAAATATATATATATATATATTTAAAATCATTTTTGGCCCCCCGGTCTCGAAATCCTGACTGCACCCCCTGACCCAGCCTATGCCATACCTGTAGGGAGCTTAGACACTTGCCCAATATGTGTTCGGTGGTTTCCGGTCCATTTTTGCATGTCGGTAATGTGTCGTCCGTCATTAGTTTCCTCTTCTTGCGCTGCGCGTTCGTCATCAACCTGTCGTGAAAAACCAACCACATCAAATGTTTAATCCGGTTAGGGCCCCGTCCATTTCCAAAGTCGTTTCCAATGAGGTTGTTCGTTTGCCTACTCCGTCTCACATTCTCCGTCACTCAGCAATTCCACTGCAGTTGAGTATGCTGATTGCAAACTGTGATGTCTAATCCCGATCCCGACAATGGAGGGTCCGCACCTACAACCAAAGCAACCCAGTTCTGAGTCAGACGTGGAGCGAACTCCTGCCACTTCCACTCACCTTCATTTGTAGCCATCTCGGCCACAGTGGCATGCTAATTAATTCCCTCTTCGTTGCCTGTGACATGCTCACGTCATTTATTTAAGGATAAAATTTCATTGTTGACTACTGCATATAATGAATGAAACAAGTGACAGGCGGTGAAACGATAATTAAAGTGCATGACTAATGAAATTTTTTATGAGTGACATGGTGAAATATTTAGATAAATCCAACTGAATATATATGTAATTTAGCCATGGATTATTTATAAATGGAAATGCTCGTATGAGAAGGAACGATTAATAATACGGAAATATAGAAAGTTTACAACGAAAAAGACGTAAAGAGAAGAAGAGATTGCTTATTAGTCTTTGGTGGGGTTGACTTTGAATGAAGGAACACACCATAGGAAAGAAAAAGAAAAACGAACACCTCCAGAGGCCAAAAAGAGCAACAGAGTCGATCTGCCTGCCTCTGTGCCTGCTGTTTTTTGCCCCTTTCCTTTCTTCTCCTTCATCCCTCCCTGGCCTTCCGTACCCTTCCCCAACAAAATTTCCTGTCTCAACCAAACCAACTTCTGCACAAAATAGTACTACCCACCAACTGCTACCAAAACTTAACACAATCCCCATATACAAGAAAGAAAGGGGGAAAAATACAAGGGGGAAAAAGAAAAAAGACACCCAGATTCGATCAAGTTCTTCTTAACACAACCCTGCCCAAGTTCTTCTTCTCCTCCTTCTGCTGTGTCTCTTAGCTTACCACTCAGATTCGATCAAAGTAAGGATCTTTCTCTCTTTCTCTCTGTCTGTTGCTAATTGAGCCATCACTTTCTTTAACTAGCTCTCACTTTCATTCTCTCTCTCTCTCTCTATCCATCTCTCTCTCTCTAGACCTGTCTCTGTTGCTTTCCCTTATCGTTTCTCTGATATCATCAAATCGATCTTGCCTTCAAAGTTCAAGCCATTCTTTTTTTATTTCCTTGTTGCTAGTTAGGTTTGTTTGTATAGCTCTTACTTCCTTGCTGGATCACTTTTGACTTTTTTCGTATCTCTTCTGGTTTGTTTGAATGTGTATGGAAGTTCCCACCTTTGGAATTGTGGATTCGCTGCTTTGCTTGTGTTGATCAGATATGGATTCTTGCTTCTACTTGGCTTTTTGTCAATAGGTTGATCTGAATCTGGGGAAAGGATCGAGTCTTTGTTTAGTTTACATATGCTGATGGGCAACTAGAAGTGAGCTCGTGGGTTTTAATGAGTTTGGTTCCCATCTTGATATTTGTTTCTCTTGGTAGATTTATCTCTCTTGTTGTATCTCATTTGGGTTAAGATTGAACTGCATAATCTGTTATTGTTCTTATTCTGTTTGGAAAGATAATTTCAGTTTCCTCAAGAGTTTGATTTCTTGATTTTTGGCAGTTGCTAAGTATGGAGAAACCCTCAAATATGTCGTTTCGAAATGCGGCATAGAGTTCCTTGGAGAGATGGGGTGTGTTCTTGGGAGAGAGGTTTCATCTAGCGTAGTGTCAGAGTCCAAAGAGGCTGCTGCTAAGAACAACTTGAGTGCTCAATCTAGCAGAAACTTGGAAGAAAATAGTAATGTCTCGGTGGCAAAGACCGAAAGTAATGTCACCATTGAGACATCTCAAAATGAGGAGAGCCAGAAGGAGGATAATAAAGTTGGTGGTGGCGATAATAAGAAGCCCAAAGGGGAGAGCAGGAGGAGGTCAAAACCGAATCCTAGGTTGAGTAACCCGCCTAAGCATTTGCACGGCGAGCAGGTGGCTGCTGGTTGGCCGCCTTGGTTGTCAGCAGTGTGTGGAGAGGCGCTCAATGGTTGGATACCGCGGCGTGCTGATACTTTTGAGAAGATCGATAAGGTATGTCTTGAATTTTGACTTTTCCATTACTATGGTTGGTGTTGTCTGAATTGTGGTGGCAATTATGAACTCTTTCTACTGGGTTCACAGATTAGATTAGACATGTCGTATTGTAGCTTTTGATTTGAATATTTTCAAGTCTTAACTTCAAGCAAAGGGGGAAAACATCCCTTGCTGATCTCAGAAGATAAAGTTCTTGATATAGAGTAATAAGTTTTATCTATTGCAATTTATCACTTTCGTGGCAGCTGCTCTTATTTGACCGTTTCCTCCATCGTTTGATGGCAGATTGGTTCAGGAACATATAGCAATGTGTATAAAGCTAGAGACCTATTGACTGGGAAAGTCGTCGCCCTAAAAAAGGTTCGTTTTGATAATTTGGAACCCGAGAGCGTGAAATTCATGGCTCGTGAGATTCTGATTCTTCGAAGGCTGGATCACACGAACGTGGTGAAATTGGAAGGTTTGGTTACTTCGAGAATGTCATGTAGTCTCTACCTGGTCTTTGAGTATATGGATCATGATTTAGCTGGACTAGCAGCAAGCCCGGATGTGAAGTTCACTGAACCACAGGTTTACCCTTAACTCTGCTCTGATAATGCAAACATCAAATATCCATAAAGTGTGATTTTTTCATTATAAGATGCCTAAAGCATGACCTTCTTTGATGTATTTCAGGTTAAATGCTACATGCACCAACTATTATCTGGGCTTGAGCACTGTCATAAACGTGGGGTGCTTCATCGGGATATCAAAGGATCAAATCTTTTGATAGATAATGAAGGAGTGCTTCGGATTGCTGATTTTGGATTGGCGAGCTTCTTTGATCCCAACCGTAAGCATCCTATGACAAGCAGAGTGGTCACACTATGGTATCGGCCTCCTGAGCTTCTCCTTGGGGCTACTGATTATGGTGTGGGTGTCGACCTCTGGAGTGCAGGTTGTATATTAGCTGAGCTTTTGGCTGGAAAACCCATTATGCCGGGTCGTACTGAGGTAATGTCTTGTGAAATCATTTGTAGTCTGTGCTGTAGTCTAGTACTCTATTTGTTCCCTTAAGACTAGAAAGCAAAACAATGGCAAAGTTTGCATGAAGACAGTTGAACTTAGGGGGCGTTCGGAAATTGTGTTGTCAGAATGTTTGTATTTTGAGGATGCATGGATTTGAAATAATTGGATGGTAAGATTGCAAGAGTACCCATTATGAAATTGTGATGGGAAAACACGCATTTCAGAATATATCATTTGAAATGCTTGTGTTGGCTGAAATCTTACCGTTTTCAGAATGTATCATTTGTAATTGTCAGTCCAAACAACTCCTTAATCCTTTGGTTGATTAAAGGAAGTTAATGCATTTTCTTCATGCTTGTGGCTATGATACTTACATTTTTCAGACACTGAAATTTTCAATGCTTGTTGATCTTGTATGGGATTTGAGTCTTATATTTCAGATTTTTCATTCTGATGTACTTTTACTTCCATCAATGAGTTCAGGTAGAGCAGCTACATAAGATATACAAGCTGTGTGGCTCGCCTTCAGATGAATACTGGAAAAAATCAAAGCTGCCAAATGCAACCTTATTTAAACCCCGCGAGCCTTACAGAAGATCTATACGTGAGACGTTTAAAGATTTCCCACCGTCTTCTTTCCCCCTTATTGAAACCCTCCTCGCCATAGACCCAGCAGAACGCCAGACAGCCACAGCTGCCTTAAAAAGTGAAGTAAGTTCATTGCACTTCTGCCATATTACATTTTTATGTTTCAGTGTTTAACTGTAGCACCTTCCCCCCTTGTGCAGTTCTTTATGACCGAACCTTATGCTTGCGAACCTTCCAGTCTCCCCAAGTATCCCCCGAGTAAGGAGATTGATGCAAAGCGACGTGATGATGAAGCTCGAAGGTCCCTCTTTCTAGACCTCTACTTTCCTCTTGTGGGCACTTCTAGTTCTGTGCCTTCCGAGTTTTATTAATGTGCTATGAACTTGTTCTAATGAAATGTGTAGATTACGAGCTGCTGCTAAGGCCCAAGGTGACTCCACAAGGAAGCCACGGATTCGTGATAGGGCTGCCAGGGGAGGAGTGCCTGCTCCAGAAGCCAATGCCGAACTTCAATCCAATATTGACGTAAGTTCTATGTTGTCACTCAAAGAACAAGCAACGATTTTCCTCTTTTGCTTGCTGAAAAACAACTATGATAGATGTTTCTTTGTGGTTGAACCAACTGGTCTATAAGCTAAGCTTTTTCTGACAATTGGTCATGTGTGTATGTTGTCCAGAGGAGGCGTCTAATAACTCATGCGAATGCAAAGAGCAAGAGCGAGAAGTTCCCTCCCCCTCACCAGGATGGTGCGGTCGGCTATCCTTTGGGAGCATCCCATCACATCGACCCATCGGTTGTCCCTCCCGACATCCCCTTCAGCACCACAACATTCAATTACTCAAAGGAACCAGTTCAAACCTGGTCAGGACCATTGGGAGAGCCCACTGGCACAGGCAGTCATAGGCATAAGAAGCATGGGGATGGACGAGAATTTTCAAAGTTCGGAACAAGTCACCGGAGAGACATGAATGGAGATACTAGGTCAAAAGCAAAGAGGAGCGTGGTTTGAATATCAAGCTAATTGAATGGTGCATAGGCGTGCATAGGCAATTTGATCGGCGTACATGGAATGGAAGAGTCCCTTTTTGTTAGCTTTGGCTTTCTTCACAGTTACTTGCAAGGCAAGCAAAAATTGGGGTTGGTTGAAAGTTTATTATTCTGGAAAAGTCAAATTAGTATACTTGTTTTCTTCTTTTTGCAAATTCTAAGGGGGTGGGGTTCTTTTTTAGGGTTACTTGCCTACTACTTGAGATTGTGTTTGCAAATTGGGGTTGTTTTTTTTTTTTTGCTTTTTTTTTTTAATGTGTTTGAGATTATGAGAAACTTCCATTATTGTGTATAATTTGATAATTTTTTCTAGGGTCATAATTCTCTGATTTGGTACCAAATTTATATGTTGAGATTAGTAAAAAGATATCAATAAATTACAAGTACTCCCTTTTGTATCCTTAGCTCATGATTGTATTTGCTAATTGCTCCATTTCACTTTATCATTAGTTAGTCACCGCACTTTTCCTCTCACTTAATCAGCTCGAGCCCTGGATCCAGCTTGTATCAAGATTTGCATAAAGTTGGCTCAAAATCGACTGATAATTAGTATATATATAGTCATCTTCGAAGCACTAATTTTTTTGGACGTGTGTTTTGCACATGCACTAATAATCGTGATTCACGTTAAATCGATTTCATTGGTTATTTGCGATCTCACGTCAAATCGATTTCATTTGTTATTTGTGATATAAGGGACAAGAAAGCATATAAATTTTCACAAAAAATCATTAAAGATTTATATTAATTTGGAGAGTTTAGGAGTTTTGTGATTAGGGATAGGGTTTACAATATATAATTTAGGGTTAGAGTTTAGAATTGAAGGCCTAGTGCTTAGCATAATACATTAATTAGTTGTGGTCTTGTGTTATACAGTCATAGACTAACAATTTCAATTAAAATTCAAAATTTGATGTCCTAGAGCTAATTTTAGTATTGCGTGCATAATAAACAATCATTTTTACAAGTGTGCCGCAGAAGTCATCATATATATTACACTATTGTTTAATAGTATCCGACACGATTAGTGTGGATGGTAACGGGTCGGAGCTAGGCTGGATAATGCAAATCCATTACCCTACAAAAAAGAGTTTTGAGTTTTACCCATATGCATCAAGAATCGAGTAGAATTTTAAAACCTTACTCATACTCAATTGAGTTCGCGTAATAATAATTTTCGTTATAACTTCAACCAACATGTTAAGGATTACACATATATCATTGGAAAATTAAAATAATAAATTAATAAAATGAGGAAAATGAGTTAAAAATAATATAATTTCATGAAAATATTAGGGTAATGACTATTTATTAGCCAAATCTTTTTCAGATTCTTTTTTATTAGCCATACCTATCGAAATACTAAGAATTAGCCAAATGTTAACTTTCAGTTAACAATTTTGTTAGTAATATTGATTTGGCAACATGATACTAACTTAGAAGAGACACATGAAGGTCAACATTCCAAAATTTTAGTATTTTAACTAAGAAAAGAGTTACAAAATTAGCGACAATAACGTTAAAATGTCTAATATTTTGATGCATTACAAAAGATTTGGCTAATTAATAGTTTTTTAATAGATTTAGATAATATAAAAGAATTTGAAAAAAGTTTAGCTAATAAATAGTCATTACCCAAAATATTATACATGTACGATAAATATCAAATATATTGAGGACGAATAATAAACAGAGTACATATGTATGAGTATAATCAGGGGAGTACCAATACCCATTAAAAATTTTCGGATTAAAAATTTACCCGTCCAATTAAGTCTAATTTAGATGGTTATCCATGAGTATGATTATTTTTGCCATCTTATTCCATAATAACCTATTCAATTACGATTGAATTTATTTAAAAAAAAATCATGATTGAATTTAAAGCTGAGCTACATATCAAGTTTAACAAATGAGAGGATTTAGAAATACTATCAAATTATGATACAAAATTGTTGGAAAATAGAGAAGAGAGATTTTTTAAGATAAAAAAGAGAGAATCACAAAAAAGATAAAGTCCTCTCCTTACTTCAATTCTCTCAATAAAGAACATAAAATTTAAATTCCTTTTTCTTTTCCCCTCTTCTTGCTATGGGAGGGGAAGCTGATAGAAGGCAGGCAAGGCAAAGCCCAAGGCAGCGGACGACAGTGGAACATTTCTTTCTTCTCATTTTCAGGCGTTTCTCAGCCACGTTCCTTCTTTACAGATACTCAACAGAAAACCAAACCCAGAAGCCATTTGTATTAACTCCGCCCTTCAATACTATTTTCTTCGTCTTCCTTTTCCTTCAGCAATTTCCCCCTTTTCTTCTTCCCAATCTTTCTTTGTGGCTTGAGCTAAAGTAACAATCTCTCTCTGTCTATCTGCGAAACCCTCTTCTTTCTTTGTGTGCTTCAATGGAGGCTAATAGTAGTTCGGGTGTAGCAAACAATGTGGCTCGAGCCATCGTTGCAGCTCTCAACTGGAACTCCACTCCCGATGATCGCAAAGCTGCTGTTTCTTACCTTGATTCTGTAGTCTCTCACAACCCACTTTCCCCTTCGCTGCTCTTTTCATACTCTCTCAATTCCGCTTTTGTTTGATGATTATTAACTTTCTGGGTTTGTCGGGCCAAGTGGAGGGTTTTCTTGTTTTCTAATTAAAATCTGGAGGGATTTAGCAAAAGGGTATAATGGGTTGGTACATTTCTTTGCTGAAACAATGGCATAGAGTGCGGAGGGAAGTTACAAATTCTGGAATTTGGGGTTCCCTGGTTTTGTGAAGGGTTGATTGCTGCAGTGATATGCTATCAAGGCATCTCATGCTTGCACTTTTTTAGTTGTTTTGTGGTTGGAATGTTGATTGATTGCTGCTCTTCTCTATCGGGTTTACAAACCCATTGTGTTTGACTGGTCTGCTGGTGGTGGCTACTTGTAGTGATCTTTCGGGGCTCTTTTTCGCTTAGGAGCTGAATACTGTGGGGTTGTTGGGATTGGTTCATTGTAATGAGAACTTTGGTCATTTGGATATTATTTTTTGTCATTTTGGGGCTTAGTAGCCACAGAGTACTGTTTGGTTAAGTACGGGTTTTGGATGTTAAGACCTTGCTTTGTGTTTAGTGTCTACGTTGTGGCTAGCTGATCCAGTCTTGCATCTTTGCAGATTAAAACAGGAGATGTACGAGTGCTGGCAACCACGTCATTGCTACTTGTTGAAAAGGATTGGTCTTCCGAAATTCGGCTGCATGCTTTCAAGATGCTGCAGGTTTGTGCTTTTGTAATGTTGCTTCCAGAGGGCTTCTAGGTGTTATAAATATATTTTATATGGTGGCGTATTCGGTGCACTCACTTTTTTGGGTGCATTCAGTGTACTCGCTTCATAATTGTCATTTTAAACATGCGATGTATGTCAAAATGATGTCAATCATCATTTATAATGTGATGAACAATAACGCACATGAATTTGCACAAAAACCATTAAAGATTTATTTTAATTTGAAGGATTTAGAATTTAGAGATTTAGGATTAGGGTTAGAGTTTACAATTTGGGGTTTATGGATAGAACTCAAAATCGGAGGTCTAGCGCTTAGTGTAATCCGCTAATTAGTTGTTATCACATGTTATATCAACATATTACACTAATTCTACAAATTAAAATTCAAAATCTGACACCTTAAGACTAGTTTTTGAGTTGGGTGCATTGAACACACTCATTTTTATGAGTGCACTCAGTGCACCCAACTCTAAAAGCGTCCATAATACATCAAATTTTGAACTTTAATTAGTACTCTCAATATAATATGATGATATGACATAGAATCATAACAAATCAATCCATTACCCTAACCCCTTAACATTTTAATTTTGAATCCCAACCCAAAATCCCAAATTGTAAACCTAAACCCTAACCCTAAATCCCTAAATCCTAAATCCTAAATCCTTCGAATTAAAGTAAATTTTGAATGATTTTTTTTCAAATTCATGTGCTTCTTGTTCATAATATCATAAGCAACAATTGATACCGTTTTGACATGAATCGCATGGTCAGAATGACAATTATGGGGCGGGTACACTGAGTGCGCCCGAAAAAGTGAGTGCACTGAATACGGCACCATATGTATGTATGTATGTATGTATGTATTTGTAGTCTGATTGGAATCACACTTTTTCTCATGTCAAGGTTGAAGGGTCTTTGAAAAATGTTAATTGACTGAAATTATGCTAAGTTGTTGTTTGTCTACATTTATACAGCATTTAGTTCGGTTGCGGTGGGAGGAACTCAGCTTGACGGAGCGCAGGAACTTTGCGAATGTAGCTGTTGAATTGATGTCTGATATCACAAATCCTTGTGAAGAATGGCCATTGAAGAGTCAAAAGGCTGCACTAGTTGCTGAGGTTCTTATAATATTATCCCTAACTGTGACTCTGTTGACTTAGCATAGTTGTCTCTTATTTGGTTTAGTTACTATTCGTCTTTATTTGCAGATTGTAAGAAGAGAAGGTATAGAACTATGGCAAGAACTGCTGCCTTCTTTGATTTCCATATCCAACCAAGGTCCTGTGCAGGTGAGTTAAACTCGGCAATTTTTAGCTTCCCGTGGGGCTACAGTTTCCTGTTATGGTTCACGCTGAAGCCTGCATATGATAATCTTGGATTTTCCCTTCTCGGATTAGGCTGAGTTGGTTTCAATGATGTTGAGGTGGCTTCCAGAAGACATTACAGTTCACAACGAAGATTTGGAAGGTAGGAAGGAATTGTCTTGCTGGCCAAATTTTCTGTGTTACTTTTCTGTTCGCTTTGTGGGAACTCTTCTTTTTCACACTGGAAATCCTGTAGCTCATATGCTGATTTCATCAGGGGATTATAATTTGTGGTTGGGTTCTTCAGAAAAATGAGGCAAAATAAATTATGGGTTTACTATAAATTCTTCAAAATTAGAGGGATAACGATCAATAGTTCTTTTATGCATCCTGAAGAGTGAGAAAGGTATATATAGTTTGCTTGCTTGCTTAAATTTATTTTGTGTTTCTAAATGTATTGTCAGGTGATCGTCGGCGCCTATTATTGAGGGGGCTTACAGAGTCTTTACCAGAAATTTTGCCATTGTTATATACTGTATACCTCTGAACTTACCTCTGCCAAGTTTTCCTCTGTGCTCTTTGTTTAGCATAATTGTAATGCTGTAAACATTGAATGCAGCTACTAGAACGGCATTTTGGAGCTACATTGAGTGAAGTGAGTAGGCAGCAGATGGATGTAGCCAAACAGCATGCTTCAACTGCGACAGCTGCTTTGAATGCTATTAATGCATATGCCGAGTGGGCTCCTTTGGCTGATCTAGCTAAATTCGGTATAATCAATGGGTATGACGTTGCAAAAAAAGTCACAGTCAGAATTTTTCATCATTCTTTGCTTTCATATATATATATATTTTCACTTTCTGCATGCCTGTGGGTTTCCTTATGTCTTTCTAGGTGCGGGTACTTGCTTTCAGCTGCAGATTTCCGTCTTCATGCATGTGAATTTTTCAAACTTGTCTCTTCAAGGTAAAGACCATCTAGTTTCTGAATGCCTACCAAATGAGACTTTTGATTTTGTAATGTGCTCCTTAATATTATCTGGACTTTCAGGAAAAGGCCTTCGGATACTTCTGCTTCAGAATATGATTCTGCAATTATTAGCATCTTCCAGATTCTTATGAATGTATCTAGAGAATTTTTGTACAAGTCTACCTCAACCGCCAGTACTGTGGATGAGGATGAATTCGAGTTTGCTGAATACATATGTGAAAGCATTGTGTCTTTGGGTTCTACTAATCTGCAATGCATTACCGGAAACAGCACTATACTATCTATTTACTTACAACAGGTAACTTATCTTAAATGTACCACATGGCTGTCCAATTTTCTTAGTCAAAATATTAATAATTTGAGGATAGCTGATAATAACTCCATTTATTTTAGATGCTTGGATTTTTCCAACATTATAAACTCGGTCTCCATTATCACGCCCTGCTCTTTTGGTTGGTACGTTGAACATTTTGCAAGTCATTTGCACGATATCTTTAGTTCTTGGCATACATTGTATTCCGTCTTGCTGACTTTTTCCTTTGGTTTTAGGCACTAATGAGGGATTTAGTGATGAAGCCAAAAGTTACATCAGCCCCATCAGGCGATGGGTCTGGTTCTGCTCAGCTTGACAATGATAAAAAAATGATTTTGAGTCTTGTTACTGATGATATCTGTGGTTCAATCCTAGATGTCTCTTTCCAGCGTATGATTAGAAGAGAGAAAATATTTCCTGGGGCTTCTTTTGCTCCAGTTACACTGGAGTTGTGGAGTGATGATTTCGAAGGGAAGGGAGACTTTAGCCAGTATCGTTCTAAGCTAGTAAGTCTTCTTGTATTCTTAATAACTATTGTTCCATTTTTGTATTTTTTTTTCTCTGACATTCACCCTTGTATTCTCTTCTTGCTTGTACAATGCAGTCAGAGCTCATTAAGCTTATTGCATCCTTGAAGCCCATATTAGCTAGCAGTAAAGTGTCTGACAGAGTTTTTGCAATCATTACTTCTCCTGTTCCTCTTCAGGTGTGACAATGATCTTTGTGTTCTTTTTGGATCCATAATTGGTGGATTTTCTGTATACTGTCACTAAAGGCTTAAACTTGATCTCCATTTTCAGGACCTAGCTATGATGGAGAGCTTCCAAGTCTCTCTAGAAAATATAGTTACTGCTGTATTTGATGGATCAAATGAATTTGCTGGGGGCATTACTGAACTCCATCTTGCATTATGCAGAATATTTGAAGGTAACTTAGAAACCTCTGTTCCTAGTGAACTGAACCTGCAAGTTTGAATCTTTTCTGATATGACCCTTTGAATGTGAATCGAAGGTTTACTTCAGCGGCTTCTATCCCTAAACTGGTCAGAGCCAGCTCTTGTGGAAATCCTAGGCCACTATCTGGATGCATTGGGCCCTTTCATGAAGTACTATCCTGATGCTGTTGGGGGTGTCATCAACAAACTATTTGAGCTTCTAGCATCTCTCCCTTGTGTTATGAAGGTTCTTATTCAACGCCAATTTTTGTTCTGTTACCACTATGCCAATAGATGTAAAATGATGTTATCGTGATTTTCATTTGGCAGGATCCCTCAATGAGTGGTGCAAGGAATGCAAGGTTACAGATATGTACTTCCTTCATACGAATAGCAAAATCTGCTGATAAAAGCATCTTGCCTCACATGAAGGTGAGTTAATTCCCTTGTACCATTCCTTTTTGTTTATTTCTCCATTGGTCCTACGTTCTAAACCCAAAAAGTAGGCTATCAAAAGTACGATGAAAGAAGGACGTGAATTTGATGATCTCCTTTAAATTCCTACAAGCGACATCCCTTAAGCAATTGTCTTTATAGTTTGAAAAATTGTTTCATATTTGTTATGTAGGGTATAGCAGATACCATGGGTTATATGCAAAGGGAGGGCTGTTTGCTTCGCAGTGAGCACAATCTTCTGGGAGAAGCATTCCTTGTCATGTCTTCTGCCGCTGGGTAATATCTTTGCTTCAACTGCCCCATGGTTATACTTTTGTTTGACAAATAATCATGGACAATGTGCTAATTCTTTTGGGTTGCGTGACTCGATGTAGGCTTCAACAACAACAGGAGGTTTTGAACTGGTTACTCGAACCATTAAGCCAGCAGTGGATGCAATTGGAATGGCAAAACAATTATTTGTCCGAACCATTAGGCGTAGTTCGTTTATGCTTGGACACATCATTAATGTGGTCAATTTTTCACACAGTCACGTTTTTCGAAAAGGCGCTTAAAAGGAGTGGATTCAAAAAGGGTAATTTGAACTCAGAGAACAGCTCTATGCAGCATCCATTGAGTTCTCATCTAGCGTGGATGCTACCTCCTCTCTTAAAAGTAAGTACTGTGCCTCTCTTCTAAAGAAGAAATCTCCATATTTTTCCTGCATTTGAATGCAACTGATGAACTTTGGTTCAATGTTGATATGCAGCTTCTTCGTGCTCTGCATGCCCTTTGGTCTCCATCTATATCTCAAACTTTACCAGCAGAGGTAAAAGCTGCCATGATAATAACTGATGCGGAGAAATATAGTCTTCTTGGAGAAGGTAACCCAAAAATATCGAAGACCTCGCTTACTTTCACTGATGGTTCTCAAGCCGACATAGAGACAAATGAGATTGATATAAGGAATTGGTTAAAAGGAATCAGGGACAGTGGGTAAGCATGATTTGCTTTTGCAATTCCAATTTATGCTATAAAAGCTTAAACTTTTGCTCTCCGTCTTTTATGTAGTTCTGAGCAAACTGTGTACATGAGTCTTTGTCTGGTTTCAGTTACAACGTGTTGGGCCTGGCAACAACAATTGGGGATCCATTTTTCAAGTGCTTTGATGTGGACTCAGTTGCATTGGCACTCATGGAGAATATACAGTCAGCAGAGTTCAGACATATGAGGCAGCTCATTCATTCAGTGTTGACTCATTTGGTGAAATCTTGCCCTCCAGAAATGTGGGAGATATGGCTGGAGAAGCTTCTCCATCCTTTACTCATTAACCTGCATCAAGTCCTCAGCTTCTCTTGGTCCAGTCTTTTGCACGAAGGCAGAGCTAAAGCTCCAGACGTGCAGTGCATCGTTGCCACGTCGGACTTGAAAGTGGAAGTAATGGAGGAGAAGCTACTCCGAGATTTAACTCGGGAGATGTGCGCTCTTCTATCAGTCATGGCATCTCCAGGCCTTAATACTGGACTCCCATCTTTAGATCAATCCGGGCATATTAACCGTTTGGTGGATACTTCTTCTCTAAAGGACTTGGATGCTTTTCTCTCCAACTCTATGGTCGCGTGTGTAGCAAGAAACAATCCTTAACTTCTCATGTTTAGTAGAGTAGGTAGTAGGGTTGTGCATTATCTGAATCAAGACCGGACCGGATTGAATGCACTTACGATCCGTCTCTGGTCCTAATTTGTCCTTTCTTTCCGATCCGGTCCTATGCACACCCATACTACTTATATATTTGTTCTCTCACTTTTTTGATCATACATCGAGTGATTTTATTTTATTTTATCTTTGGCAGTTTCATGTTGAAGAACAATAGATTGGCCATTCCAGTGTTGCAGATATGTATAGAGGCTTTCTCATGGACGGTTGGCGAGTCCATGACAAAAGTTTCTTCTTTTTGTGCTGCTGTGGTTGTTTTATCAATCTCGACAAGAAACATCGAGCTACAGCAGTTTGTCTGCAAGGATCTTTTCTCGGCAGCCATCAAAGGTTTGATGCTCGAGTCGAATGCTATAATCAGTGCAGATTTGGTTGGCCTTTGTCGCGATATCTTCATATATCTTTGCGACAGGGATCCTGCTCCTAGACAGGTGCTTATCCTGGAATTTATTTTAGATATTCAGGATCTAGTGATAATGCATCTAGTGTGGCAGTTGGATCAGAAATGTGATGTTTTCCCCCGCATCTGTCCCCAGGTTCTACTCTCTCTTCCATGCATTTCACCTCTCGATTTGGCTGCTTTTGAGGAAGCTTTGACCAAGACATTAAGTCCAAAGGAACAGAAGCAGCTCATGAGGAGTTTACTCATGGTAGCTACTGGGAACAAGTTGAAGGCTCTTGCTGCCCAGAAAACTGTAAATATCATCACAAACGTTACAGGTAAAGTGTCAGACCATATAGGTTTCTGCCTGATAATTTGTGACTGGTGTGATATGATCATTGACCCGTGTCTTCCGACTTCCAGCAAGGCCTCGTAGCTCAGTAACTGCTGCCACAGAGGCAAGAATCGACGATGGAGAGCCCGTGGGTCTGGCAGCTATAATGTGAAGCGTTTTGATAAGGTCCTGGTGGAGCAGTATGTACAGCAAAATCACACAGTTGTAACAGGAGAAAGAGGCAGTTAGTAATGACGAGTCAGGATACACCAAGGGTAGGGAAAGAATACTGTTTAGCATAGATGGCTTGAAACACTCCAAGGGGTCCATCAGTTTTTGGAGACACATCCATCCACCTCTTGGTTCTGTGTTTGTTTTGGCGGATTGGTGTTTTTGAAAGAGAGGACCTTAGTAGTAGTTGTGAATGGTAGGTGGGAAGAGCAGCGGGGGAAAATACTGGGTTGTAAACCCATGATTATGAAACAGTAAATGAAGTTATACTCCGGAAAAGTAAGTGGTAGGGTATTTTACACTAATTGTTGGTCAATCATTTTGTACTGCTAAAACCATCTATCGTTTGGGGTTCGGTATTCAATATCTCCGGTCTGGCCGGTACGTACGATAGGATTTGTTAAACATTGGTTGGAACTAGAAACTTGAGTCCAATTGCTTTCCCAAGTTTGAAGCAGCTTTTGGTCTGGTCTATAAAAGATTCTGAAGTTGCGCTTCTTTTCCTAGAGAAGTTAGGATTCTTTGACCTGAGGCAGGCACGCTGAATGCACGTTATACTCAGCGACCGTTGTTCATTTCCTGCTTGACAAGGTTAGAGCGCAACGGGACCGGGAGGACTTGGGCCAGGCGGGCTGTTTGGTTGGCTCTGTATACTCCTCGGCTGTTGGTATGCAGCGCAATGTCAATTGTCTGAAATGTGAAGAGATATTTTGTTGAAACTGAGCTGGTTACACTATGTTTCACCGAGTTTAGACACATTGTTGTTTTGCTTGTTTGCACGATTTTGCAGTTACATTGTATGTTTTTTTTTTTTATTACGTATAAACTAAAAGATTTGTATAAATAAATGCTGTGTGCAATATTGATGCATGATATCCGCCTCTAGCGGCTAGCCTAGCAAAAAAGTGATAACACAATATATAAGTCCGGGCCCCAATCCTCAAATCCTGGCCCCGTCCCCCCTGTTTATAAGATTCCCATAATCTAGATAAAAAAAACTCATTTCTCTCTCACTGCTCTGGGTTTGATTGAGATTAGCTATACCACCAGTAAGAATACAGCAGAACGTCAAATTAGTTACTGCATGCTGATCACAATATCAGCCATTCAAATAAATATCAACTAACAATGCAACTGATTCTATTTACTTATTCATGTCGCTGACTAGCCTTTTGCTTCTACTTCTTGTTCATTAGTCAGTAATGAAAAGCAGCAGAGGAAATGAGAGGGAAAGCAGCAGACTTCATGTCCTATGAGGCGAGCATACGCGTCGGTTTACGGGTGTGGTGGGATGATCTACCAGCTCCACAATCAGATAATGGAAGTCCAATCTCAGATAGAAATTGTCAAGGGCAAAAAAACAGCTTTCTGCTCTGCACAGCAAAACCAGCAGATGGACATAGGTGTTGGAGATGCGTTCGGAGAGTTTCCGAGGGGTTGATGATCAATTGCTGTGGAATGGTTTGGCTTGTGATCAAAATTTTGATCACGCGTCGGTTTACGGGTGTGCTGGGATGATCTACCTATATTTTTTATATTTTACATTTTGGTATCTAAAAATTTTGAAATGGTTATGCTCGGACCTGGACCGGGCCTAGCAAAAGTAACAAATGGGCTCGCATGGCACGACCCAAAAACTAATAGGCCGTACCAAGCACAACACGAAATAAATGGGTCTGAAGCGTGCCCGTGCCGGCCCATCGCCCAGGGCGGACCCGATGCTAGTATAAATAGTAAGTTTACGTAGAGGAGGGACACTAATCTACATCTACACAATAAATAAAAGCCAAATGAGAAAACTTGAAGCCCCATTTCAAATTTCCTGCATCCAGAGTGAAAGTAGGAAGAACATTTTGGTCTTCACAATTAATTTTTTTTATTCATTAAAAATACACTTACTAGGATTCATACCATGATCACTTTAAAGAAAACAAAGATCATAACCAATCACACTAAGTACATTTGTTGTATCTTTTTAAATTAAAAACATATAATAGCAGAGAGGAAAAAACCTTTCCCCCATTTCAAATTCTCTGTTCCAGGAGCGTTTGTAGGAAGGGTAGAATAGGGAGTGTCAATTTTTTTCTCTTTCCTCTGTGGAACAGACCAACTTGCCGTACACATGCGGATTTAAACGGGTCCAGGAGTATCAATTTTTTTCTTTAAGCCCTTTTATTTCTCCGTGGTGATAAAATATATATGAAAAGCAAAAACAATACTCCTTTTTATTGCTAAAAATAAAAAAATTTAACAATAAACTAATGCATGGTATCTATGGGCTAACTGCTAACCATAAAATAAAAGAGTTGAATGGGCCTGACCTACACGGGATTTGGCCATCAAGTAAAATAAATGAACATAATTGGTTTGCCATTCTAAAACAAGCTATTTTCTCTGGCATAATATATATTATGCTATTATTTTATATCTTAGTGGCTTAAATATAATGCATTTTAAAGTTATTCAATGGTTCAACCTCGACCAACCCAATTAATACAATTTTTATCATTTCACATATATATTATATAATTATTTGATATCATAATGATAAAATTATAGTGTATTTTATAGGGAATCGTTTGGTATTTGTTAGTAAAAAACTAAACAGAATGATCTATTTGGTTATTTTAAACATTAAAACGATTCTAAACATTTTCAGTTCCTTTTGAATTTTTATGGTTTTATTCCCGGATAAGTGATGTGCAAATGGCGAATTGCAGTCATCTCTTTTCTTTCACTATTTTTTATTTTCAAATAAAAAGTTTAAAAGTAAAGAATAATTAGAATTTGGCATGGGTCGGTCAAACATGCTGAATTTCAAGTTTTGGCCCGTTTTGATCAAGTCTTATTTATAATCACATGGTTCTCTGATACCCGATAAAAATCTCAATCCAAACCAGTTTGGCAGGTGAGTCTATGTTTACACCATTTTCTAGGGATACGACAACGGCGGTTCCTATCCCAAATCGTGTTGTTCGTTCTTGATTTCCTTAGATTTTATCATGGCCTAACAAAAACCAGAAATTAGATTTTATCATGGCCTAACAAAAACCAGAAAGCACAATGACGACAAGATGAAAGTTTTATAAAGCAAGTTAATCGACCAACGGGCCGAGTAAAAGCTAGCAACGATTGTGAGATGCTCATTTCCCGAAAACCAACGGGATAGGCGATTTTTTATTCGATTTTCTGGAATTTGGTTTCTATAAAACTTACTCCACCTCATCATATTACCAGAAACAATATTGTTTCACAAGGTAACATGTACTTGATTTTGGTTCATAAGGCCATTTTTTATTCATTGCATCATTCATGTCTCTTTCCTGCTAAAATTCACTATTTTTATCACGTGTTACCCAAAAAAAACTATACAACAATAAGCTATACACCCCATTACATTATCAAATTTCATACCTCACCTTCCTCCGGCCAACTGGCCGGACCCACGCTAGTGAATTGAGAGGTTAAATGTCTAAATATTCACTAGACTATGAGGTCTGTAAATTTGTAGGCTATGATTAGGGGTGGAATTCGGTACGCCGGTAAACAGTTTACCGTTTTACCGAACCGTTTACCGGCGGTAAACGGTATACAGTTTACTGGCGGTATCGGCGGCCGAGCGGCGAATTGGGTGGGTCGGTATACCGAATTCGGTATCGGTAAATATCGACGGTAAATCGGTAATACCGATATCGAACCCCAAAACGAAGTCGTTTTATTTGGCAAAGATTTCAACCCTAGTTCTAAAAAATACCCGCCCAGCACTGCAGCAGCGACCCGCCGCCACCCTTCCTTCTTCGTTTCGAAATCGCAGAGGTAGAGAGAGCAGCCCTGCGCGCAGCCACCTCTCCTCTTCTCCTCTTCGCCGGACGCCGCTCCTTCTGCTGACGACGACGACGGCCCTGATTCCTGAATCCCTCACCCGCTTCCCTTCCCTCGCCAACGCCCTTCCCTCGCCGACGCCGCGACGCGACCAGCACTTCCCAATCCTCCGCGGCTCCGCCACCTTCCGGCTTCCCCACCGACGGCCCTGCTTTCCCGCCGCCACCTTCCCGCTTCCCCGCCGACGGCGACCTGGCCCTGAAACCCTCACCCTCCCTCCCCTCCAATCGGCGACTTGGTCTCCCTTCCCAATCGGCGATTTAAAACCCAGACCTAGTCTCCCTTCCCTCACTAACAGAATTTCGGTTCGGTAAATAGTCAGTAAACCGAACCGAAAAACCGCCCCACTTCGTCCTTTGCGGTAATTCGGTAAACCGGTTTGTAACCGTTTAGCGGTAGTTTGGTAATCGGTAAACCAGTTACAAACCGATATCGGTAAACGGTAAACAGTTTGGCCACCCTCGGTATACCGAAACCGGTAAATTCGGTAAACGATTTACCGACCGATTCCCACCCCTGATGGACCTGGCTCAATCTGCTCTCGAATCAAGTTGGATGGTAGTATAGACCGGATCAAATATAAAGGGAAAGAAGATAATCTAGGTCCGACTTGAGGATATTTGGTTGTAGAGCTCTAATTGAACATTTTTTTTCTCTTTACTTTTTCCTTTTGCCTTTTTTATAATGAAGTTGCCAAAAGGATTTAGATTCTCTTGTTACAAAGTCACAAATGAAAAATGAACTGCGACAAGAAAAAGAAGGAAAAAAGCTGAGGAGCTGCATATGTTGGCTGTAGGCATAATTCAATGTGTTCCAGAATCAAATTAGGTCGTAATAGTATCGAGCCAAATGCAAATTTGAATGAGAACTAGAGTCCAATGTGACGTACATTGATTCAGTTCAGCACCTTCCTATGCAGATTTGTTTTGTTCTTTCCTCAATATTCTTAAGAGAACCCATAAACTAGAAACAACATCCAATTCCATCATTTCACCTATATGTAGTAGCCATGGGCTAAAGCTGGCTCAGGAACCTGCTGCTTGACTGAAATTTGGTTCTACAAAAATCAGTTCATTCCAACTAATAATGGCAATGGTTGTTGTGTATGTAAGGATGCATGGAAACTTACTGCAATGACTGAAATTTGGTTCATACAGAAGAGCCTACAACATAACTTGCATCCATTCAGAATCAAAAAGCTCTACCCTCTCCCTAAACTCACCGCAATCAAATATCATAAGCGTTGAAACGCCAAATTCCTTCACTCTCTCTGCTTGCAATGGCTCCCCTGAAATATATTGCCTCTTTATTCTTCTACATGTTGCTTCCTTTTTCCTCTATATCCTCATTAATATCCATATCCTGCAACAAGCAAAAACCATACCGAGATTTAAGTACGGGTAACTACTTAAGCAAGCAATTTGCTTCCAAAACAAATCAATGAATGGGTAGAAAGTTCAGGGAAAATTGTGCAGCCTCTAACCTGAATTGTCCATGGGGTTCCCGGCAACCACTGGCTCGGGTTCCTTGATCTCGACCACTACACAGTCAGACATCAAAAATGTCTTTGCCACGGAGGAGGCATGCTCCAGGCAGCACCTCACCACCTTGGTTGGATCAATGATTCCAGCCGCCATTAGATCCTCATACTTCCCGGTTGCAGCGTTGTACCCGTACTTAGGATTATCACTCGATAGTACCTTTATTATATTTTATTGCACACATGCATACACAAACATCAGCATTTTGCTCAATTTTCCTGGTGTCTCAGAACTCGCAGCAAAAAAAAAAAAAAAAAAAAAATAATAATAATAATAATAATAAATAAATAAAGGGACGACATAGTTCTACATACCTTCTCGCTCACTACACTGCCGTTCACTCCTGCATTCTTGGCAATTAGTTTCAACGGATAACTCAGAGCTCTCTTTACAATATCAGCACCAACCTACAGGACAAAGGAAACACCCACGATTCAGCCATATTGCAAACTTACATGTACAAGATGATCAGCACTAACCAAACCAAATGTTTTACCTTTTCTTCGTCATTTTCAAGACTGTCCTTAATAGCATCTACTTTTGATGCTAGTCTGAGCAAAGTGCAACCACCACCAACTACGATACCTTCCTCCACTGCTGCCTGAAATATAGTTTCCACAGCAACACATTATAGTAAATTTAACTGTTAAACTAGTTAGTTGATAGACTGTGGAGAGTGGAAGCACTATCGGTGTTAAAGACAGGATACCTTAGTTGCATTCAAAGCATCTTCAACTCTCAATTTTTTCTCTTTCAGCTCCGTCTCAGTTTGTGCCCCAACCTAACCAGTACAAGCATTTTCTAATTATTACAGCAAAAAGGAGCAGCTTCCATGCAGAACTAAAATTTAACGAGTTGCAATGATTCAGCTTACACACCCAAAGTAAAATAATATAATTGACTGTTTACCTGGATCACAGCAACACCACCAGACAGCTTTGCAATTCTCTCATTGAGTTTCTCCCTCTCGTAATCTTGGTCTGCAGCCTGCAACCAATTAATCTCTCAAGTAATTAGAGAACAGATCCTCTGACACATCTCCAAAACAGCATTTAGAGAAGCTGGTAGGACCAAGAACAAACCTCAATGAGGTTTCTAATTTGTGCAACTCTCTTGTTTACTGCTTCCTGGGTACTCCCGTCGCCAACAATTGTCGTAGTATCCTTTGTTAGGACGATTTTCGAAGCAGTTCCTAGCACCTCCCTGCCAACTTTGTCCAATGATAGACCCACCTCCTCTCTGATAACAGTTCCTGAAAAATGGAATAGACGCTTCCTCAGAATCATTGGCAAAATGACAGCTTTAACAAGAAGAATCACACAGCAACTAACACTGAGGACTTGAAACTGACCTCCTGTAAGAATAGCAATGTCATCAAGATACTGGCTCTTCCTCTCTCCAAACCCAGGAGCTTTCAGAGCAGCAATCTTCAGTGCCCCTCTAAGCTTGTTCACAACAAGCGTTGCAAGAGCTTCCTGTTCAATATCTTCAGCAACTATCACGATGGGGAATCCACTTCTAATTGCATCTTCCAGGACGCTAACAAGATCCCTTGCGTTGCTTATCTTTTTATCAACAAGAAGCAGCTGCAGCAGCCCAAAAGAACTCAAATTTTAACATTATAATATTCAACCACATACAGATTTTTATACACTGCTCAAGCAATCGTAAACTTCATACCTTGCAGTTATCAAATTCAACCGTCATTTTCTCACTATCGGTAACGAAGTAAGGTGAGATGTAACCACGGTCGAACTGCATTCCCTCCACAACGTAAAGGTTGTTCTCTGCACTTTTACCCTCTTCCAAAGTCACAACACCCTTTCGACCAACTTTGCTCATTGCTTCAGCAATCATATTCCCTATTTCATAATTGTTTCCAGCACTAACTGCAGCAACATCAGCGAGTTCACTGTCTTCAACCTGAAATCGTCATTTCCTGTGATTAGTTGAACACTGACAAATTAGTCATCAAACTATTGTGTACACCATCTGCATTACCTCCTTCGAAATTGACTTAAGTTCTTTGACAAGAGCCCTGGTTGTCTTCTCAATGCCACGAGTAATTAGAACAGGGTTTGCACCAGCTGCCACAACCTGGAAAAGGAAAGAGCACCAACATAAGTCCAGAAGCTAGATTGAAAGAGAAAATCCGGCACCCGATAAACCCATACAGCTACCTTAACGCCTTCAGCGATAAGGCCTTGTGCAAGGACAACCGATGTCGTAGTGCCATCACCAGCCAAGTCATTAGTTTTGGCAGCAGCCTGTCGTACCAACTTGGCACCAATGTTCTCAACCGGATCCTCCAATTCAACCTGGAAACTTAGAGTGAAAGAGTCAATTCTCAAGCTAATATACCTTAGAAAGGCCATTTGAGAACAACAAAGACAATCGATTTGAGAAGTAAATAGCTAACCTCCTTAGCAACAGTTACACCATCATTGACGATTTTCGGGGATCCATACTTGCTTTCAAGAACGACATTACGGCCCTTAGGCCCCAGTGTTACTCCAACAAGGTCGGCAAGCTTGTTCACACCAGTCTGCAGCTTCTTAATCGCTGAGCCATCTTTGTTGAAATGCAACTCCTTGGCCGCCTTACAAGTCATTGGCAAGCGTGAATTCCTCAAAACAACGTTCTGCCTTCTTCTCCCGAATGAGCTTCCAGAAACTGAAGCAAGTGAAGACAGCTTGTTCGATGGACACGCAGCTAGTCTCTTATCCATAGCAGGGGCGGCCAAGGATCCAACAGAGGACATGGTGGTGAAGGTTGAAGCCATCTTATCTGCAACAGCAGCAGATAACATTGAGAAACTATAGGTAAAACTAAACAATGTGAACCGGTATAGAAAATGGATAAATGGGAAGCGGGTATTTGAAGGAAAAACGAACAAAAAACCCAAAAAGATTGCAACTGAGAAAATCCCCCATTTCAGCAAAGAACATAAACCAAGCAACACTTACTGGAAACCCAGAGCAGAGAGGGAAGGAGCTAGAAGGTTACCCGGAAGCAGTGAAAGGAAGGCGAGGCCGGAAGAAGGGGATTAGGGTTTTAGAGCGGGCGGAGAGATGTATGGATAAGATGGGTTAATGGAGTTCTGTGTTATTTTTGTCCTTTTGAAGGGAGTTGCTAGCAACTTGGCAAGGAATTGGTAGTCGCTGCAGTCTGCACTCTAGAAGGACCTGGTATGTTCTCTCGAAATGTCAAAAATAGTCACTGGACTATGGAGGTTGTAACAAAATGAATACCAAACTAAAGGGTTAATTGCATGGTTGGTCACTGAGATTACAAAAAACGTTCATGTTTGGTCACTCAAAATATTTAAATTCATTTTCGGTCATTAACTTTACATAAACCGTTCATTTATGGTCACTCTCCGTTAGTTGCCGTCCAACGCCGTTAACGGCGTCCGTTAAGTGATGACGTGGCTGACGGATTCGCCTAATCATCACCTTTTAACCCGAAAATTGACTGACCCGACCCGCCACGTCATTTAAACCCTCCATGTCAGCTAAACCTAACCAAACCAGACCAACCCCGACCCGACCCAACCCACCAACCCATCTATCTTAATGAAAATAGAGCATCTACTCGTCGGCGGCAGCATGTTGTGGATGTTGGGCATCACGCCGCTGTTAGCGATGGTGACGGATCACTCCTCTTAAAAATAAAACAAAAAATTGATGAAGACCGAATCACTCCTTCTCTGCTTAATTTCCAGCTCTCCTTTCCTCCATCGGGCGGAGGTTTTCTGTGTTCGAGGCGAAAACGTAGGGTTTTGGGAGACCGAATCGCACCCAAACTTCCAAATTCTCGAATTCCCATCTCAACTTCTCCGATGGTCGGAAGAGGAAAAGCGTTTGGCTCCGTCAAGGACAAGAAGAGCACCACCAGGAGCACCAAAGCCGGCCTGCAGTTCCCCGTCGGCCGCGTCGCTTGCTTCTGGAAGACCGGCAAGTACGCTGAGCGCGTTGGTGCCGGAGCTCCCATCTACCTTGCCGCCGTCCTCGAGTACCTCGCTGCCGAGGTAATTTCCCCACTCGCTCCTCTTCTCAATTCGAATCGCTGAGAATTCTCAGATCTAGAACCTAACCGTCGTTGCTTCGGTGATTTTTTCTCTCTCTCAAGGTTCTGGAATTGGCTGGAAACGCGGCAAGAGATAACAAGAAGACGAGAGTCGTCCCGAGACACGTGCAGTTGGCGGTGAGGAACGACGAGGAGTTGAGCAAGCTGCTTGGATCTGTCATAGGGATGGCAATGGGTCGGGTCGGGGACGGATAGTGCATATCCGTTACCCTACCCAAAGTAGTTCGGGTTTTACCCATACCCATACCCACATATGAAACGGGTAGAAAATTAAAACCATGCCCATACCCGTGCGGGTTTCGGGTATCCACGGTTATCCATGGGTAATGATTTCTCTTCATAACTCCAACTAATATATTAACATTCACACGTATTCTCACATTACGCAAGAGGAAAAGTATGACAATAATTCACTAGAATGAAGAAAATTAATTAAAACAACACAATTTCATGAAAATATTATATTTATATGCTAAATATAAAATATGTTAGAGAAAAATAATGACTATTTCTAGACAAAATACATATGTATGTGTATAATCGTGCGGGTTCGGGTTGGATATTGAGAAACCCATGCCCACCCATTTACCCGCAATATTTGGGTTCGGGTTTTACCCGTACCCACTAAATGTACTTCGGGTTCGGGTTTTACCCTACCCGATTAGGCCGGGTTCGGACGGATAACCACGGTTACGGATATTTTTGCCATCCCTAATCTGTCATCATTTGAATTCCCCTTCCCATCGTGTTCCCCACTTCGATTTCTCAAAAGGGGGAAACCCGTACAAAGTTTCCGATTCTGGATTGTTTTCGTTTTTGATTTCTGGAACAAACCTAATTCGTGACTGCGATTGAAAGAAGAAGAAAGGGGAGAAGGGAGGAAAGGAAAGGAAATGGTGGGAAACATTGAAACAACGGGGAGTCCCGATAATCATCATCATAAGCAGAATGGGAACTCACCAACTCACCAATCAACCAACGGCGCCAATTCCGGGCATGAAGAGAAGCTCGACGAGCTGCGGCGTCTACTGGGCAAAGCCGACGTCGACCCTCTCCGTATCGTCGGTGTCGGCGCCGATGCCTGGGGGAGCGTCTTCGCCGCCCTTCTACAAGACAGCTACGGCCAATTCCGGGACAAGATCCAGATCCGGATATGGCGTAGGGCGGGTCGGGCGGTGGACCGGTCCACGGCGGAGCACCTCTTCGAGGTCATCAATTCCAGGGAAGACGTGTTCCGGCGAGAGATAACAAGAAGACGAGAGTCGTCCCGAGACATGTGTAGTTGGCGGTGAGGAACGACGAGGAGTTGAGCAAGCTTCTTGGATCCGTCACCATCGCTAACAACAGCGTGATGCCCAACATCCACAACATGCTGCCTCCGACGAGTACATGCTCTGTTTTCATTAAGATAGGTGGGTTGGGTCTGGTCTGGTTTGGTTAGGTTTAGCTGACATGGAGGGTTTAAATGACGTGGTGGGTCGGGTCAGTCAATTTTCGGGTTAAAAGGTGCTGATTAGGCGAATCCGTCAGCCACGTTATCACTTAACGGACGCCGTTAACGGCGTTGGACGACAGCTAACGGAGAGTGACCATAAATGAACGGTTTTTGTAAAGTTAATGACCAAAAATGGATTTAAATATTTCGAGTGACCAAACATGAACGTTTTTTGTAATCTTAGTGACCAACCATGCAATTAAACCCCAAACTAAAGATCTAAACAAAATGAAGGGGTTGTATGGAATTGGAATGAGACATGAGAGAGGTTACTTATGGAGAGATTTTGCGGCCTGATATTTTTTTTGTCTTAGATAGTTTGTTACAATGCATTGGAAATATAAAGGCGGTAGTCAACCAACTGGGACGCTACCGATGCAAGGGCCGTTTGTGCCACGCGATGGGCAGCCCTGTTAGTACTACGAGGAGTAAAAACAAATGAAACAAATGCAAAAGAGGACTTCATTACGCGACTTCTTCGAGTACAACACCTCCTCGATCATGGTTGACATCATCCTCCATCGCTCGGTGTAAGACCAATTGTGAATCCCCACAAAAACAAACAGAAGAATGACCACAGTGTAAGCTCCATATCATTGCATCCCTTAATGCTAATAGTTCAAGCAGAAATGGGTCCGAGAGCCCATCGTAGTACTTATCGTATGCACAGACAACCGATCGATCCCTAGTGAAACCGACAAATCTAATGCTGCCGCCTACACCCTTCCTTGTTGCCCCATCAAACCAAATAAGGAGACCGCCTGGTGGGCAAGTAGGAGGTGGAGGAGGGAGACGAGGAGCTCTCGCAGACTAGGGTTGAGAGGTCGGAGCTGCAGTAGCTTCTCTCCATTCATCAACCTGGTTTGTAAATTGACGGCGCAAAGGCCCAGACAAATACTGAATGTTGTCGTACGTGGTCCATCACCTACCTTTCCAGACCCTCCAAACAAGAAACACCACTTATGCCATGTCGAGTTTGGATAGCTTCATAGAAAAAACAAATTGTGCCAGGCCAGGTCATTGTCAACAGCAGCCATGGCTGATCGGATGTGGTCTTTTCCAGCTAGTGCCCATATCCCTCGAGCGATCCTGCAATCAAAGAAGCAATGAGAAATGGTTTTTGCAGCTCTTGCGGCCTGATATTGGTTTCGAGAGAAATTTCAAAAGAGATTACATGAAGAATTTTGAACCCTCCTTAAAAAATATATAGCTTATTACCCGGTCCTTTAGCCGGATGTAGTCTTCAAAATTGGTATAATGAATTTATGATTCTAACTGATACTATCAATGAGCATGTATGCTACGATGGTAGGTAAACAATACAATAATAATATGATGGAAAGTCATTATCTCATTGCATTACAAAAGAAACAGTAAAATATAAACACTATAATGGACAATCCAAACAAAATCATTAGCCCTAAATCTAGCCACTATTGCCAAGCACCCTGATGCCCCTAGAGTGAACATGAAAAAACCAAAGAAACGCTTACATGGCTCCAATTCCAGATGGTGAAAATGGAAACCACCAAGAGATTTCATAAAAAAACCTCAATCTTGATTTCCCTTAGACCAAAAACCACATTGACACCAAAGGCGATGAATTCCTCACTGAGAAAACCAAAACCAGCAATATCCAAATCAAGTCGATGGGATGCAATCTGTTGTAGAAATCTCATATACAAACAAAAGAAACACACAAGCAAAATATGTCTGGAAACACCAACAGATAACAACTTTTGTCAATGCCCCTACCAATGTGAAATCCTACAAAATCACTCCTCACTTTGCGACACTAAACACACAAATGACTTACAACTCTGTACTTTCTATCTCTTCGATCTGTATAAGTCAATCGTCGTGTAATCTCTCTGTTATCATGATTCTTATCCTTCTCGACAACAAACACATTGATTGGTTCTCTATTACTCCTTCGTGGCGGCTACATGACATTTTGTATCAGGACACATTAATCGAAATGACCATTCTTTGCTGCAATTTATGGTTTGAGGTAATATCACTTCATTCATAATACGTATTTACATGAAATATAAGAAATTGTAAGTATAATAGCCTTGTAAAATTTAGAGAACAAATGGTGATTCCTCTCTTATCCTCGGTGGCTTCGTGAACAAATGGTCTTTTGTATACATTGTTTCTGCCGTACCCATTTTTGCATCGCAACTCCAAGAGCGAACTTGTTGGGGCTCTCCTCTAGGTAAACGACTTGTATCAACATCAGGCATGACAACAAAATTTGCTTTGGTTGAGATACTATTAGGATCTTGTGTTGCTCTGAAGAAGCCTAAAACATTTCTCAGGCCTCATCAACCCCAAATCAATTTGACGTGGGTCATTGCTCTCTTATCATCTAAATTAAAGAAGAAGCTCAGGTTAGTCTCTTTCATAGCTTAACTTGATAATTTCTTAGAGGAGATACAATAACGATTCACAATTCCAGAATAAACAACTCATATAATATAACTTTTACAAACAACACTAATGAAGCACCCAAAATACATTATGTACATGTTTCCTACGAGGGTGTGCATGTGCAGATTAAGAAAAATAGAAGGATTAAAGAGGGAGCATACTTGGCATGCAATTTGATGAGCAAAATCCTGTCAATAAATTCCAGGTGGAGATGTCCAATTGGTCAGGTCTAAACGTGTGTATATTTCAACATGCTATACTAAAAATTAAACACAAAGAGTTCGATTAATCCTTCCCATGACAACATATGCTCACCATGTATTTATTCCTTGCAGAGAGAAGAATATCAAACCACCTTGTGGCTTGTATCTACTCCAATTATGACTATACCTCGTGCCTTTTATGTTGTAGTAATTAGAACTCCACTTTTAAATCTGGAAGCAAGTGACCACTATCACGAAAGATCATATTCTAAATGCTTATCAGCAATCATGAGGTCATTTCACTAAAAAGAAACCATGTTTTATATGTTGAAGATCAATATTATAGTTTTAATAGTTCAATTGCAACGAACTCAGCTCTTCCATATAATATTTGTGTAAAAGTGGTATGATTGAAGCTATTCTCTATGTTAACACTAATCAGAAATAGTTTTTGTTTATTGTAATCTAAACACAAAAATATTTCAAATCAGGAAAATGATGATACTTAAAAGGAGTTTCATAACAAAAGCAACAAAAAGTATAGCTATATATCTTTAATCAACTCAAAAGTCAACCTAGAAGATCAACCAAATGAACTGATGGTTAAGAGCACATTACTGTCAAATAAACTAAATAACCCACCAGTCACCTCTCCAAGTAAGAATACTGAAGCTTTCCATATTTATCCCTCCAAAATTGCTCTGGCGTAACAATATAGGGGAGGAGGTTAGACGGTTGTCGAGTCCGGTGGGAAGGTTTGGAGAGTGCGATGGCTGAGCGTTTAGTGGGTCGTGACACTATCTAGACCCATTTACATTAATTGCACTTTTTATCCGTATTCGACACACCAATATCACTCAATCTTTCCATATTTATTGTAATCTAAACACAAAAATATTTCAAATCAGGAAAATGATGATACTTAAAAGGAGTTTCATAACAAAAGCAACAAAAAGTATAGCTATATATCTTTAATCAACTCAAAAGTCAACCTAGAAGATCAACCAAATGAACTGATGGTTAAGAGCACATTACTGTCAAATAAACTAAATAACCCACCAGTCACCTCTCCAAGTAAGAATACTGAAGCTTTCCATATTTATCCCTCCAAAATTGCTCTGGCGTAACAATATAGGGGAGGAGGTTAGACGGTTGTCGAGTCCGGTGGGAAGGTTTGGAGAGTGCGATGGCTGAGCGTTTAGTGGGTCGTGACACTATCTAGACCCATTTACATTAATTGCACTTTTTATCCGTATTCGACACACCAATATCACTCAATCTTTCCATATTTACCCCTCTTAAAGACACATGTGCCACATATTCACTCAAAACTTCTGTGTTAAAAAATATTGTTGTTTTATGGTAGTTATAAAATTGAAGTCCTTGGCATCGCTTCTACACATTCAATATTGCAATTCGATATGCACTATTTGCCCTAATGACAATAAGGTTGCGATTTTAGAATTATTCTCCTTTTATAAGGGAGGAGTTACGGTGCTAATTGTACAATAGTTAGCACCATCCTAACCAAGGAAAAAACTACTACTAGTTTGAATTAGTAGTGATTTAGCTTAGATGTTGTATTGATTTTATAATAATCCGTAGTGATTTCGTTATTTTTAGTAGCTTTTTTTGCTAGTTATCACGGTGCTAACCCCTATAAGGGTTAGCACCTAATCCCATCCCCTTTTATAAGATAAACAAAAATAGAATTAATTATTAAACTCAAATTAAATAATCAAAATATGAAAATAGAAGTATCAAATAACACAAGATATTTACGAGAGAGTTAGTGGGTTAGCTAACCGCGGTGAAAAATTCCTATGATTTTTCAGATTTAAACTTCTTGTATGTTTTTACTCTAAAAAGATCAAACAAATTTGTTTAGTTTAACTGGCTATGTTTCTTGTCTTTTTTCAAAGAGACCACATTTTAAATCCCATCAGTAATGAATTTTTCCCCTGTAAATAAGAAAATAATAAATGCATGTGAAGACCAAAGTACCCCTGCTACTTTCTCTATGGGTGTATGGATTTTGTAACGGGGGACATACCTTTCCCATTTAACTACTATATTAGGTGTAGCAAAAATAAGGGCGCTGGTTGAGTATTTGGTGGGTCGGCCACTATTTGGGTTCGTTTACATTAGTAGCGCATTTTTCATTCGCATTTGAGAAACCAACAACACTCAATCTTTCCATATTTACCCCTCTAAAAATTGCTTTGGGGTAAATAGAGGTGGGGGAGGTTAGCCGGTTGTTGAGTCTCATAGAAAGTTTGGAGAGACGACGATGATTGGGCGTTTAGTTGGACAGGGCACTATTTGGGTCCGTTTACATTAGCAGTGCATTTTCTATCCGCGTTTGGCAAACCAACATCACTCAACCTTTCTATATTTACCCCTCTCTTAAAGACACATGTGCCCCATATTCACTCAAATATTTTGTATTAAAAAATATCGTTGTTTTATTGTAGTTATAAAAATTAAGTCTATGTAAAGAATTCTACATTGCTTCTGCACATTCAAGAGTGCAATTTGATATGCAATATTTGAACCAATGACATTTGAGTTGTGATTTAAAATTAGCCTCCTTTTATAAAATAAATAGAAATTAAATTAATTGTTAAACTTGAATTAGAATAAACAAAATATGAAATTAGAAGTATCAAATACAAAAAAAAATTCGTGGTAGAGTTAGTTGGTTAGCTAACTGCGGTAGAAAAGTCCTATGATTTTCAGTTTTAATCTTCATGTATGTTTTTAACTTGAAAATACTAAACAAATATGTTTAGTGTATCTGATTATGTTTCTTATTTTTGTTAAAAAAACCACGGTTCAAATCCCATTAATGGTGTATTTTTTCTATAAATTAGAAAATAATAAATGATTGTGAAGATAAATCTACCTTTCCTACTTTCGCTCTAGATGTAGGTAATTTGAAATGTGGGTTCAAGTTTTCCCATTTGGCTTTTATATAATTTATAGATAAATAGACTAAAGAAGTTAGGTTACAAAATATAAAGATGTAGGACACTATCAGAGCTTTACATGTCACTCTAAGAGCATCCCAATCTAGGAAGTTGGTGGAAAAGACTCGAGAAGGAGTAGATCAACTGATAATGTCCGGGTAAAATCGTTTGTTTCAGTAAGTTTAGCGCGAAAAATTTAAAAAGTTAGTGCGTTAAACAGAAGTTCAGTATTTTATTGATAATGTGAGAGTCAATAAATAAAATAATTTGTTATTTAATTAAACCTTTCAAGAAAATAGTAGCTATTTTGTTTTATTGCAAGTTTGATCACTGAGATTACTAAAAAGTTTCACGTTTGCCACTGAAAATATTTTATTTCATTCTTGGTCACTAAGATTAGTTCAATAGTTGAAGTTTTGTCATTGACCGTTATCTTTCGTCAGTCTCCATTAAAAGGATAGTTTTTTTTTCCTGACATGGCTAACGGAAATGCCTACTCAGCAAATTTAAACCTAGAAAAATTAAAATTACACCCCCACGTCATAAAAATTCCAATCCATTAGGCAAACAGAAAAGAGAGGCGATTGGTTCCTAAAGCCCATATCTTAAAATGGGTTGGTTTTGACTTTGAGGTGGGAGGAGGGAAGAGGTTTGCTGTCATGCCAACTATTGACAGGGGAAGGAGACAGGGAGAGTCTGGTGAGTCATCAATTAGGTTGGGAAAAAGAGCTAGGATGGGTCTTATGTGCATTTCGTGTAGTTATCAATGCATATAAAATTCAATCAAGTTATAAATCCTCGAAAGGTTTAGGATCGTATTCGACAAGGTCTTCTAATGAATAACTACTCACATCTAACTACTCATATCTCGACTCACAAAAGCAATGAAAATATATATGTTTAGGTGATTTTTTAGTTTGTAAAGGCAAAAAAGTAAAAGCATAAAAGTAAAGATACGTTATTAAGTAGACAAGATCACTCTATATAAACATGCAACTAACTTCTCATTCATATCATGCATTTCAATGAATCATCTATTAAATAACTTTATAAGAAATTTTGGAATATCAATCTCATCGATCTCATAAGTATCATACCAAATCCCATCAATCGAATCACTTTTTCGAGAAATACAAGACATCTAAGTCATACAAGTAAAGAGATTTATTCATTGATAAGAAAAAAGAAAAAACGTGAACAGTGATTGGATTGATGATAAAATAGAATCCTTGGTCGCGAACAGCTTCTATTTAAATATTCCAAAAACCAAGCTTTAGCCACATGCGAGAAGAACAATAGCTAGCTAATGCGTCCTTTCACTTCATGCAATCGACTATGTCATTAAGAACAAAGAAGTAAGGATATCACTTAGTTCAGTGTGGGTCTCTTGAGTCATAGCAAAAGGTCTATATCATTGGCGATTTAAGCAATCAAGAATTGATTGTACACTTGTATGAATGGGTGATCAGTCCTCCCATACACACATAGGTAATTGAGATATCACAAATGAAGTAGTTTCTTAACATCTTAAATGATATTATAAACAATACATATAGTAGCAGTCAATAGAATCATAAACATTGAAATAGAAACATCTATTGTGACAATAATATATATCGAAATACTCATACAACCATTGAATATCATAACACAAAATCATGGAATGAAATATTCATATTATAATGAGTTCACATTCCTACACAATCAATTTGAACTAGCTATACACAGAAGAGAAGGAGGGTGCCACCCTCAATGATGACAACATCTTCTTGATTGTGCCCCCTCTAAGCTCTCCACTTGAACAGAGTGCTAATAGATGATTAAAGTGATTTTTCGAAATGTGTCTGCAATTTAGGCTTATCTCTCTATTTATAGTACTGGATACAAGAGGCATTCTAGGGGTTTCTCCTCTAAGTGGGCCTAAATCCTTCCTTGTAAGAGTGGGACACAAATTTCTTTGAATTGAGGGCTAAGCATGAGCTTTTAGGGTCTTCTAGGGCTTGGACCCTTATGGAGGCCAAGTGGTGGTACCCACCGCTTCCTCTTTTCTTCTTGGATTGGGTTGTTTGTGGAACAAACAACATCTCCATGCAATTTGAGCTCCGACTTCAATGCCTAGGAATAGCGTCCACTACTACTGCCGAAGAAAATCCTTCCATATATGTATTGGGAAGAGGAGTTCCTCGAATCAGACTCCTCTTATTCTATGATGGACTCCCTCATGTTGAGTCTAGCTGATCTCCTCAGTAGAGCAACTACCTCCGCTTCTATTTGTGGTGGAATTGATCTTTTGGATCGTCGAGAAGATGATGCAACATCATCCATTTTCTCTTTGTTTCGTCCTAACGCGAGAAAGGGTTCTGCATTTCAGTGTTAGTAAAGATAGCCAAATCAAATCAATATAAAAGGGAACAACCCCACACTTTAGAGTGTGACTTCTTCTATAAGCTGACTATATGATTTCTAAGATATGCATTATTAAGATAGTCTACCGCTGACTTGCTAAAACACAACTTCTAACAATGGCCCAGTGTAACCAATAAAAGATACTGCAATATAGTGGCACAAGTAATAAATATCGAATCCACGGGTCTCTAAGTTACTATTACTCAACTTTAGTTCATTATCTAGCAAACCATATTAAGTTGGAAGAACAATAACTACTCTAACAAACTATAGTTAAAGTAATCTAATACAGGTTGGGAACTCACTTAGGTATGATCCCCCTAGCTCCTCAATTAGATCCAAGTTGTAATTCCTTTTGGTTTCTCTACTATTGATTAGACCGCGAAAGATCTGAAAATAGCTTGGAATCTCTTAAACTGACCAAGCCCTCTTACACAGAATATCCGGCAGGCGACTAACCTTCACCGAGATAGACTACTAAGGCGATTCACACATATCTCCACTACTTGGAACAAATTCCAGTACAAAGCAGTGAATTGACTGACTCTCGCACAATCAATTCACTACTACCAATCGAAGATGCTTTATTGATCTAATCAGATTCTATCTATCATAGGTTAAAGCAGACATCAATAGAACTTGATCGGGATTAAATTGACTCAATAAAACATGCCTCAATTGATTATAATAAAACAATATTGCATTCAAAGGTTCAAACAACAAAGATCCTAACACATGGAACTATGGTTCCTCAAACCCTAAGTGAAGGGAAGTTACTCCATAAAGAAGAGAGAGAATGCATAAATCTGATCTAGATCTTCAATCTCCATCTCCATGTTTGATCCCCGAGCTCCAATGGTAAAACAAATCCTCCAAAATATCTCCAAGAATGATCTCAAATTTCTCTCTCTTTGGGATCCAATTGATCTCTGATTGACTTGAAACTTGCGCCTATGCTTCACTTACGTGCTAGGACCTAAAATATGATAAAGGAACATAACCTAGCGTAAATAGGCCAAAGTAGGATAAATAACAAACTAAACAATCAAGAAATGAGGGGTAAAAACATGTACAAATACAATCTTATCAACCGCATGGCATACTAATCTAATTTCATAAAACGTTTAAGCACATTAATGATAGAAAATATTCAAGCTTATATGGTAGAAATCCGATGAACCATCTACCTTAAGCCATCTATCTTAATCATGCCAACATTGAAGAGCATAAACCATATAATTAGGCAAAGGTGCATTTTAAATAAATGGCACAAGTAAAATGACATTAGCACAAGCAAATGACATTTGATCCAATTAGTTCAACTAAGCATTAAAATCTGTAAAAAAAACTCATTGTTCTACTCATTGAAAATTATAAAAAAATACAGATTCTCACACCATAAAATTTCATAGAATTAGCATAGCTTGACATTTAAAGCTCAAAGTAATTTGAAAACATGCTATGCTTATTTTAAAATTTTTGGCACGACTTTGCTAAAATTCATCACTCCATCCAAACATAAAAATATTTAAAGTTCCATAAGCAACCATATAATCTCATTATTTAAACACACTAGTTATCATCAATCATCTAAAAAGATCAACTGTACCTAAATATGACAGAAAATTGCAAGGTAAAGACCGTCACCTTTAACATGCAATTCTAAACATTAAATTCTCAATTTAAGCTCTAAATTAATGATTCAAGCACATCTTATCTAGAGATCACGGGTACTCACTTACGTTGAAGAATAAATCAGAAACTTGAAGAAAATTGACAAAAAGTTGGCTTTTATAGGGTGAAGGGGAGTGACGGGTATGACCACCACCAGACCGTTGTGATGGCTAGACCCGGTTTTCGTCGTTTTCTTACATTTTTCACGTAACAATACTTGGTTTGTAACTAGTAAATTTTGTATTTCTTTTCTATCAAGACTCTTCCATCACGTCATTATTTTCAAAATATTTCTCCAAATGGGTAACTCAAAATCATAAGCTAAAAATGAAAAATAAAATAGGGAAAGAGAGCATAACTGATTACTTCGTCAATAGTCTTTTCTACTCTATGCATTATCTTCTCTACATGTAAAGTGATATCTCCTCTTGCAACATTGATTCTCACACTAGAGGTTGCAATAAATGGTATCCCAAAAAGGATAGAGTATCCTTCACTAATACTCATGCTGAGTCACCAAATAATGTTGAAAGAATATTCATGGTCCAACTTGGGTATTTAGGCCTCTAAAAATTCCAAGCGCTTACAAGGAGTGTTGTTATTAAGTATGATCTCGATGTTGGAATCGTCCATGTCAGCAATCCAATTCTTTCATAGATTTGCATATGCTGGATGTTGATAATTGCACCAAGATCAACTCGACCTTTCTCCAGACATTTGATGATGCAATGCCATGGATCTTTAATCGTTTCCTGCACTAGGATGAACTATTTATAACCCCATGGGGTTTTTTCTGACAGTAGTCTACTTTTCCTCAATCCTATCATCCTCTTCAAAGAGAATCTCAACCTTCTCCTTCAGATTCTCCATTGAGACTAGTTAACCAATAGTGGCACTGCCACTTCTGCTCCTCCTAAAGTTTCTATTAAATTCTTGAAGAGGGTTTGGTAGTGAGATTCATTTTTTTAGGATCTTCTCCTTATCCTCCCCTTCTTTGTGTGACTTTTGAAAACTTTTGGATACTCCTATTCTTAACCCTCTTCAAAAAGAGGGTTTCCTTATAAGAGACATACTAGATTCAAATACCTCTATATAATATGAAGAATTGTAAAATAAAAAAGATGAGATATGTTCACTTGACATCATACATAGAGTACACATTCATCATTTGTAATTTCCCCTATTGCTTCAGCATGTCACAACTTGATTCCATTACAAGTAACCAACAAGCTGACTACATTGTGTCTTAGTATGAAGTAACCTGTTCATAACAATGAATACCACTGAACTCCTTTTTGAGAAGGTTGTAAATCTTTATAAACCTGTTTAACTGAATAATTCTCCATCTCTTTCTCTTCAATAGCACTAGGGTGTCCTAACAAGTAAAATAGCGAGCCACTTTATCTCTAGTTGTCAACAAGCGTTTCCAAATTCAAGAGCTACAACTTGTAGCAGCAATTTTTTAGAGTCATAGGTTCTTATACTATATCTACAAACCTAGGCAACCCACCAGGACCCCCTCTAATTAAAATATTCCAAATATTCCTAGCTGGACATACCATGTTCCAAGTTCCAAGACATCTTATTTTCAAATCCCCTCCTATTTTGGATTAGCTACTTTTCCCATGCTATGATATCGCTAGTACGAGCTGAGTTCTAATTTATCCGCTCAGGAAATTATTACACTGCCACTAAATTTATTTTATTACTTTAAGAGAAAGCAATAAAATGTCCATCCCTAATGGAACCATGCTACTTGTTTGAGTCTAGCTGGGGTAGGAGGTATACACGAGTAAAGTGGGGGCACGAATAATCAGGAATATGAGAGAGGATGATCTAATTAATCTTACAGAGAGATTTCATTACAAGGTAAAAAAGGATTCAGAAATCGGCATTGTTATGAGAACCGAACTGGATCAATAGTCGGGCCAGTAGAACCGCCAACCCAGTTACGATAGCGGTCTGGTTCATTGCTTGAACGGTTACTGTTGGACCAACGATTTTTTACGGTTCAACATAAAATCATATGAACCAACACGGTTTAACTGGTCCCTAGGTTCACTATTTTAACAAAATAAAATGCTTTAACATAAACTAAGACCATCAAATCATAATTATTAATTTTGTATATGCTTTCTCAACCTTATTGTCGACTTTACGTTATCTACTACCGACTAGAACTGTAATTTTAATTTGAATTAAAAATATGAAGTTTCTTTTGTGAGATGGTTGGAATGATTTATTCGATATTTTGGTGATGATATGAATTTGAACTTGTTTCTGGTCAATGATAATTTCATTCTTAAATTAGTGTAATATACAAGTCTTATATGTTATATATCATGAACGGTTTTATCAACGGTTCACCAACGGTTTTGTAATGGTTAACCGCTGAATCCTAAACCACTAACTTTTCCGGTTCAGCCTCCGGTTCGGTTCTCAAAATAGAGGAAATCGGTCCCCTGCCTTTCGCAGTTAATGCTCTAGTTATAGCTTTCATTGTTGCAGGTTAGCATTAATTGTGATGTGATGTTGTGTCAGAGGCCTTGAGAAGCGCAACAGCTCTCTTCGTGCCTTGATACTGGCCCGTAGCTAGAATGTCCTAACGTGCTAGAACTCGGATATATCGCTAACAATTTCCCCAATAGAAGGTTGCTTGCAACAACCTCTTGTTCCTTATGGTGCATTTCTGTAGGTCGAGTTGAGCGCTCATTGCATGCCCATTTTTGGTTGCGCTGGAGATGTTGGCATGTGATGCATCTTGAGATAGCTTTCTTGGCTAGCAAGTGATGCCAGTGTGGGTTGGCCCCAAGGTGGCATCATACAGGACCGTGATATGATGATGATTGTGGCGGTCGCGTGCGAACCATATGTCATCACAAACACATTAGTCTTGCAACCAGGACACGTGAAGGTTTCTCGGCCTTTCTTTGGGCAATAAGTTTGAACTTCAAATTGTTGATTTGGCGATGTTGATGTTTTCAAAGCGGCAAATGTAACGAATGGGTTTCCCACATCGAGTTAATCGCTTTCCCATTCACTTCTTCAACATATCTTTTCTCATGTCCTGTTGCTCTTTTCTTTAGATCTTGATTCCTCACCTTTGTTTTGGACCATTATTATATGAATAGTGTTTTCCTTCTGCGATGGCTGCTAAAAAGGTGGTGGAGACGATGGCCGCCTCTAACGGAGAAGGTAATCAACTGAGCTCTCACCTCTACTAGTCTGCTATATTTTTTAATTTCTCTGGTTTGGATGCCGATGAGCCTCTGTTCGACGACGAAGGAAACTCACAATGTCGTCGTTCAATCCCGGCAGGCATAGTGTTCTTCTTTGCATCTCGTCTAACGAATAGGTCAACCAACATGAAGGTAAGGTGTTGACGGAATTGGCATCGACTGAGCGTCAAAGTGACGCGCTGGGCTTTTTGACTTCTCGTGGTAGCATGACAAGCGGAACTGGACGCTCTCGGAGTTCATCTATAGATATCGTTGACTCGGGTCAGGATCTTCGGATGGTATGATGGTGTAGAGTGAACAAGTGAGGAGATGAGTATAATGGGTGTTTATAGCTTGAATGCACAGTACGACATTATTGAGTGGGCCGATATGTTTGCTCCTGAAGCGGCGCCGAATGATAAGCTAATGTGTGGGCCTGATCACTCCTCTATTCTTAGTCGGTCTGACATGGAGGCATATATATGCAGATTAGGGTTGTCTACTAACTGGCAGTACGCAACGTTGTCTAAGCACAACCGCAATGGGAACTACTCCCCTTGGTGGTTTGTCGTGTATAATGAGTACTACGAATGGGTCTAAAATTCCCACTTGAACCACTATTGTGCACCATCTAGCGCGTTCTGCGGTGCTCGCTTAGGCGGTTGTCTCCATCTATGATTCTCCATTTTTGTGTGTTCTGCCTTTTTTTCCGCGACACAAAGTTTAGCTCTGCTACGGCCTTTTTGGTATCTTTATAAGAATAAAGTGTCTAAGAAAGCCAACTGCATAGTCGTTAAGTGCCGATATTGCCACACCGACAAATACGTCTATGGCTCAGCGAAGTTGGACAACCCATGGTTTACTAGGTTTTTCTACATTAAATCCATGTCGGGTGAGTGGTTTGTAGAGCACGCTGAGATTCCATATTCCTTGGCGGTCGATGATATCAACCGCTTCAAATATTGAAACCAGCCATGATGAGGGCATAAACACCGACTACGAGGCACTATTGAATGAACATTCCAATCTCTACAACAAGAGTGCTAGCGCGCCATTGTTGGCAGCACTATTTATAGATGGTTAGTGTTTTTCTGCAATTTATTTGTGTTATTGTATTAATCGTCTTCTTAAGGCTCTTTGTTGTAGGTTTCGATTACTCGAACGATGGCAAGTATGATGACAGTGCTTGACGCACCCAAGGTCACCAAAATGACAAAAGTCAAGGTGAACGTAAGTGGCCTGCTGTCATATAGGCAGCTAGAGCAGTCGCAAAGGTTGCCAAGTTGACTACCGCAGGTGGACAGAAACACATGAAGCCCCCGCGCAGTGTCAAGGCGAGGAGGGGGAGTTCCACTAGTACAAGTTCTGGGGCGGCAACTGGCAAGGTTGTTGTAAGTGGAGCTATGGGGTGGTCAACACAACATACGCTAACCGGGATGGGTATCTTCCTAGACATTCTGCATACGGGTGCTACACTCTTGCTTACCGCTGTGCAAAACACTCTCTGGGTTGTAGATAGGGCCCTGATAGTGCCCCCAAATGGAGAGGAGTGATACGTTTGCGGATCTCACACAAACTCAATTTGTGGTGATATATTCTCTCTTTTCACATTTCTTCTTGTTTCTATTCATCTTTACAAATTTAAGTTGTTTGGTTAAGAATAGAGTTTGCTGGCTACTTTCTGCGCTCAGCAGTAAAGCGCAGAGCTTTTGGGCCAAGTATCAAGTGAATCGACTCAGCCCATCAAACGGGATGGCTAGTTGTAAGTCGATGAGCAGGGATATACATACCTTTTGCAGAAATGCAACAACATGCTGCTTCGCATGGGGGAGTTAGAGATCAAGCTAAGTGATGCTCTGGCAACGGAGAAGGCTCTCACTCGATAAGAGGCCATAGATTCGATTACGGAGGATGTACGGAAAGAGGTTGCGGAAGAGCTAAAGTGGAAGGATGTGGACCATGCTGCGAAACTTGAGTGCATGCGCTGACTTTGGTGCTGCCAAGGAGGAGCTGGAGAAGAAGCATAGAGTTGACCAGTCTGAATATGTACAGGCTGCCATGGGAAACATGGTGAGGCTACCGAATATCCTAGCCTTTTAAGAAGGTCTTAGCAGACTGTATGTTCCGCACTATTATAGCTGTACGCAAAATGACATGTTCCAATAACTCAGGGATGAGATGGAACACACACATGATGGTAAGACATATCCATTGTTTCTTCATGGAGTCTCGAGCCATTGATGATGACTTGGTGAGGAGACTAAGGACGAATACAATTTTGATGGCTCGGGCGATGCAATTGCAGAGTAGTTGCACGCAGAGTTTCGATTCTTGTTTTGTGTTGCCTTGTTTGCACGCGACTCTCCTTTTAATTTATGTAATGATATATTTTTTTTCATGGTGTTAAGCGGACATCGAGCTATTTGCGTCTTATCATTATTGAGGATATCATATTTGCTGATTAGTGTCTTGTTGCGTTATGCAATCATCGAGCCATTGTGCATCTTGCAAATATCGTGCTAGCTACATTCGTAGGAATGTCGCGCCATCTGCGGCTTATAGTCATTGCATTTAGTATGGCTAATGATGAATGAGCTAGCGACATTTGTAGAAGCATCGAATTGTCCGCCGACGTACAATCATGCGTTTGTTACACTTTACAATGAATGTTCTAGCTGCATTTTACAGAAGCATCGCACCATCTGCGTCTTACAACCATTGCGTTTGGTATATTTAAGACACATGTGCTAGCTGCGTTTACATACTCATCAGGAAGTTGCATTCAATATGCTTCATCAATATTAATTTTTCTTATTACGCTTGTTGGCTTATATCAATGCAGATTTTGCGCATTTCAAGTTCGTGGAATCGGTGTCCCATTCATTTAAGCTAGCTTGAACGTATTGGCGCCGACTACCTCGCGAAATTTATAAGGCCCTTCCCACGTTGATGCCAGTTTAACATGGGTCTTCTCTAGTCGGCAATTACGTTAGAGTATATGGTCTCCTAGGGATAGGTGATGGGGTTGTAGCTTCGCATTGCAGTATTTAGCGACTTCTTCCTTCCTTGTTGCTAGGCGGATCGCCGTCATTTCTCTGCACTCATTCGCCAATCCCAGGTCAACGCGCCTAACTTCATCGTTGTCTGCTTCGTCATACAAATGGACCCTATAGGTTGGTATGTTGGTCTCGATGGGTAAGGTATAACTCCATCCATGCCATAGGTTAGGGCAAATGGGTTCCCCTAGTGGGGTCTTTGTAGGTTATGCGACTTGCCCACAAAACGCTATTGAACTCCTCGACCAGTTTCCCTTTTCTTTCCCTAGGTGGGGTTTTCAAGTCGTGTAGTATGACTTTGTTGGTTGCCTCCGCTTGCCCATTCCCGTGTGGGTATGCGACCGACGCGAAGCACACAATCATACCCACTTGATCTCACATATTTATTACCTTCGCGCAGTTGAACTGCTTACCATAGTGGAACATTAGGGATTGCGAACTGCTGAACCAGTTCATTATGTTTTGTGTTATGAAGCACATGATTTACTGCTTAGTAATTGACACTAATGAATAACGACTATGCTTTGACTTATTTTGTGAAATAATCTATAGTGATAACATTGTATCTCCTCTTGCCTTAGGCGATTGGGAAAGGTGATAGCAAATCAAGCCCCCATTGGGCGAATGGTCATGGACTCAATTTCAGTAGCTGCTCTCCCGATGATACATGATGTTATCAGCTTTTTACGAAGGCCTTTGTCTCTCTTTATGCACGGCCAATAGTACCCAAGTAACAGGATTGTGCACTCAAGACTTCTCGCTCCAACATGCATGCCCCAAATGGCTTCATGCAGATCCTTCACCACCTGTTGGGCCTCCGACGATCTCAAGATTTTGAGATATACCCTTCCATGAGATCGCATATGGAGCTTTTGGTCTATCATCGTGCATCTTGCCACTCTTTGCCTCAATGCCCATGTTTCCTTTGCGTCGTTGGGTACAATTCCATTGTTGAGGTACACAATGATGGTTGTGCCTCAATCGGCATCGCCGGGCATTTGCGTTACGTTTACCTCAGCCTCGTTCGCATTCAAGTTTTCATTCTGAACCAAAACAATTATGGCTTCTTCGAAGTCTCTTGCGGTGGCTAGATTCGACAAAGTGTCTACGTGTATGCCTATTCTCTAGGTAAGTGATGTTATATGACTATTTGGAAGTTTGTAGCCATCTCCTTGATACCGTGGATGTATGTCATTAATGCTTCTTCTTTGGCGTCGAACAAACCTTTTATAACGACCAACAGCGAGTTTGACATTACTCGTATCGCCTTTTCCCACAGCTCGTTCGATGCGTGGAGTTAGACCTGGACAGTCTCGTACTCCATGATATTGTTCGTCTTAAGTTAGGTGAAATGGAGCACAACTTCGTGAGTCACACCAAAGGGTCTACAATTACTTCCCAAGTACGGTCGTGAGTGGTGTTGAGAGTGATCCCTTTATTGATAAAAGTCAGCCAATATATGGCTCATACGGCCCGTCGTGACTTACATTCGATGTTGTTCTCGGATAACTCCACATTGTGGCAGGTTAGAATTAAATGTGATGTGATGTTGTGTCAGAAGCCTTGAGGCGCGCAGCTGTCTTCGCACCTTCATATTGGCGCGTAACTTGAATGTCCTGACGCGCATCGCTAAGCTGAATTTTTTCTCCATAGCTCAATAGATTTAGTCTTCAGCCTCCACTTCCCTAGTTTTTGCGATCTATCAAGACTAGACATTCAGTTGAGGAAAGCTTCTCTGCTATGAGGGGGAGTTTGGTGTACTTTATTGGGGATAACCTTCAAGAACCTTGCTATAACTACAACGGAAGATCCATGATATTCTAGAGTTATTTCGTCTCCAAAGAGCATTTCTCGGGATTAAACCTCAATATAGATCAACAGTAAAGCTGTTTTAGCAGTTTGCATGTACTTCGAACATAGTCATTAGTTAGTAAGTTTGACTGTTAAAATTGATGGCCAACCGAAAGGTTGAATCAAAATGAAATATTCATTTGAAATTTCAAATATTTTTGGAGTTTCTAAAAGTTAGAATCAAAATAATTTTTTATTACAACTTAAGGTAAAATTAGAGCATTAACATTCTTTATGGCAATATCGAATAAGTAGGGCCGATCTTAAAAGTGTGCGGGGCCGGGGAGGCACTCCAACATAGGGCGTCCATCATGTATATGACTAATTACTAGCATAGAGTACTGGGTTTTGATTGTGAATTTAAAACAATATAAATTAATTGATCAAGTTTTTATTATATGTCTAAAACAATTATAATGATAATTTAAGCCCAAAGGTTAAAGGAACGACCGGACCACATCATACGAGGAGGAAGACTTGCATTCAACTTGTTTTCCCAAAGGTCGAAGGCCAAAATTTCACTTCAAAATCATCATTTTATTTCGTGACGGAAAACCAGACCCCAAATGTGTTGATAGCAGGGACTAATATATTGGACTTGTATATTACACATTTTATTTTTGTGTGATTTTTGGTAATTGGACTAAATACCCAAGATACTTGCAGTTGGGTAAAAAAGAGCCATATGAGTTGTAGCTCTCGGTAACCTAGATAAAAACAATATCGGCGGCTTCTAGCTAAACTAGCTTCCATAGTGAAGTTTTCGTGAGGTCCATGCTCATCGTGGACTAGTCCCGATCTTCGGGGAAACCACATTAAATTCTCATGTCTTTTCTTTCCGCGATTGTTATTTTCTACATGGTATCAGACTCAGAGCAATAGATTCAGGATTCCCTTCGTTGAGAATGGCTATCGGAGAGGACACCGACGACGACAAGATTATTAGTTCTTCCAGTAACGACATGATCCCGATAAGTGATATTCGGCTTTAATATATCGGATTCTTGGACTTTATGTGATTATCTCATGATATGTTTAAGCCGATTGGTGCTATTTTAGGGCTCGCTAATCCGAGAATGGTTGAAAAACATTACTGCCTAGTGCCATGAGTTTGATGTATTACAGGTGAAGAAAACACGAAAAAGAAGTTGCACCGGCAAACAATTCTCGAATGCTGGGCTTAAAGCCCAGCTGGATGGGGATTAATGACATGGGCCAGAGCAGAAGCTTAAGTGGTTCAAAGCCCACTCGATTGGGCTCCTTTTGCTGGGGGACGGATTTTCTTCTGGTGGTGGACAAGGCTTTGGTGGAAATATATTTTGGAACAAAACTTCTCAGGGGGAAGTCTTGGACACGGAACTCAACTGGGGGAAGCAATTTAATTTTAGGACGGAAACTTAAAAAGAAAGAAGGCAGTAGGACAAAAGGGAGGCGACACTTTATTATTGGGGGAGCAAAGGAAAAGGCGGAGTGCAGAGAGCCAGGGGCGGAATTCTTGGAGCAGCTGAGAACGAATATTCTTTGGCAAAAAGAAAGTAAAAGGCAGAACAGCGCAGCGCAGCTTGGGCGAGCAGGCGATTCACAAATCAGCGATCAGTTTTCCAAGCGGCTGGAGCTGAATTCAACGAGAGCGATTAGTTGGTTGGATTTTCTAAACCGAATTAGTTGTTTATTGTTGATTGAGAACATGATGATCAAAACCCTATTGTTTTATCTTAATTTCGTCAAGAACTAAACCCCGATTTCTGGGGGAAACACCATAGGATGTAGCTATTTATTGATTTGATGGATTGATTTATGATTCTTTTCTTCCAAGCTCTATTGCATGAAATTTCTTAATGCTTTGTGTTGACTGGCCACCAATACATTGATTAGTTGTTAATTAGGTGATTAGCGACAGTAAAACCCTATTAACTGAACCTATTTCATGTGAAATAGTAACTTATCGAAGCGACAGTGGATTAAATAAGGTTCTATGCGGTCTTAAATAGGATATCGTTCTTCAGACTAAATAATTAACTCATTGAGCTACGACAGTAGGATTTGAATTAATTGCTTAGTACGTAGTAATTCCCGACAGGGATAGCTAGCACATTCGTGATATCCTGGCTGTAGAGATATGGATTAAATTGATTGGAATATGTGAATTAATCTGGATAGGATAGGTAGTGAATTCCGGTGTTTCTGCCAGAGCTTTCTTGTTACACCCCGATATCTGGGTTCAGGTTCGACCATACTAAGTGAATGGTTTGATCGATGGTTACATATGAAAAGACAAAACCAAACCAAGTTAAGGATCATGGCCTAATTAATTGACGTGGTCCAAATTGACCGTTGCCTGAATGTAGGGTTGCAACATGGATTGAGAGAAACGATAATAGTAATAATAATTTTATTACTAATGTAATGAGTATATAAATATATAAAGCCTTTACAAACCCAAAACCAAGTTGTTCCAAGCGGCAGCCGAGAAAGAAGAAGAAAAAAAATAAACCTCTGTAGAAACCTCTTGGAATCCCCATCCGTTCCTTCCCTTCAAGTAGTTCCGCCGCTCGCACCGCATCCCTGAAATTAATCATTAGTTATCATGGATGATGGGGAAGGTGGAAAGTTCACTCCGAGAAGGGGTGGTTTCATGAACGATGACCTTAGGGGCTGCAGAGGGAAAGCCCTTCAGGTGGTGTCCATCGTGTTTCGCAACCGGGAAGCTCTTATCGAGAAGAAGAAGGCTATCAGGGAAGGGGGAAAGAGTTTGCTGGATACGGGTGGTTAAGACAAGGCTTTGAGTGGTGATGATTAGTGGGCGATCGACAAGCTTCGAGAACGTACTTGGAGACAGCCATGGGGATGCGAGGAGATGGGAATCGACAAAATCAAAGGTAATGATTCTCCTATTTTATTATGGTTGGGATGCGACGGTAATGATCCTAGCGCGGTGATGATTAGCTCGATGATGAATGCTTTCTTGTCATGGCGTTATTTTGAGCTGAAAGATTTGGGTTAGACACGTTAATAAGTGGATTATTAGGAGGAGTAGCTGTCAAAGAAAAGATGGATTATTTGGAAGAGTCAATTGGGAAGATGGGCCAAGAAGGATTTACCTTTTGTGGGGGTGTAATTCTTATACACGTGTGTCCTGGATCATTGCTTAGGTGGAAGGTTAGTGCATTTGTGGCCTGAGTAAGTGAAGGTTAGTGCATGGAATGGATTCATGATGCATAAAGTAGGGTGAAGACTACGTCCAGTAGCAAGAGGATGAGATGTGCAAATCAGGACATCGACTGCATAAATTGAAGCGCAAGGTCAAGTCCGTTGCTGGTGAAAGTGAAAGGTGAGTGTAAAGGGGGTAAAATCTCCGTCGAGATCTTTTAGTTTATGCCTTTTTAATTCAGTTATGTTATTTAATTTTTATAGTATGCGCGTTATGTGTGTGAGGCATCCCACCTCCTATAAGGGTGGAGGCACGCGTTGTGCTATTTATGTGATGTATGATTGATGGTAATTGAACCCCGGGCGGTTGGGCCACTACTGGACGCGGTAGATGGTCAGGTCACTACTGGACGGCGATACGTAACGCAGTAGTTGACCGGGCATGGACTGGACGGCGATACGTAACGCAGTACCATTGCCTTGAGGATAGGGACACCGGACGGCGATACGTAACGCGGTGATTCCCTAGTGATAAGTATATAAATTAAGGTAGTAGTAGAGAACTTCTTTGAGTTAAAGCTAAATGTTGAGAACTGCTATGAGTTAAAGTTGAAATGAGTTATTAAGGATGAAAGTGAGAACGACTTTCATCTAAGGAAAGGAAACGCTAATAACGTGTTTTAGTAAGGAGATTTCTAAGGGCAGAGACCTTAGGAAGTAACGACGAGACTGACCCCTTCTCACTCATCAGGTTGAGGTTGGGTTAGCGGAAGTGCATCCTGAGAAGAAGTAAGATGAGGCGAGCGACCGTACCAGTACTGGTGAGATGTCGAGGAGCTGGGTGAAGAGTTAGAGTTAAAATTTGGAAGTTATTTTATGATTATGATTATGAGTATATGTACTGGAGATTCCAGGTTCAAGATTCTGTGTTAAGTCGTTTTGAGTGTTTGAGTTTGAGATTTTGCCCAAGTGTTGGGGCTTTTCGTTTAAAGTTCTTAAATAATATCAGTTGTTTATTTCAAAATGTGGTTTGGGTTGCTCCGGAGTAACCGGTTTTCGGTTTGAGTTATGGTTTGGTTTTTGAAAAAGGTCGGGTCGTTACATTTTGGTATCAGAGCCGGCACTCCTTTATTTCTTGGTCTCCAAGGAATACTGGAGTGACGATTTGCGTTTTTCAAGGTTTCAGTTTTTTTAAAAGGAAAGGAAAAAGGGAGTGTATGTTAAAGAGTCTTTCGAGAATTTTTAGAATCTCCAGTATACTCTATTCATGAAAAGGAAATAACTTTAGGATGCCCACGGGGTTATGATACATCCCGGGAAGGAGAAAGAGCAGATGATCGTTTAGTGGAAAGCTTTTCATGAGTGAGAAGAGGAGGTTCAAGGCAGCTTATATCCTACCGGGATGCGAACTGATCAGAATAAGGTTAAGGAGTATGCCAAGTATCTAGCACGTCGACGGACAGTAGCCAAGGAGTTATTGCAAATGGCGGCCATAATCTAGAGGAAAGGATGTACGAAAGGTTCGTTGAGTTCGTGAGAATCGAGCGTAGGGCTACGACCCAAGGAGAGGTTAGACTTTAAGCAACACTAGGGGCACGTAAGCAAATCATGGAAGAATTCAGTAGATCATGGGGAGCATGAATGGGTTTTAAGGGATCAATGAGTCAAGGCTTGGAGGAGGCACAATCGTGTACTTACGTGGACTGGGTAATCCCTTAGGGATACAGTACGTCCCTAAGAAGAGGAATCATGGATTTGGGGAACTAGATCAGAGGAAAGTCATTGAGATGAAGGAGTACATCATCAAGAGTAACGATGTAAATAATGAGGCAAGAGCCCGCGCACTATGTAACCAATAATTACAAGATAGAGGATACTGTATTTGAGGGGTTCCACAAGTTACAGTAGTCACAAGAGGTCAAAAATCTAAGGGATATGAGGAGTATCTTCGGACCAAGGTATGATAAAATTTGGGATCTCGAAAATTTTCTAGGTAAAGTCATCAAACCGACCGAGGATAGACAGGGAAGTAGAACGTTTGAAGGAAGTTCTAATCACTAACAGAGAAAGCAAATGGGAATTTTGAGGAGGAATTTTCGATGGATACGATAAGGTGGACTTATGTAACACACCAAGAAAGAGCGGAAATGTAAGAGAAAGTTGACGTAATTCCAGGGAGTCTAGTGGCGAAGTCTAAGGAAGCCAGTTCAAAGCTATAGCGAGGAAGTTACATTAATAACTTCGGATAGTGCATGGAGGATGCACATGTAAACTCTAAATAAAGTGTTAAAATGAGGGTAAGAGACCCAATCTCAAGTGGACGCACACTAAGAGTCTTGTGTGGAAGATATCACCAAAAAAAGAGGAAAACGCTAAGTGACTTCATCCAAGGTGCTTCACTCTGAGTGAGTACAAAGGGTAGGATGTCATCAGGAGAAGGCAACTAGTTAGGGGTAAGTCAGGGACGTCTAGAGGAGATGGCTAGTTAAGGACTAAATCACACTCATTTTGTTTAATCACTGTGAACCTGAGCTAAGAGATTAAGGCCGGAGCCAAGTAGCGTCCGGAGTAGACACCGTGGGTGACATGTGGCAAGCCTACCTCGAACAAGCTTTTGGGGGATATGTCGACTCAGAGGAATGACGAGGAGCTACTAAACCGAATTCAGTTAGCAAAGTTAGTACCAAGTATTGCTAAAGGAGGCATGGAAATAAGGAACTAAGGAGGACACTACCAGTCTATAAGGAGAGTGGTAGTAAAAAGGTGGCAGTCGACCGGTCGACGAGTTCAGGGAGAATGATAGATAGGAAAGGACTGATGAAAGGACAAGAAAGACATCTAGGCGACAGTAAGATGACTGCCAGCAAAGGGCAGTTTGGCCCATAGGAAACCATCGAGAACTGAGAAGCTCGGTGATAAAATTTAATATGGAAGTGTGGTTTTCCAAACATGTCCAGAGTGATGACGCTATATGGAAAAGAACATAGGCGAGGAAGAGCATATAGGAGTTTCGGGGAACTTCAGCTCAGTTCTAAGAATGACATAGTCGATAGTGTGAGAAGTATAAATCCTAGCGACAACGGGGAAGTACTAAGTGAGTCACCTAGGAGTACACAATCAAGTCAAAAAGGGAGCATCATAAGTTACGAAAGGATCATAAATTTGGACATAAGTTAGGGGTAGATGCACGGGATAATTCTAATGAGTATAGAAAGTAAAAGCAGCGGTACGAGAATTTCAGCGCTTAGCGGTAGGTTACAAAGGGATGATCATGCAGGGAAAGATTAAAGGCTAAGAAGGAGTATTGAGGAACGGAAGTAAGTGGTACAAGTTAGGAGATACAAAGACCTAGGAGACTTATCAGGGATTAGAGTTAAGCGTACGTTAAAGGGGTCCCAACCGTATTAGGAAGAGTATAAGCTATCAGTAACCTTGGGGTTCGAAAGGGGGAAGAAGTGATACTTAGGATCCAACATATGTGTAGGTAATTAAGCAGATCAAGCCCGCAGTACGTGAAACATTCACCAAAAAATCCTATGCCAGGAGATTCGAGGAGAGGCGTCAGCAGTCGGCATATGGAGAATAGACCAAGGCCTGAACGCGTTAAGAACTGAATTCACAATAGGTCATGTTCTGAATAGGGCTGGCCAAGAATTTATCTCATTGATGTTTCTTAGGGAAATCCTAAGTAGAGACCCAGGACAAATTATTGAGAACAATAACCATTATAGTATCAATGGCGGTTATGAAGGGGGAGTGCCATAGTTGCATTAAGCAAGTAGCTAGCTGAGTATTTGGTTTATGAGAAATGGGTGAGTTATAAGTCAACCAAGTACCACACGAATTAGAGGCAAGGGTTTATAGCTCCAGGTTGTACAAGGTATAAGTCCTTATAGCAGAAGGATTACCTCAAGCAAGACCTTAGGTTCTCACCAATGAACAAATTTCGAGGTCGAAATTTTTCTTAAGGGGGGAGGAAATGTGATACCTCGACTTGGATTTAAGATCCAACGATAAGTACTGGATGAGCTGGAGCAATAAACTGATTCGGAATTTAAGATCCAACGATAAGTACTGGATGAGCCGGAGCAATAAACTGATTCGGAATTTTGTCCCATCACGCCCTTGGACCGAGCGAGGGAATTAAAAAGGGCAAGTAGGCACACAAAGCTACTCGATGCTAAAGAGTTTGTTGAGAATACCTCCTATGCCCAGAAGGAAGTATAAAACGTCTGGTAAACTATACGGGAAGAGCAATGGACATCATCGATGTTCGTATAGCAGGAGTAAATTCTCGAGCCAAACAAGACCAAGAATGAGGAGTATGAAAGAATGAGACCGAACAAATTTCGGGGACGAAATTTTTATAAGGGTGGAGGAAATGTTACACCCCGATATCTGGGTTCAGGTTCGACCATACTAAGTGAATGGTTTGATCGATGGTTACATACGAAAAGACAAAACCAAACCAAGTTAAGGATCATGGCCTAATTAATTGACGTGGTCCAAATTGACCGTTGCCTGAATGTAGGGTTGCAACATGGATTGAGAGAAACGATAATAGTAATAATAATTTTATTACTAATGTAATGAGTATATAAATATATAAAGCCTTTACAAACCCAAAACCAAGTTGTTCCAAGCGGCAGCCGAGAAAGAAGAAGAAAAAAAATAAACCTCTGTAGAAACCTCTTGGAATCCCCATCCGTTCCTTCCCTTCAAGTAGTTCCGCCGCTCGCACCGCATCCCTGAAATTAATCATTAGTTATCATGGATGATGGGGAAGGTGGAAAGTTCACTCCGAGAAGGGGTGGTTTCATGAACGATGACCTTAGGGGCTGCAGAGGGAAAGCCCTTCAGGCGGTGTCCATCGTGTTTCGCAACCGGGAAGCTCTTATCGAGAAGAAGAAAGCTATCAGGGAAGGGGGAAAGAGTTTGCTGGATACGGGTGGTTAAGACAAGGCTTTGAGTGGTGATGATTAGTGGGCGATCGACAAGCTTTGGGAACGTACTTGGAGACAGCCATGGGGATGCGAGGAGATGGGAATCGACAAAATCAAAGGTAATGATTCTCCTATTTTATTATGGTTGGGATGCGACGGTAATGATCCTAGCGCGGTGATGATTAGCTCGATGATGAATGCTTTCTTGTCATGGCGTTATTTTGAGCTGAAAGATTTGGGTTAGACACGTTAATAAGTGGATTATTAGGAGTAGTAGCTGTCAAAGAAAAGGTGGATTATTAGGAAGAGTCAATTGGGAAGATGGGCCAAGAAGGATTTACCTTTTGTGGGGGTGTAATTCTTATACACGTGTGTCCTGGATCATTGCTTAGGTGGAAGGTTAGTGCATTTGTGGCCTGAGTAAGTGAAGGTTAGTGCATGGAATGGATTCATGATGCATAAAGTAGGGTGAAGACTACGTCCAGTAGCAAGAGGATGAGATGTGCAAATCAGGACATCGACTGCATAAATTGAAGCGCAAGGTCAAGTCCGTTGCTGGTGAAAGTGAAAGGTGAGTGTAAAGGGGGTAAAATCTCCGTCGAGATCTTTTAGTTTATGCCTTTTTAATTCAGTTATGTTATTTAATTTTTATAGTATGCGCGTTATGTGTGTGAGGCATCCCACCGCCTATAAGGGTGGAGGCACGCGTTGTGCTATTTATGTGATGTATGATTGATGGTAATTGAACCCCCGGGCGGTTGGGCCACTACTGGACGCGGTAGATGGTCAGGTCACTACTGGACGGCGATACGTAACGCAGTAGTTGACCGGGCATGGACTGGACGGCGATACGTAACGCAGTACCATTGCCTTGAGGATAGGGACACCGGACGGCGATACGTAACGCGGTGATTCCCTAGTGATAAGTATATAAATTAAGGTAGTAGTAGAGAACTTCTTTGAGTTAAAGCTAAATGTTGAGAACTGCTATGAGTTAAAGTTGAAATGAGTTATTAAGGATGAAAGTGAGAACGACTTTCATCTAAGGAAAGGAAACGCTAATAACGTGTTTTAGTAAGGAGATTTCTAAGGGCAGAGACCTTAGGAAGTAACGACGAGACTGACCCCTTCTCACTCACTAGGTTGAGGTTGGGTTAGCGGAAGTGCATCCTGAGAAGAAGTAAGATGAGGCGAGCGACCGTACCAGTACTGGTGAGATGTCGAGGAGCTGGGTGAAGAGTTAGAGTTAAAATTTGGAAGTTATTTTATGATTATGATTATGAGTATATGTACTGGAGATTCCAGGTTCAAGATTCTGTGTTAAGTCGTTTTGAGTGTTTGAGTTTGAGATTTTGCCCAAGTGTTGGGGCTTTTCGTTTAAAGTTCTTAAATAATATCAGTTGTTTATTTCAAAATGTGGTTTGGGTTGCTCCGGAGTAACCGGTTTTCGGTTTGAGTTATGGTTTGGTTTTTGAAAAAGGTCGGGTCGTTACATTTCTCCCATTGAATTAAACCTGACATTTTAATTTGCTTGTTTTGTTTAATTACTTTGCTAGTAGATCATAGTTTCATCTCATTAAACATTTTCACATATAGTTTGCTCAATAAAAATTGAGAGAACTTAAGGTTGTACCAGTCCCTGAGAGACGATACCCGGACTTTCCGGATTACTACAAGATAGGAATTGGCATATACGCTTTTGACCTATCAAGTTTTTGGCGCCGTTGCCGGGGACTGCCATATCTTATTTTTATTGATTTTTGTGAGCGAACTATTTTGATCTGGGTGTTAGTGTGCAGAAGAATTTTTAGGTTTATCCTCCTCGTGCATGCCAAGGAGGACGATTGGCAATTTATAGCCACTAGATCCCGAGATCGAGAGGACCTGCCGACAGAACAGGAAGCAGGTCAAGTTAGGGAAGCCAACCACAACCACAACTACTAGGCCTTCCCTAACCTAGAGAGGGCAGGCTTCATCACCTCTCGTCCCTACAACACCACCACCACCTCGTGACATTGAGCCAGACATCATGGCAGACGAGGATCGATCAATCAGGGCTCGCTTGAATTGAAGGACTGGATCCCGAGCTTCATGTGTTGTCATTCCGGCTGGGGATGCAACCATGGAGATTACCCCAGCATTCATCAACATGATCACCAATGGGTATACTTTCTCCGGGGCTAGCAGTGAGGATCCTCATGAGCATCTTCGCCGGTTCGCGAGCATTTGTGATACTATGAAGAGCCCGACCATGTCTGGTGATGCAATCCGTCTTCGGATGTTCTCATTTTCCCTGCTAGGGAATGCATCACACTGGTTCGAAAACTTAACACCCCGTTCCATCACAACATGGGGTCAGCTTGAGAAGGTATTTCTGGATAAATACTTCCCACCTGCCTTGGCAATAAAGAGGCAAGAAGAGATTGTTACTTTTAAGCAGGCTGATGATGAGAGTCTGACTGAGGCATGGGAGCGCTACAAGGGGCTGTTGATGAGATGCCCAAGCCATGGTCTTGAAGATTGGAACGTGATCATTATTTTCTTCAATGGAATTAGAAGGGAGTTTCGGGATGCCCTAAATAATGCTTCTCGAAATGGTTTCACAAGGATGGAGGCTCCAGCAGCATATGAACTGGTAGAGAAGATCTGTTCAGAAGCCACTGAATGGGGTAGTGAGACCAGTATTCGAAGGACAGGAGGCTTGCATGAGATAGACAGAGTTGCAAGTTTAGAAGCAAAGATTGATGCTAAGCTGGATTCCAAGTTCGATGCACTCGAACGAAGGTTGGCCAAGATTGCTTTGGGTAGACAAGAGGAGGTTGCTTCATGTGAACTTTGCGAGGGTCCTCATCATAGGGATATGTGTCCGCTGGGAGCTGCTCAGTTGGAAGATGTTCAGTATATCAATAATCCGCGAAGTCAAGGTCAGGGTGGTATGTATTCAAATACATATAACCCTCAATGGAGACATCACCCCAATATGTCATGGTCAAACAATAATCCAGCTGGTGTTCGAAACATCCCACCTCCTGGTTTTCAACAGCAGCCTCAACCAGAGAAGAAGCCCCAGCTGGAGGAGTTGATTTTGGCTCATATGCAGAAAACAGACAATAATTTCAAGGGCCTGGATCAATTTGTCACTCAACAGCTAGCCATCAACAATAATTTACAATCGTCTATGCTAGCTATGGAGAGGCAGATGGGACAGATGGCTCAAACTTTGGCAGATATGCAAGGCAGGATTCCTGGGACATTACCAGTAAATACTGAGAGGAATCCGAAGGATGCCATGGTTGTAGCAGTGACATTGAGGAGTGGAAAGGCCTTGGAAGACCCTAGCAGCTCGAAAAAAGCACCAGAGGCAGAAGAGGAAGCACCGGGAGAAAGATCTTGTGCAGAAAATGAAGAATCAGCCTTGCACAGGCAAAATGAAAGCAGTTTGCCTGTACAAAAGCATGCTGCCCGTGTAAAACCAACAGGGGAAAATGCGAAGAGGGAGGAGCTAAAACCTTATGACCCACCCGCACCATTCCCTCAAAGGTTAATGAAGCCCATGGAAGACCCGAACTTCAAGAAATTTGTGAATATCTTCAAGCAACTTCATATCAACATACCGTTGGCGGAGGCACTTGAACAGATGCCTACATATGCTAAATTCTTAAGGGAGTTGCTGACAAAGAAACGAAAATGGGCTGATCTAGAGAAGGTAACCCTTACTTCTGAATGTAGTGCTGTGATTCAGAATAAATTACCAGAAAAGAGGGATGATCCGGACAGCTTCATCATTCCATGTGTCATTGGAGGTACAGAATTCAATAAATCACTTTGTGATCTTGGAGCAGGAATTAATTTGATGCCATACTCAGTCTACAAGAAATTGGGATTGGGAGATGTTCTTAAGCCTACTCGGATCACTCTCCTATTGGCTGATCGATCAGTGAAAATTCCAAAAGGAGTGGTGGAGAATGTATTGGTGAAGGTGGGGAAGTTTATTCTCCCAACAGATTTTGTAATTCTGGAGATGGAAGATGATCGGGGAGTGCCTCTAATTCTCGGCAGACCTTTTCTAGCCACTGGCGATGCACTCATCGATGTTGGGAGAGGCAAGTTGACATTCCGAGTAGGTAAGGAGGAGGAAATTTTTAATGTCTTTCAAGTTGATCATAATCACGATGCATTTGATGACTTTGAAAGTGGAGCTCGAGAAAGGAAAAATTCCTCTTCCTATGATAGTGGATCAGTTGAAGAATCACTTGTCCTATAAGCTCAGATTCTGAAATCAAAGCAAGGACAGAAATCCTTGCAAGATCACCTCAAGTATAGATATTTGGGTAAGGATTTCAATCTTCCTGTTATTATTCCTTCTTCACTGACATTGAAACAGGAAGATTACCTGCTTGAGGCGCTGCAGTACCACCTACGCCTCACTAAAGGGTCTAACATGCCAGCTAAGAAGGTCATACCCAATTTTCGCACACCTGGCCCTGCAGAGGTGACCCATATGCTGGATGGAGGTTATGCGTTCTATCATTGCTCGGGAGGGTATGCTGGTACCTTTCCATACCCATTGGTTGAAAGCTCCATGAACGTCAGGCTGAGGACGTTAAACAAGCGCTTCTTGGGAGGCAACCCAAGGTAAGTTTTCTTTTCTTTATTTTTCTTTTTCGTTGTGTCAAACCGTGCATGTTTAGATTAGGAGTTGAACATTAGGGACAATGTTCCATCCTGAGTGTGGGGTGGCGAGTCTTAGTGTTTGTTTGTCCCTGTTGCATGTGGTAAAAAAAAAGTAAAAAAAAAATTGCCATTGGTGAGTCTTCGTGTTGTTTGTCCCTGTTGCATGTGGTAAAAAAAAACCCAAAAAAAAAACTGTCATTTGGCTATGCACAGCCAAACTGCATGCAGTTTGCCTGTGTAAAAAGCATGCTGCCTGTGCAAAGCTAATGGCTAAAAAACACCTAAAAATCAAAAAAATTAAAAACAAAACCTTGTACTCTTGTGATAACATGATGTAAATGACTGTGATGCGTGTGAAATGAGTTTTTGCTTGAAGGAAATCATCGAAATCACCCCACTAGTGTTGAATTGCATGGTTCTTCACAATGAGCTTAAATGTTTTGACTGACTTGATATGCTTGGAATGAGCTACTCTTTTAGCAACATTCTCTTTTGTGAGGATAGTGTAACGACTTTTGGTGAAGTAGTTAGGTGGAGAACATTGACCATTCGATATGTTTGGATATAGTGCTTACTTGCATCAATTGTGAGCTTTTGATTTTGCAACGAGTCTCTCTGTTTTGATGGTTTTATGATGGGGTGAACTGTATCTTTATAAATGAGAAAACACTACCTGACAAGTAAAATATAAGAAAGTTGCCATAACAATTAAAGTGTGGGTAAAAATGCCAAAATCGTGTGAGGCAATCACTCATTGCACATGGGGATGAGGAAAGATTCAATTGAGAATCGGTTCGCGACCGTACGATGTTGCTTATCAAGTACGATCCCCAGTTGAGTGAAGTGCCATTAGAGGATGTGAAATGACCCTCCACACGGACCGAGGAAAAGGAGTTGAAAGAAGCCCTTATGCGAGTGCTAAGAAGCAGAAATTGCTCTTGCTCGGTCACCAGTAGTAAGAAACAAATCCCACTTGTACTAAATACGACCTCTCGGCAAGCAAAAGCAGAAAGAGAGAAAGCCTCTCCTTGTCATAAAAGGTAGTGATGTGCTTAAAGTTAAAATCATGTTTGCGAAAGGCTTCCCCCATTAGTTTTTGAGACTTATGCTTAATAAATTGCTTATGATTGGTGTGAGTAAGCCAGACTGTCCTCATGAGATATGCACCTCGCTGATGTGGTTAGATTCTCCTAATAACTGTTGCACCATAAGTTGTTCATCCCCCACTACCGACAATCGAAATTGAGTGTTGCTATCTGAGTTTTTGATGGATTTGAGTCAGTCAATTAAGCACAACTTGTCCTTTGAGAAAGAAACTACTGATTACTACAAGAGTACAAGGAAAGTTTTGTTTTGTTTGAGTGTTTGATTAGTGAGTCTGTGGTGTGTCATTGTTTTGGATGGGTATGTGTTTGTGTTGTTTGAGTCGTTGCTTAGGGACACGCAACAATTGAGTGTGGGGTTGTGATATTCGGCTTTAATATATCGGATTCTTGGACTTTATGTGATTATCTCATGATATGTTTAAGCCGATTGGTGCTATTTTAGGGCTCGCTAATCCGAGAATGGTTGAAAAACCATTACTGCCTAGTGCCATGAGTTTGATGTATTACAGGTGAAGAAAACACGAAAAAGAAGTTGCACCGGCAAACAATTCTCGAATGCTGGGCTTAAAGCCCAGCTGGATGGGGATTAATGACATGGGCCAGAGCAGAAGCTTAAGTGGGCCAAAGCCCACTCGATTGGGCTCCTTTTGCTGGGGGACGGATTTTCTTCTGGAGGTGGACAAGGCTTTGGTGGAAATATATTTTGGAACAAAAATTCTCAGGGGGAAGTCTTGGACACGGAACTCAACTGGGGGAAGCAATTTAATTTTAGGACGGAAACTTAAAAAGAAAGGAGGCAGTAGGACAAAAGGGAGGCGTCACTTTATTATTGGGGGAGCAGAGGAAAAGGCAGAGTGCAGAGAGCCAGGGGCGGAATTCTTGGAGCAGCTGAGAACGAAAATTCTTTGGCAAAAAGAAAGCAAAAGGCAGAACAGCGCAGCGCAGCTTGGGCGAGCAGGCGATTCACAAATCAGCGATCAGTTTTCCAAGCGGCTGGAGCTGAATTCAACGAGATCGATTAGTTGGTTGGATTTTCTAAACCGAATTAGTTGTTTATTGTTGATTGAGAACATGATGATCAAAACCCTATTGTTTGATCTTAATTTCGTCATGAACTAAACCTCGATTTTTGGGGGAAACACCATAGGATGTAGCTATTTCTTGATTTGATGGATTGATTTATGATTCTTTTCTTCCAATCTCTATTGCATGAAATTTCTTAATGCTTTGTGTTGACTGGCCACCAATACATTGATTAGTTGTTAATTAGGTGATTAGCGACAGTGAAACCCTATTAACTGAACCTATTTCATGTGACATAGTAACTTATCGAAGCGACAGTGGATTAAATAAGGTTCTATGAGGTCTTAAATAGGATATCGTTCTTCAGACTAAATAATTAACTCATTGAGCTACGACAGTAGGATTTGAATTAATTGCTTAGTACGTAGTAATTCCCGACAGGGATAGCTAGCACATTCGTGATATCCTGGCTGTAGAGATATGGATTAAATTGATTGGAATATGTGAATTAATCTGGATAGGATAGGTAGTGAATTCCGGTGTTTCTCCCAGAGCTTTCTCCCATTGAATTAAACCCGACATTTTAATTTTCTTGTTTTGTTTAATTACTTTGCTAGTTGATCATAGTTTCATCTCATTAAACATTTTCACATATAGTTTGCTCAATAAAAATTGAGAGAACTTAAGGTTGTACCATTCCCTGAGAGACGATACCCGGACTTTCCGGATTACTACAAGATAGGAATTGGCATATACGCTTTTGACCTATCAATAAGCTTTCCTCACTATCTTCATCCTTCGAAGAATCCCACCTAACGATTCTGCAGTGACCTTCTGAATGACACCAATTATGGCGAATGGGTTACGAAATCACAGAAACCCTTATCGCTAAGAATAAATTGGCCTTCGTCGATGGTACCTTGCTGCGTCATAAAGACAATCTTGCTACCCACCGTGATGCCTGGAATCGCTGCGATGCAATCGTCAAAGGTTGTTGAAGACCGCCATTAGGGGTGAACAAACACACCTGCAAACCGACCCACCCGCCCAATCCGACCCAACCCACCCGTATTTATCGCTAAAACAAAGGGTTTGGGTTGAGTGAGAGGTTTCTTTTGTACATCCCGCCTCTTTTGGGTTGGGTTGGATTTTGGATTACACAACCCATAGAACCCGACCCAACCCGTGTTCCAACTAATAGTATGAGTTTGTATCTAAAAAATACGTATGTCGTATATAGCCATCCTTATGAGAAAATTAAGATATTTCACCATGTTTTTCACTCATGGTCTCCTTAATCTAATGTATTCTTTGACTTAAAGTTTAGACATAAATTGAATATAGCTATGATTCACATAATTCTTTTTTCTTGTGTACAATTGTAATAAAATAACATATTATTGATGCGTTCGTTTATTACCTTTTTAGCCTATTTTAACAAATACAGAAAAAAACTGGACATATGTTGAAGTAAATCACATTTTATTAAAATTCATACAACATTTGTGAATTTTGATACCTTTCACCTCGGTTTTTCGTTTGAAATTTCAATTAGTAATAAAATATTTTTATGGTGTAGAATAATTATATTTTGTGTTGGGTTGGGTTTTTACGTAAAAATATCGCCAACCCGACCCAACCCAACTAGAAACAAACCGTAGGGTTTAAATTTTTTGGGTGGGTTTGGGTTTAATATTTCTCATGTACACCCCTAACCGCCATGGCCAAAGAGGTACGCAATAGTGTTCCCACCGCTACCACAACTCGTGACATTTGGGCCGATTTGCAGCGTCGGTTCAGTCGTGGCTCCACTCAACGGGCCTATGAGCTTTGACATTCCGTCAACAATCTTTGCCAAGACAAGCTATCGGTTTCCGCCTTCTACACTGCCCTTTGCTCATACTGGGACAAGATGTAGGCCATAGGGGGAGTCCCTTGCTGCTTTTGTGCAGGATGTACATGTTGTGGGTCTTTTTGCAATTGGATGCAACAACAACAAGCCAAAGTGGAGGCTGAACGCTTATTCAACTTTCTCATGACACGACCAGATCCTTTTTGAAAACCAAACCACAACTCAAACCATAAACCGGTTACTCCGGAGCAACCCAAAACGGTTTACAAGTCAAAACCAAAAAAAATCAACAACCACAATGCTTAAGATTTTCAAGTGAAATCCCCTAAACACTTGGGCGACCTCAATCCAGACAACAAAACATAAAACACAACCCTTGAGTTTCCCAGTATACTCATTAAGACATGAAACTAAGGACATATATAATGGGAGGTCTCATCTCGTTACCCAGATCCAGTTGACATCTTCAGGTTAGCCGCGACTGCTCTCCTCGGGTAATCTCCTCTTGATGGATGGGTCCTCTTCCCCTCTATGCACTTGGTGAGTGAGAAGGGGTTAGTCTCGTCGTTACTCCCTAAGGTCTTTGCCCTAGGCCAACTCCTTACCAAACACGTTATTAGGGGAATGCCTTCCTAGCATGAAAGTCGTTCTCACTTTCTGCTCTTAAATAACAATCTTATCAACTCATTTCAACCTTAACTCATAAAATTTCTCGGCCTCTATCCTTATCTCAACACAAACACTAGGACCACCGCGTTACGTCTCGCCGTCCAGTGTCCTACCCTAGTATGCCAACTGCGTTACGTCTCGCAGTCCGGTTGCATACCCAAACTCGGCAATGGCACTGCGTTACGTCTCGCCGTCCAGTCCATGCCCGTCAACTACTGCGTTACGTCTCGCCGTCCAGTAGTGACCCAACATACTCGATCAACTATTGCGTTACGTCTCGCCATCCAGCAGTGACCCGATCATCTACCGAGTTCAGTAGTGGTCCAACCGTCCGGGGGTTCCTCATACCCCCAACCAACTATTACAATCATACATTCATACATAGCACATCGCGTGCCTCCACCCTTATAGGCGGTGGGATGCCTCACACACATATCGCGCATACTAGGAAATTAAATATCATAACTGAATTCAAACGACATAAACTATATGACATCGACGGAGATTTTACCCCCTTTACACTCACCTCGAAAAGATGACTCCTCAATTCCTTCCTCGAAGAAACCCCTCCTTAGCCAAATTATCTTGGGGAAACCTATTAATAAGAATCCATTTTCTTAGACGACCTTTCTTGATTAAAACCCCTTTTGAATCACTAGAACATCCTCTCCACAACTCCAATCCTTGAACCTCATTCCAAGGTCCCTTAACCTCCCACTAAAATTTTCTAGAATTAATCCCTTCCAAAACGACAATTTTTCTTAATTATATTAGAGTTGGACGAATTTTCCACCTAACTAGAACCTTCTTAAACATTCAGATAATAATTTTTCCATGTCAATCATGAGCCCCTATACCCTGGAAAATTATCAAACCCTTAAAAAACCCTCGGAAAGATTTTTATTTAATTAAAACAAATATTCAAACAATTTCTAAAAATAGAAATACATCTTAGAAAATTCCCAAATTAAAATAAAATCATCTCCTCGACGTCACTCAATTTATAAAATTTTTATATCCAGAAAAGAACCTTCATAGAGGCTCAAAACAATTTAAAATATCCAAAAATACGTTTCTGGAAATTCCCAGCATCTTTAGTGATCAATCAAAATCTGTCACTAAAAGCCTGTAAAGCCTGTTGCTAAAACCCCAGAATTGTACCCTCACGAAAAATCACCAAATCGATTGATCTAACTCAAAGGGATCGAGTTCCCTTACCTCTAGAACGTGCCTAGGCCTAGGTTGGATGACCCGGGACGTTGATGTCCTTGTTGATCGAACCCTCAACGTCACCGCTAGAAACACGAAAGGGATGAGATTCGGATTGGGATCAGGATCGGAATCGGGATCGGGATGGGGAGCTGGCGCTCCCTTTCTTTTCTTCTTCTCGCCGCGGGATGAGGGAGGTGCTGGGAAGGGATGGCAGCGGAATTAAATGGAAGGGAGGGGGATTATTAGGTTGTCTGGGGAGGCGCCTCCTCCCTTTTGATAATCACGAGAGTTTTTTTTGTTTTATAATAATATTATAATAATATTATTATTCTTAATCTGCAATCGTAACTCTTAGTACGTAATCGTCGATCCAACCGATCACGTATTAAATTCGAACCTAACTCTAAAATACCAGGGTGTTACATTTCTTCCACCCTTACAAAAATTTCGTCCCTGAAATTTAGAACGGGAAAGATAATTACTTGGTCTAAAACTTTAGGTGTTTGACTAAAACTTCTCAAGCTAGAATATAACATTTCCCTCCCCCTTGAAAAAAATTTCGACCTCGAACTTTTGGTCCGAACTTATTTAATAGGTTTGGTACCGAGTACTAAAACTGAAAGTGCGTCTTTCGAAGAAAACAACCAATTAGCGGTTTATGCTTAAAGCAAATACTCCTCCACGGTCTCCCCATTTCTTCACATGATCACATCACTATGCTTGCTCATCCCCTCCATCGTCACCACGATCTCCCTCTATCCCTCGCATGGCAAAAACCCTCGGCTGTCCTCCTGTTGGAGGCCCCTGGTCTCTGTCCCGATCGGTGCGGTCGAAGCGCCCAGTGCGTCCTCCCTGGCTTTGGAAAGAGCGTTTGGCTGGCCGCCAAACCGTGGTCCTGCATGAGTTCTCGCTCCACCACCACGGACAGATTGCTCGGACCGAGCCATCCCTTGTCCGCCTCTCCATGGGCATTCTCTGGCAAAATGCCCAGGTTTGTTACAGTTATAGCAGACCCTGGGTGGCTGCCTACAATCCCCTGCATGATCCCGCCCACATTGGTTGCAGAGACCTCCATTGCTGAAAGTTTGACCAGGCCGGGCCGGTTTGACTCTGAGTACCCCCAAAGCTAACGTTACCGCTCGGCCTCCTTCTGTACTGACTGGGCTGATCGGACCACTCTGGCATGCTACTTGCCTTTCTCTTGCTTCCCTCTCGCTGTATCCCTTCTTCGTGCATAGCTGTGTCAGCCCACTCTATCCGAAGAGCCGCTTGGTAAATATCCTCCCGACTGTTCCATGCCAGCATGCTCAACTGCTTCTTAAGGGCAGGCTTCAGACTCTCCAAATCCTGGAACTGGGGTCCCCCATAGGGCAGCAGCTTCTCGAACCTGGAGGTTTACTCTGCAACACCCTCCTCTCCTTAATTGCCCCATCCTTACTTGATCAGCAAAAATTCCCTCTTATTGCTCAGTCGATAGGCCTCTGGTACATAGTGATCCCAGAACACCCGCACCAACTCTAGCCAAGTGATAGCTGGTGGGTCTTCCTGACTAACTGGAAGGTTGCACCACCAATTGTATGTTGAATCCTGGAACAAGGATACTGTCAGTAGTACCCGATCCTCATCATCTGCCCTCATTTCAGTCAATGTGCGCGAGACCTTCGCTAGCCATTTCTCTACTTCACTAGCATCCTTCGAGCGGTCCCCATCAAAATCCACCACTCCTCGCCTCCGGAAAGCCTCATAATTCGGGGGTTGCCTAACTACCGCGTGGTTAACATTGGCGTTACTTGCTCTGCAAGTAAGTAGTACCCTTATTAGAACCACATTAATGTCTTATCATGCTTGAGTATACTGGGGACTCTATAAACCTTTTCAAATCGGTTGGCCAACCATTTTTCTTGAAAGTCCCCCCTTTTTTCCCTTTAAAACTAAACCTTTGAATACCCAGATCGTCACTCCAGTATTCCTTGGAGACCAAGAAACAGAGGAATGTCGGCTCTGATACCAAAATGACACGACCAGATCCTTTTTGAAAACCAAACCACAACTCAAACCACAAACCGGTTACTCCGGAGCAACCCAAAACGGTTTACAAGTTAAAACCAAAAAAAATCAACAACCACAATGCTTAAGATTTTCAAGTGAAATGCCCTAAACACTTGGGCGACCTCAATCCAGAGCAACAAAACATAAAACACAACCCTTGAGTTTCCCAGTATACTCATTAAGACATGAAACTAAGGACAAATATAATGGGAGGTCTCATCTCGTTACCCAGATTCAGTTGACATCTTCAGGTTAGCCGCGGCTGCTCTCCTCGGGTAATCTCCTCTTGATGGATGGGTCCTCTACCCCTCTATGCACCTGGTGAGTGAGAAGAGGTCAGCTCGTCGTTACTCCCTAAGGTCTTTGCCCTAGGCCAACTCCTTACCAAACACGTTATTAGGGAAATGCCTTCCTAGCATGAAAGTCGTTCTCACTTTCATCCTTTAAACTTTACTATCAAACAGCCTATAAGAGATCTCTACTCCTATCTTATCTTAAGAAATCCCTTACTCAAATTCTTAATCCAAAGATACCAACACAAGGGACCACCGCGTTACGTCTCGCCGTCAGGTGTCCTACCCTAGTATGCCAACCGCGTTACGTCTCGCCGTACGGTTGCATACCCAAACTCGGCAATGGCACTGCGTTACGTCTCGCCGTCCAGTCCAAGCCAGTCAACTACTGCGTTACGTCTCGCCGTCCAGTAGTGACCCAACATACTCGATCAACTTAGGGATGGCAATGGGTCGGGTTGGGTCGGGTTTTGCCAAACCCAAACCCATGGGTTTATCCGTGAAAAAAACCCGGGGTAAAACCCACTGGGTTTGAAAAACTCAAACCCAACCCAACCCGCTGGGTATCCGCGGGTTCATGGGTACCCACGGGTTTTGGTTGTAAAAAATTTACAATAACAAGTTCCTATCAAAATTAAAGTCAAATATCAATCTCTCAATACAAATTATCCATATTTAAAACACAATTCTAGAAAATTCAAGCAAATCACAAATTAACAATACAAATTGTTCAACACCAATCTAGAAAACTCAAGAAAATTGAAGTAAATTATAAATTATCCATAAATAACATGATTAATTGAAGGCTTCTTCCTTTCAATTAAGTTTCTTCACTCTCCACTCGATAACACAAACTTCATTCTACACAATTAGAAAGAAAAAATTAGACATGTCTCCACAAACATAAATAAGATTAGTTGTTTAAAATATTAAATATACCGAGAAAATTAATTATATTTGTGGGCGGGTACCCACGGATCGGGTTTACCAAAACCCAAACCCAACCCAACCCGGTGAATAGTGAACGGGTTTAAATCCAAACCCGACCCAAAACCCGTCAACACGGATTTTACCCGCGTTGACCGGGTTGGGTCGGGTGGGTACCCGTGGGTTCAGGTTTGGTTGCCGTCCCTAGATCAACTGCTGCGTTACGTCTCGCCGTCCAGTAGTGACCCGACCATCTATCGCGTCCAGTAGTGGCCTAACCGCCCGGGGGTTCCTCATACCATCAACCAACTATTAAAATCATACATCCATACATTCATACATAGCACATCACGTGCCTCCACCCTTACAGGCGGTGGGATGCCTCACACACATATCGCGCATACTAGGAAATTAAATAACATAACTGAATTCAAACGGAATAAACTAAAAGACCTCGACGGAGATTTTACCCCCTTTACACTCACCTCGAAAAGATGACTCCTCAATTCCTTCCTCGAAGAAACCCCTCCTTAGCCGGATTATCTTGGGGAAACCTATTAATAAGAATCCATTTTCTTAGACGACCTTTCTTGATTAAAACCTCTTTTGAATCATTAGAACATCCTCTCCTCAACTCCAATCCTTAAACCTCATTCCAAGGTCCCTTAACCTCCCACTAAAATTTTCTAGAATTAATCCCTTCAAAAACGACAATTTTTCTTAATTATATTAGTCTTGGACAAATTTTCCACCTAACTAGAACCTTCTTAAACATTCGGATAATAATTTTTCCATGTCAATCATGAGCCCCTATACCCTGGAAAATTATCAAACCCTTAAAAACCCCTCAAAAAGATTTTTATTTAATTAAACAAAATATTCGAACAATTTCTAAAAATAGAAATACATCTTCAAAAATTCCCAAATTAAATTAAAATCATCTCCTAGACGTCGCCCTATTTATAAAATTTTTAGATCCAGAAAAAAAAAACTTCAGAGAGGCTCGAAACAATTTAAAACATCCAAAAATACGTTTTTGGAAATTCCCAGCAGCTTTATTGACCAATCAAAATATGTCACTAAAAGCCTGTAAAGCCTGTTGCTAAAACCCCAGAATTGTACCCTCACGAAAAATCACCAAATCGATTGATCTAACTCAAAGGGATCGAGTTCCCTTACCTCTAGAACGTGCCTAGGCCTAGGTTGGATGACCCGGGACGTTGATGTCCTTGTTGATCGAACCCTCAACATCACCGCTAGAAACACGAAAGGGATGAGATTCGGATTGGGATCAGGATCGGAATCGGGGTCGGAATGGGGAGCTGGCGCTCCCTTTCTTTTCTTCTTCTCGCCGCGGGACGAGGGAGGTGCTGGGAAGGGATGGCGGCGGAATTAAATGGAAGGGAGGGGGGGATTATTAGGTTGTCTGGGGAGGCGCCTCCTCCCTTTTGATAATCACAAGTGTTTTTTTTGGTTTTATAATAATATTATTATTCTTAATCCGCGATCGTAACTCTTAGTACGTAACCGTCGATCCAACCGATCACGTATTAAAGTTGAACCTAACTCTAAAATACCGGGGTGTTACATCTCATGGGACTCGATGAGACCTATTCTGTGGTAATGTCACAAATTCTTAGTACCAACCAACGACCCCCCTTGCCGAGGCATACCAGTTGGTCTCCGCCAAAGAAAAACATTGGCAGATCACTATCAACCGTCGACCCGTAGTCGATACTGCTATTTTTCCAGCCCAGGCAGGCCGCGAGCAAAAACAGTAGGGTCGAAAGCTCTCGAATGATCGCCCCCGGTGCACACACTGCAACAAGTTGGGTCATGTTCGTGAGTCCTGCTACCGGCTTGTTGGTTTCCCGCCAGGTCATCCTCGCGCCAAGAAAAATGAAGAGAAGTCTAGTTCGAGCACTCGTCGGACTAAGGCAACTCGTTGTGTTCTTACCAAGGCTTACTTGATCAACCGCCTACCCTTGACGAGTCTCACTCGTAAGACTTCCTTCGAGCTGATTTTAGGCCACAAGTCCCCTTACAGTCATCTCCGCAGTTTCGGTTGTCTAGATTACGCCAAGGATACTCATCATGGACTTGATAAATTTGCGGAATGTGGCTGGGCGGGGGGATTTATCGGATATCCTGGCACTCAAAAATGATACCGCATCTATGACTTGCACACCAGGAAGATCCTTGTATCTCGTGACGTCCATTTTGTTGAGCACATCTTCCCATTCTTGCTCATGGCCACCTGGGGCACCCCATAATCACTCACGTTCATTCCTCCCATGCATGGAGAGGCAACCGATGTTCCCTTTCTTGCTGACGATGAACCTGCTATCAAGTGGTTCATTTTGTACCTACTTCGATCGATGTGTCCCAGCTCCTTAACGAAGGCGAGACTGAATCCTCCCCTCCGACTACCCCCTCCTCGCCATCATCGCCACTTAGTACCGACCCTATCATCGCGGCAGAGGAGCCATCCGCGTTGCCTTCTAGCTCTCTAGACGAGCACTAGTCCTCTACAGATCATATGGACAGCAGCTCTCCTCCTGGCCACTCCTCTCTTGCATCGACTCCTCGGTGTAATCCTCCCCGCGATCGTCGTCCGCCGCGTGCTCTTGATGTCTACGAGGTAACCTTGCCCAAAGCTAGTTCTTCCAATGTTGCATTTCCCATGTCCAACCGTGCTTTTTTGGCAGTTTTGACAAAATTTGACGAGCTTCGCACTTATGCCCAAGTCGTCAAATTCGAGCACTAGAGATTTTCCATGATGAAGGAAATTGCAACCCTTGAAGCTCAAGGCACTTGGAGTCTCGAATTTCTTCCTCCAGGAAAGCGGGCGATTGACTCTAAATTGGTCTTCAAGAAAGTATTTGTCGGATGGTACGGTGGATCGTTATAAAGCACGTTTGGTTCCTAAGGGCTTCACTCAACTTGAGGGCATTGACTTTCACGACACCTTCGCTCCCATCGCCAAGTTGGTTACTATCCGTGTTCTCTTGGCCGTGGCAGCAAAGCGGGGGTGGCCGCTTCAACAGCTTGACCAGTGCAGTCAAAATCGCGCCTTAATGCGTAAAAACATATGTTTTTATGTTTCTATATCACCAATACATATAAGATTCTACATAAATTCGTTTAGCATACAAAAAAGGTCAAAATCGTAGTCAAAAGCGATCAAAGCGTTAAAATCATTAAAAAACGCGTTTAAGATGCGTTATTGTGCGATTTTGGTGGGGGTTGGATGGCTAAAATTCCAGCTAAACGTGATGTCGTTTTAATTAAAAAAATTGGGGAAGTTGACTACCGAGCACCCCCTTCCTCGTTTCTCAGTCCCTAATCGCAATGCACCTTCTCCCTCCACACAGCTGCAGCGTTGTCGCCGCAAACATCACTGGTAACCTTCTTCCTCCATATAGCAGAATTGCTGCCGCTTCTGCCATCACCCTCTCTGCTAGTAAATGTCTTCTTTCCCTAAACCTCTGTTGCTCCCTGATTCGCCAACACACGCGATCTCTCGAAACAGACTAGATGGGTCTTTACCTAACCTGCAAGCACCTCGGCGCCCAGAGATGTACTCATATCTGAAACCTTCAAATAATTATAATCATTGATTATATTCTCGTTGTCACAAAGACTTCTATCGCCGCTTACTTTGCTAGGAATAATGGAGTGATAGCTACGCAACGCTCTCTAGAAGTAAGATCAGTGGTGGTTTGTCCTCTTTGTGCTACACTCTCCGTTCTTGGATACATCATTCTTTGCATTTTTTTATGTTTCGTTTACTTTGCTTTGGTAGTTCATCTTACACCCCGATTTCGCCAAAAGTCAAAATGACTATTATACCATTAGGAAAATTTGTCAAATTCCATTTCAATATCGATAAGGACTAAAAATACGAACTCTCGGTTCAAACGGTGTCGAAATACATAAATCGAGTAAGGTACGGACGTTAGTGGAGTTTTAGATTAAACTCACCTATAATTTATGAAATGCCCAAAATACTCCTTGAGCTAATTAAAACTCAAGCTAACCCTAAATCCCATTCGGCCTCCATAGTTAAACCCTAACCTCTCTCTACCTCCTCGTGTCTTCAATCAAACCCTAACGCCGCAACTGTTATTCCCAGTAGGTGATGGATCCTCTCCTCTACTACGAGACCTGCCATGGTAAGTGGGGGTCACCGCAACGCTCTATACTACGAGACCTTCCTGGTTAAGCACGCAGGAGGTGGACCGACAGTCGGGGGCCATCGCAACGCTCTCCACGCCGAGACCTGCTAGCTTGCGATAATGGAGCGCGGGGGGCGGGGGGAGCAACCATGTCCCTCCATTCTCTTGCAAGCGTGTCCTATCGGCGAGCAGCCGTGTACGAGTTTCATAAAGAGAGTGGCCTACCAAGATAATGGGCCTGATCGATGCAATGATGATGAAAATTGGGGAAAATTTGGTTACCATGACAAAGAGGACAATCCTAGAAGCATCTCGGTCTCGACGAAATCAAATTCCGAGGTCGGACGAAGGTGAACAGAGCCTCGAAAGTTTGGACAAAAATCTATTAAGTTCAGGTACCGTTCTTGATATTTCAAAATATTTTTGAAGAGTAGTTCTGTAATTTTTCCAGAGAGGTAGTGGTCAACTTGTCGACTGGAAAAGTTTCAGTTTCGGTACTTGAAACTTTGAAAACTGCCAGAATGTTTATTTTCACCATAACTTGTTCGTTTGACGTCCAAATGAGGAACCGTCGGCGCCTATGGAATCATGGAAGCGAGGAGAATATTATAGGAGGGATTTTTTTTGGAATTTTCAGAGTCTAAGCAGATTTGTCTTTTCGAGGTGAGTGTAAATGGGGTAAATTATACGGCTTATGGGTTTTCTTAAGTATTTGCCTTGATTATTTTCAAGTATTTATTTACGTGATGTATGCACACTATTTGATTCATGTTTGAGACTGCATGATTATATTTGATGATATGTGCTTTGGTTGAGCTATGATTTGAAGTGAATGTGTACGAGTTTATTTCTTACTTTGAAGCTTTACGTTTATGAGTTATTGTTAAAGTTAAAGAACAAGTCATTTTTTAAGAAGTATTTCACCTTCGAAGAAGGTGGAACCGTTTTAAGAGTTTTTAGTCACTAGCGCCAGTCCGTTGTCATTTGAGATTTTGAGATAGAGCAGCAGTTATGCTCTTGAGACTTCTAAGATGAGTAGCAGTTATGCTCTTGCGAATCGTGGAAAAGAGCCACCACGATAAGTTTAAGATGTTAGGGGGATGAATCCTTACGACTCCCCTAACTAAGTTTAAGTTTAAGGAAAGCCTGGATGGATTCTCATACGTATGAGTTGGGCAACCGTACTAGCTAGTGAGGGATCCCTGTGTCAGGCAAGTATTTAAGTTGAGATTTGAGCTTTAAGAGGGGAGAGTAAATTTAGCTCCCACACAGTTTTAAGAGTTAAGATTTTTGTTCTACAAAAAAAAAAAGTTAAGATTTTTTAGAGTGGAAGTACAAACAACTTCCACAAGTTTAAGTTAAGTGTCTGAAGTAAATTAATCAAGTACTAGAGATTTTAAACGTAAGGGCATAGACTGACCTCAACACACTCACCAGTTTGAAGAGTTAGAGGAGGAGCTAGAGGAGCAGTTAGAGATCAGCGAGATCGAGAGAAACAGTTCAAGGGAAGCCAGCTAGAGGAGAACGATATGAGCGTCTTGGAGGATGTCTAGTCAGAGTTTCCTATGAGCAGCAGCAGTAGTTGAGACTAGTTAGTTATTACGTTTAATGATTATGAGTATAGATTGGAGATTAGTTTGAGATTTTAAAGTTTGGGTTTAATTTGCCCACATGTTAGGGCATTGCTTTAAACTACAAGAGTGTGTTTTCAGTATTTTATTTATGAAAATTTTCCCACTGCAGTATAAGCTTTGAGTGTTTTGATTTTCAAGGGCAATTTAGTAAAAGTAGTGCTCGGCCGAGCTAGGGTGTCACACCTCAGCGATTCAGTATCAAGGATCTGGGTCCCTTGAAGTACTTCCTGGGGATCGAGGTTGCCCGCTCTCTTGAGGGCATCATTCTCTGTCAGTGTAAGTACACCCTTGACATCCTGACTGATGGTGGCATGATTGCCGCTTGACCGAGCCTTTTTCCAATGGAGCAGAACCACTCTTTTACTCGTGCAGATGTCTTATTGGTCTTCTGATTTACCTCACGATTACTCGTCCAGATATTGCTTATTCAGTCAATCTCCTTAGTCAGTTCGTTCACTCTCTGAGTCATGCACATATGGCCGCTGCTCATCGTGTCCTGCGCTATGTCAAGGCCGCACCTGGTCGGGGTCTTTTTTTGACGTATGCTGGTCCACTCGAGTTAGTAGCTTACGGTGATGTGGATTGGGCTGGTGGTTAGTTTAGTCGACGCTCTACCACTAGTTAATTCATCCACCTAGGCGGCGACCCTGTTTCCTGGCGTGCCAAGAAGCAGCGTGTCGTCGCTCGCTCGTTTGTAGAGATCGAGTATCGTGCGATAGTTAGTACCTCTAGCGAGATTCTCTGGTTGCGGCTTCTTCTTTAGGAGTTGCAGGTTCCGCAACCCCTTCCTACCCCGGCTCTATTGCGCTAACCAGGTTGGCCTTCATATCGCTGCCAATCCTATCTTCCACGAGCGCACCAAGCATGTCGAGATGGACTGCTATTTTTGTTTGTGAGCGTGTCGCTTCGAGGGACATCCTGCCGCAGAAGATTGAGACTACACTTCAGTTGGCCGACATCTTCACCAAAGCTCTGGACAACGAGCAATTTGACATCTTATTGTCCAAGCTTGGCATTCGAGATCTTCATGCTTAAGTTTGAGTGGGAGTATTGGACTTGTATATTACACGTTTTATTTTTGTGTGCTTTTTGGTAATTGGACTAAATACCCAAGATACTTGCAGTAGGGTATAAATAGCCATATGATATGTAGCTCTCGGTAACCTAGAAAAAAACAATATCGGCGACTGCTAGCTAAATCAGCTTTCCTAGTGAAGTTTTCGTGAGCTCCATGCTCACCGTGGACTAGTCGTGATCTTTGGAGAAACCACGTTAAATCTCGTGTCTTTTCCTTCCGCGATTGCTATTTTCCACATAATATGCACAAAATTTTGAACTAATTAATCCCACCTGTAATAACCAAGTAATGTATAAAAACAATTGGGTTAAAGACACATTTGGTCACTGAGATTACAAAATCGGGACATGTTTAGTCACTAGAAAAAGTTAATATCAAATTTGGTCACTACAATTACTAAAACTGGATGCATTTAGTCACTCGCCGTTAGTCTCCGTCCAACTCCGTTAATGAAGTCCGTTAAGTGCTGATGTGGCAAACAGAATTGCCTAATCAGTCGGATATGACCCAACAAAAATAAAACCCGACCCGCCACGTCATTAAAACCAACCCAACCCAACCCAACCCATGACCCAACCCTACCCAACCCTTCTTCCTCCTTCCTCCCACCTCCTTCTTTCCCCAAAACCACCGCCGCCGCCGCTCTCCTCCTTCCTCCCACCTCCTCCCGCAAACCTGTTCGACCAAACCCAGCAGACCAAACCTGGTAAAAGGGTAATCGTCAAGATTCCTCCTGCTGAAGTCCGGCCGAACCTAATTTAGGGTTTTCCCCATCCCATCCGAATTCGCTGGGCGGGGAGAAGACGGGCTGCCAATCGGGGCACGTTTGGATTTTTTTCAGGTAATGCAACTTTTCGATGAATCGCTCTCAACAAGTTTCAGTCTTGATTCCGTTTTCTATTCTGAGCTAGAAAGGGAGGTAGAGCTTGAACTGATGGCCCGCTGTTGACTTTTTCCTTAATTGGTTATGAGTTAGAGAGAGAGAGGGAGAGACAAGTCTTGGAATTGTGCAGTGATCGGATTGATTGGGAGAAAGAGAGATTCAGCGGCTTTGGAGATACGCGATACGACTAAAGAGCAAATGCCGGAGGAAGATTTTGTGGAGCTCAAGTTCAGGTTGTACGATGGAACCGATATTGGTCCGTTTAGGTATTCGCCGGCGTCTACGGTTGCTGTTCTGAAGGAAAGAATCGTCACTGAGTGGCCAAAAGGTCTGTAAGTTCTTCAGTTTTTGGTTAAAATTTTTTGCTTGGGGGAGTTGATTTGTAGGTTTGGTTGGGGATTGAGATTTCTGTTGTTGCTGGAAATGAACGTAGCCACTCAATACCTGATTGAAGTCACCAAAGTGTTCACTGTTTGAGGTCTAGTTGAAGCTTGTTAAACGTATACGAGGTGTTGCTTGTTGAACTGGCTTAGCATATTTTTTTCCAGCTCTGCTGCCTGGTTTGCTCTGTGCTTTCCTTGATCTTGCATTTATCTCTGATGCAATTGTGAACATTTGGGGGATTCTTTGTGAACGTCAATGGCCTCGTTGGTGAAGGATTGGTCTGCTGGGTTAGGTCGAACAGGTTTGCGGGAGGAGGTGGGAGGAAGGAGGAGAGCGGCGGCGACGGTGGTTTTGGGGAAAGAAGGAGGAAGAAGGGTTGGGTGGGGTTGGGTCATGGGTTGGGTTGGTTTTAATGACATGGCGGGTTATAATGATGTGCGGGTCGGGTTTTATTTTTGTTGGGTTATATCCGGCTGATTAGGCAATTCTGTTTGCCACATCAGCACTTAACGGACTTCATTAACGGAGTTGGACAGAGACTAACGGCGAGTGACTAAATGCGTCCAGTTTTAGTAATTGTAGTGACCAAATTTAATATTAACTTTTTCTAGTGACTAAACATGTCCCGATTTTGTAATTTCAGTGACCAAATGTGTCTTTAACCCAAAAACAACTGAATTGCTAATCATCGCCCTAAAATTCAAAAAAAATCGCCCTAAACCACACTGAATTGACACATATATCCCTAAATTCAAAGCCTAACTAAACCCTAGCAAACAATCCGTCCCCCATCCCAAACCGGAGAAAAACCGCCGCCCAAAGAACTGTTCCTGTAGCGTTGATCTGCTGCTGGATTCGCTTCCCGCCGCCGCTGCTGCTGCCAGGAGTCGCTCCCCATTACAGTTGCTACCACAAGAATTGCTCCCCGCCACCGCTGCTTTTCATGGTTGCTGGCGACCAGGAGGAAGGAGGGCGAAGAAGAAGGAAGGCTGCTTTTTCATGGTTGTTGTCCTCATCCCGTCGGCGACGTGTCTAGGCGCGTTTGAGCGCTCGTATGTATTATTTTTTTAATTAATATTGATTATTAATGTAATTATAATTAAATAAATTGTGTGATTTATTTAATAAAGTAATATGTGATTACCTTCTGCTCTTCTTCTTCCTATGGTGATAATAACGATGGTTAGGCCTTCGATGAGGTGGCCGGCTCCGGCCGGCGGCGACTAGTTTGTTTTTAGTTTGTTTTAGAGTTTAAGTGTTTGAAAAACAAAAATAAACTAAGGGCATTAAAGTAAATTTAATATAATTAGGGCGACGAATAACAATTTTTAGGGCGACGAATAGCAATCCCAAAAAACAATTGGATACAAACTTGTAGACTTTTTTCTTTTGAATGAAGATACAGATTAATCACCGAAAAAAAAAAGAAGATACAGATTAGACTAACGCACTAAGCTATCATTATCCATTAAGAATTTTTCAGAAAAAATTAATAAATAAAAATTATTCAAGAGATTATGACTTGCGTTCGCCAAAGGAAATCGAAATAGTAGGAAGGAAAAATTAATAAATTTCGATTAGACAAATATTAAATCAATAATTAAAATAGCTTGTGGTAGGGAATAATAATCGAGAGGGAAACAGTAATACAGAGAGACGTGCCGGTAACTAACTGTCTCCACGCATTGCTCTTAACTAATTTTCCCGGCAAAACTCTCATCACCTCAGGTCAAGCCATCGGACGGTCCAGAACAAAACCAGAGCACACCCATCACGCCGTCAACTTCCCCTCTCCGTCTATCCACGGATCGCATCTCTTCCCCCCGTTTATTAGTTACGTTTATCTCCCCCGCATCGTCCGCTCATTCTTTCAAACCATTTCACCCTTTTCCCTCTTCGCAAAGCAAGTATTTTCCCCCTCGAAATTTCCTTCTACAATTTGCCGAAGCTCCGTCCGCCGATCTTCTTCAGCAGCTCGTCTGCCGCCGACCACCTCGCCGGAGAGATCTTTGTCGCATTGCGTTCTCTTTTGTTACGAGAGATTTCGTGGCGGAGATTGTCGAATTCGCTCTCTTTCGAATTTCATGGAGCAGTTGCGAGAGAAAGATTCGTCTCCTATGTGAAGGTGAGGTGAGAGGTCTGGAGCCGGAGAGTGGATTTTCCGAGCAACCAAACTTGGAGGATTTTGATTTCCTCACGGTGCTTCGTTTTTCTTTTGTTTGTTACAGCAGGGGGAGGGAATGGACGGGTTCAGAGACACGAAGGAAAATTAGGGAATTCCGTTTGAAAATTTGCTCGCCTGTCTCGATATGGAATCATAATTTATTCCCCCCAACACATTGTGTGTGAAAAGTTTCTGTATATTGTACTATTGCCATTTTGGACTAAGAAAGAGAGGAAGAGAATTGAACCGGGAAAGGATTGAGGTGTACAAAAATGGAGGTTCTAAGCCCAATTACGACCAAGCTGCAGGGGCTTTCCACATCAGACCACGCCTCTGTGGTCTCCATGAACTTGTTCGTCGCCCTGCTTTGTGCTTGCATAGTCATTGGCCATCTTCTGGAGGAGAATCAATGGATGAATGAGTCCATTACTGCCCTTTTAATTGTGAGTTTTATCTTCCTTTCTATTTCCTTTAAAGGCATCTGGGAATTCGGGGGGAAAAGCTGATGGGATCCAGGTTTGGTCGCAATTCAAGGTGCTTTTATTTTTGGGTTTGTTGCAACATTAGCTGTTTTCTTATCTTATGGCTCATTGCTTCTACAGGGTGTGTGTACCGGGGTTGTGATATTGCTGGTTAGTGGAGGAAAAAGCTCGCATCTTTTGGTGTTCAGCGAGGATCTCTTCTTTATCTATCTTCTGCCGCCGATCATATTCAATGCCGGGTAGGGAACTTCGATTTGCAGAGTTATATTCATCATAACAAATGCGGACTAAAGCCAGAGAGACACCTGTTTTATGTGTTTCATTGTCTGGTCTCTTTCCATTTTGTGTTCCAGGTTCCAGGTGAAAAAGAAGCAGTTCTTCCGGAACTTCATCACAATTATGCTATTTGGTGCCGTCGGCACATTGATATCTTGTTTCGTTATATCCTTGGGTAAATACCTGATATCTCCAATGCCTATCTTATTCAAAGTACCAAGATTTATTCAGGGTTCAAACTCTTTTTTACAAGTTGAAATGTCTCCTTTTGCAAATTTGGTGTCTTTTTCCACTTTTGGCATGGTCCTGGTAGTAGATCTTGGTCATAATGTATGTCTAGTTATGGAGGAGTTTCTTAACTAGGCAATGTGAAAGAGAAGGATGATAGGAATGGTGGATGCAACTTGTGGATGTCGACTCTGGGAAAGACATTTAATGTAAATTATCAATGTTTGACTTGGTTGGTGATGGTATTTCACAGGAGCCATTGAGTTCTTTAGCAGAATGGACATTGGTGAACTTGACATTGGAGACTACATAGCACTTGGAGCAATATTTGCAGCAACAGATTCTGTTTGCACATTGCAGGTGAGAAGCACATCCAGTTGTAATTGTAGTCTTCCCGATTTTTACTAAGAATTCTTACTGGAAAACTGAACCATCTGCATCTGATTTTTACAGATTCTTAATCAGGATCAGACGCCTCTACTTTACAGTCTTGTATTTGGGGAAGGTGTCGTAAATGATGCTACATCAGTGGTGCTTTTCAATGCACTTCAGGGCTTTGATCTTGTCAATCTTACTCCGCACAATGGTTTGGAGTTCATTGGCAGCTTCTTGTATTTGTTTGTCACAAGTACTTTGCTGGGAGTTGCGGTAATTCTGGCTCTCTCTTGCTTGCCATTTGTTTCACAGGCAGTTTAATCTGTTCCTTTTCGGGACAACATTGTTGAGATTGAAATCCAATCCATTTGGTTCTTTTTACAGACTGGATTAGTCAGTGCTTACATCATAAAAACCCTCTACTTTGGAAGGTATGTTATGTCGAAAAAAATCAGATCCAGCAATATGCAAGTTTCATGCCATCGATTGCTAGTTGAAAGAATCTTTGCACTAACTTAATACTTCAAATTATTCAGGCATTCAACAGATAGGGAGGTTTCTCTCATGATCCTTATGGCATATCTTTCATATATGCTTGCTGAGGTACAATTGTTTCCACATTTTCTTGCGTAGCACTTTAGCTTTCTCGTATGATCTCCAGATTTGGTAGTTAATTCATTAACTTCTCTTGCAGTTGTTCTATTTGAGTGGGATTCTCACAGTATTTTTCTGTGGAATTGTCATGTCCCATTACACATGGCACAACGTGACTGAGAGCTCGAGAGTAACGACAAAGTATGTGACTCTCTGTATCAATGAATCTGATCACTCTTGTTACTATCTTGCCTTATAATTGAATTCTGAAACTGATCACTTCTTCCTCAGGCATGCATTTGCAACCTTGTCATTCGTTTCTGAGATATTTATTTTCCTCTACGTCGGAATGGATGCCTTGGACATTGAGAAGTGGACCGCCGTGAGTGACAGGTATGTCCATAATCGAGCCTCATCCCTTCCATAATTTGATTGACAATCTATATACTGAAGCTCTTGCACCCGTATTTGATCTCTTGTGCAGCCCTGGAACCATAGTGGCTGTGAGTTCAGTATTATTGGCCCTTGTCCTGCTAGGAAGAGCAGCTTTTGTGTTTCCCTTGTCCTTCTTATCAAACTTATCTAAGAAGTCACCGAATGATAAGATCGACATCAAGCAGCAAGTAACTTTCTGTCTGCCCCACCTGCTCTTGAATCACATTAAAGCCGTACTCTCATATTTGGTTTCTACTTTTGGGTTTTTGATTTAGATTGTCATATGGTGGGCTGGCTTGATGAGAGGTGCTGTATCTATGGCACTCGCTTATAACAAGGTAGAATCACAGGAGAAAAACTTGCTTTTTTTGTTTGTTTGTTATAAACCTTTCAACATCTCCTTATCAATTCACAAGCTATCTGCTTCATTACCATTGCAGTTTACCAGTGGGGGGCACACTCACTTGCGAGGGAATGCTATCTTGATCACCAGCACAATCATTGTTGTTCTCTTCAGCACTGTGGTAAGTTCTCCTTACTGGGTTATGGTAACTTGGAACTCTACAAGCCATCGTAACTTAGGGGATCGTTTGGATGTTGGATATTTGAAAATAATGGTTCGGTATTTGCTAAAAGGTCTAAATGGCTACTGTGGTGTTTCCTCAGGTCTTCGGTTTGATGACTCAACCTCTCATAAGATTCCTGCTCCCAGACGGGAAGAGCCAGCCGAGCACAGCAGTATCCTCCCATGCTGGCTCCCCGAAATCAATCACGGTGCCCTTCCTGGGCGAGGGGCAGGACTCGCTGGAAGATTTCGCGCACCAGGACCTCAACGGCGGGAACAGACTGCGAGCCCTGCTCACCACCCCAACCCACACAGTCCATTACTACTGGCGCAAGTTTGACAACGCCTTCATGAGGCCCGTCTTCGGTGGCCGGGGGTTCGTTCCCTTCGTCCCTGGCTCGCCAACTGAACGCACTTCCCCCAGCATCACCACTCCATTCCAGTGACTGGACGAGAAAAAGGAAAACAGAAAGGAAGGAAGGGACTCCAAAGGGTACAAAATTGTACAAAAAATGGGTTTTATGTAACACTATATCTCATGAGGCAAACATGGCAACAATGCGACCGCCACGCTTTTGTGCCAATATTTTGTAAATTAGCTTCTTCTCTGTGTTTTGTGCAATTATATATGAGATGATTATTATGGCTTTAGAGACAGAAAGGAAACAAACCAAACGACGAGAAGTTGGTATTGCTTATGTTGTAATTTTGTCCCACCCACCATTTTGCATTGCATTGTTGGGTAATTTTGTCTCCTCGGTTTGTTCAACAACAGCACCGTATGTTTATTCCTCTTTCCTTCAGTTTATATGCAATATAATGATGTTCCTTCTTCGAGTACTCTTCTTATAATAATGTAGTGTCTTGAGAACCAAATTGTTCTCACTACTTTCACTGCTTACATAGTTGGGGTTTGCACTTGCAGACAGTTTTGGAGAAGAAAACAAAGCTTGAGAGTGAGGTAAGTACATGACGAAAAAGGAAAAGATACAAATTAAGAAGATTGGGTACTAAATGACATTTTGTTTGAAATGACAGTCACTCCAGCTTCATTGGTAATGCAACGGTCGCTTCTTTCACTGATGAGTGTTTGAACTTATCTTGCTGTGAAAAACTATTGTTTTTCCCTAATACCCCCGCCCCGCAAGCTGGTGGCCACAAATTGAGCACACCAAGCTTGGAGTGGAGAACAGGTCAGCGAGCTAGTGAGCAGTTGAGGTGTGGAGAACATTGGTGGTTCCTGCAAGCAACTTCTCACGAACAAAGTGACAGTCAAGTTCTATATGTTTGGTTCATTCGTGGAAGGTTGTGTTTTCTGCAATATAAATGACACATTGGTTGTCCTGAGAGTTATGGAGTAGGTAAAGAAGCCACTGGACTTCACAAGATGTGTATGCTAGAGCTCTGTACTCAACTTCACAAGAAGAAAGAGAAGAATAGGCTGTGATGGAGTGTCTGGTATCAACATAGGCCGCCCAATCCTAGTCTCTGAAGGCTTGAGTTGCAGTGTTGAGGAAGAAGAGAGGAAAATTTCTCTGGAAGGTGCACTCTTGAGGTATAAAGAACAACTTTGAAGTGATCTTGACTTGGGTTAGACATGTACTGGCTCACTTGTTGGGTGGCAAAACTGATGTCTGGCGAGTGGTGGTCAAGTAGATGAGTTTGCCAACCAAGTGTTTCAGACTCTAGAAAGGGATCATTGTGGGTAGTAGATAGATGAACTTTGTAATCCATAGGAGTTGTAAGTGGCTTGGAATGTAATAGGTCAGCTTCTTCTAGGATTTGGAGAGTGTAATTTTTTTGGAAAATGTGAATACATGTATGACTTCTGGCAACTTCAATACAAAAAAAAAACTTCAAAGCACCTATGTCTTTGATGCCAAACTCATGATGCAAATATGACTTCAAACTGTCAATTTAGAAGTCGCAGTTGCCTTGTAAAAAAGGGAATGGTCTGCTTTGCTCTATGTGTAACCCTGAGAAAGCAACATGTCAACAAGCTGAGAGAACCATTGTCTGGAGGCTTGTTTGAGATCATAGAGTGACTTTTTGAGGTGACAAATAGGGTTCTTTTAACCAGGTAGAAGCTTCATGTAGACCTCCTGTTCTAAGTCACCATGGAGAAATGCATTATTAACATCGAGGTGGTGGACATGCAAATTCTGCACAACATCAATAGCTAGAAAGAGTAATGATGGTCATCTTGACCACATGTGCAAATGTGTCCTGATAATCAACCCTTTCCTGTTGGTTGTAACCTTTGGCAACCAATATGGCCTTGTGCCGATCAATGCTGCCATCAGGAATGAATTTGAGTCGATAGACCCATTTGTTGTCAATTGCTTTCTTGTCTACAGGTTTCTCAACAATGTCGCATGTGTGATTTGCTTCTAAAGATTTGGCTTCAGTTTTCATGGCATCATATCATTCCATTGATATGAGAGTATAGCTTCATGATAACTATCTGGTTCCTTTACAGTGGAAATGCATAAAGCAAATTGTTTATGAGTGGGAAACAGGATGCTATAGTCAAGAATAGAAGAGATAGGGTATGTGATAACTCGAATATGTTGTCTTGGAGGATGACTAGCTGAATAAATCTGCTGAAGGTATAGTTTGAGTCATGGAGGGGGTTTGGTTACTCTTGTGTACTTTTTGGTGGGTGGTGGTGGTGGGGGGGGGGGGGGGGGGGGGGGACTTTAGTGTCTGAGGTAAAGTGGATGTCATTAAGGGTAAGTGGTCTTCAAAGAATTGGACATCCCCAGAAGTGAAAACCTCATGATTTGCGAGGTCATAAGTTTTGTAACTCTATATGCCTATAGTTAAGCCTATGAAAACACCCTTTTTAGATCGAGGATCAAATTTGGCTCTATAGTTGCTTAATGCACTAGCAAAGCACAAGCAACCAAACACTCAACTCTGTGAAGTCTGTCCCCCCCCCCTCCCCCCAAAGCTTCTCAAAAGGTGTTTGGTTCCCCAAAACAATTGTAAGAACTCCGTATATAAGGTATATTGTATGCTTGGCACAATCCCGACAAAAATCAGCGTGAGATTAGCCTTAAATTTAAGAGCTCTTGCAACAAGGATGCATTTATGTTTTCTTTCAACCATGTTTTTTTGTTGAGGGGTTAAAACAAGAAAGTTCATGAAATGCGATGTAGAAGAAATCATCCATCTGAAACTCTTTACCTTGGTCACTTCTAGTATCAAATATCCAGGGAGAAATACTTCACATACCACTAAACTTTGAAAATTGGGGGAAGGATACCACTAAAATGAAAATAGGGCATGAGATACAAAGAAAGTTTATAAATTGTGTATCCATCCAATTTTCCATCCACTTGACTAGAGGTCAAACAAAAAAAAAGAAAATATCTGCAACTACAACATTGATTGTGGTCCAAATAAGTTACTTAATCACTTTATTATTCGACACATCACCTTTAGCTTTCCTAATCACTTGCTGCTCTTTTCCTCCACATGATTTGACCATCCTTCTATAGCTTAACCTTCTCAAATAACTAAATATGACGATCCTCTATAGATGGAGGGGTTACTTACTTTTTCCGAGTTGTAACGTTGGTAAATACGATAGCAATCTGCTGTTCATCTTCTCGACCAGAGATATGACAGTAGGATCCCGACCCATTTTTATGGCAATGATGACGTTCTCTCTTAATGGCGCAAAGCAGATCAGAGATGATGATAAGAAGAAAAATGAAAAGGGGCGGAATGAAGATGAGAGCTCATATCAAGTAAATTCACAGACTGTATTTTTCCTCGCCAATTCCAATTTAAAGCATGCAAAATTTGGGATTTGGTGAGTAAGTAGTCGATTTGGGAGAAAGGAATCCCCTTAATTTTCGTCGTATTTTGGGTTGTCGGTTCTCCGCCGGTCACTTCACCTGACTCCTCCCTTGATCCAAATCCTGCAGGCTAGGATTTGGTGAAGAAAATGGAGAAGTAGACTCAGAGCAGAGGATTGGCCCAACCATCACGTCTTCTTGTCGTCATGTTCTCGATCGCTATCGCCGAATTCTTTGTTGATTGGGGGAACAAGTTTAAGGGTTCGTAGTTGAAATCGGGGGAGATGAGAGATGGAATTAGACGACGACTTTAGTAGATGGGAAAAGCCCGAAAAGGTGAATGTGACATGTCAAAAAATAGAGTGACTTAGCAGTTTGTGTAGGCCATAATTAATGCAGAATTAACGAATAATTTTTTCTGTTTGACCGTTAGTAAAATGGATGGATGGATGCACAATTTATTATTTTCATTGTATCCTATGCCCTATTTTCACTTTAGTGGTATCCTTCCCCCAATTCTCAAAGTTTAGTGGTATATAACGTATTTCTCCCCAAATATCCAAACAACGATGTTCCAAAAAGTGCATGCAACGAAAATTCGAAAAGTAAAACTGACTAGAGTTGTATTCCTATGGTGTGTTTGTGTTTGAGCACGCTTGTATTTGATCTTTCATTTGGATTCAAACAATTTTTGTTCGAGGTCATGTATTTTAATCTTGTGTTGTAATGCTTCTCTTATTTTTTTTTTTGTCATTTGGTGATTATTCCCTTAGGACTCTACCGGACGAAGAATCTTCCCGGAGTCATCATATCGGTGCATAATTTTGTATTTTTTTTTGTCTTTTATTTTCATGTTTCACTTCAAACAACGATGTTCCAAAAAGTGCATGCAATGACAATTCGAAAAGTAAAAATGATTGGAGTTGTATTCTTATGGTCTTTTTTGTTGCCTTACTCAAATATTAGTGATCTATTGTATCAAAGACCTGATTCATTAATATTGCTAAACTCGTGTGATAAATATGTGGTTTGAAGGCGTTGTCGGAAAGTTAATCCCCCCTAATATGAGTTATAAAAACAAGTTTGGTTTCAATGTAGATGAAAGTTCATATCTTAGATCATGAACATTCCCAAATTAGTGTTAACCCGTTCACACATGTATTAACACCTTTTCGATTTAAGAATAAAGTGAAATCGTACAAAACTCTTAAACCGAAGTATAAAAAAGATTTGGTAGGTTTGCAGCGTGCTGATTGAATGTTGGTTTATTCAACACACCCTTTGGACATGACCATGTCGTTGACCGTTTTGGCTGTTAGGTGACCGAAATTGTCAATTGCTTGCTTGCAACATGAAGAAATAGGCCACACACCCTTAACAATGTCGTGTTGGACAACATATCAGATCCATCATTCATGAATGTTGTAAAGGTTATCCTCTATGTTGAAATAAATATGAAATGCTATATGGTAATTAACACAGTCTCTGACACGCCCATGTTGATGACCATTAATGACGCATAAGTAACAAATTTTAGACCCTTATTTAGTAGGAGACATCGAGGAAAGAGTACGACCTTCAGTCTGAGACATCAAGAAAAGAGTACGGCAGGGAGAATATTTCACGATCAAGATCTTCTCCCCATGATCATTGAGCGCAAGCAGGGCATAACTATGCCGCATGAAGATTGCATGACATTTCCCAAGTTCAAGGCCATGAAATTTTTCGAACCTCATTCTCCTATAAATATATGATGATGCCCAAGAGGTGAGAGAGACTAAAAAAAGAGAGAATTTTACACAAACTTAGAGAGAGAAGTGTTCTTCACTTTGAAGAGGAGGAGCAAGGAGAAGAAGATTTGGAAATTAAACTCTAGCATCCAAGAGGCCTTCCCCATGTTCTTCATCTCCTATTTCTATGTTTCTTTTCCTCCCTTCATGGGACAGTTTTCTATGATATTTGGGGCTAGAGCTCCCATACCCTAAATAGGGTTCCGTATGTATTAGGTGATTTAGTTAAGGTATGGATTTTTATCTTCAATCGATGTTCTAAATGATTAACTGCATGAATTATTTGCATGTGATTTTCAATTGCAAGTGTTATTAGACGCGATGATGAACTAGAGACTTGACCTAGAGTAAATTTTCATACACCTAGGTCAAGTAGGGACTTACTCAATTGATGCTATTTAGGTGGTTGCATGATCATTGAGTAATTCGAATTGTGTGCATATGAGTTAAACCCATTTAAAGAGGGTAGAATTTACCCCTAGCTAAAGAAGCCAATTTCATGATCATTGAGCTGGTAGATGTGGCTAGGAGGGACTTGGGACTTGGGAGACACAATCATTGCACCAGTGTCCATATTAGTTATCCTCACATCAAAACGTGTCGCAGATGACTATTTCTATTCATTTCACTGCGTCATGTTAGAGGGAGGGAAACAAACCTCGGATACCACTTTTTCTTTCTTTCAACTTGTGTAGTTTTAGCTAGTTAAACTTGAAAACAAACCAAATAATCGACTAGATAACAACCTAACTCTCGAGTAAGCTAGCCTACCAGACTTGAGTAATACTACATTGGTAATCACTACACTATCTCGTATGACTACATTATACTTGGTTTAGTTAGAATAGTAGAATATAGTGCACCGAGTTTACTTGTGTGTGAACTGTTATGATGATACCACTTCTAAATTACTAAAGTAGAAAACGACAAACACACAATCTTAACTAAATAAAACCATACATATAAGGTGTTGTTCATATTCAAATTCCCCTATCTAGTTAAAAATCATATAGAGGCAAAAATATATATGATTTATTATTCCTAGATTGTAGGAATTCTCAAATTATCATTAACTTGATACCCTCGCATATTAACATTTTAGCAATCAATTAACCCTAGATATGATATGAAGTCTCATGTAAAGATCATCAAGAACAAACCAAATTATGTAAGCGGAAGTATACATGATTTCATTGACAAAGAAGCATTTTGGAAGACAAAACCTTTGAAATGATTTTCCACTCTAGCCATTAGATTCTTTGCCAAATTCTCCATGAGAGGATATAGATATTTTAATGGTGTGTGGTAGATACTTTGGCCGCGCTCTGCAGCGGCTTGGGGTTTGTATTAGAAAATTTATTCGCCAGCCCGTTTGTTTGTTTGTGTTAGGGAGGAAGTGGGTCACTAAAGGAGACGGTGAAAAGTTGAGGTTAAGTGGTGGATTTATATCAGAAGAAAAACGACTCAATTAAAAAAACAAAATATTCTTCCAAGTAAATAATAAGAATGAATCAACTCTTTTTCTATAGATATTAAATGTGGCTCCTCTCTCCTCAAGTTGTGTTCTACTCTGTATTCTTTCGATTAGTGTCCCTCCTTCCACCCTCTTGTCTTCTCTCCATTCCAAATTTCTTAGTTTTCGTACCTCGTGGTTCAGATTCTTGACTTTAAATTACCCATCCTGACATGCATGATCCAGAAGATCTGAATCAGATTCCTCCAACTCCAACTATGTTAACCGACATTGTCAATGGCTCAGTCTCACGTGAGCTGAGAGTCACTCAAGCCCATCTCATATCGTGGCCCTCGCTGGGGTTGGATCAGCTGATTCTACGTTGTCGCTCTCCCCTCCCGTTTTTCAGATCAAAGGTATGAATCGCTTTCTCCTTCTTTGGTGAATACCCCTTATATATTCCTAGCATGCATGGATGATCAATCGCTTTCTCCGTGTTCGGTTCAACTTGTAGACTCCCTGTGGTGGACGGGACCAGACCGCGCATGCAATGCAACTCCCCCGACCTGGTTCATCCCCTGTATCTTCTGGTTATTTGGTTGTCTGGTCCTTCTCTGATCAGAATCAATATGAGTGTCCTCCTATTGGAAGATTAATTTACTCTTTACTTTTTTGGTCTGGATGGCTTTAGGTCTCCTCCTCTGCTTTCGTCTCGCCCTTCGCTATTCATTTAGAGAACATGGTTCGGCATTGGTTCATCAGACCCAACGCGATTCATTAAGCAAGGAGAGTTAGATAGGGGAGATCGGAACAAGAACCTTGTTGATCAAGATGGCGGAGGTCCCCAACCAAACCAAAATCCCTTTCTCCTTCAATGGCATCAAAGTCAAAGCCTCACAACAAACAAATTTTCTGCATAGAGCTCAGCTTCTCACTCGAGCTTCACCATTCAATCAGACAACGTTTGGGCACTATGTTGAGTGTTAGGTCTTTTGATTACAGAAGAATCAGCGAAATAGAACGGGAGGAAGATGAAGGGCTCGATGGAAATCGAGAGATAGATAGGTTGGAGAAAGAAACTGACCAGCTACCCACCCAAACGAAGAAGATAATAAAAAATTGGGAACTTCGGTATTGACACGCAATACCAACGTGGACAACACGAGATGCCAGTGAGGAAGGCAACAGACAGTCGTGCACAATAGCATATCTCTTCTGCTACAGTAACCAAGATGTAACTTTAATTAGTAGCATGTATATTGTGGTGTATCAAGAAAAATAACAATTATTTTGTGCGCTTGCTTTATTAGTTGGAGATAATGTTATGAAGTTAAAATTCTAACTTGCTAAGTAAAAAGACATTATCATAATCATGCATTCATTTGGTATGTTCTGCTAAATTATAACAGTGTAGCTTTATAATTATAATTATGATAGATAACTAGCTACAATTAGGAGCATTACAACTACTACCATTGTCCAATTAGGAACGTTGGTTATTTAATTAATATTGGATGCCAATATGAAGTATAGACAAAGTGTCTATGTATCTAAATTTTATTTTTTTATATTTATAAAAATTAAACTTAATACAAACCCATAAGCGTATAGGGTTTGTTATGTTTATTTCTTGTGTGCTTAGTTATGAAACATGTGAATGTTTCACTCTTTGACCTCCCTCAAAAGCATGCCAATATTGTGTTACTGTCATGTCTAAAGAGTAAAGTACATCCCGAAAAAGAACTCTATCACTCCAAAAATCTCACTTTTTTATAAACAAGGACAAGAAACTTGATGTCGTTCGATAGCGCCCCCTCGACTCCTTTAGGAGTTATTAGCCTTATAAAATGAAGTCGCAAAATATTTTCTGATATGCATAATGATATATAATGGTATATTTGGCTTTAGTTCTATAGGTGTCAAGATTGATCTCCTGTCAACTCCTTTAAGGTTTTATTAGCATTAGATATTGAAGTTGTGAAACATATTTGAAATGCATAATGATCTTTAATGGTATCCTTTGCATTCTTTCTATGGGTGGAAAGATTTATCACAATTTGAATGATGGGTATGGGTTATACTTATTTTCAATTGGGGGACAAACCTATAATTGATTGGGCAGTCTACTACCACCAGAAGGTTCAAATTCTAATTTTTTTCAGTCATACATACATCAAACAAATAAAAAATTGAAAATCAATTCCAGTTCGATTACATATGATAATTTGAATTTTCTACTTTAATTCATTGTTACGGGCTCGATGAAAATTTTACACTCACAATATTTAACCCAAATAATTAGAAGTTGCCCAAAATGAAAATCAATGATAGACAGTGTACCCAGTGGTAGATCCGGAAATTTTACATAGGGGGTGTTCTCTTCGAAAAATTAAATTTAATTAAAATATAAATTAAATAATTACCAAATACGTAAATATCATATCAGTAAAAGTTACAACAAAAATCCACAATAAAAGTTTAATTAAATATCATATTACTAAATACGTAAACATCCAAGAATTTTACATAGAGGTTCCATACGAAAACTACTATCGGAGGTTGGATAATCATTTTTTCCAAATTTTAGGGGTGTCTTAACCTCCATCTCCATGGATCCGCCATTGAGTGTACCACTTTTGAAGTGAAAAACAGTTGGTCAACCAAATATTAGATGGTTGTGAATTTAATCTTTCAACTGATTCTGAAGTTGTGACTCTCATTCATTGACATTGTTGTTGATCCTGGTCAAATTCCACACTAAGTATGACGACCCTCCTATCCTATGAAACCTAGATAGAAATAGTAATATAATAATAAATAAATACAAAAACATGTTGTAGCCCGACATGAATAATGACATAATAGAAAACAAGAAGAATACACCACCCATTGGGCGGGCGCAAAACTAATTTATACATAAAGGAAACGAGATTTGAACTAGGCCCGTTGACCGGTTGCATTTCACAAATAATATAAACAATAATATGAATTGTTCAAAGAAATATGGACTCGACCAATGGGTCTGGTTCATTTTGTAAACATGAAAAAATGAGTAGAAATAGTCAAACATGATAGACCCCAAACCAAGGAGCCGACTCTTAAAAACTTGTCCAAATGACACTTCTATTTACTCCTTTCGCATAGAGATAATTTTATATTTTTTTGGCCTTGTTTGTTTTTCCTCCGCAATGAGTAGCATCATCGTCTCCATCAATAACAGTACATTCCTCTTCATTAGTGACACCACTACAAGATAACTTAGTTTTAGAGATAATTATTATATTGCTTTCTATATCTAATTTATAAGTACAAATATATTAATTATTTTCATATGTCATATTATTTCTTACTAATTCATAATATTTGTTTAAAATTAATTTGAAATGAAATTGAAAAAAATCTTTAGAAGCAATTATCATATTTGCTACCATATGATGTATTATTCGAACACATATAATTTCATGTAAATATTTTATCTAAATAAAAAAAATAATTAAATAAGTTTTAGTATTAGAAGAAAATATAATTGCTACCATTGTGGTGGGTGAAATAAGTTATCATAGAAAATAATTAAAATGCAAATATCTAAAAAAGAGAAGAGAGAGCAGATTTGAGAATTAAAAATAAAAAGAGAGCCATCGCTCTCAAAATCTATGGACCCCCCTCCACCGCAAATTTTCACCGTTGAACTCTACACTTGGGTAAATCACATCCCTCTCAGAGTCATGGATATCGGAGCCACAATCACCGTTCTCTAAAATCTAAAACAAGGTAAGAGATTTGAAGGCATTTGATTGAGTTGGATCTCTCAATCGGAGTTTTTTTCAAAGCCTAGGTTTTCAATTCTCAGACGAGTCTCCACTGTTGTTTCCTATTGATCGATTCATCATCATGAACTAAATTATTCGTTGATTGATCTCGTGTGTAATCCACAGTTGGTGAAATATAATGTTTTCAGGGTGCCTGACTGGTTCATTATGACTGGTCCTAAAACTCAAAATGCAAGTTTATCTCTGCAAGTTATCCTACTGAAATCTTAGAAATTGATCAGTTTTGGTTTATGTTCCTTGTTTGTCAAGATAGTAAATAGTGAGGTTATTAGGCCATGAGAAAATAACGGGAAGAGAAGGTCTCAGGTAGCCATTCCTGCTTTGTTAGAATCCAGTCAGGCCAATGAGGCTGTTATAAATGCGCTGCTATGGATCGGAAAATCTCCGGAATCAATAAAGCAAGAATACGAAAGCGAGAATCGAAAAACACAGACACACAATTTACGTAGTTCACTAACACGATGTGTGTTAGCTAGTCCACGAGCGAGATAGAGCCAATTTCAGTATATCGAGGAGATTACAAATTACAGAGGAGTATGAGAAGTATTTATAGTACTTCTCCATGTGGGTCTAAACCTAATCCAATATGGCAAAGGAAACTGTTACAGACCAGGACCAGAACCTGAACCCAAATAACATTGAGCCCATACACCGCGGGCCAGGGGCATTGCCCCCGCACCCCCATCGGGGCATTGCCCCGAGACCCCTGACTACCAGTTGTAGCGGCTGATAGTCCGATTCAAGTCACATAAACAAATCTCCACCTTGACTTGAATCCTCTTCCTTTGAAATCTTTGATGTACTCTGCTCCTTCTCTCTCTCTCCCGCCATCAATGCCCCGTAGGGCAGAGTCACCCACTCAAGACATTGAGCAAGTCCAAGCAGTGTTGGAACTTGCCATGTGGAACCGGCTTCGTGAACATATCAGCAGAATTATCCGTGGTGCCAACCTTCTTCACCTTAATCCTCTTCTCTATCCTCAAGAAATGATACCTCACATCAATGTGCTTAGTCCTCTCATGGTGGACTTGATCCTTGGCCAAGCATATTGCACTCAAACTGTCACAATACACTACTGCCTGATCATGATGTAGACCCAGATCACCAACCAGTCCCTTCAACCATATTCCCTCCTTAGCAGCTTCTGTCAATGCCATATACTCTTCCTCAGTCGTAGACAATGTCACCGCCGACTGCAAAGTTGCCTTCCAGCTCACTACAGAATTCCCAAGAGTGAATACATAATCGGTCATCGATCTCGTCGTGTCAATATCTTCAGCGTAGTCCGAGTCAGAATACCCAGACACCAAGCACTCTGTATCACTTCCGAAGCTAATCCCCACATCAGGTGTACCCTTAAGGTACCGGAAGATCCTCTTCACAGCCTGCCAATGCTCCTTCCCATGTTGTATCATGAACCTGCTGACAACACTAACAACATGTGCAAGATCTGGTCTAGTGCATACCATAGCGTACATCAAGCTACCTACTGCAGTAGCATATGGGACTCTCGACATGTACTCATTCTCAGCCTCTGACTGCGGTGCATATGCTGAGGATAGATGAGCATTTGAAGCACTAGGAGTATTTAAGGGCTTCGCTGAAGACATGCCAAACCTCGATAGTATCTTCTGGATGTAGCTCTTTTGTGACAAGAAAAGCTTCTTCTTCGACCTGTCCCTGTAAATCTCCATACCCAAGATCTTCTGAGCAGCTCCCAAATCCTTCATCTCAAACTCAGCACTGAGAAGCCCCTTTAACTTCTGGATATCAGACTTCGATCTCGCAGCTATGAGCATATTATCCACATACAGAACAAGATAGATCATCGAACCATCCTCCACCTTGCTGTGATACACAAAACAATCATATGGACTCCTGTTGTAGCCCAGCTCAAGCATGTAACTGTCAAATCTCTTGCACCACTGCCTCGGAGATTGCTTAAGTTCATACAAGGACTTCTTCAGCTTACAAACATAGTCTTCTTTTCCTGGAACCTAGAATCCTTCTGGTCGAGTCATGTAAATTTCTTCCTCCAACTCTCCATGTAGGAAAGTTGTCTTCACGTCTAGCTGCTCGAGCTCCAAGTCATAATGTGCCACTATAGCTAGTAGCACCCTGATCGAAGTATGTTTGACCACTGGTGATAAAATCTCATTCTAGTCAACTCCTTCCCTCTGCAAGAAGCCTCGTGCAACCACCCTAGCTTTAAATTTAATGCCCTCTTCAGAACTGATTCCTCCCTTCTTCTTGTAGATCCACTTGTTTGTCACAATCTTCCTTCCCTGTGGTCGTTTGACTAGCTCCCAAGTCTGATTCCTGTCATGGGATTCCATCTCATCTCCCATTGCGGCAAGCCACTGATCAGCTTCGCCACCCGAAACGACTTCTCTACAGGACCGTGGTTCACCTCCATCCACTTCTTCAACTACCTGAAATGAATACGCCACCATGTCCTCGAAGCCATACCTCTGTGGAGGTACTCCTGCAGTCGCTCTTTTCGGTCTACCGGAAGCTATAGACTGAGCTCCTGCACTGGACCTTGAAGTTTCTGGCTTTGTAGAAACATCCTCATGTTGATATTCTCCACCTTGGTGCTCAAACACACTCTCATTGAGAGTTTGCAGCTCCACTTGCTTATCAACATTCCTGCTACCTTCAACAACAGTAACCTTCAACATGGGGTTAAACATAGACTTCTCATTAAATATCACATTTCTACTAAGTATAACTCGATGCTCAGAAGGTGACCAGACTCGAAATCCCTTCACTCCATCTCCGTAACCCACAAATACACCCTTCTTTGCCCTTGGGTTCAGTTTACCCTCATCCACGTGATAATAAACAGGACACCCAAAAACTTTCAGTGAAGAGTAATCAGCAGGCTTATCAACCACACTTCATAAGGAGTCTTACATTCGATACATGTGTGAGATCCACGGTTGATCAGGAAGCACGCCATGTTTACTGCTTCTGCCCATAATCTTCTCTCTAGTCCAGCATTAGAGAGCATGCACCGTGCTCTCTCCAACAATGTTTGGTTCATCCTTTCTGCAACGCCATTCTGCAGGGGTGTATCTCTCACGGTCCGATGACAGGCAATCCCTTCATCCTTGCAGAATTCGTTGAACTCAGAATTACAGAACTCTAGACCATTGTCCATTCGCAGCTTCTTGATCTTCTTCCCGGCCTGATTCTCCACAAATGTCTTCCACTGCTTGAACTTCGTGAAAGCCTCACTTTTCTGCTTCATCATGAAAATCCAAGTAAATCTCGAATAATCATCAATAATAGACAGAAAATACCTGCTGCCTCCAATTAATTCAACTCGTGAAGGACCCCAACAGTCGGAGTGGAGGTAATCCAGTATCCCCTTCGTCCGATGGAGACCCTTCTTGGGATACTTACTGCGATGTAGCTTCCCAAACACACAATGCTCACAGAATTCCAAATTCTGCACCTTGTGCCCGCAAAGAGGATCCCTCTTCGATAGAACTTGCATCCCCCGTTCACTCATATGCCCCAGTCTCATGTGCCAAAGAGTGGTCATATCTTCCTGATGAACCTGAGATGATGCAACTGCAGCAGAACCAGACAACACAGACCCTTGTAATGCATACAAGGTCCCACGCTTCACGCCCTTCAGCACCTTCCTTGAACCTTTGCAGACATACACAACTCCACCTTTTCCTTTGAAGCTGAAACGCTTGCTGTCAAGTAGACTCAAGGAGATCAGGTTCTTTGTCATTCGTGGAACATGCCTGACATAATTCACGGTACAGAATGAACCATCATGTGCCCGAACCTTTATGGACTCGATTCCAACAACCTTGCATACAGCTCCATTTTCCATGACCATGTTACCACCATCTATCTGCTCGTAGGTTGTGAAGCAATCCCTATTCGAAGACATATGGTATGATGCTGCAGTCTCCAGAAACCACACATCCCCACGATGTGCATTCTCATCTACAGCTAAGGCGAGATCATCCTCAGAACTGTTGTCCACTTCTGCCACGACAACTGAACCTTGTTTCTTCTGTTGCCCTCTTCTCTTGGAACAGTTGCACTTCAATGCCCCACTTCCTTACAGTTGTGACAAGCATCACCTGGCTGTGGACCGGGACCCTTGGAATTCTTGTTCGAATTCCTTTTACAAGATTTCTTCTTTCCCTTTCCACCCGTAACAACCAAACCCGATGCCTCGCCACCTGTACCAGATCTGGACGCCTTATGTCTGATCTCTCTCGTATTAAGAGCAGACCTGACATCCACCAATGACACGCTTTCTTTACCGGCAATAAAAGAATCAACGAAATTCTCATATGAACTCGGCAAAGACACCAACAGGATTAGGGAATCATCCTTGTCATCAAGTTGAACATCTATATTACGCAGATCCAGCAAAATAGAGTTAAGTTGTTCGAGATGTTCCCTCAAAGGCGTACCTTCTTGCATCCTCAAGCTGAACAACCGTTGCTTGAGATGCAGCTTATTGGTTAGAGACTTAGTCATGTACAGACTCTCTAGTTTCAACCACAAGCCCGCTCAGTCTTCTCAGCAGCGACTTCAATGATGACGTCATCAGACAACGATAGCATGATGGTCGAGTGGGCCTTCTCCTCCAGGGTATTCCACTCATCGTCATCGATCGCTGCCTTCTTTTGTTTTGCAGACAACGGCCCCCACAAGCCTTGCTATTTCAATACAGCCTGCATCTTGATCTGCCATATAGCGAAGCTGTTTTTCCCTGTGAACTTTTCGATCTTCATGTTCACCGACGTCATTCTTCTGAATCAAAAACCCTATCCTGATTACCAGCCGCGACTCTAATACCACTTGTTATAAACGCGCTGCTACGGATCGGGAAATCGTCGGAATCGATAAAGCAAGAATACGAAAGTGAGAATCGAAAAACAACGACACATGATTTATGTGGTTCACTAACACGATGCGTGTTAGCTAGTCCACGGGCGAGAGAGAGCCAGTTTCACTATATCGAGGAGATTATAGATTACAGAGGAGTATGAGAAGTTTTTATAGTACTTCTCCATGTGGGTCTAAACCTAATCCAATCTGGCAAAGGAAACGGTTACATACCAGACCCAGAACCCGAACCCAAATAACAGCGAGACCCCCGACTACCAGTCGTAGCGGCTGATAGTCCGATTCAAGTCACATCAACAGAGGCTTCTATACCTTTCTAGACATGTTCTTCTTATCTTCTTGTTTGTCTAGAACTTGCTAGGCTATGCAGCGACGAATCCAGGATGGGGTAGAGCACTGGGCCAAATTTGAAAAGGGGTGGAGAGGACTAGGCCATAACCCATCGAACATTGAAACAAATATCTAAAATCGAAAATCTATAAGGGCTATACGAGCTCCGGATCCGGGGAGGACTGGGGTGTCCCGGGGGCGCCCCCTAGATCCGCCACTGGGCCATGTAGTTTATAAGCTGAGTATAACTTCAACTTAAATTTTATACGTGACTTAATATTCTTGAAATGATGGCATGAGAAAAAAATTAGTAATAATTGTTCTGTGAACTGCCAATTCTTGACAGATGCTTCTTGAGATTTTAAATGAAGTAAGTAGTTGCTTGCCTGATATTTTTGCAGTCTTTTCCGACTGCACCTTTATATAAATTTTCTCTTCCTTGTTCTCATGTATTCCAATAGACTCTTCTTTATTCTCATGCGATTAATCGAACTCAAAATATTAATTGTAAAATATTATCAAACATAAAGCATCTTTTTCACTAAAAATATAATTTATCTCACCCAATTTATGACCATTTTACATGATTTGCTTTCTTTCACTATCATCGGTATGATATGAGATTGAATTTACTTTACAACAATAGGTATTTGTTATAAGGTACAATGCATCGGTGATAAACCGTTAGTTACACATGTTTTCACCCCTATTCTTACACCGTTTGAGATGTGGTTTCTCGTGTTTTAGATCGATTTCACGCTAGGTTGTGCTTGTTTGTGATATTTCAAGTCCTGGCAAGTGAATGAAGGTTTAGGAGCGAGTTCGGGGTCGATTGGGCGAAGATCGGGCGCGGGGCAAGTCACAAAGGAGGTCGCACGGGCACACCCACAACCCACACGGCCGTGCAAGTGACCAGTTTGGCCGTGTGGGATTGTGCGAGAGCAAACACGGGCAGAGCAGAAAATCCACACGGCCGTGTGAGGATGCATTTTGGCCGTGTGGAATTCTGCGAGAGCAAACACGGGCAGAATGGAAATTCACACGGCCGTGCGACCCTGGCCGTGCAAGAAGCCTAGAATTCAACCAATTGATACGCTGCGTTTTGACTCGCACGTGCAACTGGGTGAGCCACATGGCCGTGCAGCCTGCCCGTGTGAGTCGGGATTTTCTGGTTTTAAGCAGATTTTCAGCCACAAGTCGAGGGGATTCGAGTTTTTGAGAGAGAGAACGATTCCTAGAGAGAGAAAGCGACGAACAAGAGTCTCCAAGTGCCCTAGTTTGATCTTCAACACCATTAGAGGCCAGTTTGAGCTTGGAGAAGTGCCGATCAACATCCAGGAGCAGGAATCCATCCTTCACAGTATGAATTCCGCGTCTCATTCTGCTTTTGCTTCTTTATCCATGGAGTAGTTCTCCCATTCATCTGGGTATGGAGAACCCTAGATTTGTATGTTAGGCTTTGATTGTATGAACCCAAGTATTGATTCTATGATTTGATTATATTCGATTGAGGTTTGAATGATTGAATGACTTGAATCCTGATCAAATTCCTGTTGTTTCTGCTTTGACCTAGAATGAGAATATCTGCCTAGGTTGATAGAGTATCCTTGATTGAAGGTAGGGAGTTGGTGACTTTAGTCGAGGATCCAACTCACTCAACTGTACCGGATTCACTTCGGTATTGGAGGTTTTGTTCTTAGGGCCTCAATCTGTTTACTCCGGTGGAGGTTAGTCTCCCGCTAGAGACTCAGATTGAGAGGGTCTGAAGACCTTTAGTCGAGACTTCAGGCTGTTTAAGAACCTTCCGCAGTATAACTATCATAGAAACTGAACTTGGTAATTACAATCCGGCTTAACTGCAGTCTAGGGGGAACCATATCCGGGTGACCTCTCTTAACCTGAATACAACAGTTTACTTGCTTTGTTAGTTTGTTAGTTTAGACTTGCATTAAAGTTTCATTGCTAGATAACAAGAATTTACTGAGTAGTCATCAAATCTAGGACCCGGGTTGATAATTAAACCCAAACCCGCTATACTATGCTTCAGGAAGTGGTTTCACTTGGCCAATTTCTGGAGTGACAGTAGAAGTAAGTCAAGTTTTTGGCGCCGTTGCCGGGGGACGGCTAGGTTGTTGAAGAAAAGTGATTTCTGTTAATTTAGCTTTTCCTTTTGCTTTGTTTGCTTTGTCCCACTTGTGCCTTCACGGGTTTGCTTGCTTGAGTGTGTGCAGGTAGTGCATGACCCGTAGCCAGTCAGGAGGTTTACTGCCGTTGAATCCAGAGATTGATCGCACCTGTTGCCAGCTCAGGAGACAACAGCGAGCTAGACTGGCTACGGAAGAGCGCATAGACGGCCACCTGAGTAGCGATTCTGAAGAAGAGCACGGGATGGACAGAGACTACAATCAACACCAGGGGAATCCGCAGCAGGTTCCCCCGGTGAATCAGGTCCTGGGGAACAACCCCATACCCCAGGATCATGGGGTTCATCATCATTACCTGCCGCCGGGTCCAACCTTGGAGTACTACTACACTCCTCGGATTGCTGACATCCGCCCGGTCATCCTCTACCCGCCTATTCCAGCAAACAACTTCGAGATCAAGCCATGGTGGATTGAGCTCATCACATCATCTATCCAGTTCCATGGCTTGAAGGATGAGGAGGCCAGGGTGCATCTTTCCCGTTTTCTGCAGCTGACGAACGGGTTCAAGCTGAATGGTGTCCCGGATGATGCAATCCGCCTTCATCTCTTCCCCCATTCTCTGGCGGGGAATGCTAAGAGGTGGTTGGAGACCCAGCCCCCATTGTCCATCACCTCTTGGGACGATCTGGCTGACAAATTCGTGCACAGGTACTATCCGGCATCGAAGACTACAGAGATCTAGCGGGAGATCACTCACTTCCGCCAAGAGCCCGATGAGTCACTTCGTGATGCATGGGAGCGGTACATGGGATATTTCTGGCAGTGTCCCCATCATGGCTTTAGTGATGCATTCACAGTGGGGAACTTCTACAGTGCTCTCTCTCCAGACAGCCAGAGGGTGATTGAGTCTCTATGCCCAGGAGGGGATGTTCTCACTATGACTCCACCCGAGCTGAACTAGATGATCAGTACTTTGGCTGCCAGAGATCATTCTTGGGGACAGGGTAGCCGAGACAGACAGTCCCGGGACCGTGGTGTGAATGCCATGGAGACCAGATCCGGGCTCGAGCAGCAGGTAGCTGAGCTAGTGCAGACGTTGAAGCAGCCCAACAGTCTTATTCCGGGCAGAGGTTTGGCTACACCTCCAGTTGCTCAATGCCAGTGGTGTGAGAGCTCGAATCACCTAGTGGAGGACTGCCAGGCTATGAGGGAGTCTACCACTCCCCAAGAGCAGTTGGACTTCATCGCCAATGCTCGGCGCCTTTACCCGTACAACAGCTCATATAATGAGGGGTGGCGCCAGCATCCCAACTTTGCCTGGAGCAGTAACACCACTAAACCACCTGGTTTCCCAGCACCAGCAGGTGGTTTTCAGCAGAGGCAGCCCTTCCAGGCTTGACAGGGGCCAGCCCCACAGCAGCAGCCCTGCCAGCCTAGGCAAGGGCAACTATTCTAGCAGCCCCAGTGCCAGTTTGCCGAGCCAGCAGCAGCTCCAGCCCCAGATGACCGGATGACAAAGCTGGAAAATATTCTAGCTTCATTCATGACTAGAACTCAGGCTGCTATCACGTCACTGGAGGCAGGTCAGCGGACCAGGGTGCCATTTTGCAGGATCTGCAGACCCAGGTGGGCATCTTGGCCCGCCAAAACACCACCAGGGCGCCGGGGACTTTGCCTGCCACCACTATCCCGAATCCTCGGGATCCTCACTAGCTCCAGCAGCTGGATGCCATTTTTACCAGGAGCGGTAAAACCATATCTGCTGATCCTGTCCCGGCCAGACAGGAGGAACCACTACCTGCTTCAGCACTTCCAGCCGACGATGCAGAAGTGCGGGTGGAGAAGGAAGCTCCTGCTCCCAAGCCACAACCAGTGGTTAAGGAGCATGTGCCCCAGCTTCCCTTCCCCGCTCGCCTACACAAAGACAAGATGGAGACTGAGTTTGCCAAGTTTATGGCAATGTTGAAGCAGCTCAACATCAGCATACCGTTCGTGGAGGCACTGTCGAAGATGCCCAAGTATGCCAAGTTCATGAAAGATCTCCTCACCAACAAGAAGAAACTTGGGGATCTCTCGACAGTGATGCTTAGTGAGGAGTGTTCTGCTATCCTGCAGAACAAGCTGCCCGAGAAGCGCAAGGATCCAGGGAGTTTTACTATCCCTCTTACTATTGGCAGCATGCATGTAGGCAAGTCCTAGGCGGACCTAGGCGCTAGCATAAATGTCATGCCATATAAGTTGTATAAAAAGCTAGACCTAGGTGAACTTAGCCCTACTAGGATGAGCATTCAGCTAGCTGATTGTTCCATTGTGCATCCTAGGGGGATCATGGAGGATCTGCTTGTTAAAGTAGGTGCATTCACATATCCTGTTGATTTTGTTATTCTTGATATACATGAGGATGTGGATGTGCCTTTGATTCTAGGTAGACCATTTCTTGCCACCGCCAAGGCACTTATTGATGTGCATGATGGTAAACTGATCCTGCGTGCTGGGAATGAACATGCTACTTTTTCTGTGACTGAATTTGATCACTGTGCTATGATTGCTGTCACCCCTGTGCATGCTATGTCTGATCAGGTACACGAGCCTGTTGTGTACCCTTCTGCACCTCTCATTTTGCAGGACCCTCCTATCATTCCTTCGCCGCCACTCCATCCAGCCTCGCCTCCGAACAAAAAGATCAAGGAGGAGTGGCGCCCGAAGCAGCAGGTTGCTAAGCCTGCACGGAAGAAGGGTGGAGGCCACTATGAGCTGGTCCCACCCCCTGCACCACGACCACCCTGGGCATCCGAGTACTCACTCGCCTGCATCTTGCCGGATGGCCAGATCGAGTAGGGCGAAATTGTGTAAGGGGAGACGGGAATCCGTTCCCAATTTCCACCTACTACCTCCAGCCCCCTTATATGTCTTTCCCCCGCACGAGGCTCGAGACATCCGCTCCTGGCATGGCCGGTAAGAGCAGGTTGGGACCCTTGAAAAAAAAGTAAAGAAAAAATAACAGAAAACAAGCAAAACAGAAAGAAAAGGGGTTCCAACCATCTTCAAAGAAAATAGAGCACCTTGAAAAATGTGAGTCCATGATCCTTTGTTTTTGAGAATCTCTTCATCCACAATTCATTTGTCCTCTGTTCACTATTTGCCATGATGCCGACTCGATATTAGTGCTCTCGCCGAAGAAGCTTTGAGATGACTTGTGCGTCGGTTGACCTCGTAAGCTGCTAAATGATTTAGGAAGTCCTCTACCTACGATCTGGGTTGTTTGTTGCTATATAGGTCTGGAGAGTTGCATTGGTTTGAGTTAGGTTTGCTTGGGGACAAGCAAACGGTTAAGTGTGGGGGAGTTTGATAGACCGTTAGTTACACATGTTTTCACCCCTGTTCTTACACCGTTTGAGATGTGGTTTCTCGTGTTTTAGACCGATTTCACGCTAGGTTGTGCTTGTTTGTGATATTTCAGGTCCTGGCAAGTGAATGAAGGTTTAGGAGCGAGTTCGGGGTCGATTGGGTGAAGATCGGGCGCGAGGCAAGTCACAAAGGAGGTCGCACGGGCACACCCACAACCCACACGGCCGTGCAAGTGACCAGTTTGGCCGTGTGGGATTGTGGGATTGTGCGAGAGCAAACACGGGCAGAGCAGAATATCCACACGGCCGTGTGAGGATGCATTTTGGCTGTGTGGAATTCTGCAAGAGCAAACACGGGCAGAATGGAAATTTCACACGGCCGTGCGACCCTGGCCGTGCAAGAAGCCTGGAATTCAACTAATTGAAACGCTGCGTTTTGACTCTCACGGGCAACTGGGTGAGCCACACGGCCGTGCAGCCTGCCCGTGTGAGTCGAGATTTTCTGGTTTTAAGCAGATTTTCAGCCACAAGTCGAGGGGATTCGAGTTCTTGAGAGAGAGAACGATTCCTAGAGAGAGAAAGCGACGAACAAGAGTCTCCAAGTGCCCTAGCTTGATCTTCAACACCATTGGAGGCCAGTTTGAGCTTGGAGAAGTGCCGATCAACATCCAGGAGCAGGAATCCATCCTTCAAAGTATGAATTCCGCGTCTCATTCTGCTTTTGCTTTTTTCTCCATGGAGTAGTTCTCCCATTCATCTGGGTATGTGGAACCCTAGATTTTTATGTTAGGCTTTGATTGTATGAACCCAAGTATTGATTCTATGATTTGATTATATTCGATTGAGGTTTGAATGATTGAATGACTTGAATCCTGATCAAATTCCTGTTGTTTCTGCTTTGACCTAGAATGAGAATATCTGCCTAGGTTGATAGAGTATTCTTGATTGAAGGTAGGGAGTTGGTGACTTTAGTCGAGGAGCCAACTCACTATTCTGTACCGGATTCACTTCGGTAGTGGAGGTTTTGTTCTTAGGGCCTCAATCTGTATACTCCGGTAGAGGCTAGTCGCCCGCTAGAGACTCAGATTGAGAGGGTCTAAAGACCTTTAGTCGAGACTTCAGGCTGTTTAAGAACCTTCCGCAGTATAACTATCATAGAAACTGAACTTGGTAATTACAATCCGGCTTAACTGCAGTCTAGGGGGAACCATATCCGGGCGACCTCTCTTAACCTGAATACAACAGTTTACTTGCTTTGTTAGTTTGTTAGTTTAGACTTGCATTAAAGTTTCATTGCTAGATAACAAGAATTCACTGAGTAGTCATCAAATCTAGGACCCGGGTTGATAATTAAACCCAAACCCGCTATACTACGCTTCAGGAAGTGGTTACACTTGGCCAATTTCTGGAGTGACAGTAGAAGTGAGTCAATCGGTTATCTAGTGAGACTATATTCACCATGAATGGTTAGTTCTTCTCACAACCCCAATAGTTTGCAAAACCATTGCCATCAACAGTTGTTTCCCGCAGATATCTCTGGGAAAACATTTAGAACATAACTAGCTTTTTACCCGCCCGTTGGGCGACACATTTGTATTGGTGTTTATTTTTCCGTTCTATTGTTTTTTTTTATAATTTATGTGTGTTAAACTATTATACATTGAATTGTTAATCTTACTTACTTGATTTTAGGTATCGGTACACACTTTTATATATTTTGTTTATTTATGAAATTTTGATTTTATTAAATGAACTCTCGGTACACCTTTCTTTATTTATGTATAAGTTGGTACCGAACCCACAATTTAGAATATAAACATAGATATTATTAATTTTTTAGCACACAATAGTGACAAAGAATTTTTAAAAAATTAATTATGCAAATATGTTTCAATTAATAAAAAATGCAAAGAGCTTTTTATTTCTTCTCCCTTCTCGTATGTTGGTATATGATAAACATAATATCGCGCTCTAAATCCCACGAACATCGTGCACTATTAAGTACTTGTGCAATTTTGGAAGAATGAGGAAACACATTAGCATCACACATCATCAATCTTCTGCTTATTCATTTAATTTATCTTCTAAATGTTCTAGCAAAACCAACCAAAAATAGAACTATCAATTATCACTAATTTATTAAAAAAAATATTTATCAGCTTACTAAACTGCCTATAAACACAATTTATATTTGTAGGGAGCTGCATACCCCCCTTAAAAAAAGGTGTATTTTTTACCTAATAACAACATAGACGTATTGTAAAAGTTGCATACTTGAATAAAACTCAACTCATTGTATCTTATAAAATCTTCATTCATAAACACGATTGATGCATCAATCCAAATAGTTGTTGTCAAGAAAACGATCATGCCAAAATCAAGTTTTAGTTTGGGATTCTATTAGGCAAAAATTCATGCTAAGGAAACAAACAATGTCATTGCAAACGTATAGAAATTGAAAAAGCGTCAACCTAGACAACTTAGAGAATACCACCACCATTTTCTTTCTTCTTCACACCTTTATAAAACCTCACATGTGTTCCCTTCTACTTATAACCTCCTGCTACGTTTTACTTAGTTACTGACCAGATCATAATCATATAGCTAGTAGCATGTCACTCGTGAACATAATAAACAATCCTAACAACTCTACTTTCCATTTTATTTTATCATCCACGGAATTGGGATGCAATAGGAAAGTAAAATTATCAATTATTCTACCAAAGGAGAGATACTCTAAGTCCAAGTAATAAACCATTCCAATTGTCTATTACATGTTTACATAAAAGTATACAACATAGAGAACCATAAAACAACTACCTGAAAAACGAACAGAAATACATTCGTTGATTTGATTAGAGAAATTTACCATCCAGTCGTTGTAATCTGAAAGAAATTAAGAAACAAATGGAAAGAAGAGTTTAATATGGTCAGTCAACGTAAACAGCCACATATCTCTAGGAAAAAGAGACAGTTGTCAACTACAGTTCAAGGGTGAAGAGGGAGCAATGAGCAATCATCGACTTCATTCAATTCGTCTTCGCAATGATAGGATGAACTTTTTAGTCAATAGTTAAACATATGTTATAGTTGCTCAATTGTTTTCCATCTAATCCTTGTCTCATGTAACTCCACCCTCATATTTTCTTATAAAGAGTGAAAACTCATTATGCCTTACTATTTCCTTTCTTGTATCTATTTGAAAAAAAGTAGAGAAAAGAAATGCTAGAAATCATAAGATTTTGAGCAAATAAGAAGAGAGGTTTGTTTGTTTTTATGGGCTTGATCCATTTTTTTATTTTTTTATTTTCAATGTTGCACTTTATTTTTATAGAGAGAATTTGTATGAAAAAAGAGATAGGAACAAACCAAAAGGTTGCATTCCATGTTATTAACTTAATTTACATTTTATTTATAATTATAATGATGACAATTTAAAGAGTAAACAAAAAAGTATATAAGCAAGAATTAGAACTTGTCCACTGTGGAAGGGTGAGAGGTAGCTATGTGGCACTAATTTAGTTTTAAATTCCAATAATATTAAGTAATGATGATTTATAAATATTTGAATTTTTTTTATAACTTTAAGAATTCATACAAATATTGTGACATTTCACATACATTTGAATTCTTGGATGTATTGTACACAAATTTATTGTAAATACAAATTTCTTACTGTTACAAAAAGAAAAAATCCTATTTGATACTTTGATATTGAAAATGTTTTTATTATTTCCAAAAGTTAGCACGGAGTCAGACTCACACCATATAACCAAATGACTTATTACAATTGCCTTATTAAACTCATCCTTATTAGAGATTCTTCATTTTAACCAAATACCTTGATGTAGATGCTTGTAACTATAAAGTTTTTTGTTTAGATATCTCAACTAACACACTGATATTTATTTATCGTCTCAATCTTCAAATTTTAATTTGTCTTAAAGACATTCAACTATTAAATGAAAATTGTTAATCCTTATTTGATCAATGCGTATGTCAGTGATTGATGAAACTTGATGTTTATCGTATATTCTCAACAAAGATTCCTTTAACATTCACATGTATAATTTTTTAAGGTATATTGTGTCTCGTCTTAAGGTATGAAGTCAAAGTTCGTCAAAACTCATACTTAAGTCATTTTGAAAACTTTGATGTATAACACTCGACAATAACTCTAAAACTGAAAAGAAATTTTATTAGCATACTATTTATGACCTCAATTGAGCTTGCTCAACCAAAATCATCTAAATCAAATATTTTAATATGAACTTAACCCAAATTATAAAATATTGCAGTGTGATTACTCTTCAATGAGAAATTTCAGATAGAATATGAATATATGTTTTCACTTAATCGGGATGAATAGAAATGCTTTTAAGAAATAATTATTATTACTCGATCAAGTTATATTCTGTCAATCATTTTATTATATGAAATAATTATTTATATAACAATTATTTAACTGGTAGACATATATATTATAAAAGAAGAGAAGGTTTAATATTTAAATTCATATGTTTCATTTTTTAAAGTCGATTGATTGTCAAACGCTTGATTTGTCTCTTTGTGTTGTTATATTTTATTTAATAGACAAAGATATTATTATTTATGTGTACTTCTTTAAAATTTTCAACAAAATGTAACTAAATATTAAATTTTGGTTAAAATGAGTAGATAATTTTCTTGATAATATTTAATCATATATTTTTTGTTTAAACAAACCCGATATATGCCATTCTTTGTTTCCATCTTTATATTTTGTTTTATTGTCAACATATATTATTATTTATGCTTGTTTTTATTTACATTCTCAATGTAACTTATTATTAATATTGAGTAAAAGTGAGCATAAATACTAAAAGAAGAGAGAGATAGCTTCATAAATAGATCAATAATATATTTTTTTTGTTAGTAAAAAAAATATCCACCTAAGCAACTTGTTATTTCTCCAATGGCTTATGTGGCAAGAGTTACTTTTGAATTGCCATAATATATAATATAGATAGATAGATAGATATAGATAGATATAGATAGATAGATATAGATATAGATATAGATATAGATAGATAGATAGACAATTAGATTGCACATGGAACTTTAGGTGAATGGCACATGGACCATAAAACATAATTTTCTAACTGCTTTATTATATTCATGATTTGCTTTAGATTTGAAATTTCAACAAATATAATTGAATTATATATGAAAGACGATAGAATTATATTAGGAATACTAATAAATGAATATGAGATAAAGCATGGTTTTTAAATTCTTATGCTAATACGCTTAAAGTGAGAATATATCAACATCTAAACTGAAAAATAATTACCAACAACTCGTGAAGAATGCTTAAAGTAAAACTACGGAATATAATTTATACTAGTGTTGTCCTGCCCGATGAGCGATTTGTCTGTTTAATTTAGTTGTTGTTTAAAACTTAGAATGTGTTCCAAAAAGTGACATCTACTCGAAGAATTTGCTTGCAATATAATATTAAAAAACCTCCGAATGATACTTTCGAGGAGGGATATTTACTTTGTTTTATTCTGCAACATAACATAAACTTGGTCTTATTGGATTTTCTGGTGGACTTAGTACTTTCGTCCTTCCACATCACTACTACATAATATTCAAGTTATATGACGGATTACCAATATCAAACTGATTCAGGCCTAATTATACACTTTTTATACTCGTTTTCCTTAGACGTTCGAGGCATTTGTACTCCGAGAGATGTGGTTTTACGCTAGGTTTTGTCTTGTTTTAGCATGTTTCAGACTTAAGCAGGTGGAACCGGCCCCGAAGCCGGAAGTTGGACGAAAAGGCGCAAAATTGGGTCAAAAGATAGAGGCAGCCGCAGTTCATGGCCAGAGACCGTAAAGCGCCATGCGTCCAGAGCCATTTTTGGTCTCACTAGACTCAAGTCAGTTCACGGTCGTAAGACCATGCACCCAAGCCAGAGACTAAGAAGAGCCTAAATGATGCGCTATATTTTTACTCAAGTTCACGGTCCCGCCATATGTTCACGGTCGTGAATTGGAACCGTGAATCAAGCTCTACCTGGGTATAAAAGAGGCTTGAGCTGAAGGAAGAAAGGGAGAGAGACCTAGTGAGAGAAACTTCTTCTTTTTCTTCTTCAGGTTTCTAGTGTGAGAAAGTGACGAACCAAATAATAGAAGTAATTAGGGTTTCATCTTCAAGCAAGGTTTAGGGAATTCCTTCTCCAAAGGAGGATCTCTTCAACACAAAGAGCAAGGCTAGCATCCCCATGATGGTTTCCCTTGTCCTCCCTTGTGTTTTCCCTTCTCATAGCATGGACTAGTCCCTTATTTCACTTGGGTGTTTGTAAACCCTAGCTACAATTATGTGAATGTTTGTATGGGTTGAATGATTTCTGTGTAGGTGTATTTTAATATGAATTTGGAGGTATTTTCATGGAAGATTCTGTTGTGTGTTTGCCTATCAATCTATTTTGCCATTCTAACCTAGGTAGAGAGAAAACACCCTTTCTTTGGAAGAGGCTTGTAAACTAGGTTTTCTTAGGCAAATCTTGTCTCCTATCTAGGTTAATGTAGGGAAACCCTCTTTGTTCGTTTTAGCACCTAGGGTTGGTTGTAATTTGGCTGTCCGATTTCGATTCGAGGGCGAGGTATTGGCAACCCTTAGTCAATAGGTCAAGAGAGCTACTTTTGTAGCTTGAATCGGATTCCCTTGACCTATTGGCCAAGAGAGTTGTGTTTATTCACTTCCCTACAGTTTACAACCTTCTTACCACACGTGTTCATTTGATCCGACAAGTCATAATTGCTAGCTAGGGGGAGCATAACCTGGTTGAAGTCTTTCAATTATTGTCAAATCCATTTACTTTTCCAAATGTTTTAGTTATAGATCGTTGTTTTCACCAAAAACCAATCGCTAAATAATGTTTCAAACAATCGAAATAGGAATAAATGGACCTACTCGGGTTTATATTGAAACATACTTTCCCTATATTTCACCTAGTTAAGGTTTATAGTTAGGCCCTAATTGGGAGTTTTATTGTGAAATTCGGACAATCAAGTTTTTGGCGCCGTTGCCAGGGAGCAAACGGTCCATTATTTTCAAAAGATTCTTTGTGATTAATCTAGCTTTTACTTTTCGCTTTTGTGTGTTTGAATCTTGCTTGTGTTAGACGAGTTGTGGTTCTTTTAAGTGTGTGTTGCAAGGTGTGTGACCCAGAGTAATCCGACACCTTTGGTGCCATGACTCGCTATGACACAACACCTAACAATGGCCAAGTGTAACCAATGGAAAGGACTGCAGTATAGTGGCTCAAGTAATAAATATCGAATCCACGGGTCTCTAGAGTTACTATTACTCAGCTTCAGTTCATTATTTAGCAAACCAGATTAATAAGGAAGAACTACTCTAGCAAACTACAGTTAAAGTTAATCTAATTACAGGTTGGGAACTCACTTAGGTATGATTCCCCCTAGCCACTAGCCAGACTAACGATTGATGATTTCTAACTTATTTCACTTTCATTCACAATGCGGAGAATCCTTGACTAGACCTTGAGTCTCGACTAAAGGAACAAGGCCCTCTTAAGTCAATTTCCTAGAGGGACGTATCCTTCTCTAGAACAACCGATCAAGGCGTTTTGAACTAGACTCCCTCTATCGAAAGAGGTTCTCAATCGATAAAAAGCAGTGAATCAACCCTCGACTAAAGCAATCGATCCACTACTATCAATCTATGGTGCTCTATTGACCTAATCAGGTATTCGCTCTCATAGGATCAAAGCAGAATCAATAATCTCGACTAAAGCAGAATTGAATCATGAAAACATGCATAGATTGAATATGAACTCAAGGTTATCAAGTCAGCGTACTCATACAATCATCCAATCAAACAAACATAGCTAGGGTTCCTCAAAACCTAAGTGAAGGGAAGTTACTCCATAGAGAAGAGAGAGAGACTGCAGTAAGAATCTTCAGATGATCAGTCTTCAAGTCCGGGCTTGTTCCTCGAGCTTCAAAGGCAAAGAAATCCTCCAATTCCAATCTTAGAATGCCCTCAAATCGCCCTCTCTCTCTTTGGTTCGTCCCTCGGGTGTTTGGGATAAAAAACCCAGCTCCTCGTTTCCTTTGGCCTCAATCTGCCTAAAAAACCCGATTCTGGGCAAAACACAGTCAAGGGCACGACCGTGCTTTGGTTTTGCCCGCCCGTGTTTTGCCCCGTGTTAAAAACACGCCCACGCGCGTCGGCCGAAACACTGTCGTGCCTAAATATGGACACGGCTGTGTTTTGATTTAGGCGCGCCCGTGTTTTTACTGCCGAACCTGTTCCCCTATATTCAATGCTTCGTTTCTCCCTCGTCCGGACTCCGAATCAGTCGCTGTTTGATCCCAGACGCTCGGAGTCTCGTCCTATTTATTTTCATGACAAGCTTGAATGATTATTTTTCCATAAATTGAGGTAGAAATCCATTCTTCTTCAGGTCATGCCCGAGTTTCTTCTCCCTAATTGCCAATTGATCTCTGATTGACTTGAAACTTGCGCCTATGCTTCACTTTATTTGCTAGGACCTGAAATGTGACAAAGGAACACAACCTAGCATAAAATAGGAAAAAGAAGAGATAATGCAAGCTTAAACGATCAAGAAACAAAAGGGAAAAGATGTGAAAATATCGAGTCATCATGCCACTAGACGAGAATCTCAATCGCAATCTCTGAGTCTTGGCTCGTGAGAGGGAGCTAGAGGAAGCAAGAAGAAGGATAGATGAGAGGGGACAACCACAAGTTGGTCCCAAAGTTGAATAAGTTCATGAATCGATATTGTCCTCCTTCCAAGACGTGGAATGGCGCAAGAAGATCATTCATTTCGAGCAAGAGGAGGATGAGTCATTGAGGGATGCATGAGAGTATAGGTGTCAAAACATAGCCCGACCCGATTAACCCGCCCGATCAACCCGACCGGCAACCCGACCGCAACCCGAATTGACTAAAAGTCAACAACCCGTAACACGCCCGACCCGCAACCCGATTGACCCGCAACCCAACTAACCCGCAACCCGACTAACCCGCAACCCGATTAACCCGAACCCGATTGACCCACAATCCGACTGACCCGCAGCCCGATTAACCCAAACCCGATTGACCCGAACCCGACTAACCCGTAACCCGACCGACTCAACCCGAATTTCATCTAATCCACTTGAATAATTATAAAAATATACAATACATAGTTTTTAAAAATAAAGTTTTTCATTCTAAACTTAAGTAAAATTATTTTTTCATTTCGTATAAGAAATTTAAATAATATGAAACTCACTTGATATTACGTATTTTAAGAAAATTACAAAAATTGAAACATGAAGGTCACTTGAGATCATGACAATATTAATATAATATATAAATTAAAATTTTGGTTAATTTAACTATTCAATAAAATTATCAATTAAATATAAATAAAGTAAAGTAATGTATTTGGTAATTTGATGTTTTTAAAAGAAGAGGGAAATTTTGGAGTATTCAAGTTTTTGGGAAGAGAAAGAAGAGGGAAATTTGATTCTTTGAATTTTTTAGAAAAGAAACAAGTGGGAATTTTGGTGGTTTTGATATGTGGGAAGAGAAAGAAGTGGGAAAGTTTGATTCTTTTGATTATGAAAGAGAAATAAGGAGGGAAACTTTTGACTTTTCAACTTTTTGTAGAAGGAAAGAAGAGGGTAATTTGGTTCTTTCAATTTTATGGAAGAGAAAGAGGAGGGAAAATTGAGTTTTTCTAATGTATGGAAGGAGAAAGAAGGAGGGAAATTTTAGCATTTTTGTGAAAAGAAAGAAGGAAACAAATTTGGTGTTTTCAATATTTTGGTTTTTCATAATTTTAGCTTTTGAAATATGAATCTTTAACTTTTATATGGAGGGCATGACTAGTTAAAATTATTCTATATGCTTTGAAAGCTAATATGTATATATGTATGTAATTTTTTATGGGCTAATAAATAAATTAACCATTAGTTACAACAATTTATACTAAACTTGATAAGTAATCTTTGACAGTTCGTTGTTTAGGATATAAAGTATATGGTTAGGGTATAAGGTACATATGGTTTAGGGTGTATATGGTTAGGGTATAAGATATTGATGGTTTGGACGGTTCTAAATTTTTTATTAACATATGTTCACTTGAAGTCATTTGAAGTCTTTAACGGCAGGAGATCCCTTTTTAATTTATGTTTATGGTACGTGGTTAGGGTACAAGGTATGTGGTGTAAAGTATAGGATATATGGTTAGGGTATAACAATTAGCAAATATCAATTTTTATCTATGTTTTGAAAATCAAAGTATGAATTTCACTTTTAAATTAACTATACTAGCAAAATCACAACTCAAGGACATATGATTAGGGTATAGGTTATGTGGTTAGTGTATAATGTATTGATGGTTTAGGGTATACAATCAACAACATATACTAACTTAATATTGTTGATTGAGGGTAAAACTAAGTGTATAGGATATATGCTATTGAGTAAGTTATGATTGAAGTCACAATAATTTTACTAAATTTGATAGCTAATCTTTAATGGTTCAATTTTTAGGATGATTCGAACAATTTTACAAATAACTCGTTTGGCAACAGTTTACTAAAGTTATTTGGGCAATGAGTTATTTTGAAATAAATCCTTTTATCACTATGCTTTTGCCAAATACCACACGCCAAATACCAGATTTGCATGGTTATACTAAACAAGATACTTTAATCCAGTTACTACTGAATTAATACTAAAATATCAATAAACAATTAACAGTGTCTTTTGGTTGCAAATATTGATATCACCATTACTATTAACTATAATACTTTACCAATTATGATTAATTACATAACAAGTTTGCAATTCATACAAATTGATTTAACATTTTGACTAGTTTTTTTCAAAAAAATAAAGTATATATATACGAGGTAGAAATAAATTGGTTAAAAAGTTGAGAAAATATTTTAAATTAGTGTAATAAAATGTGTAAGTTAGTAATGAGTAATGAGTTAAGTTACTTGATGCGCTGGCCCGAACAACCCGAAACCCGACCCGCCCGCAACCCGCCCGACCCAAAACCCGATGAACCCGCAACCCGATTTGCCCGCAACCCGATTGAAACCGAACCCGCAACCCGACTAACCCGCAACTCGTTTGGACCCGAACCCGATGAACCCGATAAACACGCAACCCGACTAACCTGCAACCCGTTTGAACCCGAACCCGATTGAACCCAGCCCGAACCCGCCCGATTGACACCTATACATGAGAGAGATACTCTGATTACTTCCTCTAATGGCCACACCATGGATCCGGGGAGAAATTTTGGATCGAGACCTTCTGTGGCGGTCTCTACCAAGAGGAGTACAAAGTGTGGGAGCGAGTGCTCCACTTGAAGCCAAGCTTGACCGCTTGATTAATGCGCTCCTAGAAGAAAATAGGCATGGGAAGAAACCGTTGATGTCTTGAGATTGGTGTTCTAATACCAATCATGAAATTGCGCATTGTCAAGTGATGAAGGAATCAAGCACCCCTGAGGAGCAAGTGAGTTTCATCGCCAATGCTGGGGGAACAACCCCTATAGCAACACTTACAACTCGGGGTGGCAAAATCATCCATATCTCTCTTGGGCCTCTCCTACCAGACCAAGGACCCTGGTTTCCAAGGACCGACGGGGAATTATCAACCAAGGCCTCCTTTCATTAAACAAAGGTCACAATTCCGAGTCTATAACTTCCAAAAACTATTCCAAGCTCAAGGCGGTCAAGGGTTCCAACAACCCGATAAGTTTGCAAAGCTTGAAGACTAGTGACCACCTTCATGAGCACGAGCACTCAGAAGTTTGAGAAGATTGAGCTATCTATGGATGTAGCAACAACAAAGTTTACTTCGGTTGAAGCGGTATTGGGGAGCCATCAAACAAGCCTTCAAAACTTGGAGGTGCAAATTGGTAATGTTTCCGGGATCCTCACCGAGAGACCAAAGGGAGCTCTACCTTCCCAAACTATTGCCAACCGCAAAGATCAAAATGCCGGGGTGAATGCTATCCAATTGAGAAGCGGGAAGGTAGCTCCGGAAGTTGTGGCAAAATAAGTAACCGAAGAAAAAAAGACTCCTTCAACGGTCAAGGATCAAGAAGACGTGGGAGGAAAGGAAGGAGAGCCTAAGAAGGCATTGTCGATGCCACCACAAGTGGTTGAGTACAAGCCTCCTTTTCCTTTCCCCACAAGGATGCAAAAAGACCAATTAGAGGCAGAATGTGGTGGATTCATGGAGATGCTCAAGAAGCTCCGCATCACCATTCCGTTCTTGGAAGCCATGGTGCACATGCCGAGCTATGCCAAATACCTCAAGGGACTTCTCGCCAAGAAGCCAAAATATGAAGACGTCACCAATGTCACCTTAGGGGAGGAGTGCTCCGCCTTCATCCTCAAAAGGTTTTTCCTCTCGGAAATGCGCCGAACTCGGTTTGTTCCATCCAACATTTCAGCATCTAGGCTCAAGCCACAATGGCGTGCCATCAACACATTTCATGCTCATTCACTTTACCCGTGCGAACAAGATCACTGAGAGAGCCTTGTTTGCATTCCCTTCCATGGAGGACCCATCTAGTAACCTTCATCTTGGTTATGTCTTGGCAACCTCTTTCAACAGGGCCATTTTCGGCAGTCGAAGCCATGTCCCATCATTGGGGCCTTTCATCACCCATCTAGCTCGGTACTTAAATGTCAACTTTGGGTGCTGCAAAAAGGAAGGGCGCTCCTTGTGGTTTGGGGAGGACACCTTAACCTCCATGAAGCTACTTCGAGTCTTTGGACCACATAGCTACATTGAGGGCCCTTCTCTACCCCTAGAGATCCCTCCTCTCGAGCAGCCGGCTACTCGAACTCCCAACCACCGCCGACGTGTCGCACCACCCCCACCATCAGTAGCATCATCATCATCCGGAGCTGGTCCTTCCTCATCTGGTGTCCACCTCGAACAACGTGTGGATTGCCTCGAGGAGCAGATTGTTGGAGTAAACACTTGGCTCGATCGATCCACCGACTTGTTGGAGCGGATTGCTTAATGCCAGGGTGTCCTTTTGGACGATGAGTAGTGACTTTCGCCTCGAGAGAGGTAGCCGACGAGTGAGACATATGGCAGGTCAATTATTTTCACCCCACTTCTCCACTTGAAACTCTGCACTATGTTATTTTTATTTTCTTTAGTGTGTGAACTAGTACATTTGAGAGCCTTTCTTTCCTTTTATTGTGATGTGGAATATTGTTATCTGTAATAACCTAACCTCACCTCGAGCGAGAATGCCCGTGTGTTTGTGTTTTGCTTTGTCTTCTCTTTGAAGCTCAAACCTCCTACCCCGGGAAATTGTCCAACTTTTACTTACCAAGTCATGCGGTAACATCGTTCTACCCCCTATTTTACGCCATTGAGGGAAATGTCGAGTTTAAGTGTGTGTGTGTGTGTGGGGGGTGGGGGGGGGGGGTAGTATATAATTATGCTTGGAGCCTTGATGTATGTCCAAATTTGAAAATTTGAGGGCTCCAAGCAATGCATCATCGAAGTGGCCAATTTGTGGGTGAATCTCGTGTTTATTTGGCATTGACCTTGAATTGTTGCATGAGATCGAGTGCATCATATTATGATGGCTAAGAGTTGCATTAGGTTTGTGCAAAAGCTTAGTTCTTATGTGTGCTTAAATGAATGGATGTCTTAACTTGGTTACGCTTTGATCTCAACTGCCTTTCATAGAATTTTGTGAAATTGGAATAGACGATTGGGTGGCTAGGTAGCTATGTGTGTTTTGTGTCGATCGTCTTGTTCATGTGTGATAGATCCCTCTCGCCATGGTGTGTAACATTCACTGTTGTCACTAGTGAGTATGATGGAGGCATAGGATTAGTCCACGCCCAAAAGTTGATTGTCCCGAAATATTTTAACCCCTAGTCAACCCCTTTGAGCTGTGTGACTTTGGGCGTAGTTCTAATGTTAGGAGCTTTGTGCTTATTGAGCTTAATAGTGAATGATAGAACGAACCTTCATCCTTCCTTCATGTCTAAACCATTGTGAGTCATCCTTGTGTCCCGGAGCTCTCACTCTTGAGCTCCATTGAGGTTCTACATAGGTGGATTTTGCACGATCCTTGCTAGGAATAAAAAGGTAGTGTTGGAGGAAAGTTCTTATTATAGAGCATTGTTCGTTATGTGTTAAGTTGGCAAATGTTAAACTCTCTAGCACCCCTCTCGAAAAAAGAAGAAGAAAAAGAAATGGACAGTAGACAAAAGGAAACGAAAAAGAGGTAATAAACTGGGGTAAATAAAAGTAGAGAGTTGCCACAAAAGTCTAAGTGTAGGCTCTAGATAGGCTTTCTTGGCACTCAAGCCATTGAAACACCTAAATTGTTTGTTAACCTCCTTCACTACTTTGATTGAATTGTGGATAGCAAGATAGGCCGAAGAAGTGTGCTTGAATGTAGTTCGTGATTGGCAGTGGTTTGGATGAAGGGACGTGTGGTTTTTGGCAAATGCTAGTGGTCGTTGAGTGTATAGAAGGTTCATAGTCGAAGCCATAGAACCTTTGGTTTTAGGGTGAAGATGTAGGACCTCATGCTATGGTTGCCACCACCCAAAAAGACCTTTACCCCATGTCCAATACAATTTCCATTCATTTGAACCCGTGTCTAAGACCTCCGGACAAGCTAATGATGAAAACCATCATGTGAACTCTAGGGCTGAGTGTTGATGGTTGTGCACATCTTTTGCACCAAATGGTCCTGACCCCACTGGTCGAGAGTGAGTGATTCATTCATGCTTTGCATGTACATATCTTACCCCGGTGAGGACCTATGTTACCCCTTCACTTGTGCCTTGGACTTGAACTCTATGCACGGTTAGTTGTGTTTGGTGAGTGATTTTGTCGAGACTTATGTGGGTTTGAGAATAGGGTGAGAAATTTCATTTTCACCTTCCTAATGCATTCGAATGTCTATGGTGGATGCTGGTATTGTTTGTAGCAATTCATGTGTTGATGCCCACTAGCTAATGAGATTCGCCACTTTGTGCCCTTTGATTTGTCTCCAAGTTATCTTGTTAGGTTGAGATATTTCCTTGGTTGACAATGGTTTGCTTGGGGACAAGCAAACGACTAAGTGTGTGGAGTGATTCAAGGCTAATTATACGTTTTATCCCCGTTTTCCTTATGCGTTTGAGGCATTTGCGTTCCGAGAGGTGCGGTTTTAACTATGTTTTGCCGTGTTTTAGCATGTTTCAGACTTAAGAAGATAGAACCGGCCCCGGAGCTGGAAGTTGGACGAAAAGACGCAAAATCGGGTCAAAGGATGGCCTCCGCAGCTCACGGCAGCAGGGAGTTCACGATCAGACAAACCGTGAACTCAAGGCAGAGACCGTAAAGCGCCATGCGTCCAGATCCATTTTCGATCTCACTAGACTCAAGTTAGTTCATGATCGTAAGACCGTGAACCCAAGCTAGAGAACGTGAAGAGCCAAAATGACGCGGTGTGTTTTTGCTCAAATTCACGGTCCCCCCATATGTTCACGGTCGTGAACTGGGACCATGGATTGACCTCGACCTGGGTATAAACGAGCCTTGATTTTAAGGAAGAAAGGGAGAGAGACTTAGTGAGAGAAACTTATTCTTCTTTAGATTTCTAGTGCGAGAAAGTGATGAACTAAAGAAGATAAGAAGTTAGGGTTTCATCTTCAAGCAAGGGTTTGGGAATTCCTTCCCTAAAGAAGGATATCTTCAACACAAGGAGCAAGGCTAGCATCTCCATGATGGTTTCCCTTCTCCTCCCTTTGTTTTTTCCCTTCTCCTAGCATGGAGTAGTCCCTTATTTCACTTGGGTGTTTGTAAACCCTAGCTACATTTATGTGAATGTTTGTATGAGTTGAATGATTTGTGCGTGGGTGTCTTTTAATATAAATTTGGAGGTATTTTCATGGAAGATTGTGTTGTGTGTTTACCTATAAATCTATTTTGCCATTCTAACCTAGGTAGAGAGAAAACCCCCTTTCATTGAAAAGGCTTTTAAAGTTAGGTTTTCTTAGGCAAATCTTCTCTCCTACCTAGGTTAATGTAGGGAAACCCTCTTTGTTCGTATTAGCACCTAGTGTTGGTTGTAATTTGGTCGTAAAGCTAGGTTTTCTTAGGCAAATCTTCTCTCCTACCTAGGTTAATGTAGGGAAACCCTCTTTGTTCGTATTAGCACCTAGGGTTGGTTGTAATTTGGTCATCCAAACTCCGATTCGAGGGTGAAGTCTTGGCAACCCTTAGTCAATAGGTCAAGAGACCTACTTTGGTAGCTTGAATGAAATTCCCTTAACCTATTGGCCGAGAGAGTGGCGTTTGTTCACTTGTAAATTAAGAAAACTTAGAAGCCAACACATGATAATATATAGATTGAAACAAATATGAAATAAGTGGATTGTAATTAGGAATGCTGATAATTCTCCATATATGTTGTTATCTTATGTACAAAGCATATTTTCTTATTGTTAATTTTGTTAATGGTTGATAAATTCTCTTCAACTTTGAATTGTGTGAATTAATTTTTGAAAATGTAAGATAAATAGCAATAAGGTTTTTTTGAATTAACATTGCAAAATAGTTAGTGAGATCATAAATAATTAATAGTAATTGTAGATGCTCATACTATCAGAAAGCTTAATTTCATTTTGAACAGGGACTCAATAAAATCAGTGCATCTTGTAGTGATATAAAAATAACTCTTTTTCCACTAAATCACTTGTGGGATGAACACAAATCGAACACAAATAAAATTATAAGATGTATACAATTATGCTAATAAAAATATATGTACTTACATTTGATTTTTTAAGATAAAATTAGAGCAATGTTTAGTTATTTAGATAATTATCCACGAAGAATATTTCAAACTCTCAAAGATAATTTTCAATAACATAAAAATTAGCATGCCTTACATTAGAAATATGTCTGTAAAAAAAAGACATATGTCATTCTTTGATGAAACCCCATCCCTAATCATGTATTGTTGTGATTTTATTTCATAGTCGATCAGTGTGAAACTGATTGTTGAAGCTGCGTACTTTGGTCACATCAAGTGGAATCAAGAGCCTGGTTCAAACGCAGCAGAGAAGAAGAAGGTTCTTTGGCAATCTTTTCGTGTTCTTGAAGGTTCTTACGAGCAAATCTTGGCGAATTCTTGTTGGCTTTCAGCGCAAGAAACGCTACCTTGTGCCGCAAGAATGGATGATCCAGTGAAGGTGATGATGGAGCAATTGGCAAAAATTCAGCGAACCCTAATAGCCAACGCCATCGACGTTAATGCACGATTCACCACAGTCGAAGCAAGGCTAGCCGTCCCTCAAGCTCCTGCGCAAGAAGCACAACCAAACCCTAATGCCGAGAGGCCTAGGAGAGAAGAAGAAGAGCGAGGTGAGAGGAGGGTTGTGTAGCGGCCTTTGTATGAGCATGTTCGACGACATCGCCTTTTGGGAGGACATCATGCTAGACGAGGCCAACATCATGTGATTGGCGAGGAGGTCGAGTACGAGGATGAAGAGGTTGACCTTCGATATGAAGATGATAATTTGAAGAACATCAAGGTCGATATTCTATCATTTTGAGGTTCTACTAATCCCGAGGCTTACCTAGATTGGGAACGGAAGATGGAATAGATCTTCGACTACAACAACTACTCCAAAAGGAAGAAAGTGCAAGTGACAGCCATTGAGTTTACGGACTATGCGATCGTATGGTGGGATCAAGTAGGGACAAAGAGGAGGAGAATAGGGAACCTCTTGTTGAGATATGGGCAGAGATGAGAACCGTCATGCGAGATCGTTTTGTTCCTAGCTCTCATCGTAGGGAGATGCATCAAGCCCTACATCTTCTACGACAAGGCACCAAGAGCTTGGAAGAGTATTACAGAGATATGGAGATGCTTATGATTAGAGCGGATCTAGAGGAGGATCGTGACGCCACCATAGCACGATTCCTATATGGTCTTAATCGAGAAATCAGGAACGTGGTGGAAATTCATCCCTATGAGGATTTGTATGACTTGGTTGCAATGGCGTCCAAAATGGAGAAACAACAGCGTAGCAACGTTGGGAGGAGATTCGTGGCACCTCAAAATGCACCAAGGCCAGGAGTGCCTTCGGCTTCAAACCCTAGTCCAGCCATAACAAAGCTAGAAGCACCAAAACCGACAGCCAAGTATGTAGCACCAAGAGAGAAACCCGCAGGCGTTAGTGGAGGAATTCAATGTTTTAAATGCCATGGAAGAGGACATATGGACAACCAATGTCCAAACAAAAGAGCTCTCATCTTGTTGGATAATGGAGAGTATGTATCGGAGTCTGAGGATGAACAGGAAGCTGATTCGGATCCTGAAGTGGATGAGAAGATAGAAATGGAGGCGCCACCAAGAGAACTTTTCGTAGCTAGAAGGCTTCTATGCGTGCAACCCAAGGAGGAGCTTGAACAATGGGAGAACTTATTTCATACAAGGTGCACGGTGGATGAAAAACTACTCTCGTTGGTAATCGATGGTGGGAGGTGCACTAATGTCATTAGTGTCTATTCGGTTATGAAGTTGGGATTAAATACTTTGAAGCATCCCAAGCCATATACACTTCAATGGCTCAATGAGCATGGCGCCATCAAAGTGACAAAACAAGCTCTCTTGAAGTTTTCAATTGGAAGGTAAAAGGATGAAGTCTTATGCGATGTTGTGCCTATGCAAGCCACACATGTGTTGTTCGGAAGGCCGTGGAAATTTGATCGAAAGGCACATCACGACGGATTCGCTAAAAAGTACGAGCTAGAACATGGTGGGAAGAAGTTTGTGTTGAAGCCTCCATCACCCAAGGAAGTTTATGAAGATCAGCGCAAAATGCAACGAAATTGGGAGAAGGAGCGGGAGTCTCAAGCTGCGAACAAGGGTGCACATGAAGGGTCTAGTACCGTGGAAACCAAGTCATTAATGATAGCACGAAGTGGAGACGTAAAGCAAGCAGTTAATGATCACGAGACTATGATGATGGTCATCTACAAGGGTGTGCTACTCAATCAAGAACTTGTTCAAGATAGACCACCTAGGGCACGAGTGGTTTTGTAAGAATTTGACGATGTCTTTCCCGAAGAAGCTCCAAAAGGGTCGCCGCCAATTCGTGGAATTGAGCATCAAATTGACTTTTTCCTGGGGCTACTATTCCAAACAAGGCAGTCTATAGGACGAATCCAGACGAAACAAAGGAATTGAAAAGGCAGATTGAAGAGCTTATGGAGAAAGGACATGTTCGAGAGAGCATGAGTCCTTGTGCGGTTCCACTCATTCTCGTGCTAAAGAATGATCATACGTGGAGAATGTGTGTTGATTGTCGAGCACTCCACCAGATTACTATCAAATATCGTCATCCCATACCACGATTGGATGACATGCTCGATGAACTACTTGGATCAAGCGTGTTTTCAAAGATCGATTTAAGATCCGACTATCACCATATTCGAATGAAGGAAGGGGATTAATGGAAGACAACGTTCAAGACGAAGCATGGATTATACGAATGGATGGTGATGCCTTTTGGTCTTACAAATGCTCCAAGTACAATCATGAGGTTGATGAATCACGTGTTGAGAGCCTTTATTGGGAAGTTCGTGGTTGTCTACTTCGATGACATTCTGATCTATTCGAAGAGTATGGAGGAGCATCTTGGTCATTTGCGAGAAGTATTGGAGACTTTGATGAAGGAGAAGCTCTATGCCAACCTTAAGAAGTGATCGTTTTGTACTTCAAATGTGGTATTTCTGGGGTTCGTAGTAAGTGCGAATGGTGTTGAGGTCGATGAAGAGAAGGTGAAGGCGATTCAAGCATGGCCAACCCCTACCAACGTGAATGAAGTAAGGAGTTTTCATGGGCTGGCTAGGTTTTATCGTCGATTCGTCCCAAATTTCAACACTATTGCCACCCCATTGACATCAATTATCAAGAAGAATGTGACATTTTATTGGGGAGAGGAACAAGAGAAGGAATTCGAACAACTCAAGTACAAGCTCACTCATGCTCTTGTGTTAATTCTACCCAATTTAACCAATACTTTTGAAGTGGAGTGTGACGCATCTGGATTGGGAATTGGAGCTGTATTGATGCAAGAGAAGAAGCCCATCGCTTACTTTAGCGAGAAATTGAGTGGAGCTACGCTTAATTATCCTACCTACGATAAGGAGCTCTATGCTTTGGTTCGAGCCCTAGAGACATGGCAGCACTATTTGTGGCCCAAAGAATTCGTGATCCATACTGACCATGAGTCTCTCAAGTATTTGAAGACCCAACACAAGTTAAACAAGAGGCATGCTCGTTGGGTGGAGTTTATTGAGTCATTCCCCTATGATGACTCGATATTTGCACATGTTTTCCCCTTTGTTTCTTGATCGTTTAAGCTTGCATTATTGCTTCTTTGGCCTATTTTACGCTAGGTTGTGTTCCTTTGTCACATTTCAGGTCCTAGCACATAAAGTGAAGCGTAGGCGCAAGTTTCAAGTCAATCGGAGATCAATTGGCGACTCGGGGGAAGAAACTCGGGTATGACTTGAAGAAGAAGGGATTTCTACCTCAGTTTGTGACTATATAATCATGTAATCTTGTCATGAGAAGAAAGAGGACGAGAATACGAGCATCTGGGATCAAACGGCACCTGATTTGGAGTTCAAACGAGGGAGAAACGAAGAATCAAAGATAGGGGAAAATTGGTTTCGGGCTTCTCTGAGAAACAGAAGGGGGCCCTATCGTGACACTAAAATCCCCGGTAGGGGATTTTTGGCCTTGATAGGGGATTTTCCCCTGTCTCCAGACGTTGCGTTTTCAAAAATCCCCTATCGTGAACCAAAAATCCCCGGTCGTGAACCAAAATCCCCGGTCGTGAACCAAAAAAATCCCCTGTCATGACCTAAAATACCCTACCGGGTATTTTGACCGGGGATCGCGAACACAGGCTGTTAAAAGCCTGTTTTGTGCGTTTTTGCAAAGAGAGAGCTGGGTTTTGGATCCCAAACACCCTAGGGACGAACCAAAGAGAGAGAGGGCGATTTGAGGGCATTCTTGGAGTGGAATTGGAGGATTTCTTTGCCTTGGAAGCTCGATGAACAAGCCCGGACTTGAAGACTGATCATCTGAAGATTCTTACTGCAGTCTCTCTCTTCTCTATGGAGTAACTTCCCTTCACTTAGGTTTTGAGGAACCCTAGCTATGTTTGTTTGATTGGATGATTGTATGAGTACTCTGACTTGATAATCTTGAGTTCATATTCAATCTATGCATGTTTTCATGATTCAATTCTGCTTTAGTCGAGATTATTGATTCTGCTTTGATCCTATGAGAGGGAATACCTGATTAGGTCAATAGAGCACCATAGATTGATAGTAGTGGATCGATTGCTTTAGTCGAGGGTTGATTCACTGCTTTGTATCGATTGAGAACCTCTTTCGATAGAGGGAGTCTAGTTCAGAACGCCTTGATCAGTTGTTCTAGAGAAGGATACGTCCCTCTAGGAAATTGACTCAAGAGGGCCTTGTTCCTTTAGTCGAGACTCAAGGTCTAGTCAAGGATTCTCCGCATTGTGAATGAAAGTGAAACAAGTTAGAAATCATCAATCGTTAGTCTGGCTAGTGGCTAGGGGGAATCATACCTAAGTGAGTTCCCAACCTGTAATTAGATTAACTTTAACTGTAGTTTGCTAGAGTAGTTTTAGTTCTTTCATCTTGATCTGGTTCGCTAAATAATAAACTGAAGCTGAGTAATAGTAACTCTAGAGACCCGTGGATTCGATATTTATCACTTGAGCCACTATACTGCAGTCCCTTCCATTGGTTACACTTGGCCATTGTTAGGTGTTGTGTCATAGCGAGTCACCCTACGTGCTCAAGTATAAACAACGCAAGGAGAACGTGGTTGCTGATGCTTTATCAAAGAGATTATAACACCCCAAATTTTGGGTTATGGTTCGACCATAATACGTGAGCGATTGGATCGACGGTTACGTACGGAGGGTTACAATCGTGGGTTAATTTATAATATAAAATATATTATTATTATTATTAATAATTAAAGGAAGAAAGGGGAGCTCGTTCCCCTCCTTAGTCGCCATCTCCCCAGAAGAAACAAAAACCCTACCGCTTGATCTTCTCCCTTTTCCCCGGAACCACCAATCCATCGCCATCAAATATTGAGTCCACAAGAAAATCCAAATCATCGAGGAACGAAGCGCAGGTAGAATCAACAAGCAGAAGCTTTCCAGAGTAGTAATTGGAGAGAGCAGTAAAGAAGAGAAGAAGATCGATTGAAAATCAAGATGATGGGCATTAGTTGGCAATATTCATGAGTTGTATTAATATATATGTTCTGTTTGTCCGCGAATCTTTTGCATGAAAGTAATCAGTGCGGTAGTCTCTCGGTGGCGGGTCAAGCGAAAGGAAGCAAGCAATGTTCGGGATCAAGAAGAGGAAGTAAAAGGAGGTGATAGTCTGATGGGTTTGGGAGATGTATTGCAGAGGTTGATCCCTCCGGCTCTGATGATCTCGCCCTCTAATGGGCAGCTCATAGGTTTTGGTTGAGCTGTTTCAGATTCGGGATTGACTTCATCCATCCATGATGTGGTGGTAAAGTTTAACTACAAGAAAGATTCCAGTTGAAAATTTTCGTACCATTGTGTTGGAAATTTTGGAGTTTGGCTTGTTGAATGTTGGAGATTGCTCGATGAAGCTAGATGATCGATGCTTATTGCAAGGATGGGGAGATCGAGCAGGCTTTTACTTTCGCGACTCCAAGGTGAAGAAGATGGTACTTATGCACTCCTGTATTTGGATGAAAGAGATCAATACAGGAGCATTCCTCTATCAAGCTGGATGATAATTTTAGTCGATCAACTCGATAAGCAAGGTGAGTGTAAAGGGGGTAAATTCTACGCCTTACGTATTCTTTTAAGTATTATGATTTTAAGTATTTTAGTGAATTGGTTACCATTGCTTGATTACGTTTATGATTGATTATTTGTGCTTTGCTTGAGCTATGATTTGAGGTGATTTTGTGCTATTTTAGGTGATATGAGGTGATGTTGTGCTATTTACCTTAAAGCGTTATGTTTGAGTTATTGTTAAAGTTTAAGAAACAAGTTCTTTTTAATGAGTAACTCACCTTCAAGAAGGTGAAGTTGTTTTAAGTGTTTTTAGTCACTAGCGCCAGTCCGTTGCCATTTGAGATTTTCAGATAGAGTAGCAGTTATGCTCTTGAGATATTTGAGACAGAGCAGCAGTTATGCTCTTTAGACTTTTAAGATGAGCAGCAGTTATGCTCTTGAGAATCGTGGTGAAGAGCCACCACGATAAGTTTAAGACGTTAGGGGGATGAATCGTTACGACTTCCCTAACTAAGTTTAAGTTTAAGGAAAGCCTGGATGGCTTCTCATACGTATGTGTTGGCAACCGGACTAGCTAGTGAGGGATCCCCGTGTCGATCAAGTATTTAAGTCAAGCTTTGAGATTTAAGAGTGGAGTAACAGTAACTCCCATACAGTTTTAAGAGTTAAGCTTGTCAATAGTGGAAGTACAAAACAACTTCCACATAGTTAAGTAAGTGCTCAAGTTTTCATAAGATGTTAAACGTAAGGGCGTAGACTAACCCCATCTCACTCACCAGTTTGACGAGCTAGGGAAGGAGCTAGAGGAGTAGTTAGTGAGTAGCAAGTTCGAGGGCAGCCAGCTAGAGAAGGGCAGTGCAAGCGTCACGGAGGATGCCTAGTTAAGATTTTCAGTAGCAGCAACGACATAGACTACCTAGTTATTTACATTTTATGATTATGAGTATAGACTAGAGATCAGATTGAGATTTTAAAGTTTGAGTTTAATTTTCCCACGTGTTAGGGCTTTGCACTAAGCTACAAGTGTGTTTTCAGTATTTTATTTATGAAAATTTTTCCCGCTGCAATTTAAGATTTGAGTATTTTATTTGTTAAGGGCATTTTAGAAAAGTAGTACCTGGCCGGGTTAGGGTGTTAAATTTTGGTATTAGTGCTTGGTTTTCCTATGTACCTTGGTCTCCAAGGAATACTGGAATATCGGTCTTAGTTTTAAAGGCTTTTGTTTTAAAGGAATGGAAAACGAGTCAAGGATCTTCGTTTAAGAGTTTATAGAATCTCCAGTCTACTCTAATCGTATTAAGGTAAATAACTAAAGTTCTAATAGAAGAGGTTCCAATCGAAAGGGAATACCTCAAGGATTTTGAAGGAGTTGGGAGAGTAATACGAGGATTTTACTACTAGGAAACAAGTGGATGATCTAATAAGCTAAGACAAACAAAGGGGAGAAATATGAATCTCCAAAGGAAGAGGAACAATCACTAGATGTTAGTAGCTATAATGACGGGAGAATTTTAGGGTCGTTGACCCTACGCAGTGGCGACTCAAGAAATAAAGAGGTACCAAGAGAAGTCCCTCAACTAGTTTTAGTGGTCAACGCTATTACAACACAGTGACAAGGAGCAGTGGAAAGCTTAAACTTCAAGAGAAGCTAGTGTAGTGTAAATAAAGTAAAGGAGGAAGTAAGTAGGTTAGAGGGGTCTGAAAGGACGTCAAGAGTCAATAGTTTAAGAAGGAGACAAGGCATGGTCGTTTACATATGACGATGAAGGAACCCTTACAGATAAACCACGTAACTGGAGATGAGGGTACATAACTCTGGGGAGTTAGGTCGATGACAAGCCTTTAGAAGGAACAAGACAAGCAACGAGATAAATGATGTAGAGGACAAGTTATGGTTTTAGTACGACCACCATTGGACGAAAAGTGGAGGAAAGTGCCACCAAAGTCTAAAGCATGCCATGTAGAAGACAGCGGGGAGTCAATAAGTAAGAAAAGATATGGAATGTGAGAGGGAATAACAGTTAGCTGGTAGATGACAGTACAAATAGAGAACCACTTCTCAGAAGTGCGTGAGTTGGATACCAAGATAACACCGAGTTAGAAGGAGGATAGTAGAGACCCTACAAACTACCCAGATCACAAAATGTCAGGAGGATGCTGGGACCGTTGGAAGGGGTATACAAGAGTTCCCGATGATCTGTTATGGGATTGTCCTCTCTTAAATAGGGGAGCACCTAGCCCCCTAGGGTACATGAGAAGATACTCAACAGAGTTTGGTGACTGAAAATAGTACAAAGCACCAACAGAAGGGTAGTAAAAGTAAAGAAGCAAGGAGAACACCATAGGACGCTATAAGAAAAAAAGGGTGGTTGTCGACTGGACAATGAATGCGTGAAGGAAGATAGTTGGGATGTGGTCAAGCACCATCGTGAGTAGAAGTCTACCTAGAGAAAGTTTCTAGTGGAAATGTTGGCTCTGAGGTATGGCGAGGAGATACTAAACTGAGTAGATCAAAGCTAGTACCAAGCATTGATGAAGGAGTTGTGGAAGTAAGGAGGAAACCGCGAGGCTATAATGAAAGTTATGGTGAAAAGGGTGGTAGTTGATAAAACGACAAATTCAGGGAGAAAGATAGTTAGGAAGAGCCGGTGAAAGAATACAAAGGTCAACAAGGAGGCGTTAAGGTGATTGTCAGTGGAGAATAAGTTGGACCATAGGAAGCCCATCAAGAACTGAGAAGCTCAATGGTCAACTTTAAAGTAGAAGTGTGGTGGTCCAGAACAGTCGAAGGGAAAACCTTATCGGTCAAGGTACATAAGTGAGAAGAGAATATGGGCACCAAGATGACTACATCGAGGACGAGGGACATATAGAACTAGCGAGAACATCGGTAAGAGGAGTCACGAGTAAAGAAGTAAGATGAATATGAGTTTAGAAAACCTGCTAGGATACCCTAAAGTGAAAGCAATACCGCCTATGCTGGTGAAAGGTGTCAATCTCTCGGGTAAAACTCTATTGGACGGGGAAACCGTATGAGGAATTTCAGCTAGGGTCTAAGAGTAACAGAATGGATAGTACGAGAACTTCAAATTCAGGTGGCGATAAGGAAGTGCTAAGTTAGGTACCAGGAGTGAGCAAGTACGCAAAATGGAAGGTCATGATTCTGGAAAGGATTAATAAAGTTGATCGCAAGCTAGAGAAAGACGCAAAGGATGTCTCTAATGCATACAGGAAGTAGAGACAGTAGCATGAGGTTCCAGCACTATGCAGCAAGTAACGAGGAGGTGACCATTTAGTTTATGATTAATGGATAAGATGTGGCATCAAGGAGGAAAGTAAGAGATTCAAAGTCAGAAGGTACAAGGACCTAGGTGATCTACGTGGGCAACCACAAATGAGGTTATGTTAAAAGAGTTTTGCGATATAACAAGATGGAGGTTGAGCCGCCATTAGTAACCTTTGGGTTGAAAGGGGTATTAAGAATGTCAAACATTCTCTACAAACACTCTATACTTAGGAGAGTCGTTAGCAGTCAAGATAGGGAGGGCGAAGTTCAAGGTCTGGGCCTATTATGAGCTGAAGTTACGACGAGTCACGACCTGAATAGCTGGCTAATAATTTATTTCCCTAAGTTCTTAAGGAATCCTAAGTAGAGACCCAAGACAAATCGTTGAGAACAACAAGAGCTACGAATGCCATTACACCATCAGAGGCATTTGAGAAGGGAGAGTGCCATGGTGCCATAGACGCATTGAGCAAGTAACTAGCTTGAGCAAGAGATTTATGGAAAATGGGTGAGTAATTAGTTGGCGAAGAACCACACGAATTGGAGGCAAGAGTTATAGCTCTAGGTTGTATAAGGTGAAGGAAGTAAAAGTCCTTGCAGCAGAAGGAGTACCTCAAGTGAGACTTAGGTTATCAAGATGAACAAATTTCGAGGTCGAAATTTTCTTAAGGAGGGGGAAATGTGATATCTCGATTCTGGACTTGGGTTGAACAACAACTACTAAGAGAATTGGTGAACATGTCCAGTCAAATCAGCATTTTGTTTCATCACTTTTGGATCAAGTTGTGAAACAAAAAGGGTAGGGAGTCACTCAAGGTTACACGAATGCTACCAGCTAAGGAAATATAAATGATCAAAGTTTACCAATGAAATTGTTATGGTAAGAATAAATGATTGGGGGAAGGAAGTATAAGAAGGGTGTTGATAAAAGGATGAGTTTCGAACAAATTTCGGGGACGAAATTTTTATAAGGGTGGAGGAAATGTAACACCTCGAATTTTGGGTTATGGTTCGACCATAATACGTGAGTGGTTGGATCGACGGTTACGTACGGAGGGTTACAATCGTGGGTTAATTTATAATAATAATAATATAAACTATATTATTATTATTATTATTATTAATGTTACACCCCAATCTTGCCAAAAGTCAAAATGACTATTATACTCTTGGGGGAAATTCGTCAAATTCCATCGTAATATCGATGAGGACTAAAAATGCGAACTCTCAGTTCAAATGGTGTCGAGTTTCGATATAAATCGAATAAGTTACGGACGTTAATTGAGTTGCGGAGTAAACTCAATCGTAATTTGTGAGATTCCCAAAATACCCTCTACCTAATTAAACCCTAGACTCTACTCGGCCTCAACCCAATTAGCAAAGACCCTCGCAGCCTTTTATTTTTTTCAGCGCAACCAACTTGCTCTCGGAGGGGAGGCGGTTGAAAATTGGATGAGAGCCACGGAGAGGTTGGCGCAAAGCAGCATGACGAGATCAAGGAGGCGCCTTGTAACGATTGGGTGGAACAGCCAAGAGGTGGTGGACTTGGGAAATCAAGGTAAAGAGAGGGGGGCCTCTACGCGAGCTGTTTGCTCGGTTGGGGGGAACCAGGCAGTAGGTGGTGGCTTTGCAGAGATTATGAGGTGGGGAAAGTGTCGAGCTTGTTGGATAGGGTGAAAGGTGATGGTCCATTTTCAATTGATGTGATCACAGCTAATACCGCTGATTTGGAGCCATTATTGATGAGGGTAAGCGGTCAGTGTTCGGATTTAAATGGACCAGCTATCCCCCGGCATCGCCATTCTTCTAGTGAGCGGCTGAATGGGGGAAGCAAGGTTGCCAAGGCGTGGTGGTGGTTTGGATCATTTGTCCACTAGTGGCAGTGAATTGGATTAGAGGTAACGAATTATCCCTCTCTCACTTTAGATATAAAGTGTGTCTGGCATTGGAAATTGATTCATGGGACGTGCAGCTCATGTAATGGTGGGGATATGGCTGAGCAAGCCTGTAACAAACAAGTGGAGGGAAAATTCTACGCCTTACGTATTCTTTTAAGTATTATGATTTTAAGTATTTTAGCGAATTGGTTATCGTTGCTTGGTTATGTGTATGATTGATTATTTGTGCTTTGCTTGAGTTATGGGTTGAGATGATTTTGTGCTATTTGAGGTGATTTTGTTTGAGCTATGCTTGATGTGAATGTTTATTAATTACTTTGAAATTTTTATGAGTATAAGTTATTATTAAAGAGTAAGAAACAAGTTCTTTTAAAGAAGTAACTCACCTTAAAGAAGGTGAAGTCGTTTTAAGTGTTTTTAGTCACTAGCGCCAGTCCGTTGCAATTTGAGATTTTCAGATAGAGCAGCAGTTATGCTCTTGAGATCTTTGAGACAGAGCAGCAATTATGCTCTTTAGACTTTTAAGATGAGTAGCAGTTATGCTCTTGAGAATCGTGGTGAAGAGCCACCACGATAAGTTTAAGACGTTAGGGGGATGAATCGTTACGACTTCCCTAACTAAGTTTAAGTTTAAGGAAAGCCTGGATGGCTTCTCATACGTATGAGTTGGCAACCGAACTCCCTAGTGAGGGATCCCCGTGTCAGTCAAGTATTTAAGTCAAGTTTTGAGCTTTAAGAGAGGAGAGTAACTTCAACTCCCTCAAAGTTTAAGAGTTGAGATTTTAAGATTGGAAGTACAAACAACTTCCACTAGTTAAAGTTAAGTGTTTAAGTACTCAAGTACTAGATTTTTAAAACGTAAGGGCGTAGACTGACCCAGACTCACTCACCAGTTTGTAGAGGAAGAAGTTAGAGGAGCAGTTAGAGAGCAGCGGGATCGAGAGAAACAGTTCGAGTGAAGCTAGCTAGAGGAGGACGGCCCGAGCGTCACAGAGGATGCCTAGTCAGAGTTTTTCACACAAGCAGCAACACTTGAGACTAGTTAGTTATTATGTTTTATGATTATGAGTATAGACTGGAGATCAAGTTGAGTTTTTAAAGTTTGATTTAAGTTGCCCACGTGTTAGGGCGTTGCTTTGAACTACAAGAGTGGTTTTTTTATTTATGAAAAATTTTCCCAACTGAATTTTAAGATTTGAGTATTTTATCTATCAAGGGCATTTTAGTAAAAGTAGTACCCGGTGGGTTAGGGTGTTTCATTTAATAATTAGCTCGTTCCCCTCCTTAGTCGGCATCTCCCCAGAAAAACAAAAACCCTACCGCTTGATCTTCTCCCTTTTCCCCGGAACCACCAATCCATTGCCATCAAATATTGAGTCCACAAGAAAATCCAAATCATCGAGGAAGGGAGCGCAGGTAGAATCAACAAGCAGAAGCTTTCCAGAGCAGCAATTAGAGAGAGCAGTAAAGAAGACGAGAAGAAGATCAATGAAAAATCAAGATGATGGGCATTCGTTGGCAATATTCATGAGTTTTATTAATATATATATATGTTCTGTTTGTCCGCGAATCTTTTGCATGAAAGCAATAGGTGCGGTAGTCTCTCGGTGGCGGGTCAAGCGAAAGGAAGCAAGCAATGTTCGGGATCAAGAAGAGGAAGTAAAAGGAGGTGATGGTCTGATGGGTTTGGGAGATGTATTGCAGAGGTTGATCCCTCCGGATCTGATGATCTCGCCCTCTAATGGACAGCTCGTAGGTTTTGGTCGAGCTGTTTCAGATTCAGGATTGACTGCATCCATCCATGATGTGGTGGTAAAGTTTAACTACAAGAAAGATTCCAGTTGAAATTTTTTGTACCATTATGTTGGAAATTTTGGAGTTTGGCTTGTTGAATGGTTGAGATTGCTCAATGAAGCTGGATGAACGATGCTTATTGCATGGATGGGGAGATCGATCAGGCTTTTCCTTTCGCGACTCAATGGTAAAGAAGATGGTACTTATGCACTCCTGTATTTGGATAAAAGAGATCAATACGGGAGCATTCCTCTATCAAGCTGGATGATAATTTTAGTCGATCAACTCGATAAGCAAGGTGAGTGTAAAGGGGGTAAATTCTACGCCTTACGTATTCTTCTAAGTATTATGATTTTAAGTATTTTAGTGAATTGGTTACCATTGCTTGATTATGTTTATGATTGATTATTTGTGCTTTGCTTGAGCTATGATTTGAGGTGATTTTGTGCTATTTGAGGTGATATGAGGTGATGTTGTGCTATTTACCTTAAAGCGTTATGTTTGAGTTATTGTTAAAGTTTAAGAAACAAGTTCTTTTTAAGGAGTAACTCACCTTCAAGAAGGTGAAGTTGTTTTAAGTGTTTTTAGTCACTAGCGCCAGTCCGTTGCCATTTGAGATTTTCAGATAGAGCAGCAATTATGCTCTTGAGATCTTTGAGATAGAGCAGCAGTTATGCGCTTGAGATTTTTAAGATGGGCAGCAGTTATGCCCTTGAGAATCCTGGTGAAGAGCCACCCCGATAAGATTAAGTTGTTAGGAGGATGAATCGTTACGACTTCCCTAACTAAGTTTAAGTTTAAGGAAAGTCTGGATGGCTTCTCATACGTATGTGTTGGCAACCGGACTAGCTACTGAGGGATCCCCGTGTCAGTCAAGTATTTAAGTCAATCTTTGAGATTTAAGATGGAGTAACAGTAACTCCCATACAGTTTTAAGAGTTAAGCTTGTCAATAGTGGAAGTACAAAACAACTTCCACACAGTTAAGTAAGTGCTCAAGTTTTCATAAGATGTTAAACGTAAGGGCGTAGACTGACCCCATCTCACTCACCAGTTTGACGAGCTAGGGAAGGATCTAGAGGAGTAGTTAGTGAGTAGCAAGTTCGAGGGCAGCCAGCTAGAGATGTGCTAGTGAGTAGCAAGTTCGAGGGCAGCCAGCTAGAGAAGTTCAGTGCAAGCGTCACGGAGGATGCCTAGTTAAGATTTTCAGTAGCAGCAACGACATAGACTACCTAGTTTTTTACATTTTATGATTATGAGTATAGACTGGAGATCAGATTGAGATTTTGAAGTTTGAGTTTAATTTGCCCACGTGTTATGGCTTTGCACTGAGCTACAAGTGTGTTTTCAGTATTTTATTTATGAAAATTTTTCCCCCTGCAATTTAAGATTTGAGTATTTTATTTGTTAAGGGCGTTTTAGTAAAAGTAGTACCCGTCCGGGTTAGGGTGTTACAGAGATACACTTTGATCACTACTATGGATGCTAAGTACCTTGGATTTGAGCAAATCAAGGCTGTTTATGAAGGGGATTTTGACTTTGGAGAAATTTACAAGACTTGTGAGAAGCATGGAGAAGGGAAGTTCTATAGAAGTGATGGGTATCTCTTTCGTGGTTATCAATTGTGCATACCTAGAACATCACTTCGAGAGCTATTGTTGAGGGAAGCGCATGGAGGAGGATTAATGGCTCACTTTGGTGTAGCCAAGACGCTAAGTTGTTTGCATGAGAACTTCTATTGGCCTCACATGAAAGGAGACGTGGAGAACTTATGTGCACGATGTGTGGAGTGCCAACATGCTAAATCGAAGATGCAACCATCTGGGTTGTACATGCCACTATCTATTCCTTATGCATCATGGGTCGACATTTTAATGGAGATGCTAGGACTGCCGAAGACAAGGAGAGATAGGGATTCAATTTTCGTCGTGGTGGATCGTTTCTCAAAGATGGCACATTTCATTCCATGCCATAAGACGGATGATGCAAACAACGTGGCTGATTTGTTCTTCAAGGAGATCACGAGGTTGCATGGAATGCCACTTACCATTGTGTCTGATCGAGATGCAAAGTTTCTAAGCTACTTTTGGAAGACATTGTGGAGTAAACTCGGCACAAAGCTTCTGTTTTCAACGACTTGTCATCCTCAAAGGGATGGACAAACTGAAGTGGTCAATCATACTCTATCCCAAATGCTACGAGTCGTGATCAAGAGCAACATCAAAACTTGGGAAGATTTTGTACCACATGTCGAGTTTGCCTACAATCGAGTTGTCCATTCAACAACAAAGCATTCGCCCTTCGAGCTCGTGTATGGGTTCAATCCACTTACACCATTGGATTTGACACCACTGCCCTTGAAGGAACAAGTTAACATGGATGGAGCAAAGAAGGCTGAATTTGTGAAGAATCTCCACGAGAAGGCAAGACTAAACATCGAGAGGAGGACGGAGAAAATCATGAAGAATGTCAATCATAATAGGAAGCCTCGACCGTTTGAAGCTAGAGATTGGGTATAGGTGCACATGAGAAAGGAAAGGTTTACTTATCAAAGGAGATCGAAGCTGTTACCTCGAAGTGAAGGTCCCTTCCAAGTGATTTCGAAGGTTGGAAACAACGCTTACAAGATCGATTTGCCAGGAGAGTATGGGATAAGTGCAACCTTCAATGTTTCTGACCTTGCACCATATTTGGAAGACAACTCGGATTTGAGCTCAAATCCTTTTCAAGAGGAGGGGACTAATGAGGGCATCAAATCCAAGTCCATTTCATCACATGAAGGTCCAATTACTCGTTTACAAGCCAAGAGGATAAGAGAGGAGTTTGCTGCTTATTTGGATCGTCATTATGCTCACATGGACGTGAATCTACATCAAAGGATGCCCGTTACATTGTTACAATTCATGGAAAAGAATGAAGGGGAATTGGGCTTCAAGAGCTAAGAGGATACGGCTAAGGAAGAGAAAGGGAGTCTCAAGTGTGAAAGGAATCAAAGGTGGGAACAAATGGGAAGGGCTGGCGGATTGCAAGGCTAGAATCTAGGTATCTGTTGACCAAGTCTTTTCCTTGTCTTTTAAGGATTGTGTTTTCCTTTTACTTTTCCATTAAGGTTTTGTTTTCCTTTTAATTGTAGGATTTGGTCATTTGTTTGCTTTCTTTCTTATTAGAGGATTGGATTTCCGTTGCCTATATAAGGAGGATGAGTCCCTCATTGTAATTCATTCTATTATCAATCAACTTTCAAGTTTCGAGTTCAAACGAACTGGTTCTTTGTGAAAGCTTCCGTCGAGAGTGCTCCAGAGGTTTCACGTGTCTCTTATCAACTAGAGAACGCGTCTAGTTGTGGCGAGTTCTACCCTATATCAATTGCCCCTTTTCCACGAGTTGGTGTTGTCCGATTGGTTTAATATACCAATTGCCCTTCATCACGAGTTAGGAATTGTCCGATTGATTCCATCCTATCTTTTTATTTTCAAGTTCAAGAAAGGCTACACCAGAAAACCATATTAAGGCGTTGAAGCTGCGTACTTTGGCTCCATCAGATCCTCCACACTCTGCTCAACCGCTCAGTCATCCCCAACCTTCTTTCAGGCTATTTGATGACGAATAGAGGGCTCATTGCCCTCTACTCCATGAGGAGTGCAATAGAGCCGATCCATTTGGGATCGCTGATCACCACTTCTTTCGCCTGGTGTCTGGGGCGGAACAGAGTGGACACCATGCATATTGGGGGCCTAATCATGAGGATAGCCCGACACTTGCAGGTTGATCTGGCTTGGTGCACCAGCGCCGGTAGGATGACTCCCTTCCCAGTGGAGACACAGTACAACCTGAAGTTGGTACTCTAGGAAGAGCGATGAGTGGAGTACCTCGAGGGAATACGACCATCCAGAGTCATCAGAGCAGTAGTTTCCCCGGCTCCAGTGGAGCCTGACCCCGAGGTCCCACCACCAGCAAAGCAACCGCCTCCTCGAGCACCCGGGTGCCGCCGGCGTCCAGCGCTCCAACTCCTAGCACAGCCACCACTACCACCATCTAGTGATCCCCTCGTCCAGGGGGTGGATCGCCTAGAGACAAACTTCTTGGGATTCTCCTCCCTCCTCGACAGACAGACAGATCTCCTCGAGCTGATAGCTCGACGCCAGGGCGTCCTCCCAGATGAGGACGAGGGTCCCTTCACCAGAGAGAGGTATCCAACGATTGAGACATGTGGCAGAGCCAATTTCTTTCGCCCCACTTCTCCACTTGTAACCCTGAACTTGTTGCTTTTATCATTTTTCTTTCTTTTGTGTGTGTATGACTATAAACTACTACTACTACTACTACTACTACTACTACTACTACTACTACTACTACTACTACTACTACTACTACTACTACTACTACTACTACTACTACTACTACTATCATATTGTGTTTGTAATAACCTCGCCTCGAGCGAGTAATATCGTGTTTGTGTGTGCGTTTTTTCTCTCCTTGAAGCTCAAAATATCCTACCCTGGATTTGATTGGGGGGGGGGGTAGTTTACTATTATGCTTGTGTGAGCGTGATTGATGCTTGGAGCCTTTTGTATGCCCAAATTTTGAAATTTGAGGGCTACAAGCAATGTGTGCATGATCAAAGTGGCCGGTGTGTGGGAAATTCTCGTGTTTATTGGCATTAATCTTGAATTATTGCATGTGATCGACTATATACTATGATGATGACTGAGTGGTCCATTAGGATAGGGCAAAAGTTTAGTTCTCAAGTGTGCATAAATGAATGGATGTCTTAACATGATTACTTGTTGATTACAATTTCCATGCATTGCGTTTGTGAATTGGAATAGATGGTTTGGCGACTAGGTTGCCATGTGAGCTTTGTGTCGATCGTTTTCTTCTTGTGTGCTTAGATCCCTCTTACAATGGCGAGTAACATCACAGTTGTCATTAGTGAGTATGATGGAGGCATAAGATTAGTCCACGCCCAAATGTTGATTGTCCCGAAATGTGTTATCCACTAGTCAACTCCTTTGAGCCTTGTGACTTCGAGGGTCGTTCTTAAGTTAGGAGCTTCGTGCATGTGAGCTTAATGGTGTTCATAGAAAGAACCCCAATCCTTTCTTCAAGTCTAAACATGAGTCATCCTTGTGTCTCGGAGCTCTCACTTTCGAGTTCCATTGAGGTTCTACGTAGGAGGTTTGTGTGTGGTGCTTGCTAGGAATGAAAAATGAAGTGCAGTGTTGGAGTGAGTTCTTCAAAAAGAGAGCATTGGTCGTTAATTGCATAGGTGACAAGTGTTTTTACTCTCTAGTACCCCCCTCAAAAAGAAAGAAAAGGAAAGAAAAGAGAAACAAAAAAGAGAAAATAAAATGGGGTAAATAAAGTAGTGAGTGCCACGGAAAACCAAAGTGTATGCTCTAGGGGGTTTCTTGGCACTAAAGGCATTGAGACCCCCACATTGATTTAGAACTCCTTCACTACCAAACCTTAAAGCAGAAACAATAGGAATTTGATCAGGATTCATGCCATTCAACAAATCAAACCTCAATTGACTATAATCATATCAATGAATTTGTACTTGGTTTCATACAATCAGACCTAACATATAAATCTAGGGTTCTTCATACCCAGGTGAATAAGAAAACTACTCCATAGAGAGAGATGGAAAATCTAGCTCAGATGCGGAACCATACTGTGAAGGATGATAATTTGCTTCTGCCACTCAATGAAGTCTTCTCCAAGCTCAAGCCGGGCTCCAATGGTGATGGAGATCGATCTATGACACTTGTAGAGTCAGGTCGTCACTTTCTCTCTCTAGGTATCGCTCTATCTCTCTAAAACTCGGAACCCCTTCTCCTTTGGCTCAAATCTGCCTAAAAAGGTCCACTCTGAGCAAAACACGGTCGAGGGCACCGCCGTGTTTTGCTTTTGCCCGTCCGTGCCCTTGCCACGTGTTAAAAACACGCCCACATCTGGGGAAAACACGGTCGTGCCTATAGATAGACACAGCCGTGTTTTCTGTCATTCCCTCCCGTGTTTTGGGACATCGCAGGAACACCTTGGATCAAGCCTCGGCATAAATAACACGGTGCAGGAACACGACCGTGTTTTTGTTTAGTCCATCCTGTGTTTTCCTCCCCATCAATTCGACTCTTGGCAATAAAAACATTGGCGTGCTCTTTGGTGTACACGGCCGTGCTCTTCAGGCCTCCTAGCCGTGCTTTGGCCCCAGCTCGACCGAATGACCTCCAAATGCCCCGAAACTCGTGCTTAGCCTTTCCTTCGACGTCTGGGACCTAAAATATGACAAAGTAGCACAACCCGGCGTAAAATAGGCCAAAAATACATGACTACGCGCCGCAAACGGATAAGAAATAGGGGTGCAAACTTGTGCAATTACATCGTTATCAAATTGCCCCACACTTAACCATTTGCTTGTCCCCAAGCAAACCAAGTCAAACACAAGGTAAGCTCAAAACGTTTTAATCAAGCAGGCTTTAGGGGCATGTCATATTGGCACAAAACACGTGAATCATAATGGCTTTTGATCATTAACACATGGACAACCTCAACGACAACCTAGACAACCACCACAGATGACATTCGAGTGCAGCAAAGTCGAGCAAAGGAAGAGTCTCCCTTCTGTTCACCAACCAACATAGACTTGACTCAACCACTTATTCAAGACAGTCACTTCATGCACAAAGCTCAAGATATCAGAATTAAGACCGAGCAATCTAGGTCCTCACCGGGATAAAGAGTATAGAGAATATGAGAAAATGAATCGCTCACTCTCGACCAGTGGGGTCAGAACAATTTGATGCGAAAAATGCGCATGCTTATTCTATCAATCCCTAACGTCTCTTCACCATGAGGGCAGCCTCTAACTGCTAGAGTTCACATATGGGGTGTCACCACTAACTAATCCGGAGGTCTTAGACACAGGTTCAAATGACTAGATAGGGTCTAGGACATGGGGAAAAAACCCTTTTAGGTGGTGGAAGTATTCATAGCACAAGGTTCCACAATTCCAAACCCAACACACTCACAGTCAATCAAACCACTCTTTCTTTCTGCCATTCTGCATTACTCACATTCTTTAGAGCACAAGAGCGAAGGAGGTCACATAAATGTTAGTATTTCCAAGCCACACTGCTAAGAAACACTACTCAATGGGCACTATTCAGATTTTGTGGTGGTGGCTCTCTTTTGCTTTCATTCAAATTTTTTTTTTTTAAGAACTACCTCCAACCCTCACATTATATTTAGCAGAAACCGCAGAGAACATGTAAAAACCACTATGTGGAACCTTCTAAAAGATGCAAAGGGGTGATTTTCCATTGTAGACCGAAAGAAAGGATAACACACGGCTCAAAGGGCTGACTAGGGGGTATGACACATCAGGACAGTCAATTTGGTCGTGGGCTAATCCTATGCCTCCATCATCTTATCTAATGGAACGTGAATGCTACACATCATGGAAGATGGAACTATCGCACAAGAAAGAAACGAGCAGGCTCAAATCTCACATGGCTACCTATATGCTCTATCTCTCATTCTGATTCCCTAAACTAGATACATAAATGACTATCAAGCGCAAGTGATCAATCCAAGTCACAGTTGGTAAGCAAACAGTTGAAAAACTGAACCCTTATACAGTTCTACTGCACATCTCAGTCATCATTATTGGTTGTCCTAGTTACAATCAAGTTGTCATGCATTAATTCGACAGTCATTCAATTCACCAATCAAACCCACTATGCCAATAAGATCAAGCATCAAGCAAACAACAGTACTTGGAGCACTCAAATCTCGAGATTTGGATAACGCACTAGGCTCCAAGCACACATATATATGTTACAATGAATACAAAGAAACCCACCCCCACACTTAAATGCGACAGTGTCCTCGATGGAGCAGAGGGAAGGGAAACGATGTTACCGTGAAATGAGATCTGGAACGGGGACTGGAAGGCAGACCAGTCAATAGCAGGGGACTGGAGGGGGGACCAGTCCAAGACACATAGCTAAGGACATTAAAAGACACACACTGGGTGAAAGAACCGGAGTTCCAAGTCTACAATCCAAACATAAAAAAAATCAAAACAGAAAGAAACAACAAAAACATGGAGTCTCAGTCTGGAAAAGAAATGAAGTGCAGAACCAGCCACTCGCTAATAGAACACATCGCCACCATTGCCGGTGGGTGGAGGGTACTCGTCCTCATACCCCGGTGACTACACGAAGGGGTAGTGGACTGAGTTCGGGTCCAGGCCCAGGTAAGACATGATATAGTGCTGGCCGGACATAAGACGACGGTCGCGGTCCCGCTCACGATCGAGGCGGGTGTGAATGCTCTCCTGCCCGGCCAGAATGCGCTCGTTCTGCTGAACGACGGTTGCTAACTGGTCAGAAATGGAGACCGCGGGAGCAGGAGACCCGGGAGCAGCGGAGGGGCTCGCGGGGGTCTGGGCACAACAAACAGTACACGCGGGGAACCCGGCGCCCCCCCGCTGTGCTCAACTCAGGCTGCTCGCCCTCTACAGGTTCAGGTGCAGGCGGCCGAGGGAGACCCGCAATGCATTGAAAACGCCCTTGTCGAGCAAGCATGTGCTGATGGCGGAGGGTGGCTTCGCTGAATGGGGTCGATGCTCGGACCATGGTCATCCCAGTGATGTCGACCCCGTAGTAGCGGGCTAGGGCGGTGATCACCGGGCCACAGACAAGGTGGCGATCCTGGTTGGCGGAGGCTTTGGTGAATTTCTGGGCGAGCACAAAGCCTAGCTCGATAGTATCCTCAGAGCGACCCATCGCGTGCATGAAGAACAGGGTCCGGAGGGTGACCCGGTTTGCCAAGCCCCAACTGGGGGTGTAGGACCGGGTGAGCAAGTGGTTGAGGATTTGCCACTCCGGACGGAGGAGAGTGGCCCGCGTCTGGGGTGCGGATCGGTCACCTCCACGATCAAGGGCCGGTCGCTGGGGTGCGGGGAGTTGAGCCAAATTGCAGTGGCCAACTCCCAGTAACTGATGGAGTGCTCCACCCCGCCGAGTGTGGAATGTACCGCATCAGAATGGTCGACCGACCTCCTCTGGGAGTGGCGGAAGGATGCGTAGAACTCCCAGACGAGCTCCTGGTAGGTCGGCTAGGCTCGGCGAGAAGGCGCCGCCAACCATAGGCGCGAACAGCTGCCTCCATCTGCGGCCGAGCATGAAGCGCCTCGAACACCTCAAAGTCGAGATGCAGGTGCTCGGCGATATGGCGGGTACTGATGGTCCGTAGCAGGTGGCGTTGTGTGATGCTCAATTGGTCGAGGAAGGCTTCCATGGTCCTGCAAAGCACAAGGATGTACAAATGGCACACAAGCGAACATGGTCAATGTTAGCCAAAAACTACACCAGGAGCCCTCACATCGAAAGATATGGACAGTGGACTAGGCTCCCGATGAAACAAGCATACCAATCGCAACGAGAATCACACAAACAAACACACCGGAAATCCGGCGGGGGGGGGGGGGGGGGGGGGGGGGGTGGTTAGAAATTTGAAAAAATGAGTCTGAGGGAGGGGAAGGCCAAAAATCGACTTTTATAGGGGGTAATCAAAACACGGGCAGGCGGAAACATGGCTATGTTTTCCATGCTCCGCGCCCATGTTTTTATGGCTGAGAGCGTGTTCTCCCCCTTCGAAAACACGGGCGGGCTGGGTTCAAAACACGGCCGTGTTTTTGAACCCCAGTGCCCGTGTTTTTTATGCCGAGAGCACTTCTGCCAACAATGAAAACACGGACGGACAGGGAAGAAAACACGATCGTGTTTTGCTCCCTTGGCGCCCGTGTTTTTACTACCGAGCCCACCTCTGCATTTTTTCAAAATCCCAATTTCAAACCACCAAAACTCATCCGTGCCCCGACTCGAAAAAATACCCACTCACATATTAAAACAAACCGCCCGAGGCACGAAATACTTTCCAGACAGACTCAAAGACTAAAAAACCGACAAAATGAAAAGGAATAAGGGTAGAAATGCAAACCGTGGTGGGGTTGCCTCCCCACAAGCGCTTCTTTACCGTCTTTTAGCTGGACGTCCAGGGTGGAAATAAGGGTCCGCGAGGTCCACCACCAACTCCGCACGTTCGACCTTGTCCCCCAAGTAGAGCTTGAGACGATGGGCATTCACTTTAAATGATTCAGTCTGCGGGTTGGCAATCTCAATCGTGCCATACGGGAACACCTGTGTGACCGTGAACGGTCCAGACCACCAGGAACGGAGTTTTTCGGAAAAGAGCTTCAGGCGAGAGTTATCAAGGAGAACTCGATCACCAACTTGGAACTCTATCGGACCCCGCAACCGTGCATCGTGCAGGCACTTAGTGCGCTCCTTGTACAACTTGGTATTCTCATAGTCGTGATAACGCCACTCCTCCAGCTCCAGCATTTGCATTTTGCGTGCTTAGTGCGCTTCTTGTACAGCTTGGTGTTCTCATAGGCGTGATAACGCCACTCCTCCAGCTCCAGCATCTGCATTTTGCGCTCAACACCTGCAACACTAACATCCAAGTTGAGCAGCTTAAGGGCCCAAAAGGCCTTGTGCTCTAGCTCCATGGGCAAATGGCATGCCTTTCCATAGACAAGCCGGTACGGTGAGGTACCAATGGGTGTCTTGTAGGCAGTGTGATATGCCTAGAGAGCATCATCGAGCTTGTTGGACCAATCCTTGCGGGATTGATCCACCGTCTTCTCCAGGATACGCTTGAGCTCCCAGTTCGTCAACTCGGTCTGGCCACTTGTTTGAGTGTGATAGGCCACGGGCACCTTATGAGTCACACCATAGTAAGACAGTAACTTATCGAAATGGCCCTAGAAATGGGTGCCTCGGTCGCTTATGATGGCTCTAGGTGTAGGTATTGCCAAAGGATGGAGGGAAGGGGCCCATGAAGCTGATACCCCAGACATAAAAAATCTCACAAGTTATAAACACATTCTAGGGCATCTCATTACAGGTAGAGATGTTACCTGACCTCTAGTATCGGATGCACCTGCGTGCGAAGGTGTCTGCGTCCTTGAAGATCGTGGGCCTGTAGAAGCCCGATTGTAGCACCTTCCTCGCTGTGCGGTTTCCTCCGTGGTGACAGCCAGTAGGTCCTTCATGACATTGAGATAGAATGCCCTCCATCTCACTCGATAGTTCAGGTCGGAGATGAGGGTCATCCCAGAAGTAATACTTCAGGTCGGAGAAGAATTTCCTCTTGGCGTGAGTTGCCATCCCCTTGGGCAGCTGCTGGCCCACCAGATAGTTCGCAAAATCGGAGTACCAAGGGGTGACACTCTCCACCAAGTACATCATCATCAGTCTCTCATCTGGGAAGGAGTCGTTGATCTCCTCCTCGAGGTTGTCCGCAGGAGGTGCGTCCAACCGGGAGAGGTGATCAGCTGCAACATTCTCTGCTCCCTTCTTGTCCTGAATATCGATGTCGAACTCCTCCAATAGGTTTGCCTACTCGAATCCCCTTCTCTTTTGGCTGAAATCTGCCTAAAAGGGCATCACTGGGAAAAACACGGTCGAGGGCACGGCCGTGTTCTGCTCCAGCCCGCCCGTGCCCTTGCCACGTGGTAAATACACGGCCAGCCTTTGGGGAAAACACGGGCGTGTTTGATGATGGACACGGCCGTGTTTGATGATGGACACGGCCGTGTTCTGGGTCAGTCCCGCCCGTGTTTTGAGCTAGTGTTTGTCAGTCTTGGATCAAGCCTCGGCAGTAAAAACACGGTCCAGGAACACGGCCGTGCTTTGATTTAGGCGTGCCCGTGTTTTGGCTCCAGCTCGACCGAATGGTTCCGAATGCCCCGAAACTCGTGCTTAGCCTTTCCTTCGACGTCTGGGACCTGAAATATGACAAAGTAGCACAAACTGGCGTAAAATAGGCCAAAAATACACGACTATGCCCCTCAAACGGATAAGAACTAGGGGTGCAAATATGTGCAATTACATCGTTATCACATAGCCAATGGAAGGGACTGCAGTATAGTGGCTCAAGTGATAAATATCGAATCCACGGGTCTCTAGAGTTACTATTACTCAACTTCAGTTTATTATTTAGCAAACCAGATTAAGATGAAAGAACTAAAACTACTCTAGCAAACTACAGTTAAAGTTAATCTAATTACAGGTTGGGAACTCACTTAGGTATGATTCCCCCTAGCCACTAGCCAGACTAACGATTGATGATTTCTAACTTGTTTCACTTTCATTCACAATGCGGAGAATCCTTGACTAGACCTTGAGTCTCGACTAAAGGAACAAGGCCCTCTTGAGTCAATTGCCTAGAGGGACGTATCCTTCTCCAGAACAACCGATCAAGGCGTTCTGAACTAGACTCCCTCTATCGAAAGAGGTTCTCAATCGATACAAAGCAGTGAATCAACCCTCGACTAAAGCAATCGATCCACTACTATCAATCTATGGTGCTCTATTGACCTAATCAGGTATTCCCTCTCAAGTGATTTCTGTTAATTTAGCTTTTCTTTTCGCATTGTTTGCTTTGTCCCACTTGCGCCTTCACGGGTTTGCTTGCTTGAGTATGTGCAGGTAGTGCATGACCCGTAGCCAGTCGGGAGGTTTACTGTCATTGAATCTAGAGATTGAACGCACCTGTCGCCAACTCAGGAGACAACAGCAAGCTAGACTGACTACGGAGGAGCGCATAGACGGTCATTTGAGCAGCGAGTCCGAGAACGAGTACGAGATGGAAGGAGATTACAATCCACACCAGGAGAATCCTCAGCAGGCCCCCCGGTGAATCAGGTCTTGGGGAACAACCTCATACCCCATGCAGATGGGGTTCATCATCATCCACCGCCGCCGGGTCCCACCTTGGAGTACTACTACACTCCACGGATTGCTGACATCCGCCCGGTCATCCTCTACCCACCTATTCCAGCGAACAATTTCGAGATCAAGCCATGCTGGATTCAACTCATTACATCCTCTATCCAGTTCCATGGCTTGAAGGATGAGGAGGCAAGGGTACATCTTTCCCGTATTCTGCAGCTGACGAACGAGTTCAAGCTGAACGGTGTCCCTGATGATGCAATCCGCCTTCTCCTCTTCCCCCATTCTCTGGCGGGGAATGCCAAGAGGTGGTTGGAGACCCAGCCCCCATTGTCCATCACTTTTTGGGATGATCTGGCTGATAAGTTCGTGCACAGGTACTACCCAGCATCGAAGACCACAGAGATCTAGCGGGAGATCACTCACTTCCGCCAAGAGCCAGACGAGTCACTTCGTGATGCATGGGAGCGATACATGGGATATTTCTGGTAGTGTCCCCATCATGGCTTCAGTGATGCATTCACAGTGGGGAACTTCTACAGTGCTCTCTCTCCGGATAGCCAGAGGGTGATTGAGTCTCTATGCCAGGAGGGGATATTCTTACTAAGACTCCACTCGAAATGAACCAGATGATCAGTACCTTGGCTTCTGGAGATCATTCCTGGGGGCAGAGCAGCAGAAGCAGAAATTCCAGGGACCGTGGTGTGCATGCCATGGAGGCCTGATCCGGGCTCGAGCAGCAGGTGGCCGAGTTAGTGCAGACATTGAAGCAGCCTAACAGTCTTATTCCGGTCAGAGGTCTGGCTACAACTCCAGTAGCTCAATGTCAATGGTGTGAGAGCTCAAATCATCTGGTGGAAGACTGCCAGGCTATGCGGGAGTCAACTACCCCCCAAGAGCAGTTGGACTTCATCGCCAATGCTCGGCGCTTTGACCCCTACAGAAATACATATAATGAGGGGGTGGCGCCAGCATCCCAATTTCTCTTGGAATAGCAACACCACTAAACCACCTGGTTTCCCTGCACCAGCTGGTGGTTTTCAGCAGAGGCAGCCTTTCCAGGCTAGACAGGGGACAGCCCCACAGCAGCAGCCCTACCAGCCTAGGCAGGGGCAACCATTCCAGCAGCCCCAGCATCAGTATGCTGAGCCAGCAGCAACTTCGACTCCAGATAATCAGATGACGAATCTGGAAAATATTCTAGCTTCATTCATGACTACCACTCAGGCAACCGTCACGAGGTTGGACCAGAGCATAGCCTCACAGGAGGCAGGTCAAAGGAACCAAGGTGCCATTTTGCAAGATCTGTAGAACCAGATTGGTAGCTTGGCTCGCCAAAACACTACCAGGGCACCGGGGACTTACCTGCCACCACTATTCCGAATCCTCGTGAGCCTCACCAGCACCAGCAGCTAGATGCCATCACTACCAGGAGTGGCAAGACCACATCTGCTGCTCCTGCCCAGCCCAGTCGAGATGAGCCACTACCTGCTTCAACACTTCCAGCTGATAATGAAGAAGTGGGGGAGAGACAAAGAAACACCTGCTCCCAAACCACAGCTTGTGGTTAAGGAGCATGTACCTCAGCTTCCTTTCCCCACTCGCCTACATAAAGACAAGCTGGAGACTGAGTTTGCCAAGTTCATGGCAATGTTGAAGCAGGTCAACATCAGAATGCCTTTCGTGGAGGCACTATCAAAGATGCCCAAGTATGCCAAGTTCATTAAGGACCTCCGCACCAACAAGAAGAAACTTGGGGATCTTTCGACAGTGATGCTGAGCGAGGAGTGTTCTGCCATCCTTCAGAACAAGCTGCGCGAGAAGCGAAATGACCCAGGGAGTTTCACTATCCCTCTTGTTATTGGCAGCATGCATGTAGGAAAGTCCTTGGCAGACCTAGGCGCTAGCATAAATGTCATGCCTTACAAATTGTTTAAGAAGCTAGACCGAGGTGAACCTAGAGCTACTAGGATGAGCATTCAGTTAGCTGATCGTTCTATCGTGCATCCTAGGGGTATCATTGAGGATTTGCTTGTTAATGTGGGTGCATTCACATATCCTGTTGACTTTGTTATTTTGGATATAAATGAGGATGTGGATGTACCTTTGATTTTGGGTAGACCGTTTCTCGCCACCGCCAAGGCGCTTATTGATGTGCATAGTGGTAAATTGATTCTGCGTGCTGGTGATGAACAGGCTACTTTTTCTGTGTCTGAGAATGGGAAACACTCTCATTTGCATGATGACATAGATTATTGTGATGTGCTTGCTGATTTTGAGACCGCACTCGCTATAACGAGTGCGGATACTGACGATGCTCTTGAGCGTTGTATTTTTCTAGGTAAGCAGGCATCGCAGGAGCCGCAGCTGGCGGAGCAGTTGGCCGAGTTGGAGAGTGGCACATCCCTGGAGGGCGACCGGCTGTTCAAACCGATCTCATCCTCACCTCGCATCACTACCTCCTTGGAGGAACCACCAGAGCTGGAGCTTAAGCCTCCTCCTTCCAGTCATCATCAGCTCGACCCTCACGCCCGAGCAGAAGAATAGACTGGTGGCCTTGTTGCAACGGTACGAGCGAGCCCTAGCATGGAAGATCACAGATATTTGGGGGGTCAGCCCTTCCTTCTGCTCCCACCGGATACTGATGGAGGATGAGATGCGGCCAGTGAGACAGCCGCAGAGACGACTGACACCGAACCTGGAGGCTGTGGTTCGGGCAGAGATCCTGAAGCTGCTGGACGCGGGGATCATCTTCGCCATTTCCGACAGCGAGTGTGTCAGTCCCACCCAGGTGGTACCCAAAAAGGGTGGGATGACTGTGGTGCCTAACGAGAAGAATGAGCTGATCCCGATGTGCACGGTGACTGGGTACCGTGTCTGCATTGATTACCGGCGTCTCAACGACGCCACTCGGAAGGACCACTTCCCGCTGCCATTCATTGACCAGATGCTGGAGAGACTGGCGGGGCACGAGTTCTACTGTTTCCTAGATGGAATGTCCGGGTACTTCCAAATCCCTATTGCACCGGAGGACCAGGCGAAGACCACTTTCACCTGCCCCTTCGGCACATTTGCCTACTGGAGGATTCCATTCGGGCTATGCAATGCCCCGACCACTTTTTAGCGATGCATGCTCGCCATCTTTGACCGTCTGGTCGGCGAGATTATGGAGGTTTTTATGGAATATTTCTCAGTTTATGGAGACTCATTCTTTCACTGTCTCCATAACCTGGAGCTTGTCCTTAAACGGTGTGAAGAAACGAACCTGGCACTGAGTTGGGAGAAGTGTCACTTCATGGTTCGAGAAGGCATAGTTCTTGGGCATAAGATCTCCAAGATGGGGATTGAGGTGGACAGAGCGAAGATCGAGACTATCAGCAAGCTGCCTCCTCCTACAACTGTTAAGGGGATCCAGAGTTTTTTAGGCCATGCAAGGTTCTACAGGCGGTTCATCAAGGATTTCTCGAAGATCGCCTTGCCCCTGACTAAGCTTCTAGAGAAGGATGCCCCCTTATAGTTCACTGATGCATGCACAGCGGCGTTTACAACCTTGAAGGAGAAGCTCACCCAAGCTCCTATCATGGTTGTTCCTAACTGGTCCCTACCATTTGAGCTGATGTGCGACGCCAGTGACTTTGCTGTTGGAGCTGTCTTGGGGCAGAGGCGAGATCAATACTTCCGACCTATATACTACGCCTCGAAGACCCTGAATGATCACCAGGAGAACTACACCACCACGGAGAAGGAGTTGCTTGCAGTGGTGTTTGCCTTCGACAAATTTCGTCCTTATCTGGTATTGTCCCATGTGACCGTGTATACGGATCACTCCGCGATTCGATACCTGATGAGCAAGGCCGATGCCAAGCCTAGGCTCATACGATGGATCTTACTATTGCAGGAGTTTGACATTGAGATTCGGGACAAGAAGGGAGCGGAGAATGTTGCAGCCGATCACCTCTCCCGGTTGGACGCACCCCCTGCGGACAACCTCGAGGAAGAGATCAACGACTCCTTCCCATATGAGAGACTGATGATGATGTGCCTGGTGGAGAGTGTCACCCGCTAGTACTCCGATTTTGCGAACTATCTGGTGGGCCAGCAGCTGCCCAAGGGGATGACAACCCACGCCAAGAGGAAATTTTTCTCCGACCTGAAGCACTACTTCTTGGATGACCCTCATCTCTTCAGGATCGGAGCCGACGGGATAATCCGTCGATGTGTTATGGAGAGTGAGATGGACGGCATTCTATCTCACTATCATGAAGGACCTACTGGCGGTCACCACGGAGCAAACCGCACAGCGAGGAAGGTGCTACAATCGGGCTTCTACTAGCCCACGCTCTTCAAGGACGCAGACACCTTCGCACGCAGGTGCGGCCGATGCCAGAGGTCAGGTAACATCTCTGCCCGTGATGAGATGCCCCAGAATGTGTTTATAACTTGTGAGCTTTTTGATGTCTGGGGTATCGACTTCATGGGCCCCTTACCTCCATCTTTTGGTAATACCTATATCCTTGTTGCTGTTGACTACGTCTCTAGGTGGGCTGAGGCACAAACTTTGCCCACTAATGATGCTAGACGTGTTTGTGGTTTTCTGAAGCAGCTATTCTCCCGGTTCGGGACACCTAGAGCCATCATAAGCGACCGAGGCACCCATTTCCAGGGCCAGTTCGATAAGTTGCTGTCTCGCTATGGTGTAACTCATAAGGTGTCCGTGGCCTACCATCCTCAACAAGTGGCCAGGCCGAGCTGACGAACAGGGAGCTCAAGCGCATCCTGTAGAAGACGGTGAATCTATCCCGCAAGGATTGGTCCACCAAGCTCGATGATGCTCTATGGGCATACCGCACTGCTTACAAGACGCCCATTGGTACCTCACTGTACCGGCTTGTCTATGGAAAGGCATGCCATTTTCCCGTGGAGCTAGAGCACAAGGCCTTCTGGGCCCTTAAGCTGCTAAACTTGGATGTTAGTGTTGCAGGTGTTGAGCGCAAAATACAGATGCTGGAGCTGGAGGAGTGGTGTTATCACTCCTATGAGAACACCAAGCTATACAAGGAGCGCACTAAGCGTCTGCACGGTTGCGGGGTCCGAAAGAGTTCCAGGTTGGTGATCGAGTTCTCCTTTATAACTCTCGCCTGAAGCTCTTTCCCGGAAAACTCCGTTCCCGGTGGTCTGGACCGTACACGGTCACACAGGTGTTCCCGTATGGCACGATTGAGATTGCCAACCCGCAGACTGAACCATTTAAAGTGAATGGCCATCGTCTCAAACTCTACTTGGGAGGCGAGGTCGAACGTGCGGAGTTGGCAATGGACTTCGCGGACCCTTAGTTCCGCCATGGGCGTCCAGCTAAAAGACGGTAAAGAAGCGCTTGTGGGGAGGCAACCCCGCCACGGTTTGCATTTCTACCCTTTGTTTTTTTTTCATTTTTTTGTCGGTTTCTGAGTCTTTGAGTCTGTCTGGAAAGTATTTCGTGCCTCGGGTGGTTCTTTTTAATGTGTGATTGGGTAAATTTTAGAGCCGGGGCACGAATGAGTCTTGGTGGTTTGAAATTGGAATTTTGAAAAAAGGCAGATTGGGCTCGGCACGAAAAGCACGGGCGCCAAGGGAGGAAAAAACGACCGTGTTTTCCCTCCTGCCCGCCCGTGTTTTAATATTTGGCATGCACTGCACGCGGCAGTAAAAAAACGGGCGCTGGGCTTCCAAAACACGGCCGTGTTTTGGTCCCAGCCTGCCCGTGTTTTCAAAGGGAGTGAACACGGCCGCGGCAGTAAAAACCCGGGCGCGGAACACGCCGAACACGACCGTGTTCCAGCCCGCCCGTGTTTTGCCCTCCCCCCTATAAAAGTCGATTTTCAGCCCCCCCCCCCTCCCACCAGATTCATTTTTTCAAAATCCTCACCGCCTCTCTCGCCGGAAACTCGGCCTTTTCCTCTTCTCTGTCGATTTTCCTGTCATAACTCCCTCTCCCGACCTCCAAATCACAAACAACGACCGCCCCCACGCTCCTGGCGTCGAGGAGAACAATCCACAAGATTTGGGCTTGTTTGTCCGAGGTTGGGTCGCCGGCGGCGAGTTCTCCGACGAGTCTCCGGTTTGTTTTCCGGCGACTTAGGGTGTTTTCTTCCACTTTCTTCACCTCTCTCGTGGTCTCTACTTGCGTCTCCAGGTGTGTTCTCAATGTCTTTTCTTTTATTTCTGGAGAATCGATACCTAGAGTTAGGTGAAGAACATGTGATTGTGGCATTATTTGAGGATGATTGGGTAGGCCGATGACGCTCTTTGCTTGTTCTATTTTTGCCTCGGGATTTCCGTCATTCGACCTACCATTTGCATGTTGCATTGCATGTGTGCTTGTGTGGTTAGTGTGTGGTGGCTCGATTGGTGCTTATTTAGTACGGTTTTGGTATGCTTGTTTCACCGAGGTCCTAGTCCACTATCCGAATCGCTCGAATTGAGGGTCCCCGGTGTGTTTTGTTGTGTGATTCTCGTGTGATGGGTATGCTTGTGTCGCCGGGAGTCTAGTCCACTGTCCATATCTTTCGATATGAGGGCTCCCGGTGTGGTTTTGGCCTAACATTGACCCTGTTCGCTTGTGTACCATTTGAACTTCCTTGTGCTTTGCACGATCATGGAAGCCTACCTCGGCCAGTTGAGCATCACCCAACGCCATCTGCTGTGGAACATCCGTAACCGCACCATCGCCGAGCACCTGCACCTCGATTTTGAGGTGTTCGAGGCGCTTCATGCCAGGCCGCAGATGGAGGCCGTCGTTCGCCCCTATGGTTGGCGGCGCCTTCTCTGCCTCGCCGAGCCGACCTACCAGGAGCTCGTCTGGGAGTTCTACGCTTCCTTCAGCCATGCCTCGAAGGGGTCCGCCGACCATGCTGATGCGGTTCGTTTCACACTCGGCGGGGTGGAGCACTCCGTCAGTTACTGGGAGTTCGCCAATGCACTTTGGCTCAACTCCCCGCACTCCAGCGACCGGCCCCTACGCTTGGACCTCTCTAATCCCACCGACTTTGCTTCCCAGGCTTACTTCCACCGAATTTGCCTGCCGAACAATGTGGATGAACAGTACATTGCTAGCCAGACGCGGGCCTCTCTCCTCCGTCCGGAGTGGCGGATCCTCAACCACTTGCTCACCAATTCCTACACACCCAGCAAAGGTTCGTCCAACCGGGTCACACTCCGGACACTATGGTTCATGCATGCGATGGGTCATTCTGAGGACACCATCCAGCTGGGCTCTGTGCTCGCCCGGACGTTCACCGAAGCCGCCGCCAGCCAGAGTCGCAACCTTGTATGTGGCCTGGTGATAACCGCCTTGGCCCACTACTACGGGGTCGACTTCACTGGGATGACCTTGGTCCACGGACCAACCCCGCTCAGCGAGGCCACCCTCCGCCACAAGCACATGGTTGCTCGCCACGGCGTGTGCTCTGGATCGCGGGCCTTCCTCAGCCACCTCTACCTGCAGCGGGCGACCAGCCAGAGTCGAGCGCAGCTGGGGGTCGCCGGGTTCCCCGTTGTGCTGTTCGTCGTGACCAGGCTCCTGCGAGCCCCTCCGCTGCTCCCCGGTCTCCTGCTCCCAGGTCTCCGTCTCTCGAGTCTCCTCCTCTAGTGGTGGTGCCCATTTCTGACCAGTTGGCGGCCATCGCTCAGCAGGACCGAGGGCGTCGTCTCATGTCAAGCCAGCACTACATCATGTCCTACCTGGGCTTGGATCCGAATGCAGTCCACTACCCGTTCGTGCAGTCCCCAGGGTTTGAGGACGAGTACCCTCCACCCACCGGCGATGGTAGACCTGGTACTCCGGTTCTTTCACCCAGTGTGTGTCTTTTGTTGTCTTTAGCTCTGTGCCTTAGATTGGTACCCCTTCTCTGGACTGGTCTGCCTTCCAGTCCCTGTTCCTGTTCTCCTTTCACGGTAACATCGTTCCCCTTCCCTCTGCTCCATTGAGGACATTGTCGCATTTAAGTGTGTGTGTGGGGGGGGGGGGGGGGGGGTTGTTTGTATTAATTGGAACGTATATGTGTGCTTGGAGCCTAGTCCGCTGTCCAAATCTCGAGATTTGAGGGCTCCAAGCACTGCTGTTTGCCTGATGTTTGATCGTATTGGCAATGTGGATGTGATTAGTGAATTGAATGGCTTTTGACTTGATGCATGACAACTTGAGTGTGACTAAGACAACTTATTATGATGACTGAGATGTGCAGTAGAACTGTGTAGGGGTTCAGTTTTTCAACTGTTTGCTTACCAAGTGTGACTTGGATTGATCACTTGCTTTTGACAGTCATTTATGCATCTAGTTCAAGTGTTTTAAAAATGTGCAGAGGTGGTGGTTCTCTTAAGAAATGAAAAAAATGAATGAAAGAAAAAACAAAGACAAAAAAATGAAAGCTGTCTCACTGGCCGCATCTTATCCTCCAGCAGTATCCGGTGGGAGCAAAAGGAGGGGCTGATCCCCTGAATATCTGTGATCTTCCACGCAAGAGCTCGCTTGTACTGCTTCAACAAGGCCACCAGTTTGTCTTTCTGCTCGGGTGTGAGGGTCGAGCTGATGATGAATGGAAGCTTATTCCCCTCCTGGAGAAATGCATACTCCAAATGAGGAGGGAGGGGCTTTAGCTCCAGCTCCGGTGGATCCTCCAAGGAGGTAGTGATGTGGGATGAGGATGAGATCGGTTTGAACAGTCGGTCGCCCTCCAGGAATGTGCCACTCTCCAGTGCGGCCAACTGCTCCGCCAGCTGCGGCTCTTGCGATGCCTGCTCACCTAGCAAAATACAATGCTCAAGAGCATCGTCATTACCCGCACTCGTTATAGCGAGTGCGGTCTCAAAATCAGCAAGCACATCACAGTAATCTAAGTCATCATGCGAATGGGAGTGCTTCCCATTCTCAGACACAGAAAAAGTAGCATGTTCATCACCAGACCGCAGGATCAATTTACCACTATGCGCATCAATAAGCGCTTTGGCGGTGGCGAGAAATGGTCTACCCAAAATCAAAGGTACATCCATATCCTCATTTATATCCAGAATAACAAAGTCAACAGGATATATGAGAATGCACCCACATTAACAAGCAGATCCTCTATGATACCCCTAGGATGCACAATGGAACGGTCAGCTAACTGAATGCTCATCCTAGTAGCTCTAGGTTCAACTAGGTCTAGCTTTTTAAACAAATTGTAGGGCATGACATTTATGCTAGCGCCTAGGTCCGCAAGGACTTTCCTACATGCATGCTGCCAATAACAAGAGGGATAGTGAAACTCCCTGGGTCTTTACGCTTCTCAGGCAGCTTGTTCTGCAGGATAGCAGAACACTCCTCGCTCAGCATCATTGTCGAAAGATCCCCAAGTTTCTTCTTGTTGGTGAGGAGGTCCTTCATGAACTTGACATACTTGGGCATCTTCGACAGTGCCTCCACGAACGGCATGCTGATGTTGACCTGCTTCAACATTGCCATGAACTTGGCAAACTCAGCCTCCAGCTTGTCTTTATGTAGGAGAGTGAGGAAGGGAAGCTGGGGTACGTGCTCCTTAACCACTGCTGTGGCTTGGGAGCATGTGCTTCTTTGTTCATCCCCACTTCTGATTGTCAGCTAGAAGTGTTGAAGCAGGTAGTGGCTTGTCCTGCCTGGGTTGGGCAGGAGCAGCAAATGTGGTCTTGCCACTCCTGGTAGTGATGGCATCCAGCTGCTGGTGCTGGTGAGACTCACGAGGGTTCGGAATAGTGGTGGCAGGCAGAGTCTCCGGTGCCGTGATAGTATTTTGGCGAGCTATGCCATCTATCTGATTCTGGAGATCTTTCAAAATGGCACATTGGTTCCTCTAGCCTACCTCTAGTGAGGCTATGTTCCTATCCATCGTCGTGAAATTCGCCTGGTTGGTGGTCATGAATGCCTGCAAAATATTTTTCAGCTCCGTCATCTGATTATTGGAGCTGCAGCTGCTGGAGGCTGGGCATACTGATGCTGGGGCTGCTGGAATGGCTGCCCCTGCCTAGGCTGGTAGGGCTGCTCCTGTGGGGGTGGCCCCTGCCTAGCCTCGAAAGGCTGCCTCTGCTCAAAACCACCTGCTAGTCTTGGAAACCAGGTGGTTTAGTGGTGTTGCTACTCCAAGCGAAGTTGGGATGCTAGCGCCACCCCTCATTGTATGTGTTGCTGTATGGGTCAAAGCACCGAGCATTGGCGATGAAGTCCAACTGCTCTTGGGGGGTAGAAGACTCCCGCATAGCCTGGCAGTCTTCCACCAGATGATTCAAGCTCTCACACCACTGACATTGAGCTACTGGAGGTCCGCCCGGACCTCTGCCCGGAATAAGACTGTTGGGCTGCTTCAATGTCTGCACCAACTCAGCCACCTGCTGATCGAGCCGGGACCTGGCCTCCATGGCGTGCACACCACGGTCCCGGAAATTCCTGCCTCTAGTGCTCTGCCCCCAGGAATGATCTATGGCAGCCAAGGTACTGATCATCTGATTTAGTTCGGGGTGGAGTCTTAGTGAGAATATCCCCTCTTGGGCATAGAGACTCAATCACCCTCTGGCTTTCCGGAGAGAGAGCACTATAGAAGTTCCCCACGGTGAATGCATCACTGAAACCATGATGGGGGCACTGCCAAAATACCCCAAGTACTGCTCCCATGCATCGCGAAGTGACTCGTCTGGCTCTTGGCGGAAGTGAGTGATCTCTCGCTGGATCTCTGTGGTCTTCGATGCTGGATAGTACATGTGCACGAACTTGTCGGCCAGATCGTCCCAAGAAGTGATGGACAATGGGGACTAGGTCTCCAACCACCTCTTAGCATTCCCCGCCAGAGAAATGGGGGAAGAGGTGAAGGCGGATTGCGTCATCAGGAACACCGTTTAGCTTGAACCCGTTCGTCAGCTGTAGAAAACGGGAAAGATGCACCCTTGCCTCCTCATCCTTCAACCCATGAAACTGGATAGAGGATGTAATGAGTTGAATCCATCATGGATTTATCTTGAAGTTGTTCGCTGGAATGGGTGGGTAGAGGAGGACAGGGCGGATATCAGCAATCCGTGGAGTGTAGTAGTAATCCAAGGTGGGACCCGGCGGCGGTGATTGATGATGAACCCCATCGGCTTGGGGTATTGGGTTGTTCCCCAGGATATGGTTCAACGGGGGAACCTGGAGAGGTATCCCATATGGCGGGTTATGGTCTCCTTCCATCTCGTACTCTTCCTCGAAATCGCTGCTCAAGTGGTCGCCTATGCGTTCCTCGTAGCCCTTCTAGCTTGCTGTTGTCTCCTAAGTTGGCGACAGGTGCGTTCAAGCTCCGGATCCAATGGCAGTAAACCTCGTGACTGGCTACGGGTCATGCACTACCTGCACACAGTCAAGCAGCAAACCCGTGAAGGCACAAGTGTGACAAAGCAAACAATGCGAAAAAGAAAAGCTAAATTAACAGAATTCACGTTTCTTCAACAACCTAGCCGTTCCCCGGCAACGGCGCCAAAAACTTGACTCGCTCTTACTGTCACTCTAGAAAATGGCCAAGTGTAACCACCTCCTAAAGCATAATATAGCAAGTTTGGGTTTTAATGTCAACCCGGGTCCTAGATGTGATGACTACTCCGTGAGTTCTTATTATTTAGCAGTGAAACTTTAGTGAAAGTCAAAACAAGCAAACAAGCAAGCAAGTAAAAGGTTGTTTTCAAGTCGAGAGAGGTCACCCGGATATGGTTCCCCCTAGACTGCAGTTAAGCCGGATTGTAATTTACCAAGTTCATGTTCAAAGGTAGTTAAACTGCGGGAGGTTCTAAAACAGTCTGAAGTCTTGACTAAAGGTCTCCAGACCCTCTCAGTCTGAGTCTCCAGCAGGCGACTAACCTCCAACGGAGTAAAAAGATTGAGGCCCTAACGAACCAAACCTCCACTACCGAAATGAATTCGGTACAGGATAGGGAATTGACTTCTCGACTAAAGTCGTCAATTCCCTACCTTCAATCAAGGGTGCTCTATCAACCTAGGCAGATATTCTCTTTCTAGGTTAAAGCAGAAACAACAGGAATTTGATCAGGATTCATGCCATTCAACAAATCAAACCTTAATTGAATATAATCATATCAATGAATTTGTACTTGGGTTCATACAATCAGACCTAAATACAAATCTAGGGTTCTTCATACCCAGGTGAATAAGAAAACTACTCCATAGAGAGAGATGGAAAATCAAGCTCAGATGCGGAAACCATACTATGAAGGATGATAATCTGCTTCTGGCACTCAATCAGGTCTTCTCCAAGCTCAAGCCGGGCTCCAATGGTGATGGAGATCGATCTATGACACTTGCAGAGTCAGGTTCGTCACTTTCTCTCTCTAGGTATCACTCTATCTCTCTAAAACTCGGAACCCCTTCTCCTTTGGCTCAAATCTGGCTAAAAAGGTCGACTTTAAGCAAAACACGGTCGAGGGCACGGCCATGTTTTTCTTTTGCCCGTCCGTGCCCTTGCCACATGTTAAAAACACGCACACATCTGGGGAAAACACGGTCGTGCCTATAGATGGACACACCCGTGTTTTCTGTCATTCCCGCCGGTGTTTTGGGACATCGCAGGAACACCTTGGATCAATCCTCAGCATAAATAACACGGTCCAGGAACACGACCGTGTTTTTGTTTAGTCCAGCCCGTGTTTTTCCTCCACATCAATTCTGCTCTCGGCAATAAAAACACTGGCGTGCTCTTTGGTGTACACGGTCGTGCTCTTCAGGCCTCCTGCCCGTGCTTTGGCCCCAGCTCGACCGAATGACCTCCAAATGCCCCGAAACTTGTGCTTAGCCTTTCCTTCAATGTCTAGGACCTGAAATATGACAAAGTAGCACAACCCGGCATAAAATAGGCCAAAAATACACGACTACGCCCCGCAAACGGATAAGAACTAGAGGTGCAAACATGTGCAATTACATCGTTATCAGCCAGCGAACCAGTGACTTCGGTTGCCAGTAGACCTCTTCAGCCTCCCATTGTGATTCAACTCCGCCTCAAGGAATCTCACCTCTTCCCAGTTGATCGGGCTACTAATTATTACACGATCAATCTCACCCTGAAGGGTCCGGATATTTCTGAGAGATTTAATTATACCCGCTCGACTCCAATCATAGAGTAAATGGCGGAGCCATTTAAGTCTCTCCCAGAGAATGTACATGGGTGATCCATGAATGTCCTCCAACCAATCATACTTGACCATGGCTTTGACCTCTGGGTTATTAGCCCACCGGGTATCAAATCTGAACAGAGGACGATTGTTCCTAATATAGGGTTTGTCGAAAAGGAACAGAGCACGATGTTTAGAACCTTGATCCGTGAAGTGTTTGACAAGAGTGTCAGGAGGATATCCATCCAGGAATGAGAGAAAAGAGCCCTATCGAGTCTCTCAAGAATACATGCAGTTCCCATTCGCTTGTTAGTCCATGTGAAATAATCACTATGGTACCCAAGATCATGGAGGCCTAAATCGTGAATAAAATTCTGCAGAGCAAGTGACTGGTGAACATCCCAAGGACCACTACCATCCTTCTTACTCTCCTTCAATGTAACATTGAAATCACCAATAACCACGAATTGTAGGTGGATAGCTTCGCAAGTATGAAGGAGAAGATTTGGTTGATTGGCGCGAATGGCTTCATGACAACTTAAGAAGGAGAAAATTCTCTTTCGTTAATACGAACACAAATGCCACAATTTGAATGAAAAAACACCAAAGCATCTACTTCGGGGGCCAAGCTACAACTAAGACACTAGAAGTATCAATTACATCAACAAAGAAACAATGCGACAAATCAAAACCCAAACCCCGCATACTATGGGAAACTACTCTCCAGCGCGATCTCTTCTATGAAAGGAAAACAAAGTCCGGTTTATTGGAACGAACTAAACCTACAACAGTTTGGAATGTGAGTGATGGCCCAATTACCCTCAACCACACCTTCCAACTCTTGAAACCCACGCTTACGCACACCAGTCCCAGGGTCCGCAATATTGGACCCATATTCATTCAGCTTCCAGATAATTTCCTGTTCAAAGGCTTGAGGCGAAGCTGATCGCCTGAGAGGGGCTCGATCCGCCACCGGCCGGGTTTGATTGATCGGGTCGCTTGCGTTAAGGAGCAAGCCTGCTTCAAGAGCTGTCACAACCTGGCCCACACGGCCACGATCACCTCTAGAGTTGGTTCGGATCCTTTACACAAGCATCAACATCCATCGCCACTCCATATTTTTCCAACAAGCATCAACTCCTGATTTTTCCCTTTTTTTGAAATAGCTAACCTGTGAATTTGCAATTAGACTTAGGCAGTACGACTCCAACATTTGGACGCACACAATACTTCTTCGGGGAAGTAGTTTTCACCTGCCATTAGATAGACTATTTCATATGCCCACATCTGAAACTCGGAATATAAAAAACACCAACAGGATTTGGACCTTGAATGCAACACCGTGATAAGTGTTGTTCAAAAGCTGGACCGCACATGAGCTTTGCTTCTTCAGTTCAACTGCAAAAGGGTCATCAAGTTGAGTTCTAAATTGAATCACAACTATCTTTTGATTGAGAATTGATAAAAGGTCGGAGAATCAGCCAGAAAGATAGTTCTTGGTTCAGAAAGTGCGATAATCATGACAGGTGATTGAAAAGGCCAGCCACCATTTGAGCTGTTTATTGTAGCCCATCCTCAAGCTTTCATCAAGTATTATAGCTGCCACAACAGAAAACAAATTAAAATGAAACAAAACTGTCATTTTCTAAGAAACAAAACCTGAAGGAAACTTGTTTAGCTGAGAATTTTGGTGAGTTCTGAAAATGAAAACCCGTTTAGTTATTTCATTATGTTTTCCCGTACTTGATTATCACAATTTTTTCATTGAATATAATACATCTCTAACCATAATTATAATATTTAATGTCATTATTAATTTGTATAGATTGAGACCAAAAACGAAAGAAATTTTTTTTTTGCCAGACCCATAGTGGATAGTCCATCGTGGGTCTTACTGAAGTGATGTTCTACGGAGATGTGAAGGTAGTCATTGAGAAGATTCAAAGGAAGGATGCTCGGGATGTGAAGGGCGGTCGAATTTTCGTGGATATCGAGAATCTGCATCGTCAGTTCAAGAGTTTTGGAATTTCTTTTGTTGGCAGGAGCAACAATCGGGTGGCTCATGATGTGGCCGGGAAGACCCTTTCCGTGTTGCCTGCGAGTGCAGAGAGTTTTGACTTTGAACGTTGATTTTTTCTTGAGTTGTAAACAGTGATATCTTTTGGTCTTGGTAATACAAGTTATCTATTGGTAAAAAAAAAATATTTCCCCTTTCCACATCTCATACACACCACAGAAAATGCCACATCGTTTTTCATCCTTTGCTACCTCGCCGGCGAACCCCGCTAGCTCAACCTGATGAACCGAAAAATGGAAGAGCCACAGTCACCACCGCGGGATGAGAGGCTCCACCACACCATTACCCATGTCCTAACCAGCCTGAAAACAGCGCCGCCGCTCTACTCCCAATTCCTCATCGCCCAGCAGTTCCCCCGCTACCTCAACTGGAATGAGACTTAGACGATCGGGGCGTTGAGTTGGAGAAGAGAGATTCGTCAGAGGGAGAGGAAGATGAAGGCGGCGCGGGCTGGTGGTTGCAGGAGGCAGAGGAAGGTGATGGGGTAAGTGGTGGTCTAGGAAAAAAAGCGACCACGTCTACGACCAGCGGAGGAAAATGAAAATATTTGTGCCCGCGGAGAATCGAATGCGGAAGCTCATTAATGAACAATGAGCATTTTCCGCTAGGCAACGGGCAAAACCCCATCCCTCTTTTCTCAGGAAACAAGTATTTATTGTTTCCCCATAGCTTTCTCATTTGTAACAATTGGTTTTTTCCAATGAAAACGAAATGACAAGTGAAACCATTTCTTGTCATTTGTTTCTTGATTTTCACTTGTTAAACAGAAAACAGGAAACGAAATGGGAAGTGAACAGTGTATTCAGTTCCTTGGGTTGGATTTCCACGTGCGGCGAAGAAGCCATTATTGACCCACTCCTTTCACAGAAGTCCTCAGCATGCAACTCTCTGCATAATCAAAGACAGATACATAAAAACTGACTGGAAAGTAACACGGAAAAGAGTATGGAGCAATTTCAACTTTTCAGCTCGCTTCCCCCCCCCCCCTCTTTTTGTCGGCTATCATTTGTTCCTTGGAGTCAATCCCTCTGTTTTGCCTTTAACGGATTGGGTGGGAAAATGTCACGAGTCAGCGAGTATTTCTGAGTTCGAACTCAATTCAACTCAGCTCCACAATCAGCTCAAAATGAGCTCAAAACCGAGTCGCGGAATTGCGATCTGATCAAGTAGCAAACTATCCCGTATCTTGCCAGTCAAAGGAGAAATTTCTTATGGCAAACGACACCAGAGAAACTGCAGCCATGAATGAACAACATCCAGAGAAAATCTCCCAAACTCATCGCCGCCTAAAACAATTAGAGGGAGAACGAACCAGCGAAGGGAATTTGAATTGAATTCAACTAGCGAGTCGAGAACGACCAACAAAAATAACACATTCGCCTTCTCCGCCAACGAAACCACCGCCGACCGGCACCAAATAACCCGAATAAAAACCAAAATACTTACAAAAAAAACAGCCTCCAACTCCAGAAAACGACGTTCAGCCTTTCGAAGTTAGCATAAGTAAAGAAAACAAAGAACGGAGGGAGAGGGAATCCTGATGAATCGGAAATCCAAATCACCATTTAGTAAACGACGGAGAGAAGGGGGGAGAAACCTCAGAACCGCGAAAAACGACAAATTTGGCCATAATGGCGAACGGGAAAACGGAATGTACACTGAAAGTGAAAACATTGATAGGCAGAGAGTGAAGTAAAAAAAGGCAAAGAAGCTTACCAGATTAATACGGATCCCTCCCTGACGGCGAAGATGTCTAATAATATAAGCAGAAAAGAAGAACACCAAAGTTTTTCAACGTGGTATCGTCAGTTTGATACCAGTACACGGAGAGGATCTCCCTCTTAGGTTTTAGTCTTCTTATTTTTGTTACCTTTCAATATATAGGTTAGCCTCTAAACTTTAACTACATGATTTATAGGACAATTACACATTGGTACCCATACCATCACAAACTAATAGAATAATCAGGAAAATCGAATGTATAGACCCAGAAAGAGAGAGAGAGAGAGAGAGAGGAGAATCGAGCAGCGTGAATGTGACGTTTCCTTATCTCAGACAAACATCAACGTTCTACAGGAAAATTTTCTTGCTGCAGAGGATCGCAGATGATGAAGGGACATGAAAGTGAACTTAAGAAGAGAAACAGGGGGAGAGGTTGGTGAGGGTGGAGTTGGCGTAGGGAGATAGTGGTTGTACCGACCGTTTAAATTTTAAACGGAGGATCTGGTTCCTCCCAACCCTCTGCTTTCTTCCTCTCCTTTTGCTAGCTTCTAGTTTTGGTCATGGTGACGCTGACGTCTACGGAAACTATTTATCCTAAAATTTAAAATTCGGAATATACATCTCGAAATTTCAAATTTGAAATAATACAATTTATTAGATAAATGTTTCAAATTATTTGTCAAACCTTTCGAAATACATAATATTAGTCAAATCTTATGTAACGCATCAAAATATTATCAATTTATATGTTATCGTTAATAATTTTGTTATTCTTTTCTTAGTTAAAATAATAAATTTTTGGAATATTGACCATCACGTGTCTCCTCCAAGTCATTATTATAACAAAATCAATATTATTAACAAAACTGTCAAGAAGTTAACATTTGACTATATTTTATATTTTGAATAGTTTGGCTAATAATTTGAAAAGTTTTGATACTAAATTGTAATTATCCTATAATATGTAATAATGAAAAAATTGATCTTCGAACTGGTCTATGTTGTGAGCTTGAAAAGATACTATTGATGGAGAATATTGCATGGAGACACAAATCTAGGAAACTTTGGATGTCAATTCCATCGGATTGTGAATAACAACAAGAGGAGGAAACTGTGAAATTCATCAATGTGAATGACCACACAGTAACAAACACACAAGGGATTAGAGTTGCATTTGTATAGTATTTCAAGGAGCACTTCAAGGATACGGAAGGAAACTGACATTTCCCTAGAAGCTTTAGAAATAACTTATTTAGCTTGGAAGATAAATATGAGTAATCTAGACCTTTTAGTGAGGTGAAATATAGAAGGCGGTTCTGGATGATAATGGAGATAAAGCCCAAGGTCCAATTGGCTACATATTTGCTTTCTACAAAAAAAAAAAAAAAAACTGGAATGTGATCAAAAAGGATCTTTTGAAAGCTCTTTATGAGTTTTTGTCTTTATAGGGAAACTACCTAATAACTTTGGCCATGGTTTTGTTTTTCTAATTCCAAAGAAGGATTCGGTTGAGAAGATTAAGGATTTTCGGTCAATTAGCCTAGTGGGTTGGAAACTTGCAATAAGGAAACTCTAGGGTTGGAAGGACAGTTACTTGTCGACTGGTGGTTTTTTTTCTTTCTAAGTAACGCATACTTAGCAAGTCATCCCCTTTATCTTGCTTCACTTTTTGGAGCACCGAAGGGAGAAATTGAAAGCATAGAGAAGGTGCAGCAATATTTCATATGGCCAGGTACATATGAGAAGAAAATTATTCATCTAGTGGCATGGTATAAATGCAAAGCTCCGAAGGAGTTGGGAGGGTTGGGAGTCCCTTATCTAGAATGCAGGAATCAGGCCCTTCTCAGTAAATGGTTGTGGTGGTTTGTGTTGGGTAAAGACGCATGGTAGTGGACCTTAATTGCGATTAAGTATCCCAACCAGAACTTTGATTGGGTGCCTGATCCAAGAGGGAGTGTCGGCTGGAGTCCTTGGGTTGAAATCAACAAGATAAAGGGTTTTTTCTGAAAATACTCACATATTGAAGCTAGCAATGCATGGCCTTCGTTATGGAATGAAAGATGGATCAAATGAGTTAAAACTTGCGAATGGTTAATGAGAGGCTTACATGGGATATTTATTCAAAAATTTCTTTTAAGGGTGGGGATAAGAGTAAGAGGGCGAGTTTGTTAAATTTTCTTGAAATATGCCCTCTAATTTAATTGCATGTCCAACAAAATATGCCCGCCTTAAATTCACTTAAACGGCGTTATTTGACTTAAATTTCATAAATCGATTATATCGGTCATACCGATGATGTTCTGTCGTTTTCATGATTGCACCAGTTGAACCAGAGTCAACCGGTCGACATGCCACCGACATGACAACCATGCTTTTTAGAGGTATTCAAACGGAGTGGTTACTGTGGTAACCGAAAGTATTTAGATAACTTGGTTTGGTTAATTTTGATAATTAGTTTGGTTTGATTTGGTTAATCTTTTGGCTTGTTTGGTTTTGGTGGTTTGGTTTGGTTTTGGACACTCATAACCAATCAAACCATATTAACCAGCTAGTAATAGCCATATATCTAATATATATTATACATACATACTTAATACTTTGCGTAACCACCCAAGTGTCAAACGTTCCTCCCTTTTGGCCTCGTAAAAGATAAAAGCTCTATATTGTACCTATGTTGTATATTTGTATTTGTAGAGAGTAGACCACAACATATGGGCACATAATTTAGATAAAACTCATACATTATTTTGGATGAAAATTTGAAAGGAATGTCTTTTTAACCCTATGATAATTGCTAAGAGATTAAGTCAATTCAAACAAACACAACAAATCATTAACCCAATACAATTGGCATATATTTTTGTAAGGAGAATACTTTTGTTGACGGTAAGATAAGTGAATTAGTTACATGTATTTATGTTAAGGGTTAACTATAACTATGTGTTGATTGTTATATGTTATTCAATATATAAATTGCGAATTGATGCATTAACTAGAAAATTTTATCACTTAATGATAATGTTGTGTTATATTGGTTATTATGGTTAACCGATTAAATTTTAATTGGTTTTTGTATTAGTTTGGACGGTTTGCTTATGATATTGTGTTCCATGGTTCATAGAATTTAGACTTATTTGGTTTGGTAATTACCATGGTAACCATTTCAACAACCCTATCAAAATTCTTTGTATCTTTCATACCTTCATTTCCCCATGTAAAAGTGGTAGAGACCACCGCCCCTTCTCCCTCCTCCTACTTTCTCCTTCTTTCTTTTACTTGCCTTTTCCTTCTCCCTCTTCCTCATGCAAGAGCATGTGGACACCCCATAACCACCTTTCCATTCTTATTTTCTTACCAATTGTACATTTATTTATTTCCATCACATACACCAAAATCCACATTCTTCCTCCCTTCTCCCATGCATGGAACAAAAGAGCCAAACTCCCCACTCTCGCATTGGATCACCCAATTCGTGGGATTGACCTCCACGTCCCTGCTCCAGCGCGTGAAAACGAGGATTATCGGCAAATTGCAAATATTCATGTACTGATATTTTCAGAAGCGTGAATTGGAATTCAAAGAGCGCGGATCCAAAACATGCGGGAGCTTCTCCTAGCTCTCCACAAAGTTAATCGATTATTTTCCTTACGGCATGATTTTCTGTTGCATCCAGGCTTTTACGCGGAGCAAAGCGAGGGCAAAGAGCGGTTTTAAGACGAGTCACGGTGAAGTGTATCCTCAGCAATGACTTTGCTTTTCAGTTCTCACCAAGATTCGAAAGGGGCAAAGATTTGAACAATTCATAACTTGCAATATTTCTCTTTTCGGTCACATGCTCTCAATTTCTAGGGTAGAAAGGGAGATTTTTTGCGGTATCTTCTCTACTTCTCAAGGGGGTTCGTAGTAGAAGAGGGAGGAAGCAAGAAAGAAGACAAGAAGCTAAATTAAAGGGCCGAGTTTGATTCCCTGAACTATATTGCTTTGCATTCTCTCTTTCGACGGGCAATCATTGTATGTGATGCTGGTTTGTGTTTATCTTCTTGCTTCCCTATTGTTGATTTGTGATTATTTCTTGCTCCCCTGTTTTTACCTGCTCTGTTTTCAAGTTCCCCTATTGTCTTTTGCTTTCTTGTTCCCAAGCTCCTTTGTTGTCCTCGCCACATGTTGAGATCGATTTTTGCTGACATTTATATTTAAATAGGAAGGCCAAACTGGCCGCACAAACAATCCAAACCCCCATTCTAATGCTTGATGGAAAACATTTTTATGATATTGGCGAAGAGTTTTGTTGAACTTGATGAAACTCTTTATTAAACTCATATTTGGTGGGCTTTTATAGTAGCTGAGCAATGATTCGGGCCCAATTGCACACTTCTTACCCCCGCTTCCACTTGATGTTTGTGACATTTGAACTCCTAAAAGGTTGGTTTTACGCTAGGTTTTGTGTATTTCAATTTGTTTCAGATCCTAACATGTGAAACCAACCGTAGAGTCGAAAGTTGGAAGAAATGGAGGCCTCTAAGGCCGTGAAATGGAACCACAAACTGTGAATGTCGAAGAGTCTAGGAGGGTTCCAGAGGTTACTAACGACCAGGCAGTTCACGGTCTCTAAGACCGTGAACTTTGAATGCAAATCGTGAACCTGGAGAGTAAAGCAGTGCATTTTGGATACGACACTGAGTTCACGGACGCATTAAGGAGTTCACGGCCGTGAACTGAAGCAGTGAACTGAGCCCGATCCCAGTATATAATGTGAGCTGAAAGGAAGAGAGAGGGAGATCCCAAGGGTGAGAAAGCATCTCCTTCTTTAGATTTTAGAGAGAGAAAGACGAAGCAAAGAAGAAAGGAGGCCAGGGTTTGCTCTAAGTGGTGAATTGGAAAGAATCTCCCCAAGAGAAGATCAACACAAGGTCAAAGGAGAGTGGAGGCATCACCATGATGGTTTCTACTTCTTTCTTTTGTGTTCTTCCCCTTTCTAGCATGGAGTAGTTTCCTTTTTCACTTGGGTGTTGCGAAACTCTAACTATTTGCCATGTAGTTGTGTGAATTGAATGATTGTTTATGGATGCTGTTTAATTTAATGATTGAGGTATTTTTTATGATGATTGTGCATGTTTGTGCTTGGCAATCTAATTGGCCATTCTAACCTAGGTTAGAGGGAAACCCCCCTTTCCAAAGAGGCTCAATTGAGTTGGGATTCCTTGGGCTTTTCAAGCCACATACCTAGGTTAATCTAGGGCAAACCTCTATCTTGAATTAAATGACTAGGTTAATCATGATTAAGTCGTCCAACCATCGGTTTGAGGGAGAAGGTAAGTCAACCCTCAATTGCATTAACCAAGAGGGCTACTTTAGTAGCGTATAATGTATCCCTTAGTTTGGAAATTGAGATTGTTGTCTTCGACCATAGTTGCACTTCCTAGCGGTTCATGATTACCTCGCCCATAATGACCCATTCGAGTTCACAAGCTATGGTAGTAGTTAGGGGGGGAGCAACACCCAAGTGATCCTTCTCATCTAGAGCTTTCAAATCACTTACCTTTGCTTTGTTTTAATTTAATCCTTATAGTTCTCAACCAAAAACCAATCCGCTAGATAATGTTTCAAACAATTGAAGAAGGGGTACATGGATCGGCCCGGGTTGATATTTAAACAAACTTGCCTTATATTGCACCCATCTAAGGTTTAAACTTGGGCTTTAGGTGAGTTTTTGTTGTGATATTTGGGATGAGAGTCAAGTATTAGGCGCCGTTGCCAGGGTGCTTCGGTCCGCTATCTTGAAAATTTTGTTTGTTGACAATCTAGCTTTTATTTTTCAAATTTGATTGTGTGAGTGTTTTGCATATGCTAGACATGGTGTTGTTCTCTAAGTGTGTGCAGGGAGGTGCATGACCCGGAGCAATTCGGCGCCTTTGGTACCACTTGAAGAGAACATCAACAAGACTCTTCGAATCCTAGCTCGGGAGAGGGAGTTAGCGGAATCAAGAAGGAGAAGTGAAGAAAGGGGACAACAATTTTGTCACAGAGTTAGTGGAGTAGAAGTTGAATGAGTTTAAGGTGAATTTGATATTGGAGTTGAGATGGCGGAGAACCAACAAAGAGACAGAGCCTCCCAAGTTCACAACCAAAAGATGAGGCGGCAGAGGAGGAAGTCCCAAGGACAATGGGTTATTACATGTCCCCACGGCCGGCGGACATTTGATTCAGGTCCGATTGTACACATTTTACCCCTCATATTTTGATAGTTTGGCTTTGCATTTCATCGTCCCTCGGCATATTTCATGCTAGGCTGTGCTTGTTTTGATACATTTTAGTTCCTAGCACGTGTGGGAAGGTCGAGGACGAGTTTCGGGTTAATTGGAGGTCAAAAAGTGCCAAAAAGTGAAAAAACGCCCAAATTCACGGTTTGTACATCGAGGCATCCAGGGAGAAATCTGCAGTTACTACAGCGAGACGAGTTCACGGTCTCTAAGACCGTGAACCAAGGAGAGTGAAGCGGTGCGTTTTGGAGACCACGCTGAGTTCACGGACACGTTTAGTTGTTTACGGCCGTGAACTGGCCAACGCGGCCGTGAACTGGTCACTTTCGGGCAAATACGAAGACAATAGCGGGGAGAGAGAAGGAGAGCTAGTTTTTGGTGAAGGAACACTTTCTTTCTCTAGGGTTTCAACCCAAAACACCAAAGGGGAGTTCTAGTGAGAGAGCGAGTGATCTTGGAGCTTAATTTAAGGCATTGATCAAGCTTGGAAGCTAGAAATCAAGCCTAGAAGAAGAAGAAGATCTTGAGGTTTCTTTGTAATCTCTCCTCTCTCTCTAGAAACTCCCCCTCTTCTCTTGGGTTTCAGAACCCTAGGTCTAGTTTTGATTTTACTTAATTGATGGATGTTTCCTTGAATGGCATGAGTGTGGTTTCCATTTTCATGCTTTGAGCTTTTGACCTAGGAGTGGGATAATCCCCTTAGAGCCCCTTTCTTGGCGTCTTCGGGTCACTCCTATCGTATATTGTCCGAGTAGTCACCGAGGGAGTTGATTCGACCAGTCTTCTAGCAATATACGATACCCTAGGTTGAATATAGCACTACCCATCCATTGATTTGCCATTCCGGGTCATTCCCGAGGGAGTCCATCTCCAAGCGATAGTGTATTTGAGTCGATCGAACTAGTAGGATACCCAACATCAATCCAAATAATGGACCTAGGACGATTCAACCCAAGAGAGCTTCGAACCTTGTAAATAGCTAGGTTAGTGGTTAGTTTAGGTTAGTTAGTTAAATTCTACCAATCAATATCCTAGGTTGGCTAGAAAACGAACCCTAAGCCTGAAGTAGGGTAAGCCTACACCCCCATGGTACGATTAATTCTTATTGCTTGCTTGCCCTATGCTACACCCGGTCGCGGTTATACTTGGCTGTCAATTGGGATGTTGTAGTTAGAACGAGTCAGCATCCAATCACCTATCTTACACCCACCCGTGGCGGCCAAAAAATTCGAAATCAAGATGGCCCTCGTGACTATGATTCAAAACAATGCTTTGTTCCACGGGCACACAAGCAAATACCCGAGGGAGCATGTGAACAGGTTTCTTGAGCTCGCGGGGAGTTTGAAGATAAATGGTGTGCCGGCAGAAGCTTTGCAATTAAGGCTTTTCCCCTACTCACTTTTGAGGAAGGCACTCCAATGGCTCAACAACCGGCCGCCTCGCTCAATCACCTCGTGGGATGATCTTCTCAACAAATTCATTACCCGCTATTGCCCTCCTTCGAAGACGGCCAAGTGGAGAAAGAAGATCACCCATTTCAAACAAGACAAAGATGAGACCTTGAGAGATGCTTGGGAAAGATTCTCCGACTATTTCCTTCAACGCCCTCACCATGAATTCGAGGAGCAATTTCGGATAGAAACTTTCTATGGTGGTCTTATACATGAAGATAAGATCCTCATTGACTCCCTTTGCCAAGGGAGGTTGATGAACATGACTCCACCTCAAGTGACACAGTTTCTCGAAGATATGGGTCTTAAAGGGTACGATCGGGGTTTGACGAGAAGTGGGAAGAGAAGCAATGAAAGAGGAATACGAAGTGTGGGAGCAAGTGCTCCACTTGAAGTGAAGCTTGACAAGTTGATCGAGGTAATTCTTGAGGACAAGAAGTAAGGGAAAAGAGCAGTGATGTCTAGAGATTGGTGTTCAAGCAACTAACCATGAGATGGCGGATTGCCAAGCAATGAAGGAAGCAAGCACTCCAGAGGAACAAGTCAGTTTTGTTGCCAACGCTAGAGGGAACAACCCGTATAGCAATACTTATAACCCCGGGTGGAGAAATCATAACTTTGCTTCGTCAACAATGGCTAATCCAAGAACCCCTGGTTTCCAAGGCCCTACGGGCAATTATCAACCTCGACCAACTTTCATCCAACAAAGGCCTCAATTCCAAAACTCGAGCCTCTAACAACCTTACCAAGCACAACGTGGTCAAGGGTTTCAACAACAACAACAACCAGACAAGTTGTCCAAACTTGAAGACCTAGTGAATAGCTTTGTGAGAACGAGTTCTCAGGAGTTCGAGAAGATTGAGAAATTTATGGATGTGGCTACTACCAAGTTTACCTCGGTTGAGGCGGGACTCTGAAGCCATCAAGCAAGCCTTCAAAATTTGGAGGTGCAAATCGGAAATCTTGTCGGGATCCACACCGAGAGACCAAAGGGAGCTCTACCTTCTCAAATCGTGGCAAAACCCAAGGATCATGCCGGGGTGAATGCGATTCAATTTAGAAGTGGGAAGGTGACTCCAGAAGTTGTTTCCAAGGGAGTGAATGGGAAGGAAAACTCCAAGCCCAAGGATGGAGATGAAGAGCCCTCGAGGGGAGAGAAAGAAGTGGCAAGGAAGGCATCGCCAACGCCATCTCTGGTGGATGAGTACAAGCCAACTCTTCATTTCCCCACATGGGTGTACAAGGAGAGGTTGGAAGCGGAATGTGGAGGCTTCATAGAGATGCTCCGAAATCTCCAACTCAACATCCCCTTCCTTGAAGCTATGGCTCACATGCCAAGGTATGCAAAGTACCTCAAAGGATTCCTCACCGAGAAGCCGAAGTTCAAAGACCTCACCAACGTGACTCTAGGTGAGGAGTGCTCGGCTTTCATCCTCAACCGGTTTACCAAGAACAACCCGACCCAAGTAGCTTCACTATCCCTCTTAGTATTGGTAACCATCACATAAAAAATGCCTTGGCGTATTTAGGAGCGAGTGTCAATGTGATGCCCTATAATCTTTTCAAAAGGTTAGGCCTAGGTGAACTCAAGACCACTAAGCTTAGTGTCACGTTAGCCAATCGCTCGGTCATTAATCCTAGGGGCATCGTGGAGGACATGTTAGTATGAGTGGGCAAGTGTTGCTATCCGACGGATTTTGTGATCCTTGATATAAGTGAGGACTGTGACATGCCACTCATACTAGGACGTCCCTTCCTTGCCACCGCCAAGGCGTTGATTGATGTTAATAAGGGGACCTTGATTCTGAGGGATGGTGAGGAGAGGATCACTCTTGAAATAGAACCTAAGGCTAGAAGTGAGGATGTGAAGGAATTGGTATCAGATGACTTGAATGTGAGTGGAGGAGATCCTCTCAGGGCGAACCACACTATTACTTGTGTTTCTTGTGGTGATGTTAAGTAGGAAGTTAAGGAGGGTACTAAGCCCAAAGAAAGGAAGAAGAAAGTTTGGAGGGAAAAGATGAAGCAAGCTTTGGTCCAAAGGAAGGAGAAGGGAAAAGCTAAGGTCATCGGGCAAGAAGGCCAACCCATGGAGATTAAGTTGTGAGGTTACATGCCTCCCCCGAGAACATGGCGGATCCACTCTCGGTGGCATCATTTTCCAAAACATGATAGATCCACAGCGTCAAGCTAGTGATGTTAACTTAGCGCTTGTTGGAAGGAAACCCAACGTAGGTTTGTTTTCTTTTCCTTATTTTCATTTTTGTGTGTCAAGTGAAGAGTACTTTCTAGTGATCGAGTGGTATCCCCGTGCCACGTTTTGTGGTTATGAGTTTTGAGGTTGTGTCGCGATCGATAGAAGGCACAGTGGATTAGGTCGAGTCAAATTTTTTTTCCAGAAGTGCCCTGTTTTAGCTGATGTTCACGGACGGATTGCCAAGTTCACGATCTTACAAGACCTTGAACAGGCAAACGCGTCTGTGAACAAGGCACTTCCACAAGTGTGCCAGTTGTCGACCACCCACAGTTCAGGCCGCATTATTGTGTTCATGGTCTTAACAACCATGAATTGGAAAACGCGCCCGTGAACTGCTAGCGTCGTCTATAAAAGGGCGTGAACGTTGACCCTTCCCTTCACGAACCAAAAAATCGCCGGAAAATTCAAATCTCGTCAGAAAACCGCGAATCTCCCACGATTTTCAGGCCATTTCACCCACTTCCGGCGAGAAAAACCCAAATCAAACCTCAGACCCATTCTTCCCTTGTCAAAGGCGGCCTTTGCCTGGATTTTGGGGAGATTTGGAGCAACAATTTTCTGACAAAGTCGCCGCCGGTGAGCCTCTGACGAAAGTCCGGTGAGCTTCTGATGAAGCTCTAGCGAACCTTCTCCAAGATGTTTTCAGTTGTTTTTCACCTTCCTCACCCTCACCTCACTTCCTTCTAAGTCCTACTTGTGTCTCCAGATTGGTTTTCCCGCTCTACCTTATTCATTTTGGGAGAATCGGATTAGGTAGTGAAGTGAGGAGAATTTTAGTGCCTTGAATGTTGAATTTTGATTTCGGGCAAGGAATTAGGTGAATTAGGATGATTGAATGGATGTTTGACTTTGCATGACCTTAGTTGATCATTGGTGGACATTTGTTGATTTGAATCGCTTTTATTTGTAGATTTTGTCCACCAAGTGCTAATTGTGAATGAATGGCCATTGTTATGCTTGAATGGTAGCCACCGTGGCATGGGTTGGGGTTCAAATTTTTTGTGTAGATAAACCGTGAAATACCCACAACCATGCCATGGTGTGTTGAGCTTAAATGTTTGAAATCCATAGTGGAGATAAGTGTGTGTGGGGGGGGGGGGGATTTCTTTTTCCTCCCAATGAGTTATGCTTAACAAATGTTTCCACGTATGGTGCTTCTTTGTTGATCTTGTAGGAAAGTAATCATGAGCCACCCATACCTAGTGCCACTGAGGGAGAACCCCAAAGCAGAGAGGGAGATGCGATTTTGGGCGAGCACTAACTCCGGAGAACACTGGAAACTCGACTTTAATCAATTTGATGGCCTTCATTGTGGGGACATCATGAGCGAGGCGGTGGCGCATCCACAATGGCGCCAACTCCTTGAATTGGAGGATGACATTTTTGAGGAGTTGTGTGTCGAGTTTTTCATTACCTTCAACGTCCTCACGATAGATAGCACGCTCGAAGCTCGAAGGCGCAACGTGAAGTTCCACTTGGGTGGGGGATGGCACAAAATGTCTTTGGACAAGTTTGGCTGAAAATGGGAGTTTACGCCGAGAGAAAGGACGGGTGGGAAGAGGACGCCATTAGAGTTTTCCTCCCGGAGAACCAACGAACACCGTTTCGATCAGCATTCACATTGACATCCACACTCAAGCCACAGTGGTCTATCATCAACGCACTCCTAGCCCGTTCCCTCTACCCGAGCTATAAAAATCCAAACAAGATAACCGAGAGCCATGGCGTTTGCTTTCATGGCGGATCCGTGTAGCAACCTTCATCTTGGTTAAGTCTTGGCCACCTCTTTTGCCAGAGCCATATGGTGCAAACGATGATATATCACACCAATGGGGCCCTACATTACTCATCTCGCGCGTCACCTGAAAGTTAGTTTGGCGGGCTGCACTTATGAGGGGCGCTCCACAGGGTTTGAAGAGAGCAATTTGCATTCCATGTGGTTGCTGGGATCGTTTGGTCCGTTACGGTTCATTGAGAGACTACCTCTACCACCAGGGGTTCCACTGCAGCGCAGCCACCTGCTCGAGCACCCGGCCGCCGCCGACGTCCTGTGCCCCAGCACCCTATACCACCACCAGCAGCAGTTTCATCATCCAGAGCAGCCAGTGATCCCCTCGTCCAAAGGATGGATCACCTCGAGACTCCGTTTGTGGGAGTGACTTCCCGCCTCTACCGGCAGACCGACCTCCTTGAGCAGATGGCTAGATGCCAGGGTCTCATTCCCGATGATGAGTCGGGGCCTTCGACTCGGTGAGAGGTAGCCGACGAGGGAGATATGTGGCAAAGCCGATTCCTTTCACCCCCACTACTCCACTTGGAACTTAGAACTCGTTTTTCTTATTTTTTTTGTCTTTTATGTGTTTGTGACTATAAACTACTACTAATATAGTAGTGTGTTGTTTAATAACCTCGCCTTGACCGAATCGTATTGTGCTTGTGTATGTGTGTTTTTCTCTTCTCCTTGAAGCTCCAAATACCTACCCCGGAAACAATTTCAACTTTCACTCACCAAGCAAAGCGGTAACATCGTTCTACCCCTATCTTACGCCATTGAGGGCAATGTCGAGTTTAAGTGTGGGGGTAGTTTATTATTATGCTTGTGTGAGTGTGGTTGATGCTTGGAGCCTTGATGTTTGCCCAAATTTTGAAATTTTGAGGGCTCCCAGCAATGTTTGCTTGATCAAAGTGGCCAGTTTGTGGGAGAATTTCGTATCTATTGGCTTTAACCTTTGATTGTTACATGTAATTGAGTATGTCCTATGATGATGACTGAGAGTTTCATTAGGATAGTGAAAAAGGTTTAGCTATCATGAGTGCATAAATGAATGGATGTCTTGACTTGATTACTTGTTGATTTCAATTTCCATGCATGGTGTTTTGTGAATTGTAATAGATGGTTAGGTGACTAGGTAGCCATGTGAGCTTTGAGCCGATCATCTTCTTCTTGTGTGCTTAGATCCCTCTTACCATGGCGAGTGACATCACAGTTGTCACTAGTTAGTGTGATGGAGGCATAGGATTAGTAAACGCCCAAATGTTGATTGTCCCGAAAATGTGTTATCCCCTAGTCAACCCCTTTGAGCCTTGTGACTTCGAGGTTTGTTCTCATGTTAGGAGCTTTTCGCTTGTGAGTTTAATGGTCTTGAAAGAACGACCCCCAATCCTTTCTTTGTGTCTATACATGAGTCATCCTTGTGTCCCGGAGCTCTCGCTTTTGAGTTCCATTGAGTTTCTACATAGGAGGATTTTGTGCGGTTCTTGCTAGGAACGAAAGTGAAAGGAAGAGTAGTGTTGGAGTGAGTTCTTATAAAGAGAGCATTGATCGTTAAAAGTAGTGTGGCAAATGTTTAACTCTCTAGTACCCCCCTAAAAGAAAAATAAAGAAAAGGAAAGTAGAAAGAGAAATAAAGAGAAACGAAAAAAGAGGTAATAAAACGGGGTAAATAAAGTAGAGATTGCCACAAGGAATCAAAGAGTATGCTCTAGGAGAGGTTTCTTGGCACTCAAGCCATTGAAACCTCCACATTGTCTTAGAACTCCTTCACTACCAAGGTGAATTGTGATAGCAAGAGTAGACCGAGGAAGAGCGCTTAAAGGAAATTCATGTTAGGTGATATTTTGGAAGGGAGAAGCGAGGTTTTAGGTCGATGCTAGTGGCCATTGTTTGTAAGGAAGGTTCTTAGTCGAAACCGTGGAACCTTCGGTTTTAGGGTGAAGATGTAGGACCTCATGATGTGTTTGCCACCACCCAAAAAGCCTTTTCCCCATGTCTAAGACAATTACCGGTCATTTGAAACAGTGTCTAAGACCTCCGGACAAGCTAGTGATGACAACCATTCTGTGAACTATAGCATTTAGAGGTTTCTGTGACGGTCTTGAGACAATAGGGCTGAATTTTGATGATTGTGCACATTCTTTGCACCAAAAGCTCTCGACCCTACTGTTCAATAGAGTGAATGATTCATTCTTGTTTTGCATGTCATAACATACCCCGGTAAGGACCTTTGTTGCCCATCCGTTTGTTCCTTGGACTTGAACTCTATGCATGGTTAGTTTGGTTGATTAGTGATCTTGTTGAAACTTGCATTGATTCATGAACAATGTGAGAACTTTTGATTTTCCCATTTCTAGTAACCTCCAATGTCGTTTGTGGGGGATGTCGGTATTGCTTGCAACGGTCCTTGTGTTAATTGCCAATAGCCATTTGAAATTCGCCACTTTGTGCCCTTTGATTTGTCCCCAAAGAATTTTGATAGGTTTAGATATTACCTTGTGTGAAATGGTTTGCTTGAGGACAAGCGAATTTCTAAGTGTGGGGGAGTGATTCGCACATTATTGTACACTTTTTACCCCCCCCCCCCCCCCCCCCCTCGTGCGCTTCCACTTGACATTTATGACATTTGAACTCCTATAAGGTTGGTTTTTGCTAGGTTTTGTGTGTTTCAGTTTGTTTCATATCCTAACAGGTGAAGCCTGCCCTGCAGTCGAAATTTGGAAGAAATGGAGCGAAGAGCGGGAAAAGAGGAGGAATCAACTTATTGGAGTTCACATCCTCTTATTGGAGTTCACGACCTTAGAGGTCGTGAAATGGAACCATAAATCGTGAACAGCGAGGTGTCCAGGAGGGTTCCATAGGTTACTAACGAACAGGCAGTTCACAGTCGCTAAGACCGTGAACTTTGACTGCAAACCGTGAACCCTGAAGAGTGAAGCATGGCATTTTTGAGACAACACTGAGTTCACGGACGCGTTGAGGATTTCACGGCAGTGAACTAAGCCCGATCCCAGTATATAACGTGAGCTGAAAGGAAGAGAGGCGGAGAGCCCAAGGGGTGAGAAAGCATCTTCTTCTTCAGATTTTAGAGAGAGAAAGGACAAACCAAATAAGAAAGAAGGCTAGGGTTTGCTCCGAGTGGTGAATTGGGAAGAATCTCCCCAAGAGAAGATCAACACAAGATCATAGGAGAGCGGAGGCATCACCATGATGGTTTCTACTGCTTTCTTTTGTGTTCTTCCCCTTTCTAGCATGGAGTGGTTTCCTTTTCACTTGGGTGTTGTGAAACTCTAACAATTTGCCATGTAGTTGTTGTCTGAATTGAATGATTGTTTATGATTTTTGTTTAATTTAATGATTGAGGTATTTTTCATGATGATTGTGCATGTTTGTGCTTGGCAATCTAATTGGCCATTCTAACCTAGCTTAGAAAGAAACCCCCCTTTTCAAAGAGGCTCAATTGAGTTGGGATTCCTTTGGCTTTTCAAGCCACCTACCTATGTTAATGTAGGGCAAACCTCTATCTTGAATTAAACGACTAGGTTAATCTTGATTAAGTCGTCCAACCATCTGCTTGTGGGAGAAGGTAAGTCAACCCTCAATTGCCTTAACCAAGAGGGCTACTCTAGTAGCCTATAATGTATCCCTTGGTTTGACAATTGAGAGTGTCGTCTTCGACCATAATTGCACTTCCTAGCGGTTCACGATTGACTTGCCCATAACGACCCATTCGAGTCCACAAGATATGGTAGTAGTTGTGGGGAGCAACACCCGAGTGATCCTTCTCATCTAGAGTTTTCAAACCACTTACATTTGATTTGTTTTAATTTAATCCTTATAGTTTTCAACCAAAAACCAATCCGCTAGATAATATTTCAAACAATTGAAGTAGGGGTACATGGACCGGCCCAGGTTAATATTTAAACATACTTGCCCTATATTGTACCCATCTAAGGTTTATACTTGGGCTTTAGCTGCGATTTTGTTGTGATATTGTAGACGAGTCAAGCAACATATGACAATGTTGAATAGTCCACGTGGCAAATAAGCTTGACACATGACTAAATCTCATTTGAGTGATTCTAATAGGTAAAATGAGGATGGATCTCTTGCTCAATGACACATGAACCATGTAGTTTATTTATTGTAGGCTTGCCATGTGATATGTTTTTGTCTTATAAATGTCATTTAATATGTTGTTCCATAGTAAATAAGAGTTTGACCTTGAACATTGTTGCTTATGGGAAGATAAAATTGTGGCCCTTCCTTTTACATATTTTTTTTATAGAATTGTGTTTAGTTAATTAGTTGCTTTTGAATATGATGAAGATTACGTGTAGTTGAACGGATTGAGATGTATCACATATTAAGCAAAAATATATTGGAGAATATTTGTGATCATTTCTTATACTTTTATTCTTCATTTTTGTATTTTTTTCATTTTTGTATTTTTGTTCAAAAATATTTATTAAATAATTAATAATAATTTAAAATAAGTACTCTGTTCACGCTCTCAATAATGAAACTCTGACGCTCTGGTTACCTAACTCTCATATATCCTCTTTCCCAAATTTTCATTTTCTTATACATGCATATTCATGCACATACATAAACTATTTACCAATTTTTCGTATACCCATACTCCTTTATTTTCCATTACATACTCATGATTTCTCATACTTTCTCATACCCACCTGGACTTTCTCATATACCATAATTGGTGAGGAATGTTGGGGTATGACAGAAAATGCTAAGATATAACGAAGAATATTGACGAGTATCAGGAAATAACGCAGAATGTTGGGGAATCTTGGCGTAAGCCAATTCAAGTATGATATTTTTTATTAATAGGGGCATGGTAAAACACAAGTGAGCTGTACAGCTCATTTGGAACACTCTTCGACGAAACATTATCTCTAAAAAATGTTGTCTTTCTCCTCTTTGTCTCGCAAAACGTGTTAAATCTCTACACACTCACTACACCATCAATTTGATGGACTAACCATGGATTCGTGTATACTCTCCATCATAAATATCCGACAAGGCTCAATTATGATTGTGAGATCGAATTAGGTATAACGTCCTCGTATTTATTTTGTTTCATTCAGGTTGCTAATTTGAGCGTCGGAGGAGGTTCCAACTAGGACCCCCCCAGTGGGAACTTTTCTTTCAGGTATTTGCACTGAGCTGGAGGTGGTTAAAGACTTTGGAAAATCAGCGCTCTCCAGACCTTAAACATATTGAAGTAGGATGCTTTAACCTTGGCATCAACAAACAAAAACTGAAAACATAGAGAGCAAGTGCGTCAACTCCTCCTCTACGGCAAATCTCAGAGGTTCGCTTAAGTAGCTCTCCTAAGGCAGTCCAACTCTAGAATGAGAGAAAAGCCTTCAATGCTAGGTGACATGCTGATAGACCATTGATTGCACATATTTTTACCCCTATTCTAGAGCCGTTTGAGATGTCGATTCTCGCATTTTAGGCCGATTTCACGCTAGGTTGTTCTTGTTTGTGATATTTCAGGTCCTAGTACGTGAATGAAGGCTTGGGAACGAGTTCGGGGTAGATTGGACGAAGATTGGACATTTGGCGAGAAGCTGATGGAGCCACACGAGCACGCCTAAAAACCTACACGGTCGTGTGACCTGGCCTTGTGACATCAAATTGCACGGGCAAAATCACACGGGCCGTGTGGAAATTCCAGGGAACTCACACGGGCAGCCTGAAAATCCACACGGCCGTGTGGTTTTGGCCGTGCAGCAGGCCTGGAAGTCACTTATTCGAAACTCCGCGTTTTGACACTCACACGGGCAGCCGGGAAAGTCACACGGCCGTGTGGCCTGGCCGTGTGATCGGGAATTTCTGGGTATTAACCCAATTTCCAGCCAAAGGAGTGGGGGTTGGGAGTTTTAGAGAGAAAAAGCGATACCTAGAGAGAGAAGGTGACGAACCTGACTCTGCAAGTCTTTTTGATGGATCTCCATCACCATTGGAGCGCGGCTTGAGCTTGTAGAAGATCTGATTGAGTGCCAGAAGCAGATTCCCATCCTTCATAGTATGGTTTCTGCATCTGAGCTAGATTTTCCATCTCTCTCTATGGAGTAACTTTCTTATTCACCTGGGTATGAAGAACCCTAGATTTGTATGTTAGGTCTGATTGTATGAACCCAAGTACAGATTCATTGATATGATTATGTTCAATTGAGGTTTGATTTGTTGAATGGCATGAATCCTGATCAAATTCCTGTTGTTTCTGATTTAACCTTGAAAGAGAATATCTGCCTAGGTTGATAGAGCACCTTTGATTGAAGGTAGTGAATTGGCGACTTTAGTCGAGAAGTCAATTCACTATTCTGTACCGAATTTACTTCGGTAGTGGAGGTTTGGTTCGTTAGGGCCTCAATCTGTTTACTTCGGTGGAGGTTAGTCGCCCGCTGGAGACTCAGATTGAGAGGGTCTGGAGACCATTAGTCGAGACTTCAGACTGTTTAAGAATCTCCCGCAGTATACTATCTTTGAACTTGAACTTGGTTAATTACAATCCGGCTTAACTGCAGTCTAGGGGGAACCATATCCGGGTGACCTCTCTCGACTTGAAAACAACCTTTTTACTTGCTTTGCTTGTTTTCTTGTTTGAACCTTCACTAAAGTTTCACTGCTAAATAATAAGAACTCACGAAGTAGTCATCACATCTAGGACCCGGGTTGACATTAAAACCCAAACCCGCTATACTATGCTTTAGGAGGTGGTTACACTTGGCCATTTTCTAGAGTGACAGTAGGAGCGAGTCACATGCCAAAGGCAAGGCCATAGTGGCATTGAAATCCTAATGTCATAAGCGACAGACACGATCATGAGAAAATGTATGATGGTGGTAACACCCTCACTCTTACTAAAAAAGAAGAGTGGATGCGAAGGGTGTGCAAAATAACCATCATATCATCGTGGGGAGTTGGTGAAGAGAGTGGCATTAGATGAATCTCAACTGTTCACCCCACACTTTAGTTCTTTTTGTAGCAAAGCTACAGAGAACCTTAGACTGGGAAATGGAAACCAATGTCGAGCGAGACACCCACGCACACTTGCAATGTGCCATGGAGCAACAAGAGGGCACCCAAACCTCAATCCACAGACACAAAACAACCATCCACTCCACCAAGTTATCATTCATTGCCTCAAATTCCAACTCCATTTCAATGTATACCAATAAAATCAAGCTATAAAGATATGATAAGGGAAGCATAAGAGCTAAACCGTCATAAGTATACGCCGAATGCACTCTACTAGAAGCTTAATGATCCGAAAGGAAAGCAAACATATGAAACTGCTCATGCATTCACAAGGATTCGAAGTAAGGATCTTAGGAAGAGAGAAAACGAAAAATAGGAACACGAGGTGGGTGGTGTGTGTGAAAATCTTACAATAGTGGTAGAGTAAGCAAACAATCTTGCAATGGTCGACATAGTGACAGTTCTAGACAAGCATACATGATCGAAGATAGTTGGAAATGGGATGATGATCGAATGGTTGTAGCAAAACATTCCCCCATCAAGGTCAACCATTAAGACAACATCCCCTTCACAATTAAAACAAAAATGCACTTTTGTCATTCCAATGTTGTTTAAGATATGTGGGTAATGTTTTGCGACACGACTGCTTCCACTCAAAAGTGTTGCAACCACTCGTTTTTTTGAAGCTCATATTTGTAGATTATGGGTGTTTATTATCACCTTTACTCGTAGAAGCAGTTGATGATGCCATTTTTGTGTTATTTCATGATGCTTGGTGCTAGGTACAACCCATAAAGCTAGAATTGACCAACTTTATTGGTGATAGGCTACTGCACGAAATCCAATTATTTAAATATTTTGGTCTTTTTCTTTTCGAGTGATTGGTGAAACGAGACAAAATGACGTCATTTTGGTCTCCCCCCCCCCCCCCCTATTTCCCAAATTTGGCAGACTAGGCGATCAAGATGTCCCTAGGCTGCCATTTTTGCTGCTATTTTTGGGGTTGAAATAATTTATCAGGCTCAAGCAGACACATCAATATGGATAAGCTCATCCAAAAAATTCACCAAAAAATTTATTCAAGCCGATCAATCCATCTTACAAAAAGGGATCAAATGCAATAAAATAAGAAATTTGGGTTATCTCCCATTAGTACTTCCGTAGTTCTGTTTCATGTAATTAAGTTAGACGAAAAATATGGGCTACCTCTCATGGAGCGCTCTTTATTTTACGCCTTTGAGCTAGGCGAAGCATGGAAATTCAAGGGCCCATTCAACTAAGTGCTTCCGTGAAATCCATTAATGGCGAAGATAAATGCAAGGGTATGTCCTTCCGCTCCCTATCACACGGTTATGGCCAAGAATAAAAGGGACTCCACCTGGATTTCCATCTTGAATAACATGCCCCTTGTCATGGCAGGACTTGTGAGTTCCATTGATGTGAAAGATCATAGTAGAACTCACAAGGCTCCATCCAATGAGTAGGTAAGATGTGATGGTCTGATGTTACTCTAGATGTATACCAAATGGGTCCATCGCAAGAGTGTGGAGACATTAGCTGCATCCCAAGTTTTTCCATTTACCCATTGGTGGATATGAGGGTAAGTGCCCTTAGAGTTGTTGCAAGAAAAATGGGGGAATCATTAACTCCCCGTGTTCCTTTCCTAGTTCCTCTGTCCAATAGTGTAAGCCAAAAGGAGGCCCCATGCACTTTTGAGGAAGAGGCATAGGGGTCTCATAAGGGTCACCCCATATTCTAGAAAAGCAGGGGCAGATTGTGGGTATGTGCATTGTGAGCGTGGATGGAAGGGGGTGCGCCCATATTCTTGCTAACCACAATTATTGCAACAACCTCCAATGGAGAATTTTCAAGTGGCATCAACTCCGCAGGTAGGTTATCTGCCTCTCCCATGGTCCCATAGTTATTTTGGAGGCTCAAGGGATCACTAGAATGAAGAGTTTCGATGTGAGGTAGACCTCCTCCTCCATGGTCTAGGGGCTTCTTAGCAACCTCTTCCTCTTTCCACAGCCTCAGAAAGATTTTGGGAAGCATCATCATAATGTTGCCTCCACTCATTAGCTTCTTCCATGTTGTGCTATTCATGGCGAACATGGAGCCAGAAATTTAGCTTCTGGTACCATAGTCACCTCCTTCTGAATTTCTTCCTTTCTTTTACTACTGGTTATCTTGGAAGGGTTTGGCAATGTCTCTCATCCATTGCTCGACGTGACAGCTTTCATAGAAGCTTCATCAATGTCATCTTGAAGATCCATAGTGAAGCTCCATTCAGCAATCAGAAGCCTCCAAACACGTGGTCGCCGAATCAGGATGCTCAAGGATAACTTTCTAAGGATGTAGAGGAGCTCTAAAAATGGTGCTTGCGGCACTATTTTCCTTCATGGGTTATCGTTTATTTAAGTGGTCCTCTCTTTGAATCTCGACTCCTGAAAGTTTATCTCAATATTCCGTACAGGTTTCAAGTGGTCTGCTAGTATGCTTCGACCTGAAAATGCACAAAATGCTACCAAAAGTGTATCAATCGTACAAAAAACCCCTAGGATAGCTAAATACACTTAAAGCAATCATAACACAAATTCAAGGTATTATGACATTAATTATAAAAAATGCTTGCACCTTAGATCATAATATGTGGGTCTAGAATAGACATTTCTATGTGTCATCAGAGCAGAAGTCTGAAAGGTAGCACAAGGATTTTTTAAGATAACAATTAAGCTATCAAACTATCCAAAATTCTAGTGTTGCATGGGAGGAGCAAACACATAGATGTCAAGTTTCATTTCTTAAGCAATCTAACAAAGGATGAAGTATTGGAGTTGGAGCACTATAGTATAAATGAGAAGGTTGTATATTTTATGATCATGTCTTTCAAATTGGAATAATTTGAGCTTGTGTTGCAACCGAATTCAATTCATGGGATGGGAGGATTTGTTGGATAAGAGTTGAGTTGTAGTTGAAGGAATCCTTCTCCTTGTTGGAAAAGGATTGGAAGAGACGACAAACAAAAGAGTTCAAACTCGCTTCTTTATAAATAAATGAAACTGTGTCGTTTGATTTATTGTTAATTAAGCCTCTAAAATTTGTTTTTGGTCATTTGAGTCTTGTGAGCTGTTAGAAGTTGTTGAGAGTTTGTAGCTAAGTTGTTGGTCATGGGCTACTGATTTTCAGGATTGTGGGTTAGTGGTTAGAGTCGTGAATGTTAGCAGATATAGGCCCATGTGTCACAATTATACATATTTTCATTATAGCCCATTAAATTGGCCCATGTAACCCACATGTAGGTGTGCGTAGGGTTCAACCAAATTGGTTTCTCCCTGCTTCTTCCTCCACTTCAATATATTGAACTTTTTGATGTAGATTTGTAACATATTAGAAACCTACTAAGATTAGTAAACTGAAGAGTTCTAACTCTTCCATGGATTAGTCCCGACATTCCAGTGATACCACGTAAACTCGGATTTTTCATCTATTAGGTTATTTATTCAGTTCCATATTGATTAACATAGTATGAGAGCCTTCATCAATGTAGTTTGAATGGCCTATGCTCAGCTCAACGAATTATGTCATATGGGAATGTTAGTTCTGAGTGTTTCTTGAAGGCAGAGGTCTTCTTGGTATTCTTGATGGCACCACTCCTAAACTAGAAAGCACGACGTTAGCTCAGATCATTGCATCATGGAATGAAAACAATACTAAGGTTTGCTCATTGTTAATAGGTTTCGTTGATTCTTCAACCTGCCTGAGTCTCTGTCTCTTTCTGACTACAAACCATATGTGGTGGCATCTAGCCTCCACCTACTCGACCGTATGTGCACAACGTGCCAGTTTGAGGTTCAGACATCATTGGCATGACTGGAGCAGGGTAATCAGTCTGACACTTCTTATTTCAATATTGCTCAAAAACTCTAGACCGAGCAAGATCTGCTAATTGTTTCTCTTCTGCAAAAGGTTGTTATTTCCGAAGACACGAATCAAGAAAGACAACAAATGCGGCTCTTGCAATTTCTAATAAGGCTACGGTAGATGGTATGAGAAGAAACTCATCCCCGTACACAATCACAATTTGATCTTCATCCCAACAAAGGCGAGGTCATCCTTGCTGCATCTGGTGGCGATCAATCACCGACAATAGACCTCAGTTCTAGAGGTGGGTCCCAACCAGCGAGATTGAGTGCCACTTCTGCCGGAAATGGGTCATTTGAAGAAACATTATCGCTGCTAGAACTGAAGCAAAATTCACCGACGATTGAGGAACAAAGCAAAATTCATCGGGACAAGGAACGACATCTGGACCTGTAACGGTTGGTCTTCTTCGACGAACCATTGGGGGAATCCGCCCTATTTTGTTCATGCTGCTGGAGACCGCCCATAAGAGAATTTGGGGCGCTCGGCTCATTCACACCTGAAGGTCTCCCAACCTATGCATTTCTCAAATCCCAATACAAGAAAATGCATAAGCCCCTTTACCATATGCAAACAATGGTGCTAGTTTTTCCTAACTTAGTCTATGTTGGTCAACGCACAGAAAAAGGATGTTTTGTTTTGTTTACACCATCTGGGTGTTCCATACAGGATTTGAAGACGGGACGGCAGCATATCGAAAAGGAGAATAAGCAGGGATTATTTTTCACTTGGAGGAGCTTCATCAACCTCCAGCATCATCGATTGTCAGTACTCACTCTGTTAGGAGTGTCACTAGTCCCTTTCAGTCACCTTGTCTTTGTACTAGTCCTCTGTCAGCCGATTTTTCTCGTCAGTCAGATAATATTTGCCATTGAAGGTTAGGACATCCTTATTCTGATAGTCTTGAAAAAATGTTCAAACTAACTTTACTTGGTAAAAATAATATTGGCATTTCGACAAAACATTCATGTACTAGTTGTGTTGAATTCAAAACTATTAGCACCTCTTTTCCTTTTAGTACTACTATTATAATTGATCCTTTACACATTATTCATACGCATCTTTGGGGTCCTACACATGCTATTTCCTGATGTGGATATCATTATTTTTCCTTTTTTCTTTATTATGCCACTTGATTCACTTGGATTTATTTTCTTCCATTAAAATCTGAAGTTCTAACTTCTATGAGTCAGATTCCTTTCCCTCCATCTTTCCATCTAGATCTCCATCCTTACCAATTTTTATGACACTGACTGTGATGCTCATGCTCGTCCGCCCCGCGATGACCCGACTCTAGCCTCACCACATGGTTCGTCGCCTACCACTTCAACTTCTTCTCATGGTTCTACAACTTCTCTTGCCTCCCCGGTTCCGGTTGGATCGGGAATTTGGTTGATGCTCCTTTTCTTTTTCATATGCATTGCTCCACTCATGGTATCCCTCCTCGGTTTCATGATTATGTGGCTCATGGTGTTGATTTTATCTGGTTCTGACTCGTTATAAACAAGCCAAAAGGAATCCTTTGTGCTAGCAAGCTATGCACCGGCTCTACATGCTAACAATACATTGACCTTAGTCCCTCGCCCTTCTGCGTCCACTTCAGTTATTGGTAGTCGTTGGGTCTACACTATGAATATGAATCACGATGGTACTATAGATCATTAAAAAACTAGTCTTGTTGCACATGGGTTTACTCAGGAACTCGAGGTGGATTATACAAAGACATTTGCTCTAGTGGCTAAAATATCCTTTGTTTTTACCTTGCTGCCTATCGTCGCTCGTCAGAACTGGACGTTATTTCAGCTGGATGTCAAGAATTCCTTCCTCCACAAAGAATTGGAGGAAGTCATCTATATGGAACAACCACCTGGTTATACTCTTGGTACTTCATATCATGTCTATTGTCTTCATCGGTCTCTTTACGTTCTTAAGCATACTCCTCGGGCATGGTTCGAGAAGTTTCACTCTACCATCTCTGTCTTTGGGTTCTCTTAGAGTCTGCACGACCCATCACTTTTTACTAAGAACATGTCTGTTGGTATTGTTGTCCTGCTTCTTTATGTTGATGATATGGTTATTACTGGTACTGATCTTCATGGCATTTGCACTATTAAAGAGGGTCTTCAACCTTCTTACAGTCTCAAGGATCTCGACGATCTATCCTACTTTCTTGGCCTAGAAGTTACCTGGAATCCTCATGGGCTCCTTCTTAGCCAACGGAAGTACATCTCTAGCCTTCTTAGTGATCATCGTTTTGAAGACTGCCAACCGATATCTACTCCTTTGGAACTCAACATTAAATTGGGTTGAATCTCGGGTGATCCTTTACTCATGGTACAGTCTATTGTAGTATAGTGGGCAGTCGCATATACTTGTTTACCATGTGCCCTGATATCTCTTACGCGATCCAGTTGGTCAGTAAGTTCACGACAACTCCTCGCACTTCTCATCTTGATGTTGTTTATCGGATCCTTCGGTACTTACAGGGGACACGTGATGTCAATTATTTCTTCCCTTCTTCTGGTATACTCTTGCGTTAAATGCTTATTCTTATTCAGAATTCGTAGAGTGTCTGGACACCCATCGTTCCACCTCTGTCTGATGTGTTCAGCTTGGTGATGCATTTATCTTCTGACATGGTAAGAAATAGGACAAGGTATATAAGTCTTCCACCGAGACCAAGTATTGCTCTATATCTATGTCTGTGACAAGTGGTATCCAAGCCTGGTTAGGCTGAAGAGCCTAGTTCCTCTCTCAGTACGGCATAGGTCGAGTATGGGTCGACCCTATACCCGAATGAGAGGTGGTCCTGGGTGTGCATATCAGGCGGTCCAGACGCAGATACACATGTGTAGTGCCGCTGTGGGGGACCTCGACAGGCTGAAGATGCAGCGTCCGAGAATGTTGTTCAACCGAGGAACTAACACTAGCGAGAGTGTAGGGTGAAGGTCGATTGAGGTACAAACGCTGGGAGTAGCGTAGGGTGAAGGCCGACTGAGGTACTAGCGCAGCAGAAGCGAAGAGTGAAGTGTCTAGTATTTCCTTCCTTGCTCTGTATTTAGAACATGTAGTTTCGGATTGAAGTGAATGGTGGAAATTTGAACTCATGTATTGTGAACATACAGTAGCCATGTTTCGGAATGAAGTTAATGGTAGAAGCAAGCTGATCATTCAGAAAATACAGTGGAGCTGTTCTTCTGTTACATAGACTCACACAAAGCTTACAGTACAAGCATTAACATAGACTCACACAAAGCATTTAACATGAGTAGCTACTTCTAAACCAACTCTAAACACCAACAAAAACCAATCACAAACCATTGGTTTAGCTACAGACCAGCCAGCTAACATACCAAATAACACAGAAGAAGCTAATAGCGATACAAAAAGTAGTAATCCTACTCTGCAGTGCACACACAGTATGTTGCATTTTCTGCAATTCAACACAATTACGAGTACTGATATCTGCAAACTTGGCCAACTCTTTAGCCATATATAACTTTTGTTTCTTCGTCTTATTGTCCTTCTCTTCAGTTTGTTCAATTTGACCTTCAAATCGTGAAGATAAGTTCTCCATCTCTACTTCCATCTCAACAAATCTTTACTTCAACTGTTCATTCTCCTCTATCAAACCATCTATATCGCTTGCCAATGTCCGCTGACCAACCCACTTGAAGTACTTACAATTCTTTTTGGTATCCTACATGACCAGAATTCAAATGAATCTTTAATACCGGGATTTCGACAACAAGAATGCAAGAACAGATCGAAAATCATCATACCTGCCAATATGGACAGGAATAGAAAAATCTCCCCGGATTATCTGCTGTCCTAGACCTTTGCACAATGCACGGAACATTGTGGTTGCATCTCTCCACATGTCTGTTGGTAGAACTTGCAGCCCCTGAACTTGCAATTTTGGATTTACCTCCCTTCTTAAAATATGACATGTTTCCTTCCTCACCTGTCGGGTATGGTGAGAACAATAGGTAAATAGCTCAATTGGGGAGGGGAGGCGACGAAGAAAGATTGCGAAGGATGGCGACGACGAAGGGCGACGAGGTCTGGGCGGCGACGAAGAAAGATTGCGAAGGATGGCGGCGGCGAAGAAAGATTGTGATGGCGACGACGAAGGGCGACGAGGTCTAGGCGGCGACGAGGGTGTCCCGTGATGGAAAGAAGCCGACCAACAGCGGCGGCGCTCGCGCTCGGTGGAGGTGGGGGACGGCCAATGATGGCGGCGCTCGCGCTGGGTGGAGGAGGGTAGACTGGCGCTCGCGATGGGTGTGTGGAGACGGAAGCAAATAGAAATTGGGGGAAAAGATAAGGAACGGTCGGGTTTTGTTTTTTTTTTATTTAGTTAATGACGTGGCCCTCCGAGTCAGCAAATGTTGCTGACTCACTTACGGGGAAATTAGTTCACCGTCATTTCTGGCGGTAAAAAAGTAACACGGGCCAAATACGTCCGTAAATTTGAAAATTTGGCCAAAAGTGTAATATTCGAAAATTGGGGCCAAAATCGTCACTAACGCCAAACTTTGGGCCAAAATGGGGTATTAAGTAGGGGTGGAAGTTTGGGTTGGGGTTGTGGATAATCCGCAAACCGCACCAACCCGCACCTATTGTGGGTAACCATACCCACAAGTTGTGGGTAGTGGGTTGGGTGTGGGTAGTAAAATAACGATTTTTGTGGTTAGTGGTTATCCACTACCCAACGCGGTTAACCCACAAAATTCACAATAACCACACTAATTATATTTATTTAGTGAATTAAATTTATAATATAATAGTATGTGAAAAGTGAGAGGATAAAAATTAAAGTAGCCACCAAATAAAAAAGACACACCTAATAAGTTTTATGTCAAAAAAATTTAGTTTATAAAACACTATAATCGATAGAGTGAAGAATAATCAATTCATTAAAAGTCAACACTTTTTGTAACTTTTATCAATATGTTTTTGCTTTTGTGTGAAAAAATACAAGATCATATTTATTGTCATATTTCACCTCTAGTCGGGGAAATATGAAATCACAGCTCTCTTACACAAAAGTAAAATACCAAACTCAAAAAGAAAAAATCTCCACGTTGAGTAAGATCGATGTACAAAATTGTATCTCCACGAACAACACAAGTGTATACCACTATAGTCTAATTACGAACAACAAATACGTTGGTGGCGACTAGAACTCTTTACTTGCAAAATATGGATTTTTGCGGGTAACCACACCTAATATTAAGCCATAGCTATTCTATGAGTCTTTTACTTATGTTATCTTACAAGGGGGAGCGGATCGTGTCAGTAACTGATGGGTCAGTAACCCATCAGTAACCCATTCTCTGATCTCCACGTGTCAGTCCACTTTTTTATTTAAATTAAATGCGGAAGGGCAGTAAGGTAAAATGTACGTATCCCCTATTTATTGCTGACGTGCTGATGCGCTGACTTTTGACCGACCACATCAGGACCTCCTTCTCTCTCATCGAAAAACCTTTAATTTTCCTTCTCTTAATCTTTATCGGACGATTTCTCACTCGTTTTAAGTTGAAATTTAATTTTTTTGCACAGTTAGATCAGATTAATTATGCTCTTCAAAATGATATCCACTTTGATATTTTTTTGACACAAATTTTTTCCAGTTATTACCAGTCTATACCATATGGTATAGTGTGGTAATATCAATATATATTTCGTTACCACCCAATACCATATGGTATAGTGTGGTAATATCAATATATATTTCGTTACCACCCAATACCATATGGTATAGTGTGGTAATATCAATATATATTTCGTCACCACACAATACCATATGGTATAGTATGGTAATATCACACAATACCATATGGTATAGAGTGGTAATATCAATATATATTTCGTTACCACGCAATACCATACATTACCATAGGGTATAGTGTGGTAATATCAATATATATTTCGTTACCACCCAATACCATATGGTATAGAGTCATAATATCAATATATATTATCTAAAAGGAAAAAAAAACAGAAGGAGGGAGAGGGAAAAAAAACTCTTCTTCTATTTCGTCTCATTTCCTCCGCAATCAAGAACACCAAACGCCAAAAAAGGGAGAAAGACCGAAATTGAGGCCAACGAGTTGATGAAGAGACAAAAAACGCAATGAAAGAGGGTGGCTGCAAATTTTCTTCGTCGATTACTGGAGAGAAAAAAACGAAAAAAGAAGAGAAGGAAGCAGATCTAGATATGGAGAAAGAGATTGGAGAGGAAAAAAAAGGAAAAGAGAAAGAGAAATGATAGACTGAGAGAGAAAAAGGAAGGGAGAAAGAGAAAAGAGAGTTGCAGAGAAATGATTCTCTCTCCTCCTTTGAAAAAGCAGCCATTAAAAGTGGTCTCCTTTTTTAGAAAAAGCGGCCATTAAACTTGGAATAAAAAAACAAATCATAAACGGACAAAAATGCCCTTCTGGACCCCGCATTCAGCCCAGCCGCATGATTGATTCACCCCTAGATCTACGGTCCTAAGGTGGTTACTCACTGGTGAGTAACAAAGGGTTACTCACCCTATCTCAAGCCCTTACAAGCAATGTAGTCAAAATCCCGATTTTAATCTTAAAATCTTACGATTTTACGATCTTACCTATGGGTTCCGATCTTGATTTTACTGTGAAATCTTTGAACCTTAAAATCCCATAAAATCCCGATTTAAAACTCTAAAATCCATAAAATCTACGATTTCTACGATTTTGTACGATTTCAAGGTTCATATTAATAGGATCAAAATTAGGCCGGTCAAGTTGGGTTATGCCCATGAACCGAGTCAAATTTACTTTCCCCAACCCAACATAATGAACAACACAACCCCAACCTGATAGTTAACCCTCAATTTATTTTCATTCTCTTCCTCGTATCTTTCCTCTTTCGCACGTCGGCGCCCAACTCCTTCCATCAACGATATCTTCCACCCTCCCAATTAGCTTGTAGTTTGTTCCCACCACCCTCACAATAATCCAAATCTCCATTACATTGCAAGCTTTTGTTCATCTCCCAATCCTTCAGCACCACTAACCCAACCTTTTATCAATTAAGAAGGGAATGAATCAATCAATGAGTTATCTTTTCCAGATGATGGTAATCAAGGAAATATGGTTAATGGTGAAAGTACTTCAAGTGTTCATAAGAGTAATGATATTAGTCCTTAAACAAATAAAAACGATGAGATTGAGGGTGAGGGTGAGGATGATGACGATGATGTGTAAGTGATGTTAATGTTGATCCTAACGATCTTATGTGATTTTCTACTCTTAACAATTGATTAACAATGATATCTATAATGTTTCAGGTTTCTTATTTGTGTGTTTCTATTATGTACAAGAAAAATATATGGATTAGTTGTGTTTGTTTAGCAAACAAACTTATCTTGGGAAGTAATTATACTTTATGTGGTTGATTGTTATTCAAGATATGCATTTTTTATTACTATCTAGTGTTTTAAGTATTTATTTTAATATGAACCTTAAAATCTTACGATTTTACGATTTTAATCTACGATTTCGATTCTACCTCAGTTTTCGATTTTACTTAAAATCTAGATTTTGACTGCATTGCTTACAAGGTATTGGTTCTTTTAACAGTTTTTTAATAGCCCAATAGAGCACTTCTACTATGCTATATAGTATTGGTGCTTTAATGTACAACTTAAAGTTGTACCATAACATTAAATGTATAAGTTTAGGTTGTACCATAAAGCAATTTGTACAATTATGTTCTGGTACAACTTTACAACTTGAAGTTGTACCATCACATAAAAGTACAAGTTCAAGTTGTACCATAAAAGAATTTGTACAAAAAGTATAGGTACAATCTGAAGTTGTACCATAATGTAAATGTACAATTTTAAGTTGTACCATAAAGGCAAAATCTTATAGCACCAATACTATATAGCATTGTAAAATTTCTCTAGCCCAATACCAATTGAACCATTACAATACGAGTCGTTTAAATTACAGGGTAATGCTCCGGCTTGGTCATACGAGAACATTGGTTTTTTCTCTTTAGTTAATCGTTCTCCCATCAATCGCATTATTTTCTTCTTCGTCGTCGTCACAACTTCTAAACCAGAAGCTCTCTGTGTCTTCCTTCTTCCTTGTGCGGTCAATCAAAAACGAAATCATTCATTCACAATCTTCCCAGCGACCAAAACCAATTCTTAGGGTCCTTCCCCGCCAGCCGTGTAAAAGAGATGCGGTATCTCGGGGAAGAAGTCCCTGGCACTGCTTCTCAATTATCAATCTCGGTTCTTCCCCAAAACCCTAATTCAACTCTCACCCATGGCGAGGTTTTCAACACCGGCGCTCCAGGGTTGTTCAATTGGCTGTTCGAGTGCCACGGATTTTTGCACAACGTCACTCTGATTCTAGCTTCCTTAGGTTTCATGCTCTACCTCGCATTCCAGGCCAGGAAGAGCTTCACCAAGCTCTCGAATGGGAGATCACATATAATGGTTGCTTACTACGGTAGTCTCTGGCTCGTCAGCTCGCTCAACCTCTGTTGGTCCCTCTTACAGGTTTTGTTTGCATCCGTTGTCTAGTTAAGTTCGAAACTTTCCTTCTTTGGGCTTGTTAGCTAGGATTAGAAAGCTTATGGATAGCAGGTTTGAGCTTACTTTGAGTACAGTGGTCTTAGGTGATAATTGGTGCAGGTGGATCTCAAACTGTTAACGAAATGGGGAAATTGATGGCTGGTGAAAACTTAGAATGATCCCACAGTTCATAGTATTTGTCTCTGTTCACAGGACTCAGCTTTGTATCTTTTTATTGCTTGGTTTTTTCAGGCATTGGAATGCACTCCTGGAAAAGAACAAACATGGAATGTGCTATCTCTGTTTACAACATCTGGAATGCTTTTTTTGGAAGTTAGCTTAATTGCCTTCTTACTCGAAGGCAATTACGTGAGTGGGTTGGACGCAATGACAAAGACCTTCGCTGTCTCTGCAATTGTAGTTGGGTTAGACATACTTCTCAAGGTAGGTATCTGTATTGGTTCAACCGAGCATTCAAAGTCCTTTTTACTCTGCTTATCAACAAGAAGATTGTTTTGTTTCAGGCACTTTACTTGTTTGGGTTCGGGATTCCCTTGTTTATCGACATTGGCGAGGACTCTAATCGTATGAAGTGGGGCCTGTGGGCTGTCCATCGGCTAGTTCTTACTGCAGTTTACGGCTTCATCCTTTTCATGTATCATTCCAAGTGGAGGGAAAGGTTGCCTGGTAAGTTCATGTCATGCATATTGAATAAGCAGAGTGGAAAAAGACTGAAAGATTGCTCGGTGTTCTTTATCACGAAGTTAACTAAAAAATTCCTTTCTTGCAGCAAGACCTGCATTCTACAAATACATCGTGATAATGTTTGCCGTGAACACTCTGGCACTCTTCGCCTGTGGGATTAGTGGAAGCGGATCTGGTTTCGGTTACTGGTAATTATTCTGTCACGGATCCCCTCAAGAACTCTTTAACTTACTCTTCTTACTGTCATTTGATCCCCCTCTTATAATTTCTTATCAACGCACATGCAGGCTGTATAGCACCACCATAGTCTCATACCATGCCTTCTACCTCCCTCTGATATATATAACCTTTCTGGCAGACTTTTTCCAGGTTACTTCCCTGGCCTTTGGTTCTCTTGTTTCCATTCGGCATCTAGATACAACAGTTTGCATAATCCGTCTTTGTTCAATATTTTGCATGGCTTTCTGCAGGAGGAAGATTTGCATCTGGAGAATGTGTACTACTCAGAAATGAAAGATGCCGGCTTCTTCGATGCTGATTGGGAATAAATTTATGTGTAATGAAGAGCTTCTGATCAAAACTCCCGCAACCATACTGTACATAATTAACTTCCTTTTAACTACGTAGGGTAAGAAGAACCGTAAGGTCCACATAACTTGAAAGCACGTTTCATTTCATTTATGCTTTCACATATAAAATGTAGCCTTCTTCCCACCATCAGGCTCTTTCTAGCTTCTGTGCATCCAAAAAATGCCCCAACTTTGGATACTTTGTCTGAGGATGAGCTTGTAGAAATCTTTGGATATGCTAGTTAACAAGCAACCGCATTTTCTTTTTTACATTTAGATGCCATGAAAATTTCGCACTAAAACAGTGTTCTATTACATGAGAGGAAGAAAGAGGTGAAAAGAACACACAAGCCAAAGAGCACATTTCTTCCATCTTACAGAGATAACAAGCATGAAACTGCACTAGAGAGAAATAGGAGGATCATTCATTCATTTCTTCTTTCTTAAGCTTTTTCAAGCGCACTTCTTCCGAACCAGTTCCTCGATGAGATCGGCTGCATCCTGAACTGTCGCTATCGACTGCGCGCTGTCCTCCTCGACGCTGATATCGAATTCCTCTTCTAGGCCCATTACAATTTCAACCTGATTGAAAGGCAGCAAACCAATGGGGTCGTCATCGCATGCAACGCAAAATAGGGAAGAGTTACATAACAACAGGGATGGAGACCAGAAAAAAATTCTGATTACTGTGTCGAGAGAATCGGCACCGAGTGCAGCGAACTTGGAGTCGCCGGTCACCAGAGTCTCCGCAGGCAGTGCAAGCTGTTTCTTCACGACCTTGGCAACCTTCTCCACCGTCTCTGGCTTCGCCTGCTTAAAACACAGTCACTTGAGCAGGAATATCACACCTTATCTCTCGAACAAATGCTATCAAAAAATTCAAGGAGAGGACTCACGACGCAGGAGATCCGGAGGCGAGCAGGCGCCAGAGCAGGGCGGCGGAAGCTGAATGACTGAGGAGCTCCCAATTTTACCCGTGGAGTTGGGCGAGGCTTGAGGGGGATGAATGATGAAGCAGAAGCAGCCGCCATTGTCGAGTGGGAGAGAAGATTTAGGAGGAAGAAAAGAAAGAGCGTGAATGACTGGAGAGAGCGACGGATGGAAGGGCATTAATTAAGATGAATGAATATATAGGAAAAACAGGTTTGTAATGCAAAGCAAAGTAGTTAACGGTTAGGTGGTGGCCGTTTCGTTTCGTTTCGTCTCGTCGTGGTAGGGGCGAGCGCGAGGAGTTTCCTGCGTTTAAGGTTTTCTCATTATTATCTCCGTTTGATTAATTCGGTGCTAGGCATTTTGGATCCTCCTAATCTAATTCATGTGACTTCCTTTTTCAGGTGAATTGATGCGGGCATATGGTATGACAAAGGCTAACATTGATTGAACTTCAATGCTAAAATCATTATGGAAACTTTTGATATCACACTGGATTACTTAGTGTTGATCAATACGGAACTGAATAAATAAACTGACAAATGAACAATCCGAGTTTACGTGGTATCCCGGGAATGCAAGGACTAATCCACGGAAGGGTTAGAACTCTTCAGGCTACTAACGTTTTTAGGTTTCCGAGTTGGAGGAACTAGCAGGGAGAGTCCAATTTGGATGAAACCTACACACACCTACCTGGGGATTACATAGGCAGTGGCGGAATCGTAAATTTGAGCGGAGGGGGCTAAAATTATACACGGGAGAATTCGAACAAGCGAGATGGAGGGAACTATAGCCTCTCCTACCATTAACACAGCTCTGCAACTGTAATGGGCTATATATGTACAATTGTGCATATATACAATTGTTTAGTTAAATGACTATAATGAAAGTATGTACAATTGTGCATGGCGTATATATGCTCACAGTCTCTCCCAGTTGGTGCGGATCACAGAGCATCAATTCCCTAGACAAATATCAATGTCGGTTAGAGGACAATGCCTTAGTAAGAAGATCGACAATCTAGTTATCTGTACGAATGTAATCTTCCGAAATAGTACCATCATGGATAAGATTCCGGACATAATATCTCAATATGCTTCAAACGATCATGGACAATATAGTTGATTGTAATACGAATAGCATTGTTAACAAAGAGCTTCATCGGTACAACAAGAGTGATATCCAAATCAGTGAGGAGACGAAGCAACCAAACCAATTTGGAGACATCATCCACATACAATACCATCCTCTGATGGACATGCTACGGTCACATCTCTCGCGCTAGCCTGCTGTGTCCCGCACACATACCGCTTCGCCCCTCGACATCAACCTTCACTCTTCACTCTTGCTAAGTTAGTAACTCAGTCGACCTTCACCCTACGCTACTCCCAGCGTTTGTACCTCAATCGACCTTCACCCTACGCTCTCGCTAGCGTTAGTTCCTCGTTTGAACGACATTCTCGGCCGCTGCATCTTCAGCCTGTCGAGGTCCCCCACAACGGCGCAACACATGTTTATCTATGACCGGACCGCCGCATATGCACACCCAGGACCTCCCATTCTGGCATAGGGTCGGCCCATACTCGACCTATGTAGTATAGAGAGAGGAACTAGGCTCTTCAGCCTAACCGGGCATTTGATACGACCCAAAATGTCATGACCATGTTGATTGTCTGAAGAACGCTGGCATCTGGTTGTCTTGCCACAAGAGGGGTAAAGGGGGCGACATTAGCGATAAGGCGTTGTCTGCCTGTGCATCATTTCTGGCCGAGTCAAGATGTGGCTATGAAGGGGATCGTTGCAAGAGAAGTCACAACTGGTCGGAGGCTATTGCCGTCTCCCTGATGAGCCCAAGGCAGGGCGAAACCACTTCGCATGCATATGCGGAGAGGCTGGTCTTGAGGAATGAGTGCACTTCAAGATGTCGCACGAACTTCAGAAGTCTATGTCCGTGACGCGTCTCTCGCGCTAGCCTACTCTGCCTCGCGCACATACCGCTTCGTCCCTCGACATCAACCTTCACTCTTTGCTTCTGCTGTGCTAGTCCCTCAGTCGACCTTCACCCTACGCTACTCCCAGCGTTTGTACCTCAATCGACCTTCACCCTACGCTCTCGCTAGCGTTAGTTACTCGGTTGAACAGCATTCTTTGCCGCTGCATCTTCAGCCTGTCGAGGTCCCCACAAAGGCGCAACACATGTGTAACTGCCTCTGAACCGCCTGATATGCACACCCAAGACCACCTCTCATTCGGGCATAGGGTCGTCCCATACTCGACCTATGCCGTACTGAGAGAGGAACTAGGCTCTTCAGCCTAACCAAGCTCTGATACCACTTGTCACGGACATAGACTTCCAAACTCCATGCGGTGTCTTGAGGTGCACTCATTCCTCAAGACCAGCTTCTCCGCATACGCAAGCCAACTGGTTTTGCCCTGCCTTGGGCTCATCAGGGAGACGACAATAGCCTCCGACCAGTTGTGCCTTCTCTTGCAACGATCCCCTTCATAGCCACATCCTGACTTGGCTAGAAACGATGCACAGGCAGACAACACCATATCGCTAATGTCGCCCCCTTTACCCCTCTTGTGGCAAGACAACCAAATGGCAGCGTTCTTCAGACGATCAACACAGTCACGAAATATTGGGTCGTCACATTCTCCACCACTCATAATGCAAGTCCTCGTGCTGGTGAAGAATGCTTCTCTCCATAGCATGTATTGCAATACTCAAACCGATTGTGGGCGTCCGCATATGATACCATCCTCTAATGGACAGTCTCCGGTCGCGTCTCTTGCGCTAGCCTGCTGTGCCCCACGCACATATTGTTTCGCCCCTCAACATCAACCCTATATTTAGTTCAAATTCCCACATACATGGCTACAACCTACTGCATGTTCAAATTACAAAAGAAGGGAATTGACATTGATGCTTCAAACACAGACTACTGTGTTCCGGGTTGAGAGGCTGGAGGCGGTGTGCTATTCATTGGCGGCTGATTTGGTCCAGTTGGTTGGCTCCTACGTTCTTCTTGTGGAACCCTTGTACTTAGCTGCAATAGTACATATGGTTAGAAACATTTAACGCAAGAGAATAAACAGAAAATACAATGTGATGGTCGAATTCTACTCGAGAAGACATGTTCCCAGTATGAGGATCAATGTAGGTGCCGATTCCTTTCATAGACCTCCTCACCTCCCGCTCCATGACTTGTCGGCTACAATTTCCCATGCTTTCAATCTGTAATTCACTCTAATTAGTAATTAGACACTAAGCTGAAATATACAACGCACAGCTACATCTGATGTTTTTAACATTATACCTGAACTCCAACCCTCAACGGACAAGTTCTTGAATTATGGTTGTCTGCCCTACACCTAGAATAGTGAAACTTTCTTTTACTCGGCTCCTGAAAAATAAGAAAACTAGGAAATTAGATTAACTTGCTAAATCATGTCAATCATTAACATAATATGAAATTGACGTACTCTATTCTCAGTAGGTTGTTGTGGTACTGCAGGTCTCTTTTTTTGGGGCTCGCTTAGGCTTTTGTTGACTTGGAGGAGGTGGTTGTGGTATTTCTAGGTTGGTACAGCTCCTCCTATTATGGCCTTCTACCCCACATCGAGTACAATGAACCCGGTTGTTGTGCCTAGTAGCTATCTCTCCACTAGAACTTTTAGCACGCCTCGTTAGCAACTCCGCTGCCTCTTTTCTTCTGTTTTCCGTGTCACCTCCACATTGTATTTCTGCTTTATCTCAGCCGCCATGAGATTCACATCCCAATTTTGCTCCACTCTAAACCGATCTAGAAATTGAGTAGCTATCCACTTTGAAGTAGCACCTCGAATGCGAAAAGTACGCGGACAGTCATGAGGAGTCCCAACACCTTTCACCATAAAAGTCACCCTCTTCCCATACCAACTTGCATACACCCTCCAGCCACACTTTTGGGCACACACAACTTCCTTTCTCTTCTCACTGCTGCGCACCCATCTAATATCAGCTCCAATCTCGATTGAATGCTTTGTAATAGCTTCTTGAAACTGCTTGGGACTAGCAAACCTCATATGTGTGGTAATTGAAAGTGTTTTATGATCACAATTTGGATCATAAATCGACACTTGTCGATCATAGACACCTCTTCTTCTTCATCCAAATTTCCCCTCACATGATTTGAGTCCTCAGAACCCCTATAGATAGAAGCTTCACTCCCTTCAACATCAACATCATCCATGTTATCTGTTCGCTGTCCCTCCCCTGCATTTTCTTACTCGTTCACAGTAGGTTGTACCTCTGGCTGCTCCTACTCTGGCTCTCCATCCTCCTGCTGCACACTCGGGTATACCTCATTTTCATCTACAAATAATAGGACGACCTCTTCCCCCGATCCAATCGCCTCAAACATGCATTTCTGTCTCATGCGACGAAAACGGGCCCTAATCTCATGATATTCTTCATCTAAAGTCTGAGCTTCATAATCATCTAACCGGATGAACTCTGCAACGCCAGAGTTGTCGCCTTCCTCGTCTGCAACATCTTCACTATTCCCACAGTTGTCCCCCATTTCACCGAGAAATTTGGTTGCTTCAAAAAACACCACCACCTCCCCTAGCCCGGCATCTCCAAGTAACCCATTCATCACATCAGAATCATTGGAAATCTCGAGCAAACCATCCTCCATGCTCTGTCCCGGAGTCAAATACCACATCTTCTCAACCTACAAGTAATAGAAATCCTGAATCAAAATACTCACAAGCTCAAAGTACGACATAACATCAACTGCCACATCAACCCGGTCTTCAACACCACCAACATACTTTGGAACCGCTTCTGATGTATCCAGCATACCCCCATGACGAAGCACAAGTAGAATGCTCATTCTGTACAATATGAACATATTATGTTATATATTAGTGGACGAATTGTTTATGGTCTCTTTATGGTTAACAAAGCATAAACAAGACAAACACATACAAACAGCCAATTTTAAACTACTTTCACGTGTTTCATATTCACTAACCCAAAAAGAGCACAAAAGGCAATTGTTTATTGAGTGCGGCGACTTTCCCATAATCGAAAACCTTAAACAATAGAAAACGACAGCAAGATCGTTACCTGTATAGATGAAAAATCGATCTTCGTGGCTGTGGTCCCGACCTCAACTTGTCCCACAAAAAGAAGACGACAAACAGTAGCTTTTCTCTCCAAGAGAAGGCAGGACAGGGAAAAACACTTGGGTGAAGGGGGGGAGACGAATCGCCGACTGCTAAAGGAATAGTCAGGGATCGCGTCATCGACTGGAGATTCACCGGCCGCGCGATCGCTGTTGTTTGCTTCTAGGTTGGAGTTCGTCGATCAGCGGGGGAAGGCAGATTCGTCAAAAACAGAAAGGAAAAGATAGGGAAGGACAGGGAAAGAAGGGGAAGGAGATGAATCGTCGCTACGCCGGCAGAGATTCACCGGGCGCGCGATCAATCGACGCTAATTCCTAGTCGGATTTCATCGATAGGGTGGGGTTGCATTGAACGATGAATAGAAAGAAGGGGAATGAAAGGGAAAGGTGGGGGAGGAAAGGGAACGGTCGGGTTTTGTTTTGTTTTTTTTTATTTAGTTAATGACGTGGCGCTCCAAATCAGCAAATGTTGCTGACTCACTTACGGAGAAATTAGTTTACCGTCATTTCTGACGGTAAAAACGTAACACGGGCCAAATACGTACGTAAATTTGAAAATTTGGCCAAAAGTGTAATATTCGAAAATTGGGGCCAAAATCGTCACTAACGCCAAACTTTGGGCCAAAATGGGGTATTAAGCCAATAGCTATTTAATAATTCAATAATTAAAATGAAATTTAGTTTGTAGGTACCATTTATTAATTTCACATTATGGTGCCATATATATATATGGGGAGTTCTACGGTTCCCCGGGTAAAATCCGGGGTACCGCATACCTTAAGTAAGAAAACGCTATTCAAAACTTGAATTTACTAATCTTTCGGACATGATACTATACTCTAACCCATAAAGATCAAAATCTAAGCCTTAATTCTCTAGATCTTATACCACAAGATCAATTTAATTAGAAACACTAATCGACAGTTATGATCCGTCCAAATATAGTCAAAAAAATCAATGCACCATCTAAGGGTTTATAGTTTTGATTTAGATAATTAGTAGAGTTCACTCATTAAGGGTTAGGGTATAGTATCATGCCCAAAAATCCTGCTAATTTGAGGTCTAAATAGGGTTTTCATACTCAAGATATGCGGTACCTCGGATTTCACCTGAGTTACCGTAGAAGGCACCTCTATATATATATATATATCCGCCGCCCTCTCCTGGTCTCCCAACCCCGTCAAATCTCATCAAAAGCTCCCTCCTTATCTTCTCTTTTTGGAATTCACAGAAAACTCCATCAATCAAACCTTCACAAGAGCAAAGCTTCCCCTACGCGCCAATCCATCTTATCAAATCCCCATCGCCGGAAGCTCTCGCCTTCCTCTTCCTCTCCTGGTCATCGGTGTTTTTCTTTCTTCCCATCGGTCATCTTCCTCATTGTGTGCGCAGTTATCTGACGGAGCAGATCAGTCCACTTGATGGATCGAACTTCGAAGCAAATAAACGGGTCTGAATCCCCTCAGTAACCAATATATCAGTAACCATCAGTAACCGCCCTATCAACCATCCATTCCATCCGCTTTTCAACCGTCAGATCAAGCAAAAGTAACTACACGGGGGGGGGGGGGGGGCAAAATAGTAATCTTCGATCTGACAATTTGAAAAGGAGACGTGACATTAAACCGTGCCCGCCTTCTTTCTCTCACCTTTCACGCGACAGTTCCACTTCCCTCTGCTCTCTAACTCTCCATTCTTCATCCAATCGCGCACCAAAAACTTCAGAAAACACAGAATCATTCAACGATTTTCGCAAAGATTTTCGAAGAATCATTCAAAGATTCGCTGTTCTCGCTTCTTCGTTGAAAAACGAAGGGTTTCCAACTTCAACGAGGCTCAAAAATCGTTTTCGCACAAAATATCAAGGTAAAACCTCACTTCTTTCTTCGAAATCCATCCATAGAACAATAGAAACAGTATTTCAGTCACTCTTCATGTGAAAATTGTAGTAAAACTCGCTACATTACCGAATCGTTAGCATGCGTTGCTGAACTGGTGTATAATCTATTGTGTTTTGCTTCGTTACCACATGGTATGGCATGGTAAGCTATGATTGCATGTTATAAAAAGGCAAGAAACCGTAACTCCTTCTGTGTTTTAGTTTGTTACCATATGGTAATGTGTAGTAAGCTATAGTTTCATGTTGTAAAATAGCAAAAAACCATAAGTTCTTCTGTGTTTTAGTTTGTTACCATATGGTAATGTGTGGTAACCTATGGTTTCATGTTGTAAAATAGCAAAAAACCATAAGTCCTTCTGTATTTTAGTTTGTTACCATATGGTAATGTGTGGTAAGCTATGGTTTCATGTTGTAAAATAGCAAAAAACCATAAGTCCTTCTGTGTTTTAGTTTGTTACCATATGGTAATGTGTGGTAAGCTATGGTTTCATGTTGTAAAATAGCAAAAAACCATAAGTCATTCTGTGTTTTAGTTCGTTACCATATGGTAATGTATGGTAAGCTATGGTTTCATGTTGTAAAATAGCAAAAAACCATAAGTCCTGTGTTTTAGTTTGTTACCATATGGTAATGTGTGGTAAGCTATGGTTTCATGTTGTAAAACAGCAAAAAACCATAAGTCCTTCTGTGTTTTAGTTTGTTACCATATGGTAATGTGTGGTAAGCTATGGTTTCATGTTGTAAAAATGGAGGAAAACATAAGTCCTGTTGTGTTTTACTTCGTTACCATATGGTAAGATGTTATAAGACATGGTTTCATGTAATTACCATATGGTAAAATGTGATAAATATATGGTTTGATTAGGTATGGTAGGAAACCATTATGGTACCATATGGTATATTATGGTAAAAAGCATACTAACAGACTATTACTAATTTCTACATTCAGGTACACTATGGTAAAACCAAGACAAAGTTTTCGCACAAGGTGCAGCCCAACAAGAGTATCTTCAATTGCAAGGTCAATAACAGATGAGCGGAAAACGCAACTTGAGATATTAGGCCTAGCAGGCTTAATATCAATCAGGCAGACAAAGATAAACAATCATTTTGCTCTGTTCGTAATGAACAAATACAATCCAATGAAAGAATCGTTCAAGCTACCTGACGGGACACGCATGAAAATATCACCAATTGACTTTCATAGAGTATATGGTCTGCCGATGGGGAATAGGGAAGTTGTACCTCCCATGATTTCTTGGGATGACGCAACAAATTATGCAATAGAAACCCTACTCGAAGTAGTGCAGACATTGAAGCAGCCCAACAGTCTTATTCCGGGCAGAGGTTTGGCTACACCTCCAGTAGCTCAATGTCAGTGGTGCGAGAGCTCCAATCACCTAGTGGAGGACTGCCAGGCTATGAGGGAGTCTACCACTCCCCAAGAGCAGTTGGACTTCATCGCCAATGCTCGGCGCCTCGACCCGTACAGCATCACATATAATGAGGGGTGGCGCCAGCATCCCAACTTCGTCTGGAGCAGCAACACCACTAAACCACCTGGTTTCCCAGCACCAGCAGGTGGTTTTCAGCAGAGGCAACCCTTCCAGGCTCGACAGGGGCCAGCCCCACAGCAACAGCCCTACCAGCCTATGCAGGGGCAACCATTCCAGCAGCCCCAGCGCCAGTTTGCCAAGCCAGCAGCAGCTCCGGCCCCAGATGACCGGATGACAAAGCTGGAAAATATTTTAGCTTCATTCATGACTAGCACTCAGGCAGCTATCACATCACTGGAGGCAGGTCAGAGGAACCAGGGTGTCATCTTGCAAGATCTGCAGCACTAGGTGGGTATCTTGGCCCGCCAAAACACTACCAGGGCACCGGGGACTCTGCCCGCCACCACTATCCCGAATCCTCGGGATCCTCACCAGCTTCAGCAGCTGGATGCCATTTTTACCAGGAGCGGTAAGACCATATCTGCTGATCCTGTCCCGTCCAGACAGGAGGAACCACTACCTGCTTCAGCACTTCCAGCCAACGATGCAGAAGTGCGGGTGGAGAAGGAAGCTCCTGCTCCCAAGCCACAACCAGTGGTTAAGGAGCATGTGCCCCAGCTTCCCTTCCCCACTCGCCTCCACAAAGACAAGCTGGAGACTGAGTTTGCCAAGTTTATGGCAATGTTGAAGCAGCTCAACATCAGCATACCGTTCGTGGAGGCACTGTCGAAGATGCCCAACTATGCCAAGTTCATGAAAGACCTCCTCACCGACAAGAAGAAACTTGGGGATCTTTCGACAGTGATGCTCAGTGAGGAGTGTTCTGCTATCCTGCAGAACAAGCTGCCCGAAAAGCGCAAGGACCCAGGGAGTTTTACTATCCCTCTTACTATTGGCAGCATGCATGTAGGCAAGTCCTTGGCGGACCTAGGCGCTAGCATAAATGTCATGCCATATAAGTTGTATAAAAAGCTAGACCTAGGTGAACTTAGCCCTACTAGGATGAGCATTCAGCTAGCTGATCGTTCCATTGTGCATCCTAGGGGAATCATAGAGGATCTGCTTGTTAGTGTTGGTGCATTCACATATCCTGTTGATTTTGTTATTCTTGATATACATGAGGATGTGGATGTACCTTTGATTCTGGGTAGACCATTTCTTGCCACCGCCAAGGAACTTATTGATGTGCATGATGGTAAACTGATCCTGCGTGCTGGGAATGAACAAGCTACTTTTTCTGTGACTGAATTTGACCACTGTGCTATGATTGCTGTCACGCATGTGCATGCTATGTCTGATCAGGTACACGATCCTGTCGTGTATCCTTCTGCACCTCTTCTTTTGCAGGACACTCCTATTATTCCTTCGCCGCCACTCCATCCAGCCTCACCTCCGAACAAAAAGCTCAAGGAGGAGTGGCGGCCGAAGCAGCAGGTTGCTAAGCCTGCACGGAAGAAGAGTGGAGACCACTATGAGCTGGCCCCACCTCCGGCACCACGACCACCCTGGCCGTCCGGGTACTCACTCGCCTGCATCTTGCCGGATGGCCAGGTCGAGCTGACTAATGATGGTGGTCGCATCCGTCGGGTGCATGGCCACAACCTGAAGCTGTACCTCAAGAGCGACGTGGATCCGCTCTTGAAGGCACCTGTTCCTGCACCGCCCTGAGTATCCACCATGGGCGTCCAGCTAAAAGACGGTAAAGAAGCGCTTGTGGGGAGGCAACCCCACCACGGTTTGACTTTCTTTCTTGTGTTTTGAGTCGGATTGTAAACCAGTTTGGTTTTGGTTTGTTTTCTTTTGTTTTGGATGATGTCTTATTGGGCTGACATTGGACCTAACATATTGTGTTTGAGCTCTTTGGTTTCCTCTAGCTGTGCTTGGCTTGATTGGTCCTCTCTCCAGTCCGCTTCACTCCGACTGGCCCGTCTCCAGTCTCCTGCAGTCCGTGCATACCGGTAACATCGTTCCCTTTTCCTTCCCTCTTCTCCATTGAGGGCAATGTCGATCTTAAGTGTGGGGGGATGTTTATCTTTAACTGCATTAGATCTGTTTGTGTGCTTGGAGCCTAGTCCACTGTCCAAATTTTTAAATTTGAGGGCTCCAAGTACGTGTTCCTTGCAATTGCCTGCTCAGTATGCTTTGAATTGACAGTCTTTATAGTAATATGCAACCTAGGGAGGTAGTGTAGCACTATGGAGGATGTTGATGCATTTAAGAAGTCTTGTTTCTTCTTCATATTGTGTTGGTTGATTGAGTGAATTAGTGATCTTAGGACCCTTGAATTGTGTGGTGTTGTGGATTCTCTACCTGTCATGGACTCTTGTATCATGTTTTGGGTTTAACAGGTGCTCGAAAATGTGCTTCAAAATAACGTCTCCCGTGCGAATAGGGCGAAAGTGTGTAAGGGGAGACGGGAATTCGTTCCCAATTTCCACCTACTACCTCCAGCCCCCTTACATGTCTTTCCCCCGCACGAGGCTCGAGACATCCGCTCCTGGCATGGCCGGTAAGAGCCGGTTGGGACCCTTGAAAAAAGAAAAAAGAAAAAATAACAGAAAACTAGCAAAACAGAAAGAAAAGGGGTTCCAACCATCTTCAAGAAGAAAATAGAGCACCTTGAAAAATGTGAGTCCATGATCCTTTGTTTTTGAGAATCTCTCCATCCACGATTCATTTGTCCTCTGTTCACTATTTGCCATGATGCCGACTCGATACTAGTGCTCTCGCCGAAGAAGCTATGAGATGACTTGTGCGTCGGTTGACCTCGTAAGCTGCTAAATGATCTAGGAAATCCTCTACCTACGATCTGGGTTGTTTGTTGCTATAGAGGTCTGGAGAGTTGCATTGGTTTGAGTTAGGTTTGCTTGGGGACAAGCAAACGGTTTAGTGTGGGGGAATTTGATAACGATGTAATTGCACGAATTTGCGCCCCTAGTTCTTATCCGTTTGAGGGGCATAGTCGTGTGTTTTTGGCCTATTTTATGCCGGGTTGTGCTATTTTGTCATGTTTCAGGTCCTAGGTGTAAAAGGGAAGGCTAAGCACGAGTTTCAGGGCATTCGGAAGTCATTTCGGTGAGCTGGAGCCAAAACACGGGCACACCTAAAACAGAACACGGCCGTGTTCTGTGACCGTGCTTTTACTGCCGAGAGCTAATTCGAGTTTGGACCACATTGGCCAAAACACGGGCAGGGCTGAGATAGAACACGGGCGTGCTTCACCAAAGCACGGCCGTGTCCTCCCAAAGCACGGGCGTGTTCTCCCTAAGCACGGGCGTGTTCTACCAAAACACGGGCATGTTCTCCCAAAGCACGGGCGTGTTCTCCCAAAGCACGGGCGTGTTTGCACCAACACAATGGCCGTGTAATTAACCCTAGCCAAAGCACGGGCGGGCTGAGGCAAAGCACGGCCGTGCCCTCGACCGTGCTTTGGCCACTGATGCCTTTTTAAGCAGATTTTCAGCCAAACAAAAGGGGATTCGAGTTTTTGAGAGGGAGAACGATTCCTAGAGAGAGAAAGCGACGAACAAGAGTCTCCAAGTGCCCTAGATTGATCTTCAACACCATTGGAGGCCAGTTTGAGCTTGGAGAAGTGCCGATCAACGTCCAGAAGCAGGAATCCATCCTTCACAGTATGAATTCCGCGTCTGATTCTGCTTTTGCTTCTTTCTCCATGGAGTAGTTCTCCCATTCATCTGGGTATGGAGAACCCTAGATTTGTATGTTATGCTTTGATTGTATGAACCCAAGTACTGATTCTATGATTTGATTATATTCGATTGAGGCTTGAATGATTGAATGACTGAATCCTGATCAAATTCCTGTTGTTTCTGCTTTGACCTAGAATGAGAATATCTGCCTAGGTTGATAGAGCATCCTTGATTGAAGATAGGGAGTTGGTGACTTTAGTCGAGGAGCCAACTCACTATTCTATACCGGATTTACTCCGGTAGTGGAGGTTTTGTTTGTTAAGCTCTCAATCTGTTTACTCCGGTGGAGGTTAGTCGCCCGCTAGAGACTCAGATTGAGAGGGTCTGAAGACCTTTAGTCGAGACTTCAGGCTGTTTAAGAACCTTCCGCAGTATAACTATCATAGAAACTGAACTTGGTAATTACAATCCGGCTTAACTGCAGTCTAGGGGGAACCATATCCGGGTGACATCTCTTAACCTGAATACAACTGTTTAGTTGCTTTGTTAGTTTGTTAGTTTAAACCTGCATTAAAGTTTCATTGCTAGATAACAAGAATTCACTGAGTAGTCATCAAATCTAGGACCCGGGTTGATAATTAAACCTAAACCCGCTATACTACGCTTTAGGAAGTGGTTCCACTTGGCCAATTCGTGGAGTGACAGTAGAAGTGAGTCACTTGGCCATTTCAACCTTGTTACTCATATATTTTACATATAAATGATAATCTTTGAAAAAACTAATACAACTATCTGCATAAAAAAGGTATGCTTCATGTACAAACTGGACGAAATGGCATTCTCAACCCAGCTTCGAACACCAACAGTAAGCTACTATGATGATCTCAATGTCGAAACAAACTTTGAGAACATTAAAAGCTACTACAATGGAAAAGAGTTGACCGAGATGTAAAAGGTTGCCAACATTAATGATGATAAGGCTGATGATGCAACTGATGAGGAAGAGGAGAATGAGCCAGTCTATCAGTCACCGAAAAGACAAAGAAACAAAACTCCAGACCAGTCATCATCACTGAACTTTGATTTGAAGAATATCAGAACAGTCAACCAAGTAAGTACAAATTATCTATATTACAGTTGTCCAAATACATGCTAACCGTAATTCCTTCTGTGTTTTAGTTGGTTACCATATGGTAAGGTGTGGTAAGCTATGGTTTCATATTATAAAAATGGAGGAAACCATAAGTCCTGTTGTGTTTTAATTTATTACCATATGGTACGGAGTGGTAAGCTATGATTTCATGTTATAAAAATCGAGGAAAACATAAGTCCTGTTGTGTTTTACTTCGTTACCATATGGTAAGGTGTGGTAAGCTATGATTTCATGTTATAAAAATGGAGGAAACCATAATTCTTGTTCTGTTTTACTTTGTTACCATGTGGTAAAATATGGTTTCATGTTATAAAAATGGAGAATAGTGATAATAATTGCCAATACCATGTATTACCACCATGGTAACTAACCATACACCATACACACATTACCACCATGGTATCTTACAAAACTCCCATTATGCAGGCTGAGAATGCAATCAAACTGCTTGAAGCATCAATGAAGGCAATGATGAAAGCAATCAAAGACCAGTACAACAGCCAAATTGAGAATCTGATCAAACACAAGGAGAATCTTGAGAAAGAAAGCTGCGATGAATATGTTCAGCCCACAGAAGGAGAAAAATCTCAGTGTGAAGATGATGAAGAAGAGAATGATGAAGAAATGGAGCCAGTTTGGATAAAACAATCAATGAAATATTCAAACAGGCAAAGATAGACCAGAACAAAGAGGAGAACGAGGAGCAAACACAAAAAGAAGATGATTCACAACCATCTATAGTCGATCTTGCTGCATCTACACCGAAGGAGCAAGATGATTCTACTCCAGGAGCTGTGAATAAGGAAAGCATCCAAGAAGGAGATCCACTGGGGAAAGTTGCAACAGAACCACCAGCTGTTCAAGAAGATCTGAATCAGGGAACACCACAACAAGAGAACACCCCGAAAGCAGTTCCAGAACAGACATCTGCAAAAGAAACAGAAGAAAAAGGAGCTACAAAAACAGCAGATCCAATGGATGTTGATAAGGAAACAACAGAAGAAGCGAATACAGGGCAAGCTGCACAAAAGACTACAGAAACTGACAGCGAGAAAACGGTGTCAGATGATGTTGTTCGAGAAGATACTCCAAAATTGACAACCAAAACTGCTGAGAAGCCTACAAGGGAAGATGACATTTCATCCTTCGATCTCAGCCCTCTCAAAGATCAAACACCAACAACACCAACAAAGTTGACTACCACCACGGCAACAATCAACCAGGAGAGCCTCGCAAAAGAAGAATTGTGGTGAAGAATTTGAATGTATATGAAAAGAAGGGAAGAAGAACACCACCACCAACACAGCCACAAATCACCTAGTCACAGAAGGAGTCATATGCTATATGGTCAAATCTGTACACAAACAGCCAAGAGAAGCTCAAGGAAGTGCGTGAATGCATAGATGCTTACCTAGAGGACCTGAATACTCCAACTATTGATCTAGTTGCTCCACAATCACAAAGATCACAAGTTGAATGGTCAACACCAACACAAACAACACCTGATGATATGTTCAGCAACATCCTGGAGTACATAAGATGCAAGAACAAGAAATTTGTCAAGAGGTAAGTCATCATCTTAAAACTTCTACTGTTATATGATGTTACTGTAGTGATCTAATTTGTTACCATATGGTAAAATATGGTAATATATGGTAAAATTAGATAAATCTATGGTTTAATCATACAAAATGTAGTAATCCACAATTCCAGTTTTGTTTTTGGTTTAATACCATATGGTAAGATATGGTAAGCTATGTTAAGATTATATAAATCTATGGTTGAATGTTACAAAATGTAGTAATGCACAAGTCCTGTTTTGTTTTAGTTTAATACCATATGGTATGATGTGGTAAGCTATGGTTTGTTGTTAAAGAATGGATTAAACCATAACTCCTGTTGTGTTTTAGTTTATTACCATATGGTAAGATGTGGTAAGATATGGTTTGTTGTGGTAACCTATTGTTTAATGTGATAAATTAAAGTAAACCATCCGTCCTGTTGTGATGTGCTTTTATACAGTAATAAGATAATGTTTAGAAGGAAGGATGGAACATTCTTGCTGAAAAGGGAGTCAGTACAGTCGATTGACATTCGTTGTGAAATCACATCTGATGTCATCGACTGGTATGGAGATCTAATGAACAGGAATGAAGCAAAAAAAGGAAAATTCAAAAGGTGGTTCTTCGTTACATCTTTGGCAGTAAGTAAACCCACCCATAATCTGTCAATAGTTCTTAGACAACACATATATAAAACACATAATAACAACCACAACTTTCAGGGTGACTGCCAACTGGACATTGAAAGTGGCAATCCTCTACTAACTCCAGACGATTACTACGACAAAGTGGACTTGGACATCACCAACAAAGAATGGGCAAAAAACCTCAGCTTCACAGAATGTAACCTTGTAAGTGGTTACCATATGGTATATTGTGGTAAAATTAGTTTGCAGTGGTTACCATATGGTATATAGTGGTAAAATTAGTTTCCAATGGTTCTTAACTTACTGTTCAACACTTATATGGCAAGTGCTTACCATATGATATACTGTGGTAAAATTATTTTGCAGTGGTTCTTCCCTTACTGTGATAAAAAGAACTACATCATGATTTGTGTCAACATCAAAGCAGAGAGATTTGAAGTACTCGACAGTCTCCGCCACAAAGATTTTGAAGAATACTACAAACCAATGGCAAAGAGGGTTGTCCAGTACGCAATCAACTACATGAAGACACAGTTTGCAGAGAAGACAGTAAAGTGGGAAAGGTTTACCTGGTTCAACCTCGAGAAGGTTACACAACCAGATGACAAGTCATGTGGAATGTACATCATCAGGTGGATGAGACACTGGGAAGGTAAGTACAATAGTGCCATGACCAAAGACTGGAAGAGGATTGATCTCATAAATGAAGAAAGGGAGTGCCTGATGTTGGACATCATTCTGGATGAGGACAATCTTGAACGGGATAGGATCATGAAAGAATCAACAAAGTACTGCAACATGAAGAACAAGAGGAAGAATTGAAAGAAAGGAGATGAAAATTCTACTATGGTTTGTGTTAAGTAGTAGGAGGGTATCAGACAACTTATTATGGTTTGTGTTAAGTAGTAGTAAGCTTTTGAGAACAAACTCACAATGTTCAGTAGCCACTTCATTCTAGTTAGTAGGATGGTATGAAACAACTTATTATGGTGTGTGTTATGACTAAGTAAAACGTTCTGTTTTTTATTATGTTAGCAAATACTTAACATGTGTTCTTAATTCCCAAATTACCACATTTTACCACATCGTATGGCAATGTAAAATCAGTTACCACATGGTATGGCATGGTAAAATCAAACTACCACACTGTACCACATGGTATGGCATGGTAAAATCAAATTACCACACTATACCATATGGTATGGAATGGTAAAATCAAACTACCATACTATACCACATGGTATGGCATGGTAAAATCAAATTACCACACTATACCATATGGTATGGCATGGTAAAATCAAACTACCATACTATACCACATGGTATGGCATGGTAAAATCAAATTACCACACTATACCATATGGTATGGTATGGTAAAATCAAACTACCACACTATACCACATGGTATGACATGGTAAAATCAAATTACCACACTATACCATATGGTATGGCATGGTAAAATCAATTATCACACAGAACCCTCACATTTAGCTTCCAAATTACCACATTTTACCACATGGTAATGCACTGTAAAATCAATTACCACACAGGACAACATATGCCACTTCTAAAATAGCATATTTTACCACATGGTATGGCATGGTAAAAATAAATTACAACACTATAGGGCCAGGTTACGGTGATTCCTACAAAAGTAGTAATCACCGTGGTTACTAAGGGTAAATTGGGTATGAAAAATAAATTGTATTAATTAATTTTTTTAATAAATTATATTTTAGGTAGTTACAAGAATCTATTAATTACAATTCTCTCTCTTTCTCTCACTTCCATAATCTCTAGCCAGATCCCTTTCCTTATTTTTCTCAATCTTTCTGCAAAAAAAAAAAAAAAAAACACGAAGTCACTACTAATCCATTAGACAACCACTACCACTTTGAAAAATATCAATACCATTGCAAAAATAAATATATACCATTACACGAAAACTACCAATATAAACAATCTACCAATATAAATCTATACCATTTCACAAAAAAATCAATACCATTGCATATTTAATCAATACCAATGCATGCAAATTAATACCATTCCATGATAATCAATACCAATGCGACAAAATCAATACCAATGCGACAAAAATAATACCAATGCGAAAAAAACACTACCACTATGAAAAAAATCAATACCATTAGAACGGATAGAACGAACAACGATGGCGGGTTCCTAAAAGACGCTAGGTGATGATGTGGAATGATAGTGCCTTGGATCCATACCATTTCAAATCAATACTTTTGCTTTCTCTTTGCCTTTCTTTGGCTGTTGGTTCTGCCTTCCGCCACTGCTCTGCTTCTCACTCTCGTTACCATCCAGGTATATATATATACTTTATGGCACTCTCTCTCCATCTCTCTCAAATGATGATGTGGAACGGAGCCACCTGATTCGCAGTCGGACAACGACGGATGGCGAGGGGTTTTTGGGACGTGGAGGCGGACATCGCTGCTATTGGAGGGGTGTGTCATGGCTTGTGGAGGCGGCCGGCGAGACTACCGCTATGGTAGTGGTGGAGGCGGCCGGTGGATAGAAGTAGGGTTTGGATCAGAGAGGGGGTAGAATTAGAGTTTGGGTAGAATATATAGAATAATCAGGTATGGTCTTTTTTTTGTTTCCAATATTACCCTGAAGCAATTTTAACCGTGAGATTACAAAAAGGAAAAAAAAATAGACGAAGGATACTGAAGTAGCCACGATGGCTACTAGAATTCTAGTTGCCACCCTAACCCATCCCCAACACTATACCATATGGTATGACAAATGTAAAATCAATTATCACATAGAACTTCCAAACTACCACACTATACCACATGGTATGGCATGGTAAAATCAATTATAAAACAAAACCTTCACATTTAACTTCCAAAATAGCACATTTTACCACCTGGTTTGACATGATAAAATCAAATTACCACATTATACCACATGGTATGACATGGTAAAATTAATTCAACAAGACAAGAAAAATATCCAACAAAACCAAAACCAATCCAAAAGAACAAAATAGCTTCAACAACTTAACCAGCTTCAACCATTCATTCAAATAATCCTATAAGAAAACTGTTACAGCTTCAGCCTTAAACTTTCTTCAACAGCCTTCAAATTCTCCTCCTCAAGCCTGCTAGTTTTTCTCTTCTTCTTACTTACAGCCCTTGCAGCCTCCGCAACTGGAATTGGTCGTTTCGAAGGCTTGAATGAATCTTTTTTAGGCTTAAACCCCTTCACTTTTTGGACCGGCACATCATCTATACCAAGATAACAAAAACAAACTACAATCAATGACATATATATATACATATAAAATCATTCTCCTCAAAAAATTGCATATATCAGAACACAAAACTCTAAACAATTAAAAACTTACTGTCACCGTTAGAAGACGTGCTTGTTCCAGCAGGTTCGTTAATCGATAGGGCTTCACACTTTTTGATCAAATCAGTCATGAAGGCCATGGCTGATTTATACAAATCATCATCCATTGAAACCCTGCTGATTATTGATGCAGAAACAGCTGACAGATTGAAAAGACGAGAACGGTATTTCGATGGACTATCAGTAGACGGAACTTCAAAAGAAAAGTTCCCTCCAGTTTTTGCTGCTCTTGTCCACCGCTTCAAAATCAAACTGCTAGGAATGTGCTGGAACTTCAGATTGCATGTTGTAGACCACAACATATCATATCCCTTAATTTGATGCTTACAGATCAAACCACTTGACTCCCACTTACGGCAGGAACACTTGATTTCACCGTTATCAAAATCAACCTTCAACACCCTACTATCCAACCTAGTAAGGTCCTCCTCCAATATGAAGACATCAAACATTCCTACATGTCCTTCTGGTTCTATCTCTGTATTTGAAAAAATATTATACGCAAGAGATTCCTTGTACTGATCCAGGAAAAACTTGAATATCTTCGGCGTATACACATTAGCAACTTGCTTCACAATAGGGCTAGTAGAAAACCGAGAATCAGCCAACCTAGATAAGGCATAGTACTCTTCTTGTTCTTCAGCATCCCTCTTATTATCAAGCATCCTCTCAAAGTGCACAAAGAATCTACTAACGCTAAACTCTGCCTGCAAGTAATGTCGAATATTACTATTGCAGCACTCACTTAGCTGGGTACTCTTCATTCCTGCACCAAAATAACAATTCACCCAGGCTGAAGACCACTTTTTCCTGACTTTGTAAATGCCCTGTAACCAACTGTGTCCCAAAGGTCCCTTCCCAGGAAAACACTTCTCAATCATCTTCTTCCAATTATACTCAAAATCATCCTCATCATCAGCATTATACATCAAATAACTAAGCTCACGAAGGAAGTCAGAGTCACACAAACTTCCCAGATTAACAACTGCATTCTGAGCAATATGCCATGTACACAACCCATGAAAACAATCTGGGAAAACAGACCTTATACCAGCAGCAATTGCAGAAGCCTGGTCAGTAAACATTGATAACGGTCTCACACCTCCCATGCATTTCAAAAACTGATCGAAAAGCCATTCAAATGTTGCCGTTGTTTCATCATATAGAAGAGCAGCCGCAAAGACAGTCAGTTGGTGATGATTGTTGAAACCAACAAACAAAGCTACAAAAACATAAGAAAATGTGAGTAAAAACAATTCTACCAACACATACCATGTGGTAAAAGGTACGAATAACAATAATACCAACCCGTACCATATGGTAAAGACTTATAAGAACAAAAAAAAACAATCCATACCAGACCATACCATATAGTACAGACTTCTAACAACGCAAAAACCACCTCAAATAACCTTGTTACCAACACATATCATATGGTAAAATACTTTTAAGAACATAAAAGCAATCCATACCAACCCATACCATATGGTACACACTTTTAAGAACAAAATAACCATGATACAGAATGATAATAATAATAATCATACAAACTCACAAAGACAATAATAAACAACAAACTAGAAAACATACCTAGTGGCCGATACTCTTTGTTAGTCCGGTAAGTAGTATCAAAACTAATTGAATCACCAAAATAATGATAATTCATCCTCATCTTCCCATCTGCCCAAAAAATACTAGCAATGTTCTCTTCAACATCAACCTCCACCTCATGAAAGAACCCAGGATCCAGCTGTGCTTGACGTCTAAAGTATTCAAGCAATGCAGTCGCATCACCATACTCCATTGATAACGTCCTCATCGTTGGCAGATGGTTCTTCAAATCATTCTTTGTGAACCCAACAAACTTCCGACCACCACCAGCCCTACTAATTGCATTATACGAAGAAGTCACACCAATACCAGCAGCATCATTCACCTCTGCCAACATCTTATACACATGAGCCATTCGTCTGCTGGATCTCACATAGTGACGCAGAGACTCAGGAATCATGTCATGGTTGTGCACATTATACCAACGATAGATCTTGTAGCATTTATACTCTTTAAACTACCTCAGTCGTATATAAGCACCATTACATCCACCCCTTAGTTCTGGAACATTACGAACACGAACATTCGTATCAACAACACCTGCATTATCAGGGTTATTCTCGCTACCTCTTCTCCAACCTTCCTTATTGCAACAATACTTGATATAATGTACAGCTGAAGAACCACCATTGAGCTTCGGACACGCTGATTGATTATAAATCCTCACACCATACCTTCATGATTCCCATAATCCACATAGAAATTGTATGCATCATCCGGTGTATTAAACTGTAAGTCCTTCCAAGAATCACGAACAGTAGGATCTATACCATTGAAACCTATAAACATTATGAAGCAACATATTAAATATGTACAAATATAATACCACCATGGTATGATATCGTAAAATGAATTTCATGCCACAACAGAATCACATCTCATCACATTACCACACTATACCACATGGTATAGCATGGTAAAACCAAATTACCACACTATACCACATGGTATGGCATGGTAAAATCAAGTTACCACACTATACCATATGGTATGCCATGGTAAAATCAAACTACCACACTATACCACATGGTATGACATGGTAAAATCACTTACAGCAGCAACAAAAATCCCAAAAACACACACTATACCACAAACTATACATGATAACATCAAATTACCATATTTTACCACATGGTATTACATGGTAAAATCAATTATCACACATAACCCCACCTTTAACTTGAAACTACCACACTATACCACATGGTAAGGCATGGTAAAATCAAATTACCATATTTTACCACATGGTATGACATGGTAAAATCAATTATCACACATAACCCCACCTTTAACTTGAAACTACCACACTAAACCATATGGTAAGGCATGGTAAAATCAAATTACGACACTATACCGATGATTCCAACCATGGTAAAAGTAATTACCACCATGGTATGATATGGTAAAACTTAAATACAGAGCACAATAACATCACAACACAACACTATATTATCACCTCTCATCGTATACCAGTAATTACCACCATGGTACCATATGGTATCTAACACATTCAAACTTCAATAAACAAACAAATTTGTATATCTTACCTCCTGATTCACCAGAGTTAGCTGAATGACCAAATCCAAGATCGATAGATGAAGAAGCAGTTCCAACAACGCTAGATGAAGAACCAGATCCTACAATGCTGGTTGAAGAACCAAATCTATCAAATGGAACAACATCGCCACAATTTACGTAACTCATCTCACCAGAATACTGCAAAAAAACCAAAACACAAAGAACATAACACATGAACAAGCTCAATTAGCTAAACAGAACACACAAAAGAAACTCAGAGAAAGTAACTTCTACAAAACCTACAACGAAACCAGAGAAACTCAAACACGCTCGATTAGCTAAACATGAACAAGCTCGAATAGCAGCAATGAAAAACCTCCAATGAAACCAGAGATCGTCAAAACGCTCAACGAAACCAAAGATAAACAGAAAACTCGATTAGCTAAACAGGAAGAATAAAAAAAACTAATATCTAACCTCGCCGTCGATCAATTATGGAGAATCAGAAAGCTCGATTCGATTAGCTACTGCTCGCAGTTTCCATCGCCGTCGATCAATTATGGAGAATCAGAAAAGATTCGCCGTCACCTGTTTCTCAACTGCTGCTCGTAACTTTCTCTCTCCAAAAACCGAATTCAACTCGCGCACACGTCGATCAATTAGGGAGAATCATAAACCTCGATTCGATTAGCTGCTGCTCGTCGATCAATTATGGAGAATCGCCGTCCCCTGTTTCTCAGCTGCTGCTCGCAGTTTCTCTCTCCAAAATCCGAATCCAACTCGCGCACAGAAAAAGATCTGCTACGGACAAAAGGGGGAAGTCGTTAATTCAAATTTCGGACAAAATTGCCCCTGACCATCACCGCATCAACCACAGCCACACGATCAGCCCGGCCCAGATCTACGGTCCTAAGGTGGTTACTCACGGGTGAATAACATAGGGTTACTCACCCTATCCCAAGCCCAAATAAACGAACAAGTGTGATGACTGACCCATCTGTGATTTTTGGTTCTACGATTTGGGGGAGTTTTCTTCTTTTTTTTTTCTTTCACAACGCGACAGGCGAAGGTGTGATTAGGGGTGAACAAACACACTCGCAAACCGACCCACCCGTTCAACCCAACCTAATTCACCCGTATTTATCGCTAAAACGAAGGTTTTGGGTTGGGTGAGGATTTTCTTTTGTACAACCCGCCTCTTTTGGGTTGGGTTTGGATTTTGGATTACACAACCCGTAGAACCCGACCCAACCCGTGTTCCAATTATTGGTATGAGTTCGTATCCAAAAAAATATTTTTGTCGTATATAGCCATACTTATGAGAAAATTAAGATATTTTACCATGTTTTTCTCTGAAGGTCTCCCTAATCTAATGCATTCTTCGGCTTAAAGTTTAGACATAAATTTAATATAGCTATGATTCACGTAATACTTTTTCTTGTGTACAATTTTAATAGAATAACATATTATGGATGCGTTCATTTGTAAACTTTTTAGCCTATTTCAACAAATATAGTGAAAAAACTAGACATAAGTTGAAGTAAATCAAATTTTATTAAAGTTCAAACAACATCTGAGAATTTTTATATCTTCCACCTCGGTTAATTCGTTTGAATTTTTAATTAGTTATAAAATGGTGTAAAATAATTACATATTGTGTGTTGGGTTCGATTTTTACTTAAAAATATCGCCAACCCGACCCAACCCAATTAGAAACAAACCATAGGGTTTAGATTTTTTTGGGTGGGTTTGGGTTTAATATTTCCTAAACCGTAGCGCATGGGTCAGGTGATTAAAATGTCTAAACCCAGACCACCCGACCCATGTACACCTCTAGGTGTGGTTCTCGTTGTTGGGACTATTTATACGAACCGGCTGGTCGGTTCGAACGGTTAGTCGTTTTGACCGTTCAAAAACCACCCTTTCTGACCGTAGCGACTTTTAGAGTGTTCTGAGTCGGCCTGATGACCAGGTGGCGGTTTTATCGATCTAACCGATCAGCTCGGTTTGGCTTTAACAACACTGGAAAAACAGATGGCCAATATTAATTTTTTAAGGGCTAATTATTATCAGTATTGCTATTCGTCACTCTAAAATTTCTTATTTCTTGCCCTAATTAAATTAAATTTACTTTAATATCCTTAGTTCATTTATTTATCTTGCAAATAATTAAGAAACAACAACGAGCCAGAAGAAGAAACATAAACATAAACATAACACTCTGTTTGGCAACAAGGGGGGTGCAAATTGTAGGGGGGTACAAGTTGAGGGGTAAATTACTGGGGGGTGCAAATTGCTGGGGTTGTAAGTGGAGGGGTAAATTGTTGTTTGGATGAAAAAGTAGGGGGGGGTGCAAATAGAGTGAAAAGTAAGTAATTATATTATTTTAAAATAGATTTTAAGATTATAAAATAGATTTTAAAATTATAAAATTTTATCATAAAATAATAAAATAAATATTACTATATAATAAATATACTTTACTAAAAATAGTTATTATATGATAATGCTCAAATAATAATTAATTATAATAATTGTAATAATCATTGATCGAGCGATCTCAAAACTCGAAGCTCAACTCGCAACTGGTCATCCTATATAGGGTTTTCGTGTCTAGTTTAATCTTAAATTGTCAAACTTAGTCAAACACGTTCGAATTTGTAAGTTTTAACTATTTAGTCAAATAAACTGAGTTAACCAAATAATTTCTCTCTATCTTTTCCACATACACCTCGTATCTCTAATTTTCAATGCAAATTCGATTCAACCAAGAGATCTAGATTTGACTTGACGAACATTGATAAACTTGTTTCCAGAGTCAAATGGTCAACCCCGAATAATACATTAATGATATTTATATAAAAAAGAAATTGATAATATTAATTATTATATAATTATATATAACACAATTAGAAAAACAACATTCCATAATTCCCCCCTCCCCCTCTCTTCCTTCCTTCCCTTGCACCCCAATTCGGGGGGTAAGTCGAAACAGTAAATTTGCACTCCCGTTTTGCACCCCCCTACTGTTCCAAATTAACCAAACAGGTGCAAATGTGTTGGAAACTGTGTTTACCCCTCACATTTGCACCCTCCTCCCATTTACCCCACTTCCCAAACAGAGTGTAAGGGATGGATCTTGCCCCCAAAGAATTATGTGCCACTAGGTGAGTCTCATTTATTTTGAAATCCACTCCTTTCCTTGCATGTCTGGTCCATCACTTAAAAATGTACTCGTCACGAATTTGTCTAAGTTCGCGATTCTGCCCACTGGAACCTAGGCGGTCCATTATTTTCAGAATATTTTTGCATAACCATCACCAAGTTTCAAAATGATGACGATTACATCTAAACTTCTGCTCTTCCATAGGACGTGGGCAGTCGTCTCGTCTATTTTATCAAATTTTGGTCCTTTAAAGCTGTATAGGTTGTATGCAAGCCAGGAATCTTCATTCATCTCCACATTTGGATCAATAGAATATGCAAGGCTCTGCTCAATCTCATTTTGGAAATGTTTGAGGACATTATATGTGTAGATCTTCTCAACCTGTTTGGTTAAGATGTTTTATGTGCAACGAATAGGAGGTGCTTCATTCACGAGTTGAAATTCCCACTCTTGTTGCCTTTCTCTTTTCCTGTCCAACAGTCTGTCGAAATGATGAAAAATTTGATAAATTGTGTGTTGACTTCAAGTGTGTTTGTAGGGTGTTGTTGCATGATTCACTTAGTTGAGAACTCCTCATGTCGTTTGTCCTATGTTCTCTCAACCAAAGTGTAGACCATTTGTGCCGGCGTTGAATTTAAATTACTGAAATGAGTACAATTCACTCAATATAAGTGACACGGCATAGCAATACTAAAAGGGCACTGGTATGCGGTACCACTGTATCTGTACCACTGTCAGCTACTGCTACAAAAGCTACTGAAGATGCTACCACTAATAATGTAACATTGTGCTGATAATAGTTAACTTATCGGTGTTTATGGAGCTTGGCGAGACAATGGTGTCTATCAGGGCCTTTTCTAGGATAATATTTGTCTATCATTCGGTTTCACATGATTGAATTCCCCCTCGGTACCCATGTTGTACATCAGACATTGAATCTCTTGCTTCAAACCAGAGTTATATAGTTTAGACCCAATATTAGTCACACCATTCTAGTGTATATTCCAGATACATCGTGCGTGGAATGACTCATCAAACAGCTCTTTTATTCCAAGAAATATCGCGTTTTTCTGGTTAGAGAAGATCAATTTTGGTTGCTTGCCTGACATGCATCGGAGGAAACTATAGCCAAGAAAAAGAGGATGTGGTTTCGTTGTACATCATCCTTGCTCTGAATACACACAATTCTCTGTGATGGTTGAATCCAATAAATAAACATGCAGCAAATGGTATGAATCATCTGTACCACTAGCTTACTACCGATATTAAGTACCAGTAGCTTACTACCAATGATAAGTACCAGTGCATCACTCATATGAAATGATAAGTACCAATGCCATAAAATTTAGACTACCAGTTTCAAATTGGTATGTGTTACCACTGACATACCTAATGGTCTGCAGCTTTGGTTCGTCCTGTAGGTCTTGTCAAAACTTATTGCGTCGCCAAAGCATTCATAATCAAACTGCATCCTACCATTCGCAAAAAATACAGTTACAATCTCATCACCCTCATCGACTTGCATCTCATAGCAAAATGATGGGTCCCATTTTGTCCTCTTCCTGAAATACTCATGCAGAACACTTGCATCGCCCTTCTCCATTCGCGTGTTTTTTGCCTTGTGTACAATTCTTTAGATCCTTCTTGTGAATGGGGGATTTTCCTTCCCCCTAGCCGTAACATCAAATGAATCATAAGAGTTATGAGCGAGAATCCCAGCACAATCATTTATTTCGACAAAGTATGCATATTCTATAGGTACCTCACCATTTGAGCGCATAAAACGTCTTGACAAGGCATTGTGCATTTCATAGTCATGCTCAATTGTCTATCTATAAATCCTGTACTTCCGGGACGACTTCTCGTACTTGCACATAGTAATAGCTTGGCACCCAAAACAAGTCTCCTCCTTTCCCTTTCTTTAGGAAACTCTGAGTCAATGACCTCTTTTGCATTTTTCGTGTCTAGCCTAATACATGTTTTGTACCCTCATTTGCTGCACTCACCTCCAAAAAAGGATATGAATGGTTTTGAAAAGTATGACTTTTTTCTTCACTGCTCCAACAACTCTTGAGTATAGTTAGTAAATACTCTGTTTAATACACGTATATGTACCCGTACGTACTTTATCCATTTAAAACTTTCGTATCTGTATTATTGTCAAGTCGTTTCATTCGTTTCCGTTCATTTGACGAGTTACGTACTAAACACGTATAAACCTGTATAACACGTTTAATATCCATATTTAATGAATTAAATTATTAACTTTATTATTTTTATATATTTCTTTATTTTTAAAAATAATTAATTTTATATATTTATGACTATTAATGTACTATTAAACATAACATTAGGTTAGGAATGAAGTAAAATACCTGTATGTATTTTATACGTAACTTTCCCGTATCGTATTTTACTAACAAGAGTCTTGACGAGAAGCCTCCTCCATGAGCAAAACACTTGTAGAAACTGTTAAATGCATCTTAACTCTCGAAACGCAAGTGATCCCATGTGATTTGGGCCTAATTACACATGTTTTGCCCCCGTTTGACTTAGATGTTTGTGGCAATTTCGCTCATTAAAGGTTGGTTTTACACGAGGTTCTTCGTGTTTGAATGCTTTCCAGGATTTAACATATGGAACCAGCTTCAGAGTCGAAAGATTGGCAAAAAAGTTTGAAAACCGGGAAAAGTGGTGAAAAAGCGCCAGTTCACGGCTAAAGGAAGGAGGTCGATGAACAGCTTGTGGCTTGCATTCGTCGTTGTTCTCCACATTGATGTTGTTCGTCCTTTCGCAGTTTTCCGGAAAATCTTCGATGAACAGCTCCTCCAGGTCGAAAACAACGACATCATCTCCCATGAAATATCATCACCATTCTCCACCTCTTCAACTCCCACATCGTCGTTGCTTGTGTATGAGACATTGAGGTCGAACCAAAATTCGTTCAGCTCCCACCCCATCGATGTTGCTCATGTAGCCGTTCATTATCTCGCGGCAGCAATAAGGTATTGCCAGAGATGTGTAGCGACCAGACCTGTCGTTGCTTTTGCTGATAAAAAATCTGGAAATGGTAGGGGAAGAGACGCATATGATTATGGTTAGTCGAAATGCATCCCACCAATCACACTGCAAAATATTTCCACATGCATTTATATTTTATTATCAAATTATTTTCATTAAGCTAGTTACTAAAATAGCCCTCACTGCGTTATGAACCAGTAGATACAGAAGCTAGAAGAGAGATGGACGGCTGGGAAGAGGGACGAAGAGGTACAGGCCCTTGAGGCCAAATCCTTAAGGAGTTCCTTAAGTGATTTTTGGCCATTAGATTAATTATAATTAGTTATTGGTTGTTGAGCCGTTTTTAGGTAGGTAAGGGTAGTGTTGGTATTAGAAATTTTAAATTAATTAATGATTGTATTTTTATTAATTACCTGCCGTTTACTTACGTAGCATGTGGTAGGGTTTTATTAGTTTCACTTTAGGGTTTCTGTTTACGAAAGAAGGCTAATTGTTGTCCACAACAGGCGACACGTCCCTGCTTCTGGCGGCGACTAGGTGTTGACGTCTCAGTACTTTAACGTTAGGGCTTCCGGCGACGACTAGGCAGTGACCAGGCGGCGACCTAGTCAGCGACTAGGCAGTGACCAGGCAGCGACCAGGACCCTTGCAGGCGACACTTTCACGGCGACCTTTATTCGTGTTTTTCAATCTAATACACTTTCACGGCGACCTTTATTCGTGTTTTTCAATCTAATACACTTTCACGGCGGTTTGTTTAATTTGTTGACGTTTATATTCTATCTGTTTAGTTGTTTGAACGTAGTTTTGTGGTGTTTTTCTTGTCTTCTGAAACCCAACCGCCATTTTTGCAGGTTTGGTCGAGGAGCTTTGAGGAGTTTATCCCGACCAACTGCCAACGGCGGTCTTCATTTCCCCGTAGCTTCGCGGCAGGTAAGGTATGTTTCGTCATTGTTATTGAAGGTCTATTTCGTCATAGATTGAGAGGTCATTAACGTGGTATGTGGTTTTTATGTGTGGGTATTAAATTAAATTATATATGTTATTGAAGGTATGTTTCGTCATCGTTAATAGAAATGGTGTAGGTCATTAACGTGGGTAGTAGTTCTTATATTTTTATTATTAGCATTTTAATTCAACCATAAACTTATTTTATATAAATTGAATGTGTTATTAACATTTTCAGCCATAATTTTTATACTGAAATGTATTTGTTATTAATAGATTATAAGTTCAGTTATTATCGTCATCGTTAGTCAAAATGGTTTAGGTCATTAACGTGGGTAGTAGTTCTTATATTTTTTTATTAGCATTTTCATTTAATCGCGAACTTATTTTTATATAAATTGAATGTGTTATTAACATTTTCAGCCATAATTTTTATATTGAAATGTATTTCTTATTAACCGATAATAAGTACAGTTATTATCGTTATCATTAATCGAAATGGTTTAGGTCATTAATGTGGGTAGTAGTTCTTATATTTTTATTATTAGCATTTTAATTAAATCACGAACTTATTTTATATAAATTGAATGTGTTATTAACATTTTCAGCCATCATTTTTATAGTGAAATGCATTTGTTATTAACCGATAATAAATACAACTACATTAGTCATTAATGTGGCAACCATATTTATGAAACTTCACATGTTGTTAACAATCTGATTCGCCGTTTTGTTAATGTGAATTATGTAGGTTATCAACATCATGGCTCGAACCAAAAACACCTCCCATAAGACTGTGCCGCACAAAGAAACATTTGAGAAAAAGGTGATCGGGTCAGATGAAAATAATGGAGATAGACTCAGCCACAGATGTAATATGTCTCGAGTTATAAAGATGGTGGAAAATATTACTCTTGCTCGAGCTGCTCTAATTCAGGGGTATGGGTTTGGTTTTGTGTTGAATTTGGCGATCCTCCTGACAATTGGATATTTGCTAGACCCCAATGGTGGAATGCGGGTTCGTCATCTGTACTTGGGACTTATGAGTGGACGCTTAGTTGATGAGTTTACAAAGTACAACTGAGGTAGCCTACGTGAGGCTTTTATGGGCAATAAATCGAGGGTGTACGTGGAGGGGGATGCTCACTTCCTCATTTGCTAGGAAGGTAAGGTCGGAGGTGATGCGTGACAATGAGGAAGAGCATGAGGGTTCTTTGGGGTCGGGATCCATTTCGGGGCCTTGTGCTTGAGGCTTGACCACATGGAAACTAGCGAGGTAAGTCCACCAAATTTCAAGATTAGGTCGGTTCTTATATTAATTTTAACACGTTTGTTGTGATTGTTAACTATCATATTCACTGTTGTTAACTATTATGCCAACATTATTAACATACTTGTTACGAATAGTTGTCATTGCCCATTATTAATTAGTTACATTATTTTTTACATTTAGATTGTGGCTACGCGGGACAATGCTTGTATGTCACTAGATGTGCTGCGTAGTCAAGCTATCTTGCTACGTCGTGTAATCAGAGACTGTAAGGTTGAGCTTGATAAGCGTGGGGCTGAATCGTCGGATTCTGATGAGGAATCCCATGGTCGGGATGAGTCTTATCCCAGAAGGACGATGCTGGTAAGATACTTCTTATTTATGATTCAAATATCATGTTTTGCTCCGTATAAAATTATTTTCCCCGCCATCTGTATTGGCATGATTATTATTAATCGTATCTGGTTCTTTCAGTAACAAAGGATAAGGGAGGTGTCAATGCATCTCAAGAGGGGCTTGCGTCTGACCATGAGTCTCTATCCCAGAACGACGATACTGGTTAGATACTTCTTATTTATGATTCAAATATCACGTTGTGCTCCGTATAAAATTGTTTCTCCCTTCATCTGTATTGGCATGATTATTATTAATCATATCTGAATCTTTCAGTAACAAAGGATAAGGGAGGTGTCAATGCATCTAAACAGGGGCTTGCGTCTGACCATGAGTCTGCGTCCCAGCTACGAGGATTATCTGATATTGGTGCAAACGATGGTACAGTCGGTAAGTCATCTAATTCCGGAATCTATTCGTTTTATACACGTTTTTTTAGAAACAATTATGCACCTCATGTTTGAATTAAATCATGTGAATTGTGCTTTGATTATTAACATGCTGCCAATTCATTATTATTCAAATTCAAGGGATTTTCAACATCTCCACACCTTATTATTAATTTTCAATTTTGAGGTGGGGATCACGAGAATGCCAATGACCATCTTGAGCCTATTGATGATGTTGCAGAGTACATAGTGGACCAGCCTGTGAAGACTCGTGTATACAAATGAAAGAAGAGATCTCGGCCCTTAGTTGTACCTCAGATGACGATTTTGAAACCACACCTAAGAGGGATCTCAAAAAGTCCAAATATATAATATCGCCATTCACTGCAAATCAATCCAAGGTAGTTGCTAAAGTTTTACCTGTTAAGGAGAAGGGAGTTGATGTTTTGGAAGAGGTACCTCCTAACGAGAAGCAACATGAGGGTGTTGAAGAAGTGCCTGCTAAGGAGAAACGTCAAGGAGCTAAATCGAAGCCAATCGATGTTTTCTACATTGACGGGAATTTATGGGAGGACCTGGCAGTTTGTTATGCTTGGCAAGGTCCAGGGGAATGGTACACTTCTATCTACACGCCTCCAATTTCAAGATATATATTTCTCTACCAATTTTTTATACTAATCCACCATTTCTTGATGTTTTCTATTTCCCCATATAGGAATGAAGAGTTGAGAAAGGTGCAGGATAACACTATTTCCCTCACAAAGATGGATACAAGATAAAAAAATCTCTGGTTCCTTTATAGACGATAGCTTTGTAGATTGTTATTTGGATTTTCTCAACCGTGCCGAGGTTCGTAACACCAATGGGGTGGTCGGTAGATGGATTTTCTCATGCCTATGTGTTGTAAGTGTATTACCCGAACTTTTAACTCCATAATTTACTTGACCATTGTGGCTAACCCCATCCATCTATCGTTCTGCTTGCAGCAAACACTAATTGCAAAAATGGATGAGAAGTTAGCACAACTAAAACCTGGTCAAGAAGCACCAGTGGAGTGGACTCAGCAAGAATACCGCAATACATTGATTGATGAATTCCTCCTGTACCCATGGTTGGAAGACAAGACATTCACAAAATGCCAATTCATATGTATCCTATACCTTTTTTTATACGTACTATGGTTATTATCAACCAGAGCTGACATTGGTTATTAATACGGTGTTTGCCTATTATTAACAAATTATCCACGATTATTAACAGCTATTAGTAATAACGTATAAAAGATGAGATTATTAACAACTACTAGTAACAGCTCTTTCCTTAATATTTAGGCTATTACCAACGGGAGGCAACTTTGATTTTTAATATATAACTCGCCTGTTATTAACAAATGAATGAATATTATTAACATATTATGTATTCACTTGTCGTGTAGTGGTTCTTTCCCCTCTGCGTTGCAATCACTATGTCGTGTACTGTGTTGATTTACTGCACAAGGAGTTTCAATTCATGAATAGTCTGCCTCATGAATGGGACGATTCACACTATCAGCCATAGGAAGGGAGTTGGTGAAATATGTCTAGGCTTTCGTTGGGTGGGAGGTTAACAGGATAAACAACTTTGAAGAGTTCCCTTGGAAATTCGAGCTCGAATTTAGACAAAACAACTTTATTTCATGTGGTGTCTTTGCTTTGAACTTCATTGAGTTTTGGGCAGGAAATAGGGAGCGCGGTTGGAAAACCAGATGGGCAGACTTGAACTATATCAACAAAAGGAGGGCAGAGTGTTGCAAACGCTGATTGCTTGACCCGGTGAACCTCAGGCTGCAATATTTGGAAGAGATGGTTGCTGAGAACAGAGATGATCTCCTGCAGATTGGTAGCCAGTGGTCACCAGAGTTATAATAGAAACTATTTATCTATCCCATAGATTTGTCGGCCGATTTTTTTGCATTGGGAGAACAGATACTAGAATAATCTTGTTTTTGTTGCTTGAATTTGTTCACAAATTATCAGGATATTGATTTCTAGATTCGAAAAGGGGTACGTCCTTATCCTAGCGCAGATTATCAGAATTGAATATGGTTATCAACCATGATAGCATCCCTTATTAACGTTTTCACCTGTTTTTATTAATGCCCGTGTAGCCGATTAGTATTTATTTATTGTTAATGAAAAAATCTAGGTTATCAACTAGTTAATGAAGCAATTATTAACGACACATTGTTAACGCTGCTCACGTTACAAACATGAGCCATGTTTCGATTATTAATGACCATCATTGTTAATCAAAATAGTCAATATTATTAACTAGTACCTGAATACATTATTATCTCTGGTCTAAACTCATTATTAACGCCATAAGTTGACAAACGCTTATCATTCTTTAACAAGTATTTAAAACATTGTTAATCAAGATCACTTATCTTATTAACTAGGAACTGAGGTCATTATTAACGCGCTTGATTAACACCTGTTTACGCTTATAAACAAATCATCACGATATGGTTAATACTGCTGACCATAGTTTCATTGATAATAATACCAAAACGTTGTCTTCTAAACTTCTCATACAGCAAAACCAAAACTACAGTCTCCCTACAAATAAACATTTATAATGTTCACCGACTATTTTATGCACTCATTCGCCAGAAGTCTGTAAAATGATAATTGTTCTCTTCTGCGCCAACTTCAAAAACATCAATTTTTCTTCTTCTTTTCCATTCCTGATTTCATTTCCTTCCTCCTCTTCTCTCGAATAAACTCTATCATACTCTTCTTCCTTTTCCGTGTCCTAGTCAATTCTGGTCTCTCCTTGAAGGTTGGGGTGTCCATTCTTCGCCCTCCACATTTGAATCTACATTAACTTAGCATGAAGTTTAGCTACCCACCTTCCCTACAAGTAATTAGTAATTAAAATTGAATATTTAAATCACCTGGGATACTAGGGGGTGCAAGGACTATCTTCAGCATGTTCTGCGTTTGATCTTTTATTGTGGTCAAGCTCTGCAACCGGAACTCGTATATGGTATCATGCATGCAGACATTTGTTGCAATAGTGTTAACCATTCATGTAACCTCCCGCAAAGAGCTAAGGATGAGTTCCTTAGAAGTGTCAGGGCTTTCCTAACCACTATAGTTTTCTTTTTGTGTTTTTACAATAAATCTCTAGCCAACCTTCCTGCAAAAGATCTTTTCTTAACTCTTTTTTTTTAAGATGAAAATGAATTTTGAATCTTTAGAGCACTCCATATATTTACGAAATCTTATATATTATATCAATCAATATAGATTATACAAAAAAAAAAAAATAGACAATCAGAGTTCGCTCCAAGAAATATAGCCATCCCTACCCCCTCACGTCAATCCCACGAGCCTCTTATCCAGTGTGCTAGCGGGATGGAGATGGAATTGTGAGCAGTCTCATTTCTATCCTCAGACAAAAAAGTGCTTATATCAACCCCGACATATCAAAGGATGCAATACCGGATAGTACATGCCAGATCATGAATTAGTAACTGTATCCAATCTCAAACAAAATCCCAATTGTTTCGAACTTGCTCTTTTTTTGGAATGGAATATTTATGGAATCCCCCTTTAAAGGATATGCGCAATAAAAAGTTCATGAGGTTCTTTCTTATGAAAAAGTTTAAAAAAAAATCTGCGTTCTTTAAAAATTCCTGTGAATCAGTATAGCTATCCTTCTTCTAACGCAGCAAACTCGAGAACATTGGATGCCTTCATAGGTAGGCTTCGGCTGATACTGGGATATTCCACCCTTAGTCTTCACTGTACGCGACCATCGATCCAACAAGTAACGGGTTGGGATCGTTGCCAGCTGTGGGTATGGTCCATACCCCAAAAGTACCATTATTCTTAATATGTGTCGACACAACCAACCATGGGTCTGGAATTTCCTGCATGAACACTGCATTATGCACTCATCCAAATCCACCAGTACGACCCTCTCGTCCAACTTCGAACCATCATCCTCCATCTTGATACCAGCAGCAATTGCAGCACATTGATCAGTGAAAATAGATGTCGGTCTTTTACCAGACATGCACTTCAAGAATGATCGGAAGAGCCAATCAAAAGTCTCTAATGTTTCGTCATACAGTAGAGCAGCCCCAAACACACATAGTTTCTTGTGGTGGTTCCATCCCACAAATAAAGCTGCATATATTAAAAACTCATTGAAAAATTACATATGCATACCCAATCCACTATTAACAACTCATAACACACAACAACATGCATTATTAACGAATACACAGACATTATTAATAAGTCCTGATGCATGTATTAACATATGGGTCATTGATAAATTACACATGCATTATCAATGACTTATTAACAACTCATCAAACACAACAACATGAATTATCAACGAATACATACACATTATTAATAAGTCCTCATGCATGTATTAACCCATGAGTTAAACCCCATTTGTCCTCCATTATCAACGATGTCCCACATCTATCTCAGTGACAATCATGCGTTATCAACAATATTGGAACGAAATATCATCTCCTTATTACATATATAGAATTTGTAAATAGAAACCAACATCATTAGAGAACGTACCTAGAGGACGACAATTTTGATTGGTTCGGTAGGTTGTATCAAAGCTAATGGAATCCACAAAATAATGATAGTCCATCCTCATTCTTCCGTCCGCCCAAAATACACTTGTCATCTCCTCGTTCACGTCCACCTCGCCCTCATAAAAGAAGGATCCACATTAGATGCTCGTGTGAAATGCCGATATAAGAATGTTGCAACACCAAACTCCATTGTCTTCTGCCTACCCCTCTAATGCAATTCTTCAAATCTGAAGGGGTGAATCCAACATTTTCCCGACCTCCAGCAGCTAGACAGAATGTAGTGTAACTAGCGCGCACTCTTATCCCCGCGGCTTCGTTAAGTCTAGCAAGGTACATCTGCGCTTCTTTGATTTCTCTGTTTGACCTTATCAAATGCTTTACTGAAGTGTCATGACGTTCGTGGTTGTGCTTGTCCACCCAATTATCGATGAAGTACATATCAGTTTGTTTGTCTAGCTCGAAATACATATTTGTCGGACAACCCGTTGTAGTCTCTGCTCTATTCCGTCTGCGGACTGTATCATCAATCTTTCCTTTGTTTTTGGGATCCAGTTCGATCTTTTTACGAAATCCACTCTTGTTGCACACACAATAGATATAGTGAGCTCTCTCACTAAATTCACTTTTGGTGTTGACTTTAGGAGCTCCGTTCTCCTCATGCCAAAACCATTATCATGGGCATATTCTCTGTAGAACCGCTCAGCATGATCCCTTGACAAAAATTGACGGTGTCTCCATGTGCTTTCATAGTCCGAATCAATAACTTCCCGCACTGCACGATTGGATAATTGGTCACCCATATGGTATTACTGATGATAACCATTATTGTTAATAACAACACTAATCTGTATCCATATTGTGGCAGAGGTCCACATCTTCCCTAGTGCGCACATCTGTTGGAAATCTATCAACATTGGTGACATCATCTGCGTTAACTGTTTAAATTTCAATTATTAACACAAGTCTTCCAATTATTAATGACCATCCAATAAGACAACAACACCAATATACTCGTACTACCAACCAAACATGTTACCTTCATAAGACATATCTGTAGACACATCCTCTTCTATTTCATGCTCCCCTTGCCCATTAGATGGTGCCACAAACACTTCATCAGTAGGTGGCGCATTCAAATCTGCCCATTAATGAAACATGCATTTTTCCTCAAAACAAAACTACAAGTAGCTCCTTAATAACATGTCGTTATCATCAAGGTTACTAATTGAACCACTAGTTGATAATACTTGATGCCAATTGTGTTAATAATCATTTACTTCCATTTGGTATTTCTATTATTAATACAAACGTCCCAGGTTATTAATATAAATATGCCTATTTTCAACATACTTAAAATAACTTCAAATATTGTATTTCTATTATTAACACAAACTCTTAACTTCCATTTTGTATTTCCATTATTAATAAAAACGTTCAACCTTTTTAATGAAAATATGCGTATTTTCAACATACTTAAAATCATGGTTCAAAAAGGCACGCTTAGCCTTACGCTTATGCACGCCTAGGCGCAGGGCAATGACAAACCGCCTCGCCTAGGGGTTTTGCGCATAGTTAGAGACCGGAACACGTCAATGGATTAATGCGACATCTAAGTCTCTCCTAAACATAACTAGATGGAGCTAGAAAGTCAATATTAAAGGAGGAAATTAACGTCAACTACGAAATCAATTTTCTATATCAATATTTTCAATAGCTCAAGAACTTCGTGAGCTATTTAGCTATGATTTCATAAATTTGTGATCTAGTTATTGTCATTAAATGTTGAGAAGTTATTAATCATTTTAACCGAAGTGAGGAAGTATTGTAGATTATTATTTCTTTTATCATGCCGTGCGAATAGCTATTTTGCTTCTACCGCCTGGGCACGCTTAGTCTACGCCCAGGCGAGCTAGGTGCTAGGCATAACCTCAACGCTCTCACCTTACTCCTAGCACCTTCTTGAACCATGCTTAAAATAACTTCAAATAATTTCTTTCTATTATTAACACAAACTCTTAACTTTCATTTTGTATCCCTATTTTTAATAAAAACGTTCAAGATTTTGAATGAAAATATGCCCATTATCAACGAAAACGGGGCACTTTCCAACTTCACATAAAAGCATAAAAAAAACGCGGCATACCAGAGACCATACCTATCAGAAAACCCGCCGACATGTTCAGTTTGTTTTTTAATAACCAGACCCGACGTTGGACGCCACAAACAGATCACGGCGCAGCGGCAAGAAAAAGATGTCGCTGTCGTCCCTCGCGGCCTCCGTCTCTGAAGCTTCGCCGCCAACGATCTCTGGAAACGATCGTCGCTTTCTCCCTTTACGTACACAACGGCGGTCGCTGTCTCCCTCGCGCCCTCCGTCTTTAAAGCTTCGCCGCCACCGATCTCTGGAAACCGCCGGCAGAGTAGTATGGTGCTAATGGTTTTTTTTTTTTTTTTTTGCAAGGAATGAAGATAGAGATAGGGTCGGGTTTTTGCATATGGTAAGTGAGTGGCGTGGTTATAGTCAAATTACCATTTTCATAAATAATGACAATAATTATTAGCATTTAATAATTACAAAAAATCCCTCATTTACCCTTTTATTTAGTTACGGGTTAGTTACATGACTCCATCTCTCTCCTCTTCCTATTGGCCAAAAAAGGTTTAAGAAACTCCTTAAGTTTGAGCCTTAAGGACGTGATCCAACCCGAAAGAGGGAAGTGAAACTCACAATCCCTATTGGAAAGTGACACTATCTTATGGGCAAGGTTCTAAAAGGCGCTAGGCGTAAGGCAGGCGCTCGGTTCCTGACTTGTGCCTTGCCCGAATAGGCGTAGCCTAGGCGCGCATAGGCGTTTAGAGCATAAATGGAAAAATTCTCAAATATTTTTAGTTTTCTGGAATAATTCATATAATCCAAGTGCATATAAAATTAGCAATGCCTAGTTCTTAACAGTAAACACTTAACATAACAAATAACAAATAAATAGTGACCAATCATCTGCTAATAGGTGCTTATAGAGGCAAGAAGCTTGTGCTACGTACCGAGGAGAAGGAAGGAGCAGCAATTGACGAGTTTCGACTTTATTTCCCACTATAGCAGCGGGGCGGTGTGAATGCGAGAAGAGTGATCGATGACTTTCTCCTGCGGCGGCAGAGAGCAGCAAATGGGGCGAGAGCTAGGGCGGCAGACGGTAGCAGATGGGGCGAGAGCTAGGGCGGCAGGCGGCAGCAGATGTTACTTACCGTGTTTCTGATTTTCTAGGGAAAGAGGCAAGTTTCTGATTTTCTAGGACAAAACGAAGAGTATTGGGTTAACCGCCTAAGCTCGCCCAGGAACGCCCACGCACGCCTTCTCTCCACTAGACGCAAATTAAGCGCTATTCCTACCTACTAAGCGCTACCAACGCCTATGGCCAAGTCAAGGCGATCCTCCACCGCCTAGTGCCTAATTGAGCCTAGGCGTGCACTTAGGCGCGCCTTCTTGAACCCTGCTTATGGGTTAAAAAATTGAATGGTTTAGGAACATAAATGGGCTGCCATTGGCCTCGACGAGTGGACAGAAACAAGCGAACTCTCTTATTAAAGGCCCATCATCAGCCCAAGAGTGAGAAATTACCACCAAAGTTTACTGCGCAATGGGATTAATAAAAAGATTAAAATCCCGGATCGCCGGCAGATTGAACGCTTTTCGGTAGGTGGAAGGATAAATTCTAGAACTCTGTGCTCGGGCTTCCAATTGGTCCACTTCTTATGTTACTATTATATTAACCAGTCAGTTAAAGAACCAGCTCTACCGCTCAGTCGAACTCGCCTTATTCATTTCCCCCACTGCTCCCAGCTCTCTTCGTCTTCTTCATCCTCATCCGTGAGAAAAAAAAAAAAAAACCAGGGGGTGTTCTGAGGTACGCGCGCGTCGTTTCTTGCTTCTTTCCTTACGCCACTTCCAGATTTTCCGAACACGATAACGCTCTTGATTCGGCTTGCCGCCACAAAATCTCGTCTCCGATCGGAGTTTATTGGCTATTTCTGTTGTTTTGTCGTTTCTCTGATTCTTCTTTCCCTGACGATCTGTGTATTTTCGGTTGGATTTCTGGTCTTTTTTGTTGCTGTGTGACGGTTTGTTTCTCACTTGCTCGAGCATTCAGTCGAGCGATTCTGAGCTCGCGCTTTCTGCTTTGTTTGGCTGTGGATAGAGCGGTTGCTTCGTGGTCGTAGATCACGACATAGTTTCCTGATTGAACACTACTTTTGGTAAAGGATGACGTTGATGGCGAAGCTGATCTTTTAGAGACTGTAGTTCCTTCTTCTTACGCTGTAGCAGCTTAGCTTGTCGTTCTAATGGCGATGTATGTCTTGTAGAGACTGTAGTATGCGCTTTAAGCCTTGCCTTGGCTTGTTGTTCTTTAGTTGTATTCTGACAACGATGGACTAGAGAGAGAGATTGAGTGCCCTGGCAAATAATGAAGAGCATGGTAGATTAAGTATCAGTTGAATGATACGCGGTAACTCTTTGCTTTTGGTATTTCATGGACTGATTGACGAACTAGAGTTTGTTGTAATCTGCAATTGGTTGGGTGCCTTCAGATGCCAGGATTGCAGCTCGTTTTTCAACAGAAATCTTTTGGAACAGATTCCAGTTCTTGCCTTTTTTGGATAGTTGATTTGATTTCTTGAGCTTTAGCTTTGAGATGTGCTTATAGATTCGTTGTAGTGGTTATTTTCTGGTCTGAAATTGATGTGCAGTTTTAAATCCTGTCCATTTAGATCACATTAGAGCAAAATGGTGAAGGCAGTTGTTGTGCTTGGAAATAGTGATGGCGTCAAAGGGACTGTCTACTTCACCCAGGAAGGCGATGGTAAGAAATTGAATATGGTATTTACTCGGCGGGCATTCAAGTGTGATTTGTAGTCTCTTTTGTTTATTGTCCTGGCTTGGTTGCTCTTCAGGTCCTACCACCGTGACAGGAGACATCTCTGGTCTCAAGCCTGGGCTTCATGGCTTCCATGTCCACGCCATGGGAGACACAACAAACGGCTGCATGTCAACTGGTACATATCAATTACCCTTTGTGCTTACTCCTGGATTCTACGAGAATGCGTTGTACTCATCTTGCGTGTTTGCTTGTGCAGGCCCACATTTCAATCCTCACGGCAAAGTACATGGAGCTCCAGAGGATGAAGACCGCCATGCTGGTGACCTGGGAAATGTTACAGTTGGAGATGACGGTATGGCTTTTGATTGAATGATTCTCTAGTTCCCATTACCGTGGTTGATGAATGTTCTTTTTCCATTTGAAGTATGATGGGATTTGTTACTGAATATTGTCTGCAGGTACTGCAACTTTCACTATTGTTGACAAGCATATCCCTGTTACTGGTCCACACTCCATCATTGGTAGGGCTGTTGTTGTTCATGCTGATCCTGATGATCTCGGAAAGGGTAATATATCACTTCCCATTTACAATTTTGCTGTGTACTTCACATCTAGTCACAATAAATTTGTTAATAAGGAATGTTTAGTGTTACTTACATATGCTGATATGAATTCAACTTCTAATGGAATTTTGGGAATCTGGCACTCAGCTCGCCTCTCAGAGGGCTTAAATTGCTACTTGCTGCAACATGAATGGATGATATAGGCTTGCTATCCTTAGAATGCTGATACAGTCACGGCTGCCTAGGAGCTAGGCTATTGTTTCAAGGCTTAGTGCTTCGTGTTTCATTTCCGATCTAAGCCTATGTGACTCACTGGATGCTTTTTTTTTGTGCGTGTAAAAAAAAAAAAAAACAGGTGGACACGAACTCAGCAAGAGCACTGGCAATGCTGGTGGAAGGATTGCTTGCGGTGAGTTTAGAATGATTCGAATTCTGAGATTGGAATGAGGTCACTCATTTGTATCTACCCGATTTGGGTACTGACCCGATTATCTTTGACAGGCATTATCGGGCTGCAAGGTTAAGAGATTTGGCATCACTCAGGTTTCCTTGGCTGCTTGAATAAATGGTAAAAATGCTCGATGAATGTCGAACGAGTCAATGTTGTCAAGGGAGAGAGAGAATATGTGTGAGGGATAAGGAAAAAAGGGGAAAAAGAACGGGAGAGAACCTTCTTGAATAAGAGAACAAGAACTCTACTTTGGTGTACCTTCTTTATAGCTGGATTTCTGGTTAATCAGCTTGTAGTTTGATTTTCTTACATTGGAATGTGAGGAATATATGAAGTCTCTAGTTCACCTCTTACTCTCTGAGATGCGAGGTAGTCGTTGAATGGGAGTCAACAATATTTGTGCCCTTGCTCTGGCAGCGGCGTTAAACGACCCCGCAACTTAGGACAAACCCACCAGAAATGCCAATCGAAACAACTGCGGTTGGCTAGATCTTGTGGCTTGGTTGCAGCAGCAGGTGTTAAGGTGGGCGGATCGTGGGTAACCCGATGATCTTGCATACTTCTAAGTTCTAAGAAATTATGCTGTTGGTGGAAGATGAAGTTCCAATCTCCTGAAATCCTAATAAAGGGTACAAAACTTGGATGTGGAAATGGGGATCAGGTAATTAAGAAACGACGCCTATTTTTATTCCCTACTAGCTTTTTTAAATAAAAATATATTTCCCAGAGAAATAGGGGGGGGGGGGGGTTGATCATGTATAGTATAAGGGTAGTAATCAGTTTGTCGGTTATCGGTATAGTCGGCAATTGAACAACTAATCGCCATGGGAAATCCAGTAATCAGTACACCGATCCCTTCCCTTAATAACCAGCGGTATATAGGTATCCTCTCTATCTTCTTACTTTATGTTATGAATTGCTTCTGGATGTGTTTCTGTTGGAAACAGCAGGAGCGAAGGGAGGGCTACGAGATGGTGACAAGAGTCTTGTTGGGGACGCTCGAGACGACGGAGAAAATGCCAACTAAAGATCTGGATTGAGAGAGGAGGCACCCGTATCTATAGAAACCCCAAAAAAATCCCTAATCTGGCGGCAACAACGACTGGTGGTATGCTGGTCTGGAGGCTGGAATATTGGTGGGCGGCGAAGAGAAAACTTCTTCGATACCATCATGTGACGACGGCGGTAGGCGGCGATTACTCAAAGAGTAGGGTTAGGGAGAGGAGATTGAGAAAGAGAGGAGGGTTGGGGAGATGAGATCGAGAGAGAGCAAAGTCCTCTCACAATCATGTAGATCAATGATAGAACCCGGGATTAGGGTTCTATCGAGAATTGGGGATTTAGGGATTAAGAACAGAATTAGGGATTTGAGAAGAGAAAGATAGAGAATCGGCATAGGTCTTTAGAGGGATTGGGAACAAGAATTGAGAGGATTGGGAGAATAGGGTTTAGGAGATTGTTTCTTAATATTCTTCTTGACTGATTATGAATGAAGGACCAATTACATATTTATAGCGAAAGACTAGAAAAACCTAATAGACTATCCTACTATGACTCAATAACTACTAACCATATATGATAATATCCTAATTATAGTAATAATAATTATTATAGAACCCAAAAATTAGGTTTCCATCATCCCCTCTCCCTTAAGACCAACCTTGCCCTCAAGGTTGAAAGACTCGACCCACTTTCCATGTTCCCCGTGCAACCTGCGTCTTGGCCCTAATAATAAGAAGATACTTTAGGACACAAATGACACATTCTTAATAGTTCGGGTTTACTAGTGGTATTAGCCCTAATAATAAGAAGATATTGAGCATGTTTTGTAATCTCTCTTCTCTCTATGAACCATAGATCTCTTCTCTTAGGTTGATGAACTCTAGGTCTAGATTTTGGGTTAATGTTGATGTATGTGACAAAGCCTATGTTTGATTGTATTCATCATCTATATTATGGATGGTTTTCGTGGATTGCATGATTTTGGATTCCATTTAATTTTCATGTCAATTCAGCTTTTGACCTAGAAGGGAGATAATCCACTCCTCATCCCTATATCGTCCGGGTAATCCCCAAGGAAGTTGATTGGACCGATCTCCTACGACATAGGTTTTCCCTAGGTTGAATAGGGAACCACCTATCCATTATGTCAATTGAGCTTTTGACCTAAGAGGGAGATAATCCCCTTGGAGCCTATTATTGGCTTCTTCGGGTCACTCCTCAGCCTATATCGTCTGGGTAATCCTTGAGGGAGCCGATTGGACCGATTTCCTAGGATATAGGTTTTCCCTAGGTTGAATAGAGCACCACCTATCCATCAGTTTGCCGTTCCGGGTCCGTCCCAAGGGAGTCAACCTCCTAACAGTAGGTTAGTGAGCCGATCAAGCAAGGTTGATACTCAACATCGATTGAATGACGCAAATAGCTAGGGGGATTCAAACCTAAGAGATATCCAACTTGAATTAACTAGGTTGGTGGTTAGCTAGGTTAGTTAGTTTAGTCTTCTTAATGACTATTCTAGGTTGGCTAGATAACAATCCCTAACCCTAAAGTAAGATAAGCTTAGATCCCCTGGGTACGATAAAATTTATTACTTGCTTACCATATGCTACATCCGAGCTTCGATTATACTTGGTTGTCGATTGGGAATGTTGTAGTCGAAGTGAACCAAGTTTCAGGTGCCGTTGTTGGGGATCATTCTTGGTTATCGAAAAAAAAGGCTTAGGTTGTTACTTTAGCCATTTTTTTTTGTTTTGTGTTTGTTGACCCACTCTTCGCTTTGAAGGGTGTTTCGGGTTTGTTTGATTTTCATTTTGTGTTTTTGTCGTTGTAGGTTGAATCATGGATCCCAATGGATTCTACAACATATGGGGGTATCCATAACCACCAGAATGGGGGTACTATGGAGCTTCATGGAACAATTAAGAGGGTGTAAGCGAAGGAACCAGGTTCTATGACCAACCTCCATTCCAAGAAGAACAAACATACCAATGGGGATATCAAGAAGCTTCCCATATCAAGAAGATTTCCCTCTACAACCCTAAGAGAAATCCAAGTTGGAGTTGGCAATGGAAGCCTTCATAGGGCATTCCTTAAGAGCATTAGCCACTCCGCAACCGGAGCCAAATAGCAAACTGAAGCTCATGGTGGAGCAGTTTGCCCAAGGAACCGATGAAGGGTGCTCGAACTTGGATTTCCCACAACCCAAAGTGAAGTCAAATTGGAGCTTACCATGTAGAACTTTGAAAGAGCATGCTCCAAGAAGGATTTCCAAACCCCTCCCTCCTCCCGGTTTCACGTTACAAGAGAAGGTGTCACGAGTTTGTGCAAGCCATCGCCTGTCATAATTGGAGGAGAAAGAGAAGGTTGAAGGGAAGATTAATGACAACCGAGTGGAGCAAGAGGAATTCACCTTGGAGAGCTCCCATGGTGAGGATGATCATGAAGGTTGCATTGATGACTTTTACACCTTTCCCCTTCCCGTGAACAACTTTGAAGGCCAGATCATGAGGACAGAAGAGCAAGAGAACAATTTCGATGACCTTGCATGACGTCTTTCCCTCCAGACCGTGTTTGAAGACAAGAACGGGAAGGAGAAATAAGAGTTTAAAGAGGGGGAAGTGAGCATTAAAGAGGAGAAAGATCTTGATTGTTCCCAAGGGCAGGAGTTAAACTTTGAAGAAGGAGGGGAGGTTGAGTTTGAAGTTGAAAGAGCAAATGGAGTCCAAGATGAGGACGAGGTCATGGTGGATGAAGCTTCAACAAGTTACAGGTCCTACCAAAGCTTTCCACACGACCTTGATGCGCTACTCGAGAAGGACCCATTTGTGACTCTTTACCAAGCCAAGACCAAACCATCGGCGATCCCTCTTGGTGGATGGGATGGCGGTCAATCCATGATGCACTATATGGTGCGGGGCAACGAGAAAAATGAAGAAGATGTGTTCTCGTGGGTGGAGCCTCAAAACTATCCAATTTCATGAGCTTTTAATCATGGATTCGTCCAATGCTCGTGACTTGAGACATTACCTCATTGATGAGAACCTCAACTTCAAGGAGTTTCTTGGGTAGACCAAAAATTGAAGAGCAACCATCCGGCTCACGACGTTAAAGAAGCGCATGGTGGGAGGCAAACCAACTGACATCGGTTTCTTTTCTTTTCTCTTTAATAAGAAAACCTTTGGGGGGATTTTAGTGTCCTCTACTCCGTTCACAAACATTCACACCTTATCCGGTAACATCGTTCTACCTCCTTATTATACACCATTGAGGGCAATGTCGAGCTTAAGTGTGTGTGTGTGTGCGGGGGGGGGGGGGGGGGGGGGGAGAGGTAGTCTGTAATGTTTTGTGTGAATGATTGGTGTGATTTTGAGTGCTTGCAGCCTAGTTGTTGTATGCCCAAATTTTAAAAATTTGAGGGCTCCAAGCATAGCAACTTCTCCATTTGCATGACCATAGAGGCACCTTTGGTGATTTATTTTGAATCTCGTGGTTATTAGCATTGATGTAAGGATGAACTGTTTGTGATTGAGAACAACCTATGATGATGACTGAGATATGCATTAGGGTTGTGTAAATGTTTAGTTCTCATGTGTTTGCGAACCAATGGATGTTTTTGATTGATTACTCATTGATCACAATTGCTATGAATCAAAATTAGGAAGTTGGAATGAATGATTGAGCATCTAGGTATCCATGTGAGATTTGTGCCGCTCGTTTTATTCTTGTGTGATAGATCCCTCTTACCAGGACAAGTAGCATTCAAATTGTCACCAGTGAGGAAAAGGAGGCGTATGTTTAGTCAATGACCCAAAATTTGGCCTGTCCGGATTGAATTATCCCCTAGTAACCCTATTGAGCCGTGTGTTCAAAGGTCGGTCTCGTGTTAGGTAGCTCTAGACTATTATTGAGTCACCCTTGTGTTTGGAAGCTCCATTTATTTCATTTGAGCTTAATTGAGATTCCACATGAGTGATTTGTGCATGGGTTGCTAAAGATGAAAAAGTGAATGTTAGAAGAAGTTCTTAAAAGTGAGCATTGATCATTAATTTCAAGAACGTGGCATGTGTTTGTAGTTCTCTACTAGATCTCAACAAGTGGTGAAGAAACGAAAAACAAAAAGAAAGAAAAAGAAAGAAATAAAGAGGGCTACGAAGAAAGGAGAGCCGCCACAAAAAAGTCGTGTATGCTCTAAAAATGTGTTTCCTAGCAATCATGCTTAGGAACTTGTACTTGATTTTTTACCTCCTTCACTCTTGTGCTTGAAAATTTTATATAAAGTGTAGCAAAGAAAGTTTGTTGTGAATGGTTTGGTGATTGGTTGTGATTGGAATTGATGGAAGTGTGGTTTTTGGCCGATGCTAGTGGTCATTGCTTGTAGAAGAAGGTTTTAGTAGAAGCCATAGAACCTTCTGTTGGTTTTAAGTTGAATTGTGGAACCTCATTTCCTTTTGTGCTACCACCTAAATTGCATGTTCCCCATGTCCTTGACCCGAGCCAATCATCTGACCCGTGTCTAAGACCAGCAGACAAGCTAGTGATGACACCCATCTTTTGAACGCTAGCATTTAGAGACGATAGGGTTGAGTGTTTAAGTATGCACATCTTTTGAATCACAATGATCCTGACCCCACTAGTCGAGAGAGTGTAATTCATTCATCTTTTCATGTTAACATACCTCCTAGTGAGGACCTCGTTTGCTCGATCACTTGTTCCTAAGACTTCAAATATATGCATGGATAACTGTGATTGGTGAGTCGTCTCGACGCGTCATTTTTTCGTTTGAGAGCAATGTGAGACCTCTTCATTTGCACGTCCTTAATGCATTCGAATATCTTTGTGGTGGTTGTTAGGATTGTTGTTGATGTTGTCCATATGTTGATGTCTAATAGCCATCGAGATTTGACTCGTCCCGAATATCACAATATAATCCCACCTACGGCCCAAGTATAAACCTTAAATGGGTGCAATATGGGTAAAGTATGTTTAAATATTTAGTCTGGTCGGTCCGTGTACCCCTACTACAATTGTTTGAAACATTATCTAGTGGATTGTTGTTTGTTGAAAGCTCTACTAACTACTATTTGAAAAATAAGACTTGGAAATTAAAAAGGTTGGAAAACTCTTGGTGAGGAGCTTCACTCGGGTGTTGCTTCCCCCTAACCATCTACCAAGAACCGTGGGATCGAATCAAATGAACGGCGTGTGACGAAGAAATTATGACCCGTTGGAGGTGCAACAATGGTTGGAAACCATTATCCCAATTGCTAGGCCAAGGTATGAGTCAAAGGCTACAATTGTAGCCCTCTTGGCCCAAGCAATTGAGGGTTGACTTACCTTCTCCCTCAAACCAAGGTTTGGACGATATAATCACAATTAACTCAGGTGTTTAATTCAAACTTAGAGGTTTTCCCTTAATTAACCTAGAATAGGAGGCTTGAAATGCCCAAGGAAACCCATCTCTAATAGAGCCTCTTAGGTTAAGGAGGGTTCTCTCTAAACTATCTTAGGAGGCATTGAATGCCCAAGGAAACCCAGCTCAAATTGAGCCTCTTTCGATAAAGGAGGTTTCATCTCTAAACTAGCATAGGAGGCATGAAATGCCTAAGACTACCCATCTCGAATTGAGCCTCTTAACCTAAGGGGTCTCCTCTCTAAGCTAGGTCAACATAGCACACAAGATTGTTAAGTACACACAATGCACAATCAACATGGATAATACCTCAATTCTTAAATTAAACACCTCCATCACACAATCATTCAATCCACACAATCAATTACATGCTAGACAAAGGAAGAACACAAAGGCTGAAGAAAGAAACCATCATTGAGATGCCTCCAACCCTCCTTGTGCTGGTAGAACTCCTTGGGGAAGGATCTTCCAAAATCTTCACATTGAGCAAACCCTAGCCTCCTCTCCTTCTTGGTTCGTCACTTTCTCTCTCTAGGGTTTCAAGAAGAAGAAGCTTTCTCTCACGTTGGGCTCCCCCTACTTCTTCCTTCAGCTCTCATTTTATACTGAGATCGAGCCCAGTTCACGGCTTCAGTTCACGGCCGTGAAAACCTCAACGCGTCCGTGAACTCAGTGCAGTGGATCAAATGCACCGCTTCACTTACAGAAGTTTACGGTCCACTTCTCTAGTTCAAGGTCTTAGCGACCGTGAACTCCCTTGGCGTCAGTAACCTTTGAAACCTCTCTAGACGCCTCGCTGTTCAGGTTTGTGGTTCCTGGTCACGACCTTGTACATCATGAACTCCAATGTCAGACCGTGAACTCGGCTGAATCTTCCTCTTTGCCCGGGTTTTGCTCCTTTTCTTCCAAAATTTGACTCCGGGGCTGGTTTCTCCTGTTAGATCCTGAAACACACTAAAAGACAAGGAACCTAGCATAAAACCACTCTTTTAGGAGCACAAATTCCACAAACGTCAAAGGAAAACGGGGGTAAAATGTGTACATTTAGGCCCGAAGCAAGATTCATTTAGTTTGTACCCTATGACATGCCCCAAAGTTTTCAAGAAAGAAGTTGTAAGCTTACCTTGTTATGTACTTATTTTGCTTGAGGAAAAGCAAACGTACAAGTGTAAGGGAGTTTGATTCAGGCATAATTACACATGTTTTACCCCCTCATATCTTGGTTGTTTGACGTGGTTTTTGTCGTTCCTTGGCCTATTTTAAGCTAGATTATGCTTCTTTTGCTATATTTCAGGTCCCAGTACATGTGGGAAGGTCGATGAGGAGTTTAGGGACGATTAGAGGTTGAAAAGTACAAAAAGTGTAGAAAAGGCCAAAGTCACGGGCTGAGGGTAATTGTCTCGGTCTCTAGCTCATGAAAATTCAGCCCAGGGTGTCATTGCAACAACCCGTTTTTGGCTAAACTCGTATTATGGTCGTTAAAAAAATTCACGATAAAATCGGGTATTTTGATAGTATTTCGACGAAAATCGGATTATCGATCAGATAAGTATACATATATTATATATATATATATATATATATATATATATATATATATATATATATATATATAATTTCCTCCCCCGTGTCATTACTTTACCAAAAACCATTTCCCCTTCCTTTTCCATTTCCGGGACCGAGGAATAGAGAGCGCGGAGCAGTTCAGTGGAGGCACGAGGGAAATTTCCAGAGCTCAATTCTTGAGTCCTAGTGATCCAAAAATCCCGTAAGTAACGCCTAATCCACATATACATTGTGATTTATCGATTTAGAGCTTTAAAATAAGTTTTTGGTTCAGGAATTTCTTAAATTCCCGATAAGCCAAATTAGGGGTTCAGAGTATCCGGAAGCCAGATTGAGCCCAAATTTCATATACGAGCTTACTGCAGCGAGGTAATTAATCCTCTGGTTCTAATTCATGAATTTCGGCTATTAGTTAGGTCAGGGTCCAAATCGCTAAATTTAGCTACGACCATGGTTTGATGTGTTTTTATCGAGAATTTGATTCGGATGCTAGTACTAACATTGACGGGGACACTGCAGGGGATATGAGGACAATATCGGATTTTGATTCCGGGTTTGTTTGAGCAAGTGAAGTTGGGGTACGGGAGGCTAGATCCGGTGTTTGAACGACCAGAACTGGTGAGGGATTAGCACGACATAACGGGTTTGTCGTATCACGATATTTATATTGATGCTTAGGGGTGTATGAACTTTTGTGCTATATGTTGAACCCTGGACTGCTTTATGATATTATTGACTTGCCCTAATTGATATGGACCTTGTTTATGTTGATGATTGCATACATGTTGCCATTTGTGGCTTAACTGTTGACTTGACTTCATGGTTGTTCGATAAGGTGTTTTGACTTGATGTGATATTGTGGTTGTATTTGGATTCACAAGTGGGGGAAATAAAATTCCCAAGGTGATATTATGATGTTTTAAGGAGGATGACTTGCACGAGGGTTTATCCCGAGGAAGTGCAAGTATACGATTCCTGGTTTACCTATGTTGAGCCAATTATGGCCAGGTCAAGTACATGTGCAAGTAACGAATTATGATTAAGCATGATGAGATATAAATCATGTATAAGGATACCAAATATGATTTTTTTGGTATCACTGTCAATTACATAGTAATAAGGGCTCCCCATATGCTATTACTCTGTTATGACATGATAGTCACACCTCTCTTGTGGTGCTGATTGAAGATTATGATATGCATGATAGTCACACATGTGGTGGTCACTGAAGATTATTCACGAGATATGACCACACCTAGAGTGGTGTCGGGTATGGTTTCACCTATGGTGGTATGGGGGTATGTTTGTATGATCACATCCTACGGGATGCTGGGTGTGTATGGTGGCCCGGGAGAGTTATTAGCATGGGAGTAGCCAGGCGCCTATGATTAAAACATGATAAGATGCATATGCATAAGTAAAGGTGGTTGAGTCTTTTGCCTATTGGCATGTCAGATGGCTGAGGTCTCATCCTAGTGCTTTGGCTTGATTGTTAGATGTATGGTAGGGGTATGCTTGTTATGAACTCACTAAGCAATGATTATCTCACTCAGCTATGAGCTTGCCCTCTTTTATTCTTCTTCTCTGCTTATGCTATGTGTAAGCAGATCATCAGCAGCAGCAGCAGTAGATAAGTGTTAGGTGGGAGAGGAGCTAGAGTTGAAGGCAATATGAGGTATGGTCTTCAACTGTTCTGTGCTTGGACTACTACTCGGGATCTTGGCCAGTGATCCACACCCTTTTGAAAAAATGTTTTGAGAACATTTTCATGTGCATACTAGTTTCTGATGTAGTGTGAGATATCCACAGGTGTGGAAAGTTGATAATATGTGTATATTTGTGTAATTATGTAAGTTGTGACGATTATGGCATGTATCAATATGGTATGCAGTTGTGTAGTATGAAACTGTGACTATGGCTATGAAAAGTCAATGCATATGGTTGTGACTATATATGTTTGTCTATGGATGCATGGACTCAGATGAATTCTTTTGCAGGATTAGATGCAATAACATTTAGCCCATTACGCGAGTAATTCAGTCGAAATTTTATTTGGGTAAATTTTGGTAATTAATGTAACACCCGCGATTATTTCCGCTGCAATTGTATGAACAATATGATTAGGTAAAACGTGCAGGGTTTGGTATCAGAGCTGGGTTGTTTTCTGCAATATGGGTATGTTACTTTCACTCTTGAGGATTGATAACCCTCAAAAGAGGAGAGAGTATTCCATACCTGTACTTGCACTGAGCTTGCCAGGATTTGGGACCATGGGTGATGATGTGTTGCATAGTCAGTTGCATATGGTCAAAAATGATTTTGAACATTGGAAAGAATCTTGAGAAGGTTATGGTTTAAAAGGTGTTGAAAATTTTGTTGAGTTTCTATCTTGTTTTACAAGTCATTATTTTGGAGAAAGTTTTAATTGTTTGTGGATCAACCTAAGGCCAATGTATCCTTGTAGCTCGCACAGAAGTAGTTTTAGGTGTCACTAGTAACCGATCGAGGAGCATGGTGGCTAGCTATGCAATGCAGTCGGGTTTAGGCTGTGCTAACATCATGAGTTGTGATGGTGGATATTTGAATAGAGATATGAATCTTGATGATGTTGTGGTAAACATTTTGTAGGTTGATATAACCTTGTGTTAGTGGCAACCTTCTTTGAAGGTTAATAACTTGGTTGAGTGTATTATGCTTTTGAACTTGTTGATGTGTTTATGTTGTGATAACCCAAATTAGATGTGGAACTAAAATTGGGAACTTGACGTGTTATGTGTTTACTTATGTGAAAGTTCTCCTAACCTAAGAGTTAGATAGTGAGAAGATATGTGGTAGTATATGCTAGGAGGGGGACTAGCGGATTTGTACTATTAACTCAAGGTTAGATTTCAGGGACGAAATCTTTGAAGGAGGGAAGAATTGTAACATCCTGTTTCGGCTAAACTCGTATTATGGTTGTTAAAAAATATTTCATGATAAAATCGGGTATTTTGATAGTATTTCGACAAAAATCGGATTATCGATCGATCAGATAAGTATACGTATTAATTAATTATATATAATATATATGTATATCTCGGTCCATTAAATTCCCTCCCCCCGTGCCATTTCTTTACCAGAAACCATTTCCCCTTCTTTTTCCATTTCCGGGACCGAGAACAGAGAGCGCGGAGCAGTTCAGGGGAGGCACGAGGGAAATTTTCAGAGCTCAATTCTTGAGCCCTAGTGATCCAAAAATCCCGTAAGTAACACCTTATCCATCTATACATTGTGATTTATCGGTTTAGAGATTTAAAACGAGTTTTTGGTTCAGGAATTTCTTGAATTCTTGATAAGCCAAATTAGGGTTTCGGAGTATCCGAAAGTCGGATTGAGCCCAAATTTCATATACGAGCTTACTGCAGCGAGGTAATTTATCCTTTGTTTCTAATCCATGAATTTCGGCTATTGGTTAGGTCGGGCTCCAAATCGAGGAATTTAGCTCCGGCTAGGGTTTGATGTGTTATTATCGAGAATTTTATCCGGAGCCAAGAACTAACATTGACGGGGACACTGCAAGGGATATGCGGACAATCTCGGATTTTGATTCCGGGTTTGTTTGAGAAAGTGAAGTTGGGGTGCGGGAGGCTAGAACCGGTGTTTGAACGACTAGAACTGGTGAGGGATTAGCATGACATACCGGGTTTCTCGTATCACGATAATTATATAAATGCTTAGGGGTGTATGAAATTTTGTGCTATATGTTGAACCCTGGACTGCTGTATGATATTATTGACTTGCCCTAATCGATATGGACCTTGTTTTTGTTGATGATTGCATACATGTTGCTTAACTGTTGATATGACTTCAAGGTTGTTCGATCAGGTGTTTTGACATGATGTGATATTGTGGTTGTATTTAGATTCACAAGTGGGGGAAATAAACTTCCCAGGGTGATATTATGATGTTGTAAAGAGGATGACTTGCACGAGGGTTTATCCCGAGGAAGTGCAACTATACGACTCCTGGTTTACCTATGTTGAGCCAATTATGGCCAGGTCAAGTACATGTGCAAGTAACAAATTATGATTAAGCATGATGAGATATAAATCATGTATAAGGATACCAAATATGAGTATTTTGGTATCACGGTCAATTACATAGTAATTAGGGCTTCCCATGCTATTACTCTATTATGTGCTTGGACTACTACTCGGGATCTTGGGCAGTGATCCACACACGTTTGAAAAATGTTTTGAGAACATTTTCATGTGCATACTAGCTTCTGATGTAGTGTGAGATATCCACAGGTGTGGAAAGTTGATAATATGTGTATATTTGTGTAATTATGTAAGTTGTGACGATTATGGTATGTATCAGTATGGTATGCAGTTGTGTAGTATGAAACTGTGACTATGGCTATGAAAAGTCAATGCATATGGTTGTGAGTATATATGTTTGTCTATGGATGCATGGACTCAGATGAATTCTTTTGCAGTATTAGTTGCAAGAACTGTTAGCCCATTACGCGAGTAATTCATGTCAAAATTTTATTTGGGTAAATTTTGGTAATTAATGTAACACCCGAGATTATTTCCGCTGCAATTGTATGAACAATATGATTAGGTAAAACGTGTAGGGTGAAGTGTTACAGTCATAATTGCAAGAAATTTTAGACTTTGCACGTCTCGCATCTATATCAGTTGTCACCGTCACCATGCCTTGTAATTAGCTAGGTTAGTTAGTTTAGTATTTTTAATCACTATTCTAGGTTGACTAGATAACGAACCCTAACCCTGAAGTAAGGTAAGACTAGATCCTCATGATACAATGAACTTATTACCTGCTTTCCCTATGCTACACCCGGTCTTCAGTTATACTTGACCGTCGATTGGGAATTTTGTAATCGGAGTGACCCACTTTTCCCCGAGCAAACCAATGACACACAAGGTAATCTTTCAACCTAAAACATAATAACTCGGGGACATGCCAAAGGAAACAAAGTGGTTGAATCTCAATGTCTATTTGGCACTGAAATATGGACAAGAGCAACAGTAATTCTGGCAACCACCACAAACGACATCCGAATGCATTAAGAATGTGCAAATGGAGAGGTCTCACCTTGTTCACCAACCAACACATAACCTATAATGACGACTCACCAATCAAATTTATCCATGCATGGAGATCAAGTCGCTATAACCAATGATATGAACAACATAACATGAATAAATTACTCACTCTTGACTAGTGGGGCCAAGACCATTTTGATGCAAAAAATGTGCATACTCAAACGCTCAGCCCTATCGTCTCTTCACCATTATGGCAGCCTCTAAATGTTATATTTCACAAGATGGGTATCATCACTAGCTTGGTCGGAGGTCTTAGACACGAGTTCGGATTACTGGTTGGGGTCGACTTTTTGGGTGGTAGCACATGTAGCATGAGGTTCCCCAATTCACCTAAAACCTGTTCACATACGACCAAAAACCACTCACAAGAACCACAAATCAATTGTTCCACAATTCCAAACCACAACCGATCACGAACACATTCATAGTACACTTTCTTTGCTACATCTGCTATCAAACTTTTCAAGCACAAGGGTGAAGGAGGTAAACAAACATGCAAGTGTCTTAATAGCTTGATTGCCAAGAAACACCTTTTTAAGAGCGTAAATAACTTGTTGTGGCAACTCTCTATTATTCCTAGCCATTTTTATTACTTTATTTTTCACTTCTTATTCTTCCTTTTCTCTTTCTTTTCCCCCCTTTGTTGAGGGCTATTGGAGAGATAGACAAAACATGCCACATTCTTTGATTTTGTTTTAGAAACAAGGGTTAATACCTTAGTTTGGCCTGAACTATACACATACTTTCTACTTTGGCCCGTGGTATTGGAAATTGCTATTCTGGCCTAAACTATGTAGCAAACTTCCTCATTTGGCTTGGAGGCGGGTTTGGCGGGTTTGACCGTCAAATTAGACAGTCAAACCTGTTAACCGTTAGTCAATGTCCACCTCACCTACCACGTCAGCTTTGAGGACATAAAAAAATTATTATTTTTTATTTCTGAATTTTGTTTTCTTTCGATTAATAAAAATAATAAATAATTAAAAAATTAAAAATGGCCCATTTTTAGCAAATGACAAGAAAACAAAATTCAGAAATAAAAAAAAAATTATGTCCTCAAAGCTGATGTGGCAGGTGAGGTGGACATTGACTAGCTGTCAACAAGTTTGACCGTCTAATTTAACGGTCAAACCCTCCAGGCCAAATGAGGAAGTTTGCTACATAGTTCAGGCCAGAATAGCAATTTCCAATACCACAGGCCAAAGTAGAAAGTATGTGTATAGTTCGGGCCAAACTAAGGTATTAACCCTAGAAACAATGCTCACTTTTAGAACTACCTACAACACTTACTTTCACATTTAGCAGAAACAATGCAAGACACACTATGTGGAACCTCAATGAAGCTCGAATGGCAAGAGCTTCCAAATACAAGGGTGACTCAACAATGGTGTATAATCGAAGAAAGTAAAGTTCCCTCTACCTATTCACAATCAAGCTCAAATAGCAAGAGCTACACAACACGAGAGTGGCCTTTAGACACACTGCTCAAAAGGGTTGAGTAGGGGTTAATGCAATCGAGACAAGTCAATTTTTAGATAGTGGGATAATCATATGCCACCATCTTCCTTGCTAGTGACAACGTGAATACTACATGTCATGGTAAGGGGGATCTATCACACACCAAAAAAAAAAAAGAGCGTCACTAATCTCACCTGCTACCTAGATGCTCCATCATTTATACTAAATTCCAAATTCCCATGCATAAGCAATTGTGAACAATGAGCAATCAATCCGAAATATTCATTTGTTCGAAAAAACATGAGAACTGAATATTTGCACCAATCTAATGCATATATCAACCATCATCATAGGTTGCACTCAATCACAAACAAACCATCTGTATATAATTGTAATAACCATAAGATCCTCCACAGCTGGCCACTATGTTCATGCATTCACATTCATGTCACCCGCCAATCACAAATATGAATACACCCCCACACTTAAGTATGACATTTTTCCTCAATGGAGTAAGGGAAAAATGAAGAAGTTACTGAACATTTGGAAAGTGAAAGTCAAACATTAGACCAGTATTGAAGAGGAGAGAGCTTCACAAGTTAAAAAAAAAAACACACACACACACACACACACATACTCGCACAAGGAAAGGTTATTAAAAAATAATAATATTTAACATCACAAGAACGTATTTATTGGGTCGCCTACATTGAGTTGCCTCCCAATAAGCGCTTATTTATCGTCCTTAGCTAGACGGAGCAACCAGACTAGACGTCCTCCAGTAGGAAAGCCTCCTTCTCATACATTACCTCTCCCCCTTAGGCAACACTTAAGGAGCTGGCCATTTACCTTAAAAGTTCCTTGCCCCTGGTGGGAAACCTCCACCACCCCGTAAGAGAATACCTGGGTCACCAAACAAGGACCCGTCCACTTCGACCGCAACTTCTCAAGAAACAAGCGGAGCCTGGATTGTAAAGGAGGACCTGCTCACCTAGTTGAAAATCCTTGCCCCTCTTGAGACGAGCATCATGCAGATGCTTTGTTCTTTCCTTTTATAGCTTACTGCTCTCATAGGCATGGTGGCGCCACTCCTCCAACTCAAGTGCCTATAGCTCATTTCATTTCCACACACGTCTGGATCCATATTTAACAATTTGGTAGCCTAATATTCTCTATTCTCTATCTCTATGGGCAGGTGGCATGCCTTTCCATACACAAGTCGGTAAGGAAAAGTACATAACAGTGTCATATAGGCTGTGCGGTAAGCCCATAAAGAATAATCGAGCTTAGTGGACCAATCTGTTCGAAATAGATCCACTGTTTTTTTCTAGGATTCTGTTCAAATCCCTATTGTTTAATTCGACTTGACCATTCATCTGAGGGTGGTAAGCCATGGATACCTGGTGGGTGACACCATAATGGTCGAGTAGTTTATCAAATTGAACTTGAAAGTGAGTCCCACGATCGCTAATAATGGTTTGGGGGCTCCAATCTGGGAGAATAGTTTCTTCAGAAATCCATAGACTCGTCTTGCATCATTGGTGCGCAAAACTTGTGCTCCAGCCCACCTAGAGACGTAGTCTAAGGCCACTAAGATATGCTTATTCCCAATATTTGTGGGAAAAAGACCCATGAAGTTGATACTCCAAACGTCAAAAAGTTTGCAAGTAATAGAAATTATTTGGGGCATCTCAATACGTTTAGGAATGTTTACTGATGGTTGGCACTTGTTGCATTGCCGCCCAAACCCGTCGACATCCTTGAACAACGAAGGCCGATAGTTACCAAATTGAAGCACCTTTCTTTTCATGTAGTTACCCCTGTGGTGCCCCCCGGTTTGTCCTTCACAACATTAGGTGAGAATAGCTCTCATTTCCCCTTCTGGGATGCAACGCCGGATGACCCCATCGGCTTCTATTAGAAAGAGGTTAGGGTCATCCCAAAAGTAGTAACAAAGGTCGGTGAAGAACTTCCCTTTCTCGTGGGTACTCATCCCATTTGGAAATTACTTTCCCACCAAATAGGTTGAAAGTACTTACTTTTCTACCCTTTGAGTGGTGGTGTAATTCTCTTAAGCCCCATTCATAGTCTTTGAAGCATAGCAAATAGGTTGAAAGTACTTGCATTTCCTTTGACCCAACACTACTCCCACTACATAGTCACTTGGATCGCACATAAACTCAAAGGGTAGATTCCAATCCGGACAAACAATGATCATGGCATCGGTGAGTTTCACCTTTAAAATGTCAAATGCTTCAAAGTATTACTTCGTGAAGAAAAATGGTGCATCCTTCTCAAGGATCTTCGTCCATAGGAACACAATTTTTGAGAAATTGTCTATGAAATATCAGTAAAACCCTGCATGCCCTAGGAAACTTTGGATCCCCTTCACGGATGTTGGGGGTAGAAGCTTGCTTACGGTATCAACCTTTGCTTTGTCAACTTCAATACCCTTCTTTGAAATCTTTAGTCATAACATGATGCCTTCTCGAACCATAAAATGAGACTTCTCCAAGCTCAAAGTCATATTAGTTTCTTCACACTGTGCAAGCACTTTCTCGAGGTTGGCATGACATTGATAACGAATTACCAAAAATCGAGAGATCAACCATGAAGACTTTCATGATCTCCCCCACTAGATTTTCAAAAATAGCCATCATGCACCTATGGAATATGGTCGGGGCATTTCATAAACCAAAGGGAATACATCAGTAAGCAAAAGTACCAAAAGGGCAACTGAAGGTTGTTTTAGCTTGATTTTCGGGGAAAATCAGAATTTGAAAATATCCGGACATCCCATCCAAGAAACAATAGAAGCCATGCCCTGTTAATCTTTCAAGGATATGATCAATGAAGGGTAAGGGAAAATAGTATTTTCTAGTATCATCATTTAACATTGATAATCAATGCAAACACGCCACCCTGTCACCGTCCTTGTAGGAATGACCTCCTCCTTCTCATTTGATACCATTAATATACCCACTTCTTATGCACCAATTGTGTCGAGCTTACCCATTGACTGTTGGAAATGAGGTAGATGATCCCGACATCCAATAACATGATCACATATGCTTTCACCACTTATTCAATGTTAGGATTGACCTGATGTTGAGGTTGTCAAACCGGTTTAACATCATCCTCCATGAGAATCTTATGAGTGCAGAATGAAGGACTGATCCCTCAAATGTCGCTGATCTTCCATGTAATTTCCTTCTAATGCCGCCTGAGGAGTTCAACCAATTCATTCTTCTGCTCCAAATGAGGTTGGAGCTAATGATAACAGTGAGCTTTCCTTCTTCCCTCAAGAATCCATATTCAAGGTGGCTAGGGAGTGGCTTTAACTCCACCTCCAGCGGTTCTTCCAGAGAAGTGAAGTTGGACCTTTAGGATAGTGGCTCTATCTTTGATTATTTCTCTGACACTTCAACTTCCTCTATACTTGTAAGATGCTCTTCCTGCGGTTCCTCCGCACCATCTGTCCTTATTACACAACAAATCTTGAAAGAATTGTCAGAACTGGAACCCTCAAATGGGAATGCCGCAACATAATCAGACACTTCTTCACAGTAATCCACATCATCCTGGAAACAAGAGTGTTTCATGCTATTGGCAATGGAGGAAGTCATTTTTTTCATCTCCCAATCTGAAAACCAATTTCCTTCTATGCAGGTCAAATAATGCCTTGGTAGTGGCCAAAAAGGGTCTACCCATAATAGGAGAAACATCAACATTATCATTGATATCAAGGATGACAAACTCAACTAGATAGATGACTGTTCCAACCTTAACAAGTAGATCCTCAAAAATTTCATTGGGAGCACAATAAACCTATATGCTAGCTATATTTTCATACTAGTGGCACTAGGTTTACCTAAGTGTGACTTTTGAATAGTCTATACGACATCACATTGATGCTAGCCCTTAGGTCCGCCAAGGACTCACATATGCATATACCACCAATAGAACAAGGAATGGTAAAACTCCCTGGATCTATTACTTCACGGGAAGCTGATTTTGCAGTATGGCTGAGCATTCTTCGTTTAGGGTCACAGTGGCCATGCTTTCCAGCTTCTTCTCATAGAAGAGAAGATCCTTCGAATACTTAGCATACTTTGGCATCTGGATGATTATCTTAACAAATGAAATGTTGAGGTGAAGCTGGTTGGTCAATGCTAAGAAGTGGGTAAACTAAGCCTCCAATCAAACCTTGTGCAACTATATTGGATAAGGGAGCGGAGAAATAATTTAATTCTCTGCTCATTTTAGTTAAGGATTTGAATCCTCTATCCCTTTTCTGGTGTGGCTGCGACCTTTGGTTGCTTGGTAGTGCCCCGTTGCACAACTTGCCTCGACTTCACCATTGGCTTCTCGAAAATGGTACTTCTCGAGTCTCCTTCCCACTTTGGAGTGTCACAGCTTGCATTTTAGTTTTGTTGAGTTTATTCTGAGAAATGGGAGCTTGAGTGATGATGCACTTCCGAGTGGTCAAACTGGTCAATGTCAATTGATGACTTTGTAACCCTGCTTCAATGGATGAGAATTTCTCGCAGGCCTACTCCATAAACTTCTCTACCCTTTTTAAAATTTTGTGAATTAGAGCTCGCGAAGGCCGTCATAAGCTCTTCAAATGCAGAATTACTGTCATGCTGAGGTTGAAAAGAGGAGGAAGTAATGGCTCAAACAGGAGGTTCTTGGTCAACTGATGCTCCCCTTGCCACTAATGATACTAGCACGAATCCATATTGTGGGCATTACAAAAGGGGTTGTTATAGTTGACCCGCTAGCGTTAGCAATAAAGTTCAAATGCTCCTTTGGAGTGCTCGCTTCCCTCCTAAGTTGACATTCCTCAACCTCATGGTTTGGACTTGAGCACCAATCACAAATCATAACCAGGATCTTACTATGCTTTCTATCATGTGAAATCACATTGATCAACTCAATCTTCGTCTCAAGTGGAGGGCTAGCTTTGGTGGAGTGTACTCCTCTTTCTCGCGTCCTCCTTCCACGCCGTGTCAACCCCCATCATAGCCTCTTGTAGCTATGTCTTCCAATAATGTAGTCATTTCGGGTAGAGTTTTGTTGAACATGTTCCATTGGCACGATGAATCAATGAGGAGCCAATCTTCTTGAAGAAGACCATTGTAGATGGTTTTGATCTCGAATTGCTCTCCCAATCCATGGTGCGGACACTGGAGAAAATGATATGAGTACCACTCCCATACATCTCTCATAGTCGCGTCCTCCTCTTGGGAAAAATGAGTGATCGTGTTTCGGTATTCCTCCGTCTTGGAAGGTGGACAATATCGATTCATGAACTTGTTTAGAAAATCATCCCTTGAATTTATGGAGAGAGGCGACCTGTTGTTCAAACGTTGTTGGGCTTTCCCACGTAGAGAGTAGGGTAAGAGCCTTAACCTAATGGCCTCTTTAGGTACTACATTGATCTTCAACCCTCTTGCTAACTCAAAAAATCTCATGACATGCTCTCGGGGTGTTTAATCTTCAAGTCTATGAATTTGTATGTTTTTGTGAATCATGGTGATGAGGCTGAGCTTTATCTCAAAGTTAATGGCTGCCACGGGCGGATGCAAGATGTTGGATTGAATATCCATCACTCACGGTGCCATGTAATCAACGTTACAGAAACCACGGGTAATTATCATAAATGGTTATTCACTTTGTACAAAATGGTCATAAACCTTCAATTTTGCACATTTCAGTTACAAAAATTTTAGTGAATAACAAATTGGTCAATCCGTCCACTTCCATCCAAAATTCCGTTAACTCTTGCCTAATTAGCCTAACACGTCATTAAAAATATCAATAAGAAAATGAGTAAAAATACTAGTTAACCTGCACAACCCATCTCGAACTACCGAAACCATCACCTCCATCATCCTTAACAACATCACCGCCGCAGATCTGATCGAGAACAAGCACCAATCTCATGGCGAATGCCCCGTCGAGCCAGGCTTCGCCGCCAACGATAACACATCCTTCCCCAGCACCATGTTCCTCAACGCGTCAACCTTCTGCCAAATCTCCGCACCACCGCTCTCCTCGCCGCATCGATCACCGTATAGCTCCGGCTCCAGCAGCTCCCTTCGATCTCATACTCTTCCCCTGGGTTCTCGTACACCTACACGCTCATCCTTGAGCGTCCGATTATCGAAGACTGTCTCACGATGAACGTTGCCTTCTGCCCTTCCTTCCTCTCCCCCATAAATCCTTCCCACCGCTGATGCAGACTCGGGCTCGGCTCTACCAACCGAAAAACTGAGGGGAAACAAAGAAAATTGATGCGGAAGGTCGTGACTTGAAACTTTCTAAGGAAGGGTTTGATTGAGCAAAAAAGTAAAGGAGGAAGAAGAAGATGGGAATTCCTCAGCTTGTCTCGTGCTGGGATTCTTTGATTTATAGCATTCCAGATTTACTGTAACTTAACGGTAACAAAGCCAGGTGTCAAACTTCTATTGTTCTGTAAATAACTAACAACTACTCAAATGCCAAACACTGCGTTCAGCCACCACGTTTCCAACATGAAACATTTCTTCTCGAATTAGTTTTCAACTCCAACGTTCTTCTTCTGCAACCATTAGCTGCTGCTTTCCTCTGGACTTCTGCATCTCTTCTTCTTGTTGATTCAAATCAACTACTCCCTTGAACTTCATCACGCCCCCACAAGTTGGCGCGTATATGTTTAATACGCCCAACTTGTCCAACAAGTAACTCAACCTGTATCGACTTAGGCCCTTAGTAAATAAATCAGCAAGCTGATCCTCACTTCTTACAAACTTCAATTTGATAAGTCCAGACTTGATCCTTTCTCTGGTAACATGAACATCGATTTCGATGTGTTTTGTTCTCTCATGATAGACTGGATTTTCTGCAATTTGTATTGCTGACATATTGTCATAATAAACCAGTACTGGTGCTTGAACCTTCACATCCAGTTCTGCAAGTAGGCCTTTAAGCCACTGTATTTCACACACAAGATGAGCTAATGCTCTGTACTCAGCTTCAGACGAAGATCTAGACACTGTGGTATGCTTCTTTGCTCTCCATGTAATCAGAGATCCTCCTAGGAAAGTACAATAACCAGAGATGGATCTCCTTGTGTCAGGACATGCTGCCCAGTCAGCATCACTGTAAGCCTTCAAAACCAGATCGTTGTTTGATTTAAAGTGCAAACCCTGACCTGGTGCTCCCTTTAAGTACCTCAAAACTCTGTAAGCAGCTTGTAAATGAGTGTCTCTTGGTTGTATCTGGTATTGACACAGCTGCTGTACTGGGAAAGCAATGTCTGGCCTGGTCACTGTCAAGTAATGCAACCTGCCCACCAATCTCTTGTACACACTTGGATCTGGTAGCAGTGTTCCTTCTGTTGCACTCAATTTTATCTTGCAGTCAAGTGGACTCTTACTGCTCTTGGCATCCAATAATCCTGTTTCTGCAAGTAAGTCCATGCAATATTTCCTTTGTGAGACTGAAATCCCACTAGAATTCCTTGTCACTTCCAATCCGAGGAAGTATTTCAAACTTCCAAGATCCTTGAACTTAAAATCCCTTTTCAAGAACAACTTGACTGCCTCCAAATCACCTAATCTGGGACCTGCAAGTATTATATCATCAACATAAACTAGGACAATCACAATCCTTCCCTGAACCCATTTAACAAACATGGAATAATCAGATGAAGACTGTGAGAATCCATTCTTCAAGAGAGATCCAGTAAGCTTAGCAAACCATTGCCTACTAGCTTGTTTCAAGCCATATAATGACTTTTTGAGTTTACAAACCATTCGTTCAGAACTTTCATCCACTGGAAAACCTGATGGTAACTGCATATACACATCTTCTTCCAAGTCTCCATGCATAAATGCATTGGAAACATCTAACTGATGTAAACACCAGTCCTTTGCTGCTGCAACTGCAAGCAGTGTTTTGACTGAGTTGTTCTTGGCAACTGGTGAGAAGGTATCCAAAAATCGATTCCATAAACTTGAGTAAAACCCTTTGCCACTAATCTGGCCTTAAATCTTTCAACACTTCCATCTGGTTTGAGTTTAATTTTGTATACCCATCTACACCCAATTGCCTTCTTCCCTAGAGGTAGCTTAACTAACTCCCAGGTTTGGTTTTCAATAAGTGCAAGTAATTCTTCCTTCATTGCCAATCTCCAACACTCTTCTTCATTGGCTTCTTCAAAAGAAGCTGGTTCAACCATTGTCACCATATTAACTGCATATCTTCTCATATCTTCAGTCAACCATATCTGTGATTGGATACTTGGTGACAATTCCTAAGTAGTAGTCCTTTAACCTAGTTGGTAGATTAACATTTCTCTGAGGCCTTGTCCTAACTGGTTCTGCCTCATGTTCCTCCAATTGTTGGAGTTATGCTTCTTCTCCTTCATTCTCTATACTTACATCAGTCTCACACACAGGAGTATTGTCAAATGATGCATCAAATTCATTGCTTGTAGGATGAGAAGAAGAAGGTTGACAGGAAGGACTAATGACATGACCCTGTGTGGAAGGACTATTGACATGACCCTGTAAAGGAGGACTACTGACAGGGGAAGGACTACTATCTGAGGCTGATGGAAAGACAGGTGATGAATTGGTCTCAACCTGTTCACTATCAACTTATGGAGTTGAGTTCAGAGTTTTAAATGGAAATATGTCTTCATAGAATATCACATCCCTAGAAACTACAAAATCATGTGAATTCAGATAAAACAACTTGTAACCTTTAATGCCTGCTGGAAGTCCAAGAAAGATGCATTGTCTAGCTCTTGGATCTAACTTGGTTCTACCTAGAACAGTGCTAGCAGCATATGCTAAACACCCAAAAACTCTTAAATGACCAAGGAAAGGAGGTTTTTGGTATAGTATTTCATAGGGAGACTTGTTCTGTAAAACTGGAGTTGGAAGTCTATTGATTATGTAAACAACATGAATCACACAATCACTCCAGAAATTAAGAGGTACACCTGAATGAAATCTCAGAGCACGTGAAAATGTGTTGATGTTTGCGTTCTACCCTCCCATTTTGTTCAGGTGTGTAAGTACAGAAGGTTTGATGTTCTATGCCCTGATTAAGGTAAAAATCACACATGTAAAACTCCTTTCCCTGATCACTCCTCACTGTTTTAACTGTCTTTCCAAACTGGTTATGAACCATTTTACAAAATCCAATCAACAGCCCTCTTGCTTCTGACTTTTGCTTCATTAAGTAAACCCAAACAGCACGAGAATGATCATCAACAATGGTTAGGAAATAAAAATAACCATCATGAGAATTAACTGACAATGGACCCCAAATGTCAACATGCACCAATACAAAAATGTCTGGAGCCTTAGAATCACTCAAAGGAAATGGTAATCTCTTTTGCCTGGATAAATGGCAATGCTCACAGTGTTTCACTCTCGCAACAGGAACTGTTGGATTACATTTGTTAATAAGTAAAGTACTACTATTACTGGGGTGGCCTAATCTCCAATGCCACAACTCAATCTTGTGGGATTCAAAATTGTAAATGGAAGCAACTTGAGAGATAGTGTTTGGTATGATAGGCTGGTCTAGTAGGAAATGAAATAGGCCTCTATTTTCTTTTGCCAAACCAATCCTCTTGCTGGTCACTAGGTCCTGAACATGACAAAGGTCAGATTGAAATATGAGTGAGATTGGGAGGTCATGTGTGAGCTTACTAACAGAGACAAGGTTGAAGGTGAAACTGGGAACTAGAAGAACATCATGTAAGAATAGATGTGGAGACAATCTAACTGAACCTATGTGTGAAACTTGGACCCTTGCTCGATTAGGAAGATAAACAAAAACTTCAGACACAGGAGAACAACTATCAAAAGGGAAATGGAACAAGCAATGTGATATGATGCACCAGTGTCATATATCCATGTGTTTTGTAAAGTTTTGTGATTCTGATAAGTTGTCAGAAAATGCTTACCTCCATAGTTTGGAAATTGAGGTAGGTAATTAGTCACAGAATGTGACCTATGATTGATTGCAGGACTCTGAGGTGAGGTTGGTGAGTTGGAACTTGAAGACTGCAAGAGGCTTCTCAGCTTGTTCATTTCCTCTGCAGTAAAACCACCAGATGTGTTTGAAAATCTGCTTCCAACCTCAGCTTGTAAGTTCATGTCTCCTTCAACATTTGTTGTAACATCACAAACTTTGGGTAAATTAAAAACCATTTCGGTTTGATGGAGAAAAGAGGAAGTTCAATCATTATGGAAAAGATTCTGAGTTTCAACTCGAACAAAGAGTCACGAATTTTGTCAATTTGATACAAGATAATATTGGTAAATAAATGCAACATGAATGAATAATGATAGATGACGAAAATACGAACGGGTAGGCAAAAACGGTGATAAATCCGATGTCAAATAAAGAAGTTACGACCAAAAAGATAATATGTACTATTATTAGGTGGCACTAGAGTAACCCAAAACTATTTACTGAGGTGCAAGAGGTTCAAACCACTGACCTCGGTTCAGCAATAGAAGCATTTTACCATCAGACTACTTAGTCGAATGACATCAGAAGTGCGTGCAACATTTATTAATACTGTCTAGGCGAGTCTTCCTTCCATAATGCATTCCAGTAGATGCGAGCTGTAAAGACTGGGTGCATTATTTTCCCGACAACTTCTTGTGCTGGGATAAGGACGGGCCACTTATCTTCTTATCGGTAAGATGATGAGAAAACATTTATCTGTTTATTAAATGTAGAATATAGGTGAGTTCCATCGGTTTCTCATTTTCGCAACCGAGAGAAAGAAGGAAAGGGAGGAGAGGGAAAACAGAAGGAAAGAAAGGAGTTCATACATTCTGGAGTTGGAGGACACGCAAGAGAAGTACGGAGGACAGTTTTATGGATCCAAAATCTTCGTTAGAAGCCTCGTCGGAGCTTCACCGGAGTTACGTCGGAGGGTCGCCGGAAAAACCTGAAAAATGAACTTCAACCATACTTCGAAAGATGGGTATGGTTGTGAAGAGGGAGACCTCAAGAGCGTGCACGTTTCGACGAAACTTGTTTTCGACGTCGGACGAGCAAGAACCGATATCCACAAGTTTGCGACGCAAAACTGCCGTTTTACAAAAACCATGTATCATTTCTGGGTGTTCGAAAATGTAGAGGACCTCTCTGTAATTTTCCCACAGAGACGGGTCAACACCTTTTAGTTGACTGGTAAACTTCGTATTTAGTCCCTGGTACTTGGAGTACTAACGGAATTCGTATTTCGTTCATAATTCGTTCGTTTGACGTCCAAACGACAAACCGTTTTCACCTACAGGATCGTGAGAACGAGGAGAATATTTTTAAACCAAGATCTGCAATTTTCAGAGCTTTCACAGAATCGGATTTCTCCATAATAAGGTGTGTGGGCTTACGGTAAAAGGGAACCGGAATTACGTGTTTATTTTTAAATACGCATGATTGAGTTGATGATTAATGATTATGATGGATTTGTGATTGATTAATGATTGTGATCTTGGATGAAATTGTTTATGAAGTTAACTGATATTTATGGTAATAATTATTATTAATTCCGTATTCGAATTGTTGACGTATATGGTGAACTCCGAATATTTTCTGAATATGTCTATTGAGATCAGAATGAGGAAAGTAAATTTAAGGAGTTTTGAAATGGTTTTTAGTCATGAGATCTTACCATGAGAATGATATTATTGGTAATAATTGAGTTTTAGGAATTAATTGAAGTTATGACGTTAAAAGAGTGAAATTGAGAATTAATAAATTGGATGAGTATATGAGAGGTGAATTCTGGTTAGAATAATTAAAATAAAGAATTGATGAACTTTGTTGGATTTCTGGATGGGTGAAACCAATTTTTATGTCATTTTGTTATTAAAGAGATTATATTATGATTTTTAGAATAATGGCAATGTAAGGAAAAATTATTATAAACTGAATATGATGGTAAGATGATTATCACGAGTTATTTTAATTAAGATTGAAGTTAAGTTACATTTTAAGACTAATTTTTAGTAATAGTTAATTGAGTATTTAATTGAAATATTGAAGATAATCTTATTAATGTATTTTGAGGAACGATGCTGTAGATTGTATTTTACAAAATAATTATTGAGAGATGTGTTATTAAGGGAGACCTTTTCAAAATAACTTTTGATAATCATGAGAATTATATATTGGGTATGGTCCTTTTTAGAATGGTTTCAACTTATTAATATGAATTCATGAAAACAAGATTTTGATAGTAATATGTTTAGTTGATATGTTGATGAAATTAGTTAAAGAACGATATGGATAATTTGATGTATTTTTATTGTTATTATATGGTTCGTATGATAAAATGATTTGATGACGAATAAAATATATATTGATTATTGATATGTATGATTATGGCATGATGATGATGATGACAGGGATATTGAGTGATAGTGATATGATTGACGTGTATGAGTATGACGTGATTAGAATATCGATTGGTTTAAATGTGATTGGTAAATATAAATATTACTGAGATATTTTGTGACAATGTTGATATGATGAATTCTTTGATTAATGATGACGTGGATGAGATATTATCATGATCGATTTGTATTTGATGTGTTAAATGATTACGATGAGTGAATGAGGTATTGATAAATTGAGTACTTGGTAGATTTGTCAAGTTTGATTGAAGATAATGAATTATTTATATCATTGAGAAGATGTTGATTATATTGAGATCATGCAATGCATCAAAGTATGCATAGATGATGTGAGATATGTATGGACTGGGAATATCAATGGGACGCTGTTGATTTCTTGGATCGATTGAGATATGATGGAAGAGAGAAATTGATATTGTTTGATCATGTTAAATCACATAGACATAGATGGGCCTATGCCTACCCCTATGAGATTGATTGGGTTGCGGTCCTAATGAGAGGATTTATGATAATACTAGATTTGATGAGATTGTGGTTTTCATTATAACCACTAAGATGATGAGCTCGAGCGGGGTGGGCGTATGGTGACCTTAGCGCGCAAATTAATAATAAATGGAGAGTCTGCATTTCATTCATTGCATATGATATATATGATGTTGATGATTTCCATGAAGGAAATCGTAAAGTGACATTTGATTGATGATTGATTGAGAGATTGATATGGTTGCGCCGAAATGGCGATTTGATTATTGATGAATGATTGACATGCCTGATGATTAAATGATGAGTTGACTTTGAATGAACGATTGATATGATGGATTCATGAGTTGAGGTAAGTTTATGATTTTATTTCGATATACGACTTGATTAATGAAAGTCATACCATGAGGAATTGGGTTAAAGATGAATTTGGATTGATGACCTAGAGATTAATGAGATTTTCGTGTGGCATGATAATTTGTTGATGATGTGTTTTTAATCAACAAGATGTGATGATGTGATGGCATGCGAACAATAGTTTTGTCGTATAGGCCAGGTCCACACACTCAGCTTAGTAGCTGACCCAATTTTCTTTCTAGATGTGACAGGTGTGATAAATTGAGGATGACTTTGGCACTGCACAATGATCGATGGAGGATTTTGGTTTAAAAGGTTTTTCACATATCGATGTACTATGAAATCCTTATTTTTACGATTCGGGTTTTGAGCATGCATGATAGTTTACAATGGTCAAGTATGATCATTAACTTGAGTTGAGTATGAAGGGAGTAGATAAGATTGATAGTATGGGTTCAGTGAACCCTGAATTTGACGAAGATGGATTAATGAATTGAGAATATGATTTTTAGTAAATTGTTATGATGAGTTGAATTTTCAACCTATGAGAATGATGTGGATGTGAGTTGAGTCGAGATTTTGAAAACGTAAACCCTGAGTGATTTCCGCTGCGCGGTTGAACGATTGGTTCGACCCATGATTTTAGGGTGGGGTGTTACATTTGTATCTTGAGCTACTGCACCAGAAAACCTATTGCTTGATCCTTCTCTATCCTGTCTCTTCTTCTTAAGTCTCCAATAGTCTTTGATCACATGATTTGTCTTCTTGCAGTAGTTGCAAAACAGCTGGTCAGTCTCACCACTTCCTTTGTAAGTACCAGTTTCTCCACTTCCTTTGTATGGACTCTTAGATGTTGTGCTAGAATTTGTAGATCCAGTTCCACTGTGAGAACTGGCTGCCAGAGCAACTGATTGAGTTGTTGCCTTGTTACCTGATCCCTTTCCATCTGCCTTAAGCTTTTGTTCATGTTGTAACAAGTCATGGAAAGCTTGCACCACTGTTGGCAAAGGCCTATGCATTAACTGCTGTGTCCTGATGTAATCATATTCAGGATTCAACCCTCGTAGGAATCGAATTAGATAGTCTGTGTTCTTCTTCAACTTAAATGCCTCAACAGCAGCACTAGGTAAAGGATTCCTAGGTAAACAACCACAAGGCACAATAGGATTAAACTGACTATACTCTTCCCAAAGACCCTTCATATGAGTATAGTACTGGGTAATGCTCTGAGTTCCTTGTTTGGTAGCATGAATTTCATCTTCGAGATTAGTAAGCTTCTGTGCATCAGCCTGACCATAACGATCCTTAAGCTCATTCCACAAAGCACGAGCATTATCATGACTGAGAACACTTCTTGCAATGTCTTTCTATTGAGAGTTAGTAATCCAACATAGCACAATCGTATTACAAGCATCCCAGATCTGAAATAGATTATCATTTCTGTTTGGAGCAACGATCGACCCATCTATAAAGCCTAGCTTGTTCTGAGTCTTAAGAACCACCTTCACTGCCTTAGACCAGGTCTGATAGTTTGGACCATCTAAAACAATGGGCACTATAGATTGAGCCAAATTCTCATTAGGTTTTACATAGAATGGGTTACCGAAACTCAGATCTGCAGCTCGGTTGTTGTTGCCTTGATTGTTCGTCGGTTGGCCTTGGAAAGATCCAAAGTTCATCGGCGGAGTGTTGGGTGGAGTGTTGGTACCTCCACTTGTTATGCCTGACATGATCCCTTAGATCTGCTCTGATACCATGGAACTTTCTAAGGAAGGGTTTGATTGAGCAGAAAAGTAAAGGAGGAAGAAGAAGATGGGAATTCCTCAGCTTGTCTCGTGCTGGGATTCTTTGATTTATAGCATTCCAGATTTACTGTAACTTAACGGTAACAAAGCCAGGTGTCAAACTTCTATTGTTCTGTAAATAACTAACAACTACTCAAATGCCAAACGCTGCGTTCAGCCACCACGTTTCCAACATGAAACGTTTCTTCTCGAATTAGTCTTCAACTCCAACGTTCTTCTTCTCCAACCATCAGCTGCTGCTTTCCTCTGGACTTCTGCATCTCTTCTTCTCGTTGATTCAAATCAACTACTCCCTTGAACTTCATCATGACTCGGTAATGTGATACTGAGAGTGCGTATTGTTCTTGTACTGGGTTTACCTTCTTTCGGAAAGTGATTAAGCAGCGGCCGTGGGGACCCGTGAGACGAGCTCGTCTCTGTCCCGGGCGTCGAGCTCGCACGAGTCAACTCGGAAGACCAACTCGCCGTTGCTGCAATCGTACACGGTGAATCCTTCATTGGCATAGAGCAACGAGGTTTCGAAAATGGTGAAATTCTTCTCTTCCTAATTCACGAATCCCCCGTTGTCAGTAATTCCTCTGTTTATTTCCTTCATTCGTGGATGGAGATCGGAGCAATTGGCCGGGGTTTAAAAATAGGACGGAGCCGGCCGAGATTGGGAGAGATGTATAGAAAGAGAGAATGCGGAGGGAAGGAATGTTGAGAAATGTGAATAGTTTGTAAAGGAAAGTCCTTGAAAACTAAAGGAATGTCCTTGATAAAAGGTAAGTGAAGTTAATTCGGATTAATTCTCTATATTGAAGGAAACGTTTCTTCAATCAGAATTAGCTGACCGAATTAACGGAAATTTCAATCAATTTGATTGATTTTTCATATTGAAGGAATCTTTCATGATCAGATCAATTACCCATATTAACGAAAATTTTCAATCAATCGGATTGATTTCTGGTATTAAATGAAACTTTTATCAATCGGGTTAATTGTCTGCATTTAAGGAAGGTCTAATTAGGAGTTATTACTCTTGATTTCCTTCCTTAAGAAGATTCTCAAATCCTCGACCAAGAGGGGAAGGCTGAAGGTCTCAACCAATATAAACAGATGAGTTGCCTAACCCTAAAAAGGTAGAACAACGAGCATAAACACAATAGAGAGAGTGTTCAGAGAACTCGGGTTTTCGCACAAAACCGCGAGTATTGAGAGGAGCTGTTTTATCCTGCAGACTATCGGTTGATAGTCTGCCGTGCGCATCGAAGGCAGTGCCGCGAACGTCTTAAACAGAGCGACCTAGTCCGCGACTCAGCTCCAGATTCGGTAACCTTGTTCTTGTTGTTGTTCCGTTTCTAACAATTTTAAGACGTTTGGCTGCTGCTATGTCAACTGAACAGAACAACATGGCTGGATCTGGTGCTGTCGATATCAATCGACCCTTCCACTTTGTTAGAGTCAACTTCCGTCGCTGGAGACAAAAGATGGAGTTCTACGTAACGACCAAGAAGTTGGCACACTGCCTCACCAGCATGCCTGTCGAGCTGCCGGAAGAAGCGACCGCTGAGGAGAGGGCTGCTTCTGCTAAGGAAAGGGAGCATGACTTCCTGTGCAAGAACTACATCCTCAACGGCCTGGCAGACGATCTCTACGACTACTATGGAGACAGCAAGAACACCGCGATGATGATCTGGGATGCGCTCCAAAAGAAGTACGACACGGAGGAGGCTGGAGCTAAGAAGTATGTTGTCAGCCGCTACCTGCGCTACCAGATGGTGGATGACAAGTCTGTCGAAGTTCAGTCCCACGAACTTCAGAATATAGCTCATGAGATCGTCTCTGAAGGTATGCCTCTGGACGATCAATTTCAAGTTGCTTGCATTATTGATAAGTTGCCCCCTTCGTGGAAAGATTTTAAGAATATGCTTAGTCATAAAACCAAAGAATTTTTACTGGAAAGCTTGATTACTCGCCTAAGGATTGAGGAAGAGTCCCGCAAGCAGGATATGAAAGAAGAGGTGATGGTCGTCACTGCTAAACGACCCACCCCTAGAGCTCTTAAACCTAACCAGAAAGGGTTTAAGAGTAAGAACCAGCAGGTCCGCCCCCACCAGAATGGTGCCTCTCGAGGTAACCAAAGGCTCATGGCCCAAACCTCTAAGAATGACCCACCGTTTATCTGCTATAACTGCGGAAAACCGGGTCATATGGCAAAAAAGTGTCGGAACAAGCAAAACCCTGCCGCTGCGGCCAGGGTTAACTTGACATAAGAGGATTCGATAGCCATGATCACGGATATGATCGCTGAAGTTAACCTCACTGGTGACTCGGAAGGATGGTGGCTGGATACAGGTGCATCGAAGCATGTATGTAACAATTGTGCTATATTTAGAACATACACAGAAGCACCTGCTGACAAGAATGTGTTGTTGGGGACTACTCACACCACTATGGTTGCTGGTTCTGGTGAAGTGGAGCTGAACTTCACCTCTGGGAAGAAGATGGTGCTCAAGGATGTGTTGCACAGTCCAGAGATAAGAAAGAATCTTGTTTCGGGATATCTTCTTAATAAGGCTGGGTTTAATCAATCTATTGGGGCAGACTTGTATACCCTTACTAAGAATGGGAGTTTTGTGGGAAAGGGATATGCATGTAATGGGATGTTCAAGTTGAATGTCGAAATTAATAAGATGAATTCTTCAGTTTACATGGTGTGTGATTTGAATGTTTGGCATGCTCGTCTTTGTCATGTGAACACACGAATTGTGAAGAATTTAAGCAAGCTAGGACATATCCCTAAACTCTCAATGAATGAATTTGATAAATGTGATTTCTGTAGCCAGGCTAAAATAACGAAAACGCCCCATAAATTTGTGAGTAGAGAATCAGAACCCTTAGATCTGATTCATTCTGATATTTGTGAACTAGATGGGACGTTAACTAGGTCTTGCAAGAGATACTTTATCACTTTCATAGATGATTGCTCTGATTATTGCTTTGTTTATTTGATGAAAAACAAAAGTGAAGCCCTTGACATGTTCAAGGTATTTGTGGTTGAATTAGAAAATCAGTGCAATCGAAAGATAAAAAGACTTAGGAGTGATAGAGGATCAGAGTATGACTCTAATCCCTTCAAGGAAATCTATAGCTCACATGGTATCATTCATGAAACCACGACACCATATTCACCAGAAATGAATGGTAAAGCTGAGTGGAAAAATAGGACGTTTACAGAATTAGTTGTGGCTATTATGCTCAATTCTGGAGCTGCCTCTTCTTGGTGGGGTGATATTTTGTTGACGGTTTGCTATGTGCTAAATCGTCTTCCAAAGACAAATAGAAAGGAATAAACCTATGAGATCGTGAAGAATAAGCTACCTAATCTATCCTATTTAAGAACGTGGGGTTGTTTGGCCTACGTAAGAATTCCGGATCCTAAGAGGATTAATTTGGCAAGTCGAGCGTATGAGTGTGTCTTCGTTGGCTATGCGGCCAATAGTAAGGCATATAGATTCTATGATTTGAATGCCCGTACTAGTAGAATCCATTGATGCTGATTTCTTTGAGACACGATTTCCATTTAAAACAAGAAATAGTGGGGGTAATGTACTGCCCGCTATTAGAGAAAACAGAACTAGTGGGGGTGTTGGTTCTGAGGATGAAATCAGAACAAGTAAAAGAGCTAGAAACTGTAAAGATTTTGGTGATGACTTTACTACAGTATACACCCTCGAATATCCAAAAACTTTGCAGGAAGCATTAACTTCCATAGATGCAGATTTTTGGAATGAGGCCGTTATAGATGAAATGGAATCGTTAGAAGCTAATAAGACTGGCATCTAACAGACTTACCTCCTGGCTGCAAAGTCTTAGGTATTAAATGGGTTCTAAAAACTAAACGGAAACCTGATGGTGCAATCGAAAGGTTCCGAGATCTCCTAGTAGTTAAGGGCTACAGGCAGAGAGAATATAGATTTCTTCGATACCTATTCACCAGTATCAAGAATAACATCCATTCGTGTAATGATTGCTCTTGCTGCCTTGAACAATCTCGTGGTACACCAAATGGATGTTAAGACCGCTTTTTTGAACGGTGATCTGGATGAAGAAATCTATATGGAACAAACAGAAGGGTTTGTTATCCCCGAACATGCCTCGAAAGTCTGTAAGTTAGACAAATCATTATATGGTTTGAAACAGGCTCCAAAACAGTGGCATGAGAAGTTTGACACTCTCGTTCTCTCACATGGCTTTAAAGTGAATGAAAGTGACAAGTGTATTTACTGCAAGTCAGAAACTAACACTTGCACTATCATATGTTTGTAAGTAGATGACATGTTGATATTTGGTACAAATATTCACGTGGTCAATGAAGCAAAAGCCATGTTGAAAGAGAGCTTTGATGTGAAAGATCTGGGAGAAGCTAAGTTTATGCTTGGAATCCAGATAACTAGAACAACAAATGGTTATTCTCTAGATCAATCTAGCTATATAGAGAAGATCTTGAAGAAATATAACTATTTCGACTGTAAACCTGCGTGTACTCCGTATGATGCTAGCGTAAAGCTATTTAAGAACACTGGAGACAGTGTAAGACAATCAGAATATGCTAGCATCATTGGCAGTCTCTGTTATGTTGCGGATTACACTAGACCAGACATTGCATATGTCGTGGGATTGCTTGGCAGGTTTAACAGCTATCCTAGTAGAGAGCATTGGAATGCTATAGAGAGGGTCATGAGATACCTCAAGAGAACAACAAACCTTGGTATACACTATCAAAGTTTTCCTGTTGTACTAGAAGGATATAGTGATGCGGATTGGAATACCCTATCAGATGACTCCAAGGCAACCAGTGGGTATGTTTTTAACATCGCTGGTGGAGCTGTGTCTTGGAAGTCAAAGAAACAAACAATCCTAGCTCGATCAACTATGGAATCAGAGATGATAGCACTAGCAACAGCTAGTGAAGAAGCAAGTTGGTTGAGAGGATTATTGTCAGAGATTCCCCTATGGGAAAGGTCGGTCCCTCTGGTATTGATCCATTGTGATAGTACCGCAGTTATCGCTAAAGTTGAGAATCGGTTCTATAATGGAAAGAAACGACAGATTCGTCGTAAGCACAGTAGTGTAAGAGAACTCCTAACGATAGGAGCAGTAAGGGTGGATCATATAAGATCCGAACAGAATCTAGCTGATCCTTTGACGAAAGGATTACCTAGAGAGTAAGTCCAGAATACCACCAAGGGTATGGGACTTATGCCTACCGAACCACGGACTACAAGTGATGGTAACCCGACCCAATAGACTGGAGATCTCAAGAAATGGGTTCAATGAGTAATAACCAGTCATGAGTAGTATGCGAAAAGTTCATGCATAGTGGAGCATGAATCCCAAAGCAATGGAGGTTGAGTTAATAACTGTTAATGAGATCTATACCCTATGTGGGGTGGAGTACTTTACTTTGGGGGTACTCCTGATAGACTCACCTATGTGAATGTGGGAGTGGGGCCGCTCTTTATGGAACTTTGGAGGCACAAAGTTGCTAGAGCGTTCACTAAACCAGGATAACGTGCATGGCCATAAACGCACAGGCTAAGAAGAGAACACAACTCAATGAAAAGATCCGGTGTGCTACACTGTCTGAGATAGGGTTCAAGACTACGAGTCACCCTTATGAAATCGGAAGTGTAACCACTACGCTAAGGTTCAAATCTTCGCGATACCTTAGCTTATGCCCGATCTTATGGAATTGTTAATGCTCAGAGATAGTTTCAAAACTATTCAAGTGGGGGATTGTTGAGAAATGTGAATAGTTTGTAAAAAAACTAAAGGAAAGTCCTTGAAAAAAGGTAAGTGAAGTTAATTCGGATTAATTCTCCGTATTGAAGGAAACGTTTCTTCAATCAGAATTAATTGACCGAATTAACGGAAATTTCAATCAATTCGATTGATTTTCCATATTGAAGGAATCTTTTATGATCAGATCAATTGCCCATACTAAGGGAAAGTTTCAATCAATCGGATTGATTTCTGGTATTAAATGAAACTTTTATCAATCGGGTTAATTGTCTGCATTTAAGAAAGGTCTAATCAGGAGTTATTACTCTTGATTTCCTTCCTTAAGAAGATTCTCAAATCCTCCACCAAGAGGGGAAGGCTGAAGGTCTCAACCAATATAAATAGATGAGTTGCCTAACCCTAAAAAGGTAGAACAACTAGCATAAACACAATAGAGAGAGTGATACAGAGGGAATGAATAAGATTGTAGCAGCTTCAACAATGACCTTCTTCCACCTCCTCCTCCTCTGGGAATGGCGACTGGAGATATGGCAGCAAAAATTTCTAACATAGCCCGACCCGATTAACCCGCCCGATCAACCCGACCCGCAACCCGACCGCAACCCAAAATGACTAAAAGTCAACAACCTGTAACCCGCCCGACCCGCAACCCGATTGACCCGCAACCCAACTAACCCGCAACCCGACTAACCTGCAACCCGATTAACCCGCAACCCGACTGACCCGCAACCCGACTGACCCGCAACCCGATTGACCCGAACCCGATTGGCCCGAACCCGATTGACCCGTAACCCGACCGACTCAACCCGAATTTCATCTTATCCACTTGAATAATTATAAAAATATACAATACATAGTTTTTCAAAATAAAGTTTTTCATTCTAAACTTAAGTAAAATTATTTTTTCATTTCGTATAAGAAATTTTAAAAATATGAAACTCACTTGATATTACGTATTTTAAGAAAATTATAAAAATTGAAACATGAAGGTCACTTGAGATCATGACAATATTAATATAATATATAAATTAAAATTTTGGTTAATTTAACTATTCAATAAAATTATCAATTAAATATAAATAAAGTAAAGTAATATATTTGGTAATTTGATGTTTTGAAAAGAAGAGGGAAATTTTGATGTTTTCATGTTTTTGGGAAGAGAAAGAAGAGGAAAATTTGTTTCTTTGAATTTTTTTAGAAAAGAAACAAGTGGGAATTTTGGTGGTTTTGATATGTGGGAAGAGAAAGAAGTGGGAAAGTTTGATTCTTTTGATTATGAAAGAGAAATAAGGAGGGAAACTTTTGACTTTTCAACTTTTTGTAGAAGGAAAGAAGAGGGTAATTTGTTTCTTTCAATTTTATGGAAGAGAAAAAAGAGGGAAAATTGAGTTTTCTAATGTATGGAAGGAGAAAGAAGGAGGAAAATTTTAGTATTTTTGTGAAAAAAAAAGAAGGAAACAAATTTGATGTTTTCAATTTTTTGGTTTTCATAATTTTAGCTTTTGAAATATGAATCTTTAACTTTTATATGGAGGGCATGACTAGTTAAAATTATTCTTATATGCTTTGAAGGCTAATATGTATATATGTATGTAATTTTTTATGGGCTAATAAATAAATTAACCATTAGTTACAACAATTTATATTAAACTTGATAAGTAATCTTTGACGGTTCGTTGTTTAGGATATAAAGTATATGGTTAGGGTATAAGGTATAACCGTATAAGGTACATATGGTTTAGGGTGTATATGGTTAGGGTATAAGATATTGATGGTTTTGACGGTTCTAAGTTTTTTTATTAACATATGTTCACTTGAAGTCATTTGAAGTCTTTAACGGCCGGAGATCCCTTTTTAATTTATGTTTATGGTACGTGGTTAGGGTACAAGGTATGTGGTGTAAAGTATAGGATATATGGTTAGGGTATAACAATTAGCAAATATCACTTTTTATCTATGTTTTGAAAATCAAAGTATGAATTTCACTTTTAAATTAACTATACTAGCAAAATCACAACTCAAGGACATATGATTAGGGTATAGGTTATGTGGTTAGTGTATTATGTATTGATGGTTTAGGGTATACAATCAACAACATATACTAACTTAATATTGTTGATTGAGGATAAAGCTAAGTGTATAGGATATATGCTATTGAGTAAGTTATGATTGAAGTCACAATAATTTTACTAAATTTGATAGCTAATCTTTAACGGTTCAATTTTTAGGATAATTCGAACAATTTTACAAATAACTCGTTTGGCAACAGTTTACTAAAGCTATTTGGGCAATGAGTTATTTTGAAATAACTCCTTTTATCATTATGCTTTTGCCAAATACCACACGCCAAATACCAGATTTGCATGGTTATACTAAACGAGATACTTTAATCCAATTACTACTTAATTAATACTAAAATATCAAATAAACAATTAATGGTGTCTTTTGGTTGCAAATATTGATATCACCATTACTATTAGCTATAATACTTTACCAATTATGATTAATTACATAACAAGTTTGCAAGTCATACAAATTGATTTAACATTTTGACTAGTTTTTTTTTCAAAAAAATAAAGTATATATATACGAGGTAGAAATAAATTGGTTAAAAAGTTGAGAAAATATTTTAAATTAGTGTAATAAAATGTGTAAGTTGGTAATGAGTAATGAGTTAAGTTACTTGATGCGCTGGCCCGAACAACCCGAAACCCGACCCGCCCGCAACCCGCCCGACCCAAAACCTGATGAACCCGCAACCCGATTTGCCCGCAACCCGAATGAATCCGAACCCGATGAACCCGCAACCCGACTAACCCGCAACCCGTTTGAACCCGTACCCAATGAACCCGATGAACCCGCAACCCGACTAACCCGCAACCCGTTTGAACCCGAACCCGATTGAACCCAGCCCGAACCCGCCCGAACCCGCCCGATTGACACCTATAGACGGTGGTGGTCCAATACTTGTGATTCGTTGTTTGGTTAATGACGTGTCACGCTGACTAGGTAAGAGTTAATGGAATTTTGGATGGAAGTGGATGGATTGACCAATTCATTATTCACTCAAATTTGTGTTACCGTGTAAAATTGAAAATTTGTGACCATTTTGTACAAAATGAATAGGTTTATGACCGATAATTAGTCCAGAAATCACAATTAAGCGCCCGAGTAACCAAGCCTAGGCGCTGGGCAGCCCTAGAACGTGACGACTATCCATTCCGCGGTGGATAAAGTGTTAAGAGAACTTGCTTTGCATTTTGTCATTTTTACGACCTAGTTTGAGAATGGGCTTTGCACGGACGAACTTACAAAGATAACATGAATTTTGGGATCACCTAATTTGTTTTAGATCGTTATTGGCATTAAACTTCATTAGGCATTTTTAGTTTTTTACCCAATAACATTCGTAAGTATTCTCAATTGGATGCATATAATATTTATCTAAGACAGTTGAAAGCATTAAGCGTGAGCTTTACTTAAAAATTACATGGATATAATATTTTTATAACTAATTTAGTGTTAAATGTTCATTAGTAAGTGTTTGTATGCAACATTTTTTTTTATAAAAGTTTTGTTATACAACTTGAGATTCTATAAATTTGTATTCCATTTTGTTTGTTGTTATGTGTTAGTTAGCTATTAGTAAAGCAACACTCAAGATTCATAAAAATACCTTAAATATTATATTAATCACTAATCCACAGAGTTCAATCTTATAATCTAACACATCATAGACTAGGATTTTCAATATCCAAGTGAATTGAGAGACTACTCCATAGCTAGAAAGGGAAATACAACAAAGATGGGAGAGAAAACCACATAGCTAGAAAGGGAAATACAACAAAGATGGGAGAGAAAACCATTGTGAGATGATCATTCTTCCTTCTAGTGCCCGATTCACCCTTTGGAGAAGAAATCTTCAACCCTTTAACTTTGGGTAAGTCCAATCCTCCTTCTTCCTCTTCTTAACTCGACACTTTCTCTCTCTACTCAAAGAAGAAGACCCACATCTCACTCTAGAACTCCCTTTATGTTTCATCTCTCTCTCTCTCTCTCTCTCTCTCTCTCTCTCTCTCTCTCTCTCTCTCTCTCTCTCTCTCTCTCTCTCTCTCTCTCTCGTCGGGTCGTTTCACAATTAGATATCACGCTCGTGATGTCGAAGGTCTAACCGTGATCTCGGCGCAAAATGCGGAGTTTTACTAATCGACATCATGGGTTGCTGTAAATTGTCATGGTTTGGTGACCGTGATGTTTGTCTTGCCCGCGAGCCATCAAAAACCTACTAAAAGTTGTCCGATGTCACGGCCAGAGCTCCATCTTCACGGTATGTCGTCCATGCTGGGCGTGATCTCTGCATTTTGTCCGTCTTCGCTCTATTTTCGTCCTCTTTTGTTTGACTTTCGATCTCTAAGCTAATTCCACCTGTTAGGATATGAAATATACTAAAACACGCGCAAACATAGCGTAAAATTGCTCATCGGTCGATACAAATGTCACAAACGTCACAAGGTGCAAATATGTGCAATTACACCCGAATCAATAATCCAATAAATTTTCTTAATTTACATATCCATAACTAACCCCTTTTGCGAAAATAGCCAATAACAGGCAAAAATCCGCTACAAAAGATTCCGATGATTCCCAAAAAGAACACAAAACAAATATTGTTGAGATATGCAATCGTGGAAAGTGTCAGAACAGAATATACCAACTAAAAAAGGTGGAGTGAAGCTAACTATAAAGAATCACCACCCTTTGTATGTCAGTATGTCCTTCAAAAAAAAGCCAAAAACCCAACTGCCTGTGCATCTCTCTTTCCAAATTACCATTTCCCTCGCAAACAAGAAAATGACTACAGTACTGATCCTGCAAAATTCCAATTTCAATACGCTGATCCTACAAAATCCTCATCTACCTCTCACTTCACACGGAAACTATTCTTCGCGTCTCCCTGTAGATAGATAGATAGATAGATAGATAGATAGATAGATAGATAGATGTAGAGAGCTAGCGAAGCAAGCAAATTGAAATCAGTATCAGAGGTCAAGGAAAACATGGACAAGAGAATCTCAGCAGCACTGAAGATGAAGCTTGCTTTCCTCTTCTGCATCCTTGTGCTGGCCACCACTTCCTCAGCAGGTGGTGAGTCTTCTTCTTAATTATATTTTCTTCCGCGGACGGAGGCTGAGTTTCCTTACTAGTGATTTTCTTTCATCTTCTTTCTGTGTTTTGATTCTTCGATCTATATATTAATTAGGTGCGGCGGCGGCGGCAGCGGCGGAGATGAAGAAAAACAGTGGAGGTAATGAGAGTGCGGTGGTGCCAGATTCTGACGAGGAGTATTGCCGACTTGTGGTATGCAAAGGGCTGAAATGCGGCAAGGTGTACGCAGCCGACGGAAGCTGTTGGTGTGTTCTCAAGCAAGGCCCACTCGTCGCATTGCCTTGCGCCAATTAGCTACCTACCTACCTTACCCTTTATTATATATTAAAAAAATAATGGCTGCAGAAGATTCTAATGAATAACCAGTAGAGCAGAGCAGTACGTACTTGAGCTCGTGCCATGACATCATCTATGTGAAAGGGAGCCGAATAGGTCGGTAAATGAAAGATTAAGTTACATGCATGACTCATGGAAAGGGGCGTCTTTTGTGTCATGAATAAAATGGGGCTGGGTAGTGATATATATGATGAAACCATTTTTCTGGGATCATAAAATCCTATTGACACAAAAAAGTGAATATTATGGTATTTTATATTGAAATTGAAGTTCAATCTTCTCATATCGTTAAAAACTGTCTACCGATTTAACCATCGATAACAGGTTTTCTCTGTTGCTTCTCTGATATTACATCCCCCCCCCCCCCCCCCCCCCCACACCACATGATTATGCTTTGTTAAGATGATTTATCAGTAGAGAGTTCCTTTGACTGTCACACGTATACATGCATATAAAAATGTTGCTTGTATATATGCATCAATGACGTTACGGTAGACTTAAGCTAAAAATGTATATAAACAATCATATCTCAATTTATCCTTTATACAAACTAAATGTCGATTTTAGTTACCATAGATCAAGTTGGCAAAAAATTTGACTATGTTCATCAAGATAACTTTTGGAGGTTGTTGTTAACGAATGTGTTTGGGGATTCTCTGTGGGCAAATTCAGGTGAATATATCTCTACTTTTGTTGGTTTGACCTAGCGTGGCCATTAATGCGATTTTTTAGTTCATTAGATCTATGAGATCACATAAAAATGTTTGCACCTCATTTACTTCTCAAGAATTAAATTTTAACTAAGATAAGACAATTGAAAAAAGATCGATTCAAAAGCAAAGGTATTGATATCCCATATTGATACCGCGTAAATTAATTATACATATTTTTACTCCCCATTTGATGTTGATTGAGCTATCATTTCTTCAAGCTATATATGTTTTTGCATGTTTCATACTTGATTTATTGTTTAAGTTTGTTTCGGATCATCTTGAGTGAATTTCGATTGATATTTGGACAAAAAGCATACTAAAGATGGAAGTTATGGAGTTCGAGCGATTTAAAGATCGTTTAGGCGAAATCTGAATATACTTTACTAGCCCAGCACGACCTAGAACAAGGCCATGCTGATGGGCGCGCTTAGGAATCAAATACCTCTCAAAAATCCATGGGAAAGAAGAAAAAATAAGCTGCCAAGCCTAACACAGTCTATACCACGACCTTGCTCGAGCCCGAAATTTTGCCTCGTTAAGCTGCAATCAGATTTTCTGAAGGTGAATTTGGTTAGAGTAAATCTAAAACCTAGAATGCAAGTTAGAGGGCAGAGAAAGAAGATTTTTCAGCAACTCTACTCCGGAGGAGTCGATTGAGAGCGATCAATCAAGGAGTTCACCATGAAGATTGACTTTTTTTCACTTTTTGTTCCTGTTCCCTCATAAAATAATCATTCTTTGTTGGGATTAATTGCAAGGGTAGTCACTAGACTACTAAAAATTGGGGTTGGAGAGGAAAATTTTGAAAATTTATATTTATTTATTTTTTAATTGCCCATGTCACACATTTAACGGTTAACTCTTAGAGTTGACCGCCACATAAGCAAAAGTTAACAGAGTTGGACGAAGAGTGAACAAACTTGAAGTATTTAGCTAAATTAAGTGACCACAGATGGAATTAAATATTTCTAGTTACTAAACATGAACTTTTTTAGTAATCTCAGTGACCAACCTTGTCTGTTTCGTGTGTATGACGAGGAATGTATCCCTACATGCATGATAGAACCCTCAAATATGAAAGGGAATTATGACTTCCCGGATATAGAGGACAAATGAGTTTTGGATTAGAGCATATACATCAATGATATTTTAACAATTGCAAATTTTATATGGCACTCATCATACAATTGCCAATGGGATTGCCCTAATGTAGTAGGCACTTGTAAAGACGCAAGCTTTCAATAAATGAAATTAAGAAATCCACATAAAATAAAAAAATTAATTTTTTTATCTTATGATTGTTTTATTTTTCATTTATTATAAAATAACATAAACCCTTATATATGCAATTGCAAGTGAATATCATTGATCTAGGTGCAATGAAATAAAGTTGAGTTGGATTGCATAAAGTTTGAGATGACAATACAAACATCATATGCAATTGGTTTTGCAATTGTGGTGGGGATATTGCAAAGAGTGGAGCCCAAGCAAGGGCATGACGAAGCTCAATAACGACAGGTTTGGTTACCCAGAGGGAGAAACCCACGAATGGGCCTGCCGGGCCCTGTCCAAATAGGATGAGGGGCGCATAGAGACAAGATACGAAAGACCCCAAAGAAGTATAGGTTGTCAGCAGTCCCCCCCCCCCCCAGACGCTGTCAGTTGTCAGAAGACTGACAAGGCGGTTGGGGAGCCTGACAAGAATAAAGGTACGAAGCATTAAATGTGATTCTGACGTGGAGGAACTCGACCTCGGGTTGGGTGAGTATAGATAGGGCAGTAGGTGGAATTTATAGAATTTGGACTCTCTCACTTAACTCTAAAGCTTACCACTTCTCTCTCTAAAACCAAACGGACATGATAAGGTTGGTGTGAAGTTGGGCTCCAAAGTATCAGGGCTCAAACAATTGGCGCGCCAGGAAGGGGAATATGACCGAAAGTTGCAAACATGGAGGACCGCGGTGTCAAGAGAAAGGATGCCCGAAGTCGTGGCAGAGGCAGGAAGTGAGTCGAGGTTCCCGAGTTCCCAGGCGCCTCGCTCACCAAGAAAGATCTATTCAAGATCATCGAAGACCAGGACGAGGCAATTGAGATTCTCAAGAGGGAAGTTGAGGCATTGAAGAAGGGAGAGGGGATGGGGCGTAGTCCGACTTTAAGGAAAAATGGAAAGAGATGTGGAGATAGAAGAGGAGTCCGGGCAAGCAAGGCGCCCTATATCTGTGTGGCGCCGGAGAGACCATGCAAACTCGGATTTTGAGTGGCTCCACGGGTGAGAGCCGGGGCGCCTACCCCGACATTGCCAAGTAAGACAGCCCTGGCAAGGAACGTGCTAATGGAGCCGGCTGGAACAAACATACCCCCACTTCCCGTCTACGATGGGACGGCGGACCCAGATGACCATCTGAACGGCTACTTTACAAAGATGCTACTCTACAACAGCTCCGATGCCACCTTGTGCAAGGTATTCCCATCGACTTTCGCAGGCGTGGTGCTGGATTGGTATCACCAAATTGAGGAGGGGCACATAGATTGCTTCGAGCAATTTGCAGCAATGTTTACGGCAAAATTTGGTAGAAGGAAACGTCGCTCCCTGACCATAGGCTCCCTCTTCAAAATTAAACAGAAGGAGGTTGAGGCCTTGAGAGAGTTTTACGAGAGGTGGTTCTCTGTAGCCCTGGCGGTAAGGGACGCCCAGCCTTCGGTGTTGGAATGCTGCCTAAACGAATGCACCTTTAGTGAGGAACTTTGTAGGGCATTGGCAAAGAGAGACGTGGTGTCCACGGAAGATTTGGATAGTAGGGGGCAAAAGGTAATCGTGTTGGAGGAAACCTTGGCAGCCTGGAGGACAGATAGGCGCCGAATGAGAGGAGATGAGGGTGAGACTTCCCGGAGGCAGATGCCTCCCCCAGGGCCGATGCATACTCCCTCAGGTTATGCATAAGGGAGAAGGATGGACGCATGGTTCCCCCAACCGCGAGGGGATGGCTCCTTTGCGCAATTTAACGATACGCTGATGAATGTGCTCCAGTATGTCAAGGAGAAGGGATATCACGTTCGATGGCCAGGACCAATGAGAGGGCAACCCAATGAGCGGAACCTGAACCGATACTACGATTTCCATCGAGAGAGAGGGCATCATTCCGCCAATTGTTATCAACTGAAGACAGAGCTACAGGGCTTTGTGGATAGAGGAATGCTCAACGACTTTATCTGAAAAGCCGAAGAGAAAATGCACCGCACTTGTGTAGCCAGGACAAAGTTGAAGACGGTAGAGTTGCCCCCACCGCCATACGACCTCGACCAGGAAAAGACACCCGAGCGGGTGCTACTCATGGTAGAGTCCATCACAGGATCGGTCAACCTGCGGGAAAAATTGGAAACAAACCGCTATTAAAGGGCTGCTTCAGTGGGCTCCCAGGAGGCCATCGACATTCATTTCAACCAGATGCCTGAGGAAGCATGTAGACTTCCATCTATGGACGCGCTGGAGGTACAAGGAGTAGTGGCGGGTTGCAAGGTGAAACGGATGCTCGTTGACACAAGAAGCTCGATTGACGTGTTGTTTAAAGAAACGGTGGCACAAATGCAGTTGTCACCCAATTTAATCCAACGCTCAGAATCTGTGCTAATTGGATTTTTTGGGGAGCCCGCAAGAGTGATCGCCTGAGTGCACCTGCCCGTAACTCTGGGGGACGAGGAGCAGAGGGTCACTCATGCAATAGATTTCGGAATAGTGGACTGCCCCTCCCCGTATAACACGATACTTGGGAAGCCCCTCATGGCCCTCTTCAACAGAGTGGCGTCTACATTCCATTAGACTCTAAAGTTTATCGCCCCTAAAGGAGTGGGAGTGGCCCGAGGACGAAGTGCCCCGCGTTATGCCCGTCAGACGGGAGGTAAGCGCCTACGAAGAGGTGAGAGAGTTAACGTGGTGGACATCCCACCAGAGGAGGCGCCTCGAGCCGAGGCAGCAGATGAAGACCTTCTGATCGTTTTGAATGAGGGGCGCCCTGATAGGCAAATTCGAATATCGGCATAGGCGCCCGAGGAAATTAGAGAACGATTGATCGACCTACTGCGGGAGTTCGGCAAACTCTTCGCGTGGACCGCCATGGAGATGGCCGGGGTGGCGCCCGAAACGACAGTCCATCGGTTGGCAGTAGATAAGGGGAAGAAGCTTGTCCAACAGAAGAGAAGAAATCTGTCGCAAGAAAAGGAGGCAACGTTACGGATGGATGTTAATAAGTTGCTTGGAACAAATTTGGTGGAAGAAGCTATCTACGTCACTTGGCTATCGAACGTGGTATTTTTGCCCAAGCCGTCGATGGATTGGAGGATCTTAGTCGATTTCACAAGCCTCAATCGAGCATGCCCTACTAACTCATACCTGATGCCTCGCATAGATCAGTTGGTAGACGCCACCGCTTATCATGAGATGCTCAGCTTTGTGGACATGTTTTCGGAATACCACCAAATGCCCATGGCCGAGGAGGACCAGTCTATGATACCACTTGATATGAATGGAGGTTTAAACTCCTAGATTCAAAGGTTACCAAAGTATGCAGCCAACTTGATCTTTAAGTTACTCAACTCGAACCAAGCATAAAAGCGGGAAATGAATCAAACAATCTCAACTTGTGAGAAGGGGGTGCAAGGCCTAACGGGCAGGCTAGCGGCGTTGGAGTGCTTCATACCAAGGTCGGCCGACAAGGCGGGCCCGTTCTTCCGAACACTTAAGAAAGCAGTGCGCTTCCGTTGGAACGCCGAGTGTGATGAAGCATTCGAAGAACTGAAGCGTCTACCTACCACACCAACTATAATGACGGCGCCCCCGACTGAAGAGACTTTGTACCTATACTTCACCGTTTCCGAAGTTTCAGTGAGTGCGGTTCTAGTCTCGCGGGCGGCGCCTACAGGGGAAGAGCGGTCGGTGTACTACGTCAGCCGAACAATGGTTGCACACGAGAGGCGGTATGCACCCATTGAGAAGGCCACGTCGGGAGTTGTCATTGCGGCGACCAAGCTAAGGCCATATTTCCAAGCGCACTCCATTGTCGTACTCACTAACCTCCCTCTGAAATCCACGTTGGGAACAATGGACGTGACGGGGCGCCTCGTCGAATGGGCAGTGCAATTGAGTGAGTTCGATGTACAATATGCGCCCCGTCCAGCGATAAAGGCTCAAGTGTTGGCGGACTTCGTCGCTGAAGGAGTGGTGGCAGCCGAAACGGAGGGCAAATATAGTTGGCAAGTGCAAGTGGATGGTGTAGCCAGCCGCACCGGTGTAGGGGCAGAAATCGTAATCGTTAGCCCCATGAGGGTGATGCATGAGGTTGCACTACGTTTTGCATTGCTAAAAACTAAAAAATGTTGTTGAGTATGAGGCTGTCATCGCCAGACTCCACATGGCCAGGGATTTGGGCGCCCAGAAGGTGAAAGTTAAGTCAGATTCGACTCTCGTGATCAACCAGCTCAAAGGGATTTACGAGGTCAAAGAAGATGCGCTTGAAATTTATGTGCGAAGGGTAAGAGAGATGTGCGGCTGCTTTGGGGAGGTTGTGTTCACGCATATTCCAAGAGAGGAGAATGCCCATGCGGGCGCCTTGTCAAAGCTAGCAATCGCTCTCAACTTCGTAGAGGAACGGAAAGTCATCGACACAAAGGAGGTGCCACAAGAACATTTGATGGCCACCCTAGCCAGTGCAAGTGGTGGTTGGATGGCGCCCATATAATTGTTTTTAACCTAGGGCGTAGTGCCTGAAGACTCAAAAGAAGCCTGGCGCCTCCGTCAAAGGGCGGCACGATGTTGCATTTATAGAAGGCCGGCCATACAAAAGATCCCATTCGGGTGCATGCTTGAGATGTTTGAACGATGAGGAAAGCAAGACCGCAATCGACGAGGTGCATAGTGGGGCATGTGTCATGCACGCAGAGACACGAAGTTTGGAGACGACATTGTTGCGACAAGAGTATTACTGGACCACGATGAGAAGGGATGCAAGTACACATGTCAACACCTGTCATTAGTGCCAGGTGAATGCAAATTACATACACATACCAGCGGCACCAATGCAAGGCAACGTGGGCGCCTAGCCGTTTGCTCAATGAGGCATGGATCTCTTGGGTCATTTTCCAAAGGCACCCGACCAAATGAAATACCTAATAGTAGTCGTCGACTACTTCTCGAAGTGGATCGAAGTAGAGCCATTGGCCACCATCACTGAGGCCCAGGTGCACAAATTAACTAGGAAAAACATATTCACCCGCTTTGGCCTTCCAAAGTCCATCGTTATAGACCATTAAAAGCAATTTTATTGCAAAAACTTCATCGAATTTTGTGATGAGAATGGCGTGGTGTTGCGATTCTCCTCGGTAGCATATCCTCAAGCTAATGGACAAGCAGAGGCGGCCAATAAAAGTATTTTGCACGGGTTGCACACTAGGTTGACAGGCGCCAAGGGCATATGGGTGGAGGAGTTGCCTAGTGTTTTATGGGCACACCGGACGACGTACAAGACAGCCACGGGTGAAACTTCATTTGCTCTATAACTTATGGGGGCAGGCGGTCATTCCAATCGAGGTCACTGTTCCAAGATATCGGGTTGCTCATCACGACCCCGCCAACAATGATAGAGAGGGTCGAGGAATTGGACATGACAGACGAGAGGCACGAAGTTGTCGCGGTGCGCCTAGAGGCAATGAAGAAGCTAGTCGCAAGATACTATGATAGAAGATGCACCCACACGCCATTGTAGAAGCGCCCAGGTTCTCAAACGGGATTTTCGTCCAGACTCCAAGGAAGGAAAGTTGGCGCCAAAGTGGAAGGGTCCATATTATGTTTGCGAGGTCGTAGGCGCCGACACGTTCAAGTTAGCACACCACGATGGCAAGGCGGTAAAGAGGACATAGAATGCACAAAACTTGCGTCTCTACCAACCATGCTCGAGCGTCTCTCCCTAAATTCATGGATGGTGTCAGGGTACAGGACAGTAGTATTTGATTTTTCTATCTTTTTTTAGTCACAAGTGTGGTAATTAAGATGCGCTCGTATTGTGTCCAAAGCGCCCATTATAGTAGCGCCGTAATATGTCAAAAGCGCCCAGTATATGTAGAGCCCTAGCAGTGTTAAAGCGCCCGTAATCAGGAAGCGCTCGCCCATGTTTTAATGCCCCTTTGCAAAATGTGTTAAAGCTCCCAACTTCGCGCCCTTGAACTAAAACAATGTTTGGACAAAGCCGGCCACGCAAAAGCACCCTATCTCGCGTCCTTTCAAACGAAAATGAAATAACCTTAAAGCGCCCTCCCTAGCGCCCTCGGAAAGGTAAAAGTAAAATAATATCAGTGCAAGGCGCCTTGCATAACACAGTGAAGAAATGAAACAAGTTGATGCTTCTTATTTTATAACAATTACGGGTACACAAATGATTCGTTGCAAGAACAAAAGTGTAAATGAATCTCTAGAGTTACAAAAATACATGAGGCTTCACTCGGTGCCCGAAGAAGCATCCCCGCACTGTCCTTCTCATCCTCGACCGCGCAAGAGGCGCCTGCTTCAGGCGGTGCATTAGCTGCTGGAGGGTTAGGCGCCCGGTCCCCCTCATCGGAGCCAAGTATATCCGCGATAACAAAGTCAGCCATGTCTCCCAAATCCCAAGTACGGTCTGGGTGATCGCGCTCGAGCTTCTTCTTCAGGATGCCTATACTCGTGAGGCAGGCATTGTCAAAGAGGTTATTCCCAGCCTCTGAGTCTTCATAGTGCTCCAATGACGCCTTCAAGGCGACAATCTCCTTCCGGGACGCCTTCAACGCCTTCTTGTAATCCTTCTGACCATGAGACATGGTCGTCATGTCATCTTGGAGCCTCCCCTTCTCTTCTTTGAGAAGGTCGATCTCACTGGCTTGGGCGCCCACCTCCCTTGCCAGCGCCTCCTTCTCGGCCTAAAAGTCTTCACGACGGTGTCATTCCTTGTCCAAGGCGACCTGCAGGCGGGACACTTCTTTGGCCGCCTCCAACTGGGAGTCTTCACATTCCTTCGCCAGTTGTTCGCGGCGCATGTTGACGGTGGCAAGATCGTCCCTAGCCACGGATAAAGAGTTCGAGGCAGACAAACTCTCTCCCTTGGCCGCCTCAAGGCGTCGGGCGCCTCTCTTAGTAAAAAAGAGCACCTTCATTGGAAATCTCACGTTAGCACATACCATGGAAAAATTAAAAAACTCGTGACAAAGACAAGCAATTACCTTCGCACCCACTTGGGCGAGCTCTGCAAAAAGTTGCTCTTAGTCGATCTCTGAAGGCACCTGCAGCATCTTGGAGGCGGAAATGGCCTGGACCATCGCACAGCCCCGATCAACGGCGGTGCGGGGGGATCAAGGCAGGGCGAAGCGCCCCATTTCGGTACGGAGAGGCTGAAAAAAAAGAGGTCGCTCGTCAGGCCCCACGAGGGACAGCGTGAGCCTTTCCCGTCTCTGTCTCAGCAGGGCGAGCCTTTTTCCCGCCTTGAGATAGCAGGGCGTCTTCCCTCTTCTCCCGGCGTATCAAGGGGGGCGCCTCTTCTTCCTCTTCGTGAGCAACCATGTTGGGGCTTCGACAGGCACCGCCACGCCCTCAGTTGGGGCAGAAGAGGCCACGCTCGCAGTCTTCGCGGTGCGGGTCGCCTTACTCTGGCCAGCTCCACCTATGCTTTACTGACTTTCTTTTCTTGGGAGCAGGTGGAGGGGGCACCTGGACCGCTGTAGATCCGGGCGCCTCAACATTTAGCATGGCCAGTCGGCGCTTCATCAAGGTCGCTATGCTAGTAAAGTTAGACCCTGCACACAAAAAAAACAAGTCAGGAACATGCCTGGATAATGAAAGCAACACAAACTAAGTAGTAAAGGGGCCCCACACACCATCGTTGTAATATTCTGCTAAAACGAGGGCGCGATTCACAGTCAATCGCAAATTAATAGGGTTAGTTCCTGTAAGTTGGACGCCTCGCTTCACATCCTGAGACAGGGGAACCTCGATGTTAAAATTCGTCTCGTCTCCGAGCTCCCATTCAGTTAAGAAGGTGCCCCCCACTCTCGAAGAAGGAGTCTCGATATGCCTTCATGAAGAAGAACTTGGGGCACCTAACCACGAAGTGGTAGGGAAGTTTCGTGCGCTTTTGCAGAGATAAGCAGTTGTCGAGGGACACCATATTAAAGAAGTATCTAAACAAATTAAACATGGGTCTTACGTTGTGCTCCCGGCACTTCAACTTGATCAGAATCACCACCACTATAATGGAGGGTGATAGGCACCCCAGGCTGCAACCATAGACGAACAAAATCCCCTCCAAAATGGGGTTGATTGGGAAGCGTAGCACAGGACAAAAATATTCCTTGTAAACCCTGATCCAATTCGGACCGCACATTCCGACCCTGCGATCGGGGGAGTGGGCGCATACCACCAATCGCGCGGCAGTTGCAGACTTGTAACTAACTCACTCACTCGTGCAGACGTCATGATAGAATGGTGGTCTGGACCTGCCATGTTGAATGGCAACGTGGAGGTCTCGACTGGAACGTAATCCGGGGGAAAGGTTTTTTCCCAAGTAGTGACTTTGTAGGAGCCGTCCGCTAGCATGAAACGTGGTGCGGACGTTGTCGAAGTCTCAGTAGATGGAGGCGCCGCCTATAAAAACAAAAGGTGATGTGAGTGGCGCCCATGCCTCAAAGAACCAACCCAGCATGCAAAATAAAACGATGAAATCAAAGAAGGGAGGGGCGCTTACCACGATTTGACGGGGAGCCTCGATCAGGAGCAGCGCCTGAGCCAGCAGGTTGGTTTTCCAAGGCAGACATGGTGAGGAAGGTGCGAGCGGGAAGCAATTTGCAGGCCCAGGCAAGGAGGCGGCTAGAGAGAAGTTAGAGAGTAAGAGGGCGCATTGCAAAATGGTGGAGACAAAATGAGGGTAGAAGAAATATTTATAGGAGGGGAGGGGAGAACGCCTCGAGATCCTCGCCAGTTAGCCACATGTCACGATCTCGGGCGGTTATTTGAGTTTCCAAATTCAAAATTTGAATTAAAAAATAAAAAAATAAAACCACCCGAGAGGGGTGCAAGGGGCCCTTGCTAACTAGGCGCCTATGTCTAGAGAAGAAATTCAGAGTTGTCGAAAATCAGCATGCCACCCTAAACCGAGGCGCCTGCGAGAAGGAAAGGGTGGCACGCCACCCCAAACCGAGGCACCTGCGAGAAGGAAAGGGTCAAAAATCAATTAGTGTCAGAAGGGAACGCACAAGCCAGGTGCGTGTGACAAGAAAACAAAGGTAGCAATGGACAAATCGAGCACGCTGTCCAGGTGCCCGAGTATGAAAAATCGCTGATGAGTAAATGCCCCGACTCAACGAACCCAAGCGCCTGTCACGAGAAACGGTGGGCGCACAATTTTAGTAAAAGCTCGTTCGATTAAAAAAAAGCTCTGCTCATTAATACACGAGCCGAGCTTGAGCTCTACCTTGTTCGGCTCGCGAAGCTCGTGAACTAGCTCGATTAGGTGGCTTGTTTAATAAAATTCATGAACTGTCTCGATTTGACCTTATGAGATGTCCCAACATTGTGACCAGAGAGCTAACTCGACTACAGCTTATGAGAAAATCAATCTATATTTTATGAGTTGGTTTGTTAATGATGCATATAATTATTAAATTGTATATATTACCTCATATGATGTTAATACATTGAGTATATATAAGCAAATACGTCTCATATATGACTTAACATTAGGTAATCATATGTATCACATATGACATATAAATATTAGGGTATTTATATTATAAATTATCTTAGAGTTGAGCTCGAACCAAATTTTCGATCTTACTGATGTGTCAAGAATTAATAAATGAGCTGACTCGTGTTCGACTCGACTCGTCTTGTTTATAAACGAGCCGAACATGAACAATGCAAAGTTCGGCTCGGGTACGAAGCATAAAGGTACGAAGCATTAAATGCGATGCTGACGTGGAGGAACTCGACCTCGGGTTAGGTGAGTATAAACAGGGGCGGTATGTAGCATTTACACAGGTTGGACTCTCTCACTAAACTCTGGAGCTTACCACTTCTCGCTCTAAAACTCAAACTGACTTTATCGTCGGAGGACTAACTGGCCCATACGCCCTCCTCCGTGCGCGTGTGTGCAGGTCAGGCGCCTTTGACACATAGAGCGGGGATAAGGTTGGTATGAAGTTGGGCTTGAAAGTATCCGAGCACAAACAAAATTAATTCATTCTTTGTTGTTTGGATTAGATGAATCCTAGCTATAATACTATGATTTGATTGAATCTTTGTGGAATTATATGTTTTTTTTTCTTTGATTCACCTTTTGATTTATCACTCAAGTGTTCAATAGTAATGCGCCTATTGCAAGCTTGTTTGTTTCGTGTGTATGACGAGGAAGGTATCCCCACATGCATGATAGAACCCTCAAATATGAAAGGGAATTATGACTTCCTGGATATAGAGGACAAATGACTTTTGGATTAGAGCATCTACATCAATGATATTTTAACAATTGCAAATTTTATATGACACTCATCATACAATTGCAAATGAGATTGCCCTAATGTAGTAGGCAATTGCAAAGACGCAAGCTTGCAATAAATGAAATTAAAGAAATCCACATAAAATAAAAAAATTATTTTTTATCTTATGATTGTTTTATTTTGCATTTATTATAAAATCACATAAACCCTTATATATGCAATTGCAAGTGAATATCATTGATCTAGGTGCAATGTAATAAAGTTGAGTTGGATTGCATAAAGTTTGAGATGACAATAAAAACATCATATGCAATTGGTTTTGCAATTGCATGGATGTGGATTTTTTTTTTAATAACACTGAATAGGAGATTTCATAGAACCAATAAAGAGGATATCAAGTCTACAGTTGATTAATTGATACATAATTAATACACGACGTGATCGGGTTAGCACTACGCTGGGAATTCCTAAGGTCTAGAAAAGACGACATCGATTATATATGTTATTTGATTGATAAATTATTGATTAGCGCTAGGGGATTCAAAATCTGAACCACACCTTCTCTTCTTGAATATGCCTTAATGTTCCACGTTCCTCTTTGCTGATTTTTATTCTCTTGTTAATTAATTTACTTAATTAATAGAATTTCTTAAAGATTAGTTTAATAGTGAACATATAAATTACTAGTAGTTCATAATTTTTGTGGATATGACCTTGCTTACCACTATATGCCTTCTACGACATGTACAATTTCCTTAGTAGTGGCACAAAAAAAGGACATCAAGTTTTTGGCACCATTGCTAGAGATTGGGATAGGAAATATTTCATTTTATAAGTTTAAACATTATTTTATTACTATCTTTTTATTTTTGTATTTGCTTTCTATTGTTTGTTTCTTCTTTTGTACTTCACAGGTTGTGTTTGTTTTTGTTTTTGAAGTTTGAGTTAGTTATGCAAAGAGCCTAACCACCATAATTTTCATTTGATCCAAAGATAGAGAGTACCTTGCATAGACGCAAACGAGAGCCAAAAAATTTCTTAGCCATGGTCTTAGAAGATCAGGTAGTCGTTGGCAATGGAGGGAATAACAAAACGATGTTGGACTACTCTAGGCGAACATTGGATTATATCACCACGAGCATCCAGTTCCCTAACATTTTCACCAACAATTTTTACATCTCATCTTAGGTTTTGAATATGATTTATCATAATCATATGCTCAGGGAGATGCAAGATGATGATCCACATGCTCACATAAAGAAGTTCATGATGTTAATCGCTAACATATAGATGAACAATGTGACATCGGATTCTCTGAATATGAGGTTGTTTCCTTCTACTTTTGAACGCATTAGAGTGGCTGGAATCTCAATTACCAGCCTCGATCACCATGTGGAAAGAGCTGGGTGACGAGTTTCTAGATCACTTTTTCCTCCATTTATGACTGCTTGATTACATGGATAAATCCTTGCCTTTAAGCATCAAGATGAGGAGACTCTTTTTGAAGCATGAGGCCACTTCAAAATATTGTTGAGAAGATGCCATCATCACGAGATAGCCACTTGGGTCCAATTCAATTTCTTTTATAATGGGATGTTACACGAGTATAAACAAGCAATAAATTATGTTGGAGGCGGCTAGATTCTTGGTAAAACACATCCTCAGGTCAAAGAATAATATCAACAATATGGACGAAAATAATTATGGGTGGCATAAAACAAGATCCAAACCACATAAGTCGGCTAGTCTTCAACAGGCAGACCTAATTCAACCATTTGCTCCACAAGTGGAGGCTTTAGCCTGTAGCACCACAGTTCTAAATCATAATTTGACCTCAACACCAAAGGGAAATTTACCTTTTTAGCTGTGAGTTATGCTTGTTTTATCTTATGTAGAGTCCTAATTCAAAAACAGTTGGAAAAAATCCCTACGAGTCTCTTAAACAGAAAACCCCAAACATTTCATACTTTCATATTTTGGAGTGTCATTGCTTCATCCTAAATACAAAAGACAAATTAGGAAATTTTAGATTAAGTTAGATGTGGGTGTTTTCTTGGGGGTACTCTATTACAGTTCAAGCATTTAGGGTACAATAAACGATTCAAGAAGTTTAAGGAATAAGTTCATGTAACTTTTAATGAAACTAATTCATCTCTTGAGTGTGAAAATCTTACAAAAACATATTATCTTGCTGAAATAATGGAAAGCTCATCTAGTCCACTATGCGATAACGTTTAGCCCAACCAAAGCAAATTTTCAGTGAGACTGTATCTACTCTACTCAATAACACAATCAACATAGCAGCCAAGCTAAAAGTGAGAGTGAAGCAGGTGTCACTGATAAACAACATGACCAAATTCCTCTAAAGCTCTCGCACATATTCATAAAAGTCATCATGAATGTTTGTATATCCACCACATTTTATATCTCTCAATTGAGACCTGCAAGAAATGGGCTATGATGGTCTCTCTAACTTCTTGCACATCATCCCTTATCATTAGCATCTCCATATCCTTGTAGTAATCTTCTACACTCTTGATTCCTTATCGAATAAGTTGTACGGTTTGGTGCATCTCCCGTTAATGGTAGCTTGGCACAAACCTATCTGTAATGATGCCTCTCATGTCTTCCCACGTCTCAAAAGGTTGTTGTCTATTCCTTCTCCTCTTGATGCACAATTGATCCCACCAAAACTTCAAGAATCCCTTCGACATGTCCATGAACTTCAAGAAACCCTTCAAACACGTCCAAGAACTTCAAGAAACCTACAAGAATGTCACTCAACTTATCTTGAACCGGTCTCTGATACCACTTCATATGAATGGAGGTTTGAACTCCTAGATTCAAAGGTTACCAAAGTATGCAGCCAACTTGATCTTCAAGTTACTCAACTCGAATCAAACATAAAAGCGGGAAATGAATCAAACTATCTCAACTTGTGAGAAGGGCCAATCGATATTGGGTAGAACTCACCACAACAAGATGTAATCTTCTAGTTGATAAGAGATGTGTAAACTCCTCGACAGAAATTTGGTTAAATGTTCACAAAGGAACATGAGATAAACTCTCTCAATTAATTAATGATTTTCGGTGATGTCCTTTCAATGAAACTAGGTCCCTTTATATAGGCTACATAAACTAAATCATATCCTTCTAATGAAAAAAACTAAAGAAAGAAAACAAATAAACCTGGCAATTGGATCGGGTTGTGTAATTTCAGGTTGGGAACTTCGGTTACGGGTCGAGTCATGTTAGTTTGGCTTATTTCGGATCAAATATTGACCCAACCCATTCGGTTTCGGGTCGGGTTACAGGTCATTTCGGGTTATGAGCGTTCTCAGAAACAATATCAAACATGCTTCATATTTTCTTAAAGAACACAAATTTTCACGTATGCATGACAATAGTTTACCTAACACATGTCAATTAACATATTCTCAAATCCCCCCACGCTAATGAACTGAAATATAAATTGCGCAAATCGTCAAAAAACAATCACAGGAGTAATACTACTACAAGAAATACATGATATTTGATTATCCTTAAACTCCAAACATGTCATTCAAATCCTTGTGATTTTTTTTAAACATCTCACCAATTTATGAGTGATTTTATCATATTTTGGGAGTAATATATTAAATGGAACAGGTCTAACAGGTCGACCTGCTAACCCACCCAATCCGACCCAAAAAATCACGGATTATCGGGTTCAGGTCATTCAGATTTTGACTTACAAAAATTTGTAGTTTCCGGGCGGTTTTGGGTCAGTTTGTAATTTGCCAAGTCTAAAAACCAGTGTTATTAAAGCCGAGCTGAGCCGCTCGGCCCGAATGGTTAAACCGCCACCCAGTTACAAAACCGGCTCGAAACAGTCTAAAAGCGGCTCCAGTTTTATGTAGCGGTTGACGAGCGACCGAGGCAGTTAACCGCTCGAGCGGAAGTCGCTCGTCCGGTTTTTTCCATTCTGTCGTTAAATTTAATTAAAAATTTTCAGAAAATTGAAATAAACCAAAAACGGCGTGCTCTCAAACTGAATCCTTATTTCCATTTCACAATTTCGAAGGAAAGAGACGAGCTCTGATTAAGAAATGTCCACTATTTATACTGATAACGTTTATTAGGTACCGGATCTCTAACGGTTTTTAAACGGTCTAATGCCGGTTGGACCACTAAAGTACGAGTCATTCGGATTACCGGGTCATGCTCCGGTTCGGTTCTGACAAGATTGCCAAAAACAAATAAAAATCCGAAAATGACAAGCACTAATCCACTAAAGATTTGATTATTCAACTGCCTTCCTTCTAGGCTAAGGAAATGGTAATCCTTCTGGGCTAAGTACTTCTCAAAGCTATTCCTTCAATCTGCCACCTTCCTCCAAGCCCAACTTCTCCACATGATTTCCTTCCATGAATTGCAACAACAATAAGGGCAAGTCTTTAAGCATATGCATGTCCATGCTAGTAAAGTAATTGCTCAAGTAGCTTGCACATTTTTCTCTCAATTTCTTGACCTTTGAACGTGTAAGAGGTCCCTCTTGTGGTGTAGTGTTCTTGGTGATGACCTCGTCACATCCTGTATATGAGACTCACCTTCGCCTCAAACTTCTTAACCTCAACACTCAGTCTCTTACGTACGAGCTTAGCACTCAATTCTTGTTAGAGACTAAGTGAACTTTCACTCACTCTTGAACGAATTCACAAGTATTGAGGAGGTCTCTCTAAATATGTTATTCCTCTCAATATTTAAGGATGGTAATAATTGAGGGGAGGTGCTCCTTGTATAGGCCTCACCTACATAATGGATGACTATGATCAATCTAATTATATGCTTGTGATTGAGTCTCTAGAATCTCTTATACAAGTTCTCTATAGAAATATCAACATCTACTAGATGATTCCATACCACACGCCTACAAAAAAGCTAAAAATCCGCGATAACCCTAAAAATAAGCAAAAGCACTAGAAAAGGTCTGAAATCAAGGGATTCAAAAAAAAGTTATTAGATCTAGTTGACAATTGTGGCAAGCAAAAACTTGAAAGGAAAAAATACAAGAAAAATACGGACAGTCAAAGACAGGGTTGTTCAATCTACACATGCACACCGTCGTAGGTAGAAGATCTGAGAAAAGACTTTTACATGCAAGCCGACATAATGATGACAATGGAATAAACAGATACCAACAAAGAAGCAGCAGAACCAACGGAAGGACCAACTCAAAATAAGTGAAAGGATGTAGGGGTGACAGAAGTGAAGTTTGGGAATTGATATGAGAATTTCAAAATTTAAAAGTATTTAGTGAAGGAAAGAAGTTGAGGTCAACTTGTATATCCCAACCACAAAGGCCAAAATTCTATAAAAGATTGCGCCTTGGAGAAACTTGAACTCAACCTTCCAATTTCCAAACCCATGGTATTTGGAAAAGGTTAAAACTTGAGTTGACAAGATGGTGTGCCAAATTAGATCTAAAATCCAAAGTGGAATTTGAGGCTAAGAAGAAGAAGACACTTATCACAATTGGGTGTTGTCAAGTAATTACGAGATAATGTCTAAGCAAAACGAACTCTCTCTTATCATCTTGACGTACATGGACCGACCTTATACGCTAACACCAATGGTTGAGAGAATAAACTTATTACTCTTGTGGTTTTGGCATAATGCGAAGGGTTTTTAGGCATAACAATATTAAACACGGGCAACATAGTTTACCCAGCTACAAAATAAAATATTTAAAGACGAGACATAGGCCTTAGCCCAAAAGAGAAAAAATTATAACCAGTGAACGGTGACAAAAGGCTTCAATATAAAGATGATTTTTACAAGTGCCGCATAGCAAGTTTGGTAGCTAATAAGACAATCTTAAAGTGGTATTTTCTTTCAAGGAAAAACTAGTATGTCTCGAAAGACAAACGTGTGGAAAGGGGCACATTCGTTGTAGACTTGTAGTAACGTCAAAAAAGCAATATATGCTTACAAAATGCCTAAACAACACAATAATTTTCCTAAGGATCGATCTCCTACTATAATTATGAAAAGGTAAGTCCAAAGTAGTCAAGAAAAATCAGTAGAGACCTACCATATTCTCTCTATCTTCCTAAAGCAAATTTTAAATTGAAATAGCTCAACGGCCTAATTTGGGCCCAGTTGGCTCGAACGGTCTCATTCTTCATCTTGCTTCTCTAGTTCTCTCGAGTAGCTCAATCTCATTCTTTATCACTAACCTTCATGCCCAATCTGTTATCCCATGATTGATCTTCTCTGTTATGGACCGTCAACTTGATCCCACCATTAATAAGCCCAGTGAGTACAAACTCTCTACCTTGGCCTTTCCGCTTGCAACTACCAATTTCGTCAGTGTCGGTGTAGGCAGCATGAGTGCTGATGAATTTAGCACAATAAAACATCATTCCACTGGCATAAGATCTACCCTATCTAAGAATCCATCTATTGTAGTGGTTCGCTCATCTCCTTTTATCGCAGGCACTGCCGACGATGATAAGGACATAGATGAGACAAAAGGACAACACCAACATTGGGTTCATTAGAACCCCGAGGGTTTCGTTTGTCACCTCAGCCCCACTCTCTTCTAAATCATCACTTGGGTTATCATCTCCATCATCTTTTCCGGGTATTCTTTCATATCTTCCCTAGTCCTCTGCGAAGTTTCCTTGAGCGTCGAGACAACCTCTTAGAGCATGTCATCCAGGTTGATCTAGTGATCCACCATGGAAACCACCACATCTTTGAAGCATTCAACATTAGTGTTGTCTATGACATCCAGCTCACGCAGAGGATGCTCTAGCGATGGAATCTTTGCTTCTCACCCAGAAACATTGACACCCGGAGAAGCTCTGATACGGTTGATGAAGTATGGATCTAAGATGTCGATGGTACGGATAGATAATTGAGAATAAGATTCTGAATATGAATTTAGGAGGATCTTGTGAGAGATTAGGATACCAAGGAGGTAGCTTGGGTTTGAAGAAAGTAGCGGGAGGAAGAAGAGAGTGTCCAGGTGGGGTTGCAAGAAGACAAGGGAAATGGGAAGAGAGAGAATTGGATGGAGAGGAGAGGGAGACTTGAGTTTAGATATAATTATTCTTTTATATTTACTTAATAAATCTATATCCCAATCATAAAATATATAACCTATTAAATTTTGTTAAACTAACTATAACCAACTCCTATTACAAAAATATGAAAGAGCGTTTCAACTATGCTCTTTGATATTCAGATGATTCCAAAAAGAGCATTTCCACGATACATTAAAACATTGGTGCTATAAAGTGCAACTTGAAGTTGTACCATAATGTTAAAAGTAGAAATTGAAATTGTACCATAAATGAATTTGTATTTTTATATTATGATACAACTTCAATTGTACCATAACATAAATTAAATGTACAACTTTGATTTATACCATAAATAGATTTATAAAACAGAATATAGTTATAACCTAAAATTATAAAATAAAGTTATATATAAAACTTCAAATTATACCCTAAAGATAGAATAAAAAATTACCAATACTTTAAATTCTTCAAAAAAAAAAATACGAAGAAACAAATAATTGTTAAGATCGTGGAAAGCGAGTTTCCATCCGAACAAAATATACCAACCAACTAACTAACGCGGACTGAAACTATAAAGAATCACCACCATTTCTATTTCCTTCCAAAATTGGCCAAAAACCCAACTGGCTCTGCATCTCTCCTTCCAAATTTACATTTTCCTCGCAAACAAGAACTGACTGCATACACTGATCCTACAAAATTCCAATTTCGATGCGCTAGCTATTCATTAATTAAGGAATGCCAAAAATTGAATGCCGGAAATTCTTTCAACCGCCCACCGCCAATCTCTAGCCTCTCATTTGCCGTACGGGCAAATTATTCTTCTTGTTTCCCTATAGATAGATAGACAGACAGACGTAGAGAACGAAGCAAGCAAATTCTGATCGATCAGCATCACAATTCACAAGTCAAAGAAAATATGGACAAAAGAATCTCGCTCAAGCTTGCTTTCCTCTTCTGCATTCTTCTGTTGGCCACCACTTCCACAGCAGGTGGTGAGTCTTCTTTTTCTTTCACGTACGTACGGACGGACGGCTGATCAGTTTCCTCACTGATTTTTTATTTTTGTGTTTTGATACTTCGATCTATGATCAATATATTAATTAGGTGCGGCGGCACAGACCAGGGTTAAGGAGGAGATCATGAAGAACAACGATAGTACTGCTACTGAGAGTGTGGTGCCAGATTCTGACGACGACTATTGCCTACGCGTTGTATGCAAAGGCCTGAATTGCGGCAAGGTTTACAGCGCCGACGGAAGGTGTTGGTGTGTTCTCAAGCAAGGCCCACTCGTCACATTGCCTTGCACCAATTAGCTAGCCTACCTACCTACCTACTTGATCATGGCTACAGCTTCGAATGAATAACCAGCACAGCACTTGTGTTGTGCCTCGTGCCATGACATCTATGGAAAAGGACCGAATAGGTCCGTATATGTCAGATTAAGTTACATGACTCATGGAAAGGACAAAGGAGCGCCTTTTATGTCATGAATAAATCATATCGAAGGTTGTTATGTTGTTTTAGTGTGTTTCAGGTAATCTAGAATGAATTTTGATGATATTTGGACGAAAGGGACACACTAAAGATGGAAGTTAATTATGGAATTCAGGAGGATTTGGTGAGCATTTTAATGTGTTTGTAAGATACTTTGAGTGCAAGACGACCTAGGAAACTATCGTGTTGTTGGGCGTGCTCGGGAACAAAATAACTCTAGAAAATCCGAAGCAAAAAAGAAAGACATAAGCTATCGAGCCTAGCATGGTCGTGTTGAAGCCCAGTTTTTTGTATATTTAAGTTGCAATTAGGTTTTCTGAAGGAGACTTCTGCTGATTAAACCTAAAATACTAGTTAGAGGGCATATAAAGAAGGGTTTCCAATAATTGTACCCCTAATTAGTCGATTGAGAGCGTGATCAAACAAGGAATTTACCATGAATATCAGCTTTTCTTCTTCTTCTTCTTTGTATGTTTCATCATCCCACATGAATTAATCATTCTTTTTTATTTGTATTAGATGAACCCTAACTATAATACTCTGATTTGATGGAATATTTATGGAATTTGATGCTTATTTTCCTTGATTCATCTTTGATTTATCATTCGATTGTTAAATAGTTGCACACCTATTGCATGTTTGTTTGTTTCGTGTGTATAACGAGTAGGGTATCGCCTAATGCTGATAGAACCCTCATATATAAAAGTGACTTAGGACTGACGTGATACGGAGGACAAATGACTTTTGGATTAGACTAAACCTAATAGGAGAATTCACAAAGCGAATAAATCTTTAATTCATTAGTCCTAGGTCAAAGAGGATGTCAAGTCTAGAGTTAATTCATTGATAGGGTGTTAATATATGAGGGAGTCTGATTATACTACTTTGGGAATTCCTAAGGTCATGCAAAGACGACATCGATTCCATATGTTATTTGATTGATGAATTACTGATTAGCTAGGGGGATTCGAAATTTGACCAACTCCTTCTCTGCTAGAATTTCTCTTAGTGTTCTACCTGTTGTCTTTGCTTATTTTAGTGTCTTGTTAATTAATTTGCTAAAAATTAAAAGACTAGGTAAAGGATCAGTTAAATAATAGAAAACATAGCCAATTACTAGTAATTCTTAGTCTCTATGGGATACCACCTTGCTTGTCACTATATTGTTTCTACAACATGTACACTTGCCTTACTAGTGGTACTAAAAGGGGCCATCAAATTTTTGGCATTGTTGTCAGGGATAGTAATATTAGTGACGCCTTGATTTTATAACATTAAACATTTCATTATTGTTGTCTTTTATATCATTTTATTTTTGCTTTATATTGATTGTTTTTCTTTTGAACTTCATGAGTTGTCTTTGTTTTTGTTTCGGCAGATTGAGTTGGTTTATGCGAAGAGCCTGATTCGAGCAAATTTATTCACATTTATACCCGTTTCTCTTTGTTGTTTGACTTGTAACATCATCCTTGAAGCAATTTTATGCTAGGATTTCTCATGTTTGAGTGTGTTTCTGGCTCTAGCATGTGAAATTGTCAAAATGATAATAAAAAATCAGACGAAAAGGAGCCCAATGGGACCAAGTGGTGAAAATTGTTAAGCTTCACGATTCAGAGCCAATCTTTATGGTCTCCATCAAAACCTTGAACATCATAGGATCCCAGAACGAATGGGACGTCTCGCATACATGTGCATTATTCACGGTCTCATGCGTGATGATTTCAAACAGACGATGAAGTGAGTTAGTAAAACAACGTGGTTTCAGTCGACATCATAGTTTTGTTGTGTAGTTCATGGTCATGATTGGCGATCGTGAACTCTGCACTACTAGGTATAAAAGAGAGTAGAAATCATATTTGAAGTGATTTGGTTTGGAGAGAGAGGGAAATTGGAGTTGTTCTTCTATCCTAGAGAGAGAAATTGATGAGCAAGGAGAGCTTGGAGGAGAAATGGAGCTACCCATTACTCAAGGAAGCTTAATTTTATCTCCGAGAGCATCCCAAGCAACCAAGGGGGGAGATCTCCTCAGCATGATGATCGTCTCTATCTATTTGTTTGTTTTTCTCACTCTAGCCATGGAGTAGTCTTCAAATAAACTTGGATGATAAAGAACCTTAGTTTATTATATCGTAGTTGATTGATTGTAAACCCTATACCAAGATTTGAATGTTGATTATATGTTGATTTGAGCATTATTCATGGAAATTGAAGGTTCTTGATCACTTTCTCAATTTAAATCTAATTAACCTAGGTGAGAGAATATCTCCTTAGGATTAATTTAGAGTATTGCCAATTCAATACTTGGGACAAGTGTGATTAGATTCCTTGTGTCGTATTGGTTCATTACCCATTTGCGGGAGTATCTTTGGTTACCTCAATTGCCTAGCACGCCCCCGAATTGCCTGAAACGACGTGTTTTGACTCCGTCTTTAAGCTTCGAGATCGAGACCTCCTTCAAAAGATCGTGGCAGTGATCTTGGCGTCCCGGGCGCTATCTTTTTTGTGGTCAAAATGCACCATGTATGTGATTCGACTGGGGAAACTCTCTGCATTCTTCTTGGTCGCCTGCTGAGGTTCGTGGCCACTGATTGCGGCCATGATTTTCAGGCCGCGATCATCGTCATGGCTTGTTCAAGGGCAGTGACGTGTGGCCATGACCAGTGCCTTTTCTCCACTTCTTGCTCCTATGTTTCTCAATTGTTTTCAGATGAACTCCAATTGATTCTCGATCAATCCCAAATCAACATAAGACCTGAAATTTCATCACAACCGCTTGGAAAATCATAAAATACGACAAAGTGGGGTCGATTCCCCTATGAAAACCTTCATATCAAGAATACCTATGCCAGAACGAAAGTTTTGCAAATGGGAACGAAAATAGGCATAGATAACTTTATATGTGGCCTAGACACAGTGATTAAACATGAAAATGCCTTAAGGATAAGAGCTAAATAACGCCTATTATAGGTCTTATCAGATACACAATGAAATAAACATGAAATGAGTCTCAAAGCCGTGAGATCCTTTCAATCACAGAGTCTTTCGCTCATTTGACGGCCTGTGTCACCATTTCCCTCATTTCACGGCTTGAGCCGTGATTCCCTTGTTTCACGGCTGGGATGTACTTTAGTGAAAACATGCAATTTAATTTCATAGGCTATTTTAAGGCCATGTCCCATGAGATAGGCCATTAATCATGGAGAGTCGACTATAAAAGGATTTCGGCTATCATTTTAGGAGGAAACTAATTCCTTTAATATGATAACAAGCTTAGAGCTTTATGGAGAGATAAAGTGATGAAAGACCACCCTTAGTGTGAATTGAATTCATTCTGTTGTGACCATGAGTTTGAATTCATTCCATTGGAGTGGCGAACGACTACCTGGAGCATATTTTCTTCGCTAGCACGAAGATCTCTGCTTCAGCCTTCATGTTTTCCTCTTTATCCATGTAGTAAACTCCCTCTTCATTTGGGTGTGAAGAACCCTAGCTTTTTGTGTTAGGTTAATTGTTGTATGAACCCTGATTCTTGGATATTGATATTATTTATGCAATTGAGGTATTATTCATAATTGATAGAGCATCCTCAGTTGCAAGTAGTGAATCAATGAAACGAGAGTGAACCGATTTGTTGCTCTGTACTAGATTAGAAATCAAATAGTGGAAGTCTATTTGAATTGTCTTGGTAGCTTATTTTGGTTGAGGATAATCTCCCTCTGGGTACTCTAATCAAGAGGGTCTGAATTGCATTAGTAAAGGCTCCAGACTATCTCAGGACTTTCTACAATTTAAATGTCAATTGAAATGAATTAAGGGGAATTGCAACTTGACCTACCTACTAGCTAAGGGGACACATACCTAGGTGACCTTCTCACGTGTGAATTCGAATCAATATTACTTGCTTTGTTTCTTTAGTTAGTAATCAGATTGCTACTACTCGAATACTGGATAACAAGATCGATCACTATGTAATAGTAATTCTAGGCACTCGGGTTGATAAGTAAAGCTTTGATCCATTATACTGCAACCTAAGTCATGGTTGCACTTGGCCACTTCTTAGTGAGTTGGTAAAGGTTATTCAAAATTTTGGCGCCATTTTCAGGGATGGCTAGAATAATAAGAAACGTGACTGATTGTTACTTCAGCTTTCATTTTCTGCATTTGTTCCTTTTTATTCCCTTTGTGTTTCACGCGTGCGTTGTTTGAACGTGTGCAGGTACTGCACGACCCACCAATGGATTGACTTGCTGGCACTAGGGGTCAAAATCAAACGTACTTTACATGAGCTTAAGAGAGCACTAGAACTTTCAATGGTTGCACTAAAAACAAATACAACATTAATAAGGAAAAAGAGACACAAAACCAACTCGATAATCCTTCTCAAACTCGGTATAGCTTGTGACCTAAGTAAACTCCTGCTCAAGTAAAACAAACATCCTTCATGCCACTTCAGGCCTCTCGTATGATGTCTTCCAAGCTTAGTTGACCTCAACCAATTTCTTCACGATCTTTAGCAAGGCTTGGAATTTCACTTCCAACTCCTGGCTTCATTCGAATGTCCTTCAAACTGAATGAGTAAGCCTCCAAAGTAGGTACCTCGATCTACTTCCAACACTTGGCCATTTTCAGAACTACATCCTCACAAATTGTGCTTCCTTCTTTAAGCTTCAACGGAAGTGAACTTGGGAAAAAAATTATTGCATCAACTCTGTGGCATTCGATGTCATGAAGGAAAATTTCACCAATGCCCCAATAATGGTCACCTGGTATTGGAGTCTCCCAATATAGTCAATATGTGACGCGAGTGGTCATGCGGTATGGAGTAGTGTTGGGGCAACAGAGTGGCAAGAATTTTCAACTTATATGCTATGCTTCTAAGACCTTAACGAGTGAATTCAACGCCAAACCAAGACTCATTCGATGGATTCTTCTTTTACAAGAAATTGACTACATAATTCAGGACAAGAAGGGAGACAAGAACTTAGCTGCCGTCCACCTTTTGTGCCTCATGGGTCCCTCCGTTGATACCATTAATAGGGAGATCAATGATTTAATGCATATGGGAGCCTGTTCATGTTGACTGTGATGGAGAGTGTAACACCTTGGTTTGCCGACTACGCTAATTGTTTGGTGGGTAAGCAATGGCCAAGGAGAGATGCATGACATTTGATCCATTTTCACGAAATCCTTGTCGGGGCGACCATAAAGGTAATGGGACATCAAGAAAGGTGCTTCAATCGGGGTTTTAGTGGCCATAGCTATTAAAAGATGACAATGAGTTTGCTCGTTGATGTGACATGTGCCAACGTTCAGGTAACCTATCCGCTTGAAATGAGATGCCCCAGACTATCTATATTGCTTGTGAGATGTTTAATGTTAGGGGCATCAAATTCATGGGTGCTTTTCCCACTTCTTTCTATGACAAATATATTTTGGATGTGATTGACTATGCCTCTAGGTGGGACCAAGCACAGGCATTGCCCACCAATGATGCTAGACGCATATGTATGTTTCTTAAGCACTCATTTCCATGGTCAATTTGACAAATTCCTTAGTCATTGTGGGGTTACATATAGGGTGTCAATGGCTTACCATCCACAAACAAGTGGTCAAGTCGAACTAACAAATCGCAAGTTGAAAAGGAGCCTTTGAAAATCTCACAAGGATTTTTTTGCCATTAAATTGCTTAACATGGATACAAGTTTTAGTGTGAAGGATCACAAATTGTAAATTTTGGAGCTAGAGGAGTGGCGTGCGAATGTGAATGGATGGCCTTTCTATTGAATGCTTTGGAGCCTTACTATTTCCCAAAATGGAGCCTTTCTATTGAATGTTTTGAGGTCTCAAAGCATATATGGATGAATAAATGATTTTTAATCTACAGTGAGTGTGTTTTGGAACTTGTATATTATGCCCCAATTTTCAAACTTTAGGATTCCAAAAACCTTGCCCATGCATGCTTCCTACTCATTGTGCTTTGAATTATTGGATGTTGTGATTGTATGCATTCTAGGGAGGTTAGTGTAACATTATGAAGGATGTCGGTCTATGAGAAATGTTACTTCTACTTCCTCCTTGGTTTTATAATATTGTTATCTAGTGGTATTAGGATGTATGTGTTGGACTCTCTCCCATTTTTGGACTTGAATTTTTTTTTTTCAAAAAGTTGCTCCACTTTGAATGTGCTTTTAAATGAAAAACTGAGTGTTTTCATGTGGAGGCAATTGGTCATAGTATTTTAGTTAAGTTGTCAAAAGGATTTTCTAATGGACTGGAGTGCCCTTTGAGGATGTGTTTGGGGAATTTGGATAGCTTCCTATTGTCCAACCTTCACCTTCTACCTTTCATCTTCCCATTAACACCTCTCCTCCTCATAGGATTTTTCTAAGAGGAGATAGTGTGTTTATGTGCAAGTCGGGAGACATCGGCTCTTGCTATTATCTCACTTGTGTGGCAACCCGTCTATCGTTGAGACGATAGTACAGATTGGGAATTGGTGCTTGAGATATCAAGAATCAAAACCAAACCCTTCACCTTCCTACACTTTTACATCCTCTCAACCATCACTTTCCCCACAAGGGCTAAAAAAAAAAGAAGTCAATGTAACTTTTGCTCTAGGCCATGCGATAGAGAGTCCTTGTTTGTGGAAACTGCTGGTGTAATGCCATGAGCTGCAATGTAAGTTGAGGCACGAAAGTTTGAGTCCTCTTTTAAGGAGGAGCACCACCATCGAGTCCAACGTTTTCAGCCCGTTTTTAAGAGTCCCTACGTACACATCTTGCATGTCTTGGTTTCACTAGTGAACAAAGTCCCAACTTTGGTTTGTGTTTTGCATTGAGGTGGAGGTGAAATTTCTTGTCTCTGGTTGACATCGAAGTGCTAGTTATTTAGCTACAAATGATTTATAATGCTTACCATTGTGAGGGCTCATCAAGTTGTACTAATATGAGTTAGGTTTGCTAGGGGAAAGCAAATGGTTAAGTATGGGGATATCTGATTCGAACCAATTTATACACATTTATACCCCTTTCTCATTGCCATTTGACTTGTGTAGCATCGTCCTTGGAGCCATTTTACACTAGTTTTTGTAATGTTTGAGTGTTTTTCAGTCTCTAGCAGTTGAAATTGGTGAAAGGATAAAAATACGGATGAAAAGGAGCCAAAATAGAACCAAGTGGTGAAAACTGTCGATCTTCACGGTTTAGAGAAAATACACGGTCTCAGGGCATGAAGATTCCATCAAAACCGTGAACATCGCAGGATCCTAGGAGGATCAGGACGTCTCAAGGGCAGGTGCATTTTTCACGGTCTTGAGGGTGAAGATTTCTGATATGATCCAAATCCGAAGAGAATCCTCGAACTCGGATGATATGACCAAAGTACGCAGCTTCAACAATGTTTCTATGATTTTCTTGAACTCGAAAATAAAGGTTAGATATGAAACACACTCAAACAAATCTCAACTGGTGTGAAGGGTCAATTCGTATATGAAATCAATCAAACAATCACCAACTCCTGAATAAGATCACTCGCTATTTGGTAGATGCTTGCCACAAAGGGTTTGACGAATTAGGAGGAGGAGGTTGGGTATTCGTCAGAGCGACTACGAGCCCATTAGTCATACGGCCCGGAATTTCAGCAGGATCCCACTAGGCCCACTCGAAAAAACATGACAGCTCACTCACTCTGTCCTTCCTATGCTCGTCGCAATAGTTGAGAGATTCAGAAAAGGCGTCCACAATCCCATTAACTGAAGAATCAGAAAACCAGTTCCCGTCGGAGTGAGATCGTAAACCTGAGGGAAATGGGGAGAGAAGTGTCGGAGAGTTGCATCGACAGCTTACTCACCGAGATGGTGTCGTCGTACTGCAACCATTTCTACGCCAATAAGCCTGAGCTCGCCGCCCGCCGGATCGAGGCCATCGGTTACCAAGTCGGTCACCAGCTCTCCGAGCGGTAAGCTCTCAATTACGATCGCCGTCTGTTGCTTAGAACATCGGATCGGAAGCTGCCGCCTCCCTTTTAAGTTAGTATTTGTTTATGGTTACTTGGCGTTGTTTCTTCCTCTGTTTGGCCGTGGAGGAAACAGTGATTCTTAAGATCTCTTGCTGTTTCATTTCATGTAATATGGTTTTTTACTCGAGTAAATTGAGATAAGTAGAGAAAGTAGTGCTGAGTGAAAGATCATAATCTTTCTGGTAGTTTGGTGTTTGTGTTAGGTATACGATGGAGAGACCTCGGTTTAGCGATCATCTAGAGGCAATAAAGTTCATTTGCAAGGACTTTTGGTCGGAGCTTTTCAAGAAGCAAATCGATAATTTGAAGACGAACCATAGAGTGAGCTTTGAATTCCAGTTATTTCATAGTTGGCTTTCCTTTTCATGTGATTTTTGTTGTTCGTTTGAAGTGTGAAACGAGCTACTTTCATCTTTGTGATTTTGCATTGTAGGGAACGTTTGTGTTGCAAGACAATCGGTTTCGTTGGCTTGCGAGGATGTCACTGGATCCGACGGCTGATGATGCAGTTCCTCAGGATCCTTCTGATTTTGCAGAAAGCAAGGCTGCTCAAGCGATGAGCATGTATCTCTATTTCCCTTGTGGAATCATTAGAGGGGCTCTTTCGAATCTCGGGATCCCTTGTGCAGTTTCTGCTGATATATCTAACCTTCCAGCTTGTGAGTATCCCGAATCATGTTTACTTGCCTAGTTATGCTTGTTCTATATGCTTAAATGGTCATTGCAATGGATAGTTGTGAGGTCATCGAGACCTTGTTTGGCAACACAAAATGGTAATTTGAATCAATTGTGAGATGAGACAATTTTGAAGCAATTGGGTCAAATTGGCTCATTTAAGAAATCCATCATAGCAATTAATGTTTCCTTCCATAAAAGTCTTTTTATTACCCATAGCTGATTAATTTACATACAGCCTGGTGATTATCAATTTGTCTACAGAAGTTCGGATAGATATTTTAGTTCTTTGGTTGCAGCCTGAATGCCTTTTATCTTGTCAGAAACTGCAGCATTCTTTTGTCCATAATGCCAAAAGATCATTTGATCGACTTATCACTTGTGATATGCTTGAATGCACATTATATCCTGGTTCTCGTAGTACTAAGTGCCTCTTTATATCACTAGAACCTGCAATACATCTGCCATTGGTAACTTTACTGCTTGTAGTGGGTATTTAGGCGTTCTATTTGATGGAATTTGGCTTTTGATGTTGTATTTTACCCATTCAGAGACCCTTATACTTGGTTAATTTTTTCTGATATTGCTCCCACATTATTATGTGACCTCTAAGCCGTTGTACATGTCATCCTGATTTTCCTGATTAACATTTACTTTCCATCTTTCATAACGTGCGTGTTCAGGCAGAGTATGAGAGATGCTTGCCTTGAGCAGAAGCTTTTTAGCCTACTCTTCTTAATCAAATCAATGCATTCTGAGCATTGTTATGTTTGTCATGCTTGTGAACCCATTACTAGGTTCATTCGTGGTTCGCATAAAAGCCTGAAGACTCGAGCAGAAGATCATGTGGACAGTTTAAGCGGTCGTATGCAAGCTCCTGTATCGAAGACTTGATCTGAGAATTCTTCTGAATGCCTGATGGAGAAACTGTTCAAAGGTCAGCTGTAGTCATTTTCACGGAAGATTGCATAGATGAATCAGAAACCGCTATTGCGGATCCTATCATAAATACCTTATGTTTCCAAGCCACCTTATGAATGAAAGGGACATTGTTCTTCCTGACTGTTGCTGTGGGCGTGGGATTGCAATAGTTGTACTGGTCGGGGTCTGTATTCAAGAGAATTGTGTAACATTGAAAGATCTCCGAAATCCTATCCGTATCTGTTTGTCGGCTCCCCTGGGATTTTCGATTACATATTTACTTCGATAGTTCTAGCTCATTGTCTTACCTATCTTATGGAAGTGAAGGTATGGAAGTGAAGGGGTGATTGTTGAGAGGGAGGTAAATCATTGGAGAACCAGAAAGTTAATATGCTAACTTGAATATTCGTTAGCAGATACTAACTGATATTCAAAATATATGAACCAATGCAGTCAAAAGCGTGATTCTACCTAGAAGCGGAAAATGGGTAAAATCGTAAAGCGTAGAATCAAAGCGTAAAAGCGTAAGTTTTTGACGCGTGTTGTAAAATAACTAAAAAGTTGTTAAGTATGACATAGACTATGTAAAAATATGAGTGCTAGGAATTTAGATAAGTTAATAAATACCTTCAATTTATGTCTAAAGTAGACCAACTTATAGCATCTTAACAATAAGTTCGTAAACATAAATAATCTTAATAATAAGCCACATTCCCCTCTATACTAGAATTTGAGAATGACCTAGCTGGTGAATTAGATTATTGTATTGAAAATGAGAATGCATCCAAGTACCTGGTATGTATCTTTTAATCTCAAATGTATCATATTGTTGGTGATTTACCTTTAAAATATACTTTTTGTAATTAATTTCTTGAAAAGAAAATCCATTTAGTGAACTAAAAGCGTAAAAGCGTAAAGCGTTATGGTGAACTAGAAGCGTAAAAGCGTAAGATTTTAAGCTTTAAAACGTAATTTTGTCCGATTTTATGCACTAACGATTTTATATTGAAACGAAAGCGTTTTGGTGATCTAAAAGCGTAAAATCGTAAGTTTTTAAGTTTTGAAACGCGATTTTGACTGCATTGATATGAACTAATATTCAAGTACTAAAGTATTTAGAGAGCATAGATTAATATTCAAAGTTTGCTAATTGATATCTATCATGTCAACTATTATCCCAAATTCACAAACTAATATCTAGACAACACAGAATAGTATCTAAACATCACATAATTAGTATCCAGATAACACATAAAAGTATCTAGATAACACATAAGAGTATCCATATTGAATAGTAGTTGGTTCATTGTGGATATTAGTTGGTATCTGTTATCTGGATACTAGTTTGTGATGTTTTGAATACTAGTCTGTGCTATCTAGATACTTAGCAGACTTGGATATTAGTTAATACATTTTGAATATTAGTTAGTATATACTAACGAATGTTCAAGTTAGCAGAATAACTAGGCTGGTTGGAAAAGGTGAATGTGCAAAGTGATGTTTTAGAGGAATGATGCGATGACTTTTAGGTCTTCTTTCGCTCCATCTGGATCAATAAGACCAACTTTAGTGGTGGGTTGGAATTCCAAAAAATTGGACCAGACCCACTTTAGTAAAGTTCCAAAAAACTAAAAGTTCCAATTGATCCAAAAATTGGATCCAAATTTGGCCCAGAAAAGGACAATAGTTCCAAAAGAGAGTGTGGCCACATGTGGGAAAAACAGACGGGTCCACCTGCCAAAAAAAGCTTTAATAATAATAAAAAAAAGAAAGTACTTTATCTTTTAGCACCCACAATCTCCTCCAACGACTCTTTCGGTCCAAACAAGAGAACATCATTAATTAAGTTATATTTATAAATAATTTTTTTTTGTTAGAATTAAAAAAAATTGTCGAAATGTTCGTCTTAATTAATTAATAGTACCTATATAAAGTTAATGAAAAATTTTGTAATTAGGATGATGAAATATATACAAAACTGGATTATGAGTTAAAGCGCAAATCTGGAAATTTGGACTTTTGGAACACACTACTAATGCCAAAACCCCTTTTGAGGGGCTAGAATTTGAATTATAGCCTTAAATTTTGGACATTTAGATCTAATCACTAAAGATGGTCTAAGGTTCAACTATAGGCAAAACCTATTTCTTTCAAAAAAATCGGTTCGACAACCTTGTAGTGTTCACATTAAAGTTAATTGGATTGTCATATCTCACACATATTCCTTGCATCACGACTTATGAATGGATTACTTTTTTAGCAATGTCTATTTTTTATCCAAATCTTTTTGGGATTCTTTTTTATTAGCCAAACCTATCAAAATGTTAACTTTCAGTTAGCAATTTTGTTAGTAATATTGACTTGGCAACATGATACTGATTTGGAAGAGCCACATGAAGGTCAACATTACAAAATTTTAGTATTTTAATTAAGAAAAGAGTTACAAAATTATTAACAATAACGGAAAAATAGTTAATATTTTGATTCATTACGAAAGATTTGGATAATTAATAGCATTTTAATAGGTTTGGATAAAATAAAAGAATTTGAAAAAGGTTTGTAATGTTAAATGGATTATGTGTGAAATGTTAACGCGCCATTGCTCATTTAATGCTTGGGTTGTGAATTTGGAGAGGTTGCGATTAATACAACTGTTGAGTAGTTACAGCCATTAATGTAATAGTGGAGGGCCATACCATAGCATAGGCATGTGAAATCAATAGCGAATGGGGCAGGCAAGGTTACTAAATCTTATGTCCATGTGTTCCTTCGTTTCCAATATTGGTTTAAGTCCCCACGAAACGAATCGCCTCTTCTTTGGTTGTCTAGTTGGTTTAGCCTGTAGGTCCGGTCGAGTAAGTAGATTGAAAGTTAATAGTAGCCCGTTTTCGCTTGGATGTATGAAAAAAAATCATTATATTGTCCATACATTTATAAATTATATAAAATTTTATTTAACACATGAGCAATAATATATAACATGACATTAAAATAACAGGTTGTATTTGGATCCAACACATACTGAAATAAATTTACACAAATTTTTATAACATCAATATTCAAATGCTCAACTTACAATTTCAAAGATAGGGTTAGGTGAAGACGAAAATAAAAAAATATGTGCATTTCACAAATCAAAGACAAAAATGATATCGAATGGCCTCTAATCCGTTAACCTTGGATCCGATCAACCCACAAATAAATGTAACTCGTTTTTCTCATTGAATCATAAACAAAATGGATCAACCGATGATTCACTCGCTATACCACATTTCCCGTCCTTACTAATTTCCGAGAAGAGTATTATTGCTCACAGGATCGTTTCACATACTACAAACAGATACTGACATTTATTATCGACCCGAATTGTCTTTCATTTACAGATTTCGAATCTGTTGTTGATTCAATACTATCAATATATATATAAACATAAATTTGGATTATTGTTGCATAACCACTTACATTTTGATATCCAAAATTTAATTAAATCATAATTTAATCACTATGATGTACATTTTAAATTTAGATACTTCAAATTTAATTTAAATATAAAATCATTGAACAATTATGTCTGTATCTAAATTTTATGAATTATGTTTGGCATCTAAATTTTATGAGATTTTTGCAACTAATATCCCAAATTTAATTAAATCACAAATTAGTCACTATAATGTACATTTTACATTTTGATACCCAAATTTAATTTTTAGTATAAAACCATTGAACAATTATGTTTGGTATCTAAATTTTATGAGATTTTCGTACCTAGAATTTTTTAAATATACATAATGGTCAATGTTTAGATTTTATTTGAATCCATGAATCCAACGCACCAATTCTTTTGAACTAATCCATGAATCCAATTCACCATAATATAAAAGTACACATTTACTATGTACAATACAAGATGTTGTACCACTCAATTGTAAGAGAAGACTCAACCCTTTTATATTTGCTCATAACGTGAAATATTCATGAAAACGAGACGACTCAATAATATAACATGAGCGAATTTATAAACTCATTTAGTACAATTACGAGATACTAAACAAACTTCTACTAACTAAATGCAACAAAATATGCGACATCGATATAAGCAAGCGTCAATAAATTGCTACGGTGAAAAGGGTTGGCTGTTATATTGACGGCCAACTAAAAGAATTGATCAAAACCTTCCATCATCTACTTCCTCTTCATTTCGATTTTCACTCGCCTTCCATAACCCTTTCTTTATTTATTTCTTTGTCTTCTTCGTGTAATCCTAATTAGTATACTATGTATTTTATTTTTTTGTAATGGTATACTATGTATTCTAATCAAAAGTATGAACGGGTCCATACACGACTCACCAACAGTCTAGAAAATTAAAAATTGAACCATGACCACTAACTTTTTTAGCTCATGTCAAGTCCAATTAAAAATAAATATATATGGTTATTACTCATTAGAAAGTCGTCATTTTCCACTATGAGATTTGAATGCGTGAAATTTTAAGCGAGTTCCAGTTTGTACCTAAACTTAATAAATCTTTAGATTTATAATCTAAATTAATTTTTTTGGCATATAAGTCCTCAAAATATTGATGGAACATTACATTTTAGTACCTAAAATTTTTGTGAATTATATTTTGGTACCTAAACTTTTGAAGTTCTACATACAGGTCTAATTTTTGTATGTGTAATTAAAGCACCCTCGAATAAATAGGTATCCATACCCAACTCATACAAATTTAGATTATGGAAGTAAATATACATACCCTACCCAAACCGATCTACTAACTTCCAAACACATATATACATACGTCACCCATACCCTATCCATAATCAATGGGCCTACTAGGGTTTAGGTAAGGATCATTTACTAGCCAAAATTTTCAAAAAAAAATTAAATTGAATATAACCGCCATATATCTTTTCTCAGTCAATATTACTAACTAAATTGCTGACAAAAAAAATAAGTTTAGGCCAATAATACTAACAAAACACCATAACGGGCCACTTAATACATGCGCATAGGTCATCTCCATTGCGCGTCAAGGCGCGACATCACCACCTAGTTAATATATATAAAGAAGAAGTTGAGTTATTGTTGCCTAATCTCGCAAGCTGATTGGGCAACTATTATTTTTACATTTTCACACCCAAATTTAATTAAATTACAACTTAGTTACTATATAATGTACATTTTACATTTTGAAAGAAGAAGTTGAGTTACTGTTGCCTAATCTCGCAAGCTGATAGAATAGTGGTATAATATTGATATGGTGTTAATATGACAGTGATACAAGGTTGTCAACTCGCGGGTCGGCTCGCTGGTTGACTCGGGTTTGCCCGGACACGGTGACTAAAATGGGTTCCACACACCCATTTTAGGGATGTCAAGAACTAGTTGGTCCTAATAACTCGAGTTGGTGGGAGAGATTCAATCGTGGATCATATACCACAACACTAACACGCCCCCTCAAACGAAAGCCACTCACAAGGGCTTGAAGTTTGCACAGGTATGAAGACAATAATTCCATGTGCTTAACAAATGGGGGTCACCGAGAATCGAACACAAGACCTCTCGGTCATAGAAGGCTCTGATACCATGTCAAGAACCAGATAGTCCCAATAACTCGAGTCATTGGGAGAGGTTCAATCGTGGATCATATACCACAACACTAATACCCGGAAAAGTCAAACTCGGAGTAACCAAACGGTTGGCCCGCTCAGCCCAGCTCCGCTCCGGGTCAGTTGGAAACGCAGTCGTTCCTTCCAATCTCCCAATACATCGCAATCCATAACTATTGCAATGTTCGTCGCACTTCTCTTCTCTAACAGACCTGCCATAGGGATAAATATCGGAGGGAAAGGATAAAAAAAGAATCAATAATAAGTTGAGAAAGTTCACTTTCTGATTACCATGGATGGGCACAGCGACAAGAGCTCCAATTTCGAGTCTTAGTTAGAAGCCTTTCAGAAATTGATGGTGAGAGGTTCATATATTAATCGTCGATTAGATCTGACCATTTGGTTCCTCCCGTAGATTTGAACTTTGGAAAGAAGAAGACGACAAGGGAGCGGAAGATAATGGCAGCCAAAGATGTGGGGTAGATGCAGGCGATCAGAGGTGGGGTAGGAGAAGGGCAACGTGCATATCTAAAAAATGGAAGAAGCGAGGGAAGATGCGAAATATATGGGTTTTTTATTAGAGTTAATAGCATTTTATAACCCTCTATTATTACAATTTAACAAATGTACTATTCTATAATTATTTTGAACAAACATACCTCTATGTTAGGGGCACTTCTACTATGCTATATAGTATTGGTACTTTAATGTACAACTTAAAGCAATTTTTACCCTTATGTTGTACCATAACATTAAATGTATAAGTTTAGGTTGTACCATAAAACAATTTTTACCCTTATGTTATGGTACAACTTTACAACTTGAAGTTGTACCATCACATAAGGTACAAGTTTAAGTTGTACCATAAAAGAATTTGTACAAAAAGTATAGGTACAATATGAAGTTGTACCATAACGTAAATGTACAATTGTAAGTTGTATTATAAAGACTAAAACCTATAGCACCAATACTATATAACATTGTAAAATTTCTCATAGTTAGTACAACGTAACAAATATAACCTTTCATCTATATTTTTGTCAGTTAACCGTTAAAAGGTTTACAAAAATTACTATTATATCCATTTATTGTCGATTATCTTACCATTTCCGTCAAAGCATAGAATTAATTAATTAATTAATTATTATTAGTATGCTCGTTATATTCCTTCCCTATTGCAACCACCGGCCGCCCTGAGTAATCACTGCCGCAAAAATGCAGCCTTCTCACGTCCCAGCTACCCCAACCGGAACTCAAACCGCCGCCGGATGAATTGCATCTCACTCCTCTTCTATCTATGTCGCCTCTCATACTGCAACCTCCACGTGCCGGCAACAAAACCATAAACAAATCGCAACCTTCTCCGCCTCTTCTCAATCGAAACTGTAGAACAGCCGTCGCCGACAAAATAGAGACGACAATCTGCAGGCTCTCCTCTTTCAAACTTTCCGCTTTAGATCTGGTATCATTTGAACCGCTGTAATATACCGGCCCCATCGCTGATTCTTCGACGATGGTTCCTTCTCTAAAATCAGAAGCTCCCTTGATTTCTGGAACTTATTCGGCGGTGGTTTGGAGTTTCTAACAGGGGTAGCTGAGACGTGAGAGCCGTCAGAGTTTCAATTTGGTTCCGTCATATGGTGGTTGGTTTGCGAGGATAGAAAATTGGAGGGTTGGGGGTAGAATCAGATTGGCGACGATGATAGATGATAGGTTGTTTTTTTTTTTTTTTCAAAAGATAATATATATTAATCAATCAAAACAATAGTTACATCCTGGAGAACAGCCAGGCCCTGAAATCGAAACCACGGTTCCCAGTTGGGTACAAAGAAAGGGCTTTTCTAGCAACTAAATGTGCTACCCTATTGTTCTCCCGACCTATAAACCGCACAGAAAACCCTGGATAGGCAGCAAAATATTGACAAATCTCGTCCAAGACTGCCCCCAAGCGATTGTCCCGCGAATCGGCCTGATTAATCTTGTCAATAATGACCTTCGCATCACCCTCGAACCGAACACCGGACAAACCCCACCCTAAACACCAAGTGATCGCCTCACGCAACACAAGTAATTCCACCACCATTGGATCATCAATTTGAGCAAATTGCACACCTTTAGCCCGAAGGACTGTCCTTCCCGGACCAAAAAGAACCATCCCGCCAGCCGAATGTGAACCCCTCCTAGTTGCCCCATCCACATGCAAACCAACCCAGCATCATCCATTTGGATCCCTGGCTGGACTACCCGGCACGACACCCGTGACTGCTGGTCTACCGGCAGCCCCATCCACTCCTCAACTTGCTGCTGAAATTGGCGCATTAACGCCGGAAACCCAAACTGTTTGCCCTCAAAGACAACCCAGTTTCGCGAATGCCAGATCCGCCAAAGGATGGCTACCACCGCCATAAACAGCGATTGATCATGGACTAGGGCAAGCATCCGCTTCAGAAAAAGTGGAAAAGTGTGCCGAGGCAAAGCCTCACCTAAATACTCCAACCCCGATAAATCCCAGAGAGCCCTCGCCACCGGGCAGTAAAGAAATAAATGCTCCATAGTCTCGGGACCATCCCAACAAACCGGACATCGGGGGAGCACATGAATCTTCTTTTCATTGAGCGCCTCTGAGGTTGGCAAGGCTCGATTCAAAATTTGCCAGACAAAGATTTTAAGCTTTGGAGGAATTTTAGCTTCCCATAATCGAATCCAGCTTTGCCTATCCATCCAGCTCACCGAGTCTCGCCACCCACCCCTCCTCCTGTCAAGCTCAACAGCCAGATGGTATGCTGTCTTAACAGAGAAAACCCCATCAGCAGTGCTATTCCATATAATTTTATCATCCACACTCCGCCTCGGAAGTGGGATAGCTTTAATGGCCCGACAGGCAGAAGGATCAAACCATTGGCTAAGCTTATTCTCATCCCAGCGCCCTTCCCCTTGACACATAACCTCCGCTACCAGGGGATCCCCCCCATTTGGCAGGACACGAGGATTATAGCAAGGAAGATCCAGTTGAAACCCAGGAATCCATTTAGAATGTAGCAGGGAGGCCGAAAGACCATTTCCGATCTGCCATTTCAACCCTGCCTCCAAAAGTTGGCGCCCAAACAGGATACTCTGCCAACCCCAAGACGGCCTAGACCGGGCAGTAGCAGATAGAAAAGATCCGTGCGGAAAGTACTTCCCTTTATACACCTGCGCCAGGAGGGATTGCGGCTCTTGGAGAATACGCCAGCCAATCTTTGCTAAGAGGGCCTGATTAAAATGTTCAAACCGACGAAATCCAAGTCCTCCCTCATGCTTACTCCGACAAAGATTCCTCCAGGACACCCACCGAATCTTGGAGTGCCCCTCCTCAGCACCCCACCAGAAGCGGGCCACATGTCTATCCAATAAACGACAAAGGGAGAGGGGCAACCGGAAACAAGACATAACATACAGGGGCAAAGCCAAAGCAATTGATTTAATTAAGGTCTCCTTAGCCGCCCAGGATAAAATTTTCTGTTTCCAGCCCTGCAGGCGCGCCAGTAATTTCTCCTCCAGATATCGAAATGTCTCCATTTTGGATCGAGCAATCAACGTGGGCAATCCCAAATACTTATCATGTACCCCTACTGCTCCGACCCCAAGAATCGCAGCCAAAAAATCCTGATCCTCCAAGGCAACATTTTTGCTAAAGCAGACTGCCGATTTTTCCAGATTAACCCGCTGCCCACTCAGCTCCTCATACTCATTTAGCACCACAATTAGGTTTTCGCACTCCTGAAGCGAACCTCGGAGGAATAGATAGGAATCATCAGCGAAAAACAAGTGCGAGATCCGAGGAGCACGCGGCGCCACCTTCACCCCCTCCAACTTTTTTTCAGAAATAGCCTTCCGAAGAAGAGCCGCAAATCCCTCCGTGCAAAGCACAAACAAGAGAGGTGACAACGGATCCCCCTGTCTGAGTCCCCGAGAGGACCTGAAAAAGCCCGAAGGTGTACCATTCATCAAAACTGAAAAAGTAGCAGAGCTAAGACACTCGTGTATCCATCCTTGCCAGACCGAGTTAAAACCCATCTTATCCAAAACAGCCAGAAGGAAAGGCCATTCAACTCTATCATAGGCCTTTTCCATGTCAACCTTTAGAGCCATGTACCCCTTCTTCCCCTGTTGTTTTATTTTAAGATAATGCATTAACTCATGCCCAAGAAGGACATTATCAATAATCTGCCTGTCCTTGATAAACCCATTCTGCCCCTCAGAAACAAGTTGAGGAAGGAAGCCAGCAAGCCGCTCTGCCATGATCTTGGTTATCACTTTATAAACGAATTGGCAGAGACTGATCGGACGCACCTGGGGAACATTTTCCACAGAATCCACCTTAGGGATCAACGTAAGCCACGTATGATTGAAGCTCCGTAACATTCGACTAGTCGAAAAGAAAGAGCAAACCGCCTCAATCACCGAGACACCCACCACATCCCAAAATGCTTTGAAGAATTTTCCGGTAAAACCATCCGAACCCGGAGCCTGCTTCGATCCCATGGAAAAAACAGTTTTCCGAACTTCTTCTGGTAAAACCACCGCCGTTAAGCTCTCATTCATTTGCGGTGTAACCAGTTGAGGAATGGGGAGACTTGCCACCCTCTCCGCCATATTGGGCACCTGGGACTCCAAAGTGAACAGAGTTTGGTAAAAGCTGGTAGCAATCCTAGACTTCCCACTCTCGTCCGTAACCCATTCCCCTTCTTCATCCCGCAAACCAGCGACAAAATTTCTTTTCCGACGCGTACGCGTAACCGTGTGGAAATACGCTGAATTTTGGTCCCCTTTCTTTAGCCAACGGACCCTGGATTTTTGCTGCCAATATAACTCCTCTGCATCCCACTGACGAGATAGTTCCATTTCCAATGATCGAACCGCATCCCAATCCACCGGATGGATGGACTTGACGCGGTCAATCTCAGCTTGGAGTGTCTTAATATTTCGCAAGGAGTTTGTGGTGCCCGCCCTAATCCAATCATATAGCAGATGACGGAGCTTCTTAAGGCGCTCCCAGAGTCTAAACATGGGGGTACCTTGCAATTCCTCCTGCCAGACGTAATGGACCATAGCCCTAACTTCCGGATTCTCCGCCCAACGAGCATCGAACCGGAACAGGGGTCGGCTATTTCGAGTGTAAGGCTTGTCAGCAAGAAGGAGAGCACGATGATCTGACCCCTGATCCGTAAAATGTTTTATCAAAGTCTCAGGAAACGTATCTATCCAGGACTGGGAACAGAGGGCCCTATCCAGCCGTTCGCGAATACACGCCTCCCCCATACGCCTGTTGGTCCAGGTAAACTGATCCCCTTGGTACCCTGGGTCATGGAGACCCAAGTCATGAACTAGATGACGATGATAGGTTGTTTACGAGGAGAGAAACATAATGGTTACTGGTTAGGGGTATTCGCCAATGGGAGGGAAGATAATTATTTTATTTTTTTATTTTCCTTTTCAAATGAAAACGTGTTGGGCAATAATTGTCAAACAAAAGGATGATACAGTCATTTTTCAAGCTTTTTAACTGCCAGCGGACGGAAATGAGGATGAAGGTTATATTTGTTACCTTGTAATAGTAGAGGGGTATGTTTGTGCAAAATAAAATTATAGAGGTATAGTTGTTAACTTGTAATAGCAAGAAGGGTATAAAATACTATTATCCTTTTTTATTATATCCAACTTTTATGTTTGTTCTGCTATGAAGAGATGGGTTTTTTTATAACCAATCTTTAAGTATTAATATATCCTTTGGTAAATTAAAATAAGATAATTGAGATTAAGTTACAAATCGTTATTAAATTATTTAACTCGTTATATTTTATGTATGTATTTTGAAATTACGTACAAACTGAGTTAACATATCATGATATTATCAGTGACAGTAGGATGGTAGTAGTGGTATGATGTTGATATGATAGTGTTAAAATATTGATATGATGATGATATGATAGTGATATGAAATTGGTATGAGGTCTTATGTTGGACAATGTTATGTGGGTATGAGATTTTATGTTTAACAAAAGATAACAAGATAGATACCACTGTATAGATAATAATGAATGTGTTCTTTCTATATGTTTTGTTTTAAATTATTTTCTTAATATAAATATTCTATCATATGTTTTAATTTTGATTTATTGTCTCTATATTTTGCGTTATCAAATAACAAAAATAAAATAATTTGTGTAAATGGCCACAGGCACATCACATTTGACATAATAAGTTGACATGCCTTCAAGTCATCAAATGTACTTCAACAAAGTTCAAATTTGGATTGCGATTACTCGTAAACATGATCTATCGTTCGAAGAGTCTAGGAAGAATATATTTGTTTATGGAAACAAGAGTAGTGGTGCAACAACTAGAAGAGGCCGTGAACTTTCTAGAAACCGTGAACTCCCTTTTTTGCTCCTCCTTATATTTGTTTCCTATACTTGGCTCCAAAATTACCTAAACCCTCACATTGCATGCCCTAATATTTTCCATATTAATGATGAAACATTCTTAGAATAAAATATATCAGTTTAAGGATAATTTACCGCAAGGTCATGAAAAATTCAAAATTTTAAGGCCGGTACACCTATTTTATGTGTTATCAAATCCCCATGCACTTATGTGTTTGCTTGTCCCCAAGTAAACATGTGATCAAAACGTGCTAACTCAATGCCTCTAAACCTCCTCCACCCAATGTGAGCTGTTGAAGAAGGAGCACAAATGGCTAGAGAAATCTCAACTATCCATGATCATGTTTAACTTACTATGAAAATCCTAAACAAAATGTTCTCAAGTGAAAAAAGATTGGCGCAAACCTAGGTTCTCGGTCTAGCTATGAGCAAAGTAGTCAAAATCAGGATTTTGATCGTAAAATCGTAGAAATTTAAGATTTTACGTAGGGATTCCGATCCTTATTTTACTATAAAATCGGTGGACCTTAAAATCGTTTAAAATCTGGAATAAAATCGTAAAATCTTACCAAAATCGAGATTTAAATCATATGAGAACAAAATGGGCGGTTTGAGAACATTTAAAAAAAGTGAATCTGCTTCGGCAGAAAGGACAATGATGGGCATCTTCTCGTATATTTTTTTATTAAAAACCATTTGAAAAGAAAAAAAAATCAAATTAGGGTTCGGTCAATCCCTTTCCCTTCGTCCGGTTGAACTCATCGGTAAAATAGTTGTCCTAATATTGCACGTACGTAAGAATTAACATCATTATTAACAATTAATGATTATATTTTTATCAACCACTAGCATTAATTATTCTATTGGAGTTTATTCTTAGTTTTAAATCATGATTAGCAGACAATGTTGAAATTAATCGGGCCGAAGTACTAATTTGAGTTAAACTACCTAAAAACAACATGAAAACAAGAGCTAAGTCCCATGAGCTCTATCCTTTCCTCGTGAAGTATTTTGGGTTATGCATTAAATTAAAATTAAAATGATGATTTGGAACATTAATCTTGTGAATTATCATTTTAAATGTTATGTGTCTTTGTGTTATTAAATGATTTACCTTATTAATATGATTATATGTTAGTTTCCATATGGAACTTAAAATCCTACGATTTTATGATTCGATTTTAGAATTTTGATTTTACATCAGTTTTCGATTTTAGGTAAAATCCTGATTTTGACTGTTTTGGCTAGGAGGAACAATCACTTTTGCGGTTCATTTTCTCACTTTTCCAATAACCTTTATTCTTTTTTGGTACTTTCTTTTTCGTTGAACCAGGTCCTCTTATTATTAACCAAACAAAAACGAGGCGTGTCAGGGTCAACAGACCCCACACTGATTTTTGGTACTTTTTTGGGTTTTACCAACTTAAAATTTTTTGGCATCATTGACAGGCCAAGTTGAGGACATATTCTTTTTCTTTCTTTCTTTCCCTCTAAATATACTTCGGTCTATGTGGAGGGACCTTTATGTAGAGACAATAGACTTTTGAACGATTTCTAGTCGACTTTGAGTTGGATTCCTATGCCTATATCGTCAAACATGACATTTCGATCGGAAGCAATTTTATGCATTAGTTGATCTTATCTTGTATGGTGAGGACCTTCTTAGTATCTCATACATACACCTATTCCAAATATGTTAAATGTTACCTTTATTTTGCCGAGTGAGGGAGGAGCATGAGAAAACTATGGGTATTAGCCACAATGAGTTAAATGCATATGTGGCCCCTAAACTATAAGGTATTTTCTATTGAAGTCCCTGAACTATTATTTTTCCTATGGTAGCCCCTGATTTATCAAAATTTTCCTAACGAAATCCCTACTGTTACCAGGCCGTTAAAGTTCCGTTAAATTGGGTCATTAGCTGTTGATTTGGCACTGACTAAGCACCCAGTCAGCATAAAATTCCCCTAAGTGACCATTTTACCCCCCAAATTAATTTAACACACACGCCTATTACAAAAAAAAACCAATATTTACCCATAACTCCCATGAACGATCCCCACTTACGTTTCCTTTATCACAATTGATATAAAGCAATACCTCACTGCCAAATGTATATCACAATATACAAAAATTATATATTTATCAAAGAAGTTGAAATGGGAAATAGGTCACATTAATATATGCTTGTTTCCTGGAGTTTCTTGCAAGTTGAATTGTAGCCACATATAAAATCCCACTACCAGACATTCATATTCGTAAGAGGACAAAAGGAAATATCTGAAGAAAAAGCTGACAATGAGACTATATAATATTCTGTCACTAGAATAGTACGTAACCATCTTCATCTCCCCATTCCCCTACCGCTTCCTCTCCCTCTCCCTCTTCCTCTTCCTCTTCCTCTTCCTCTTCCTCTTCCAGCAGGTATATTAAGAGTTTCAGCAACAGTCCCATTAGAAGGTCCAGTAGGTCCTTGCGATTCTCCAACAGACGTTGCACAAGCCTGAAAATGAATTAAGTATGTGAAAAAAACACTTAAACACTATGCTTTACACATTGGTGCTATTCTTGTTATCCTATGTCGAACTCTTCAACTTCAACTTAACAAAGACATGTAGTACTTAAAACAAATCCTCACAGTACATCCATTCAAATGAACTTAATTCACTTTAACTTACCACTGGTGGAGCATTCTTTGTTGGGCAAGTATGTGAGTTGTGCCCAGATTGTTTGCATTTTGAACAAAAGATGATCTGATTCACCCTGCTTAACTTGTGAGGGTTTTTCTTGTCTTTCTGCAATATTTCATCAGCGGAAAGCCTTCTCTTCTTTTTTGGCCTGCCAGGCATTGCTCTGAATGGGGGTGGCTGAATCGGATCCAAATTAACTGGCACCCACTGTCTTGGTCCGTCCGTCCCTGACATGGTGTTCGAGTAAGTGGCGTTGTACTTGGCCACAGAGTACCAGTTGGAAATGTAATCCACAGGATCTTTACCCTCATACACAAGACACGTGATAGCATGGGGACAAGGGATCCCACTCAATCATCCCAAGCTCTGCATGAACACATCTCAGCTCTAAGTCTCAGTTTGTATCTTTCGTCACCATGGTTCACCTCATACTCATGATTCCCACAAGTCACAATTCGACATATCCTACTTTCTTTTGCATTAGTCTCGAGCTTCTTCATTATCATCGGACAAAATGGGGAAGTCCATTTAGAAGCCGCCTCTTGTTTTTTAGCAATCCGCTCCATGGTGAGAACTGAGAACGCGTATAACATCCAACAAGTTGTACGGTGGTTATCTTCAAAGAAGAGGAGTAAAACAAAACCAGAATTATTGAATATATAAAAGCAAACACTGAAGAAACTGCAACTAGCTTACCTTCTTCTCCATTCACTTCTTCAAAGCCCCCAGTAGCCTCTTCATCTCTACCTTTCTCAATCCCATGTTTTCCCTTTCCCATATTCTCGTACCCTTTTTCCATCTCAAATGAACAAGCCTATGAATTCCAATAGCCAAGCATTAGTTCATCATAAAAGTATCAGTTTAATCCTACCTATATCAGTTTAATGATTTTATGCATTAGTTTACTCGAAAATTCAGCAAAAAAGAATGGTGGGGCTGAACAAGTGATTTGAATGGGAACCCACCTCAACGCTAATTATAGCTTGTTTGTCAATGTTTGTAGCCACTGATCGCCGTCAATGATCCCGATCGGCGACTATTGCTAGCCGCAATTCTATGTGTTCGCACCTGGACGTCGTTGTCCGAAATCGTCAAGTTGTCATGGAACTCGCTGAACCGGCGTTGTTGAAGCTCGTCTCACCACCGTTGGAGCTTGGCGGCTGCAACCCTCGATGGAAATAAAAGAAATAGGGTTTGATCTGTATGATAGCGAAACCAGAAAATGGAACGTTCATGGGAGTTATGGGTAAATATTGTTTGTGTTTTGTAATAGGCGTGTGTGTTAAATTAATTTGGGGTTAAAATGGTCACTTAGGGGAATTTTATGCTGACTGGGTGCTTACTCAGCGCCAAATCATCAGCTAATGACCCAATTTAACGGAACTTTAATGGCCTGGTAACAGTAGGGATTTCGTTAGGAAAATTTTGATAAATCAGGGGCTACCATAGGAAAAATAATAGTTCAGGGACTTCAATAGAAAACACCTTATAGTTTAGGGGCCACATATGCATTTAACTCTCCTATAATTTAAGTGCCAGGTAAGAATGTTCTTTCAGCATTCCTTATCTACCAAAACATAATTAAAATTTTAGAATACATATGATATGTTATGTTCAAATGACTATGCCTATGTTTGGCTTTGTTTTTAGAAGTGCTTTTGTGCTTTAAAAGTTGAAGCATAGACAAACACTTCTAAAAACCAAATTTTTGAAAAGCTGAAAAGTGTTTTTATATAACACAAAAGAAAAAGCTCCGATTTGGAGCTTCTTCGGAAAAACGGTTTTGAAAATACAATATTATCCTTTTTTTTATGAATTGGTGGGTTTCATTCATCAAAAAGAGTGGTGCTAGCAACAAACCTTGCTAGCTAGGTTTAATACTCATATCTCAAAGACAATGAAAAAGCCTAAACACTCAAGAGCAGCAAACAGATAAAGATAGCTAACTATCCCAGAATAGGTGAACTCTACGACTACCTAGGAAACATTCAATTTCATATTGAATCACCCTCAACAATGTGTTATAATCCCTCACTTTAGCTGAGTACAAACGACGACACCGTTCCCTCCTTATGTGACTCACCCATGCTTGCCATATTATCCACCCAGTTTCGGCAGCCTCAGAAGCACCTCCAAATTTGGACACCATCAAAGTCAGCACATCTTCCCACCCCTGCAACGAAGGAACCTGCATAAACCTGGAAAATATGGCATCTATAAGTTGTCTTGCAAACGGGCAGAGAGCATAAATGTGATCTCTGTTCTCCATCCCAACTCCACGCAAACCACAGGTTAGACTTCCACTATACCCCCAACGCTGCATCTTCACTTTAGTGTTGATGCTCCCTCTAATAACAAGCCAAGTGACAATTCTGTTCCTAGGAATGGCCTTCCCCTTCCAAACCAGTTCCCACCATCCTACAGTCTGTTAAACAGGCCGCAGGAGTTGCCAAATTCGCTTAATAGAGAAAACAGGCATAGGGGAGTTGTTAAGAAGGAGCTGACTTCCCCTAAGCGAAATAAATGATATAATTTTACCCTGCAACTTCAGCATCTTGTGCCAATTCCAGGACCCTGAATTGCATGAGTAGCTCCAAAGATCCCTACCCTTCAGCTTGTACTTGTTGATCCAGGCAACCCAAAGCGAACCTTCCTGCATAAGAATCAGCCACAAATGCCTAGTCATGCAAGCCTGATTCCAACTCAACAGATCCCTGAAACCCAGACCCCCTTCCTTTTTAGGATAGGTAACCTTCTGCCAAACCACATTTGCTCTGAGTTTTAAACCTGCTCCAACCCCCCATATGAAGTTACTGCAAATCTTTTCTACTTCCTTGATGACAGACTTAGGCAAAAGGAAAACTGACATCCAGAACTGAGTGAGACTGTACAATACTGTGCCCACAAGCTCAATTCTTCCAGCATAAGAAAGTGCCTTCGCTTGCCAACTCTTTATCTTCTTAACCATTTTATCAATGAGACAAACTAAGCTTCCCTGATATTAGGGGAACCCCCAGATAACGAACATGAAACTCACCAAACTTATAGCCAAATCTAGCAGGCCTGAGTTGCCTCTCTGCCCTTTCAATTCCCCCAAAGAAGACCTCACATTTGCTAGGATTATATTTTAGCCCAGAAACCCTCTTTAATTGATCCAGAACTCGTTGCAATTCTTAAATACCATAGTTTGACCTATCCGAGAAGACCAAAACATCATCCGCAAAGCATAGATGTGTAAGTTTAACACCTTTGCACATATGATGATAAGGGAATAGACCACTAGATGCTGATTGATCAATTAAGCAAGTAAAAACCTCCATTGCAATGGAAAAAAGATGAGGGGACAGAGGGTCTCCTTATTGTATTTAAATTTTATTGCGAAAATGTAATTTTATTTCGTTTATATAATTTTAAAATATAATAAATTAGAAAATAATATTATTTAATTTAAAATAAATCTAATAAAATCTAGTCTGACTACCTTTTATTTTTATAATTTTCATTAAAAACCTTTTTAGTAATTATACATGACCTCTTATATTCAAAAGCAATTCTAATAGTTTTTCAGCCAAACACTCAATTGTTTTTGTTAAGTACTTTTCTAAAAGGTCAAACCAAAAACATCTTCTGCAAAAGTTACAATAGGACCAAACTAGTCTTGTGACCAACAAATATATTTTAACATCTCATGCACAACAAACTCAACCTTAACATCTTTTTACCAAACCAACTTTTTATTTTCCTTGTGACGCATGACCGACATCTCCTCATTCAGGGACGGGATCATGTCAATAAGCTTCATATCAGTAACCGTGCATAACCCTCCCACCAGCCGCCACATCAGCATCTCCCTGCTAGTTATGGAAGACTTCTATCCTTTTCCCCTTTAGTTTTTAACAGATGATTTATCACTCGTTTTAAGTCGGAATTTAAATTTTTTTGCACAAATAAATCAAATTAATTTTGCACATTAAATTGATATCCATGTTGATATATTTTTGAAACAAAACAAAGTGAGAAATTTATTACAAGTCTATACCATATGGCATTGATTGATATTAAATAAGAGCATACTATATGGTATGAAAGTGTACCATGGTGGTATTAACATACCAGACTATAGGATGGTTGAATGCATGATAGTAGGAATATACTAGTTGTCATTTACGACTTTCAACATTGTGTACCACAAGATACCATCCCTATAACAGGGTGGTATGGGGTGATATTTTTTGCAATGTATTTTTTTTCCTCGGAAATTTGTATACCCAATAGATCATGATAAATTAGTTCTTTGTATGCAAATTTTAAAAAACGACTTAAAAACGAATGAGATACCATATGGTATGGAGTTGGTTACGAGAGGTATGAAAAAAATTTCTCAATAAATATTGAAAATGGATCTCATTTTGCAGAGCACAACGAACTCATTCCATCTGTGGAAAAAAAAAATCCAAGCTAGAACGAAGAAGATAAAAGACGATTAAGAAAACTAGGCTAAATAAATAACTTTTAATTCTCAACCCTTATATCTAGATTTTCTATGCACACTTAAATCCAAAGATCCATATTTAGTTATGAAAGGGTGCGTAAACCTTTACATAACCATTATGCACCCTATCCTAAACCATCTTGGGCCCAACACATGCCAAATTCATGTCTTATCTTTTCTTTTGAAACTTATGGAAATGAGAGGTTTTAGATGTTCAAGAGAAATGACTATGATTCATCTAAAAAACCTTACACCAAAGAAGCAAGTTCCCTTTTCACCATATCGATGGTGAAACAAAACAAAAAACAAAAAAAATACTCCGACAGGAGAATAAGAAATTTTTAGTTTATTATTAACTTTTTCAGTACAACTTCCAATATAATTTACAATTTACAATTTTTACCTTTCACTGCAAAAATGTGAAACTAAACATGAAGAAAAGCTAAAACCATTATCAAATGGCAAAATACGTTTGTATAGCCATAACTTTCACGTTTGTGACAAATATAGCTATAACTATCCGAAAACACAAAATAACCAATTCCGTCCATTTTGTTAACGACGTTAGTTGACGGTATGACTGTACCGACGAAAAATGCTGAGTTGTCAATATATGGTCCCACCCGACTGATGTGGATTAACACACTAAAAAATTAAAATTTAACACAAAAATAAAATAAAAAATATAAATCCCCCACCCTCGTCGTCCTTCCCCAGTCCCTCCGTCTTCCCTTCCCTTTCCACTCATCGACCTTCCCAATCCCTTCCAATCGACCTTCCCACCCCTATTCCCGACCAATTACCCAGCAACCCACAACCCTAAATCGCTTCCGTCATCAACATCATCTTCATCCCATCAACCTACAACCATCATTGTCGCCATCTTTTGCTGCTGATGGTAAGAAGAAGAATATCAAACCCAAAAACCCCTAAATCTCCTCCTCTTTCCACTCACCCAGAACTCCTTGAATTTGAGCCTCCTCCTCCCACCACCTGCTCTCCTTCCTTTCCCCGCCAAGTCCCCGCCGGAATCCCTCTGCCGCATCGGCAGCGGTGCCAGCAGTGTCGTCCTAGACCCGGAATCCGGGATCATGGCGGAGTCCCGCAAGCTGCCTTCCTCGAAATACAAAGGAGTCGTCCCCCAGCCCAACGGCCGGTGGGGCCCCAGATTTAGAAGAAGCACCAGCGTGTCTGGCTCGGCACTCATCCTCCCCGCGACCACAATAAAACATCGATCGCCCTTTTCATTAGCGTCGGAAGCAAAATGGTCGACCATAAATGTATATTGGTCGACCACTTGATGGCGATCATTAACAAAATGGTCGACCATTTACAGAAAGAGGTCGACCAGATATAAGAGAAGTGTCATATCCATTTATCCATCACCATTTGACGTAAAATGAAGATCAAGAGTGTTGGTTTCGCGGTCGACCTAATCTGGTACGAGGTCGACATTTACTATAAAAGGTCAACCGCGTCGTTGAACCTCACAAAACTGAAACCACATATTAGGTCGAACTAATCCTATATAAGATCGACCTAAAGGTGCAAGTTACGGTGACAAGTCCCTATATTTTTCATGGAGATTACTATGATTTACAAGAAAAGCTAATAAATAACGAAGTAGAGCGCCAAAATTAGGGAAAGTTTAGCGGTCAACATTTTTGTGTCTTATTGGTCTACGTGGACTATGGTCGATGTAAGTGGATAACTTGGTTATACATAAATAACTATTTTCTTGATTTTGCCGTACATATCTAAGGGGCGAGATTGTCGTACTTTTTTAATATGTTTGTATCTTCTTTATTTATTTCGAATTTTTTTCATAGTTGAAAACGAGTTTATTGTGATCTACAAAATAATATATATATATTTTTATATATTTCAGAAAAATATTTTCATACCACCCAGTACTACTTACAAATTTTGGAAAAAACTTTCCAGAACCAAATATACCACCTTTGGTATATGGTTTGTAACTAGTGATAGACAATGGTGAAATGTGATAGATAATTGTTAGTATATTTTACATTATTATATATTCATCTTACCATAACACATTTTCATGCCATCATGATATCATTTTATTTACTATCAAATATTATTAACATGATATAGAAGAGTAATATATATCGTTTGAATTTTCTTCTATAATATATCAAAGGATGAGACGTCATTTGAAGAACATGATTAATCTAATTTTATGTGCCAAGAATAATTTGAATCCGACTTAAAATGATAAAGATAAAGATCGTTAAATTTAACTAAAGAAAAATTTATGCATCGTAAGAAACCAACTTACCAAATTCCAACCTAGTTAATGACTAAATAGATAGGGGTGGATATTGTAGCTAGTGATGGCAATGAGACGAGGGCAGGTACCTTACTACCCATACCCCCCCCCCCCCCCCCCCCCCCCCCCCCCAAACACCAAGCACTAGTAACACGTGAGGGTATGGGGCTGGGCGAGCCATTCTTACATGTTATCTAGAAAAATACAGGCAAAATTTTATGTTTTATGATAAAGGGGAAACGCTTTATGAATGAAAAATATTGATAATAGAATGGGTAATTGAGTCTAACTAGTTGAAGAAAAGTGAAAATAGGATAAACATGAATAGATATTGTAAGAGGGGACATGGCAGGACGGGTCAGAAGTAGATACCCATCTTCCGCCCCACGCTACTGCAGGTCGGATAATACGTGCCTCATGCCGGGTTAGGGCAAATAATACCCCGCGGGGCAGATTCAAATTGCCATCCTTAACTGTAGCACAATTCTCCAACCCGCTCCAAATTTATGGTGTTCACCAAAATAACATTTATATCAAAGAGACTGAGTTATTAGTTATTACTTACCAGCTTTGAGCCCGATGGAACTGAAAAATATTTTGTTAGATGTTTTGGTTTTTCCCCAACTATAATTACATACATAATAGAAGTATGTATTATGTTGGTACAAATTGGAACGATATTGATATAGTTTAGCAACTTAGTAGAATTTGAACGTGTCTGAGTCATGGTTTAAGGTACATTAGGCAGTCGTGTATATTGATATAGAAGTGAATGATATTGATACCCCTGAATACGTAATCGTGATGTCTATGTTGGTTTTAATATATATCAAAATGAACATACTTGTGTAGATCCCATAAAATTTGTCTTTTTGCACAAAAATATCTCAATTCGGAGTTGAAATGAAAGAAAAACCGGTCAATAAAAATAAGTATGAAAAAGAAGAGAGAGAAAGAGAATGATAGGTAGCACATGACAATGGGTGGTTGGAAAAAAAATAATAAAAGAAAAGAAAATTGAGTAATTTTTTTTCTTATTGGTTGCATTAAGTATTGATGTGGATGCATAAAAGTTAAATAAATTTGAAATGAGGAAGCCTAAATTTTGACTTGGCAAATGAATTGGATTCATGGATTTAGGGGTGTTCAAATGGTTACCGTGGTAATAACCAAACCAATTAAGCCTAAATTTCATTAACCATGGAATAAAATGTCTTAACCAAACCGTCCAAATTAACACGAAAACCAAATTAACCAAACCAAAGTTTAATTGGGTTGGTTAATCGAAATAATCGGATTAACCAAATAACATAACATTACATAAAATCAATTATCATGATGTTAATGAATAAAATATAACCATATGTTATTACTATCATAAACTATCATTATATATAAGCAATAATAATAAGACTAATCATCCATGATGATCATCATCATCATTCGAGTTAATACATCATTTAACATCTTTGCACTTAATATAGTTATCTTACAACAAACCTTAACATAAATATTAAATACATACCGATACCACTCATCAAGAAGTTAAAGCTCTCCTACAAAACACTTAAACTATACATAGTTTGATGTGGTTGTCATAGTACTGTACGTAATCCTAAAGTCTAGTAGCTGTCCAAAATGTTTTGGTTTAGTAAATAGGCAAGCCCATTTAATTTTTGACCCATAATGTTTTGGTTTGTTGTGCACATGGAAATAAAATAGGGAACCACGAAAGTTTGGTTTTATTGGTTGCATGGAAGTATAAATAATTTTATATATTACGTGTATCATTAATTGGTTAAATGGTTACATTGGTTAGCAGTGTTGAAACCAAACCATCTAAACCAAATAAGCTAAATTGTTTAACCAAACCAAACCAATTATCCAAATTAACCAAACCAAATTAACCGAATACTACCGGTTAATATAGTTACCACGATAACCAATCCGTTTGAACACCCCCTACATGGATTGGTGGATTTATGGATCAAATGGATTAATAAATTGTATAATGAATCCAAGTGATATCTAAATATTAGATCAATATGAAAATTTTGAAAAGTTTAGACACTAAAATATAAGAATAATAAAAAATAAGTAACAAAATATAATTTCTAATGATACTTTATTATCTTTCATTAAAAATAAATTTTTAGTATCAGGATGTAAATATACAAAGTAAAACACTAAACTGTAATTTTTTAAAATATCCATGGATGTGGTCATAAATCCATCAATTCAATTGAATTTAAATGAATTTGATTAAGATATTTTAGTGTATGTATTGAATCGATAGATTAGATAGAAAAGTACAACCTTCTTTATTTAATTTTAATTTGGGTAATGATTATTAATTAGTCAAACCTTTTTTGGATTCTATTTTATTAACCAAGCCTATCGAAATACTACGGATTAGCCAAACATTTTGTAACACGTCAAAGAAATAGCCATTAGTTTGTTACTGTTAACTATTTCTTAACAATGCCACACCTCAACGTCCAACTTAGTTGCCACCACATCAATGAATAAAATAAAGGGCTAATACCACTGGAAAATCCGAACTATCAAGAAAGTGTCACTTGTGTCCCGAACTATTCAATATGACATTTATGTCCTGAACTATTTATCCATTAGTGTTGAACAAGTTTGACCGTTAATATTCAATAGAAAATATAGTCAGTGTTGATGTGGCATTCGATAATTTCAAATATTAATTTTTATTTATATTTTCATTTAAAATGATCAAAATAAGTAGAAATAAAAAATTACAAAATCCCCAAATTTTCTTAATCGCTCTGTTGATCCCACTCTTAAGTCAACATCAAGTTGACCACCTTCTGGTCAACCATTATCTATAACGATTAACAAAATTTTCAGGACATAAACTATATACAACTATCATATATTGAGACATAAATGGAATATTGAATAGTTTGGGACACAAATGACATTTTCTTGATAGTTTGTGTTTTCCAGTGGTAACCTAAAATAAAAATAGGCAAACACTAATTATTAGCCAAACTTTTTTCTCATTCATTTGTATTAGCCAAACCTTTTTTTTTATAAGTGGCCAAATCTTTTGTGATGCATCAAAATTTAGCCAGTTTTACTTTATTGTTAATAATTTTGTTACTCTTTTCTTATTACTAACAAGTCAATATTACTAACAAAATTGCTAACTCAAAGTTAACATTTGGTTAATTATTAGTAATTCAATAGGTTTGCCGTTTGCCTAATAAAATAGAATACGGATAAGATGATAAATGATTGACTGACTGATGTGACATTTTTTGACTTCCACGTCACAATATTCCTTCCGACTTAGCGCCACGTCTGACAACTAACCATCATCAAAAGCAAAAGTGAACAAAGAGTTACGTTCGGCTAATTAATAGCATGTGAATAGGTTTAACTAATAAAAAAATCTAAAAAAGGTTTGGCTAATAAATAATTATTACCCTTATATTTTTAATTTTATAGATAGATTGAATACTCAAGTTCCAAGAAAGAAAGATGAAATAGAAAACATTTCCGCAACAAATGGAGCACGAAGTGAATGAGGGTTTCTGACAAAGGGATTCTCACTGCTCATGCAAACTGCAAAGAGCCAAAATGAGAAGAGAGCATCCATCCAAAGGACAAATGAGAAAGAGAGATAATAATAGATGGAAGGAAGCAAAGCCACTTTCCCATTTACTACATCATTGTTGTACCTTCAAGCATCATAAATCTCACTTACCCGTTCTTAAATTCTTCAACTCTTAATCCCAAAAATCTGTATTCCCTCTTCTTCTTTTTCTTCTCATTTCCTGATCAGGGTAACATAAGGGTTTTCAAATGGAGAAGGTGATGGAGGAGCTGAAGGATGGTGAGAGGAAGCAAAGGGATCTACGCAAGAGACTCGAGGAAATGCATTCACAGGCTTCGTCGGTGCTCGATTTTCCCCTCGACTGGAAGGATTTGGAGCTTCATTACGAGTCCATTAATGAAGAACTGGTCAAGCAAGCAGCAGAGATTGCCTTTCAAGAAAAGGAAATTGTGGAAGCTAGGGATAGGGTAGTGGTTGATCTCAGAGCTGTTGAAGGGTTCTTTAAACAGTGCAAGCAGAAAGAAAGCGAACTGGGTTCCCTTCAGATGGAGCTTTCCAGGGCTCAATCCGAGCTTCTGTTTACAAAAGAGCAGCTGGGTGTTGTGGTGAAAGAGATTCAGGTAAAGGAGAAGAAGTTAGGGGTTGTGGAGCAAAGAGTGGTGGAGTGTGGTAAGGCTCTTGAAGGGAAAGAGGAGTTAGGGTTTGCGAAAATGAGTTTGGATCAGCTTCGTGTGGAGGTTGAAGGTAAAAGAAAGCTTTGAAAATGTTGTGTTCTTTTTTACCTCTGTTTTCGACAGAGTAGCAGGAAATTTCTAAGATCGACGGTACATGAAGTCTTACGAATTTGATAAAAAGTCTTTCAAAATATTCTCATAAGTTCTTCAAATGACATTCTTCATTACTTAATGTTTCTGATAATATCACCATTGTGATTTAGTAGTGTTTACCAATTTCTGCATGAAAATGCAGGTTTCAATGCCAGAATAATATAAAATCTCGATTTTGACTGCCATGTGAACAGGAACAGAGCAACAATATGGAAAAGTAAAGCAGTTGGTCGAGAAAGAAACCAAAGAGCTGGAGTCTAGAAACAAGCAAGTGGAAGAAGTGGAGAGATTGCTTTCAGATTGTAGTTCTCAGCTTCAGTTGAAGAAGACGGAATTGGAAAATGTAAAGGAATCAATCAGAAACTGGAATACTGAATCCAAGTCGAAGGAAAACCAGTTGGCTGAACTGGAAAAGAGGACCACGGACTGTATAGTGGAGCTTAAGTTGAGACAGAACGAATTGGATATGAAGAATGAAGACCTCGAAAGAGCCAGGAACTTGGTTAAGAAGCAAAACTACGAGTTTCTCTCAAAGAAAACCTCTCTCGATTCAATGGAAGAGTTGATCAAAAAATTTGAGGAGGACTTCGCAAGAAAAGAATTCGAGTACAAGGAGATGATCAAGGAGAAAGAGCAAAGATTAGTATCGCTTGAAGAATCAATCAGGAAAAGCTCACACAGTAAAGAGAAAGTGGAAGACTGCGTTATGAAGAAGAATATTGAGGCGAAACAGGCAAGGCTGAGTTTTGTTCAAGCCGCCATGGAAGCTAAAAAGAGGGAGCTTCAGCTGAAAGAAAAGCTGGATTCAAGGCAGAAGCTGCTTCAAGAACGAGAGCAGCAGCTAAATAGTAGCATTGGTCATTCGCAGAGGAATAAGGCGCCGTCACGAAATACTAGGTCTGCGCAGGAGAAGGAGCAGCAACACAACTGGCCATGGCAAGTTGGAAACTTTTCCCGTCAAGAACAAGGGAACAAGAGACCTAGAAACAAGGATTGAAAAACCGTAGCTGACTTTTCCGCTACAACCTCCAGTAAAAGTTAACTTGGGCGGTTAATAGGGAAGCCATTTGACACCAAAGTTCAATCCTTTTTCCGTATATAAATGCCCCTTCAAGTTTCTTGCTGTAACCTACAAATAGTAACGTGATTTGCTAGTGTTCATGGTCAACTGGTGAATGATGCTAATCTATATTCACTCTGTACGCAAGGCATCGTTTCAACGTTAGATTGTCACAAGTGGACAATCCCAATTTACCATTAATAATATCCTGAGTAATACCTTCCCTTATTTCACCAAAAAAGGCTTTTGAACATAGCTCTCATCTCATGAATTTGGTGCTCAACCTCAGTCGAGCCTCAAGCAACCAGGAGGATTAGAGGCATACGGCTACCAAATCTTCTCTGTTTTATCTATATTTTTCCCCCTTCTGTTTTACCTAGCTGCAGGGAAGGGTGAGACACTTGAATAGCCGGAAAGGAAGTTCATCAATCATCATGATAACAGAGCACAATTTCCCAGCAAAAATTCATGGGTACTAAATATGTTTCACATCAGATTCATTTTCATAATAAATACATTGTTGCAACTGCAACTACAACAACAGATCAATACGAAGGAAAAAATAGATAAGCAAAAAAGAAGCCTGCTGTTTGACTGGAACTATAAACATTATGGTATTATCATCACTGACAGTGAGGTAGAAGCCTGCAGGTTGGGCAGTACCATTTTCCCTTGAATCGAGTCTCTGGTGTAAGCCCAACGCACGTATAATGGAACCATTCTCCTCCTTGGCACTGCGAAACCAAGTACAAAGCATGAGGGCTAATATGAAACAGACATGGAATACCCAAGTGGTGGAAATCTTGAGCTACAATAGCAGGCAAAAGAGCAAAATGGGAGAGAAGGTTGCTCACATTTTCGTTATCACATGCAATCATATCACCGAAGGATACCTGAAGAACCAAAAACCATTCAACAACTTAGTACCATGGCTGAGTTTCTACAATACTACTTCAAAAACCAAGTGTGGTGAAGCAAGAGTAGCTAAAATAGGATGAGTTGGTGAAAGGAAGACGGAACCTGATGGCAGACACAATAGGTTGGTTCATTGGGATCAATTGGTTGATCGACGTCAACGGGTACAGCAAAATCCTTTCTATGGCTCCCTGGTGGAGGCATGAGCTCGAAATCCCTATCACGTTCTCGATCCCAATCTCTGTCCCTAAAATCCATCCTTTTTGATTGAGGTGTTCCATACAAGGGTTTACGCTTTTCCGGTTTTGGAATCATAATAGACAGTGGCGGCAATATAGCTGGTTCATCTTGCGGTATCTTTCCTTCTGGTAAGAGAAATAAAAGTAAGCTGATAATGGGCTTTGCATAAACCGACATACTATTTCACAAGAAAATGAGTGTCACAAGATGGTCAAATTCATCAGCCAGACGTTCTGAGATACCATGAGTTCAAGAAAGCATACTAATTATATCTCAAGTGATCTGGATTACCTTGCTTCAAATCTTCTGCAAAGTTGTTCAGATCCTCATCAAGCCGTTTTATATGGCTGTCTATCTGCAATCAAATAATATCACTGAGATTTTTTTTTCAAATGTGCAGTAAAATACAAAAGAAGCCATCAAAAAACAATTGAGACTTGAAAGGACATTGCATTGGGCAAAATATAGAGTATCTCCAACAACTGAACAACTCAAACTAACTCCCCACAGAACTCACTCCAAAACTGCCCACCTATTCAGACAAAACCAGTTGGAAAAAAGGAAAAAAACAAATGGCCAGAAAAGCTTGAACTGTTAATTTTTGTTTGTAAATGTGGCAGCAAGTTCTCGATCAGCGACAAAACTCAGTAATACATAGAGAAGAAACTGCACGCACTCAAACTGATGATAACAACAGAAACCCTTACAAGATCATGAGCCTGCCTTGCCAATAAAACCTTCTCAGTGCACAAACTTAAGGCATTGTCTTGATTTGCTTCAATTTCCTTTCTCATTCTTTCGACAGCGTCGTCCTCTTCATTACCATTATAGTTATTGCAGCCATTGCCATTACCTTTCCTTGAGCTCTGCGATGCTAATCCTAGACAGAACTTCGTCTGTTGCCTCGTTTGATTGATCATTGCTTCAATTATACAAATCACGAAAACAGTATCAACCAACCAGCCAAACTTTCCAACAAATTCCTACTCAAACAAATAACTCGGTAAAAAATGCACATCCAATAACACGAATTAGCTAACCACATTTTGAGCAAGCCAGAGCTTCAAGTTAGCTTACAATGGGATCGCTCGTCGAGTTCCCTGATCGTGTTAAGAAGCCTCTGAAGCTCAGCGGGCAGCGTGCTTGCATCTATAGTCACATATTAAAACTCGGAATCAGGAAGATACTAAAAGAATTGCGAGCGAACACAGAAGCTGACATTGAAGCTTGGAGATGGAAAAACAATGCGATTGACGAAAACTTACACTCCAGGTAATCGTCAACGTAAACTCCTGTTCGAGCGATCGCCATTGTTTCGTAATCTCAGGGGGGGTTCTTCCTTCTTTTGCCTCTGCTATCGGTCTAGGGTTTCGGAACTCGATTTCGTTCTACTGCGTGGGTTTGGTTGGAGGAAGAAGAATGAGCAGGAAGAGACAGAGTGAAAAACGATGTCGTTTCATACTTGGCGACGTTTTTGGCGGGTGAAAGGTTTGGGAATTTTCCTACCGCCATTCCTATTCGTCGCCCTTAGTCAAGGTTGTCAAACTGGATTAAGTTATCAAGTTGGTTTGTCAAAAGATTTGATGTTTAATAGTCGGATCGTAATTCCACCGGATTAAGCAGGTTTTGACAATATACTTGTGATTTCACCACATAAAACACTATCCAAAGCAAAAAACCAATCCCTTCTTCATTTTTTTTATATTTATAAATCCCTTCTTCAATTCGCTAGGCCTCTTCTCAAAATGACAACTAACAAACACCTAATTCATCTTGTCTACTCCTTTCATCTTGATTCATCTCCATTTCTCCCAACACCAATCTACTTTCTCCTTTTAAAACTTTGTCAATTCTCCTTTTCTGGAGTGACTAGGGGAAAGTGGGAAAAAGAACACGATGGGAGCGGCTGTTGGAGCGAAATAAAAGGGAGAAACGACGGCGAGGGTTGGTGCGCCACCGGTGATGGTCTGCAAACGAGACGCGATGCTTCAAGATCTAGGCAGGAGTATGCGGGGGCCGGGAAGACACAAGGAAGATGTGGGGTCGGGGAGCGCCGCCGCCGCCGATTAATGGAAGACGGAGGGGAGACCCACCGCGGGAGGGATTCTATTTCCTCATCAAGAGCTATGTTTAGTACTTCTGTTGGCTGCTAGCTCATTTGACGGAAGGGAAGGCCGGAGGGTTATAAGTTCATTCCACAGCGTCGTGTCCATAGTAGCCGGTAGCCGGATAAGTTCACCACTCCTTCGCACTCGTCTCTTTCATAGCTCATCACCGCCAAATCCGTCCACTCATCTGTCTTCAACGCGCTTGTAATCGTCGTGTCCGACAGCGACCCTCACCTTGCCGTCTCTCTCACCGGCGACAAAAAATGATCGGGCTGCCGGCATGCCCTTCCCACGCCTCCACCTCGGGGGGACGATGTCTTCTCCTTCCTCTGTCTCCTCCTATCCTTCTTTTCTGACCAATAGGGCGGCAGTAATGGTGGTCGGCGGCAGGCGTGAAGAAAAAGGTGATTGGTTTAGGTATTTTGAGTACAAGTTAGGGTGACTAATAAGAATTCAGTTTTCCTACTCTCATTTATTTGGTGAAATTCAAATTTAGTCTTAAAACTTATTCATGTGTGTTAAATTGGAGATGAAACTACTCGGTGCCCACCAAGATCCAAGCTACTTAGCCACCCAATGGGCGTTCAACTTTGATGAGTGTCATCTTCTCATCTAAAGTTCAAAAACCCATGGCTAGGGATCCGAATCCTATTAGAAATTTTGGTTGAACCAAATCAACCGGGTCAAATCGGTTTGAGGTTGGATCGACCAAACCGGTTTTGGTTAGACTGACCAAATCATATATTCTAAATCCTTGAAGGGACATGTCTCTTTGATTTCATGGTGGTTGCATTTTCATGGATAAGGTCAACTTATGGATAAGGATGAACTTAAGGATAAGAATGAACTATGGATAAGGGTAACTTTTCGTATGGATAAAGGCAATCTTTCGTACATATAAAGGCACCTTTTCATGAAATAATGCATGGATTCAGCCCCTCTAAATATATGTGTGGGGTGGATGATGCCAGATACGATTAAACATATTCTTCTTCTTCTTTCTTCCAAAAGCTTTTTAAGTATGCTTTAGTGTTCTTAAGTCTAGAACCTAAAATGGTGATAGTTTTATCTTACGAATAAATTTTCTGTAACCCAAGACTTTGTGGAGAGTGAAAATATTCTTTGGGGAAAGTGAACATAGTTCATGACTCTATCATAATCCCAGTCACCCGATCTCGGGCTATCGATAGTAAACCCTCGTCCGCAAAAGTCCCAACAAATCCACGGGTACCCTATTCAACCCAATCCGGCCGAAACGGGTAAAACCAATGTTGCACATTGGGGGTTGAGTTTCAGGTTGAAATCGTTTACATTGTTCAATGGGTTGGTTTGGATTTAGGTTTAGCTATACCCGATCCATGGATATCCGTCCACACTCATATTCCACAACTGGTTCCCCCACTAAGCCCTACTCCCCTACCCCTACCCCCAACTCCAACTCACAGTCTCTTACTTATCAACTAAACTGATCTGTCCCTCCCCCCTCCCTTAGGGATGGAAACCAAACCTGAATCCTCGAGTACTCTACCTGACCCAACTCGATTAATGCGGATAAAACCCAGGTTGATAGATTGCGAGTTTAAACCCGCTCTACTGTTTTGCGAGTTTGATTGAGTTCGGGTTTAGCCATATCCAACCCATGAATACATATCCACAATCAATGCCCACAACCCACCCCCACGGATCCCTTTACCCTTGGCCCCTTTACTTGCTAGCTACCGACTGTTGTTATATGCAGTGGGTTTAGAAATAACTATTGGCTGCTGACTACTAATATGCTCTTCACCTATAAATTAAATTCTTTTTTACTAACTGCTCTGCTAGCTTGTTGGCTGCTGATTGCTGATGATGGACATTGGATGTGGTAAGTTATTTCTCTCCATGCTTGCTATGTAGTCCAGTATAGTGTTAATGGTGATATTAACTTGCTAGTTTCATTTTAGCTGCTAGTTTCAATAAATTATGCACTTATGGAGAAGACATTTGTAATGAGGATAATTGTGATTTGTTCGACCGATAGGTCGTTGACCCCGAACTGAAGAGGAACCGTTCAGCAACTGATGGGTGAATGTTAAGTTAAGATGAAAATTTTCAAGTTCTGAAAGAAGTGTTCAATTAATCGCGTTTGTGGATGTTTGTCTTTAATATTGAACAATTTGTATGGATAATTTGTGGGTTTGCTTGTATGTACTCGATTGGTATTTTTGGCATGGATGATTTGTATGGACAAATTGGTGTTAAACTTTTATTTTGACAAGATATTGGTGTTATACACTTATGTCCATGAGAACCCATGGATATCCATGATCCCGCGAATACCCAGTGGGGTTCGGTTGGATTTGAGGTTCCAAAACCCGTTTGGTTTTTCCCCAAATCTTTTTGGCGGATATACCCGTTGGGTTGGATTTGGGTTTGGCATAATCTGACCCAACTCGACCCATTGCCATCCCTACCCTCCCTCTCTATCTCTAGCCCACTCTCTCCCAGTCATTGCTCCTTCCTTTCTACTACTCCGACTATGCCGCCATCCACTCGCCAGCCGGCCCGAAGTCTCTGGCTTGTCACCCTTCATCTCCTCCCCAGTCCTTCCATCTCCTCCAGTTCTCTCTACCCGCCATGTGACATTACCCTCTCCCTCCTACCTAGTGGTGGAGCTAGAAATTTTTCCAAGGGGGTGTCTTTCTTTGTATCATAAAAGTCAATTTAAAACGAAATAAAAGTCAACAGTATAAAACTTAAGATTTGTATAGTTAGATAACAATGGTTCAAGACACCGCTTAAAATGAATCTCGACGAGATTTCATATTTTGAACCACGGGGATCTAGGCTTACTTTACTTTGGGTTGAGGGTTCGTTATGTAGCCAACCTAGAATAGGATTAAGAAACTAATCTAGCTAACCTAAACTAACCACTACCCTAGATAATTACAAGTTTTGGAGCTCTCTTAGGTTTGAATCCTTCTAGTTCCACCATTTGGATCGATGTTAAGTACTATCTTAGCTCAATCGACTAACTCGCGACCCGGAACGGCGAAGTGATGGATGGGTAGGTGCTCTATTCAATCTAGGGTTTCATATATCTCTAGGAGATTGATCGAATCAACTCCCTCCCGGACAATATATGATAGGAGTGACCCGAAGACGCTAATAATGGGCTTTAAGGGGATTATCTCTCTCCCATATCAACAGCTCAATTGACATGAAGTGGAATCCAAATTCATGCAATCCATGAAAGCATCCATCAAATAGATAAAATCATCAATCAAACATAGAATATGTTACATACATCAACAACAAATCAAAATCTAGACCTAGGGTTCATCAACCTTAGAGAAAGAGGTCTAGTTTAAAGAGAATATGTGAGAGATTACAAAATTGCTCCATATCTTCATCTTCTTCATCGTCTAGGCTTGAATCCTTGACTTCAAGATCAACCCAAGCCTCCAATTAAGCTCCAAGATCACGTTAGAACTCTCTCTCTCTCTCTCTCTCTAGAAATCCTCTTTGGTATTTTGGGTCAAAACCCTAGAGAGAACCAAGTTCTTCTCCAAAAACAAGCTCCCCTTTCTCTCTCCCTGTTGCTTTCTTATTATACAGCCCGAGAGCCAATGTCACGGGGTGACATTGGCTGTTATCTCATCCAAAAACACAACCATTTGTTGTCATTTTGGTCCAATGTAACGGTCAGTTGGAAAATGTTATGGTCTGGTGACCGTGACAATTGATTTGCCTGCGAGACATGCAAAATCTTCTTATCCTTGCAATTGTCACGGCCCAGAGGCCATTACAATTACCCCAAAAACAGTGGCATTGGCTTTTTCTTTACTTTTTTTTGCATTTTTCGAACTTCAATCATCTCGAAACTCGTCCGTGACCTTCCCACACATACTAGGACCTGCAATATAAAAAAAAGCACAACCTGGCATAAAATAGGTTGAGAGAAGATGATTACATAATCAAACAATCAACAAATAAAGGGGTAAATTTGTGTAATTTTCCCAAATCAAACTCCCCCAGACTTGAACGTTTGCTTGTCCCCAAGCAAACCAAGTATAGAGCAAGATAATCTTACAACTTCTTTCTTGAAAAGATTTGGAACATTTCATAGGGCACAACACAAATGAATCACAATGGATATTAGACACCAACACATGGACAACAACAACAACAATCCTAAAATCCACCACAAATGACATGTGAATGCAATAGAACAGTGGAAAGGAAGAGTTCTCACCTTGCTCACAAACCAAAACATACTTGTCTAAATGACTCACCAATCACAATCATTCATGCATCAAGATAAAGTCCTCGGAACAAACGATTGAGCAAACTTTATCCTCACTGGGATGTATGGTACGAACATGAAAAGATGAATGAATCACTCACTCTCGACCAGTGGGGTCGGGACCATTTTGATGTAAAAGATGTGCATACTCATATGATCAGCCCTATCTTCTCTTCACCATGACAATACCTCTAAATGCTAGAGTTCACAAGATGGTTGTCACCACTAGCTTGTCTGGAGGTCTTAGAAACGGGTTCGAATGACTGATGACTCGGTATTTGCACATGTTTTCCCCTTTGTTTCTTGATTGTTTGAGCTTGAATTATCGTGTCTTTGGCCTATTTTATGCTAGGTTGTGTTCCTTTGTCACATTTCAGGTCCTAGCACATAAAGTGAAGCATAGGCGCAAGTTTCAAATCAATCAGAGATCAATTGACGATTCGGGAGAAGAAACTCGGGCATGACCGGAGTTAGGATCTTTCTTGTATGAAGTTTTGGATGCTTTATTGTTTGATTATAATCGAATGATGCATGTTTATTGAGTCAATTGAAGTCTGATCAGCTTTTCCTAATTCCTGCTGCAATCTGAGATAGATAGAATCTGATTAGGTTGCTAGAGTCTCATCATTCGGTAGTAGGAGATTGGCTATACGAGAGTTAGCCAGTTTACTGCTTTGTACTGGAATCCAATTCCAGTAGTGGAGTTCTGTGCTTATTGCTTCAGCTTTCTATCCCGGTGAAGACTAGTCGTCTGCCGGATAGTTCGACTGAGAGGGTTTGGTCAGCTTAAGAGATTCCAAGCTACTGTCGGATCTTCCGCAGTTTAATCAACAGTAAAACAACCAAAAGGAATTACAAATTGGACCTAATTGAGGAGCTAGGGGGAATCATACCTAAGTGAGTTCCCAAACTGTAATTAGTAGTTTTACTTAGTTTAGTTAGTAGAGTAGTTTGGTTAACCAATCCTTAATCTAGTTTGCTAGATAATGAACTGAAGCTGAGTAATAGTAACTCTAGAGACCCGTGGATTCGATATTTATTACTTGTGCCACTATACTGTAGTCTCTTTCATTGGTTACACTTGGCCATTGTTAGGTGTTGTGTTTTAGAGCATCAAGTTTTTGGCGCCGTTGCCGGGGACTTTCTAGAGTATTAGGAAAGGCAGAAGTTTGTTACTTTAGCGTTTTTCTTTTCTTTTCTTTTCCACCCTTGCTTTTCACTTGGGTGTTTTTGTTTTTGTTGGTGCAGATCTGAATCATGGATCCTAATGGCTTCTCCAATCATTGGGGGTATCCACCACCATCCGGGTGGTATTACCCCGCGACTCCCTACAGCAATCAAGGAGGAGAAGACTATGGATTCGGGTTCCAGTACCAACCCCCTTACTACGGAGAACAATCAGACCCCTGGGCATATCAAGAACAACCTCATTACCAAGAAGACTTTCTCCCACAACCAGAAGGGCCATCGGAGCTGGAGTTACCCATGGCGGCCTTCACGGGCCACTCTGCAGAGCCATGCTATACTTCACTGGAGGATCCGAACGAACAATTAAGGCTTCTCGTGGAGCAGTTTGCTCGAGACACTGAGAAATCATGCTCCAAGATGGATCTTCAAATCAAAGCCCTTGCCACTTCCGATCCCTCATTTCTCCATGATATGGAGGAGACTGTTCAGCGCTCAGCGAAGCAAATAGAGTGGGTGAAGCAAGTTTGCTCACATCTTGCTCAAGATCACCTTTCTACTGCCACGCTAGAAGAGGTGGAGGATGACAAAGGCTATGGGAGCGTTGAGGAGCATACAGAAGTTATCACAGAGAACTCCCATGATAACCATGATCAGGAAAGTCCTTTGGTTGCAGACCACACCTTTCCTCATTTATGCTCTAACATGTTGGGCCCGTGCGAGGAGATGCAAGATGATCCCATTGAAGAAATTGCTTGGCGACTTGCTCTCCAATATGTTCTAGAAGAAGAAGAGCGAGCAAGGATGAGGAAGAAAGTTGTGGATGATGAGGAAGAAAGAAAAGAAGAGGTGGTTCTTGATCTTTTCCCAGGGGAGAGACCACATTTTGAAGAAGGAAGGGGGGTTGAGGAAGCAATTGGCGTCCAGGCTGAGGATGAAGTTGAGGTGGAAGAGGCATGCACCGGCCATGAGTTGCAAGTAATATCCCCACCAAACTTTGAGGAACTGCTTGGCAAGGACCCATTTGCAGTGTCTCTTTGCCAGACCAAGACCACATCGACATCGGTCCCTCTTGGTGGACGCGATGGTGGCCAATCGATGCTGTCATATCTGGTTTGGGGCAATGAGACGAGAGAAGAGAAGAAGAGGTCTCGAGGGTGGAGACTTCATCTGCATCAAGTACATGAGCCTTCATCACCTGCCACACCACATGCTCGTGACTTGAGACTCCACCTCATCGACGAGAACCTCAACTTCAAGGAGGTTCTAGCATGGACCGAAACTTAGGAGCCATCGTTTGGCTCACGACGTGAAAGAAGCGCTTGTTGGGAGGCAACCCAACCAGTCGGTTTGCATTTCTTTTTCTATTTCTCCTCGGTTGAGTCAGTTTTGTTATTTGATTTTAGAGTCAATAACTCAACCTTTGTGAGACTTTGTGTGGTGTTTGTGTTCTGATTACTCTCTCTTCCTGGAATGCACTGCCTGACCCGTACATCATCATTCACCCTTGATCTGGTAACTTCGTTCTACCCTCCTTATCTTTCCTCCATTGAGGACAATGTCGTGCTTAAGTGTGGGGGGGGGGTGTTCGATTATGTATGCAGGTGAATGTTTGGCTGTTTGTGTGCTTGGAGCCTAGTCCACTGTCCAAATTTTTAAATTTGAGGGCTCCAAGTACGTGTTTCCTTGCAAATTGCCTGCTCAGTATGCTTTGAATTGACAGTCTCTATAGTAATGTGCAACCTAGGGAGGTAGTATAGCACTATGGAGGATGTTGAAGTATAAGATTTTTCCTATCTAGCTCTCTGTTGTGCCAGTTGATTTTGTGAATTAGTGGAGCTAAGACCGTTGAATTCAGGTGGTAATGGTGACTCTGTTTGGATTATGTTATGGACTCGTGTATCGAACAGGGTGCTCATATGGAAAATGGGAAGCAGTTGGTCCTCCATGTCAAAATCATTAAATCTTAAACATGGGGTAAGCCCAACGTGTGCGGCACCGTTCATTGCACAAAATCGGGTTTTGGAAGAGATTTTAGTGATCCTTAGTGGGGTACTCCTACAAGGTGAAGCTAAGTTGTCTCTAGTACAAGTAAAACTTCCACCCGTTGAACGGTTTGCCTACTTGAGGATGTGTTTTTAAGGGCACGGATAGAGCTTCCGACCCCCCTTAATTTCATTGACCCTCCACACGAGTTGAGGAAAAGGAGTTAAAAGAAGTACTCTGGCGAGCTCCAGATGTACAGAAATTGCTCTTGCTCGACTAATAAGGGTCGACCGTGCAAAAGACTGCAGTTGGAACCCCACCAAATGAAAGAAAAATTGTAAATGAAAGTGAGAAAAAGGGGTTCCAACGGTGAAATGAAGTGAAAGAGCACCCCGGTACAACGAATCCTTGGTTGTGAATGGTGTGAGTCCCTTTATCCATGAACTGACTGTCTTACTTCTACTTTTTCTCATGATCCTGGTTTGAGTCTAGTACTCGCATTGAGAGAGATAGGGAACGTCTTAGAAGACCAGTTGACCTCGTAAGCTGCTATATGATCTAGGAAATCCTCTACCGACGATCGGGGTTGTATGTTGCTATAGAGCTCTGGAGAGCTGCATTGGTTTGAGTTATGTTTGCTTGGGGACAAGCAAACAGTTAAGTGTGAGGGGATTTGATGACTCGGTAATTGCACATGTTTTCCCCTTTGTTTCTTGATTGTTTGAGCTTGAATTATCGTGTCTTTGGCCTATTTTATGCTAGGTTATGTTCCTTTGTCACATTTCAGGTCCTAGCACATAAAGTGAAGCATAGGCGCAAGTTTCAAATCAATCAGAGATCAATTGACGATTCGGGAGAAGAAACTCGGGCATGACCTGAAGAAGAATGAATTTATACCTTACTTTATGGACAAATAATCATGCAAGCTTGTTATGAAAAGAAAGAGGACGAGACTACGAGCGTCTGGGATCAAACGGGGACTGATTCGGAGTCCGGACGAGGGAGAAACGAAGCATTAAATAGAGGCTGAGCAAGCCACACGGACACGACCCACACAGCCGTGTGAACTGGCCATATGGCCGTGTGGAAATCACCGAGGGCTCACACGGGCAGCTGGGAAAGCCACACGGCCGTGTGGCCTGGCCGTGTGAGTCGGGAATTGCTGTTTAAAACCCGATTTTCAGCAAAAGGAAAGAGGGAGAGCTGGGTTTTGGATCCCAAACACCCAAGGGACGAACCCTAGAGAGAGAGAGAGCGACTTGGGAACGTTCTTGGAGCTATTTTGGAGGATTTCTTCGCCATTGAAGCTCGGGAATCAAGCTTGGAGATGGAGATTGAAGATCTAGATCAGATTTCTGCAGTCTCTCTCTTCTCTATGGAGTAACTTCCTTTCACTTAGGTTTTGAGGAACCCTAGTTCCATGAGTTAGGATCTTTCTTGTATGAAGTTTTGGATGCTTTATTGTTTGATTATAATTGAATGATGCATGTTTATTGAGTCAATTGAAGTCTGATCAACTTTTCCTGATTCCTACTGCAATCTGAGATAGATAGAATCTGATTAGGTTGCTAGAGTCTCATCATTCGGTAGTAGGAGATTGGCTATACGAGAGTTAGCCAGTTTACTGCTTTGTACTGGAATCCAATTCCAGTAGTGGAGTTCTGTGCTTATTGCTTCAGCTTTCTATCCCGGTGAAGACTAGTCGTCTGCCGGATAGTTCGACTGAGAGGGTTTGGTCAGCTTAAGAGATTCCAAGCTACTGTCGGATCTTCCGCAGTTTAATCAACAGTAAAACAACCAAAAGGAATTACAACTTGGACCTAATTGAGGAGCTAGGGGGAATCATACCTAAGTGAGTTCCCAAACTGTAATTAGTAGTTTTACTTAGTTTAGTTAGTAGAGTAGTTTGGTTAATCAATCCTTAATCTAGTTTGCTAGATAATGAACTGAAGCTGAGTAATAGTAACTCTAGAGACCCGTGGATTCGATATTTATTACTTGTGCCACTATACTGTAGTCTCTTTCATTGGTTACACTTGGCCATTGTTAGGTGTTGTGTTTTAGAGCATCAATGACTGAATAGGGTTTAGGACATCGGGGAAAGATTTTTTGGGTGGTGGCACATGTAGCATGAGGTCCCACAACTTCAACCTAGAACCAAAGTACAAGGTTCTATTGATTCGGGCCTAATTGTACATGTTTTCCCACGTTTTCCTTAGTCGTTTGTGGCAATTGTGCTCCTAAAAGGGTGGTTTTATGCGAGGTTTCTCGTGTTTTAGCGTGTTTCAGGATTTAACAGGTGAAAGCAGCCCCGGAGTCAAAAGTTGGACAACAAGGAGCGAAAACCGGGAGAAGAGGTGAAAAACGGCGATTTCACGGTTTTCCTTGGATGTTCACAGTCTTGTATAACCGTGAAGAAGAGCCGTTGACCCTGAACTTTGAGGCGTCCAGGGCCAAAATGCAAGTTATTGACTATAATTGAGTTCACGGCCGCTAAGATCGTGAATAGGAGCTGTTGGCCATGAACCAGTGGAAGCAAAGCAGTGCGTTTTGGCGCCCATCTTCAGTTCACGGACGCGTTTCAGAGTTCACGGCCGTGAACTAAGATTGTTCACTGTTTAAAAGCTGAGTTGAAAGGAAGAGAGAAGGGAGAGCCCATTGTGTGAGAAAGCCTTCTTCATATATTTAGAGAGAGAAAGACGAACCAAAAGAGTAGGATGCTAGGGTTTTGCTCCAAGGTGGTATTTAGGAAGTTTCTCCCCAAGAAAAGTTCAACACAAGCGTCTAGAGGATTGGAAGCCTCCCTCAATATGGTTTCTACCTCTTCTCCTTGTGTTTCTCCCATTTCTAGCATGGAGTAGATTTCTTTTCACTTGGGTGTTGTGAACCCCTAACTAGCTACCATGAAGTTTCTTTTATGTGAATTGAATGATTATCAATGGGTATTGTTTAATTCAATGATTGAGTTATTATTCATGTTGATTTTGCATGCTTGTGCTTAGCCACCGCCAAGGCTTTGATTGATGTGCATGGGGGAAGGTTGGTGCTTAGGGCAGGAGAGGAGGAGGTCACATTCTTTATTGATTATAGCATGCGGTTGTCTCATTGCCATGATGATTTTGATTAATGCGAAGAGGTTTTTCACTTTATGGAGGCACTCGCATCCGCGGGTGCCCTTACTTGTGGCCTTCTTGAGGAGTGTTTTTTGGTAGGAATGGATGCCCCAGACTCCCCAGAGACTGGAAACCAATCCCCGCAAGATCAAGAAGTGGAGGCCCTACCCTCAATGCCAAAGATCCCTACCTCTTTAGAGGAACCCGCCGAGTTGGAATTGAAACCACTGCCTCCTCACCTCGAATACGCTTTTTTGAGGGATGATGGGAAGCTCCCAATCATCATTAACGCAAATTTTACACCAGAGTAGAAGGCAAAATTAATTGTGGTTTTCAGGCGTCACGAGAGGGCAATCACATGGAAGATCACAGATATCCGGGGAATTGGGCTGATAAGCTTCATAAACATATATGTATTTTGTGCATAAATGATTGATCTTTATGTATGTATGTATGTGTTTAAATTGCTCTAAATTAGTTCATATTGACCATGGAATGGCCCTAGTGTCATTACCAAGACATGTAGCGATTTAACACAGATTGAAGCTAAGATTGTGAACAAAACAAAGTGCAGTGGACGAATGCAGGTGCAGTGTCAAAATGCAGATGTGAAGAGGCAAACGTCCAGCAGGAGGCCAAATCGATGAAGACCCAAATCGAATTATTGTGGTTGGAATCTTCACTCAACTGTCAGCAACCCTTATAAATTATTGGGATTGGGTCAGATTTCTTGAAGTGAGCAAATGGATTTGGTGGCTCACCAATAGAGAAAATGATGCAAGAATTTATTGCAAAGAAAGAGACTTAAGCTAGCAGCAGCCTTCTCTTGGAAATGTGACCTGCAAGTGTCTTGTTTTGTGGGATTAAATCTGCAGAAAATGGATTTAAAAGGGGCAGCAACTAGGAGACTTGGGAGACACTTTTTGGAGACTAGTTTTAGACAGAAAAATCAAAGGAGAGAGCTCACTTTGGCACACTTTGGAGTTGAGCATTTTGAAGAAAGGAAGACTCTTGTAAGTTGGGGATTAACTCCAACACTTAGTACTTTCTCTACTCCTTTGTTTTTGGTAGTTAGTCATCATGTTGAACATTAGCATGTTTATGTACTTTCTTTTCATCATGAACTAATCCCCCAATTTCTGGGGGAAACTTATGGATTTCATTATCTAGCCTCGATGTTTTAATCATGACTTGTTTTTCTTCTATTTTCTATCGTGTGGAATTGTTTAACGCTTTGTGTTGATTGGCCACCTTCACAATGATTTGTAGTTTTCTAGGTTAATAACGATAGTGAAAACCTAGTAACCGAACACATTTCGCACGACATAATTGCCTATCGAAGCGATAGTGGATTAAATAGGGAATTATGCAGTCATTTCAGGGATATCGTTCTTAAGGCTAATTAATTAATTCAGTTAACTACGATAGTAGAAATTGTCTTAATTAGTTAGTACGTGGTAATTCTCGATAGAGATGGCTATCAAATTATAGGTATCCCGATTGTAGAAATATGGATTAAATCGATTGAAAAGGGTAATTAAATTTACTGAGGTAAAATAGTAAAATCTTGTGTTTCCCCCGGAACTCTACAATATCAATTTCTCCAAAATAGTTGATTTATCTAGTTACTTAATTTGTGCGATCTTGCAAATCATCACTTGATTACAACCTTTGCAATTCCTATAGTTTCTTGAACTAAATTTGTTAATTATTGAGTTTCACCAATCCCCTAGAGAACGATAATTTTACTTACACTTTATTACTTGTACGACACTGTGCACTTGCAGTTTTGTCGTCACCAAGTTTTTGGCGTCGTTGCCGGGGATTGTCAAAAATTCAGTTTTAATAAATTTTTGTTTGAGTGAACTATTTTGATTTGTGTTTTAGTGTGCAGGAAAAGTTCAGAATATTTCTTCTTGGCGTATGCGTAGAAGGGAGACTAAGGATTTGTTGTTGCTAAATCACGAAATCGAGAAGGCGTATAAGTACAACCGGAAGCAGGCAAGGGTAGGAAAAATCATCCAATCTAAATCAGCACCTACCTCTCCAAAAGGCCATCAAGACGAAGAGAAGGGTTTCATCTCTTCACTTATAGGCAAAATGGAGGAGGGAGCTACCCAAGGCCACAACAACAATCAACACCGTGAAGGGAGGAATGACCCACCTGAAGATCGAACCATCCAAGGCAAGCTGAATCGAAGAACTAGAGCCCGAGCTTCAGGGGTTGTCATTCCAACCGGCAACACCAATCTCGACATCACACCATCCTTCATCAACATGATCACAAATGGCTACACATTCTCTGGAGCAAGTACAGAAGATCCTCATGACCATTTGAGGAGATTTTGTAGCATTTGTGATACCATGAAGAATCCTGGCGTGTCCGATGATGCAATCCGGCTGCGTATATTTTCATTCTCATTAATAGGTCGAGCGGCTCATTGGTTCCAAAACCTGGCGCCTCGATCTATCACCACGTGGGCACAGCTAGAGAAGGCATTTCTTGACAAATATTTTCCACCCGCTAAAGCCATGAAAGCCCAAAAGGAGATTGTAGACTTTGTACAAGCCGAGGATGAAAGCCTAAGTGAAGCTTGGGAGCGATACAAAGAGCTTTTGCTGAAGTGCCCAAGCCACGGCCTCGAGGAGTGGAATGTGATCACCATCTTCTTTGATGGGATTAGAAGAGAGTTCAGGCAAGCTTTGAATACGACATCCGGTGGAGGATTTACTTCTATGGAGCCCGGAGCCGCCTATGACCTCATGGAGAACATGTGCTCCGATGCTAATGAATGGGGTGGAGAAAAGAGCTCACGAAGGAGAGGCGGTATGCATGAAGTCGACAAATTCACCGGCTTGGAAGCACGAATCGAAGCCAAGTTGGATGCCAAATTCGATGCACTTGAACGGAGAGTGGCCAACCTCTCTCTTGTTTCCGCTGACCAAACTATTTCTTGTGAGTTGTGTGCAGGTGCTCATCATCGAGAACAATGCCCCATAGGAGCTGCCCAATTGGAGGAAGTTCAATTTATCAATAATCAAAGAAACCAAGGCGGTGCCTACTCCAACACCTACAGCCCGGGATGGCGCAAACATCCAAACTTTTCATGGTCAAATAACAACACCACTGGAATTCGTCACAACAACCCACCACCTGGGTTTCAACCTCAACAACCTCGAGAGGAGAAGAAGTCGAATCTTGAAGAATTGATTCTTTCCCACATGCAGAAAACGGACAACAATATGAAGGGGTTAGATCAATTTGTGACACATACAAGCACCCACATTCAACAACAATTGGCCCCCAACAATAATGTGCAATCATCCATTTTGGCAATGGAGCGACAAATGGGTCAAATGGCTCAAACATTGGCGGACATTCAAGGTCGCATCCCGGGTACTCTCCCCGCAAACACGGAGAGGAATCCAAGGGATGCCAAGGTGGTAGCCGTCACCTTAAGAAGCGGGAAGGAGTTAGAAGATCCAAAGGAAAAGAAACAACCACGCATGGGGGAAGATGCAGAAAATTCTGCTGAAGAAAATGCAAAAGCAGATGTGCAGGGTCAAAATGCAAGCACTTGGCCACTGCACATGCATTCGTCAACTGCACCTCCAAAACATGAAAAATTAAAAGATGAGGTGGTTAAACCTTATGAACCACCTGCACCCTTCCCTCAAAGGTTGATGAAGCCCTTGGAAGACCCAAACTTCAAAAAGTTCCTAAATCTCTTCAAACAACTCCACATCAACATACCTTTGGCGGAAGCATTGGAACAAATGCCTACCTATGCTAAATTCTTGAAGGAGTTACTTACAAAGAAGCGCAAGTGGTCCGATATTGAGAAGGTAACCCTCACCTCTGAGTGTAGTGCAGTGATTCAAAATAAAATACCGGAGAAAAGAGACGATCAGGGGAGCTTCACCATTCCTTGCACCATTGGAGATAAGGATTTCACTAAATCCCTTTGTGATCTTGGAGCGGGGATCAACTTGATGCCTTACTCAGTTTACAACAAATTGGGGTTGAGAGATGTGATTAAACCAACACGGATCACCCTCCAATTGGCGGACAGATCAGTGAAGATTCCAAAGGGTGTGGTGGAGAATGTCCTAGTCAAAGTGGAAAGGTTCATCTTCCCGGCAGATTTTGTGATCTTGGAGATGGATGAGGACCTGGAGGTGCCTCTCATTCTTGGAAGACCATTCCTCGCCACAGGTGGTGCACTTATAGATGTCCAAAAGGGAGAGCTTACATTCAGACTATGTGGGGAAGAGGTAAGATTCAATGTTTACCGATCAAGTAAGTATCCCGACTCTTATGATGATGTATGTGTGGTGGATGTGATAGAATCATGCACCGAAAAGGTTCTCAACAATGATTATGATTCTGATTTTGATGCTTTTGATGATGATTTTGAACATGAAAACCTAACCGTGTCAAAAAGGGCACAATTGCTTGAGGCTTTACCGATGCAGATTGAGAATGAAGGAGAAACTCAAACTCGCCAAACGTTAGTTCCATCAAGAATTCAACTACCAAAGCTAGAGCAAAAGCCACTACCTAGTCACTAGGGGTGGGCATTCGGTCAACCAAACCGAAATAATGTATACCGGGTTTCCGAGTTCCATCAAACCTCAAACCGAATTCGAACCGAATTATAATTCGGTTCGGTTTTGTATGAAAAACCGAAATTGTGAGGTTAGCTTGTATTTTTTCTCTTTCAAATTATTTTTCACCCCTAATGTAAACAATAAATATGCAATTAAATGCATCATCAATGATAAAATCAAACATTTCAACACATAACTCATAAAACACTAACATAATTCAAATATTTCAGTCTCATAATAAGTACAAACATAAAAATTCACCATTAGAAACTTGCAATTATAGTAATTCGGAAAATCGGTTCGGAATTCGGAAAATCGGTTCGGTCGAAAGGACCTTGGTTTCCGAACCGAAGTAATGTTATTCGGTTTCGGTTCGGTTTGAATTCGGTTCGGTTCGGTTTTACCGAACCGTATGCCCACCCCTACTAGTCACCTCAAATATGCATATTTGGGTAAGGATTCCACATTGCCTGTCATAATTTCGGCTTCACTAACCCTTTCTCAGGAACAAGAGCTTTTGAGAATCTTGCAACGACATATCAAAGCCATAGGATGGACTATTGCCGATTACGGGTATAAGTCCAACTTTTTGTATGCATAAGATACTCATGGAAGAGGGTTACAAACCCTCAATCCAAGCCCAAAGGAGGCTCAATCCACATATGAAGGAAGTTGTGAGAAAGGAGGTAATGAAACTATTAGATGCAGGAATTATTTACCCTATTTCTGACAGCAAGTGGGTCAGTCCTGTGCAGGTTGTCCCAAAGAAAGGTGGAATTACCGTGGTGAGAAATAACAAGGATGAACTCATACCAACTCGAACTGTAACCGGATGTCGTGTTTGTATCGATTATAGGAAGTTAAATGAGTCAACCCGAAAGGATCACTTTCCACTTCCTTTTATCGATCAAATGCTTGAACGGTTGGCTGGTCATTCTCACTATTGCTTTTTAGATGGCTACTCCGGCTACTTTCAAATTCCAGTTGCACCAGAGGACCAAGAGAAGACAGCTTTTACATGTCCCCAAGGAGTTTTTGCATACCGAGAATGCCATTTGGGTTGTGCAACGCACCGGCTACCTTCCAACGGTGCATGATAGCCATCTTCTCCGACATGATAGAAACAAGTCTTGAAGTTTTCATGGATGACTTCTCAACTTTTGGTACCAATTTTGAACATTGTCTAGCTAACTTGTCTAAGGTTTTGCAGCGATGTGAAGAGACCAATTTAGTCCTTAACTGGGAGAAGTGTCACTTTATGGTGACGGAAGGTATAGTACTTGGACATCGCATTTCAGCTAGGGGGATTGAGGTTGACAAAGCTAAAATTGAAGTTATAGAACGACTTCCCCCACCTAGCAACGTGAAAGGGATTAGAAGTTTCTTAGGACATGTCGGTTTTTACCGGAGGTTCATTAAAGATTTTTCTAAGATCACTAATCCCTTATGTGAATTGTTAGCAAAAGACAATGCTTTCAACTTTTCTGATGAGTGTTTGCAGGCTTTCAACAAGCTTAAGAAGGAGCTCACATCCGCACCCATCATCACAGCACCCGATTGGAATCTTCCATTTGAATTAATGTGTGATGCTAGTGATTATGCAGTAGGGGCTGTTTTGGGGCAGCGGAAAGAAGGGAAGTTACATGTCATTTACTATGCAAGTAAACTCCTTAATGATGCACAAATGAATTATGCGACAACTGAGAAAGAATTACTTGCGGTAGTTTATGCATTTGAGAAGTTTCGATCATATTTAATGGGTTCAAAAACTATTGTGTACACTAATCATGCAGCCATCAAACACCTTCTTTCTAAGAAGGAAGCCAAACCTAGCTACTTCGTTGGGTTCTTCTTTTGCAGGAATTTGACATAGAAATCCGTGACAAGAAAGGCTCAGCGAACTTGGTAGCTGACCATCTCTCAAGGTTAGAAGCAAAATCACTTCCAATTGACAATTTGGATATCGATGACTCATTCTCCGATGAGCAACTCTTTGCCATAATAACGAAGGGAGCCCCTTGGTATGCTGACATTGCAAACTACCTAGCAACAGGTAAGCTTCCTGAAGTATCTTACCAACAACGCAAGAAATTGATCACTATTTCAAAGAATTACATATGGGATGATCCATTCTTGTACAAGCATTGTGCTGATCTTATGATAAGACGTTGCATTCCTGAGAATGAAGTCAATAGTGTACTCAACTTTTGTCATAGCTTAGCTGTAGGAGGTCACTTCGGACCTCAAAGGACAACAGCAAAAGTCTTACAATCAGGTTTATATTGGCCTTCTTTATTTCATGATGCCCGTAACTTTGTTGCTGCATGTGATAGATGCCAAAGAACAGGTAATATCTCATCTAGGATGGAAATGCCACAAACACCAATCTTGGAGGTGGAGATGTTTGATGTATGGGGTATAGACTTCATGGGTCCTTTCCCATCATCCTACAACAACAAATACATTCTCGTCATTGTCGATTATGTATCAAAGTGGGTGGAGGCAGCCGCATTACCAACCAATGAATCAAAGACGGTGGTGAACTTCATGAGAAAGAACTTGTTCACCCGTTTTGGAGTACCACGAGTTGTCATAAGTGATGAAGGAACTCATTTCACAAGTCGTGAGCTGAATACACTCTTGGCCAAATATGGAGTCAAACATCGCATTGCCACACCATACCATCCACAAACCAGCGGGCAAGTTGAATTATCCAACCGCGAGTTGAAGCACATCTTAGAGACCACCGTTAACTCCTCTCGGAAGGATTGGTCGAGGAAGTTGGATGATGCATTGTGGGCCTATAGGACTGCCTATAAAACCCCATTAGGCATGTCTCCATATCGGCTAGGGTTTGGCAAAGCATGTCACTTACCAGTGGAGCTCGAACACAAGGCGTATTGGGCCATCAAGAAGTTGAATTATGGTATGAAACAAGCTGGAGAAAAGAGACTCCTTCAATTGAATGAGCTAGATGAGATCCGCCTCAACGCCTATGAGAATGCCTGAATCTATAAGGAGAAGACGAAAAGGTGGCATGATCAACACATTGTAAGGCGAGAATTCAATGTAGGCGACAAGGTATTACTCTTCAATTCTCGTCTCCGTCTCTTTCCGGGCAAGCTGAAATCAAGGTGGTCCGGACCGTTCACGGTGACCAAAGTCTTCCCTCATGGCGCAATCGAGATTCTTGGTGACAATGGAGTGTTCAAGGTGAATGGCCAGAGACTCAAACAATACATAGAAGGAGCCTCCCTGCTGGAGATCTCCTCTTATCGCCTAAACTAAGCCATTCCAACGTCGAGCTAATGACGTTAAACAAGCGCTTCTTGGGAGGCAACCCGAGGTTTGTTTTTCTTTCAAATTTTTTTTTTATAATTTCACTTTTTAGGACGTTTGAAGCATCTCCATAAAGCTTGAGCTCAAAATTCATTGAGGAAGGTATTTTTCCAATTTTATAGGTGCATTGGCAGAATGCTTTGATGGAAATGTGCAGTGGAGAAATGCTTTTTTGCAATGGAGAAATGCAGTGTGGGGTGGAAGGAAACACTAATGGACTTGAAGAGCTAAAATGCAATGAAGAAGAAAGAAGGACCATGAAGCGCTTTTCTTTTGTAAAAAAAAAAACCCAAAGAGGTGTGCACGGGTGCACAACCCAAAAAACAAAAAATACAAAAAAAAGAGAGACAGAGGGCGGGTGTGTTCTCCCGCAGAAAAAAAAGGGGAAAGGAAAAGAAAAAAAATCGAAAAAAAAGAAAGAGGAAGAGAGTGGGCGGGTGTGTTCTCCAAAAAAAAAAAAAAAAAAAGAATTGGCGAGAGTCTCGCCAGCAGAAAGGAAAAAAAGTATATAAAAAAAAAGAGAGAGAGAGAACAGAAACGCGAAAGACAAACAAACAAAAAAAAAGGGAAAAGAAACTCTCGGGTGATCTCCTCCCACGTTTTTTTCTCCTTCTTCTTCTCCCTCTTCGTTTTCTCTTTCGTTCGTTCTTCTTCTTCCTTCTCCCTCTCCTTCGTTCTTCTGCTGATTGTTCCAAAAATCACACCAAAAATTCCAAATTAATCCCAAACTTCAGTCCATCCATCAATTTCGTGACCCACGCTCTCTATCAACCCAGCGAATACTCCTCATTCCTCCTTCTCCATCACTTTTGCCCAATTTCTAGGGTTTTCTAAAACCCAAATTCTGCTCATCAAATTGACAGAAATCCTTCTCCATCAACTCGAAATGACTCTAGTGCTCATGGGTTCGTCAAGAATTGATTAGAATGGAGCATGTTGCTCGTTGCAAGCTATGGTGAAGTACGAAGTTTGAGCAAAGAAGAAGACAACTTGGTTCTGCTCTATATTTAGAGGAAATAGCTTAGGGAAGCAGCCATGGTGAGGAAGAAAATTGCTGGAGTTGGCCACTTTCAAGTGGTTGACCGTAGCATTGATGGAGAGACAGAATTCAGAAAGTGGGATATGACTTATGAGCTATGTCTTCTCTCTGAAACCGGTCCAGTTCCAGAGCCTAGACCAGAAGTTGCCGGAATTGAAGTTCCCCCCACATTTCATAGGGTTGTCAGAGGCACCATTGGGAAGAAGAGAGTGGAAAGAGTTATTGACATGCCTCTACCGGAAGGATCAAAACTTCAGATGATGGGAGACTATGTTCAAGCCACAATGGACGCCTTTGATGATCCAATGGAGCTGCCATCTGAGCACCAAAGCTGCAGCAGTCATGTACCTCCACCACAAGCCAAGGAAAGTGCCAAAACCAAGCCGGGAGAGCCACCATTGAAGCAAACACGTTCCAGCAACAATGCACCTCAACCGGAAAGAAAACAGAAGGCTAAAGACAACAACAAGAAGTCACCATCAAAGAGGCAAGCTCCCTCACAACCTACAGCCCAACCGAGAAGCAAAAAGGTCAAAACTACTACAAAATCAAAATCGGCAGCAACAAAAAAGTGGAGTAGATGTCTCAGCAACCTTCGGTAAACCTCTCATTCCTCCTGAACATATGGAGAAATACAAGATTCTTCTTGCTCGGCCGGTAATTCCCTCTCAATTTATGGATATGGATGTGCTGAAAATCACTAGAATAGAGGAGAATGTTCTGAATTACTTCAAGAATATGGGATGGCCTAGATTCCAAGAGATGAGATTTCCTACTTATGAGAAATTGACAAGGGCGTTTCTAGCTACATTTGTCTTTCCACAAGCACCCCAACACAAGGCACTCACCCGGGGGACATCATTGCTCACCTACAACAACAACTGGAGCAACAAGATCATAAGTACCACCAGCAGCAACAACAAATCAACATCCAGCATCAATTTATTCAGAAAATGGCCGAGCATCTCAAGAAGAGTGGAATTGATTGCCCAAGTGACCTTCCACCACCTCCCACCTCATCCGCCTAGCATTTGTCCCGAGGTTTTTCATCTTTCCCTTTGCTTACTTTTTCATTTTTGTGTTAGCATGTTTAGAGTCTAGGTACAGAACATTAGGGACAATGTTCCATCCTAAGTGTGGGTGGAGAGTTTTAGTTTTGTTTAGAGTATGTATTGTACATAATGTTTGGTGATTGTGAGTCGTTCCCACTGTATTTGATGTGTTGTGTCTTGAACTTGATAGGGTAGAATGTCGTTGCTTGGAATGATTGTGTGAATGGTTTGTGAACTTATTATGCTTATCCCAAGTTAACCTTGAAATGCATAACTTATGTTTGCATGTAGGATTGCCTGTTTCACATGGTGTACCCTCATATTAAAATTCACTCACTTGAATTGAATTGTGCCCGAACTTAGGTAAAATTGAGTATAATTTGTATAGAGTAGGGTATGGCATCTAGTATTTGTGAGTTTGAACCTTCGATGTCAATTTCCTATTGTGTGAAGTTTTTTATTGCTTTATGTTTCGGTAATCTTGATCAAAACCACGAATGGATTGTGTTGTATGTATGCAAGCATAAACGATAGAGACAATTAGTACAACTCGAGCCAAAAAGCCTACCCTATCATTGACAACTAGGATCAACCTCTTTGAGACTTGGCCTTGTTTTTCGGTTCGATCACACCTCTCACCTTTACCCTTTTTTTGTATTCCCCCGTTGAACCTTCTCGCGAGGAATGAGGTCCTTTGTGTGAATATAGTGACCCATTTTCATTTTCATTTTCTTGTAAATAAAGTTGATGAGAGATGCATTTTGCCACTGCAGTATGCAGTTTGACACTGCATAGGCATTCTGCCACTGCACCTTCTTTTGCATCATTTTGTCTTCTACTACTTAGAAAAGAGGTATTGACCATCAAGTCTTTTAGTTTCATCCCCATTAAAAAAAACAGTAAAAAGAAGAAGAAAAAAAATCAAATAAAAAAAATTGAAAAAAAAGAGTAAAAGAGAAAGAGAAACGGGGCAAATAAATAAGGATCGATATCATCTTTGGGAATCAATGTTCTTCCCTTATTATTTAGTCTTAGTTTTGCTTATGTTATGCAATTTTTGTATTTGTTCAATGCCTCGATATTAGATAGTTCTTGCTTTGGGTCCACATTTGTAACTCATTCCTCGTGAGCATCACCATTTCCCTCCTATGAAACCTCACCTTAACCCTTAGCCTTACACACATATTACCCAAATGTTGTCATCTTGATATGCTTGTGTTTGTACTGATCGGTCCAACTGTGGTTGAAGTACAAGGTTCAGGTAAGCACTAGTAAGGAAAAAACTTGAGTGTAAACACCAACCCTTAAACACTTGTGTGATTGAGCGAAATACACATTCCTAGTGAGGAAATCTAGATGCCATGCTTTTACTCTTAACTTACCTTACTCTTTGTTTGAATGAGTTTTGGCACAATCCACTATTAGTGTGTTTATTCTAGGTGTAGGGTATATCATGTGATGGAGTGTAATCTAACTTGCAAGCCTAGGTGTGCATGGAAAGGTTGAATTTGACGATAGTGTATATACATAGATATCTACACCAAAGCATAGTAGGTCCACAGCTAGTCACACCGTCACTCAAGCAACAATGGTGTTAGTCGAGTCTTAGGAGTAGTGTGTCCTTTATTTGAGTCCTAGGAGTCTTAGTTGTATGTTTATTTGCTTCTCTTTCAATTCTTTCTCTCTTTTGCTTTGGGACAAGCAAATGCTAAGTGTGGGGTTGTGATAAGCTTCATAAACATATATGTATTTTGTACATAAATGATTGATCTTTATGTATGTATGTATGTATGTGTTTAAATTGCTCTAAATTAGTTCATATTGACCATGGAATGGCCCTAGTGTCATTACCAAGACATGTAGCGATTTAACACAGATTGAAGCTAAGATTGTGAACAAAACAAAGTGCGGTGGACGAATGCAGGTGCAGTGTCAAAATGCAGATGTGCAGAGGCAAACGTCCAGCAGGAGGCCAAATCGATGAAGACCCAAATCGAATTATTGTGGTTGGAATCTTCACTCAACTGTCAGCAACCCTTATAAATTATTGGGATTGGGTCAGATTTCTTGAAGTGAGCAAATGGATTTGGTGGCTCACCAATAGAGAAAATGATGCAAGAATTTATTGCAAAGAAAGAGACTTAAGCTAGCAGCAGCCTTCTCTTGGAAATGTGACCTGCAAGTGTCTTGTTTTGTGGGATTAAATCTGCAGAAAATGGATTTAAAAGGGGCAGCAACTAGGAGACTTGGGAGACACTTTTTGGAGACTAGTTTTAGACAGAAAATTCAAAAGGAGAGAGCTCACTTTGGCACACTTTGGAGTTGAGCATTTTGAAGAAAGGAAGACTCTTGTAAGTTGGGGATTAACTCCAACACTTAGTACTTTCTCTACTCCTTTGTTTTTGGTAGTTAGTCATCATGTTGAACATTAGCATGTTTATGTACTTTCTTTTCATCATGAACTAATCCCCCAATTTCTGGGGGAAACTTATGGATTTCATTATCTAGCCTCGATGTTTTAATCATGACTTGTTTTTCTTCCATTTTCTATCGTGTGGAATTGTTTAACGCTTTGTGTTGATTGGCCACCTTCACAATGATTTGTAGTTTTCTAGGTTAATAACAATAGTGAAAACCTAGTAACCGAACACATTTCGCACGACATAATTGCCTATCGAAGCGATAGTGGATTAAATAGGGAATTATGCAGTCATTTCAGGGATATCGTTCTTAAGGCTAATTGATTAATTCAGTTAACTACGATAGTAGAAATTGTCTTAATTAGTTAGTACGTGGTAATTCTCGATAGAGATGGCTATCAAATTATAGGTATCCCGATTGTAGAAATATGGATTAAATCGATTGACAAGGGTAATTAAATTTACTGAGGTAAAATAGTAAAATCTTGTGTTTCCCCCGGAACTCTACAATATCAATTTCTCCAAAATAGTTGATTTATCGAGTTACTTAATTTGTGCGATCTTGCAAATCATCACTTGATTACAACCTTTGCAATTCCTATAGTTTCTTGAACTAAATTTGTTAATTATTGAGTTTCACCAATCCCCTAGAGAACGATAATTTTACTTACACTTTATTACTTGTACGACACTGTGCACTTGCAGTTTTGTCGCCACTGTGCACTTACACTTTATTACTTGTACGACACTGTGCACTTGTACGGGAGGGCATTGTGTTGGGTCACAAAATCTCCAAGCGAGGGATTGAGGTGATCGAGCCAAATTGGAGACAATAAGAAAGCTCCCTCCTCCAACCACAATCAAGGGCATCAGGAGTTTCCTTGGGCATGTGGGGTTTAACCGACGTTTCATCGAGAACTTCTCGAAGATTGCATTGCCCTTGACCAAGCTTTTGGAGAAGGATGCCCCATTCCTTTTCACAAAGGAAAGTTTTGAAGCTTTCAACATCCTTAAAGAGAAGCTTACAAATGCTCCCATAATGGTCTCATCGGATTGGAACCTTCCCTTCGAGCTCATGTGTGATGCTAGTGACTATGCAGTGGGAGCGGTTTTAGGTCAAAAGCGGGGTAGATATTTTCAACCTATTTGCTACGCCTCAAAGACGTTGAATGATGCTCAAGAGAACTACACAACCACAGAGAAAGAGTTGTTGGCAGTAATCTTCACTTGCGATAAATTCAAGTCTTATCTGGTGCTTTCCAAGGTTGTTTTCTACATTGACCACTCCGCCATCCACTTCTTGATGAGAAAGGCGGATGCCAAGCCTCGACTGATTCGATGGATCCTGCTAATTCAAGTGTTCGATGTGGAGATCAAGGACAAAAAGGGTGTCGAAAACCTTGCAGTTGACCACCTCTCGCGACTCAAAGGATCGGGAGGTAGCACTTACCCAAGAGAGATAAATGACACTTTCCCCGATGAACGGTTAGTCGCCCTCGCCGCTGTAGAGGGTATCCCCCCGTGATTAACCGACTTCACCAATTTTCTGGTTGGAAGGCAGCTAAGCAAGGGGATGACTACACATGAGAGGAACAAGTTCTTCTCCGACCTCCGAGGCTACTTTTGGGATGACCCCCACCTTTTTCGAATTGGGACCGACATAGTCATTCGAAGGTGTGTATCGGAGGAGGAAATGGAGGATATTCTGAACCACTTTCATACAGGGCAAGCTGGAGGCCATCATGGAGGCAACCGAACTGCAAGAAAGGTGCTCTAGTCGGGATTCTACTGGCCGAGTCTTTTTTGGGATGCCTACAAATTCGTGAGTCATTGTGACAAATGCCAAAGGACAGGTAATGACTCTAACTGAAATGAGACGCCTTAAACGATTTCTATCACTTTTGAGATCTTTGATGTTTGGGGCATCGATTTTATGGGTCCTTTACCCTCGTATTTTGGTAACAAATACATTCTTATGGCCGTAGACTACGTCTCGAGGTGGGTTGAGGCTCAAGCTCGTCTGTGGATTTCTGAAAAATTTGTTTTCACGGTTCGGAAACCCGAGGGCCTTCGTTAGCGATCGAGGAACCCATTTCCAATGGCAATTCGACAAGCTACTCGATTTCTACGGTGCCACCCACCGGGTGTCCATGGCCTGTCACCCCCAAACTAGTGGACAAGTCGAGCTATGAAATAGGGAGCTGAAACAGATACTAGAAAAGACCGTGGATCAATCCCGCAAGGATTGGTTCGCAAAGCTCGATGATGCTCTATGAGCGTACCGCACGACCTACAAAACCCCAATAGGCGTATCGCCTTACCATTTGGTGTATGGCAAAGTGTGCCACTTGCCCGTAAAGTTAGAGCATAAGGCTTTCTGGGCCACAAAGCTTTTGAATATGGACCCTAGTTTGTGTGGAAATGAAAGAAAGTTGCAGGTGCTTGAACTTGAGGAGTGGCGTCTCCAAGCCTATGAAAACACCAAGATTTACAAGGAAAGGAAGAAGCGCTTGCACGGTGCTCGTCTGAAAGGAGGGAAGGATTTTCAGCCGGGAGACCATGTTCTCTTGTACAACTCCCAGCTGAAATTATTCCCAGGAAAGCTAAGGTCGAAATGGTCGGGCCCATATGTGGTAACGCAAGTGTTCACATACGGGGTGGTTGAGATCTCCCACCCAGAGGAATGAACTTTGATAGACCGTCATTTACACATGTTTTTACCCCCATTCTTACACCGTTTGAGGTGTTGATTCTCGTGTTTTAGGCCGATTTCACGGTAGGTTGTGCTTGTTTGTGATATTTCAGGTCCTAGGACGTGAATGAAGGCTTAGGAGCGAGTCTGGGGTCGATTGGACGAGGATCGGACGCATGGCGAGGTTCTGAGGAAGTCGCACGGGCACACCCACAACCCGCACGGCCGTGCAAGTGACCAGTTTGGCCGTGCGGGATCGTGCGTGGGCACGCACGGGATTGTGCGTGGCCACGCACGGCCGTGCAAGTGACCATTTTGGCCGTGCGGGATTGTGCGTGGGCACGCACGGGCACAAATGAAATCCGCACGGCCGTGCAACATACAATTCTGGCCGTGCGAGTTGGCTGAGGTTCAACTAATTGATACGCCGCGTTTTGAGGTGCACGGCCAGAATGGTGATATGCACGGCCGTGCACCCTGGCCGTGCGAGTCGGGATTTCCTGGTTTTAAGCCAAATTCCGAACCAAAGAAGGGGGATTCGAGTTTTTGAGAGAGAGATCAGTTCCTAGAGAGAGAAAGTGACGAGCAAGAGTTCCCAAGTGCCCTAGATTGATCTTCAACACCATTGGAGGCCAGCTTGAGCTTGGAGAAGTGCCAATCAACGTCCAGAAGCAGGAATCCATCCTTCGCAGTATGAATTCCGTGTCTGATTCTGCTTTTGCTTTCTTCTCTATGGAGTAGTTCTCCCATTCATCTGGGTATGGAGAACCCTAGATTTGTATGTTAGGCTTTGATTATATGAACCCAAGTACTGATTCTGTGATTGATTATATTCGATTGAGGTTTTGATGATTGAATGACTTGAATCCTGATCAAATTCCTGTTGTTTCTGCTTTAACCTAGAATGAGAATATCTGCCTAGGTTAATAGAGTATCCTTGATTGAAGGTAGGGAGTTGGTGACTTTAGTCGAGGAGCCAACTCACTATTCTGTACCGGATTTACTCCGGTAGTGGAGGTTTTGTTCGCAGGGCCTCAATCTGTCGACTCCGGTGGAGGTTAGTCGCCCGCTAGAGAGTCAGATTGAGAGGGTCTGAAGACCTTTAGTGGAGACTTCAGGCTGTTTAAGAACCTTCCGCAGTATAACTGTCATAGAAACTGAACTTGGTAATTACAATCCGGCTTAACTGCAGTCTAGGGGGAACCATATCCGGGTGACCTCTTTAACCTGAATACAACAGTTTACTTGCTTTGTTTGTTTGGTAGTTTAGACTTGCACTCTAGTTTTATTGCTAGATAACAAGAAATCACTGAGTAGTCAGCAAATCTAGGACCCGGGTTGATAATTAAACCTAAACCCGCTATACTACGCTTTAGGAAGTGGTTACACTTGGCCAATTCCTGGAGTGACAGTAGAGTCGAGTCAAGTTTTTGGCGCCGTTGCCGGGGACGGCTAGGTTGTTGAAGAAAAGTGATTTCTGTTAATTTAGCTTTTCTTTTTACTTTGTTTACTTTGTCCCACTTGTGCCTTCACGGGTTTGTTGCTTGAGTGTGTGCAGGTAGTGCATGACCCGTAGCCAGTCGGGAGGTTTACTGCCGTTGAATCCAGAGATTGACCGCACCTGTCGCCAGCTCAGGAGACAACAGCGAGCTAGACTGGCTACGGAAGAGCGCATAGACGGCCACCTGAGCAGCGATTCTGAAGAAGAGCACGGGATGGACGGAGACTACAACCAACACCAGGGGAATCCACAGCAGGTTCCCCCGGTGAATCAGGTCCTGGGGAACAACCCCATACCCCAGGACCATGGAGTTCATCATCCACCGCAGCCGGGTCCCACCTTGGAGTACTACTACACTCCGCGGATTGCTGATATCCGCCCGGTCATCCTCTACCCGCCGATCCCAGCAAACAACTTCGAGATCAAGCCATGCTGGATTCAGCTCATCACATCCTCGATCCAGTTTCATGGCTTGAAGGATGAGGAGGCCAGGGTACATCTGTCCCGTTTTCTGTAGCTGACAAACGGGTTCAAGCTGAACGGTGTTCCCGATGATGCGATCCGCCTTCATCTCTTCCCCCATTCTCTGGCGGGAAATGCTAAGAGGTGGTTGGAGACCCAGCCCCCATTGTCCATCACCTCTTGGGACGATCTGGCGGACAAGTTCGTGCACAGGTACTATCCGGCATCGAAGACTACAGAGATTCAGCGGGAGATCACTCACTTCCGCCAGGAGCCAGATGAGTCACTCCGTGATGCTTGGGAGCGGTACATGGGCTACTTCTGGCAGTGCCCCCACCATGGCTTTAGTGATGCTTTCACTGTGGGGAACTTCTACAGCGCTCTCTCCCCAGATAGCCAGAGGGTGATTGAGTCTTTATGCCCAGGAGGGGATATTCTTACCAAGACTCCACCCGAGCTGAACCAGATGATCAGTACTTTGGCTGCTAGAGATCATTCTTGGGGACAGGGTAGCCGAGGCAGACAGTCCCGGGACCGTGGTGTGCACGCCATGGAGACCAGATCCGGGCTCGAGCAGCAGGTAGCTGAGCTAGTGCAGACATTGAAGCAGCCTAACAGTCTGATTCCGGGCAGAGGTTTGGCTACACCTCCAGTTGCTCAGTGTCAGTGGTGTGAGAGCTCCAATCACCTAGTGGAGGACTGCCAGGCTATGAGGGAGTCTACCACACCCCAGGAGCAGTTGGCCTTCATCGCCAATGCGAGGCGCCTCGATCCATACAGTAGCACATATAATGAGGGGTGGCGCCAGCATCCCAACTTTGCCTGGAGCAGCAACACCACTAAACCACCTGGTTTCCCAGCACCAGCAAGTGGTTTTCAGCAGAGGCAGCCCTACCAGGCTCGACAGGGGCTAGTTCCACAGCAGCCATTCCAGCAGCCCCAGCGCCAGTTTGCCGAGCCAGCAGCAGCTCCAGCCCCAGATGACAGGATGACGAAGCTGGAAAACATTCTAGCTTCATTCATGACGAGCACTCAGGCGACTATCACGAGGTTGGACCAGAGTGTAGCCTCACTGGAGGCAGGTCAGCGGAACCAGGGTGCCATCTTGCAGGATCTGCAGACCCAGGTGGGCATCTTGGCTCGCCAGAACACCACCAGGGCACCGGGGACTTTGCCTGCCACCACTGTTCCGAATCCGCGAGATCCCCACCAGCATCAGCAGCTGGATGCCATTTTTACCAGGAGCGGTAAGGTCATATCTGCTGATCCTGTCCCGGCCAGACAGGAGGAACCACTACCTGCTTCAGCACTTCCAGCCGACGATGCAGAAGTGCGGGTGGAGAAGGAAGCCCCTGCTCCCAAGCCACAACCAGTGGTTAAGGAGCATGTGCCCCAGCTTCCCTTCCCCACTCGCCTACACAAGGACAAGGTGGAGACTGAGTTTGCCAAGTTCATGGCAATGTTGAAGCAGCTCAACATCAGCATACCGTTCATGGAGGCACTGTCGAAGATGCCCAAGTATGCCAAGTTCATGAAAGATATCTGCACCAACAAGAAGAAACTTGGGGATCTCTCGACAGTGATGCTGAGCGAGGAGTGTTCTGCTATCCTGCAGAACAAGCTGCCCGAGAAGCGCAAGGATCCAGGGAGTTTTACTATCCCTCTTACTATTGGCAGCATGCATGTAGGCAAGTCCTTGGCGGACCTAGGTGCTAGCATAAACGTCATGCCATATAAGTTGTTTAAGAAGCTAGACTTAGGTGAACTTAGCCCTACTAAGATGAGCATTCAGCTCGCTGACCGTTCCATTGTGCATCCTAGGGGTGTTATAGAGGATCTGCTTGTTCATGTTGGTGCATTCACATATCCTGTTGATTTTGTTATTCTGGATGTAAATGAGGATGTGGATGTACCTTTGATTCTAGGTAGGCCATTTCTTGCCACCGCCAAGGCACTTATTGATGTGCATGAAGGAAAACTGATCTTGCGTGCTGGGAATGAACAGGCTACTTTTTCTGTGACTGAGTTTGATCACTGTGCTATGATTGATGTCACGCCTGTGCATGCTATGTCTGATCAGGTACACGAGCCTGTCGTGTATCCTGCTGCTCCTCTCATTTTGCAGGACCCTCCTATCAGTCCTTCGCCGCCACTCCATCCAGCCACGCCTCCGAAGAAAAAGCTCAAGGAGGAGTGGCGGCCGAAGCAGCAGGTTGCTAAGCCTGCACGGAAGAAGAGTGGAGACCACTATGAGCTGGTCCCACCTCTTGCACCACGACCGCCCTGGTCGTCTGCGTACTCGCTCTCCTGCATCTTGCCAGATGGGCAGGTCGAGCTGACTGATGAGGGTGGTCGCATCCGTCGGGTGCATGGCCACAACCTCAAGCTGTACCTCAAGAGCGATGTGGATCCGCTCTTGGAGGCACCTGTTCCTGCACCGCCCTGAGTATCCACCATGGGCGTCCAGCTAATACGACGGTAAAGAAGCGCTTGTGGGGAGGCAACCCCACCACGGTTTGACTTTCTTTCTTTTGTTTTGAGTCGGATTGTAACCCGGTTTGGGGTTTGGTTTGTTTTTCTTTTGGTTTGGATGATATTTTATTAGGCTGACCATTGAACCTAACATACTGTGTTTGAGCTCTTCTGTTCCCCTTTGGCTGTGCTTGCCCCGACTGGCCCGTTTCCAGTCCCCTGCAGTCCGTGCCTACCGGTAACATCGTTCCCCTTATCCTTCCCTCTTCTCCATTGAGGGCAATGTCGAGCTTAAGTGTGGGGGGATGTTTATCTTTCGACTGCATTAGATCTGTTTGTGTGCTTGGAGCCTAGTCCACTGTCCAAATTTTTAAAATTTGAGGGCTCCAAGTACGTGTTTCCTTGCAATTGCCTGCTCAGTATGCTTTGAATTGACAGTCTTTATAGTGATATGCAACCTAGGGAGGTAGTGTAGCACTATGGAGGATGTTGATGCATTTAAGGAGTCTCATTTCTTCTTCATATTGTGTTGGTTGATTGAGTGAATTAGTGATCTTAGGACCCTTGAATTGTGTGGTGTTGTGGATTTCTACCTGTCATGGACTCTTGTATCATGTTTTGAAAATAGCAGGTGCTCGAAAATGTGCTTCAAAATAAACGTCTCCCGTGCGAATAGGGCGAAAGTGTGTAAGGGGAGACGGGAATTCGTTCCCAATTCCCACCTACTACCTCCAGCCCCCTTACATGTCTTTCCCCCGCACGAGGCTCGAGACATCCGCTCCTGGCATGGCCGGTAAGAGCAGGTTGGGACCCTTGAAAAAGAAAAGAAAAGAAAAATATCAGAAAACAAGCAAAACAGAAAAAAAAAGGGGTCTCAACCATCTTCAAGAAGAAAATAGAGCACCTTGAAAAATGTGAGTCCATGATCTTTTGTTTTTGAGAATCTCTTCATCCACAATTCATTTGTCCTCTGTTCACTATTTGCCATGATGCCGACTCGATACTAGTGCTCTCGCCGAAGAAGCTATGAGATGACTTGTGTTTCGGTTGACCTCGTAAGTTGCTAAATGATCTAGGAAGTCCTCTACCTACGATCTGGGGTGTTTGTTGCTATAGAGGTCTGGAGAGTTGCATTGGTTTGAGTTAGGTTTGCTTGGGGACAAGCAAACGGTTAAGTGTGGGGGAGTTTGATAGACCGTCATTTACACATGTTTTTACCCCCATTCTTACACCGTTTGAGGTGTTGATTCTCGTGTTTTAGGCCGATTTCACGGTAGGTTGTGCTTGTTTGTGATATTTCAGGTCCTAGGACGTGAATGAAGGCTTAGGAGCGAGTCTGGGGTCGATTGGACGAGGATCGGACGCATGGCGAGGTTCTGAGGAAGTCGCACGGGCACACCCACAACCCGCACGACCGTGCAAGTGACCAGTTTGGCCGTGCGGGATCGTGCGTGGGCACGCACGGGATTGTGCGTGGCCACGCACGGCCGTGCAAGTGACCCAGTTTGGCCGTGCGGGATCGTGCGTGGGCACGCACGGGATTGTGCGTGGCCACGCACGGCCGTGCAAGTGACCATTTTGGCCGTGCGGGATTGTGCGTGGGCACGCACGGGCACAAATGAAATCCGCACGGCCGTGCAACATACAATTCTGGCCGTGCGAGTTGGCTGAGGTTCAACTAATTGATACGCCGCGTTTTGAGGTGCACGGCCAGAATGGTGATATGCACGGCCGTGCACCCTGGCCGTGCGAGTCGGGATTTCCTGGTTTTAAGCCAAATTCCGAACCAAAGAAGGGGGATTCGAGTTTTTGAGAGAGAGATCAGTTCCTAGAGAGAGAAAGTGACAAGCAAGAGTTCCCAAGTGCCCTAGATTGATCTTCAACACCATTGGAGGCCAGCTTGAGCTTGGAGAAGTGCCAATCAACGTCCAGAAGCAGGAATCCATCCTTCGCAGTATGAATTCCGTGTCTGATTCTGCTTTTGCTTTCTTCTCTATGGAGTAGTTCTCCCATTCATCTGGGTATGGAGAACCCTAGATTTGTATGTTAGGCTTTGATTATATGAACCCAAGTACTGATTCTGTGATTGATTATATTCGATTGAGGTTTTGATGATTGAATGACTTGAATCCTGATCAAATTCCTGTTGTTTCTGTTTTAACCTAGAATGAGAATATCTGCCTAGGTTAATAGAGTATCCTTGATTGAAGGTAGGGAGTTGGTGACTTTAGTCGAGGAGCCAACTCACTATTTTGTACCGGATTTACTCCGGTAGTGGAGGTTTTGTTCTCAGGGCCTCAATCTGTCGACTCCGGTGGAGGTTAGTCGCCCGCTAGAGAGTCAGATTGAGAGGGTCTGAAGACCTTTAGTCGAGACTTCAGGCTGTTTAAGAACCTTCCGCAGTATAACTGTCATAGAAACTGAACTTGGTAATTACAATCCGGCTTAACTGCAGTCTAGGGGGAACCATATCCGGGTGACCTCTTTAACCTGAATACAACAGTTTACTTGCTTTGTTTGTTTGGTAGTTTAGACTTGCACTCTAGTTTTATTGCTAGATAACAAGAAATCACTGAGTAGTCAGCAAATCTAGGACCCGGGTTGATAATTAAACCTAAACCCGCTATACTACGCTTTAGGAAGTGGTTACACTTGGCCAATTCCTGGAGTGACAGTAGAGTCGAGTCAAACTTTCAAAGTGAATGGACACCGCCTGAAACGTTACCTTGGATGAGAGGTAATGCCACACAAGGAGGTGGTGTTTCTGCAAGATGCATGACCTGGAGTCTCCGTCTAGCTTAAGACGTTAAAGAAGCGCTTGTTGGGAGGCAACCCAACGGAGGTTAGCAAGTTTGTTCTATTACTACTATCGTATTTTGTTTGTAATAACCTCGCCTCGAGCGAGTCGTATGGTGTTTATGTGTGTGTTTTTTCATTTTTGTCTCTCCTTGAAGCTCAAAAAATTCTACACCGGTTCGATTCCAACTTTCACTCACCAAGCCCAAAGCGGTAACATCATTTCTACCCCTTTCTTATGCCATTGAGGGCAATATCGAGCTTAAGTGTGTGTGTGTGGGGGGGGGGGTAGTTTACTATTATGCTTGTGTGAGTGTGATTGATGCTTGGAGCCTTGATGTATGCCCAAATTTCTAAAATTTGAGGACTCCAAGCAATGTTTACATGATCAAAGTGGCCTGATGGTGGGAAATTCTTGTGTTTATTGGCATTGATCTTGAATTGTTGCATGTGATCGAGTATGTCCTATGATGATGACTGAGAGGTTCATTAGGATAGTGTAAAAGTTTAGTTCTCATGTGTGCATAAATGAATGGATGTCTTGACTCGATTACTTGTTGATTATAATTTCCATGCATCGTGTTTGTGAATTGGAATAGATGGTTGTGTGACTAGGTAGCCATGTGAGCTTTGAGCCGATCGTTTTCTTCTTGTGAGCTTAGATCCCTCTTAACATGGCGAGTAACATCACAATTGTCACTAGTGAGTATGACGGAGGAATAGGATTAGCCCACGCCCAAATATTGATTGTCCCGAAATGTGTTATCGCTTAGTCAACCCCTTTGAGCATTGTGACTTCGAGGATCGTTCTCAATTTAGGAGCTTCTTGCTTGTGAGCTTAATGGTGTTAACAAAACGACCCCCAATCCTTTCTTCGTGTCTAAACATGAGTCGTCCTTGTGTACCGGAGTCTCGCTTTTGAGTTCCATAGAGGTTCTACATAGGAGGATTGTGTGCGGTTCTTGCTAGGAATGCAAAATGAAGTGTAGTGTTGGAGTGAGTTCTTCAAAAAAGAGAGCGTCGGTCTTTAAATGTATAGGTGGCAAAGGTTTTACTATCTTGTACCCCCTCAAAAAGAAAATAAAAAGAAAAAGAAAAGAAAAGAAAAGAGAAACGAAAAAGAGGTAATAACAATGCAGTCAAAATCGCGATTTAAAACTTAAAAGGCTACGCTTTTACCTTTTGTGGCCACCAAAACGCTTCTATGTAGAATCATGATTTTCCCTTACAAATGTAGTCAAAATCTACGCTTTAAAACTTAAAACCTTACGGTTTTATGCTTCTAGGTCACCCACCGCTTTTAGGTAGAATCGCGCTTTTGACTGCATTGGGTAATAAAATGGGGTAAATAAAGTAGAGAGTGCCACGAAAAACCAAAGTACATGCTCTAAGAGGGGTTTCTTGGCACTCAAGCCATTGAAACCCCCCGCATTGTTATAGAAATCCTTCACTACCAAACCTTAATGTGCTAGCAAGAGTTGACCGAGGAAGAGTGCTTTGATGTAGTTCACGATAGGTGATAATTTGGAAGGGAGAGATAAGGTTTTTGGCCGGTGCTAGTGGCCTTTGGTTGAGGAAAAGGGTTTTAGTCGGAACCATAGAACCTTCTGGTCTAGGTTGAAGATGTAGAACCTCACGTCATGATTGCCACTACCCAAAAAGCCTTTTCAAATTGCCAATCATCTGAACCCGAGTCAATTGCCAATCAGGTCTAGGTCCAAGACAATTGCCAATTAAGTGAACCCGAGTCCAAGATCTCCGGACAAGCTAGTGGTGACAACCATCCCGTGAACTCTAGCATTTAGAGGTTATCGTCGTGGTATTGAGACGATAGGACCGAGTGTATATGATTGTGCACATCTTTTGCACCTAAAAGGTCCTTACCCCACTAGTCTTGAGAGTGAGTGATTCATTCTCGTTTTGCATGCCATATCATACCCCGGTGAGGACCTTTGTTGCCTTTCCATTTGTTCCTCGGACTTGAATTCCATGCATGGTTGGTTGTGGTTGATAAGTGGTCTTGTTGAGACTTGCATTGATCCATGAACAAGGTGAGAACTTTTCGTTTGCCCATTTTTTGGTGGCTTCGAATGTCGTTTGTGGTGAATGTCGGTATTGCTTGCAACGGTCCGTGTGTTAATTGCCAATAGCCACTAAGAATTCCCACTTTGTGCACTTTAAGTTTTCCCCACAGTATTTGTGTAGGTTGGAATATTACCTTGTGTGAAATGGTTTGCTTGGGGACAAGAAAACGTCTAAGTGTGGGGGAGTGATTCGGGCCTAATTGTACATGTTTTACCCCCGTTTTCCTTAGTCGTTTATGGCAATTGTGATCCTAAAAAGGGTGTTTTTACGCTAGGTTTCTCGTTTTTTAGCGTGTTTGAGGATTTAACAGGTGAAACCAGCCCTAGAGTCGAAAGTTGGACGGAAAGGAGCGAAAACTGGGAGAAGAGGTGAAAAACGGCGAGTTCATGGTTTTCCTTGGATGTTCACGGTTTTGTATGACCGTGAAGAAGAGCCGTTGGCCTTGAACTTTGAGGTGTCCATGGCCAAAATTCAAGTTACCGACTATAATTGAGTTCACGGTCGCTAAGACCGTGAACAGGAGCTGTTGCCCATGAACCCGTGAAAGCAAAGCGGTGCATTTTGGTGCTCATCTTCAGTTCACAGACACATTTCAGAGTTCACGGCCGTGAACTGAGGTCGTGAGCTGAGACAGTTCACTGTTAAAAGCTGAGTTGAAAGGAAGAGAGAAGGGAGAGCCCATTGTGTGAGAAAGCCTTCTTCAGATTTTTAGAGAGAGAAAGACGAACCAAAGGAGAAGGAGGCTAGGGTTTTGCTACAAGGTGGGATATGGGAAGGTTCTCCCCAAGAGAAGTTCAACACAAGTGTCTAGAGGATTGGAAGCCTCCCTTAAGATGGTTTCTACCTCTTCTCCTTGTGTTTCTCCCATTTCTAGCATGGAGTATATTTCTTTCCACTTAGGTATTGTGAAACCCTAACTAGCTACCATGTAGTTTCTTTTATGTTAATTGAATGATTGTCATTAGGTATTGTTTAATTCAATGATTGAGGTATTTTTAATGTTGATTGTGCATGCTTGTGCTTAACAATCTAACGATTATGCATGTTTTGTGCTTAGCATCCTTAGGTTTGTGCCTGTTGGTGCTTAGCAACCTAAGGATTGTGCATAATTGTGCTTAGCATCCTTAGGTTTGTGCATGTTGATGCTTAGCAATCTAATTAGCCACTTTAACCTAAATTAGAGAGGAAAATCCTCCTTCCAAGGGAGACTCAATCGAGTTGGTTTTCCTTTAGCTTTTTAAGTCACCTAACTAGGTTAATTTAGGGCAAACCTCAATGTTGAATTAAGCAAATTGGTTAAGCGCGATTAAGTCATCCAACCCTTGAGTTGAGTGAGGGAGTAAGTCAACCACTGATTTCCTAAACCAAGAGGGCTGAGTGACACGACCTATAATGTATACCTCGGTTTAGCAATCGATAGTGTGGTCTACGACCATATTTGCATTCCTCTGCGGTTTGCGGTTACCTTGCCCATAGCAATTGTTTAAATTCACATACCATGGTAGTAGTTAGGGGGAAGCGACACCCGAGTGATCCTTCTCACAAAGAGCTTTCAAAACCATTTACCTTTGCTTTATTTTAATTAGCAAACTTTTCAACCAAAACTTTGTTGCTAGATAATGATTCAAATGACTGAAATAGGGGTACACGGACCGGCCCGGGTTGATATTTAAATAAACTTATCATGTACTACACCCGACTAAGGTTTATACTTGGACCTTAGGCGGGAATTTATAGTGGTATTCGGGATGAGTCATCTATAGTTTCGATCTAGAACCTTCATCAACAAACAATGACCTAACAATGGCCAAAAACCACACTTCCCTCAATTCCAAACCACAACCAATCATGAACACTATCCACACATACTTTCTTTGCTACCAGTGCTTTCGAACTTTTCAAGCACAAGAGTGCAGGAGGTAAACAAACATGTAAGTGTCTCAGTCTTTTGTGGCAACTCTCTTTTGTTCCCAGCCCTCTTTATTTCTTTTCTTTTCACTTGTTTAGGGCTAGTTAAGAGCTACGAACACATGTCACAGTCTTGAGCTTAATGAACAATGCTCACTTTTGAAAACTTCCTCCGACACTCACTTTCCATTTAGCAAAACCATGCACAAATCACTATGTGGAACCTCAACTAAGCTCAAATGAAATGATGGGAACTTCCAAACACAAAGGTTACTCGACAATAGTGTGGAAATGGAGAAAGTAAGGGTCACTCTACCAATCTCAATCACGCTCGAATAACGGAAGCTACATAACACGAGAGCGACCCATAGACACACGACTCAAAAGGGTTGAGTAAGGGATAATATGATCTGGGCAATCAACTTTTTGGGTCGTGGGCTAGTCTTATGCCTTCATTTACCTTACTAGTGACAACGTGAATGCTACTCATCATGGTAAGAGAGATCTATCACACAAGAACAAAACGGGCGTCGCAAATCTCAGATGGCTACCTAGATGCTCAATCATTCATTCCAACTTCCCAATTTCGATGAATAACCAATAATCAATGAGTCATCAATCCAAAACATCCATTCGTTTGCTAACACATCAGAACTGAACATTTAGACAACCCTAATGCATATCTCATTCATCATCGTATGTTGTTCTCAATCACAAACAATTCATCCATACATCAACGCTAATAGCCACGAGATTCATAACAAAACACCAAAAGTGCCACTATGATCATGCAAATGTAGAAAATTCTTTGCTTAGAGCCCTCAAAATTTTAAAATTTGGGCATTCAACTGGGCTCCTAGAACTCAAAATAACACCAATCATTCACACACACAAGCATAAAATAATATCCACACCAAAAACATGGAGGTAGAATGATGTTACCAGATATGATGTGAATGTTGGTGGATGGGATCGGAGGTCGAGTGAGATTCCGGAGAGCAAGGCAACATCCAAACACCAAAAACTCTCTAAAGTTTGCCTTATTGAAAGAAAAAATAGCAAACCGATGGTGGTTGGGTTGCTTCCCAACAAGCGCTTCTTTAATGTCGTGAGCCGGGCGGTATTTCTTCAAGTTTCGCTCCACCTTAGAACCTCCTTGAAGTTGAGGTTCTCGTCGGTGAGGTGGTGTCTCAAGTCACGATCATTGGACGAGTCCATGATTGAGGGCTTCTGAACTTGAATAGTGTTGAGGCTCCACCCACGCGAGTCCATGATTGAGGGCTCGTGAACTTAATAGTGTTGAGGCTCCACCCACGAGACTTCTTATTCTTTCTTCTCTTTGCCCCACACCATGTAAGACATCATCGATTGACCACCATCACATCCACCAAGAGGGATCAATGATGGTTTGTCCTTGGCTAGGCAAAGAGCTGCAAATAGGTTCTTTTCGGGTAGCGCATCAAGGTCGATTGGGAAGCTTTCATAGTACTTGTAACTTGTAGATGCTTCATCCACCTCGACCTCATCCTCATCTTGGACCTCCCTTGCTCCTTCTACTTCAACATCAACCTCCCTTCCTTATTTAAATGTTGATTCCTCCCCTTGGAAACAATCTAGATCTTCCACTTCTTCAACACTTACTTCCTCCTCCACAACCTTCCTTCTCGCCTTTTACCGCTCTTCCTCAAGCACACAACGTAGAGCAAGTTTCCAAGTAGTGTCTTCAATACAGTCCTCTTGCATCTCCTTTGTGCAAAACTCTTAAATCTTGAAGCGGAAAGTAGAATAATGTGGCTTACCACAAAAGGACTTTCTTGCTCAACATCATCACGGGAAATCTCCGGGATGAGTTCTTCGTGATGACCAAAGTCCTCATGGATCATCCTGATAGTATCATACCCCAAACTTGGTTTAATTCATGGTCTAGATAGTGATATCTCAGTAGGAGTATCTAGAGTATACTACAGTCAAGGAGTATATTAGTATGACCCATATATATATGGTAATAACTAGTACACTCCAGGAGATACTATACTCCAGGTGATCTGACCATTAGATGTACTTCGATGAGATCCGATCAATCTCCATGGTCCTTTATTATTATCCATTTACTTGAACTTCGGGTGTGGGTTAAAGAATCGGGGCCTGGGGTTTATCCATCATATATTAGGGTATAGTATCATACCCCAAACTCGGTTTAATTAATGGTCTGGATAAAGATAGCTCACAAGGAGTACCCAGAGTATAGTATACTCTAGGAGTGCACTAGTATCGCCCATATATGTATATGGATGGTTCAATCATAGACCGGGCAAAAGCTAGTGTATGTCGTACACCAGGCAATCTCCACCTTACGCGTCCATCTCAATGGTCAACATATTTGCGGGTTCTGTATTTTGTGGGATTATAAAATAAATTACCAAATTTATGCTCACTGTTGAGATGGACGCATAGGATGGAGATTTCCTGGTGTACGACACACACTAGCTTTTTTTTGGTGTAGGATAGAAGTCACCATATATATACGGTTCAGACTAGTGTATGCTTGCCTTAGCATAAGATTTATTATTTAGACTATGAATTAACCGGAGTTTGGGGCATGATACTATACCCTAACCTCTAATGGGTGAAACTCATTCTCCAATTCTCTAACCCCAACCATAAGATTCAGTTAATCTTAAAATGAAAATCAATTGTTTTGATTCATAAATAAATAGTTGTACATAATGAAACTATGATAGTAATGATATATACCAAAAAGTGTAAATTAGAATCTCGAGTTTTATTTTGTGACACTAACAATTGTCTTTGATATTGATTTCACAACTACAATAGTTGGTTAGTTAATTTAAAATCTCAGGGATTATTATTGTCAAGCAACTTTGATCGAGTACGAATTAAATGATATATGAAAGAGAAGTTGAGTAGGGACTTAGTTAAGCCACATATTGATTTAATCTTTGGGTTATGATTGTTCCTTTGAGTTTGAGGAACATGATATTTTATACTTTCAATTTGGCTAAATTACACGTTTGGTCACTCAAATTATACAAATCTTTTATGTTTGCCACCCAAATTACTTTTCTTTCTTATTCGCCACTAACTTTACGAATCGTTTCACCATTAGTCACCCGCCGTTACACTCCGTTAAGTTTGTCCTACGTGGCAGTCAACTATAAAGTTTGACTGTTAACTAGATGACGTGGAAATTAAAATGAATTAAAAAATAATTTTATTTTTCCATCTCATCATTCCACTTGCTTTGTCTATATGCTTTATCATATTTATTATTGAATTAAAATTAATTAAATTATAAAATCGATTATTAGCGAGAGAATTCCTGATATGATTCCATTAGAGGCCATTTACAAGTTTGGATTGCTTTCCCAAGAAGGAATCATATTCACCACTTTGATTCCTGAATTTTGGCTAAGTGTTGAAAACGTCTCAGGTACACCACTTTGGACAGGCATAACTCTTGATTGGCGTGGTAGAAAGTCGAGTTCTTGGGCTTGTATTGAAGAGGAGGAGTTTCCATTTCAATTGGGACACTTTGGAGCTCAAAGGAAGTCCAGGAAGGTCGTTTTCAAAGCGTATCAAAACCCTATGATGAAACCGAGAAACTGCCAGAATTTTGCTAAGGCAGGAAGTGAGTTCGGGTTGGTACTTTTGGAGGCTCGTTCGAAGGAAGCCAGCAAGAGTCTAGCTTCAAGCTCTCTACCACATGAAAGTATACACTTTCTTCTACAACGACGTGGGATTGGGTGATCTGATTGATGCGTGGAAGGGCTCGAACGAAGAGGCAGAAGTTCGTGTCGACTATGAAGCTGCTGCCTAGAGAAACAAGAAATTCGAATCCTATTCGGATTAGGATTCGTTCACAGTTTGGGAATTCTTACCTTTTCGTGTTAGATTTGGTTTCCTTTGAGTTCTGGTTTGTTTTGGACATTGTTTACTTGTGTTGTAAGTTTATTTTACCTATTTAAACTCGTGTCTATGATGTATTAGTCAGTTTTTGAGAGTTAATAGAATAAACCGAGAGTTTATTGCCATAGCTTCTTGCTCATGGGTTTTTGAGATCGTCCTAGGGTCTTTTAGTTCGATCTTGTGCTTGTATCGTTCAATTAGTCATATTGAACGTGGCCAAGCTTCGACTTATAGTTATCGAGCCTTTCTCCAGTCGTGAGAATTGCACGAAACTTCCATTCCCAACTAAACACTCGAACTCTGTTTGTGGAGTTCTTCCTTTACCGATTCAATCCAAATCGTGGGTTGATTGTTCGTTGCGTTTCTCTGAGCCAAAAGCGTCTTTGGTGCTTTATCGAGTGGCATCATCGCCTGGTTCAAGCACAGTGGACAAAAACGACGGAATCTAGTGCTGAATTGACGCGTTGGACACGATCGAAAGGTCCTGTCTCCAGTGACCCTACTCGTCAACAGCGAGAACCAGAGCAGGACAACGAGTTGAATTATGAGGCTCGCGTCGACAATCGAGCAATGGCGGGACAACAGATTGACATACATGAGCTGATGCTACAGTTCGACGAGAGATTCACTCAATTCCGGCAGGAAATCGATCAAAAGATCGACGACATCGCTCGGCCGGAAAATGGGGCCCGTGACAAAGAAGTTCTCGCCGATGAACGACCTGGCGAAATTCCAGCGTTGATGGATCGAATTGCGGAGCCAGAACGACGTCTCGTCGTAGCACAACCCCATCGCGACAGGCCACGTCGAGAACGGCGAGACAATCGTGAAGCAGAGCCGCCTGCGATTTCCCCAGGAATCAAATTGGCAGTACCGGCGTTTCAGGGCACGATCAATGCTTCAACATATTTGGACTGGGAGCGAAAGATGATCATTTTCTTCCAGTGTGGACATTATACAGAGCAGCAAAAGGTAGCCCTAGCCACCTTCGAGTTCACTGACTACGCAGCTCAGTGATGGGAGAAGATTCGTCTCGGACGACGGCAGAAATTGCAGCCAGAGGTGACGGACTGGGAAGAGCTACGTGGATTGATGCATGATCGATTCGTCCTGGCATACTATCAGAGGGAGCTCCACAAATCCTTGCAAGCGATTCGACAGGGACGACGTAGCATGGAGCAGTATTTTCGCGAATTGGAACTCCTGCGGATGCGAACTGATGTACGAGAAGACAGAGAGGCCACGATTGTGCGATTCCTCCATGGGTTGAATCGAGAGATCAGACAAGAAGTCGACTTAAGGTCATTTGTGGACCTAGAAGACGCTTTGCACCTTTCCATCAAAATAGAGAAGCAACAAAAGATGCTGTCTAGCAGAAAGTTTACTCCGGCAAGCAAACAGGGGGCTGAGACAGTTGGTGAGTCCAATTCGACTCCAACTCGGTTTGATCCTCCCAAACCTGTCCCCAGAAACACGAATCCTACTCCAATTGAGCGATCTGGAGTAATTCAGTGTTTCAAATGTCATGACCGAGGCCATAAGGCCATCCAATGTCCCAATGTGAAGACACTGGTGATCAGAGACGGTGCTTACCTCACTGACGACGAGCAGTCTGACTCCAGCGAGGAGGAGAAGGTCGACGAGAAGCTTGAAATGGAAACTCCTGCACCTGGGAATCTTTTGGGAGTCAGCAGGAGGGCTTTGTCCATCGACAATGAGCCAGATTTCAGCCAGCGAGAGACCTTGTTTCATTCTCGTTGCCTGGTCAAAGGTAAGGTTCTTTCAATGATCATCAATGGCGGGAGCTGTACTAACGTCATTAGTCAAGATGCAGTAAACAAACTTGGGTTGAGCACAATTAGACACCCTGAGCCTTACAATTTACATTGGTTGAATGATTACGGGGCAATTCGGGTGACGAAGCGAGCTAAAGTAAATTCGAAATTGGGAGGTATAAGGATGAGCTTGAGTTCGACGTAGCACCGATGCAGACTGCTCATATACTGCTGGGAAGGCCCTGGCGATTCGACATAGGGGTTTGTCATTATGGGGATACAAACCAATATAGGGTCCAGCACCAGGGTAAGCAGTATACGCTTAAACCAATGTCGCCGGAAGAAGTCAGGGCGGATCAACGGCAGATGGAGGCTAATCAGCGACGTTCGAAGAAGGAAGTTCTTGTGGACGGATCTGAGGATCCTCGCGAAAGCAATACTGTGCTTTGGAAACTTATGCTTACGGGGTACAAGCAGCCCAAGACTCTTCGTCATCGACGACCCTGTGTCACGACACTGGAGCAGAGCAGGAGAGAGGGTGGATGGGGCAGGCCAACTGGGGATGATTTGGGCATGCCTGAGACTGCAGGCACGATGCAACACACCTTAGGAAGCTCATCTGTGACTTCGATTGAAGTGTTCATACCTCCATTACTGAATCCAAATCGAGCCGAAAATGCTCTGAAAATGGCAAAACTCGACCAAAATTCGAGCTTATTGGTTGGGACGATCGAGAGTGATTCGACCCACCACGACTGCCAAATCACTCCATGAGGTCAGGGGAAGCTCTGGGAGTGATAAATTCGACACAACGATCCTTGTGGGAAAAACGCCCAAATCAAAATTGGATTTTCTGGGTTCTGGGGTTTTTAAAACCGTCGATGGCGCGAAAGGAGGAAAAGGCGAATCGACGCCGACGGAGATGATTCGAGGCACACTACCGGTTGAGAAGTTCAATTCAAAGCATGCCGAAGACGTTGGAAGGAATCATTTGGGCGAGGGATGCTGGAATTCAAAAGCCCCAATTCATCAAGCGAAGAACTCTGATTCTCTTATGGAAAACTTCGAGTATGAAGGCCCTTCTTGGGATCCTATCTGGGATCAGTTTTGGGAGAAGTTCGAGCAAAGGAGGACCAAAGTGTTGAGGGCAACACTTTTTCAAGAGGGGGGACCTGATATGATTCCATTAGAGGCCATTTACAAGCTTGGATTGCTTGCCCAAGAAGGAATCATATTCACCACTTTGATTCCTGAATTTTGGCTAAGTGTTGAAAACGTCTCAGGCACACCACTTTGGACAAACATAACTCTTTATTGGCGTGGTAGAAAGTCGAGTTCTTGGGCTTGTATTGAAGAGGAGGAGTTCCTATTTCAATTGGGACACTTTGGAGCTCAAAGGGAGTCCAGGAAGGTCATTTTCAAAGCGTATCAAAACCCTATGATGAAACCAAGAAACTGCCAGAATTTGGCTGAGGCAGGAAGTGAGTTCGGGTTGGTACTTTTGGAGGCTCGTTTGAAGAAAGCCAGCAAGAGTCGAGCTTCAAGTTCTCTACCACATGAAAGTACACACTTTCTTCTACAACGACGTGGGATTGGGTGATCTGATTGATGCGTGGAAGGGCTCGAACAAAGAGGTAGAAGTTCGTGCCGACAATGAAGCTGCTGCCTGGAGAAACAAGAAATCCGAATCCTATTCGGATTAGGATTTGTTCACAGTTTGGGAATTCTTACCTTTTTGTGTTAGATTTGGTTTCCTTTGAGTTTTGTTTTGTTTAGGACATTGTTTAATTGTGTTGTAAGTTTATTTTACCTATTTAAACTCGTGTCTATGATGTATTAGTCATTTTTTGAGAGTTAATCGAATAAACCGAGAGTTTATCGCCATAGCTTCTTGCTCATGGGTTTTTGAGATCGTTCTAGGGTGTTCTAGTTCGATCTTGTGCTTGTACCTTTCAATTAGTCACATTGAACGTGGCCAAGCTTTGACTTATAGTTATCGAGCATTCCTCCCATCGTGAGAATTGCACGAAACTTCCATTCCCAACTAAACACTCGAACTCTGTTTGTGAAGTTCTTCCTTTACCGATTCAATCCAACTCGTGGGTTGATTGTTCGCAGCGTTTCTCTGATCCAAAAGCGTCGTTGGTGCTTTATCAATTCCTCTTCCTTCACAAACCAAGTGAAGCTTTGCTCCGACGCCTCTAGAGCACCAACGGGCCTCTTCCTTCCTCCTCCTCTCCCTTCTCTGCCCTTCTTTTTCTAATGCATAAGCTTTGGAAGGAAAGAAAAAAAAGGCATGGGCTCTAATTCTAAGAGATCCAGCGGGCCGGTGCTCCGGTCGCTTTCTCCCCGAGGCCGATTCCCGTCGTACAACTCCGCCGGTCATCTCTCGTCTTCCTCGTCCTCATCGGCGTTCGCGTCTTCCACGAGCTCGAGCTTTTACTCTCCTCCGTCGGCCTTCTTCCCCACCACAGATCCGCCTCTCCGACGCACGTCAATCTATATTCCCAGAGTCCTTCATCGCCGACATTGCGATTCTCGATCGAGCATATCCACATCTCCCAATCGCAACATATCCGTCGCGACGAAGCACACCAATCACATCTCCAGTCTCCCCGTGAGGAAGACGTGTATGTGCTCTCCGACCTCGTATCCCGGATCGTTCCGTTGCAGTATCCACAAGAACAGCCACCAGAACGGCCACACCGGAGGGAGCTCGTTCAGGCCGAACAGGCTGAACATGAGGAGATACCTGATGACGAATTCGTTGGTGAGGATCGGCGGGGTGGAAGGATACTGGGTGAAGAGAGCGTTGTCGGCTTTGATTCGACCGTCGTCACGCAATGGGTTCAGACTTAGATTCCACGCCTTTGTAAGGCTCGTGGAGTTTGAGGGTATTAATACACGGGAAACAACCCAGCTCTCTTGAAGAAGAGCCTCGGAAAGCAGAGTTTGTCGGCGGTGTCTGTAGCCCTGGAGAAGATCACATCGACAATGATGCAATCCGGCTTCCAGTACCAGAGGTGATTCTCGACGGGTTGCTGGAAGACAACCATGAACTTGAAGAACGGGATAATAAGGTCCGGGTACTTGATGGCGTTGACGCAACCTTCCAGCAGCCCTGCCTCGGCACATGAGAATTCGATGATGTGGGTTTGGATTTAAAGACCCAATTGAGCATCTTGGTGGATCTTGTTGGGGAAGAGAGGGGCGTTCAGGAGAGTGGTGATGATCGTTCAGCGGCGGATCTAGGGCTGGGCCAACCCGGGCCCCGGCCCAGCCCTACTCCGGATTCAGAGTTAGTACAATACTTATAAATTTCTCGAAGTTGGATATTCGACCTAGTGATATTTAGAAGTCGGACGAGTGTTATTTTATAATAGGATTTTGTGTAAGTTGAAAAATGGTCTAGATAAACATATCCAAACCACTACTCTAAATTTAGCTTAGAAATTCTAGTCCGAATAGTTTTATTTTAGAAAAAATATCTAAAAAACTGAAACGTAAAAGACTAAGTATAAAGTTTCATTGAAATAAAAATAATAAATACTAATTATTAGCCAAACCATTCGTGCATTTTTAAATATTAGTCAAACCCTTAAAATACAAAATATTAGCCAAATTTTTTGTAACGAATCAAAATATTAGCTATTTTCTGTTATCGTTCATAATTTGTTAACTATTTTCTTATTTAAAATATTAAATTTTTTGAATGTTTGCCTCCATGTATGGATTTTTCCAAATTAAAAGACCTTCTAGAAGAATTGGGATTGTAATGAATGAAAACTATAGTTATTATATATTTTTGTTTATGATATCTAATATTTAATTCAAATGCGGCCCAGTGCTCTACTATGTCCTGGATCCGTCGTTGTGATCGTCGATTTGACACCGTGGCAGGCGAACACCCTCGCCATGAATGTCCTTTGTATCCTAATTCCTATGGCCTTGAGCCATGAAAGGGAGGAAGACAATGTGGAGGAAGCAGTTGATAATTAATTTTTATTAGATAATTAAAAAGATAAAACAAAGTAAGTGGAATTATGAGATTTTAAAATAAATTTATTTTATTTTTCACGTCATCTAGTTGACGGTCAAACTTTATAGTTGACTGCCACGTAGGACAAATTTAACTGAGTGTAACGGCGAGTGACTAACGGTGAAACGATTCGTAAAGTTAGTGGCGAATAAGAAAGAAAAGTAATTCGAGTGGCAAACATGAAAGATTTGTATTATTTGAGTGACCAAATGTGTAATTTAGCCCTTTCAATTTTATTCAATGATGTTCGTGTTTCATGGTCTCTAGCTGTTATGTGATTCCACGTGTGAGATTGATTAATAAAAATGATGTACACCAACTCCTAACCCAATGACAAGTATACCACTTTTAGACTTGCAATATAGTGGTTCAGTCGTATTCTCAAGGGATCAACGATACCATAGCCTACTCTCATTAAGTTGAACTATTATCTAATTAACAACTAGCTTGTAACCCGACCCGTTGGTCGGAGGAGCTGAGCCGAATATTGAATTATTGGGATATCCCTAATAATCATTAAGCTAAATTGGTCTAATGGTGAGTACCGCCTAGCATATCCCTAATAATCATACCAAAGTGAATATATTGGAACATAAACAGTACATCAAAAGTTGGTACAACCATGAAGTTAGACCATTAAAAACATACCAATGAAATTGAATAGCATCGAAAAACTTCAACTTCATTATATAATTACATGAGATCAGAAAGAGAACACCATTAATTTGATTTATAAAACTTTCATCTTGTCGTCATTGTGCTTTCTGGTTTTTGTCAGGCCATGATAAAATCTAAGGAAATCAAGAACGAACAACACGATTTGGGATAGGAACCGCCATTGTCGTATTCCTAGAGAATGGTGGTAAACACGGACTCACCTGCCAAACTGGTTTGGATTGAGATTTTTATCGGGTATCAGGGAACCATGTGATTATAAATTAGACTTGATCAAAACGGGCCAAAACTTAAAATTCAGCATGTTTGACCGACCCATGCAAAATTCTAATTATTCGTTACTTTTAAACTTTCTATTTGAAAATAAAAAATAGTGAAAGAAAATAGATGACTGCAATTCCCCATTTGCACATCACTTATTCGGGAATAAAACCATAGAAATTCAAAAGAAACTGAAAATGTTTAGGATCGTTTTAATGTTTAAAATAACCAAATAGATCTTTCTGTTTAGTTTTTTACTAACAAATACCAAACGATTCCCTATAAAATACACTATAATTTTATCATTATGATATCAAATAATTATATAATATATATTTGAAATGATAAAAATTGGACTAATTGGGTTGGTTGAGATTGAACCATTGAATAACTTTAAACTACATTATATTTTAGCCACTAAAATATAAAATAATATAATAATATATATTATGCTAGAGAAAATAGCTTGTTTTAGAATGTCAAACCAATGATGTTCATTTGTTTTACTTGATGGCCAAATCCGGTGTAGGTCAGGCCCATTCAACTCTTTTATTTTATGGTTAGCGGTTAGCCCTTTAGATACCATGCATTAGTTTATTGTTAATTTTTTTTATTTTTAGCATAAAAAGAAGTATTGTTTTTGCCTTTTCATATATATTTTATCACCACGGAGAAATACAAGGGCTTAAAGAAAAAAATTGACACTCCTGAACCCGTTTAAATCGGCATGTGTACGGTAAGTTGGCCCGTTCCACAGAGGAAAGAGAAAAAAAGTAACACTACCTATTCTACCCTTCCTACAAACGCTCATGGAGCAGGGAATTTGAAATGGGGGGAAGGGGTTTTTCCTCCCTGCTATTATATGTTTTTTATTTAAAAGGATACAACAAATGTACTTAGTGTGATTGGTTATGTTCCTTGCTTTTCTTTAAAATGGACATGGTTCGAATCCCAGTACGTGTCTTTTTAATGAATAAAAAAAAGTAATTGTGAAGACCAAAATGTTGCAGGAAATTTGAAATGGGGCTCCCGTTTTTCCCTTCGGTGTATTATATTATGTGTAGATTATTTGTTTATGATATCGAGGAACTACTAACACTAGAAACAACATAATAGAAGACGATTACCACGTCTCTGGCCACCTCACCCCCACCACAGCCAAGTACCGGCAACAATCAAGATTGCAACTTTAACCGTCCAGCACCACAACAATCCTCCTTCATCGTCTTAGAGCAAATTGCATCGATGGTGGATTATCAGGTTCTTTCTCCTCTGTCTTCACCGGGGATGACAAACCTAATTCCTTCGTCATGTCCTTCTTCTATGAGAATTTTTTTTTGGCTCAATTTCTTCTTCCCTAACTTCATATTTGGAAACTTTTGCCTTTCTTGATTTTTCTTCATCTCCTTTGCCTCTAAATTCGACGCAACTCCTAATTCTTCTAGTTTGCTTGTTTTGACAGTTACCGAATACCCAATCAATTCTTTTGCTTCTATTGTTGGTTCGTTGACTGGTCCCGAATACCACAATAAAACTCTCAATTAAGGCCCAAGTAAAAACCTTAATTGGGTGCAATATAGGGAAATTATATTTAAATGTCGACCTAAGCCGATTCATGTACCCCTAATTCGATTGTTTGAAACATTATCTAGCGGTTGTCTTTTGGTCAAAACAACAATTTATAGCTAAAATGTTTGGAAAAGTAAATGGATATCACACTAATTGAATGTCATGTGTGGTAAGCTGGTTGTAACTGTAGGGAAGTGCAACAAGTAGCCAAATGCCACTCTCTTGGTCTCTAGGTCGATGGAATTAGATTCAAGCCACCAAATCGACTCTCTCGACCTATCGACTAAGGGTTGCTAATTCTTCACCCTCGAATCGGAGTTCGACCGACCAATTACTACCAACCCTAGGTACTAATACGAATATAGAGGGGTGCCCTACATTAACCTAGATAGGAGAAAATAAATTGCCTAAGAAAACCCAGCTTTGCAAGCCTCTTCAAGTTTCGCAACCTTATCTGGGTGTTGGAACCCTTGACCTCTTTGAGCTTGAAACGGTTGTTGGAAGTTGGAGCCTTGGAATTGCGGCCTTTGTTGAATGACAGTAGGCCTTCGTTGATAATTTCCCGTCGTTCCTTGGAAACCGGGAGTTCTTGGGTTGGTAGGAGAAGACCCAGAGAAATTCAGATGATTTCGCCACCCCGGGTTGTAAGTGTTGCTATAGGGGTTGTTCCCCTTAGCATTGGCAATGAAACTCACTTGCTCCTCAGGGGTGCTTGATTCCTTCATCATTTGACAATTCAAAATCTCGTGGTTGGTACTTGAAACCAATCACATGCCATTACCGGCCTCTTCCCATGCTTCTTGTCCTCAAGGAGTGCATCAATCAACCGATCAATCGTCGCTTCAAGAGGGGGACTCACTACTACACTTTGCACTCCTCTTGCGGTGCTTCTCTTTCCACTTCTCGCCAAACCCCAATCATACCCTTTACTTGTCATGTTTTCAAGAAACTCGGTCACTTTGGGTGGCGTCATGTTAATCAATTTCCCTTGACATAAGGAGTCAAGGAGGATCTTGTCGTCTTGGTGGAGACCTCCATAGAAGGTCTCAATCCGGAATTGCTCCTCGGAATCCATGATGTGGGAATTGGAGGAAGAAGTCGGAGTACCTTTCCCAAGAATCCCTCAATGTCTCATCTTCCTCTTTCTCGAAGTAGGTGATCTTCTTGTCCCACTCCGCCGTCTTTGAAGGTGGGCAATACCGAGTCATAAACTTGTTGAGCATATCATCCCACGAGGTGACCGAGAGAGCTGGTCTATTGTTGAGCTACCGTTAGGAATGGCAATGGGACAGGTCCGGGGCGGGTTTCTTGGTACCCAGACCCGCCCCGTGGCAGGTCGGGTCCAGGTCGGGTAATTTATCACGGGCCACGGGTCGGGGCAGGTAGACCCAATGGGTATGCAATTTATATGAAAAATATTAGAAATATTCGTTGTTTTTATTATAAGACCAAGGAAACAAACAATATTATGAGAAATATAGTGAAATTATTGGAGAAATTGAGGTTTTCACTAATTTACGTCTTTATTATAGCTAAGATTTGATGTAATAAAAAAGAAATCCTAAGTAATTTGACTAAAATTACGTGTAATTTAGGCAAGAACGGGTCGAGAATGGGGCGGGTCAGAACAGGTCGGGTCAATGAAAGTACCCATGCCCGCCCCACCCCGCCTACGGGGCGGGTCGGACCCGCCCCAAAACAGGTCAAACAGGTTGGGTAAAACGGGTCAGGTCAAAATTGCCATCCCTAGCTACCGTGACACATTCCCCACAAGAGAGTAAGGGAATCGCCTTAACTTCAAAGCATCCTCGGGAACACCATTGATCTTCAAACTCCCCGCAAGTTCAATGAACTTCTGAACATGCTCCCTTGGAGACTCATTGCTAAGCCCATGAAATAGGGCATTGTTTTGGATCATAGTGACAAGGGCGGGCTTGATCTCAAAATTGTTGGCGGCCACGGGGGGATGTCGAATGGTGGGTTGAATATCTGCCGACCTTGGTTGCTCCTTTGTGACCGCTCCACGTTGAGCGGGTTGATTAGCTGCTATATCAGCTTCACTTCCTTTCTCTTTGGAATTAAACCCTTCCTCAACTACATTTTCCTCTTCTATCCTAATTTTTGCCTCCGCCACTTCCCTCTCATGAGCCAAGAGTCGGAGAGTGCGGTTGAGATTCTCATCTAGTGGCGCCAAAGGTGTCGGATTACTCCATTTCATACACCTCCCTGCACACACTCAAAAGAACCACAACTCGTCTAGCACAATCAAGATTCACAAATACAAAAGCGAAAAGTAAAAGCTAGATTAACACTAAACAATCTTTTCAAAATAATGAACCGTTTGCTCCCCAGCAACGGTGCCAAAAACTTGACTTGTCCCGAATACCACAATAAAACTCACAATTAAAGCCCAAGTATAAACCTCAATTGGATGCAATATAGGGAAAATATGTTTAAATGTCGACCCGAGCCGGTTCATGTACCCCTACTTCGATTGTTTGTAACATTATCTAGGGATTGATTTTTGGTGAAAATAACAATTTATAGCTAAAACGTTTGGAAAAGTAAATGGCTTTGACACTAATTGTGAAGGCTTCATCCGGGTGTTGCTCCCCCTAGCTAACAATTATGACTTGTCGCATTGAATGGTCATGTGTGGTAAGTTGGTTGTAAACCGTAGGGAAGTGCAACAAGTAGTCAAATGCCACTCTCTCGGTCTCTAGGTCAAGGGAATTCGATTCAAGCCACCGAAGTGGCTCTCTTGACCTATTGACTAAGGGTTACCAAGACTTCACCCTCGAATTGGAGTTCGGGCAACCCGATTACACCACCCATAGGTGCTAATACGAATATAGAGGGGTGCCCTACCTTAACCTAGATAGGAGACAATGACTTGCCTAGAAAACTTAGCTTTGCAAGTCTCTTTCAAAGAAATGAGGGGTTTTCTCTCTACCTAGGTTAGAATGGAAAATAGATTGGTAGGCAAACACACAACACAATCTTTCATGAATAATACCTCCACATTCACATTAAACATATCCATACACAAATTATTCAATCAATACAAGCATTCACATAGTTGTAGCTAGGTTTTACAAACACCCAAGTGAAAAAAGGGACTACTCCATGCTAGGAGAATGGAAAATACAAGAGAGAAGAAGGAAAACCATCAATGAGATGTTAGTCTTGCTCCTTGTGTTGAAGAGATCCTCCTTTGGGGGAGGAATTCACAAATCCTTGCTTGAAGATCAAACCCTAGCTTCTCCTCTTCTTTGGTTCGTCAATTTCTCACTCTATAGATCTAAGGAAGAAGAAGTTTCTCACACTAGGTCTCTACCTCCATTCTCCTTTTATACCCATACCGGGCTCAGATCACGGTCCCAGTTCACGGTTGTGAACTAAAAGCACGGTCTGTGATCTCAAGTCAAAACGTGCCGCATCACTAACTCCAATTCACGGTCTAGTGAAAGTCTTTTATGCTCTGGATGCCTGGCTGTAGACAGCTAGCGCCTCCCGTTCACGGTCTTAGTGACCGTGAACACACAGCTCAAACCGTGATCTGCTACTACTTCCACCATTTGACTTGATTTTTTTTCCCTTTCTTCCAACTTTAGACTCCAAGGTTGGTTCCAAAACCAATCCTTGTATGAGAGAAAACTTTCGTCCAACTTCAACAATCTCAATTGTAGGATTCAAAATGGGATTCCAGGGTTCAACTTTGTCATCGTTGTGGTGTGAATTGTGTCATTTCTACAGGAAGGAAAAAAATTCCCTTCCCTTAAGGAGTCAACACGGTTTGCAATGTGGTGTTCTTCAACTCTAGTAGGAAATATGGGTATCAGATTTTCCCTCTTACTATGGTGTTTGTATACTTTTCATGGAATGGGAAAGGGCCATTTCTATAAGGAGCTCTACAAGGATTGTCTCTTGGGTCGTAGTTGGTTGTTGTGTGGGGGAGAGCAAATTACAGGGGGTTTACACCTTCTTATATGAAGTTTGAGGTTCTTGTTTCCATGATGTTGTGAGCCTAAGGTGTTTTTTAGATCCTTCCAATTTGGTGTGGGCTGCAACAAAGCGAGGAGTGAGTTTGGACAACAGTTTTCTTGTTGTTTCTCGTTCCTTTCCTTTGGGGACTTTGGTTATTGGGAATCAATGTTGCTATTTCATGTCAATGCTACGTCGAGTCTATTATTTTGGTACAAGATTCTATCTTGACGAGCTTACACAGTGCCTTTCATTGGATTTGGGACTACCATCAACATCCTGGGAGATTGTGGTTAATGGAAAATGGTGGCAGAGTTGACGACGTCTGCAGCGGTGGAAATTGTTCCTTCTGTTTTGTGGAGGCCATCATGATGTTGTAGCTTGATTTAACCATACAAAGATATGGGTGGCATTACAAGTTGTTGATGGTTCATCTGTCTGCTCACTTGGGTTTTATGTCATTTGGTTAGCTCACACAAACCCATTGCTGGTAGCTGCATCAATGTATACTTTGTATGTTTGTGTTCCTTTTGATTGTATTTCTCACGCTTGGAGACAAGCTTGTTCTTGAGGGAATGGGAATTGTAACGATCCAATAGGTTGGATACCAGTATATAATTGTAACGACCTAATAAAATAGGTTGCATAACCTTCTCTCTCCACCTGTTTCTCTCTTCTTCTTTTGTCTTTCTCTTCTCATCTCCCTCTCTTTCTTTTCATTAATCCATCGTCGGATATGTCGATCACCACTAGTCTTTACATGGTGGCTGCAGAGAGAAGAGACGGGAGGAAGAAGACGGGAGAAACGGGTGGAGAGAGAAGGTTATGCAAATCATTATTAGAGTTTTGAGAGGGAGGGGAGGATATGAAAATTAAGGGAGTTGATAAAGGTCGTTCTAACAATTACTAATGATCGTTCTAAAAAACAACAAAGTTACACTTTTAACCTTTTGACATCTTTACCTTTCCTTTAGCAAACAAACACCACATTCACTTAGAAAACAAAAAACACTCATTCTCCCACACTCTCGAATTCATCATCGACATTTGGAAGCCGAAATCGTCGAGCATACGTCCGAACAATGAGTAGCGACTCCGACGAGGTAAAAATCTCGTTTTTTTTAAAAAAAAAAAACCCCAACCGAATGTGATTTTCGGTTGAGCCATGGATGAACCGAAAATCTGCTACGTTTGTGCCATGGGTGAAACGAAAAAAATTTTCGGTTGGTCCACGGTGGCACCGAACCTTTATTTCGGTTTGGCCATGGGGAAACCGAAAATTTGGTTAGGTTTAGCCATGGTTGAACCGAAAATTTGCTTCTATTGGTGGTTTTTGGGTTTTTTTAAGTTTATATCAAATATTTCTATTTTCTTGTTATCATTTATAGTTTGGTCTATAAGATTGTTTATTGAATTTTAGTTTATATTATTTTTAAAATTTATGAGCCTAATTATTTGTGAAATTGATTGTTTTTGTATACAAAATTAAGATTAGATGCATAATACGCAATAAAAAAATTATAGAATGTGATTAATATGATTCTTACATTAGATGTATAGTATGTAAATAATAGAGAATGCTAAATTTTGTCGTGTTAAATGTTGGATTTTGCTTAGGATAATATAGAGAATGCTAAATTATTTGTGATAATTATTAAATTAAATGTAGTCGTTAGATTTTCTATTATTGTGGAGTCCTACTTATATCATGAGATCTAACATTGTAGGATATTGATGATTACGGAGGAGATGGCAAAGATTACACCTCAGAATTCGTCAATGGAGTAAAATACGATACAGATTTGATTGCATATGCAGCAGCTACTGAGATTGCCAAGGGTTTTGGGTTTTATTTGGTGAAGGCATCAAATAAAAAAAATCCAAGTGAAGATAGTAGGCGACGATACTTGAAGTGCACTCATGGTAGGAAGAAAAATTCGAAGGATCCTGATTCTGATCCGGCTAAGGAAAGGAGGCCTCTTACTTCTTCTGGAAAGTTGGGGTGTGAATTTCAGATCAAGATTGAGCGGTCAGATGATGGATATTGGTTGATACTAGCAGTGGCTAATAGAAAGAATCCTGGTGCTAATTTGGGTTTTCACAATCATCCGCTGGAGCTATTTCCGAATGGATCAAGTAAGAGGAATGTTTTGACCGAAGATGATAAGAAATACATCAGACAACTGAGATTAGCCGGTGTCGCCCCAAGGAATATCCACAAGGCAGTGAACGAGAGAAAAGGGGAGCATGGAAAGGTGAACAAAAGACAGATTTCTAACGCATTGTATAAGATAAGAAAAGAAGAGCTTGGTCAGAGGACGGCCTTACAGTACACTTTTCAAGATGCTCTGGAGAAGGGTTACTATGTGCAGTATGTGGATGACCGTAACGTGCTTACACACTTGTTCCTAGCCCACCCTGAGTCAATATTGATGTTGCGAGCTTGGCACCATGTCATTGTGATAGATGCAACATACAAGACCAACAAGTATGAGTTTCCATGGGTTGAGATTGTTGGCATGACACCGATGGGATTGAACTTTGTCATTGCATCTGCGCTAGTGTATGACGAGACAAAAGAGTCGTACCAGTGGCTTCTCACGCATCTGCAACATTTGCTTGGCCCTATCACTCCAGATGTATTTGTTAGTGACAAAGCAGGAGGATTGGTTGAGACCGTGGGGGTAATGTTTCCATCATCGACTCATATACTATGCCTTTGGCATGTAGACAGGAATGTGAGAGCACGGTGTCTAACGGAGGTGAGGAGGACGTCTCATTGTGGGATAGATGCAGCCCAACCGACAGTGGATCTGATCATGGCGTCTTGGAAAAGGATTGTATATGCCGGCAGTGAGGAAGGCATGAATAGAGCTTTAGACAGTTTCAGGCGTAGTTGGGGAGTACAGTATCCACGTCTTTGGAGGTACTTGTCAGATGAGTGGTTACCAAACAAGCACATGTGGGCAACATGTTATACAAACCAAGTGCGACATTTGGGTAATACAAGCTCAAATCGGGTTGAATCTGCTCATTCATCCTTCAAGAAGTGGCTTCAATCAGCAACTGGTGCAATCGACACGGTTAGTCTCTTAATAAATTTTCATTTATGTCTTCTTTAGAAGTTTTACTTAATCTAGTATCCTAATTTTCTTTCTTTGTTTGTAGGTTTATAAGAAGAACCATGATTATATTGAGGCTCAACATCTTCAAATCCAAAAGCTTCTAGAGGATTCTAGATTAAAGAAGATGTTACTAGGTGACGGAAGACCATTTCGGGAGTTGCATACAAACGTCACTCTACAGGCTATGAGGTTGATGCTCATTGAGGTATCAGTGGAAGGAGCAAGTTGTACATGTACGTTTCCTGCTACCTTTGGTCTCCCATGTAGATGTGCAATGCAGTTAGCACGTTCTGAAAAGAGGGACATTGCCCCATCTGAGGTGTTAGCTTTTTGGACCATTATGAACTATCGTGAACCTCCTACTCGGGCAGAGTGGGATGACGATAGTCTTTACCATCGTGATGTCTTCCAAGGTCTAGTACAGGAGGTTCTTGATAGGGGAGATGAGACCATTCGAGGGGCTATTGGCCTACTTCGGAGTCATCTTCATCCTGAAAATGATGGCATTGATGAGCCGCATGGGGGGCAGCCCCGACCCGGTCGCCCGAGGACATCCACCACGCGAAACCTTTCTCACTTCGAGCATGTGGAGAGGAGACGGGGGAGGAGAAGTTCGATACCTTCGACCACAACACCGGACAATGACCAGAGGACAGGTAGGTTGTACTTTTTTGGCAAATTTATGTGCAATTGTGTAGAATATGATGTACAACTAACTTATTTTTGTAAATGATATTAGGTGGTATCCCTGATGCACACACCAACTTTGAGTCCACAAATACGAATGAGACGGAGCCGGATACTCATAATGATACAGGTTAGAAGTAGTATCCCTATTTTAGATGATTAGATGTTGTATACCTCTTGTATTAATTCATTGTGTTGTGTATTTTGGGACAGATGGTGCCCCTTGGAGGGTTATCAGAACTCCCAATACTGGTTGGCGGAGTTACCCATGGTTGTATTGTTTGGAAACATACGTGCAACCATACATTCGTGGTTGGTTCAACCCAGAACCGGATGGACATTGCGGATTTCGAGCAATATCACAAGCACTTACCGGGTCCCAAAACAATTGGTTGCAGATGAGACGCGAGGTTGTAGAAGAGCTTGAAGCCCGACCTGAGCTTTACAGACCATACTATGATGGAATTGCCGACGGAATAGATAATGGGCTTCGGCGTTGCAGGTGGACTCAAAATCGTGGTTGTGGCGTTACCCACTGGATGGATAATGTGGATCTTTTCGTCTTTGCCACATTGCATTCATGGGTAATTGCTGTCTATAGTCAAGGCGGTCGTTATACCGTGCTACCTGTGATTGCCCCACCAGGAGTAACAAGACCACGTGGGATCGTATCACTACATTTTACGGGATGTCATTGGGTGCGTCTTGACTTTCGACCTGGTCAAGTGCCATTGCCTCCGATTAATGGGCTTTGGCCTATTTATCACGATCCTAGTGTCCATGGTTGGGACCAATTCTTCTCACAAGAACGCCAATTTTATGATAGATTAAACCCAGCCGGTTGATGGTTAGATGTAGTTGTAGTTATTGTATTTGATGCAACTCTTGATTTACTATTTTAGAAATGCAAAAGAAACAAAGTCCAATCATCTGAAAATTCCAAAAGTTAGATCATCTCACGGGCAAAGACAAACTAGCAATTCCAAATAAAAATAAACAAACTAGCAATTCCAAATAAAAATAAAGTACAAGGATAACAATCTAGAAATGCCACACTCCACTAAGGAGTCTTTCCGACTAACTGTTCATACAACTCGCGAGCCTCACTCATCATATCGTAGTACTCAGATGCATGCTCCACATAGTGATCCTTGTCCTTCACCGCCAACACAGGACCAAGCTTCTCCACAATCTGCTTCCTCAACTGTAAATACACAAAATAATGTCAGGAATGGAAAAAAAAGCATATTAACAATACATTAAAAATTGAACAATTATGACATAACTAACCTCATCGACTAGCACTGGCCGCTGTAGAGACACTCCACCAGAGTCCGGATTGATGATCCGTGGGTGCGATCGAGTCCGGTACCAGTCCATGTAATCCTCATCGGCCTCAGATGGATACTCGCACAAGTCAGAATCAATCGCTATGTGTAGAAAATGAGACGGCAAGTTGCCCCATAACTGATCCATGCTACCCTCCCAGAAAACGATGTAGGTGCTACAAGAAGCTGGGCGGTACACATCCTTGGGAACCATCATCATACGGGGGATAGTCTGTCGGTACCCAAACTGTCGGCGACACCGTGCAGGATCATAACCCTCAGCAACGTCAGCAAAGCGAATGACACCAGTATACAAAGAGCGTAGTACCTCCGTGCCAGCATCTCGCCCGTAAGGAGTCCAAGACACATCCTCCCCTGACATTTCATCCAACATCTGTCGATACCGTACCAAGCGCTGTCTAGCATCATCACCACCTGCAAAGCGGTGACACACCCACGAGGAAGCACGCGGAGCATCTGGAGCCTGGAGAAGAATGTGATGCACGTCATGGAGAAGAATCGACATCTCTCCAAATGGCATATGGAAGGTGTTCGTGTCCGGCTGCCATCTCTCCACAAATGCCGTTATCAAAGCTGTATCTAAATGCTGCATCATACAGCCTGCCAAGTGGGACAATCCTGTGCCCTCAACCACCTTCTGAGAACCCTCTGAACTCCACTCATACCTCCTCAAAGACTCCACAGTACCAGATCTATGACAACAATCCAACAACCCACGATCCTGTGCTGGGGAAGTCCACAGTGCAAAGGCAATGTGACCTCCAAAGCTAGGGATCACATCGGGAATCACAGGTCCACCTGAACACATCTGAGACTCCGATGTCAGACGCCACGACATGTCCCCCCTTACTCCCTTCTTCCTCTTCTTACCATCACCGTCTTCCTCACTACTACGTCTCGCAACGTAGCGTCCATCTAGCCCACGCTGTGGAAAGTGCGAAGAAGCTGTAGAAGATGTCCCAACTCGTCTCTTCTTACCGATGCCTACATCAGATTCAGGTGGGGCATCCCCAACCTCATCAACAGCCACATCATCATCATCATTATCATCATCGTCGTCGTCGTCCATAGAAACCGAATCACTCCAATTAGCCTCCCACGGCGTCGCATCCTCAGGAGTAGGGGTGGAGGTAGTACTTCGACTAAGAGATAACTGTCCCATAGTAGGGCGACCGTCGGGACGCACTATTTCTGCCTTCTTCTTCTTCCCCTTAACCTTACGTGGATTTTTTTCTTCATTTTCTTTTCTACCGGTCGCTGTAAGTCTACAAGCACGACCTTCCATTCTTCCTTCCGTTTTTTCTTCCATTCTTTTCTTATTCATGTACGGTTTGCCTATTCCATGTCCAGACATCTTCAAAAAAAAAAAAAAGATTTACAATTAATGATAATCAAATGCATTAACATTTTCTGATAATTTTCTCTAATTTTTTTAACTTTTTGATAATTTATTATTAACATTAATTACAAAATTCTTAGTCTTTTTGTCTAATTTCAACTACTTTTTAATTTTCCCATTATTCTAATATTTTTGTAACATTAATTACAAATTTATAGATTATATTTCTAAATTTTGATACTTTTTATAAATTTCAGATAATTTTTAATAATTTTTATTACATTATTCACAATATTTTTTTCATAATCATAAAAATATTCGAATTTAATTTTTATAATAAATTATAAACCGTACAACTTAATTATAATTAACTACAATTATTTCTAATTATTACATAATTCACAATATTTAATAACAATTTTTATTAATTAATTGAATTAAAATTATTTAAAAATCAACCAAACCGAATGTTGACTTGACTTCGGTTTGACCATGGCTCAACCGAATGTTGACTTCGGTTTGACCATGGCTCAACCGAAGTCTTCGTTCGGTTGCAGGCGACGCGGAGCTTTACCTTCTTCTCCGGCGAGCACGGACGGCAGGCGAGAGGAGGGCTGACGGCGACGGCTGGGCGACCACGCGACAGCTGGCGCTGGGGGCGAAGACGGTGACTGCTGGCGACGACGCTGCGCGACTCCGACTCCGGCGGCGTGGGTTGCGGCAGCGGACGACGCTGCGGACTGACGCGACGCCGACTCCGGCGGCGTGGGTTGCGGCGGCGGACGACTCCGGCGGCGTGGGCTGCGGCGGCGGACGACTCCGGCGGCGTGGGCTGCGGCGGCGGACGACTCCGGCGGCGTGGGCTGCGCTGCTTGTTGTCGGGGGGGAGGGGGGGTGAGTTGTCTGTGTCGGGGGAGAGGAAGGGGGTAAGGGGTTGTTTGCTTAGGGTTTATTTTTGAATTTTAGAAAGGGTAATTCAGTAATTTACGTATTAAGTTAGGACGATAGTTAGTAATTTTTAGGACGACCTTTAACCCTTCAGAAAATTAATGTGTGGTCATACTTTTTGTCCAAAAATAATCTATGTTCAATCTCTCTCATCCATCAATTTAAAACACATGAAAGAAAAAAAAAATTCAATAATAAATATAGTGGGTTGTGAAAATGACAACTCTAAATAAAAAGAGGATTGTTATTCACCGCCCTACTTTTTACTAATTATCGCTCTAATTTGATATAAAAAGATCCATATACCTTAATGAAATAACCCTTTATGTTCCCCTTCCCTTTCCCTTTTATGGGCCATGTAAAATGACATGGTTCGTCCTAGGGAACGGATAAGGTCAGTAACCTTATGGTGAGTAACCATGAGTAACCAGCCCACATCAGCATGACATCAGCATCTCTCTCTCTCCTGGAAAGCCTTTAATTTCCCCTTCTTAATATTTGACGGACGATTTCTCACTTGTTTTAAGTCGAAATTTAATTTTTTTTGCACAGTTAGATCAGATTAATTGTGCTCTTTAAAATGATATCCACTTTGATATATTTTTTGAACAAAAAAAAATTGAGTCATTTTTTACCAGTCTATACCATATGGTATTGACTGGTATTGAAATAAGAACATACCTATGGTTTGAAAAGCGTACCATGGTGGTATGAACAAACAAAGACTGTAGGATGGTTGAATACATGATAGTAGAAGTATATTAACTGTTTTACGACTTTTATCATTGTGTACCACAAGATACCGCCCCGTACCAGGGTGGTATTGTGTGGTAATTTTTGGTCATGTAATTTGTTCACCCAGAAATTTGTAGATCCAGTAGATCATGATGAACTCGTCCCTTCTGTGCAAACGTTTTCAAAAACGAATTAAAAACGAAGAAAATACCATATGGTATGCAGTTGGTACCGAGAGGCCAGAATTTTTTTTTTCTCAAAAAATATTGAAAATTGTTCTCATTTGGTAGAGCACGATGAACTCGTTCCATCTGTGCAAAAAAAAATTAAAATTCGAGTTAAACGAAAAAGATATGAGCCGATTAAGAAAGCTAGAGAAAATAAAAATGATCTTTAATTCTCCATCCTTAGATCTTGATTTTCTAAATGAAGGGTCCAGATTTGGTTATTGATGGATGCATAACCCATGGTTATGCACCCTATCTTGAGCTTTCGTCCTAGGACAGGCCATGTAAAATAGGATGGTCTGTCCTGGACAAAATCATTTAAAATGGGATGGTCTATACCAGGTTTGACCATATTGAAATACATGGTTCGACCTACGTTGGACCATATAATTTTACATGGTTCGGGGCGAAATTTTTTTCAATTTTAATGTGGTAGTTTTTGGATAGAAAGAGGGAAGGGGAAACAATCATATTCTCATAACATAAATACAATGTTCACATAACACAAATATCAATGTTTCTATAACCATGGTTCAAAAAGACATGCTTAAGCTTACGCTTAGGCAAACCTAGGCGCAAGGCAATGCCAAAACGCCTCGCCTAGGGGTTTCCCGCCTAATTAGATACTGGAACACGTCAATGAAGTAAGGCGACATATTAGTCTCTCTTAAGCATTACTAGATGGAGCTAGAAAGTCAATATTAAAGGAGAAAATTAACGTCAACTATGAATCAATTTTCAATAGTTCAAGAACTTTGTGAGCTATTGAATTATGATTCTATGAATTCGTGAGCTATGTTCTTGTCATTAAGTGCTGAGTAATTATTAATCATTTTAACTAAAGTGAGGAAGTGTTGTAGATTATTATTTCAATCATCATGCAGTGCGAATAACTATTTTCTTCCAACGCCTAGATAGGCTTAGTCTACGCCTAGGTGAGCTAGGCGCTAGGCAAAACATCAACGCCCACCTTACGCCTAACGCATTTTTGAACCTTGCCTATAACACAAATACAATATACGTATGAAATACTTTGACCCGAACCATGTAAAATCACATGGTCCAACGTATACGTGTGAAGATTAATTAAAATGATTCCTTTTATCCCACATCTATTCGAACAAGTTTTATATCCATGTCACATATAATCTAACATTGCGAAGATCTTAATAATAACATAACACAAATATCATATTCTCATAACATAAATACAATATTCACATAACAGATTTATTATATTCTTGTAACACAAACACAATATTCGTATCAAAGACAATTAAAATGCATTCTAAATGATACACAACCTAGTTGCATTCTAATTTGTCTTAAGTCTATTTTAACAAGGTCTATATCCATTCTTACTTTTAGACTTCTCACTCTTTCTTCCTACACAAACATCATATTGTTGAACTCTACCACTTGATGTTGAGATACTTCATCAAAATTACCACGACATTTACGTACCAAGTGAGGAGCGGTATAGATGGCATGCTACACTTAATCGCTTGAGATGGGACAACTCTTTCAAAATCAAATATAATTGCTTTGTTCAATTCAACTTCTAGTAATAGTTAGAATATAGTATTTTTCTTGTAAGAATTTTGTATTTGTATTATTTTCATATTGATTTTGCCGTATAAGAATGCAATTCAACATTTTATGATTTTGAGCACATTTTAATCACTCTCATATAAATATTGTATTTGTGTTATAAGAATATGATAATTGTAATATGTGAATATTATATTTGTATTATGTGAATATTGTATATGTGTTATGAGGATATGATATTTGTATAATGTAACTATTATAAAACAACAAAAAGATCCTCAATGTTTGACCATAAACCCTTAATGCGACATTAAGATAAACTCTGTTAGAATAGAAGCGAGACAAAGAAAATGCATTTTAATCCATGTTCCATACGAATATTTTATTAGTGTTATAAGAATATAATATTTAGATTATGTGAATATTTTATTTGTGTTATGAGAATTTTTTGTTTGTTACTTCGCTTTTCTAATTTTTTCGCTCCAAATATGCATTTTCATCAATGTTTTTTTCTTTCTAATTTCCAATTTTTTATTTCAAATTTAAAAATTTTGCTATCTTTCCCCACTCTAAATATACATTTTGATCAACTTAGTGATTTTTTCTTTCTAATTAGAAAAATTTATTCAAATTTTTACAAACTTTTTCCATTTTTTCACTATAAACACTCATTTCCTAATAATTTTTTCATTTTACTTTTTAATTTTTCGCAAAACAGTCAATTTAATTTTATTAATTAATTTGTAACCGGCCTGATCTAGTTGAAACCCGCGGTCGGGCGGCGTTCACACTAGGCACACAAAGACAAGTATGTACGCTGCTCAACCGTGGGATTTTCCCTGGTCGCTTTTCTCAGAAATCATATGCAGAGCTGTAGAGTGGGTTAACAAGGAGATGAAGCTACATCGTATTCCTCTTTCAGTGGCCAGATTCTCTTTTAGCGACTGATTCCTCTTTCAAGGGCGATGGCGGCGATGGTTGAGGCATGGAATTGAAGGTGGGTGTTTTTTAACGGCGAATTCTGGCGATGGCTGCGAAAGGGCTGCAGATTCTTAATTGGGAGTGGGGAAGGGTCGGTGGGGAAGAAGCGGTGAGGTTGTGTGCGATGGAGAATGCGGGAGAGGAAGGAATGAAGCAGTGAAGGCTAGGGAAAGGAGGGGGCGACGGGCGACAGATTCTTGCGGCGGATTCTCAAGATAAAGGTGGTGCGGCGGAATGTGATTCTTGTTTCGGACGATGGGGGTGGGGGAATGGAGCTGGTGAAGGTGGGGCGATTTGCAGGGATGCCGGCGAGGAGGAAGCTCCCATCGATTTGCGGAGACGTTGCCGGAAGAGTTGGGTGAAGGAGGCAGATTCTCGCTAAGGAAGGTCCGTAAAGGTGGGTGCAATGGAGGAGAAAGAAGATGGATTTTGTTAGTAGAAGGGAAGGGAAGGAAGATGAAGGTAGGCTTTAGTTTTGGAGGGCATGTTTGTACTTTCGCCCCCAATTAGGGTTAGGATGAGAATGAAGAATGGGCGGCGAATAGCAAACTTAAATGGGATAGAGGTTGTTATTGATGATGGAAAGACTTCTGATCCCAAATTCTATTTCTATCACCGGCCGTTTCCAACTTTACATCTTTACCACCAGGGAACTTCCACCGCCGCCAAAACCTCCTTCTCGCGGCGGAGCGTGGCTGTGAAGGCGGAGCTGAACCCATCTCTGGTGATAAGCTTGAGCACGGGGCAATCTCTGTTTCTGGGAAGGTTTGTGTTCTTCAACTTCCAGAGGGACAACGTGGCCAAACAGGGTTTGACGGAATAGAACGGGAAGACCCACTTCGAGGTCGGGGATGTTAGGGCCAATGAATACGTTAGCCTTCTAAAATCGAACGATCCGAAAGTCCGGACCCGACTGGGTCAACCTCATCGGCCTTTGCCGAGGTGACGTCTCACCTCACGACTACCCGCCTGCTTTGCCAACACGACGGTCCAGAAGCTCGGTCCAGAAGCCCGCCATCCATCCTCGGAGTTCCCTCTTACCATCATAGATGGTTGGCCAAACAGATGCCCCCGTACTAGATCCGGAGTTCATCAGCTTCGTGAAATCGGATCTGCGACTAAGGCTTTATGCCCGCCTGCTTTGGAGTGTTATGGTGGGGCGATTTCTTTTTGTTTGTTTTGTAGGCCTCATCACTAGCAGGGTGTGGAGACGGTCAAGACATGCGTGGATCTTCCTTGCCGAAGTTGCCTCGGACCGTCCGTGCGCCGAACCCTCTGCAGGTTCGCCGAGTATTTTTGTCCTCCTTGCTTTTCAGCTGCCACGTGCAAGACAGGCGTGGATCTTCCATTGGTGGAAGTTGGCGGCTAGGTGGTTCGCCAATAGAATCCAACGGTGGCGCGGTGTACATATAAGCTCTCACCTTTTAATTGTTATTTTTAGTTTTACCAGAATCATTATCCTTTTATTTGATTAATCAGTTATCTGCTTTTTTATACCTTGGTCCACATGTCAAATTGGAGGTTCGTGTTTCCCAGTTGTCGAGGGAAACTATTGCTTTGTTGACGCTGCGTAAGTTTTTTGGTGGACTAATGGACTTTATAGCTTCAATGGAAAGAAAAATTGTGTCGAATCCTGAATCTGTATCTATAGTGATTTAATTTCTAACATCTTTTTGTTTCGCGCATACTTTATTGTTAGATTTGCAGGGATTTACTGCATTGCGGTCGCTTGAGTGCCACGGGAATTTGGTCCATTACTTCCGCCCTTAAAAGGGTTGAAGCTCAGACATGGATCCTGGTAAATGCGTAGGTATTTTAGGGCTGCCCATATCGTGGCACAAAAAACTCTCTTGTCGTTGGATCGTCTTACGCTTCTTCCCTATTTATTTTTTGTGTTTTGACCTGCAAAGGCTTTGTAATTATATTTCGTATTTTGCTACTTCCCATTCTTTGGGATACCTTTGGGAAAAAAAATTAGCAAAGCATAAAAAAAAAGGTTGTAACTTTGTTACAATCTCCCAAGTCCCATCATAGTAGATCCTTTATTTTCCACGATCGGCAACGTATCCAACTTTTACCCAAGTTGGAATGTGTATCCGCAATAACGGAGGCGGGCGAGTTCTCAAACGAGCACAGCTCATGGGAGTTGAATCCACCCTCCCTACCTGAAACTCTTTGCCACCACCGGCAGATCGAGATTCATTTTGAGTCCATAATCGCCGCCATGGACGACCGATCAAAGGAGCTCGAGAGGAAACAGAGCGAGCTGCTGGAGATGGCTCGAGAGGCGAAGAGGAACTGAGGTTACTGGAGCTGGACTCGAGAGAGAAGGAGATCACAGAAATGCGGGAACTAATCAAGTCGAGGAATGATTTCGAGGCCGAGAAGGAGTCGGTTCAGAGGAAGCTGAGAGAGCTCAGGAAAGAGAAGAGCAACTCGAGACGCTAGGGAACTACATCGAGGAAAGAAGGATTAGGGTTAGAGCTAGTGAGCTCGAGGTGGAGAGGAGACGGAAAGCAGTGAAGGCGAAGGAGAAGAAAATCAAATGGAGGTGTGATAATTTGGGATCTAGAGAGGGAGAACTGATAGCTAGGGAAGAAAGGATTCAAGAACTGGAATCAATAATCCGAGATTATGAGCGAAGTTTGGGTCAGCTCGAGGTGAAATGCAAGGAGCCTGAGTTGATGCTGGAGCTAGGGCAGATGGAGGTCAAGGTTGTTGGAGGGTTTGGTGACGAGGTTAGACAGAAGGCAAGTAAGCAGTGTAATGGTAAGAACAAGTCGAAGGAGAAGAAGCGGTTGGACTACAATGATGTCTTCAACTTAGCTTCTTTGAAGAATGATCCCAGGATCGAGAGGAAGCAGGTAATACATAGGTTACAGAGTTTGCTGGAAGAGCAACAGAAGCAGAGGTATGCTGATTCAATTGCTGAGTTGATTAAGAAAATAAGTGAACGAAATGAAGATAATGGATCGGAGTGCAATGCTGTGAAGATCCGGCCTATTGTGTTAGCCTCCTCTGCCAAGGAAAAAGAGCCAATCGCGAAGGATCCAACAAAGCTTCATCCTGCAGAGAAGTAGTAAGATGCACTAGACGGTAATCGAGTGGGGTCAAAGGATGCTGTTGGGGCGTCGTCATTTCTGTACTTGGGAGATATGGGTTCTTTTGAAAACCATATTCAGGATGGCAATGGTTCTCTTGATGTGCACAGAGGGCAATCGGATATGGTTACAGAGAAGGAGCCGGGATGTGTAGAAGAGCTTGATTTGCAGAACGAGCAATTGGATATGGTGGTGGAGAGTTCTTGTGGGATTGAACAGAATGAATTGGCATGTGCAGAAGGGAAGATCATTTCAAGCCATCAGTTACACGAAAGGTTTGAGTTGATGAGGAAGCAGGCCTCAGAGACTCGGAGCTTGGCTGGGAAGCGAATGAGGAAGAGCCACATGAATCCAGTTGACCTGTTTTTCAACAAAAGCAACAACAGTGGAGATAAAGGAATTATAGAACCCAATGCTTTGATCAAGTCCATCCCGGCCCCGCCTTCCGCAGAAGACAGAGATCCCGAGTCAATCACAAAGTCCACCAAAAATCTTCATTCAGGAGAAACGCAACAGCTGGAGTCAATGTTACAGAGCTCAATCGAGCCTCAAAAGAAGACTTTTAGCCGTCTTGATGCAGTTGATGATGAACCGAATAAGGTCAGCAACGAAGGACATGAAAGTGAAGAAATGGAATGCAATGTCGTGACGTAGACAGAGTCAGCATCAATCGAAAAGTGTGCCACAAAACTTCTCCCCGAAGAGAAGCAATTAGAAGCCAAGCAGACGGTTCGATCAATGACTGCAACTGCTCCTTTTTCTGAAAGGTACGAATCACAGAAGGGGCGAGATTGGAAGAGGTTTTCGTACTACTACTCAAAGGTTCTGAAGCAACCTGCACCTTCAAGCCCAGGCTTGTGCACCGGAGGTGAAGTGGTGGAGTACTTGAAGCACATGGATAAGTTTGGGAAGACGAGAGTCCACATTGCGAGTTGTGCCAACTATGGAAGCCTGGAGCAGAATTCAACTTTTTCGTCGTGCGATTGCCCACTGAAGCAAGCATGGGGCAGCCAGGATTTGCTGATCGGGCGACTGAGAGCGGCCTGCAAGGAGTGTGGTGTTGTGGCGGAATCCAACCCATTTGGATTGAAGGAAGTGAGGGTTTTCTTGAAGGGTTTGAAAGAAGAACAGGATAAAGCTAGAGGAACTTCTTTTATGAAGAAGAGGAAGAAACTCCCGAATACTACCGAGTCCCAAAGCTTTGACACAGCTCATGTTAACGGTTAAGTGCTCTTCCCCGGTAAATTTCTTGGTGAATGACACATTTGAAATATGATGCGTGATTGTCTTTAGTTTTGGGATCAGAAATCGTTGTGTAGTGTTGCTGTGAATATTTATATTGGTTAGGAAGTGGCAAAGCCAGAAATTTGAATGAAGAGCTAAAAAGTTTACATTTGACAGATTTGAACCATGGTTAGAGGGTTAGAGCCTTACTGACTAGTTTATTTTCTAATTTTATTATAAATTTTACTTGTGATTTTACTTGCATTTGAAAGTTGAGATGGCTACAGCCCTTTCTAGATACAATGTAACTCCACCACTGGAAAAAAGAATGATTTTTATGGGCATAGCTTCTACGTTGGTATTTTGTGGTCATCTATGGTTATATAAATACAGAAGCAGGCTCAATGCACATATGATCGAAGAGAGAAAATGAAGGGAAATGGTTGAATAAAAAATGTTTTCTTTCTGGTCCTCTTCTTTCGTTATTCTTAAATGAATTTATACTATCATTTGGTCGTTTTGTTTTGGTGATAGTTTGGTTGGGAGATAGTTACAATGCATGCAATGTTCACAATGCATCATTTTTTTAAATTTTATGCACAAACAATGCATGCATTGTTTGCTTGATGTGACACAAACTATCACTCAAAATGAGTGATAGTTATATCTCAAGTTTTGGTTGAAATTGTTGAGATTGTCGTCTTTTTTTTTTTTGTTCCAACTGTATCCCTAACTTTTTATATGTGTTGCTTTTTTATACTAAAAACAAAGGGTACAAATGACATTTCACTTATAAAGTAATATAATTTATTTAAACACTACATTAACTATCACAGAAACCAAACAATGTAAACTACAATACACCAATTTTCTTATATACATGCATATTATTATTGTGCATGCATTGATTTAATACTTAAACAATTATATTAGATAAACATATTGGGTTTTTGAAAGATGAGGACTAATTGTGCCAAGAGGTAGCAATAACCATCAAATTCATTTAAATTTTATCCATATCCATATAAATTGATTTATGAATTCATGGATTGGATCTATGAATCGATCATAATCCCTCAATCCAGGGCCGGCCAAGAGGGTGTGCTGGCCCGCCCTCCGGCACAGGGCCTCAGAATATTAGGGGCCGCTACTTAGATTCGTTAGTTACCGATCGTATATTGTAGGTTGTATTTTTAGTGTATGATTGATTGATTATGAGTATGATGATGTGTTTAATAGATAATTTTAGCTATAATAACAATTGAAAAGGATCTCATGGAGAATACGAAAATCTGAAAAACAATAGATAATTTTAATTTAAACAATATAGAAAGATATTACATTTTGAATAATGTTATTATAATCATTTTAGTTTTATTATAGTTAAAGGTCGATTTGAACCACGTCTAGATTTAGAAATACGGCCTCCACGATCTAGTAGACAACCCTGCACCCACCTCTCGATCAATTTAGACTATTTTCATTTCTCCATTCAATTTTTGCGCTATATCCATTTTTTCTTCCTTCCAGATTTACTTTCTTCCCTACTAGGGTTGGGAATTCGGTCTTGGTTTCTTGGTCAAACTGGAAACGAGATCGTTTATTCCTGATGTAATCTTTTTCTGAACTTAAGTATTTTTTTACAAATATTTACTAATTTTTTATTTTGATAAATTTATGGAGAAAAAATTAGGGCCACATTTTAAATTTTCGAACAAAGCCTCCAAATATCATGGGACGGCCCTGCCTCAATCCACTAATCTTCATTGTCCAAAGCAATGCACAACTCAGATTTACGACTTTATTATCGAAAACAAAAACTTAAATTCCAGCTTCTGAATTCCCATCCAACTATCGAAGCCACCATTGTCCATGGTTGATCTAATCCAAAGAATGTCGATCTTGTTTGCCTAAATACGCCAGCTTCAGTGCGACCGTCGATGATTTCTCTGTCGCCTCCCTCTCCGACTTTGGAACCCCCTTCCTCTCCAAAACCTCCATCGTCCCAATTATTATCTTTACCCTACAGCTCCCGGAAAGAACATCGATTGGCCGATTCCCTAAACTCCATCGACGTCGAGGCTAGCATCGTCGACGTAACCTCTGCCTACCTCTTAGACTTCCAAAGAACCCACCTCGTTGCCTCCCTCTTCGACTTCGCTTTCACCGAGTGATCGCATTTTTTGTTTGTTGGTAATCAAGGTGCCCAAAAGTTCTGATTTCTGTTTGTCTATTTATATTGAGGAACTCAAGTTCCTATTTCTGTTTGTTGTTTGTGTGCTTGCCTATTTTCCGAGAATTTTATTTTGATTTAGAAACTCGGATGGGGCAAAGGGCTACCTGTTCCACTAAATTTGCAATAAGTAACCTAAGTTAAATCCACCTCAGTTAGGTCATACCTTAACCGGATTGTTTATGTAATGGTTGAATTTATATTTGACATGAATGGAACTCAACTGCAGAAACACACCATAGATAATTGAGGGTACTGGTTTTGCCTTACTACATTTAGACAGTAGTTTCTCTGTTGTTTTTCATGTTTAACTAGTAGCCATTTTTGCTTATTTAGCATGGTGAACTAGTTATGATGGGTTGATTGATTGATATATTGAGATTCTTCCGGTGGACTAGATTTGATATTGCCTAAAATTGAATGTTTTTAGGGTTTGCTTGAATGCTTCAGAAGCATATTCCTTTGTGCCTCGAACCTTGTTAAATCTAGATGTTGGAACTATGGCCAGCCTATTCTAGAGCCTAAGAAATGTATGTTTTGAATGTTAATTGCCTAGTTTGCATTTGAGTTATATGGTGATTTCCTTACTAACTTTCAAATTGTTCTGATTGATTATATTTTACTCTATACAAATGAGTGTTTCGTGGAAGCTCATCCATGTTTTCTTGTTTACTTTTAACTGTTTGGGCAGATATTGAAGTTCTAGGTAACTTAAAGAGCAGCAGTTATGCCTACGTGTTTACGGCTTTGTTTTGAGATATTAAGATATTTAAGATATGTATTTTATTTAAAGTTGTGTTATTTGAGATTTTTAAATATACCCTGGGGTAGAAATGTCTTTTTCCAAGTCCAAAGTAGTGGGATGTTTCATTGTAGAAGAGTGAGGTAGTGATTTTTCTCAAGCGGGAAATGAACTGGGCGAGAGGCCTGGACACCAGCCTCCTCAAGAATGTCTTATGTTTATATCTTTGTCTTAGAACAATTCCCTCAAAAGAGCGGGAAACCTTAATACCAAGAAAGTATTCTAAAGCGCCGAGGCCCTTGATGCTAAAGCGATCATGGAGAAAACCTTTAACCCGATTGATGAACCCCATATGATGACATCACCAAGATAGATAGAGCCACCACGTAAATAGAACCGCGACAAAACAAGAACAAGGAGTGATCAGCATGAGAAAGTACAAAGCCAAGTTCAAGGAAAGCAACAATGAACTTTGTGTACCATTGACGCGATGCCTGCTTAAGTTCATAGAGTTACTTTTGCAGTCGAAAGACCCATGAATCACCTGTTCGTGCACACCCTTGTGGGACCCGCATATATATCTCTTCAGAAAGGTCGTCATGAAGAAAAGAATTATTGATGTTAAACTGGTGAAGAAATCATCTCTTAGAAGAAGCAACATCCATGACCAAGCAAACAGTGATCAGTTTGGCAACCAGAGCAAATGTATCATGGTAGTCAATACCTTCGAGTTGAGTATAATCTTGAGCGACTAAACGAGCCTTATTACGCTAGATAGTATCGTCGGGCTGGTACTTAATCTTGTACACTCATTTGCAGTCGACTAAACGCTTGTCAGGAGGAAGATGTTGAAATATTCATGTCCCGTTTTTATCCAAAGTCATAATCTTTGCCTGCATAATATCACGCCAATTTGAACTGAACCGCTTGACGAAAAGAACGAGGCTCCAATCAGCAATGATCGTAGCAAGGTAAGCCTTGTGCTATGGAGTAAATTGAGTATATGAGTCAACGTGGGTATGTGGGGAAATTTAATTGAATTTCTTATTATGAAAATTAATTGGGTTCATTAGGGTTATATACTTTAATTAGGTTATACGATTATAATTTATTGACTCATACTTATGAGCTCCATATACTGAAAGTGTATTGTATGTGAACTCTTAAAAAGCGGATGGAGCGAGGCGAAACAACGATAAGAGCCAAGGTTATAGCAGTAATTGAGTTGTGAGTAAATCTTGACCTAATGCTTATATTAATAAGAATATGGTATTCAAGTTATGAAGTGACTCAAGTACAGGGTAAATATCATTGTTTGATTCATGTATATCATAGTGTTGTTGGTATGAGAATGAATGATGACATGGATGTGTGCATACTTATCTGAATGATCATGTTGATATGTCACATGGTGTTGTATGATGTATTGTATGATGGTTTTCAATATGATATATGTTCTATGACTGTGATATAAAATTGGATATCGGATACACGCAACATGGAGTGACCTTTGACGCGCTAAAGTGAAATTATATGCAAGATACCTTGCCTAGTACTACAGTGTATGATTGGAATCTAGAAATGGCTATAAGGCATTTGTATGAGATGGTTAGAAGTATAAGATCTGTATATCAAATGGAAATGGATTGGCCATAATGGCATACATGAAATGTTGTTGCATGGTCACCTAAATCAAACATAAAGATTGCCTTGTATACTCAACAGAAGATACGAGAATAGGGTGAATATGGTATGGTAACACTAGGCTGTGATACACTCCGCGGTGGTATGTGATATAATGAGACTGGGCTAGGTACGTCCCGCAGTGGTATGCTTGATTGGAACTAATGGTAATCCATATTCATACATCTTGGAAGAGTGTATGAGTTGGCAAGCTAATGGAGTAAAAGCCACTAAATCAACCTAACAGTGCATGTGATTGAATCTCTGTATAAAGATTGCTTATAATAGGGTTATCTGATGACTTCCTATGATGTGATATACGAACTGTGTATGTGGATGATATAGTTATGTGATGGTTTTTATGGTGTTTGTTATATTGATACAATATGAGAGTACATGATGAAATGAATGGATGCATGTGTTATTAAATGAAATCTCAGGTATCCTGATGTTTATGGGATGTGGTATATTATATGAGACCATGCTACTGAATGTGAAAAGTATATTGGAATGAGATATATGTATATACAGAAATGAAGTGGGCTATGAAAACTGATAAAAGTGAGCACATGGATGGTAGGGGAAATTAATTCGGGGAGATAACATCACTCGTTATTATGTTTGTATTCATATTTACATTAACCTATTATTTATTTATTGGGCGACGTCTCATTCCCGTCAATATTTTTTTCCTCACAGAGTCAAGTTAGCGCCAATGGACTTAGATTGGCAGATGAAATCAACCGGATGGCAAGGAGGTGGGCGGCGATACTGAACACTCCACATGCTTCTGAAAAGCAAGACCAGTTGCCATTAAGCAACTTCTTTTGCGTCCCACTCGAGTATCCGGTTCCTGGTAGGGATGGCAACTTTGCCCATACCCATGGGTTTCTTACTATTTAACCCAATTGGGTTGGGTATGAAATCCAAATAGATGGATATGGGTAGAGTTTGATGGGTTTGTACCCATACCCATTTATTTTGGGTTGAGTTGGGTTTATATCAAATGGATTTGGGTTTGTACCCATGCCCAAATACAAATTACAGTTTGGTACCCAAACTTAATAGACATGCATATTTAGTACCTAAATTTAATTTTTTTTTGCATATAAGTCCTCAAAATATGGATGAAAAATTACATTTTGGTACCTAAATTTTTTTGGTCTTACATTTTGGTACCTAAACTTTTCAAGTTTTGCAAATAGGTCCAATTTTTGCATGTGTAGTTAGAACACTCTCAAGTAAATGGATATCCATATCCAACCCATACCCATTTAGATTATGGAAACCCCAAACCCAAACCCATCTATAAACCCCCAAATCCATATGCACTTCACTTATACCCAACCCATTATCAATGGGTCTACTTGGGTTTGGGTATAATTACCCATAGGCAGGTAATTTGCCATCCCTAATTCCTGGAGATGGTCGCCAATCTTATGGTTCAAGAAACTCGGATCGAGACCGAGTCCTTCCACATGCAGTGAGAAGGATTCTAAGGAACCGAAATGTTTGTTCAGGGCTTGGCACTGCAGAAAAGACCGTTTCAGATATTTGAAGGTACAATATTATATTTCAGGTATTATTATTTGTAAGTCAAGTAAGTCGTTCTGATCCTCAAATATCCTTTTTCTCCAAGTATTTCAAGAGGAACAGGTTTGGTGGGAAGTTTTCAGCCAGCTTATATGCCAAACTGAATCTAAAGGCCTCCATATGCATGTTCTTCTAACTCAGACTCCGGATAAGACCTAAAAGGGTAGAGGTTTTGACAGATAAATAACTCAAAATAGGCAAATCTAGGGGTGTGGAAAGCAAAAGAACATAGCTTTGGGCCAAAAGTGAAAAATGTGTATCTGCCAAATGAACCTAAGTGCGTTATAGTTCATTTCTTTGAGCGGTAACTGAAAGTAGAAGAAACTTACACTTTAGACAATAACTAAGAAGGAAAAAGAGATGCGAGGAGGAAGAGTTTAATATTCTGTGAAAGCACACCAGGCAGGCATCCATTACAAGGAATAAAAGAAAGAGATATGTTTAATTACTTGATCCTTGTCTTATCCAAGTAGCTCGAGAGGAACTGGTTTGGTTGGAAGTTTTCAGCCAGATGGAATGCAAAGCAGAATCTAATGACCTCCACATACATGTTCTTCTCACTGAAGTCTCGGAATATGTCCTCAAAGGGGAAACCGACTAGCAGGTTCAAGATAGTTCACTAACAACCGGTATCTGGCACATCAACATAGTGACATTAACAAGTATGTCTGTCAAAGCACATCAGGCATCCATTCTCCATATACAGTCATCTGAGCAACAAAGAATGAATGGTTTTACTATGAACAGAAACCAAGGAAAGCATGAAAACAATACCAGGTGTCCACTTGGCAAGTCCAAAAGAAGGATATAACTCGGGAGTCATTTCATGGTGAACAATACCAATTCCAACATATCCTCAACTTCTAAGTGGAAGCCAACTCCAAATGCAGCCAAAAACAAGGAGAAACTCACTCTTAAATTCCCTCAGGACTTGCTTGCCTTTGGCAAGACTCCCGTCAACTGCTCCAGCATAAGATAGCGATTTCTTCTCCAAGTCTGGTTGTGCTTCTCTGCGCCAATCAGTGAAATTGACTCTTTCAATTGGTCCCAAATCATCTTTTGCGGTCGGATAAATGCCAAACTGCAGCTTCAAACTATCCATCAGCTTCTCCATGTTTTCATAAATGCAACTAATCTAGTTCAGAAATTTCAACAAAGAAATGCTACAAGGAAACGGAACCAAAACCGTTGAGAGGCAGGGGAAAGAAATCTGAAGCAGGTGTACAGACAGAAGATTACCCGTTGGCTCAGACAGAGAAAGAAAAGCTGAAAGAATAGTTTTCTTTAACAAGGGCACATTGTCCTTATCATCATCATCCAATCAAAGAACACCAACATGGAAGATAACAGAAACTTGCCAGGATTAGCTATTAATTAAGCATTGCACAACAAAACAAACCCCCAATTCTGTCACATGTTCAACTTTCACACTCGAGGTAAGTAAGAAAAGCTTGATTAGATGACAAAATCCGCAAAGTTACTAATAAACCCAACACAGAGAATTCAATAGAAACCAAGAGTGGAAGAATGAAAACATAAATCATCTTCTTCATCCGAGATAGAGCACCACCAAACCAAACCAAACCAACATATGAATGTGTCAAAATTGGGGAATTCCTCTTAGAAAGAGAGGGATTGCATCACCCACTTGCGCCACAAACTCTTATGTATAAATCCCCGCAAAACCAACCAAATCCGAGTGAACAAACACCCAAGGCAAACACAAAAAATATGGGAAAACAAACAGAGAAATAATTATTTGTTCCTCCGCTCAAGAGCTATTGGGACACTCCCTTGCAAGGTGTCCTGGCTTCCCGCAGTTGAAGCAACCAGCAGATGAACCAAACCTGCCACCGCCACCGCCACCGCCTCCAACACTCCTTCCACTAGCGCAATCCCTTGCCAAGTGGCCATACCCTCCACAGTTATAGCAGGCTCCTCCGCCACCGGGGCAATCCCTAGCCAAGTGTCCGAACCCGCCGCAGCTAAAGCAAGATCCACTGGAACCTCCTCCTCCTCGACCATTGACGGCAGCCTGCGTACATTCCCGAGCAAAATGCCCAGCGTTCCCGCACTTGAAGCAGCTCCCTCCGCCGCTGTTATTCTCGCCGCGATTATTGCACTCCCTAGCGATGTGATTAGGGTTTCCACAGTTGTAGCACCCAGCACCGCCCGCGTTGTTTCTCCTAGGAGCGCCGAATCCGGCTCCGCGCCGGTCGTAACCGTCTCCGCCGCCTCTTTTAGCAGGCTGAACGGGAGCTCCGCCTGGAGCGGTGACGTTGATTGCCTGGCACTTATTATCGGTGAGAGCAATTTCGAATTCGACGACATCGTCCTCAGACAGAGTGCGGTATCCGCCGTCGGACTTAATCACGCTGTGATGGACGAACAGATCTTCGCCGCCATCATCTGGCTTGATGAAGCCGAACCCCTTCTTGTCGCTGAACTTGACGACCCTGCCGGTGGACCTCTCGGTGGATGAAGATCTCACGGCCTGATCCTCCGCCATCGGAAAGTGATTGATTGATTTAGTCGATCGAGAAAGACGGGGGAGAGAAGAAAGCCCTAAAAACCCAAGGTATAGTTAGAACGGTAGTTTTGTAAGATGGGCATACTCCTTTTTATAATTTCCTTGTGTGGATTGAAAAGTAACAACTAACAAGGAATAACCATGGTTGTCATCGGCTCATGACATGCGATTAGCGATGGCAACAAAACCCGAACTCACGGTTACCTACCCAATCCAATCCAGTTAATACAGATAAAATTCGATTTGACGAGTTTTGGGCCAGGTTTGGATTTAAACCCGTTTACTATTTATCGGGTTGGGTTGGGTTTGGGTTTATGTAAATCAGGCCCATGGGTACCCGCTCACACCCATATAATTAATTTTCACGGCATATTTAATATTCTAAACAACTAATCTTATTTATGTTTGTGGAAACATGTCTAATTTTTTCTTTCTAGTTGTGTAGAATGAAGTTGATGTTATCGAGTGGAGAGTATAGGTGTCAATCGGGCGGGTTCAGGCGGGTTTGGGCTGGGTTCAATCAGGTTCGGGTTCAAACGGGTTGCGGGTTCATCGGGTTCGGGTTCATCGGGTTCGGGTTCAAACGGGTTGCGGGTTAGTCGGGTTGCTGGTTCATCGAGTTCGGGTTCAATCGGGTTACGGGCAAATCGGGTTGCGGGTTCATCGGGTTTTTGGTCGGGCGGGTTGCAGGCGGGTCGGGTTTCGGGTTGTTTGGGCCAGCGCATCAAGTAACTTAACTCTTTACTCATTACCAACTTACACATTTTATTACACTAATTTAAAATATTTTCTCAATTTTTTAATAAATTTATTTCTACCTCGTATATATATACTTTATTTTTTTGAAAAAAACTAGTCAAAATGTTAAATCAATTTGTATGACTTGCAAACTTGTTATGTAATTAATCATAATTGGTAAAATATTATAGCCAATAGTAATGGTGATATCAATATTTGCAACCAAAAGACACCATTAATTGTTTATTTGATATTTTAGTATTAATTCAGTAGTAATTGGATTAAAGTATCTCGTTTAGTATAACCATGCAAATCTGGTATTTGGCGTGTGGTATTTGGCAAAAGTATAGTGATAAAAGGAGTTATTTCAAAATAACTCATTGCCCAAATAACTTTACGGGTCGTTTGGATACAGTATTTTGATGAGGTAATTTGGTCGAAATAACTCAAAATGAGGTATTTCAATCAAAATAACTCATTTGACAAAAATAAAGTAGAATGTGGTATTTTGTCCATGAGTCAATTGAAATAACTCATTGTGAGTTATTTGAAATACCTACCCACCCCCTAGTTATTTCAAATACCTCATCTCCCAACTTCTTTTTCCACTTCATCCCTTCTTTAAGTGGTGAAATACCACAATATTTGAATGTTTTATCCAAACAATACAATTACACGAATTACCACATTTCAAAATGAAATACCACATGAAATGCCACATAGCAAAATAATGCATCATTTGGATTCGAAATACCATAGAACCAAATTGATGCATCCAAACGACCCGTTTAGTAAACTGTTGTCAAACGACTTATTTGTAAAATTGTTCGAATTATCCTAAAAATTGAACCATTAAAGATTAGCTATCAAATTTAGTAAAATTATTGTGACTTCAATCATAACTTACTCAATAGCATATATCCTATACACTTAGCTTTACCCTCAATCAACAATATTAAGTTAGTATATGTTGTTGATTGTATACCCTAAACCATCAATACATTACACTAACCACATAACCTATACCCTAATCATATGTCCTTGAGTTGTGATTTTGCTAGTATAGTTAATTTAAAAGTGAAATTCATACTTTGATTTTCAAAACATAGATAAAAAGTGATATTTGCTAATTGTTATACCATAACCATATATCATATACTTTACACCACATACCTTGTACCCTAACCACGTACCATAAACATAAATTAAAAAGGGATCTCCTGCCGTTAAAGACTTCAAATGACTTCAAGTGAACATATGTTAATAAAAAATCTTAGAACCGTCAAAACCATCAATATCTTATACCCTAACCATATACACCCTAAACCATATGTACCTTATACCTTATACCCTAACCATATACTTTATATCCTAAACAACGAACCGTCAAAGATTACTTATCAAGTTTAGTATAAATTGTTGTAACTAATGGTTAATTTATTTATTAGCCCATAAAAAATTAAATACATATATACATATTAGCCTTCAAAGCATATAAGAATAATTTTAACTAGTCATGCCCTCCATATAAAAGTTAAAGATTCATATTTCAAAAGCTAAAATTATGAAAACCAAAAAATTGAAAACACCAAATTTGTTTCCTTCTTTCTTTTCACAAAAATACTAATAAAATTTACTCCTTCTTTCTCCTTCCATACATTAGAAAAACTCAATTTTCCCTCATCTTTCTCTTCCATAAAATTGAAAGAACCAAATTACCCTCTTCTTTCCTTCTAAGTTGAAAAGTCAAAAGTTTCCCTCCTTATTTCTCTTTCATAATCAAAAGAATCAAACTTTCTCACTTCCTTTCTCTTCCCACATATCAAAACCACCAAAATTCCCACTTCTTTCTCTTCCCACATATCAAAACCACCAAAATTCCCACTTGTTTCTTTTCTAAAAAATTCAAAGAACCAAATTTCCCTCTTCTTTCTCTTCCCACAAACTTGAATACACCAAAATTTCCCTCTTCTTTTAAAAACATCAAATTACCAAATACATTACTTTACTTTATTTATATTTAATAGATAATTTTATTGAATAGTTAAATTAACAAAAATTTTAATTTATATATTATATTAATATTGTCATGATCTCAAGTGACCTTCATGTTTAAATTTTTGTAATTTTCTTAAAATACGTAATATCAAGTGAGTTTCATATTTTTAAAATTTATTATACGAAATGAAAAAATAATTTTACTTAAGTTTAGAATGAAAAACTTTATTTTGAAAAACTATGTATTGTATATTTTTATAATTATTCAAGTGGATTAGATGAAATTCGGGTTGAGTCGGTCGGGTTACGAGTTAGTCGGGTTGCGGGTCAATCAGGTTCGGGTTAATCGGGTTGCGGGTCAATCGGGTTGCGGGTCGGGCGGGTTAAGGGTTATTGACTTTTAGTCAATTCGGGTTACGGGTCGGGTTGATCTGGCGGGTTAATCGGGTCGGGCTATGTTTTGACACCTATAGTGGAGAGTGAAAAACTTAATTAAAAGGAAAAAACTTTCAATTAATCATGTTATTTATGGATAATTTGTGATTTGCTTCAACTTTCTTGAGTTTTCTAGATTGGTGTTGAACAATGTGTATAGTTAATTTGTGATTTGCTTGAATTTTCTAGAATGGTGTTTTATATATGGATAATTTGTATTGAGAGATTGATATTTGACTTTAATTTTGATAGGAACTTGTTATTGTGAATTTTTTACGACAAAAACACGTGGGTACCCATGAACTCGCGGATACCCAGTGGGTTAGGTTGGGTTTGAGTTTGAGTTTGAGTTTTTCAAACCCAGTGGGTTTTACCCGAGTTTTTTTCATGGATAAACCCATGGGTTTGGGTTTGGCAAAACCCGACACAACCCGACCCATTGCCATCCATATATGCGATACGGTGGGACTAGATAGTATGACAACATCCCTTGTGTTGTTATCGTAACAACACTAGTCTCCAACCAATAGGAAGTTAAAGTTGTGATGATTTTTTATTAGTTGAGTTGACCTAGTGTAAAATCAAAGCAGGGGTATAATTGTCATTATGAAAATATATTTAAATAATAATAAAATATAAAAAATTATTTTCTGCCCAAAATTTTGGTCTCCAGAATTCGGCCATTAATAGCCGGAAACGGGTCGTGCGGTCACCGGAATATGCTTTTTCCCGCCGGAATATGCTATTTTGTCGTCGGAATATGCTCATCGTCGCCGGAATATACTCACAATTGTCGGAATATGCTTACCGGCGTCGGAATCTAGTCATCGAGGTCGGAATATGCCTATCGGCGTCGGAATCTACTCACTGTCGGTCATGGGAGACGACCACCGGATGTTATGGTCTGCATTGTGAGATTTATGGTTTGGTTTCTCATATTTTTCTACGCCTTTTGTGATTTGCTTTATCGTGTTTCTAGTTTGCATTGAGAAGTTTCTGGTGCGCTTTCAAAAAATTTGTGGTTTGCTTTGAGGGGTTTCTGGTTTGTTTTAATATTTTGTGGTATGCATTTGGACTTTTCGATTTGCTTTTTTGGGGTTTGATTTAGTGTGTTTGTGGTTTGCATTAGGAGGTTTCTGGTGTGCTTTCGCAAATGTTGTTGTTTGCTTTTGTGAGGTTTGTGGTTTGTTTTGGGGAATTTGTGGTATGCATTAAGAGGTTTCTGGTTTGCTTTATTGTATTTCTGGTTTGCATTAAGAAGTTTTTGGTGTGCTTTCGAAAATTTTATGGTTTGATTTGTGGGGTTTCTGGTTTGTTTTAATGGATTTGTGGTTTGCTTTGTGGGGTTTCTAGTATGTTTTAGTGGATTTGTGGTATGCATTAGTGTGTTTCTGGTATGCTTTTTATGGTTTGTTTTATCACGCTTGTGGTTTCCATAAGAAGGTTTCTGGTGAGCTTTAGAAATATTTGTGGTTTGCTTTATTAGGTTTCTGATATGTTTTAGGCGATTTATAGTATGCATTAGGTGATTTCTGGTATGCTTTTTGTGGTTTGTTTTATAGTTTTTGTGGTATGCATTAAGAGGTTTCTAGTATTGTTTGTGAACAATAAGTATTCAAAAGTTCGGAAACATGTGCAAAAATGTCATTAGGGGATTTATCATTCTCTCAAAGATAATTCAATACCATAATTGAATTCAATAAAGAAGGCAAGTCAATTACAAGAAAAACTTAGTATTATTCAAATCCATCTAATAAATAGTTCAATAGTCACTCTACCAACTCAGTTGATAATAAAAGTCATACAATCAATCTCATGTCTCATTGAACTAGCCTCACATTCACAACCACTCCTTACATAAGCTGGATCTTCACAAATTTCCCTCTTCCCATCCATAAATCACCGTCGAGTTTTCGTATCCAATTCAATTCTTCCCTAAACCTCTTTTAAAGCCAACAAAGCAGTCAAATTAACCATCATCCATCCCATACGGGTTGGGACGAATCAATGCAAATCCAAAAGCAGAATTCGATTAGAAGACAGAAACCAACCTTTCCGGAAAGATTTCGTTTATGTGAGGGCCACATGAATTCAACCCTCTATCCATCGAAACCTCTATCGACTCCCAACCGACTCCAACATGGTCAATTAGAGAAACTAGATTTTCTGACGAGAATGGTAGTAGGTTGACCAGACTGGCTCCAACAACCACCGCCTTCTCCGCATCAACTTGATTTCTCGTCGATGAAGAATAATCGACAACAGAAGAAGCGAGGCAGGGGAGGATAAACAGGATCTGCATTGCAGAGTGCGTCGATGCGATGCTCAATCGGCCATGCTTAATGCCAGGATTCCAGCTCCGAAGAACACCATCCTTTGCACCACCATCTTGATTAGCCGTCGATGAAGAAGAATCGAAAACAAAAAATGAAGAGAGACGAGATCTGGCATGGAAGAGGGTCGCAACGTCGGTGAGGTTTGAGGATGGTCGACGGCGAGGAACTCAATTTTGCGTCGCCGCCGCTGTTGCGGTTGTTGTGAAGGACAAAGCTCCGACGGAGGCTGGGGATGGACGGAGTCGGAGGTCTTCTAGGCCAGAGGAGGCAGAGAGTGGGAGAGCAGAGTCGAGAGTTTCTATCCGTCGCTTTTGAGTTGTAATCAATTTCTTTTTCTGTAATTTGTTCATTTACTCTTTTACCCTTAGTTAGATTTGTTGTTACGGTAACAATCATTGATCCTTGTCACGAACTGTTGAACTTCTGCCATACTCTAGAGCTTCTACAATTCCTGAATGCGGGCGATGGGGTCAGTCCTAATCCTAATTTCGTTATCATACATAAACAGACAGTCATGCACATGCAATGCTTTAAGTACATTATTGGGTCTATTATTAGGAGTCCTTGAACTTATGAATCTTGTTTACTTCATAAGTGTCTTGCGTATTTTATCTTAACATGGGGCCCCGTCCTCCACTTAGCTAGAGCACCCGCCCAGCCACCTAAACGTGATAAACATGGACCTCCATCACTGTGAGAGGTGAATAACGTGATAATCATGGACCTCCATCACTATGGGAGGTGAGGTAACCGCGTGCTAGCTAGGCGATTGTCCGGTACTGACTCGCTATTACACAACTCCTAATAATGGCCAAGTGTAACCAATGAAAGGGACTGCAGTATAGTGGCTCAAGTAATAAATATCGAATCCACGGGTCTCTAGAGTTACTATTACTCAGCTTCAGCTCATTATTTAGCAAACCAGATTAATAAGGAAGAACTAAAACTACTCTAGCAAAATACAGTTAAAGTTGATCTAATTACACGTTGAGAACTCACTTAGGTATGATTCCCCCTACCCACTAGCCAGATTAATGATTGATGATGTCTAACTTGTTTCACTTTCATTCACAATGCGGAGAATCCTTGACTAGACCTTGAGTCTCGACTAAAGGAACAAGGCCCTCTTGAGTCAATTGCCTAGAGGGACGTATCCTTCTCTAGAACAACCGATCAAGGCGTTCTGAACTAGAATCCCTCTATCGAATGAGGTTCTCGATCGATACAAAGTAGTGAATCAACCCTCGACTAAAGCAATCGATCCACTACTATCAATCTATGGTGCTCTATTGACCTAATCAGGTATTCGCTCTCATAGGATCAAAGCAGAATCAATAATCTTGACTAAAGCATAATTGAATCATGAAAACATGCATATATTGAATATGAACTCAATATTATCAAGTAAGAGTACTCATACAATCATCCAATCAAACAAACATATCTAGTGTTCCTCAAAACCTAAGTGAAGGGATGTTACTCCATAGAGAAGAGAGAGACTGTAGTAAGAATCTTCAGATGATCAGTTTTCAAGTCCGGGCTTGTTCCTCGAGCTTCCAAGGCGAAGAAATCCTCCAGTTCCACTCCAAGAATGCCCTCAAATCGCCCTCTCTCTCTTTGGTTCGTCTCTTGGGTGTTTGGGATCCAAAAATCCAGCTCCCCCTCTCCTTTGGCTCGAATTTGGGTTAAAATCCAGAATTTCCCGACTCTCACGGGCAGGCCACACGGCCGTGTCGCTTGCCCAGCTGCCTGTGTGAGTATCAAAATGCAGCATTTCGATTAAGTGCCTTCAGCCATCCTACACGGCCACGACCCACACGACCGTGTGGACTTCCAGGCTGCCTGTGTGAGTTCCTTGGAATTTCCACACGGCCACAAGGGGTCCCCTACACGGCCGTGTGGCTTTTAGGCATGCCCGTGTGACTTCTCAGCTTCTCGCCTAACATCCAAACTTCGTCCAATCAACCTCGAACTCGTTCCCAAACCTTCATTCACGTACTAGCACCTGAAATATCACAAACAAGCACAACCTAGCGTGAAATCAGTCTAAAACACGAGAATCAACATCTCAAACGACTCAAGAATAAGGGTAAAACATGTGCAATTAACGGTCTATCAAACTACCCCACACTTATCCGTTTGCTTGTGCCCAAGCAAACCTGACTCAAACCAATGCAACTCTCCAGACCTCTATAGCAACATGCAACCCCGATCGTCGGCAGAGGATTTTCTAGATCATTTAGCAACTTACGAGGTCAACTGGTCTTCTAAAACGCCTCCTATCTCTCTTGATGCGAGTACTAGACTCAAGCTAGGATCATGAGAAGCAGTGGAACTAAGACATTCAATTCATGGATAAGGAGACTCACACAATTCAACAACCAAGGACTCATTGTATCGGGTGCTCTTTCATTTCATTTCACTTGTTGGAACCCCTTCTTCTTACTATTTGTTTTTTTTTCTTTGCTGGGGTTCCAACTGCAGTTTGTATGCGCGCTCTGCACTTATTAGGTGAGCAAGAGCAATTTCTAAACATCTGTCACTTGCGAGAGTACTTCTTTTAACTCCTATTCCTCACTTCGTGTGGAGAGTCAATAAAATTCAGGGGGGTCGGAAGTTCTATCCGTGCCCTTAAAAACACATCCTCAAGTAGGCCAACCGTTCAATGGGTGGAAATTTTACTTGTACTAGAGACAAATTAGCTTCACCTTGTAGGCCTACCCCACCAAGGATCACTAAAATCTCTTCCAAAACCCGATTTTGTGCAATGAATCCTGCCACACACGTTGGGCTTACCCCATGTCTTAGAATTTCAAATTTTTGACATGGAGGACCAACTGCGTTTTTCATTTCACACTTAAGCACCCTTTTTCGATATACGAGCCCACAACACAACATAAGAGGAGTCATCAATACCACATGAATCAACGGTCCTAAATCCACTAGTTCACAAAATCAACCGGCACAGTAGAGAGACAGATAGGAAAAATCTTCTACTTCAACATCCTCCATAGTGTTATAACTACCTCCCTAGATTGCATATCACCAAAAAGACTGTCAATTTAAAGCATACTGAGCAGGATTTTGCAGGGAACAGTACTTGGAGCCCTCAATTCATCAAATTGGACAGTGGACTAGGCTCCAAGCACACAAACTCATCTAGCTGTCAAAAATAGATAAACACCCCCCCCCCACACTTAAGCACGACATTGCCCTCAATGGAGCAAGGGAAAGATAAGGGGGAACGATGTTACCTGGAGTACGGACTGTCGGGGGACTGGAAATGGGACCAGTCAGCAGTTCTAGAGTCATCAAAACACACTGGGTGATAGAAATAATAGTTCCAAGTGGACAAACCAAAAACAAACGAAGGAAAAACAAACCTTGGTGGGGTTGGCTCCCCACAAGCGCTTCTTTACCGTCTTTTAGATGGACGCCAGTAGGGTGGATACTCAGAGAGGAGAAGGAACATGTGCCTCCAAGAGCGGATCCACAACGCTCTTGAGGTACAGCTTCAAATGGTGGCCATGCACACGATGGGTGTGACCACCAGCACTCGTCAACTCAACCTGGCCATCCGGCAGGATGCAAGCGAGTGAATACTTGGTTGGCCGAGGTGGTCGAGGCTCAGGAGGCGGGACCATCTCATAGTGGTCTCCGGCTTTCTTGTGAGCAGGTTAGCTACCTTCAGTTTCGACCGCTACTCCTCCCTTATCTTTTCCTTTGGTGACGGAGTGGACGGGAGTGGCGGCGAAGGTATGGGAGGGGGATCCTGCAAAATGGGAAGCACAGAAGGATACACGACACACTCGTGCTCCTGGTGAGAAACAGCATGCAAGGGCGATGAAGCAGGGAGAGTATTAGCAATGGAAAATGTTATTCACTCCTCGCCATCCCTCAGGACTAAGGTCCCATCAGGTACATCTATGAGAGCCTTGGCGGTGTCCAGGAAAGGCCTTCCTAGTATAAGGGGCACTTTTGTGTCTTCATTGATGTCCAAGACCACAAAATCCACAGGATAAAAGAATCTGCCAACCTTAACCAGAAGGTCTTCCACTATGCCCATAGGATGAACTATAGATCGGTCGGCTAGTTGAATACTCATCCTAGTTGCACTGGGTTCACCTAGGCCTAGTTTCTTGAACAATTTATATGGTATCACATTAATACTAGCACCTAGATCCGCCAAGGACCTCTCTACATGCAATTTACCTATAGAGCACGGGATAGTAAAACTACATGGGTCCTTCTGCTTCTGCGAAAGCTTGTTCTGCAGAACGGCCGAGCACTCCTCGCTGAGCTCCATAGTGGCTAGCTCGCTGAGCCTCCGCTTCTTTGAGAGAAGCTCCTTCAGGAACTTCGCATACTTAGGCATGAGAGATAGTGCCTCCATGAAGGGCACTTGAACATGCAACTTCCTAATCATGGACAAGAAGTTTCCGAACTCTGCCTCTAGTCTGTCTTTGTAAATCCTGGTGGGAAAAGGGAGCTTAGCCTTGTATTCATCCACTACCGGTTGTGGCTTTGGAGCTTGATCCTCTGGCTCCTTTTCCATCACCAGGTCTTCTTCAGGCTCTGGGTGATCTGGGTCACCTTCTTGACACTCTTCTGCGGTGCATCCGCAGTCACAGTCCCACTTCGCAGCGTAATGGCATGCAACCCCTCCTTATGATTTTTGGGATTCGGTAGGGGTTGGCCAGGAAGTGTGCCAACCGGTCTGGAGGCTAGGGCATCTGGCAGGTGCCCGATCTTGGTGTCCATATCCTGCAGGAGTGCCTGCTGGTTTCTCTGGCCAGCTTCAATCTCCATGAATTTACCTGCAGCCACTTTCATGAATTGCCCCAATTTGTTGAAATTTTGGGTACTAGTGCTCGCCAAGGTAGTCACTAGATCCCTCATCTAACACGGGGTCGCCCGGTGCTGGGATTGATGGAGGTGCACCAGGTTGCTGGTACTGCTGCTGTGGGGGCTATTGAAAAGCATGCCCCTGTCTGGGCTGATAGAGTGCCTGTTGTTGCTGCATCTGGCCCAGCTGAGGATGGTAAGGCTGCCTCTGGTTTGGGAAACTAGCTGCAGGAGCCTGGAAGCCAGGTGGCTTTGGATTGTTGTTGCCAATCCAGGAGAAATTTGGATGCTGGCGCCATCCCTCATTGTAGGTATTACTGTAAGGATCGTTGCGCCTGGCATTGTTAATGAAGTTCACCTGCTCCTGGGGTGTACTGGACTCACGCATGGCCTGGCAGTCCTCCACAGTATGATGGGTACTCTCGCACCACTGACAATGCATCGCCTGCTGATGTCCTGCCCCTGGGATCATTCCCGAACAATCGATGGCTGAAACCAGTTTAGATACCACCTGCACCAAATCAAATGACTAGGTGGCTACAACATGCACACCCCGCACTGGTGCTCGTCTCGATCTCCTCGCAGTTCCCCAATCATAGCCCTGCTCTGCCATCTCTTCAAAAAGTTGATTCAGCTGTGGCGGTGTTTTGGTGAGCATATTCCCTCCAGAGACCGAGTTAATTATCTGCTTGTCCTTCGAGAAAAGGGCATGGTAGAAGGTGCCCACCTTGAAGGCGTCAGTAAAACCATGGTTGGGACACTTGAGGAAGAGACTGGTGTATCTCTCCCAAGCATCCCGGATGGTCTCATCTCCGTCCTGAGCAAAGTGGGTAATTTGCTTCTACAGGTCCGCCGTCTTGGACAGGGGATGGTAGCGAGTGAGGAACTTGTCCGCCAGATTGGCGAACGTGGTGATCGAGCCTGGAGGTCGAGTGTCTAGCCACTCCTTGGCCTGCCCCTCCAGAGTAAATGGGAAGTACCACATCTGGATGTCATCGGCTGGGACCCCATTTATCTTGATTCCATCGATGAGCTCGTGGAATCGCCTCAGATGTGATCGGGGGCACTCCCCCTCTTTGCCACGGAACACCACCGAACCGCACAGCATGGTGATGACGGAGGTGCTCACTTCAAATTTGTTGGCTGGGACATGAGGGTGTTGAATGGGCGACCTCATGTCCGCGACTCTGGCGGTCCAGTAGTATCCCATGGTCTGCTCTTCAGGAAGGACCACATCATGGTCCTGGGGATCACCCATCTCTTCTTCGTCGGCGATTTGCAGCTATGCTAGCGCCTCCTCCGCAGCCAGTTGCGCCCTTAGAGCCCGCTTGAAGTTCTTGCAAGTCCGTTCAAGCTCCTGGTCTAATGGTAGTAGATCTCCCGACTGGCTACGGGTCATGCACTACCTGCACACAATCAGCAAAAGCAACCCGTGAATGCACACAGGTGGAAGAGAGAAAATGCAGTAAAGAAAAAGCTAGAATAACAAACTTTCACGTTTCTCCAATAACTTAAGAAGTGTCCCCGGCAACGACGCCAAAAACTTGACTCGCTATGACACAACTCCTAACAATGGCCAAGTGTAACCAATGAAAAGGACTGCAGTATAGTGGCTCGAGTAATAAATATCGAATCCATGGGTCTCTAGAGTTACTATTACTCAGCTTCAGTTCATTATTTAGCAAACCAGATTAATAAGGAAGAACTAAAACTACTCTAGCAAACTACAGTTAAAGTTAATCTAATTACAGGTTGGGAACTCACTTAGGTATGATTCCCCCTAGCCACTAGCCAGATTAATGATTGATGATCTCTAACCTGTTTCACTTTCATTCACAATGCGGAGAATCCTTGACTAGACCTTGAGTCTCGACTAAAGGAACAAGGCCCTCTTGAGTCAATTGCCTAGAGGGACGTATCCTTCTCTAGAACAACCGATCAAGGCGTTCTGAACTAGAATCCCTCTATCGAATGAGGTTCTCAATCAATACAAAGCAGTGAATCAACCATCGACTAAAGCAATCGATCCACTAGTATTAATCTATGGTGCTCTATTGACCTAATCATGTATTCGCTCTCATAGGATCAAAGCAGAATCAATAATCTCGACTAAAGCAGAATTGAATCATGAAAACATGCATAGATTGAATATGAACTCAAGATTATCAAGAGTAACCAATGAAAAGGACTGCAGTATAGTGGCTCGAGTAATAAATATCGAATCCACGGGTCTCTAGAGTTACTATTACTCAGCTTCAGTTCATTATTTAGCAAACCAGATTAATAAGGAAGAACTAAAACTACTCTAGCAAACTACAGTTAAAGTTAATCTAATTACAGGTTGGGAACTCACATAGGTATGATTCCCCCTAGCCACTAGCTAGATTAATGCTTGATGATCTCTAACCTGTTTCACTTTCATTCACAATGCGGAGAATCCTTGACTAAACCTTGAGTCTCGACTAAAGGAACAAGGCCCTCTTGAGTCAATTTCCTAGAGGGACGTATCCTTCTCTAGAACAACCGATCAAGTAGTTCTGAACTAGAATCCCTCTATCGAATGAGGTTCTCAATCAATACAAAGCAGTGAATCGACCCTCGACTAAAGCAATCGATCCACTACTATTAATCTATGGTGCTCTATTGACCTAATCAGGTATTCGCTCTCATAGGATCAAAGCAGAATCAATAATCTCGACTAAAGCAGAATTGAATCATGAAAACATGCATAGATTGAATATGAACTCAAGATTATCAAGTAAGAGTACTCATATAATCATCCAATCAAACAAACATAGCTAGGGTTCCTCAAAACCTAAGTGAAGGGAAGTTACTCCATAGAGAAGAGAGATACTGCCGTAAGAATTTTCAGATAATCAGTTTTCAAGTCTGGGCTTGTTCCTTGAGCTTCCAAGGCGAAGAAATCCTCCAGTTCCACTCCAAGAATGCCCTCAAATCGCTCTCTCTCTCTCTCTCTCTCTTTGTTTCGTCCCTTGGGTGTTTGGGATCCAAAAACCCAGCTCCCTCTCTCCTTTGGCTCGAATTTGGGTTAAAATCCATAATTCTTCGCCTTGGAAGCTCCAGGGTGCCCGTGTGAGTTCACTTCAGCCATCCTACATGGCCACGACCCACACGGCCGTGTGGACTTCCAGGGTGCCGGTGTGAGTTCCCTGGAATTTCCACACGGCCACAAGGGGTCCCCTTCACGGCCGTGTGGCTTTTAGGCATGCCCGTGTGACTTCTCAGCTTCTCGCCAGACGTCCAAACTTCGTCCAATCGACCCCGAACTCATTCCCAAACCTTCATTCACGTACTAGGACCTGAAATATCACAAACAAGCACAACCTAGCGTGAAATCGGTCTAAAACACGAGAATCAACATCTCAAACGGCTCAAGAATAGGGGTAAACCTCTCAAACGACATATCATTAACGGTCTATCAGGTACCTAATACGTGAACCTGAACATGGACTCCTTGTCTGAAGGAGTGGGTAGTATACATGGACTTCCTCACTCTGGGAAGTGAGGTGGCCGCGTGCTTAGCTAGTAAGTGAGGTTTGAACTTTTTATGACTTATTAACTTGATAACTTAATGTACTTGCTTGAATCAATCTCTCACACGATGGAGAGATGCACTTAAGCTTATACTTATTTACTTAATTTGAGAAGTTTGAGCTTACTTAGGTGATCTCCCGCATAATGGGAAGATACAAGCTTATTAACTTGAACTTAATTAGCTTATAATTGAACTTGCATTTGCTTGACTCAAAACGTAGTTTACATATGCTTCATGATGCTATGCATACATAAACGTAAAGACTGAACGTAAACAAATTAACTTAATATGAAAGCATATAAGGATGAACTAAAATGCATAACATGAACTTAAATGCATATACTAATAACGAAAACTACTCTAGCCCCTTTAACCACGCACCTTTCTTAGACGCAGTTTAGCTTCAATTACCCACCATCCAGGAATTGGCCGCAACTTTCTTCAAGAGTAATGCACATACCATGGGATGGGATTAGGTGCTAACCCTTATAGGGGTTAGCACCGTGATAACTAGCAAAAACGCTACTAAAAATAACAAAATCACTACAGATTATTATAAATTCAATACAACATCTAAGCTAAATCACTACTAATTCAAACTAGTAGTAGTTTTTCCCTTGGTTAAGACGGTGCTAACTATTGTACAATTAGCACCGTAACCTGTCATACCATCCCATTATCTTCCTCCCTAACTTCGTCGCACCTCCTTTCCATGTCCAATTGGCCACGTGGGTACCATCTCAAGAATGGGAGGCCATTTAACTTGTGTAAGCTAATCAGCATGCAACGCATAATGGCAGGGATATAAGTCCCAATATATATGTATATATACACGATACCTACCCAGCTAATTATAGTACCACCTTCGCCTTCTCGTCTGATCGCCCCTTACAATTGATCTGATGTAGTCAAGTAGTCGTGGAACGCACCAAGAGCCTGAAGCTACAGTATCAAGTCAACCATCCAAGTAGAAGTGTTGTTCCTGGCTTCGCCATTGACGTACCAGCTTCAACCCGATTATCCCAGGCAGCGTCGTCTCTCTCACTCTCTCAATCGGTCTTTCCCTTGACCGCATGAAGCTACGGTACGATTGCTTGTTCTTGTTGCTGAGACGGTGATGGTGAGAAGAAACAGAATTGCGGTTGGCATTTATGGTGGAGAGGGAAGGTTCGGTGATCGAGCTGCTACTCTCGACGGCTGAGGTCGAGCACACGGGAAAGGAGGAGAGTGGCGGCTGCTCCTCGATCAGTTTTAGGGTTTTCCCTTAGCTTAAGGTTAAATAGGATTCTTTTATTCATAAAAGAATGGAGGACAATTTAGGAATTTCATAGTGAGAAGAAATCGGGGTATTACAAGTTCGTTGTGCTCTACAAAATGAGATCTATTTTCAAAAAAATTTGCGAAAAAAATGTCCAGACCTCTCGTTACCAACTCCATACCAAATGGTATCTCCTTAGTTTTTAAGTCGTTTCGGAAATTTTTGCACAGAAGGAACGATTTAATCATGATCTATTGGATCCAAAAATTTATGGGCTGAAAAAATTTCATACATCTCGTTACCAACTTCATACCATACTATACCGCCCTGGTATGGGGTGGTCTCTTTTATACCATATGGTATGCTCTTATTTAATATATCAAAGTGGATATCATTTTGAATGGCACAATTAATCTGATCTAATTGTGCAAAAAAATTCCTTCTTAAAACGAGTGAGAAATCGTTCGTTAAAGATTAAGAGTACAAAAATTAAAGGCTTTTCATAAGAGAGAAGGGGATGTGGTGGATTGAAATTGGATTATGCAAGGTTATGCACCACAAGGTTATCAACGGATCCATTCCCCAGCACGGTACAACCAAGTTTAATTGGTGGCGGTTGCTGTTAGAATTCAATTGATTTTCGACCTCTAAATAAAATAACACAGTTTAGCTAAATTTAATTAATAAAATAAACAATATTTTATTTATTTTCTTTAATTTGAAAAGTTGAATGTTGATATTATTTGTTTGATTCAAGTATGAATGTTTATATGTTTTTATTATTTGTTGGGTTCAAGTATAAATGTTTAGATATTCGCATTAAATGTTGTATTTAAATATCATAATTTTTTTATTTAGTTTGGAATTTTTTATTTTATTTAAATTGATGTAGATTTTAGAGTAATTATCTTCAAATATGTTATATATATATATATGGTGGCTTCTATCGTACCTTGGGTAAAATCTAGGGTACGACATACCCTAAGTAAGAAGACGCTATCTAGACTTCGAATTAACCAGATTTCTAGGCATGATACTATACCCTAACCTATGATGAGCGAATCCTAGGTCTTAGTTTTCAAAATCATAGAGCTTAACTACTAAGATTGTGCATGTAATTTGTTGCATATATTTCGACGAATCATGATCGTCGATTTTTGTTTCTAATTAAATTGATCTTAATGTGTGAGATTTATAGAATTAAGACCTATATTTTAATCTTTAAGGGTTTGGGAATAGTACCGGATGTCAAACTTTGGTCAATTCGAGGTCCAGATAGTGTTTCTTGCTCAAGGTATACCGTACCCTAGATTTTACCCAAGGTATGATAGAACCACCCATATATATATATATATATATGGTTCAGGCTAGCGTGCACCCGGTGTACGCTATACACCTGTGTTCACACATATTAATTATTTACTAATTTTAATTAATTAATTAATTTTAATAAAATTACAATACACCCCCCAAAATCAAATAACATATTCATTTTCACCTAATTTTTAACTTATAGTTTATAACATCCTATTTCACTTATCTCATTTGCAGGGAGTGCTTTGATCGTAATCAGGGAGAAGGAAGTCGACCAATATGAGTTAGTGTGAAACGGACTGTGAATTGGTAGATTTTAAAAGACGTAATTGGATGAAGATTCAAATCCTGAACAGTCATCAACAACATCCCGGAATGTGCTGCGCCTCCACCCACTACGGGTCCCATGCGGTACGAGCCACAACTTCGGAGCTGTGGAATATTCATTTCTCGCCGTTGGGTGGTGATAATGAAGCTGGGAGCTTTGAAGAAGGCAAGAGCACCTTTGGGCATGGCAGTCGTTGATGCCGGAATCGGATATCAAATCTGAAAGTAGTCTAGAATCCTGGAAATTTTAGGACATTTGGGAATAACGTACTCCCGGTAGTGATTACAAATGGGAATGCAGAGAGGGGTTTCTAGGTCAAACATATATTCGCCATCGCCGGTATTGACTCATATCTCGCCTTCTGCAAAGACAGACTTCTTCCTTCATTGCTCCCTGCTCCCATCAAAGGCCAATTTGAATAAGGGCGAAGCCTTCAATGAATAGATTATTGGATTTGGATGCAGCTGTCATGCTTATTTGAATTTTGATTAAGCTTGTGCAGGTGGTCTTATAAAAGAACTGTTTAGATTTCTATCTTATAAAAGAACATTGATTTATAAATCAATACATACTAGGTCAGTGAAGGTGGCTTAATACTGCATATAACATAGCTCTGTAATCCCGGAACGCACCAGAGTGAGCATGGAGGCTTTCATCGTTCATATACCCGAGCAATAAATCATGTTAGAGATATAATCATCTTACCGTTGATGTTTATCATTCTTAACGAGACTAGGATTTTCAGACTATGATTTGGAATTTGGAGAAAGTAAGTTCTATAATTTAATTTGAGGTGTGCTATTTGGAGAAAGGCAATACTATAATTATAGAATGATCCACCAACACTTAAAGGATTGATTTAATGTGTCAAAGGAATGATTGATTCAATAATAACGAAGGATAAAAATTGTTGGGGGACTACATTGTATAGGAAAAATAAACTAACGAGTGCGGTTGTAATTATAGATTTTATTCATATTTTATTTAATTATAAAACTTGATTTATAATTAATAATTAATTAATAAGTGTGAACACATGCGTGCAGTGTACATCAGGTGTACGCTAGCCTTTGTCATATATATATATATATATATATATATATTTAAATAAATAGTGTTAATGCTCTCTTACTTCCCTGCATGTTTTGTCAATGTCACGTTATTCAACAAAGTTGATTATGGACGTGTATTGCATTAGAAGCGAATGTATGTCAATCCTATATAGACTATAGAAATTCCTAATAAACATAGTGACCAAAATTCATAGAATCGCAACACATCCATAACCATAGATCACAACACGTGATTATGGCAACATATGAACAACTTGATTCATGTGCGATCTATTCATTCTTTGTGTCATGGTGTTTACCCAATCTGGTGGGCAACAAGAACTCGATGGATTTCTCCTTTGAGATTTATCGGATTCCTATCGATTGATAATCAATAAAGGAGGATGGTCGTGTTGGTCTCATCTAACTTGAAGTCATATTTCGAAGCACACATCTCGAAGGGGTGTGTGGCTTTGACTAAGTACTCAATCAATTGGCAATAGAATGCAATGGAATTAAACCTAAAAATATGAAACAAAACTCTATGCATTACTAAAATTAAGCGTTTACATCATCAGTTTGCAAACCTTAGCAATTATAGAACTAGTCATTCATGGGGACATAATTCTGGGGAACATAGTTCGAAATGATATTGATAATTGTTGAAAACATATTGATTTTATGTGCTTAATGTGATTGTTTCATGATATGTTTGAGATATATGATCCTTGTTATATAGCCGGTTGACTATGGAATGGTTGAAAAACCATTACCATCTTGTGTTCGAGCTTTTTGTGTGTTTCAGGTGATGAAAAATTAATTGCAGAGGTATAGCAGGAATTTGCAGAGGCATAAACTACAAATTACAAATACAAAGAATGGACCGGCACATAACTATTATGGGCACCAAAAGAAGATGGAAGCAATTGGGCCAGCAGCCCAATGTGGGACATGAAAATAGAGGGAGATTAATTTTTTGGGACCAACTCGTTTGTCCTTGAGTGAAGAGTAAAAAGGCGCACACGGAAGGGAATTAGGGGGATTGCTTTTTATTACTTGAACCGGACAGAAAGGGAATTGGAGGAGAATCGTGAGGGATTTGTCAAGCGGAGAACAGTTGGGGATAAAGCAGCGTCGCGCGGAATCGTTGGCCGGGGCGAGAGCTATCGAACGCGGGTGGAGAGAAGCGGTTGTTGTGGTAATTGCGAGCAGCGGGAAAGAAAATCTCAGTATTCTTTTTCTTTGGCTTTTTTTAGTTTAATGATGATTAAGAACATGATTATATCTTTTGATTTCATCATGAACTAAACCCTAATTTCTGGGGAGAAACACCATAGGATGTAGCTATTTCTAGACTTGATGAATTGATTCATATTTCTTTTCTTCCAATCTCTATTGCATGAAATTGCTTAATGCTTTGTGTTGACTGGCCACCAATACATTGATATGTTGTTAATTAGGTTATTAGCAACAGTGAAACCCTAATAACTGAACATATTTCATGTGACATAGCAACTTATCGAAGCGACAGTGGATTAAATAGGGTGTTATGTGGTTGTGAATAGGATATCGGTCGTTAGGGCTAATTAGTTAATTTGATGAGCTACGACAGTAGGATTCGATTTAACTGATTAGTACATAGTAATTCCCGGCAGGGATAGATAGCACAGTAGTGATATCCTGGCTGTGGAGATATGGACTAAATTGATTAGAATATGTGAATTAATTTGAACTTGATAGGTAGTGAATTCCGGTGTTTCTCCCAGAGCTTTCTCCCATTGATTTTCTCCCGACAACTTTAATTTGCTTGTTTTGTTTAATTGTAGCTAGTAGTTTCTTCACTAAAACATTTTTCACCTATAGTTTCCTCTATAAAATTGATAGAATATAAGGTTGTACCAGTCCCTGAGAGACGATACTCGGACTTTCCGGTTTACTACGAGATAGGAAATTGGCATATACGCTTTTGCCCTATCAAGTTTTTGGCGCCGTTGCCGGGGACTGCCATGCCTTATTTTTGTGAGTGAACTATTTTGATTTGGGTTTAGTGTGCTGAAGAATTTTCAGGTTTATCCTCCTCGTGCATGCCTATGAGGACGACTGGCAATTTACTACCACTAGATCCGAAGATCGAGAAGACCTGCCGTAAGAACAAGAAGCAGGTCAAGTTAGGGAAGCATCCAACCACAACTCCTAGGCTTTTCGTAACCCAGAGAGGGCATGCTTCATCACCTGTCGGTCCTACATCATCGACACTACCATCGCGCGACATCGAGCCTGTCATCATGGCAGAGGATCGTTCGATCAGGGCTCGCTTGAATCGAAAGACTGGAGCCCGAGCTTCATGTGTTGTCATTTCAACTAGGAATGAAACCATGGGGATTACCCTAGCATTTATCAACATGATCACTAACGGGTATACTTTCTCCGGGGCTAGCACTGAGGATTCTCACGAACATCTTTGCCGGTTCGCGAGCATATGTGATACGATGAAGAGCCCAACTGTGCCTGATGATGCAATTCGTCTTCGGATGTTCTCATTCTCTCTGATAGGGTATGCATCACACTGGTTTCAGAACTTAACACCAGGTTCCATCACGACATGGGCTCAGCTTGAGAAGGCCTTTCTGGATAAGTACTTCCCACCTATCTTGGCTATGAAGAGGCAAGAGGAAATTGTTACTTTTAAGCAGGTTGATGATGAGAATCTGACTGAGGCATGGGAGCGCTATAAGGGGCTATTGATGAGATGCCCAAGCCATGGTCTTGAAGATTGGAACATGATCATTATTTTCTTCAATGGAATCAGAAGGGAGTTCCAGGATGCCCTGAATAATGCTTCTGCTAGAGAAGATCTGTTCAGAAGCCACTAAATGGGGTAGTGAGACCAGTATTCGAAGAAGAGGAGGCTTGCATGAGATAGACAGAGTTGTGAGCCTAGAAGCCAAGATAGATGACAAGCTGGATTCTAAGTTCGATGCACTCGAACGAAGGCTGGCCAAGATTTCTCTAGGTAGACAAGAGGAGGTTGCTTCATGAGAACTTTGCGAGGGTCCTCATCATAGGGATATGTGTCCACTGGGAGCTACTCAGTTGGAAGATGTCCAATATATCAATAATCCGCGAAGTCAAGGCCATTGTGGTATGTATTCAATTCATACAACCATCAATGGAGACATCACCCCAATATTTCATGGTCAAACAATAATCCAGCTGGTGTTCGAAACATCCCACCTCCCGGTTTTCAACAACGATAGCCTCAACCAGAGAAGAAGCCCCAGCTGGAGGAGTTGATTTTGGCTCATATGCAAAAAAAAAAAAGACAATAATTTCAAGGGTCTTGATCAATTTGTCACTCAATAGCTAGCCATCAACAATAATATGCAATCATCTATGCTAGCTATGGAGAGGCAAATAGGCCAGATGGCTCAAACTTTGGCATATATGCAAGGTAGAATTCCTGGGACTTTACCGTCAAATACTGAGAGAAATCCAAAGGATGACATGGTTGTAGCAGTCACATTGAGGAGTGGGAAGGATTTGGAGGATCCAAAGAGCAAGAAAAATCTAGTAGAAAAGGAGGGCAAAGCAGCTGTAGAGGAAGAAAGTGCAAAAGCTGAAAAATCTGACTTGCACAGGCAAACTGCATGCAATCTGCCTGTGTATGAGCATTTTGCCTGTGCAACTCCAAAGGTGAAAAAATTCAAGAATGAAGATGTAAAGCCTTATGAACCTCCCGCACCATTCCCTCAGAGGTTAATGAAGCACATGGAAGACCCAAACTTCAAGAAATTTGTGAATCTCTTCAAGAAACTTCAGATCAACATACCACTGGCGGAGGCACTTGAATAGATGCCTACATATGCTAAATTCTTAAAGGAGTTGATGACAAAGAAGCGCAAATGGGCTGATCTAGAGAAGGTAACCTTTACTTCTGAATGTAGTGCTGTGATTCAGAATAAATTACCAGAAAAGAGAGATGATCCGGGCACCTTCACCATTCCATGTGTCATTGGAGGTAGAGCGTTCGATAAATCACTTTGTGATCTTGGAGAAGGAATTAATTTGATGCCATACTCAGTCTACAAGAAATTGGGATTGTGAGATGTTCTTAAGCCTACTCGGATCACTCTCCAATTGGCTGATCGATCAGTAAAAATTCCAAAAGGAGTGGTGGAGAATGTATTGGTGAAGGTGGGGAAGTTTATTCTCCCAACAGATTTTGTAATTCTGGAGAAGGAAGATGATCGGGGAGTGCCTCTCATTCTTGGTAGACCTTTTTCTAGCCACTAGCAATGCACTCATCGATGTTGGGAGAGGCAAATTGACATTCCGAGTAGGTAAGGAGGAGGAAACTTTTAATGTCTTTCAAGTAGATCATAATCGCGATGCATTTGATGACTTTGAAAGTGGAGCTCGAGAAAGGAAAAATTCATCCTCCTTTGATAGTGGACAACCTGAAGAACTATCACATGTCCTATCTGCTCAGATTCTGAAATCAAACCAAGGACAAAAATCCTTGCCAGGTCATCTCAAGTATCGATATTTGGGTAAGGATTTCAATCTTCCTGTTATTATTCCTTTTTCACTAACATCGAAACAAGAAGAGTACTTGCTTGAGGGGGCTGCAATACCACCTACGCCTCACTAAAGGATCCAACATGCCAACTAAGAAGGTCATACCAAATTTTCGCTCACCTGGCCCTGCAGAGGTGACTCATATGTTGGCTGGAGGTTATGCGTTCTATCATTGCTCGAGAGGGTATTCTGGATACTTTTCTATACCCATTGGTTGAAAGCTCCATGAACGTCAGGCTGAGGATGTTAGACAAGAGCTTCTTGGGAGGCAACTCAAGGTGAGTTTTCTTTTCTTTATTTTTCTTTTTAGTTGTGTTAAACCCGTGCATGTTTAGATTAGGAGTTGAAAATTAGGGACAATATTCCATCTTGAGTGTGGGGTGGTGAGTCTAAGTGTTGTTTGTCCCTGTTGCATGTGGTAAAAAAAATCCAAAAAAAAATAAAAAACAAAAAACTGTCATTTGGGTTGTGCACAGCCAAACTGCATGCAATCTACCTGTGCTAGTGCAGTCTACCTGTGCTAACCTAAATATAAGAAAAATTAAAAACAAAACCTTGTAATTTTGTAGTAACATGATGTAAATGACCGTGATACGTGTGGAATGAGTTTTTGCTTGAATGAAATCATCAAAGTCATCCCACTAGTGTCGAATTGCAAAGTTCTTCACAATGAGCTTGTTCTTTTGACTAACTTGAGATGCTTTGAATTAGCAAACTCTTTTAGCAACATTCTCTTTTGATAGTATAGTGTAATGCCTTATGGTGAAGTGGAGAGCATTGACCATTCGACACGTTTGGATACCGTGCTTACTTGCATCTGTTGTGAGTTTTGACTTTGCATTGAGTCTCTCTGTTTTAAAAGGTTTTATGATGGGGTGAACTGTATCTTTATAAAAGAAAAAAATCCTACCTGACAAGTAAAATATAAGAATGTTGCCATAACAATTAAAGTGTGGGTAAAAATGCCAAAATCGTGTAAGGCAATCACTCATTGCACAAAGGGATTAGGAAAGGTTCAATTGAGCATCGGTTCGCGACCATACGATGTTGCTTATCAAGTATAATCCCCCATTGAGTGAAGTGCCCTTAGAGGATGTGCAGTGACTCTCCACACGGACCGAGGAAAAGGAGTTGAAAGGAGCCTTTATGTTAGTGCTAAGAAGCAGAAATTGCTCTTGCTTGGTCACCGGTAGTAAGAAATAAATCCCACTTGTACTAAATACGACTACTCGGCAAGCAAAATCAGAAAGAGAGAAAGACTCTCCTTGCAATGACAAGGTAGTGATGTGCTTAAAGTTAAAAACCAAGTTTTCTAAAAGCTTCTCCCATTTGTTTTTGAGACGCTTATGCATAGTTGATTGCTTATGATTGATGTGAGTAAGCCAGATTGTCCTCACGAGATATGCACCTCACTGATGTGGTTAGATTCTCCTAATAACTGTTGCACCATAAGTTGTTAATAACCCACTACCAACGATCGGAATTGAGTGTTGCTAATTGAGTTTTTGATGGATTTGAGTTAGTCAATGGTTAATGGTTGCAAAGACCTTGAGTGTGGGGTGAATGGTATGATCATTAAAGCACAACTCAATCGTTGAGAAAGAAACTACTGATTATCATAAGTGTATGAGGGTAAATTTCTTGTGTTAATGTTGTGTTTTGTGTGTTATGGGTTTTTGTGTTTTGAGCAGGGGTTGTGTCTCCCTGGTCTGTATTGTGTTTCCTCCAATTATCGTTATCTTGTCTGAGTCATTGCTTAGGGACAAGCAAGTATTGAGTGTGGGGTCTTGATAATTGTCGGAAACATATTGATTTTGTGTGCTTAATGTTATTGTTTCATGATATGTTTGAGATATGTGATCCTTGTTATAGAGTTGGTTGACTATGGAATGGTTGAAAAACCATTACCATCTTGTGTTCGAGCTTTTTGTGTGTTTCAGGTGATGAAAAATTAATTGCAGAGGCATAAACTACAAATTACAGATACAAAGAATTGGCCAGCACATAACTATTACGGGCACCAAAAGAAGATGGAAGCAATTGGGCCAGCAGCCCAATGTGGGACATGAAAATAGAGGGGAAATGATTATTTGGGGACCAACTCGTTTGTCCTTAAGTGAAGAGTAAAAAGGTGCACACGGAAGGGAATTAGGGGGATTGCTTTTTATTACTTGGACTGGACAGAAAGGGAATTGGAGGAGAATCCTGAGGGACTTGTCGAACGGAGAACAACTGGAAATAAAGTAGTGTCGCGCGGAATCGTTGGCCATGGCGAGAGCTATCGAACGCGAGTGGAGAGAAGCAGCTGTTGCGGCAATCACGAGCAGTGGGAAAGAAAATCTCATTATTCTTTTTCTTTTGCTTTTATTAGTTTAATGATGATTAAGAACATGATTATATCTTTTGATTTCATCATGAACTAAACCCCAATTTCTGGGGGAAACACTATAGGATGTAGCTATTTCTAGACTTGATGAATTGATTCATATTTCTTTTCTTCCAATCTCTATTCCATGAAATTGCTTAATGCTTTGTGTTGACTGGCCACCAATACATCGATTTGTTGTTAATTAGGTTATTAGCGACAGTGAAACCTTAATAACTGAACATATTTCATGTGACATAGCAACTTATCGAAGCGACTGTCGATTAAATAAGGTACTATGTGGTTGTGAATAGGATATCGGTCGTTAGGGCTAATTAGTTAATGAGCTACGACAGTAGGATTCGATTTAACTGATTAGTACATAGTAATTCCCGAAAGGGATAGCTAGCACAGTAGTGATATCATGGCTGTGGAGATATGGATTTAATTGATTAGAATATGTGAATTAATTTGGAACTTGATAGGTAGTTAATTACGGTGTTTCTCCTAGATCTTTCTCCCATTGATTTTCTCCCGACAACTTTAATTTGCTTGTTTTGTTTAATTGTTAGCTAGTAGCTTCTTCACTAAAACATTTTCCATCTATAGTTTCCTCTATAAAATTGATAGAATATAAGGTTGTACCAGTCCCTGAGAGCAGATACTCGGACTTTCCGGTTTACTACGAGATAGGAAATTGGCATATACGCTTTTGCCCTATCAGATATTCCTAGATACCCTCAGAATCAGTGCCCAGAGAGAGATTTTGATGATAGGCCCCTAATCGTGGCGCTGATTTGCCCTCTGAATCCGGCTTCGCTCTGAAACAGGTGGGTTGCTCTGTCTAGAAAGTAGCGGCCCTCTCATGCACCTATCAATAGCTACAAAATTTATAACGCTAGGGTCTATTTATAGGTCTTTGTAACAGGGTTTTTTTGGGAGTAAAAGTCAGCCTAAAACATGTCTGCCAAGTTCCTTCAGATTCCTCCTGCTTGGCCATCAAGTTTGATATATTCATATCGAATCTGAGCTCGTTCTGGAGACCTTTAGAGGCCTAGGCACCATGTTTGGACTTAGGTCGACTAAATTCCAAGACATTTTCTAGACCTCGATCCAATCATAAATTCTTACTCCCAACAGTCGGGCCTTGATGTTCCACACTCGCACAAGAGGGTCCATAAGCATTAGGATACTTTGCCTTGAAAATACATGAAATAATACCAAAGGTGTATCAAAATAGTAAAAGTAATCGTAGAGCTACTAAAATTCACCTTAAGAAATTATCAAGTAGATACAAGCGAATGCAACATTTAAAGATATGCAAAAACATGTAATTCTAGCTATCACAAAGGGGGCTAAAATAGTATTTTCTATGTGTCATCAAATATCCCACTCTTCAACTTTGCTTGTCCTCAAGCAAATCATACTCATAATCGTACAAATCACTACACCTTTACGATGATGCGTGAGTGGTCATAAGAAGCTTACAAGGTCAACCCTCACACTCAGAGAACCAAACCACATAGGTGAGGTACATATCTCGTTAGTATATGACTGATCTCCATCGATCATAAGCTCATTACTTAAAGCAAGAGCCAAAAACATTTAGGCTAAACCTTTTTGCAAACTTTGTTTTTATTTCAAGCACATCATTGCCTTTATTTGAAAATGAGAGTTTTATTTCCTTTCTAAATGGTTTGCAATTCGATTTTTTTTTTATAATTTTTATAGCATAAGTGGGTTTCTTAGTTTGCTTCGTACATTGGTACATACATCACAACCACGGTCGAGCAAAAGCAATTTCTTCACCTTAGCTTAAGCATAAGTTCTTTGTGTAACTCCTTTTCCTCGACCCATGTGGAGGGTAAGTGCAAACCCCAGGGGTGTCGGAAGCTCAATTTGTGCCCTTCGAGCTCAATTATCAAACAACACTTCACTCGACAAGGGATTGTACTGGATAAGCAATATAGTATGGTCGTGAATCGGTGCTCAGTTGAACCGTTCTTGTCCACTCTAGGCAATGAGTGATTGCCTCACATTTTGGTAAACTTTGACCCCATAGGCATCTAAGCTTTACTTTAATCCACTTTGTTGGGTATGATTTTTCGAATGTATATAAAGTTACAGTTCCTTTCCCCCAATAAAAACATTTAAAGCGGTGAGACTCTTGGGAAGAGGTTAAGTAAGCACGGTATCCAGACATTTTGAAATGTCTTTAGCCACAAGACGAGGACATCTGATTAGTGGCAAACTTATACATGCATTCAATTGTCATATGATGATTTTAGTGTGTGTTTTATGTTGAAAATGCCATGAACTTGTGCTGAATTACCCATGGAATGATCCATGTATCATTACCAAATATGTGGTGTGTTTGTGCATTGTTTAGTGTTACTTTGCAGAAAATAAATTGTAGAGGCAGAATTAAAGTGCAGAGGTACAACATCAATTGCAGAGGCATAAACTAGAAGCAAATCACCAGCAACGGCTAGATTCATGGGCTCCTTTTACAAGAGGCGGACTAAAGGACTGGGCCAATCTTCTTTTGTCTGCCTGGGACATGAATTTGCACGGAGAAGTAAGTGGTGGAAATTACATAGGAAGGATCCAAATAATTTGGACCGGGGGAATAAAAGGGACACGAGGAGGAGACGGAAGCCTAGAAGAAAACTCACGGACGAGCAAGCAGCAGTATCGAGCGGAGTGACAAGCCAAAACACAACACCAATCTGCGACCAAGTGTAATCGCAGACCGGGAATGCAGTAAAGTGGCAAATTATATTATCAACCCGGGGTCTAGGTCTACTTCTTACTCAGTGATTCTCTATTATCTAGCCAACTAAGTTAAGTGTTTGTTGTGTAAAAGCAAAAGCAGAAAGAAAGCAGGAATTGATACGGTTTTCTCAAGCAGGTAAGAGTCACTCGGGAATGAGTCCCCCTAGCTCCTTAGTTAAGTTTCAATTGTATTTCCCTGGGTTGATTTACTGATGATTAGACTGCGAAAGATCCGGCAGTAGCTTGGAATCTCTTAAGCTGACCAAGCCCTCTCAGTCTATCTACCCGGCAGACGACTAGTCTTCACCGGGATAGAAAGCTGAAGCAGTAAGAACAAAACTTCACTACTGGAATTGGATTCCAGTACAAAGCAGTCAACTGGCTAACTCTCGTATAGCCAATCTCCTACTATCAAATGATGAGACTCTAGCAACCTAATAAGATTCTATCTATCTCAGATTGCAGCAGGAATCAGGAAAAGTTGATCAGACTTCAATTGACTCAATAAACATGCATCATTCGATTAAAATCAAACAGTAATATCATCCCAAGTCATTACAATCAATCCCTAACACATAGAACTAGGGTTCTTCATCCCCAAGTGAGAGAAGGGTTCTACTCCATAGAGAGAGAGAGAGGAAAACAAGATACAAAGCAGTCATACTCATAATTATGGGAAGAATCTGCTCTGGGATGATGATTTCCACTCCTATGACGATCTCCAAGCTTGATTTGATGAAACCCAGCTCCAAGATAGCTTCTAGGATGTGTTCTTCGTCCTTTCTCTCTCTAGGGCTCTGTTTTTGCTCAAGAAATCCGATTCCCCTTCCTTGGCTCGAATCTGCCTTCAAAAACCCGACTCTGGGCGAAATACGGGCAGAATTACGGTCGTAATCACGGCCTGCCCGTAATTCGCCCAAAACGCGCGTTTCACTTTACTCTGATGGAAGAGGAGCTACGCCCGTAATTTCACAATTACCGCCAGTATTTCATTAATTACGGTCGTAATTTGGTGGATGCTTGCCCGTAATTTTAGTGCCGAGAAGAATTCTTGGGAAAAGTGGTTCGACATTGGTTTTACGGGCATGCCCTGACCAATTACGGTCGTAATTTTGCAGGGGCTGCCCGTAATTTGTCCTGTGAATCACCATCTGACCTCCAAATGACCCGAAACTTGCGCCTATGCACCTCTTTACTTACTAGGACCTGAAATACGACAAAACAACACAACCTAGCGTAAAATAGGCCAAGGAACAATCAATTCAAGCTAAAATGGACAGGAAACCAGAGTGAAAACACGTGCAAATACGATGCTATCAAATTCCCCCACACTTAACCGTTTGCTTGTCCCCAAGCAAACCAAGTCAGACACAAGGTAAGCTTACATATTTCACTCAATCAACATTGGGGACAAGTCATAAAGGCACAGAACACGTGAATCGTACTGGTTTTCAAACATCAACACATGAGCAACTTCAATAGCTACCTGGACAACCACCACAAAGGACATTCGAGTGCAGCAAAATCGACTAAAGGAAGAGTCTCCCTTCTGTTCCCCAACCAACCTAGACTTGACTCAACCACTTACTCAAAACAGTCAACTCATCCATCCAACTCAAGACATCAGAATAGAGACCGAGCAATCTAGGTCCTCACCGGGGTACAAGAGTATATAGAATATGAAAAATGAATCACTCACTTTCGACTTGTTGGGTCAGGACAGTTTGATGCGAAAAATGCGCATGTTATTTCTCTCAATCCCTAACATCTCTTCACCATGATGGCAGCCTCTAAATGCTAGAGTTCACATATGGAGTGTCACCACTAACTAATCAGGAGGTCTTAGACACAGGTTCAAATGACTGGCTAGGGTCTTGGACATGGGGAAAAGGCCTTTTAGGTGGTGGAAATATTCATAGCACAAGGTTCCACATTTCCAAACCCAAACAATCATAGTCAAACAAACCGGTATTTCCTTTATGCTATTCTGCATTACTCAATATCTCAAGAGCACAAGTGCGAAGGAGGTATAAATGTCAGCATTTCCAAGCCAGACTGCTAAGAAACACTACTTACTGGGCATTATTCAGATTTTTGGTAGTGGCTCTCTTTGCTTTCAATTTTTCTTTGTTTTTCTTTTCACTTCTTAAGAGAGCCACCACTTCTGCACATATTTCAAACACATGCCCAGCCCAACTTTTAAGCACTACCTCCAACACTCACAGCAAATTATATAGCAGAAACAGCAGAGAATATGTAAAAACCACTCTGTGGAACCTTCTAAAAGATGCAAAAGGGTGATTTTTTTTCATTTCAGACCAAAAGAAAGGATAACACATGGCTCAAAAGGGCTGACTAGGGGATATGACACATCGGGACAGTCAAATTTGGTCGTGGGCTAATCCTATGCCCCCATCATCTTAGCTAGTGACAACGTGAATGCTACACATCATGGAAGAGGGATCTATCGCACAAGAAAGAAACGAGCAGGCTCAAATCTCACATGGCTACCTATATGCTCTATCTCACATTCTGATACCCTGAACTAGATACATAAACGAATGTCAAGAACAAGTAATCAATCCAAGTCACAGTTGGTAAGCAAACAGTTGAAAAACTAAACCCCTACACAATTCTACTGCACGTCTCAGTCCTCATCGTAGGTTGTCCTAGTCACAATCAAGCTGTCATGCATCAATCCGAAAACCATTCAATTCACCAATCAAAACACAGTGCCAATATGATCAAACAGCAGTACTTGGAGCCCTCAAATCTCGAGATTTGGACAGTGGACTAGGCTCCAAGCACCCCTATATACATTCCAATAAATACAAAGAACCCCCCCACACTTAGATGTGACAGTGTCCTCAATGGAGCAGAGGGAAGGGGAACAATGTTACCGTGAAACAGTGGTCAGGAACGTTGACTGGATGGCGGACCAGTCAATCGCAGAGGACTGGACAAGGACCAGTGCAACGGGCACAGAGCTAGAAGCAACAAAACACACACATTGGGTGAAAGAAATCATAGTTCCAAGTCTACAATCCACACTACGGGAATAAGAAATAAAAACCAAACACAATCCGGAGTCGAAGTCTGGAAAGAAAGACAAAAGCCAAGCCCAACTCGATGGGCTAGCAAAGCCAGCTCAGTGCTCATCGCCTCCATCGCCAGTTGGGGGCGGGTAGTGGTCCTCATGCCCCGGGGATGCCTCCCAAGGGTAGCTAACAGCAGCAGGATCCATGTCCCAGTAGCTCATCATGTAATGCTGAGCTAAAATGATGCAGCGGCGACCTTCGCGCTCACGGTCGAGGCGGGCATTGAGGTGCTCCTGGCCAGCAAGGATCTGCTCATTCTGGCGGGAAAGGGCCGCCAGCTGCTCGGCAATGTAAGTGGTGGGGGCGGCAGCAGATGGGCCGGCAGCAAAGGTGGAGGTGCCAGGCGCAGAAGGAGTGTTCCGCCGACAACGAGTGGTCCGACGGGCTGCAGCATCACTCGCCTCGGGGAGGTCCTCACCCTCTGGTGCACGAGGAACAGGGCGAGGAAGGCCCCGGATCCAGATCATGTCCCCGTCGCGCTACAGTATCATCTGGCGCCGTAGGGTTTCCCTTGAGAAGGGCGTCGCGGGCTGTATGAGAGTGAATCCGGAGAGGTCGATGTTGTAGTACCGTGCTAGGGCAGTGACCACCGGCCCACACGCCAAGGGTCGACCACACCGAGAAGCCTTGACGACAGTCCTGGCGATGAGAGAGGACAGATGGAGGTTGTCCACCTCCTGGCTGATGGAGTGCAGGCAATGCAAGGTGCAGAGCTGAAGATGACTGGTGGACCACTCGCTGGGGGTGTAAGACTTCCCCAACAGCTGGTTGAGGATGCGCCACTCTGGGCGCAACTGAGTGGCCGTGGTGTAGCCCGGTGTGAAAACAGCGCTTGAGAACTCCGGGAGGCAGATCCTATCGAAGAACTGCTGGTCCCGAAAGATGGGACTGTCGGGCTCTTCGATTTCCAGGTGACAGGCGAAAGGTGGAAGGTGCCCCAGTGCCCGAGCAAAGTCATCATAGCTAAGGGAGTAAAACTCCCCTTCGAGTCGGAACTGGATGGCGTTGCTGTGCGCGCCCGCGTGGGTCTGGAAATGCTCGAAGGTAGAGTAGAACTCCCAGAGGAGCTCCTGATAGATGGGCTCAGCGAGGCAGAGGAGGCGGCGCCAAGAGTAAGCGCGGATGGCAGCCTCCATTGCCTCGCGAGCACCCAGCTCCTAGAAAACCCTCCAATCGAGGTAATGGTGCGGAACGACCTTGCGGCGTCGGATGTCCCGCAGAGTCTTGCTCTGGTCGACGTCTGACACGCCAAAACACAACACCAATCTGCGACCAAGTATAATCGCAGACCGGGAATGCAGTAACAGGCAAGTTATATTATCAACCCGGGGTCTAGATCTACTGCTTACTCAGTGATTCTCTGTTATCTAGCCAACTAAAGTAAGTGATTCTTGTTTCAAAGCAAAAGCAGAAAGAAAGCAGGAAATTATTCGGTTTTCTCAAGCAGGAAAGAGTTACTCGGGAATGAATCCCCCTAGCTCTTTAGTTAGGTTTCAATTGTATTTCCCTGGGTTGATTTACTGTTGATTAAACTGCGGAAGATCCGACAGTAGCTTGGAATCTCTTAAGCTGACCAAGCCCTCTCAGTCTAACTACCCGGCAGACGACTAGTCTTCACCGGGATAGAAAGCTGAAGCAGTAAGAAGAGAACTCCACTACTGGAATTGGATTCCAGTACAAAGCAGTAAACTGGCTAACTCTCGTATAGCCAATCTCCTACTATCGAATGATGAGACTCTAGCAACCTAATCAGATTCTATCTATCTCAGATTGCAGCAGGAATCAGGAAAAGTTGATCAGACTTCAATTGACTCAATAAACATGCATCATTCGATTAAAATCAAACAGTAATCTCATCCCAAGTTATTACAATCAATCCCTAACACATAGAACTAGGGTTCTTCATCCCCAAGTGAGAGAGGGGTTCTACTCCATAGAGAGAGAGAGAGAGGAAAACAGTAATCGGAGTAGTCATACTCATAAAGATGAGGAAAATCTGCTCCGAGATGATGATTTCCACTCCTAAGACGATCTCTAAGCTCGATTCGACGAAACCCAGCTCCAAGATAGCTTCTAGGATGTGTTCTTCGTACTTTCTCTCTCTAGGGCTCTGTTTTTGCTCAAAAAGTTCGATCCTCCCCCTTGTGGCTCGCAATTGGCTGAAAAACCAAGATTTCCCGACTCGCACGGGCAGGCCGCACGGCCGTGTGGCTCACCCAGTTGCCCGTGCGAGTCAAAACGCGGCGTTCCAATTAGTTCGAACTTAGGCTTCCCACACGGCCAGGGTCGCACGGCCGTGCGGGGTCTCCATCCTGCCCGTGCATGCTCTCGACAATAACCACACGGCCACAATTGTGTGTTGCACGGCCGTGTGGTTTCCAGGAATGCCCGTGCAGCTTCCTTAGCACCTCGCCACGCGTCCGATTCTCGTACAATCGACCCCAAACTCGCTCCCAAGCCTCCATTCACGTACTAGGACCTGAAATATGACAAACAAGCACAACCTAGCGTGAAATCGGCCTAAAACACGAGAATCAACACCTCAAACGGTGTAAGAACAGGGGTAAAAACATGTGTAATTAACGGTCTATCAAACTCCCCCACACTTAACCGTTTGCTTGTCCCCAAGCAAACCAAGTCAGACACAAGGTAAGCTCACATATTTCAATCAACCAACATTGGGGACAAGTCATAAAGGCAAAGAACACGTGAATCGTACTGGTTTTCAAACATCAACATATGAGCAACTTCATTAGCAACCTGGACAACCACCACAAAGGACATTCGAGTGCAGCAAAATCGAGTAAAGGAAGAGTCTCCCTTCTGTTCACCAACCAACCTAGATTTGACTCAACCACTTACTCAAAACAGTCAACTCATGCATCCAACTCAAGACATCAGAATAGAGATCGAGCAATCTAGGTCCTCACCGGGGTACACGAGTATATAGAATATAAAAAATGAATCACTCACTCTCGACCAGTGGGGTCAGGACAATTTGATGCGAAAAATGCGCATGTTATTTCTCTCAATCCCTAACATCTCTTCACCATGATGGCAGCCTCTAAATGCTAGAGTTCACATATGGGGTGTCACCACTAACTAATCAGGAGGTCTTAGACACAGGTTCAAATGACTGGCTAGGGTCTTGGACATGGGGAAAAGGCCTTTTTGGTGGTGGAAGTATTCATAGCACAAGGTTCCACATTTCCAAACCCAAACAATCACAGTCAAACAAACAGGTATTTCCTTTCTGCTATTCTGCATTACTCAATAACTCAAGAGCACAAGAGCACAAGAGCGAAGGAGGTAAAAATGTCAGCATTTCCAAGCCAGACCGCTAAGAAACGCTACATACTGGGCATTATTCAGATTTTTGGTAGTGGCTCTCTTTGCTTTCAATTTTTCTTTGTTTTTCTTTCATTTTCTTTTCTTTTCTTAAGAGAGCCACCACTTCTGCATATATTTCAAACACCTGCCCAGCTCAACTTTTAAGCACTACCTCCAACACTCACATCAAATTTAGCAGAAACAGCAGAGAATATGTAAAAACCACTCTGTGGAACCTTCTAAAAGATGTAAACAAGGTGATTTTTTTTCATTTCAGACCAAAAGAAAGGATAACACACGGCTCAAAAGGGCTGACTAGGGGATATGACACATCAGGACAGTCAAATTTGGTCGTGGGCTAATCCTATGCCCCCATCATCCTAGCTAGTGACAACGTGAATGCTACACATCATGGAAGAGGGATCTATCGCACAAGAAAGAAACGAGCAGGCTCAAATCTCACATGGCTACCTATATGCTCTATCTCACATTCTGATACCCTGAACTAGATGCATAAGAGACTGTCAAGAACAAGTAATCAATCCAAGTAACAGTTGGTAAGCAAATAGTTGAAAAACTGAACCCCTACACAACTCTACTGCACGTCTTAGTCCTCATCATAGGTTGTCCTAGTCACATCAAGCTGTCATGCATCAATCCGAAAACCATTCAATTCATCACTCAAAACACAGTGCCAATATGATCAAACAGCAGTACTTGGAGCCCTCAAATCTCGAGATTTGGACAGTGGACTAGGCTCCAAGCACACATATATACATTCCAACCGATACAAAGCACCCCCCCACACTTAAGCACGACATTGCCCTCAATGGAGCAGAGGGATAGAGAAGGGGAACGATGTTACCGGATTGAAACTGCTGGGGGACTGGAAGTGGACCAGTCAGCGAGAAACAAACGGGAAGATGGACAGTTCTGCACGAATGGAACACCAAGAACACACTAGCACACTATGCGTTAGGGATAAGTGTTAGCCCAGACGGCTACAGCAAAAACAATCCACAAAATAAACAAACAAAAACAAAAACAAACGACACTAAGTTCAAGCTCCGCACACATGGAGCAAACACACACAAGTCGAAAACGAAAAACAAAACACACTGAGATGGGCAACGAGTACAGCCTACTCGTCGCCGAGGTCGTCCAGATCGAAGTTGATGTCGTTCATGAAGGCGTCACCACCATCACCACCATCATCACCATCCGCTGGGGGAGGTGGAAGTGGAGAGTCCTCCCAGAGAGTCCTCCAGACAGGCTGCTCGCCCGGTAGCAGCTGGAGCAGATGCTGGTGGACCTCCTGCATGCGCCGAGAACGGCGCCTCTCTCGCTCGATGTGGGCGAGAGTCACTCCCTGCTGGGTCTGGAGCTGGTCCAATCTCTCATCGTAACCCACCATCCTCTGGTGGTACGCAGCCTGGTGAGCCGCGTACTGCTGCTGGAACTGAATCTGATGGTCGATGATCTGCTGGTTCTAGAGACGCAGCTGCTCAAACTGGGAGGTGAAGTAATCCTGCCCCGGCAGTAGTGTCATCCACGTCCTCGGGCTGGACCTCCTCATCAGCTGCACCCTCTGGCTGGTCCTCCTGCTGGGATCGGAGGTTCCGGAAACCCCTCGATCCATAGAATGTCGCGGTTCTGTCGCAGCAGGTGCATGTGACTGATCGTGGACCTGCCAAAAACGATGGTGTCCCCCTGCTGTGTGCACCCCTGCAGGGAAAGGCCGAAGTAGGTGGCCAGGCGGGTGATGAGGGGGGTGCAGTGGAGACTCTTCAGTTCCGAAGCAGTCTTCTCGAAGGTCCTGGCCACCACCGAACCCAAGTGGAGGGGATGGTCGTCCTGGCGTATTGACTGGAGTAGGTACAGGGCCCTCCTAGTGATGGCGCTGGCGCTGTCGGAAGCTGGAGTATAAGACTTCGCCAGCAGGTGGTGGAGAAGGCGGTTTTCGAGCTGCAATGTAGTTGTCTTCGTCCTCCCGGCCGAGAAGGGACGTGTCTGGCCTGGCCGAGCCAGGCGGGTGTACAGCCTCCTGAAATCCACCTCCGGCGGGTCGCTGACCTCGGTGACGTAGTCCAGATCGTCGTCGAGGTCGAGGTCGAGAGCCTCGGCCAGCTCGTGGTAGCTCAAGGACCGTGGGGCACCGCCTAGCCTGAATTTGACGGCTTCACCGTCTCTCCAATCGTCCGTGGGTGTGTGCTTGAAGGTCGTGCAGAACTCAAGCACAGGCTCATAGTAAAGCTTTTCGCAGATGGAGAGCAGACGGCGCCATGGGAGGTTGGTGACGGCGGCGGAGAGTTGCTCGTAGCAGTGCAATGTCTGAAACTCCCGTTTGGACCAGCAGTGGTGCTGCCCAAACGGGCATTTCAGGACCTGCTTGAAGCGATCCTGGGCGGGCCCCCTCTTCAAATCCCGGATGAACGGGTGCTTGAGGTTAGGTCTCGACATTGTCCTGCAAAAGAACAACCCAAAGTGGAACCAAAAGAGCCAAAGAAAATGTTAATCACACCCCCACACTTAAGAACAGAAAAACAGCCTAACCATGGTTTCATCCATAGTTCGGGGGTCAGAAACTCGATAAATCAAGCATAATCTGAGTGGGGGTGCACATCCATGAACAAGTAGGCAACTCAAGGCTCACATTCATACCAAATACACCCTCAAAGCACATCATTAAGGGCCCCAACCGACCCCCACAAAATGGTACGAAAACAGGCATTTCATCGAACACCTTGTGTGCAATATTAAGGTAAACATGAAATTTGCAAAATTCTTGCACACAAGGGCTCAAACAATCAAGAGGGAATTTTCCCAACACAATTCAAACACAATCCATGTATTCCCCTCAATCAATGGCACAAAAATCACAAGATTCAATGAGGTTCTCTAAACATGCACCCTAACACCCAATTCTCCACAATTAACATAGTTAAGGGCAAAATCAAACCTGGAGACTCAAGTAGAGGTGTAGGGGATGATGAGGGGAAGGCGATGGAAGCGACGAAACGCCGAAAAAGTGCCCGGAAGTGCTCGTCGGAGCCTCGCCAGAGTCTCGCCGGAAATCGCCTCCGGCGACAAAAATGTCGGCCAAATCTCCTCAAAATGGAGGGATAGGCCGATTTTGTTGGAGGAAGGGTGGGTTTGTTGTTGGTTTGGTGAAAAGATGACAAAAAATGGCCGAAAAAATCAAAAAGAGGGGTTTTGGCGCGGTTTTCCGGCGAGATTCAGAGGATTCCGGCGAGTGTTTGTCAAAGTTATGACCACGCGGCCGTGCTGGCCGAATAAATAGGCCGTGGCTCGGCCGCACGGGCGAGGCCGCACGGCCGTGCGAGGTGCAATATTGCCCGTGCTGGCCGACACGGGTAGGCCGAGGTATACCACACGGCCGTGCTAGTTGCACACCTGGCCGTGTGGAATTTGTCGAGAGCTCGCACGGCCAATGGAAAAAATCCACACGGCCGTGCGAGCAGACGAGTTGCCCGTGTCGGCCACACGGCCAGGCAAGGCCAATCCACACGGCCGTGCGGATTGCACTTTTGGCCGTGTGGAATTTGTCGAGAGCTCGCACGGCCAGGAGATAATATTCACACGGCCGTGCCAGAGTATGGCCTGGCCGTGCGAGCCGCTGGACGCCCGAATTCAACCTGTTTTCACCCAAAAACGACATTCGACTCTGGAACATCTCAAGACTCAAAAACACAAAAAATAACAAAAGGAAAAATGTAAGAAAATGCAAACCTCGGTGGGGTTGCCTCCCCACAAGCGCTTCTTTACCGTCTTTTAGCTGGACGCCAGTAGAGGAACTAAGGGTCCTCGAGCTTGATCAGCAGCTCTACGCGCTCGACAGCACCTCCCAAATACAACTTTAGGAGGTGGCCATTCACCTTGAATGGCTCGGTTTGAGCATTGCTGATCTCCACCGCACCGTGCGGGAAAACTTGGGTGACCGTGAAGGGACCCGACCACCTCGAACGGAGCTTACCCGGGAAGAGTTTCAGGCGTGCATTGAAAAGCAGAACACGATCACCTACCTGAAACTCTTTCGGGCCCCTCAACCGAGCGTCGTGGAGACGCTTGGTGCGCTCCTTGTAGAGCAGGGTGTTCTCGTAGCCGTGGTAACGCCACTCCTCCAACTCCAGCAGCTGCAACTTACGTTCTGTACCTGCAACACTCAAATCCATGTTTAGCAGCTTAATGGCCCAGAAGGCCTTGTGCTCTAGCTCTACCGGCAAATGGCACGCCTTCCCATAGACAAGCCTATAGGGAGAAGTGCCAATCGGACTTTTATAGGCAGTCTTATACGCCCAAAGAGCATCATCGAGCTTGGTGGACCAATCCTTGCGAGACTGATCCACCGTCTTTTCAATAATTCGTTTTAGCTCCCGGTTCGTCAGCTCGGCCTGCCCATTTGACTGGGGATGGTAGGCCACCGACACCTGATGCTTAACACCATAGCGAGAGAGGAGTTTAGTGAATTGCCCTTGAAAATGGGTTCTTCTATCACTAATGATGGCGTGGGGTGTCCCGAACCGGGAGAACAGCTGCTTCAGAAAGGAGCAGACTCGTCTTGCATCATTGGTGGGCATGGCTTGAGCTTCTGCCCACCTCGAGACGTAGTCCACTGCAACCAATATGTACAGATTTCCAAAAGATGGAGGGAATGGGCCCATGAAATCGATACTCCAAACATAAAAAATTTTACAAATAACATAGATATGTTGGGGCATCTCATCCCGGGAAGAAATGTTACCTGACCTTTGGCAGCGGTCGCACTGGCGTGCGAAGGAGTCTGCATCCTTGAAGAGCGAGGGCCAATAGAAGCCCGACTGTAGCACCTTCCGCGCCGTGCGGTTACCTCCATGGTGACCTCCAGTAGGTCCCTCGTGGCATTGAGACAGGATGTCTCCCATCTCGTGATCCATGACACAGCGCCGGATCACGCCGTCTGCTCCGATTCTGAAGAGGTAAGGATCCTCCCAGAAGTAATGCTTCAGATCGGAGAAGAACTTGCGCTTTGCATGAGTAGCCATCCCCTTGGGTAACTACTTGCCCACCAGATAATTGGCAAAGTCAGAATACCACGGGGTCACGCTGTCCACCAGTGTCATCGCCAGCAATCGCTCACCTGGGAAGGAGTCGTCGATCTCTTCCACGAAGTTGTCCACCGGAGGGGCTTCCAACCGTGAAAGATGATCTGCAGCAACATTCTCGGCTCCTTTCTTGTCCCGGATCTCTATGTCGAATTCCTGCAGAAGCAGGATCCAGCGGGATGAGCCGAGGCTTTGCATCAGCCTTGCTCATCAAGTAGCGAATCGCCGAGTGATCTGTGTAGACCACCACATGTGAGAGCACCATATATGGCCGGAACTTGTCAAATGCATACACCACAGCGAGGAGCTCCTTCTCAGTGGTGGTGTAGTTCTCCTGTGCATCGTTCAAGGTCTTCGACGCGTAGTAGATGGGCTGGAAGTGCTTCTCGCGTCTCTGACCCAAAACTGCTCCGACTGCATAGTCACTCGCATCGCACATCAGCTCAAAAGGGAGAGACCAGTCAGGAGTTACCATGATAGGGGCATGGGTCAGCTTCTCCTTCAGAGTCTCAAATGCAGCTGTGCACTCGGGAGTGAACTGGAATGGTGCATCCTTCTCTAGCAGCTTGGTCAAAGGCAGGGCAATCTTCCAAAAATCTTTGATGAAGCGCCGGTAGAAGCCTGCATGACCTAGAAAGCTGCGAATCCCCTTCACAGAAACAGGAGGAGGTAGCTGACTGATCGTCTCAACCTTCGCGCGATCCACCTCAATCCCATGCTTGGAGATCTTGTGCCCGAGCACAATACCCTCACGAACCATAAAATGGCACTTCTCCCAGCTGAGTGCCAGATTCGTCTCTTCACACCTCTTCAGAACGAGTTCCAGGTTATGGAGACAATGAGAGAAGGAGTCTCCATAAACTGAGAAGTCGTCCATGAAGACTTCCATGATCTCTCCAACCAGTCGGTCGAAGATCCCCAGCATGCATCTCTGGAAGGTCGCCGGTGCATTACACAACCCAAATGGAATCCTCTAGTAAGCAAAGGTACCAAAGGGGCAAGTGAATGTGGTCTTCGCCTGATCCTCCGGAGTAATAGGAATCTGGAAGTAACCAGACATACCATCCAGGAAGCAATAGAACTCATGGCTAGCCAACCTCTCCAGCATCTGATCAATGAAAGGTAGGGGAAAATGATCTTTCCTGGTGCCGTCATTCAGGAGCCGGTAATCGATGCAGACTCTCCAGCCGGTCACGGTCCGCATCGGGATCAACTCCTTCTTCTCATTCGGGACCACAGTCATCCCGCCTTTCTTCGGGACCACCTGAGTGGGGCTGACCCACTTGCTATCAGATATAGCAAAGATGATCCCTGCATCCATGAGCTTCACAATCTCTGCCCGGACCACTGCCTCCAAGTTAGGAGACAATCTCCTCTGTGGCTGCCTGACTGGCTTAACCTCATCCTCCATCAAAGTTCGGTGGGAGCAGAAGGATGGGCTAATGCCTCTAATGTCTGTGATCTTCCATGCCATGGCCCGGGCATACTTCTGTAGCAGAGCCACCAGCTTGCTCTTCTGCTCGGGTGTCAGATCCGAGCTGATAATACCCGGGAGCTTATTCCCCTCCCGGAGAAATGCATACTCCAGGTTAGATGGGAGGGGCTTTAGCTCCAAATCTGGTGGCTCCTCCAATGATGTAGCGAGCCGGGGCGAGATGGGGATCGGCTTGAATGGTATCTCTCGCCCCTCGATCATGGCCTCGTCCAGCTCTGCCAGCTGCTCCTCCAGCTGCACATCCTGTGATGCCTGTTTCCCTAGCAAAAGACAACGCTCAAGGAAATCATCAGTACCCGCACTCGTGATGGCGAGTGCGGTTTCAAAATCAGCAACAACATCACAGTAATCTAGATCATCATGGAGCTGGGGGTGTTTCATATTATCAGAAACAAAGAAGGTGATTTGTTCACCCCCAGCTCTCAAAATCAGTTTTCCATCATTAACATCAATAAGCGCCTTGGCGGTGGCGAGAAAAGGTCTACCCAGTATCAATGGCACATCAACATCCTCATTTATGTCCAAAATCACAAAATCAACAGGATATGAAAATGGCCCTACTGCGACTATCAAGTCCTCTGCTATACCCCTAGGATGCACAATGGATCTATCAGCAAGTTGAATGCTCATCCTAGTATCACTGGGTTCACCTAGGCCTAGCTTTTTAAAGAGTTTATAAGGCATGACATTTATGCTAGCGCCTAAATCCGCCAAGGAATTCCCTACATGCAAACTACCAATCATGCAAGGGATAGTGAAACTCCCTGGGTCTTTTCGCTTCTCTGGTAGTTTGTTCTGCAGGATGGCAGAACACTATTCGTTGAGCATCACCGTTGACAGCTCCCCAAGCTTCCTCTTGTTGGTGAGGAGATCCTTCATGAACTTGGCATACTTGGGCATCTTCGATAATGCCTCCACGAAGGGCATGCTAATGTTTACCTGCTTCAGCATTGCCATGAATTTGGCAAACTCAGTCTCCAGTCGGTCCTTGTGCAACCGAGTAGGAAAGGGAAGCTGTGGTACATACTCCTTCACCACTGGTTGCGGTTTAGGAGCAGGCACCTCAACCTCCTTCTCCATTTCTTCCTGATTAGCTGGAAGTGCTGAAGCAGGGGTCTCTCTCTCCTCTGCCCGAACAGGTGGATCGGCAGTCACCTTGCCACTCCTGGTTGTGATGGCACTGCAGTTGGTATTCGGATCCTGCGGGTGAGGAATGGTCTGACCAGGCAAGGTACCAGGAGTCCTCTGAGCTACAGCCTGGGCAACACTCCCAAGCTGGGTTTGTATGTCTCGCAGCACAGCCTGTGTATTTCTCTGACCAGCTTCAAGCTCCAAGAATTTGCCAGAAGCTTTCTCCATGAATTGATCGATGTTATTGAACTTGTTCGCACTGGAGGTGGCCAGAGAACCCACCAAATCTCTCAATTCCGCCATTGGGTCACTCTGTACTGGAGCTGCAGGTGCTGCCCCTGTTTGCTGAAATGGTCGCACCTGTGACTGAGGTGGAACTGGCCTCTGTCTGGGCTGGTAGAGTGGCTGCTGTGGCTGCTGAAATTGCCCCTGTCTGGGCTGGTACGGAGGCCTCTGGAAGCCAGGTGGTCCCTGGGGAGCTGGTGGTTTGGGATTTGCCCCACCCAAGAAAAGTTAGGATGATGGCGCCACCCCTCGTTATAAGTGTTGCTGTAGGGGTCGAAGCGCCTGGCATTACTGATAAAGTCCACCTGCTCCTGGGTAGTAGACGATTCCCGCATCACCTGACAGTCCTCTACGGTGTGATGGGAGCTCTCATACCACTGGCAGTGCATCGCCTGCGGCTGTCCTATACCTGCAATCAAACCAGAACGATCGATAGCTGAGACCAGCTTCGATACCACCTGTACCAAATCAGATGACTGGGTGCCCACAGCATGCACACCCATCCTGGTGCTCGTCTCGATCTCCTGGCAGTGCCCCAATCGTACGCGTTCTCCGCCATCTCCTCAAAGAGTTGATTCAGCTGTGGCGGTGTTTTGGTCAGCATGTTCCCGCCACAAACCGAATCAATCAGCTTCTTGTCCTCCGGGAAGAGGGCGTGATAGAAGGTGCCCACCTTGAACGCATCATTGAAACCATGATTGGGACACCTGAGGAAAAGACTGGTGTGTCTCTCCCAAGCTTCCCTGATGGTCTCATCCTCATCCTGAGCAAAATGGGTAAATGGGATGAGGAACTTGTCCGCCAGGTTGGCGAACGTGGTGATAGAGCCCGGAGGTCGAGTATCTAGCCACTCCTTGGCTTGCCCCTCCAGGGTGAATGGGAAGTATCTCAGCTGGATGGCATCTGCTGGGACCCCATTGATCTTGATTCCATCAATGAGCTCATGGAATCGCCTGAGATGGGATCGGGGGCACTCCCCCTCCTTACCACGGAACACCACTGAACCGCGCAGCATGGTGATTACTGAGGTGCTCATCTCAAAATTGTTGGCTGGGACATGAGGATGTTGAATGGGTGACCTCATGTCCGTAGCTCTAGCGGTCCAGTAGGATCCCATGGTCTGCTCTTCAGGGATCACATCATGGTTCTCTGGATCAGCCATCTCTTCTTCCTCTTCTTCTAACTGCAGCTGTGATAGCGCCTCCTCCACAGCCAGTCGCGCCTTTAGAGCCCGCTTGAAGTTTCTGCAGGTTCGTTCAAGCTCCTGGTCTAGTGGTAGTAGATCTCCCGACTGGCTACGGGTCATGCACTACCTGCACACAATCAGCAGAAGCAACACGTGAAGGCACACAGGTGGAAGAGATAAAATGCAGTAAATAAAAAGCTAGAGTAACAAATTCTCACGTTTACCCAATAACCTAGAGGGTTCCCCGGCAATGGCGCCAAAAACTTGACACGCCAAAACACAACACCAATCTGCGACCAAGTGTAATCGCAGACCGGGAATGCAGTAAAGTGGCAAATTATATTATCAATGTGGGTTCTAGGTCTACTGCTTACTCAGTGATTCTCTATTATCTAGCCAACTAAGTTAAGTGTTTGTTGTGTAAAAGCAAAAGCAGAAAGAAAGCAGGAATTGATACGGTTTTCTCAAGCAGGTAAGAGTCACTCGGGAATGAGTCCCCCTAGCTCCTTAGTTAAGTTTCAATTTTATTTCCCTGGGTTGATTTACTGTTGATTAGACTGTGGAAGATCCGGCAGTAGCTTGGAATCTCTTAAGCTGACCAAGCCCTCTCAGTCTATCTACCCGGCAGACGACTAGTCTTCACCGGGATAGAAAGCTGAAGCAGTAAGAACAAAACTTCACTACTGGAATTGGATTCCAGTACAAAGCAGTCAACTGGCTAACTCTCGTATAGCCAATCTCCTACTATCGAATGATGAGACTCTAGCAACCTAATCAGATTCTATCTATCTCAGATTGCAGCAGGAATCAGGAAAAATTGATCAGACTTCAATTGACTCAATAAACATGCATCATTCGATTAAAATCAAACAGTAATATCATCCCAAGTCATTACAATCATTCCCTAACACATAGAAATAGGGTTCTTCATCCCCAAGTGAGAGAAGGGTTCTACTCCATAGAGAGAGAGAGGAAAACAAGATACAAAGCAATCATACTCATAATTGTGGGAAGAATCTGCTCTGGGATGATGATTTCCACTCCTATGACGATCTCCAAGCTTGATTTGATGAAACCCAGCTCCAAGATAGCTTCTAGGATGTGTTCTTCGTCCTTTCTCTCTCTAGGGCTCTGTTTTTGCTCAAGAAATCCGATTCCCCTTCCTTGGCTCGAATCTGCCTTCAAAAACCCGACTCTGGGCAAAATACGGGCAGAATTACGGCCGTAATCACGACCTGCCCGTAATTCACCCAAAACGCGCATTTCACTTTACTCTGACGGAAGAGGAGTTACGCCCGTAATTTCACAATTACCGCCAGTATTTCATTAATTACGGTCGTAATTTGGTGGATGCTTGCCCGTAATTTTAGTGCCGAGAAGAATTCTTGGGAAAGTGGCTCGGCATTGGTTTTACGGGCATGCCCTGACCAATTACGGTCGTAATTTTGCAGGGGCTGCCTGTAATTTGTCCTGTGAATCACCATCTGACCTCTAAATGACCCGAAACTTGCGCCTATGCACCTCTTTACTTGCTAGGACCTGAAATACGACAAAACAACACAACCTAGCGTAAAATAGGCCAAGGAACAATCAATTCAAGCTAAAATGGACAGGAAACCAGAGTGAAAACACGTGGAAATACGATGCTGCCATCTATTCTGTTTTTTTTTCTTTTGTATTTGCGGCTGATTTTTCGCACCAAACACAGCCTCCTTCCTCGCCCTGACTTGAACAGGGCTCTGATTCCACTTAATACGCCCCTTGGGGGTGTATGTTTATCAAAGTCACGCAGCTAACGACTCAATCGAAGAATCGATTGAGCTCGAATCAAGAACAACGCGTTCTTAATACGAACTTGGATAAAACGGAACCAAAAGGACAAATCCACACCTGGGGATAGCTCGATTGGTATAAAAGGGTAGTTGCTCGACCACGATTGAAGGGACTATTCAATCGATACAAAGCTCAGCAAGTTTGGAATCCACCAAACCCAAAACAAGTCGCAACTTGCACAAACCAAACGGTTCTCAATTTCGATTAATCAAAGTCTTAGTTTTTACAACGTAAATAGAAGGCTATTTATAGCCAAGAAAACCTAATACAAACCTAGATGAACAAGGAAACAAATAAGGTAAAATTCTACTCTAAAAAGGTTACAAAATTCTACTCTAAAAAGGTTACAAAATTCGGACACAAACTTCCTTTCTTGAAGCACAAGTAAGCTGCCCGCAAAACAGTCAAAAGGCAGCTTTCGTACTAACTTCGCGCCTTTTGTTCGAGGCCTTCCCGAACTCCAATTCTTCATCAAATTCCTTCCCTTTGTTCACAAACATACCTAGTTTCATGTTGTGGAAGCCTTTAGACTTGAATCAGATCCATACTCCTCGAATTAAGCTCCAAAGTAGGCTTCACAAAACAGTTTTCTGCCTTGGCCATTTTCTGGCAGTTTTCCAGTTTTAAGGTAGCAACTTTGAGGACTTGGAAAACAACCTTAATGACATCTTCTGGATCCATAAAGCATACCATTAGAAAGATGGTAACTTTATCTGCAAAACAAACCCTTAAAATTGAATTTCTACCAAGCCAATTGAGAAAACCATGCCTCCAAAGTATGTACTCTGAACACGGATTTTGACTTTACCAAATTCTGCCTTTCTTCTTCCCAACTTTGATAGCTTCTTTGTCAAGTAATTGTGAGGTGAATTGTGGGCAATTTGGGATCATATCAAGGCTGATCGAGCGCTTTGCTCGACCTCTTGGAGAACCAATTTTGAAGCGCCAACGGTTTACCACGAAGATTTTGCGGAATCCGATCACTGTCCAATAAGGATTGATCTTCATCCACAAGTAAAGCTCACCGCACTCCCTTCAGATTCGATAAAAGGTGGAGGGAAAGCGAAGAGTGTTGTCAAATTGTTACTGACCGATGGAATAGAGGTGGGAATATCAACACTATGCTTATAGACTGCCAGAATGAGTTACAGAGGCGGGCAAAGAAAGACAGGTTTACCAAATTGAAGAGGGAAAAAGAGATTAGACAGAGACTACAAATGTTACAAGGTACTAGCGGTTCCCCGGATAGGGCAACTGATGAAAGGAATCTCCAACGAGAACTGGAATCCATCTGGTTATAAGAAGAGATTTTCTGGGCCCAAAGGTCTAGGATCTCTTGGCTATAGGAAGGGGATCAGAACTCAGGTTTCTTCCACGCCAGTACCATCAGAAGGAAGAACAGAAATCGCATCCTCAAGCTTAAGGATGCAAGAGGGTTGTGGATTGACAATGCCCAGGAACTGGTTGACCATGCCACAAAATACTATCGCACCCTCTTCACCAGCAATAACAGACAAGGTGACACGAGTATCCTGGAGGGTTTCCCTAGGCTGGTTTCGGAGGAGGTCAACAATGGTTTGTGTGCACCGGTGGGAAAGGAAGAGATTCGTAAGGTGGTGTCTTCAGAAAATACCAGAGCACTCAGGGGGATACTTTCTGCCACGAGATCACAATTTTTTTCCTGACAGGAGTTATGCCTGACAACTGGAATGATACTTTCATTACCATCATCCCCAAAGTGGAGGCGCCTGAGATGATCAGTCAGTTTAGACCGATTAGCTGCTGCAATTTTCGATACAAAGTCATCACCAAGATCATGACAAACAGGCTCCAACCTTTGTTGCTCGAGCTGGTTAATGAGCTTCAATCGGCTTTCACAGGGGGTAGAAAAATCCAAGACAATATCATCATAGTCCACGAGGTTCTTAACCATTTCAAGAAGCACAAAACAGGGAATCGAAGGGAGATGATGATGAAGCTTGATATGAGGAAAGCTTACGATCTGGTGGAATGGGGTCATCTGATTAACCTACTTAGGGCATATGGTTTCAACGAGGTCTGGTGTGGCTGGGTTCACTCCTGTATCTCCACAGTCAACTTCAATTTGCTGTTCAATGGTGAACCAACCACTGGCTTCAAGCCCTCAAGGGGCATTCGACAAGGGGAGCGCTCTCGCCCCTCCTTTTCATCCTGATGTCGAATGCCCTTTCCTTCCTTATTGAAAAGGCCGTCCTGAACAATGGGATCAAAGGTATCAAGCTCAACAGAACATGCCCTACTCTTACCCACTGTCTTTTTGCTGATGACACGGTCATTTTTCGAGATTCTTCTTGTGAAGAGGCAGGGAAGATCCTGGACATCCTCCATGATTATGGGGAGGTCACAGGTCAAGAAGTTAACAGGGATAAATCATCAATGTTCTTCAGCTGCAATGTTCCAAGTGATGATCAGGAAAGGATAATCCAGGAAACTGGTTTTGCACCCACTAACTGTCATTCCAACTACCTTGGAGTGCCTACTGAATGGGGCAGATCGAAGAAAGAAACCTTCAATTTCCTACTCCAGCGCATGGAAGCAAGAGGGGAAGCATGGAAAAGCCTCCTCCTCTCCCCAGGAGGAAAAGAGGTTTTGCTGAAAGCGGTTTTTCAGGCGGTCCCATCATACATTATGTGCCTGTTCCTCCTGCCAAAGAGTACAACGAAGAAAATGGATTCAATGCTCAAAAATTTCTTCTGGGGAGGAAATATGACAAAGAGAACGATCCATTGGAGGGCTGGACATGTGCTATACTCACCAAAAAAGGAGGGGGGACTCAGATTTCGTCCTTTCCATACTTTCAACATGGCATTATTGGCCAAACAGGCGTGGAGAATCCTCACCAAGAAGGATTCCTTGTGGGTCAAGGTACTGAAAAGTATCTATTTTCCCAATTCGGACTTTCTTAATGCAAAAAAAGGAGGAAAGGCCTCATGGATTTGGTCCAGTTTATGTGAAGCTAAATCATGGATTCGACAGGGTCTGATTCGGGTGATTGGCAATGGAAAAACAACGAAGGTTTTCCATGACCCTTGGAGATTCAACAGGGCGAGCCCTCTTCTTCAGTTCGATTGGAATGACAGTACTACTACTGACAATTGGATCGATGATGTCTCGAGGGAATGGAAGTTCGACCTACTGGCTGATTTTCTTAGCCAACATGATCTGAAACAGGTGGCCGCCATCCCAATTGGCTCGGAGTCTCTTGAAGACTTCTGGGTGTGGAGGTTCACTGACCACCGAGTCTTCAGGCTCAAGTCAGCCTTCATCCATTTCCATAATCGTGTCAGATAAGCACAAGGCCATGTCGAGGTTATTTCGGAGGCTAGTAAGCAAAGGTGGAAGTGGTTTTGGAGTTTGTCTATCCCCCCGAAGCTGAAGTTTTTCGTTTGGAGGGTGACCAGAGGGGCCATGGCTTCTAAAGAGAATCTATTTGCGAGAAAATGCTCTGCTTCGAAGGTGTGCCCGATCTGTGATTTCCCTTCTGAATCGATTCATCACTGCTTATTCACCTTCCCACACGCGGCTGAAGGATGGAATCAGGAATGGCCATCGTTGCCTCCCCCTGTTCCTCTCACTCCCTTCCTGGAATGGTTGGACTCCCTGCGACACAGCTTCTCGATCTGCTCGATTCAGAAGATCATTTTTCTTGTTTGACAGACATGGAAAACGAGGAATGAGAAGATCTTCAAAAGTACTTCCCCATGGCCCCCCTCCACAATCTCGAAGGCAGCTTTGGCGCATCATCACCATTAATGCACCACGTGCCCCAGGAAACAAACCATTGGTCCCCCATCATCTCAGCTCATCTCACCCCAAGAGCACTCTTCGTCACCGCCAGGTACTCATGACTTTGAAGTACACTACGACGGATAGTTTTTCGACGATTCCCAGGAGGCGGCATATGGCGTCGTTGTTTCGAACAACCATGGTCAAGTGTGTGATGGTAAAGCTGAGACTTTGCACTGTTTTTCCCCACTTGAAGCAGAAGCAAAGGCCCTGCTGGAGGGCTCCCGGTTAGCTGCTTCCCTCAGGTCTCCATGCCTGGTGCGATCTGACTACTTGGCCCTGGTTCGAGCAATTCATAGCCATCCTAAGACATGGTCATGGCGAGCGGCAGCTTGGCTGGGTATCATCAAACAAATGCTGGACGATAATCCGCTGATCAAGATCAAGCACATCGGTAGGTAGAAGGAACAACTCTAAAGCTAATTGGGTAGCTAGATCATGTGCTAAAAACCAATTGCCATCACAATGGCTACAGATTCTTGATGTGGTTGCTCCCCTTTTGTAATGACTGGCTTTTGCTTCATTTAATGGAAATTCAGTGTCCTTTGTAAAAAAAAGGGGGAAAAGATACAGTAAGAAAAGCATATAGAATGGACAATCAACACACTACCAAAAGCCATAGATTGGCGGGTCAGATCCGATTGGCAGAGAAAGTAAAATTGTCGGACGATTGCAAGCAGCTGAGGAGGGAGCTCGACGGAAAAGGGACGGGCGGAGCGGCCCCTCCAGGACAAAGGACCAGACTTCGACGGCGAGACAACCGACCGACGTCCAAACGACGGACAAAAGACGGAGGCTAAATGAGGGATGGATGAAGCACCCTTTACTAGGAGACGAACGGAGGAAACAGGAATGGAACGACAGAAGTTGTGGAGACGAAGGGTTCGGCTCGGATAACGGAGTTAGACATGGATAACAGAGTTAAAATTCTCTAAATATCATTTATAACTACTTTACTTATAATCCCTGATAACTAACTAAAACCCAAGAAACCAATAGAAATGCTTTAATATTCTCCTTAAGGATTAGGGTTCAAGGACAGAAACTTAGACCCTATGCAGCGGTTTCACAAGGCCAACACCTTTTATTCTCTAGCATATGTCTCTGCAAAGTCCCAAATCATATCGTCTCTCTCTTTCTCTAGAGCATGCAATCCACTCCTCCCCGTCTCTCTCCCTCCAAATACTATATCCAATCGAATGCATTGTATTTCTCCCCCAAGAGAGAGTGACACAGAAATCCGGTTCTCACGGCTGTTCTTCCATTCTTGTTCTTGAAATCTCTTTTAGTAGGTGATTCGTGGTTGCTAGTTTCTCTGATTGATTGGTGCTTTCTTGAAGCTTTTTCCGTTGTGAATCCATGGGATGCTTCTCTAAACGATGGCTGCTTACTGATTTTTTTTAGTTTGCAAATCCATGACTGCCAAGATGGATAAGAACCAAAGGTTGTCGTCGATACCTCTAATCCAACAACCAACCGAGCTGAAGTTAGTGGGAACAAAGGAATCGATGACATGCAACAAAGGTTTCAGGCAACTGGAAGCCGAAAGCAACAATTGGCAGTAAAATTTCTCCCGAATGGATTGATATATAGGGGGAAAATGATGGAAGCAAAGCAGAGGGAGTTTGAGGTAGAGAGATTGTGAGAGTCAGAAAGGATAGGTATCGAATTATTAGGATTGGAAGTAGGAGAAGTAAAGTTACAACGCTAGAGTCTGCGACAAAGAAGAAATTAAGCAAATTAATGTAGGGTTAGTTCCGGCAGTTTGGACACTTGTCGTCCTCTGGTGTCTTCTCGGCAAAAAAAAAAAAATGGCTTTTATATATAGATAGAAGAATGGCTAAATTGCAAGTTTGGTCACTTGAATTGCTAGTAAAGTTCACGTTAGCCACTAGAATGACTTTATTTCATCCGTAGTCAATTAAATTAGTTCAACAGTTCAAGTTTGGTCACTCTCCGTTCATCTCCGTTAACTTTGGATGACGTGGCAGTCAACTCTGATGTTTGACAATTAAATGTGTGATGTGGCAATTAAAAAATAATAAAATAATAAACTTTAAACTTTTTACAATTGTCACCTCATTATCACAATAAATTAAAATAAATAATAATAATAATTACAATAACAAAACTTGCAAAATTGGAAAAACAAAATTCATTCTCCCGACCCTGCCCGTGAACCTTGATAATAACTATAAAAAGAATATCGTTGCTTTTATCCAGAGTAAACAATGGCTTTTGGTTCTTTAGCAATACATGTGTGTAAATCTATCGACGAAGGTGAAGAACAGATGGATACCAGTGAAGGAGCTCGACGATTGCGGCTACGCCATTTCAATTTTCACGCGGACATTATTATGCATTCAACTGTGAGTGTTACGGAAAAATAAGAAGAACATGGAAGAGCAAAAGAATGGACGGCGAAGGGATGGAGTGGAGGCGAATTATGCCGCTGGTTACAACTACGACGACTATGAGCGATGGTTCATCTTCATCTGTTTCATCTGGTGTGCGACGACCATCTCGGGCGATGCGGCGACGACGACGGTTTGTCTTCTTCTATGGCCTGTGTGCGCGACAATCCTTGCATGGGAAGCGACGACGGGTCTCAGAGAGAGCATGACGGCATAAGGATCGCGACGGCGGTGATAGAAGGGCGTAGGTGGAATGGATTGTCGTGCGGCGAATGGAGGAGGACATGAGTCGGGAAATCCAAGATTCACCATAATCATTGCCGCCGCCGCCTAGTTGCTCCCGGCATAAACAGAGCTCCCCTGTTCCGTTGCAGCAGAAACAAAGAACCGGCGAAAACAAAGCTCATGATGATTATGATTGCGCGCGGGAAAATGAGAAATCACTGTCAACAACTGCTGAATTTCCCCCTCCCGCTGATTTCCACTTCCGCTGCGAGATGAAAAAAAAAAAAAATTAGAAAACCTATCGAGTTCTCGCCCGGGAGAGAGAATGAATCAATTGATCAGCGATGGCAATGGATTGGAAGGCGTTAAAGACCGGGAGCGGGGGCCATGGAGTGGACGATGATGTGGGTTGCCGGAGTGGGATGGAGAATCAGAGAAGGTATTTTGTCTTTGGAGAAGAAGCAGCGGAAGAGAAGGGGGGAATGAATTTTATTTTTTCAATTTTGTATTTTTTATTACAATTATTATTTAATTATTTATTTAGCGAGGTGGAATACTTAAAGAAAAAAATTTATTAATTTTTAATTGCCACGTCACACATTTAACGGTCAAACATCATAGTTGACTGCCACGTCAGCCAAAGTTAACGGAGACTAGGGCTCGATTTTCGGTTAGATCGGTTATAACCGATAACCGAAATGTCGGTTACCGGTTAACCGCGACGACAGCAACATTACCGTCAACCGCCAGACGGAAACCATCGATTAGCCGGCAACCGACCAGTCGGTTACCGATTAGTTGCTCGGTTAACCAAGGTAACCGCAACACAAACCGAGATAGATGGCAGTGTCATGGTCTCGTGGAGGCAGATGGCAGCGGCGGCGTTGTGGAGGCCAGATGGCGACGTCGTGGTCTCGTGGAGGCAGATGGCAGCGGCAGCGTCGTGGAGGCTAGATGGCAGCGTCGTGGTCTTGTGGAGGCAGATCGCAGCGGCGGCGTCGTGGAGGGAGATGGCGGAGACTAGGAGCGGCTGGCGTCGGGGAGGGAGATGGCGGCGGCGTCAGACAGGCGGCATGGAGAGTGAGGGCAAGCGGCGGCGGCAGGGGAGAGTGAGGGCAGGCGGCGACAACAGGGAGAGTCGCGGCGGCGATAGGGAGAGTGCGCGTTGGGGGTGGTCTCGCCGTCTCGCGAGTCGCAATGCAGAGCAGCAGAGGAATGGCGGATCGATTATTCAATTTAGGCGGATTAGGGTTAGGGAACGTGGACACTGGACCAGCGTCGTTTTTACTAGGGTTAGGATGCGCCGGTTAGTCGGTTTAACCGGCGGTTATTACTATCGGTTAGCCGGTTAACCGACCTCTCCAACCCCGATACCGAACACCGCCTGTGCCCTTAATTTTCGGTTAGTCGATTAATCGGTAATCGCCGGTTATCGGTTTAACCGATCGGTTAACCGGCAACCGAACCTCCATCCCTAACGAAGACTAATGGAGAGTGACCAAACTTGAACTGTTGAATTAACTTAAGTGACTATAGATAGAATAGAATAATTCTAGTGGCCAACGTGAATTTTACTAGTAATTCAAGTGACCAAACTTGCAATTTAGCCGTGGAAGAATAATGCAATATTTACCGTGGATAAGAGGAATCCATTGAGTGGGCCCGAGTATGGATGTGGGCCCGGCCCATGCCGTATTAATCTACACATAATATAATACGCCGAAGGAAAAAACGGGAGCCCCATTTCAAATTTCCTGCAACGAGAGTGAAAGTAGGATGGACATTTTGGTCTTCACAATTACTTTTTTTTATTCATTAAAAAAACATGTACTGGGATTCGAACCATGACCATTTTAAAGAAAAGCAAGGATAATAACCAATCACACTAAGCACATTTGTTGTATCTTTTTAAATTAAAAACATATAATAGCAGGGAGGAAAAAATCATTCCCCCATTTCAAATTCCCTACTCCATGAGCGTTTGTAGGAATGGTAGAATAGGGAGTGTCAATTTTTTTCTCTTTCCTCTGTGGAACGTGCCAACTTACCGTACACATGTGAATTTAAACGGGTCCAGGAGTGTCAATTTTTTTCTTTAAGCCATTTTATTTCTCCGTGGTGACAAAAATAAAACATTTAACAATAAACTAATGCATGGTATATAATGGGCTAACCGCCAACCATAAAATAAAAGAGTTGAATGTGCCTGACCTACATGGGATTTGGCCATCAAGTAAAATAAATGAACATCATTGGTTTGTCATTCTAAAATAAGCTAATTTCTCTGACATAATATATATTATGCTATTAATTTATATCTTAGTGGCTAAAATATAATGTATTTTAAAGTTATTCAATGGTTCAACCTCGACCAACACAATTAGTCCAATTTTTATCATTTCAAATATATATTTTATAATTATTTGATATCATAATGATCAAATTATAGTGTATTTTATAGGGAATATTTTGGTATTTGTTAGTAAAAAATTAACATAAAGATCTATTTGGTTATTTAAAACATTATAACGATCCTAAACATTTTCAGTTCCTTTTGAATTTCTATGGTTTTATTCCCGAATAAGTGATGTGCAAATAGCGAATTGTAGTCGTCTCTTTTCTTTCACTATTTTTTATTTTCAAATAGAAAGTTTAAAAGTAAAGAATAATTAGAATTTGGCATGGGTCGTCAAACAGGCTGAATTTCAAGTTTTGGCCCGTTTGTTTTATGCATTGCAAATTTATTAGCATTTTGATGGAAATGGCTTGGAAAAAAGACATATAAGTTGTACCTTTGCAGAAATGTCCTCAAATGTTTTAATGCTTTGTGAATCAGGTTCTGTGACTTTTGTGATGGTGTATGTGCTTGACAATTGCTCGATGTTGTAACTGCTTAATTTGAGAGTAAATCTTTTGATTTTACCTATGAGTTGTGATACCAGTTCTGGTGGTTGCAGCATGTTGTCGTTGTTGGCCTGTAAAAGTTGTTCCGCCGTGGTGCTAAATACCTTTCTTTCTTTTTTAACAAATTGTGTAGTAGTGCTATGAAACAGACCACCCATGAACGCTACGCTTATTATGGTCTGTTCTTACTTCCGGTGGTGAGAAATTGTGAATTGAGAATCATATTCGCCTACCGCACTGTGTCTGGCTGGTGGCTGCTTACTGTGCTCTCTAGAGTTATGAAACAGACTACCCATGAACGTTTCCCTTAAGAGTCCATAACTTTTGCGAAAAACCAAATTTAGGCAATCAAAGGTGGTGGATGTGTGATGATTTTTTATGGCTTAATTGTTTGTGAATTGGATATCTGATCTTTGTATGATTGGAGGGGATGTTTGCTTAATAGAATTATCCATTTTAATTCATGTTTATTTTTAACATGAACTTTAGTAACTCAAAACCTTCGAGACACATATAACCTACTGCATTGTATCATTTTGCCTGGGTGCTTGCTGTGTTGTCAAACTTTTTTGTTGCTGCCGGTTTTACACTAACAGGGGAGTTAAGAACCCATGAATGTTTCCGTTTGACACAAACAGTAGGACTTGCTTCTAAATCGTGCACTAAAGATGATTGGAGGAAACATCTCTATTGCAGTTGATATACTGGAGACCAGAACAAAAGCAATGTATAACATCAAAACCAACCATCTGAACTATTAGCATTGTTGCTTTACTATTTTTTTGTGGTTGAGTCTCCTTCAAAAAATTTAGTTTGATTTTAGAAAATTTTGCTTCTGCAGTCCTGTCTTGCCACCAACGCGTTCAGTAGATGGAGATGGCAGAGGCGAAGGCTATTTTTGTGCTGTTGTTGCTGGTTTAGGGATCGGTTTGTGAAGAAGAGGGAGAAGAGAGGGGGAAAGGGAAATGCAGGAGAGGGGGGTAACTCTTTTCTCTGACAAAAATGGAGTGAAGAAAGGAATTATGATCAGTAAGGATATGGTAATCTTACATAACGGTCTCTATTCTGTTTGAATTGAGCTTGAGAGGCAGTGATAAGACGAGCTGCAACCAATTCATAGTGAGAAGAGAGCTATGAACTGTGATCATGTCTTATTTCAAGTTAGAAGGTAGTTTCAGTATAAGGATTATTTAATTTGACAAGTTGTTTCGTCCATGATTCTTGGTAGTTTCAGTGCCATTCTAGCCATTGTTTAGTCTGTAATTTTTGAGAATTGATGTGCGAGTAATGACTTTCACTTAGCTTCAACTATTATGTGTGTATTTATTGGCATGTGATAGAAATCTCTTTTCCTTTTATTTGAATTCAATTTCATACTCTAATTGTATCATTTGTACATAGGCAAATCATGCTCGAGATGACAACTCGCTGATAAGGCTGGTGCAAGGAACAGAGCCATCATTAGAATTCATACCGACAACAGGGAGGGATGCCCAGGACTCAATGATGATTGATGATGGTATAATAAAAACTGCAGTTTGCATCAACACCAATTTCTAGGCCTAAGTAAAGCTATTCAACCCAGAACTCTGCTTAGCGCTAAAAATTTCCCTCACCCAACCTTGATCCTGTTTGACCCACTTCTGAAGAGTCAAGATATATGAATATGACTAATCCTCTCCGTTCGTATTTTCTTATTGACTCTTTCTGACCCTTTAGGTTGGGGCGGGTCGGGAAGAATCGGATTAGTGGGTCGGTCCTAATCAAGTGGAATCCCAATCCCTTCACTCTCACTTGCTTTCTCTCCTATTCCACAAGTGAGTAACATACAGTAATCCGGCCAACGGGCCGGATAATAGGCTAGTTGCTTACTAACGTCCAAGTGCGAAACGCTGGATTAGAAGTAAAAATAACGGAAAATTAAAAATGATTATTGAAATAATAAAGACTTGGACACTTGGGGGAAAGAAAACAGGTCAGGAAAGGATACAGAATTCCAGTGCGGTGGTGCAAGAAAGACTAAACCCTTTTCCTTTGCAACTACAGAGTAAGAATTCCCAAACCTAAACTGATTCCCTTGCACAGTTGCACCCACTGCTTCAACACTCTTTAGTCTATATAATATATAAATCCGGATCCCCTCAATACTCATCCCTGTCTTCTGCCGCTCCACCGACATCAAAGGAAAACAAATAACACATACAATGGAGAGAGAAGTTGTCGCCGGCGGCGAGTCCCCGACAAAGCCTCCTCATTCAGGGGATACGATAGACCAGCTCATCGACCACGCTTCCTTGGTTGCTTCCTTCGCCGCGCAGTTTGGTTCCAAAGCCGCCGCCATGAAATCGCGCTCCGAGGAGCTGCGGCTAGCGGAGGAGAAGGTGGCAGAAGCGATGAAGGAGCTCGCGCGGAAGGAGGAGGAGCTAAAGAAGGAGGCCGAGGCGGCGAAACGGAAGTCGTCGTTGGTCGACAAGAAGGAGGCGGCTTTCGAGTTACTGATGAAGAAGGAGATTGCGGTCCGGATGAAGCACGAGGAGGAGATTGCGGCGGAGAAGGCGGCGGCGGATGCGAAATTGAAGGAGCTCGGAGATAGAGAGGAAGATTTCGAGGCGCTGGGGAGTTACATCGAGGAGAGAGCGATTAGAGTTCGGGAGCTTGAAGAGGAGGCAGAGGAGAAGAGGAAGGAGCTCGAGGCGAAAGAGAAGGAGATTGAGCTCGAGAGAGCGGCATTCGACGAGCAATCTGCAGAATTCCAGGTTCGTTTCACTGAATTGAGAGTTAAAGAGAGGGGAATCGAGGAGAAAGAGAGACAATGTAGAGCACTCGAATCGAATACTCAGCAATCCTTTGATGAGTTGAGATTAAGGGTTAGAGAGTTCGAACAAAGTGTGGAGGAATTCCATAGGAAAGAGGAGAAAATAGTTGAGTGGGAGAAGCGCTGCAAAGAACTTGAATGCAAAGTTGAACAGTCGTTCAACGAGCTCAAGTTGCGCGAGAAGGGGTTCCGAGATCGATTTGTAGAGTTTAAAGCAAAGCAGGTGAGGTTTGAGCAGTCTTTGCGCGAATTGAAAGAGAAAGAAGGGGAGATAGAGGAGAAAGAGGGAGGCTTTGAAGAAAGGCTTAAGGATATCAAAGTTAGAGAGGAAGGGTTAGAGAAGAAATTAGAGGAGTTTAAAGCAAAAGAGGTTAGGTTTGGGAAAGATGTGAATAGGTTGGGATTGAAAGAAAGGGAAATTGGGGAGAAAGAGCTATGGTCTAAGGAGCTTGAGCTTAAAGTCCAACAATGCCTCGATGATCTCAAGTTGAAGGAGAACAAATTGCTTAAGCAATTAGAAGAGTTGAAAGAGGAAACAGTGAAGTTTGATGCACTTTCAAGTGCACTGAAAGTTAAAGAGAAGGAAATCGTTGAGAGAGATAAAGTGTCAAGAAAAAAGGAATTAGAAGTTCGGCAGTGCTATGATGTTCTTGAATCAAGAGAGAAGCGCTTCAACCAAAAATCGGAAGAGTTCAAAGCAAGGACAGCAAGGTTTGAGCGACGTCTTTACGAATTAACGGCAAAAGAAAGAGAAATGGAGAAGAAAGAAAAGCAGCACAAAGAACTTGAACAATGGTCAAGAGAATCAAAGATGAAAGGAAGGGAAACTGAAGCAAAAGAAAAGCAATTGAAAGAGCTTGAATCAAAGGTGCAGGATTGTAAAAAGAGACTCTCACGGTTTCAAGTGGTTGACAATAGCCTCAAGTTGAGGGAGGAGAAACTTGCACTGAAGGAGAAGCAACTTGAAGAGAGGTATAAGGAATTTGACCCAGAAGGTAAGAAATTGGCAGACCGTATGAAAGATGTGGAGTTGAAAATGAAGCAGGTTGAGAGTAGGTGTGGGGAATCTGAACTGAAAGATAGAAAACTTGCCAGGTCGCTTTCTGTAGGAGTGAAGCTAGAGCCCCTGGTTTCATCTATGTGTACCATGGCTCATTCATCTGAAGCGAACATTAGCTTCTGTGTGGTAATGAATGGAAGAGACTTGCAAATCTTCTTAAATGAGCGTTGCAAGGATCATGATTCGATGAAGGATGAAGTACAGACTGCTCTCAGACTTTCATCTGATCCTGCAAAGCTTGTCTTGGATGCAATGCAAGGATTTTACCCTCCACATTTGAAGAAGGGGGATGCTGAGTTTGAAGAGGCTGTTGTAAGAAGCAGTTGCATATTGTTACTGGAGCAGCTGACAAAAATGTCCCCTGAAATTAAACCAACTACAAGAAATGAAGCAATGAAACTAGCCTTTGATTGGATGACAAGATTGAAGTGTGATGCCGAGCACGCCTTGGACATTATGGCATTTCTGCAACTTCTGGCTGCATATGGGTTAGCCTCTGCTTTTGATGATGATGAACTTGCAATTCAATTGGGCGTTGTTGCTAACTTCAGCCAGGCTCATACACTGTTGCAAGACCTTGGTTTAGCTGACAAGATCTCTAGTAAGTTTGCAATGACCTTGCCAAAAGATAATCAGGCGCCCAACTTGGCCTGTTCCCTTGAGGATAAACAACCTGCACCCTCAAACCCTGCTTCTATCTCCTCCTTGAATGCTCTCAATATCCTTTCAGACTCGAGGACTCTATCAGGTGGTAAACGTTCATGGTCAAATGCACGTGCTGATGATAATCACACACAATCTCCTGGTTCGGCTGCTGTGACCTCTGTAAGTTTACCTGCACAGCAGCCAGAAAGGTTAAATGTACCAGCCCAGCAGTCAGAGAGGTTATCCATTGATCAAGGTAAGCTATTTGAATGATCAAATTGTTAAGTATAGGCTTCTTGTGAATCTATTATTATGGTTGCTCCTAGAGGTAACCCAATGGTATGCTTTATCTTCAGTGTCATTAAAATTCTAGGCTTCATTTCATTTCTTCATTGTAGATCATTAGATTATAAATAGCTTCATTACTAAATGTTCTTCCTTTGCATTTTCAGCAAGCTGCAGTGATCCTTCCCCCATAAAGACTGAGCAGTCTGGAGCTAGCAACATAAATGTTTCTTTGCCCTCGAAATCGCTGTTTGTGCCTGAATGTCTTGAGGGCAGCACGCGTCTCAGATTATTATTTAGGAGACTCGAGAAGAAGTCTCTATACTGCAAAGAGGTTTATGATACCCTGGAACTTGCATCTGATCATGGAGAGTTCGTGTTAGGTGTAATTAAGAATCCGTCCTCTCTCATCTTGAAGAAGGGCAATGAAGCAGTCGGCCTAGCTAATCCATTACACGGTCCGTTGCTCTTGTTAGAGTTTATGCGGAAAATGTCAACACGTGTTAAGCCAGAAGCAAAGAGGAAAGCCTTGAGCTTTGCAAGGGACTGGAGATCTGAACTTGCTAAGCAGATTAAGGATAACTTGGAAGCTGTATGTTTCTTGCTGTTTTTAGCTGTCTACAAATTGGTCTCCCATTTCGACCACGAGGAGCTCTTTAGTGTTTTTGGTAAAGGAAATTGGCCCCTCAATGTGACCAAGCTATTTCGGATTCTCGGCCTCAAGAATTTGATCCCAAGTGAGTCTCGTGTATTTGTAGTTTGTTTTCCCTCTCAAAAGTTCTGTATTGCTGGTCCAAGGTGTTATCACTATGAATCAAAGATCAAACTAACAACGTGTCTTTTACTCTGAACAGAGTTTCTCAAATACCTTATGAGAAACAAGCGGACGAGGGTTGCTCTTTCCTGTATCAATGCATCGAGTCTGCTTGAGAAGGCCCCTTCAACAACCAAGATTTCCCTGAATAAGTATTTTCCTAAATCCCCAAAGGAGTCGTTGGGAACTGAAACCATTGGTCAGCAGGTATTTGTTTTTGTCATTTGCTTTGGTTTTCCTTTCCACAGTTCTACTTAGAATTTGGTGCTTCTTGGTTGACATTTCATTTATAACCAAGAACAAGAATTTGCATGGTTTTGTGACACCTTTATATGCATTCTCACCTCGTCTCCATTTAGATGGAGAATTGTTAAGACAGGTCGATTGATAAATTTGAAAATGTTTTTTCCCGAATGAATGATCTATAAATATGGACTGTGAAAGTAAGGCTGATTTTCCGCAATATGTCCCCATATTGACTCGTCACAGTTATCCAAACGACCCTAATGATTGTGTTTTAGATGTTAAGGGTAAATTTTGGGTTCTGATGTTGCTTGATCTGACCATACTTAACACTTGGGTTCAAACCTGTATTTGCAGATTGAAGCGATTAACAGAGAACTAGACATATGGAAAGCCGTCGTCCAACCCATCTCAGATCAGGGCTTGGCCGAGAGCATCCGGGCCCACATTTATGACCTGGAGAAGCAGAGGGAAGAGAAACTTCATCCGAATACAAACGGGATACCCAGTTCCAGACCTCCTCGCGAGCTTAAATTACCCCGCCAGCAAGAACAGCAGGACAATCCAGCTCCTGTGTCCTCTGAACCTACCTTGGTTGATCCGAGCGCCAAGACCAACGCTGCTGCCTCCTCTGCCACTTCCATGTCTTCCACTTCACCTCAGGACGAGAGCAGTGCTCCCAAGCGTCGTCGGGTGGCTGTATCGTGGAACGAACCTGAATCACCACCGGTGCCCACCCAGGAGTTCATAAGGGGCCCCTTTATACCTCCTGTCCCAGCTGATCCTTATCCGCATGTGCCGCCGCCGCCACCACCACTACCACCACCACCACATTATGGCTTCCCAGGGTACCCTCCCTTTAGAAGTCACAGCAACCCTATGTTTGCGGGGGCTTACTATCAACAGCATAACCCGTACGGGTATCCTGGACATGGAAGGTCAGTACCCTATTGACATTATCACCTCTTTTTCTTAGGACCGTAGATACTGGACGGTAGGTTTTCTAAGTCTCGGGGCTTCGTCTGCACATAAGCTCTTCATTATTTAACCTGTACATAGGTGGTCTGTCGCATGTAAATGTCATGCAGTTTTGGTAACTTCTGGACCTTATTTATGATTGAAGTTCCATTGATGTATTATAGCATACTAGCTTATTACCCGGCCCCTTGGCCGGAGATAGCCCAAAAGAATTGGTCGCAGAACTGTTGCGAATATCTACACATCAGCTTGCGTCTTGAATGCGTCTTTGCTCGGCCCGTTGGTCTGTTGTGAAGTAATCATTATGAATAGATTTTGGTAATAATTAAGTAATGGTTAGTCATTTTGCATTTAAAAAATATTAGTATCGATACCCACAGTTACATCACGAAAGATTTAGAAGTATTTCATACATTTAAAAGCACTATAATGTTGATGAAAATACATATAAATTATATGAAGTAAGGAAGTACCATATTTTTTTTGGCAAATAATATTGACACTTTACACAGCCCGGTCCATCAATTCATATTTCTTCATGAATTTACTTGCCCGACATCAACTGCAATCCTGATACTATGTGCTTCCCAAGATTAAAAAAAAAACAAATATTAATATTTAATAGGATGACAACTTGACAAATGCTAGACGAATCCTTTTTCTGGAGGGGCATCTTAAATCGAGATCCAGAAGACCATTGAATCCGCACCGCAACTGTAAGTTCATAAGCTCTAACACAAAACCCAGGAGAATTAGTTAACCTCTATTAACATTTCCGAAGCTGCAGTTTGACCCTTTATAAAACAAATAATGCATCTGAAACTTAGTTGTCAACACTTCCCGGTTTATTGCTTTACAGCCTACATGTCGCAAATAGATAATTTGGACATGAACATATGGGTTGGGAAAATGGCAAGTCTGCTGGTGTATACAGAAAAGAGCACATCAATTTTTAAAACAAAGGAAGCATAATATATCCTACCAACATATATAAAACAAAAGTACTTCCACACTGCAACATACTGCATATATCCTACCAACATACTGCGGAAGACCATTGAATCCGCATCACCTGTAAGTTCATAAGCTCTAACACAAAACTCAGAAGAATCAGTTGACTATATTAACATTTCCAAAGCTGTAATCCTGATACAAAATTGTTTAATTCACGCCCAACAATTGAGCTATTGTGCAATTTTGGGTTTGGAACAGTCATTAGTAAATTGAAGGGGGCTCAAACTATTTGCCACACATCCTACATATAAATTCCTAATTATCATAATCCCTCGTCCGGATGGCCCAAAAGAGTTTGCAACTCAACCATCCGAAAGTTCTAGCAATATATGGGTCATCCAACAACTACGTATAATTGCCTACTATATATGTACATTAATTAAGAAAGGAACGCATAATTGCCTACTATATATCTACATTAAGAAAGGAAGGTATATTTGCCTCACAAAACCTTCAGAAACTCCATAAATAAATAAAGCCACGACCTTTGACCAACTACTTTCAGTAACCCATTGGCAAGAATAACTTGAGAACAACCAAATCACAGTAATCTTCCACATCGTTCCACGGCCCGATCAAATCACAGCTGGTATTTTTTTCTCAGTTACCACTTACCATCTTGTCGTAGTTATACCACTACAATTTCTACTTCACAAAACAGTTATAAAATATTAAAGTATGATGCACTGACAAAGAAAGAAGACTCATTCACCAGTAAAGAGCATCGGTCAAGATAACGTACAATGTAGCATACATGAGTTATCTTTGGTTTCTGTAATAGGTTCGAAAAACCCCAACAAAGCTCCAATTATTTGGTAAAGCTTAAAACCAAAATGGGAATGGAAGAACGAAGTAAAAGGATAAACTTTGGTACCTAAAGCTGGGTTTGCCAGCTGCAAGTCTTCCGCATGCAAGACTACTGTATGTTACCCACTTGTGGAATGGGAGAGAAAGCAAGTGAGAATGAAGGGATTGGGATTCCACTTTATTAGGACCAACCCACTAATCTGATTCTTCCCGACCCGTCCTAACCTAAAGGGTCAGAAAGAGTCAATAAGAAAATACGAACGGAGAGGATTAGTCATATATCTTGACTCTTCAGAAGTGGGTCAAACAGGATCAAGGTTGGGCGAGGGAAATTTTTAGCGCTAAGCAGAGTTCTGGGTTGAATAACTTTACTTAGGCCTAGAAATTGGTGCTGATGCAGACTGCAGTTTTTATTATACCATCATCAATCATCATTAAATTAGTCCTGGGCATTCCTCCCCGTTGTCGGTCTGAATTCTAATGATGGCTTTCGTTCCTTGCACCAGCCATATTAGCGAGTTGTCATCTCGAGCATGATTTGCCTATGTACAAATGATACAATTAGAGTATGAAACTGAATTCAAAGAAAAGGAAAAGAGATTTCTATCACATGCCAATAAATACACACATAATAGTTGAAGCTAAGTGAAAGTCATTACTCGCACATCAATTCTCAAAAATTACAGACTAAACAATGGCTAGAATGACACTGAAACTACCAAGAATCATGGACGAAACAACTTGTCAAATTAAATAATCCTTATACTGAAACTACCTTCTAACTTGAAATAAGACATGATCACAGTTCATAGCTCTCTTCTCACTATAAATTGGTTGCAGCTCGTCTTTAACACTGCCTCCCAAGCTCATTTCAAATAGAATAGAGACCGTTATGTAAGATAACCATATTCTTACTGATCATAATTCCTTTCTTCACTCCATTTTTGCCGGAGAAAAGAGTTACCCCCCTCTCCTGCATTTCCCTTTCCCCCTCTCTTCTCCCTCTTCTTCACAAACCGATCCCTAAACCAGCAACAACAACACAAAAATAGCCTTCGCCTCTGCCATCTCCATCTACTGAACGCGTTGGTGGCAAGACAGGACTGCAGAAGCAAAATTTTCTAAAATCAAACTAAAATTTTTGAAGGAGACTCAACCACGAAAAAAGAGTAAAGCAACAATGCTAATAGTTCATATGGTTGGTTTTGATGTGATAAATTGCTTTTGTTCTGGTCTCCAGTATATCAACTGCAACAGAAATGTTTCCTCCAATCATCTTTAGTGCACGATTTAGAAGCAATTCCTCCTGTTTGTGTCAAACGGAAACATTCATGGGTTCTTAACTCCCCTGTTAGTATAAAAGCAGCAGCAACAGCAAAGAAGTTTGACAACACAACAAGCACCCAGGGAAAATGATACAATGCAGTAGGTGATATGTGTCTCGAAGGTTTTGAGTTACTAAAGTTCATGTTAAAAATAAATATGAATTAAAATATATTATTCTATTAAGCAAACATCACCTCTAATCATACAAAGATCAGATATCCAATTCACAAACAATTAAGCCATAAAAAAAATCATCACACATCCACCACCTTTGATTGCCTAAATTTGGTTTTTCGCAAAGTTATGGACCCTTAAGGGTAACGTTCATGGGTAGTCTGTTTCATAACTCTAGAGAGCATAGTAAGCAGCCACCAGCCAGACACAGTGCGGTAGACGAATATGATTCTCAATTCACAATTTCTCACCACCGGAAGTAAGAACAGACCATAATAAGCATCGCGTTCATGGGTGGTCTGTTTCATAGCACTACTACACAATTTGTTAAAAAAGAAAGAAAGGTATTTAGCATCACGACTGAACAACTTTTACAGGCCAACAACGACAACATGCTGCAACCACCAGAACTGGTATCACAACTCATAGGGAAAATCAAAAGATTCACTCTCAAATTAAGCAGTTACAACATCGAGCAATCGTCAAGCACATACACCATCACAAAAGTCACGAAAACTGATTCACAATGCATTCAAACATTTGAGGACATTTCTGCAAAGGTACAACTTATGTCTTTTTTCCAAGCCATTTCCATCAACAAGCTAATAAATTTGCAATGCATAAAACAAACGGGCCAAAACTTGAAATTCAGCCTGTTTGACCGACCCATGCCAAATTCTAATTATTCTTTACTTTTAAACTTTATATTTGAAAATAAAAAATAGTGAAAGAAAAGAGACGACTACAATTCGCCATTTGCACATCACTTATTCGGGAATAAAACCATAGAAATTCAAAAGGAACTGAAAATATTTAGGATCGTTTTAATGTTTAAAATAACTAAATAGATATTTTATGTTTAGTTTTTTACTAACAAATACCAAACGACTCCCTATAAAATACACTATAATTTGATCATTATGATATCAAATAATTATAAAATATATATTTGAAATGATAAAAATTAGACTAATTGGGTTGGTCGAGGTTGAACCATGGACTCACTCTAAAATACATTATATTTTAGCCAATAAGATATAGAATAATAGCATAATATATATTATGCCAGAGAAAATAGCTTGTTTTAGAATGACAAACCAATGATGTTCATTTGTTTCACTTGATGGCCAAATCTCATGTAGGTCAGGCCCATTCAACTCTTTTATTTTATGGTTAGCGATTAGCTCATTAGATACCATGCATTCAACTCCTTTTCATACATATTTTATCACAACAGAGAAATAAAAGGGCTTAAAGAAAAAAAATTGACACTCCTGGGCCCGTTTAAATTCGCATGTGTACTGTAAGTTGGCCCGTTCCACAGAAGAAAGAGAAAAAAATTGACACTCCCTATTCTACCTTTCCTATAAACGCTCCTCGAGTAGAGAATTTGAAATGGGGAAATGGTTTTTTCCTCCCTGCTATTATATGTTTTTAATTTAGAAAAATGCAACAAATGTACTTAGTGTGATTGGTTGTGATCTTAGCTTTTCTTTAAAATGGTCATGGTTCGAATCCCAGTACGTGTCTTTTTAATGAATAAAAAAAAGTAATTGTGAAGACTAAAATGTCCTTCCTACTCTCACTCTCGTTGCAGGAAATTTGAAATGGGGCTCCCGTTTTTACCTTCGGCGTATTATATTATGTGTAGATGAATGTGAGAGTTGGCTCGCTTTCGGTAGTATCGAGCCAAATAGTTAACGGATATTGGATATTTATACTAAAAACTTTGTGCAGGGCTTTGAGCCGGGAAGTTAGAAATCGTTTCGATGATTCTTGAATTATATAATATAGCAACTGAGGGGACAAACAACGAGTGGTCTCGTGGACTTGAATGCAGAAGCTTGGGTTAGGTTGCTGTCTGCTAGCCACAAATTATGCATGTTCTGATGACAAAAATGGGACGAGCCATTAAATGGTTTGTTAAAATGGTTAATAATTTCCAACTTTTCACAAATATACTATTTTGGTCATATTTTCTGAATTTCAATGCTGACCTAAATTATGTACCATATATACCATTTTTGTTGGAGGTGTTGGATAACTTTCAAGTTAGATGGTCAATATCATTGGCTTATCAGCACAAACAAAATAAAAAAAATTCAATTCTAATAATTTTTTCCTAATTTTGTTTATTTATTTAATAAACCATAAATGAAAAGAAAAACAGAAAAAATAACCCAACAACAAAAAAAAATGCTTCCGGTCCCATCTTATCCTATACCCTCATCTTTCTCCTAAATCATAATCGCAAACACATTCGGATATGTTTTAATAATTGGCTGGTTGGCCCAAGCCTTCACTGAGCTCCGATCCTCTTCAACATCTTATTCGCTCGTTGTAACTGACCTCTTGGCCGAACTTCACAGAATTTTGGAATCGAGGCAACGCATTTTGAGCACATCGAGTGACCCAAAATTTGAAACACCCTCTCGTTCTCCTCGTCCCTGGGGTCGTGATTCAGCTCCACTAGTCGGAGCGGGAGGGAGATCGAATATTGGAATTGCCAATTCTCGTTTACAGACTTCGGTAGCCGGAGCGGGAGGGGGTGGATGGAGATGGTTGAAGAGGCGGAAGAGGTTTCAATGAGCGAGATCGAATCATCAGAAATCTGGGAGCGGTGTGAAGCATGGGAAACTCTTGAGACCAAGCCAAGAGACATGTTGGGTTTCATCAATAATAGGGGGTTTGACATAAGCTGCAGGAGAAGGGACTTATATAGAATTATGGAGAGGATGATGAAAGAAGGGACGACACATAAGGTAAGGATTGTATTCACCTGGCCCTAAGGTCAGGATCGTATTCACTCAAGCCTCTCGCAGAATCCTTACTTCGGAAGCGAGGTACGATTCTATGGAAGAAGAGGTCGGTTTAGGAGGTTGAGGTTCCTCTGATTTTGCAGAACTTAGGCGTTCGAAAGGTAAAGCGAGTTCATAAAGTAAATCTACGGTACAGGAGAAGTGAGAGAGCAGGAAAGGAAGGCGTTTCATAGGTGTCATTCCCCCTAGGTTTCCTAATCACGCACCATCGTTAATCGGAGCATACGAGCTGTCGATTTCTTATTTCGTTAGATCCCATCTTGTCGAAGCATTTATCGAACTAATGGGCAACAAGGTCCCTTCGAATTTATTCTTTGGGGCGACACATCATTTGATCGAATGAGGTTCGATCGAGTAGGAATGCTATTTCTCGACCCATCATAATTGACTAGGATTTCGATTCTTGCATCTCGAAGGAGTACAAGGTCGACTAAGCATTCATTCGAATGAACAAATAACGAAATAGAGAAAATCAAGCATCACACGGGAAATGAAACAATCGGATTAACCAAATCATCGAGTTAACATGGCTAGAACCCCTAGTGTTCACGTATCTACGCAACTAAGAAACTTAGTCAACCATAGGGAGGGTGTCCTGGACGTTCATCGATGAAAACAAAGACTCTCGGAAACCACAAGAATCGGCGATCAGAACAGAGAAAATGGGCCCAGTGGCATCGATTTCGGTATCGATTCTCCCTCAAGGTGATAGAAACGTGTTTCTGTCTGGTTGGCGGATGGGTTACGAAAGATTTACCATGAGTGAACTCGCCCGAGTTCTAAAAGGAGAAACTCGAACGATTTAATCGAGGCGTTTTAACAGCACCGACAACCACTACAATTCCGTGTACCGCCAAGTCACCGACGAAAGAAGGATCATCCCCGCCGCTACCGCCCGCTGAAGATGGCGACAATGTCACTGTTGTTTCTACTTGGGAGTTGGTAATAAAGGATGCGCCGATTCATACAAGGGCAGCTACCGTACTTCCCTCAGCTGATGTTGAAGAAAAAGCTCCAGCCGCGAAAAGTCCAAGTGAGCAGCAACATCAGGCACTCGCTGCAGCTCCACTGACCTACTTCAAAGAAAGACTAAAGTTTGTCGCAGTCGAGACAGAAGGTAGCCACCTCTTTCCTCCATCGTCGTCAATAGAATTGTCAAAGCTCATTAGGGAATTAAGGTTCTATCAAGCGAAGGGAAAGACACTGTACTCGTCCAGATCAAACGCATTGGGGCGAGAGCAGAGCGTTCCCGAATCTGTCAACTCCACCACTATTACGGCCACCAGATCACCGCCCATCGTTGACCACGGATGGAAGCCGAACGCCGAACGACTATGACGACAATGAGCACGTTATGGGTTTGTTGATCGCTAGCAATCAGCCAGCAGAGGTAGAGGAGCCAGCGCAAGCTGACGACTCCACCAAGTCCTCACCATCCGTCATGGTAGTCAAGACCAAGTGGGCCAGAAGCTTGGGCATGCCGCTAGCCGAACTCAGCAGCGACAATGTGCGCCGACGCGACAAGGAGGCGGCGAGGAATCTTCGGAGTGACCTGCTAGCGATAGGAACCGTGTTAGGAATGAGACCATTGCGACAGCTTCACTTCGTGCGATATCGAAAAGGTGGACGAACTTGGGAGTGGGCGTTCTTCCTAGCCTCCACGGTGAGCCATCGAAATCGCTAGGAAGGCAAATACAACCCCTAACTATCGGCGCTCCCGTTGAGGATTCGACCGACGTTGAGGAAAGACAGAAGGCGGAGACGAAGAGGGGTGATTGGGGAGTCCTGTCACAGTTGCGAAATGCGGGGAAATCGCCACTATCTTCGGTGACTCCATTGAAGGCGACTTCGGACTGGAAGCCAAAGATGGCGACAAAGACAACATCGTTGTCCACCCATAGTGTGGCGTTGCCGAAGGACGAGCAAAAGACGTCGCCAGCCTAGGGAGATGATTGGCTCTCCGTCGTGGGTCACCGCCAGATAAAGTGACGGAGAAGGCGGTGTCCGAGAAGGGGGACGAGTACGCTTGTGGCGACAATAGGCGTGTCACCGCCGACAAGAAGGCCACCGACAAAGCTAGAGAATAAGGAGGGAGGCGGGTCACTATCCTAAATTCCTAATTATTTCCCAATTCAATTCCAATTCTATCAAGCCTCTAATTATCGATCTATCCCCAATATCGTAACCCTATCCTAAACCCCTTAGATCAATAGGGTTTCTACCAAAAGGTGACGTCGCTCTAAGTCAGGAGGTTGCTATAGGATTGTGGAAAGTCAGAATTGACTCATCTCCTGACCAAGACCGTTGTTGATTTGTAGTTGATCAAAAGTACAAAAGGAAGGCGCGAAATTAAAAGAGTTGCCTCATTGGTGTCCAACGGCTAGTCTCTGCTAGCTATATATATACCTAGCAGAGCTCTCTATTTGATGTACTTTTGTAGAGGAAAAAGCTTTGTGGTATAGGACTTAGCTATACAAAAGGAGCGTCGAAGAATAGAGGTAGAGGGTCTATTCTGCTGATCAGATTAGACTGCGATCTGGAAAGTTTTAGTTTGGTTCTCTGCATTTTCTTTCTTAGCATTGTTTGTATTTGTGTCTATTGAGTCAAAATCAAAAATCAACAAAGGGTCTCCTAGACTGTATTCTGGGACATGGAAGTACACCATTGCACTTGTGCGAACCACGTTAAAAATGTTCTGTGTTCTTCTACTTTGATGCTCTATTCTTCTCTCTATTTCTTCCTTTGTTCGTGTCTGGGTTTACATTCTGGTTTCTAAGTCAAAATCCCTAAGTTTCATCTGATTCCGTCTTCAAGTGGTATAAGAGCGGTGCCTTGACGAAGCTTACTGTTGCCAAGGTAATCGATTCAATGGCGTCTGGGTCTTTCGGACAGGCCACTCTGAATCATCCGCCGATTTTCACCGGATCCAACTATACTGCCTGGAAAAAGCGAATGAAGCAGTTCATGTGGGGAGTGGATGAAGAGCTTTGGCTAATCGTCCAGAACGGACCCATTCAGATGAAGCTTGATAACCAAATTAATTGGTCGGCAACTTAGAAGAAAAGCGCCCAGCTGAACCAAAGGGCGATGCACGTTCTACAGTCAGCGATGAATCCAGATGAAGCAGATCAAGTCGAGAACTGCGAGACGACAAAGGAGATTTGCGTTGCTTTGGAAAGCACCTATGAAGGTACCTCTAACATTAAGGAGTCTCGAATTGATCTTTTAATGCATGATTACGAGCCGTTTAATATGCTAGATGGTGAAGGAATACATGAAATGTACTCCCGATTTAGTGTTGTTATGAATAAACTAAAAGGATTAGGGAGAATACGAGTACCCGTAATACCCAAACGGGTATTAACGGGTTACCCGTGGGTACCCATTATAGATCTTTTTAATCCCATGTCCCATCCCGTAAAAAAAATTACGGGTATATGGGTACCCATAACCCTAAAAAAAGGGACGGGTATGGGTATACCCAAATACCCGTTTCCCGTTGCCCACCCCTAGGTGTAAGAAGAAGTTGCACTTCACTCTCATCAAACTGATCAAGATGACAAAAAATGGTATCTAGACAATGGGTGTTCCCACCATATGTCTGGTAAGAAATCTCTGTTTACTTCCTTGAAACCCTTGAATGGTGGTAAAGTGATATTTGGAGACAATCGAGTGTGCTTGCACTATGTTGCTTGAATATAACTTACCCAAGTATTTTAGGGCTGAGGTAGTGAAAAGGTCTAGGAAAACCCCTTACGAGATTATGAAAAATAGAACCCCAAATCTGTCATATATTCATCCTTTTGGATGTCCTTGCTTTTCTCTCAATACCAAAGATTATCTGGGAAAGTTTGACGCTAAGTCAGAAAAGTGCATATTTCTAGGATATTCCATTAAGGGTCAATCTTATTGTGTGTATAATAAACGAACCAAAAAGGTTGAGGAATCTGTTCATGTGGTGTTTAATGAATCTAATGGCTATCTTGAGAACTGTGAGCAGGATCCATTAACATATGACATGCTTGAGCTTACAAGAAGAACAGAAAATAAAGTGGACAAGACTGAACCTAGCAACATAATTACAGAAGTGCCACCTAAAGCAAGAGAGAATGAAATCCAGGACTCCTTTGAACCAAAGACAGCAGCACCTCCTCACATACAAAAAAGGCATCCTGTTGATCAAGTTATTGAAAATCTAAATGACAAACTACGAACTCGAGGTAAGTACACCCCTGCTCAATATGTCTTTGTCTCACAGTTTTAACCTAAAACTCATAAAGAGGCTTTAAAAGATGAAGAGTGGCTTTTTGCTATGCAAGAAGAACTAACTCAGTTCGAGTAACTTCATGTGTGGGATTTAGTCCCACGTACTTTGAACCAAACTATCATAGGAACTAAATGGGTCTTTAGAAATAAAACTGATGAAGATGGGTTTATTATCCGTAATAAGGCCCGTTTAGTTGATCAAGGGTACTGTCAGGAGGAAGGAATAGACTATGATGAAACATTTGCCCCCGTAGCCCGTTTGGAGTCTATTAGATTGTTATGTGCTTATGCATGTTATATGAACTTTCCCTTGTTTCAAATGAACGTAAAAAGTGCCTTTTTGAATGGGGACATTCATGAAGAAGTGTATGTTTCTCAATCCCCTGGATTTGTCGATCCTAGATTTCTGGATCATGTTTTTAAGTTGCGTAAAGCTCTTTATGGGCTTAAGTAGGCACTCCCTGCCTGGTATGAGCGTTTAACTTCATTTCTCCATGATCAGGGTTTTAAACAGGGATCAGATGATAAAACTTTATTTACTAAACAAAAGTCACATGACCTTCTTCTTGTTCAGATATATGTTGATGACATTGTGTTCAGGTCAACTAATCAGGCTATGTGTGCTTCGTTCTGCAATTCCATGAAACAAGTCTTTGAAATGAGCATGATGGGGGAGTTACAACTTCCTTGGACTTCATTATATAAAAAAAAATACTTCCTTGGACTTCAAATCAAACAGACAAATTCTGGAACATTTATATCTCAGTCCAAATATGTCTGTAATATGCTTGCCAAATTTGATCTAAACTCTCTGAACCTTGCTCCCTCACCTATGGCAGCTATTGCTAAATTAGACAAAGACGAGACTGGTCTTCCAGTCGATGAATTTAAATATAGAGGTATGATTAGGTCACTCTTATATCTTACGGCTAGTAGACCTGACCACTGTTATTAAAACCCGGACGACAGGATGGTCCGCCGCGGAAACTCGGATCCGCCCAAAATACCGGTTTCGATTAGCTAAAAACGGAAAGGAAAACTGCCGGCCGGGTATTGATCGGTTCAACTGACTAACCGGAAAACCCGGATAACCCGTACCAGTGGTTATAGTTCACAGTTGTCGACCTTCCCTTTCTTTATTCTTGCTTTTTATTGGAAATTTCCAATTTTTCCAAAAGCAAGACATTTAAAGAAAAAGAAAAGTAAATATTTATTATCTTTTTTTACAATTTCCCACTTTCTATTTCTCTGCATCCACGGACGACGATCCACCTACCAAGATTCATTCCTCTCTATTCTCTTTCTTTCCCTACGATCTCTCTTTCTCATTAATGGTTAATTCTTTCCCTCTTTTATTATTTTCAATTCCATTGAATTTTCCAATTGAATTCATACCGGGTCAAAACTCTAAAAAGGCATAAACTCCATCTCCCCAATCAATTCTATATCTTATACAGTCTCACTGATCATCGTAGTACTACAGGGAGTTGCCAACTCGTTGGCACATCGCTGATTTCCAGGTCCTGTAAAAATAAGGAGTTGTACTCAACTTCTATGGTTTAAAATCACCTCTCTTACTACGGGATCAATATATCTTCTACTCCTCTATATTGTAATAACACGAGCGCTATTTGTATGTCCAAAAATCCTGTGCAACATTCACGTACCAAACATATATATATTAAGTATCATTTCATACGTGAATTGGTGCAATTAGGAAGCATTAATCTCCAACATATCAGGACAGAATATCAACTTGCTGATCAGTTTACAAAACCTCTTGCTACAGACCGATTCACTTTCCTTTGCTATGATATTGGATTGAGATCTGCTCAATCCATCCCTGATTGATCGCCTCGTTCCTTTCCTTCTCTTAATGTTATTTTCTTTCTTTTTTTGTGTCTCGTTTGATTTTACTTCCCCGTATTTTTTCCTAGGTGTTAATTGCTCTTTCCTTCTTTCTGCTCTTACCTTGTGTTTTGTGGCGTGTGTCTATTTAAGCTTGTTTTGCGTCTTCGTTTAGTCTCACCTTTGTGAGTGTTCTTCGAGTTTGATTTACCTTGTGTGCTTTAGCTTCTCTCTCTTGTCCACCCATGGCCTACTCTTTTTGTGTTACCTTTTGTGGCACTCTCTTCCATGATCATATCCCCTTGAACTACCATCGTCACACCCAGTCGTTTTCTCATCGTCATATTTCCCCCACTCTTCAAATACCTTTTCCTGGGCTAGATAATCGTGGTCTAACTGTGTGCCAGTGGGTGCTCAATCTTGGGTGGGGCTTTCTTCTTGAGAATCATCCTGTCGTTATTTGTCATGAGGCTGTGCGTCTCTTTTATTCCAATCTTCGGTATTTTAGCCTCCAGTCTCGTACTCTCTCTTCCCTAGTGCTTGGCCATCTTGTTACCATCCCCATTGATGATGTTCGTCGTCTCCTCAATATTCCTGCTGTTGGTGAGAACCTAGCCCACGAGTTCGAGCTACACCTGTTCAACTTCAACATTGCTGAGGAGGCTGCTCAGCTGACTGGACACTACCCTAATAAAGATCTCACTGTGCTAGTGGCAATTGTCCTTCCATCCATGAGGGTTTTTCACTACTGCATCACCAGGCTTTTCGTTCTACGTTGTCATCAGCTTGACCGAGTTACTCCTTTGGATGTGTGGATCATGGCTCACGCTGTCGCTGAGGTACCTCTGGACTATTCTCATCTTCTATTTGGGACCCTTATTCCTTTCATAGATCATAATCACTCTGCACCTCTACCGTTTGGAGCAATGATCACTCGCTTGTTGCTGGCTCTCCCTATTGATCTCAACATTCCGATTTGAATCTCCAACCCATTGGCTCATTGTGGACAATATTCTTGATGAGTTGGATATTGCGATTGAGGGAGAGGTGAACCTGATATGGATTAGTGACTTTGATAACTCTGACTCCGATGATTCTGATAATAGCGATGATCCTGCACCTTCTCCTCTCGAACCCTTCGCTGCTGCTCTTTCGAAACTTTATGGGTCGGACTCTAAGTCAGCTCCAAGTCAACATAGCCATCTTACTCGGTCAGACGTTGATGCTGCTCTTCAAGATCTACTGTTTGGAGAGGGAATAGATGATTGAGTCTAGAGTTTTCAGAGTCACTAATCCATATCAGGTTTAGAGCCCGATCTGGAGAGTTTTAGTTTGGTTCTATGCATTTTCTTTCTGAGCATTGTTTGTAATTGTGTCTATTGAGTCAAAATCAAAAATCAAGAAAGGGTCTCTCAAACTGTATTATGGGACGTGGAAGTACACCATTGAACTTGGGCGAACCATGTTAAAAATGTTCTGTGTTCTTCTCTCTGTTTCTTCCTCTGTTCGTGTCTGGGTTTACATTCTGTTTTTCCTTCTCTATCAATCTTCTGCTGGAACTTCTAAGTTCTCACTTGAAGCAAAGAAGCGAGACTGGGCTCAAAGTCCTTTGTGTCTCGAGCTTCTCTCAAGAAAGCTTTTATTTTGTTTTTATTATCTTGGGCCAGTGGTTTTTTCCCACTTATTTGGCCCGTTTTGACTGACGGTTTTAGGTAGAACTAGAAAGCACTTTGGCTTTTGTCTTCATTTCCTTCTGCCATTTCACCAGTCCTTCCCCTTTCGTGGTTCTAAGTCAGTTGCTCTGTCGGCAGAGTAATTACCATTCCTTGACCTCTTGTCTCTCCTTCCTCTCGAATTCTAGCTCAAGAGCCCTATTTATATCTTTTCCATTAGGCTTTACAAGGAGAGAAAACCACCCCTACTGCGTCCTTCGCCCAATCGGAAGCCTCCAATCACATGGCCAACGAATCATGCTGCTTTTAGACAACTTCTTGACTAAGTGGTTGGCTGCAGCAAAATGGTGTCATGGCCGCCCTTGCCTTCAGCTAAGATGGCGCCACTGGCTCCTTCTTTCTTGACGACCGGTCTTCTTAGTCTTGCTCTAGCAACCTGGGCTCGATATCCCGTTCAGCTGCCAAGTAGCCCACTAAGTTGCTCCACCATGAAAATGCATAAAATGTTATCAAAAAGCGCATCAATTGTATTGTGAAACCTTAGGGTTCGTAGAATGCACTTGAAGAAATCACATCAATAATCCAATGCATTATGATGATAATGATGGGACATGTATGCACTTTTGGCCATAATACGTGGGTCTAGAATAGTCAGTTTCACTTGTTAATAAGGGTCGGCCAAAGATTACGGTGGCATTTGGATCACTTGTATCTATGACTATGAAATCGGTCCGGAAAGTGAATGGTCCTACGTCTACCATGACGTCCTCAACCATACCCCATGGCTGGCGGGATAACTTGTCTGTCATCTGTATCATCATGCAAATTGACACTAACCCACTCAAATGCAGTTTTTTGAAGAGCCCATATGGCATCACATTAATGTTGGCCCCGGAATCCACTAGGATCAAGAGGACTTAGGATTCATTGATGGTGCATGGTAGGGTGAAACTCCTTGGATACTAAGTTTTTCTGGGATTCGCCGCTGGTTAAGCACCACGAAACATTCCTCACCCAGTTGCACGAACACTATATCACTCAGCCTCTTCTTCTTGGAAAGAATATATTTCATGAATTTGGAGTATTGAGGCATCTTAGCTATAGCTTCCAATAAGGGAATGTCTATATTTATCTTGCTTAACACTCCCATAAAATTATGGAAACTAGCGTCATGGTCGCTCTTACCCTTTTTGGACCTGACGGGATAAGGTGCACTTGCAGGTGGAGGTTTAGAATCAGGATCACTTCGTTCTTCCCTTCCCAATTGATCTTCATCGTGTACGAGAGGACTAGCATCAACTAGGGGTAAGGTCTCCCTACCGCTTCAGAGGGTCTTTGCTTTAAGATGAGCCTCTTCTATCTTTTGAGGTAACCCTTGTTGATGGCACTTGTTATTATCAGTTTTCTGGGTCACGCCTTGTATAACAGAGTCGAGTGTTTGTTTAATGTAAGCTAAATCTCTATCAATCCCCATAAGTCTAACGTCAATACCCGAGCATGTGACTGAAACACTTGTGTTTAATGTGAGATCCTTTCCACCTTAGCTTTCTTTCTTACGTTTAGGTTGGCTAGTTAACGCATAACACTCTTCACATTGGTCCGTCCTTTATGATCTCAAAAGTTGGAGCTCCTGCATAATTCAAATAATTGCGTATGAAGCTCAGCTGTTGGGGAGAGGGTTTTCTAGTGGGGTAGCGCGAACCGTATCCTTATTTTGATGGAAACATTCTTTCCATTTTTAGGTTTGTGGCCTCCTGCTTTTAGACAACTTCTTGACGAAGTGGTTGGCTCTAACAAAATGGTGCCATGGCCACCCTTTCCTTAAGCTAAAATGGCACTGTTGGCGTCTTTCTTTATAGAAGTCCGGTCTTCGTAGTCTTACTCCAACAACTTGGGCTCTATGTTCCCTTCGGCTTCCAAGTGGCCCACTAGGCTGCTCAGCCCTGAAAATGCATAAAATGCTACAAAAAGCGCATCAGTTGTATTAAAAGAATCCTAGCGTTGCTACAACAAACTTGAAGCAATCACAACAATAATTCAATGCATTATGACGATAATGATGGGAAAATGTATGCTCTTTTTGTCATAATACGGAGGTCTAGAATAGACACTTTCATGTACCATCAGTCGGCGACTGAATAAAGGAATGATGACCGAAGAGCCAAGACGATGGGAATTGAGTTTGGGCAACAATTTTTCTTTTCTTTTTTTTGTCAGTTTTTTCTTTTTATGGTTTAATAAGTAAATAAATGAAATTGGGGGAAAAAAATCTTAAATTGCAATTTTTTATTTTGTTTGTGCTCACATTGCAATGACTTAGCCTGTTGATCATTAGACAATGGTGTTGACTGTCTGACTTGACGATTAACCAATGCGTCCTGCTAAAATAGTGTAGATGGTGCATAGTTTAAGCCATGATAGTAATTTCAGAAATTATGGGCCAAAGTAGTATATTTTTTATAAGTTCGGCCAAGTTAAGGTATTACCCCTTGTTTAAAAAAACAAATTTTGTTAAACTATGAATGAGAATCATGGTGGTTAAAGTGGGATTGATCCGATTTGTTGAACAGTGTGAAACTCGACTCTGCCATCTCTTTGAGTTAGATTCACTTAGTTTGGCTTTAACCAAGAATTAGTCAAGCTTGTTAGTAGGAGTGTCCAATGGACGTTTTCTAATGGCGCACTGATGATTTGATGTTGATCCTAAAATATTCCGAATCGTACTTTTCGGACCCGACCGTTACACACCCCTACTCGCTAACCTAGTTGGGATATAAATAAACTGGTTTGGCTAGTTGCTTGAGCTACAAAACGCTATTCTGAGAGAATAAATGGTAAGAATTTTTGCTTAGTCAACAACTTAAATATGTTGTTTCTTCTCTTCACGCTCCTTCTACATACCCAAACGCCTTTTTGTTCCATTGATGTCCATGAATAAGTCATGTTGTCATCCTTCTCTCACATTGTCGACCTCTTCCTCCTTTATGCCTACGAAGGCATAAGAAAAAGTGATGGAGAGAACTACAATGACTCTAAGAAGATTTGAAAGATGCGATGGTGGTTGGTTATAGTTATAAACTCGGTCGTCTAGGATACTAACAATTTCAATTTAGGACAAGTTCATCCTAGATCACAGAAGTAGTATAACATTGACCAATGTCGTATTCCTTGGGAACCCTAGGTCTACTACTACTCTCGACCTTGATCTATTATATATCTAGCTAAACTTGATGGTTGAGGTTTGAGTGTGAACTAAACTACTGAACGAAGAACAAAACAAAACTAAATATGAGGGATATTACTAGCAAAAGGTTGTTGTTTAGGTTGAATCTCCTATTTGTAGGTCGACACGGGTTTGCATGCAAGTTAATGAAAGTTTCCCTATGAGTTGCGAGAAATCGCTTAGACTAGTGGTTGCGGCAATGATAACGTCACACAACCATACTTCTAAGTATTTAGGTTAGTTAAATGATCATGCAAATAACTAGTATATTCAAAGCATTAGGCCTAGACTCTACCCCTAATTTTGGGAAGACTGTTTCATCAAAATGACAGTCAACAAATCTGGTTGTAAACAAATCTCCGATCATTGGTTCTACATACTTAATGATTGATAGGGACTCATATCCAACATATATTTCCAATTTTCTCCGAGGTCACATATTTGTGCATCCTGGTGGAGCCATTGGTACATATACCACACAACCAAATATTCTCAAGTGGGACACATTAAGCTCCTTTCCAAAAACCAACTACAATGGAGATTGCTCATAATAACTTTTTGGCCTGATGCGAATCATGCAAAATGGCACCCAATAGGAGGCTGGAAGATTTATTCTAATAAGTAATGATAACACAATTAGCTGTAAATGTTTGATGAATGATTCAATAAGAATTTTGTGTATGAGCATGTGCTACGTGATGTTCCATATCAATTCCCAAAGGTATACAATAATTATTGAAAGTTTGGGAGGTAAATTCACCAGCATTATCCAATCATATTTTCTTGATTTGGTAATCACGAAAATGTGCTCGTAATTTGATTAGTTGAGAAAGTTACCTCTCAAATGCCAAGTTGCGGATGGATAGTAATGAAACGTGTGATCATCTAGTTGATGCATTAATTAGAATCATAAAGTGCCTAGATGGTCCACATGAAGGGTCTCTTGGTCCAAATATATGCCCTTGTAAACATTATAGGAATCTGATAGATGCATTTCTCAAATTCTCTGGTGATGGTCTAACAACCAACTTTTCCTTAAGAACAAGCAGGACACAATATTTCCTTCAATTGGGCTATCCGGTGATTCTTTAACGAATGACCATATGAATTTTCAATTACCTAATCGATCATGCCAAATAAAGAATTTTTTTAGGACATTGTGAACTTCGAGTTCACAATTGCATGAGGTTCAATCATGCTAATGTACGTAGAGTACAAACTGGAAGAAAATTCGGGTAATCTTTCCAATATGCATTTGTCACCTAATGCCATATTGGTCATGTAGTTCTATTATGTATCATCTTCATTTGTTGTATCAAGATGATATCCATTTCGGAAGATATCCTTAAAACTTAATAAGTTTCTATAAGACTTGCTTGAATGCAAGACATCAATGATACCTAATTTTGTTCCTCTGGCCAATACCAGATTAGCTCTTCTGGATCCTTCAATGACTTTTTTTTTTCCTGAAATAGTACTAACACTGGCGCCTCTCATTTTCAAATTTGAGAAGTACTTTTTATCTTTCAAGATTGTGTGCATTGATGCACTATCAATGATGCATAAATCTTGGTTATTGGTGTCGATGATTGATAAACCGTTAATTGCACATGTTTTCACCCCTATTCTTGAGTCGTTTGAGATGTTGATTCTCGTTTTTTAGGCCGATTTCACGCTAGGTTGTGCTTGTTTGTGATATTTCAGGTCCTAGTACGTGAATGAAGGTTTGGGAGCAAGTTCGGGGTCGATTGGACGAAGATCGGGCGTGAGGCGAGTCGCTGAGGAAGCCACACGCGCACACACAAAACCCACACGGCCGTGCAAGTAACCAATGTGGCCGTGTGGGATTGTGCGAGCCTTCACACGGGCAGACTGGGCATCCCACACGGCTGTGTCATGAACCAAAGTGGCCGTGTGGGATTATGCGAGCCTTCAGACGGGCAGACTGAAGGCTCTACACGGCCGTGTGTCTCTGGCCGTGTAGGAAGCCTGAAATCCACTAAATCAGAACACGGCGTTTTGGACCTCACACGGGCATCTGGGTAAGCCACACAGCCGTGTGGCCTGCCCGTGTGAGTCGGGAATTCTGGTTTTTACCCAATTTCGAGCCACAAGTGAGAGAATGGACTTCTCAGAGCAAAAACAGAGTTTTAGAGAGAGAAAGGACGAAGAACAAACCCTAGGAGCTATTTGGAGTGGATTTCTCACCATTGAAGCCCAGATTGCGTCCCAAGATTGACATCCTAGAGCAGATTTTCCTCATCTTTATGAGTATGACTACTCTGATTTCTGTTTTCCTCTCTCTCTCTCTCTCTCTATGGAGTAGAACCCTAGTTCCATGTGTTAGGGATTTGATTGTAATGACTTGGGATGATTATACTGTTTGGTTTTAATCGAATGATGCATGTTTCATTGAATTGATTGAAGTCTGATCAGCTTTTCTTGATTTCTGCTGCAACCTGAGATAGATAGAGTCTGATTAGGTTGTTAGAGCCTCTTCATTCGGTAGTAGTAGATTGGTTATACGAGAGTTAGCCATTCTACTGCTTTGTACTGGAATCCAATTCCAGTAGTGGAGTTCTGTGCATATTGCTTTAGCTTTCTATCCCGGTGAAGACTAGTCGTCTGCCGGGTAGTTATACTGAGAGGGCTAGGTCAGCTTAAGAGATTCCAAGCTACTGTCGGATCTTCCGCAGTCTAATCAACAGTAAATCAACTCAGGGTAATTACAATTGAGACCTAACTAAGGAGCTAGGGGGACTCATTCCCGAGTGACTCTTCCTTCGCTTGAGAAAACCGAACCAATTCCTGCTTTCTTTCTGCTTTTAGTTAAAACAACAATCAATCGACTTAGTTGGCTAGATAATAGATCATCACAGAGTAGGCAGTAGATCTAGACCCCGGGTTGATATTTAGAACTTGCCACTTTACTGCAATCCCATTCTGCGATTGCACTTGGTCGCAGTTTGGTGTTGTGCTTTGGCGTGTCAATGATCACACTGTTTAAAGACATTCCCCAACCACAAACTGTGAACAAATAAAATAAAAATTATTGGGAGAACAAGAAGTTGACAACCAAATGAGATTTGAAATATAACAACATTAATTCAAGACATTCAAACAAGATGCTAAACATAGCAAGTTTTCAAATATAACATTTATTCACGAAAAATACCAAATACCGATATGATAAAAGAAGTCATAAAACACCAAACAAGTGATCAATTTTCCTCTTCTGGGTTGACATAGAAATCTGCCACATCTAGATGCATGAAGTTAGATAGGCCATGTTAGGTGCATTTTCTTGCGAAACCATATTTGTCTCAGATATTTTTTTCCTTTTTCTTTGATTGGCTCCTAGTAAAGATCAATAAGATGTTTTGGCGTAGGCCAAGTATGTGCCCAATGACCTTCACCAGCACAATGACAATAAGTATTCTCGGAATTTTTATGACCATCTTGCCCCTTCACAATTTTGTTATCATTTTTCCACATCTGGTGGAAATGTGTATTTTTGGAACTTACACCATGTTCGTACGTGCCTTTTGAACCATTACCATGTGTAAAACCATGTCCATGATAAGGATTTACACCACGTGCATATCTATGACTGGTTTGATCACAACCACAACGACAACTATGTTCATGAGGTCAACACTTGTTAAATGTTGTTGCATTCGCTTCTAGGAATGCACTAGCACCAGTTGGTTGGGATCCATGGTTCCTCATTCATTGAAGCTCATTGTTTTGTTCTGCTATAAGAAGACATGAAATCACCTCAGATTACCTTTTGAAATCTCCTTCACGATATTGCTGCTGCAGGAGCACATTTGATGTGTGAAATGTGGAAAATGTCTTCTCTAGCATATCTGCATCAGTTATTTTCTCCTCACATAATTTCAGTTGCGAAGTAATTCGGAAAAGTGCATAATTATTTTGGCTTACATTCTTAAAATATTGTAATCTTAAGTGCATCCAATCGTATCGAGCTTTTGTGAGAATCACGGTTCTTTGATGGTTATATCTTTCCTTTAAATTGTTCCAAAGATCGACTGAATCTTTCACCGTAAGGTATTTAACTTTTAACCCCTCATGGAGATGGTGATGTAAAAAAATATCATGGCTTTGGCCTTATTCTGGCTTTAGACTTTGTTTCCCTTGATAGTATCACCGAGGCCATTAGCATCTAGATGGATTTTAGCATCCAATATCCAAAATAGATAGATCTTCCCCGTAATGTCAATTGCCACAAACTTGAGTTTTGACAAATTTAACATGTTCAACTATATTCACAACTAAAAATTTGATTAGAATTAATCATGATAAATATAACCCTTTTGTTCAAGAGCTGTATCACGATGAAACACATATTCACAATGGACTTTATATCAATACAGTGAAATTTCTATGCATATACCACATAATAATGCATATAACATTTAAATTAATACAACAATGATCATACATTTATAATAAAATATACACAATTATATAATGTGAGGGCTACTGTTATTATTTAACTACAAAATTCATTAATATATGATAAATTATTCTTTGTTGTTTTATTCTACCTTCAACAGGCATTCATATCATTTGTTTCTTTCTAAACATGCAATATTCATGTGGACATTGTCACATTGCACCTCAATGTGATGATAAAGATGAAATGTGAGAATTTATATCATGCATGTATAAGTACTCATCCAAATATATATATATATATATGGAGTTCTACAGTATCCATAGTGAAATCCGGGGTACCGCATACCTTGAGTAAGAAAACGTTATTCAGAACTTGAATTGACTGATCTTTCGGACATGATACTATACTCTAACCCTTAAAGATCAAAATCTAGGTCTTAATTCTCTAAACCTTATCTCCCAAGATCAGTTTAATTAGAAACAATAATCGACGGTTATGATTCGTCCAAATATAGGCAAAAAAATTAATGCACCATCTTAGGGTTTATAGTTTATGATTTAGATAATTAGGACCTAGGGTTCACTTATTAAGGGTTAGGGTATAGTATCATGCCCAAAAATCCTGCTAATTTGAGGTCTATATAGCGTTTTCATACTCAAGGTATGTGGTACCCCGGATTTCACCCGGGGTACCGTAGATGGCACACAGACACAAATATATATATATATATATATATATATATATATATATATATATATATAAATTTATATATATGGTGCCTTCTACTGTACCCCGGGTCCGGGGTACCGCATACCTTAAGTACGAAAACGCTATCTAGACCTCGAATTAGCAGGATTTTTGGGCATAATACTACACCCTAACCCTTAATGAGTGAACCCTAGGTCCTAATTATTCAATTTCTTACGAAGAGGTAAGAAATGAAATTTTCTTTGTGAATCATTGATAAATGATAAATTGGTTTCTATGCATGGTATTGAGAAACCATATGAATGCGAGGAAGTAAAACTAGAATTGATGGATGTATATGCCGACATTGAGATGTATTACCTCGATGATTAGAGTAAAAATTGAATATATGTTGTGGACTTGAATGATTTTATTTAAATGCGTGCATATATATATGAAGAATATATGGGAATAGAATGCGTTAATTGCTCATAGTGACGATATTGAAAGAAGTATTGTTGTCAGTACTACATGAACCACTAAGGTTGCTATGAAACATTAAAGTTTCAAGAATGAGAGCAACAAACTGAACCAGATCCACACCAATTAGAATGGTACCCTTCGTGGTAGCTAGCAGATTGCCACCCAATCCTCTAAAAAGATATTATGTTTCTCTATTATGATTGCGGGAAACTAGATCATATGACACGAAAGTGTTAGAGCAAGTTTAACATAGTATTGTGTAACTTGATTAAAGAAGAGGATTTGGCAATAATAATCGCTTAGGTGATGACAGAGGTTAGCCTTAATGGTAACTCTGGAGAATGGTTGTTGGATACTAGCGCCCCAAGGCATGTCTGTGATAGACGATCTAAGATGGATTCTTTTTGGGACGTGTGTGTCCTTGTAAAGAATTAGAATATCTAAAGTCACATTCCCATATTATTCTCGAACGCTTGAGATAAATAAAAATTTCGTATCCAACCAAAATGACCCATATAATATGTGGTTAGAGAATCAGAATCAATAGATCTGATTTATGTTGATATGGGTAAACTTCATGGAAAAGACAATAAATGGTTTATTGCTCTTTAGAGTGCTCTCATTGTCTAACTAGTTATTCGAAATAGTTTGAAATACCTAGTTGCACTGATTATTCGATATGTGGCATGCATGTGCAAGCGTTAGAGAATCAGTGACATGATAACTAGAAGAGCATATGAGTGTGTAAGTTATTGGAAAACACATAAGCCTATTAAACGAAATACTCATTAGTTTGTGAAAACCATTGATGCCAATAGATTCCATTTATATTAAGAAATAGTGGGTGTGATATCCTGCCTACTATTAGAAATAATGGATAACTAGTGGGGGTGATGAATCTGAGTATGAACTCAGAAGAGACAAATGAACCATAAATCACGAAAGGATTTTGGTTATGAATTTGTTATTTACACCCTAAGAAAGAAAGATCCTACAAGTCTGCTAGAAGTTCGAACTTCCATAAAGATGCAGAATTGTGGGAGAATTCATTATTAACGAAATGGAATTATTGGAGTCTAATAAGACTTAAAATCTTGTAGATTTACCTCTTGGTTGAAAAGTCTTGGGTAATATATCGATAAAATCGAACAAGATTTGGCATCTTTGAGAATTACCTCTTGGCAATGAAGTCATGGGTAATAAATGGATTCTTAAAAGTAAAGTGAAACCTATTGGTTTAGTTTATGCGTATAAGGATCACCTAATAGCTAAGGCTTTAAGCGAAAAGGAAAAATTGTAAATTTTCTCGTTATCTATTCACCATATGTAGAATAACATCCATGTATGTTCTGATTGCTAGTGTTGTGCGTCAGATGGATTGTTAAACAAGTTTCCGTGAATGGTAATTTAGATAGGAAAATCTACATGGGACAATCTATAGGGTTGTTATTTCTGAACATGCTTAGGGAGTCTATAGTTAGACAAATCATTGTAAGATTTGAAATAGACTCTAAAACGATGGCATGAATAAACTGGTTCTCTCTCATGGTTTTAAAAGTGAAAGTGACAAGTGCATTTAGTACAAATTTGAGAATGACACTTGCATTATGAATGACACGTCGATCTTTGGTACAAAGACTCGTGATGTCAATATTGAAAAACCATGATGGTTGAGAATTTTGAATGTGAAGGATCTGTTTGAAACAAATGTTATGCTTAGAGATCCTAATAACTAGGAAAATACAAGATGTACACCTGCATACATGTTTGATGATGCTAGTATAAATATTTAAAGAGCACCTAAGACGGTGTAAAAAAATTAGAATATACTAGCATTTACAGTCTGCGAGAGGCAGCTGATAAACATGAGACCCAATTTAGTGGGGGGGGGGGGGTACTTGGCAGGCTTACTGATTGTCCTAGTATGAAGCATTGAAATGCTATTGAAAGGGGTCATGAGACACCTTAAAAGAACATAAAAACCTTGGTATTTGTTTTGCTGTATTGGTAGGGTATAGTGATACGGATTAGAATACCCTATAGAGGACTCCAAGACAATAAGAGGTTGTGTTTTAAACATCGATAGAGAAGCTATGTCTTGGAAGTCTAAGAAGTAAACGATCCTGGCTCAATCAACTAAGAAATCAGAAATGATAGAGCTAGCAATGGCTAGTAAAGAGAAAAGTTGATTGAGAGGGTCATTACTTGACGTACCTTGACGATCTTAACCGTACGTGTGATCTCGACGGCTGAGATTAAATTTTATTAAATGATTTGTTTTTCGGAATTTATATTAAATAAAATTACAGGAAGACTCATAGAATTAGTTTTTCTTTCATTTTAGTCCTCTATGTCCGTGGGTTGGGTTTTTTCAATATTTTGATTGAACCCAAATTCAACCACCCCAAAACATAAAGGGTACCTACCCTATCCAACCTACCAGCACTTCGTTCCCCCCATCCCGACCCTCTCTTCTCCGCTGCTACACGCCGATACCTTAATGCCCTATCCTCTTCCCCTGTTCCTCCGTCCTCCGCCGCTAGACGCCGCTACCCCTCTCCCAACCCTTTCTAATCTCCCTTGTCGGCCCCAAATTCATCGCTCACCAACAACTTAGATTCTCCTTGCGGAAGGGATTTCGAATCCTTGCAACCAGAAGAAGAAGGAAGGGTTCTCCTCTGCTCGCTTTTTCTGGCGATTGGCGTTATGGCTTCTCGAACGAGTTGCAGAGACATTCGTCGAAAGAAAAAGGGGTGACCTCCCCACCGGAGAGTCCTCCCACGACGACACAAATGGTCTTTGATGACCCCGACGCCATTAGCCTCGCTTCCAAGTTCCGTCACTAACAGATCAACGGCGGCGCCTCAATGTTCTATCATTGATGATATCAAACCTTCCTGGGTCAAGTTCTGTGAATTTTGTTTATCGCACATATTTGTGTTAAAACTAGATATGCCATACCCTCAAAATCAATAATAGGACCATGTTGTATCAGTATGCTATTATGGAAATTTTGGGGATTTATGTGGAGCAGAAAACTGAAGTTTGAATTTGAAAAAAAAAGAACTGAAATTTGAAATACGAACAGGAAGAAGACGATCGAAGTGAAGCTTCTGATCGTTTCTCAACCACTCACGAGATGGAATGTGGGCTAACATCATCACACTTATAGTTTCCATAAACTTAGCATACAAAACAAGAAACGTTGGCCAACTTAGTGGTTAAGCTAGTAGTTTACTATTAAGTTTGCTAGAATAGGTGTAGGGTTCGAATACTAGTTTCAACCATTATATTTAGTTTTTTTTATAATTATTAGCGGTTTTATGTTTCTTCTTTGAAATCACTTGTTCATAGTTGATTACCCTCTCCTTGCTAGTCAAGTTTTTGGATAAAATTTCATTTTTCTATTTAGAATTTTATTTTACAACTATTCATAAATAGTAATTCTACACGACATGTCATTTTTGTCACACACCACCGTTGTGCCCACCTCCACCTTGAAACTTTGCGTTAACCCAAAACTAGTACAAAGGACTAGTACATCCCAAAACAAACCTTTGCTAAACCACGTGAAAGGGCATTTGTAGCGCAGTCTAGTGACTAAGTTTGAAATTCTGCCTTGACAAACTTATAAACGTGAAAGCTCCATGTTCCGAATGGTTCAATATTCTGCCTTGACACTGATGCGTGTAAAATGGATTGGTTGTTATTATAAAAGAGATGCAGTGTGGCTTTAAAAAAATTTGTAGCGTAAACGATTTCATATACTAAGACGCATGTAACATAGTATATAACATTATAGTTGAAAAGTGAGACTTGACATTGATAGAAGTTTTACATTGATAGAAGTTTGTTGGTTGAGGTAGAATGTCTTGTTCCTTATAAATATATTTATATCAGGCACTATCATGACATCGATACCTATGGCCAAGTCACGATGAGGTTATGATATATCAAGGAAGATCTTATGAGATTTTTGTCGGAGATGATCCTATCACGTGGAATAATTGTTCTTTGTCATTCTAGATGATCAGTGAAATTCGCTAGAAAACTAAAGTACCATAGGTTGTTTTGAGATCCTAATTATTTGTTCACTATCGATTCGGATTATTTGTTGTTTAAATAATCCGATCGATTGATTAAAAAGGCCTCGTATTTTTTGGCCATTAAAAAGGCCTCACGTGAATTCGAACATGCCTTTTGTACCAGGCCCAATAAGGCCCTTAGCAATAGCAGATCGGTGGCACAACTCCTTTTGGGCATTATTTTTATTCTCCCAACACAGATCAATTATGGCAAAGTTGAACAACTGAAAGACTAGCCTACAAAATCAAGCAATCGATCCATATCCCTGCTTTTTCTTCCCCCCATGCGCAGGCTTCTCTGTTTTCCTTGAGAAAGAAAACTTAACCGCCCTCCTCCTTCCTTCGCTTCCGCCTCCCTTGCATGCAAGCCTCCCCCTCCGCCTCCGCCTCCGCCAGTCAATCCACCGCTTGTCGACGGTCGCTAAATACCGGTCTCCACCTCCGAGCCACCATCGTCGCCTGCCACCGCCGCCGCTGATTCGCTCGAGGGGTTGTGGGAAGAAGAGCGGCAGAAAGTTCCCAGGACGAAAGGCAGGAGAAAGTTAGGGAGAGAGCAGCAAGGGTAGGGTTGTCGTCTGTTGACAGAAGAGCAGGCGAAGGAAAATCCTGTGGAAAAATGGAATTCCAATCGTCGTCTTCCTTCCTTCCCGGACTAACAACGAGTTGTCGCCGACCACGTTTCCACCGCCGCAGGTATATTTTTGTAAATGCTTTTTAACTATTTGGTACGGTGGATTAGAGTATCTGACGTAATGTGTTGTTATACTCGTAAGTGTAATTTTCTTACAATGGATCGTGTATCTCAATGGTACCCGTAAGTATTGTTTACCAACTAATCCTTAGACTGTCTACTCCGCTTCCTTTTCGTATGGTCAGACATTAGTAACGGTTTTATTTGTAGGGATTTTATGGTTGAGCCTGGTTTCGTTGCAAAGCTGCGGTATGAGGAAGCAGTAGCTATGTCTGAATTTACGGAATCACTCAGTCTTATATTGTTGCAAGAGAATGGTGATGTTGAGGTTATTGAAATAATTTTTTTTTGTCATTCATCATTCTCGCTCTCGTTTGCACTTTTTCTGTTTGTTAATGCTTGTTAATTTTTTTTTTGAAAATCCATTTGTTGTTTTAAACACCAGGGCACTTCTTACCTCTTCTCCGGACGTGTCACCGAGTTGAGGAAATCATGGTGTGCTGCATCTAGAGTTCATTTGATCCACTTAGTTATTGAGGATGACTATTTGGATGTTGAGGTTGTTTTCCCAGCGGCAAACTTACGCAAAATCCTTTCAGATGTAGTAAGTGATGAAGACATGGCCAATGCCGATTTCGTTACCCTTGTCAACTTGCTTGGTGGAAACTCTTATGAGTTTATGGTCACATTGGGTCCTTGGAACTATGGGTATTTTGAGCTGTTATTGGTCAAACTATTCTTTCCTCGTGGAAACTGAATACCATTACAGCAATGTCAATAGAAATCTACTAAATTTGCTTAGTGTCGGCCTTAATGCCATTTCTCTTGTTATCCAAGTGTACTAAGTGTGTGAACACAATGTTATTTTGTACGGGTCCTGCCCTTCTTAATGAATTGTTGCTTCCTTATGGGTTGTTTGTTGCTTCATACTACACTACATGCCACAAACAATCAAAAATTAGTATTCGTGATTCATAAGAAAGAGCGAACTTGAAAATTAATAACAAGAGCGAACTTGAAAATAAAAATACGAAGGTGCTTAAATATATACATCTATCAATAGGAACGAATGATTGCAAAAAATGTCAAAATATATACCTAGCTAGCTAGGATTGTTAGTTTTACAAGCTGAACAATATAGTCCAACGTAGGAAGCAACAATTCTACCACATAGCTTGAAAATAAATATCACACTTCACTACAGCTATATAACAATGGCTGGTTTTCATGAACAAAATAAGTCCAGAAGACTTTCAATAAGTGATTAATTGACTTGGGATGCTAGTTTGGTTGCCTTCTGGCCCGATGGTTGCTGCTTTTGGCCCTCAAATGTACACAATATGTAGAGCTCGTTAATCAACTTGGACAAATAGGTTTTTGTTGGTTAAGTGGCAAGCAAATTGTTTCCGTGATTCATATTAATAAGCGTACACAATTGAACAAAGAATGTTGATTGTAGTCCAGCGGATGGAAGTTTGCAATGCCAATTTATGTCTTGGGTTCAACACCCATCAGAAGCATTTCAGTTTTGGTTTTAAGTTATTACTACTAGGAATAAGCCCGCGCTTCGCTGCGGGATGATTCATATTAATAAGCGTACACAATTGAACAAAAAATGTTGATTGCAGTCCAGCGGATGGCAGTTTGCAAGCCCAATTTTTGGCTTGGGTTCGAAACCCATCAGCAGCATTTCATTTTTGGTTTTAAGTTATTGCAGTTCTACAACATTTGAAGGCTTCTGATGCCAATGATGCCCTTGTGGGGGCTATCTTACGAGAAGTCATCTTTATGTTGCAAGAATTGCCATTGGTTTCTGTTGCTTTTACTCCTAGAGAAGCGAATCGGGCTGCCCATGTTGTGGAACGTAATGCCTTATGCTACTCTGGCTCTTGTAATGTTCGTTTTAATTGTTCTTATTTGCTTTGACTATCATTTCACGAAGAAGCCGTTGTATTGTGGCTCTCTCGTGCTTACCTAGTTAATCCGCAAGGGTTTCTATGACAAAATAAAATAAGCCCGCGCTGCGGGATGTGTTTTATTTTTGGACACCAATTTTCGTCTCAGAATCTGTGTTTTTCCCTTGCAACTTATTCCATTAAGGACATCTGCATATCAATATTGTCTAACACTGAATATAGGTACATATGCAAAAGTAATTCCCTAAATGTGTCCTAAGCATTCACAATAGATTCACAGTTTGACTGAACTACCTGATTAAGCCAGGTGGTAGTTGTTGCTGCGAAATAGACAGATCAACAAAGATCTACAAAATATGTGCATCATGTTCAGTGAACGGCATGTACATCATAAAAGGCTGGACCAAAAGTGTTGTCAATTAAGTCAGGGCTTAGGTAGAAACAGCAAAAGGCGGTCAATCAGTAGCAGTTTTCCTGATTCAAAATGTAGCTGGTCGAAGTTGATGTTCAATCGTCGAAAGCACAGCGATCCCAAAGTGTGGCAACCCTGATGTGCGGCATGGTGCTCTGACCTGGGTTTGGCCATGCAATGTACAGTTCTGCTGCGAAGGTCTTCTCGCAGTTTTTCTTGATGATGTCTTTTATTTCCTCTTCGTTCAGTTTGAGATACTTTGCCGGCATCATGCAGAGTATTGACAGAGCTGCCTCGTGGTTGAGTACAACATCGGCCTCAGATGATTCAGATTTGCACCTTGCCTCGATTTGGTAATGTAGTCTGGTCATAATAGAAGCTCGTTAGCTTTGTTGAGAATAATGCAAGCGTTCCTTGCCAAAAGTGCAAACCGGTCAATTTAATTATTTAGTCTCACCTTGGCGTTTCCCGAGTGGTTCTGCAAATGTCGATTTTGCATTTGACATGAGTGAACTTGATTATGGTTCGGTAGAGGGTCTGAAATATAAAAATTGTTTTTGCCAGGTTAGAGTGCACGGCAATAGCAAGTGAAACATATTTGAATGTTGGGATTTTACAAAGCATCATAATATACCTCACGATGTTGTGGTATTGAACTCAAGTCTTCTTTTATCTGAGCAAGTGTTCTTCTTGGGGGGCGAGGGTAGCGTAAGTATCCCATCCTTTCAGCTGTTCCATAGATTATGTACTTGATCGGTTTGCGGCATGGCAGAAACCTGAGTTTTGCAAATAGATGTCTATGTTAGGCTAAGTTGTTGCAATGAAAGCATATTTGAAGTGAACAAATTGTCTTAGAGATTGTTAGGAAATCAATACCTGTTCATGACTCTTTCAGTGGTCTCATTGTATGAACTGATAATCAGACGACTGGCTTGTGTCGATTCCAGCTCATATATACCATCATCGTTGCATGCATGGGGCACGGAGACTACCGATGTAACTGTGGTTATCAGCGGGAGGTGCGACTCTACATCTGCTGCTTGTTGGAGGTAACCAACGACATCGTAGCCACAGTACTTCACAACAGCCTTGTTCCCACTGTTTTGCAAATGCAAACAAAATATAAATTATTCGTTGTCGAAAGTTTTAACGATCTTAGGTACATAGTTTAGTATACCTGTAGTCTTCAATAACCAGATGGAAATCAAGCATGCCATCTTGGAGGGCTTTTGGTAATGCGATCCGTCGTACGCAGCCTGTGACATCTGTAATTGCATAGATGTTATGGGATTTTTAGTGTGTGTTGGTCGTGAAAGTGATGTACATTGTTTTACCTGCGTGGCAGTGGAAACTTTCAAACTTTGCAGGGACCATTGAGAAATGAGAGTTCAGGAATGAGTCGAGGGGAAACTTAGGATTGTTCTGGTCTTCTTCGATGTTGTCAATCAGTTGGTCAGAGTTCATGAGCAGCCGCAGTTCTCCTGTGACAATGCGTTTGTTCTTACTCGAGGGGATTGTAACGATAATGCTTAGGCGATACAGACGACCAACTTTGATCCTCGCCATCACGTCATCAATGTCCTTTTCATATGCCAGAGCTTCAATAACTCGTTTCTGCGGGATTAGCAGGTGTAAAAGAATGTTATAGATAAGCAGCTGGTGTTTTTTTTGCTGGGAAATCGTAAACAAACCTTTTTGTCCATCCAGAGCATGCGCAATGCTGGCGTTTTCCAAACCTTTCCGTCAATGACTTCTGTCCACGTTTTTAGAAGCCGAGCTATCACAGTACGGTTGTTGGTTCACAACCGCAAACCTCGAAACGTCATCGAAGCACAAATGGGGTCTACAATAGAGACAAGAAACACACTAAGTGGAGTCACCATTTATTGTAAGGTTTTGCGAAGCAATTGAATCCAGTACCAATTTAGACCTACAGAAACACAAACATCGAACCTTGGGGATCGGTGGGGTCCTCGTAATCCCGCGAGGCGACTGGGTAATCTCGGCGGAAAACTGCCATAGTTCGTGGGGGTTCGCTGCGATCGTAGTAATCTTTATTAGAGGAATATGATGTTTTCTACTGAGTGGCGTGCTTAGGACCAGATAGTGACATACCTTGGCGCTAGGGTTTTCATCGTGGTCGAAAGGGGCAGTTTTTACCGCCGATGCCAGCGAAGATCTGGAACGAGGTCTGTGTTGTCGAGGGAGGCAAGAGCAGGGCTTAAGTAAATTGAATGCGGCCTAAAAAAGACATGCCGGAAGGCTGATTTGGGCCTTCTGGCCCAATGGTTGCTGCTTTTGGCCCACAAATGTACACAATATGTTGAGCTCGTTAATCAGCTTACGAGCCCAATTGTTTCCGTGATTCATATTAATAAGCGTACACAATTAAACAAAGAATGTTGATTGAAGTCCAACGGAAGGCAGCTTACGATCCCAATTAATGGCTTGGGTTCGACACCCATCAGTAGCATTTCATTTTTTATTTATCCGGTTTTTAACACGGACCAGATTGATCCTGGTTTTTAACACGGAACACTCTTATTTGTCCATACCTGTTATTCAAAGGTTTCATCTTCGGTTTAAACCAACAGGCAATCTCCAAATACGACTGCCTATACGATACATCTAAATACACAATCCAATGACAAAAATTTCGGCTTGGCTAATTTCTTTGGAGTGACATGATAATACACCATCTACTTGTCAATTTTCCGGTTTATTAATTTCTATTTACTTTTCAATTGACTTCGATATCCAAAAGTAACCGGCAAACCTTCACGTACCTACTAATGTACTACGCGAAGGACATACTTACAAGCAAACACCCTGAACCCTAGACCCTAAAACCCTAAACCCTAAACCCTGAACCCTAAACTCTGATCCCTGAACCCTAGACCCTGAAACCTGAACCCTAAACCCTAGACCCTAAAACCCTAAACCCTGAACCCTGACCCTAAACCCTAAACCCTGAACCCTAAACCCTAAACCCTGAACCCCTGAACCCTGAACCCTAAACCCTGAACCCTGAACTCTAAACCCTAAACTCCGAACCCTAAACCCTAAACCCTAATAAAATCATGTTTGCCTTTTTACCTCTAGAGTGAACTTCTTGTTGTTATCCAACTCCACCAAGCAAACGACCCCTTAGTAATGACTAATTAGGATGAAATGAGTTGTTTGCCAGCTCGAGCCAAAATTTTGATCGAAATGATGAGCCCAAACTCAATAAATGATTTGTGTCGTGTTCGGATCGTATTAGCTCGTTCATAAAAGAGCCGAGAATGAGTTCGGCTTGGCTCATTATAATGGACCATATTTCTTTGGAGTGACATGATAATACACCATCAACTTGTCAATTTTCCGGTTTATTAATTTTTGTTTACTTTTCACTTGACTTCTATAGCCAAAAGTAACCGGCAAACCTTCAATTTTCACTTGACTTCAATTTTCCCGGTCTAGGTCTCTGAGTGGAGTTGCGGTTGACGATGGTATTCCAGGCTTTTCCCGGCGGCAGCGGCGGCATGGCAAGGTTGCAATGGCAGCTAGGGTTTTGATTTGTCTACTTTGGGCTCTCTGTGTTATGTGTGGCACTTGGGCTTTTCGGGTGGGCTTTTGAATTGCTTATCTGTATTGTTGTTCTCTTCATTTGGGCTTGCCCATACTTTGTACTCCTTCCCAGTTTTAATGAAACTGATTTCGTCAAAAAAAAAAAAAAAAAGAAAAAAAAACAATCTTCCACCTGTCTCCAATCGATGGAATCGTCGACTCTCTCTCTCTCTACTCGTCGGTTTTTAACACGGAACCGCTATCGCCTCTCTCTCTCTCTCATATTGACGACATGCAAGGATTCAGGTATTATTCAGTTGATGGGGTATCCCACTTGAGGAGATTGGATATGTCTCAATAAAGTAGCGAGGGAACCAAGGTAGTTTATCGGGATTGGCAAACCTTCGCCGAGAAGTTTAGCAGAACAGTCTTCTCCCATTCCCTCCATTCCCTTTCTCTTTGGGGTATAAATGAACAGAGTCTTTTCCCATTCCCTTTCTCTTTGGGGTATAAATTGATGTACAACATATTATTCTCATACCCGCCAAAATTCTCAAAATCACCCCGCTTCCATCCGTGTCTTCACCTGCAATTCTGCAAATGTCGAAGTCGAACCCATCTTCTTCGTGGATCGCCCAATTCAAACCGGGCGACCGGGTCGAGATCAGCTCCGACGACCCCAGGTTCCGCGGCTCCTGGTTCGCCGGCACCGTCGTCTGCCGCGAGGCGAAGAACACCAATCGTTATGTAGTCGAGTACGACCAGCTCTACGAGGACGAATCTGGGGAGAAGCTGCTGCAAGAAATCCTCGATTGGATCCAATTGCGTCCGCCGCCGCCGCCTCCCGAGAAGAAGAAGGTCCAGTTCAAGTTCGGCGACGAAGTGGAGGCTTTCCACAGCGACGGCTGGTGGGAAGGGGCTATTACTGCGGAGCACTCCGGCGGGAAATTCGTGGCGTTCTTCAGAGGCTCAAAGGAGCATATTGTATTTGAAGAGAAAGATTTGAGGTTGCCTGTTCAGTGGGTTAAAGGGAAGTGGGAGCCGCGATTCGAACAGGTTCAGCGGGAGAAAGAGGTGAGCTAATTCGATTTTATGACTTTTCCTGCTCTGTTGCTTGGTATAACAATTTTAGGGAATTTTGAATCTCGATCTAGTTAGGCTGAGGAAAGTAGAGAATTGGGTGATCAGAGATGGCATTTGTTCTTTTTCACAATGTCTCAACCTCGTTGAATCGCTTCATAAACATGCAGATGTCGCTAGACTCAAATTGTCCCAAGGAAGTGATGAAGTTCACTCAAGGAATGCAAGTCGAGGTGACAAATGACGAAGACGGTTTCAAAGGTGCTTGGTTTGCTGCAACAATTATTGAACCTTCGGGTGAAGACAAGTACCTTATTGAGTACAAAAATCTGAAGAATGATGATGATACTGAGTTTCTCAGAGAAGACATTCGTGCTTGCAACATAAGGCCTTGTCCGCCGGAGATCATTGTTGTGGATGGATTCAAGGTGATGGATGAAGTAGATGCTTACTACAACGAGGGCTGGTGGGTTGGCGTGATTGCAAAGGTTTTGATCAACTGCAATTACGTGGTTTACTTTATAGAGTATGATGAGAAGACAACGTTCAAGCAGGCTGATTTGAGGCCACATCAAGACTGGTTAAACGGCAAATGGGTTGTTCCTTCAGATGTCTGAATTTTATGCTCTCAATTCTAAAAACACTACTAGCCTTTGTTCTTGCATGTGGTCTTTCTCTTTCGGTGGTGTCTGTTACCGTTGCGCATATGATGGTGGGTGTCGGTGGTGGGGTTTGGTGGTGTTTTTTTTCCTTGCTTCTTTTTTTTTTGGGTCTGTTGTTTTTGGTGGCTCCATGTTCTCTTAGACTAGCCTACAATCCTTCCTGGATTTCAGTCCAAACTCTCTATCACATTCCTATTTTGTAATGAAATCTGTCCGCCACAACTACTTATTTTATTCTTCTTTGCTCAATTCACAATTGCAATCATGTGGACCTTAAATTTGGAGGCTGATTTGGGCTATAATAAAGATTAAGCCCAACGAAGCAAATTAATGGATAATCTCCAACTTAATGCTAACAAATTAATGACTAATCTTCCAAAAAAATTTGATAGACCCCGTATTAAACCGACATCTTTTAATTAAACACTTTAACCAAAAATAGTTTACCGATCAAGAACACAAAGTTATCATGCCCTCTATTCCCTCACCACACGTTGGAGAGCCAAGCAAAGGTATAATTGTCGTTTCAAGTAATTAATCATTTGCTAGTGGTTTGTATTATTTGTTTCTTTTACATACCACCCAAGCCATCCAAGTGCACTCCCATGGCAAAACCACGTGGAAAGTAATGAGGCAACTATGTATTTCCACCCCATTTTTCCTCTCATGGTCGGGTATAGACCAAACTAGTAACAAGCTGAGTCACCCTAGTTGACCACCCATGGAGAGTTTCTCCAATGACATGCACGTAGCAAAGGAAGTGATGGTTGAATTACATTTAGTTTCTTTGCTTGACAAACATAAATAAGGCCCTCCAATCTTTCCCTGTAGACACGTTGACATGAGGTGGACGATTACAATCAAAATGAGTTTCCTCGGAAACTGAAACTAGATGAGCAAACACATGATCTTGGAACCACAACAAAGCATACAAATCCTCCTTCAACATATCCGAACAAACTAGAGAATCCTGTCGCATCGTATGTGTCTGACGCATACGAGTCGTTTCCAAGAGTGAACTTCTTGTTGTTATCCTACTCAACCAAGCAAACGACCCCTTAGTAATGACTAATTAGGATGAAATGAGTTGTTTGCTAGCTCGAGCCAAAATTTTGATCGAAATGATGAGCCAAAACTCAATAAATGAGTTGGGTCGTGTTTGGATCGTATTAGCTCGTTCACAAAAGAGCCGAGCATGAGTTCGGCTTGGCTCATTAAAATGGACCATATTTCTTTGGAGTGACATGTTAATACACCATCTACTTGTTAAATTTCCGGTTTATTAATTTCTGTTTACTTTTCAATTGACTTCTATAGCCAAAAGTAACCGGCAAACGACCCCTTAGTAATGACTAATTAGCGTGAATCTTAGAGCCATTTTTTAAAAGTTTCATTCTCTCCTTTTCCATTTTAATTTCTCACCGTATGAAAAAGGAAAAAGAAATTCGAAAAGTGCAGGAGGGAACATTTGGAGCCCCTTTTTCCGTAAAATTTCCCTCTCTCAACGATTTTAGTTTTCAACCCTATGAAAAAAATAAAAATATTGCCAACCCAACTTTACCTTTCTGACTTCCTTCTCTTCATTTCGTTCTTTCACCTTGCTTGTTCGTCAACCGGCCGGAGTGGAACCAAACCCTTCCCACAATCGTCAATTCGTTCCTTCTCCTTCTCATAATCAGATATTGTAATCTCAGCCAAAGGTCGGGTTGTAGATTTTAGTTATGGGTTCTCTTCCCATCGACGGTGGCGCTGATGCATGCGAGTCCTGATGGAGGTATGTTCTAAATTCTCCGTCCTTTCTCTCATTTGTGTTGGTCTATCACTGATTTGGATTTTTGACAAAATAGCCTTTGTACCAACGCGGAGTGAAGTTCTCGGGTCCTCAATTGTCCATCGATGAGGATTGTAATCAGATCCAATGAATCAAGCGGTCCATTCAATTTTTTTCGTCTCTGCTCTTGATTTGATTATAGGCTCGATGATTTTTGTTTCTGACCTCAATTAATTTCCATTGGCAAGCGGTTCGGATTGTAATCAAAGCGTTCAGAGTGGTTTGAGACCTGTGGCTGTGGTTGTTGCTCGGTTTTGCTCTGTGCTCGGTTTTTGACCTCAGGTTCGTTCTTCTGCTTAGTGCTTAGTGTTTAGTTCCAAGCTAGATATTTTTCAATACAAAGTGTTTTTCGTGTGTGCACATGTGGTTGAAGACATTGTATCTAAATATTGGTTACTGACTATAGACCTGTTGTGCAGGCATGTGGAGCTAAATAACATGTTGAAAAGGAGTTGTTAAATGAGACTGATGTTTATGATGTTGTGGTTGCACTTGTTAAGCTAGCTAGAAAGGTATCTTGTTCCTCTTATACTTCATAATGTTCAGTTTGTAGTTTATAATTGGTTCAAATCATAATGTCTAAATTGGAATTTTTGGATTTGGCACTCCTTATGTTTCCTTCTTTGGCTAGATGGGCGTGCAGTGGTTTTCCAAGAAGAGGACAGATGGGCCACTCCGCTTATGCACACCGGTAAGTTTCAAGTATACCCTTTCTTGGTTTGCTAGGTCTTAATGAAAACAAGAATAATGAACTGAACACAAAAATAATCTGGACCAGCAAAAGTAGAGGCATACATTGTTGATTGGAAAAGAAGTTTAATGAACCTAAAACATGAACAACCAGGACCAGAAAGTATGAAAATACCCAACAAAACATCATAACGTCCTCCAATCAAATATCCTAACTCGTCCATAGAGTATCAAACAAATGGCCAGATTCGAAATGTGTCTCCGGTTATTAGAATCCATGCCAATCTTTTCAACTAGCCTTCTTGCTGCTCCTCAGGCCTTCCCTTGTAGTACATGGCTTCTTCTGCAACATTGAATATATAAAGTTTAGTTCCAACGAAAATAATTGTTTCCCAAAAGTATTCTAGACATGCACAATGAACTTCTAATATTACAGTTGGTGGATCAGGGATGTCGGTTGTATCAACATCCTCTTCAGTATCCTCCTCTGATAACTCTGGACAAGTTCTGGCATTATGAGTATCCTTCCCACATTTACTGCAATGTTTTGGTTTTCTGCCAATTTGTGGTGCTTGCTGGTCAGCTCCGTTGTTGGCGACGTTTTCACTATTTGGTTCTTCATTATTTGGTACTGTGTGGCCAGCAGCTCCATCATTAGTTTCAGTATCAGTAGGTTCTGGTATTGTAGGCCTCACATAATCAGGAGGCTTCTTACAAGTGCTTTTTTTATGACCCAATACGCCACATCTGCTACACATTCGTTGCTCCCCTTTCTTCCTTTTGTTTTCTTGTCCACCCGAACCTTTGTATTTCACAGGATGTGGATCCAAAATTTTCTCTTTTGCCTTTGGTCTATTGATATCTGGGATCTCAGTATCACCTTCGTTCATCATGTCTAGCGATTCACATAGGGATGCAATTCTTGTACGAGCAAGGTTGAAGCTTTCGCTTGATTTTGCCCCTTTTAACCATAACTGGGAGCTGCTTTGTTTAAGAAGCCCATATCTGAAAACCACAGTCAATATTATTCTATTAAAACGTCACGAAAAAGTGAAAGCTTATGTTCTAAAACGGGCCAACGCCCTCTGGTACCACCTTAGTATTTAATAAACACATCTGAACTGCTTTCTTAAACACAGTAACACACAATTTCCAGCTTTATACAGTAACTACGAACCTGAATGTGAATAGTCTAGCCTCGTCCATATTGTGTGGTTGTTGTAAGCTATCAAGTGTCTTCGGCTTCTTTGACCACCTTAACTTTACCAACCGTTCTGGAAGTTCCAGCATACCCTCTTCTTTCAGTAGATGAACCATATGAGCGCATGGTATTCCCATATAGTGGTAATAGTTACAACTACACTCCATAGCGAAGGGCTCAATTGTGTATGTGACCTGAAAAACCTTTTGTTTACCTGACATTGTCACTCTGTAAATGCGTTAGTTTTCCGATATATCTGAATCCATCCTTACACAAGCTCCCGACTTTTCAACCTCATCTCTGAATTTGAAAAAGGCTTCTTTTGTGAATAATTTAGACGCACTCTTCTGAAGTGAGACTAATATATTAGACGTTATTGTCCGTTCACGATGGATGGACTCAAAATCAGCTTGTTGCTCCATCTCCCTCATATCCCTAGCCCAACGATCAAAATGAATAAAGAACTCAAGTAGATTATGCTTGTTTTCGATATACTTGGTAAGCTGAGAGTTCATTCCTTCACATCTAGACGTTGTTGACAAGCCCGCAAAGAACTTTGAGCGCAAGTATGTATACCCCCATTCAGTTCTTTGGTCAAATAGATGGGAAACCCAATTGTTATGCTGCTGTGAGCACTCCTCGACCATTGTTTTCCACTTATCTTCAAATACTGAAGGTTCCCAATCAGCTGACACGAAATGTTTCCATTGTGGCAAGAAGTTAGGATTGTCCCTCACTTTTCTGGCAATAGTTTTGTGCATGTGCCAAGCACATAAACGATGTGTTGCATCGGGGAATACTTGCTAAATTGCATTGCGCATGGCTTTATCTCCATTTGTAACAACATTTTTAGGATCTACACCGCCCAACCTTCTCCTCAAGGCATCTAGAACCCATACATAGTTTTCTTCTTTCTCATTTGCCAAAAATGAACAGCCAAATATGCAACTGTTGAAGTGGTGGTTCACACCTAAAAAATAAACAGGTTATTCAAATTACTTCACTAATAAGACAAGAATTACACTGTACTCATAACGCATGGAAGTGATATTGCATTAGGCTCTTTAACGTGTGGTATTAAGTTTCAATGAATAAATTCTTTATACTTTACAGGAATGAAAATATAAGTTACTATGAACCGAAAATAAAAGAATTAGTACCTGAAAAAATGACTAGAGGCATATTGTAGACGTTCTTTTTGTAAGTCGCATCGAAAGCCAATAATTCTCATAAGCATGCATAATCAGCCACTGAAATACTATCTGCCCAGAACAAGTTAACAAGCCTGTCTTCATCGTCTTTTTTTAGCTCAATTACGAACTGTTCATCCGCACTTAGTTTCGCCTGTAGGTAAGCTAGTGCTGTAGCAGCATCACCATCACTAATTTGTTCCTTCCGATCTTTGTCCACGTAATTATACGCATCTTTCCTCGTGAACCCCATCTTGCTATAGCCTCCTGCCTCTGCAACCGCTAGTGAAACAATCTGTGATGTTTTCATTCCTGAAGCTCGCCGGAAATTGATTGCTGCTTTAACTGCATCACTCAACTGTCGATTCCCTTTCATGTAGTGTCGGTATTTTTTTGGAACCGTTACGTGAGAGTGCACGTTATGAAAGGTATCCACAAACCACTTCCCATCTGACTTGTCTAGTCGTACACGAATCCTAGCTTTGCAGTCAAATCTCGTCTCTCCTTTTGGTTCCCTCTTTCGTTCACCCTTTCGGTCGCGCTTTGTTCCTTGACCAGAACATACAAACCGACGCCATATCATGACCTTGTCTTTATCTCGGCCAATATCTTCTTTCCTGACGTCAAAGCCGGTGACCAGCCCATAGTTCCTCCAAAAATCATAGGCTTCTTCAGTGTTAGCGAATCTTAGCTTCTCGATATCTTCTTGCTGTAGAAGTAAGAGATCGGCAAAATCATCATCTTCTACCTCTGAACTTTGGTGAACGTTGTGAATAGTTGAACCGTTACTGTTGTTAATATCTTCATTGTTTTCCACTTTGACGATTTCATCATCTTCCATGATCGTCGTGCTTGTGATTGTCCAAGCCAACTAACCCTAAGTAGCCAAAGTAGTACTAAGGAACTAGCCTCTCCGCTGGCGCTTCACTATGAAAAACCTAAAGGATGTATATATACTGTGAAATTAAATCCTTGTTTTTAACAGAACAATTTGGGTCAAAACATCCATGGGCTGGACTGAATTCGTTTGGCCTATTTAAATAAAACTAGTGGGCCTAAATAACCTCCTTGGTTCGCATAACCAAGCCTGTCGTCCCTCAAATGGAGGACACCTACTCCAAAAGCATCAATTGCACCAGGTGGCCCCTCCAAAGAAGCACACCTGTCACCAAAAGCATCAATTCATATATGAAAATCCTATCACCATTTACTCTGCCCTTTGTCATTGGTTGTAGGAGATTGTATGTTGATAAGATTTTATCCCCTTACAGCCTATATAAACCGCAGTCCCCTCTTCCTTCAAAATCATGGAAGCAGCAAATGAAACTTGAAATTCCTTAAAGTTCTTCCTCCAACCTTATTTGCATCAAGTTACGGTAATGAGGAGAACTCCAAGTGGCTAAAGAGTTTCCCAACATTCAATCATGTTTGTGAGTTTGCCATGTATAGATGGGAAACTCTTTGGCCATTTGGATGTTTTCTCATTGCATTGTAAGAAGTTATTATTTGTACAGGAGGTTGAGGATGTGGATCCGGGATTTCTTCTTTGTTCTTGAGTTTGAGTCTTTGTCTTCGTTTTTCATTTTTATATTTCCTGTGTTCATTTACATTTCCGCTACTGCCTTGTGTTCTTATTCATACTCCGTTCTTGTGTTTATATTTCTGGGTTTCACTGCTTACTCTGTTTTCCGATTTTGGAACGAAGAAAGAAACAGAGCTTTGGTGCTCTGCCGCGGGAAGCCTAGATCACTCTTAATTGATTGGTTGAAAATGGGCCAAACGTGAATTCATAAACTGGCGGAGCCACAACCAACCAAGGGAGGTTAAACTGGCATCGTCTTCTTCCCTTCTTTCATCTGCTTTCGTGGTCTTGTCTTTTCGAACCTTAAAACCCTAAAATGAAGCCCCTAATCGGTTTAATGAGGTGGATAAATATAGAAGTTCACACATAACTAGTTAATTCCTTATTAAGTTCATTTAATGAGGTGGATAAATATAGAAGTTCCCACATATAAAAAAACTCTAATTGATATCTCACAGATTTTCCTAATACACGAGGTTAAACACCCCTCTGGCGCATCTATTAATATGGCCAAACATCTTGCCCAAAACTCATTCAACTAAAAGTAGCGCAGAGGCCCTTGGTCAGCATTGTGTCTGTAACATTATGGGGAAGGAAGGGTAAGTTCTGCAATCCGCTAATGTGTTTTCTTCATCTTTTTAGTAAGCTATTTCGTTGTATTTGTTCTTATATTCCACTCTCTCGTTGCTTTTTGTACAATTATATTAGGGAGAAGAACAAGATGACGAGCGGCCAGTCTACTGTACGCCTAACGCGTTCTCTAGCCAAGTCTATTGTTCGTCCAGGAGCTTTAAAAGTAGGTTATTTATACAAAACTTATTCTGACTTGATTGTTCATTATTGTAGGAATTGGAGAACTATGTATCTCCTGCAAAGAAAACAAGAATGCAAGACGTCATCCCCCCACCTACACCCGACTCGAAGGTGATTGTTCTTGATGCTGAACCAGGGCTGGACCATTATGAGCTAGGTGTGCAAAACAAACCCCTCACGCCTCCACAAAAATTGTCAATGAAGGTATGTAATCCTAGTGATGTACATATGCTTCCTTTTCGCCCACTATTTTCGTTGTTTTCCTTCGTTCCTTTCTCCGCCACTTGACTTCTATTTCTTCTTTAATTAATTATATATTTTCATTTAAAATGTAAAACCTAAAACTCAAGAAAACCTCTTCTTATTTCCTCTATTTGTTCGTTCTCCATGATTGAAGGGTACCACAAGGTTTGAGCTCGCCACAGCCGTCAACTACAGTGACGAAGAAGTGAGTTTTGCTCACTATATATTTGCAGAAGACCTTCCTCCTGATGAAGCTTTGGTCAAATCAATGATGAAATCATATACCAGGCAGACATTATGGAGCTTATGCCCCGAGTCAAGCGTTGATGCTGATGTAAGTACTTCTGCGAAACGCCCCTAGTTGACCTGAACGTGCTTAACGATTTTTAATCATTGGATTTTATTTCTATTGTGTTTTAGGTAATTACAGCGTTAGCATGCCACTTGACCTTGGACGAAGTTAAAAGAGATACTGGTCGTGGAAGAGGAGTGTGTTTTCTGCCTACGGAATTGCAGGTAAGTGTTGCTTTTGCTTTGTAATTCTAATTCAGTTTACACAGGGTTGGTTGTTTATTAAGTAAGATTAGTGTTCAATGATTTAACTTCATTTTCCTACCAGGATATGGTCGTTAATTATGGCATGACATCTGCAAAGGCATTAGAGTTATATGATACAAAATTCCTATCAAAAGCTCATAACTGTAGAAAGGTTATGACTTCTCCACAATTCTTCCTTCTCATTTCTGCTTATTTAGTGGCGGTTTTCACAACATATGTGCGCGTGAATTATGCCTGCCCTTCTGCTTAATTTCTTGAATGAATTATGTCGGAAAACTAATTAGTTAATTGGATTGTTTTCTCGTACCTGTGAAGGTTTGTCTTCCCATGAAAGATATGATGAATGATGAAGGCATCCACTGGTATTTAGCTATAATATTGATGGACCAGAAACAAGTACACATTCTGGATTCATGCCCATCAAAAGAGCGCCAAACAATCCGTACGAATGCAGTTCACACAATGGTATAGTTAAAATTTGTGCCATTGAATACAAACTTCAATACACGTGTTTGTAATTCAATTATGTGGCATTATATTTTCCAACAAAATTTTGTAATTCATAGGTTACTTTTTGAACGTTGTAGATTGAATTTCTGAACGACTTGTTCGATGCCTTACACAAGGAAGTTCAATCAACATGTGCACCACCACAGATTAAGGAGTTTTCTTTGACCACTCCTGAAGTTCCTACACAACGACACAAGTAAGAATGTATATTTGGTCATAATTTCACTAGAAAAATAAAATATTTGTGTCTTATGTAATGCATCTTTCTAAACAGGAATGATAGTGGGATCTGGGTTTGTGTGTGGATGATGGGATCAACATGGGATGATGACTATTATATTTGGGTAAGAAATCACCTACTACCTAGGCCCATTTATTTCTACGAGCATATTAAAAAAACTATGTCAACTATTGTATTAATACGTTATATTTTTTGTCCATACAGCCATGCAATCATTTGAGAAGAATGCAGGTGGCATTGTACCTAGTCAAAGAGCCTACCAATTACATAAGACACAAGGTGCTCAAGAAAGCAAATCAGAATGCGCCTAGGTTTGAAGCTCAGACACTTGAGTACAAAATAGCTTCCCAAGAGAGGAAAGCAGGTTCCCAGAAGAGGCTAATTCAGGAAAGCAGCTTCCCAGAAGAGGCGAATTCAGGGCTCAAGGATATCTAGTCGCATAGTGTGTTCTGCTAAAACATTTTAGCATTTAGTTTTGTTTCTTCCTTTCCAACGAATGCCCTCTTTATGGTAACGATTTAAGGACACGTTTATTATTTGGCGGATAGATTGCAAGTTTTGGTGTGCTTTTTTATTTATTAGAGGGAGGCTAGGAAATCAGCCGAATAAACACAAGTACACAGCCAGAGGCTAGTTTGCAAAACAGAAATAGAACCGCTACAGTAATCTCACATTGCAGACAGATAGCCAAAATAGCAGCAACAGAAACAGCCACCTCTGAGATTCGCATAAAAACTAATAGAGATAAACTGGCCAGATTACTTGCCTCGGGAAACTTATTCCCATCACGTCTTCACGAAGTAACCCATCGAAATTTGCTGGAGGATCGTCCAACAACCAGCCCAATCAAGTGGACCCTTAAACCATTTTTCAATAAAGATGGAAGAACCCAAAACATGATTAAAAGCATCACTAGTGAAGAATGTGGCTAAAATTGAATTAGGAACTTATAGTCATTTCTCGTGGTGACTAAAATGAAAGAGGTCACATATCGTCCATTCAAATAATATTTGTCTGAGCTCAACCAAACTTGAGTTGCTCCCCCTATAAATGTAATCACCCTCTTGTTTCTTCATATCTTCTTCAGGCAACTTATCAACTGTGCTAAACATGAAACTATCAAGATCGACTTCCTTGTTCCTCGGATCCATTCTGACCTGGAAAAAGAAAACCACCAAACAAGCTCCTCAACAGATCATGTCAAAGACTACTGAAAGAATGGACCAAAAACACACATGATCCTGGAAAGGGACATCTTAAGCACCTAATTCCGATACACATTAACTCGGTTTATCATCAATGCATAAAACCGTCACCACAATTCGTCAAAACCCTTACCTTGTCAAAGTTAACCACGAAGATAGAAGCAGGAATGGGCCTGTCGAGGTCTCTGTTTAGTTCGAACCCCACGGTTTCAGTGTAAAAAAATGTAGGAATAGAATTTTTGAAATACAGACTCCACAGCTGTAGCCTCCGCTTCAAACAACGAGACCTCTCTTCCCAAATCAGTCTACAATACACCTCATCCATATCAGAGATCCATCCAAAATCACAGCATTGTAGTTCGAAAATCAATTTCGGCAATTTCAATTCAAAATCCCTTTCTTACCTCCCTAGCAGATCCTGAAGGAACCATGGCCTCTTTCATTGCCTTCTCCAGTGCAATCATCTCCGCCTGCCCAGCTGTTTGCACAAGTGAATTACTCATACAAGCAACAATTAGTTTTCATTCAAAGGGATGGGGGTGCTTATGCTTGCACAGCTTGACGCCGAGATTACCTGCGATATTCGGCCAGTTTAGGGTTCAAACAATCGATTGGGAGGAATCATAGGACAGGTGGGAAATATAACAGTCGAGAACGGGAAAACGAAGAAGAATAAGAGGGGGAAACAGAGTGGTTCAATTATCGCTGCCATTTTCTGAGACGGCTGGGATGATTTACAGGAGTAGGGAGGAAGAACAGAGTTATTCCCAATTCGAACAGAAAAATGGAGAAGAGAGAAGGTCCAAGGTCGGGATTTGGAGGAGAGGGGTAGGGCTGCGGGTGGGGCAAGGTAGGTGTCCTTTCTCTTAGGGAGGTTGGATTTTGGGTCAATTCAATAACTAAACAGAACCAACCCGATTTGGTTTACAATGGACTAAAATGAAAGAAAAACTAATTCTATGAGTTGATCTGTAATTTTATTTAATATAAATTCCGAAAAAATAAATCATTTAATAAAATTTAATCTCAGCCGTCGAGATCACACGTACGGTCAAGATCACCCAAGGTACGCCATACCCCGGATTTTACCCGGGGCATGATAGAAGCCACCATATATATATATATATATATATATACACACACACATACATATGATGCCTTCTACGGTACCCCGGGTGAAATCCGAGGTACCACATAACTTGAGTAAAAAAATTCTATCTAGACCTCGAATTAGCATGATTTTTGGGCATAATACTATATCCTAACCCTTAATAAGTGAACCCTATGTCCTAATTATCTAAATCATAAACTATAAACTCTAAGATGGTGCATTGATTTTTTTTGCCTATATTTGGACGAATCATAACTATCGATTATTGCTTCTAATTAAATTGATCTTGGAGTAAAAGATTTAGAGAATTAATACCTAGATTTTGATCTTTAAGAATTAGTGTATAGTATCATGTCCGAAAGATCAGTCAATTCAAGTTCTAGATAGCGTTTTCTTGCTCAAAATATGCGGTACCCCAGATTTTACCCTAAGTACCGTAGAACTCCCCATATATACAGTGCATACATATATTAATTATGGTATGTATATATGTCTATGAAAACACTATTGTCACCTGCCTACAATCTAAAGGGAAATATCAAATATAAGAGTATAATTCATATAACAAGTTCTGAACCTCTCTGGTCACAAGTAGGGGTGGGCAACGGGACGGGACGGGATGCCCGTCCCGTTTTAAACGGGTACCCAGTCCCATTTGGAGACCAAAGTCCATCCCATATCCCAAACCCATATGGAAAACAGGTACCCATTACCCGTACGGGACGGATAATGGGTACCCATACTACCCATAAATACCCAAAGTTTAAATGACATTTTAGCTAAAGGCAATTAGTCAATTACATCCCAAAGCATTCATTTCAAAACACAATTCTGTACACATCCATTGCCCTTAGTCAATTAGTCAATAACGACCCTTACCAGCTTCTTCTCATCAATTGCAGACTGAAGAAGTACATAGAAGATGGACATTCTGTACACATCCAACCAAATGCAGGTAAAACAAAGTACATAGCTTACTTACCAGGTTCTTCTCATCAGACTGAAGAATGATCAGGCAGAAGGAAGCCTGACTGCTGCCGCTGGCCGCCGGGTGAGAAGAAGGAAGCCTGCTACTGCTGCTCCGCTGCTGGTCTACGCCTCGACGGTCGCGGAGTGGAATGGAGGCGGCGGCTGCGCAGAGGAGAGGGACTGAGAGGGAGAGCTCAGAGGCGGCGGCGGCGGTGAATGAAGGAGGCGCTGAGGCGAGCTAGGTTTCGTCTCTTCTCTCTCGTCCCGAAGACGACTCCTCCAGCCAGGGACAAGAGAAGCTGCGCGTCGCTTCTGCTGCTAGGGGTGCGTCTCAATTCTCACGGTCTCAGTCTCTTTTGGGTAAGGGCCGAAAATGGGTTTTGAAATTGGGCTGGGCTTGGGCGCATGGGCTGAATTAAATCTGTCTTTGTAATTTGTATGGGTACAACGGGTACCCATATTACCTAAATGGGTATTTGCGGGTAACCCGCGAGTATCCATATTACGACTGTACAATCCCAAGTCCCATCCGTTTAAAATATTACGCGTAATATAGGTACCCGTAACCCTTAAAAAATGGGACGGTATACCCAAATACCCGTTTCCCGTTGCCTACCCCTAGTCACAAGATATAATATTATTATAACAGTTTATTTATTATATATTTCCTTCTTTATAACAAAAGGGGGAAAAAATTAAATATGCATGCAACGTACATCATAGTCATGGATATTTAACGCTATAATAATATGATAACATTTTCATTTTCATGGCAACGTACTGGACAGATCTAAGAACCAGGCTTACTAAATAAAATAGGCTTAGGAAAATCACCTGAATACCGTTGAGTAATAGTTTGGAATCTTACGATGACCACGGACTACTATACCACTGAGGAGGTTGGCTTTCGGATTTGCTTATGATCAAGAGGATGTTACATAGACAAACCAATTACCACTTTTGAATATGTGTAAGATTGACAGGATCTAGAAAGATTGTGTAAGATTGACATGATCTATAGTACGTAAAAATCTTTCATTTTCGGAGTTACCTCTGATCGACATGATCTAGAGAGATTAGAGCAATTCACGCTGATAATGTGTTATGAAATAATTATTCCGGAATACACAGTAAGATAATAAGAAGACTAACTTATTTAACTAGTACCCTCGTAGTACAACCTACAAGTGATGAAATACTTACAAAGAGAGGGGCGTATAAGCTATAGAGCTTTTTAGTGTGTCTTCTCTTCTTCTCTGAAATTGTAACACTATTTTGCAACATGCTACGTAAACTAGTATTATATACATCTCTAGCTACCAACTAATAGACAAGCACAACAACCCATAAATGTGTAATTGAGTGCGTTTTTATTGAGTGATTTTACTATGATTTATAATTTTTTAGGATATACATATATTTATGTTATTTGCGGTGATTTTGTTTATAGGTATGGTAGATGTTACGGAAGCCCAGCTGAGACTCGACGCTCGGTGCGACAGATCAAGCCCAATCTCCAGTTTCTTTGACTTATGGTTTCCTTGTCCGCTTTGTCGTTTTTTTGCTTAATTAGTATTCCTTGTTACTTTCGGATTTGGTTATGTTTTGTTATAAATAAATATTCGGTTATGAGTAATAAGAGGATTATTATGATGTAAAACCCAAAGTATCTTATTTTTATATCTTTCTCTTCGTTCTTACTCTCTACGAAACCCTACGGCAACATTATGTGAAGAAATCTATGTAACAATTGGTATCAGAGCCTGGTTAAGAGCTCATCATACCTGACGGTCAAGAGAAACCACGAAAAGTTGCTCAAGCATGAGGAGCGGCAACGACCGAAGCCAAACGAAATCGCCACCGTGGCAGAGGGATCCGGGAAGCTTCAACAAGACATTCGAAGCAGAGATATCGTTGCATGCCTTAGCGGGAGTGACCGTGATGCCCACGATGCGCTTCGCTGCTAGGTTGCTTGCTGTCGACGTTATGGTCATGGTTTTCAACGGATCCTCGCACAATTTCATCGACAAGGACCTGACGTTGGCGCTAGGGTTGAAAGAGCAAGAGATCAAGCCATTCACGGCTAGTGTTGCGAACGGCGCGCCCCAGGGTTGTTCTCGCATGTTCCAGTCTGTTCCGATAACATTGCAAGGACATACATTGGCAGTGACATTGCTCGGATTGCCCTTGAAGGGTCTCGACGTGGTTTTGGGAGTCCAGTGGCTATGGACGGTTGGACTAGTGACGTGCGATTGGCGAAGGATGACGCTGAATAACCATGACATGGGAGGCGAACGTGTCTTCCAAGGCTTGCACCGGCAGGCCACGATCGGCGAAAGGCAAGAGGAAGAACCACCCACGGAGATCAAGGAATTCTAGCAGGTTATGCAGACTTGTTTACGAAACCCGCAACCCTACCGCCGTCACGGAAAGTAGATCAAAAGATTCAAGTCAAGGAAGGACATGAGGTCATCAATGTCCGCCCCTATCGATACGCGCACTACCAGAAGGTCGAGATCGAGAAACAGGTGGAGGAGATGTCAAGAACTGGCCTTATGAACGAGTATGAGCCCCTTCTTATCTCCGGTGCTTTTAGTAAAGAACAAAGACGGGGAACATGGAGGTTTTTGCTATGGACTACCAGGCCCTCAACGATGCTACAGTTGAGGATCGCTTTTTGATATCTACGGTGGACGACATGCTTGACGAATTATATGGGGCCCGATACTTCACGAAATTAGATCTACGAGCGGGGTACCATCAAATTCAAATGGCAGAGGAGGATGTTCACAAAACTGCATTATGAACGCATAATGCCCATTACGAGTACCTGGTAATGTCGTTTGGAATTTGTAATGTCCCGACGACCTTTCAGGCGGCCATTAACGATATTTTTTAGGCCATTTACAGCAAGGACTTGTCATCACACGTGACTCATTTACGGGAGGTGTTCGAGATCATCCGGCAAAATCAGTGTTACCTTAATTCGTCGAAGTGCTCCTTCGAAAGGAAAGAGGTAGAATATTTGGGTCATATAATTTATGACAAAGGCGTGAAGGTGGATGCGAGCAAGATATGAGCCATGCTCAAATGGCCGGTTCCTATAACTATCACCGCACTACGAGATCCTTGGAGGTACAGGTTATTATCTGAAGTTTGTGCGAGGGTATAGTACGATAGCCAAGCCCTTGATGAAACTACTGAAAAAGGGCGCGTTCAAGTGGTCGAATGAAGCTGAGGCCGCCTTCAATGCCTTGAAGGTGGCGATGACGACTACTCCCACCTTGGCAATGCCCCACTTCAGCCTAACTATATTGGTTCGGATATTTATATAACTCTTTACTAACAACTTACAACACAACTATGTTGGTTCACATATTTATAGTAGTTTGTACAAAAGAAAATGTTAAATTCTTCGTATCCTAGACTATGAAAGAAGGTTATTCTTTGTTTTTCCATTTTTCAATTTTAAAAGAAAATCGCATATCAAATTATGTAAAAGTTTAGAATTGTGTAATCGACCAACTAAATTCATGTTTTTTCAGTTTTTTTATTTTTAAAAATTATAAAAAAATTATCAAACATATTATAAACTACAAATTAAAACTATGTTATTTGTAGTTGTTAATGACTTTCTATCACTGCTAAAAAATAGAATACAAAATTTTATCTATGATAATTTTTGTTGTGTAAGTTACATAAGTCAACCATTAAATAAAAATATAATGTTATGTGTTGTGCATTTTCTTATAACATATTATTAATTTTTTGTGATTAATTGCATCAAATATATTTTATTTGGTTAAACAACTAAAATGTTTACAATTTGAGCTCCTAAGTTGCATGATTAAATTTTAGCTATGATGATTGATATACATGTTTTGTTGTGATTAATAACATCAAATATACTTTATCCAATTGGTTGCACACTTGAAACTATGATAGTTTGAGCTCATAGGTCACAGAATCAAATCTTTGTCATGATGATTGATATACATGTTGCTTTATTTTAATTTAATTAATAAATTAAAAATGAAACTATGATAGTTTGAGCTCATAGGTCACATGCTCAAATCTTTGTCATGATGATTGATATACATGTTGTTTTATTTTAATTTAATTAATAACTTAAAAATGATAAAAATGTCAAGGAAAATTGTGAATTTTTTTTTCTTTTTCCGACGTAGCAAAAACTTTTTCCACAACGGTCATAATATAAGTTAAGAAGACACACCATCTTTCTTTTCCAAGTAATAAGACCAACTCTAACCTAGTGAGCTAAAAAGCTATAAACACTTTATAGCTTTTTATTTCACTCCAACCCACCACATTTTAGCTTCCCTAAAAATGGGTAATGGCAAACCAAAAGCCATATATGGCTTCCCAATTGACTAGCAGCCAAAATATGTGAGGGAGGAGGTGGACCCCATCGACGGGTTTCGCCTTTATTATTATTTTTAAATTTTGTTTTAAATCTATGATTGGTTGACGGATTGTGAAAAGCTAAATTTGGCTTCTAGTAGGTTTGGAGTAAAAATGTGTTTTGTGAAGCTAAAAATGCATTGTTGAGAGTTTGGAAAGCTAAAAATAGCTTTTAGAGTTTGAGTTAGTCTAGCAGAGAGAAAAGTTAGAAATAAACCGCTACTCAATAACCCCATGGAAATATTTTAGTCAAGACATCCTACAAAAGCAAATGAAATTGGCTCAAAAGTGGAGAACAACAGGGCTTTACGTGCCACTCTATGTGGAGTTTATTTGGTAGTTCGTGAAATCGCCCTAAATACTATATAATAAGAATAATACTCGACTAGCTGAATATACTCCTAAGCATAGGACCTCCAAGCGAATCCACCACCACCACACTTGGCTAAGTTGACGGATCACTACTTTAGAATCAGCCTCTCAAATAAGACGATACACACTTCTTGAGGCCACAACGAAAATAACATCTCTACCAGTAAGCAATTCTTTGATGTAGGGATCGGACACACCCTGGTAAAGGATACCAAGAGCTAACAACACATGTCCGCCCAAGCCACGCTGCTGACACAGAAAAAAGTGTTATTTTATACTCTTCTTTTATGCTAGGTTTTGCATAGTTTTCATATCTTTAGTAGCTTAATTGATTGGAAATGCTTGCTAATCATTCAAATGTGCGTTTAGTAGCTCATAGGATTGCATCTCTGGTATTTTCCATGTGTTCTTAGGCCAAAGTATCCTAATGGGAGACATCAAAGCCCAGCTGCTATAGGTCAGAAATGGACTTTGGTGAAGCCCGTAAATTGGTGTAGATTTCAAGAGGGACGAGCCAAAACTTGGTGTCGATACCGCCATTTTTGGAGTGTGTCATCTCAATCCAGATTCGAGAGAATATGCTATACTTTGTGGTTAAGCTGGAGATAAACATAAAGGATTTGGCTGAAGGATTTTCTACCCTACTTTTTATACTAGAAAAACAGCCATAATTAGACCCCTTTGACTAGAGGGACAAGTTTATATGGAGGTTACTCTTTTCTAGTCTTAGTGTAGTTTTATTTTATGAACTCTTTACTTTACCAAGCAACTCGAGGGGCACCTCAACCTCAAAGTTGGGTACCTCAACCCGATGTCAAATCCAAGAAAAATCCTATAATACTTGAGTAGTGAAATTTGAAAGGCCTTAAATGAATACGATCCTGGTTACTTGCTAGATATATTTGACCCTCTATTTTATAGTGGATACCTACTTATTCCGAATCAGCCTTCATACTTATCTATCGGCTACTATGCGTTTCAGCAAGAAGAGAAGAAAATATTTTTGGGGAAGAAGATATGGATGGATCCCACGTAAAAGCACATAGGTGAAGTGGTAAAAATGGGCTGAAAAGTTAAAGAGCATTTTTAGATCCATAGGAACATAGAGACGATAGAATTGAAACCAATATACAAGAACACACTATTTGTAAAATACTAGCACACCCTTAGTTATTTCTCCATCAACACATTTGTGGTGTTCTCAAACTCAATGTTCTCAATGCACATCCTGGAATGCTCAAACCGGCTTCGACGCGGTCAAAACCCAGAGCACCAGGAAGTTACCTGGCCTAAGCAGACGCGGGGTTGGGATTTTGACGTCATCATTTGCGTTTTCCATTTCCGGTGCCCGTTCTCTCTAGCGCATCGTGAAAGAGATCTTCCCAGATTCGCGCTTGAGCGAGCCAGAGAACCGCGTAGAGGACTCTCTGGAGTGGTGGCCGACGATGGGAGGCGACGGGACTGAGGATCAAGGTGGAGTGAAACGATGTGGTGGTCTTCTATCGTTCTAGGGGAAGTAGGTCGGGCGGCGGGAGATCGTCGACTTTGGAACGCCTTTCGGGCTTTGTTTGGGGGTGGGGGAATGATATTGACTATTGAGTGGAAGAGCCGGGAGTAGCGACCAGTGAGAGAAGCTTTTTCAAGCGAAGGAAAAAAAATAGATTTTTATTAGAATGAGGGAGTTTTTTTCAGTCGGCAACTGTAAGGACTAAGCAGAGAAGAAAGGATAAGTTTAATGTTTAGGTGTGTGGTGAGCCGTGAGAGTTAGTGGGTATTTCTAGGGATTTTTCAGTCATATTGTAAATAACCATATGGTACTTGTAAGGTTAATGCTAAATTATCATATGGTACTTGTAAATAAATTATATTTCAATCATTAGTTATAAATCCCTGCAATACTTGTATATATTTTTTAACATCTGGACTAAGCCAGGCTAAAATGATCCGATCATTAACCATTAACTGACTTGTTCAACCGAATTAACGAGCCAAACCAAATTGACAAGCTTGCTAAAAGTACTACATCCTAAATACAACATCTATTTTTTTTTTCAATTAAACATGATACTATGAACCAAATAACACAGACCACACACAAAATCTCATTCGAAATGACTTATTACTGTCCTACAATCTGTTATATTGTAGTTAATATTTGGACCACAATGAATATTTACTGGCTACAATACTGCATGAAAATTAAAGATTGATTTCAATATGATGCGATTGATATAATATTTCGACATTTCTCATATTCAAGATGTATGTAGATGGAAATGGATTATTTATCTTTGAAAGTTGACTACCTTAATATTTATATTTAAACTAATATCACTTACCTTAAACTTACAAGTTTAAATCCTTTAAATAGTCCCGAAATCACTAAAGGTAGATTGCTCGCACGAAGCTACACCGTGAATTAATCCTGACTAGAGCCCAAGTTTTTAAACTCTAGCCGGGTGCAGTATAGTGCAAGTATTTAATTGTCCAACCCGGGCAGGTCCATGTACCCCTATTTTAATCGCTTAAGTTGTTATCTAGCAAAACAGTTTCGGATTTAAAACTAAGAAAACTACAAATGAAACAAAGCAAATAAAGTAAACCGAGGTTGTCCAAATGAGAGAAGAGTTCACACGGGTGTTGCTCCCCCTGGGTAGCAATTACGACTTGATGGATCAAATGACCGTGTCTGGTGAGGGGGTTGTAAACAACAAGGAAGTCTAACAAGTAGCCAAAGCTATCCTCTTAGTCTCTAGGTAGATGAAAGGGAAACGATCCAAGCCACTAATGCGACTCTCTCAACCTATTGACTAAGGATTGGTTAGACTTCACCCTCGAATCGAAGTTCGGACAACCACCCACAACCAAACCCTAGGTGCTAATACAAACTAGGAGGTTTCCCCTACGTTGACCTAACTAGGAGGCAATAAATTGCCCAAGGAAGGGGGTTTTCTCTCTACCTAGGTTAGAATGGCACTTAGATTGATAGGCTTTCACACAACACAACACAATCATTCATGAATAATACCTCCACATTAACATTAAACACAACCACACACAAATCATTCAATTCATACAAGTATTCACATGTTACAAGCTAGGGTTGACAACACCCAAGTGAATAGGTAGGCTATTCCATATCTAGGCAAAGGAAAACAAGAAAGAGGAGATAAAGAACCATGAAGAGATGACAATCTTCCTTCCTCCTTGTTTGAATCTCCCTTAAGAGGTAAGAATCTTCACTCCTCTAGTTTAGGGTAAGCCAAATCTCGTTCTTCCTTCTTTGATTGTCACTTTCTCTCTCTAGAATAGAAAGAGGAAACCCTAATCTCTCACTAGAAACCGTCCTTTATTCTCAAAACTAAATACCCTAGAAAAGCTCTCCTCTCTCCTTCAGCTCCCTTCTCCTTTTGTACCCAGATCGGGCTTTGCTAATGGTCATAGGGTTCAATTCACGGCCGAGTTTATCAGTTCACGGTCTTAGACTTCAGTTCACGGTCGCGTTGATCAGTTCACGGTCTTAGACCTTAGTTCATGGTAGTGAACAACAGGATGCGTCCTTGAACTCAGTGAATTGGATCAAAACGCACCGCTTCACTTCTTGGGTTCACGGTCTTAGCGACCGTGAACTACCTTGACGTTAGTAACCTAAAAAACCCCTCTGCAAGCTTCGGGATTCACGGTTTGTGGTTCCAGTTCACGGTCCTGGCGACCGTGCTTGACCGTGAACATCGGCTGAATCCTCCTCTTTGCCCGGTCTTTGCTCATTTTCTTCCAACTTTCGACTCCGGGTTGGTTTCACTTGTTAGATTCTGAAACACATTGAAACACAAGAAACCTAGCGTAAAACCACCCCTTTTTGTAGCTCAATGCCACAAACGTCAAATTGAAACGAAGATCAAAAGTGTACAATTTGGTCGAATCATAAATGTATATCATCCTTATAAAAATATATTTATATTTAAAGTAAGTTTAGATCCTTGTAAGTGTGGATGTTTCTTGACTTTTTCCGTTTCTAATAAAATTATTTCATCTTCATAAAAATAATTATATATATATATTTAAATTCTAGTTATATATATTTAAATGTTAATGTTATAGGCTGAATTTTAATATGTTAGATGTTATTACCATACGTTGGATTTAAATGTAAATATTTTGATGTTGAAATGTTGATTTTTATGTTGTTTGTATGCAATTATAAACATTTTTATGTTGGTGTAATGCTATATATTTAAGATATTGTTGAGGTTTGAAATATATCTAGCATAATGGATTTTTTACATATTTGGATAAATCGATTCACCATTAATTCTATCCCCCATCCTTCGATGGTTGTCACATTAGTGTATGAGCTCTAGGCAAAATGATGTTGTTTTAGTGAATGTTATTTGTCATTAATTTTAAGAATTTAGAAGTTAAATATTGATGTTATTTGTTAGATTCAAGTATCAATGTTTAACACTCCAAAAAAGTATCAATGTTTAGGTATTGACGTTAAATATGGTATTAATATATGAATAATTGTATTTTATTTAAAATGTCGTATTTTATTTAAATGTGACTATGGATTGTAAGGAAATTGTCTTCAAATATGTTTTATATATGATTATATTCACTTGATGTTAAAGTCTTCAGATGTATATATATTTTGTTAAATGAGCATGAACCAGTACAAACCGGTTGTACCACCAATTGAACGACTCCACTTGCTAAGCCGACGCAACGGTATAAACCGGTTTGACAACCTTGCTTCCTCCTATGGGTGTGCAATTCGTCGGTCCGTGCTGGACAGCAGTAGAACAAACCAATGCTTTGACTAGACTTCACCAAACTGAGTTGAAAAACTAATGATTGGACCTGACCACACCGAATCGAATATGATATGATATGGTTCGTGGTTCCAGGAATTTTATAAGGAAAAAATCCATACCTACCACTGTTTAAAAGAAATTACAAATACACCACCGAAACCGAAAATATTCCAAATCTACCACCATTATTTGAACAACGCGGGGAAGGGGCGGTTCCCCTTAGGACAACCAAAAACCTGCTCCCCCGCGTGGCATTTCTGCAAACTGATGGATGAGGGCGCGATATGACGGCAGACCGCACGCCAGGTCCACGATCCGCATATGGCTGTGGTAACCGCCCCTCGAAGGCGCGGTTTGCGCGTTGGGAAATGGAAACCGTTGGTGGGGGCGTGGTTTCTTTTGAGTACTATCAAGCGGGACTTACTCATTTTACCTAAAATTTGTTTTTGTTATAATGATTTTATTTAATCTATATACTAATTAATTTTTCTTTTGTTGTTATGCTATCGTAGGTTGGGAAGGACGTTGATATTTACAATCAAAGATATTATGTTGATCAAGGACGGATTGATACATCTTTGTTATACGACCAAGATAATCATCGTTTAAGAGATGTTTGGAACGATCACAAGGTACATATAATTTATCATAAATGTCTTTTTTCTGTTAACGTAAGCTAGTGGTTTGTAAAATAAATTTGTTAATTAATCCTATTGATTATTTTCAATGATTTAAAATAATACAATGTACCACTTATTTAGACTCTTTATAAAGAGATACATGCCTAAGGAAATGGGGTCTTAAGCGATCATCATGATCCTCCCATTTCCTGAGAAAATCGGGTTCTAAGCGATCCTCGGATCCCCCCCTTTTTCTGTCAAAAGATTGTATTTCTAAGAAGATTTATACCTCTCCTGAGAGTCTAACTAGTGTATTTGTATTTCTTTAAATTATTGAAAACAACCAATACGAAGTACAAAATAATATAATTGATGACCTCCACCTCCTTCTTGGTACGAGGATCATGATAACCTTAATAGGGATGATCTTCGTATAATCCACCTCCACCATGACTACCAGATTTTTGGCCATCTCTAGAATGACCTCCACCGCCTTCGACCGCCTCGGTGTAAACGAACATCTGTGCTTGTTTAATGTTATTGGCGGTCAAAAATTCGACCATGGCATCTACGTCCTCCTGAGTGGTTATGAGAAATTCCTCATACCACGATGACCCGCTAAGTTTGATTGGATATCGATACACCATATGATCAACTCTTCTCGTGCCATCCATGCAACTAACGTCAGTACACATTTGACGGAACTCTTCAAGGTTCGGTCTCATAGCAACCTTCACTTTATGAAAATTACCACTGACATAACGTACCCCCTTTTCGGTCTCTTCCGTATAACCATTCCACCGTAACTAAAGCGTTAACTTTTGAAATGCCATCTGCAATAAAATCGTAACTAAATTAATACCATCAAAATCACAAATCACAATAAAAAATAGGTTAAATACACTTGTATATCCAAAACTTTCACGGTTGTGCCAATAATATCCAAATTTCCCGAAACACCACTTATATCCAATTCCTTCACATTCTTTAACGGTGTTTTTGGATATACAAGTGTATTTAACCAAAAATATATTGGGAAATGGATAGATTTGGCAAAGAACAACTTTAAAACATGGATATAAGTGGTATTCCGGGAAATTTGGATATTATTGGCACAACCGTGAAAGTTTTGGATATACAAGTGTATTAAACCTAAAAAGTAATAAAAAAAAATAAACTTATGAAGTAGCGTTAATCGCAAAAACTCAAAAAGTAAGGTGCACAACTGAAATTTGAATAAGAATAAGGAGAGGGGTGAAGAGGTGAGCCTCTCAGAGCTGCCTTTTATAGGCAAAATTTTGGCTAAAAACCTTTGGGGGAGGGGGGCGTTTTAGTCTGCATGCCAACATGTTGGATGTCGAGTGAATGTGGACTACACACAAACCGCTAGGGGAGGGAACAGTTTGTGTGTCGACACAATAAACCGCATGCCGAAATAGCAGTTTTGTTGTCGCGTATAACCGCTCCTTCAAGAGACGGTTTGTTCTAGGGAAGCCAATGAACCGCCTCTCCAGGAGGCGTTTTGTTCAAACAATTTAAAAAGCCTCCTCACCATGCGGTTCAATGCAAACTGCCTCCTTGGGTGGCAATTTTTAAATAATGGTGGTAGATTTGGAATGTTTTCGGTTTGGGTGGTATATTTGTAATTTTATTTTTAAACAGTGGTAGATTTGGTTTTTTCAATTTTATAAATTTCGAAGAAAAAATGACCAAATGAACATTTGAATCGGATCAAAGCAGACCAAATGCAGACCAAATTGTTATATGAACGAATCAAAGCGAACCGAATGCACTGTTGATCCGATCCTTGGGCCTTAAATATCTTACTACTGGATCTCAGTTCTCCTAAATTTAATTCGGACCGGATGTTTGCACACTTCCTCCACCGCACTAAAGGTTTGAAACTAGGGATGGCAACGAGTCGGGTCAGAAGTGGATAGTGCATATCCGTTACTCTAGCCAAAGTAGTTTGGGTTTTATCCATACCCACATGAGAAACGAGTAGAAAACCAAAACCATGCCCATTCCAGTTCGGGTTTCAGGTATCCACAGGTAGTCAGGTATCAATGGGTAATGTTGCTCTTTATAATTTTAACCAATATGTTAATATTCACACATATTCTCGCATTACATAAGAGAAAAATTACGACAATAATTTATTAGCATGAAGAAAATTCATAAAAATAACACTATTTCATGAAAATATAATATTTATATGCTAAATATAAAATAAATTAGAGAAAAATAATGATTATTGCTAGAAAAAATACATATGCATGTGTATAATTGCGGGTTTGGGTTGGATAGTGAGAAAATCATGCCCACCGATTACTCGCAATATTCGGGTTCGGGTTTTACCCATGGCCACTAAAAGTCCTTTGGGTTTAGATTTTAACCTACCAAATTAGGTCGAATTCGGGCGAATATCTACGAGTACGGATATTTTTGTTGTCCCTTTGAAGTCGGATTGACAGCCTTATTACAAGCTTACGATAATCACTTTGGCAATAGGACAAAAAAAAATAGAATTCTCTCTTTTTCACCTTGACGTCATTCTCTCTCGCCGAATCACCGTAGTGACTCGCTCCGAATATCACACTTAAATCCCACCTAAGGTCCAAGTGTAAACCTTAAATGGGTGCAATATAGGGCAAGTATTTTTAAATATCAATCCGGGCCGGTTCATGTATCCCTACTTCAATTGTTTGAAACATTATCTGGCGGAATGAAGTTTGGAAGGATGTCTACAATCTACAATTGAAAGTGCAAGGTTTGAAAAGTAAAAGGGTTGAAACTCTTGGTGATAGCTTCACTTGGGAGTTGTTGTCCCCCTAACTAACTACTATGAACTATTGGATCGAATGAATTGCTGTGCGACTAGGTGATTGCGAACCGTAGGAGGAGCAATAGTGGTTGGAAATCACACTCTCAATCACTAGGCCAAGGAATGCATTATAAGCTATGAAAGTAGCCCTCTTGTCCCAAGCAAAAGTGGGTTGACTTACCTTCACCCTCAAATCGAGATTTGGACGGCTTAATCACAATTATCCAAGATTTCTAAATTGAGTTTAACGGTTTGTCTTACATTAACCTAGTCAGGAGGCATGGAATGCCTAAGAAAACCCAACTCAATTTGAGCCTCTTAAGGAAAGGGGGCTTCTCTCTAAGCTATGTTAGGGTAGCACAATAGATTGCCAAGCACATACAATGCACAATCAACATGAACAATACCTCAAAACTTTAAATTAAGCATCACCCACAGACAATCATTCAATCCACACAATCAACTACATGGTAGAAGTTAGGGTTCTACAACACCCAAGTGAATAGCTGATAAAGCACCAGGGGGTGCTTTTGATCAGAATACGCAGCTCACACACACAATCGAACGATAGATGATGGATAGGTAGAATTCTCGCCACAATCGAGGTGGTTAATCGATTGACAAGAGAACTTGTAAACGATTCTGGAATCCACTCAAAATAGCTTCACAAGGGTCTTGTAATTAGCTAAGGAATCCACTCGTAGCTAATGACAATGGGTAAACTCTCGAGACGCAACTCAATAACTCCAAACACTCAGTTTGTATTCAATTCAATCAACTCTACTTTCAACGTGAATTGGAAAGGTTTTTAAAGACAATAAACCCTAATACAACCCTACATGAGCAAGGAAACTAATTAGAACAGGAATAGGGTAAAGAATTCGAGTAAACAAGGTAACTTGCATTCCAAGAAACTGACTTAAAACACAAGCAAGTCTGCCTAGGAAAACAGGCTTCATAGCATCTTTGAGACCTTCGAAAATGGTCTTCTAGGTTGATTCGAACTCAACCAATTCCTTGCCTTTGTAGAATAAAACTCCCTCTTCCACCTCCAACTTGAATCAGCCCGAGATCATGCTCCAATCTCCAGATATAGGCCTTCAAAGTTGGTATCTCAAAACTGTTTTCTGCCTTTTGATGGCCATTTTCTGGCAGTTTTCCAGTTTTGAGGTAGCCTTTTGATGGCCTTGGAAAACAACTTTAATGACATCATCTGGATCCAAAAAGAATATCATTGGAAACATGCAACTTTATCTGTAAAACAAGCCCTTGAAATCCAATTTTCAGTGAGCCAATTGTGAGAACCATGCCTCCAAAGTAGGCATCTCGAATCTGTTCCAACACTTAACCAAATTCTGCCCTTCTTCTTCCCAACTTCGTTAGCTTCTTCGACAAGTAAATTAAACGTGTAGAGCTGGCCAATTGGAATCATATCAGGCTCCCCCTCTTCAAAAAGCTTTGCCCTCAAAGCTTGATCTTTCCTTTTGTAAAAAACATCACAGAATCGATCCCAAATTGGATCGAAAGAGGGCTTCCCAAACTTGTAATTCTGGAAAATTAGGTTAATGTTCTTCATTGAGAAAATTGGGGCTTTCGATTCCAGGCATTGCCAGCTCAATTCAATGCTTCCAACAGCTTCAGAGAAATTTGAATTGCACTTATAAACCGACCTTCCCTCTCGAATCTTTGCCATAATCATTGAATCATCGTTTCGAGCTTTCCCGCCATTGCCATCCGTCAAATTTCCACAACCCAGAAACCTTGATTTTGATTTGGGCATTTTTGTTCTAGGGATCTCTGGCTGGAATTGTTGAGTCGTACAGCTTCGGAAGGCCTTCCCTGATGATTCTGAACTAGTAATGGAGGTCGAATCTGCTCCTCTTCCTTTCCCGCGGTCGGCGAGTTTCAAATGCCCAAGACTCTGAAATTGCATTCTCGATTTGGGGCTTTTCAATTCTGTCATCTCCATATCAAATTGATTGATTCTAAAACATCTAGGGAGTGAATGTGATGATTCTGCAGCGCGGAATTGGCCCAATTCGAGCTTATTTGCTCTACCCACTAGAGGGTCTTTGTCTGCGTTTTTCGTCAAAAACAGTGTCGATTTCGTGCGCCTGAACTCTTCGAACGCAGGTTGGTTCATCTCCAATGAATCAACTTTTGACGTTTCTAGGGTCGTAGGGAACGTCTCAAACTTGTTGGTGAAGTTGGAATCTCCTCCGTTTGGTCGCGCCACGAGAGGCCATTCGGCACTCTGTTTTGGAGGAGCTGCAGGGGTCTCTGCTCTCGTCACAGGGACAAGTCGAGCATCTTCGGTCGGCCCTGGGGCTTCTTCACCACTCTCCGTTCTTCCTTCAACCTATAGGGAGGTGTCAGGTGCCTCCTCGTGCGTCGATTCTTCTTCCTCATCGTCAGCAGTAAGGCCGGTGTCAGCGCTCTGTTTCGTCGCCGAAAAATAGGGGTCGTTGCAGGTGACATGAGTTCTTGCTGGATTGCTCCTCAACTGCAACGACATTGTCAACAAGGCCGTATGATGCTCTTCCTGGAGTTGTCTTACCTCTTTGAGATCGTTGGCAGCTTGTTCTTGAGACAAGAGAATCAAAACGAACGTTTTGTTTCGTTTTCGAAGTCTAATTTTTCTGCTTCGTCTGCTAACGAATTTGACTCGTCGATTATGAAACCAAGGCAGATTGTAAACCACGTCGCAAACAATCTGGTCTTCGTACTGGCCAATCGAGAATTTCACATCCACCTGCGAAATCACGAAACTTGGGTATTTCTCGTACAGTAATTGAACGGTGTAGGGAGCAGGATGTAACCGTGATTGCAGCCCTAATTTGCTCACAACTGTGGAGGAAATCAAATTCCTTTCCCTGCCTCCATCAACGAGAATTAAGCACACTTTCTCTAAGAATTAACCACTCTGCTGCCGCCATTGTTGCTTTGTATTGTGCTGAGTTTTTGTACGAAACACAGCCTTCAATTTTCTCGCCACTGACTTGAACCTAAGGCTCTGATGCCACTTGATAAACCACCAGGGGGGTGCTTTTGATCAGAATACGCAGCTCACACACACAATCGAACGATAGATGATGGATAGGTAGAATTCTCGCCACAATCGAGGTGGTTAATCGATTGATAAGAGAACTTGCTAAACGATTCTGGAATCCACTCAGAATAGCTTCACAAGGGTCTTGTAATTATCTAAGAAATCCACTCGTAGCTAATGACAATGGGTAAACTCTCGAGACGCAACTCAAGAACTCCAAACACTCGGTTTGTATTCAATTCAATCAACTCTACTTTACAACGTGAATTAGAAAGGTATTTAAAGACAATAAACCCTAATACAACCCTACATGAACAAGGAAACTAATTAGAACAGGAATAGGCTAAAGAATTCCAGTAAACAAGGTAACTTGCATGCCAAGAAACTGACTTAAAACACAAGCAAGTCTGCCTAGGAAAACAGGCTTCATAGCATCTTTGAGCCCTTCGAAAATGGTCTTCTAGGTTGATTCGAACTCAACCAATTCCTTGCCTTTGTAGAAGAAAACTCCCTCATCCACCTCCAACTTGAATTAGCCCGAGATCATGCTCCAATCTTTAGATATAGACCTTCAAAGTTGGTATCTCAAAACTGTTTTCTGCCTTGGTCATTTTCTGGCAGTGTTCCAGTTTTGAGGTAGACTTTTGATGGCCTTGGAAAACAACCTTAATGACATCATCTGGATCCAAAAAGCCTATCATTGGAAACATGGCAACTTTATCTGCAAAGCAAACCCTTGAAATCCAATTTTCAGTGAGCCAATTGTGAGAACCATGCCTCCAAAGTAGGCATCTCGAAACTGTTCCAACACTTGACCAAATTCTGCCCTTCTTCTTCTCAACTTCGTTAGCTTCTTCGACTAGTAAATTAAACGTGTAGAGCTGGCCAATTGGGATCATATCAATAGGAGACTACTCCATGCCAGAAGAAGGAAGAACACAATGGAAAAGAAAAAAAAACCATTACTGTGATGCCTTAATCCTTCCTTGTGCTTGTAGAGATCCTCCCTTTAAGAGGAACTTCCCAATTCTTGACTTGGAGCAAACCCTAGCCTCTTCTCCCTCTTGGTTCCTGACTTTCTCTATCTAGGATTTCAAGAAGAAGAAGGTTTCTCTCACTTTGGGCTCCCTTTTCTTCTTCCTTTCGGCTCTTTTTTATACACTGATCGAGCCGAGTTCACGGTCCCAATTGATGGACATGAACATCTGGCTTGGACCGTGAACATAGCCAAAACGCACCGCTTTCATTTGTTGAGTTCGTGGTCTATGGCTTCAGTTAAGACCGTGAACTTACTCGGCGTTAGTAACTTTCGAAACCTCTCTGGAGGCCTTTCAGTTCGCGGTTCGTGGCTCCAGTTCACGGTCCTAGCGACCGCTAACTCACAGCTTGGACCATGAACAGCGGATATTTCCTCCTCTTTACCTGGTACTCGCATCATTTCTTCCAACTTTCGACTCCAGAGTTGGTTCCACCTGTTAAACTCTGAAACACAATGACACAGAACAAACCTAGCGTAAACCACCCTTTATGGAGCTCAAATGCCACAAACACCAAGAGAGAAGCGGGGACACAAAAGTGTACATTTAGACCCCAATCTCAACCTAACAAAATATCTTGGGGACAACTCAAAGGGAAAACAGTGGAGAATCTCCATGGCCATTGGCAATTAACATATGGACTGTTGCAAGCGATACTGGCATCGACCACAAATGACATTCGAGGCCACCAAAAACGGGAAAACGAAAATTTCTCACCTTGTTCATGAATCAATGCAAGTCTCAACAAGATCACTGATCAAGCACAACTAACCATGCATAATATTCAAGTCCAAGGAATGAACGAATGGGCAACAAAGGTCCTCACTGGGGTATGATATGACATGCAAAGCAAGAATGATTCACTCACTCTTTTGACCAGTGGGGTAGGGACCATTTGGTGCAAAAGATGTGTACAATCATCAACACTCGGCCCTATAGTCCCTTCACCCTTGCGGCAACCTCTAAATGCTAGAGTTCACGGGATGGTTGTCATCACTAGATTGTCTGGAGGTCTTAGAAACTGGTTCAAATGACTAGAAATTGTCTTGGACAAGGGGGAAATGCCTTTTGGGTGGTGGCAAACACACAATGAGGTCCTACAACTTCACTCTTAACCCAAAGGTTCCATGGTTTCGACTATGAACCTTCCATACAAACGATGGCCACTAGCATCGGCCAAAAACCTCACTTCTCCCTTCCAAACTATCACCCATCACGAACCACATTCAAGCACACTTCCTCGACCTACTCTTGCTATCACATTTCAAACATAGTAATGAACCAGTTCAACAACAATGTGGGTGCTTCAATGGCTTGAGTGCCAAGAAACCCCTCCTAGAGCATACACTTTGACTATTGTGGCATTCTCTACTTTATTTACCCCATTTTATTACCTCTTTTCCAATTCTTTTTCTTTCCAATTTCCTTTTCTTTCTTTCTTTCTTTTTCTCTTTTCTTTTCTTTTGAGGGGGGAGGGGGGGGGGTACTAGAGAGTAAAACACTTACCACATTACATTTAACAACAAATACTCTCTTTTAAGAACTTACTCCAACACTATTCTTTTCTCTTTCATTCCTAGCAAGAACCGCAACAAATCCTCCTATCTAGAACCTCAATGGAGCTCCTAAGCATGAGCTCCGGGACACAAGAATGACTCATGTATAGACACGAAGAAAGGATGGGGGTCGTTCTATCAAACACAATTAAGCTTACGAGCGAAAAGCTCCTACAAGAGAACGACCCCCAAAGTCACAAGGCTCAAAGGGGTTGACTAGAGGATAAAACATATAAGGACAACCAACATTTGGGCGTGGACTAATCCTATGCTTCCATCATACTCACTAGTGACAATTGTGATGTTACTCGCCATGGTAAGAGGGATCTAACACACAAGAAGAAAACGAATAGCTCAAAACTCACCTGGCTACCTAGTCTCCCAACCATCTATTCCAATTCACAAAACACAATGCATGGCAATTGTAATAAAAAAGTAATCGAGTTAAGATATCCATTCATTTTTGCACACATGAGAACTAAACCTTTGCATTATCCTAATGTACCTCTCAGTCAACATCATAGGACACACTCGATCACAGGCAACAATTCAAGGTCAATGCCATTAAACACGAGATTCTCCCACAAACCGGCCACTTTGATCATGCAAGCATTGCTTGGAGCCCTCAAAATTTTCAAATTTGGGCATACAAAGGCTCCAAGCATCCAATCACACTCACACAAGCATAATAATAAACTCCCCCCCCCCCCCAAACACACACATAAGCTCGACATTGCCCTCAATGGCGTAAGATAGGGGTAGAAAGATGTTATCGCATGGCTTGGTGAGTGAAAGTTGGAATTTTTTCCGACGTAGGAGATTGGGCCTTCAAGGAGAAGATAAAACACAAACACATACTCGCTCGAGGCTAGGTTATTACACATAACAATACGATTGTAGAACATGAGAAACTTGCTAATCTCCGTTGGGTTGCCTCCCAACAAGCGTTAATTTAACGTCTTAAGCTAGACCGAGATTTTGGACTAGGCATCTTGTAGGAACACCACCTCCTGCTAGGGCATTACCTCTAATACAAGGTAGCATTTAAGGAGGTGTCCATTCACTTTGAAAGTTCCTTGCTCTGGGTGGGAGATCTCAACCACCCCGTATGGGAACACTTGTGTTACTGCATACGGGCCTGACCATTTCGACCTTAGGTTCCCGGGGAATAGGCGTAACCAGTAGTTGAGCACCTGCTCTCCCGGTTGAAAATCATTCCCTCCCTTCAGTTGCGCATCATGCAGGCGCTTCGTCTTTTCCTTGTAAATTTTGGTGTTCTCATATGCTTGGAGGCACCACTCCTCGAGTTCAAGCACCTGCAACTTCCTTTCACTTCCACACAAAGTAGGGTCCATATTCAATAGTTTTGTGGCCCAGAAAGCCCTATGCTCTAGCTCTACGGGAAAATGACACGCTTTTCCGTACACCAATTGGTAAGGCGAGACGCCTATTGGTGTTTTGTAGGCTGTGCGGTATGCCCACAGAGCATCATCGAGTTTTGCAGACCAATTCTTGCGGGATTGATCCACGGTTTTTTCTAGAATCCTTTTTAGTTTCCTATTTGATAACTCTACTTGACCACTTGTTTGGGGATGATTTGCTATTGACACCCGGTGGGTAACACCATAGAGATCGAGGAGTTTGACAAACTACCCCTGAAAATGGGTTCCATGATCACTAATGATGGCCTTCGGGGTCCCAAATCGGGAAAATCATTTCTTAAGAAATCCGCAGACTCGTCTTGCATAATTGGTGGGGAGAGCTTGAGCCTCGACCCACCTCGAGACGTAGTCCACAGCCACAAGAATGTACTTGTTTCCAAAAGACGAAGGAAAAGGACCCATAAAGTCGATGCCCCAATCATAAAAAATCTCAAATGTAATGGAAATCGTTTGGGGCATCTCATTTCGGTTAGTAACATTACCTGTCCTTTGACAGCGGTCGCAACAACTCACAAATGTGTATGAGTCTCAGAATAGAGTCGGCCAGTAGAATCCTGATTGAAGCACCTTCCTTGCAGTTCGGCTGGCACCATGATGGCCTCTAGCTGGTCCCTCGTGACACTGGCTAAGGATAGCCGTCATCGGCCCCAATTCGAAAAAGGTGGGGATCATCCCAGAAGTAGTATTGGAGATCGGCGAGGAACTTATTTTTCCCATTTGTATTCACCCCCTTGGGTAGTCGCCGTCCAACCAAGTGATTGGCAAAGTCAGCGAACCACGGGGTGGCACACTCAACAATGGCAAGCACGAACAACCATTCATCAAGGAAAGTGATGTTTATCTCTCTTTGCAAGGTGCTCCCTCCCCGTCCCTCGAGTCGCGAGAGATGATCCGTCACAAGATTTTCGGCTCCCTTTTTGTCTTTGATCTCCACATCAAACTCTTGGAGAAGTAGGATCCATCGGATTATGCGGGGCTTGGCATCGACCTTGCTCATCAAGAAGCAAATGGCGGAGTGGTCAGTGTAGACAATAACTTTTGAAAGCACAAGGTAAGACTTGAACTTATCAAAAGCAAAGATTACTGCCAACAACTCTTTTTCGGTAGTCTTATAATTCTCTTGAGCATCATTCAACGTCTTTGAAGCGTAACAGATGGGCTGAAAATGCCTACCCTGCCTTTGTCTTAACACCGCCCCCACTATATAGTCACTAGCATCACACATAAGCTCGAAGGGAAGGCTCCAATCTGGCAGGACCATTATGGGGGCATTCGTGAGCTTCTCCTTGAGGATTTTAAACGCTTCAAAACATTCCTTCGTGAAGAGGATGGTAGCATCCTTCTCTAGTAGCTTTGTCAGTGGTAATGCAATCTTCGAGTAGTTCTCAATGAAGCGCCGGTAAAATCCGGCATGCCCTAGAAAGCTCCTGATGCCCTTGACCGTAGTTGTTGAAGGAAGCTTGCTTATTGTTTCTCCACTTCAATTCCCCTATTGGAAATTTTGTGCCCCAACACAATGCCTTCTCGCACCATGAAATGTGACTTCTCCCAACTAAAAGTCAGATTGGTTTCTTCACATCGCTCAAGGACCTTCATCCATGAACACTTCCATTATCTCCCCCACGGGTTTTTCGAAGATAGCCACCATACATCTCTAGAATGAGGTTGGGGCATTGCACAATCCGAACAGAATGCGCCTATAAGCAAATGTTCTGAAAGGACAGGTGAACGTTGTCTAGAGTTGATCTTCTGGGGAAATCGGGATCTGGAAGTACCCCGACATCCCATCCTGGAAACAGTAATAGTCATGCCCCGCAAGCCTCTCCTGAATTTGATCGATGAAGGGCAAAGGGTGAGGGTGACATCGTTCCAACGCTGATAATCAATGCACACCCTCCACCCAGTCACCATTCTCGTTGGTATAAGATCTTCCTTTTCATTGGCTACCACCATCATCCCCCCTTTCTTAGGGACCAACTGTGTTGGGCTCACCTACTGATTATCCGAGATGGGGTAGATGATCCCGACATCCAAAAGTTTTATTACTTCTGCCTTTATCACTTCCTCCAGGTTGGGATTCACACTCTTTGATGTTGACGAACCGGCTTGGCACCTTCCCCTAAAAGGATCTTGTGCGAGCAAAAGGTTTGTCTGATCCCTCAGATATCTGTGATCTTCCATTCGATGGCCCTCTCGTGACGACGCAAGACTCCAATCAACTCAGTCTTCTGCTCCGGTGTAAGATTTGAGTTGATGATGACTGGCAGCTTGCCATCGTCCCTTAGGAAGGCATACTCAAGATGGGGAGGCAGATGCTTAAGCTCCAAATCGGGTGTTGCCTCCACGGAGGTAGGGATCTTAGGCATTGAGGGTAGAGCTTCCACCACCTGATCTTGCAGAAGTTGGCTTTCCTCCTCCTAAGATTCCAAGACGTTCGTCCCTACCAAACAACACTCTTCAACATGTTTAGAAGGGTAGGCACCCGCGGATGTGAGTGCCTCCATGAAATCAAAAATTTCATCATGGTAATTAAAATCATCATGATGGCTAGAAAACTTCATGCTCTAATCAATACAGAAGGTAACCTCTTACTCCCCTACCCTCATCACTAACTTTCCCCCATGCACATCAATCAAGGCCTTGGAGGTATCCAAGAAAGGTCTACCCATGATGAGAGGGACATCCACGTTATCATCCATGTCAGGAATGATGAAATCGACTGGATTAATGAGCGTCCCTAACTTGACAAGTAGGTCCTCCACAGCACCCTTAGGATGCACAATGGACCTATCTGCCACCTGAATGTTCATCCTGGTAGTTCTAGATTCACCTAGATCTAAATTTTTAAACAACCAATAAGGCATCACATTTATACTTGCTCATAGGTCTGCCAAGGATTTTCCTATGCACATGTTGCCAATAAAACAAGGATAGTGAAACTCCTTGGATCTTTGCGCTTTGTGGATAGGTGGTTCTGCAGGATGGTTGAGCACTCTTCATTCAAGGTCACCGTAGCAATCCCTTTCAGCTTCTTCTTGTTGGTCAGGAGGTCCTTCAAGTACTTTCTGTACTTGGACATCTGGGTGAGGCCTCCACGAAAGGGATGTTGAGGTGTAACTGGTTCATCAGCTCCATGAAGTGGGCAAACTATGCCGCCATGCGGTCATTGCAAAGTCGAGAAGGATAGGGAATAGCTGGAGTTTCTTTTTCCTTTCCCGGCTTCAATCGAGGAGTCGAATCGACCTTCTCCCCTCTGATTGCACTCGTGCCCCCTTGTTGCTCGGGGAAACTACTGCCTTCATTTTGCTCTTCTGTCTCGGACGGCTTCTTCTTTTGAGGTAGCTCCTTTGCTTCTCTCCCACTTCGGAGAGTAACCGCCCCTACTCCCACTTTTTTACTTGCTTATGGGAAAGAATTGCTTGTGAGATAATCCCCACACGTGTGGTCAAGGTTGTCAAGAGTGATTGGTGACTTTGCAACCCCGCCTCTATGGTTGACAATTTCCCTGTCGCCTCCCCTATGAACCTCTCAATTTTTTCACACTTCTTAGAGCTGGAGTGAAAAATGTGGTCACTAGCTCCTCTAGACAAGACATTCGATCGACATGCACAGGGGAGATTGAGTTCACTTCTCGTAATGGGCTGTTTCCTCATTCATCATTTGGCACTCAGCTTCCTCATAGCCCGAACTTGCACCCCAATCGTATGTCACCAACGGCTCCTTCCCTTGCTTTTTGTCCGAGAGGATCACCTTAATCAACTTGTCAAGCTTAGCTTCAAGTGGAGCACTTGCTCCCACACTTCTCACTCCTCTTTCGGTGCTTCTCTTACTACTTCTCGTCAAGCCCCAATCGTATCCCTTGAGATCCATGTCTTCGAGCAACTCGGTCACTTGAGGTGGAACCGTATTCATCAACTTCCCTTGGCAAAGCGAGTCGATGAGAATCTGGTAATCTTGAATGAGAACGCCATAGAAGGTCTTTATTCGAAATTGCTCCTCAAATCCATGGTGAGGGCATTGGAGGAAGTAGTCAGAGAATCTTTCCCATGCATCCTTCAATTTCTCATCTTCCTCTTGCTCAAAGTGAGTGAACTTATTCCTCCACTCGGCCGTCTTGGAAGGAGGACAATATCGGGTCATAAAATTGTTGAGAAAATTGTCGCAAAAGGTGATGAATCGAGCCGGTCGGTTGTTGAGCCATCAGGGTGCTTTCCCCGCAAGAGAGTAGGGGAATAGCCTCACTTGCAATGCCTCCTCGGGGACGCCATTTATCTTCAAGCTTCCCGCAAGGTCAAGAAACCTATGAACATGCTCCCGCAGGGATTCATTGGCAAGCTCGTGAAAACAAGGCATTGTTTTGAATAATCGTAATGAGAGCGGGCTTGATTTCAAAGTTTTTGGCGGCCACCGGTGGATGTAGGATGGGAGGTTGGATATCCGTCGCCCGTGGGGCCATGTAATAGCCGATAGTTCTTGGTTCTTCCTTGGCTCCCCCTTTCTCATTTTGGTTCTGAAGTGGATTTGCATCTCGATGTTGATTCCCTCCCATCTCAACTTCAATTTCTACTTCAACTCCTCCAAATCCAGGACCAACTTGATGTCACCTCTTCAATTCTCCTTCTTGCTTCCGCTAACTCTCTCACGAGCCAAGAGTCGGAGAGTGCGGTTGAGATCCTCGTCGAGTGGCGCTAAAGGGTACAGATTGTTCCGGGTCATGCACCTCCTTGCACACACTTAAGCGAACCACAACACTTCTAGCACAAGCAACATTTCACACAATCAAAACTCAAAGTAAAAGCTACATTAACACCAATCAATCTTTTTAAGATAACGGACCGAAACTCCTCAGCAACGGCACCAAAAACTTGACTAGCTCCGAATATCACACTTAAATCCCACCTAAGGCCCAAGTATAAACCTTAAATGGGTGCAATATAGGGAAAGTATGTTTAAATATCAACTCGGGCTTGTCCATGTACCCCTACTTAAATTGTTTGCAACATTATCTAGCGGAATGAAGTTTGAAAGAATCTCTACAATCTACGATTGAAAGTGCAAGGCTTGAAATGTAAAAGGGTTGAAACTCTTGGTGAGAAGCTTCACTCGGGAGTTTTTCCCCCTAACTAACTACTGTGAACTATGGGATCGAATGAATTGGTGTGCGGCAAGGTGATTGCGAACCGTATGAGGAGCAATAGTGGTTGGAAACCACACTCTCAAACCGAGGTTTGGATGGCATAATCACAATTAACCAAGATTTCTAACTTGATTTTAGTGGTTTGTCTTACATTAACCTAGTTAGGAGGCATGGAATGCCTAAGAAAACCCAGCTCAATTTGAGCCTTTTAAGGAATGGGGGATTCTCTCTAAGCTAGGTTAGGGTAGCACAATAGATTGCCAAGCACACACAATGCACAATCATCATGAACAATACCTCAAAACTTTAAATTAAACATCACCCACACACAATCATTTAATCCACACAATCAACTACATGGTAGAAGTTAGGGTTCTACAACACCCAAGTGAATAGGAGACTACTCCATGCTAGAAGAAGAAAGAACACAATGGAAAAAGGAAAAAACTATCATTGTGATGCCTCAATCGTTCCTTGTCCTTGTAGAGATCCTCTTTTGGAGAGGAACTTCACAATTCTTGACTTGGAGCAAACCCTAGCCTCTTCTCCCTCTTGGTTCGTGACTTTCTCTCTTTAGAGTTTTAAGAAGAAGAAGGTTTCACTCACTTTGGGCTCCCCTTTCTTCTTCCTTTCAGCTCTCCTTTTATACACTGATCGAGCGTAGTTTGCGGTCCCAGTTCACGGCCGCGAACATCTGGTCTGGACCGTGAACACAACCAAAACGCACCACTTTCATTTGTTGAGTTCGCGGTCCATGGCTTCAATTCACGGTCTTACAACCGTGAACTTACTTGGCGTCAGTAAATTCCGAAACCTCTCTGGATGCCCTTCAGCTCTCGGTTCGGGGCTCCAGTTCATGGTCCTGGCGACCATGAACTCACAGCTTGGACTGTGAACAGCGGTTGTTTCCCCTCTTTGCCTGGTACTCATGCCATTTCTTCCAACTTTCGACTCCGGGGTTGTTTCCACCTGTTAGACTCCGAAACACATTGAAACATAGCAAACCTAGCGTAAAACCGCCTGTTATGGAGCTCAACTGACACAAACGCCAAAGATAATTAGGGATAAAAAGTGTACATTTAGGCCTGAATCACGCATACAACAAATAGAGAAAGCTTGCAGTGCTTTGATGATGAGGAAAGGAGTGTCAGTCACCAAACAGTGTGATGATGGTCGCGATTCTCTGGCAAAGCAGCCTCTCCTCGGGACACGATCAATGAGCGGCGCAAGAACTTTTCCTCCTTGGCAGCACAGCGCTACTCTACCGTCGCCACCCTCCAAGCGCGGTCGTTGGCGCTGCCGCTTCTAGAGAAGAAGGTGGAGGAAGGGATGGAGGAACTCGCGCGGAAAAAGAAGGGTCTAGAGAAGAAATTCCTGACGGTGAATCAAAAGTGGGTGGAAGTCCACCCGAGGGAGGCGGCGTTCGAGCTTCTGATGAAGGAGAAGATTTTGGACCACAAAAAATACACGGCAATCGGGAGTTGCAACATTGAAGTAGAGTTGGAGGAGAAACGAAGGATATTGGAGGCAAAAGAGAAGGAACTCGAGGAATGCTCCCACCGGTTTTGCCTAAGGGAGAAGAGATTCGAGGAGCAACTAGCGGAATTCCAGGTTCGTTTCAGTGAACTGAATTCTAGACAGAGGCAAGTAGTTGAGCAAGAGAGACAATGTACGGAAATTGAATCAAACACTAAGTTGGCTTGATGAGTTAATTCTGAGGGAGAAGGAATTGCAAGGGAGAGTGGTTGAATTCACTAGGAAAGTGGTGAAACCTGATCTTCGTTTGGCTGAATTGATTAAGAAAGAGAGGGAATTAGATGAGAAGGAGAAGCGATCTAAAGAAATTGAACTAAAATTTCAACAGTCTTTGAATGAGCTCAAGTTTAGGGAGAAGGATCATTTGGCAAAAGGGGAGATTCTAGACAAACGGGTTAAAAACATGGAATTGAAGGAGAAGAAGCTTGAAGAGAGGCTTAGGGAATTCGTTACAGAAGAAGGTGAGATCTCGGAAGAAGGAGTGGTGGAAGATTCATATTTGAAACAGAAGCGATTTGAGAAAATGTTCAGAGAATCTGAAATGAAAGAAGATAAAAACTTTGTCAAGTCACAATTCTCTTCAGGTCAGTGTAGCAGAGCTAAACGTTTGTGGTCAGATGCATCGCTGACGTGGGAGGCTGTAAGGCGTCGGATCTGGGAGGAAAACCAAAATCCGCACCTCATTGCATCCGACGGTAGCGGTGAAGGGGCTAAGCAACGCGGATCGCTGGCGTGACAACAATGTATTCCCCGCAATTGTCTACAGTGGTGAATGGCCCGTGTTAGTCCACGTCAGCGATCAGCGTATCTTCCCCACTTTTCCTTAAAATGGTGAAAGCATCACCATTTTGTTTACAACGGTGATAGCTTCCACTAAAACGGTGAATACAATCACCATTTTTGTTCTTGGCGGTGAATGTCAAAGATGTGTACTTTGGGAAAAAAAAAATTTATAACTAGCGTATTTTGGGAATTTTTTTTAATTACTAGTGTATTTTGGGATTTTTCCTTGAATATTTGCCTCTATGCGTAAAGAAGTTTCGTGGAACTGAAAGCATTGGCCAATAGGTATTCTGTTTTTGAGCTGTAAATCTTTCTATCTGAAATCGGGTTAATTCCCTAAATATTGTTTTTTTTTAATTTACCACGAATATTGTGTTTTTAGAAGTATTTACAACAATATTGTGTTTTTTGATATGTCTAAAGCGCCAAAGCCTTGGACTCGGGCGCCGCCGCTGGGTGCTTTTTTAACAAAAAAAACATAGCGGCCCCGCCCCAGACTGGGGCTTTGTCGCTTTATAGAAGGTAATAGCGACGGCGCCCCAGACTGGGGCTTTGTCGCTGCCATTTTGTTCCACTCCAGCACCACCCCTCACCATATATACTGCACCTTTCCTTCGGTTCTTCATCACTAAAAAACTGAAAGAAGTTCTGAAAGAAGCTCTGGTATTGCTGTCTGGTTGCTGGGAAGATGGCTAATAACAGGTAAGAGTCGTAATTTTTTTTTCATGTATTCATCATAATGATTTTGTCTAGTAAGTAATGTAATTAGTGAGTTTGTTTTTTATGTAGTGATTTTAGAAGATTTGAACTAGCTGTTCGGTGGCGATCAGAGAAAGTAGAAGACAATTTGGGTGTCCATTTTGTTGGTGGTCTTAGTTTCCAGATGACTATTCCATCCAGGGTGAACTATCAGAAACTTTGTGATCATCTAATTCGGAGAATACGGATTAGAGACGAAACAGTACAAGATAGTGTTGTGATTACAGGTTTCACCTACTGTCTTCCAGAATGGCAGAATGGTGTTTTATTTCATTATGCAATGCCTATTGCCGATGATGATAGCTTAAATGTGCTTTGGAATTTTATGGCACAAAATCCTTATTGTTTGGGTGCTGAGATACATGCTGAGCTCAGTGAGAATCGGGGTGGAGAGGAAGACGATGATGACACATGGAGCATGCCATCCGATCATGATTATGATGACGGTGATGACGGAGATGAGGAAGACGATGAGGAGGAGGAGGAGGAGGACGACGACGACGACGACGGGGAGGGAGGAGAACAACCTAAATTTCCTCCATATTTTTACTTGCAGGGTAATGAAGAGGATGAGGAATTATCATATGCTGATTCATATGGCGTAATTCCAGGGTCTACTGTTGGTGGTTTTGATGGAGAATTCTACAAGGGGCAAATATTTCACTCGAAACAAGCTGCACAGGTGGCGATGAAACACTATGCACTACAACGCAACTTTCAGTATAACGTGGTGGAGTCGTCACCTTCAATCTGGAAGATCAGATGTTTGATGCACAAGGAGGACAAATGTCCTTGGATGGTGCGGTTTGGATGTCGAGAAATGGGAGGCGATTGGAGCGTGAGAAAGGTCGACTTGGCGCATACTTGTAGCAGTACGACTCAACCGACGGATCATCGCCATCTTGATGTCGACGTGATATCTGAGGCCGTCAAACACTTGGTACGTGACCAACCAAATCGGAGTGTTCTAACTGTTCAGGCCGAGTTGAAAGATAAGTTTAATATGCAAGTTACTTACAAGAAGGCTTGGTATGGGAAACAAAGAGCATTGTTGCATGGAAATTGGGAAGAATCCTATGATTTTTTGCAAACATTCTTGCGGGTGGTCAAGAGGAAAATGCCAACATCGGTGATTCATTGGGTAAGAGTTCCTTCGACTCAACCAGGTCATTCAATATTTCAGCGAGTATTCTAGGCTTATGGACCGAGTATAGATTGATTCAAGAATTGTCCAGGCGTTATGGTTGTTGATGGAACATTTCTTACTGGGAAGTATAAAGGAGTGCTACTCATGGCGAGCTCATTTGATGGACGGAAGAAGATTTTTCCAATTGCATTTGCCATAGTCGAGAGTGAGAATACTGATAGTTGGCCATGGTTCATAACTCACGTTCAGGGTTTGACTGATCGAAATGATGTATGCATCATCTCAGATAGACATGCAGGACTCTATGAAGCCATGAATAACATCGGAAGAGGTTGGGAGTGGAGGTGGTGCATGCGACACTATGCAAGCAATTTGCAAAGGAAGACTAAAAGCAGAATTATGTATAATCAACTATTTCGAGTCGGTAAGCTTTCTTCATATAATTTTGTTACTTGTTTTCATGTAATTTTGTCATGAATTTATCTAACCCGTGTGGTGGTTTATTTTATTTTGTTAGCCGGAGAAAAACGGTAGGAGAAGTTTGATCGTCAAGTTGAGCAATTTAAGAAGGTGGCCGCTGATAGAAATATTTCATGTGATAACTGGGTGGATCAACATCAGATTCGTTGGAGTTTAGCACACGATAACTACAATGGTGGGCGTCGTTGGTCTATCCTGACATCCAACATGGAAGAAAGCGTCAATGGTATTTTCAAAGGTATTCGTGCACTTCCTATAGCTTCTCTTGTGCAACATACCTATTGGCGATTGGTGGAGAAATTCGATAAGTACAGGTTGGAGACAGGAGCAGAAATTAGGAGTGGTCCTTCACAATTCTCCACCAAGTGCGAAGAGCTGATGAAGGCGTGGTCACAAAAGGCAGTTGGACATTCTGTGACAGCTCTTGATCGAAGTCAAGGCATCTATGTAGTTTAGACTCCTCCCAACAATTTCAACATGACGGGGTCAAACACACTCACAATGCACTTTGACGACTCCAACCGGACGGGATTTTGCACCTGTGGTAAATTTCAAGGAAATAAAATTCCTTGCTCTCATGCCATTGCAGCTTGCAACCGAATGGGTGTTAATGCGTATAGGTTTGTCAACAATGTCTACAAGCTGGAAACAGTGATGGCTTGTTATGGGACAAGTTCCGCACCTCTTGGTGAACCTAAGGGTTGGAAGACGCATAATGACCCTACTCTCCATCCTAATCTGGACATGATTAGAAAGCCGGGGAGGCCAAGATCAACACGAATTCACAACGAGATGGATTGGCCAAGGGAGGGTTCATCACAGCAAGTGTGTAGCAACTGTAACCAAGCGGGACATAATGCATCAACCTGTGGTGGTCAAGCAATTGGGAGTGGGAGCAACCGAAGAGGGAGTGGTGGCCAACGAAGTGCGAGAGGTGGTAGAAGAGGAGGAAGTAGAGGGAATAGACGTGGCTGAGAAGTTAGTTCGAATGTAGAAGTTGTTGTTTTTCTTTCGATTTATCTCGCAGAAGTTGTTGTTGTTTGAAGTTGTTGTTTGGAGTTGTTGTTGTTTGCAGTTGTTGTTTGGAGTTGTTGTTATTTGAAGTTGTTGTTGTTTGAAGTTGTTGTTTGAAGTTGTTGTTTGGACTTTTATGAACTGAACTAGTTGTTGATGTTTGTTGCTTTTATATTTAAAGTCTCAATTTAGACAATAGCACTAAGAACATCAGATTAAAAATAGTCCAAAATAAGTACATAACAATAATTAGTCTCAAGGAAGTACATAATAATAATGCATAGTCACAAAGAACATAATAATAGTCTCAATGAAGTACATAATTACATAACAATAAATAGTCCTCAACCACCACGCCGACCACCGTGCTCTGCCACTAGATGGCCGCCAGTACCACACCTCGCTGGCCTCCTGTCTCGTGGAGGCAACTGCTCATCTCTCTCCGCCCTATCATCCTGATCCTGTGTGCCGAACATATCATCTACTTGAGACTGAACATGCTCATCCGGTGCACCCTCTCGTCGCTGCTGCTCATATGCCCAATGAGATGACTGGAAGTCCTGATCCTGAAGCTGCAGACCGACACGCTCCCACTCATCGACGTCCAAATGTGGCAGCTCTGTACTACCTGATCCCATGTGCCCGCCTCCCATCGTAGTATGCTGCGGTGTGTGAAAGCTATCCTCCTGTGGCTGAAACTGAGGACCAGAAGAACTGGTGCCTGCCTGAAATCCGGTAAAAGTAGGCCTGACTGGCTGGAATGTGAAGGTCGATGTAGGTCTGACGGGCTGACGATCTGAGTACCGCACTCCTCGAGGTACGTCACACTGCTCACGTCGCTGTCTCCTCCTCCTGGGCTCCTCTGTGAACTGTGGCGGTGGCACGCCCCAGGCCGATGACTGAGTCCTACGCTCTGGCCAACTAGCTAAGCTGCGCTCATCGGGGTACCGCTGTATCGGCTCTGTATCAAGATGTTGGCGACCACTAAAACCTATAGCTGTAACCCCTGCCGCCAACTGGTCAACATACTCCGCCATCTGGTCATATGATAGCCCTCCTGATCTCATCCCATCACGTAAACCCTGCTGAACGGACTCCATGCAGTCGTACTGCAAATTTAAATGGAAAATATCAGAAATTCTATACATCTAAAAACAATTAAAACACAAATTTTAATTACTAAAAAAACTCACCGCTGCGTTCAGTGCAGCAACTCTCCGTGTGCCTGAACGTCTAGTGACATCTCTGTACCACTCTTGATGCTCCGAGTGGTAAGCTAATTCTTCGTCAGTGTAGCTCGTCTGCGCTACGAACTCATGTCGACGGTCCCACAGCTCAATCGACTCGCTGGCTGCCTGTATGAACTGTTGTCCACGTGAAGGCCCATGCTGTCCCTGACGAAGAAAAAATCTAATCTCAGCCGCGGAATGTGGAGGATGAGGCCGATCCTGTCTCATCTCAAACTGTCCGAGCACGCGATCTGGATGATGCCACATCTGCGATGAGAAGCAGATCAACGGAACAACTGCTCAAAAAGTGTGGGACTGGACCACAGTACCGCTGTAGTCCACACCTCTATGATAGTACGGACGCCACTGCACACAAGGATTGGTCACATAATTACTCCTAAATCTATAACAAATCAATTAAAACTATTATATAAAACGAAATGATATATACTAACCACGAATGTCGTGCACTCGTCAAACCACAACTTGTACAAGTAGAACTGATCTCCATTTTGACGGGTGTGGGCCGGAAGCCACCGAAGGCCACGTGGCACTGCGTCCTGAGTAATCTGCTCACCCGTCACCGCATGTAGTGGTGATGTATGAGGAAACCGCTCCCACGTCCAGATCATCAGCAAGGCGGCCCATCCACCAAAGTCACCACCCAGTGAAGAAGATGCCGTCATCTGCAGCGCCGATCTACCCATCTCACGGTACAAGTAGGACAACACAGCTGCTCCCCAAGCAAACCTCCCCGCTATGTGCCAATCCTCCACCAAAAGTAGGTACTGCAGGTGGACTGAACCTCCAGACCGATCGGAGAACAAGACACCTCCCATCAGAGATAGCGCATACGCTCTTGCAAACTGCTCTGTCGTCTGGGGTGATGCAGAAAGCGGCAGCTCATCGAAAGTCTCCCGCAGCCAAGAAATCCGGATGATGCCGCCACCAAGATCAGTAGGAGCCTGTCCTAACAGTCGAAGACACATACCCGACCAGTCCTCGTCGGGTATGTCAACTATGACGGCATCACCGTCGATCACTAATCCGGTGAGTGTGGCAACGTCCTCTAGGGTGATCGTCACCTCACCGAACGGCATGTGAAATGTCGATGTCTGGGGTCGCCAACGCTCTACGAGCGCAGTAATCAAACCCGGATCATCGGTAAGAGGAGCTAGTGGCAGAACACTAGACAGGCCAGCATCAACGAGATACGGCAGGTACAGTGGATTGTATCGGACTAAATTTCCAGTATGACGAATGTGGAATGGTCGATCACCAGCCTATAATTAATGCACAAAACTATATTAATTCAATTCTTTCAACTCACCTAATATTTATATTTATATATCTAAACTAAACTTTTTCTAATATAATATAATCGTAACTTAATCTAATTCTATTCCTAATTTAATTTAATTCCAATCGTAATTTAATTTAATTTCATTCTATTCTATCATATTATTCAGCTAATAAAAAAACTATAGAAATAGTTTGAAAAAACTTACCTCATTTGCCCAAACTGCGTCGATCCGATGATGACCATGCCCCCAAAGAAGTTCCGGATCCACCGGAGCAGTATCGATTGTCGCAGGTGGTGGTCTCATCGAACAAGGATCGATAAGCCTAGGAACTGGAAAAAAAAATATTAGAACATAAAAAACAAAAATATTAGAACATAAAAAAAATATATTAGAACTGGAAAAAAGCCGCCGCCGGCGAGAGAATCCGGCACTCACCCCTGTACCGTTCGCCACCGCCGCCGTCACCGCCGCCGCCACGCCGCCCTCGCCGCCCTCGGCCTCTTCCTCTGCCGCCGGGGGCCTGTTGCTCGTCGTCGGACATCCCGCGTCGCCGCTGGGGCGTTGTCGCTCTCTTCGTCGCACCGCCGCCTGGGTCTGAGACGCTGCCGCCTAAAGCTTGGCGTCGCCGCTCGGGTTATTGGCGTCGGCGCTGGTAGGTTGAAGGAGGGGATGGAGGAGGATGAGAGGAGGTGGGTTGAAGGGATGAATGGAGGGTGTCTGGTGCGAGAGGGCGAGGGAGGGGAATTAAAAAAAAAAAAAAAGCGGCCAGCGACGGCGCCATAGACTGGGGCGCCGTCGCTGGCTTTTCCTTCAAACTCTCAATTTGCTGAGTCTCGGGCGCCGTCGCCAACTTCCCTCCATCAAAACACAATATTGGTGTAAATACTTTTAAAAACACAATATTCATGGTAAATTAAAAAAAAACAATATTTAGGGAATTAACCCTCTGAAATCTCGCACATTTTTAATACTTCATTTGGACCTGATTTGCATATCGAAACTTGTCCGAGAACTTTCGAGCCCATATTTTGGACCTGGAGAAGCAAAAGTGAAAATTCAAGCGCAACACAGTTTGGAAGCCCTTGATGGACCTCCTCCACCCTCAAATTATGTGGGACCCAACAACCTAGTCGGCAGTAACCGCTGGACACTTATGCACACTCCAAAGCTGAACAATAGGACGACACTCCTGCATCCTCCAATGCTGATGTCGATCTAGTCATCAGTAACTATGCTAATGCTTATTCTCCACCTCAACCCCTAGACGAGGCGGGTAGGGATTGTAGAAAGCGCCGCAGAGTAGTTGAATCATTGAACGCACTTCAAAGAGCACTGCCATAGTGGTCCAACAAGTAGAAGGTCCAACCTCCGCAACAGCCTCTGCAGTTTACAGTAGGAGCATGAGGTTTTAGACCTCCTACGATTCCTTAACCAAATCCACCTTTTCGCCTCCCGGTTCTCACATTTCCATGGTATTCGTTCGGGTATCCTGGACACAGAAGATAAGTGCATGTTCACTGCATCATTCCCTATAGTTTATTGTTCTGTCCTACCCCCAGTGCTCAGGGATGTTTTTTTTTTTGAAAGTCATTGGCAATTCATTAAAATGAACCCAGAGGGTGAACAGATTTTGGGCCTAAACCCCAAGGAGAGATACAAGAGATATGGAAGGGTCCAAACAACCATCTATAAAAGCAAAGGCCCAACAAATGGCATGAAAACTCAAGACAAATGAAAGCCAAGGCCCAACAGCTGGCCTGAAAACCCTAGCACCCAAAAGAATCCCAAAATGCAGTAGCCGCCACCTACCACACCAAGAGGCACCCGGACGGAAGAACATGCAGTGGCCGGCGAAGTGGGAATCCGATGACCAGGAGATCGCCAGACAACAAGCAGACCATGAAAGAGAACCTGCAAACTCCGAGCCCAAAACCAAAGCATGTCAGCGATCTAGTGAAAGTGCCATGGGAAGCAATCGAGAACCATAAAGCTTGACCTCCGCCTTCGAACTCCATGAAGCTGCAACCAAAGGGAAGATCACAATAGGATTCCCAATACTCCTCCGAAACACCAAGCCAAAGCAGTGAAGCAAAGAGGAGGACACAGGGATCATGAAGGAGAAGGCAGATTGAGGAAGCCTCAATCCCCTCTGACACCACCAAAACATCTCAATGTTCAGATCTGAAAAGATCAGACATGAGGAAGAAGAAGAGGCACCTAACTTCGATGAAGAGGTGAGAAAAGCTCCAAAGAGGAAGCAAAGAAAACAACGGAAAGCATTATAAAACAAAGCGGAAGAGAAAAAAAAGGGGCTACCGCCGGCCGTTCAGAGGAGCCGACGGCAGCCCACAGCCATTCAAAATTTGAAAACAAGAGAGAGGAGAGAGCGTTTTTTGAGGGGAGAGAGACCAGTGCTCAGGGATGTAGAAGTTTAGTTTTGGGTAGAGTTGGAACCACCAACAGGGTATTTTGGTTGAAGGTGTTGCACAAAAAGCTCTTAATTTTAAGTTTCATAATTGTGACCCTTGAGTTGTTGTAAATGTGAACTTATGGAAGCTTCGGTCATTTCCTCGTCTGTAAGGGAAGCAGAGTGTTAGTTATAGTTTAGGGTCGTTTGGATGAGAAATTCTAATGGAATAAATAGATTAATTTAATACAATTGTCTCATTTTTTAGACAATTGAGATAGATTGATGCGTGTGGCAGTAGAAAAATTGAATAAGCAATTTGACTTGGGGAATTTTGAATCGACTCGTAATTAGAATTGTCTGGGGTGGCAATTTACTAAATTGTCTCGTTTTGCAATTGATCCATCCAAACGACCCCTTATAATCAATGAACAAGTTGGCTCGATTGGGTATATATGGGCTCTGGATATGCTGCATAACCTTTGCATAACTAAACCAGGACCTTCCTTTCTTAGTGGGCCCAAAAAATTCAGATCTAATGGTTGTGAATTAAATGCATTTTATTTTTCTTAGTTTTCTTAATCGGCTCTTATCTTTTTTGTTTCGATTTCAAATTTTTTTTTTTTTTTTTTTTTTTTGCACAGAGGAAACAAGTTCGTTGTGCTCTACAAAATGAGATCCATTTTCAATATTTTTTGAAAAACAATATTCATACATCTCGTTACCAACTCCATATCATATGTTATCTCCTTCGTTTTTAAGTCGTTTTTGAAATTTTTTCATAGAAGGAACGAGTTCACATGATCTATTGGATCTAAAATTTATGGGTGAAAAAATAGCACACTATACCACCGTGGTATAGGGGGTGTTATCTTGTGGTACGCAATGTTGAAGGTCATAAATGAAAGTATACTCCAACTATCATGTATTCAACCATCATATAGTCTCGGTATGTTCATACCACCATGGTACGCTTTTATATAATATGATATGCCAATCAATACCACCACGGTAAAGACTGGTAAAAAATGCATAAATTATTTTTTGTTCCAAAAATATATCAAATGGATATTATTTTGAAAAGCACAATTAATCTGATTTATCTGTGCAAAAAAATTTTAATTCTGATTTAAAACAAGAGAGAAATCGTCTATTAAAGATTAAAAGAACATATTAAAGGCTTTCCAGGAAAGAGAGGTGCTGATGTGTGGATTCTAGTTGGATTATGCATGGTTATTAACATGATATGTTCCCGTATATATGGGAAAATGCTATTTGCAGTTTGTTTTCTTGGGTTTGAAATATCCAAATTCATCTGCAATTTTGCTTCCAAGATTATGATCTAACTTCCTCTTGTTGTTGTTTCTGACTAGGTTGTTGATTGTCTTGTCTGATAATTTAAGCAAGGAATGAGATGGTCGACCAGAAATGGCCGAGTTTTTCTGTGCATGCTTCAAGTTTCTCTTCCTTCTGCTTCTGCTGGGTCGAAAAGTGGGAATCAAACTACTTTAGCCAAAATTTGTCCCAGTCGGATTCGATTATAGCTTTCCGTACGTTTATCTCTCATCCGATCTAGAGAAAGCAGCGTGATTACGATCACCCAGAGCAACCACCCACTACACAAACCAGCCCCTACACAGCACAATTAAAGGAGTGACCGACCAACAACATCATTATAATCTGTTAGAAACCCTCTAATTGACGTGGCGGGTTAGAAGAAGAATGAACCTATTCTTTTATTTGGGTTCTTTATCTTGTTTAAACATTGGAAAGTCTATTTCAGATTAATCAAAGAACATTATTGAAGTCTCTAATTTTCTATCTCTCACCTTCTCTCAATTCTTCTCTAATTTCTTCTCAATTCACAACCACTGACCCTTGGTGCAATTCTAGGACGAGGTGAGACAGATAGCAGAGACCAATGTTGTCAAACCCTGACCGGGCAACAATCCGGATTAGTGAGAGATTTAAGGTTTATCGGATAAACAGTGATTAGCCAGCATAAAATCGATTATAAAACCTGTGCATATAAATTTACTAAAATAAATAAGAATGACTTTATTATACATATGAAAATTAGTTCTAGTGTTTAAATTGAGAATTCTATATCTTATTAACATATTCAATTCAAGTATAAAAAATATAATCATAGTGCTTATAGAATAAATAATAATATATAAAGATTGAAAAATTGATCGGAGGGATGGGGCTTTCACCTTTTTGAATTTGACAGGTTATATTGGTCAAATGTGAAATTGAACGGAGAATTCAAAATGAGAAAACGAGGGAAGGAATTAATCAATTGAGGAAAGAATGAAGAGAGAAAACGTAAATTATGAATTGGTAATGGGTGCAGGGAAAGAGATAAAAGTGGGAAAGTGGTTAAGAAAAGGAAAAAAATTATTCCCCTTCCCTTTTCAGTTAATGCTCGATTTGAAGAATAAATATAAGTTTCTATAATAATAATAAAAAAGGAAATGGAAAGTATCAGTAGGATGTAACCGCCGATTCGGGTCATCCGAGTTTGTCAGTTATCTGGTTAAACCGATCAATACCCGGCCGACAGTTTTCTTTACATTTTAAAGCAATTGAAACCGAAAGGCTAGGTGGTTCTGGTTTTCAACGGTCAGATCGTCTGGTCAGACCCAGTTTTGACAATACTGGTAGAGACTAACCCGTACCTACATGAGAGTAAGGAGAAGGCCATTAGTGGGACCCTAGGTGATTTCAACTACCAGCATGTGATTTGAGTTTAATTATACATGTTTATACCCTCCAATCGTTTGGCTTGATATTTGTCGTTATTTAGCCCATTTCATGCTAGGTTGTGCTTGGTTTGGTATATTTAAGATCATAGCAAGTGAATTTGGCAAAAAGGAACAATTGTCAGACCATTTGGAGTCAAAATTAGGACAAAGTCAAGAAGTTGCAGAAGTCACGGTTCAGAGCACCAAAGTCAAGGTCAGACCGTGAGATCCGCAGAAGCAGCAATAAGATATGCAAGGTTCTAACAGCAAAACCACAGTCATCGGGCAGTTGCATAATTCATGGTTTCAAGGTTCCAAAGTCAAGATCAGGACAAAGTCAAGAAGTTGCAGAAGTCACGGTTCAGAGCACCAAAGTCACGGTCAAACCGTGAGATTCACAGAAGCGACAGTAAGATATGCAAATGCAAGGTTCCAGCAGAAAAATCACAGTTCGCGAGCAATTGCATAAGTCACCGTGACATCTACAAAAGAGACTTGACTTATGTAAATGAAACGATGCGCTTTGGGTCGACGTCACAGTTTACTATCCAATGTCACAGTCGTGACGTGAGATCGTGACTTGTGCACTTCATGGTATAAATTTGAGTTGTAACCATATCTTGAGGTAGATGAACACTGGAGAGACAAAGGAGTAAACCCATACTCACTTGGGTGTGTAGAACGCTAGCCATGTATGTTAGGATTTGATGTTGAATGATTCCTACGCTTGATTACACTCTTGATTATATATTGAATTAAGGTATTATCATGCAATTGTTGGGTATTGATGACACTCTCTAATTTGAGCTATCAACCTAAGGTAGAGAATATCCAATAAAGTTTATTAGAGCATTCTTCAATTCTTCAATGAGTCATTGAACGAGCGTGATATTGGACTACAATTCATTATTGGATAGAGATTCTTTGGCGGGAGTCTAAATTGCATGCCTAAGGTGTTCTATTTTGCCAGATGTGAAAAGTCTCCCTCCGGATAGTTCATCCTAAGTGAGTTTAGATAATTCAAATAGGGAGTTCATATGGGTTTAGGACTTTGCGTGGTATAAATCTTGGGTGGGCAAGCTAGGGACGTCAACATTGACCTAATTTAAAGCTAGAGGGAAGCACACCCGAGTGACCTTATGTCAATTGAATTCGAACCAATCTTTATTTGTTTTGCATGTTAGTTGGTGGTCTAAGCCAAATATTCATTAGCTAGATAACGAATATTTCACGAAGTAATATTATACTTGCCACTCGTTTTGATAAAATAAGCTTACTTCCGCTATACTACATCGATTGATGGTTACACATGGCCATTGATTGGTATAGTAGGTTAAGGCAAGTCATCATGGGCTAGTGTTTTGGCGAGGATGGATCGTGTTGCCTCCCAGTTCATCTTTGGCAACGAATTTTATGCATGAGTACAATGATTCAATGGTTGGAGGGCATTCTTGGCATGAGCGGACTTTGAGGGAGATCATAGGGTTTTCTCTTGGTCAGGGATGAAGCATGAAGTGCAGTCCTATATGGCATTCTGTGAAACATGTCAACGTGTTATGGCCCTCCTTACTGAGGCATGCGGGACTTCTGCAGCCACTATCGATATTGGAGATGATGTGGGAGGACATCAACATCGACCTTATCGCTGAGTTACCACCCTTCAGTGGAAGACATTCTTGCTGGTTGTGGTGGACCGACTCACCAAGTATGCACACTTCATGATTTTGGCACACCCAAGCACGACCAAGATAGTGATAGAGTAGTTTGTTTGGGTTGTCCTTAGGCATCACGAGTTTTTGTAATTCATTATCAATGACCAAGACACATTGTTCTTGGGGCATTTTTGGCAAGACACCTTGGCCAAGACGGAGTTCAGGACAAGCTCCTCCTATCATCCATAGACTAACAGACAGATGGAGGTGGTCAATAAGCACCTAGAGCAGTATCTGAAGTGTTATGCACACCAATAATTGCAGAACTTGTTGGCCATACTGCCATGGGTCGAACTATGGTAAAACACTACGTTCCATAGGGCGATCCAGATGATCACCTTTGACGCATTGTAAGGACTCTCAATTTTGACTTTGATGCGGTACTAGACCGACACCAGCACTACGGATCTCGTGGAGAAGCTAAAGGAAGGAGAAGAGGAAAAGACAAGAGAAGAATAAGGAATGAGAAAAGAAGAAAAAGATTCTCCCAATAAGTCCCCCATCTCTATTCTTCTACCTATTCATCCATGTATTTTCTTCCCCCCTTATGGGCTAGTCACTCAAGGTACTAGGGGTTTTGTCCCTTAAACCCTAGTTTTAGGTTTTGTTATGTAGAAAGAATTTCGCTTAACTTTATGAATCAAATGTGTTTAGCTAGAGTTTTTATGCATCTATCTATGATTATTGTGCATGGATTTGTCTCTTTGTATGTTATCTTTGATTTCCCAGTTAGGGTTTATCTTTGATTGCCTAGTCAGGGTTTGGTTGAAGGTGTTTGTGGATTGAGCGGTCTTGGCATGATTTGAGTAAATGATTGATCTTAGGACCTAGTTGGCAGACGAGGTGACCATCTCGTACCAATTAGGTCGCCCACCTAGGTGATGCTAGGGCGGTATCAACCTAGGCACAAATGGGTGCAACCCATTGAAGGGAATATGTTTTATCCCCAATTTGTGAATCTAATTGAGGCGAGATTGAGCTAGTTGGATTGGATTAGGAGGGGATTTAGTTGCATGACCATTGATCTAGCTTCTGTATTAGTGATTCCCCCCACTTTATTCACCATAAATCGGCAATTCTATCCTATTGCATAACATACCTAGTAACTAGGACGAGAGCGGTGTCCCGAGTACCTGCTTTCTTATTTATACTTTCATTGAAAGTTTTTACCAATTGTTTTCCAACAAACCAAACTAGATCGACTATATAACAACCGAGTGAGAAGTAGCCTAGAATATCGTGGAATACGAAATTGGTCAGCCACTTTACTAGCAATGCCATCTTGAGTTATACTTGGCTCAAGATGGGGTAGTTATTTTAAGCCCGTGCACCCAAATAATTATTAGCACAAAGTAGAAACCGACCAACAAGGGATACATTCTGGTTGCTGATCAAGAAATGTCTATGATCCGAGCTGCAGAGCTCATACTTGTGCTAGTCATCAAATTCCATGATGCAATATGCATTATGGTCACCATCCCAACTGAATTTCAAATATGCTCGACAGTAAGTTCTTAGCTCCATGTGATTCCTCACAAAATTGGGCATTGCCTCCATATAGGCATTGAGAAGTCTATCCAACTTCTTGGGATCACATGTGCTTCATTTACTCCATCCTTCCTTGTTACAAACATGATGAAGGAAGATGTATAACTTAAGTGATTCATCGCTAGCATCACTCACCTTCTTCCATCTATGCCTTTGAACTAAGACACTACAAACGATTGCGCAGTTTGATATGTTCACGTTCATCATCGCTATCTACCAATTGTAGCCAAGTAGCTGCAAGAAAGTGTATGTCTCATCATACAACAAAATGAGAACCACATTAAATTCAACTAACAAGAAATGATACAAACTCTAATCAACAAGGCTAATACATTTCCCTTCAAGGCTAAGCCTCGACCCCGACTTACAACAAATAAAAAACAAAACATGGCCACTATTCGCTATGGATGAAACAAGTATTACCTAGTTGAATATGTCGTAGTACAACAATATTAAGGAGTTTCTGGGGTGAGAGTATAACATCAACGATATTTGGTGGTATGCGATGAAAGGTAATGGAGAATTGAATACGTTCAACTCACAATACCAAAACATTGATTTCGTAGAAGGACATCAACAATTGTGGGGCTTACAATTGGAAGCGACCACACAAATCAGCAATAGGTGGGACAACAAAATTTTCAGGAACTCAAAATTCAGAGGGCTGGGTGGTATTTGAGAAGGAAAAGAAGCTAGTTGTTTCGTCATCTGATAGAACATTGGAAAGGGAGCGGATCAAACTAATAGATCTCGAAACCCAGTACCAACTCCAAGAAAGGTTCTCGGCTGGTTTTGGCATGTGCCACTGATTTGGGTTGTTGGAGAATGTGCCCAAACAGTAGTGCAAATTACCGTAACTATAAGGGGAAAGAGCCAGGTTGTTAAACTGGGTTATGCTTGTCTGTCGGTTTTATAAGTGAGATGGTATAACTGTGATACAATCGGTATACTTTCAATTCACACCGGTTTGATAAAATTGATATAAAACAAAGTGGATATTTACTGATAGTCGTTTGTTTGTTGTCCAATATGTGAAGCATATAGTAAATGGGATTGCAAGGTCCCATAAAGGGATTAGAACTTGCTTTGCAATAGCTCCAGCTAGTTGTCCCAACAATATAAGAGTCCCATAAAGAGGACCACAACTTGCTTTGCTATAGCTCCTCCAGCTGCCGCCGATGATGAATAATGACTCTTCTTTTTTGTTGCTCACGCTCGACAACTCGCTGTCACCTTCCCCGTTGTCTTCATCAATCTCCTCATCTAGTAAACATATTAAATTCCCTGATTTTACCAAACAAATTGATCAATTGGCTGGATGGTAGAGATTAGAAGAGAAGGGGTAAAGAGTACCGACGACAAGATGAGTAATAGGTAGGGGTGTTCAAACGGATTGGTTACCGTGGTAACTATATTAACTAGTAGCATTTGGTTAATTTGGTTTGGTTAAACAATTTAGCTTGTTTGGTTTTGTTTCAACGCTGATAACCCATGAAACCAAGAAACCAATTAATAATACACCTAATATACAAAATTGGTTATACTTCCATGCAACCAACCAAACCAAAATTTCGTGATTCTCTAATTTATTTCCATTTGCACTACAAGTGATAAGGATGTGCTGTGTTGGATGAATACAGATAATGGAAAATATACTGTCAAGTCTGGGTACTTCTTCGAGCAAAGAAGAGAAGAGGAGGAGGCTGGTAACAATGCAAGAAATGGAGATGACTTTTGTTGGAAAAAGTTGTGGAAGGTAAGAATGTCAGGGAAATTGAAAACATTTATATGGAAAGCTGCTCATAATATTTTACCTGTAGGTGCCAAGATCAGCAGGAAAGTCCGAAACCTGTGAGATGAATGCCCAAATTGTGGCCTTAAGGAAACGCTGAAGCACTGCTTGGTAGAGTGCAGTTGGAACAGCAGGATTTGGTGCAAGATACCGCTTGTTGAGATCTTTTACAAAGCATAGGGTCTTGCCTGTAAACAATGGCTAGCTCACGTCATTAATTCCTACCCGGACAAGGAGGTGGCTCAGGTGAGTTCTCTGCTCTGGTTTTTCTGGAAGGATAGAAACAATTTCCTCTTCAATAAGAAGTTCTTGGAGGAATGGCAGGTCTTTCCGCGGGCTGATGAATTTATCCATTGTTTTCTTGAAATGCAAGGCAAAAACCAATCTCCTACTAGAACTAGGCAAGATAGTGCTCGAAAATGGAAGAAGCCCCCTATTGGAGTTTTCAAACTTAACACAGATGCAGGGGTCAGTAACAATGGGGAGGTGGGATCTATCCTTAGAGATTGGGAGGGTAAAGAAGTTTTCGCTGCCAGCAGGAGGCTCAATGTTAAATGGACTCTGGATATTGCAGAAGGGATGGCTATTCTTTCTGGGGTCAAACTAGTGAAGGAGAAAGGAATTGGCCCGATTGTTGTGGAGTCAGACTGTAAAAAGGTAATCGAGCTGCTGAAACAGAGGAAAATATGCAGAACTGAACTGGGGGTCATTTTTTCGGACATATTGAGGGAGGTGGAGGAGTTGGATGTTCGGGAATGGAAGTTTGCTTTTAGAGAGGCAAATAATGTTGCACATGTGTTAGCTCATCTAGTTTCTGGTTATGAGGAAACTCGCTTTGACTGTAATGGCTTACCACATATGGTAGCTGATGGTGTAGCCTTTGAGGCAGTTGATTCTTGATTTCAATGATCGCCACCGGTTTTCACCCGTTTGGCATACCACGAGCATGAGAAGTGACAACCATCCTCCAATAATATATATAGTAGAGTTTTGTTTATTTGTCTCTATTTCAAATTTCCTGCAACAAGAGTGAAAGTAGGAAGGGCATTTTTGTCTTTACAATTAATTATTTATTCCATATAAAAATGTCAATATCAAGATTTGAACTCAGGTCTCTCCAAACAAAAACAACAATTACAACCAATTACACTAAAGAATTTGTTGTATCTTTTTTAATACAAAACATAGACAAAGTGACACTCTGAAAATCGGAGGACTTTTTCATCATGATTAAAAAGTCACTAAGTCTACCGTATTTATTTTTATGGTGCTTGATAATGCAAATTTTTTTTTTGGTGGTATACTGCAATTTTCATAGCAGAGTTTCATGTAGTTTTCTCAATTCTAAAATTAATGCTCCCTCCTTAATTTTCACTTAAGGTAAATTGGTAATTGGCCAACACGGAAGAAACTAATTCTATTACTACGTGTTGTGTCCTTGCATTTTCATTTATATTTAAATTTAGTACTTTTTTATCTTTGTTCTTATCTCTTTCTAACTTCCTCCGAAATTCCCTTCATCATGCAGTAGTTTGCGCTCCTTTCACTTCACAGTACAAAGCCACCTTTGAAAATCCATCTTCTGCTATCTCTTTGCAGTACGATTTAATTGTTGGAGATTAAAACTGGGCAAGTAGAATATTTCAACTCCTATACCAATCCATGGCGAATAGAATGGAGTTCAATAAATGGAGTTGCAGAAGGAGGATTGAAAATTGAATTTTTGGTTGAAAATACGCCTCTTGAGATTAAAGATAGAGTGAATAAAATTTTGATTGTACAACACAGAGTGGTAGCTATTGGATCTTTAGGTTTATGATATTTGCACCTATCGCAACCTATTTCTATCTTAAAATGAGGAATCATTAATTGATTTATGGAAGTAGGTCGGTCGATTCTTTATTCAACCTACTGAAACTGATAGAGAAGGAGTGTCTAATTTTGTTCCTTATGACTTTGATCGAGTATTAGTATATTGGAGGTAACCCTAATATTGGCGTTTGCTCTCAAGTTTTGATGGTCCCCTCTTAGCTGAGTTGTTAGTATATAGTTGGCTTTCATCAACAACTCTCAATTTCTTTGTGATTAGTGACATGTTGTTCCTAAAAGGAAAGCATTGAACATTTATGTAGGGTTGCGAGGTTTAAGTTTTATTTTCAAACAAACTATGGTTCGTGTGGGAATTTTTTTTGATAAATCACGTGGGAATTTCAGTGAGCTTTTACACTCTATCTTTCTTGACAATCAACTAAACAATAGCGTTTTACCGGAGAATTCATTATCATTATGAAAAATGGGATCAATAATACATTTTTATATTTAATATTATTAAATGATAATAATATTTGTCCAAATGTTCGACCTATATATTTATTCTGTATGTATCATCTCGATTGAAAGATTATCAATAAAATTAAATGATTTAATAGAATTAAATGTAGCATAAAAATATAAACAATCAAATATGGTTATTCCGGCCAACTGGCCGGTAGTAAGCTAGTGAGAAAGAGAGAAAACTCCGACCCGTTCCCTTTTTCCTTGCGTCTAGGGGTCGTTTGGAAGTTGCTATAGTTTTGTTGAGATTGTCATTATGTATGTATTGTTTACAATGCATCGTTTTTTTGTTTTTTTAGCAGAAACAATACATGGATTGTTTCTGTGATGTAATAGAAACTAGCACTCATTTTGGGGATGAGATACGGTGACAACCCCTAAGGGGGTTGTCAGATTCACAACCCACTTCATAGCCCTTGGATACGCTCTCTCTCCTGTCTCTTTCTTCTTTTCTTAAATTAACGTTTAAGATTAAAGGAAGGATATTTTTGGAAGGGTAAAAATTTACCACACCCAATCATTCACCCTACCATATAAATAGAACAAAAACCCTAACTCCTCCATCCTCCCTCTCTCCCGTAGACATCACCGTCTCTCCTCCCCCTCTCTCCGCCGCCACAGCCCTCCCACCACCGCAGCTCCCTCATCCTCTCCCATGCCCACCGCCACCCCACGACAGAAAAATAAAGGCGAAGAAGCCCACATCCTTCGAAACCTCAAATTTCAAGACCCCATTGATTTTTCCTTCCTCTTCGTCTTCCGTCTAGAGTTAATGGGTATATGGCGAGCTGCTGCTTCGCTACTCCTAAATCACACTTCCAGAAGAAGACCCACAAAGACCCTTTTTTATAACCATCCATGTCTTTGGCTGAACCTCCATCGTTCTGCTTCTTATTCGTCTTGCTGTCGGCCACGTCAGTACCACTGGTAGCGCTATTGGTAGCGCTATTGGTACCAATACCACTACTCACCAATACCACTACTAACTGGTACCAATATCAGTGGCTCCCCTATCATCTGGTACCACTATCATCTGTTTTTTGTTCGTTTGTTATTCTCTACTGGTACCGCTACCAATGCTAGTGGTAGTGCTACCAGTGCTAGTAGCGTTATGTTATTCTCTACTGGTACCGCTACCAATATGGTAGTGGTAGCGTTGTACTGGTAGCGTACCACTAGTACTGGTACATTTTTTACTGGTACCGCTAGTAGTGGTACATTTTTTAACGTACTGGTAGCGTACCACTAGCACTGGTATATTAATTACCAGTAGACTAATAGATTGGTACACATTTTAACGCACTGGTACATTTTTTCAGGTTGCCGGAGGGATTCTGCCGGAGAGAATTCGTCGGAGAAAAAGTTTGTCAGTCGATGGGGAGTGGCCGCTGGAGAAAGGAAGAGAGAGAGATAGATAGATAGAGATATTAATGTATAAGATTTAAATTTCAAAAAAAAATTGTATTTAATATGGGTTTTTAATTCCCAATATAATTAATACAAAAGAGATAATTAATATATTACTTTATTCATACCCAAAATACCCTTGGTTGTGAATCTGACAACCCCTAAGGGGTTGTCACCATATCCTGCCCCCTCATTTTGAGTGATTGTTATATCTCAACTTTTAGTTGTGATTGTTGAGATAGTTGAGTTGAGATTGTTTTGTCTCAGCTTCTAGCTGATGCGACATACACAATCACACATACCAAACATTGTATTCTACAATGCATCAAATTCGACAATACATGTATAATATTATACATGCATTCTCAACAATACATTTATTTAACAATCGCAACTTCTAAACGACCCCTGCTTACTTTGATGATGAGACAAGAAGGCGTTTTAGTCTCCGAACAGTGTGATGATGGCAGCGATTCGCCGGCAATGCAGCCTCTCCTCGGGGACACGATCGGCGAGCTGCGTGAGAAGATTTAGGGATTTGGAGGAATTTGCCAGAGAAACTAATTGGGGAAAATTGCTCATGATTGAGCTTTTCCATTGACAGAAGCATATATACACTTCCTTAATCTACCAATTATACTAACTGTACACTAGCCGTTAAACTAACTTTCTAACTAACCAATCAATGCTGTACAAGTGGCTAATTACACAGTAAAACTAAAAACCAATGTTTCAATCCAAAATGGTGCATTGCTTTTCTTCTTTCCTCTTTCCCATTTGCACAACGCCGTAGTCTTCTTCTTTCCTCTTTTCCATTTGCACGATGTTGTAGTCTTCTTCTTCTTCTGCACTTCTTCGTTTGCAGGACAACTCTGCATCTTCTTCCTTGAGGTCAGCAACTAATGTAGGAGCTGCTCCAGGTTGACTCAAGCTCCTTTTCACCCTCCCACAAGCTGGCGAGTATAGGTTATATACTCCCAGCTTGGACAACAACATGATGAAGCGATCAATTGATAAACTTTTGGTGAAGATATCTGCTAACTGCAACTTAGTAGGTACATAATGTAAAGAGATCATTATGACGTGACAGTGACAGTCCACCTCGATGTGTTTTGTTCTCTCGTGAAAGACTGGATTGTCTGCTATGTGTAATGCAGACTGATTATCACAGTACACTGAGACTGAACTGTCATGCTTGATTCCAAATTCTAAGAGTAGTCTGAGTAACCACTGCACCTCACAACTCAGACTTTCTAAGGCTCTATACTCCGCTTCTGATGAAGAACGAGATACAGTTGTTTGTTTCTTACTCTTCCATCTCAATAAATTAGTTCCAAGAAAAGTACAATATCCTGTAATTGACCTTCTTGAATCAGGACATGTAGCCCAATCACTGTCATTGTATCCCTTTAACTGTAAATCTGAATCACAAGAGTATAGGAGACCTTGTCCAGGTGACCCTTTTAGGTATCTCAAAACTCTGTGTAAGGCTCGAAGATGTTGTGTGGTTGGCTTGTCTTGGAATTGACATAGCTGTTGAACAGCAAATGTAATATCAGGCCTAGTGGTGGTTAAATACTGAAGTTGTCCCACTAATGCCTGTAATCACCAACATCTTCGAGTGGTGTACCACCTTCTGAAGATAGAACTTCTTTAACAAAGATTGGAGTTGCTGCAGGCTTGCAATCTCCAAATCCTGATTCTGCAATCACATCAAGACAGTACTTCCTTTGGGAGACTGTAATCCCTTGCTTCCCACGAGCTATTTCCAAACCAAGAAAATAACTCAATTCTCCTAGATCCTTCATTTTAAAATCAGTATGCAGCATTTTCTTAACTGCATTGATTGATTTTAGGCTCAAACTTCCTAGAACAATGTCATCCACATAAACTATCAGTACTACTAACTCATTCAAAACATGAGCAGTGAAGATTGAGTAATCACATGTAGACTGCTTAAAACCATGATTAACCAGAGAATCAGTCAACTTTGCATACCAATGTCGACTTGCTTGTTTCAAGCCATACAAAAATTTCTTCAATTTGCACACTTTTCCTCTGTATTTTCCATCAAGATCCAAACCAGGTGGCAACACCATGTACACCTCCTCTGTCAAGTCTCCATTAAGGAAGGCATTGCTGACATCCATTTGATGCAAATGCCAACCTTTAACAGCTGCAACTGATAACAACATTTTTACTGAGGCCATCTTAGCTACTGGTGAGAATGTATCACAATAATCAATCCCATAAACTTGAGTATACCCTTTTGCAACTAATTTGGCCTTAAACCTGTCAACTGTGCCATCAGATTTCAACTTCAATCTAAACACCCACTTGCATCCTATTGCATTCTTATCAACTGGCAAATCTGTGATTTCCCAAGTACCATTATCAAACAGTGGTTTCAGTTCTTCTCTTATAGCTTCATTCCATTCAGGATGTTCTGAAGCTTCAATGTAAGTACTTGGTTCCATATGAGTGATCAAAGAATTAACAAACTTCTAGAGTTTAGGCTGCAAGTGGCAGTAAGAGACACTCTTACTCTAAGGATAATGTATATCATAGTCAGAATGCCAGACAGGAGGTTTTGATTCCCTTGTAGATTTCCTTAGAGGAATGGGTGGATCTTCATGGGGAGAAGGACATGGAGAGAAAGAGTATGTGGATGAAGAGGGAGAAGGAGAAGGAGAAGGAGAAGAGGGAGTTTTAGATGAAAATGGTGATAGAAGGAAAGGAACAGATGCATCAGAACCAGTAGAATTAGGAGAAGAAATGACTTCATGGACTCATCAGGATGTGAAGTAGAGGGAGAAGGGATGTCCTCCTCAGACTGATGAGGGAAGGAAGTCATAGGATTGGGAGGAAAAACTGGTGGCTGAGCATGAGAAGAAGAAATTTCAGAAAAGATTGGTGTAGAAGAAGAGTCTGGAGATGGAGAAGTAGGATTTTTGTAAGGAAGAATGTGTTCATAAAAGACCACATCTCGAGAAACAAAGACTTTTTTGGTATCAAGATTCAACAACTTAAAACCCTTGATGCCGACTGGTATACCAAAGAAAATGCACTGTTTAGCTCTAGGATCAAATTTGGTTCTAGGCTGGCCTGCTGTGGCTGCATAAGCCAAACAGCCAAAAACTTTTAAACTGGTATAGTCAGGAGGCAGGTGGTGAAGGACCTCAAATGGTGTTTTGTTTTGCAGAATGGGAGTACGGGTTGGATCCGGTCCTTAAGCCTCATTGTTTAAGGAGGGTCTTAAACCATTTTTATCGGCTGATACTAGATTAGGTAGTTAATGAGGAGTTAGTAGTTAATAGTTAGTTGGAATAAATAAGATATTATGAAAATATAATTAATATTACTCATTAATGATTCTCTTTCTCTCTCCCCCTTGATCTTCTCCATAACCCTCTTTCTCCACTACAATTAAAAGGAAATTCGAAATTAATTTAATTAAATATTATTATTAATATTTAATAAATTCGAACTTAATATTTTTTATTTTTTTAAATGAAATTAAAAATATATGCTCTCTCTCACTTCTTGGCAACTTGCAATACAGTATTAACATTTTGCAATGACATTCTCAACATTTATGAAATGAATGGTTATTATTATACCTCATCATTATTAACGACTTCAATATACTTATCAATTCCTTACAATTACATTATTAACAATTTTGGATCAATTGTTACTGTTTTATAGTTTCGTCATCAACGCCTATGAATGAATCATTAAAGTTATGTAACATAGTCATTAATAGTTTGAATAACAATATCATTGATTTACAACATCTTTAGTACTAATAATTCACAATTTTACATCATGTTTATAACTATCTAGTCATGGCCTCTTCCAATGATTTCAAATGACATTATTAACGTTTTATGATCAATTAATATTGCTTTACATTATCATTCTCAATGATCATAAAGCACAATACCAATTTTCAACATCTTGGGTACTTGTTACATAGTGCACCTGTGTGATTCAGTCAAACAAACATTGTCCAGAAAAATATTAGCTCAAGCAAACCAACATTCACGCCTCAACACCAAACTTTTAATAACAATACAATAAATCATTGATAATGAAAAATATTTCGTTGAAAATAAACACAAAACATCAATGTAAAAATGTTCGACTTCAACATTATAAATGACATCAAACTTTTAATAATAATATTAAAAACCATTAATATCGAATGATCAAGTCACTGATAAGGAAATAGAATCTTGTAATATAAAAATATTAATAATATTCAGATGCAATGTTTAATGTCAAATAGCACTAAAACGCATTAATAAGTAACATGTGTTGAATGGATAATGCATCCAAAAACTTTGATAATGATAGCAACTAATGATTGTTAAGTACCTTATTAGATATTATTAATATCTTATTTTCAAACATTGATAATGCTTATACACGCTTAATACTAACTTAGACTGAAAGATGAATAACCATAGTTATATCATTAAACGTAAATTCACTTGTGATAATGTCATAAAAAATGAATATCTAACAAGTATGCTTCTTGATAATGACATTTGACAAAAGTTACAAACATAAACGAAAAAATATTAATAATTCAAATCACTAAACATAAGCAATCTTACAAATGAATTAAAGTTTTGCTAATGAATACATATTTTCAAACAAATTCATATCTATATAAAAATGTCCTGGTTGGATCAGGTCCTTAAGCCTCATTGTTTAAGAAGGTTCTTAAATCATTTTTATTGGCTGATACTAGATTAGGTAGTTAATGAGGGTTAGTAGTTAATAGTTAGTTGAAATAAATAAAATATTATGAAAATATAATTAATATTACTCATTAATGATTCTCTTTCTCTCTCCCTCTTGATCTTCTCCATAATCCTCTCTCCACTACAATTAAAAGGAAATTCGAAATTAATTTAATTAAATATTATTATTTAATATTTAATAAATTTGAACTTAATATATTTTATTCTTTAAAATAAAAATTGAAAATTAAAAATATGTGCTCTCTCTCACTTAGTGGCAACTTGCAATGCAGTATTAACATTTTGCAATGACATTATCAGTATTTATGAAATGAATCGTTATTATTATACCTCATCATTATTAACGACTTAAATATACTTATCAATGTCTTACAATTACATTATTAACAATTTTGGATCAATTGTTACTGTTTTATAGTTTCGTCATCAACGCCTATGAATGAATCATCAAAGTTATGTAACATCGTCATTAATTTACATCTTTAGTACTAGTGATTCACATTTTCACATCATGTTTATAACTATCTAGTCATGGCCTCTTCCAATGATTTCTAAACACAATACTTATTTTCAACATCTTGGGTAGTTGTGACATAGTGCACCTGTGTGATTCAGTCAAACAAACATTGTCAAGAAAAATATTAGCTCAAGCAAACCAACATTCACGCCTCAACACTAAACTTTTAATAACAATACAATAAATCATTGATAACTTAAAGTATTTTGTTGAAAATAAACATAAAACATCAATGTAAAAATGTCCGACTTCAACATTATGAATAACATCAAGCTTTTAATAAAGATATTAAAAACCATTAATAACGAATGATCAAGCCACTGATAAGGAAATAGATTTTTGTTATAAAAAATATTAATAATATTCAGATACAATGTTTAATATCAAATAGCACTAAAAACGCATTAATAAGTAACATGTGTTTAATGGATAATGCATCCAAAATCTTTGATAATGATAGCAACTAATGATTGTTAAGTATCTTACTAGATATTATTAATATCTTATTTTTCAAACATTGATAATGCTATACACACCTATTAATAATGACACCAACTACGTTACTAACTTAGACTGAAAGATTAATAACAATAGTTATATCACTAAACGTAAACTCACTTTTGCTAATGTCATAAACAAACAAATACCTAACAAGTATGCTTCTTAATAATGATATTTGACAAATTTACAAACATAAACGAAAAAATATTAGTATTTCAAATCACTAAACATAAGCAATGTTACAAATGAAATAAATTTTTGCTAATGGTTGTATTGTGCTTGGAAAAAAACATTGATAATAGCTCTTCAAATGATTATAAATCATTGCGAACCAAATTGATAATACGATGTAATAATAAATAAACTTCAAGTACCAACAAATTGTAAACACAATTTCACTTTTGCTAATGTTACAAACAAAACATAACGTAAAAAGTTAATAATGTCATATAAAATTATTAAAAATATGTCAAACAACATTAATAATAACACAAACGAATACCTAACAATGAAAAATCCTAAACCCATGCAACGAAAAGCCCTAATGATGATTCAACTTATAAATATTGATAATGTCATTACAAAATATTAACACTAATCGGAAGTTGCCAAGATGTGAGAGAGACATATATTTTAAATTTCAAATTTCCATTTTAGAAAATGAAAATTATTAAATTCGGATTTTATTAAATATTAAATATTATCAAATAAAATTAATTTTATATTTCTTTTTAATTATAATGTAGAGAGAGGGTTATGGAGAAAATCATGGGAGAAGAGAGAAAGAGAATTATTAATTAATTATATTAATTATATTTGCATAACCCCATTTACCCTTAACTACCTATTAACTACTAACTCCATTAACTACCTAATCCACTATCAGCCAATAGGAAGGCTTTAAGATTCTCCTTAAGAAATGAGGCTTAAGGACTTGAACTCAAGCCAAAACGTCTAAGAATAACAATGATAAGAGTTGTTTTACTTCATACATGAGTAATCAATCTTCAGTATATGATAAAAAAATTTCCTTTTCCATTTACTTTAGTGTATTCAATGATATAATGAAACAAAGTATATGTTTAGAGTGTCCTTAAAAAGAAACAAACTAACTCACACAGTCATGGTTCAAGTGGCATTTCATATAGAAAGCTAAATCAAACTGAAAAGAAGGCAAAAACTAAAAGCAACATACCTAACATTTTGCGGAGAAATCCACAATAATAAAAGTCATAGTAGCTCTTACTGAAGTTATAAAGACTTTTTTTTTGAAAGGGAAGTTATAAAGACTTTGATTTAATGGTAAATAAACAATGATATGTAGTGCTTAAGAGGGAAGATGAGACCTTACATTGTTTATTAATATGCATCTTAGTTTCATAATTTTTACATCATTAAAAATTTATGTGTTGAATAGAAACCCATCCATGTTTGGATCCATTGTAAAATGTAAGTTACAAGGCAAATGAGAAGTCTCAAGCATTCACATGCTTGAAAAAATAAATCTATAATATCAAAGATAAAATCATATATTGCATAAGAAAAATAATACTAAATTAAACCATGAAAATAGATATTATATCCACCTAAGGAATAATAAAGTAAGTCATGTTTCTTAGAGACCTCTCTCGGTAGAACCACTCTATTATAAAACCCATTTCGTCAAACAATTGTATCATATAGAGTTTTAACTTAAATTGAAGTGCTGATAATTAGTTATTTCAACTCATGAATGAATTAATTATATCATTTGATAAAAGAAAATAATTTATAAACTTGAGATTTATTTAGTTTGTTGTTAAATCATTTGAACTAAAGTATGAAAATGCTTTAGAATTGTTATTTTATTCATTATTATTAAAAATTGTTATTTTTATTATATTGTCTAAGCATGTCTAGGCGAGCTAGGAGATAGACAAATGCCCAATGACCGCGTTACGCCTAACGTGCTGCTGAACCTCAATAATTATAGCAAACTTTGAGTGTATCTTATAAATTTGATCACTTCTATTTTTATAAAATTGATTACATCATGAAAGCGATCAATCAAAGAGTCTTTCTATACGATTTTGATAAGATGTCCCCCTACTGCACAATTAGTATGACTAAATCGTAATAAGATAATCATGTATTGAATTTTGAATCGATAGCGCAAAAGATTCTACTAACTCAAGTAAAGTTTTAGCTACTTAGTACTTCATATTCGCATGTAGATAGCTACTTCAAAAAATTCGAATGTTGATTGAATTTGTTGAACTTTACCTAACAAAAGTTGATAATGTGTAAAAGAAAAAAAATTGCTTAGAGCATAGCTAGCTATGAGAGTGCTACATTAAACCCTCAAAGAGAAAGCAAGTAACCATTAACAGTTAGTTGTGGATATTAAAATAGTTAACTATGATGAATACTATATACTGGTGATTAATACTTGGAACTTAGCTTGAACATTGCATCATGCTGATAAAAATTATTTCTTTAATTACATTATTGAAATAAGGGGTCGTATGAAAGTCTTGATTGTTTTTGTGAGATTTTTAAAATAAATACATTTTTCATAATATAATACATCTGTTTTTATTTTTTCATACACAATCGTGAATTATTTGCTTGATTTAAATGCAGTTAGTCAAACACAAAAAGTAATCCTTTATAATATCTCTAATACTGGAAAAGGCATCAATCTATTCATATTGGATAACATATTTCTTCCAATAGTATAACTCCTGGAGTGGGCAGAGCTAATAATTACAAAAGACCTGGCAGCTGTACACTAATGCAGTTCTAACCACATTATCAATGGTTTTTTAAAGAAAACTATATTCCATTAATTAATCATAAACATCAGTTGCCCTACAATCCTCTTTGAGAAGAGGTTCAAGAAAGAAAGGTGGTCTATCCATCCATATTTCTTCTTCATCCCAATTGCAGCTCACATGGGCCATAAAGTGGGCTGGTTTGTTGAATTCCCGGCCCACAAAGCTCTAGATGACCTTGTCAAACTCTTGGCCTTTGGCCCGAATCTCCTCACAGAGCAACCTGTTCTCCATTTGTCTTTCTTCCTCGCGTCGAAGTTGGGAGATCGTTCCCAAGCTATCTGATTCCATTTCCATTTCTCGAATCTCCATTCTCCTTGCCAGCTCCAAGCCAAATTCAATGGCCATCACTTCAGCATCTTCTGGGTTCCACTTCACTCTCAATCGCCTTACTGCTGCAAGCAGGCATCGGCCGCTTCCATCCCTAATAACAGCACCCCAGCCCATTCCTTTTCCCGACATGCAAGCCGCATCAACATTTACTTTTACCAGTGTCATTTCCGGCGGCCGCCATCGGAGATCAAGAGCTCGTTCAACCCGCTGTGTCTTCGTTTGTTTTTCCAGGTAATCCTTCAGCCATTCATTTACCCTAGGTGCTATCTCCCATTCTTCCAATTTTTTCTTATTCCACAATTGACAATTGCGCTTATCCCAGCTATACTAGAGGGCCACAAGAAAAGACCCCAGTTGTTCGTCCGACTCCGTTTCCTGCAACTCACAATACCACTCCTCCGAGGTAAGTTCCTCCCCTCTTTCTATGTATGAACCCATAGAACTAGATCTCCAAACAATGCGCACCCATCCGCAATCGCGGAAAATATGTTCCTGTGTTTCCTTGAGGTCACAGAAAGGGCATCCTTCAGAGCCCTTTTGTGTTCGTTCTACAATCCTAGCTCCCGTGGGGATAATGTTTCTTAACCATCTCCATCCAAAAACTTTCACCTTTGGGGGTATTTTGAGATTCCAGAATCTTTTCCATCCAACTGGTGTAGAGTTCCCCCTCCTTCTCCTCATTCCGGCCCTCCCAGAGTCTGTAGGCTGATTTTACTAAGTATTCACCCATCTGCTCCTTACTCCAAATTCTCTTATCCTCCATTGGCTTCCTGGGCATGGGGATTTTTTGAATTAAAACTCTATCCTTCGGATTAAAATGCGCCTGCAATAACTCAGTCTGCCAGCTTCGTGTTTGGTGGTCGATTAACTCAGCTACTGAGGTTGATCCCCCCCCCCCCCAAACAGTAGTTGGGGAAGTTACTCTTAAGTTTTTGCTAGCTGGTACCCATTTATCCAGCCATATGTCGATCTTATTTCCATTTCCCAGCCTCCATCACATCCTTCTCTTAACCAAATCCTCCGCCGCCATAAGTCCCCTCCAAATCCAGCTAGGGTTATTCCCCACATCTGCTTCTAATGGATCCCTATCATGGAAATATTTTGCCTTCATTACTTTCGCCACCAAGGTTTGCGGTTGCTGGATTATACGCCATAATTGCTTCCCCAATAGATCTAGATTGAAGCTTTGTAGGTTACAAAATCCCATCCCTCCCAACTTCTTGGGTTTACACAACTCCTTCCAGTTGATCCAATGTTTTTTCCCTTCTTCCTGTTGTTGTCCCCACTAGGAGAGTGCAATGGCCCTCTTTATTTCCTTTAATATGCTTATAGGAAGCTGGAGTACAGACATAGCGTAGGTCATTTGAGCCTGTTCTACCGATTTGATTAGCACTTCCTTCCCTGCTACCGAGAGCAGTTGCCCCTTCCACGATTTAACCTTGGAACGAACTCTGTCCACCAAATATCCAAATACTTGTCTCTTTGATCTTCCAATATTTGTGGGGAGACCAAGATACTTCGGATGAAAAGCCACACCTTTCATATTCAAAATTGCTGCTAGCTCCCTTCTCTGCTCCTGTCTAACGTTAGGACTGAAAGACAGTTCAGATTTGTGTAGGTTTACTTGCTGACCTAACTCCTCCTCGTACAATCGCAAGATCTCTTTAACTTTCTCACATTCCAGCTTGTTTGCTCGGGTAAAAAGAACACTGTCATCCACAAACAATAGGTGTGAGATCTGTGGGGCATTCTTCTTAACTCGAATTCCTTCAATCTTTTTCTCCCTTTCTGCTTTTGAAAGCAGAGTTGACAACCCTTCCACAACAAACAGAAAGAGGTATGGGGATATGGGATCCCCCTGCCTTAAACCTCTACTAGGGTGGGAGGTTTCTGTTTGATGCCCATTTACTAAGGTTGAAAAGGAAACCGCGGTAACGTAGGTCATTATCATCTGTACCCATTTAGCATCAAAACCCAACTTCAACATAATAGCCTCCAGAAAGCCCCATTCAACCCTGTCATAGGCTTTAGTTATATCCAGCTTAGTAGACTTTAGGCCCCTTTTTCCTTTAGTTCTTTCTTTCATTGAGTGGAAACACTCAAAAGCGATCATTACATTGTCCGTAATTAGTCTCCAATGGAACAAAAGCACTTTGACTTGGGACAATAACCTCATTTAGCACCCCCTTCAGCTTGTTACCTAGAACTTTGGACATAACCTTGTATAATGCATTACATAGGCTGATAGGGCAAAATCCACTAGTGTTTGAGGGTTCTTTTTCTTTGGAATAAGGGCTATCAGTGTATGGTTCAATTCTTGTGGGAAGCTCCCCGCTTCCAGATAACCCTGCAATTCCTCGGTAATTGCATCTCCCACAATGTCCCCATCATCTTCAGTGCCTCCCAAATCTCTTCTCTCGAGAACGGCCTAAGGAGTTCTTCATTCATTGCAGCTGTGACCTTACTAGGTACTGCGTCAATGACAAAATGCGAACCTGATCTATAGTCTGACTCATATAATTTCTTGAAGAATTTTACAATGCAACGAGTAATCTCCTCCTGCCCTGTGCATATTCTGCCATCCTCATCCTTTATGCGTCTAACCATATTCTTTGCCCTTCTATCTGAGGCTCGCCGATGGAAAAACTTTGTATTTTTGTCCCCATGCTTCAGCCAATCATTCCTGGACCGTTGTTTCCAGATCAACTCCTACTGGAGTAGAATCTCCTCCAGTTCACTTTCAAGAGCTCTCCTTTGTCTTAGAATGGCTTCATTCTTACTCATTCTGTCAATTCTTTCCAGAGCCTTTTCTCTCTTTATTCTTCTGTCCCTTAAGCTTCCAAACGTTTGCTTACTCCAATTCTTCAACCTATGCTCACAATCTTTAAGTTTCCCCATTACTGACCCAATTCCACTTAACTCCCACCCTTCTTTTATCACTTTCTTGCATTCCTCATGATCCTGCCAAAAAGCCTCAAATTTAAAGTACTGCCCCCATCTAATATCTTCAACTAGAATATTAGTTTTCAATAAGATGGGGGTCGTGATATGACCCACAACGTTTAAGGTGATAAACTCCTGCATCCGGGTAAAGTTGCTTCCACGATTCAGTAGCTACCATCCTATCCAGCCTCTCTTCTAGATATGTATCATCTCTGTGGTTATTGTCCCAAGTAAATGGCTTGCCATAGAAACCAAGATCTTCGAGGAGACAATCCTCAAGAGCTCTATTGAATCCCTCCATTTCATACCCATTTGCCGGTTTCTTCCCTTTCTTCTCAGCTATTAGGTTTGGGATCCTTACAAAACATACAATGGGCTTGAAATTATTAGAGTTCATCATAAATTCATATCATACTGTCAATACATGCTATTTTCTGTAACAATTAATATGATTACTAAGGCCAAATATGCAATGATGTCATACATTGTTGTTACTGTGCCTAACTTCACAGAAGCTTCAAGTTCGCAATTCATGCAATGTCCAAGCAGTCCAAGTTTGATGTAGCCTGCAGATGTCAACAAATTACCTTCAATCATGCATCGAAAAGTTTAGATTGAAGGTGAGATGGAAATGAAAAATTGGGATAAATCTATGATCTGATTGTTGACAATGCATATAAAACAATGACATAACAACAAAATTACGGTGTAAATGTGTACAATTTATCACCAATCAACAAATGAAGTTAAACTTGATACAAAGGCATCAAAAAGCATGCCCTTCCCTGCCAACCGTCCACTTAACATCCGAAACACACATCATGTTACAATGATTATACACATCTATTCATTACTACATTCAAACATGTTTTAGGAATCACAAATAATGCACACGAAAAATTTTGATCAAAGAAAGAAATGGAGAATAACATTGATGGAAATATGACTAAGACCCCAATGTAATTCATAACAAAGGAAGCAAACCTTACGAAAGAAATCATACACATTTAAAATCATCTTGTATGTATCATAGGCAATCAAAGGTTTCAATCCAAATGTCTAACTAAAATGATGGTACATAACTACCAGACTCAGTCATCCCACAACCAATTACGCGATAAACCAACAAAAAATAAATTAGAATTCATCCATAAACCTTTTTAGGGATTGAGGAAGTTTGTAGTGGTTCAAATAGGCAGAACAATATGCTTTCAATCACACATGCATATAAGATGCTGCAAGGTAGATAACAAATAGAATGATGTTATTAGAGAGGAAGAGGGCAATTAAAGAGAGTTGAGCAAAGCCATCGAGCAAGCCAAGATTGCAAGTAGGAGGCATACAAAGTCCCAAACCAAGTAGTGCTTCCATAACATATAAGCTTGTTACCATTATGCTCAAGCTTTCATCATTCGATACACAATTTCCTCTATTCTACTCGCCAACAAGGATAACAGGTCAATGGGACCTTTTTGTTAGCAATGAATTTGGGAGTCAGACGAAGAAAGAGAGTGAGAGAATTTAAGGGTTCTTTCATCATTTTTGAGTATACGGTTGAGTAGATATGAAATTGTGTTTGAGAGAGGGTTCAAACTGGAAAAAATGGACAGAGATTTTGAATGACTTACTAAATGGGTTCTTGGTGATGGATCAAACCCGTTGCAGATCTATAGCTTTAATCTCATTCTCTTTGTCACTCTGTCCATTTTGAAGAATCACCTCGAACTAAAAAAGACGCAAGAATAAAAGAAGAGACATAAGGAAATTAGTCTCAAAACAAAACAAAAAGATAAAAAGGTCACAATTCAATCCAACAATTATCTCGAATAAGTTAATAGAGTTAAAATAAACCAAATCCCATTCTGAAGCGTCTCAAATATCTTAAGAACACAACCACTTTATTGATGTAATTAAAGTGACCTCAAATTCACAGCACCACTTAGAACTTGCTTCTGCAACAAGGCTTCTTCTAGACATTACCACAAAGTGCATACTTATATTATCCGCAAAGTGCATAATTATATTATCAGTAAAGTAAAAAGACCAAATCCATACCCTTTTGAAATTGTTCCTGACATTCGACAAACACATCGAATAGTTGATCATCCTATAAAGGATGGACAAAGATTATTATGCCTTTCCTTGAACTAACGGGCCATTTACGAAAATAGTAGAAAGCAAACTATAATAAAACTCACTCTCGCATGGCCCATATGCACGTTTACTGTGTCGTTCAATTGATGTATTGGAATGGTCATGTCTTAAACGTGACATACCTGCAAGTAAAAAATAACAAACACTTTAATATTAAGAAAGAAAGTCATGACTGCATGCATGAAATCATCAATGGCTTCAAGGCACCCTTGTGCGGTCTGTTCTGTAATCACGGAAGCAAGTAGCATTGTAACATTCTATTGAACACCATCCACTTATCATTTTGTAACATCACGACTTTAATGTTACCAATATAAGCTTCTTCTCATGAAGTCAATTTTTCTATATATTTTTGTTGGGTCTTGCAAGCTTGCTGCACTACTGAATTTTGCATGCATGGAGGGAAGAAACCCCATAAAAGGGACATGGATATGAAAGCTAAAACATAAGGATCCCCTTGAGTTACACATTGACCAGTTCTGACGAAGCTTGTTCTTTGGGCCCTTTACTTTTCCTCGGCAAACGATTTGGTCCCTTTCTTTAAGGAAAATCAAGTAACAAACTTATGATTCCAGCCAGTTCTTTCAACTTTTATCCAATGCAAAGTTAATCACTCCCTTCCATGAAAGAAGCACACAAAGATTACGTAGTTAAATCGACCCATCACTTGTATAAGAGACAGAGAAAGACCTGTTTATAGAGTAGGGCTTGCCACAAAGCAAGCATACCAATATGTAAGCTGCAACTTTCCAGTCTAGTTGCTTCATATTAAACCCCAAATGCCTACGCTCAATCCCTGCAATATTAAATGAAAGAAAACCCACAAATTGTAATCACGAATTAGGTTTTTAAAAGAAATTCTAAACAACAAAGAAAGTAAAAAAAAAGCCTACCAACGAAGAATATCATGACTAAAAGAAGCCATTCAACTATCAACGTGTACCAGATCAATCTTGTTCAAAGCCAAACCCTGAAAATGCAATTAAGAATTTGTTCCTTAGAAAGAATGCTTTCATACCATGCCAGGGAAAGAGGAAAGAAATTTCATATGTCATTTCTTGGTTCAGGGAATGCTCCTAATCTCTGTTCCCCAAATCCCACCTTTTTTATAAAAATACAATTAATTTGACAGTTGAGAATCTTGAACTCAATCATGAAATTGAGAAGACAACATCACAACCATCATATGGACTCTACATTCCATCTATGTAGGGATGAATAGTTAAGGATATTAGTAGCAGAAGTTCTTTAGTTTGAGCAACTCTATCCCATAATCGAGTTGTATTTCAGTTTACCTTGATAAAGGCGAGTCAGCCTGTTCTAATCCAACAGGGAGTCCTTGTGGTAAGTGTGATTTAGACATCTCCTAACTTAGTTTACTTCAGTTCTGAGTCCTATAATTTTGCAACGGCAATAAAACTCTTCCCACCAAGTATAACTACATACTTCAAAGTTTGTTACACAGAGTCGATCAATGAGCAAGGAGGAAGATGATCATTACTCTTATGCCAATAAAAGTGTCGATTGAGGCCAATTCGAACTATGTCGCAATATCAACCTAGTTCCCTCCATGATTCAAATGGTTCCTGCAGGTAATTATGAAGCTGATCACTAACCTGAAATGTGAATCTGGAAGCTACCTCAGGAGAGTAGAGACGACCACAAACCTCTAACAAACCTTTTACAGCTTGTTCGATGGAACAACTTCCAAGTACCCAAATTCGGCCGGCACAATTCGGTCGTCGTTTGATACCCTTGCCCTCTACGAAGAAACAAAGAGTCGCGGCTCGAAATCCACTTGCCGGAACTCAGTGTGCGGAACATAGCGGTGGCCGTCTAGGAAGAAATGAAGACCAGCGGCCGAAAACCCAGTTGCCAAAATGCAGTGAGCGGACCACAATGCCAAAGGCAGCAACGCCAGTGGAAAGGGTTGACTTATTTGCTAGATAAACCCTGAAATCAGTTTTAGTGAACGAACGAGAAGAAATCAAAAGTATACAACAGAAGACGGAGAGTAATTTGTTGCGGCAACGAAATTAGGATTGAGGGGGGGATAGGGAATCAGAGTGCAATTTGATGCGGGAAGGAAAGAGAAAAAGGGGAAAGATGGTTACGGTTGACAGAATAGGGGAAAAGAGGGTAAAAAAACCCGCCTAAATGGGCAGCCACCTCAGCCTCTGAAATTCACTCCAAGGCCATGAATATTTGAATGGTGGGTTCAGTTTTAAGTTTGGGCTATAAATGATACTGTAGATTATAAGTAGTGTAGATTTGGTCTTGCTTGTGAAAAGAAATCAAAGAGAGGAAGGAGAAGAGTGATGAATGTGAAATGAGTGATGAAAGCCATTGATGGAAGAATTGGGGCACGGTCTATGCAATCTCCCTCCATTAGAAGCCATATAATTATCCAATTCAATCTTGATGCCTACATTTCAATCACAAAATTGTCGATGCTCTTTGCACCTTTCAATTTTAGGGCTCACACTAGAAGAAAATCGGGGAAAGCAGAAGAGTATCAGGTGGAGAGTTGATTGTTTGTTCGAAGTTCGAGAGTTTGTTTAGGAGGAACATGAATATTTTGGGAGAGAAATATATGTATTATATTCGGTACTTCAATTGATTAAGGTTTGCTTTGTCTAAATGGCTTTTGCCATCATCACCATATACTTGTCCATTAATTGTTAACCAACTGTTCTGTTATTGACTATACCAAAAGTCATTTCAACCGACCCATAACGACATTGCAAACTTATAATCGGTTGACGATATAACCATAAGCTATTGATTATCTGTTAGTTAATGGTGTTGACCACTAACTAGCATTGACCACAAACCGGATATCACTGTTAATTCAAGTAATTATCTTCTCTGTTGTCTAAGCAAAAATGTTTTACATTCGGTCAAAATTTCCCATTCCATAACTCCCATTTGATAGCAATTAGAGATGACAATCAAACCTGCAACCGTGGGTACTCGTCCATTGCCAATCTAGTCAACGTTGAGAATCCTCGCATTAATTGAGTATGGGTAAATCCCATAAAATATTTTATGAAGGTGAGACGAGTATAATTTTAGTCTAACTCACCTCATACCCATACCTGCCTCACAAAGAGTATTTCTTCTTTAAAAAAAAGAGTTAGAACTATATTTGACTAATTAGTCAAACGTGCCCCTAACCCCCCGCCATTTCCCTTTCACTTCTTTTCTCCTTGTTAACGAAATTATGTTAGTTATTCATTACTTAGGGGTTGTTTGGTTTTGGTGATAGTTATATTGATGCATTGTCATTAATGCATGCATAATAATATACATGTATATAAGAAAATTGGAGGCATTTTAGTGTGCTTTATAGTATTGGTACTATAAAACATTTACAGCCATTAGATCATGTACAAACTATATCAACCATTAGATTTCATTTAAATTATTAATTTATTATTTTATTTGTGTGTTGATAACCGGTACAACCGATTGTCTGAAACCAATTACACTCTTCTTCCTTCGAAACCAATTACACTCTTCTTCTCACCGCCGAAACCCCTCTTCCTTCGATCCTCTTCCTTCCTTCGATCCTCTCCACGCAGCTAGCGAGCAGTGAAGACGGCGACAGTGAAGACGGCGAGCAGTGGGTGACGACGAGTGAAGACGGCGAGCAGTGGGTGACGACGAGTAGAAGGCGGCAGTGAAGGCAGCGATTCGGATTCCGGATTCCGACGACGACAGTGAAGGCGGCGAGCAAGGGACGACGAGAGCGAGCATCTCTTCGTCGATTGCAAACGAAGACCCTCTTCCCATCGATAGCTAACGAAGACTCTGCACAAAACCCCTCTTCCCATCGATAGCAAACGAAGACCCTGCACAGAACCCCCTCTTCCCATCGATAGCAAACGAAGACCGCTGACCTACCTCCTCCACCGCAACTTTTTTCGGTTAGTACTATCTTCTTTGTGTTTAGCTTGATAATTAGCTGCAATGGCGGTTCCTGTTGTTCCTTCACTTGTTTTGAAGGAGAATTTGCAGCATTTACCTTCTCTTCACCTTGTTTTTGCTGTTGAGGTTGTGCTTGATTTGTCTCCGTTTCAGCAACATCCTTAGCAGGCTGTTGTTGTTGTTGTTGTTCCTCAATCTTCTTCTGTTGAGGAGGAGCATTGGGTTCTTCTGTTGTTAGGGTAGAAGAATTCGAGTCTGAAGAATTCACAGCAGTTGTGGTTGTTGTTGTTGTTGTTGTTGCGGTTGTGGTTGTTGATGATGCTTCCTTTGGTGAGGAAGCTTTGGATGGATGTTGTTGTTGTAGTTCTTCCATCTTCTTCGTGGGAGGATTGATATGATATGATATGGTAGATAGAAAGGCCGTAAGTTGGGAATTTTTCTCTGTTTAGCCAATTGATGAATGTAGTTAAGTTTGAAGACCATGATTTGTTTGATTGATTTAAGTCTCTTTGCTATGGTTAGTGGCTCCAAGCATGCGCTTAACCAACAGAAATGGGTGCTTATCTTAACTGTTCACTTCATAGTATGAGTTTTCTGTTTGTGGAGTTATCGGATGTATCCGAAGGGACTGTATGTGGAGTTAGAATTGTGTATATAATGTAGAAAAGAAGTTTAGTGCAGTGGGTAAAAGAGCTTCCATGAATGATGAGACATTAAGGTCAAACTTAGTTAGGATATTTAGAGCATGGTTGTGGCTGATCGATATGCAAATACAGGAGGTTTGTTGGCCTTAGAATATACGGCAGCTTGGGAGTTACTCCAGTTTTATTCTTTATTGTACATTCCGTGCCTCGATCTCATTTTATATGACTGATCAAAATTCTAGAATCTTTAGCAAGAGTTGGTATCGTGGTGGAACATTTCATACAATCAGTAGACCTCATTGTAACGCATAACAACATCTTTTTCTTGCCTACTTCATACTGCTCCAAATTGTTAGAAGCTCGTGTATTTGTTATGTTTTTAGAGCTATTGATTATGCTTCTTCTAATGAAGGTGGTGATCGTATGTTGGTTAACGAATTGAGGAAAATGAAATGTTAAAGTTCCATGATGCTTTATCAATACTACTGTTCTGCTGCATCTTGTCCCCAACCTAGGAAATGGCGGGTAGAAGGTTACAAATGTTCAGTGGCTTTTGTTTTATTTGCAAGATATTTTGGATTTTTAGTTCATCTAAAGACTTGGGAAGAAATAAAGATGGATTTTCAATATTGTCCCATTGAAGTCGTTCTTCTTGGTAACTACTTAGCCAAGTCTAGACTTACGGAAGGTGTTGATGTGATTTTGGAAGAAGAATAGAAGTTTAGCTCTGCACCTGCTTTACTTGCTAAATGATGTTTATTCTTTTTGGACAACCTTTTAGCTGCTTTCTTCAAAGAAAACAGCCTTGTGAGTGCCCTAGAAAGCAACTAAGATTGCTATGTTAGTCCAGTCCCTCATACTATTTATATTTGGTCAGTTGGTATAAGTGTGATGTTCATATGGAAATTGTCACTGGCTGTGATATAGATGACCCATCACTTCATAACTATTTATGCATTTCGTTGCCCTTAAACTCTACTATTTATCCTGGTAATTTAATATCGACAATGGAGTCCTAGAAGGGAGTTAGGACTGATTTTCTTGGAAGCATTGTAGCAAGAGACCCCGTTAATACGGGCAGTGGCGGTGTGTGGAAAACAATGGAAAGTTTAATTTGAAATGCAGGACAAATATTCAGTCCAGAAACAAATTTAGTTCATAAAAGTGAAAAAGGAAAAGCATAAATGAGAGAAACTTGGTTGAGTGTAATTTCCAGAATGGACTGCATGCATGATTCTGCTATGTTTAAATGCTAACTGCAGGGTCCTGAAATCTTGATGTCTTTGTAACTGTACTTCTCTCATACTGGCAGAGTGAGTCTGTAGAGTTTGGAAATCTTTACTAGTTGATTGTATCATCAAATTGTCTCGTTTTTAGCAAATTAATTGGTAGGTTGGTTAGACTTTAAAAAAACTTTGTCTCTAGCTTCTTGATATGTTTCCAGATCACTGTATCTTATACTAGCAAGTGGAAGAGTACTGGAGAAGTTTTAAAATCGAACATTGATGGGCCTCCACTGAAGTTTGTGCTCAGTAATAGATTGATCTTATGCTCGCTAGCTTAATGAATATGGCAGATTTTTATCGGTGTTTTTAGTTTCACGGGTTATTTTAACGGCCGTGATTTATGAAGCAAAAGCCATGAGATTGTCTGGGGATATGAAAACTACTTTTTGCTTCTCACGGGTCATGTCACGGCCTTGCGAATTTGCATTTTGGGTGAAATTTAATGGAAGCTGGGTGTTTTGGGTGACATTTTTATCGGCGTTTTTAGTTTCACGGCTTATTTTAACGGCCGTGATTTTTGAAGCCAAAGCCGTGAGATTGTCTGTGATATGAAAACTACTCTTTGCTTCTCACGGGTCATGTCACGGCCGTGAGAATTTGTATTTTGGGTGAAATTTAATGGAAGCTGGGTGTTTTGGGTGAAATTTATATATGCCAATGGCGGATTTCATGGTTAATTAGTGTACTCAGGTGTTGATGTAGGGGGTTTTCAGTTCTTCTGGTAGTTAGAACTTGATATCGAGGCAAGTGTGCTTGTGAGCTCTGGTATAGTCTTGCATTTGTTCAATATTGATAAAAGCCATATATTGAAAACCAGGATTGAACTCATTACCTGGAGATCATGTGTTTACCGAATGATTGAATGATCCTTTTCTCGAATGAAACTTTGTCATAACCACATTTTCTCGAATGTGTTTAAGTGTGAAAACTGAAAGTTGCTTCTTTAGATCAGTGGTGGACGATTCTGGCTTTGTGTATTTTGTTAGTACTCTTCGGCATGCTTATAATTCGTGTTTCAAGGCATGCTTATAATTTTTTTGTTGTTTTAATTTTGAAGTTTGCTAAAATTGTTCTATAATGAAGACGAAGAGTCATGAAATTTTTAGCACCCGCTGTTCTCCTAGGAAAGTATTCTCACTAGTCTCAAATTTAGAGGCTTGTCAATCAGAGGCCATTAAGAGATGTGGCTTTGGTCGTATGCTTGAAGTCAAAGGAAGAATTCTCCAACGTGAGTTGTTGGAGATCCTTTTGAAGAGCTTTAATTTGGAAGAAAGCTCAATTCAAGCTTATGGGTTGAAAGTCCATATTTCGGCCAAAGATTTCGAGCGAATTATGGGCGTGCCTGAGGGAGGTACTGATATCATCTTGAATGGTGAAGAAGTGGGACGAAGATCCGAGGAATTGAATCCATTTAGAGTGTATTCGACAGCTGATTGTGCCCGACAGGCGATTTCCACAAGCTTAATGCGGAAGGCGTTGTCGGAGATGAAAGATAGCGGCGATCTATTTCTTCAAACGTTTATTTTGTACGTAATGGGGGTTCTATTAGTACCAACTAGAAGAGATGATTTTTCGTTATCTTCGGTATACGCTGTCCTCGATGTTGCCGATATTCCGAAGAAGAATTGGGCATCGTTTTGCTTCAATGAATTGGTCAAATGCATCTGCGACCATAATGCTGAGGGGAGAAAGTATATACCGGGTTGCTTGATGTTCTTGGAGGTAAATAATTGCTAATCCCTACTTTCCACATATTTGTAATGATTAATCATCATGTTGATTATAGTATTTTTTTTTTGTAGTTAATATTCTTGGAGCATGCAAATGGTATTTTCGAAACCATTGATAGGAGTTTGGATTTGATGAGCTGGGGGAGCGGAGACGTGGAGTTATTGTTAACAAAAGTGGTAAGACTGATAGTATATTTGATTCTTTTGACGAGTTGGAGCATGCTAATGGTACATTTGGTTCCCTTTTTAATTAATTTATAGGTTTCCAGCAGTTCGGGTAAAAGATCAGCTGAGGATGCAGGTTTGAAATCACCTGCAAGGAAACGGGAAAAAAGAGATGGGAAACGGCAAAAACCCGACGGTGATGAGTTGCTTCTCTGTGAGCATATTGACGCTCGATTTAGTACCATGGAGGGTAGAATTGACAACTTTAGGCAAGAATTTAGAGTTGCAATGGGTGATGCTGCTTCCAGAGATAATGAGCTAATGAGTCGGGTTGTGAATATGGAGAACGAATTTCGGGCTTTTAGAGACGAAATTGGTAGTCAAGTGAAGTCCTTTATAGAGGCAGTGAAGGCAACTATAGGTGATCCGTTGTCAAGGGAGCAGCCTACTGAGTTGAAAAAGAACGATCAGAAGGATGAGGCTGATAATGTGAAAGCTTCTGCAGCTGTTTTGTTGTCAACGGAGCAGCTTATCAGAGGGGAAAAGGGCAATGAGAAGGCTGAGGTTGAAAAACCAAGTGAACCCATTTCTCCTACCTCCGAATCTGTCAAGACTCAAGGGTTAGGTGTTAAGAATTGGGGAGAAGCTGAGGGGGAAATTGGAGATGACTGCGGTTCTAAATCTCCTTCTGTCAAAGTTGTGAAAAAGTTGAGAAATTCGTATTGTTGAGTGATGAAAGTGTTGCTGCTAATGATGGTTGTGCCAAGACTGTGAAGGTATTACACTTTATTAATTTTTCTAATTATTTGTACTTATGGTGTGGTTACTAATGAACTTGTTTTGTTTTTATGTTTTTGAACAATAAAGGGGCGAAAGGGAGGTGGACTACGTAGTGTATCTAAATTGAAGCCTAGTTTGTATGTGGTCTCTCCATTCGAACGTGCAAATCCCAGAGCTAAGAAAGCACAACCTTTGTACCTTGCTCCTCCCTTTGTTGTTCAGACACCATTGACTCTGGAGGCAGTAAAGATGATTCAATTTGCTTTTAGTAGTTCGCTTCCCGGAAGGTACCTCCCGAAATCATTACAAGTAAGATTGGATCATATCTGTAGGATGTTTTTGGTATTTGCCTTATTCTAATGTTGTGGTGTTTGAACTTGGTCTTGTATAACAGTGACGTATTGGTTCGTCTTGCTGGCGGGGCTCTTGAGTTGTTACGTGAAGATTTGGTCGAGTTTTTGCCCAGGACCAGAATTTCAACAAGGGTGAGTTCCTTTATGTGTGTAATTTAGTAGATTAAACTTGTATTGCTGACTTTGGTATATGTGATGATGATGCATTAGATTATAGAAATGGCATGTCTGTGCAAGACACTAGAAGAACGAAGTTGTGGTCGCAGTGGTGGCTTGTCTTGGTTCTTTCCACCTTCAGTTTCGGTACAGTTGTCTGCTTTGTCTATTCTTGTCATGAAATTAATCTATTTGTTTGTTACATGTAGCTTGTGTGGGTAACTGTGTTTTATTTTTCTAGGATCGTGCGTATCATTGCAACAACGAGGAGCAATTTATGGAAAAGATGCGTTCATATAAGATACTTGAGCGATACCGTATAAATGAGCTACTTTACTGCAGTAAGGTATGTTGTAATGAAGCCATTTCTAAAAGGAAATGGCTTCACACTCCTATGTTAAATTGATAATTATTGTTTGTTTGTGCATTATTTCAGATTCATGTCCCAATTTTCAACCTCACGTTGTCCCACTTCTATCTGGCGATCTTTAACATGGAAGCCAAAGAAATTGAAATCTGGGACTCAATACCAGGAATTCATAACCAAGAATATGATGCAAGGATGCATAAACTGGTTTGCTTCTTGTTCTTCAAGTTTTCAAACTTGACTTATTGCTTAGTTGTTAGTCGTTTTTCATTTGCCGTCTTTGTCGTTAAATATCGATGAGGGGGATGTTTTCATTTGCAGAAATTGGGTCTAGACTGGTTGCTTAAGGTTGATATCTGCGGGGCGTTTTCATTTGTGGACTTTGTGGTTAGATATCGCCGGGATGTTGCTTGCCAACCAAATGGGTACCCTTTGTTGTTGTTCAATCGTGCACTGTTCTAATTAAGTTCGATAATTATTTGTTCGCATCATGACCATGGTAATTATTTGTTATATTACAGGTTTGATTGTGGACTATTTGTCTCCAATTACTTGCTGGATCCAGATCGATATTCCAAGAAGCTTGACCAGTTCAACAGTGACTATGAACGGGCACAACTTACTATGTACTTGCTCACGACGCATTTGAATGAGGTGAAAGCTACAATTACGACACAATCAGAAGAATATTTTGACAGTCATGTGAGACCTGCCCAAATTGAGACTGAGAAGGTGAATTTCAAGACGAACTTACTCAATCGAGGAAGAAAGCCGTTGCACGCGCATGGGGAGAAAAAGGGTAGAAAGTCTAAGAAGCATTGAGAGTTGTGATGTTAATGTGGATGTTTTTTTTTTTTTGAAGTTTAGGAAAATGTAGATGTTGAATGAATTTTACTGAATGTAGATGCTGATTGAAGTTTAGGAAACTGTTGAAATTACAATGAAGTTATGAATGAAGCATTATTCAGTGATCCTCGAACTGATCCTCGGTTCCTCCCTGTCGACGCCAGAGGACTGATCCTCGGTTCCTCCCTGTCGACTTCTTCCTTCCTGCTTCCCTCCTTAGTCGGCTCTTATCCACCAATATTACGAAACCATCGATTTCTTCCTTCCTGCTTCCCTCCCTGTCGACTTCTTCCTTCCTGCTTCCTATCTCCCTTCCTTCGTCTTCCCTTCTCTACGCAACCATCGATTTTTCATTCTCCCTTATTCGCCCATCCTTCGTCAGCCGTCGAAGACCCGCAGACCGCTCTCCATCACGCTCCGTCAAGTACGATAACCTCTTCTCCTGCTTTACCTGTGTGTTTTGCGCTTCTAGTAGCCTCAGATTTTGAGTTTGAGTCTTGCGAATTTAGGGTTCCACTGGTTTTTTTGGGAAATTGTTGGTTTTCGTCCAGATTTGTGCGGTTCTAGTTGCTTCATTTTCGATTTCTATTTGCACTCACAGGTTCTCTTGGGAAACTTATGGGTTTCGCCGGACTTTGGGTTCTTTTGAGAAATTAGGGACTTATGGGTTCTTCTTGGTATGGAGTACGGTTTAGGCTATGGTTTCTTTCATTTGTGAATGGTTGGTTTGTCGCAGAAGTGAAGGGGAAACTATGGTTGCTTAACTCGGTCTTGCCTCGTGTTGTTTCAATTGATTCGGTCGGTTGTGGGTGGTGAATATGTGGATTTCAATTGTCTCTAAACTTCATTTTGTTGCTTGTTTTCAGTTGATCAACTATGGAAGGGTTGATGGATGATATGAGCACAGGCAAGGACACGGGAATTGACTTGAATGTTGGTTTAGATTGGGGAATGGATTATGGAGATGATACCGGTGGTGTTAGAGATAGTGACGATATGGAGGACAATGTCGACACCACCGATAGTGATTCTGAGGATGATAATAACACTAACTTTGGTGATGATGATAAAGAGAACATCTCAGATGAGCGTTTGCACAGCTTCAAAACACAGCCACACAGCTCAGATGCACCTCTACACAAAGATGTTGCAAATCCAGCCATGGCTCCACCGTACTCGAGTATGTATGACTGGACCTTGCTTGATAAAGTCGGGAATGGTAATCCATATTCTAAATGGGAGTCGGATGATGTTGTGGGTTATGAGTTTGAAACCATTGTGGAGGCTGCCAAGTTCTATTCAACTTATGGTTGTGCCATGGGATTCAGCGTACGGAAGAACACTCACACATATTCAAAATATGGAGTTAAAAATATGCAGCGATGGGTTTGCTCACGCGAGGGGGAGCGTCAACCAGTGCACAATGACAAGGAGAACAGAAAGCGTGAACCTAGGCCTGTAACAAGGCTCCATTGTCCGGCAGCTTTCAAAGTTAGTTTTGTTGAGGCAACTAACCGATTCAAGGTGAAACAGTTTATACCAACACATTTTCATCACTTAGCTAGAGCACATGAAGTGCAGTTTTTGAGTTCTCATCGCAAGGTAGATGACGCAAGTAAGGCTCAGATTCGATCACTTAGGGCTGCTGGTATTCGCACCAATCAAATAATGGATTATCTAGTGAATTGTGCGAGAAGCTTTCAGAACTTGGGTTTCACTAAGACCGATGTCTACAATTTTGTTAGTGCGGATCGGAGGTCGGAGATCTTGGATAGTGATAGTGAAGCTGCACTTGCCTACTTACAAGCACGGGCAACTACTGATCCTCGTTTTTATTGTAGATATACAATAAGTGATGGTGGTGAACTAGGCAATATGTTATGGGCTGACTCTTCTTCACAATTGGATTATAGTCTCTTTGGAGATGTTCTTGTTTTTGACTCGACGTACAAAACTAATGCATATAATCTTCCATTTCTTCTATTCATTGGTGTGAATAATCACAATGCAAGCACTGTTTTTGCATGTGCTTTACTTGCGGATGAAACGGCGGAGAACTACGTATGGATTCTAAATGCTTTTTTACATTGCATGGGTGGTAAGAAGCCAACCGCAGTTATAACAGATGGTTGTTCTTCAATGAGGAAAGCTATCAAGTCGGTTCTCCCTGGATCCCGACATCGGTTATGTTCTTGGCACTTGGGCAATAACGCAGAAGCGCGTGGCCATGCGGAAGGCTTCCGGGAGGATTTCAAACGATGCATGCTAAACTGCAGTTCTATTCCACAATTTGAAGCTACGTGGAAGGAAATTTTGTCCAAGTATGAACAATGCGTGGATGAAGAAGATGTATAGGCGACGAGCTCTATGGGCCACAACTTACTTGAAAGGTATTTTCTTTGCTGGGATGACTACGTCACAACGTTGTGAGAGCATGAACTCTTATCTAGACAAATTCTTGCAAAGTAAGATGACGTTGTTTGAGTTTGTCAAGCAGTTTGACATGGCACTTTTGTATAAGAGACAAACTGAGTTACATGACCAGTTTAAGACAATACATACTGATGTTGTTTTGATGACATATTTACATGAAATTGAAAGACATGCCTCTATAGTATATACAAGAAATGTGTTCAGGAGCGTTCGAGCAGAAATAGCGAGAGAAGTTCATTACTATATTACAGACAAGTGTGTGTTGACCAATAAAACAATTTACACATTGTCACGATTCAAATACCCTGACTCAAAGTGCACTGTGGTCTTTTACACGAGTGGACATGATGTGCATTGTTCTTGTGGCATTTTTGAGTTCTGCGGAATTCCATGTCGGCATATATTCTGTATATTGAAAGCAGAAAATCAAATACAAATTCCAAAGTCACTCATTTTGAAGCGTTGGACTAAAGATGCAAAAGAGTTCGATCCCTCGAGTATGGGAAGCTGTCCTACCCAGCAAAATATTAGCAGGTATTATAAATTTAAGCTGTTGATTTAGTTCTTTGTTTACTTCTATTGTGCTAGGAACCAACTACAAAATTGCTTGTTTATTTGGACAGGTTTGGATTCTTGGTTGGTCAATGTAGTAGAATGTGCCATTATGCTGTGAGTTCGGATGAAGCATTTCATACTGCCAAAGGGTTGATTGAAGACTTGACCTTGCGAGTGAAGACAATAAGTGAAGAAACAACCAACAAAACAAATAAGGCTACTACGGATGCTGGAGTGAACTCCTCTCAGTTTATTAAGGACCCCCATCCAGTTAGAAGTAAAGGGAATGTGAAGCAACCTCAAGTGAAAACACGGTTGTGCAAGTATTGTAGGCGTCCTAAACATACAATCAGAAATTGTCCGCTGAAAAGAATGGCTGAAGCAGGTGCAGGTGATAGTCATTTCACGCAGCAAGAATACAACTTCGAGTCCATTGGAGCAGGTGAAAGCAGCTTTCATGTGGAGACTCAAGAATCTGTTCTACTTCCCAAACGATCCAAGCACAACCTGTAATGCTGGTGTTCGGCTTCAAACAACATTATGTTTCATCTTGTCATGTTTGTTTTGTGCAAGTTAGTATCTAGTGACATTGAATGCATCTATGTAATGCTTGTGTCTAGCTTCAAAGAACATTATGACTCATCTTTTCATAAGCTTGTAGTTTTCAAAAACAGTATATTATGTTTCTTACACCATTATAATAAGTACAGGGATTAGTTCTACATGTGAATGTCTGTGCAGGCCAATTCCGGAAATCTCACGGCCGTGAAAGCATGCGTGGTTTTTGGATGTGAAATTCTGGAAATATCACGGCCGTGAGAGAAACCGTGAGAGAGGCCGTGAGATGATGACAGCTAAAACCCAAAAACACGCCTCATAACTGAAACCTCACGGCCGGGAGATATGCCGTTAGAATTTTTTTCAAAATTTGTAACTTCCAGGGGGTTTCACGGGTTATATCCCGCCCGGGACAAAAAGCCGTGAGATTGAACCCTAAAATTGGAAACACCCTATTTAAACCTTCCTCTATTCTACTTGAACCCTAAAATTGGAAACAACCCTCCGTTCTACTTCGACCCCCAACCCTCTTTCACTTCCTACTTCTTTTTCTCCCCAACTCTGCAAATCCTCCCCGCTCCGACTCCGTTTCGCCGGCCGCCATGAGCAAGGGACCAGGTCTCTACTCCGACTTCGGCAAGAAGGCCAAAGGTAAACGAAGATAGATCTCCCCTTTCCACCTTCCTCTCTCTCTCTCTCTCTCTCTCTCTCTCTTGCTCTCGCGGTTTGCTGCGGCGCCGATGTTTCGTTTGATTCCGTCTTTGTTTGCAGATTTGCTCACCAGGGATTACCTATCCGACCAGAAGATTTCCATCTGTAGTTTCACCGATTCTGGAGTGTTCAGTTCCTTATCATCCCTTCCCCACTCATTCTGCTCTTTTCAACTCTTTATGATTTGCTTAAGCCCTGCGATTGGATCTGAGATTTTTCGCATTTCATTCGGTTTGAATGCTCTGAGCTACGCCATGAGAGCTGAAGCTGGCCATGAGAGCTGTTGCTGCTTTCTATTGTCTCCAGCAATTGGTTTGTGTAGAGCATACCCTAGAATTTTATTGTTCTAGGAGGTCCACTGTGGTTAGTTTGATTCATTTTCGGATTAACAGTTTTCTTGGCCATTTCAGGCTGTTACCTCGAATGTTGTTGAGAAAGGAGGCCTTTCGTCTGGGGATGTGGCAGCTGAATACGAGCATAAGAATGCTACTGTTGGATTCAAAGTCGATACTGAGTCTAATCTAGGTGCTCTGCCCTGTTTTCATTGTTATTCCCTTAATTCACACCTCTGGTATATCTAATGTTGTTCCTTGTTGTTGTCTCTACAGTTGGAAGTCCAGCATTTCCATCATCATGCTGGTGCAGTGTCTAATGTTGTTTTTACTTCTCATAACCTTATGAATGAATAGCTTACTGTAACATCATCAAAAGGGTTCAATTTGTAACCTAAGTGAGCATTGACGTGGTTCTGACTGATCATGATGGTGTAGACGTGATTAAAATGCTCCTGGGATCTTCTACCTTGACGTCACATTGAGTATTCCACCTCATCGATCTCTAAGGAAGGAAGCAAGGAGAACAAACTTTCCAAGCTCGATACAATCCTTGGACAAGGAATGCAGCAAAGAGATGGAGATCGAAATACATAGAGTGATTGAAATACAAAGAGATCGAAGTACATAGAGAGAAGTTTTGAGTGGGAGGGATGCAAAACCCTTGACCAAGGTTGCATCTAGCTTGGAAAGTTTGATCTGTCCGGTATCACCCCAACTCCAAGGGGAGTTACAAAAGTGAAGATCGAAGAGGATGGAATACTCAAAGAGACGTCAAGGGAGAAGTCTGTAAGTCTATATCTTCCAGTATCTTTTCATAAGCTTGTAGTTTTCACAAACAGTATATTATGTTACTTACACCATTATAATAGTTATTATCATGGTATAGGCACATCATCGAAAGCATTATTAAAGGGTGTTGAAACCTGGAATTATCTTGGTTTGGTGATAGCCTAGAATTTGACTGATTGTTGCGTTTGTGTGATTTGTATAAGCCTTGGTGGTGCTTAATGGTAGTGATTTGATCTTTGTGGATGATGCTCTCGTAGTCCATGCGCATATCTCTACAGTTAAGTCCTGCCTCACCAATTCATTCACCCAACTCCCTCTCTCCTCTTAACTCAAACAGAGATGGTCTTTGTTGATTTACTAGTTGGGATGCTTGCAGGGACCAGCAACACCGGATTCTGGTTATGACACTGATTATGACGACCAGGAGCAAGACTCGTCGTGGGATGCTAACACTCATCAGGACGAAGACACATCATCGGATTCTGATTACTACAACCAGGAAGGAGACTCCTTCTCGTTGTCGTCGGGTGCTGACACTGATCAGGAAGAAGACGCATTGGATGATGATGATGATGACGATGAGTCCGATCATATTGAGCCTGATGACCAACCCAACGGAGCCTCGATCGAGAAATTGGCAAATCATGTGTTATATATGTATGTTCAATTTCTTTTCTACAAATCAATTCAATGTACTCCATAACTCTAATGATCAAATATTGATCTTCTCTTCAATTGTGGGTGGCTAGATGGATATATCTAGTTATTGTTGTTTTTTGTTCTAAGATGGAAACCTCACGGCTTGTAATTAAATTGTCACGACCGAGAGAATAAGCCGTGATATGGAAACCATTCTCAATTTCTCACGCCCCATAACCCAAATCTCACGGACGGTAGATGAACCGTTAAATTTAAAAAAAAATGTCCCTGGGAGTTTCACGGTTTTTGAGTTGGCTCATCTGTAAATATCACGGGCGTGAGATTAACCCGTGATATGGTCACAGCTGAAACTCAAAAACACGCCTCACATCTGAAAATCTCACGGCCGGGAGATGGACCGTTAGATTTTTTAAAAAAGGGGGAGTTCCAGGGGGTTTCACGGGTTGGACTCGCAAGTATCACGGCCGTGAGATGAGCTGTGTTTGTGTAATTGAAATTCTGAACTTCTCACGGCTCATCTGTTAATCTCACGGGCGTGAGATTAACCCGTGAGATGATGACAGCTGAAACCCAAAAACACGCCTCATAACTGAAACCTCACGGCCGGTAGATATACCGTTAGAATTTTTTTAAAAAAATTGTATCCCGGGTAGATATAACAGGGGGGTTTCACGGGTTATATCCCGCCCGGGAGAAAAACCGTGAGATGGAACCCTCAAATTGGAAACACCCTATTTAAAACTTCCTCTTTTCTACTTGAACCCGACCCCCAACCCTCTGTTCTACTTCGACCCCGAACCCTCGCCATCGCACTTCGACCCCGAACCCTCGCCATCGCACTTCGACCCCCAACCCTCTTCTCCCCCGACCCCCAACCCTCTACTCCCTCTGTTCTCACTCGCTCGCCATCGCCCTCGATCGGTCGCCCTCGCTCGCTCGCCCTCGAAGATTCTTCCGCCGCCGACCACTTCCCCACGACTCCTCTGGTAACTGCTCCAAGGTTCAGCGGCGACGGCGACCATTTCCCCACGAGTCTCTGCCCTCTGTTCCACTTCGTGAGTTCTTCTTAACCACAGCGGCAATCTTCTCTGGTTTCTTGCATTTTTTAGGGTTTAGTTGCCCAAGGTTGGTCTGAATTAGGGTTTTGAATTCCTAATTGTGATTAGAATGCTCCTGGGATTAGAGTGCTCCTAGTTGGTCTGAATTAGGGTTTTGAATTCCTAATTGTGATTAGAATGCTCCTGGGATTAGAATGCTCCGGGTTGGTCTGAATTAGGGTTTTGAATTCCTAATTGTGATTAGAATGCTCCTGGGATTAGAATGCTCTTGGTTTGTTGCATTTTTTTAGGGTGTAGACGTCTCTTTCTGAATTGCATATGCTTATGCATAATTCTTTTCCCTCTCATTCACTAAAGACTTAATGTGCTTAGTTGGTTTTTGTAGGAATGGGGAAAGCTAAACAAAAAACCACGCAACCATCAGCCTCACCTGCTAAAGTGAAGGCTCCTTCTCGTCGTCGCCGCCAAACCCAAGAACGAGACACTCCCCCCAAACGACAACGCAAAAACAACCAAGGACGAGCACGTCAACCATCTCCACCACCACAAACGGAGGCTCAACTTGGAGGAGGGGGACTTCACGGCTTCCTCCAATTACCCGACAAACATAGGAGGGCTTTAGAGCGCTTCCTTCCCCTCCCATTTGGGAAGCAAAGATGCATTGATTGGGATCTCCTAGAGCGCCTCAGAGCAGCGGACCCCGTTCTCACATGCCTCCGTCTCCCGGCATGGTGTGAGGTTCTCTCCATCAATGAGGTCATCTACCGAGAGCTTACCATTGAGTTCCTCAGCACTCTCTCCATCAAGTTTATGTGCGAGTTTCATCTCGACAAGCCCGAAGACAACATAACTTTTCGCCTTGGCGGACAGGCGAGACAGATGAGCATCACTGAGTTCACAGAGGCACTCCAGATATACCCACCAGGATTTCTCACTACAGGTCATGGTTTGATTTCAGAGAAAGTATATTCACCAAGAGCACCATTGGTCGATGCTATGTGGACAAGGGTAAAACAAAACCATGTGGAAAAGTCTGACACTGCCCACTATAAAGGGAATGATCTTCTTCCCCCATGGCGTATCATCCACAACATTATCGCTCATTCTGTGGCAGCTAGAGAGGGGAGCCCGGGGAGTGTGACCAAGCGGGATTTGAACTTTTTCCTCTCTATGGTAAAAGATCCCCCAATTCATCTTGGTTTAGTCATACTGAAAACCCTACAGAAGATGACCTCCAACAAACAAATCAAGACCATCCATGGAGGTGCCTACATCACAAGGCTAGCTCGGCATTTTGGCATTGATCCGGTGGGTTCTCATTGCACCATTGCCCAGTCCACTCAACCAATCTCCCAAAAAACCTTGCGGATCTATATTTGTTGTCAAAGGTAAATGTTCCAACCAATACTTTCCTTTTCACAGTGAATGCTAAAACAGAACTAGTCGGGATTCAAACAATCTAGGATTGATTTTGTGCAAGTTTTGGATTGCCTACTAATCTAGTTACTTTTGAACATTGAGCAAATGTAACTAATGCTTCTGATATTGATCATGTCTGTGTTTGGTGGTTAAGGAGAATGGTGTGGTAGGCATTGTTGGCCTCCCTCATCCTGCTCCACCTCTTGCAACAGATGAGGCAAACGCATCGGAGCATGTTGTTCAGCAAATGGTGGAGGAGTCTCCGCAACAACCTGCACAACATCACCAAACTACGACTCAAGCCGGACCATCCACCGACAGATACATTTCCCATTTTGAGGCATTGGGTCGGGAGAATGCCCAAATTCTCGAGCAAAATGCACTCATTCTCTCCCGCCTCGATCGAGAAAAGGAAGCTCGACGCTACATCATCAAATGCAACCATCACATCATGAGGTCCTTGAGGATTGACTACAAAAAATTCTCAACACCTTGGGAACTATCTCCTAGGCCAACCGAGGAAAGCAATGAAGAGGGAAGTGAAGAGGACGACGAGGGCAACGGCGATGAGCAAAATAAGGAAACAAATCAAGAGGACAAAGGGACCAATGAGGAAGAGGGCAGTGAAGAGGAAGACGAGGGCAATGGCGATGATCAAAACAAGGAAAGAAATCAAGAGGACAAAGGGACCAATGAGGAAAAGGGCAGTGAAGAGGAGGACGACGAGGGCAATGGCAATGAACAAAACAAGGAAAGAAATCAAGAGGACAAAGGGACCAATGAGGAAAAGGGCAGTGAAGAGGACGACGACGAGGGCAATGGCGATGATCAAAACAAGGAAAGAAATCAAGAGGACAAAGGGACCAATGAGGAAAAGGGCAGTGAAGAGGAGGACGACGAGGGCAATGGCGATGATCAAAACAAGGAAAGAAATCAAGAGGACAAAGGGACCAATGAGGAAGAGGGCAGTGAAGAGGACGACGACGAGGGCAATGGCAATGAACAAAACAAGGAAAGAAATCAAGATGACAAAGGGACCAATGAGGAAGATGGCAGTGACTCTAGCGAGGACAATGAAGATGAGCAAATCCATCAAAACGAAGACGAGGACGAGAGCACTGACGAGGAAGATGGGAAGTGAAGATGAGCCAACAAAAGTCCTTAGTACTTAGCTATGTGTGTTTGCGTTTGTGCTTGTATGTTTTCCAATTAGAATATGATGATGCACTAGTGTGGGCTACATGCAGCTAAACTTAAGCATTAATTAGACAGATTTAATCGTGTTATGGATGCTTGTTTTATTAGACAAATGTAATGCTTTGACTGCGTTTTACTTTTTGTTAACAGGGTATCTCATCTGATATGATGTACAGTTACTAGAGAACATTGTGAATGGATCTATGTAATGCTCGTGTCAAGGTTTAGAGAACATTATGAATCATCTTTTTCATAAGTTTGAAGTTCTGGAAAAAAGTCCATTCTGTTTGAAACACCATTATAATAAGTACACGGGATAGTTCAACAGGTGAAGGTCTACTACTGGAAATCTGACACCTTATACTGGTAATCTCACGACCGTAAAATACTCAAGTGAGATGTAAAAAGCAGTGCTTCATTCCTCAGGCAAATATCACGGCCGTGCGATGTCCCGTGAGATGCAAAGAGCAGTTCTCACTATCCCAGGAAATTTCACGGCTACTACTTGACATTGTCACGCCCGTCAAAATCTCACATTCTAGAGTTGTACCTTTACACTAAACTTAAAGTTGTACCTACACTTTCCTAAAAATCTTCTATGGTACAATTCACTATTGTACCTATACACTATGGTACAACTTAATGTTGTACCTACACTTTCTAACAAATCCTTTTATGGTACAACCCAAACTTGTACCTATACTAATGATAGAACTTTAATTTGTACCTACACTTTCTAAAAATCCTTCTATGGTACAACCCAAACTTGTACCTATACCATGGTACAACTTTAAGTTGTACCTACACTTTCTAATAAATCCCTTTATGGTACAACCCAAACTTGTACCTATACTAATGAAGTTGTACCTACACTTTCTAAAAATCCTTCTATGGTACAACCCAAACTTGTACCTATACCATGGTACAACTTTAAGTTGTACCTACACTTTCTAACAAATCCCTTTATGGTACAACGCAAAATTGTACCTATACTAATGGTACAACTTTTAGTTGTAACTATACTTTCTCCAAATCCTTCTATGGTACAACCCAAACTTGTACCTATACCATGGTACAACCCAAACTTGTACCTATACCATGGTACAACTTTAAGTTGTACCTACACTTTCTAACAAATCCCTTTATGGTACAACTAAAAATTGTACCTATACTAATGGTACAACCATAAGTTGTACCTACACTTTCTCAAAATTCTTTTATGGTACAACTAAAAATTGTACCTATACTAATGGTACAACCTTAAGTTGTACCTACACTTTCTCAATATTCTTTTATGGTACAACTAAAAATTGTACCTATACTAATGGTACAACCTTAAGTTGTACCTACACTTTCTCAAAATTCTTTTATGGTACAACTAAAAATTGTACCTATACTAATGGTACAACCTTAAGTTGTACCTACACTTTCTCAAAATTCTTTTATGGTACAACCCAAACTTGTACCTATACCATGGTACAACTTTAAGTTGTACCTACACTTTCTAACAAATCCTTTTATGGTACAACTAAAAATTGTACCTATACTAATGGTACAACTTTAAATTGTAACTACACTTTCTAATAAATCTCTTTATGGTACAACTCAAAATTGTACCTATACTAATGGTACAACCTTAAGTTGTACCTACACTTTCTCAAAATCCTTCTATGGTACAACCTAAACTTGTACCTATACCATGGTACAACTTTAAGTTGTACCTACACTTCCTAAAAATCCTTCTATGGTACAACCCAAACTTGTACCTATACCATGGTACAACTTTAAGTTGTACCTACACTTTCTAACAAATCTCTTTATGGTACAACTCAAAATTGTACCTATAGTAATGGTACAACCTTAAGTTGTACCTACACTTTCTCAAAATTCTTTTATGGTACAACCCGAACTTGTACCACCTACACTTTCTAACAAATCCCTTTATGGTACAACTAAAAATTGTACCTATACTAATGGTACAACTTTAAGTTGTACCTACACTTTGTGAAACAAATTCTTCAATGGTACAGCTGAAACTTGTACCTATACTATATGGTACAACTCTAATTTGTACCTACACTTGTATACATTGATTCATTATTTACAAGATTGCCATTAATGATGTGGGACCAGTCATTTAGTGGGTTACCTCCTCAACAGGTCACCTTTTTTTTTTGTTTTTTTATAGCATGGGTGCTATAGAGCACACTAGAAGGGCTCAAGAAAATTGATGTATTGTAGTTTACATCGTTTGGTTTCTATGATAGTTATTATAGTGTTTAAATAAGTTATGTTACTTTTTTGGTGAAATATTTTACCCTTTGTTTTTAGTATAAAAAAGCAACACACATAAAAAGAGTAGTTACATAATTGGAAGAAGAAATTTAGGTCGCTTGTTTCAATACAGACAAGACAGACTTGAGACACCTAACCAAAAGCCTCTGTAGCTGGCGTCGCCGGTAACACAAAGGGTCCAAACCCATAAGTGGCCGCCGGCCAGACCAATCATTCTGGATTTCGAAGGGCGAAGAGCGTTGTCGGTGGTGGAGAGGTGAGTGATGTTGGCGCCGGAGAGGAGTCCCAGCGAATTGTTTGGCGGCGCTGGCCGGTGTGCGTGAAACGCGCTGCCGCCTAATTTCCTGGAAAAGAAGAGTACATGGAAGATTGGGAATTTGGATTGGGATTAGTGTGCGAGAGAGGAATGTTGCTGTGATAGGAATTCATTTGGAAAGTGCTTATTAATTAACTAATAATTACATAGGTGTACATGTAGCAGGCTCTGATTCGTCGGGAGTACCACATCACCCATCTTACGTGGTACTCCCGGTGTACCTAATATTTTCTCGTGTGGGTGGATATGATTTTGATATTCGGAAAACCAGCATGGAAATGGTTTAGAAAATTCGTCCTAAACCAACCAGCCCTATTACTATCCTTAACAAATAAAGAAAATGCCCCAATATAGCTTGAACACGTGTATAGCAGCAGGAGTTCCCCGTAACCAGAAGTCCAGAACCGCTGCAAAATTTTGTCCTATTATTAATATTCTTTTGTCGTTTGGCTGACATTCAAAAAATATTTTTTTTCCCCAATCAAAACAATATGTTTTGAATGATTTTGAAAAGACACACTATGGCAGTGGGGTAGACTCATAACTCATTTATGCAACACTTCCTTTTCCTTCATTCTCCCCTTGCTCCTTCCCGCTTCAGCAGCTTCTTCTTCCTTCCTCCTCCCTTCTCTCTAGCCATCGTCGAAAGCTCGCCGGCGCCATTTTTCGTCGCAACCATCTCGGGAATCGCTAGATTCTCACCTCGCTTCTGACCGATAGCCTTCTCGCCCCCATAATCTAGTGCATTCTCGCTCCCCCTGTCGCCGCTTCTCACATTTTTGCCTCGCCGTTCGGGTAAGCATGTTTCCCAAGCTCATTTCCTGTTGCTCATGGATATCGCTTTGCTCTGTATTTTTTTGTTTGTTTCATTTTCCATCTACTTTTTTGGCGGTTACGGTGGTTACGGCGGCGGCTTCTGCTGCTCATGGTTTTCGTTTTCCTAGTGCTTTGGCGTTGGCCGTTGAGTAACTCGTGTAGTTAGTTAGGGTTTCTGCTTCGCTAGAAGTGGTAACCGCTCGAGGATTTTTATTTTGCTTTTTGCTTACAGATGATTGCGAGAATGATCGGGGGAGAAAACAGCGAAAACGAAATAGAATCGGAGACAGATGGAGAACAGGAAGAACCGGAGGAGGTATACCATTGTCAAGACGCGGAGTTCAGCGATTTTGAGAAGGAAAAAGCTGAACACTGCTTTGGTGTGAATCAAACTTGGGCTCTATACGCGAACCAGGATTGTATGCCGAGATTCTATGCTCGCGTCACGAAACTGCTTTCTCCGGGGTTCAAGCTCGAGATAACATGGCTTGAGCCTTGTCCAAATAAGAAAGCGGAGCAAGATTGGGTTGATGGAGATTTGCCTATCTCGTGTGGTAGATTCGAGTTGGGGGACACTGAAGAAGTCGTGGATGCTCAGATATTTTCGCATCAAGTGGATTGTAGAAGGGGAAAGTGCCAGGGCACTTATGTAGTCTACCCAAAGAAAGGGGAGACTTGGGCTCTGTTCAGGGATTGGGATATGAAATGGGGATGTGAACCAGAAAGACATAGGCCACCATACAAGTTTGTTCTCGTTGCAATCATATCGGATTTTAGGGAAGGAGTTGGTGTTAAGGTTGCTTGTCTGAGGAAAGTGAAAGGTTTTATTTCCATCTTTCATCAATTGGGTGATAGTAAGGTTAATAGCTCATTTTGCATACCTTCAGATGAAATGTACAGATTTTCGCATCAGATTCCTTCCTGCAGAATGACTGGGTTGGAAAGACATGGTGTTCCTGTCGGGTCTTTTGATCTTGATCCTGCTTCATTACCTAGATGCATTTTCGAGGTTGATGGACAGGAAGAAGAGAAGGTTCTGGGTTATAAACCGGAACCTGCGAGGGCATCTGGGGATCTCTTTCGGCCAAGCAAGAGTGAGAGTGAGACTGAAAAGCGGAGGATTGTATGTGGATTGGCAGCAGTAGTACCATTTATCAATGGATCGAATTCATCATTCCAGATGAGGCAGAACATTGGTTCTCGTAAGAAACGTTGCAGTACTACATTCAGGGATGAGATTGAGCCAAGTAGAGCACCACCCAGGGATATGAGCAAGAGAAGTGCTAAGGTAACTGCAGGCACGGGTGTTGACATTGAGATTGCTGAGAAGCTTATGACTGCTAGTGAAGGTGAGAACCAAGCCCAAACAAATAGTTCCTCGAGTGATTCTGTTAAGCCAAAGCATTTGCTTGCCACGATTGAAAGTTCCGCTGGTCACATAGCATTTGCAGGCATGGGTGTTGACATTAAGATTTCTGAGAAGCTTATGGCTGCTAGTAAAGATGTGAACCAAGCCCAAACAAATAGTTCCTCGAGTGATTCTTCTAAGCCAAATCATTTGCATGCCACGATTGAAAGTTCTGCTGGTCACACAGCATCTGAAATTTCTCCAAAGCGAAAAGTCATCCATGAGGAGGAAATTAATTCTAAGAAACAAAGATCTGATGATGAAGTTCACTTGGGTCATGATAATCGTGTTAGTAATGAGATGTGGGGTCTTAAAGAGGAGCTGCGTTTTAAGGAGGCAGAGTTAGCTATGCTGGGTGAAAGAATTAAGGATTATAAGACGGAGCTAGAAAGAACCCTGCTCTCCCTTCAGGGAAGACAAGTAGAGCTTGCTGAAAAAGAACGTTGTCTGCATTCCGTTGAGGAGTTGATTACAGAAACCAACCTAAAACTTGAGGACAGAGAGAATCAGTACAAGGCAGTAAGAAGGTCTGTTGCTCAGATTTCGGTGGAGCTCCGCTCTAATGAGAAGCATCTTGAGTCCCTTGAGCGGTCTATTCGTGATTCCATGGCAAAAGAGAAGGCACTCTATTATGTCAATGATGAAATGAAGGAGTGCTGTCAAATTCTTACCTTCAAAGAGAGGGAATTGAAAGATATACGAAAGACCATTGAAGCTAAAAACAAAGTTCTTGATGTGAAATGGAAGCTACTAAAGGAAATCAAATCGAAGATTGCACTTACCACTGAAGAGCTCAAATCAAAGGAAGAACATTTGAAACATGTCGAAGATTCAACGGTAAAGCTGGAGCGGAAACTGAAACAATATCAAGCGTTTGGAACAGATCAAGTAAGTGAAGGATGGTGTCATTTTTCAGCGCTTCGTATGTTTCTGGGTACTAACCATATTGTATATGAAGCTTTTGGATGCAGGTAACGCTAGAGATCTGCAGTTGCTCCTGGGTGAGCATATTCGGAAGAATGATATACTCCAAAGTAAAATCTCTTCTGTGATTCAAAACTCAATCGAGCCTGCAAAGTTGGTATTAGAAGCAATGAATGGCTTCCATCGTCCGGCTTCGCAGAACAGAGATATGGACTATGATTTATCTGTCACAAGGAGAAGCTGCATTACTCTGCTGGAACACTTGCTGGAAATCAGACCATGGATTACAGATGATGTGAGAGGAGAGGCAATGAAGCTAGCTAAGGAATGGAAGGCAAGAATGATGATGAAGCCAGCAACTTCACTGGAGATCCTGGGCCTGTTGCAGCTCATATCTGCTTTCGGTTTGGCCTCTGATTTTGGTGTTGGCGAAGTTCGACAGCTTGTAAGTAGTGGTCATCCTCAACAAGGGAACGGAAGTGAAACATGGCGATCTCTTGGGATTATGGATGACTTAGCTGGTGCGTGTTGATCGTCTCATGCTTTACCTCTCGATGCTTCTTTTGGAACAATTTGGCAGAGTGATCAAATTTTCTCCCCCTTTTTTTTTCTCTCTTTCTCCCATTGATTCTAAATCCTATTCTAGATCAGTTGCTGCAGGCGCATTCATAGTGGAGTGATTTTGGAGATGTTAACAACCTCACTGCCCCAACTTGAGTTTCGAGCTATGATAAGAGAAAGTACACAGGTACATTTATTCTTCCTCACTCTCAACCTGCAACTGCAAAACTGCTCATCCCTTCTTCCAGCTTTACTATTAGGGAGCTTCGTTTACAGGGCAAAGAGGCTCTCTGTGCCTTTTGTGGATTGGAAATTCTCTCAATTCTCGAATCCATTGCCTTTCTCTTTTCTTGCAGGAGAGACGGCTTTACCTCAGGAGTCTCTATTCTAGCTAAGTTTTAAGTAACTATAGAAATGCGAACCTCTGTCAATTCAACTTTGAAAATTTGGAAGACTTGAAAAAAGAAGATTGAAAAAACTGCGTTAACAAATTGGCTACCAGATACTGGAGTTATGGAAGGAATGACTTAAACAGATAGAATTTATAATTGATGTGGACAGAGGTTTCCTTCGAGGGCAAGGCTTTAGAGTGCACCTCCTAAAGTGGATGGCTCTCATGAACTATTGTACATTTCAACCTGACACATGCTAGACCTTGAGCAAGCAAGCCTGGCCTGCCCAAGGTGGCGGTACCGACTTGCTAGGTCAGCTGAGAACCTTAAGCACTAGTGCAATTGATAAACTGTCTTGAATTGTTTTGCTTGTAATTTACAAGCAAGAGTAAGATGTAGTGTGTCGGAAATATGTTCTTTTTTATAATTTTGGTGATTGATACTAATGTCGTAATTACAAATACATAGGCGAGAAAACCTAATACATAACCCTAACGGCAGCGAAGTACTGCCACAACCCTACCCAACTTGGCACCCTAGCATGGCCTCTGACTAGCTTCTAGCAATCCCTATTGGCCCATGCACTAGTAACCCACTCCCCAAATTAATACCACTAGTCTTAAATCTAGAGGTCTTTCGAATTCCTACTAAAATAGTATCTAATCACAAAAAAGTAACATATATCACTCTTATAAAAAAAGTAGTTAACTAAACTCCTGAATTTTGAGAGTGCTATACATGTGTAGAGTATAGCTTGGGTGTGGCAGGGTGCCCCTCAAGCCTCATGCTCGTCCTGTAGCATGACAGATATGTGCACCTTGTCTTCCGGTCTCTATTAAATTAGTTTTTAGGCTGGTAAAAATAAATTGGATTGTTTGAAAATCATGCATCAAACTGAACCGCATAATTTGGTCCAGACCATAAACATTTAAGAATGGTCTGGTATGATCCATGGTTTGTACTATATGATATTTTTTGATCTCTTAGTCTTAGTCAGGTCTGGCCTAGACCACAATTTACTGGAACAAAGCGAAGACCCATCCGACCACTCTGCCAACTTCCCCCAATGAGACCCAAGTCTCAACCCTAATTTTGAGAATCTTGTCCCCTCCTTCATTCACAATCACATTTCACCAAAGAGTGAAGACAATCATGTCTCCATATGACATGTTAATGTTTATGACGTTATGTTGAAAGTTGGGATGCTTTGACTTTGCATCTTTGTTATTTACTGAGATTGAGAGTGTCAAAATTATCAATGCATGTCGAAATTTATGTTATAAGGAAAAAAATAAGTGTTATTAAGACAGAGCCGAACTGATTGGATCGCTAAAACTGCCACTCGCTCGCAAAACCGGCTCGTATCAGTCATTCAGGTGGAACAGTTTTCTGGAGCGGTCGGCGAGCGATCGAAGGGGTTAACCTCCCGAACCGGTTGCTCGGTTTTCCCTATAGGTGTCAAAACATAGCCCGATCAACCCGACCCGCAACCCGACCGCAACCCGAATTGACAAAAGTCAACAACCCGTAACCCGCCCGACCCGCAACCCGATTGACCCGCAACCCAACTAACCCGCAACCCGACTAACCCGCAACCCGATTAACCCGCAACCCGATTGACCCGCAACCCGACTGACCCGCAACCCGACTGACCCGAACCTGATTAACCCGTAACCCGACTAACCCGTAACCCGACCGACTCAACCCGAATTTCATCTAATCCACTTGAATAATTAAAAATATATACAATACATAGTTTTTCATTCTAAATTTAAGTAAAATTATTTTTTCATTTCGTATAAGAAATTTTAAAAATATGAAACTCACTTGATATTACGTATTTTAAGAAAATTACAAAAATTGAAACATGAAGGTCACTTGAGATCATGACAATATTAATATAGTATATAAATTAAAATTTTGGTTAATTTAACTATTCAATAAAATTATCAATTAAATATAAATAAAGCAAAATAATGTATTTGGTAATTTGATGTTTTTAAAAGAAGAGGAAAATTTGGTGTATTCAAGTTTTCGGGAAGAGAAAGAAGAGGGAAATTTGGTTCTTTGAATTTTTTAGAAAAGAAACAAGTGGGAATTTTGGTGGTTTTGATATGTGGGAAGAGAAAGAAGTGGGAAAGTTTGATTATTTTGATTATGAAAGAGAAATAAGGAGGGAAACTTTTGGCTTTTCAACTTTTTTGTAGAAGGAAAGAAGAGGGTAATTTGGTTTTTTCAATTTTATGGAAGGGAAAGAGGAGGGAAAATTGAGTTTTTCTATTGTATGGAAGGAGAAAGGAGGAAAATTTTAGTATTTTTGTGAAAAGAAAAAAAGAAACAAATTTGGTGTTTTCAATTTTTTTGTTTTTCATAATTTTAGCTTTTGAAATATGAATCTTTAACTTTTATATGGAGGGCATGACTAGTTAAAATTATTCTTATATGCTTTGAAGGCTAATATGTATATATGTATGTAATTTTTTATGGGCTAATAAATAAATTAACCATTAGTTACAACAATTTATACTAAACTTGATAAGTAATCTTTGACGATTCGTTGTTTACGATATAAAGTATATGGTTAGGGTATAAGATATAAGGTACATATGGTTTAGGGTGTATATGGTTAGGGTATAAGATATTGATGGTTTTGACGGTTCTAAACTTTGGGTATGCCTACTATGACATGCATGTCACGGTGACATGTACTTTTGCGGTCGACCTATTGCTGAAGGCGGTCGACCGAATCGACTAATTTGGACAGCACGAGAAAGCATTGCAGTCGACCTCAACGACCACCTGGTCGACCGCACTTAGTTTAAGTTGTTATTTTTGGTCGACCTGAATAAAACCTGGGTCGGCCATTTCGTTGGCGTCAGAAACAACATGGTCGACCACCTAAGGTATATAGGTCGACCACTTGATGGCAGTCATTAACAAAATGGTCGACCGGATAAGGAAAGAGGTCGACCAGATAGAAGATAAGTGTTCTATCAAAGTGTCCAATTATTTGACGTAAAATGAAGATCAAGTGTTGGTTTCGCGGTCGACCTAATCCGGTACGAGGTCGACCGAATACAAGAAAGTCACCCTATGCTCCGTGTCTTTTTTGCTTATGTATGTCGATTTGTGTGGTTCTTTTAATCGTATAAAGTATGTTTCAAACCATCATAATTAGTCATAAATAATTATAACAAGGACTCATCAATTCATAGCATAACAACTAAAAATAAAGCAGAAATCATAATTGTTCACACATAAAAATAAAACTAAAAGAACAACAGAATAACAATCAACAATCGTTTTGACCACTAAAACACACAATATAAAATCTCCTTTCTCCTACTCATCTCCTCCTCTCTCTCATCCACATTTTCTTCATTGGTGGTGCTAGCATGATGGTGGTCGGATGTGGTGGGATGCATGTATCTTCCGCTGAAAGATCGCCACTCATCTCGCATCTCATTCACGGTCACCTGCATTGTGCTCATCTGGGCGGTCATTTGCCCCATGTAGTCGTGCATGCCAGTCATCTGGGTGGACATCTGGCCCATGTACTCGTACATGCCATCCATGCGCTCCCACACACGCTGTAAGGTGATCGGTGGAGTTGAACTCTGTCCCTCCGTCATTGGCTCGTCTCGAGCTCCTTCATCATCATCATCATCATCATCATCATCATCATCACCACCACCATGAGCATTGTTTACTCTGACATACTCACCATTACGCAGCTCAAAGCCCATCTTTTTCAGAGATGAAACAGTATAGAACTCCTGCCTTGAGATTCTTAACCCCACCTCTTCACTTAAATTCACATTAAAATGCTCAAATAGCATAGTGAGGATCATCCCATAGGGAAGATTCCTGTTTGAACTCTCTGCAGCAGTAAGCATGTGGTTAAAGATCAAGTATGACAAGTTCACCTTCTCGTTTAACAGTAGGTTGGTGAGGAGCTCCATGTCGAAGTAGCCAAGTAGGTGACTGTCTCCCGATGTCCACCCTTTGGCAGAATGTTGTAGGAAAGCATGTGGTGAAGAACTCTGGCTTGAACTGTCAGGTGGTTACTCGTTGGCCTATTACGCCCCTGAGCATCTTCCTCTTCATCAATACCACATACCGTCTGGATTTGCTTGGCTCTCGTGAAATGCGTTTCATTCCAAGCACCGTAAGAATTGATTCTCTTCTCCTCGTTTGGAGCCTCAAGTACTTGCGCCAACACATTCTTGCTGATGCGCATCGCCACCCCATTCACATAGGATTTGAATGCATGAATGGATCCATTTGCATTTTTCTCGTAGACGATGTTGTTGTAGAAGTATTGTACCAGTTTTGGGTAGTATGATACATTGAGTGATATCAACTTCAGCCACTCTTGCTCGATGAAGGGTCCCAGAAACCCGTAATTCTCGAAATGAGAATACGCATCCGTCGTCAATACGTATCCATTTCTCATCTCTTCATAGTTGTCACTTTGATCCTTGGTCTGTAACAGTTTGGGATTGAACTCTTCCCATTCCGAACTTGAGGCAGCAGCTTTTTGTGACTTTCTTTTCTTGCGATTAAACAAGCAAGAATACACGTTAGTCACATTTTCGAAATGAACAATACGCGGTCGACCACTCCATAAAGAATTTAAAACGAGAATGGGTCGACCTCAGAAGAATCATAGGTCGACCTCAGTTAATTTAAAACGAGAATGGGTCGACCTCAGAAAAAACATAGGCCGACCTCGGAAAATTTAAATCGATTGAAAGCCAATTGTGACTTTCAGCAGGAGTGCAGTTCAGGATATTAGACCACCTTGCTATGCACTCGAAGACACAAACGTTTGTGTCTTCGAGTGCATTGCAAGGTGGCCTAATGTCCTGCACTGCACTCCTTCTGAAAGTAACAATTGTCTTTCAATCGATTTAAATGGCCCGAGGTCGACCTCAATATCATCACAGGTCGACCTGAATAAGTTTAGCACAAATAAATCGAACTTTTGCTTTCATAGGTCGACCTTAGAAGCATCATAGGTCGACCTCGGCTAAATTAAAACGAAAAGAAATGGCCCAAATGCTCGTAGCAATTGAGTGCAAAACAGATCCGGTCGACCTCATAAATAGAAGAGGTCGACCAGTGTTAGTTTCGCACAAATAATTCAAAGACAACGGCACAACTCGAACTTTTGCCTTCATAGGTCGACCTCGGCTAAATTAAAACGAAAAGAAATGGCTCAAATGCTCGTAGCAATTGAGTGCAAAACAGATTCGGTCGACCTCATAAATAGAAGCGGTCGACCAGTGTTAGTTTCGCACAAATAAAACAGAAATAAGATCGCTTGAAAGCCAGATGCGGTCGACCATGATTATGAAAAGGTCGACCTCATCTGGCAAACAGAAAGACAAAATCCCTCTTTTCAAGCTATAGATGTAAATAATATCGTAGCAAAACTTCACAGGTCGACCTCAATATCATCATAGGTCGACCTCAGTCTATATAACAAAAGGAAAAATCGATTTAAGGCCAAATGCGGTCGACCACGAATATGAAAAGGTCGACCGCATCTGGCAAACAGAAGGACAAAGTCCCTCTTCTGAAGCTATAGATGTAAATAATATCGTAGCAAAACTTCATAGGTCGACCTCAATATCATCATAGGTCGACCTCAGTCTATACAACAAAAGGAAAAATCGATTGAAAGCCAGATGCGGTCGACCACGAATATGAAAAGGTCGACCGCATCTGGCGAACAGAAGGGAAAATCCATATTTTCAAGCTACAAATCTAAATAATAAGGCCAGAAATCTCAACTCGAACTTCACCGGTCGACCTCAGTCCATAAAACAGAAATAAAATAGATTGAAAGCCAGTTGCGATCGACCACGATGATGAACAGGTCGACCGCTTCTGACGAACAGAAGGAAAAATCCATCTTTTACATCTTTAGATTTTTTGAAAACAAAATGAAGAAGACAAGAATCGACTCAAATGAAAAAGAGGACTGAAAGCTATACCTTGTTCTTCTTCTAAGTGATGAGGATGAAGCTTTCTTTGAGTTTTTGAAAATGGAGAAGAAGATGAAGAAGGGAAAGGAGAGGAAGAATGAGTGGATGTGGTGGGATAGGGTTCTGATTGTGGTGTAGAATGAGTGGGAAAGGGTTCCTTAAATAGAGGACTGGGGGAGGTTTGGGTGGATGTTGCAAACAAACCAGTTTGGTCGGCCGAATTAAATATGCGGTCGACCTCACTAACTTGTTCGGTCGACCGTGTATGTTCAGGTCGACCGTTATTTGTATGAGGTCGACCGTTTTATTGCTATTGTTTATTTCAACCAACAATCAATTAACTCATAAATTATTAAGATAATTCGAAGAAATTACAATGCAATCACAGTTATTAAAATATAAATAAACTCATAAAATACAAATCCTGCAACCACTTATTTGCAGACAAACCATGCTGACTAATCAAATGCTCCCAATGCCTCTCAAACTCCTCAATCGATATTCGTGCTTTCGCCAAGTAAGTGAATGCGCTAACGAACTCTTATTATGAACGGCCGTTGTCGCATTTGTCTCAATATGCCAAATACAAAGACGGTGAGGCACTCCAACCAGAACAGTAGCAATGGCACCACGCATAGACTTGCATAAATCGAAGTACGATTAAAGTCTTCAGACTCCCATCTATTTATAGATAATGTAGACGAATTCCTTATCCAATTGGTGAAAGATATATAAAATCATAATTCGACAAGGACAAGTACACAAAATCCTAATTGTACAAGGACATGATTCATTACGGTCGACCGTCTTGGGTAAATGTGAAACAGGTCGACCTCTTTACACAAATGGTCGACCGTTGTTTATAAATGTGAAACAGGTCGACCTCTTTACTGAAATGGTCGACCATTGCTTATAAATGTGAACCAGGTCGACCTCTTGACACGAATGGTCGACCGTATTTTATTAAGGCCAAACAGACGAGATTCCATCCATATTCTACATGGTTTTTGACTTTGCTATGGTATCATAGGTCGACCTTAAGCGTCACGAGGTCGACCTGTGCTCTGCCTTTGGGTATGCCCGCTTTGAGTATGTGGTCGACCACTTGTTCTAGACGATTGAAATCGTAAATTCAGTCACATCCATAATTGTATAACAAATCTAATAAACGATAAACATTCAAAATACAAAATGAAACGATCTCGCAAATACAAATTCAATGTATGGTCCAAATAATGCAACATTGTAACTTAACGACTTCATTTCTTTGCTTTTTTGTTTGAACTCTGTCTCTCTTTGCCTCGTTCCATGCATTCATCTACTACATGCTTGAAAAGATTTTCTCGTGCAAGGTTTTCAAAATGTGTAGCCAGATACCATAGAATCTCCTTTCGAGCCGGTAATTTGTGTTCTTCTCCTATCTGCATTATGCCATGTAAGATTTCGTTACAACTAAAAAAAGTGTAAATTAAACAAGTTATTTGTTTGACGATATACTCACCACTCTATCAAGATCCTTGAATTCATAGCGCATCCACTGCATGACGTGCACACCACACTCAGTACTATTCCTTTGCCGTTGAACTCGTAGCTCATCAAAATTGAAATCTCCAAAATTTGGTACTCCTACATTGTTCATGCGCTCCGGTTTGAAAATATCATCCAAATTGGACAACTACACACAAATAATGAATATTTTAAGTTTCTAGCATAATACGTGACACTTAACAGTCAGAAAATTATAGGAAACACATACCAATTTCTTGCATAGTGCTGATTTACGCCTACGATTCGCCTCACTAGTTGAAGGTAGACTGTCAAGCAAAAATGCAGTTTTTTGCTGGACATTGACGAGATACAGAAACCAATGACGTGCTTCATCGTCAAGAACTGGCATAAATATCTAGCAACGAAACACTCACTATATGTTATAAACAGCGAATACAAACAAATGCACTTTCGAAATTTAATGATATAGGGACATTGACTAGACTAACCTTCTGGCATGCACTGACATTCGGCATAAAGACCACGCCATCATTCATCAACTTGTTACGAATTTGTCTGGTCTTCATGTTAGCGCGTACCATTTTATGCACCATGTTTTAGTTGAGATGAATTGACATGGTACAATATAAATAACTAGGTTATGACAAATAATTTAACATTACGGCTCTTACCGTAAACATATTTGGCAAATACCACACATTTGGCTCTTTCATATCATGTTTTTCAGACATTGTTAGTGCCCTTGCACACAAATCCACTACCTACCATCCAACAATCAAACACAAAATCATCGTAAATCGTAACATAAATAGTGCACAATTCATACGAAAGTCGTAGTAGTATAGTACTTACTGATGAGCAACCCCAGCTATTCTCGCTAATGACCGAACTCAAATAATGTTGTTGCAGGTTTTCAGAAAAAAAGTCCACAACGGTCAAACTGCAAAAATCAAAATAACAGAAATGTCAATTGTGATTTGCAACGTACAGGTCGACCTGTTCACAGTCACGGTCGACCTTATTGGAAAAGCGGTCGACCTCATGACCTAAACGGTCGACCACACGTACTAAAAAACGTCTTACTTGTCCCAATTCTTGTCCCCAGCCTTCTCTTTAGTAACAACATAATACAAGTCTTCAACTGGATTTTGAAGATTTTTGGTGAATCCTTCTAGACCCTCCACTTTCATGACCTACAAATCATAGTTAAAATTAAAGTAACATATGAACACAAACACACATTATAGATGAAAATGTAACGTAAACTTACCCCGTGCTTTTCGAAAGGACTCTTACAAATAATCCTTTTCTTACAAATTGATCCTTCTGTGGAGTGGTGTAGGAGTCACTTTCATATCGCGGTCTCTTGTACTTAGGAGAGGAACCCTTGCTGTCATTCGTTGTTTCACTCTGTCAAACATATAAACAAAACAAATTAGCACTAATGATAGTAATACTAATATCTTTAATCACATATGAATATACTTGGATACCTTTAAAATGTGATCTTTCAATAAATCGTCTATGCTCTGGTAGCAATTTTCAGAGTCATCATGGTCTTCTTCCTCTTTACCAAAGTCAAATTTCTTTCCTTTACCATTTCTTCCGCCATTCGTTCTGCACTTATATCTTTGATAGCACCTTCTAGCCTCTCAAACTCGTCATGCATCATCCCAGTCATATCTGTCAGTCGAACTGACAATTGCTCCACTCTATCACGCATGGACTTCTGAAAGTCATTGACTTGTGTTTGACACACCACCAGCTTCTCTTGTGTGGCTTTCAACAATTTCATGATTTCACCCAAATCTTGATGCAGTTTCTCATCATGCGTCATTGTCTAAACAATTTCAAGAAAAATTTAAATCATAATTCAACTACAAATTTCTACAATTGACCAAAAAACAAAGACGTGGTCGACCTGACAAAGTATTAGGTCGACCTGGAAGACAAATAGTGACTACCACAACCATTAAGGTCGACCTCTGTTATTCCTAGGTCGACCTATTCAGCAGGAAAATAACAATTAACAACAAAAAGTAAGTTCAAAATTAAACCGAAAAAAGGATAGGTCGACCAGATATCTGGCGCGGTCGACCTTTTCAAGCACAACATAGTCATACAATCAAAGCCAAAGTCGACATTCAGGTTGAATAACCAAAAAAACAGGAACGGTCGACCTTGAAACCCATTAGGTCGACCAATTGGGTTACCTGCAAGTACAGAAATCCAAGTGTTGTGGCCTAAATTCAAATACGCAGAATTGTCTCGTCAGGTCGACCTGGTTGACGTCACGGTCGACCGAATGGAATTCTGCACCCAACAATATATCAGATTAGCCGGTAGAAATCACGCATTATAAAGAAGACGACAAATGGTACATTAGGTTGACCTCACCTTAGACCTGGTCGACCACTTCCAACGCGTACAACAGCAACCGCGAACGATCTTCTTCACAAAGGCTCTTAATCGGAAAAAAACCTAATTCAGACTTGGAGGCGTTGAAGGGGACTTATATTCGTATTTATAGAGAATCCATTTGTGGAACCTTTCTGGTGTTAGAATCCATATCCAATACGGATACGGTGTGAAGGCGGTCGACCTCTTCATAATGCGGTCGACCTGTTAGGTGCACAAGGGTCGGCCTATGAGATATTTGTAAGAGGTCGACCGCGTCTCGGAACCCCACATACATGAATTAGTCCATTCGGTCGACTGCATGTTGGATTAGGACGACCGAAAAGTCCATGTCACGGTGACATGCATGTCACCGTAGCAAAATCCCTAAGTTTTTTATTAACATATGTTCACTTGAAGTCATTTGAAGTCTTTAACGGCAGGAGATCCCTTTTTAATTTATGTTTATGGTACGTGGTTAGGGTACAAGGTATGTGGTGTAATGTATAAGATATATGGTTAGGGTATAACAATTAGCAAATATCACTTTATATCAATGTTTTGAAAATCAAAATATGAATTTCACTTTTAAATTAACTATACTAGCAAAATCACAACTTAAGGACATATGATTAGGGTATAGGTTATGTGGTTAGTGTATAATGTATTGATGGTTTAGGGTATACAATTAACAAAATATACTAACTTAATATTGTTGATTGAGGGTAAAGCTAAGTGTATAGGATATATGCTATTGAGTAAGTTATGATTGAAGTCGCACTAATTTTACTAAATTTGATAGCTAATCTTTAATGGTTCAATTTTTAGGATAATTCGAACAATTTTACAAATAACTCGTTTGGCAACAGTTTACTAAAGTTATTTGGGAAATGAGTTATTTTGAAATAACTCCTTTTATCACTATGCTTTTGCCAAATACCACACGCCAAATACCAGATTTGCATGGTTATACTAAACGAGATACTTTAATCCAATTACTACTGAATTAATACTAAAATATCAAATAAATAATTAATGGTGTCTTTTGGTTGCAAATATTGATATCACCATTACTATTAGCTATAATACTTTACCAATTATGATTAATTACATAACAAGTTTGCAAGTCATACAAATTGATTTAACATTTTGACTAGTTTTTTTCAAAAAAATATAGTATATATATACGAGGTAGAAATAAATTGGTTAAAAAGTTGAGAAAATATTTTAAATTAGTGTAATAAAATATGTAAGTTGGTAGTGAGTAATGAGTTAAGTTACTTGATGCGCTGGTCCGAACAACCCGAAACCCGACCCGCCCACAACCCTCCCGACCCAAAACCCGATGAACCCGCAACCCGATTTGCTCGCAACCTGATTGAATTCGAGCCCGATGAACCCGCAACCTGACTAACCCAAACCCGATGAACCCGAACCCGATGAACCCGCAACCCGACTAACCCGCAACCCGTTTGAACCCGAACCCGATTAAACCCAGCCCGAACCCGCCCGATTGACACCTATAGTTTTCCCCTTCCAGCCATTCTATTTAATAAAAAAATTTGAAAAAAAATCGAAAACTGAAAATGAAAGGCAAAATGAAGAGACTTTGATCCGGTGACGACTCTGAAAGTTCAGGTGCTCTGTTGGCGATCTACACTACCAGCGAAGAAGGAGGAGGAGGAGGAGAAGAAGAAGAGAAGCTCTGGTCAACATGAAGAGACACATGAAGGTCATTGCAAAATTTTAGTATGAAAGATTTTATATATATATATATATATATATGGTGGCTTCTATGGTACCCCGGGTGAAATCCGGGGTACCGCATACCTCGAGTATGTAAACTCTATCTAGACCTCGAATTACCAGGATTTTTGTGTCTGATATTATACCCTAACCCTTAATGAGTGAACCCTAGGTCATAATTATCTACATCATAATCTATAAACCCTAAGATGGTGCATTCATTTTTGTGCCTGTATTTGGATGAATCATAACCGTCGATTATTATTTCTAATTAAATTGATCTTGAAGTATAAGATTGGGAGATTTAACACCTAGATTTTGATCTTTAAGTGTTAGAGTATAGTATCATGTCCGAAAGATCGGTCAATTCAAGGTCTAGGTAGTGTTTTCATACTCAAGGTATGTGGTACCCCGAATTTCACCTAGGGTACCGTAGAACTCGCCATATATATATATATATATATATATAATATTAATTATTAGGGTAATCACTATTTATTAGTAAAATCTATCGAAATACTAAGTATTAACAATTCTTTTAATAATATTGACTTGTCAACATGATACGACTAGGAAGAGACACATGAAGGTTAACATTCCAAAAATTTAGTATTTTAACTAAGAAAAGAGTTATAAAATTATTAACGATCACGTAAAAATGCTTAATATTTTGATGCATTATGAAAGATTTGCCTAATTAATAGCATTTTAATAAGTTTGGATAATATTAAAGAATCTGAAAAAGGTTTTAGTCATTACTTAAATACTATGTAGTATTTGCAAAGTAAATTTTATTTTAGTCATTAAATTGTTAAATTATTACTATGTGTCTTTTACTTATGATATTATTTTTAAAAGGTACCGGTTCTTTAACGGTATTTTAACGGTCTAATACCGGTTGGAGCACTAAAGTGCGAACCGTTCACATTACTGGGTCATGCTCTAGTTCAGTCTGACAACATTGTAAAAGAAAAACTTTTTTCACGTTTCAACTTTTTGTTCAGTTGACTAAATAAATTGTTAATTTTTTGTTCAATGTGGTCTATCTTACCTGACCTTACCGGACCACTCTGCATAAGCGTGATATGATATGTACTGTATAATGTGGGACATGGTCTCTGCTCTATACTCTAACCGGTCGGTTTGGACCGTAGACCGTATATATGGTCCAATCTATTTGAGGCTGTATCACTGCAATAACTGAACATAGGCTCTAGCCCTGTATCACCAAGCTCAAGATAAGTGGGAATAAATCAATTTAGCTTAGGCATGGAGGAGACTAAACTAGTTGAACTTGCTGATACATGGCTTGAGTCACTGTTCGGCTTTTGCAATGATACAACCTCAAAAATTCAAACTAGCATTGAGGAAGCTAGATCGAGATTCCGTAAATTTCATTAGTTGGTGTCCGAGAATGGTCACTATCTAGAACCCAAAGCAAAGAAAGAACTAGTGTTATTAAAACCGACTCGAGCCGGTTGGTCCGACCGGTAAAATCGACACCAAGTGACCAAACCGGCTCGGCACAGTCAAATAATCGCAGCGGCTGGAAATGACGGTTTTTGAGCGGCTGGAACGGTTAACTGTTTGAGTTGCTCGGACCGTCTGAACGGTTTTTCCTCCATATTCAGGAAATAAATAAATAAAATCACAGTCCGAACCTCCCTATGCTTTGTCGAAGGATTCGTCGGATCTATGGTGGCCGCAGGAGAGCTCCTCCAGCCCTCCACATCCCAGATCTGCCGCTGCTGGGGTTGGTGGAAGAAAAGGGAAGAAGAAGAATCATAGAAGAAAGAAGGACGAAAATAAGATTGGGACTTTGAGTGCGAGATGGGTTGAGGCGGTGAGCCGCTGCTGGGATGGGTGGAAGAAGAGCCGCCGCTGCTGGGTAGAAGGAAAGACGAATGAAGAAAAGAAAGAGGTTGAGAGATAGAAGGGAAGTGAGCGCCGTTGGGTGTGGGTGGGGTGGGGTAGGGTTTTCTTTTTTTCATTTTTGTTTGGTGGTTGATATATATATGCAACGTAATATTACAAAGTGGTACCTAGTAAATTTTATTTTAGTCATTATATTGTTAAATTATTACCTTAGGTGTCTTATATTTGTAATTTTATTGTTTATATAAGGTACCGGTTTTCTAACGGGTTTTAAATGGTTCAATGTCGGTTGGACCACTAAAGTGCGAGATGCTTAGATTACCGGGTCATACTCCGGTTCGATTTTGACAACATTGAAAAGAACGTCCTCGATGATCTCCAACTCATGACGAAGTTGAACGAGAACAAGACTGCTCAAGGGACCAACCAATTCACTAGCACCATCAAACTCGCGCCAACTCCCTTTATGTTGATCAGACATATATGTCCCTAGTAGAAAAGCGCTAAGAAGGTAAAATCATGCTACTGAAACTATATGCTTAACACATGCAAGTTGAACTTTTCGAATAAAAGCGAAGCGGGGTAGAGGAATTGGTCAACTCATCAGGCTCATGACCTGAAGACTATACCATTTCCTTCATTAGAAGCGTTCCCCATTTATAACAGCATTCATTCCCGGGAAAGTGAGATCACCTCCGGCTAAATGCAGCCGTTCTCATTACCTGAAATGGCTTCCTAAAGGATTGAAATCCCCGGAGCTTTCTTACCATGCATTTGAAAGCCAGAGAAATCAGTAACTGTTTTCTGGTGAGGAAACTTATGCTTGATATTAATGGATTCACACATTTGACTTCTTGAGCAACGATTAATAACACGATTTACACATTTTGGAACAAAGTTCAAACGATAGTGTTTGATGTTTTCAATGGCTGAGAAAACTAAATTAAATTACTCTACTACTATGGAGGTTCAGTGAGAGCTCTAGAAACTAAAAGTTACAACTATGACTACAGGTTAGAGAAAATGATAAACTTGTCTTGTATGTCAGGGTGTTGGTTTTGCAAACCCTTCTTAAGTCTTTGCTGCTTCTATTCATAGTCATCATTTGTAATTTCCTTGATAACCGTCAGCTTGCTAGTTGCTCCAACTGAGTCGGGGTCCTCATTGCCACGTAGGTGATTAGTTGGTAACTGTTGTCTTAATGACATTGACGTCGAGTCGGGTTGGTGTCGAGTTGAATTTCACCCAAGTCTTGTCGTCTTGTCTCGACTAGATGAGATTGAGGCCTCCTTGCCTTCCATCCATGATGAAATCCTTATCACACCTTGATACCGTTAATGGCTCCATACTTAGTTTTTTTATTGGCCTCGACTTGTTGGCCACCTCGATGTAACAACCTTTTTTTCATGGGACTATTACCACCTTGATGATATGAGAGAGCCCCCTCCATACTGACCTGGTACCACCCTCGTCATCTTGATAGATATGCATTGTTACCCACCTTGACAGGATGATAACTTGGCTCCTACCCCAACAAAGGCCTCACACTTAGTCTAGGGAACCTTGTCTTGGTGTCAACTTGTCATCTTAGTATAAAGCATGAATAGCTTGGTACACTGTCAACTCACCACCAAGCCCGTCTCATTGGCGTGGTACCCTATTCCATCCCTCCATCCTATACTTAGTTTCTGGGAGGTGTGGTAACTCAATACCTAATTGCCTTGTCGGCTTGGTATCCATTGCCTAGCTACCAAGCTTGTCTTGTTGACTTGGTCTCCAAACATAGTTTTTGACTGACTCCCTCATTGGTACCTTGTCGACTTGCCGACTTGATACCCTATTAGGTGGTCTCCAGATAGTTTTTTAGAGCTTGTCATGTTGGCACATTGACAACCTACTAGCCACCGTGTCACCTCTGTCTCATCGGGTAGGTACCTTGCCAATTTGATTTCTATACTTAGCTTTTTGGAGCCTCATTAAGCTGGTACTCTAGAGCCCTATTGGTTTTGTACCTTGCCGTCCTCTCGTCAAATCATTGAAATTTCGGAGTTAGTTTATGAGAGTCACATTTCATACATTGCTCCCAAGCCTGACTTGGTACCAATTTGCCTTGCTACGAAGTATGCCTTATCGGCTTGGTACCATGCGAGGAGGATTCCACATTTAGTTTTTAGAGCCAAATTTCATACAAACTGGCTTGTTATAAGAGAGAGGTGGCGTCGGCTACGTGCATAAGGGAGAGGAGGTCGCTGACCATGGAGGTCAGAGAGGTGTGGTCGACCACTTAAGCAGAGAGGTAGCTTAACCACTAGTGCCCAAAAATCCAACCGAATAAGACCCAACTAGCTCATTTAATGTTTAAGGTTAAACTGACCTTATAAATCTATGGCAAATACACGTGCATAAGAACAACTTCTGAATTTGTGAAAATAATAGCCACTTTTTAAGAAATACACAAAACAAACAATTTCGTCCAATTCTTTAACGTGTCTGACTTGGTGACATTTCATCAATAACATTTCCACGTGGATGAACAAAACAAATAAAAAATAAAAGATTTAGAAATTTCAAGCAAGGGTCGAGAAACCTCAGCCGTTGTCTGGCTACTTCGATGACATCAGTAACCTCCAATTGCGAGTCTGGTTCCAATTCCTTCTCACCGAGCGGCAAGCACGACACTTCAATGAACCATGAAACCGAAAAAATCCTTTCATCTATGACCGCCGCCGAGAATCCCATGGAATCCGATAGGAATTATGTCGTTGGTGACTTGGCCGAGGAAATTGAGCGGGCAATAACCGTCATCGCCAAGCTTCCTCTTCTTTTGAAACAAAACTGAGGTATTGTCTGGCTCACGCCCCGCAACCTCAAGTTTACACCGCTCGAGTCTTGCCATTAGTAATTTTAGGTTCCGCTTGATTATCATCCTCATCCGCTGCGGAGCAGTAGGGGAAAAGTGCACAAAGGGAGACGAGAGAGTTAGGATGGCAACTTTGCCCATACCCATGGGTTTCTTACTATCCAACCCAATTGGGTTGGGTATGAAATCCAAATAGATGGATATGGGTAGAGTTTGATGAGTTTGTACCCATACCCATTTACTTTGGGTTGAGTTGGGTTTATATCAAATGGATTTGGGTTTGTACCCATGCCCAAATACAAATTACAGTTTGGTACCCCAAACTTAATAGATATGCATATTTAGTACCTAAAATTAATTTTTTTTGCATATAAGTCCTCAAAATATCGATGGAAAATTACGTTTTGGTACCTAAATTTTTTTGGTTTTACATTTTGGTACCTAAACTTTTCAAGTTTTACAAATAGGTCCAATTTTTGCATGTGTAGTTAAAACACCCTCAAGTAAATGGATATCCATATCCAACTCATACCCATTTAGAATATGGAAGCAATATTCATACCTTACCCAAACCCATCTATAAACCCCCAAATCCATATGCACTTCACCCATACCCAACCCATTATCAATGGGTCTACTTGGGTTTGGGTATAATTACCCATGGGTGGGTAATTTGCCATCCCTACGAGAGAGAGTCCTCTCAATCTCCGAGCACATGAACCAATTCAATAACCACACATTCCCAAATTCGAACAAGCTAGAGGAACAAACCTCCTCAACTGTCCTAATCTCGCATTCAACGAAATCATAATTCGATCGGAATTCCCCAAACGGAATCGAAATCGAGAGAATAGCGACAAAATGATGCAATAGAGAGACAAGCTGTTGAACTTATCCACGAAAGCGAAAAAAACAAGAAAACAAAGCAGAATTGGGAACAAATAGCTATGGAGGAATGGAGTAGAACGACAATAATGGGAATGATCCCATTGTGATAAAAAAAAATTATTTTACATTTTTAGTATTTTTTTAAATGACAAATCATTGTTTTTACATATAATTAGTGGGTACGCTTTTTCCAAAATTTCTTGCTACTGTTTCAATTTTTGGCGTCTAATGAGCTGCTCCCTCAAACCGCTCTTTTGAAACCCGACTTTGGTGACCTCCCCAACCCATTAGAAGTGTTTGGCTGCTGCACTGTGCGACTATGCTTTTCCCCCTGCCCATCTATCAGTTTCACTGTCCTTCTCTGAATGACCTCCTCTCTGTATGCACGCCACCAGCCATGTCGTTTTTGCAGAGCTCTTGTGACACGCCTCCTTCCCATCTGTTTGTACGGAAAGCATAGCAAATTCGGTGTTGTTGGGCAAAGCGGTGGTGCATCTGTGACTCGCAAGAAACTACACCACAAATTAATCCCAATTAGAGTCCAAGTTTTTAAACTCTAGCCGGTTGCAGTATAGAGCAAGTATTTAAATTGTCAACCCGGGCCGGTCCATGTACCCCTACTTCAATCGCTTAAGTTGTTATCTAGCAAAGCGATTTTGGGTTTTAAAACTAAAAAAACTACAAACTAAACTAGCAAGGAAAAGTAAATAAAGGAAAAGTCTAACTAAGGGAGCTTCACCCAGGAGTTGCTTCCCACTAACTAGCTACCAAGACTCGGTGGATTGGAACGATTGCTATGGGCAAGGTAACCGCGGATCGCAGAGGGATGCTGATTCGGGCCTAATTGTACATGTTTTGCCCCGTTTTACTTAGGTGTTTTATGCTATGTTCCTCGTGTTTTAGTGTGTTTCAGGGTTTATCAGGTGAAACTAGTGTCGGAGTCGAAAGTTGGACGAAAAGGATTGAAAACCGAGAAAAGAGGTGAAAAAGTGCCAGTTCACGGCTATCCGAGGAAGTTCACGGTTTTGCACGACCGTGAAGAAGAGACCTTGACCGTGAATCGCAAGGCGTCCAGAGCCAAAATGGAGGTTACTGACGCAAGGTCAGTTCACGGTCACAAAGACCGTGCACGAAGGCTGTTGACCGTGAACAGAAGAGATCGAAGCGGTGCGTTTAGGCGCACGCCTGCAGTTCACGGACGCGTTTCGTGGTTCACGGCCGTGAACTGAGCTCGTGTCTGGTTTAAATGATGAGCTGAAAGGAGGAGAGAGGGGAGAGCCCACTTTGTGTGAAAAGCCTTCTTCAGATTTCTAGAGAGAGAAACACGAACCAAGGAAGAAGAAGGCTAAGGTTTTGCTTCAAGGTAGATTTTTGGAAGATTTCCTCCAAGGATAGCTTAACACAAGGGCCAAGGAGAGTGGGAGCATCCTCCAAGATGGTTTCCTCTTCTTCTCTTTATGTTTTCCCCATTTCTAGCATGGAGTAGATCTCCTTTCACTTGGGTGTTGTGAAACCCTAACTCTACCATGTAGTTTCTTTGATGTGAATTGAATTATTGTCATTGGGTATTGTTTAATTCAATGATTGAGGTATTTTTCATGATTGATTGTGCATGCTTGTGCTTAGCAACCTAAGGGTTGTGCATGTTTTGTGCTTAGCATTCTTAGGTTTGTGCATTTTGGTGCTTAGCAACCTAAGGGTTGTGCTTAATTGTGCTTAGCACCCTTAGGTTTGTGCATGTTGGTGCTAGCAATCTAATTAGCCACATTAACCTAGCTTAGTGAGGAAAATCCCCCTTCCAAGGGAGACTCAATCGAGTTGGTTTTCCTTCAGCTTTTAAGCCACCTAACTAGGTTAATTTAGGGCAACCCTCAGTGTTGAATTAAGCAAATAGGTTAATCGTGATTAAGCCGTCCGACCTTTGAGTTGAGTGAGGGAGTAAGTCAATTACCGATTGCGAACCGAGAGGGTTGAGTGACACAGCCTTTAATGTTCACCTCGGTTTAGCAATCGAGATTGTGGTCCCCGACCATATATGCATCCCTCTGCGGTTCGCGATTACATTGCCGAAAACAATCGTTCCAATTCACATATCATGGTAGTAGTTAGGGGGAAGCGACTCCCGAGTGATCCTTCCACAAAAGAGTTTTCAAACCCATATACCGCTGCTTTATTTTATTATAATTAGCAAACTTTCAAACCAAAACTTTGTTGCTAGATAATGATTTCAACAATTGAAGTAGGGGTAGACTGACCAGCCCGGGTTGATATCTAAATACTTGCTCTATGTTGCACCCGACTAGAGTTTAAAAATTTGGACTCATCGGGATTTTATTGTGGTGTAGTTTTGTGTGAGTCAAGTTTTTGGCGCCGTTGCCGGGGACAACGGTCTGTTATCTTGAAAAAGTTGTTGGTTGTTGATCTAGTTTTTTATTTCCAGTTTTTCAAGTGTGTGCTTTGCTTGTGCTAGACTTGGTGTCTTTTACGATTGTGTGTAGGTGGTGCATGACCCGGAGTAACTCGACACCTTTGCTACCACTTGACGAAGACATAAACCGAACTCTCCGGCTCCTAGCACGGGAGAGAGAGCTAGCATAGCCGAGAGAGAAGAGGAAGCCCCGACTTTGATGGGAAGCTTTATGAACCCACTTGAAGTGAAGTTAGATCATTGATCAGGGTAATGCTCGAGGAAGTAGAGTATCACCAGATGAGCGCCTTGAGGAGGTGGTGACGACCTTTGTCGCCTCCATCTCTAAAAAGTTTGAATCGAAAGATTCATTGGAGAGGCAACAAAGAAGTTCTCGACCATAAAAGGGGGGGGGGGGGAGTCAGGAAACCCACTTGATCAACCTGGCCACAAGCATAGGGGTTATCTCGCAAGCGGCTCGGTCTTGGAAGTCAGCCAACGAAGTTGACGTAGTAGCCGTTACTCTTCGAAGTGGAAGAGAGGCCAATGAGCTACCCCCAAAGAAGAAAAAACTCGCAACAGAGGGGGTGGTAACCTCCCCTCGCAGCCGGAAGCCACCAGGGAAGGGGACCTCGACTCTACGACTCCTCAACCGACCTCTTAAGAAGAGGATATCACTCCGACCCCTCAACCGGAGCAAGAAAAGTGGAAAGCGACCCCAACTCTCCCTTATCCTTCACGGCTCCGCAACGACCGCATGGCAGCGGAGTTCTCCCACTTCTTGGAGTTGATGAACCAGTTGCATTTAAACATTCCCTTCTTGGAGGCCGCCACCCAAATGCCCAAGTATGCAAAATACTTGAAAGACCTCCTCACCAACAAGAAGATGCTTGAAGGGGTAGCTACTATGAGCTTGAGTGAGGAATGCTTTGCCTTCGTGCAGAACCACTTGCCCTCGAAACGCAAAGATCCAGGGAGTTTCACTATCCCTTGCTTTATTGGTGACGTATGCATAGGAAAGTCCTTGGCGGACCTAGGAGCTAGCATTAATGTGATGCCCTATAAGTTGTTTCAAAAGCTAGAACTAGGAGAACTTAGAGCCACTAGGATGCATATTCAGTTGGCAGATAGGTCTGTAGTGCGACCTAAAGGTGTTGCGGAAGACCTGCTCATTAAAGTAGGACCTCTCATTTTTCTTGTCGACTTTGTTATCTTAGACATTGATGAGAAAGTTGAGGTCCCCCTCATCTTGGGTAGACCTTTCTTAACCACCGCCAAGGCCTTGATTGATGTGCATGGGGGTAGGTTGGTGCTTAGGGCAGGAGAGGAGGAGGTCACATTCTCTATTGATGATAGCATGAAGTTGTCTCGTTGCTATGATGATTTTGATTACTGCGAAGAGGTTTTTGACTTCATGGAGGCACTTGCGTCTGCGAGTGCCCTTACCTCTAACCCTTTTGAGGAGTGTTGTTTGGTAGGAACAGACGCCCCGGACTCCCGGGAGGGTGGGAGCCAACCCCCGCAAGATCAAGAATTGGAGGCATTACCCTCAATGCCAAAAATCCCTACCTCTCTGGAGGAACCCCCCGAGCGGGAATTGAAAATGCTACCTCCTCACCTCGAGTATGCCTTTTTGAGGGATGATGGGAAGATTCCAGTCATCATCAACACCAATCTTACACCCGAGCAGAAGGTAGAATTGATTGGGGTATAAAGGCGTCACGAGAGGGCAATAGCTTGGAAGATCACAAATATCCGGGGAATTGGGCCAAACTTTTGTTCAAACAAGATCCACCTGGAGGAGGGGGCCAAACCGGTCCGGCAACCGCAGAGGCGAGTGAATCCTAATCTGGAAGAAGTGGTGGTGAAAGCAGAAGTGATCAAGCTACTGGATGCCGGGATTATCTACCCTATCTCAGATAGCAGTGGGTGAGCCCAACCCAGTTGGTCACTAAGAAAGGAGGAATAACTGTGGTAGCCAATGAAAAGGAAGAGCTGGAGGGTATGTATTGACTATCGAAGATTGAACGAAGCCACTCGAAAGGACCACTTCCCTTTGCCTTTCATTGATCAAATCCTGGAGAGACTCGTTGGACATGATTACTACTGCTGCCTATATTGGTTTTCAGGGTACTTCTAGATCCCAATTTCCCCAGAAGATCAAGCCAAGACAACATTCACATGCCCCTTCGGGACCTTTGCTTACCGGCGCATCCCATTTGGATTGTGCAATGCCCCGACGACATTCCAGATGTGCATGGTAGCCATCTTTGATAAGCTAGTTGGGGAGATAATGGAAGTATTCATGGACAAATTTTCAGTGTTCGGAGATTCATTCTCTCATTGTCTGGCCAACCTGGAGAAGGTCCTTGAGCGATGTGAAGAAACCACTCTAGCTTTGAGTTGGGAGAAGTGCCATTTTATGGTCCGGGAGGGCATTATGTTGGGTCACAAATCTCCACGCGTGGGATTGAGGTGGATCGAGCCAAAGTTGAGACAATAAGCAAGCTCTCTCCTCCAACCACAGTCAAGGGCATAAGGAGTGGAGTCTCCTTGGGCATGCAGGGTTTTATCGACGTTTCATCGAAAACTTCTCGAAGATTGCATTGCCCTTGACCAATCTTTTGGATAAGGACGCCCCATTCCTTTTCAGAAAGGAATGTTTTGAAGCTTTCAACATCCTGAAAGAGAATCTCACAAATGCCCCCATAATGGTCTCACCGGATTGGGACCTTCCCTTCGAGCTCATATGCGATGCTAGTGACTATGTAGTGGGAGCAGTTTTGGTTCAAAGGTGGGGTAGATACTTTCAACCTATTTGCTACGCCTCAAAGACGGTGAATGATGCTCATGAGAACTACACAACCACGGAGAAAGAGCTGTTGGCAGTAATCTTTGCTTTCGATAAATTCGGGTCTTATATGGTTCTTTCCAAGGTTTTTGTCTACACAGACCACTCCGACATCCGCTTCTTGATGATCAAGGCGGATGCCAAGCCCCGACTGATTCGATGGATCCTAGTGCTTCAAGAGTTCGATGTGGAGATCAAGGACAAAAAGGGTGCCGAAAACCTTGCAGCCGACCACCTCTCGCGGCTCGAAGGACCTGGAGGTAGTACTCCTCCGAGAGAGATAAATGACACTTTCCCCGATGAATGTTTACTCGCCCTCGCCCCGATGAATGTTTACTCGCCCTCGCCGCTGCAGAGAGTATCGCCCTGTGGTTTGCCGACTTCGCCAATTATCTGGTTGGAAGGCAGCTACGCAAGGGGATGACTACAAATGAGAGGAACAAGTTCTTCTCCGACCTCCATGCTTACTTTTGGGATGATCCCCACCTTTTTCGAATTGGGGCCGACGGAGTCATTCGAAGGTGTGTGCTGGAGGAGGAGATGGTGGGTATTCTGAACCACTGCCATACGGGGCCAGCTGGAGGCCACCACAGAGGCAACCGAACTGCAAGAAAGATGCTCCAGTCGGAATTCTACTAGCCGAGCCTTTTCCGGGATGCCTACAAATTTGTGAGTCATTGCGACAAATGCCAAAGGACAGGCAATGCTTCTAACCAAAATGAGATGCCCCAAATGATTTCTATCACTTGTGAGATCTTTGATGTTTGGGGCATTGATTTTAAGGGACCTTTCCCCTCATCCTTTGGTAACAAATACATCCTTGTGGCCGTAGACTACGTCTCGAGGTGGGTTGAGGCTCCAGCTCTCCCCACCAATGATGCAAGACGAGTTTGGATTTCTGAAAAAGCTGTTTTCACGGTTTGGGATCCCGGGGGCCATCGTTAGCGACCGAGGAACCCATTTTCAAGGGCAATTTGATAAGCTCCTCGCTCGCTACGGTGTCACCTACCGGGTGTCCATGGACTATCACCCCCAAACTAGTGGAGCCATCAAATAGGGAGCTAAAACGGATCCTAGAAAAGATCGTGGATCAATCCCGCAAGGATTGGTCCGCAAAGCTTGATGATGCTCTATGGGCGTACCGCACGGCCTACAAAACACCAATAGGCATCTCGCCTTACCATTTGGTGTATGGCAAAGCATGCCACTTACCCGTAGAGCTAGAGCATAAGGCTTTCTGAGCCACAATGCTTTTGAATATGGACCCTAGTTTGTGTGGAAATGAAAGGAACTTGCAGGTGCTTGAACTTGAGGAGTGGCGTCTCCAAGCCTATGAGAACACCAAGATTTACAAGGAGAGGACGAAGCGCTTGCATGATGCTCGCCTGAAAGGATGGAAGGATTTCCAGCCGGGAGACCAGGTTTTTTGTCAAAATGGTCGGGCCCGTATGTGGTAACACAAGTGTTCACATACGGGGTGGTTGAGATCTCCCACCCAGAGGAAGGAACTTTCAAAGAGAATGGACACCGCCTGAAGTGTTACCTTTGAGGAGAGGTAATGTCACACAAGGAGGTGGTGTTCCTGCAAGATGCATAACCCAGAGTTTCCGTCTAGCTTAAGACGTTAAAGAAGCGCTTGTTGGGAGGCAACCCAACGAAGGTTAGCAAGTTTGAACTACTACTACTACTACTACTACTACTACTACTACTACTACTACTACTACTACTATGTATTGTGCTTGTAATAACCTCGCCTTGAGCCAGTCGTATTGTGTTAGCGTGTGTGTTTTTTGTCTCTCCTTGAAGCTCAATTATCCTACCCCGGTTCGATTCCAACTTTCACTCACCAAGCCCAAGCGGTAACATCATTCTACCCCTTTCTTACGCCATTGAGGGCAATGTCGAGTTTAAGTGTGTGTGTGTGTGTGGGGGGGGGGGGGGGGGGTGGTGTTAGTTTACTAGTACGTTTGTGTGAGTGTGATTAATGCTTGGAGCCTTTTGTATGCCCAAATTTCAAAAATTTGAGGGCTCCAAGCAATGTTTGCATGAGCAAAGTGGCTGGATGGTGGGAAATTCTCGTGTTTATTGGCATTGATCTTAAATTATTGCATGATCGAGTATATCCTATGATGATGATTGAGAAGTTCATTAGGACAGGGAAAAAGTTTAGTTCTCAGGTGTGCATAAATGAATGGATGTCTTGACTTGATAACTTGTTGCTTACAATTGCCATGCATCGTGTTTGTGAATTGGAATAGTTGGTTGGGTAACTAGGTAGACTGTGAGCTTCGATCCGATCGTTTTCTTCTGGTGTGATAGTTCCCTCTTACTACAGTGTGTAGCATCACAAGTTGTCACTACTAAGTATGATGGAGGCATAGGATTAGTCCACGCCCAAATGTTGATTGTCCCGAAATGTGTCATCCTTTAGTCAACCCCTTTGAGACTTGTGACTTCGAGGGTCGTTCTCAATTTAGGAGCTTCTTGCGTGTGAGCTTAATCGTGTTAATAGAACGACCCTAATCCTTTCTTCGTGTCTAAACATGAATTGTCCTTGTGTCTCGGAGCTCTCTCCTTTGAGTTTCCATAGAGGTTCTACGTAGGAGGTTCATGTGAAGTCCTTGTTAGGGATGAGAAAAATGAAGTGTAGTGTTGGAGTGAGTTCCTCAAAAAGAGAGCATTGGTTGTTAAATGTATTATGTGGCCAGTGGCGGAGCCACTTGGAGAAGAGGGGGGTGCAAGTAGTTTGGAGAAATTTTTTCCGAGTAGGGGTATATACAAATTCGAACCAGTGTTCATTCAGTTGCAAAAAGAATTTCTTACCATCTCAACCGAGTAAGTTTTGTTATGCAATGCACTTTCGTCTTTATATATAGTAATAAATTTTTGTCTTTTGTATAAACTCGCTCATTTCTTTTGTAGCTCTACAATAGAGAAATTTCTTGCCTTTTGTTTAAACAAAACCGAAAGTAATGAAGTACCAATTGAAGTTCACTTGTTTGTTTCACAAAATCAATTCCAAGGTTGTTCTAATTGGTAATACTTGATGAATGGAGGAGTTGACTTGTATGTACTGAACTTATTTGTTTGACATTGTAACCTATGTACGTGAAACTATTTTAATGTAATTGTATGAATTTAGAGTATTGCGTTGTTGACTTTTTTCATTTAAACTTGACTTTTCTACTGTATAGGTGATTTTTTATGATATGATAGAGACACCCCCTTGGCCAATTTTCTGTGCATGGTCGGTTGTGGTTGATAAGTGGTCTTCTTGCGACTTGCATTGATCCATGAACAAGGTGAGAACTTTTTGTTTGCCCGTTTTTGGTGGCTTCGAATGTTGTTTGTGGTGAATGTCGGTATTGCTTGCAACGGTCCATGTATTGATTGCCAATACCCATTGAGAATTCCCATTTTGTGCCCTTTGAGTTGCCCCAAAATATTTGTGTAGGTTGAAATATTAACTTGTGTGAAATGGTTTGCTTGGGTACAAGCAAACGTCTAAGTGTGGGGGAGTTATTCGGGCCCAATGCAGTCAAAATCGGGATTTTAAGTAAAATCGAAAACTAAGGTAGAATCGGAATCGTAGATTCATATCGTAAAATCGTAAGATTTTAAGGTTCATATTAAATAATCACTTAAAACACCAGATAGTAATAAAAATGCCTATCCTGAATAACAATCAACCACATATAACATAATTACTTCCCAAGATAAGTTTGTTTTCTAAATAAATAAAACTAAATCCATATATCTATTCTTGTACATAATATAAACACACAAATAAGCAACCTGAAATCCCAATGAAATCACTTAATTAATAGTTAAGAGTAGAAAATTACATAAGATCGTTAGGGATCAACATTAATATCACTTACACATCATCATCATCATCCTCACTCTCACTCTCACTCTAACTCTAACTCTCATCCTTGTCTATTTGCTTAAGGACTAATATAATTACTCTTAAGATCACTTGAAATACTTTCACCATTAACCATATTTCCCCTTGATCACAAAGATAACTCATTGATTGGTGCATTCCCTTCTTAATTGATAAAAGGTCGGGGATAGTGCTGCTGAAGGATTGCGAGATAAACGAAAGATTGCAATGGAATGGAGATTTGGATTTTTGTTAGGGTGGTGGGAAAAACCTACAAGCTAATTGGGAGAGTGGAAGATATCGTTAAAGGAAGGAGTTGGGTGTCGACGTGCGAAAGAGGAAGATACGAGGAAGAAAATGAAAATGAATTGAGTGTTGTCTATTGGGTTAGGGTTGCGTTGTTCATTATGTTGGGTCGTGAGAAGTAAACTTGACTTGGTTTATGGACAGAACCGGACTTGACCAGCCTCATTTTGTTCCAATTAATGTGAACCCTGAAATCGTACAAAATCGTAGAAATCGTAGATTTTAAGGATTTTAGAGTTTTAAATTGGGATTTTATGGGATTTTAAGGTTCAAAGATTTTACAATAAAATCATGATAGGAACTCACAGGTAAGATCGTAAAATCGGGATTTTGACTACATTGTTCGGGCCTAATTGTACATGTTTTGCCCCAGTTTTACTTAGGTATTTGTGCCAAATTCACTCCTAAAAGGTTGGTTTTACGCTAGGTTCCACGTGTTTTAGTGTGTTTCAGGGTTTATCAGGTGAAACCAGCCTCGGAGTCAAAAGTTGGACGAAAAGGATCGAAAACTGGGAGAAGAGGTGAAAAAGGGCTAGTTCACGGCTATCCGAGGAAGTTCACGGTCTTGCACGACCGTGAAGAAGAGCCCTTGAACATGAATCGCGAGACGTCCAGAACCAAAATGGAGGTACACAAGGTGAGTTCACGGTCACAAGGGCAAAGAAGATTGGGAGTGATAGACCATTGATTACACATGTTTTTACCCCTATTCTTGAGACGTTGATTCTCGTGTTTTAAGCCGATTTCACGCTAGCTTGTGCGTTTATGTCATATTTCAGGACTTAGCGTTGGAATCGAGGCGAAGAAACGAGTGGGTCGAAAGGAGCATGTTTGGGTCGAAGTGTGCTGGAGGAGCAAAATACCCGGCCATGAGCAGAAATACCCGGCCGGGTATTATTTGGAGCAGACCGGGGAAAAGGAGTTTTGGGCGTCCGAGAAGCAGAAGGGGGCCCGGTCGTGAAGCTTAAATCCCCGATCGGGGATTCTTGGCCTTGACCGGGGAGTTTCCCCTTTTCCCCTACGGTGCGTTTTGATAATACCCGGTCTCCACTTAAAATACCCGACCGGGTATTCAGGCCGGGGATCGCGACAGACAACATCTTAAGGGAAAAGAAGGGCAAAAGTGAAGGGTTCCGAGTTTTAGAGAGAAAAAGCGATACCTAGAGAGAGAAAGTGACGAACCTGATTCTGCAAGTGTCCTTGATCGATCTCCATCACCATTGGAGCCCGGCTTGAGCTAGATTTCCCATCTCTCTCTATGGAGTAACTTTCCTATTGACCTGGGTATGAAGAACCCTAGATTTGTATGTTAGATCTGATTGTATGAACCCAAGTACGGATTCAATGGTATGATTATGTTCAATTGAGGTTTGATTTGTTGAATGGCATGAATCCTGATCAACTTCCTGTTGTTTCTGCTTTAACCTAGAAAGAGAATATCTGCCTAGGTTGATAGAGCACCCTTGATTGAAGGTAGTGAATTGGCGACTTTAGTCGAGGAGTCAATTCACTATTCTGTACTGAATTTACTTCGGTAGTGGAGGTTTGGTTCGTTAGGGCCTCAATCTGTTTACTCCGGTGGAGGTTAGTCACCCACTGGGGACTCAGATTGAGAGGGTCTGGAGACCTTTAGTCGAGGCTGCAGACTGTTTAAGAACCTCCCGCAGTATAACTATCATTGAACTTGAACTTGGTAAATTACAATCCTGCTTAACTGCAGTCTAGGGGGAACCATATTCGGGTGACCTCTCTCGACTTGAAAACAACCTTTTTACTTGCTTTGCTTGTTTGGACTTTCACTAAATTTTCACCGCTAAATAGTAAGAACTCACGGAGTAGTCAACACACTTAGGACCTAGGTTGACATTAAAACCCAAACCCGCTATACTACGCTTTAGGAGGTGGTTACACTTGGCCATTTTCTAGAGTGACGGTAGGAGCGAGTCAAGTTTTTGGCGCCGTTGGCGGGGACGGCTAGGTTGTTGAAGAAACGTGGTTTCTGTTAATTTAGCTTTATTTTTTCGCATTGTTTGTTTGCTTTGTCACACTTGTGCCTTCACGAGTTTGCTGCTTGACTGTGTGCAGGTAGTGCATGACCCGTAGCCAGTCGGGAGATTTACTACCGTTGGATCCGGAGCTTGAACGCACCTATCGCCAACTTAGGAGAGAACAACGAGCTAGACTGGCTACGGAGGAGCGCATAGACAGCCACTTGAGCAGTGATTCCGAGGACGAGTACGAGATGGAAGGCGAACATAACCCAGCCCAGGGGATACCTCTCTAGGTTCGAGTATGAGATGGAAGGCGAACATGAAACTGGATAGAGGATGTAATGAGTTGAATCCAGCATTGCTTGATCTCGAAGTTGTTCGCTGGAATGGGTGGATAGAGGATGACAAGGAGGATATCAGCGACCCACTGAGATCTAGCGGGCGATCACTCACTTCCGCCAGGAGCCAGATGAGTCACTTCGTGATGCATGGGAGCGATACTCGGGATTTTTCTGGAAGTTTCCCCATCATGGCTTCAGTGATGCATTCATAGTGGGGAACTTCTACAATGCTCTATCTCCGGAAAGCCAGAGGGTGATTGAGTCTCTATGCCCAGGAGGGGATATTCTTACTAAGACTCCACACGAACTGAACCAGATGATCAGCACCTTGGCTGCCAGAGATCATTCCTGGGGGTAGAGCACCAGAGGCAGGAATTCCCGGGATCGTGGTGTGCACGCCATGGAGGCCAGGTCCGGGCAAGAGCGGGAGGTGGCCGAGTTTGTGCAGACATTGAAGCAGCCCAACAGTCTTATTCCGCGCAGAGGTTTGGTTGTACCTCCAGTAGCTCAATGTCAGTGGTGTGAGAGCTCGAACCATCTGGTGGACGACTACCAGGCTATGCGGGAGTCTTCTACACCCCAAGAGCAGTTGGACTTCATCGCCAATGCTCGGCGCCTTGACCCATACAACAATACATACTATGAGGGGTGGCTCCAGCATCCCAACTTCGCTTGGAATAGTAACACCACTAAACCGCCTAGTTTCCCAGCACCAGCAGGTGGTTTTCAGCAGAGGCAGCCCTTCTAGGTTAGACAGGGGCCAGTCCCACAACAACAGCCTTACCAGCCTAGGCAGGGGCAACCATTCCAGCAGCCCCAGCATCAGTATGCCCCGCCTCCAACAGCTGCAGCTCTAGATAATTAGATGACGAAGCTGAAAAATATTTTGCAGGAATTCATGACCACCAGTCAGGCAAATTTCATGAGGATAAACCAGAACATAGCCTCCCTAGAGGCAGGCTAGAGGAACCAAGGTGCCATTTTGCAAGACCTACAGAATCAGATTGGTGGCATAGCTCGCCAAAATACTACTAGGGCAGCAGGGACTCTCTCTGCCTGCCACCACCATTCCGAACCATTGTGAGCCTCCCCAGCACCAGCAGCTGGATGCCATCACTACCAGGAGTGCCAATACCACATATGCTGCTCCTGCCCAGCCCTGGTAGGACGAGCCACTACCTACTTCAACACTTCCAGCCGACAATGCAGAAGTGGGGAGGGACAAAGAAGCACCTGCTCCCAAGCCACAACCAGGGGTAAGGAGCATGTAACCCAGCTTTTTTTCCCCACTCGCGTACATAAAGACAAGCTGGAGACTGAGTTTGCCAAGTTCATGGCAATGTTGAAGCAGGTCAACATCAGCATGCCGTTCGTGGAGGCACTATCAAAGATGCCCAAGTATGCCAAGTTCATGAAATACCTCCTCACCAACAAGAAGAAACTTTGGGATCTTTCGATAGTGATGCTGAGCGAGGAGTGTTCTTCTATCCTGCAGAACAATCTGCCCAAGAAGCGTAAAGACCCATGGAGTTTCACTATCCCTCTTGTTATTGGCAGCATGCATGTAGAAAAGTCCTTGGCGGACCTAGGCGCTAGCATCAATGTCATGCCCTACAAATTGTTTAAAAAGCTAGACCTAGGTGAACCTAGAGCTACTAGGATGAGCATTCAGTTAGCTGACCGTTCCATTGTGCATCCTAGTGGTATCATAGAGGATATGCTTGTTATTCTGGATATAAATGAGGATGTGGATGTACCTTTGATTTTGGGTAGACCGTTTCTCGCCACCGCCAAGGCACTTATTGATGTGCATAGTGGTAAATTAATCCTGCGTGCTGGTGATGAACATGCTACTTTTTCTGTGTCTGAGAATGGGAAACATTCCCATTTGCATGATGACTTAGATTACTATGATGTGCTTGCTCATTTTGAGACTGCACTCGCTATAACGAGTGCGGGTACTGACGATGCTCTTGAGCGTTGTATTTTGCTAGGTGAGCAGGCATCGCAGGAGCCGCAGCTGGAGGAGCAGTTGCCGCGCTAGAGAGTGGCACATTTCTGGAGGGCGACCGGCTGTTCAAACCGATCTCATCCTCACCCCGCATCACTACTTCCTTGGAGGAACCACTAGAGCTGGAGCTAAAGCCCTTCCCTCCTCATTTGGAGTATGCATTTCTCCGGGAGGAGAATAAGCTTCCAGTCATCATCAGCTCAACCCTCAAACCCGAGGAGAAAAATAGACTGGAAGATCACAGATATCCGGGGGATCAGCCCCTCCTTTTGCTCCCACCAGATACTGCTGGAGGATGAGATGCGGCTAGTGAGACAGTCGCAGAGAAGACTGACACCGAACCTGGAGGCCGTGGTTCGGGCGGAGATCGTGAAGCTGATGGACGCGGTGATCATCTTCGCCATTTCCGACAACGAGTGGGTCAGTCTCACCCAGGTGGTACCCAAAAAGGGTGGGATGACTGTGGTGCCTAACGAGAGGAATGAGCTCATCCCGATGCGCACGATGACTGGGTACCGTGTCTTCATTGATTATCGGCGTCTCAACGACGCCACCCGGAAGGACCACTTCCCGCTGCCGTTTATTGATTAGATGTTGGAGAGACTGGTGGGGCATGAGTTCTACTGTTTCCTGGATGGGATGTCCGGGTACTTCCAGATCCCCATTGCACTGGAGGACTAGGCAAATACCACTTTCACCTGCCCCTTCGGCACATTTGCCTACCGGAGGATTCCATTCGGGCTGTGCAATGCCCCAGCCACTATGCAGCGATGCATGCTCGCCATCTTTGATCGTCTGGTCGGCGAGATTATGGAGGTGTTTATGGACGAGTTCTCGGTTTATGGAGACTCATTCTCTCACTGTCTCCATAACCTGGAACTCGTCCTTAAACGGTGTGAAGAAACGAACCTGCACTGAGTTGGGAGAAGAGCCACTTCATGGTTCGCGAAGGCATAGTTCTGGGGCATAAGATCTCCAAGATGGGGATTAAGGTGGACCGAGTAAAGATTGAGACTATCAACAAGCTGCCTCCTCCTACATCTGTTAAGGGGATCCAGAGTTTTTTAGGCCATGCAGGTTTCTATAGGCGGTTCATCACGGATTTTTCGAAGATCGCCCTGCCCCTGACTAAGCTTCTTGAGAAGGATGCCCCCTTCTAGTTCACTGATGCATGCACAGCGGCATTCACAACCTTGAAGGAGAAGCTCACCCAAGCTCCTATCATGGTTGTTCCTGACTGGTCCCTACCATTTGAGCTGATATGCGATGCCAGTGACTTTGCTGTTGGAGCTGTCTTGGGGCAGAGGTGAGATCAAAACTTCTGGCCTATCTACTACGCCTCGAAGACCCTAAATGATGCCCAGGAAAACTACACCACCATGGAGAAGGAGCTGCTCGCTGTGGTGTTTGCCTTCGACAAATTTCGTCCTTATCTGGTCTTGTCCCTCATGACCGTGTATACAGATCACTCTGCGATTAGATACTTGATGAACAAGGCCGATGCCAAGCCTAGGCTCATACGATTGATCTTACTGTTTCAATAGTTTGACATCGAGATTCGGGACAAGAAGGGAGCGGAGAATGTTGCAGCCGATCACCTCTCCCGGTTGGACGCCCCTCCTGCGGACAACCTCGAAGAGGAGATCAACGACTCCTTCCCAGATGAGAGACTGATGATGATGTGCTTGGTGGAGAGTGTCACCCCTTGGTACTCCGATTTTGCAAACTATCTGGTGGGCCAGCAGCTGCCAAAGGGGATGACAACTTACACTAAGAGGAAATTATTCTCCGACCTAAGGCATTACTTCTGGGATGACCCTCATCTCTTCATGATCGGAGCAGACGGGATCATCTGTCGCTGTGTTATGGAGAGTGAGATGGAGGGCATTCTATCTCACTATCACGAAGGACCTACTAGCGGTCACCACAGCGGAAATTGCAGGGCGAGGAAGGTGCTACAATCGGGCTTTTACTGCCCCACGCTCTTCAAGGACGCAGACGTCTTCGCACGCAGGTGCGACCGATGCCAGAGGTCAGGTAACATCTCTTCCCGTGATGAGATGCCCCAGAATGTGTTTCTAACTTGTGAAATCTTTGATGTCTGGGGTATCGATTTCATGGGCCCCTTCCCTCCATCCTTTGGAAATACTAATATCTTGGTTGCTGTTGACTACGTCTCTAAGTGGGCCGAGGCGCAAGCTTTGCCCACTAATGATGCTAGACGTGTTTGTAGTTTTCTAAAGCAACTATTCTCCCGGTTCAGGACACCTAGAGCCATCATAAGCGATCGAGGCACCCATTTTCAGTGCCAATTTGATAAGTTACTGTCTCGCTATGGTGTGACTCATAAGGTGTCTGTGGCCTACCACAATCAAACAAGTGGCCAGGCCGAGCTGACAAACCGGGAGCTCAAGCGTATCCTGGAAAAGATGGTGGATCAGTCCCGCAAGGATTGGTCCACCAAGCTCGATGATGCTCTCTGGGCATACCGCACTGTCTACAAGACACCCATTGGTACTTCACCGTACCGGCTTTTCTATGGAAAGGCATGTCATTTGCCCGTGGAGCTAGAGCACAAGGTCTTTTGGGCCCTTAAGCTGCTCAACTTGAATGTTAGTGTTGCAGGTGTTGAGCGCAAAATGCAGATGCTGGAGCTGGAGGAATGGCGTTACCACGCCTATGAGAACACCAAGTTGTAGAAGGAGTGCACTAAGCGCCTGCACAATGCACGGTTGTGGGGTCCGAAAGAGTTCCAGGTTGGTGATCGAGTTCTCCTTTATAACTCTCGCTTGAAGCTCTTTCCCAGGAAACTCCGTTCCCGGTGGTCTGGACCGTTCACGGTCATACAGGTGTTCCATTATGGAACAATTGAAATTGCCAACCCGCAGACTGAACCGTTTAAAGTAAATGGCCATCGTCTCAAGCTCTACTTGGGGGACGAGGCCGAACGTGTGGATTTGGTAGTGGAACTCGCGGACCCTTAGTTCCACCATGGGCGTCAAGCTAAAAGACGGTAAAAAAGCGCTTGTGGGGAGGCACCCGACCGGGTATTTTTGGCTCAAGGCCGGGGATTTTCCAGCCTTGGAACGCGGCGTTTCCGAAACCCCCGACCTTAACCCAAGGATTTCCTTGCACTCGAAATGCGCCTCTTCCAAAACCTTCGACTGTGGCTTTAAAATACCCGATCGAGGATTTTTGCTATTTAAGCAAACCCCTGGTCATTTCTCTCTCTCTCCTCTCATTTTTTTTCAAAAACTTCCCCTCTCTTCCTCTCAAATCCTCTGCCCTCTCTCCTCCCTTGGTCGCCACCTTCCGCCACCAACCGTTGCCGCCGGCCGCCGTCACCCCCGTCGCCGGCCATTTTGCGGCGACCGTCTGACGGGTTTTTCGGCGACTTTCCGGCCGATTTTTCGGCGAGTCTCCAGGGCCATTTTTTTGCTCCTTTTCGCGTCCCTCGCCTATCTCTTTGCGTTGCGTCTATAGTTCCACTTGAGTTTCCAGGTGTGTTTCTTGTTAACTATTCTCTTTCTGGAAAATCGAACAGTAGATTGTAGGACCGAGAACTGTGTTTGCCTGGCATGATTGAATTAGGATAGGGTGAGGGATGCCTTGAGTATGAATGGCTATGGCTATTCTGTGTGTGCTGCTCGTGTGATTGAATTGGTCAGTTGCGTTTGCTTCTTGCCTTGATTACGGTTGAGTTGCTTGCGATTCAACCAGTTATGCTTAAACTGTTAGCCTAGGTGGTCCTTAAGTGTGGGGGAAGTGATGAACCCATGATGTGGGTCCTGACGAGTTTTTCTTGGCTCTACCTTTGGTTTGTTGATTTTGCAGGAGCATGTCACTCGACCATCCGTTCGTGCAGGACTTGCGCCTGCACCTGAATTACGCAGACTAGTTCAGCAAGGTCACCCGCGGGAGATTGGAGCGCCACCACCATCTTGAGTGGGGGCGTATTCAAGCAGCTCCACTGCATACAGGAGATCTCCACCGCCATCAGCCTCCGGGATTGGTAGACGCTGCTTTCCATCGCAGAGCCCACTTACACAGAGCTGGTGTGGGAGTTCTACACCACCTACCACTACCGCTCCAAGGCGGCACGGGACTCCTACGCAGTCACTTTCCGGCTGGGTGGCCGGCCACGGGAGCTGACCATTGACGGGTTGGCCTATGCCATGGGGATCCAGTACCACCCCTTCTCACGCCACGAGTTAGAGATCCCGCACCCAACGGACTAGAACCAGGACGAGTTCTACCGCCGGATAGCTCGGGCGACTACAGGGGAGACCTCTTCGACGCCGGCCAGACATCCGTCTCCACCCTCAGGCCGCAGTGGCACATCCTGAACTTTCTCATCACCCGCTCGATCGTCCCCAATACCACTGGGTGGCACAAGATCCCGAAGTGGGTGCTCTACGCCATGTACTCGATGGGGTATCCAGAGCACATATTGCACTTGGGTTATTTCGTGGCCACCACCTTCTCTCGGTGCCACGGGAAACCCAATCACCTCTTCTGTGGTCCCCTGATCACCCGCTTGGCGCGCCACTTCGAGATTGACTTCGAGGGACTGACGGATTCCTCACCACGGGGCGGCTCCACCCCTCTCAGGCGGGACGTGCTTCACAATGCACTCCTCCTGACTTCTGATGGCACCCGCTCCCTGGGTGGATGGGCTGTCTTTGCCCCCGGATGGAGGCCCAGATGGGAGTCACTGGTGCCCTTATCGAGCGAGAGCGCGATCGTGGCCGCCGGTTGATGGAGTACCCAGGAGCACGTATTGGATGATGTACTATTGGGCTGACCATTGGACCTAACGTATTGTGTTTGAGTTCTTCTGTTCCCTTTAGCTGTGCTTTGTCCCTGACTGGTCCCCTCTCCAGTCTGCTTCACTCAGACTGGTCCCCTTCCAGGCTCATGCAGCCCGTGCACACCGGTAACATCGTTCCCCTTATCCTCCCCTTTTCTCCATTGAGGGCAATGTCAATTTTAAGTGTGTGTGTGGGGGGGGGGGGGGGGGGTGCTTCTCTTTTGACTGCACTAGATCTGTTTGTGTGCTTGGAGCCTAGTCTATTGTCCAAAATTTTCAATTTGAGGGCTCCAAGTACGTGTTTCCTTGCAAATTGCCTGCTTAGTATGCTTTGAATTGACAGTCTCTATAGTAATGTGCAACCTAGGGAGGTAGTGTAGTACTATGGAGGATGTTGAAGTATAAGATTTTTCCTATCTAGCTCTATGTTGTGCCAGTTGATTTTGTGGAGTAGTGGAGCTAATACCGTTGAATTCATGTGGTAATGGTGACTCTCTTTGGATTGTGTTATGGACTCGTGTATCGAACAGGATGCTCATGTGGGAAAGGAAAAGCAGTTGGTCCTCCATGTCGAAATCATCGAAATCTTAAACATGAGCTAAGCCCAACATGTGTGGCACCGTTCATTGCACAAAATCGGGGTTTGGCGGAGATTTTAGTGATCCTTAGTGGGGTAGTCCTACAAGGTGAAGCTAAGCTGTCTCTAGTACAAGTAAAACTTCCGCCCGTTGAACAGTTTGCCTACTCGAGGATGTGTTATTATTGGCACGGATAGAGCTTCCGACCCCCCTTAATTTCATTGACCCTCCACAAGAGTTGAGGAAAAGGAGTTAAAAGAAGTACTCTGGCGAGCGCCAGATGTACAGAAATTGCTCTTGCTCGACTAATAAGGGTCTACCGTGCAAAAGACTGCAGTTGGAACCCCCGCTAAGTGAATGAAAAAAAAAACAAGAGAAATGTACATGAAAGTGCAAAAAAGGGGCGCCAACGATAAAATGAAGTGAAAGAGCACCCCGGTACAACGAGTCTTTGGTTGTGAATGGTGTGAGTCCCTTTATCCATTAACTGACTGTCTTACTTCTACTTCTTCTCATGATCCTGGCTTGAGTCTAGTACTCGCGTTGAGAGAGATAGGGGACGTCTTACAAGACCAGTTGACCTCGTAAGCTGCTTTATGATCTAGGAAATCCTCTACCGACGATCGGGGTTGTTTGTTGCTATAGAGGTCTGATAGCCCGTTAGTTACACATGTTTTCACCCCTGTTCTTACACCGTTTGAGATGTGGTTTCTCGTGTTTTAGACCGATTTCACGCTAGGTTGTGCTTGTTTGTGATATTTCAGGTCCTGGCAAGTGAATGAAGGTTTAGGAGCGAGTTCGGGGTCGATTGGGCGAAGATCGGGCGCGAGACAAGTCGCAAAGGAGGTCACACGGGCTACCCTGATGTTCACACGGCCGTGAAAGAGGCCAGTCTGGCCGTGTGACATTCTGCGAGAGCAGACACGGGCAGAGCAGCAGATTGACACGGCCGTGCAAGTGGCTGGGTTGGCCGTGCCACATTCGCCGAGAGCAGACACGGGCAGAAGGAAGTCACACACGGCCGTGCCACACTGGCCGTGTAAGAAGCCTGGAATTCGACTAAGTGATACGGTGCGTTTTGCCTCACACGGGCAACTGGGTAGGCCACACGGCCGTGCCACCCTGCCCGTGTGAGTCGGGATTTCCTGGTTTTAAGCCAAATTCCGAACCAAAGAAGAGGAGAGCTGGGTTTTGGATCCCAAACACCCAAGGGACGAACCAAAGAGAGAGAGGGCGATTTGAGGGCATTCTTGGAGTGGAGTTGGAGGATTTCTTCGCCTTGGAAGCTCGAGGAACAAGCCCGGACTTGAAGACTGATCATCTGAAGATTCTTACTGCAGTCTCTCTCTTCTCTATGGAGTAACTTCCCTTCACTTAGGTTTTGAGGAACCCTAGCTATGTTTGTTTGATTGGATGATTGTATGAGTACTCTGACTGGATAATCTTGAGTTCATATTCAATCTATGCATGTTTTCATGATTCAATTCTGCTTTAGTCGAGATTATTGATTCTGCTTTGATCCTATGAGAGGGAGTACCTGATTAGGTCAATAGAGCACCATAGATTGATAGTAGTGGATCGATTGCTTTAGTCGAGGGTTGATTCACTGCTTTGTATCGATTGAGAACCTCTTTCGATAGAGGGAGTCTAGTTCAGAACGCCTTGATCAGTTGTTCTAGAGAAGGATACGTCCCTCTAGGCAATTGACTCAAGAGGACCTTGTTCCTTTAGTCGAGACTCAAGGTCTAGTCAAGGATTCTCCGCATTGTGAATGAATGTGAAACAGGTTAGAGATCATCAATCATTAATCTGGCTAGTGGCTAGGGGGAATCATACCTAAGTGAGTTCCCAACCTGTAATTAGATTAACTTAAACTGTAGTTTGCTAGAGTAGTTTTAGTTCTTTCATCTTAATCTGATTTGCTAAATAATAAACTGAAGCTGAGTAATAGTAACTCTAGAGACCCGTGGATTCGATATTTATCACTTGAGCCACTATACTGCAGTCCCTTTCATTGGTTACACTTGGCCTTTGTTAGGTGTTGTGTTTTAGAGCAGTCAAGTTTTTGGCGCCGTTGCCGGGGACTTTCTAGAGTATTAGGAAAGGCAGAAGTTTGTTACTTTAGCGTTTTTCTTTTCTTTTCTTTTCTTTTCCACCCTTGCTTTTCACTTGGGTGTTTTTGTTTTTGTTGGTGCAGATCTGAATCATGGATCCTAATGGCTTCTCCAATCATTGGGGGTATCCACCACCATCTGGGTGGTATTACCCCGAGACTCCCTGGAGCAATCAAGGCGGAGAAGACTATGGATTCGGGTTCCAGTACCAACCCCCTTACTACGGAGAACAACCGGACCCCTGGGCATATCAAGAACAACCTCATTATCAAGAAGAATTTCTCCCACAACCAGAAGGGCCATCGGCGCTGGAGTTACTCATGGAGCAGTTTGCTCGAGACTGTGAGAGAACATGCTCCAGGATGGATCAGTGTGTCCAGGCCTATCGTGAAACAGATGAGATCCTCCTGAGCCTTAAGAAGAGCGTCGATGATCTTGAGCGATCTTGGGCGCAACCTGCTCCAGATCACCCTTCTGCTACCATACAAGAAGAGGAGGAGGAAGAAGAAGGCTACAAGGGCATTGTGGAACACATTGAAGTTGTCACGGAGAGCTCCCGTGATGATCATGATCAGGCGTGTCATGTCGTAGCCGACCACACCTTCCCACACCCCAAACTGAGCTTTGAAGAGGCGGGCATGAGTGAGGAGATGCAAGAAGATCTCATGAAAGAAATTGCTTGGCAACTTGCTCTCCAATCCGTGCTAGAAGAAGAAGAGCAAGAAAGGGTGCAGAAAGAAGTTGTGGAGGATGACGAAAGTGAAGCTGGAGGAGTTCTTGATCATTTCCCAGGGGTGATACCACATGAAGAAGGAAGGGAGGTTGAAGAGGCGATTGGCGTCCAGGCTGAGGACGAAGTTGAGGTGGAAGAGGCTTGCACCGGCCATGAGTTACATGTGATATCTCCACCAAACTTCGAGGAACTGCTTAGCAAGGACCCATTTGCAGTGTCTCTTTGCCAGACCAAGGCCACATCGACATCAGTCCCTCTTGGTGGACGCGATGGTGGCCAATCGATGCTGTCTTATCTGGTTTGGGGCAATGAGACGAGAGAAGAGAAGAAGAGAAGAAGAGGTCTCGAGGGTGGAGACTTCATCTGCATCAAGTACATGAGCCTTCATCACCTGCCACATCACATGCTCATGACTTGAGACTCCACCTCATCGACGAGAACCTCAACTTCAAGGAGGTTCTCTCATGGACCGAAACTTAGGAGCCATCGTCCGGCTCACGACGTGAAAGAAGCGCTTGTTGGGAGGCAACCCAACCAGTCGGTTTGCATCTCTTTCTCTATTTTTCCTCGGTTGAGTCAGTTTTGTTATTTGATTTTAGAGTCAATAACTCAACCTTTGTGAGATTTTGTGTGGTGTTTGTGTTCTGATTACTCTCTCTTTCTGGAATGCACCGCTTGACCCGTACATCATCATTCACCCTTGATCTGGTAACTTCGTTCTACCCTCCTTATCTTTCCTCCATTGAGGACAATGTCGTGCTTAAGTGTGGGGGGGATGTTCGATTATTTATGCGGGTGAATGTTTGGCTGTTTGTATGCTTGGAGCCTAGTCCACTGTCCAAATTTTTAAATTTGAGGGCTCCAAGTACGTGTTTCCTTGCAATTGCCTGCTTAGTATGCTTTGAATTGACAGTCTTTACAGTAATATGCAACCTAGGGAGGTAGTGTAGCACTATGGAGGATGTTGATGCATTTAAGAAGTCTCATTTCTTCTTCATATTGAGTTGGTTGATTGAGTGAATTAGTGATCTTAGGACCCTTGAATTGTGTGGTGTTGTGGATTCTCTACCTGTCATGGACTCTTGTATCATGTTTTGAGTTTAACAGATGCTCGAAAATGTGCTTCAAAATAACGTCTCCCGTGCGAATAGGGCGAAAGTGTGTAAGGGGAGACGGGAATCCGTTCCCAATTTCCACCTACTACCTCCAGCCCCCTTACATGTCTTTCCCCCGCACGAGGCTCGAGACATCCGCTCCTGGCATGGCCGGTAAGAGCAGGTTGGGACCCTTGAAAAGAAAAGAAAAATAACAGAAAACAAGCAAAACAGAAAGAAAAGGGGTTCCAACCATCTTCAAAGAAATTAGAGCACCTTGAAAAATGTGAGTCCATGATCTTTTGTTTTAGAGAATCTCTTCATCCACGATTCATTTGTCCTCTGTTCACTGTTTGCCATGATGCCGACTCGATAAGAAGCTTTGAGATGACTTATGCGTCGGTTGACCTCGTAAGTTGCTAAATGATCTAGGAAGTCCTCTACCTACGATCTGGGTTGTTTGTTGCTATAGAGGTCTGGAGAGTTGCATTGGTTTGAGTTAGGTTTGCTTGGGGACAAGCAAACGGTTAAGTGTGGGGGAGTTTGATAGCCCGTTAGTTACACATGTTTTCACCCCTGTTCTTACATCGTTTGAGATGTGGTTTCTCGTGTTTTAGACCGATTTCACGCTAGGTTGTGCTTGTTTGTGATATTTCAGGTCCTGGCAAGTGAATGAAGGTTTAGGAGCGAGTTCGGGGTCGATTGGGCGAAGATCGGGCGCGAGACAAGTCGCAAAGGAGGTCACACGGGCTACCCTGATGTTCACACGGCCGTGCAAGAGGCCAGTCTGGCCGTGTGACATTCTGCGAGAGCAGACACGGGCAGAGCAGCAGATTGACACGGCCGTGCAAGTGGCTGGGTTGGCCGTGCCACATTCGCCGAGAGCAGACACGGGCAGAAGGAAGTCACACACGGCCGTGCCACACTGGCCGTGTAAGAAGCCTGGAATTCGACTAAGTGATACGGTGCGTTTTGCCTCACACGGGCAACTGGGTAGGCCACACGGCCGTGCCACCCTGCCCGTGTGAGTCGGGATTTCCTGGTTTTAAGCCAAATTCCGAACCAAAGAAGAGGAGAGCTGGGTTTTGGATCCCAAACACCCAAGGGACGAACCAAAGAGAGAGAGGGCGATTTGAGGGCATTCTTGGAGTGGAGTTGGAGGATTTCTTCGCCTTGGAAGCTCGAGGAACAAGCCCGGACTTGAAGACTGATCATCTGAAGATTCTTACTGCAGTCTCTCTCTTCTCTATGGAGTAACTTCCCTTCACTTAGGTTTTGAGGAACCCTAGCTATGTTTGTTTGATTGGATGATTGTATGAGTACTCTGACTGGATAATCTTGAGTTCATATTCAATCTATGCATGTTTTCATGATTCAATTCTGCTTTAGTCGAGATTATTGATTCTGCTTTGATCCTATGAGAGGGAGTACCTGATTAGGTCAATAGAGCACCATAGATTGATAGTAGTGGATCGATTGCTTTAGTCGAGGGTTGATTCACTGCTTTGTATCGATTGAGAACCTCTTTCGATAGAGGGAGTCTAGTTCAGAACGCCTTGATCAGTTGTTCTAGAGAAGGATACGTCCCTCTAGGCAATTGACTCAAGAGGACCTTGTTCCTTTAGTCGAGACTCAAGGTCTAGTCAAGGATTCTCCGCATTGTGAATGAATGTGAAACAGGTTAGAGATCATCAATCATTAATCTGGCTAGTGGCTAGGGGGAATCATACCTAAGTGAGTTCCCAACCTGTAATTAGATTAACTTAAACTGTAGTTTGCTAGAGTAGTTTTAGTTCTTTCATCTTAATCTGATTTGCTAAATAATAAACTGAAGCTGAGTAATAGTAACTCTAGAGACCCGTGGATTTGATATTTATCACTTGAGCCACTATACTGCAGTCCCTTTCATTGGTTACACTTGGCCTTTGTTAGGTGTTGTGTTTTAGAGCAGTCAAGGTCTGGAGAGTTGCATTGGTTTGAGTTAGGTTTGCTTTGGGACAAGCAAACAGTTAAGTGTGCGGGAATTTGATAGACCATTGATTACACATGTTTTTACCCCTATTCTTGAGCCATTTGAGATGTTAATTCTCGTGTTTTAAGCAGATTCACGCTAGGTTGTGCGTTTATGTCATATTTTAGGACTTAGCGTTGGCATCGAGGCGAAGAAACGAGTTTCGGGTCGAAAGGAGCATGTTTGGATCGAAGTGCTGATTGAGTGCCAGAAGCAGATTCTCATCCTTCACAGTATGTTTTCCGCATCTGAGCTAGATTTCCCATCTCTCTCTATGGAGTAACTTTCCTATTTACCTGGGTATGAAGAACCCTAGATTTGTATGTAGGTTTGATTGTATGAACCCAAATACGGATTCAATGGTATGATTATGTTCAATTGAGGTTTGATTTGTTGAATGGCATGAATCCTGATCAAATTCCTGTTGTTTCTGCTTTAACCTAGAAAGAGAATATCTGCTTAGGTCGATAGAGCACCCTTGATTGAAGGTAGTGAATTGGCGACTTTAGTCGAGGAGTCAATTCACTATTCTGTACCGAATTTACTTTGGTAGTGGAGGTTTGGTTTGTTAGGGCCTCAATCTGTTTACTCCGGTGGAGGTTATTCGCCCGCTGGGGACTCATATTGAGAGGGTCTGGAGACCTTTAGTCGAGGCTGCAGACTGTTTAAGAAACTCCCGCAATATAACTATCATTGAACTTTGACTTCTCGAATAAAGCAGTTGATTCACTGCTTTGAATTCAAGGTTGCTCTTTTAACCTATTTAGAGACTATCGTTCTAGGTTAAAGCTGGAGTTACACAGGTTTGATCAGGACTCGTGCAATTCTAAATAATTCCTCAACTAAATTTATCAAATCAATCATTTGCAAATGGGGTTCATACAATCATTCCTAACATACACAGTTAGGGTTCTTCATACCCAGATGAAATGGAAAATTACTTCATGGAGAGATGTGAGAACGTCATGCTCAGAGAAGACATCATCAAAAAGACAATTGGAATCTGCTCCTGGCGGCTAATCGGTACTCCGACGTTGAGGGGTCGAGCTCCAAAGTCTTCAGATTGCTCCAATCCTTGCCCAAGGGTTTTCCTTCGTCACTCTCTCTCTAGGGTTCTTTTTCTGCCTTTAGAACTTAGAAAATCCTAATCCTTTGCCTTTTTCCCGAGTAGCCCTTTTATAAGTTGAGAATCCAAGAGCTACGGCCGTAACTTGGCTTGCCAGCCCGTAACTCTCCAGAAAACGGCGTCATTCCTGCTTTCCGTAAACCAAGAGTTACGGCTTCTTTGGAGCAGTTACGAACTCAACCTTAACTCGAGAGGGAGGCTATAACTCCAACAACGCCCCTGGAACTGGTGTCATCGCTACCCAAGAGTTACGGGTGCAAAGGATGAGTTACGGTCCAAACCGTAACTTCGAAGGTCTGGCCGTAACTCCAAAGAGCTATCTTGAACCTTGGCGCTTCTACTCCGAGAAGTTACGAGGCTCTTATTCCCCCACACTTAACTGTTTGCTTGTCCCCAAGCAAACCTAGCTCAACAAATGCAAATCTCCATACCTTTACATCAACATGCAACCCCAATCGTCAGTAGAGGATTTCCTAGATCATTTAGCAACTTACGAGGTCAACCGGTCTTCTAAGATGTTCCCTGTCTCTCTCAATGCGAGTTCTAGACTCAAGCCAGTATCATGAGAAGCAGTGAAACTAAGATAGTCAATTCATGGATAACGAGACTCACATAATTTAACAACTAAGGACTCTTTGTATTAGGTGCTCTTTCATTCCATTTCATTCGTTGGAACCACTTTTTCATACTTTTGTCTTCTTTTTCTTTTGTTTTTCTCATTCACACTTTGTTGGGGTTCCAAACTGCAATTTTATGCGCGGTCGACCCTTATCGATCGAGCAAGAGCAATTTCTGTACATCTATCATATGCCAGAGTACTTTTAACTCATTTTCCTTGAGTCATGTGGAGGGTCGTTGAAATTAAAAGGGGTCAGAAGCTCTATCCGTGCCCTTAAAAACACATCCTCGATAGGCAAACCGTTCAGCGGGTGGAATTTTTACTTGTACTGGAGACAACTTAGCTTCACCTTGTAGGCCTAACCAAATAAGGATCACTAAACTCTCTTACAACTCAGCAGTGAACGGTGTCACACACGTTGGGCTTACCCCATGTTTAAATTTTCAATTTTTTTCCGACATAGAGGACCAACTGCTTTTTCATTGAATTGAGCACCATTTACAATACACGAGTCCACGCCACAGTATAGGGGGAGTCATTAATACCACATGAATCAAGGGTCCTAAGTCCACTATTCCACAAAATCAACCGGCACAACAAGGAGACAGATAGGAAAAATCCTATACTTCAACATCCTCCATAGTGCTACAACTACCTCCCTAGGTTGCATATAACCATAAAGACTGTCAATTCAAATCATATTGAGCAGGTTATTGCAAGGAACAATACTTGGAGCCCTCGAATCAAAATTTGGAAAGTGGACTAGGCTCCAAGCACACAAACACATCTATGTAGTAAAAGATAAACAACCCCCCCCCCCACACCACACACACTTGAGCACGACATTACACTCAATGGAGAAGAGGGATAGCTAAGGGGAACGATGTTATCGAGAAAACAGACTGTATGGGACTGGAAATGGGACGAGTCAGCATGAGTAGAATGGAAATGGACTAGATTCTGAAAAACATGGAAAGAAACAACACAACCACTCACACTGGGTAGGAGTTAGGAGCATAAGTGGCAGCCCCATGGGACACAATAAAACAAAAACACACCGAAATTCAGTTCGACTCAAAACAACAAAACACAAAACATCAAAGCACACAGTCACTAAGACCGTGAACTCAAGTACCAGACCGTGAACATACTAAATGAAACGGTGCGGATTTGCTCGACATCACGGTCCAAGAAGGATGTTCACGATCGTGAACTGGGACCGTGAACTGACTTCGACCTAGGTATAAAAGGAGGGCTGGGCTGAAGGAAAAGAGGAAGGAGACCTAGTATGGGAAACTTCTTCTTCACCTTTCTAGAGAGAAACTAACAAATCATAGAAGAGAAGAGGTTAGGGTTTCATCTCCAAGAAAGGTTTTGGGAATTTCTTCCCAAAAGGAGGATCTCTACACCACAAGGAGCAAGGCTAACATCTCTAAGATGGTTTTCCTTCTTCTCCCTTGTGTTTTCTCCTTACCTAGCATGGAGTAGTTTCCCTTTTCACTTGGGTGTGTGTAAACCCTAGCTACAATGATGTGAATGTTTGTATGGATTGAATGATTAGTGTGTGGGTGTGTTTTAATACCAAGTTATGAGGTATTTTCACGAAGATTGGTTGTGTTTGTGCATTTCATGGTCTCCTCGGGGAATTCTCTGGAGTGCCCGACTAAAGTGAAGTCGTCCAGTGGCACGCCAAAGTATCGGGCAAGGCGAGTGATGAAGGACCCTCCATGCAGTGTGGCGACCTTCGAGTGGTTCCTCTGTCGGGAGAAAGAGATCGCAAGAACAGAGCCCAGGTTAAGGCCGTCCTGGGCACAGCTCATGGAGATGAGATGGAGATGAGGTCGGACTTGTGTCTCTTCGTCACCGGCCCAGAAGCCTCCTGACTGGGAATGACGGAGAGTGCGAGCGATGCTTGGAGGAAGCGCCATGGAGCCTGGAGCTGGCTGGCCCAGGTCCGGCTATGAGCATAGGGGACTGAAGCATTCTGGTGCAGGAAAATCCGCTCGTAGAACCCCTGTAGAAAGTAATATCCTTTTTCTTACTCGGTGTTATCTTGGTATTCAACTCACGCACTGCTGAGAAGTGGTTCTCTATTCGTACTGTCATTTACTAGCTAACCTTTATTCCCTCTCACATTCCATGTCTTTTCTTATGTATTGACTCCCCACTGTCTTCTACCAGGCATGCTTTAGACTTTGGTGGCCCTTTCCTCCATGTCTCGTCCAATGGTGGTCGTACTGAGACCATAACTTGTCATCTACATCATTTACCTTGTTGCTTGTCTTGTACCTTCTTATGGTTTGTCATCGGCCTAACTCCTTAGGGTAGTGTACCCTCTTCTCTAGTGATGCAGTTTATCTATATGGGTTCCTTCATCCTCATATGTAAACGACCATGCCTCCTCTCCTACTTAATCTATTGACTTCTTGACATCCCTTCAGTCCACCTCTAACCTACTTGCTTCCTCATTTACTTCATTTTACACTACCCTAACTTTTCTTATAGTCTAAGCTCTCCGCTGGTCCTTGTCACTGTGTTGTAATAGCGTCGAGCCGTCGACCACTAAAACTAGTTGGGAGACTTCTCGTTGTACCTCTTTGTTTCTTGACTCATTGCCGCCTCGCAACTGCTTAAGGTCAAGGACCCTGAAATCATCCCTTCATTATAGCTACTGGTATCTAGTGACTGTAGCTCTTTCTTCGGAGATTCATAGTTCTCCTATTTGTTTGCTTTTGCTTATTAGATCCTCTCCTTGCTACCTAGTAGTAGAATCCTCGTACTACTCCTTCAACTCTTTCAAAATCCTAGAGGTATTCCCTTACAATTGGAACCTATTCTATTAGAACTTTAGTTATTTACTTTAATATGATTAGAGTAGACTAGAGATTCTATAAACTCTTAAAATAAGATCCTTGACTCGTTTTCCTTTCCTTTAAAACAAAAGCATTTAAAACTGAGACCGATATTCTAGTATTCCTTGGAGACCAAGGAACAGGGGAAGACCGGCTCTGATACCAAAATGAAACACCCTAACCCGGTCGGGTACTACTTTTACTAAAATGCCCTTGATAAATAAAATACTCAAATCTTAAATTTTAACTGGGGAAAAATTTTAATAAATAAAATACTGAAAACACACACTTGTAGTTCAAAGCAAAGCCCTAACATGTGGGCAAATTAAACTCAAACTTTCAAAACTCAACTTGATCTCCAGTCTATACTTGTAATCATAAAACATAATAACTAACTAGTCTCAGGTGTTGCTGCTTCTGTGAGAAACTCTTACTAGACATCCTCTGTGACGCTCGTACCGTCCTTCTCTAGCTAGCTTCACTCGAACTGTTTCTCTCGATCCCGCTGCTCTCTAACTGCTCCTCTAGCTTCTTCCTCTTCAAACTGGTGAGTGAGTTGGGGTCAGTCTACGCCCTTGAGGTTTAAAATCTAGTACTTGAGTATTTTACTTTAGATACCTAACTTAAGCTAGTGGGATTTGTTTGTACTTCCAATCTTAAAACTCCTAATTCTTAAAACTGTATGGGAGTTACTATCACTCTCCATTCTTAAAGCTCAAATCTCGACTTAAATAAGTGACTGACACGGGGATCCCTCACTAGCTAGTTCGGTTGCCAACTCATACGTGTGAGAAGCCATCCAGGCTTTCCTTAAACTTAAACTTAGTTAGGGGAGTCGTAACGATTCATCCCCCTAACATCTTAAACTTATCGTGGTGGCTCTTCACCACGATTCTCAAGAGCATAACTACTACTCATCTTAAAAGTCTCAAGAGCATAACTGCTGCTCTATCTCAAAATCTCAAATGGAAACGGACTGGACCTAGTGACTAAAAACACTTAAAACGACTTCACCTTCTTGAAGGTGAATTACTTCTTTAAAAGAACTTGTTTCTTAAACTTTAACCATAACTCAAACATAACTCTTTAAGGTAAATAGCACAAAATCACCTCAATCATAGCTCAAGCAAAGCACAAATAAGCAATCATAAACATAATCAAGCAACGGTAACCAATTCGCTAAAATACTTAAAATCATAATACTTAAAAGAATACGTAAGGCGTAGAATTTACCCCCTTTACACTCACCTCATTTTTTTCGAGTCGATTGACTTGAATTAACCTCCTGGCCTTTTCCAGTTCATCTTGAAGCAGATATATCCATGTCTCCGATGCAGATGTTGTTATCCTTGCTCTGGATCCTCTTTTTCACACTGAGAAGGATCGCCCAAAAGGCGACGTGCCATGGTTGCGGGTTCAGATCACGATTTCCCTGTCTCCGAGATTTCCGTTCACCGTGTCATTTTTGTTGATTTGCTCCTGGCTCCATCAAGGAAAATAGATACGTATCCCTGCTCAAGTCTCCAGATCCTGAATCCCCCTTTGGCCTTCCTCGTTGCCTGGCGCCTTCATGCATTGTGGCCCATGTTGATTGATTTAGCCACCACTGCCATTATCGTTACTTAAAGGCCAACCACATACCTTTGGACATTATTTACTTTCCTCCACAATCAACTCCATCGCTCCATTTGATTTCTTTCCTCAGCTATCCGTGTCGCTGCCTGCGAGCGTACCTGTCAGATGACGACAACGTGGAGTAGCTGGGCTGCTGGGAAAAAGGGGATAGATCACCCACTGCGGTTGCTTGTCCCTATTTCTTGGGTGTGATGATGCGAATGAAGAGAGGAGCTGTGGTGGACAACTTTTGGGGCGGTGGGAAGCTTTAGGTTTAGGTTTAATTAAGATCAGGTGAAGCCGAGTGTGTGGCATTGTAAGGGAGTGGGTGAAATTTTAAGGGCTTCTCAACCGTCATTGTTATAGTTGCCTAATAATATTTGTAATAATAATAATTGTAATAATTATTATTCCTAATCCGCAGCTGCAACCCTTCGTACGTATCTGTCGATCTAACCGTTCGGTCGAATCCTAATCGAACCTAAACCCGAACTCGGGGTGTTACAATGAGTGTGAGCAGAAAAGGATGGGAGAGCTTCTTTAAATAGAAGAGGAGGATGTGAAGGTTACGATAGGAAGAAATATGCAAGGACTCAAGTGGGGAAAGTATAGAACTGGAGGTTTTGATAAAAGGTAAGGTGAATAAACTTGGGGCGAAAGAGTAGAGGAAAAGACTTAGACGAGGAAGGCTAATAATTCCATCAAGGGATATGAGCATTCAATGCAGATTTTTAATCTCGATCCAGGAAAACATTCCTAGTTCACGACGGATATGTAGGAACAGTTCAGATCCTAAAGGCTTGGTGAAAATGTCAGCCTATTGACTTGAAGTGGGAACAAACTCAAGACTAATTTGAAAGTCCTCAACTAGCTCCCTAATAAAGTGATAACGAATGTCGATGTGTTTGGTTCTAGAGTGCTGGACAGGGATTTTGGCCATGTTTATGGCACTGGTGTTGTCACAGAGGACTACAAGAGTCTTCTGATGAACACCATCGTCGAGGAGCTGGTGCTTTAACCAAAGTAGTTGTGTACAGCAAAGGCCGGCTACCACATATTCAGCCTCTGCTGTAGACAAGGCTACGGAAGCTTGTTTCTTGCTAAACCAAGAAACAAGAGAATTCCCAAGAAACTGGAAAGTTCGGTGGTGCTTTTCCTATCAACTATGCACCTAGCAAAGTCTGAATCACTAAAACCTGAGAGATTGACAGAGGATTCACGAGAGTACCACAAGCCAAGATCAGAGGTGCCAGCTAGATAACGAAAAATCCTATTGACAGCTGAAAGATGGCTTTCTTTAGGACTATTTTGAAACCTGGAACACATGCACACACTAAACTGTATGTCTGGTATGCTTGCGGTGAGATATAGAAGAGACCCAATCATTCCCCTATACAATTTTTCATTTACCGGCTTTCCTGACTCATCCTTGTCTAATTTAAGAGTTGAAGACATAGGGGTGACAACAGTTTTCAAGGTACGAAGATCAAAGCATTTAAGCATGGCATTCAAGTACTTAGATTGACTAATGAACATCCCTAGAGATGTCTGCTTAACTTGAAGTCCAAGAAAATAAGTCAGCTCACCCATGAGACTCAGTTCAAAGGTGTTTTTCATGCAAGTTTCAAACTCTTGACACATCTGTTGACTGGAGGATCCAAAAATTATGTCATCTACGTAAATTTGTACAAGAAGAATGTAACATCCCGTTTGGCAAAACTCTTATTACGGTTGCTAGAAATTTTACGATTTAAAATCGAGTGTTTTGATAGTATTTCGACAAAAATCGAATTATCGATCGATCGGATAAGTATATGTATTATATATATATATATATTAATAAGCGATCATATATAAGTTACTCGTCCATTTCCATCCCCATCACATTCCAATTCTTCTTCTTTCTTTTCCGGCCGAGAGAAACCGAGAGTACAGGGCGCGCAGGGGAGACAGAGCAGGAAATTCTCCGAGCCTGATTCTTGAGCTTTAGCAATCCAAAAATCCCGTAAGTAATGCCTAATTCATCTATACATCGTGATTTATCGATTTAGAGCTTTAAAATGAGTTTTTGGTTCAGGAATTTCTTGAATTCCCGATAAGCCAAATTAGGGTTTCGGAGTATCCGGAAGCCGGATTGAGCCCAAATTTCATATACGAGATTCCTGCAGCGAGGTAATCAATCCTCTAGTTCTAATCCCTGAATTTCGGCAATTATTTAGGCCGGGGTCCAAAACGCTGAATTTAGCTCCGGTCAGGGTTTGATGTGTTTTTATCAAGAATTTGACCCGGAGCCTAGAACTAATATTGACGGGGATACTGCAGGGGATATTAGGACGGTCTCGAATTTTAATTCGGGGTTCATTCAAGAAATTGACGTTTTAGTACGGGGAAGCTTAAACTGGTGTTTGAACGACCAGAGCTGGTGAGCGATTAGCACGGCATACCGGGTTTGTCGTACCACGATAATTATATTGTTACTTAGAATTGATCTAGGTGAACTAGAATGGCATGATTAGGGGTGTATGAACTTTTGTGCTATATGTTGAACCCTGGATTGCTGTATGAAATTATTGACTTGCCCTAATCGATATGAACCTTGTTTATGTTGATGATTGTGTATATGTTGCAAATTGTGGGCTTGACTTTTAATATGCTTTACGATGGTTCGAGAAGGTGATTAGGTATGAATTTTCATGATTGTTGTATTTGGATGCACAAGTAGGAAAATATATATTCCCTGGTGATATTATGATGTTTAAGGAGGATGACTTGCACGAGGGTTTATCCCGAGGAAGTGCAATTATACGACTCCTGATTTACCTATGTTGAGCCAATTATGGCCAGGTCAAGTACATGTGCAAGTAATGATTATGATTAAGCAAGATGAGATATGAATCATGTATAAGGATACCAAATATGAGTGTTGTGGTCTCACGGTCAACTACATAGTAATTAGGGCTCCCTATGCTATTACTCTATTATGATATGTATGATAGTCACACCTCTCATGTGGTGGTGACTGAAGAATTATTATGAGATATGGCCACACCCAGAGCGGTGTCGGGGTATGACTATACCCATAGTGGTGTGGGGTATGTATGACCACATCCGACGGGATGTTGGGGTATGTATGACTACATCCGACGGGATGTGGGGTATGTTTGCCGGGAGAGTTATTAGCATGAGAGTAGCCAGGCGCCTATGAGTAAAACATGATAAGATGCATATGCATAAGTCAAGGTGGTTGAGTCTTTTGCGTATTGGGATGTTAGAGGGTTGAGATCTGATCCCAGTGCTTTGGCTTGTTTGCTAGATGTATGGTAGGGGTATGCTCTGTTATGAACTCACGATGCTATGATTGTCTCACTCAGCTATGAGCTGCCCTCTTTATCCTTTTTCTCTGCTTATGCCATGTGTAAGCAGAGCATCATCATCAGCAGCAGTAGATAGGTGTATAGGTGGGAGCCGAGCAAGAGTTGAAGGCAAGATGAGGTATGGTCTTCAACCATTCTGTGCTTGGACTACTACTCGGGATTTTGGCCAGTGATGCACACCTTTTTGTACAAGAATGTTTTGAGAACGTTTTTCATGTGCATACTGGCTTCTGATGTAGTGTTTGATATCCACAGGTGTGGAAAGTTAATGATATGTGTATATTTATGTGGTTGTGTAAGTTATGACGATTATGGCTTGTATCAGTATGGTATGCAGTTGTGTAGTATGAAACTGTGACTATGGCTATGAAAGTCCATGTATATGGTTGTGAGTATATATGTTTGTCATTGAATGCATGGATTCAGATAAATTATTTTCTAGGTTTTAGTTACAAGAACTGCTTAGCCCATTACGCGAGTAATTCATGTCGAAATTTTATTTTGGTAAATTTTGATAATTAATATAACACCCGAGATTATTTCCGCTGCAATTATATGAACAATATGATTAGGTAATACGTATAGGGTAGGGTGTTACAAAGAATATCTATTTCCTTTGTTTTAATGAACAAGGTTTGTCAACAGAACCTCTTTTGAATCCTTCACTTAACAAAAAGCTACTCAACTTATCATACCAAGCCCTAGGAGCTTGTTTTAAAACATATAGAGCCTTTTTCAGTTTATACACATGGTTTGGGAATTTGGGGTCCTCAAAACCAGGAGGTTGTTCCACAAAGACTTCTTCTTTTAAATCCCCATTTAATAACGCACTCTTAACGTCCATTTGAAAAAGTTTAAAACCCCTGGCACTAGCAAAGGCACACAACAATCGGATTGCCTCTAAACAAGCTACTGGCGCGAAGGTTTCGTCGAAATCAATTCCCTCTTCCTGATTATAACCTTTAGCAACTAGCCTAGCCTTGTTCCTGAAAATGTCACCCTCTTCATCTGTCTTGTTCTTATAAATCCATTTGGTACCATTAATTGTCCTATTAACAGGTCTAGGTACTAGTTCCCACACGTTTGCCCTAATAAATTGTCCTAATTCTTCATGCATTGCACCATTACAACATTCATCTTGCAAGGCTTCTGTTATGCTTTTAGGTTCTATTAAGGATACAAAAGCGACATGCACTGAATGAGTTTTGGAACGAGTCAACATACCTTGGTCAATGTTCCCTATCACAACGGAAGCTCGATGTCGTTGGCTGATGTGTGGAGGTGGACAAAGATTTGTTTCTGTTCTAGCTTCTGTAGATTCCTGGGATTCAGAACCTGCTGCCTCCCTTTCATTGTCGTTTGTAGATCCTGTCTCGACTACTTCTTGCTGCAGCACTAGTTCTGAGTTCTCTATAGAAGCAGCCACCACCTGCTTTCTATCTAGATCAAAATCATCATCAACCTGTTCTGGACACTCATCAAAGGATTCATCAAAAAATCACATTGATAGATTCTTCAACCTTGAGAGTTCGTTTGTTAAAAACTCTATAAGCTTTGCTATGATTAGAATAACCAAGAAAGATCGATTCATCAAATTTTGCATTAAACTTCCCTAGAAGATCCTTGGTATTAAGGACGACACATTTACACCCTAAGGGGTGAAAATATCCTATATTAGGTTTCCTTCCTTTCCATAGTTCATAGGGTGTTTTCTTAAGCACAAATCTTATCAAGGCTCTATTTGTAATGTAGCAGGCAGTATTAATTGCTTATGTCCAGAAATGTTTAGGCAAAGCATAATCATTTAGCATGGTTCGACCAATCTCAATAAAGGTTCTATTCTTTCTCTCCACAACTCCATTCTGTTGTGGAATTCTAGGTGTAGAGAAGTTGTGAGAAATCTCAGCTTCATCACAAAACTTCTCAAAGGATTCAGATATGAATCCCCCCCCCCCCATGATCACTTATGACACTGCCTATCCTTGGAGTAACTTTTAAAATTCTGAAAAGGCTCGTCTTTGGATGCCAGAAAATACACCCAAGTGAACCTAGTGTAATCATCTACAATAACAAAAACATAATGTTTCCCACCATAACTACTGATATTAGCAGGACCAAACAGATCGATGTGAATTAGTTCTAGAGGTCTATTTGTAGAAATGACAGCCTTGCTCTTGAAACTTGATCGTGAATGTTTACCCTTAGCACAAGCATCACAAAAGAATTCCTTTTTATCTTTCAACCCGAGCAGCCCTCTTACTAATTCTAAATTTGACAGTTTTGACAAAATTCCTATACTGACATGACCCAACTTCCTATGCCAAAGGACTTGATCCCCTTAATCATGGGTCATCAAGCAAATCTCATATGGTTTGTCATTAATGTTCAATACATATATTTTTCCTTTTCGATTTCCAGAGAACAACACCTTTTTATCTTGAATTGACTATACATAGCAGCAATCAGACTCAAACACAACCATCTTACCTTGACCACACATCTGACCAATGGACAAAATATTATAATTTATTCCTTCCACTAGCATTTCGTTTTTTATAGAAGGACCAGACCCTATGTTGCCTTTTCCTAAAATGTAAGCATGAATGTTATCCCCAAAGAATACCTTACCTGACTTACATGTCGTGAAGGTCGAGTAGAGTTTCTTATTACCTGTCATGTGGTGTGAGCACCCACTATCCAATACCCATTCTGAAGTCTCCATGCTCACTTGGAGACATTTCTGCACAAAAAGCAGTCATTTGGTTTTTGGTATCCAGACTTGCTTGGATACCCGTTTGTCTTGATGATCTGTTGATGACTCGATATTTGCACATGTTTTCCCCTTTATTTCTTGATCGTTTGAGATTTAATTATTGCGTTTTTGGCCTATTTTACACTAGTTTATGTTCCTTTGTCACATTTCAGGTCCTAGCACATAAAGTGAAGCATAGGCGCAAGTTTCAAGTCAATCAGAGATCAATTGGCGATTAGGGAGAAGAAACTCGGGCATGACCTGAAGAAGAATGGATTTCTACCTCACTTTATGGACAAAGAATCATGCAAGCTTGTAATTAAAATAAAGAGGACAAGACTACAAGCGTCTGGGATCAAACGGCGACTGATTCGGAGTCCGAACGAGGGAGAAACGAAGCATTGAATATAGGGGAACATGTTCGGCAGTAAAAACACGGGCGCACCTAAATCAAAATACGGTCGTGTTTTGGCCGACGTGCGCGGGCGTGTTTTTAACACAGGGCAAAGAACGGGCGGGAAAAACCAAAGCACGGCCGTTCCCTCGACCTTGTTTTTCCCATAATCGGGTTTTTTAGCCCAAATTCGAGCCAAAGGAGGAGGGGAGCTGGGTTTTGGATCCCAAACACCCAATGGACGAACCAAAGAGAGAGAGGGCGATTTGAGGGAATTCTTAGAGTGGAATTGGAGGATTTCTTTGCCTTGGAAGCTCTAGGAACAAGCCCGGACTTGAAGACTGATCATCTGAAGATTCTTACTGCAGTCTCTCTCTCTTCTCTATGGAGTAACTTCCCTTCACTTAGGTTTTGAGGAACCCTAGCTATGTTTGTTTGATTGGATGATTGTATGAGTACTCTGACTTGATAATCTTGAGTTCATATTCAATCTATGCATGTTTTCATGATTCAATTCTGCTTTAGTTCAGATTATTGATTCTGCTTTGATCCTATGAGAGGGAATACCTGATTAGGTCAATAGAGCACCATAGATTGATAGTAGTGGATCGATTGCTTTAGTCGAGGGTTGATTCACTGCTTTGTATCGATTGAGAACCTCTTTCGATAGAGGGTACTAGTTCAGAACGCCTTGATCAGTTGTTCTAGAGAAGGATACGTCCTTCTAGGCAATTGACTCAAGAGGGCCTTGTTCCTTTAGTCGAGACTCAAGGTCTAGTCAAGGATTCTCCGCATTGTGAATGTAAGTGAAATAAGTTAGAAATCATCAATCGTTAGTCTGGCTAGTGGCTAGGGGGAATCATACCTAAGTGAGTTCCCAACCTGTAATTAGATTAACTTTAACTGTAGTTTGCTAGAGTAGTTTTAGTTCTTTCATCTTAATCTGGTTTGCTAAATAATAAACTGAAGCTGAGTAATAGTAACTCTAGAGACCCGTGGATTCGATATTTATCACTTGAGCCACTATACTGCAGTCCCTTCCATTGGTTACACTTGGCCATTGTTAGGTGTTGTGTCGTAACGAGTCATGTTTTTGGCGCCGTTGCCGGGGACTTTCTAGAGTATTAGGAAAGGCAGAAGTTTGTTACTTTAGCGTTTTTCTTTTCTTTTCCACCCTTGCTTTTCACTTGGGTGTTTTTGTTTTTGTTGGTGCAGATCTGAATCATGGATCCTCATGGCTTCACCAACAATTGGGGGTATCTACCACCACCCGAGTGGTATTACCCCGAGACTCCCTGGAGCAATCAAGGAGGAGAAGACTATGGATTCGGATTCCAGTACCAACCCCCTTACTACGGAGAACAACCGAACCCCTGGGCATATCAAGAACAACCTCATTATCACGAAGAATTTCTCCCACAACCAGAAGGGCCATCGGCGCTGGAGTTACCCATGGCGGTCTTCACGGGCCATTCTGCAGAGCCATGCTACACTCCACAGCCAGATCCAAACTATGAATTGAGGCTTCTCATGGAGCAGTTTGCTCGAGATTGTAAGAGATCATGCTCGAGGATGGATCATTGTGTACAGGCCTATCGTGAAACAGAGGAGATCCTCCTGAGCCTTAAGAAGAGCGCCGATGATCTTGATCGATCTTTCGCACAACCTGCTCCAGATCACCCTTCTGCCACCATACAAGAAGAGGAGGAGGAGGAAGAAGAAGGCTACAAGGACATAGTGGATCACACTAAAGTTGTCACGGAGAGCTCCCGTGATGATCATGATCAGGAATGTCATATCATAGCCGACCACACCTTCCCACATCCCAAACTGAGCTTTGAAGAGGCGGGCATGAGTGAGGAGATGCAAGAAGATCTCATGAAAGAAATTGCTTGGCAACTTGCTCTGCAATCCGTGCTAGAAGAAGAAGAGCAAGAAAGGGTGCAGAAAGAAGTTGTGGAGGATGACGAAAGTGAAGCAGGAGGAGTTCTTGATCATTTCCCAGGGGTGATACCACATGAACAAGGAAGGGAGGTTGAAGAAGCAATTGGCGTCCAGGCTGAGGACGAAGTTGAGGTGGAAGAGGCTTGCACCGGCCATGAGTTACATTTGATATCTCCACCAAACTTCAAGGAACTACTTAGCAAGGATCCATTTGCAGTGTCTCTTTGCCATACCAAGGTCACGTCGACATCGGTCCCTCTTGGTGGACGCGATGGTGGTCAATCGATGCTGTCATATCTGGTTTGGGGCAATGAGACGAGAGAAGAGAAGAAGAAGAGGTCTCGAGGGTGGAGACTTCATCCGCATCAAGTGCACTAGCTCCATCACCAGTCATACCACATGCTCGTGACTTGAGACTCCACCTCATTGAAGAGAACCTCAACTTCAAGGAGGTTTTGGGGTGGACCGAAACTTAGGAGCCATCGTCCGGCTCACGACGTGAAAGAAGCGCTTGTTGGGAGGCAACCCAACCAGTCGGTTTGCATTTCTTTCTCTTTTTCTCCTCGGTTGAGTCAGTTTTGTTATTTGATTTTAGAGTCAATAACTCAACCTTTGTGAGATTTTGTGTGGTGTTTGTGGTCTGACCACTCTCTCCTCCTGGAATACACCGCCTGCCCCGTCCACCATCATTCACCCTGGATCTGGTAACTTCGTTCTACCCTCCTTATCTTTCCTCCATTGAGGACAATGTTGTGCTTAAGTGTGGGGGGATGTTCGATTATGTATGCGGGTGAATGTTTGGCTGTTTGTGTGCTTGGAGCCTAGTCCACTGTCCAAATTTTTAAATTTGAGGGCTCCAAGTAAGTGTTTCCTTGCAAATTGCCTGCTCAGTATGCTTTGAATTGACAGTCTCTATAATAATGTGCAACCTAGGGAGGTAGTGTAGCACTATGGAGGATGTTGAAGTATAAGATTTTTCCTATCTAGCTCTCTGTTGTGCCAGTTGATTTTGTGAATTAGTGGAGTTAAGACCATTGAATTCATGTGGTAATGGTGACTCTGTTTGGATTGTGTTATGGACTCGTGTATCGAATAGGGTGCTCATGTCAAAAATAAAAGCAGTTGGTCGTCCATGTCAAAATCATAAAATCTTAAACATGGGGTAAGCCCAACGTGTGCGGCACCGTTCATTGCACCAAATCGGGTTTTGGAAGAGATTTTAGTGATCCTTAGTGGGGTACTCCTACAAGGTGAAGCTAAGCTGTCTCTAGTGCAAGTAAAACTTCCACCCGTTGAACGGTTTGCCTACTTGAGGATGTATTTTTAAGGGCACGGATACAGCTTCCGACCCCCCTTAATTTCATTGACCCTCCACACGAGTTGAGGAAAAGGAGTTAAAAGAAGTACTCTGGCGAGCGCTAGGTGTACGGAAATTGCTCTTCCTCGACTAATAAGGGTCGACCGTGCAAAAGACTGCAGTTGGAACCCCCGCCAAGTGAATGAAATAAGAAAAAATAAATAAAGTAAAATGAAAGCGAAAAAGGGGTTCCAACGGTGAAATGAAGTGAAAGAGCACCCCGGTACAACGAGTCCTTGGTTGTGAATGGTGTGAGTCCCTTTATCCATGAACTGACTGTCTTACTTCTACTTCTTCTCATGATCCTGGCTTGAGTCTAGTACTCGCATTGAGAGAGATAGGGAACGTCTTAGAAGACCAGTTGACCTCGTAAGCTGCTATATGATCTAGGAAATCCTCTACCGACGATCGGGGTTGTATGTTGCTATAGAGGTCTGGAGAGCTGCATTGGTTTGAGTTAGGTTCGCTTGGGGACAAGCAAACGGTTAAGTGTGGGGGGATTTGATGACTCGATATTTGCACATGTTTTCCCCTTTGTTTCTTGATCGTTTGAGATTTAATTATCGCGTCTTTGGCCTATTTTATGCTAGGTTGTGTTCCTTTGTCACATTTCAGGTCCTAGCACATAAAGTGAAGCATAGGCGCAAGTTTCAAGTCAATCAGAGATCAATTGGCGATTAGGGAGAAGAAACTCGGGCATGACCTGAAGAAGAATGGATTTATACCTCACTTTATGGACAAAGAATCATGCAAGCTTGTCATTAAAATAAATACGACAAGACTACGAGCGTCTGGGATCAAACGGCGACTGATTCGGAGTCCGAACGAGGGAGAAACGAAGCATTGAATATAGGGGAACAAGTTCGGCAGTAAAAACACGGGCGCACCTATATCAAAACACGGCCGTGTTTTGGCCGACGCGCCAGGGCGTGTTTTTAACACGGGGAAAAGCACGGGCGGGCAAAACCAAAGCACAGCCGTGCCCTCGACCGTGTTTTGCCCAGAATCAGGTTTTTTAGCCCAAATTCGAGCCAAATGAGGAGGGGAGCGTGGTTTTGGATCCCAAACACCCAAGGGACGAACCAAAGAGAGAGAGGGCGATATGAGGGCATTCTTGGAGTGTAATTGGAGGATTTCTTTGCCTTGGAAGCTCGAGGAACAAGCCCGGACTTGAAGACTGATCATCTGAAGATACTTACTGCAGTTTCTCTCTTCTCTATGGAGTAACATCCCTTCACTTAGGTTTTGAGGAACCCTAGCTATGTTTGTTTGATTGGATGATTGTATGAGTACTCTGACTTGATAATCTTGAGTTCATATTCAATCTATGCATGTTTTCATGATTCAATTCTGCTTTAGTCGAGATTATTGATTCTGCTTTGATCCTATGAGAGGGAATACCTAATTAGGTCAATAAAGCACCATAGATTGATAGTAGTGGATCGATTGCTTTAGTCGAGGATTGATTCACTGCTTTGTATCGATTGAGAACCTCTTTCGATAGAGGGTACTAGTTCAGAACGCCTTGCTCAGTTGTTCTAGAGAAGGATACGTCCTTCTAGGCAATTGACTCAAGAGGGCCTTGTTCCTTTAGGCGAGACTCAAGGTCTAGTCAAGGATTCTCCGCATTGTGAATGAAAGTGAAATAAGTTAGAAATCATTAATCGTTAGTCTAGCTAGTGGCTAGGGGGAATCATACCTAAGTGAGTTCCCAACCTGTAATTAGATTAACTTTAACTGTAGTTTGCTAGAGTAGTTTTAGTTCTTTCATCTTAATCTGGTTTGCTAAATAATAAACTGAAGCTGATTAATAGTAACTCTAGAGACCCCTGGATTCGATATTTATCACTTGAGCCACTATACTGCAGTCCCTTCCATTGGTTACACTTGGCCATTGTTAGGTGTTGTGTCGTAGCGAGTCATCTGTACAAAACCTATGTTCTTTTCTCATTTGAGGACACTCCACCTTGATGTGTCCAGATCTTCCACACTTGAAGCATTCTGCAGAGTTAATGCCTTTAGCACCTTGAATCGGCTCGTTTTGACTTCTAAGATTAGATTTGAGCTGACCAAATTTGGTTGCACCTTCCTTTTCCATATCGCGATTCTTACTTGCGAAGTTTCCTCTTCTTTTCTCTTTTCTCATTTGAAGCAGTCTACTAATCTGCTTGCTAAGCAGAGCAAGTTCTTCATCTTCCATATCATCAAGCTCCTCAGTATCATCATTTAGGGTAGCTTCGAAAGCAATTCCTCTTTTTCCTTTATCTCCAGCCATCTTCTCACCATTGTTCCTGCTAAGCTTATCTTCATGTGTTGCAAGTGAACCAATGAGCTCATCAATGGGTAAGGTTTCCAAATTCTTGGCTTCTTCAATCGCCGTAACTTTGGGAGTCCATTTCTCAGGCAATCCCCATAATATCTTTCTTACCAGATCTCCACTTTCATAAGACTTCCCCAAGCTTTCCAGGCTGTTGACGATGTTGGTAAATCTCTTATACATTTGCCTGATGGTTTCGCCTTCCTCCATTTTGAAAAGCTCAAACTGTTGCTTCAGCGAATTAACCCACGAGGTCTTGACTTGAGACGTTCCCTCATATGTGACTTGTAATTTATCCCATATATCCTTTGTTGTCTTGCACCTTGCTACCATGTGATACTCTTCTGGACCTAGGTCACAATACATAAGGTTGGTTGCCTTACAATTCTACTGAAATCTCTCATAGTCTTCATATATCCACTTATCCTGATCCGCTTTTAGTTCATGTGGACCCTTCGTTACTCTTGCCCATAGCTTAGGATCAGTGGATCCGATGAATAGCTCCATACGATTTTTCCAGTACCCGTAATTGACCCCTTCGAACATGGGAGGCCGATTTTGTGAAAACCCATCTTCCAGGTAGAGTGGAGCATTGTTTCCCGAGCCAAATAGCCAATCGCCATTCTGGATTCCGCCGGAGGTCGTACAACCTTCTTCTACGGCAACCAGGCTCTGATACCACGTGTAGATCCAGTGGCGCGTGCCTTCCTCTTCTTCTAGAGTGGAATTTTATACCTGCAGTTTGATCAAAAATGGATATTTGTGTGTTTCTAGATTTCATTCGAAACTAGTTAGGAAGAAGTGGAAAACAATGGTTTGATCTGATAAATTGGTTTACTTTATGCTCAACTTGTTATTCATTCACGAGTATAATTGAAGTAAAGTGGCAGGCTTTAATTTAAGGACCAAAGCCCACAATTCTATTAAACTCGTTTTTCTCACTAGCCCACCGAGAACACCCCCTGAAACCTTTTGCTTAAATCTAACAGCTAAACCAAACACAGTCGTTTGCTTCACCAGTTAACAGAAGCTTCCTTTGAGGTTTCTTCGATCAAAACAGCTCAGTTTGCAGGTTTTATGAAGAACACAATATGAACAAGGTTACAGAATGCAGAAATCACAAGTGTAGAATTTAAAGTGACACATCCAATTTTTACGTGGTATCCAGTGTTGGGAGAAAGAGGATCTCAACACTGACTAATCCACGGTCAATGATTAACTTATCCGTGATCACTAACGTTGCACTAAGGTTATTATTTTGATGAGCAAGTGACAGAATACAAAGCTTTGCTGATTAATCCTCTCAGACTAATCAGACTGTAACAGCAGTCAACACCCTGTTGATGAACCTGTAAACCCATACTCCCTGTCAATCTACCTGAGCAATCTCCCCCATCACTCTACCACTTCTCTATCAATCTGATTATAGCAACACACTCTTGCTATTTTCACTTGATTGATCTCCGAAAAGTGTCTCCTCTATTCTAACCTTCCTCTCTTTATACTAGTTCTAGCACATAGCCATTGCCGCATTCAATTATCCGCCTTGCTGTGAAATCTCTGGATTTGGTAACTCTTTGATTTGAGACTATCTTTACTCCTGCTTGATTTGAATTCACATCTTGCTCGTTCCTTTCCTTTCTTGCTCTGCATGTACACATTGATAGGCTTGAGCCCAACACAACCAACACCTTGTGCGTCACATCATAGCGTGAGAGGAGCTTAGTGAATTGCCCCTGAAAATGGGTTCCTCTACCGCTAATGATGGCTCAAGGTGCCTCGAAGCTGGAGAAAAGCTGCTTCAAAACTGAGCACACGCGTCTTGCATTATTGGTGGGCATGGCCTGAGCTTCTGCCCACCTCGAGACGTAATCCACGGCAACCAAGATATAAAGATTACCGAACAAAGGAGGAAAGGGACCCACGAAGTCAATGCCCCAGACATCATAATCACATAAATCACGAATGACTTCTAGAGCATCTCATCACTGGCAGAGATGTTACCTAACTGCTGACATCGATCGCACTAGCGTACAAATGCATCACCATCCTTGAAGAGCGTGGGCCAATAGAAGCCCAATTGGAGCACCTTCCGCGCCGTGAGGTTCCCTCCGTGATGACCGCCGGCTGGTCCTTTGAGACAGTGAGACAGAATTGCTCCCATCTCGTGTTCCATCACGCACCACCGAATCACGCCATCTACTTCGATCCTAAAGAGGTATGTATCGTCCCAAAAATAGTACTTCAGGTCGAAGAATTTACGCTTAGTGCACCAGATTATTGGAAAGATCAGAATACCAAGGAGTGACACTCTCCACCAACATAATGCCAGAAGTCGCTCGCCCAGGAAGGAGTCGTTGATCTCCCCCATGAAGTTGTCCACCAGAGAGGCTTCGAACCGTGAAAGGTGATCTGCTGCGATGTTCTATGATTACTTCTTATCGTGGATCTCTATATCGAACTCCTACAGAAGTACCATCCAGCGGATTAGCCTAGGCTTTGCGTCAGCCTTGGTCATCAAATAGCGAATGGTCGAGTGGTCTGTATAGACCACGACATGAGAAAGCACCAAATACAGTCGGAAATTGTCGAAGGCATACACCACGGTGACCAGCTTCTTTTCTATGGTGGTGTAGTTCGCCTGAGCATCGTTCAAGGTCTTCAACGCATAGTAGATAGGCTGGAAATGCTTATCGCGTCTCTGACCAATAATAGCTCCAACCGCATAATCACTCGCATCGCACATTAGCTCGAAGGGGAGACACCAATCTGGAGTCACCATGATGGGTGCATGGGTAAGCTTCTCCTTCAAAGTCTCAAATGCAGCTGTGCACTCTGGAGTGAAATCGAATGGTGTGTATTTCTCAAGCACCTTGGTCAATGGCAGGGCAATCTTCGAGAAAACTTTGATGAAGCGCCGATAGAAGACTACATGACCTAGAAAGATGTGTATCCCCTTCAAAGAAACAGGGGGAGTTAGTTTCTTATTATCTCTATCTTCACGCGATTTACCTCGATCCCCTGTTTGAAGATCTTGTGGCGTCGTCGGTGCATTAAGGAGTCCAAAAGGAATTCTCCAGTACGCGAAGGTGCCAAATGAACAGGTGAAGGTAGTCTTATCCTGATCCTCCGGTGCAATTGGAATCTGGAAATACCCAGACATACCATCTAGGTAAGAGTAGAACTCATGGCCCGCCAGCCTCTCCAGCATCTGGTCAATGAAAGGCAGCGGGAAATGGTCGTTCCTAGTGGCGTCGTTCAAGCGCCGGTAGTCGATGCAGACTCTCCAACCAATCACGGTCCGCATTGGGATCAACTCGTTCTTCTCATTCAGGACCACCGTCATCCCGCCTTTCTTCGGAACCACCTGAGTGGGACTGACCAACTTGCTATAAGATATAACATTGCTAAAAGGATGGGTTAATCCTTCTGATGTCCGTGATCTTCCACGCCATGGCTCGGGCGTGCTTCTTCAAGTGAGGTAGTGATTTAGGGCGAGACATGGATCGGTATGTACGGCTTCTCTCGCACCTCTACCTCGGTACTCTTCCGCTCCGTGAGCTGCTCTTCCAGCTCTAACTCTTGTGATGCCTGTTCCCCTAGCACAAGACAACGCTCGAGGAAATTGTTAGTACCCGCACTCGTGATAGCCTGTTCCCCTATCACATCAGAGTAGTCTAAATCATCATGGAACTGGGGGTGTTTCATATTATCATAAGCAGAAAAGGTGATTTGTTCACCCCCAACCCCAAAATCAACTTGTCATCATTCACATCAATAAGTGCCTTGGCGGTGGCAAAAAATGGTCGACCCAAAATCAAAGGCACTTCTACATCCTCATTTATATCAAGAATCACGAAATTAGCAGGATATGCAAATGGCCCTACTGTCACGACAAGATCCTCTGCAATGCCTCTAGGATGCACAATATATCTATCAGCTAACTGAATGCTCATCCTAGTACTTCTGGGTTCACCTAGGCGTAGCTTCCGAAATAATTTATATGGCATGCCGTTTATGCTAGTGCCTAAATCCGCCAAGGACTATCCTACATGCAAGCTATACCTATTGCAAGGGATAGTAATACTCCCTGGATCTTTGCGCTTTTCCGGTAGCTTGTTCTGCAGGATGGCATAACACTCCTCATTCAGCATCACCGTCGAGAGCTCCCCGAGCTTCTTCTTGTTTGTGAGGAGGTCCTTCATGAAATTCGTGTACTTATGCATCTTTGAAAATGCCTCCACGAAGGGCATGCTGATGTTGACCTTCTTTGGCATTGCCATGAATTTGGCAAACTCTGTCTCTAGGCGGTCTTTATGGAACCGGGTAGGAAATGGGAGTTGAGGAACATACTCCTTCACCACTAGTTGCGGCGTGGGAGCAAGAATCTCTGTTCAGCCGGGACAGGAATCTCCGTTATGACCTTGCCACTTCTGGTGGTAATGGCGTTGAGCTGGGCATCCTGGTTATGTGGATTTGGGTCCGTTCGTCCAGGTAAAGTACCCGGAGGCCGCTGCACCACGGCTCAGTGAAGGCTACCAAGCTGGAGATGCATGTCCTGTAAGACAGCCTGTGTATTTCTCTGGTTCGCTTCGAGATGCAAGAATTGCCCGAAAGCCATCTCCATGAACCGCTCTAGGTTGCCGAATTTAGTAGCACTATTGTTGGCAAGGCCTGCCACTACATCGCGCAACTTGGCCATAGGGTCGGTCTATACTAGAGCTGCGATCGCGGGTCCCAACTACTGAAATGGTCTCTGTTGTGCCTAAGTGATAGCTGGTCCTTGCCTGGCCGGATAGAGTGGTTGTTGTTGCTGCAGCTAGAACTGGCCTTGGCGGCCCTGGTATAGCGGCCTCTGAAAACCTGGAGGTCCTTGGGAGACTGATGGCTTAGGATTATTATTACAACCCCAAGAGAAGTTGGAATGCTGGCGCCACTCCTCATTATAAGTGTTATTGTAGGGGTCAAAACGCCGAGCATTGCTGATGAAGTCCAGCTGCTCTTACGGGGTGGTAGATTCCCTCATCGCCTGGCAGTCTTCTGTCGTGTGGTGGCTGCCCTCACACCACTTGCATTGCGCTACCAGCCGTTGCACTGCTCCACCAAAAATCATGCTAGCTTAATTCAGCTGCATGACCAGCTTCGAGACAACCTGCACCAATTCAGACGACTAGGTGTCCACGGCATGCACATCCCGACCTGGTACTCTTCTTGACCTCCTCGTAGTCCCCCAAATCATATCCCTGCTCTGCCATCTGTTCAAAGAGCTGGTTCAACTGCGGTGGCGTCTTATTCAACATATTTCCGCCACAGACCAAGTCAATTAGCAGCTTGTCTTCAGGGAAGAGGGCATGGTAGAATGTGCCCACCTTAAAGGCGTAATTAAAACCATGGTTGGGACACTTCAGGAAGAGGATGGTATACCTCTCCCAAGCATCGCGAATGGTTTCATCCTCCTCCTGGGCAAAGTGTGTAATCTCCTTCTGCAGGTCAGCTGTCTTGGACGGGGGGTGATAGCGGGTCAAGAACTTGTTGTCCAAGTCGGTAAAGGTCATGATGGATCCCGGAGGTCTGTTGTCCATCCACACCTTAGCATACCCCTCCAGAGTAAAAGGGAAATACCACAACTAAATGGTGTCCTATGGGGGCTTCGTTAATCTTGATTCCATAGATCAGCTCATGGAATCGCCGCAGGTGGGCTCTGGGGCACTCGCCTGATTTCCCATGGAATACCACCGAGCCGCGCAGCATGGTGATGATAGAGGTGCTCACCTCAAATTTGTTGGTTGGAACTTGAGGGTGCTGGATGGGCGACTTTATGTCTGCGGCCCTGGCGGTCCAGTAGTATCCCATGGTATGCTCATCGGAAACAATGTCCCCGCCATTGTTGGGTTCACCCATGTCGTCCTCCTTGTTGATGTTCATATTATCCAAAGCATCCTTCGCAGTCGGTCGTGCTTTCAAAGTTTGCTTGAAGTTACGACAAGTTCGTTCGAGCTCTTGATCTAACGAATATAATCTCCCGACTGGATACAGGTCATGCACTACCTACACACAGACTACAAGCACAACCCGTGAAGCCACACATGGGGTAGAAGCAAAATGCAGAAAAGTAAATGCTAAAGTAACAAGCGTTCACGTTTTTCCAATAATCTAGAGAGCCCCCAGTAATGGCACCAAAAACTTGACACATTATGACACAACACCAAACTGCGACCAAGTAATAATTGCATAATGGACTAAGTGAGTGAAGTGATTTCAAAGCAAGAGGAATGAAAAACAAGTAATGTTCTGGTTCTTTTCAAGTGCTAAAGGTCATCCAGATATTGTTCCCCCTAGTGTGCAGCTAGTTCACGTTGTACATTCCTAATTTACTCATATTGATAGATAAACCGCAGAAAGTTCTTTACTGGTCTAGACTCTCGACTAAAGTTATCAAGACCCTCTCGGTTTGAATACCCGTCGGGCGACTAAACTCCACCGGCATACACTATAAAGGTTAATCACACGAAACTTCCTCTACTGCGTTTGTTCCTGTACGAAGCAGGGAATCGACTTCTCGACTAAAGCAGACGATTCTAGGTTAAAGCAGAGATTACACAGGTTTGATCAGGACTCATGCAATTCTTATTAATTCCTCAACTGAATTAATCAAATCAATCATTCGCAAATGGGGTTCTTACAATCATTCCTAACATACACAACTAGGGTTCTTCATACCCAGATGAAATGGAACATTACTCCGTGGAGAGATGTGAGAACGTCATGCTCGGAGACACATCATCAAAACGACAATGGGAATTTGCTCCTAGCGGCTAATCGGTACTCCAAGGTTGATGAGTCGAGCTTCGAAGTCTTCAGATCGCTCCAATCCTTGCCCAAGGATTTTCCTTCGTCACTCTCTCTTTAGGGTTCTTTTTCTGCCTTTCGAAATCAAAAAATCTGGATCCTTTTCCTTTTGCCCGAGTAGCCTTTTATAAGCTGAGAATTCGTGAGTTACAACCTAAGCTATGACCGCAGCTCGGCTTGCCCTCCCGTAACTCTCCAAAAAACAACATCGTTCCTGCTCTCCGTAAACCAAGAGTTACGGCTTCTTTGGTGGATTTACTCCCTCAACCGTAACTTGAGAGGGGAGGCCGTAACTCCAAAAACGCCCCTGGAACTAGTGTCGTTGCTACCGAAGAGTTACAAGTGCAAAGGATGAGTTACGGTCTAGGCCGTAACTTTGAAGATCTGGCCATAACTTGGAAGAGCTCTCTGGAACCTTGGCGCTTCTACTCCGAGAAATTACAGGCTCTTGGTACAAGTTATGGTTGCGACCGTAACACCCAATGTAACGGCCCGATCCTTTTAACAAATCAAAATACACATGGCTCCGGAGCCGATTTAAAACAACCTCAAAAATTTCATTAAAACATCCTTCCCTCCGATAAGATGTGATTTTAGCAGACTGGTAGTTTAACCATTTCTCATAGACAACTTGCTCAGCTAGTTATTACCTCGATACAACTATGAAATTCTCCACTCATAGACGACTTCGATGTTGTGGTGCTTTACTGAAAACATCTTGTGATCACCATGGTTTCTCAAGGTCTCCCCTTATGATTCCTTCAGCAACGTCGTCTAATAATTCACCAGTATCTTGACCTATAATGGTCTCCTTTACACGACTGTTGATGAACCTCCTTGAACTCTATGATGTAAACGTCCATGATGAGCGTTCGACTTGCTTGGTAAAACCTTGTTGTCTGATGCTCCTTACCCCTTTCACATCGGTCATATACTTCGAACATATGTAGGGCATACCCTATTTCCATCATTTCGTACATAAGCAGTAAATACCCCCCTTCCAACCCCAAGGTTATAGGTGGCAGCTTATACTTCTCCTTGTAAGGTCGTGAAGCTCATATAACTCTTGACCATAGTTGACCAGGTAGGTCTCCAGGTCCTTGTACATTATAACTTTGGGTCTCTTACTTCCCTCTTTTAATACCCAGTCTAAGCCTTAAACCATCAATCCTAATTGTCCTCTCCTTGACGACTATTCAATATGGTTAAAATCCTTTTTTATAACTTTTACCTTTCAAAATGCATCCAGGATGTCCTTTCATACCACTATTACGTGTCTCGTAGTTTAGATCCTCTTTCCATTTAGGATAGACCATCCAGGCAATAGGTTCTCCCTTTAGGGTTGCTTAAAGTCTAACCTCCACTACTCTGTGGTTGGTAGCCCTACGCTCGATCCTCGCAAACTCAACGAACCTTCCTTGCCTTTTTTCCTTTAAATGATGGCCACCATTCGCAGTAACTGCTTGGCTACTGCCTGTCAATGTACTAGATACTTGGCGTCTTCCTGAACTTTATACAGATAAGCTCGTATCCCCGTAGGGTATGAGTAACCTTGGACTACCTCTTTTCTCTCATGAAAAAGAGTTCACTAAACTATCCTGTTAGGAATCTACTCCTCTCCTTCCTCATGTGTAAAACAGTCCCAAGGGGGATCCTAGAGTTATTTTCTTATCCTGATTAGAGTATACTGGAGATTCTAAAAATCCTTAAAGAAACCCCAACTCTTTTGGCCAAACCTTTAACCTGGCTCCCTTTTTCCTTTCCTTAAAAAAAACAGAAACCTTGTAAAACTCAGATCGTCACTCCAGTATTCCTTGGAGACCAAGGAACAGGGAATGCCGACTCTGATACCAAAATGTAACGACCCAATCCTTTTAAAAATTGAAATACACATGGCTCTGGAGCCGATTTAAAACAACGTCCAAAATTTCATTAAAACAAATACAACTGAATCCTTTTCAAATGAAATGCCCTAAACACGTGGGCGACCTCAAATACATAGTCAATAAGGCTTAACCTTTGAACCTCTAGTTATACTCGTAATCATAAACATAACTAACTAGACAAACTCTAACACCCCTTGCTGAGCTCCCCTCGATCTCGTCTACTCTGGTGCGGCTTCTCACCTCGCCTAGCCTCTTCTCAAAAGCCGCCTCTGCTAACCCTTCCTCGACCTGGTGAGTGACAAGGGGTCAGTCTCCTCATTACTTACTAAGGTCTTTGACCTAGGCAAACTCCTTACTAAACACATTATTAATGTTCCTGGCTTAGACGAAAGTAGTTCTCGCTTTCATCCTTTATACTTTATTCTCAAAACATTCTATCAGAGATCTTACTCCTATCTTATCCCATAGAAGTTCTTTACTTCTAACCTTAACTCAAACACAGAAATACTAGGGACCAACACGTTACGTCTTGCCATCCGGTGTCCCTACCTTAGTATGCCAACCGCGTTACATCTCGCCGTCTGGTTGCATACCCAAACTCGGCAATGGCACTGCGTTACGTCTCGTTGTCCAGTCCATGCCCGGTCAACTAATGCGTTACGTCTCGCCATCCAGTAGTGACCCCATCATACTCGATCAACTGTAGCGTTACGTTTCACCGTCCACCAGTGATCCGATCATCTACCGCGTCCAGTAGTGGTCCAACCGCCCGGGGGTTCAATTACAACAACCATACACTACAAACATACATTCACATGCAAAGCACAACGCGTGCCTCCACCTTAAGTAGGCGGTGGGATGCCTCACACACATAATCACGCTTACTCGAATATAAAAACATGATTGAATAAAAAGACATAAACTAAAAGAACTTGACGTAGATTTTTCCCTTTACACTCACCTTATGCTAAAGTTGATTGAATTGAATCGCTACTATCATGGGATTGGTTTCCCTCCACTTGCTCGTTGCATGCTTGCTCGGCCATATCCTCACAATTTCATGAGCTACCTCAAATACCTGAGGCCATGCAAATCACGTCGGGATGTTGGGATGGGATTAGGTGCTAACCCCTATAAGGGTTAGCACCGTGATAACTAGTAAAAATCACTACGGATTATTATAAAATAAATACAACATCTAAACTAAATCACTACTAATTCAAACTAGTAGTAGTTTTTCCCTTGGTTAGGACAGTGCTAACTATTGTACAATTAGCACCGTAACCTCTCCCCGGATGTTACATGGTGGGGAATTTAATTAACCGCCCTCATTGAGTTGCATGCCTTCGCTCCATTGGTTCTAAGGGAAAAAATATTAATGGTGGGAAAATAGTAGGGGCGGTGATGAAGTCTGACCAGGAGGTCGGGCCCTTTGATTGGTGGCGGTTGTTTCTGATTTATGGCGATCAATTGCTCATAATGCTCAGGAAAGGGTTTTGGGTTTTTATTGGGGTTTTTTCTGTTAGTGGTTGTGATGGCATTAGCTTAGGGTTTGATTTAACGTAATATATTAATAATAATAATAATAATAATAGTATTATTATTACTCTTAGTTCATGGTTGCAACTCTTCGTACGTAATTGTTGATCCAACCGTGTAAGTATTAAGGTCGAACCTGAACCCAAAGGTCGGGGTGTTACACCCAAGGCTGGCCCATAACTCCTCCCAGCTTTCTGCCCGTTCGCTCTAAATCTTCCCAAAACTCGCTCTTTCGCCCCCCATTCACGTACTAGGACCTGAAACACCATAAACCAATACAACCTAGGGTAAAACGAGCCACGTTAACGAGAATACAAGCTCAAAAAATCAATAAATGGTGGGAAAAACATGTTCGAACATAGCGTTATCAAATTCCCCCACACTTAACAGTTTGTTTGTCCCCAAGCAAACCTGACTCAAACCAATGCAACTCTCCAGACCTTTATAGCAACATGCAACCCCAATCCTCGGTAGAGGATTTCCTAGATTATTTAGCAACTTACGAAGTCAACTGGTCTTCTAAGACGTTCCCTATCTCTCTCAATGCAAGTTCTATACTCAAGCCAGGATCACGAGAAGCAGTGAAACTAGGACGGTCAATTCATGGATAAAAAAGACTCACATAATTTAACAACTAAGGACTCTTCGTATTAGGTGCTCTTCCATTCCATTTCATTCATTGGAACCCAATTTTCATATTTTTGTTTTCTTTTTATTTTGTTTTTCTCATTCACACTTTGTTGGGGTTCCAAACTGCAGTTTTATGTGCGGTCGACCCTTATTGATCGAGCAAGAGCAATTTCTGTACATCTGCCATATGCCAGAGTACTTCTTTTATCTGCTTTTTCTCGACTCATGTGGAGGGTCAATGAAATTAAGGGGGGTCGGAAGCTCTATCCGTGCCCTTAAAAACACATCCTCAAGTAGGCAAACCGTTCAACAGGTGGAATTTTTACTTGTAATAGAGACATCTTAGCTTCACCTTGTAGGCCTACCCCACTAAGGATCACTAAATTCTCTTCCAAACTCCGATTTTGTGCAATGAACGGTGCCACACACGTTGGGCTTATCCCATGTTTAAATTTTCAAATTTTTTCAATATGGAAGACCAACTGCTTTTTCATTCAATTGAGCACCATTACGATACATGAGTCCACTACACAACATAGGGGTATTCATCAATATCACATGAATCAAGGGTCCTAAATCCACTAGTTCACAAAATCAAACGGCATAGCAAGGAGAAATATAGGAAAAATCTTATACTTCAGCATCCTCCATAGTGCTGCAACTACCTCCCTAGGTTGCATATAACCATAGAGACTGTCAATTCATAGCATATTGAGCAGGTTATTGCAAGGAACAGTACTTGGAGCCCTCAAAACAAAATTTGGACTGTGGACTAGGCTCCAAACACCCACACACATCTATGCAGTCAAAGATAACCCCCCCCCCCCCCACACACACACACACACTTAAGCAAGACATTGCCCTCAATGGAGAAGAGGGAAAGATAAAGAGAACGATGTTACCGGGAAAACGGGGTGCAGTGCGATTGGAAATGGGACCAATCATCATGAGTAGACTGGAAATGGACCAGATTCTGAAAAACAAGGCAAGACACAACACAACCACTCACACTGGGTAAGAGTTAGGAACACAAGTGTCAGCCCCATGAGACACAATAAAACCAAAATACACTGAAATCCATTTCGACTCAAAACAACAAAACACAAAACATCAAAGCACACGGTCACTAAGACCGTGAACTCAACTACCAGACCGTGAAATGACTTCGACCTGTGTATAAAAGGAGGGTTGAGATTAAGGAAAAAAGGAGGGAGACCTAGTGTGGGAAACTTCTTCTTCTTCTTCAGCTTTTTAGAGAGAGAAACTGATGAACCAAAGAAGAGAAGAGGTAAGGGTTTCATCTCTAAGCAAGGTTTTGGGAATTTCTTCCCCAAAAGAGGATCTCTACACCACAAGGAGCAAGGCTAACATCTCCAAGATGGTTTTCCTTCTTCTCCCTTGTGTTTTTTCTCCTTACCTAGCATGGAGTAGTTTCCCTTTTCACTTGGGTGTGTGTAAACCCTAGCTACAATGACGTGAATGTTTGTATGGATTGAATGATTAGTGTGTGGGTGTGATTTAATACAAAGTTATGAGGTAATTTTATGAAGATTGATTTTATTTGTGCATTTCAGTGTCTTATGCTATTTCAACCTAGGTAGAGGGGAATCCCCTTTGAGTAGAGGCTTGTAAAAGCTGGATTCCTTGGGCAATTTTTGTCTCCTGCTTGTAATTAGGGAAAACCTCTTAATTCATATTATCACCTAGGTTTGCTTGTAATTTGGTCGTATGAACGCCGATTCGAGGGTGAATTCTAGGCAATCCTTGGTTGATAGGCCAAGAGAGCTACTTTGGTAGCTTGAATCAGAATCCCTTAGCCTATTGACCGAGCGAGTGGCGTTTGTTCACTAGTTGCACGTCCCAATGGTTTACAACCGCCTTTACCACACCTATGCATTCGATCCGACAAGTCATTATTGTTAGCTAGGGGGAGAAACACCTGGGTGAAGCCATCTCAATTAGTTCCCAATCCCTTTACTTTTCCAAACGTTTTAGTTATAAATTGTTGTTTTCACCAAAAACCCATTGCTAGATAATGTTTCAAAAAATCAAAGTAGAGGTATATGGTCCGGCCCGGGTTGACATTTAAACATACTTACCCTATATTGCACTCGATTAAGGTTTATACTTGGACCTTAATTGGGATTTTTATTGTGGTATTTGGGACAATTCTGCTCCTCGAGTGGGTAATTTGTCTTCTCAACCATCTGCAATAGGAAAAAATAACCATAAGGCTGGTCATGCACCAGTGTGAAGTATTGATTGAGGCTTTCTTGAAATTGTGTTCTTCTTCCAAGACCCCTCTTTATGTTGCCCCAACAAAGAGAGGGAGAAAGCCTGGTAAGGGGAGAGGTAAAATATTTTGATGAGGATCTTGACATGGAATACCAGGTGGATTCAAAGCCTATGAAATAATAAAGAAGTACAAAAGCTTGTTAGAAATTAAAATATAGTTGCTATTATTGAGCAAAGGATTAGAAAGTGGAGTCTGAAAATTGATCTCCAAAAGGTTCCTAGGTTGGGAAAGTGAAGTGGCAAATAACGCCAATGGTTTGGGAAGATGTGGTTACTTTGTAAAATGGACATTGATCTGCGAGTTTTACCAAGGTGTGATCAGTATGTTCATTGATCTCATCCAGTACTCCATTCTTCTGTACCTTTGTCTATGGATCAAATGAGGAATCTTATAGAAGAATCATGTATGAGCAATTGGAAAAAAGAAAAAATAGCCAAGTACCATGGATTATACAAGGTGTTTCAATGTTATTAGTGATCCTTGTGAGACTTCCAATGCGCCTGGTTTCTCTAGTATCATGGTAGATTTTTAGAGTTGGCAATATGAAATTGAAATAGTAGAACATAAAGCCTCTGGCTCTTGGTTTACCTGGACCAATAAACAATCTGGTAATCCACCAGCTATGAGGCCTAATTGTGCTTTTGTTAACCTTCAATAGTTAGAGGTCTTTGGTAATAGCATAATTGATCTATTAGAACCTTTTGTATCAGATCAATTTCCCATCCTACTTAATACAGATAGATCTATCAAGTCCCTTCCTAAACCCTTCGAGTTATTTATATTTCTCCAATATATCAAATTTATATTACCCATATGAAATTGAAGGAACCCTTGAAAATTATAATAATAAAGAAGACCTAGATAGGGAGGTACAACGAGATAGAGATTTACAGTTAAGTTACAAAGAGAAAGACATTGACGTCCTTTTCTAGATTCACTTTCCTCCTATAACTGTTATCCCATAGAGCTTTGTTCGCACTTCGCTGTCTAAAGTATCGGGAAGCTTCTTATAGCAACCAAATTCAACAATGGTGGCCACCACCACGAATTTTTTAGGCGGGGGAGAGAGGGCTAATCGGGATATTATCATTGGTAAACCCAAAGGACAACCGTTGTTGAGACTTAGAAGCTCAGCTTGTTGCCAGACACCAAGCCAATCCAGTGACCCGCCGCCATGAACTTGATCTCACCGCCACCGCTGCCTCCAATCTAGTCATCAACCTTGCATGCGTCGTAGTTGGAGGGGCACGCCTTGGTAGAGAGCAACAAATAACAATCGCCTTCGAAATAAATAAATTATTGTGAAAGTAAATTAAAGATAAGGATAAATGAGTCCTTTCCTCCCAACTTAACGGTAACTTAACGGAAAATTTCATAGAAGGGCACATTTGTTACTTCGTGATAGTTGAAGGGCATGAATGTGATAAAAATTAATACAAGGATACATTTGTTAACTTACAATAGTAGAGGGGTATAAAATGCTATTAACCCTTTTTTCAAACTATAAATGCTCGTCAGACGAAAAGAATTTCCATACTTTTTGATTGTCACCATGGCATTGCGCATGCAATGTATGATTTGCCTGATGAGTTTGGGTGGAGGCGGTGGTGCATACAATATTTCAAAAGCAATTATGGTCATAAGTTTGATCACACATTCATACATTGTGTTGTTTGGCAAAGTGGTGAGTAAAATTTAGGGTTCTACAATGTATCATTTGGTTGAATATTTTGGGTACTTCAATAACCCTAAAACTCTTTCATGCAACTACTACTTATAAAATCCGAAAGTATATAAACTGGATGAAGAATATAAGAGAAGTTCACCCTGAAGGTGCACATTGGCTAGAAAAGTCATGATTTGAGAAGTACACATTATAGTAGGACGAAGAGTATGTATGACATAACAGCGACGAACATGGGTGAGAGTCTTAACGCTCTGTATGTTGGTATTTGTGCAATGTCAATATCAGCTCTAAGCTTGCATACCTTCTTTTGGATTGTTACATGGTTCGTTGAACGGTACCAAGCGACAATTCATATGCTAAACATTGGTTTTTACATCCTACAGAAGATAACAAATGAGTAATGACGTGTGTCCATGGGGTACAAGTTCAACTTACATAATGTGACTTTATTGAGTCGAACATATGGGCTCTTCGGAGTAGAAACGAAAAGTCTAGCGGATACCACAAAAGGAGGCAATACCCAAACAATCACAATTGATATGGTCACTAGAAGAGGGGAGTGCAATTGGTGAAAGTTTCAAGAGAGACACTTGTCTTGCTCTCATGCTTATACGCTTCCAAAAGCGTTCACATGGACCCACTATCATTTGTTAGTCCATGCTACATGACTCAATATGTCGTCAAAGTTTGGGAAGGTCATTCGTGCCTTTAGCTCACGAAGTTTATTGGCCTGAGTATGATGCACAAGTAGTCTTCCCTCCCGAGAATATAAAGCCATTCAAAGGTTGACCTAGAGTATTCAAGATTCCAAATGAGATGGATAGATCAGGGAGACGTCAACAATCTCCAAATCGGTGCCCCGTATGTCAAGTTGAAGGGCATGTTAGACGTCATTGCCCAGGACCAACAGCTAACAAAATGATATTTATGTTTGTTGTTTCACCGAGAATATGTTGTTTTAACAAGAATATGTTGCATTTTTTGTTCTTAAAAAAATGTTGTTGTTTTTATGACTATGTTACGTTTATATTTATGTGAATGAATGCTACGATTTTATGTCATGCTTGTGTTTATCTATATGAATTTGGATGCTTATTTTTTCTGCGTTGATGTTTATGTTTCAATGCCCATATGATGATTATTTTTGTTTATCTAGTACGAATGCTTCTTTATCAATGATGCTTGAGATTTTATAGTATGCTACTATATGCATTGTGCTTAGTATTACCTAGATTTATAAGAAATTATCCTCTAGTGCTATCCTATTGATGATACACGAGTATAGTGGGAATGATCAACCATCTATACCTTGAGTAGTATCAATGCTTGATTGTTAGACCATCGATGCTATAGACTATTGATTATGGATCATAGAAGCCCACACTTAATCATGCACTATCAATAATTCATTATTCTTTATTAATTAGGTGATGGCATGAAAGGAATTAAGGAAAGCACACATTAGCTAGTTAAATATATATCACAATAGGTGCATGCACGGATAGATAATGACTTTAGTGGAAGGGTTAGAGTGATGCTATAGATGAATCATTGATGCATGATTTGATTGAGCCCTAGTATGCATTATAGTACTCGAATTAGCTTTCTTCTACAATAACGTATCTTTACTTTTATCCATCTATAAATTGAAAAATACATAAACAACTTTACTATCCTTATTGGCTTGTTGGTTAAGAGAAACTCTAAAAGCTTCAATGATTTTTGTGTGAGTCTTGGATGGTTTGGAGTGAGTAGTTATGCATTGGAAGACCTCGTGAAATACGATCCTAGGCACCCCCCCCCCCTCCTAGGATTTTTATAACTTTGATCTATACTGCATCACTATCCTTAGTTATTTGCTCTTTATTAGATAGGTGATGGCATTAAGTGAAAAAACGCATTAGCTAGCTAACTATTGTTCCTCTTGCATGTGGCGAAAGTTTGGTTTGAAATGATTTAGTACAAGGGATAGGGTTATTCAATATATGAATTATTGAGAGGCATGATGTGATTAAGAATTGAGATGCATGTTTATATTGAGTGATCATCTCTACTCAATAACGTAACTTTACTTGTCTGCTTTTATTTTTCCTTCCCTATAGAATACATATATATCTTTCATTGCTTTTGTGAGTTGAGATATGAAAGCTAGATGTGAGTAGTTATGCATTAGAATGCCTTTTGGAATACGATCCTAGACATTTTAAAGATATTTTACTTGATTGAATTTATCTATATTGATAAGACTACTACACGAAATGCACATCAAACTTTGACTATTAGTCAACCGTTGTGGTTGGCTATGTACGTGAGTTTTTTTACCTTTTGATTTGCAACCTTTTTGGATGCCTAGTTCTGATGTCTAACAATAAATAGGGTTTAATTGCAAGTTTGGTCACTCGAATTGCTACAAAATTTCATTGTTTATTTAATTTGACAAAATACAACTGGTAAATTAGTCGAGCATAAATATATGGTCATAAAAAAGGTTCTTATCATTTTATACTTTGTGCTATTGCAAGTTAACAAACATACCCTTCCAATGATATTTTTGCACAAACACACCCATTTATCATATAATGTAGCAAACTACCCTGACATAGTGACATCCAAAATTTTGTTTACACACCGTTAAAATGGGCAGGAATTGATCTAACTGGCACTTCCTTATTAAATACTTTCTTTTTCAGCCGAAATAAAAAAACATAGACAATTACTAGAAAGGATAAAAATTAAGTAAGAAAAAATAAATAAAATAATTTTTATCACTAAATGTAGCCTTTGTAATATACAAGGAGAACTTTGGTAATTTTTAATCCTTTAACGGTCAACTAACAAAATATTGTACGGAATTTTACATTTTGTTATCTTTTAGTATTATAGTGGTACGTTTGCAAAAGAAAAAAAGTACAGGATTATATTTGTTAATGTGTAATACAGTACTGTAATAGTACAAGAATATATAAAGAAACATAGAAAATAATAAAATGAATAGAAAAATAAAATTAAATAAGAAAAAATAATTTAATTAAATGATTTAAGTTTATATATAGAGGGAATTCTTTGGTTGTCAAAACAGAGAGGTTCTATCGGGTCTTTGCTGAATACTATTTGGAAAGAAAGATGCTTCACAAGTTTGTAGGTGAGGTTGACACTTTTGAAGTCTCATTTGCTCGTATTAGGAGTAAGGTTGAAATAGTAGTAGGAAAGGATGAAGTGACAAAATTTTGGGCAACTTAAAATGTCCCAAATTTTGCTCTTGACTATTGGAGTTTTTCCCCCTTCTTTCATATAGTCACTACTATAGTAATTCTGTACAAAGATGGCTTTGATTTTTTATTAGTGATTGTTTAGTCCACTCGTTTAACGAGCACTTCTACTATGCTATATGGTATTGGTGCTTTAATGTACAACTTGAAGTTGTACCATAACATTAAATGTACAAGTTTAGGTTGTACTATAAAGGAATTTGTATCATTATGTTATGGTACAACTTTACAAGTTGAAGTTGTACCATCACATAATGTACAAGTTTAAGTTGTATCATAAAAGAATTTGTACAAAAAGTATAGGTACAATCTGAAGTTGTACTATAACATTAAATGTACAATTTCAAGTTGTACCATAAAAGTAAAAACCTATAGCACCAATGTTATATAGCATTGTAAAATTCCTCCTCATTTAACATGCTCTCAATAGTACACTTCCTTTTGATGAAATCAATATACACATGATTCATAAATAAAAACATATGTAATGAGTGAGGGGCAATTTGTTCTTTTTCTATTTCTTCAACAGTCAACTAACGAAATTTTCAACAAAAAAGTACGTATGCTACATTTTAATAGTATAAGAATAGGTTTATAAAAAATAGAATAATATATTATTATTTTTAATATAAAATAATACTATTAACAAAAATGTTGATGCGTCAATTCCAAGGTTGCCATGCTAGTTTATGTGGTTGTGTCGGTTTAACAAGTTATATGGTTCGATTAAGCTACAATCAATTTATATATGTTTAACAAAATATGTAAAAATGTGAAAATTAATTGACATTAAATAAATTTAAGCATATATAGAATATATTTGAAGATATTCTACTTACAATCTACATTAATACTTAAATACAAAAACAACATTTCAAACAAAATAACAAATACACATTAAAATACAACATTTAATGTCGACACCGAAACATTTATACTTGAAGCGAACATATAACATCAACACATTTAACTTTCTATGAGATAAATCACAAATCAATTTTTTGTTTGTTAATTAAATTTATTAAAATACATCATTTTATTTAAAGATCGAAAATCAATCATACCAGTGATATTCCAATCAATTTGTTAACCGATGTCAATTATACCAGGTTTAACCAACCGGCATTCATAAATAAAAGAAATTAATATATCCTTTGAAATCTTAATTTTTTATACTTTTGTTTTTGTTATTGCACGCAAGTGTACCTCTTGGATGACAACAAAACCCGAACCCACGGGGACCCTATTCGACCCAACCCGGTCAATGCGGGTAAAACCCGTGTTGACGGGTTTTGGCGGGGTTCGGGTTCAAAACCGAATTGGGTTTGTGTTTAGGTTTACCCGACTTATGGATACCCGCCCACACTTATTTCGTCGCCCTACTCTCCCCAAACCCTACCTAATTCTAATTTCCCCTAATTTAACTCGCACGAGTCACGACACTCACGGTTTTGTTCCCTTTTTCCCAAAAGAAGTGAGACGGATAAATTAATAATTGAAGTTGAACACACTATGTTTGTTGATTTGCTGCTCTCTCGCAAACAAAAAGGGTATGAACGAAAAACTAAAAATTGTGTGCTTTTATTTAGTGTAATTGTGTATTTCTTAACAAAGAATTGTGATTTGCTTGAATTTTCTAGATTGTTGCTGAACAATTTGTATGGATAATTTGTGATTTGTTTGAATTTTCTATATTTTATGTATGGATAATTTGTATAGGGATATTGATATTTGTCTTTTATCTTGATAGGAACTTGTTATTGTAAATTTATTATCACAAAACTCATGGTACCCATGAACCCGCGAATACCCCGTAAATTAGGTTGAGTTTGAATTTTCCAAAACTAATGAGCTTTACCACGATTTTTTACGAATAAACACTGAGTTTGAGTTTGGATTTGACAAAACCCGACCCGACCCGACCCAACCCAACCCAACCCAACCCATTGTCCATCCCTATTCCTTATGTGTCTCGTTGCCTCCCCAATTTTCCCTTTCACCTCTCTTTCCACCTCCTTCCCGCTGTTTGTGTCCCTCCGTGTCGCCATTCCCGCTCTAAGAAGCTCCAAAGCTCCAGTGTTGCTACTCGTTCGGAGCTTCGAAATTTTCTTCCCGTTACCGGAAACCCGGCAATTTTTGTTTTTGTTTTTTTGGGGGGGATTACGCCAGGGTTTCTGGTCCTTCATAATCATTTCTCCCCTTCTTGTTGCCCGGCGGTGAATTTCGGCTTCTCTCTTTTTACCAAAGTCCTTCGGTTGCCAACACGATTTACCTTCTCCGGTAGTTGTTCGAGTAAGGTTGGTCCTCGATCTTTTCCATCCAGTGTATTGATTGATTTGCATGAGAACGATTCTTCAGTTTTCACTATTAACGACGAGTTTCAGGGTCCCCCGTCTGCTTCAGCCAGTGGTACTGGCAGTTGGAGGAAAATGCTCGATTCGTCTGCTTAGGGTTTTTGGTTTACGGAAGGTTTACTGTTTTACGAATACTAGACTCGCTGTGTGATTTTGCTTTGCGATTTCTCAATTTCCGCTCTTGCTTGGGTGGGTTTCTGTTGGTCTACGTTTCTGTTTCCTGCTCGGTTGGGTTTTCTTTTATGAATGTTGCTGCCATTTTCCTTTTCATTTATTTGGTTTTTGGCTTGAAAGTTTAATTCTTATGGTGTTTTCTCTTGTTCAGGTTAGTTTCAGGTCGACTGGGGTTTTCATCTTACTGCATCTTCTGGTTGTGGATCAGCAAGGCTCTCTTTGACTCCATCTTTGTGATCTCTGCTTACCGGCTTCATTTTGATGGTCTCTCTTGAACTGGTATGTTGATTTTGCATTTCCTGATATGTTGATGAGAATTGTGGTTATCCAGTTTGTGCCTAAATTTTCCCTGTCTTCTGCTGTTGTGCTGTGGACTCTTTTAATGTCAGTGCAGCTACTGAGGTGACGGGACCAATAGAACTTGTGAACTGCGCACTATCACTTAGGAACCTAGTTCGGACTAGCTGAGGGGTTTAGTGCTGAACCATGGAATGCAACAAAGAAGAGGCAGTAAGAGCAAGGGAACTTGCCGAGAAGAAAATGCAGGCCGGTGATTACACTGGGGGACGAAGGCTGGCACTAAAAGCTCAGCAACTCTATCCAGAGATTGAAAGCCTGTCCCAATTGTTAGTAGTTTGTGATGTCCACCTTTCTGCTGCTAACAAACTAAACGGTGTTGACATCGATTGGTATGCGATTCTCCAGATCGAACACTTCTCAGACGATGCTATCATCAGGAAGCAATACAAAAAGCTTGCATTTTCACTTCATCCGGACAGGAACAAGTGTCCTGGTGCAGAGGCTGCTTTCAAGCTCATTGGTGAAGCAAATAGGGTGCTTACTGACTCAATAAGCCGTTCTATTTTCGATTCAAAATGCAGAGTGGTAAGACCAGCCCCTCCCAAAGTAGCAGCAGCAAATCATATGAACAAAAATCCACCTAGTGGTTCTACTCATCAACCGGCTCAACCACAACATGTAGGATCACAATCTTATCCACAGCCACCACAACAAACGTTTTGGACCTGTTGCACATCTTGTAAGGTAAAGTTTCAGTATTATGCACACTTTAGGAATCGGATGCTGCGTTGTCAAAATTGCAATCAGACCTTTGTTGCACGTGATGTGATCAACATAGGCGGGCAACCACCTGGTTCCTCTTATTCTAATTCTGCCAGTCAGTCGCACAGATTCAGTAATGTTCATGGACATGGTAATGTTGGTCCACAAAGTAATGGTGGTGGCAGCTACACCTTTGCCGGTGTTGAGTTAAGACCTACTGGAAGAAAAGCTGCAGCTATTCGTGGGGATTCTAAAATGGGAGAGGCAAAAACAAATGTTTCCAATGGAAGAACTGGCAAACGATGTGCTGTTCGCAAGTGGGCTGCTGGAAAGCATGCAGGGGCTTCAGCACAAAAGCGGCCAAGTCCTTGTAAAGAGAATTCAGGTGGTGATGATGATTTTGTTGCTGCACCATCAAAAAGGTCAAGGGAGAAAAGACTGTCTGGCTTTTCTGAAAAGGAAATGAAGAAACCAAGTAATAGTGGTGGGGAACTGAACAGTGAGCATTCATCTGGTTCAGCTCCTACCGCGGCTGATGGGAGTAAGGAAGAAGCAGATAAAAAAGCTAGGCGTATTCTTGAAGCGAAGTTATTATTAAAAAAGACGAGTAGAAGTCAAAGTATTCAGGCAAAAGAAGACGAAGCTCATGTCTCTGAGAAGCAAGAGTCAAATGATCTAGATAATGGTAATGAACCTGAATCTGGAGAAGAAATTGCATGTCCTGATGTACAGTTCAGTGATTTCGACAAGGACAAGTCTGAGAATTGTTTTGATGTTAATCAAATGTGGGCTTTGTATGATGAAACTGATTCCATGCCCCGGTCCTATGCTCAGGTCAAGAAAATTTCCTTACCAGGTTTTAAGGTGCTGATTACTTGGCTGGATGCTTGTCCAAGTACTAAAGAAGAGAAAGATTGGAATGAAAGGGGTTTTCCAGTTTCTTGTGGTATGTTTGGTAAGGGCGACACTACTGTAATCAAACACCGTCAGATGTTTTCACATCAAATTCATTGCACAAGAGGAAAAGACAAGGACACTTTCTTAATCTACCCTAAGAAGGGCGAGACATGGGCGCTCTTTAAGGATTGGGATATGAAACTCGGCTCCAAACCAGAAAAGCATAATTGGCCAGACAGCTTCGACTTTGTCGAGATTGTCTCAGATTTTAGCGAGGAAGCTGGCATTGGGGTTGCTTGGCTCGTTAAAGTAGAAGGCTTTGTTAGCATCTTCCAGAGAGTTCACATTCATAAGGTCATCTCAGTTTGCATAAATCCCTCTGAATTGCAAAGATTTTCGCATCGCATTCCCTCACGCATGATGACTGGCAAAGAAGCAAAAGGTGTCCCTCCTGGGTCTTTTGAATTTGATACGGCTGCCTTGCCTAGCAGTCTTTATAGCTTCAATACGAAGGCAGATGAGGTACATTCTAGTAAGGGAGCAACTAGATCTTATTCACACTATAAAATGGAACCCACTAGATCCTCTCTGAAGACATGCTTACCAAATATGAGTGAGATTGATCCTCATAGACGTACCCTAGTTTGTGGGTTAGCTGCAAAACTGCCAGATGGTATACGGTTTAGAACTCCTGCTGCCAGTCACTTTGGAATCGAAAGAGATGTGGGTATTGCCCAACCCCAGAGGCCAAGTACTTCATTTCAGGCTGCGGAGAAGTTCATTCCTCAGGTGAAGTATAATAATATTGAACTCAGAGGACCTGTACCAATGCAAGGCAGAAGATCTTCCAAGGTCTCGAGCAAGGCAAATGTCAGTGGTGGTGGAAGAAATACAATCCCATCTGTTAGTGTAGAAGATCTCGATATGAATACTTCATCAGGCATTCGAGCGGATGATTCAGAAAGTATTGCAGAAACAACCCCTGCATCATCCGCATCCAAGCGGAAGATCGAAGTAGCAAAGCATAATTTCAAGGCTGAAAGGTCTGAAGATAAGTTCAAAAGCGGTCAGGTGTGGGCTGTTCGAAGTGATGAAGATACAATGCCGAAGAATTATGCTCTAGTGAAAAAAATTGAATCTTTCCCCTCTTATAGATTGCATGTGGCTTTACTCGAGCCCTTGTCTTCCTCGATTATCAAGAATCAATCTAGTAGTTGTGGAACGTATAGAGAAGGAAAAACTGTGGTGGTTCCTCTTGGCCAGTTTTCTCATCCGGTGCATGTTGAATCAATTGAGAAGAACAGGTACCAGATATACCCTAGAAAGGGCGAGATATGGGCAATATATGACAACTCAGAGTCTGATCGGGGTAATGGAGAATTCAGGATTGTGGAGGTGGTTGAAAGTAATGATAGTGCTGTAAAAGTTGTGACTTTGACTGCATTGAAGAAGTTTGCTGGGTTCGAGACGTTCTACAGAGGCCCCAAGAGTCGGAGAAGTGGCCATATGATGGAGATACCTCTTGCTGAGATCAGCCGATTTTCTCATCAATGCCTGGCATACTATCACAGAGACGTCCTGAGTGGATATTGGGAGCTCGACCCTTCGTCTATTCCCAGTCAAGTTATTCTTCTGGAATGAATTTGGGTTGGTGAATATGCTGAACTTGTTTTTGCTCTCCGGCATCTGAGGTTGCAGCACGCAGTTGAACGATGATAGACGAAGACACGAAGTTTGGATAACTGTCTTGTGTGAGCAGTCCGACTGAGAGGAGGGTTTACCATTTTGTTTATGTTGGTTTAACCTAAGTTAGGTGCTGTGGAACTTAGCTAGTAGCTTCTTTAGCTTAGTATTTAGTTGGATCTTCCTGACATTTTGGGATTCTCTCTACCGTTGTGCCTCTGTTTATTCTCTTCGTCCCTCCTTGTTCTTTCTGATGTTGTACTTTTCTCAGAAGGTCAAAAATATGTCTCTATTTTTTTTTTTCTGCCATTATGTCGTCCCTTTGCTTACATATGCAGGTAGCATATGTTTCTGATATTGGCTGTGGAAGAGTTCGCCTATTACTAGAACGAAACCTGAATTGGGAGCTAATGTTAGTATTATAATAGCATTTGTTCTAGTGGTATAATTCTCGTTTTAGGTGCGAGAGGTCCCGGGTTTGATTCTCGAAATGCTCCAGCTTCTTTGTTCTGTCACGGTTAGTTTTTTCTACGCTGCTAACTTCTACTCGTTTGTTAGTTGTCACTGCAACCGGGAAAGATGACTGGTGCTTTTACTCCTTTAGTTATTAATATTCTGCCATAGAAGGGGTGCTTTTACTCCTTTAAAAAATATAGATACATGCTACGCTCACCATTTTTTCATCTCCTTAATCGTTTCTGTAGGGGTGGAGCAGTACAACTACAAAGCCTTTACAAAAGAAGGGGGAAATGGGTTTCACCCTTTCTCTTGTAGCACAGGCGAGGCGACCAGAGCCAGAGGTAAAAAAAAAAAAAAAAAGGCAACCGGATAAGGTGCAGTTGCTGGTGGAAAACTTCCAAAGCAAGTGAAAAGGAACATGCTATTGCACAAATGGGGGCATTCCGAGAATAGAAGTTGGGATGTTACATTACATTTTTGTGTCATTTACCACTATAGACAAAATGCCCTTAGTTGTATCAAGTTTTCTTCTCAGTTTTGTGTGCATTTACCTCTCTCGGAAGATCAGCAACCAATTCTCAGTTGAGCCCAATCTCTTGTACTGTCTTAAAGTTTTAAGTCAATCTAAATTACGCCTCAAGAAATTACATTACTAGCGAATATAAATATGTCTTTGGATTTTACCGTTTTGTGTTATTTGTGTTAGAAAATGATATTTGGTACAAGAATATAAAGGATGATAAAAATTTAATATTCTCGTATCAATCATGTAATCATATTTCAATGTCGACACTTTTTATCTGGTCTTACTGAGAATAGTCTAGAACAGAGATTAGTCTGAACAGTAATATTTTGTGTCTATGAGGAATGGAAACGAAGCAAGAGATAGAGAGACTGAGGAGAACATTAGCTTCAAAAATGTATTTGAAAGTGAGACTCATTTAGGCTGAACCAATGACTAGAGCTGTCAATCGAGTGGGTTCGGGTTGGGTTCAATCGAGTTACGGGTTAGTCAAGTTTCGAGTTAATCGGGTTGCGGGTTCGTCGGGTTCGGGTTAGTCGGATCCAGGTTAGTTGGGTTACGGGTCAATTGGGTTACGAGTCAATTGGGTTGCGGGTCGGGCGGGTTGCGGGAGTTTCGGGTTGCGTGTTTTTGGATCAGCGCATTGAGTTACTTACATCCTACTCGTATATGCAATTTGCACAATTTATTAACCTATTTAAAAAAAAAAATCATAATTTTTAGACTATTTCTTTCCACATCGTATATGTAATATGTTATATGTACTTATTGAAGTTGAAAAAAATTGAACCATGTTGTATGACTTGCAAACTTGTCATGTAATTAATCGTAAATCGGTAAAGCACACTACTTAATAGTTATGGTGATATAAACATTTTTATTTTTTCATTCAATAGTCGTAACCCAACCACAAATCATATAGTGTATCATAAAAATATATAAGTAAAATTGTGGGGCGGAGAAAATCTAAAGTTGAGGGGAGGAAATGAGAAAATTTTTGTAGGGAAATCTAAATTGGAGGGGGGAGGGAATGAGGAAATTCTTGCAGTGAAATGTAAATTGAAGGGAGGAGGAAATGAGAAATTTTTTGGAGGGAAATCTAAATTGGGGAGGGGAAAGTGGGGAGAAATCTAATTTGTGTGGGAAAGTGGTGTAGTGAACTTTAATTATACATTTGGGGTTTTCAAAACTTATGTTTTTATTTATCTTAAAGTGAAAAATCATATTTTGATTTTCAGAACATAGACTAAAAAGTGATATTTGGTATACCCTAACCATATACCCGATACCCTAAACTATATATCTTTATGAGTTACGATTTTGCTGCTATAGTTAATTTAAAGTGAAATTCAGACTTTGATTTTCAAAACATAGATTAAAAAGGAATATTTGACATACCATAAACCATATACCTTATACCCAAACCATATAGCATTACGAGTTATGATTTGCTACTATAGTTCATTGAAAGTGAAATTCAGACTTTGATTTTCAAAACATAGATGAAAAAGGGATCTTTGCTATACCCTGAACATATACACTAAATATATACCATATACTATATACCTCATATCCTAACCATATATTCTTGTGAGTCATGATTTTGCTACTATTTAAAGTGAAAATCATATTTTGATTTTCAGAATATAGATTAAAAAAATTATATTTGGTGTACCCTAACTATATACCCTATACCCTAAAAGATTATCTGCAGCAACATTCTCGACTCCCTTCTTGTCCCGGATTTCGATATCAAATTCCTGTAGAAGTAGGATCCAGCGGATGAGCCTAGGCTTTGCATCAGCCTTGCTCATTAGGTAGCGAATTGCCGAGTGGTGAGTGTAGACCACCACATGGGAGATCACCAGATAGGGTCGGAATTATCAAATGCATACACCACAACGAGGAGCTCCTTCTCAGTGGTGGTGTAATTCTCCTGTGCATCGTTCAAGGTCTTTGACGCGTAGTAGATGGGCTAGAAGTGCTTCCCGCGTCTCTGACCCAGAACTGCTCCGACTGCATAGTCACTCGCATCGCACATAAGCTCAAAAGGGAGAGACCAGTCAGGAGTCACCATGATAGGTGCATGGGTAAGCTTCTCCTTCAGAGTCTCGAATGCAGCTGTGCACTCAGGAGTGAACTGGAATGGTGCATCCTTCTCCAGCAGCTTGGTCAGAGGCAGGGCAATCTTCAAGAAATCTTTAATGAAGCGCCAGTAAAAACCTGCATGACCTAGAAAGCTGTGAATTCCCTTCACAGAAAAGGGAGGAGGTAGCTTACTGATCGTCTCAATCTTCGCGCGATCAACCTCAATCCCCTGCTTGGAGATCTTGTGCCCGAGCAAAATCCCCTCATGGACAATAAAATGGCACTTCTCCCAGCTGAGTGCCAGACTAGTCTCCTCACACCTCTTCAGGACGAGTTCCAGGTTATGGAGACAATGAGTGAAGGAGTCTCCATAAACCGAGAAGTCATCCATGAAGACTTCCATGATCTCTCCGACCAGTCGGTCGAAGATCGCCATCATGCATCTCTGGAAGGTCGTCGGTGCATGTGGTCTTCGCCTGATCCTCTGGTGCAATAGGAATCTGGAAATAACCAGACATGCCATCCAGGAAGCAATAAAACTCATGACCAGCTAACCTCTCCAGCATCTGATCAATGAAAGGTAGGTTAAAATGATCTTTCCTGGTGGCGTCGTTCAGGCGCCGGTAATCGATGCAGACTCTCCAGCCGGTCACGATCCGCATCGGGATCAGCTCTTTCTTCTCATTCGGGACCATAGTCATCCCGCCTTTCTTTGGGACCACCTGAGTGGGGCTGATCCACTTGCTATCAGATATAGCAAAGATGATCCCTGCACCCATGAGCTTCACAATCTCTGCCCGGACCACTGCCTCCAAGTTAGAAGACAATCTCCGCTGCGCCTGCCTAACTGACTTAACTTCATCCTCCATCAGAATTCTGTGGGAGCAGAAGGATGGGCTAATGCCTCTGATATCTGTGATCTTCCATGCCATGGCCCGGGCATACTTCTGCAGCAGAGCCACCAGCCTGCTCTTCTGCTCGGGTGTCAGATCCGAGCTGATAATGATCGGGAGCTTATTCCCCTCCCGGAGAAATGCATACTCCAGGTGAGAGGGGAGGGACTTAAGCTCCAGCTCTGGTGGCTCCTCCAATGATGTAGCGATCTGGGGCGAGATAGGGATCGGCTTGAACGGTATCTCTCGCCCCTCGATCGCGGCCTCGTCTAGCTCCGCGAGCTGCTCCTCCAGCTGCGTGTCCTGTGATGCCTGTTCCCCTAGCAAAAAACAACGCTCTAGGAAATCTCAGTACCCGCACTCGTGATGGCGAGTGCGGTCTCAAAATCAGCAACAACATCACAGTAGTCTAGATCATCATGGAGCCGAGGGTGTTTCATATTATTAGAAATAGAGTAGGTGATTTGTTCACCCAGCTCGCAAAATTAATTTCCCATCATTCACATCAATGAGCGCCTTGGCGGTGGCGAGAAAAGGTCTACCCAATATTAATGGCACACCCACATCCTCATTTATGTCCAAAATCACAAAATCAACAAGATATGAGAATGGCCCTACTGCGACTATCAGGTCCTCTGCAATGCCCCTAGGATGCACAATGGATCTATCAGCAAGTTGAATGCTCATCCTAGTATCACTGGGTTCACCTAGGCCTAGCTTTTTAAACAGTTTATATGGCATGGCGTTTATGCTAGCGCCTAAATCCGCCAAGGACTTCCCTATATGCAAACTACCAATCATGCAAGGGATAGTGACACTCCCTGGGTCTTTTCGCTTCTCTGGTAGTTTGTTCTGCAGGATGGCAGAACACTCCTCGTTGAGCATCACCGTTGACAGCTCCCCAAGCTTCCTCTTTTTGGTGAGGAGATCCTTCATGAACTTGGCATACTTGGGCATCTTCGATAATGCCTCCACGAAGGGCAAGCTTATGTTTACCTGCTTCAGCATTGCCATGAACTTGGCAAACTCAGTCTCCAGTCGGTCTTTGTGCAACCGAGTAGGAAAGGGAAGCTGCGGTACATACTCCTTCACCACTGGTTGCGGTTTAGGACCAGGCACTTCAACCTCCTTCTCCATTTCCTCCTCATTAGCTGGAAGTGTCTGTCTCTCTTGTGCCCGAACAGGTGGATCAGCAGTCACCTTGCCACTCCTGATAGTGATGGCCTTGCATTGCTCATTTGGGTCCTGCAGATGAGGGATGGTCTGACCGGGTAGAGTACCAGGAGTCCTCTGAGCTACAGCCTGAGCAACAATTCCAAACTGGGTCTGGATATCCCGCAGCACAGCTTGCGTGTTTCTCTGACCAGCTTCTACCTCCATGAATTTACCTGAATCTTTCTCCATGAACTGCTCGATGTTATTGAACTTCTTTGCACTGGAGGAGGCCAGAGAACCCACCAGATCTCGCAATTCCGCCATCGGGTCACTCTGTACTGGGGCTGCAGGTGCTGCCCCTGTCTAATGAAATGGTTGCACCTGTGACTGAGGTGGAACTAGCCCCTGTCTGGGCGGGTAGAGAGGCTGCTGTGGCTGCTGAAATTGCCCTTGTTTTGGCTGGTAAGGAGGCCTCTGGAAGCCAGGTGGTCCCTGGGGGACTGGTGGTCTAGAATTTTCCCCACCCCAGGAGAAGTTGGGATGCTGGCGCCACCCCTCGTTGTAAGTGTTGTTGTAGGAGTCGAAGCGCCTGGCATTGCCGATGCGCAACTGATAGTGCCAGGAGAAACTGGAGTTCATCGGCAATCCTCCATGGTGTGATGAGAACTCTCACACCACTGGCAGAGCATCGCCTGCTGCTGTCCGGTACCTGCAATCATCCCGGAACGATCGATGGCTGAAACCAGCTTCGATATCACCTGCACCAAATCAGATGACTGGGTGGATACATCATGCACACCCCGTCCTGGTGCTCGTCTCGATCTCCTCACAGTTCCCCAGTCATAGCCCTGCTCTGCCATCTCCTCAAAAAGTTGATTCAGTAGGGGCGGTGTTTTGGTGAGCATATTCCCGCCACAGACCGAATTAATCAGCTGCTTGTCCTCCGGGAAGAGGGCATGGTAGAAGGTTCCCACCTTGAAGGCGTCAATAAAACCGTGGTTGGGACACTTGAGGAAGAGACTGGTGTATCTCTCCCAAGCATCCTGGATGGTCTCGTCTTCATCCTAAGCAAAATGGGTAATTTGCTTCTGTAGGTCCGCCGTCTTGGACGGAGGATGGTAGCGAGTGAGGAACTTGTCCGCCAGGTTGGCGAACGTGGTGATAGAGCCTGGAGGTCGAGTGTCTAGCCATTCCTTGGCATGCCCCTCCAGGGTAAATGGGAAGTACCTCAGCTGGATGGCATCGGCTGGGACCCCATTTATCTTGACTCCATCGATGAGCTCGTGGAATCGCCTAAGATGTGATCGGGGACACTCCCCCTCTTTGCCACGGAACACCACCAAACCGCGTAGCATTGTGATGACAGAGGTGCTCACCTCGAAGTTATTTGCTGGCACATGAGGGTGTTGAATGGGCGACCTCATGTCCGCAGCCCTGGCGGTCCAGTAGTATCCCATGGTCTGTTCCTCAAGAAGGACCACATCATGGTCCTGTGGATCACCCATCTCTTCTTCGTCGGCAATTTGCAGCTGTGCTAGCGCCTCCTCCGCAGCCAGTCGCGCCTTTAGAGCCCACTTGAAGTTCCTGTAGGTTCGTTCAAGCTCCTGCTCTAATGGTAGTATATCTCCCGACTTGCTATGGGTCATGCACTACCTGCACACAATCAGCAAAGGCAACCCGTGAAGGCACATAGGTGGAAGAGAGAAAATGCAGTAAAGAAAAGCTAGAGTAACAAATTTTCACGTTTCTCCAATAACCTAGAGGTTCTCCGGCAACGGCGCCAAAAACTTGACACGCTGCAACACAACACCAAACTGCGACCAAATGTAATCGCAGTCTGGGAATGCAGTAAAGTGGCAAGTTCTAAATATCAACCCGGGATCTAGATCTACTGCCTACTCCGTGATTATCTATTATCTAGGAAACTAAGGTGAGTGATTGTTGTATTAACTAAAAGCAATAAGAAAGCAGGAATTGGTTCGGTTTTCTGAAGCAAGGAAGATTCACTCGGGAATGAGTCCCCCTAGCTCCTTAGTTAGGTCTCAGTTGTAATTACCCTGGGTTGATTTACTGTTGATTAAACTGCGGAAGATCCGATAGTAGCTTGGAATCTCTTAAGCTGACCGAGCCCTCTCATTCTAACTACCCGGCAGACGACTAGTCTTCACCGGGATAGAAAGCTGAAGCAATAAGCACAGAACTCCACTACTGGAATTGGATTCCAGTACAAAGCAGTAGACTGACTAACTCTCGTATAGTCAATCTACTACTACCGAATAATGAAGCTCTAACAACCTAATCAGATTCTATCTATCTCAGGTTGCAGCAGAAATCAAGAAAAGCTTATCAGACTTCAATCAATTCAATGAATCATGCATCATTCGATTAAAACCAAACAGTATAATCATCCCAAGTCATTACAATCACGATCCCTAACACATGGAACTAGGGTTCTTCATACCCAAGTGAGAGAAGGGTTCTACTCCATAAAGAGAGAGAGAGAGGAAAACAGAAATCAGAGTAGTCATACTCATAAAGATGAGGAAAATCTGCTCTGGGATGTCAATCTTCACTCCTGGGTACGCAATTTGGGCTTCAATGGTGAGAAATCCACTCTAAATAGCTCTTAGGGTTTGTTCTGCGCACTTTCTCTCTCTAAAACTTTGTTTTTGCTCTGTAAAGTCGACTCCCCCTGTTTTGTCTCGAATCTGCCTCAAAAACCAGATTCTGGGCGAATTACGGGCATAATTACGGTCGTAATCCTGGTCTGCTCGTAATTGCCCAAAATGTGTGTTTCACTTGACTCGGAAAAGAGGATTTACGGTCGTAATTTGCCAATTACCGCCCGTAATTACTGAATTACGACCGTAATTAAAGTGACTTCTGCCCGTAATTGACTCTTCGACAGGAATTCTGGAAATTAGGCCCGGCATTGAAATTACGGGCATGCCAGGAACAATTACGACCGTAATTGTGCTGGGGCTGCCCGTAATTTTCTCTTTGAAACGCAACCCGACCTACAAATGACCCGAAACTTGCGCCTATGCACCTCTTTACTTGCTAGGACCTGAAATACGCCAAAACAACACAACCTAGCTTTAAATAGGCCAAGGAACAACAAATTCGAGCTAAAATGGTCAGGAAACAAGGATGAAAACATGTGCAAATACGATGCTATCAGGTAAGTCGGGTTCGAGTCAATTGGATTCGGGTTAATCGGGTTGCGGGTTAATTGGGTTGCGGGTCGGTCGGGTTGCGGGTCGGGCGGGTTATGGGTTGTTGACTTTTAGTCAATTCAGGTTGCGGTCGGGTTGATCGGGCGGGTTAGTCGGGCCGGATTCTGTTTTGACACCTCTACCAATGACTAGGCCCACCAAATACACTCTATCTTCTTCAAGCTTATCTTAACTAAAGCCCAAACCTTTCAATCACAATAAATCCTACTCATGTTATATGCTGTGTAATTCAACCAAGAACAAAGACTATGTTTACGGGTGGTTCTTGATGCGGTGGAAAGGAAAATTAGTGATGCCGATAATGTAGTGTTGCTCCGCCCAATTACTAGATAGAAGGTTTTTGGAGCTTTGAAACAAATTGGGTCTCGGAATGCCACGGGAGCTTACGGTTTCTCGGCGTTATTCCTCAAGAGATACTGGGGAGTGGTTGGTTATGATGTGACGGACACGGTGATCTGTACTATTGAGGAAGGGTCGATGCCGGAGGGTATGAACCAGACACTCATCGCCCTAATCCCAACGATAAAGAGCCCGACATCACCGATGGAATTCCGACTGATCAGTCTGTGCAATGTAATCTACAAGTTGGTGTCGAAAGTTCTGGCAACCCGACTCAAAACACTATTGAACAAGATTATTTCTTCGACATAGTGCTTTTATCCCCGGACGAGTCATTACCGATAATATCATGGCACCTTTTGAGTGTTTCCACTCAATGAAGATAAAAAAAGAGAAGGGGGGCTGCGAAGATCTACACGGCAAAGATGTATAACCGGGTTGAATGGCAATTCCTTAAGGGAATTATGGTACGAATGGGATTTTCTACTTGGTGGGTTGATCTCATTATGATGTGTGTGCATTCAGTCTCTTATTCAGTGTTAGTGAATGACCATCGGTCGGGGATCTTCTTGCCGGAGAGAGGACTTCGCCAAGGCGATCCCCTATCACCCTATCTCTTTTTACTGGTTGCGGAAGGGCTGTCGGCACATACAGCCAAAGCAGTAAGGAGGAGACTTTCTACGGGTTCCAACCAGCAGGAGGTTCCCCGGTGGCGTCCCGCCTATTTTTTGCTGACGATAGTCTTTTCTTTTTCATGGTTAACGCGCAGGAGAGCTCACATCTTAAGAAGATCCTTAATGATTACGAACGAGAATCTGGCCAGCTAGTCAATTTCCACAAGTCAGAAGTGTCAATTAGCTCCAATGTCAAACCTCATGGACGATTGGTGGTGGGTGGTGGACTGGGAATGACCATTGTTGAGAAACACGACAAATATCTGGGCTTAGCAACAGAAGTTGGACGATCGAAAAAAGAGCTATCTGTGGCTATAAAGGAGAGGATTCAGAAGAAGTAAAAAGGATGGAAGGAACACACAATGTCAGCAGAGGCAAGTGAGATTATGATCAAGGCGGTTGCGCAAGCATAATTAACTTACTCGATGTTTGTCTTCCGCGTACCAGAAGGAGTAATGGATGAGATCAATAGCCTTATTGTGAAATTCTAGTGTGGGAAAAGACGATCTAAACATCGTGCGCACTAGATCTGAAGGGAAGAATTGACCCAACCGAAAAACGAAGGCGGGATGGGGGTTTCATGACTTGTGTGGTTTTAATACTGTTCTACTAGCCAAACAGCTTTGGCGGCTACATCAGCGTTCAAATTCTCTAAGCACAAAGATTATGAAGGCAAAGTATCATAAGAACAGTTCAGTTATTAACGCAAGTTGTTGGTATCGGCCGAGTTTCATTGGGAGATCGCTCATGAGTGCCCAAGAGTTTTTGTGCAGTGGGATCCGATGGTGTATCGACAATGGACTCAATGTGAGAATTTGTGGAGATAAATGGCTCCCATTGGCTGAAGGTATGTTTGTCCCATTGTCGCCTGTTGGTTTGCCGGTGGACTCAGCTGTGCGGGAGCTAATAAAGCTGGAGACGGAACAGTGGGACGTCAACCTCCTTCATAGTTGCTTCCCGGCTGCTATAGTTGAGACAATAAAGCAAATCCCTTTGTGGGGACAGGGGGAGAAGGATACCCTGATTTGGAATTGGATCCTGGACGGGGACTTTGAGGTGAAGGAAGATTATAACCAATGGTTGAAAACCTTTAAAGTAGAACAAGGCCTTGTCATACATGGGGATGAAAGCACGTGAAAGCATATGTGGGGAATAATAATACTGCCGAAGATTAAACACTTTATGTGGAGATTCATGAGGAACGCCCTCCATACATGAGATCGTGTTAGCGAGAAGAGTACGAGATGGAGTGATAAATGTCCCTTTTGTGATATTTGCGAGACCCAAATTCACTTCTTTGCGGAGTGTCCCTAGATGACAAGATTGTGGCGGCAGTCTACACTTTCAGGTTGCTTTGAAGCACGGAGGAGCGAGGATTGTTTGGAGTGGGCCAAGCGGGTAATGGCTGCGGTGGACGGAGAGACGTTTGAGGAGTGGTGCTCGTTGTTGTGGACTTTATGGAAAGAGCGGAACACTCATTTGTTCAATGGAAAAAAGATGCCAAAAAAGAGATTGTGACCCGAGCATCTACTCACCTTGCAGCTTATAGACAGTAGCAGGGGAATGAACATATAGTTAGAACATCCCTAACTGTTGAAGCGACGAAGAGATAAGAGCGTCCAGGAGATCGGTCCATCTCGATAACCACAGATGCAAGGGTATTCACGACATGAGGAGCAGGACTCGGTGTGGTTATTAGAGATGGAAGCAGGCGCTTCGTCCTCGCAGCTGCGAAGAAAGTTCGAGGGACGTGGACGACACTGATGGCGAAAGATTTTGCTGCTGATTTTGGAGTGCAGCTCGCCTGGCAATTTCAAATGACGCGACCGATACTGGAAACTGATAGCCAAACCTTGATACAACTAATGAACAGGACGGAGCAAGTCCAAATAGAGGAGGGAGTGCTTTACAGGAGTATCCACCGCAAACTGAAAGAAATGGATAGCAGCCGATGGAAGTTCATTTACAGGGATGCTAATAAAGCAGCTCATATCATGGCACACACTGAGACAAATTGGGATGAGAGTATTGTTTGGCTGGATAGACCGCCAACTTTTCCTTATTGATCAGCTTATGATGGATAATGTAACCGCAAACGCTGATTAGTAAAATTTCATACAGATTTCGATAAAAAAATGTTTAGGGGTGGTAAATGGTTGGTCGGTTAATGATTTTAACGAATAATCGATAAGATAAATATGGTTAATATTTGTTTGATTAGGTATATTCATATTTGTTGGAATGCGTGTTAGTGGTTATTGATTAATTGCCAAACTAATTGCGAATTCAAACAAAAACAGTTAACCGATAAGGCTTATCGGTTCGATTATTGGTATGAGTTTTTTATTTATTGGTTAACCCCTAACCGACATATCGGTTAGTGGTTAACCGATATCGAAGTGATTACTACTCGTAACTAAGGCTGTTAATGAACCAAGCCGCTCATGAACGGATCGTCGTCCGACTCGAGAAAAACTCGTTCGACACTCGATTCGCCTTAATCGAGCCAGCTCGCCAACTAGCTCGTTAACTAAACGAGCCGAACTCGAGCCATACCATGTTCAGCTACAAATCTCGTGAACAAGCTCATTTAATGGTTTGGTATAAAAAAATTAGAATTCATGGATTTTATGTATTGAAATTGGGATAAATATTGTGTTTTACTTTGCTAGACTTTGCCTCGAGTTTGAATGTAATTTTTTTCTCAGTTCTAGGTCAATCTTGAGCTATCATGAATATTTTATGAGCTGAACTCGATTTGGAGCTCGATAAGCTTATTTGAAGAGCCGAACTCGAGCTTTCATTTTCATAAATGAGCCGAGCTCGAGCTTGAAAATACATTAACGAGCCAAGCCCGAACTATGGCAAAGCTCAGTTAGATTCGGCTCATTATAGCCCTACCCGTAACTATGTTTTGCAGTTTGTACGCCATGGGATTGCCACAAGAATTGAGATGCAATTAAAGAAATGAGACGGACTTTTTAAACTGAGCTTAGCTTATTACTTACATCTCGAGTCAAGAATGTCAGCCCTTTGAGACTTAGATTACTAGGTTATTTCTTATTAATTTTCTAACCTCAATCTAAGCTTTTCATAGGTAGGCGGTTTATAGGTAGGGCTTGAATATCTTTAGAATGGTCGAGAACAATTGAAACAATTCAATACTGGATATATCACAAAGATGGTCAAGCAATTCAATACTGGATATATCAGCAAGAACTACAACAATTGCCAATCCCAAACAATATAAACTCTATAAATTAATATAGGCGGGATTGTGAAAATTATTAATTATATTATTTATTAATTAATTGATAAATTAATAATTATTAATTTAAAGAGGTTTTTCTTATGATATACGTTCATCATATCTTCCAAACATTTCAAGTTCATACGATAACTTATCGCATTCTACGTATTCATTGTTTTCGACATTGCAGAATTCGTTCAAGGGATGCAGCCGGTTCAGGTGATATAAATTTTAAAGAAGATGTTAATCAGCCTGAGGATATGATTAATGGTATGGGTTATCATAACATGATGGATGTAAGTCATTTTTTGGAGTATCCAGGTGAAAATGATGAATGTATCGCGACACAAACGTTAGAAAAAATTGTGGCTGATGTCATCGGCGGTTCAATTGGGGATGCAGGAGATGACGATTCAATACCTTTGGAACCGGTCACGTGGAAAGAAGCACTTAAAGCCGCATCGGCTCTTCAAAAATACTTGATGCAATTAGAGAAGACAACACCGGAGACTTTGAGTGCAATGAGAAAAGTTCAAAAAGAATTTCTATTAGACTTGAACTTCAAAAATAAACAAACAACTATATATACATATTTTTCTAGATTATCCTACATATATCATAAATTTTTAGATGAATTGTATTTTTAAAATTATTAATTTATAGAGTTAAAAATACATGTATTTATGTAGGTTGGTTTTAAAAAAATTATTATTTTATTATTTTATTCAATTTGCTCACTTTTTCCACTGTCCCAAGTCGGGAGCTGATCGAGTCAATAACCTTGTGGTCAATAACTATGCATAATCCAATCAAAATCCGTCACATCAGCGCCCCTTCCCTTTTCTGAAAAGCCTTTAATTTTTCCTCCTTAATCTTTAACAGACGATTTCTCACTCATTTTAATTTGTTTGCACAGATAGATGAGATTAATTATGCTTTTCAAAATGAATCCACTTTGATATATATTTTTGGAAAAAAATTGAGTCATTTTTAACAAGTCTATACCATATGGTATTGACTGGTATTGAAATAAGAGCATACCTATGGTATGAAAAGTGTACCATGGTGGTATGAACAAACCAAGACTGTAGGATGGTTGAATACATGATAGTAGAAGTATACTAACTGTCATTTACGACTTTCAACATTGTGTACCACAAAATACCACCCTGTACCAGGGTGGTATTGTATGGTATTTTTTTGTCCTGTATTTTGTTCACCCATAAATTTGTAGATCCAATAGATCATGATGAACTCGTTCCTTCTGTGAAATATTTTTCAAAAACGAATTAAAAACGAAGAAGATACCATATGGTATGCAGTTGGTAACGAGAGGCAATGAATTTTTTTTCTCAAAAAATATTGAAAATGGATCTCATTTTGTAGAGCACAACTAACTTGTCCCATCTGTGCAAAAAAAAAAAATTAAAATCCGAGTTAAAACAAAGAAGATATGAGCCGATTAAGAAAACTAGGAAAAATAAAAATGTCTTTGATTCTCAACTCTTAGATCTGGATTTTCTAAATGAAGGGTCCAGATTTAGTTACTCATGAGTGCATAACTCATGGTTATGCACCGTATCTTGAACCGCCCAAGTCTGGACCAAAGAAATTATAAATTTATATTAAGTTATTAATTTAATAAGGTTATACTGTATACCTATTTGCTTGTAGAAACTCTTCCTTCGTGTTCTCTCTAAAATCGCACACAACCACGTCGCTTTGCACGGCTTTTTATAGTCTCGGCTTCTAGATCTTAGCCCTTGTTTATCACTTCAATATTTTCCTCTACTCCTACATTCTACTCTCAGCTCAACATAGCTTTCTCGAGCTAGTCCCACCAAGTCAACAATTCTTTCATTACTGCTGCAACTACTACACCTGACTCCCCATAAAAGCTTTCAACAACGCTCCCTCCAAATTAGGGTAATTATTAGGTTCCACAACAATTTGTCAATCTTAGTCTTTTTACTAAAGAACTTATTTGTCGCTCACTTAAGATTATCCACAAATTCATTGTATGGATAACAAACTTGTTGAATCATAGACATACTGCTACTAAACACCTCAGAGGAGAAGCTATACTGAAATAAAAAACAAATGAGATCTTATTTCTCAAGCAGTGCCACAACAAACATATATCACTTACACTTTTCACTTGCACCAGATTATCTTTGGTAACCACTTTGTCCTTGATCACAAGCCAACAAATGGAGTTGTGTCGTGGGATCAAACCATTCTTCCGTACGTGTTAGAGCATACCAAAGCATTTGTGGTCTGGAGACTTGCAAATCCTTCCATATTGTTGTCACTGAATAACAAGTCATTTGTTTGTTATTCCAAAATACATGATCTCTCTAATGTGTAAAGAACCTATCCACCTTATTTCGTGCATTTATAATGTTTCTCCACGCCCACATACTGTTGCTGATGAATGCAAGTTCTCAAAAGTAAGCATTTTAATATTGTACTGTATACCCAACAACCCACCAAGAATCTCCCTCTTTCTTTGATATGGCCAGTTCTCTTATGCTACCACTACTTCAAATCTTTTACTCTATGTTTCCAAAGGAAGGGAGGAAAGGGAGGGGAGGTGAAGGAAAATTAGGAGGGGAGGGGAGATTTGGAGGTGAAGAAAATTGGAAAAAAATGTTGTTTTATGAAGGAAAGTTGGAAGGAAAGTGTGTATTGGGAAGTGTGATGAATATGTTATTTTATTGATTATGTAATAGTAAAATCATTTGATTGTATTTTAATATTCTATTTATGAATCGTGAATTAAATTTGTACTTTCTTTCTAAATAGCACCAAATATTGTACCGGAAAAATTAGTCGTAGGATATTTTGTTCTAAAACCGTAATTTAATCACATCAATTATTTAAAAATAGAGACTTTTTTTAATAAATAGAGACTCTATAATAATTGATCAAACACTAAATTAGATAAAATCTATTCAACTTATATTATACAATGGGTAATTATACCCAAACCCAAGTAGACCCATTGATAATGGGTTGGGTATGGGTGAAGTGTATATGGATTTGGGGCTTTATAGATGAGTTTGGGTTTGGGGCTTCCATAATCTAAATGGGTATGAGTTGGATATGAATATCCATTTACTTGAGGGTGTTTTAACTACACATGCAAAAATTGGACCTATTTGTAAAACTTGAAAAGTTTAGGTACCAAAATGTAAGACCAAAAAAATTGAGGTACCAAAACGTAATTTTCCATCGATATTTTGAGGACTTATATGCAAAAAAAATTAAATTTAGGTACTAAATATGCATATCTATTAAGTTGGGGTACCAAACTGTAATTTGTATTTGGGCATGGGTACAAAACCAAATCCATTTTATATAAACCCAACTCAACCCAAAGTAAATGGGTATGGGTACAAACCCATCAAACTCTACCCATATCCATTTATTTGGATTTCATACCCAACCCAATTGAGTTGGATAATAAGAAACTCATGGGTATGGGCAAAGTTGCCATCCCTAGCTGCAAGGCGGCACTGTACCCTGTCAACCTACCCTCATGATCTTCGTTAAGAAGGAGGTGTCTTCTATGTTTCTTTTGAATTGAATTATAAGTTGAGAATTTGTCTAATTTGTGACATGTGCTTTCTGTTAGAAACCGAACAGGAAAAATTAGGGTTACCGATCTGGCTGAGTCGCGGACTAGGTCGCTCTCTTTAAGACGTTCGCGGCACTGCCTCGTTATTCGCACAGCAGACTATCAGCCGGTCGCCTCCAGGATAAAACAGCCACTCTTTTGATTTGCTCTGCGGTTTTGTGCGGAAAACCGGAGCTCTTTGAATCTCACTCTCTCTCGTGTTTCTGCTCTCTGAGGGTGTGTTTAGAGGGGCTGGGGAGGCAGCTATTTATAGGCGCTGAACCCCTAGGAATATACCCTCTTGCTTGGGGAATAAGTAGGATTAATTAAGGAAGATAAACCGCCGGATTAATTAATTCCGTCGGATTAATTACGTCCTTAATTCCGTCGGTTAAGAACCCGAAGGGATTATCCTTTCGAATACTCCGTTGTAACCGATTAATAATTAATTATTGGATAATTAATTTCGTTCGGAATTTCTATAGTCTCAAGTGAACCAACCAACTAGAGACTCTATAGCTTTCAAAGCTATTCATATACATTTCCAACAATCCCCCACTTGAATAGTTTTGAAACTATCTCTGAGCATCAACAGTTCCATAGGATCGGGCATAAGCTAAGGTATCGCGAAGATTTGAACCTTAGCGTAGTGGTTACACTTCCGATTTCATAAGGGTAACTCGTAGTCTTGAACCCTATCTCAGACAATGTAGCACACCGAATCTTTTCATTGAGTGATATTCTCTCATAGGCCGTGCGTTTATGGCCATGCACGTTATCCCGGTTTAGTGAACGCTCTAGCAACTTTGTGCCTCCAAAGTTCCATAGGGAGCGGCCCCACTCCCACATTCACATAGGTGAGTCTATCAGAAGTACCCCCAAAGTAAAGTACTTCACTCCACATAGAGTATAGATCTCATTAAGAGTTTAACTCAACCTCCAAGGCTTTGGGATTCATGCTTCACTATGCATGAACTTTTCGCATACTACTCATGACTTGTTATTACCCATTGAACCCATTTCTTGGGATCTCCAGTCTATTGGGTCGGGTTACCATCACTTGTAGTCCGTGGTTCGGTAGGCATAAGTCCCATACCCTTGGCGGTACTTTGGACTTTCTCTCTAGATAATCCTTTCGTCAAAGGATCAACTAGATTCTGTTAGGACCTTACAGGATCCACCCTCATTGCTCCTATCGTTAGGAGTTCTCTTACAGTACTGTGCTTACGACAAATTTGTCGTCCCTTTTCGTTCTAGAACCGGTTCCCTTCTATTGCAATAGCTGCGGTGCTATCACAATTAAACAACTACCGGAGGGATCGGTCTTTCCCATTAGGAAATCTCTAGTAGTGACCAACTCAATCAACTTTCCTCTTTACTAGCCATTGCTAGTTCTATCATTTCTGATTTCTTAGTTGATTGAGCCAGAATTGTTTACTTCTTAGACTTCCAAGACATAGCTTCTCTATCGAGGTTTATAACACAGCCTCTTGTTGTCTTGAAGTCCTCTATAGGGTATTCTAATCCGCATCACTATACCCTACCAATACATCAAAACCATTGATAACAAATACCAAGGTTTTTCTGTTCTTTTAAGGTGTCTCATGACCCCTTTCAATAGCATTTCAATGCTTCATACTAGGACAATCAGTAACCCTGCCAAGTACCCCCACTATGTCGGGTCTCATGTTTATCAGCTGCCTCTCGCATACTGTCGATGCTAGTATGTTCTTACTTTCTTACACAGTCTTTGGTGCTCTTAAAAATTACACTAGCACCATCAAACATTTATGCAGGTGTAGAACTCGTATTTCCTCTAGATCTAACTGTGTAGTTAAACTGATCTAGATGAAATCTCTTTCATTGTCCTAGTAATCTGGATCTCCGAGCATAACACTTGCTTCATCCAGATCATTTTACCTTCATAATTCTCAAACAACATGGTTTTTCATAATATTGACATCACGAGTCTTTGTACCAAAGACCGAAGTGTCATTCATAATGCAAGTGTCATTCTCAAAGTTGTACTAAATGCACATGTCACTTTCACTTTTAAAACCATGAGAGAGAACCAGTTTATTCATGCCATTGTCTTAGAGTCTATTTCAAATCTTACAATGATTTGTCTAACTATAGACTCCCTAAGCATGTTCAAGAATAACAACCCTATAGGTTGTCCCATGTAGATTTTCCTATCTAAATCACCATTCACATAAACATGTTTAACAATCCATCTGATGCACAACACTAGCAATCAGAACATACATGGATGTTATTCTACATATGGTGAATAGATAACAAAAAATTTACAATTTTTCCTTTTCGCTTAAAGCCTTAGCTATTAGGCGATCCTTATACTCATAAACTAAACCAATAGGTTTCACTTTTCTTATAAGAATCCATTTATTACCCAGGACTTCATTGCCAAGAGGTAATTCTCAAAAATGTCAAATCTTGTTCGATTCTATCGATATATTACCTAAGGCTTTTCAACCAAGAGGTAACTCTACAAGATTTTAAGTCTTATTAGACTAATAATTCCATTTCGTTAATAATGGATTCCCCCACAATTCTGCATCTTTATGGAAGTTCGAACTTCTAGCAGACTTGTAGGATCTTTCTTTCTTAGGGTGTAAATAACAAATTCATAACCAAAATACTTTCGTGATTTATGGTTCATTTGTCTCTTCTGAGTTCATACTCAGATTCATCACCCCCACTAGTTATCCATTATTTCTAATAGTAGGCAGGAAATCACCCCCACTATTTCTTAATATAAATGGAATCTATTGGCATCAATGGTTTTCACAAACTAATGAGTATTTCGTTTCATAGGCTTATGTGTTTTACAGTAACTTACACACTCATATGCTCTTCTAGTTATCATGTCACCGATTCTCTAACGCTACCACATGCATGCCACATATCGAATAATCAGTGCAATCATAATGCAACTAGGCATTTCAAACTATTTCGAATAACTAGTTAGACAATCAGAGCACTCTAAAGAGCAATAAACCATTTATTGTCTTTTCCATCAAGTTTACCCATATCAACATAAATCAGATCTATTGATTCTGATTTTCTAACCACATTTTTATGGGTCATTTTGCTTGGATACAAAATTTTTATTTATCTCAAGCGTTCGAGAATAATATGGGAATGTGAGTTTAGATATTCTAATTCTTTACAAGGACACCCACGTCCAAAAAATAATCCATCTTAGATCGTCTATCACAGACATGCCTTGGGCGCTAGTATCCAACAACCATTCTCCAGAGTTACCATTAAGGCTGACCTCTGTCATCACCTAAGCGATTATTATTGCCAAATCCTCTTCTTTAATCAAGTTAACACAATACTATGTTAAACTTGTTCTAACACTTTCGTGTCATATGACCTAGTTCTTCTCAAATTTAATTGAGAAACATATCGTCATTCTTAGAGGATTGAGTGACAATCTTATGGTTACCACGAAAGGTACCATTCTATTTGGTGTGGATCTGGTTCGGCTTGATGCTCTCATTCTTGAAACTTTAATGTTTCAGAGCAGTCTAAGTGTTTCGTGTGGTACTGATAATAGTACTTCTTACAATATCGTTATTGTGGGTAATAAACCCATTTTATTCCCATATATTCTTAAAAATAAATATGGGCATACAACCCATTTCCATAGCATATGACTATATAATACACATTCATATATACGGCAGAGTATGCATTTATGTAATCAAAATTACTCTATTCCATAGCATGTATTCAATTTATGCTCTAATCATTGAGATAGGTAATATATCTCAATGTCAACCTATCATGCATCAATTCAAGCTTTCATTCTAGCATTCATAACCTTTCTCAATTTCATGCATAGAAACATATGATCTATTTTGTCATTTATTAATGACTCATGAGGAAGGTTTAGACTCTTACCTCTTTTCACAAAGAATCTATCGTGTAGTTGGCAAATATCATGCCACTTGACCAATTCCTCTTTCATTAGGTATCAAACCCCTTTCACTATGCGAATAACAGACACTGCACTCTTGAGGGCGACTAAGCCTTTGAACTCTTCTATAATTACTGCTTCATTTGGGTTGGGAGCCAAGCTCTAAGGCCAAACCTGCTGCCGCTCCATTCAGCCTGCTATGTCTCCTTCGATTTCCACCGCAGCTCACAATATTTAACATGCACCGGAACGAATAAATGGTGAAATCTCAATTAGCCATGTCAGCGTTCTCTTGTGGACACCGCAGGCCAGAAAGCTCAAATCAAATAATGCACATTAGTGATCCCATAAACAAACACGTAGGGTACTCAGATAATAGCACGCTAGAGGAAACAAATTAAATAATGCAGAGGTTCCCAAATTTCCTTTAACCACGATTATAGTGTCGCCGCTAGGTATAACGCACACCAAATTCCTTGGCCATCTCTTTAATTCCCCAAAAGTTTCCAAATTCCAATGGCCTTTTAAGTGCTTGCTTTAATTCCTGTTTCAAGGAATCTCAAAAAATACAAAAACAATGTAACACGAACAATTAATTGTACATGAGCAATTAATTTTCCCGAGACGGAATTGAGGGACAATTAATCGGACAGGAGCTTCCCTTATGCTGCGTGCGTCTCGATTATAATCGATAAAATAGGTATGGAGATCGGGCGATGTACGAGTGAGCGACGGCACGCATACCCGTGGCAAGATTGAGATTTGTGAAGCCAGATGGGTAATTGAATCTGTTCGGTAAATATAACAGCACCAGAGCGTCTTAAAATTGTTAGAAACCGAACAGGAAAAATTAGGGTTACCGATCTGGCTGAGTCGCGGACTAGGTCGCTCTCTTTAAGACGTTCGCGGCACTGCCTCGTTATTCGCACAGCAGACTATCAGCCGGTCGCCTCCAGGATAAAACAGCCACTCTTTTGATTTGCTCTGCGGTTTTGTGCGGAAAACCGGAGCTCTTTGAATCTCACTCTCTCTCGTGTTTCTGCTCTCTGAGGGTGTGTTTAGAGGGGCTGGGGAGGCAGCTATTTATAGGCGCTGAACCCCTAGGAATATACCCTCTTGCTTGGGGAATAAGTAGGATTAATTAAGGAAGATAAACCGCCGGATTAATTAATTCCGTCGGATTAATTACGTCCTTAATTCCGTCGGTTAAGAACCCGAAGGGATTATCCTTTCGAATACTCCGTTGTAACCGATTAATAATTAATTATTGGATAATTAATTTCGTTCGGAATTTCTATAGTCTCAAGTGAACCAACCAACTAGAGACTCTATAGCTTTCAAAGCTATTCATATACATTTCCAACACTTTCTTCATGCCGTTAAGCTTTCTAATCACTTGGAAATTCAGGGTTCCTTTTTTGGTTTTTTGTTGCTTCTCTTACTTGGCTTCACTGGTCCTGTTTCATTACTGCTTTAGATTTCTTTCTCACTTTCCCAAATAAAACAAGACAATATTGACTGCTCCACTTTTCATCTTGAGACAAAAGGATAGATGCATACATAGCAAGTTGATCCACAAATGCATAGGCTTTTTCAAAAAAGCAGTACCACTTTGAGTTTCTAGGGGATAATGTTCAATGAGATCGATTTGTTGTTGTGCTATGAGTTATAACTTGCATAAAATGGTTGCACTGTTTCCATTAGCAATAAACTGAATACTCGAGAAGGAGAAAGCTAGGGATGATCCACAACTGCAATGCTTGAGAAGGCTAGTCAGCAAAGCAAGATTCACAGGTAAAACTTTATTTCTGGCTTTGTAGACTACTCGATTAGATTGATTTGTTATTTCTACTATCAATTATAACTTTCATATAGTGACCACAACTGCGCTGCTTCATAAGGAAAACCAAGGGATGATTCACAGGTATATCTTCACTTCCAACTTTGTGCATGAAATTGTGTAACTTAGTCTCTTAAATCTATTTTGAAGAGCATCGAAGATTACGAAGACAACATCAAGAATATGCCTACGCGTCCCGAACCTCCAAAGTCTAAAGAACACTTGCACTGCCACAACATGAAAAACTAACCAGTACCAGAGACTCCAAAATGGGCAAGACATCACCATAACTTATAAAAAATGATGCATTGAGTTACTGGAAGCCCAAGTATATTTTGATTCTAATAGATTCAGGGTGACACCACACCATAATCACTTGCCATAGCTTGCTATGATGCCGCCAGCTACCAAACATCTCCAGCAGATGCAACCTTTATGATTACATGCATAAGCTTTATGTAGATTTTCATGTCAATGATTACAACTATGTTTAACGCATTAGCTTACCAATTTGTTTTCCCGGCGAGAAATACGGTCCACACCTCTTTGAACAAAGTTCAAACAAGGGTGATCTACGAGGCAAACTAAATTACATTAATTCTACTCCTATGGAGGTTCAGCGAGAGCTCCGAAACTACAACTATGGCTACATTTGCAGAGGAAAAGGTAAAGATAAAAGGATAAAATTTGACAATAGGTTGTCTGGTGTGATTTTGGCGAACCCCTTCTCTGTCATCTTCACCTCCTATTTATAGCCACCAGAAGTAACTGCCCCAAGAAACTGCTCTGGTGACATGGAGTGGCGGTTACCCTCTCAACTGCTTCGACGGTTACCTTAACGTTGGATGGAGACCAATCTTGGTCTCTCCTCTTGAGAACTCACTCCATGCTCTTGGTATCCCCTCCGTATTGCTTGTCTATAGAGAAAAAATGGCTAAGGCATGAAAGCAGACCACATGCCACATATGGGTGGGTACTCGAATCACTTGAGTCAAAAATGGCAAAAGTACTTCACCATTACAGGAGTAGGGAGACCACGTGCCGTCTTGGTAGCCCCCCCCCCTGACAACCTCATGGGGGCGATGTTGACCACGCCCCTTGGCCATACCATGGGGGCGTATGCTGGTGACCCCCTGACCATACCACAGGGGGTGGATATTAATCACCGCCCTGATCATATCATGGGGATTGCATGCTCATGGCGGGGTGTGTTGATGGCCACCCCCTGATCACCTCATGGGGGATTCTCCTTGCCATCCTCGGTAATCACCCTCGTGTCATATCCTGTATGAGGATCACCCCCTGATCATACCATGGGCCCCATCCTTCTCCATACTTAATCTTACTTCACATCTCATGGGGGTTGGTAATATGACCCCCTCACTACGTCCTGAGTCACCCCCTTACCACGTCCTAGGGGTGGTATGATGGTGGCCACCCCCCTTGGTACCTCATGGGGGTGGTTATTCTTCTCTTTGCCTTAGCCAAATTCTGCCATCACCCCCCTCACCATGTTATGGGGGTGCCTTGGTACCTCCTGGGGGTGGTGGTATGATGGTGGCCACCCCCCTTGGTACCTCCTGGGTCCCTTGGTACCTCCTGGGGGTGGCTACCATACTCCTTGCCTTAGCCAAATTCGGCCATCACCCCCCTCGCCATGTCCTGGGGGATGGTATGATGGTGGCCACCCCCCTTGGCATGTCCTGGGGGTGGCTACCATACTCCTTGCCTTAGCCAAATTCGACAATCACCATGTCATGGGGTGGCGGTATGATGTCCACCCCCTTGCCACGTCCTGGGGGTGGTGGTATGATGCCCACCCTGGGGGTGGTGGTATGATGTCCACCCCCCTCTGCGTGTCATGGGGGTGGCTCCCATACTTAGTCAAATTTGGATATGCATGGCGCGCGTGGTGGCACGGAGTAATGGGCCCAAAAATCCAATCCTCATGGCCCACTCAACTGATTTAAACTGATATGATTAAGTTGGCCTTATATAGCCATTTAATTCCTTGTTTTTAACTGATGTGGTACAAGGTTAATTTTTATGGGTAAACAGTTATCAAAATCGGACCACACTGTCCGATTCAACCGAAAAAACCGGGACCGGCCAGACATCCGATTCCGGCAGGCTCATAACGCATAGAAAAGTGACTAGTCGGGTCGTAACCGGTTTGATCGGTTAACCGGCAAAACTGGAGGACCCGATCTCGACTTGGGATAGGGTGAGTAACCCTATGTTACTCACCCGTGAGTAACCACCTTAGGACCGTAGATCTGGGCCGGGCTGATCGTGTGGCTATGGTTGATGCGGTGATGGTCAGGGGCAATTTTGTCCGAAATTTGAATTAACGACTTCCCCTTTTGTCCGTTGCGGATCTTTTTCTGTGCGCGAGTTGGATTCGGATTTTGGAGAGGGAAACTGCGAGCAGCAGCTGAGAAACAGGGGACGGCGATTCTCCATAATTGATCGACGAGCAGCAGCTAATCGAATCGAGGTTTATGATTCTCCCTAATTGATCGACGTGTGCGCGAGTTGAATTCGGTTTTTGGAGAGAGAAAGCTGCGAGCAGCAGCTGAGAAACAGGTGACGGCGAATCTTTTCTGATTCTCCATAATTGATCGACGGCGATGGAAACTGCGAGTAGCAGCTAATCGAATCAATCTTTCTGATTCTCCATAATTGATCGACAGCGAGGTTAGATATTAGTTTTTTTTTATTCTTCCTGTTTAGCTAATTGATTTTTCTGTTTATCTTTGGTTTCGTTGAGCGTTTTGACGATCTCTGGTTTCGTTAGAGATTTTTCATTGCTGCTATTCGAGCTTGTTCATGTTTAGCTAATCGAGCGTGTTTGAGTTTCTCTGGTTTCGTTGTAGGTTTTGTAGAATTTACTTTCTCTGAGTTTCTTTTGTGTGTTATGTTTAGCTAATCGAGCTTGTTCATGTGTTATGTTCTTTCTGTTTTGGTTTTTTTGCAGTATTCTGGTGAGATGAGTTACGTAAATTGTGGCGATGTTGTTCCATTTGATAGATCTGGTTCTTCAACCAGCGTTGTAGGATCTGGTTCTTCATCTAGCGTTGTTGGAACTGCTTCTTCATCTATCGATCTTGGATTTGGTCATTCAGCTAACTCTGGTGAATCAGGAGGTAAGATATACAAATTTGTTTGTTTATTGAAGTTTGAATGTGTTAGATATCATATGGTACCATGGTGGTAATTACTGGTATACGATGAGAGGTGATAATATAGTGTTGTGTTGTGATGTTATTGTGCTCTGTATTTAAGTTTTACTATAGCATACCATGGTGGTAATTACTTGTACCATGGTTGGAATCATCGGTATAGTGTCGTAATTTGATTTTACCATGCCTTACCATGTGGTATAGTGTGGTAGTTTCAAGTTAAAGGTGGGGTTATGTGTGATAATTGATTTTACCATGTCATACCATGTGGTAAAATATGGTAATTTGATTTTACCATGCCTTACCATGTGGTATAGTGTGGTAGTTTCAAATTAAAGGTGGGGTTATGTGTGATAATTGATTTTACCATGTCATACCATGTGGTAAAATATGGTAATTTGATGTTATCATGTATAGTTTGTGGTATAGTGTGTGTTTTTGGGATTTTTGTTGCTGCCGTAAGTGATTTTACCATGTCATACCATGTGGTATAGTGTGGTAATGTGATTTTACCATGCCATACCATGTGGTAAAATATGGTAATTTGATTTTACCATGCCTTACCATGTGGTATAGTGTGGTAGTTTCAAGTTAAAGGTGGGGTTATGTGTGATAATTGATTTTACCATGTCATACCATATGGTAAAATATGGTAATTTGATGTTATCATGTATAGTTTGTGGTATAGTGTGTGTTTTTGGGATTTTTGTTGCTGCTGTAAGTGATTTTACCATGTCATACCATGTGGTATAGTGTGGTAATGTGATTTTACCATGCCATACCATGTGGTATAGTGTGGTAATTTGGTTTTACCATGCTATACCATGTGGTATAGTGTGGTAATGGTGATGAGATGTGATTCTGTTGTGGCATGAAATTCAATTTACCATATCATACCATGGTGGTATTATAATTGTACATATTTAATATGTTGTTTCATAATGTTTATAGGTTTCAATGGTATAGATCCTACTGTTCGTGATTCTTGGAAGGACTTACAGTTTAATACACCGGATGATGCATACAATTTCTATGTGGATTATGGGAATCATGAAGGTTTTGGTGTGAGGATTTATAATCAATCAGCGTGTCCGAAGCTCAATGGTGGTTCTTCAGCTGTATATTATATCAAGTATTGTTGCAATAAGGAAGGTTGGAGAAGAGGTAGCGAGAATAACCCTGATAATGCAGGTGTTGTTGATACGAATGTTCGTGTTCGTAATGTTCCAGAACTCAGGGGTGGATGTAATGGTGCTTATATACGACTGAGGTGGTTTAAAGAGTTTAAATGCTACAAGATCTATCGTTGGTATAATGTGCACAACCATGACATGATTCCTGAGTCTCTGCGTCACTATGTGAGATCCAGCAGACGAATGGCTCCTGTATATAAGATGTTGGCAGAGGTCAATGATGCTGCTGGTATTGGTGTAACTTCTTCGTATAATGCAATTAGTAGGGTTGGTGGTGGTCGGAAGTTTGTTGGGTTCACAAAGAATTATTTGAAGAACCATCTGCGAACGGTGAGGACGTTATCAATGGATTATGGTGATGCGACTGCATTGCTTGAATACTTTAGACGTCAAGCACAGCTGGATCCTGGGTTCTTTCATGAGGTGGAGGTTGATGTTGAAGAGAACATTGCTAGTATTTTTTGGGCAGATGGGAAGATGAGGATGGATTATCATTATTTTGGTGATTCAATTAGTTTTGATACTACTTACCAGACTAACAAAGAGTATCGGCCACTAGGTATGTTTTCTAGTTTGTTGTTTATTATTGTCTTTGTGAGTTTGTATGATTATTATTACTATCATTCTGTATCATGGTTATTTTGTTCTTAAAAGTCTGTACCATATGGTATGGGTTGATATGGATTGCTTTTATGTTCTTAAAAGTATTTTACCATATGGTATGTGTTGGTAACAAGGTTATTTGAGGTGGTTTTTGCGTTGTTAGAAGTCTGTACTATATGGTATGGTCTGGTATGGATTGTTTTTTTTGTTCTTAGAAGTCTTTATCATATGGTACGGGTTGGTATTATTGTTATTCGTACCTTTTACCACATGGTATGTGTTGGTAGAATTGTTTTTACTCACATTTTCTTATGTTTTTGTAGCTTTGTTTGTTGGTTTCAACAATCATCACCAACTGACTGTCTTTGCGGCTGATCTTCTATATGATGAAACAACGGCAACATTTGAATGGCTTTTCGATCAGTTTTTGAAATGCATGGGAGGTGTGAGACCGTTATCAATGTTTACTGACCAGGCTGCTGCAATTGTTGCTGGTATAAGGTATGTTTTCATGGGTTGTGTACATGGCATATTGCTCAGAATGCAGTTGTTAATCTGGGAAGTTTGTGTGACTCTGACTTCCTTTGTGAGCTTAGTTATTTGATGTATAATGCTGATGATGAGGATGATTTTGAGTATAATTGGAAGAAGATGATTGAGAAGTGTTTTCCTGGGAAGGGACCTTTGGGACACAGTTGGGTACAGGGCATTTACAAAGTCAGGAAGAAGTGGTCTTCAGCCTGGGTGAATAATTATTTTGGTGCAGGAATGAAGAGTACCCAGCTAAGTGAGTGCTGCAATAGTAATATTCGACATTACTTGCAGTCAGAGTTTAGCGTTAGTAGATTCTTTGTGCACTTTGAGAGGATGCTGGATAATAAGAGGGATGCTGAAGAACAAGAAGAGTACTATGCCTTATCTAGGTTGGCTGATTCTCGGTTTTCTACTAGCCCTATTGTGAAGCAAGTTGCTAATGTGTATACGCCGAAGATATTCAAGTTTTTCCTGGATCAGTACAAGGAATCTCTTGCGTATAATATTTTTTCAAATACAGAGATAGAACCAGAAGGACATGTAGGAATGTTTGATGTCTTCATATTGGAGGATGACCTTACTAGGTTGGATAGTAGGGTGTTGAAGGTTGATTTTGATAACGGTGAAATCAAGTGTTCCTTCCGTAAGTGGGAGTCAAGTGGTTTGATCTGTAAGCATCAAATTAAGGGATATGATATGTTGTGGTCTACAACATGCAATCTGAAGTTCCAGCACATTCCTAGCAGTTTGATTTTGAAGCGCTGGACAAGAGCAGCAAAAACTGGAGGGAACTTTTCTTTTGAAGTTCCGTCTACTGATAGTCCATCGAAATACCGTTCTCGTCTTTTCAATCTGTCAGCTGTTTCTGCATCAATGATCAGCAGGGTTTCAATGGATGATGATTTGTATAAATCAGCCATGGCCTTCATGACTGATTTGATCAAAAAGTGTGAAGCCCTATCGATTAATGAACCTGCTGGAACAAGCACATCTTCTAACGGTGACAGTAAGTTTTTAATTGTTTAGAGTTTTGTGTTCTGATATATGCAATTTTTTGAGGAGAATGATTATATATATATATATATCTGTCATTGATTGTAGTTTGTTTTTGTTATCTTGGTATAGATGATGTACCGGTCCAAAAAGAGAAGGGGTTTAAGCCTAAAAAAGATTCATTCAAGCCTTTGAAACGACCAATTCCAGTTGCGGATGCTGCAAGGGCTGTAAGTAAGAAGAAGAGAAAAACTAGCAGGCTTGAGGAGGAGAATTTGAAGGTTGTTGAAGAAAGTTTAAGGCTGAAGCTGTAACAGTTTTCTTAGAGGATTATTTGAATGAATGGTTGAAGCTGGTTAAGTTGTTGAAGCTATTTTGTTCTTTTGGATTGGTTTTGGTTTTGTTGGATATTTTTCTTGTCTTGTTGAATTAATTTTACCATGTAATACCATGTGGTATAATGTGGTAATTTGATTTTATCATGTCAAACCAGGTGGTAAAATGTAGGGGTGGTAAACGGTGGAACGGTTAATGGTTTAACCGGTTACCATACCGGTAACCGCGGTTACCGATTAAACCGTTAACCGTTTCATACGGTATTCGGCGACTGGACTCTGGCTTGCGGTATACCGATTTATGGACGGTAAAATACCGTCGGCTTAACGGTTTTCCGATACCGAAGAGGAGAAGGCATCAAGCTATCAACCAAACCTCGGCCGCCGAAATTAATTAGCCAATAACCTATTAACCTAGTCCTAATAGTATTTATACAACTAAAGTCAAGCGCTTCTTCGAGTCCCCTGCTGCACGAGCAAGAGGAGTCACCCCGCCGATCCCTCGTCCATTCATCCAACCAAAAGCCGTCGATCAAAACCAGAGGATTCTTCGTCGTCTCCGTAGCCGGAGCAAGGCCCTTCCAAGAGCCACACGGCCCAGCAACACAGGGGGGCCTCATCCTCTCCCGCTCTCCGCCAGGCTCTGTTCCCTTCGAACCCCGTCGTCGTTCCGTCGGAGCTTAGTCCCACGACCACACAGCCCGACATACAACAGTTCATCATTAGTCTCACCGTCGATTTGATTTGAGATAACTTACTAATTTTTGTAGACGAGTTTCATAATCGTTTTATAATCCATACTGTCATTCGTTCATAATCAATTAATCAGCAGGTATAGCCGCCGAGTTCTTTGTGCTATTGTGTGGTTATTTCACTATTTTTATTTGACATTTGCCGTAGCCGCTAAGCAGAGAAGCACATGCCCCACATAGTGATAAGACACAAGAGTACAAGACTATACTACAAGTCTACAAGACAATCAATGACTCAATGAGACCCTGTTTATTTTATTCCATCCACTTTGCACCAGGCAAGTCACAAGAGTGAAGACCCACGGGCCACGTGATTGAAAGTTGAAACAACATGCAGACTATACAACTGTCCAAGTCAGGTCACAAGTGTTTATTACTTTATTTCCATCCACTTTAATTCCCCCGCATCAAACTATATGGCGGAACTCGGTAGACCGTTTCCCTTACCGAAACCGTTCCCATCGACAAACGGTTTACCGAATCTTCTCGGTATCGGCTAATGGCAGTGGCATGGGGAATTCCGGTATACCGGAAACCGGTCAAATGGTAACCGGTTATACCGGTTACCGACCGTTTACCACCCCTAGTAAAATGTGTTATTTTGGAAGTTAAATGTGAAGGTTCTGTTTTATAATTGATTTTACCATGACATACCATGTGGTATAGTGTGGTAGTTTGGAAGTTTTGTGTGATAATTGATTTTACATTTGTCATACCATATGGTATAGTGTTGTAATTTATTTTTACCATGCCATACCATGTGGTAAAATATGCTATTTTGGAAGTGGCATGTGTTGTCCTGTGTGGTAATTGATTTTACAGTGCATTACCATGTGGTAAAATGTGGTAATTTGGAAGCTAAATGTGAGGGTTCTGTGTGATAATTGATTTTACCATGCCATACCATATGGTATTGTGTGGTAATTTGATTTTACCATGCCATACCATGTGGTATAGTGTGGTAATTTGATTTTACCATGCCATACCATGTGGTATAGTGTGGTAATTTGATTTTACCATGCCATACCATGTGGTATAGTATGGTAGTTTGATTTTACCATGCCATACCATATGGTATAGTGTGGTAATTTGATTTTACCATGCCATACCATGTGGTAAAATGTGGCAATTTGGGAATTAAGAACACATGTTAAGTATTTGCTAACATAATAAAAAACAGAACGTTTTACTTAGTCATAACACACACCATAATAAGTTGTTTGATACCATCCTACTAACTAGAATGAAGTGGCTACTGAAGATTGTGAGTTTGTTCTCAAAAGCTTACTACTACTTAACACAAACCATAATAAGTTGTCTCATACCCTCCTACTACTTAACACAAACCATAATAGAATTTTCATCTCCTTTCTTTCAATTCTTCCTCTTGTTCTTCATGTTGCAGTACTTTGTTGATTCTTTCATGATCCTATCCCGTTCAAGATTGTCCTCATCCAGAATGATGTCCAACATCAGGCACTCCCTTTCTTTATTTATGAGATCAATCCTCTTCCAGTCTTTGGTCAGGGCACTGTTGTACTTACCTTCCCAGTGTCTCATCCACCTGATGATGTACATCCCACATGACTTGTCATCTGGTTGTGTAACCTTCTCGAGGTTGAACCAGGTAAACCTTTCCCACTTTACTGTCTTCTCTGCAAACTGTGTCTTCATGTAGTTGATTGCGTACTGGACAACCCTCTTTGCCATTGGTTTGTAGTATTTTCAAAATCTTTGTGGCGGAGACTGTCGAGTACTTCAAATCTCTCTGCTTTGATGTTGATACAATTCATGATGTAGTGCTTGTTATCACAGTAAGGGAAGAACCACTGCAAAATAATTTTACCACAGTATATCATATGGTAAGCACTTGCCATATAAGTGTTGAACAGTAAGTTAAGAATCATTGGAAACTAATTTTACCACTATATACCATATGGTAACCACTGCAAACTAATTTTACCACAATATACCATATGGTAACCACTTACAAGGTTACATTCTGTGAAGCTGAGGTTTTTTGCCCATTCTTTGTTGGTGATGTCCAAGTCCACTTTGTCGTAGTATTCGTCTGGAGTTAGTAGAGGATTGCCACTTTCAATGTCCAGTTGGCATTCACCCTAAAAGTTGTGGTTGTTATTATGTGTTTTATATATGTGTTGTCTAAGAACTATTGACAGAATATGGGTGGGTTTACTTACTGCCAAAGATGTAACGAAGAACCACTTTTTGAATTTCCCTTTTTTTGCTTCATTCTTGTTCATTAGATCTCCATACCCGTCGATGACATCAGATGTGATTTCACAACGAATGTCAATCGACTGTACTGACTCCCTTTTCAGCAAGAATGTTCCATCCTTCCTTCTAAACATTATCTCATTACTGTATAAAAGCACATCACAATAGGACAGATGGTTTACTTCACATTAAACAATAGGTTACCACAACAAACCATATCTTACCACATCTTACCATATGGTAATAAACTAAAACACAACATGAGTTATGGTTTAATCCATTCTTTAACAACAAACCATAGCTTACCACATCATACCATATGGTATTAAACTAAAACAAAACAGGACTTGTGCATTACTACATTTTGTAACATTAAACCATAGATTTATATAATCTTAACATAGCTTACCATATCTTACCATATGGTATTAAACCAAAAACAAAACTGGAATTGTGGATTACTACATTTTGTATGATTAAATCATAAATTTATCTAATTTTACCATATCTTACCATATTTTACCATATGGTAACAAATTAGATTACTACAGTAAAATCATATAATAGTAGAAGTTTTAAGATGATGACTTACCTCTTGACAAATTTCTTGTTCTTGCATCTTATGTACTCCAGGATGTTGCTGAACATATCATCAGGTGTTGTTTGTGTTGGTGTTGACCATTCAACTTGTGATCTTTGTGATTGTGGAGCAACTGGATCAACAGTTGGAGTATTCAGGTCCTCCAGGTAAGCATCTATGCATTCACACACTTCCTTGAGCTTCTCTTGGCTGTTTGTGTACAGATTTGACCATATAGCATATGACTTCGTCTGTGACTGGGTGCTTTGTGGCTGTGTTGGTAATGGTGTTGTTATTGCCTTCTTTTCATATACATTCAAATTCTTCACCACAATTCTTCTTTTGCGAGGCTCTCCTGGTTGATTGGTTGCCGTGGTGGTAGTCAACTTTGTTGGTGTTGTTGGTGTTTGATCTTTGAGAGGGCTGAGATCGAAGGATGGAATGTCATCTTCCCTTGTCACTTTAGGCTTCTCAGCAGCTTTGGTTGTCAATTTTGGAGTCTCTTCTCGAACAACATTATCTGACACCGTTTTCTCGCTGTCAGTTTCTGTAGTCTTTTGTGCAGCTTGCCCTGTATTCCGTTCTTCTGTTGTTTCCTTATCAACATCCATTGGATCTGCTGTTTTTGTAGCTCCTTTTTCTTCTGTTTCTTTTGCAGATGTCTGTTCTGGAACTGCTTTCGGGGTGTTCTCTTGTTGTGGTGTTCCCTGATTCAGATCTTCTTGAATAGCTGGTGGTTCTGTTGCAACTTTCCCCAGTGGATCTCCTTCTTGGATGCTTTCCTTATTCACAGCTCCTGGAGCAGAATCATCTTGCTCCTTCGGTGTAGATGCAGCAAGATCGAATGTAGATGGTTGTGAATCATCTTCTTTCTGTGTTTGCTCCTCGTTCTCCTCTTTGTTCTTGTCTATCTTTGCCTGTTTGAATATTTCATTGATTGTTTTATCCAAATGGCATTCATTTCTTCATCATTCTCTTCTTCATCATCTTCACACTGAGATTTTTCTCCTTCTGTGGGCTGAACATATTCATCACAGCTTTCTTTCTCAAGATTCTCCTTGTGTCTGATCATATTCTCAATTTGGCTGTTGTACTGGTCTTTGATTGCTCTCATCATTGCCTTCGTTGATGCTTCAAGCAGTTTGATTGCATTCTCAGCCTGCATAATGGGAGTTTTGTAAGATACCATGGTGGTAATGTGTGTATGGTGTATGGTTAGTTACCATGGTGGTAATACATGGTATTGGCAATTATTATCACAATTCTCCATTTTTATAACATGAAACCATATCTTACCACATGGTAACAAAGTAAAACAGAACAAGAATTATGGTTTCCTCCATTTCTATAACATGAAACCATAGCTTACCACACATTACCATATGGTAACGAAGTAAAACACAACAGGACTTATGTTTTCCTCGATTTTTATAACATGAAATCATAGCTTACCACTCCTTACCATATGGTAACAAACTAAAACACAACAGGACTTATGGTTTCCTCCATTTTTATAATATGAAACCATAGCTTACCGCACCTTACCATATGGTAACCAACTAAAACACAGAAGGAATTACGGTTAGCATGTATTTGGACAACTGTAATATAGATAATTGGTACTTACTTGGTTGACTGTTCTGATATTCTTCAATTCAAAGTTCAGTGATGATGACTGGTCTGGAGTTTTGTTTCTTTGTCTTTTCGGTGACTGATAGACTGGCTCATTCTCCTCTTCCTTATCAGTTGCATCATCAGCCTCATCATCATTAATGTTGGCAACCTTTTCGATCTCAGTCAACTCTTTTCCATTGTAGTAGCTCTTAATGTTCTCAAAGTTGGTTTCGACATTGAGATCATCATAGTAGCTTACTGTTGGTGTTCGAAGCTGGGTTGAGAATGCCATTTCGTCCAGTTTGTACATGAAGCATACCTTTTTTATGCAGATAGTTGTATTAGTTTTTTTCAAAGATTATCATTTATATGTAAAATATATGAGTAACAAGGTTGAAATGGCCAAGGGAATGGAGACTTACTGTAAGGAAGTGAAGATATGCACTGACATAGAGGTTTGATGATTTCAATCCTTCATTCATGTGTTTGAAGAAGTATTTGCACCAGTTGTAGCTGGTGAAATGTTTCAGTTCTTCAGTCTTCAAGTACTCAAGCATGTTGAGTTCAGCCATAGGCGCTGAAGTTGGACACAGCAAGCCTCCAGTGACCAGCAGAAAGAACAATTGTAACCATCTCTTACTGTTTGGAGTTGTAGGAAGATCTTTTCCTACCTGACATAGCTTACCCTTGGAGTGGATGTTCCATCTACTTCGAGTAGGGTTTCTACTGCATAATCTGCTGCATCGTCCCAAGAAATCATGGGAGGTACAACTTCCCTATTCCCCATCGGCAGACCATATACTCTTTGAAAGTCGATTGGTGATATCTTCATGCATGTCCCGTCAGGTAGCTTGAACGATTCTTTCATTGGATTGTATTTGTTCATTACGAACAGAGCAAAATGATTGTTTATCTTTGTCTGCCTGATTGATATTAAGCCTGCTAGGCCTAATATCTCAAGTTGCGCTTTCCGCTCATCTGTTATTGACCTTGCAATTGCAGATATTCTTGTTGGGCTGCACCTTGTGCGAAAACTTTGTCTTGGTTTTACCATATTGTACCTGAATGTAGAAATTAGTAATAGTCTGTTAGTATGCTTTTTACCATAATATACCATATGGTACCATAATGGCTTCCTACCATACCTAATCAAATCATATATTTATCACATTTTACCATATGGTAATTACATGAAACCATGTCTTATAAGATCTTACCATATGGTAACGAAGTAATACACAACAGGACTTATGTTTTCCTCCATTTTTACAACATGAAACCATAGCTTACCACACATTACCATATGGTAACAAACTAAAACACAGAAGGACTTATGGTTTTTTGCTATTTTACAACATGAAACCATAGCTTACCACACATTACCATATGGTAACGAACTAAAACACAGAAGGACTTATGTTTTTTTGCTATTTTACAACATGAAACCATAGCTTACCACACATTACCATATGGTAACGAACTAAAACACAGGAGGACTTATGGTTTTTTGCTATTTTACAACATGAAACCATAGCTTACCACACATTACCATATGGTAACTAACTAAAACACAGGAGGACTTATGGTTTTTTGCTATTTTACAACATGAAACCATAGGTTACCACACATTACCATATGGTAACAAACTAAAACACAGAAGGACTTATGGTTTTTTGCTATTTTACAGCATGAAACCATAGGTTACCACACATTACCATATGGTAACAAACTAAAACACAGAAGAACTTATGGTTTTTTGCTATTTTACAGCATGAAACCATAGCTTACCACACATTACCATATGGTAACAAACTAAAACACAAAAGGACTTATGGTTTTTTGCTATTTTACAACATGAAACCATAGGTTACCACACATTACCATATGGTAACAAACTAAAACACAGAAGAACTTATGGTTTTTTGCTATTTTACAACATGAAAATATAGCTTACTACACATTACCATATGGTAACAAACTAAAACACAAAAGGAGTTACGGTTTCTTGCCTTTTTATAACGTGCAATCATAGCTTACCACGCCATACCATGTGGTAACGAAGCAAAACACAACAGATTCTACACCAGTTCAGCAACCCATGCTAACGATTCGGTAATGTAGCGAGTTTTATTACAATTTTCACATGAAGAGTGACTGAAATACTGTTTCTATTGTTCTATGGATGGATTTCGAAGAAAGAAGTGAGGTTTTACCTTGATATTTTGTGCGAAAACGATTTTTGAGCCTCGTTGAAGTTGGAAACCCTTCGTTTTTCAACAAAGAAGCAAGAACAGTGAATCGTTGAATGATTCTTCGAAAACCTTTGTGAAAATCGCTGAATGATTCTATGTTTTCTGAAGTTTTTGGTGCGCGATTGGATGAAGAATGGAGAGTTAGAGAGCAGAGGGAAGTGCAACTGTCGCGTGAAAGGTGAGAGAAAGAAGGAAAGAAGGCGGGCACGGTTTAATGTCACGTCTCCTTTTCAAATTGTCAGATGGAAAGATTACTATTTTGCCCCCCCCCCCCCTGTAGTTACTTTTGCTTGATCTGACGGTTGAAAAGCGGATGGAATGGACGGTTGATAGGGCGGTTACTGATATATTGGTTACTGAGGGGATCCGGACCCCGATCTGGCGGTATTTTGTTACAGCTTTTAGTTTTAGATTTTATGTATCAAATTTAAAATTAAAAAGGAAACAGAAGCTAGAAAAGGGAAGGAGAAGGGGGTCTTTAATTCTTTTCGTTTGACCACTTTCCCACTTTTATGTTCATTTCCTAATCTAGCAGACACTTTTCCAAATCGCCTCCTTCACTCTCCATAAACAAATACACCCTCTATTCCCTTTGTACTCTTTAGCTAGTTTTGAACCGTCTGCACTCTTACTTATTAGTAAATAGTAAGTACTATTATGGTTAACTTTTGATAATAATTGTTTTATTATATATGAGATATAGATTTTTTGAATTCCTAAATTAGAGCTAATTTTTAGATGTACCATAAAGTCATTATTGTTTTATTTGAAAATTTTGTATGACACCGATTTTATGATCAGTTTTATTCTGGTTAATTATCGGTTATCCGATAAATCTGAAATCTCTCATTAATCCGGATTACTGTCCAGTTCGGTTTTGACAAAACTGAAAAATACTTGAAAGGTCTAGGTAGTGTTGTTCTAGTTAGAAAGGAATTAACTAGGTTGCCGCAGTGGTCTAAACCACAGCAGGTGTTATTGCACTTGCCATACTTGCAGGATACTAAGAAATCCAGGATCCATTAATGAAGACTCTATCTATCTTCCTAGCAATCGGATTATATTCTTTCTTATGTATCCATGTAAATCTTTCACCCTATATTTTCTGCTCGGATAACTGCATAGCATCATTCCATCCATTAAAATCCATTCCACTATTGTTGGTTAATGCCCCATTGAAGCATTTATTACTGATAAAATTGTATTAAAGTATCCTAGAACCATCCATGGTTGGTTTAGTGTTGATATAACTCTCATTTTATCATATATACACCTTCTAGGCTTCTACCAATCTCCTCATTTGCGCAATATACTACAATAAATGACATGCCCCCCTTCCCCTCACTTCTAGATGCACAAAACTCTATTCAATAATCAGTGGGAGAACCACCTTATATTCTCTACGAGATATCCAGATTCGACCATTAGATGAACACATATAATTCTCTAGGAATCTAGATTTAGGGGTCGTTTGGAGAATATGAGTTTAAATCTATAGATTGTAAACAATCTATAGATTGTAAACAATCTAAAGATTCTAACTCTTCGGATTGTTGAAAATAGATTTTAAAATGTTTATTGTTTGGTAACTGTGATTGTTTAACATTCAATGGTAATAAAAATAAAAAATTTATATTAAATAACATGTTTATCCTTAATGAAAAATTAGAGTAGTTCGAGAAATATTAAAAACTTTGTTAGTAAATATATTTAATATGATAAATAAATAAAAGAAAGAGAAAAGGTAGGAGAAAAAAAAATCTCATGAATCAAGATATAGAATCTCTCTGATTATGAGAGATTTGATATCCATAGATTTTAGAGATTTGAAATCTCTAAAGCTAAAATCCACAATACAAAAAGCAACAAAAAAACATAGCTTTCTACAAAATCTACGGATTTAATGAATCCACGGCCTAAATCCCATTCTCCAAACGACCCCTTAGAGAAGTGATCCTTGCAATTTCTACTTTCTTCTGTTGCACTCTAGTTTCTATTACTGCCATGATATCAATATTGTGTTTACTTAGAAACTTACTAAAACGACTTTTTTTAGAGGATTGAATAAATTCTCTGATATTCAATGATGCAACTATCATTTCTTCCTAATTTGCGTCCACATCCCATCTTCTTACTCTTCCCTCCCATTGTTATCATTACAGCTTTGGTCGATGACAATGAGGTGTCTATAGCATTTAAAGAGGTCTATTCATTATCATCATAAGATATTATAACCATTTTCCCCTTCGTCAATCTAGCTGCAGCAACACGACTTATACTCTTCTTTCCTTGGACTACAACCTGAAATTCTTCTTTAGTAGGAGGATTTTTATGCTCAAAAGGTTCATTTGACTCTTTTTCATAAATCACTATAACCTCTTCCAATGTTGAAATCACTATTCGTTCTAACACCACATAACCAACATTTTCATCCTTGTCCATTCTTGCTTCACTAACCCCCATGTTATTAACTTCCAAGTTATCAACAACTAAATCTAAATGTGCTTCTTTAATCACTTCCTAGACCACATTAGTTTGTGGTTTAACTTTGGCAACCCAAACTTTCTTTCATCTCCACCCATCCTTACTATAATCATGTCCAAAATAGTTACAAGACTTACGTATGTTAAATTAATATTCCACATTAGCAGTGAACCCATGCCCCTCATCTGTAGCTAAGCGAAGAACCTAAGGGCATTTAGAATCCACCCCAATCTCTACACAACACTTTGCATAACCTAACTATCCCCCTACCTTGGTTAATTGGTCGATACAGAAACGTTTTATCAACTATACTCACAATCTTGCCGAGACAATCAGGCATCAAACATCCATGGGGATCGGAGTCCAGAGATTTTGATCCAAATTAGCAATACTGAGTTCTCGGGTGCTACCGGTAGTAAACTCTTCTCCCACTTATGCAGGAACAAGTTGTTCCCCCAAAGTTGCATGGTCCATAGTGATGGCAATGGGGCTGGACATGTACCGCAATATCCATACTCACCCCATACTAAGCGTGGGTCGGATCGGATAATACATGCGCAGGTACGGGGCTAGGCAGGTCAACCCATTCTTATGTGTTATTTGCAAAAATAACGTCAATATTCTCTTTTACAATAAGACATAGAGAAAAACGCTTCATAAATGAATGAGAAATATAGTAGAAGGAATAAATTAGTCTAAATAGTTGAAAGATAGAGTCTCAAATTTTATTTGGGATGAAAATATGATTTTAGAAAAGTCAAAAACGGAGAAAATTAAGTATATATTGATGCAAATCATGGGAGAATGGATCGTGAACGAGGTCGGACGCGCAGGGCAGGTTGAAGGCAATACTCATGCCATCGGGTGATACCCACCTCCAAATTGGTTGGGGCATGTAGAGTCACACGGGTCAGGTCTGAAATTTCATTCACTAATGGTCCATCCAAAAGACCCATGAGCAGGTCTTCTCATTCGAAAATGGAAAATTCAGAGATTATCCCCAAATCATAAAAATCGATTCAATCCGTCCCTTTCCCACAGTTGATTAGCCCAAGAACTTATTACATAGAGTGCAGGGGGTGAAGGATGAAATGACCCACCAAGCAATTTTCCCATCAACCCGTCGAAGAGCACCGTCCATCAATTTTGGCTCACTGTATTAACTATAGTCTGTTTTCCTCATCAATGGTGCACAAATGTGCCCAAGACTTACCACCTAATGCAGAGACCAACACCATCGAATAAAATTTCCACAAGCAAAAACCATAATCTCTCTGTTGGGAAATCACAAAAGGGATAAACAAAAAAATGAAGAAATAAAACCAATGAACAAAGATCATTCGCTAGGAGAACACCGAGAAAAAGAGAAATTATAATCTAGATATAAAAATCTCACCAAATTCTTTATTAGAGAGGAGAAAAATGTCGAAAAGAACACCAAAGATGGGAACAATCGTTGCACAGAAAGCATTAACGGCTTAGAGAGAGAGAGAGAGAAAGATCGCTCTCATGTATGTGAGAGAAAGAAATTCAACATTGTTGTCTTATTAATTATTTAGTCAAAAATAATTGATTCCTTGTCCTCCAAGTCACTTGTTTCCTTGTCCTTGTCAAAGAAGGAAACTTGGTTGTCATTAGCGTTTTAACCCTATGTCTATATAAGTTTAGCTACGGAGATTGTCGTTAGCAAGCCGTCACAATGTAGTCGTTCAATAAAACGTCAGCCGTGAGCTCTTCCAAGCTTACCGTGAATTAGTCTCGATCAATCAATCGATCGAGGATACCTTGTAAAACTCTTGTGTTATGTGTTCGTTTCAATTCCGTGTCATCAAATTCTTCGTGGTATCAGAGCGAAACTCAATCCTTGGTTTGAGCTTCTGTCTATCTGCGTCCTCGGTCTCGTCAACATAAAAAATCAAGGGTTATCCGTGTGCGTTCCCGTTCGGGGTTGAACGTGTCTCTGTCTCCCGTCCATAGGCTTGTCGCAGCTTGTAGCTTCTGTCTCCGGCGAGTTCATCGCCCGTCAACGTTGTCATTCTCCACCATAGGAAGAGCCCAGTCTTCCTCATTGTTCTGGCTTTCCGTCTCGTCCACCGGTCTCCAGCTGCCCTCGCCGCCATTAGTGGCCCTCGACATCATCATCGCCTTCCACACCCCATTCATCATGGGCCACAAGAAGCCCATGTCAAAAGCCTTTCCAGCAGCAAGTCGTAATCGGGCCGCGACGTCACAAATCCATGGACAAGAATAACAGCTCAAAGTCGTTATTTGGTCTCAACGTCGCCCTCTCTATTAGGCCGCCATCGTTCCATCTCCTGTTGCCGCGCCGCCAAGTCGTCATTGCCGTGCAACCAGCCTCGACATGAGTAGAGGCAAAGGGCGAGTGGAGGCTGGAGAAGGGGTTTCCAAACCCAATTTTTACACTTTGGGCCCGCCAAATGGTTGGGCCTGACCTGTGGTCTTCAAATAAAATAATGGTTGAAGTGTGGTTTTTTGGGTGTCGAGAATAAGGGGAGGTTGGTTCTCCAGCCATGTTTTGCCTTTTATTATATGCAGGGATGGCAATGGGTCGGGTTGGGGGGAAAAATTCCAAGTCACATGTTTTTAAAAAAAATTCTCAAAATACACATGTTATGAAAATAATTCCCAATCTACGCATGTTTGGGCCATCACCGCCGTCGACGAAGACAGTGATTGCATCACTGCTGTCGACGAAGACAGTGATTGCATCACCGCTGCCGACAAAGACATTGATTGCATCACCGCAGTACACGGCCGCGGTGAAGGCCTAACCTGCGTCGAAACTTTAAACAAACGTAATTTTGTGCTCGGTTATCCGATCGTAGCGAAATTTTTTTTGATTCCGCATAATTTTTCAAGATCTTGCAAGCCGCAAATTGCCATAGGCGGTTTGGTCCCGCCTTCGTCTCAAAAATATGTCGTTTGCTACCCCGAACGAGCCTTTTTTCGATTTCGTCAAACTTTGAACGACCATAACTTTGTGCTCCACAATCCGAAAATCATGAAATTTTTTTTTATTTCGCATAACTTTTTAAGGACTACAATTTTTAGTAGGAGAGAATTTTCAAAAAATGAATTATTTATGGATATAAGGGGTTTTGGGAATAACTTTACCTTCCTTTTCAGGAATCCAAGTACATTCCGAAAATATGTCTTTGATAAAAATTGTAGTCCTTAAAAAGTTATGCGAAATCAAAAAAAAAATTCATGATTTTCGGATTGTGGAGCACAAAGTTATGGTCGTTCAAAGTTTGACGAAATAGAAAAAAGGCTCGTTCGGGGTAGCAAACGACATATTTTCAAGACGAAGGCGGGATCAAACCGCCTACGGCAATTTGTGGCTTGCAAGATCTCGAAAAATTATGCAGAATCAAAAAAAAAATTGCTACGATCGGATAACCGAGCACAAAGTTACGTTTGTTTAAAGTTTCGACGCAGGTCAGGCCTTCACCGCGGCCGTGTACTGCAGTGATGCAATCACTGTCTTTGTCGGCAGCGGTGATGCAATCAATGTCTTCGTCGGCAGCGGTGATGCAATCACTGTCTTCGTCGACAGCGGTGATGCAATCACTGTCTTCGTCGACAGCGGTGATGGCCCAAACATGCGTAGATTGGGAATTATTTTCATAACGTGTGTATTTTGAGAATTTTTTTAAAAACATGTGTAACTTGGGATTTTTCCACGGGTTGGGGCGGGTTTTATCAAATCCAAACCTATGGGTTTATCCGCCAAAAAATCCGGGGTAATATCCGCTGGATTTGAAAAACCCAACCCGCTGGGAATCCGCGGGTTCATGGGTACCCGTGGATTTTTGTGGTAAAAAATTTACAATAACAAGTTTCTTTCAAAATAAAGTTTATCATCAATTTTCTCATACTAATTATTCATACAAATTACAAGCAAACCGCAAATGATCAATACAAATTGTTCAAAATTAAAGATAAACATCTATAAACAATAAGATTAATTGAAAGCTTCTTCCTCATCAACTAAGTTTCTTCACTCTCCACTTCATAATATCAACTTCATTCTAAACAATTAGAAAGAACAAATTATACATGTCTCTACAAACATAAATGTCTCCACAAACATAAAGAATATTAGTTGTTTAAGGAAGATATATTATTTATAATAATAAATATACCGGGAAGGTAATTATATGTGTATGGGCGGGTACCCATGGGGCTGGTTTACCTAAACACAAACCCAACCCGACCTGATGAATAATGTAGCGGGTTTAAACCCAAACCCGGCCCAAAACCCATCAACACGGGTTTTACCTGCGTTGACCGGATTGGGTCGGGTGGATACCCGTGGGTTCGAGTTTTGTTGCTATCCCTAATTATATGTCTCATTGGAGTTTCATTATTAAGCTTCCATCTTGAAGCTAGTCGAGTTCTCACCAGCCAATTACACCAAGTAGTAAGTTGTCGCTCCACTCATTATTGACAAGTCAGCCACCAAGTTCAGAAGAAGGCAGCTGCAGTCTTGGTATTTGGTCAAGAAGTCTATTCTTCATCGTGATCGGGTCATCTTTTTCAAGGTCACATGGAAAGCAAGTCTTCAACAACATCGAAGTCATGGCGTTGAAGACAATTGTGACCTATAGTGGTCGCCTCTTGAATAGCTAATGTTGGGGAGTTACAATTTTCTTCAACAAAATTTTCAAATTATCAAGCTAGGCAGTCATGATCAAAGAAGCGATCGTCCACTCCGCATTCAACATCATTCAATTTTAATTTATCACCATTCTAACTTTCAAGCTGGGCATTCACGTCATTCATGCTCTAGCTTGAGGGGGGAATAGGGAGTCAACATATGTAGGTCGACTAGAGTTAGTCATCAAATTGACCTCGATGTACCAGAGTGAAATCAAGTCGTTCAAGAGACGCAGTCAACCGTCTCCGTCACGATGTTCAAGAAGACGCAATCAACCATCTTCGTCAGGTTGTTCAAGGGAGAGAGTCAGTCGTCTCCAATTCAACATCGTCCGAGATGTTATTCATCTTGAGTTATGTTTTTCAAGCTTGTCATGCTTGTTCGTCACATTTCCTTTTTCAAGCTCGACATTCATGTCACTCTTGTCTTCGCTTGAGGGAGAGTGTTGAGGATATTAATTATTTAATCAAAAATAATTAATTCCTTGTCCTCCAAGTCCCTTGTTTCCTTGTCCTTGTCAAAGAAGGAACTTGGTTGTCATTAGGGTTTTAACCATACGTCTATATAAGCTTAGCTACGGAGATTGTCGTAAGCAAGCCGTCACAATGTAGTCGTTCAATAAAACGTTAGCCATGAGCTCTTCCGAGCTCACCTTGGATTAGTCTCGATCAATCAATCGATCGAGGATACAACGTAAAACTCTTGTATTTTGTGTTCATTTAAATTCCGCATCATCAAATTCTTCAAAAAAGAACACCAAAGATGGGAACAATCATTGCACAGAAAGCGTCAACGGCTTAGAGAAAGAGAAATATCGCTCTCATGTATGTGATAGAAAGAAATTCAACATTGTTGTCTTATTTTATGAATTAGTGAGTTTTATTTCTTTCACAATACCCAAACTAATATCACCCCTACCAGATAGGACTCAGTTCTAGAAGAGTTTTCTCAGTTTGCTCCCATATCTGTAGACACATGCAACAACTATTAGAATCACTATCTATACCACTACTTCTAACCAAACCACTTACCTTACAAGCTAGTAATACAACAGAGCTATGCCTCATCTTCATCAAACATTAATACATATATGAATTTATTTAATGGGGTTAGATTAGATCCTATCCTCATAACTCACTAAACTTTATAAGCACGCCTTTCACACTTTGAATTCCATAGATCCATTTGGGAAAATTAACATGATAACACATTCATCGTCACAACAACCAGATAGTGGGAGAGGACCTCCTGCCTAAATCCTTTAGCATAAAAATAACCACTCAACCCTCCACTAAAACTCACGCTGGGCACGAGGAAGTAACACAAATATATATGAATTTATGCAATAAACTATTCGGTAGGAATTTTATAATGCTATATAGCATTGGTGCTATAGGTTTTTACTTTTATGGTACAACTTGAAATTGTACCTTTAATGTTTTACAAATTCTTTTATAGTACAATTTAAACTTGTACCTTATGTGATGATACAACTTCAAGTTGTAAAGTTGTACCATAACATAATGATACAAATTCCTTTATGATACAACATATATAAACTTATACATTTAATGTTATAGTACAACTTCAAGTTGTACATTAAAGCACCAATACTATATTGCATAGTAGAAGTGCTCATTGAGGAAACCCATAGCCCTCAGTATTGTCAAGATAAATTGCCAACTACTAAGTCAAAAACTCTCATTAAATCAACCTCAATTGTGTATCTAGGTATGGTAGGTAAATAGTTATTTGGTTACCCTTTTTAACGGATAACTGAATCGATTACATTGGATAGTGGTTAACCAATAACGATTATTCCTTATTAGTTTGGTTTTAGTTAGCTTGGTTTTCTTATTGGTTAACAACTAACCGACTATTCAGTTAGTAGTTAACCGATAACTGCCTACCAGTATAACCACATTGTTTTTGGATTTGGGTTTCTCTGATGTTTGTGAATGTTGATGACCTCGCACCCAAGTATTCTTTGTTCTTTGATGTTTGTGAATGTTGATGATCAGGTGGTGCTTGTATTTGATGTCTTGCTAGTTAGTACTATCTAATGGATGAAGACGTTTGATTATTTTTAATTCTATACGTTAAGATTTGAATTTGGATTATAAATTCACGATGGATGTTATATCGTGTTGATGTTATTTCTCGTAATTATTATTTTATGTTAACCATGTAGAAGTGTAATGAATATTTTTTGAATTATTTGCATGATTATATTTTACTATTAAAGGGCCACCATAAAAAATAAAAATAAAAATAACAAATGCAAAATGTCATATTTAAAGGTTGTTATTGGTTAGTTGTTAACCATCAAACTAATTGCTATTCACAATGATAATAGGTGGTTAACCGGTAAGGCTTATCGGTTCGGTTTTTAGTATGCATTCTTAGCATAGTGGTTAACTACTAACTGTTCATTTGGTTAGTGGTTAACCGACATCGAACCGATTAGCACCGTACATTGAAGGGAGATATGTTTCCTATTATGTGAATTTGAGAACAATCGTGAAGAATAAATTAAACACATTGATACATAAGCCATTATCACATTCATGAACTATCTCATCCTGGAAACACCGTATTAATATTTCATGAAGTATAATGTAAATACATAAGAGCAAGTCATCATTAAAGCACATCACAAGTGACTATCACATGAACACTCATCAAGAATCATAACAAACTCATCAGGAAGATATGTCACATAATCAGATCACGTAAAGTGATAATGTATAACACCTTATTCACAAGCATGATTAGGTTATTTTGGTAGATTTCTAATTTATTGTCAACTTATTTAGTTCTAGGATCACAAAACATTGGGCACCTTGTGCAAAAGTCACTTTCACTTGTACGTGGGGCATTAGAAGAAAGAAAAAGAAGATATTCAAGGATCTAGATCTAGTATCTTCCCTATTGTTAACGTGGAATTATATGCAAAGTAAATAAATATATCCATGTTTAAAATTATTGTCCAAGAATGTATGTTGCTAACTTCATCCTTATCTATTTATCTATCTATCTATCTATAATATTATGGCAATTCAAAATTAAATTTTTGCTACATAAGCACTTGGAGAGATCTCAAGTTGCTAAGGTGGACAATTTTTTTACCAAAAAATAGTTATTCACCTGTTTATGGAGTTATCCTTCTCTCTTCATTTAATATTTAATTCTCTTTTATCCAATAATTATTTTGCTTTTGTTTTTGCATTATATCTATAAATAATATATGGAGAGAAAGGTTATCAAACCGGTTTAGCAAGTGTAATGGTTTTACTAGTGGTACAACCGGCTTGTGTCATTTCATGCCGGTTTGTGTCATTTCCGACCGACGTGACAATCATGATGGAGAGTGACATATATCACATTTTGGTTTTGCATTATATCTATGTACGCAACAGTATACTAATGTTTGTAGAGTGACATATATATCACACTTTTTAAACCAAAAAATATATGATTAAAGATTACTATGTAAATTTCTGGTCATTTTAACTAAAACTTAATAATAATTTACATTTTAATGAATAATTTAAACAAACACACAAAAATAATAATATTTTGTCGATAATGTCTGAAAGAAACTTGACCAAGAAATAATAGTTATTTATCAAAAAAGCTTGTTATTCATTCTGATCAAGTGAAAACATATGAATCGCATGTGCAGTATTTATAATGTATCATAAGTTCACATTACTAATATTTTCTCTAGGTCATGTTGATTGAGCAAGCTCTGTTGAGGTCTTACATCATATGCTAAGAAATTTTCTTTTCAGACTTGGAGTTATTTATTGTTAAAAATTATAAATTGAAGTTTCCAAAATGACTTAGAGTATAATAGTTGATGAACTTTGACTGAGACACGAGATCACTTGAAAAATGAAATGTGTGAAATTTAGAGAAATCTTTGTTAAGGATGTATGTTAAACATCACATTTCATGCTAAGAAAAATCTAAATTCCAAGATTGAGCTAATAAATAAACATTAATGTTTTACTTCACATATATAACAAAAAACATTTATAATTACAATAGAGTAAACCGAGCTATTGGGTCAAAAGAAGAATATTTAATAAATATGAGTTTAGTAAGAAAATTGTAACAAATCTATATAGTTGTGAGTTTGTGATTTCATACCAAATTTTGGCAATAACAAAAAAAATTGATATCATATTTCAGCCAATGAGCTGAGTTCAAAGGCATTAATTAGTGTTGAAAGTAAAATAAACTCTTTGTATATATATGGGTAAATTGCGAGGTTAATCATTGGAACTGCTAAAATATTCACGTTTGGTCACTAAAAGAATTTTATTCCATTCATGGTCACTAAAAAAATATTAACAATAGATGTGTCTACAATACATCCAATAATTTAAATACATGTGAAAAGCCACAATGTTTGTATGAACTTTTAAATTTTGCTACAAAATATTTTATTAAAAAATTATAAGTTAATTATTCAAGGAATACATAATTTTGAATGCACCTGAAATATTTGTCTATCGTATACACACTTTACCAATTATTAATATAAGTAATGAAATTTTTGTTCTAGAACAAACACCAAATATAAAGAAATTTTAGCAAATGGACATTCAAATAGTTGAAAAATTATACATTAAAAGAACATATTAAGATGAGAATCTTCGATAGTGTATATGAATCCTTGGATTCAGATTCTAAATGAACATCTAAACAAAAGGCATGGTTGAGGGATAGTACAAACTTAAAATATTAGCAATTATAATAAGTTGCTAACAAAGACCTCATGAACATCAACAATAAAAATGAGTGAGGTTTAGAGAATTTAATCATTATAAGGGATACGATGTGTGTCAAATTTCAATTGGATAAACATAATTTATCCAGTAGTCAAGTATCTTTTTCCAATAATGTGAACTCTGATGAATTGGCTGAGAGTTCGTACAAACTCGAGAATCATGAATTGATATTTGTTGTATAAGATAATAAATTTGAGCGTTTTGGTGGAAATTTTTTTATATACGATCCTAAATGGGACGTGATAAACCTTTACGACATGATTTATGACGAGAGAATAAAAACATCACAAGCGAGTGTGCTAACTATTAAATATTATTCGATATAGGCGTACCACATATTCACTTACGAAGTGAGAGCATAAAATGTATACAAGATCCAAAAAGTTCAAACATGTAGATAAGTTAACTAATATAAATAATAAAATGAACTGCTCCGGCCAACTGGCCGGGTAAAAAACTAGTTTTCTATGAAATTATTCTTAATCAAACTAAACTCGTACTCTAGTAGTCTAGTTTAGTGTTTCCTTCAATGACTTTAATGTCTAGTTTGCTCATATTTCAACTAGCACAGGGCCCGACCCGTTGGTCGAAAGAATTTTGTCGAGAAATATGGTATATAATAATGGATATAATAGATGATTTGAAATGCATGAAATGATTGTTGTCTACCTTAGTTATGCACATAACATTTTTGAAAGTGATCCAACTATGCATAATGTGTTTAGACCTCCATGAAAAGAGAAAAAAAATATAATATAAGCATTACATATAATTATTGAATGAAAAAAATATATAACTAATTGTTATTCATTAGTTAATTAAACCATATAGTTTAATATTATAGTTGTTTCTCATAATACATACATAATCAACTTTTAGGATGAAAGAAAATGTCTCGTAGAGTTTAGTATGTCCTTTAAGTTTTTCCAAATAGAGAGCATTCTTTTTTATCACACTGTTGGTAATGAATCTGAAGTTGCTTGGTTTGAAATATATAAGACATGATGCTAAGTTGTCACTAATAGTTAGTTGGACAATGTGTTGTGTACGGACTTTCCAAATTATTCTCATATCGCAGACATGTATAGCAACAATGTAATAATTTTCATACCGCAAATATTTTTTTCTTGAAATAATTTAATAAATAAAATGTATGAAAATAATATTACATGAAATATATGTTACTGATTATGAGCGAGAGTATGAGTAGCATACAAATTTAAAAATATAAAAGTTGCTAAGTGTCTTTGGGTTACATGAAATCGCATATTCTCATTATCGCTAACTGAGTTATGTTTTTTTGCAATAGATAGTTAAAAATATGCCTTAAAACTTTTGTTTCCACCAGTGTAAAAGAATTGTTTGAACCAAAAAATTGTAAAATCGTTTCAAAAAAGTTGGTAGTAGAGTATTTTATATTAATTTCATAATTTAACTGTGGTTCAACCGTTTCATATTGTTAAATATCGCCTATCGATTTAGCCTATGATGTGAAGGCTTATGATCTAACCGCCAGTAAGTACGATCTTTCAATACAAACTTGAAATAAAAAACACTAAAATATTGACATTATCAAATACCCATTAAATCTTAGAAAATACAATAATCATATTAAGGAAAAAATCTTTCAAATAATAATATTGATTTAGGATTTTAAATTGAAATAAAAAAATATGCAAATATAATGTCATCTCCTAAAATAAATCAAAACTCAACATAATATGACCAAGAATATTCACAAATCAAAGTAGAAAGGCAATTATTTCACACTATCTCATTTTCCTCTTCTTTTAAATGTGTCCTCTTACTCTCTATTTGTCTTTCTCTTTGTTTTTCCATTTGTTTTTCCATCTCTCTCTCAGTTTTGTATCTCACAACTCTCCCCCTTTTCCTTTCCTCTTTCTTCCCACCGCCTGGAATCGAGAGAACCTAGAAACAACCCAATTACTTCTCCAATTTTGCGTTCGAATTGCTTCTTCTCCATTCACAATCGATAGTGTGAATAAGAGCACCTAAAACCTGGCAAATAGATGGTCGCTTATTCATCGACGGAGCAAAGTAGCTTGATAGCTAGTGAATAAACTAATTATTAAAAGTGATAAAAAGAAGAACTCATTAAACCAATTGGGTGAGTGTATAGTTAGTTTATCGCTTAAAACCTTAAACCATTGTATTAATATAAAGAATCATAATCAGGTTCATCTTCACTTTACATGTATTTTCCGTACAAATTCATTACACATAAAAAATAGTTTTGAACCGACGTCACATCAAACTAAATCTCATCTTATGATTATTGGATCCATGTCAGATTAGCAAAAGGTCTAAGGCTATTGGTCAACCAGGCTGAAAATTAATACTAATTTAAGAATTATATATCGCTTCAAAATGTTCAATACTTCAATTCAATATACAATATTCAATATCCAAATAAATGATATATGATTTTCAACCCTTTCTCAAATTTTTTTGACAAAAAAATCTCCCCCACCCCCTCCCGCACACGCACATTTGCAAAGAAATACTAAATCCCAATTTTTTTCACTTTACTTGCTTCAAAAGTTATTGTTGACGTTGTTTGTTATTAGTGCAAGATGTAAAAAAGACTTTTCAGCTATTAAGTTAATCAAGAATAATTTTATAAATAAATTTTTAATTGTATACATTGAAAAAGGATTAAGTCTCAAAATAAACTATGAATGTATTTTATAAACCTTTTAGAATATGAGCCGTCACACGTTAATGTGAGAAACTACTCATTAATTCAAATTTTATTGTGTTATTTTTAGAATATTTTATTTTTATCAAATAAAACATGAGTTCAACAATATAGACTGTGTGGTGCTAGCTCTAACTGTGTCGTGCTAGCTCTACATTGTCTTCTTGGTATGCTCTAACTGTGTTGTGCTAGCTCGTCCATTTGCCTATAGGTGTCAATCGGGCGGGTTCGGGCGGGTTCGGGCTGGGTTCAATCGGGTTCGGGTTAAAACGGGTTGCGGGTTAGTCGGGTTGCGGGTTCATCGAGTTCGGGTTTATCGGGTTCGGGTTCAAACGGGTTGCGGGTTAGTCGGGTTGCGGGTTCATCGGGTTCGGATTCAATCGGGTTGCGGGCAAATCGGGTTGCGGGTTCATCGGGTTTTGGGTCGGGCGGGTTGCGGGCGGGTCGGGTTTTGGGTTGTTCGGGCCAGCGCATCAAGTAACTTAACTCATTACTCATTACCAACTTACACATTTTATTACACTAATTTAAAATATTTTCTCAACTTTTTAACCAATTTATTTCTACCTCGTATATATATACTTTATTTTTTTGAAAAAAACTAGTCAAAATGTTAAATCAATTTGTATGACTTGCAAACTTGTTATGTAATTAATCATAATTGGTAAAGTATTATAGCTAATAGTAATGGTGATATCAATATTTGCAACCAAAAGACACTGTTAATTGTTTATTTGATATTTTAGTATTAATTCAGTAGTAATTGGATTAAAGTATCTCGTTTAGTATAACCATGCAAATCTGGCAGGGCCGTCCCATGATATTTGGAGGCCCTGTTCGAAAATTTAAAATGTGGCCCTAATTTTTTCCCCATAAATTTTATCAAAATTAAAAATTAATAAATAATTATAAAAAAATACTTAAGTTCAGAAAAAGATTACATCATAAATAAACGATCTCGTTTCCGAATTCCCATCATTAGTAGGGAGGAAAGTAAATCTGGAAGGAAGAGAAAATGGATATAGCGCAAAAATTGAATGGAGAAATGAAAATAGTCTAAATTGATCGAGATGTGGGTGCAGGGTTGTCTACTAGATCGTGGAGGCCCTATTTCAAAATCTAGCGTGGTCCAAATCGACCTTTAACTATAATAAAACTAAAATGATTATAATAACATTATTCAAAATGTAATATCTTTCTATATTGTTTAAATTAAAATTATCTATTATTTTTCAGATTTTCGTATTCTCTGTGAGATCCTTTTCAATTGTTATTATAGCTAAAATTATCTATTAAACGCATCATCATACTCATAATCAATCAATCATACACTAAAAATACAACCTACAATATACGATTGGTAACTAACGAATCTAAGTAGAGGCCCCTAATATTCTGAGGCCCTGTGCCGGAGGGCGGGCCAGCACACCCTCTTGGCCGACCCTGAAATCTGGTATTTGGCGTGTGGTATTTGGCAAAAGCATAGTGATAAAAGGAGTTATTTCAAAATAACTCATTGCCCAAATAACTTTTAGTAAATTGTTGCCAAACGAGTTATTTGTAAAATTGTTCGAATTATCCTAAAAATTGAACCATTAAAGATTAGCTATCAAATTTAGTAAAATTATTGTGACTTCAATCATAACTTACTCAATAGCATATATCCTATACACTTAGCTTTACCCTCAATCAACAATATTAAGTTAGTATATGTTGTTGATTGTATACCCTAAACCATCAATACATTATACACTAACCACATAACCTATACCCTAACCATATGTCCTTGAGTTGTGATTTTGCTAGTATAATTAATTTAAAAGTGAAATTCATACTTTGATTTTCAAAACATAGATAAAAAGTGATATTTGCTAATTGTTATACCCTAACCATATATCCTATACTTTACACCACATACCTTGTACCCTAACCACGTGCCATAAACATAAATTAAAAAGGGATCTCCTGCCGTTAAAGACTTCAAATGACTTCAAGTAAACATATGTTAATAAAAAACTTAGAACCGTCAAAACCATCAATATCTTATACCCTAACCATATACACCCTAAACCATATGTACCTCATACCTTATATCCTAACCATATACTTTATATCCTAAACAACGAACCGTCAAAGATTACTAATCAAGTTTAGTATAAATTGTTGTAACTAATGGTTAATTTATTTATTAGACCATAAAAAATTACATACATATATACATATTAGCCTTCAAAGCATATAAGAATAATTTTAACTAGTCATGCCCTCCATATAAAAGTTAAAGATTCATATTTCAAAAGCTAAAATTATGAAAAACCAAAAAATGAAAACACCAAATTTGTTTCCTTCTTTCTTTTCACAAAAACACTAAAATTTCACTCTTATTTCTCCTTCCATACATTAGAAAAACTCAATTTTCCCTCATCTTTCGATTCCATAAAATTGAAAGAACCAAATTACCCTCTTCTTTCCTTCTACAAAAAGTTAAAAAGTCAAAAGTTTCCCTCCTTATTTCTCTTTCATAATCAAAAGAATCAAATTTTCCCACTTCTTTCTCTTCCCACATATCAAAACCACAAAAATTCCCACTTGTTTCTTTTCTAAAAAATTCAAAGAACCAAATTTCCCTCTTCTTTCTCTTCCCAAAAACTTGAATACACCAAAATTTTCCTCTTCTTTTAAAAATATCAAATTACCAAATACATTACTTTACTTTATTTATATTTAATTGATAATTTTATTGAATAGTTAAATTAACCAAAATTTTAATTTATATATTATATTAATATTGTCATGATCTCAAGTGACCTTCATGTTTCAATTTTTTTCATTTTCTTAAAATACGTAATATCAAGTGAGTTTCATATTTTTAAAATTTCTTATACGAAATGAAAAAATAATTTTACTTAAGTTTAGAATGAAAAACTTTATTTTGAAAAACTATGTATTGTATATTTTTATTATTATTCAAGTGGATTAGATGAAATTCGGGTTGAGTCGGTCGGGTTACGGGTTAGTCGGGTTCGGGTCAATCGGGTTCGGGTTAGTCGGGTTGCGGGTCAGTCGGGTTACGGGTCAATCGGGTTCGGGTTAATCGGGTTGCGGGTTAGTCGGGTTGCGGGTCAGTCGGGTTGCGGGTCGGGCGGGTTACGGGTTGTTGACTTTTAGTCAATTCGGGTTGCAGGTCGGGTTGATCGGGCGGGTTAATTGGGTCGGGCTATGTTTTGACACCTATTCATTTGCCTAGGTATATTTAAATGCATTGTAATAATTAAGTTTCTACCTATTCACAAAACCAAGATAAAAACATTCATAAATGGACCCAGTATTCGATTTTGACTACCTGATGAAATATTACATTTGAATAAACTACAACTGATGTCACAAATAATAATTATATTTTTTCTCTAAATCATACATAAAATATTTCAAACATCACAAATATCAAGATTAAATTAATTATTATAAAGAGTAAAAATTGTATAGTGAGGTTAATTATAACTCATTTATATGTTAATGCCCTATAAATTGATCAACACATCCAATCCAAAACTGACGAAATGAACATCACATTAAACTCGATATCATCTCATTATTGTCGGGTCCATTCATGCCCGATTAGCAAGAGTTTGACGTTCAACAGTTAACCAGGCTAAAATTTTAGAGCACCAGTCACCTATAGTTTGTACAAAATATTATTGTTTTGTATTAGTTCTGAAAATTCAGATTAATTTACAGAATTCTACATCGCTTTTGCATATTTAATACTACATTTCGATATGCAATATTTCAAGTAATGAAATTTGTGTTGCAATTTTAAGATTACCTGTCATTTTATAGGTTATAAAAATTATAAATCAAGTATTAAATTTTGCTTTTCAGAAGATTTAATAGGCCAGCTAACCGTGAAAAGTCCTCTAAATTACAAATCTTCGCTTAGTGCATGTTTACAATTTATGAAGATAAAAAAAATTTGTTTAGTGTAATTGGTTGTGATTATTGTTTTTGTTTGAAGAGACCATGGTTCAAATCTTGATATTTATATTTTTTTCATATGAAGTAGATAATGTATCTTAAAACATTGAATATATCTTATGAAGTGATTGAAAAAAATACTCTTCCTACTTTCACTCTTGTTTCATGAAATTTGAAATAGAAAATCTTAAAAAATTGAATATATCTTATAGAAAAAGCTTCTTCAACCAAGTAGGAAAAATATTTTACCTGAAATTATTATATCTTATAGAAAGTGATAATTGTGAAATTGAAATTTAAGTAACATTGATTCAAATATTAAATAATAAATTGTATGTGTGGTTCAGTTTAGACAAAATACATGTGTACCCAAAACAGGGAGCGGATCGTGTCAATAACTGATGGGTCAGTAACCCATCAGTAACTCATTCTCTGATCTCCACGTGTCAGTCCACATTTTTATTTAAATTAAATGCGGAAGGGCAGTAAGATAAAATTGCACTTACACCTATTTTAATACTGACACTGACTTTTGACCGGACCACATCAGCACCTCCTTCTCTCTCCTCGAAAAAGCTTTAATTTTTCTTCTCTTAATCTTTAACGGACGATTTCTCACTCGTTTTAAGTCAGAATTTAATTTTTTTTGCACAGTTAGATCAGATTAATTGTGCCCTTCAAAATGATATCCACTTTGATATTTTTTGGACATAAAAAAATTTCCAGTTATTACCAGTCTATACCATATGGTATTGACTGGTATTAAATAAGGTCATACCACATGGTATGGTAATATCAATATATATTTCGTTACCACCCAATACCATATGGTATAGTGTGGTAATATCAATATATATTTCGTTACCACGCAATACCATACATTACCATAGGGTATAGTGTGGTAATATCAATATATATTTCGTTACCACCCAATACCATATGGTATAGTGTGGTAATATCAATATATATTTCGTTACCACACAATACCATATGGTATAGTATGGTAATATCACACAATACCATATGGTATAGAGTGGTAATATTAATATATATTTCGTTACCACGCAATACCATACATTATCATAGGGTATAGTGTGGTAATATCAATATATATTTCGTTACCACCCAATACCATATGGTATAGAGTCATAATATCAATATATATTATCTAAAAGGAAAAAAAAACAGAAGGAGGGAGAGAAAAAATCGTCTTCTGATGCCTCCCATTTCCTCTTCCTCAATCAAGAACACCAAAATGCCAAAAAAATGAGAAAGATCGGAATTGAGGCCAACGAGTTGATGAAGAGAAGAAATGCAAAGAAAGAGAGTGGCTACAATTTTTATTCGTCGATTGCTAGAGAAAAAAAATGAAGAAGGAAGAGAGCAGATCTAAATTTGAAAAGGATATTGTGAAAGAAAAAGTAAGAGAGAAGGAATAGAGAAAGAGAAAGGATCTGGAAAGAGATTGAAAGAAAGGAAGAGAGAAGGAAGAAAGTTGAGTTGCAGAGAAAATGCATTGTCTCTCTTTCATTGAAAAGTCAGCCATTGAAATGCGGAATGAATAAAAAAAATTAAAAATACAAAAACGGACAAAAATGGCCCTCCCCACCCCACATCCAGCCCAGCCACACGATTGCTCCATTCCCAATCCTACGGCTCCCGTGTGGTTACTGATGGGTCAGTAACCAGTGGTTACTGACCCTATCTTGGACCCCCAAAACATGGACCTTTGTGACAAATATAATAATTTTTTGTCACAAATCTACACATAATATAAAGATATATTGGGCACTATGATGAAAAGAGCTTCATAGAATATCTCACAGACCACGAAATTTGAAATGAGACTCTCATTTTCCAATTATGTCATTATATTATGTATAAATGTGTCACAAAAAATGAGTATACTCGTCACAAAGGTCCATGTTTTGGTTACACTTCTGTATTTTGTCTGAACTAAACAACCCATACAATTTAATATTAATGTTTGAATCAATACTACTTGAGTTTCGATTTCAAAACTAAAATCTATCTATAAAATATAAATAACTTAAGATAAAATATAAATATAGAAGCATCATTACCAAACATATTCCTAGAGTTCAATTAAAGAAATAGCAATAAATAAAATGTAGCCTAGTTGGTTATAATGCTATTTCTTCAATCAAGTGACCACATGGTTCGAACTCCAATGATAACATTTCTAATATACAAATATGAACTGGGTGCAATGGCAAAAATGACCTTCCTAGAATCACTCTCAGGCCACGAAATTTGAAATGGGAGAATTCCAATTCACGTTTTGCCTTTATGTATAGTGTAGACTTATCATATGATATGATCCTAATTCGAGAATCCTCCCAAATTTGGACCAAAGATCATAATTTTACAACGTCGAATTATTTAGGGGTTTTCTTCTTTCTTCTTAAACACGAAAATAAAGGATACTTGCGGTAATAAATCAAACAAATCCGAACTCGTGAGAAGGGCCAATTGGTATATGAAACCAATCAAACAATCTCGAACTCGTGGATAAGGCCAACCGATATCGTCTATGATTGCCACAACTAGACACGTTCTCTAGTTGATAAGAGACCACTTTATTCTCCCGAATTCTCAAAGGAGAGATTAAGCAAAACCGTTCACTTGAACTTGAAAAAAATACTCTATTTGATTGCTGAAAATTTGAATGAAAAATACAATAATTTGGCCCCCTTATATAGGCAACGAGTTTACATCCAAAACTACTAAGGATAAACAAATCCTACTTGAAAAAAGGAAACAAAAATCTTAACAAACAAGTAAACAAATTCCTACAAAGAAATGTGCACAAATTTGACCTTTTCAACCCTTAACTCTAGCCTTAAAATCCTCCCTCACAAGGCTTGTGTTCACACCTACTATTCCTTTCACACCTTATGTTCACACCATGGGGGAATTCATTCCTTCTGAACTGAATCTTCTACTCCTTCTTCCAAGCCTATCTTCTCGTGATTTTGATCCACGAATTGAAGCAATGTGATGGGCTTCCCTCTATGCAAATCCATGTTCATCAAGAACGATCTCATTTGATCCTTGTATCATTGTACTCGGACCTTCATTTTTGGACCACGAGAAGCATATGTTCTGCCAATCAATTTCACATCAACAAACTCGTAAGCTTTTCTTGTAGAGCCTTTTCACCCACCTTAAATGCTCCCAAGCTCTCTTTGAACATCTTAAATTGTCTCTCAACCCATGGTCCATGTAGAGATCTAATTTGGGCTTGAGTAACTTCATGTGGGGTGAGTGGGGTCGCATTATCATTACTAATATGTACACATATAACATATCATAACATCTAACCCGAAGTCGGTCTAAATGGGATAATGGAAACTTTCTTTTTGAGGTGGCATAACGAACTTCCTTCTATGTTTATGGGATTGCAATTCGACTAAAAGTGTGATGACCATATATTTAAAAAAACACCAAACATGAATTGAGGTCAAGAACTCAAAACCTCAAAATCACTTTTAAAATTACAATAGTCCCTTAGGGATCATTTCCCCACTGTGATACCACAACTAACTAGTTGCATACTTACACACAAACATATTATCACACGAAAATATCATAACATTGATCTCAAAGGTTATGACTAACATATATCATATAAATCATATCATAGAACCGTTAGCATGGAAACACGTCCCAAAGAACATGACATGAACACTCCATGAAGTATCATATGAAAATATCTAAAAAATACCCTACTTAAGCACATCATATAGAGTTTTCAAGACACACCTCATTCACATGCATTGTTAGCTTACTTTTGTAGATTTATTTTACTGCCAAGTAATGTACTCCTTGAGATATCATGAACTCGTAAAGTCAAAATCTCGCAGGCAAAAAGTGACGAATCTCATGAACTTGATGCGAAAGCATTATCACTTTGAACACTTAACAAAGCAAACTAAAACTTGCTTGTACTAATGTATTTAACCGAGTACGGAGATTTGCCTAGAAACACTTTTACACATAACATCATGTCACAAGGTATCACACATAAAACATCAACATTCATCCACATCCTATAAGGATTCACAAGCCAAATGCCCACCACTTTTACAAGGCACCATATCATGAGTTGTATCATAAAAATATATCACTATGCACACATCATATGTAATTCTCCGTATAAGGACTCAACACTTGCATGGTTAGGTTGATTATGTACCTTTTACTTTTAATGTCAATGCATGCACTCCTTGAGATCATTGAATATTGGGCACCTTGTGATAATTATGTTGTCACTGTACATTAGGCATCTAGTGCCAATTTACTTTCCACTTGACATTAGGAAATTCATGCCAATTCACTTATCATCGAACATTCAATGCACAAGCATCATCACATGAACAGTTAACCAGCCTTTGCAGTACTCCTTAACAAGGAGCTCACTTTTAAAACTTGTATCACTCAGATTGATATCCTCTTTTCACTTGTAATGAATACATGACAAGGCGTCATTATACTTTATTTAGATGATCATACATACATTTGAAGTTAGTCACGTCTTAACAATCAATTTACTTCTATGGCATTAAGCAAAAATCCATCATGCATATATGTTTTTCAAATAATTTAGTTCTTTTTTTTTATACACTTCAATATTTATTCCATATCAATAATTCACTCACCTTGGTACATGGTAAACAATCTTTTTAGAGTAAATACAATTTAATATCCAAACCTTTCATTTTAAACAATATAATAGCCAAACCTTTTCGAAAACAATCTAATATCCAAATCATCAACTTTCCGTCCGTTTGACCATTGGTTAACACTTCAAAAAAGCTTTGTTTAGGGGAAATTGTCACAATACAACTTTGTTTTCTTGTTATGGCATTGCAGATGACTGAATATTTAGATATTCTATACCACCATGGTGGAGTCATGGACTTCTCGGAGTTGGAACCACGATATCTTGGTGGTTTTTCAGAGAAGATATCGATGGATATTGATGAAGCGTCGTACTTCGAACTTTTTTGAAGTGTCAACTAACGGTCAAACGAACGGAAAGTTGACGATTTGGATATTAGATTGTTTTCGAAAAGGTTTGGCTATTATATTGTTTAAAATGAAAGGTTTGGATATTAAATTGTATTTACCCATCTTTTTAATCATATCCATGAAGCACATCCCATCATAGAATACTAGTCATTCATAATCATGCCCACTCAATACTTCACGTATAATTCATTTGTCTTGTCTAATCATAAACAATAATCACATCCAAAAGTACAAGATTCAGATAACATAATATGTCTGATCACATTTGTGGGAAAAACACCACCGTATAGCATATAGTAATCGATCTTTCACATTCACCACAAACTCTCAAATCTAATCGTCAAAGTTTACATAGATAATGATTTGTAAGGTATTCCATTCAATTCCACCTAGAAAATAATATTCCCATGCCAAATCCAAAAGCAATTACCTCATTCATGACAAGAGTGGTAATCTTGTTGTGATTGATAACAATTTGGGTTTCATAGGTTGTAGGCTTGAGTCTTAGTAATGATTAGACCTAACAATTGGGTTGGGTTGGATAATTTCGGGTTCGGGTTTCAGGTTACTGGTGGGGTCATGTTCGGTAGGCTAATTTTGGCTTAGATATTGACCCAATCCATTCAGTTTTTTGTCGAGTTACAAGTCATTTTAGGTTATGAGCGCTCTCAGAAACAGTATCCAACATGCTTCATATTTTTTTTTAAACACAAATCTTCACATATGCATGACAATAGTTTACCTAACATATGGCAATTGCAAAAACTGCAAAAAAAAAAAAAACAAGAGTAATACCACTACTAGAAACACATTATATTTGATTATCCTAAAACTCCAAACATGTCTTTCAAATCCTTGTGATTTTTTTTAATATCTGACCAATTTATGAGTAATTTTATCAATTTGAGAGTTACATTTGATATAAAACGGGTCTAACGGGTCGACCCGCTGACCCGACCTAAAAAATCAAGGGTTCATCGGGTTCCGGCGATTCGGAATTCTAGTTATAAATTTTTTTATTTTTTGGGCAGGTTTGGTTTGGGTCAATGGGTCGGGTCGTAATTTGCCATGTACAGTAATGATGATTATATATATCTATATTACTTTTGGCTATGTGAAACATAAATGTTCATCGAAAAACTAAGAGAATAAAGGTGATATGAAATATTGTGGAGTTTGTTTAATTCTACGTGGCGATAGATTGCTTGAAAACAATCATAATATAAGTTAAGGTTTCTCTTATTTCAATAATAGTTTGATTCGGGTCTAATTGCACACATTTTATCTCTGTTTCCCTTGAGCGTTTGTGGCATTTGAACTCCTAAAAGGATGGTTTTACGCTAGGTTTTGTATGTTGCAGTGTGTTTCAGGATCTAACAGGTGAAACCAGCCCCAGAGTCGAAAGTTGGAAGAAAAGGAGCAAAGACCGGGCAAAGAGGGTGATTCAAGCCCTGTTCACGGTTTCCCATTGGAGTTCATGGTCTCCTATGAACATGAAGTGAAGCCATAAACCGTGAATCGCGAAGCGTCCAGGGCGAATTCTGAAGTTGCTGACGCCGAGTGAGTTCACTGTCACTAAGACCATGAACTTTGAGTGCAAACCGTGAACTCAAGTGAGTGAAGCGGTGCGTTTCAACACAACACTCCAAGTTCAAGGACGCGTTGAAGAGTTCACGGTCGTGAATTGAGACCGTGAACTGAGCCCGATCCCAGTATAAAACGTGAGATGAAAGGAAGAGAGAGGGAGAGCCCAAGAGCGAGAAAGCACCTTCTTCTTCAGATTTTAGAGAGAGAAAGGATGAACCAAAGGAGAAAGGAGGCTAGGGTTTGCTCCAAGTGGTGAATTGGGAAGAATCTCCTCAAGAGAATATCAACACAAGATCAAAGGAGAGTGGAGGCATCACCATGATGGGTTCTACTTCTTTCTCTTGTGTTCTTCCCCTTTCTAGCATGGAGTATTTACCTTTTTCACTTGGGTGTTGTGAAACCCTAACTATTTGCCATGTAGTTGTAGTGTGAATTGAATGATTGTTTATGGGTGTTGTTTAATTTAATGATTGAGGTATTTTTCATGATGATTGTGCATGTTTGTGCTTAGCAATCTAATTGGCCATTCTAACCTATTTTAGAGGGGAAACCCCCCTTTCCAAAAGAGGCTCAATTGAGTTTGATTCCTTGGACTTTTCAAGATACATACCTAGGTTAATGTAGGGCAAAACAATATCTTGAATTAATCGAGTAGGTTAATCGTGATTAAACCGTCCAACCATCGGTTTGACGGAGAAGGTAAGTCAGCCCTTAATTGCCTTAACCAAGAGGGCTACTCTTGTAGCCTATAATGTATCCCTTGGTTTGGCAATTGAGAGTGTGGTCTTCGAGCATAGTTGCACCTCCTAGCGGTTCACGATTGCCTTGCCCATAACGTCCCATTCTAGTCCACGTGCTATGGTAGTAGTTGGGGGGAAGCGACACCCGAGTGATCCTTCTTATATAGAGCTTTGAAACCATTTACCTTCGCTTTGTTTTGATTTAAACCTCATAGTTTTCAACCAAAATCCAATCCGCTAGATAATGTTTCAAACAATGGAAGTAGGGATACATGGACCGACTTGGGTTGATATTTAAACATACTTGCCATGTATTGCACCCATCTAAGGTTTATACTTGGGCCTTAGGTGGGAATTTGTTGTGATATTCGCGACGAGTCAAGTTTTTGGCACCGTTGTCGGGGATTAGGGCTGTTAATGAACCAAGCTGCTCATGAACGGCTCGGTGTCCGACTCGAGAAAAACTCGTTTGACACTCGATTCGTCTCAATCGAGCCGGCTCGCGAACAAGCTCGTTAATTAAATGAGCCGATCTCGAGCCATACCATGTTCAGCTCGAAAGCTCGTGAACAAACTCATTTAATGGGTTGGCATAAAAAAAAGGATTAGAATTCATGTATTTTATGTATTGAAATTGGGATAAATATTGTGTTTTACTTTGATAGACTTTGCTACAGGTTTGAATGTAATTTTGCGCTCAGTTCCATGTCAATTTTGAGCTATCACGAAATTTTATGAGCTGAACTCGTTTTGTGGCTCGTTAAACTTATTTGACGAGTTGAGCTCGAGTCGAGCTTTCATTTTCATAAACGAGCCGAGCTCGAGCTTGAATATTAAAGCTTGTGACGAACACGAGCCGAGCTCGAGCCTGTAAATATAATAACGAGCCGAGCCCGAACTCTGGCAAAGCTCTGCTCGATTCGGCTCATTAATAGCCCCGTCGGGGAGCTTCGGTCCGTTATCTTGAAAAAGTTGTTTGGTATTAATCTAGCTTTTATTTTTCAGCTTTGGTTGTGTGAGTGTGTTGCTTGTGCTAGACGTGGTATTGTTCTCTAAGTGTGTGTAGGGAGGTGCATGACCCGGAGCAATCCGACGACTTTAGTACCGCTTGACGAGAACATCAACAGGACTCTCCGACTCCTAGGTTGGGAGAGGGAGTTAGCGGAAGCAAGGAGGAGAAGTGAAGAAAGGGGACAACAATTGTGTCCCAGAGTTAGTGGAGTAGAAGTTCCGAAGGTGAAGTTGCTATTGGTGTTGAGATGGCAGAGAACCAAAGAGAAGGAGGAGCCGCCCAAGCTCACAACCACAAAGATGAGGCGGCAGAGGAGGAAGCCCCAAGGACAATGGGGTATTACATGGCCCCACGACCGACGGACATTCAATCGCCTATCTTACACCCACCCGTGGCGGCCAGCAACTTCGAAATCAAGCCGACCCTCATGACAATGATTCAAAATAATGATTTGTTCCACGGGCACACAAGCGAATCATCTAGGGAGCATGTGCAAATATTTCTTAAGCTCGCGGGGAGTTTGAAGATAAATGACATGCCGACGGAAGCTTTGCAATTAAGGCTTTTCCCTTACTCACTTTTGGGGAAGGCACTTCGATGGCTCAACAACTGGCCGCCTTGTTCAATTACCTCATGGGATGATCTTCTCAACAAATTCATGACCCGCTATTGCCCGCCTTCGAAGACGGTCGAGTGGAGAAAGAAGATCACCCATTTCGAGCAAGATGAAGATGAGACCTTGAGAGATGCTTGGGAGAGATTCTCCGACTATTTTCTTCAATGCCCTCACCATGGGTTCGAGGAACAATTTTGGATAGTAACTTTCTACGGTGGACGTATACATGAAGACAAGATCCTCATTGACTCTCTTTGCCAAGAGAGGTTGGTGAACATGACCCCACCTCAAGTGACCCAGTTGCTCAAAGATATGGCTCTTAAAGGATATGATTGGGGCTTGACAAGAAGCGGGAAGAGAAGCAATGAAAGAGGATTAAGAAGTGTGGGAGCAAGTGCTCCACCTGAAGCGAAGCTTGACAAGTTGATCGAGGTAATTGGTGTTCGAGCACCAATCACGAAATTTCGGGTTGCCAAGCAATACGGAGTCGAGTACCTCGGAGGAACAACTCATATTGTTGCCAATGCTAGGAGGAACAACCCGTACAGAAATACTTACAACCATGGGTGGAGAAATCATCCTAACTTTGCTTGGTCATCCTCGAACAATCCGCAAAATTATGAACCTCGGCCAACTTTCATCCAACAAAGGCCTCAATTCCAAAGCTCAAAATTCCAACAACCTTACCAAAGTACAAGGTGGTCAAGGGTTCCAACAACAACAACAACCCGACAAGGTGTCAAAACTTGAAGACCTTGTGAATACCTTTGTGAGCACGAGTGCTCAGAAGTTTGAGAAGATTGAGAAATTTATGGATGTGGCGACTACCAAGTTTCCCTCGGTTGAGGCGGGACTCCGAAACCATATAGCAAGCTTTCAAAATTTGGAGGTGCAATTCGTCAATGTTGTCGGGATCCTCACCAAGAGACCAAAGGGAGCCATACCCTCTCAAACCATTACCAACCCCAAAGATCAAACCATGTGTAATGTGATTTACTTGAGGAGCCGGAAGATGACTATGGGAGTTGTTGCTAAGGAAGTGATTGAGAAGGAAGAATCCAACCCCATGGATGGAGATGAAGAGCCCTCAAAGGGAGAGAAAGAAGTGGCAAGGAAGGCATCGCCGACGCCATCTCCGGTAGCTGAGTACTAGCCACCTCTTCTTTCCCCACAAGGGTGTACAAGGAAAGGTTGGAAGCGGAATGTGGAGGCTTCATGGAGATGCTCCGAAATCTCCACCTCAACATCCCCTTCCTTGAAGCTATGGCTCACCTGCCAATGTATGTAAAGTACCTCAAAGGATTCCTTACCAAGAAACCGAAGTTCGAAGACCTCGCCAACGTGACTCTAGGCAAGGAGTGCTCGGCCTTCATCCTTAAGAGGTTGCCCAAGAAGCGACCCGATCCAGGTAGCTTCACTATCCCTCTTAGTTTTGGTAACCATCACATAGAAAATGCCTTGGTGGATTTAGGAGCAAGTGTCAATGTGGTGCCCTATAAGCTTTTCAAAAGGCTAGACCTAGGTGAACTCAAGACCACTAAGCTTAGTGTCACATTAGCCGACCGCTCAGACATTAATCCTAGGGGCATTGTGGAGGACATGTTAGTACGAGTGGGCAAGTTTTGCTATCCAACGAATTTTGTGATCCTTGATATAAGTGAGGACTCGGATATGCCACTCACACTAGGACGTCCCTTCCTTGCCACCGCCAAGGCGTTATTTGTTGTTAATGAGGTGAACTTGATTCCGAGGGATGGTGAGGAGAGAATCACTCTTGAAATTGAACCTAAGGCTAGAAGTGAGGATGTGAAGGAGTTGGTGTCGGATGACTTGAATGTGAGTGGAGGAGAGCCTCTCAAGGAAAACCCCACTATTAGTTGTGTTGCTTGTGATGATGTTAAGCAGGAAGTTAAGGAGGGTACTATGCCCAAAGAAAGGAGGAAGAAAGCTTGGAGGGAAAAGATGAAGCAAGCTTTGGCCCGAAGGAATGAGAAGGATAAAGCTAAGGTCATCGACCAAGAAGGCCACCCCATGGAGCTTAAGCTGGGAGGCTACAAGCCTCGCCCCAAGAACGTGGCGGATCCACTGTCAGTGGCATCATGTTCCAAAACATTAAAGATCCGCAACGTCAAGCTAGTGACGTTAACTTAGCGCTTGTTGGGAGGAAACCCAACATAGGTTTGTTTTCATTTCCTTATTTTTGTTTTTTTGTGTGTCGAGTTCAAGTGATTGAGTGGTATCCCCGTGCCAAATTTTGTTTGTTTTACATTTCGAGGTTGTGTCGTGATCGATAGAAGGCACAGTAGATTAGGTTGAGTAAAAAAATTTCAGAAGTGCCCTGTTTTAGCTGAGGTTCACGGACGGATTGCCCAGTTCACGGTCTTACAAGACTGTGAACATGCAAACACGTCCGTGAATGGGGCGTTTCCACGAGCTTGCCAGTTGTCGACCAACCACAGTTCACGGCCGCATTGCTGTCTTCACAATCTTAACGACCGTGAACAAGCAAACACGTCCGTGAACTGCCAACGTCGTCTATAAAAGGGGCGTGAACGTTGACCCTTCACTTCACGAGCCAAAACTCGCCGGAAAACCGCGATTCTCCGACGGTTTTCAGGCCATTTCACCCCCTTCCGGCGAGCAAAACCCAAAACAAACCTCAGACCCATTCTTCCCTCATCAAGGGTGACCTTCGCCTGGATTTTGGGGAGATTTTGGGCAAAACTTTTCCGGCGAAGTCGCCGCCAATGAGCCTTCGACGAGATTCCAGAGAGCTTCCGACGAAGCTCCAGCGACCCTTCTCCGGACTATTTTAAGGCTGTTTTTCACCTTCCTCGCCCTCACCTCAATTCCTCCTACGTCCTACGTGTGTCTCCAGGTTGGTTTTCCAGCTCTACCTTATTTTTTTTGGGAGAATCGGATTAGGTAGTGAAGCGAGGAGAATTAATTAACCCTGGGGGGGTTGGATTTTTACCAAAGTACGCAGAAACACAATCAATCCAAGGATCGGATTGATTAAAACGAAATTCAAACAAAAAAACAAGGATTTTCTTGGGTGTTTGGATAAAACGCAATCAAACCTGCAATCTTTCACGTGGAAGAAGGCTCGAATGATATAAAGGTAGATGCCCGACCACGATCAACACGTTCTTGATCGATACAAGAGCTCAACGAGCTTGGAATCCACCAAAGCTCACACAAGTATGCAAACTTGCAAAAACCCAAAGGTTCAACTTCAATTCATCAAATTCTAACTATTACAACGACAACTAGAAGGCTTTTATAGCCAAAGAAAACCTAATACAATTCTAAACTAACAAGGAAACCAATTAGAACAGGAAAAGGCTAAAGAATTCGTGTAAAACAAGGTAACTTGTAGGCCAAGAAACTGACTTAAAACACAAGCAATTCTGCCTAGGAAAACAGGCTTCATAGCATCTTTTAGCCATTCGAAAATGGTCTTCTAGGTTGATTCGAACTCAACCAATTCCTTTCCTTTGTAGCAGAAAACTCCCTTTTTCACCTCCAACTTGAAACAGCCTGAGATCATGCTCCAAACTAAAGATATAGGCCTTCAAAGCTGGTATCTCAAAACAGTTTTCTGCCTTTGCCATTTTCTGGCAGTTTTCCAATTTTGAGGTAGCAACTTTGAGGCCTTGGAAAACAAACTTAATGACTTCTTCTTGAGAAACCAAGCATACCAATGTGTAGATAATCACTCCATGTTCAATACAAGCCATTAAACTTGAATTTCCATTGAGTCAATTGAGAGAAACGTGCCTCCAAAGTCGGCTACTTGAACACGGAAAATGATTTGGACAAAAATGAATGTTCTTCGGACAGGTTGAGCTTGCTTCTTCATCACGTAATTCTAACTTGTAAAGTAGACCATTTGGGATCATATCAAGAATTTTTGTGCCTTGGATGTTGAATTTAGAATCGGGCGAGCAATTAGGTGAATTAGGATTATTGAATGTATGATTGACATTGCATGAGCCTAGTGAGCCTGGGTGGGCATTTGTTGATTCGAATTGTTTGCATTTGTAGATTTTCCCACCAAGTGCTAATTTTTGAATGAATATGCATTGTTGTGCTTGAATGGTGGTTGGTAGCCACCGTGGCATGGGTTGGGGTTCAATTCTTTTGTGTTGATGAACCCTGAAATACCCAAAACCATGTCACGGTGTGTTGAGCTTAAATGTTTGAAATCCATAGTTGAGATAAGTGTGGGGGGGATTTCTTTTTCCTCCAATGAGTTGTGCTTAACGAATGTTTCCATGTATGGTGTTTGTTTGCCGGAATTTGCAGGATGCTTAATGAGAAGCACAAGTTCATCAGTTACCTGGTGAACCATTCGCGGTTTGGCAACAAGTTTGCCTACCAGAGGGATAGCTCGGTCGGACCACACTGGCGAATGGACCTGGACATGTTTAACATGTCAAGTGCCGAGCCCCAATGTCGGGGGGTCGTCTATCACACCTAGTGGCACCTGTTGCTCACCATGGACGAGCACATCTACCACGAGTTGTGCGTGAAGTTTTACTCCATGTTCGCCCATGTGGTCCCGACCGGCAAGCTGGCCGTACGTGGAGTTCATGTGGGGAGGTCAGCCCCGAGTGCTGACCTATGACACTTTCGCCCAGGCCATGGGGCTCGACCCGACTCTCATGACAATGATGCAGCCGCAGAATACCGTCAATTTTCATTATCAGGCCGCATGTCGGGCCGTCTGCCGCCCCGAGCACGAGCACGATGAGTACAAGGCGAGCCACACCAATGCGGTGAAGCTGGGGACTCCCTGGAGGATTCTCGACACTCTGCTCACTCGATCAGTCATCCCCAACATGCAATCGGTATATCTGATGACGAACAGAGGACTTCTGGCTCTCTTCTCCATGAGGCATCCTACGGAGCCGATCAATCTGGGATCGCTGGTAGCCAGCTCTTTCGTCCGGTGTCTGGGGCGGAACAGGGTGGACACCATGCACATGGGGGTCATCATCACGAGGATTGCCCTCCACCTCAGAGCGGATGTGGAGTGATGCTCCATCACAGGAGGACCGAGCCCTTCCCAGTGGCTACACTTTATAACCAGCAGCTGGTACTTCAAGAGAGGGGCATCAAGTACCTCAACGGGCTCCAAACTTCGGCAGCCCTGCACCCAACAGTTGACCCGGCTCCAGTCGAGCCAGATGTAGGGGTTCCACCCCTAGAGCAGTCACCTGCTTGAGCACCCAGACACCGTCGTCGTCCCACGCTCCAGCGCCCTATACCACCACCAGCAACAGCTTCATTATCCAGACCAGCTGTTGATCCACTCGTCTAGGGGATGGATCGCCTCTAGACTCAGTTTGGGGGAGTGACTTCCCGCCTCAACCGGCAGACCTACCTCCTCAAGCAGATGGCTTGACGCCAGGGTCTCATTCCTGATGACGAGTCGGGGCCTTCGACCTAGTGAGAGGTAGCAGACGAGGGAGATATGTGGCAGAGCCGATTCCTTTCGCCCCACTACTCCACTTGGAACTCTGAACTCTTTTGGTTTATTTTTCTTTCGTTTATGTCTATGTGTTTTGCGACTATAAACTACTACTACTACTACTATCACTATCATATTGTGTTATGTAATAACCTCGCCTTGAGAGAGTCATATTGTGTTTGTGTATGTGTGTTTTTGTCTTCTCCTTGAAGCTCTAAATCTCCTACCCCATAAACAATTCCAACTTTCACTCACCAAGCAAAGCGATAACGTCGTTTTACCCCTATCTTACGCCATTGAGGGCAATGTCGAGCTTAAGTGGGGGGGGGGGTAGTCTATTACTATGCTTGTGTGAGTGTAATTGATGCTTGGAGCCTTCATATATGCCCAAATTTGAAAATTTTGAGGCCTCCAAGCAATGTTTGCATGATCAAAGTGGCTGGTTTGTAGGAGAATCTTGTGGTTATTGGCATTGACCTTGAATTGTTGCATGTGATGGAGTATGCCCTATGATGATGACTGAGAGGTGCATTAGGCTAGTGCAAAGGTTTAGTTCTAGTGTGTGCAAAAATGAATGGATATTTTGACTCGATTACTTGTTGATTACAATTGCCATGCATGTTACTTTGTGAATTGGAATAGATGGTTGGGTGACTAGGTACCCATGTGAGCTTTGAGCCGATCGTTTTCTTCTTGTGTGCTTAGATCCCTATTACCATGGCGAGTAACATCACAGTTGTCACTACTGAATATGATGGAGGCATAGGATTAGTCCACGCTCAAATGTTGATTGTCCTAAAATGATTTATCCACTAGTCAACCCCTTTAAGCCGTGTGACTTTGGGGGTCGTTCTCATGTTAGAAGCTTTTTGCTTGCAAGCTTAATGGTGTTGATAGAAAGACCCCCCAATCCTTTCTTCGTCTCTATACATGTGTCGTCCTTGTGTCCCGAAGCTCTCGCTTTTGAGTTCCATTGAGGTTCTACATAGGAGGATTTTGTGTGGTTCTTGCTAGGAATGAAAGTGAGAGGAAGATTAGTGTTGGAGTGAGTTCTTAAAAAGAGAGCATTGGTCGTTAAAATTTGTGTGGCAAATGTTTAACTCTCTAGTACCCCCCTCAAAAAGAAAAAGAAAAAGAAAGAAAAGGAAAGTAGAAAGAAAGAAAAAGAAAGAGAAACGAAAAAGAGGTAATAAAACGAGGTAAATAAAGTAGAAAGTGGCACTAGGAATCAAAGAGTGTGCTTTAGGTGGGGTTTCTTGGCACACAAGCCATTGAAACCTCCACATTGTCTTAGAACTCCTTCACTACCAAATCGAAGTGCGATAGCAAGAGTAGACCGAGGAAGAGCGCTTAAGGGAAGTTCATGATCAGTGATAGTTTGGAAGGGAGAAGCAAGGATTTTGGTCGATGCTAGTGGTCGTTGTTTGTAAGGAAGGTTCTTAGTAGAAGCCATAGAGCCTTCGATTTTAGGATGAAGATGTAGGACCTCATGATGTGTTTGCCACCACCCAAAAAGCTTTTTCCTCATGTCTAAGACAATCGCTAGTCATTCGAACCTGTGTCTAAGACCTTCGGACAAGCTAGTGATGATAACCATTCCGTGAAATCTAGAATGTAGAGGTTTTCGCCTTGGTGTTGAGACGATAGGGTCGACTGTTGATGATTGTGCACATTCGTTGCACCAAAAGTTCCCGACCCCACTAGTCAAGAAAGTGAGTGATTCATTCTAGTTTTGCATGTCATATCATACACCAGTGAGGACCATTGTTGCCTATCCGTTTGTTCCTTGGACTTGAAATCTATTCATGGTTAGATGTGGTTGGTAAGTGATCTTGTTGAAACTTGCATTGATTCATGAACAAGGTGAGAACTTTTCATTTGCCTGTTTCTAGTAGCCTCAAATGTCGTTTGTGGTGGATGTCGCCATTTTGTGCCCTTTGATTTGTGCCCAAAGAAATTTGATAGGTTGAGATATTACCTCTTGTGAAATGGTTTGTTTGTGGACAAGCAAAAGTCTAAGTGTGGTGGAGTGATTCGGGCTTAATTGCACACATTTTATCCTCGTTTCCCTTGGGCGTTTGTGGCATTTGAACTCCTAAAAGGGTGGTTTTACGCTAGGTTTTGTATGTTTCATTGTGTTTCAGGATCAAACAGGTGAAACCAGCCCCGGGGTCGAAAGGTGGAAGAAAATAAGTAAAGACCGGGCAAAGAGGATGATTCAGGCCATGTTCACGGTTTCCCATTGGAGTTCACGGTCTCCTATGGACGTGAACTAAAGCCATAAACCGTGAACCACAAAGCGTCCAGGGCAAATTCGGAAGCTACTGACGCCGAGTGAGTTCATGTTCACTAAGACCGTGAACTTTGAGTGCAAACCGTGAACTCAAGTGAGTTAAGCGGTGCGTTTCGACACAACACTCCAAGTTCACGGACGCGTTGAAGAGTTCACGGGCATGAACTGAGGCCGTGAACTGAGCCCGATCCTAATATAAAAACGTGAGCTGAAAGGAAGAGAGATGGAGAGCCCAAGAGTGAGAAAGCACCTTCTTCTTCAGATTTTAGAGAGAGAAAGGATGAACAAAAGGAGAAAGGAGGCTACGGTTTGCTCCAAGTGGTAAATTGGGAGAATATCCTCAAGAGAAGATCAACACAAGATCAAAAGACAGTGGAGGCATCACCATGATGGTTTCTACTTCTTTCTCTTGTGTTCTTCCCCTTTCTAGCATGGAGCAGTTACCTTTTTCACTTGAGAGTTGTGAAACCCTAACTATTTGCCATGTAGTTGCAGTGTGAATTGAATGATTGTTTATGGGTGTTGTTTAATTTAATGATTGAGGTATTTTTCAAGATGATTGTGCATGTTTGTGCTTATCAATCTTATTGGTCATTCTAACCTAGGTTAGAGGGGAAACCCCCCTTTCCAAAAGAGGCTCAATTGAGTTTGGATTCCTTGGGCTTTTCAAGCCACCTACCTAGGTTAATGTAGGGCAAACCTCTATCTTGAATTAATCGACTAGGTTAATCGTGATTAAACCGTCCAACCATCGGTTTGAGGGAGAAGGTAAGTCAACCCTTAATTGCTTTAACCAAGAGGGCTACTCTTGTAGCATATAATGTATCCCTTGGTTTGGCAATTGAGATTGTGGTCTTCGATCATAGTTGCACCTCCTAGCGGTTCACGATTGTCTTGCCCATAACTTCACATTCGAGTCCACGTGCTATGGTAGTAGTTAGGGGGAAGCGACACCCGAGTGATCCTTCTCATCTAGAGCTTTCAAACCATTTACCTTTGCTTTGTTTTGAATTAAACCTCATAGTTTTCAACCAAAAATCAATCCGCTAGATAATGTTTCAAACAATGGAAGTAGGGGTACATGGACCAGCCAGGGTTGATATTTAAACATACTTGCCTGTATTGCACCCATCTAAGGTTTATACTTTGGCGTTAGATGGGAATTTATTGTGATATTCTGGATGAGTCATAGTGTCACCCAGTGAAATTTTACATAGTTGCAAGAGGTTTTTCAATGATTACTCATTCTATTATCACTATTTTTGCATTGAGGAAGTATTTTATTTTGTTTTATCATAAAATAATAATTATTTTATTTTATTTTTTTCAAATAATATGTGAGAATGGGTGGACTCGTTCTGCCTCATTCTAGTGTGCGTATAACCTGACCCGCGATTGGTGATGGATGGTTATGGGTATTGTTGGGCATGGTTATCACACTAGCATGCTGGTTGGTTGAAGCTGGTATAACCGATGTCGGTTATGAAACTAATTTGAATATCATTAGTATAAGGAAATAAATCCCAAATACCAAGGTAAATTAAAAAATCTCTCGCAATACAACACTTTGTAAAAACTTTCCCAAACTACTAGAGTTTGGAGCAGTTCGCTGGACTGTCTAGGAAATTAGTTCTCGTTCGGTGGAGTAAGTAGCGAACAAGTATGGATCGAGGTTGACAAAAGAGAACTGCTCCAAATCTTGGGGGATCGCTCGACACATGAGCGAACAATACAGATCGTTTATAAGTACAATGATCTTGCTCTCCAATATCGAGGAAATGCCCCGCAATCTACACCCAACCTAGGTCAAAATATTAAATTGGTGTGACGTTGCACTCAGTTATGCTATCGTAGCAATTTTATTTTATTCAACATAAAATTTTTGGTATCTTCAAAGCCGCAAATACCGATGGCAGTTTGGTTAGGTTTCTCTCCAAAAAGCGTCATTTCACTCATTTGCTATTCGAAATGGCCATTTTCCTATTATGACAGACTTCGGACGATCATAACTTTCAACTTGTTTATCCAAATTTTCAAGGACTACAACTTTTACTAGAGATACATTTTCAAAAGAAGAAATATTTTTTGATTAAGGGGTTTGAGAATACCTTCAGATTTAAATTCCACATTTCCATACATTCTGAAACATATTTCAACAAAAAATTTATAGTCGTTAAAGAGTTATTCAGTTTTTTTAGATAACCAGATAAAGAATATGAAAATTACGAGTGCTCGAAGTTTGGTGAAATTGGAAAATTGCAATTTCGGGTAGCAAACATTTTTTGGGAAGAAAGGCAGACTGACGCTTTGAATAGATCTCAAAAAGTTATGTGAAATAAAAAATTTTCACCATGATAATTGATAGGATAATAGAGCACACCGGTACGATCGTTTGCAGTTTCAACCTAGGTTAGGTGTGGATCGCGAGCTTGTCCGGCGATCCAATTAGGATTGAACCAATATGAACCGATTTTACCTGAAACCCGTGATCCAATGAATGTTGAACCGATATGAACCGATCTTACCCGATAGAACCATACTATTTGCTAAACATGCACAACGGCTCAATGTCGTTTGCCACTTTAAACCATAGATATATGAGGGTCCTGGGCTCATTATGGATTTGAAAAAAACCATTGTTTGTTTATGGATTTCATTATGGATTTTGGTAATTACATTTGTATGTATGAAGTGAACTTTATCTTTATTGCCGTCAATGAAATAAGAAGAGAAAGAAAATATGAGGGTAAGTTGGTAAAAAATGATGGAATTCAAAATCCAAAATCCAAAATCAATTACCAGCTAAAGAGATGAGATTTTCAAATTCGTGGAGCCCACCAATTTGGAGCCTCAAAGCTCACTAGTCCCACAGATTTGTTAGCTCTGTATACTCAAAACAAACAATAAAATTTAGTACAAAGTCCATCATGAACCCAAATCAATCAACAAATTCATCAAGCAAACAATGTAACATACCGCAAGCGACACGTCATCCCTAGTCCGTATTCAGCTACTCTCATGTCCCTTCCGGATCTCCTCCGACCGTCATATATTGCCGTCGCGGAACCCTAACGATTAAAGCCAGTAACTCTCTCCCAGTATCGGGGGAAAAAAAACCTCTCTCACAGAACCTACGCTATTTCTTATACTTCTCCTCGCCATTGGATGCTTGACAATTCCCATCGCGGCATTGGGCATCGTAGTGCTTCTTTTTTCCCACCCACCGGCGCAGTTTCTCGCCTCTCTCGGGAGATTGAATTGAATTGAATATTCGGTGTGCTTGAGTTAGGCTTCTTTCGATTATTCCTTTTTACACTGTTCCTTGTTAGAATTGGAGAATGGAGATGCCTTGAACTTTCAATTGTCTCAGAAAAAAGAGAGAGCTAGTTGATCGAATGAACGTCGAATATCTTCCGCTCTATTTCGCTCCTCAGGTTCGTTTTCAAATCCCTTTCGCTTTGTCTGTCTGGTTACTCTGAATGCTTCCTTGGTTTTTGCAAAACTATGCTAATGACTAAAGGTTTTAATGTGTTCAGGTCTTCTTCTGACCAAGTAGCATAGTTATAAGACTGAGGTTGCCAATAATGGATAGAGAACTAGAGAATCAGAATGAAAAAGCTGATGATTTTGTACAATCCCCCTCAAATTCACGGTCGGCTGATGAGAACTATGAGGAAATTGAAGATGCCGAGGGAACCTTCCCACCGTCACAGATAGAAGAACGGGACGATGAGGAAGCTGAATTTCTGGCAGAAAGCTCGTCTCAGTTCCATTCAGGTGCTGGCGAGATGATTGAGGAAGGTGAAAATCTTGTGGAGGAATCGCCTGAACCTCAAATAAACGAAGAAGCTGAAGTTGCTGTGGAAGCATTGAGCAAAGTAGTTGGCACTTCGAAAAGGTCTTCTAAGTCGTTGGGGACTAAACCTAAAGATGTGGAGAAATCCCCCGCTGGGAACTCATTGAAGAGAAGCAGTCCTATAGGCACAGCTGAAGTTGCCATGGAATCGACCACCAAGCTCAATTCAGGTGACGACCAGATGATTGATGAAGGTAAGAACCCTGTTGTTGAAGAAAGTAATAAATCTCAAACAGATCAGGAGAAGAGTGACGAAGCTGAGGATCCTATGGATTCATCAGATAAAGCAGAGACCCCCAAAAGGATTACCAAGCCACTGCAGGCGAGATCTAAAGTTGCCAAGAAATCTACTCCTGGCAACTCAGCGAAGAAAAGCAACATGATAGGCGTTGCTGAAATTCTTATAGACTCCTCCACTGAGCTCAATTCAGCTGATGACCAGATGATTGATGAAGGTGAAAAGCTACTGATAGAAACCGTTAAACCTCGAACAGACGAGAAAAAAACTGAGGACTTTGTGGAAGGATCAGATAAAGCAGACACATCTGGGAGGACTCCAAACTCATTGCAGGCTAGACCTAAAATTGCCAACAAAGCTTCTGCAGCGAAGGTAAAAAGTGCAGCAGGTAACAAACAACTGAAAGGGAAAATTATGAAGAAGAAGGCTGTGCGAGTGGGCAATAAATTAAGTGCTCTGTCTGAAAATGGAGTTGTGATGGGTTTAGCTGCTGCTGAGAATGTACAGAAGAAGGATATTGTTGCTGATATAGACCCCGGTGAGAAGGACCATGTCAAGACCCCAGCGAATGAACTGATAGTTGGCGAATCAAGTAAGAGTCAAGAGGACCAAAAGAATAATGGGAATCAAACAGGTACTACTAGGATAAGGGTTCGTAACCGGAAGAATAAGCGAAAAATCGATGGAGGGGCAGTGAGTCAAAATGTTGAGAAGAAGAAAAAACTTGATACAAGCGACAAAGTCCACCAAGATGAGAATGAGAGGAAGAATGTGCTTGGGGTTGAGGACAAGAGCCCAAAAGATGAGAAGAGGAAAGGAAAGAATATTGCAAACGATAATAAGAGCAATCAGGATGAGAAGGAGGAAATCGATCACAAGAAAAGTGCCCAAGATATGAAGAATGAGAGACTTGGTGGTTTAATCTTTATGTGTAGCTCAAAAACCAGGCCTGATGTTTTCAATTATGGTGTCATGGGCGAGACTATTGGCAAGAAGGAAATTGTTCGGAATATTAAGCCTGGTCTTAAGCTTTTTCTCTATGATTTTGAGCGCCGAGTTATGCATGGGATTTATGAGGCTTCCTCTTCTGGTGGGATTAAACTAGAGCCCAAGGCGTTTGGTGGCTCATTCCCAGCCCAGGTGATAGTATTATCACCTTTATATACCGATCTATGTCTACATTTTAGTCATCTATATAGTTTCTTCTTACTGACATTATCTGCAAATCCAGGTGCGGTTCAGGATCTACAAAGAGTGCAGCCCTCTTCCCGAGTCCACCTTTAAGAAGGCTATCAAGGAAAACTACAATAAGAAGAACAAGTTCGATATAAAGCTTACAGTTCGACAAGTAAGAAATCCCTCATTATGAAATCCCTGAACGATAAAGAGAATACAGAAAATTTGGTGTGGAGGCACAATTGAGTATTAATGTTTTCATAATCCTTTTTTCGAAATCAAATGGTCGCGGTTTTAACATATGCGAGAGAAGTAATAAAAATAGAAAGATCTGTTCTTCATTCTTGAAAATCCAAACGACCACTGAGACATTTTCTTTGGCATGGCAATGTGGTCAGCATGACTATTGATTGAAATATATCTTCTTGTCTCCCATCAGGTCAGGAAGTTAATCACACTCTTCCGACCAGCTGCCTCCTCACTTCCGCAGACAAAGCCACTGCCTGCCCACCCTGCCCAGGCAGCTGCTCGGGATAGGGAGCCTCCTCGCTCAGGTAGAAGAGATCGTGTTGAAAGGGATGCATATGCTAAACCGAGAGATAGGTCTCACAGGCGGGACCCAGCAACTAAACTTAAAGAAAACAGGAGTTGGCAGCACCCACCTGCTCGACGACACGAAAGGGATCTTCCTATTAGGTCCAGGGAGCTATTGGCGTCACCAGTACAGAGAAGAGACCCACCGCCGGAACGAGAACGTGATCTGTACATGAGTGAAAGGGAATACCGAACTTACGGGCTTCAATCAGACCGAAGAAACTTGTCTCCTATGCTTCGCCGCAGTTTAGATCGTGAAAGGGAATGTGAAAGAGAACGGCTTGTCCGGCAGGTTGTGTCGCCCATTTACCGTGATCCCTTACCGGTTGAACCGTTGTACTACACTCATCATCAGCAAGTGGGTGATCCTTATATCCCAAGTGCTCGAGGAGGCGAATTGCACTATGGACCTTCTTCCTCCGTAGCTGCAACCGCATCTATTCCAACCTCTGGGTTGGATTCTTATGTAAGAGATTCATACTACTCGGTGGCATACGATTATGGTACTGGCACTCTGTCTTCTTACTTGCCAAGTCGGAGGAGGGATGTCGGTTCGGGTTACTCTTCATACCTACCAGTCGGGCGGGAACCTGAGCGACTTGACCTCTTGCGCTCTGGTTATGCAACGACTTTGGACAGGTTATCTTCTTACGATGATCCGAGATACTACTCAGAGGCTAGTGCGGAAGCTGCTGCAGCTACTGCGCCAGTTTCATCACGATACTCATTCGCCGGGCCATCATCTTACAGCTATCGATGAGTTGCTGGTAAGGTTTGAGGCTTTGAGCCGTGTTATATATCTCTTTCCTGCCTACTCTTGGTTGTTTTCATATTGGCACTTTTGCGCATCTGCAGAATGTTCTTTATTTATTTGCAGGCGGGCTTATGAATCATGAAGGTAATAATTTGTTGCTCCTTTGATCCGGTCGTGTATGCATTTGAATGGAATTTTTGATGGCGCAAATCCGTTTATGTGTAACAGAAGGCAGTCTTTTCTTTTATACATCTCTTTCCTGCCTACTCTTGGTTGTTTTCATATTGGCACTTTTGCGCATCTGCAGAATGTTCTTTATTTATTTGTAGGCGGGCTTATGAATCATGAAGGTAATAATTTGTTGCTCCTTTGCTCCGGTCGTGTATGCATTTGAATGGAGTTTTATATGGCGCAAATCCGTTTATGTGTAACAGAAGGCAGTCTTTTCTTTTATTTAATTTTTTTTCTTTGACAAGCAAAGATGAATGCATGTAACAGAAGGCAGCCTTTTCTTGTATCGATTCATCAAGTTAGGCCTTTGAAAATTGTTGTTGAGCAAGCTTTATTATGTACGACATTTGCAATGGAAGACGAATTCAAAATCAAAGAGCAAGCTTTCAGATGAAATATGCTAATCATATTCAACGAAAAGCCTTTACGGAAAATGACAAAAAAGTAGGATGAGGTAGAGTTTGCAATCTGTGTTTTTTTCTCCTTATCTCCAACTCACCACTCGCCAGGACTCCACGAGTAGTCGGTGGTGACATCCACCAATTCCAGGCAATCGAAGTGCAGGAAACCATGGAAAAAATATGGCAAGAGATTAAACAAGGTTGTCAAATCGGTTTAAGTCATTGAGTTGGTTAAGCAAGAGGTTTGAGGTTTAATAGTTTGATCGTGGTCCGATCGGTTTGAGCTGTTTTAGGAGTTTTCTAAATATATATACAAATAAGCTAATAATTAAAGATTTAATCACTGAAATAAAATTTATCTTACATATATCTATTAAAAACTTATTTTTCACAAAATAAATCTACCTAACCTCCATGACCCGCGCACCATCTCCCTTCTTTCGTTCCTTTTCCTCTCTTTCCCCTCTCTTCTTCTCCTTCTTTAGGGGTCGGATCGGGGGACTTTCTGGAGGCCATTTTGAAGCTCGACTCGGGTCGAACCTGGTCCAACTGGGAGTTCAATAAGGGTTTTACAATCTTGGACTAAACAAAGTCAGGAGCCTAGAAACTGAAATAGCACACTTGAAAAGACGTGATCCAAAACCTAGCGCTTACCACAAAAGGAGTTGTCTTATAGCCGTCAAACCCGAATTGCAGTACAGTTTTTATTCTCTATTACAATGATCAAACATCAACCCGTTTTGTTCATCTTACACAGTCTCTAGATAGGGTGGGTTATGCACCCATCAATAACTAAATCTGGACTCTTTATTTACAAAATTCAGATCTAAGGATGGACCGATTGAGAATTAAAGGTCACTTTTATTTTTCTTTGTTTTCTTAATAAGCTCATATATTTTTCGTTTTAACTCGGATTTCAATTTTTTTTTTTGCACAGATGGAACGAGTTCGTTGTGCTCTACAAAACGAGACTCATTTTCAATATTTTTTGAGAAATTTTTTTTCTTACCTCTCGGTACCAACTGCATACCATATGGTATATTCTTCATTTTTAAGTCGTTTTTGAAAACGTTTGCACAGAAGGAACGAGTTCATCATGATCTATTGGATCTACAAATTTCTAGATGAACAAAATACAGGACCAAAAATATCACACAATACCCCCAAAATACCACCCTGGTACGGGGTGGTATCTTGTGGTACACAATGTTAAAAGTCGTAAATTACAGTTAATATATTTCTACTATCATGTATTCAACCATCCAACAGTCTTGGTTTGTTCATACCACCATGGTACACTTTTCAACCATAGGTATGCTCTTATTTGAATACTAGTCAATACCATATGGTATAGACTTGTAAAAAATGACTCAATTTTTTTTGTTCCAAAAATATATCAAAGTGGATATCATTTTGAAGAATACAATTAATCTGATCTAACTGTGCAAAAAAAAAAAAAATTAAATTTTGACTTAAAACGAGTGATAAATCGTCCGTTAAAGATTAAGAGGGAAAATTAAAGTCTTTTTAGAAGAGAGAAGGGACGCTGATTTGCAGATGGTGATCGGGTTATGCATGGGTATTGACCAGAAGGTTATTGACCGGATCTGCACACTCGTACACATCCTAAATAGGGTGGGAAGAGCAATCGCCAAGTTTCGACGAAATTCATGAGATTGGGATCTCGATTGACCACCAGCCAAGGTTGTCAAACCGGTTGAAGCCATTGAGCCGGTCAAGCAAGGGGTATGAGGTTTAATGGTTTGATCGGGGTCCGGCCGGTTTGAGCAATTTTAGACGTTTTCTAAATATATATATGTTTGAACCTAACTGAGTGTAGGAGTGAGGTTCACTAGAATGGGTCGAGAAGAATGAACGGCTTGGTCGAACAAGAACTTTGAGACAAATGAGAGGGAGGATAGAGCTGAGATAGAGAGAGTGTGTTTAGTGAGAGAAAGTAATGATCTTAGAGATAGAGTCTGAAAAATCCCCCCTCTCTCACCCACCGGAGTAAATGCCATATTTATAGGCTACATGGTGGTGGGTGAGTGGTTGGGTTACAAGTGGGTACAATGATGTGACCACTGACATGTCAGGGATTTAGGCCATGCTTTTAGGACCCTGATGTGACTACCCCTGACATAGGTAGGACTATACCTAGGACTATGATGGTGACGGCCCGTTGGATGACGCGGCGCCGCTTCTACGGCTACTCGATAAGGGCCCACGCCTGTGCAATGCGCCGTCGTTTAGTGTTTACGCGCGCCTCCACGGGGGTGGTCTTTACCTGCGCGCTTGATTCCGGCGCGACTCGCGCGCTCGACTCCGGTGTGACTCGCGCGCTTTGCCTTGGCGTGAGCATCCTTGGTGCTTCCTCAGTGGGGTGAGATCCGAGTCACATGCCCAACAATTGCCCCCCATCAGGGGGTATTCCGCGAATGCCCCCTGTTCAGTCTTCGTGTGGTTGACTCGGATCTGGGCGATTCCATCTTTTTCCGCGCTATTGACTGGGATGGGCGCGATCTGGGTGAGTCGGGGCCTTTCTGGTCCTCGCGTGATCTTCGTGTCCTCAGTGGCGCGCGCGTTCTGTATATCGCGGGTTCTGTCCATTTGATTTGCGTGCGCTCGGCTCGATTTTGTTGGGTTCTTCGCTTGTGCGCGTTGTCTAGGTTGAGGATGGCGCCGGTCGAAGTTGGTGTGTCATGCCCCCCTGTTGTGCGCGTGACTTTGAGCTACGCTCGTAAGTCATGTTCGCTCATTGGTGCGCGCTACCTTTGAGTTTGGGATGGGTTGTTTTTTCTTCCTCGCGGGTGTGTCATGCCCCCCAGGCGGTGCGCGGCACTTGTGGCATCGCCGACTATTGTCTTTGATGGTGGGTGTCCACGTGTCTCTGCCTGATTGGGCCATTTGGGCGGGGATTTCTTGAAATTCGAAAGAATTCGAAAAGATTCCAAGCTACTGTCGGATCTTCCGCAGTTTAATCAACAGTAAAACAACCAAAAGGAATTACAACTTGGACCTAATTGAGGAGCTAGGGGGAATCATACCTAAGTGAGTTCCCAAACTGTAATTAGTAGTTTTACTTAGTTTAGTTAGTAGAGTAGTTTGGTTAATCAATCCTTAATCTAGTTTGCTAGATAATGAACTGAAGCTGAGTAATAGTAACTCTAGAGACCCGTGGATTCGATATTTATTACTTGTGCCACTATACTGCAGTCTCTTTCATTGGTTACACTTGGCCATTGTTAGGTGTTGTGTTTTAGAGCATCAAGTTTTTGGCGCCGTTGCCGGGGACTTTCTAGAGTATTAGGAAAGGCAGAAGTTTGTTACTTTAGCGTTTTTCTTTTCTTTTCTTTTCTTTTCCACCCTTGCTTTTCACTTGGGTGTTTTTGTTTTTGTTGGTGCAGATCTGAATCATGGATCCTAATGGCTTCTCCAATCATTGGGGGTATCCACCACCATCCGGGTGGTATTACCCCGCGACTCCCTACAGCAATCAAGGAGGAGAAGACTATGGATTCGGGTTCCAGTACCAACCCCCTTACTACGGAGAACAATCAGACCCCTGGGCATATCAAGAACAACCTCATTACCAAGAAGACTTTCTCCCACAACCAGAAGGGCCATCGGAGCTGGAGTTACCCATGGCGGCCTTCACGGGCCACTCTGCAGAGCCATGCTACACTTCACTGGAGGATCCGAACGAACAATTAAGGCTTCTCGTGGAGCAGTTTGCTCGAGACACTGAGAAATCATGCTCCAAGATGGATCTTCAAATCAAAGCCCTTGCCACTTCCGATCCCTCATTTCTCCATGATATGGAGGAGACTGTTCAGCGCTCAGCGAAGCAAACGGAGTGGGTGAAGCAAGTTTGCTCACATCTTGCTCAAGATCACCTTTCTGCTACCATGCTAGAAGAGGTGGAGGATGACAAAGGCTATGGGAGCGTTGAGGAGCATACAGAAGTTATCACAGAGAACTCCCATGATAACCATGATCAGGAATGTCCTTTGGTTGCAGACCACACCTTTCCTCATTTATGCTCTAACATGCTGGGCCCGTGCGAGGAGATGCAAGATGATCCCATTGAAGAAATTGCTTGGCGACTTGCTCTCCAATCTGTTCTAGAAGAAGAAGAGCGAGCAAGGATGAGGAAGGAAGTTGTGGATGATGAGGAAGAAAGAAAAGAAGAGGTGGTTCTTGATCTTTTCCCAGGGGAGAGACCACATTTTGAAGAAGGAAGGGGGGTTGAGGAAGCAATTGGCGTCCAGGCTGAGGATGAAGTTGAGGTGGAAGAGGCATGCACCGGCCATGAGTTGCAAGTAATATCCCCACCAAACTTTGAGGAACTGCTTGGCAAGGACCCATTTGCAGTGTCTCTTTGCCAGACCAAGGCCACATCGACATTGGTCCCTCTTGGTGGACGCGATGGTGGTCGGTCGATGCTGTCTTATCTGGTTTGGGGCAATGAGACATGAGAAGAGAAGAAGAGGTCTCGAGGGTGGAGACTTCATCTGCATCAAGTACATGAGCCTTCATCACCTGCCACACCACATGCTCGTGACTTGAGACTCCACCTCATCGACGAGAACCTCAACTTCAAGGAGGTTCTAGCATGGACCGAACTTAGGAGCCATCGTCCGGCTCACGACGTGAAAGAAGCGCTTGTTGGGAGGCAACCCAACCAGTCGGTTTGCATTTCTTTCTCTATTTCTCCTCGGTTGAGTCAGTTTTGTTATTTGATTTTAGAGTCAATAACTCAACCTTTGTGAGATTCTGTGTGGTGTTTGTGTTCTGATTACTCTCTCTTCCTGGAATGCACTGCCTGACCCGTACATCATCATTCACCCTTGATCTGGTAACTTCGTTCTACCCTCCTTATCTTTCCTCCATTGAGGACAATGTCGTGCTTAAGTGTGGGGGGGTGTTCGATTATGTATGCGGGTGAATGTTTGGCTGTTTGTGTGCTTGGAGCCTAGTTCACTGTCCAAATTTTTAAATTTGAGGGCTCCAAGTATGTGTTTCCTTGCAAATTGCCTGCTCAGTATTCTTTGAATTGACAGTCTCTATAGTAATGTGCAACCTAGGGAGGTAGTGTAGCACTATGGAGGATGTTGAAGTATAAGATTTTTCCTATCTAGCTCTCTGTTGTGCCAGTTGATTTTGTGAATTAGTGGAGCTAAGACCGTTGAATTCATGTGGTAATGGTGACTCTGTTTGGATTATGTTATGGACTCGTGTATCGAACAGGGTGCTCATATGGAAAATGGGAAGCAGTTGGTCCTCCATGTCAAAATCATTATATCTTAAACATGGGGTAAGCCCAACGTGTGTGGCACCGTTCATTGCACAAAATTGGGTTTTGGAAGAGATTTTAGTGATCCTTAGTGGGGTACTCCTACAAGGTGAAGCTAAGTTGTCTCCACTACAAGTAAAACTTCCACCCGTTGAACGGTTTGCCTACTTGAGGATGTGTTTTTAAGGGCACGGATAGAGCTTCCGACCCCCCTTAATTTCATTGACCCTCCACACGAGTTGAGGAAAAGGAGTTAAAAGAAGTACTCTAGCGAGCGCCAGATGTACAGAAATTGCTCTTGCTCGACTAATAAGGGTCGACCGTGAAAGAGACTGCAGTTGGAACCCCCGCTAAGTGAATGAAAAAAATAAGTAAACAAAAGTAAAGTGAAAGTGAAAAAGGGGTTCCAACGGTGAAATGAAGTGAAAGAGCACCCCGGTACAACGAATCCTTGGTTGTGAATGGTGTGAGTCCCTTTATCCATGAACTGACTGCCTTACTTCTACTTTTTCTCATGATCCTGGTTTGAGTCTAGTACTCGCATTGAGAGAGATAGGGAACGTCTTAGAAGACCAGTTGACCTCGTAAGCTGCTATATGATCTAGGAAATCCTCTACCGACGATCGGGGTTGTATGTTGCTATAGAGCTCTAGAGAGATGCATTGGTTTGAGTAAGGTTTGCTTGGGGACAAGCAAACAGTTAAGTGTGGGGGGATTTGATGACTCGGTATTTGCACATGTTTTCCCCTTTGTTTATTGATTTTTTGAGCTTGAATTATCGTGTCTTTGGCCTATTTTATGCTAGGTTGTGTTCCTTTGTCACATTTCAGGTCCTAGCACATAAAGTGAAGCATAGGCGCAAGTTTCAAGTCAATCAGAGATCAATTGACGATTCGGGAGAAGAAACTCGGGTATGACCTGAAGAAGAATGGATTTCTAACACACTTTATGGACAAAGAATCATGAAAGCTTGTCATGAAAAGAAAGAGGACGAGACTACGAGCGTCTGGGATCAAACGGCGACTGATTCGGAGTCCGGACGAGGGAGAAACGAAGCATTAAACAGAGGCTGAGCAAGCCACACGGGCACAACCCACACGGCCGTGTGACCTGACCATGTGGCCGTGTTGAAATCACCGAGCCTTCACACGGGCAGCTGAGAAAGCCACACGACCGTGTGGCCTGGCCGTGTGAGTCGGGAATTGCTGTTTAAAACCCGATTTTCAGCAAAAGGAAAGGGGGAGAGCTGGGTTTTGGATCCCAAACACCCAAGGGACGAACCCTAGAGAGAGAGAGCGACTTGGGAGCATTCTTGGAGCTATTTTGGAGGATTTCTTCGCCATTGGAGCTCGGGAATCAAGCTTGGAGATGGAGATTGAAGATCTAGATCAGATTTCTGCAGTCTCTCTCTTCTCTATGGAGTAACTTCCCTTCACTTAGGTTTTGAGGAACCTTAGTTCCATGAGTTAGGATCTTTCTTGTATGAAGTTTTGGATGCTATATTGTTTGATTATAATCGAATGATGCATGTTTATTGAGTCAATTGAAGTCTGATCAACTTTTCCTGATTCCTGCTGCAATCTGAGATAGATAGAATCTGATTAGGTTGCTAGAGTCTCATCATTCGGTAGTAGGAGATTGGCTATACGAGAGTTAGCCAGTTTACTGCTTTGTACTGGAATCCAATTCCAGTAGTGGAGTTCTGTGCTTATTGCTTCAGCTTTCTATCCCGGTGAAGACTAGTCGTCTGCCGGATAGTTAGACTGAGAGGGCTTGGTCAGCTTAAGAGATTCCAAGCTACTGTCGGATCTTCCGCAGTTTAATCAACAGTAAATCAACCAAAAGGAATTACAACTTGGACCTGATTGAGGAGCTAGGGGGAATCATACCTAAGTGAGTTCCCAAACTGTAATTAGTAGTTTTACTTAGTTTTGTTAGTAGAGTAGTTTTGTTAATCAATCCTTAATCTAGTTTGCTAGATAATGAACTGAAGCTGAGTAATAGTAACTCTAGAGACCCGTGGATTCGATATTTATTACTTGTGCCACTATACTGCAGTCCCTTTCATTGGTTACACTTGGCCATTGTTAGGTGTTGTGTTTTAGCGAGTCAGTACGCACGGGTACGAGTCGGACGCCGGCGTCTACGACGGGCTGGACGATGAGTATGAGGCGTGCATGGATCATAGGATGAATTTATACCACGCGGGAGTGCGCGAGGCTTGTTTGCAGGAGCTGTTCACCGATGGTTAGTTGTTTTTCTTTTGTTTTGCATTCTATCATATTAACCTCTTTCTTACGACTTATTGGGGCAGGTGTTGATTTCTCCAACCTGGTGAGCATGATGTCGGTTGACGATGTCGTCAAGGCGCCGCGCGCTGATAAGAAGAAGAAGAAGAAGGAGGAGGAGGAGGGTGCGGCGCCGAGGGGCGCGAAGCGGAAGGAGATTGAGCAGCCCCAGACGGTTGAAAATCCCCGTAAGGTGGCTCACGTAGAGGGAACCAGTGCGCGGGAGGCGCAGGCTCAACCGGCGGAGCAAACGCTGTCTGATGCGCGGCAGCTGTCCTTGGCGCTTTCACAACCGGAGGCGGTGGTGACCAGACCTTCTCGGTCTGAGAGAGAGAAGGCGGGGAGCTCGTCGGGTGCCACCGTCCAGCAGAAGTTGCCCGAGATGGCGGGTTTTGGGGGGACTGCCGCGGCCTCCTCTCCCGGCGCTGCTGCTGTCAACTACTTCCGCGATGTGCGGATCCACACCTCGGAGGCATGCAACCTTGTGGCCGCGAATACCGTGCTTCGCGCGCTTGGGCCTGTCTTAAGTGTTCCGCCGCGGGTGGAGAAGTCTGATCCTCTTCATAACTTGGCTCAGATCCACTTCGCGGTAAGATCCAGCTCAGTGTTATCGCGTTTCATCTCACTTTTTTTGGTATTGTCTCGCTAAGTGTATGAGCGCTGTGGTTGTAGGGTTTGTCGACGACCTTCCGCGCTCAGAAGAAGCGCGCACTGCAGCGCGCCCGGATAAAGGATGACGAGGCCAAGATCATCCAGCTGGAGGGGAAGGTTGTCGGGGCGAACAACCGTGCCGACGTTGCCACCAACAAAGCCAACGAAGCGATGGAGGAACCTTGCCTCCTGCAGAGCAAGCTGGCTGCCGACGTGGAGGCGGCGAAAGAGCAGGTGCGGGCTGAGGAGCGCTCGACCATCCGAAGTCAGCTGGAAGCCTCTTATGATGAGAAGCTGAAGTAAGCTCGCGAAGAGCATCAAAGGGAGAAGGATGACCTGGTCCGCCTTCACAACATCACGAAGGCGGAAGCTGTTCGCGAGGCCGAGGTCGCGGCCGTTCGCCAGTTCAAGTCTTCTCCCTCTTTCGGGAAGATTTTGGCTGACGCTATGACCAAGGCCATGATCGCGGTCGGGAAGAAGATTCGGCCGGAGAACCCGGAAGTCCGCTGGGATACGCGCGAGATGGTCCGCCACGTCCAGACGTGGATTGGCGAGAAGCGGCCCCTGGAGTCTGACTCCGAGTCGGGTGATGAGGATGACGAAGAGGGTGATGAGGAAGAGGAAGAAGAAGGGGAAGAGCGCTCGGAAGGGGAAGAGCGCCGGGTTGGGGAGAAGGCTGGGGGCGCAGGCAGAGATACTAAGGGAGCTAATGGTGACGATGATGACGATGAAGAGAATGCTCAGCCCCTGACGCGCCGTAAGCAGAGTAAAGAGTGCCAAAGTGCCTAAGTGTCTCTGCGTTTGAAATGTTCCCCTTTTGCGTTTGTTGTTTTGTTATCCCTCTTGTTTTCTTTTAAGTGTAATTGCGATTGCTTGCTGCTCCCGCCTAATTGAATCCAAAGAGTGCTTATTCGCGGCGTTTGTTTGTTCCTTTGCATCAAGTGAGCGCGAGTAGTGCTGGACTATTGCTAATGCTTGTTCTTTCGAACTGTGAGGGCGCGAATAACTCGTAGTTATTGCTATTTTTTGTTCTCTCGAACTGAGGAGGGCGCGAATAACTCGTAGTCATTGCTATTTTTTGTTCTTTCGAACTTGTGGAGGCGCGAATAACTCGTAGCTATTGCTATTTTTTGTTCTTTCGAACTAAGGAGGGCGCGAATAACTCGTAGTTATTGCTATTTTTTGTTCTTTCGAACTGTGAAAGCGCGAGTAACTAGGAGGTCAATATTATTGCTGATTTCTTGTTGCCATGCACAAATGTTACATTAACTTGAGCAATGATATTTCCTAAGATTCTGCGCGTTCCATGTTCTTGGAATTTTGTTGCCCCCCAATTTGCTGAGCTTGAAGGTATTGGCGCCGACAACCTCTCGGATCAGGTACGGGCCCTCCCATGTTGAAGCGAGCTTGCCATGTTTGGGGTCGGGGCGGAAGTTCCTGCGTAGCACTTGATCTCCGAGAACCAATTTGTGCGGGACCAGTTTCGCGTTGTAGTACTTGGATACTTGCGCTTTCGTCGCGGCTAGTTTGATGGCTGCCAACTCTAGTCGTTCTTTTGCTAGCTCTAGGTCCAGCAGGCGTGCCTCGTCATTATCTGCCTCGTTGTACGCCATGACTCGGTATGTTGGGAACGTCACCTCTATGGGTATAACCGCGTCTGTGCCATAGGTGAGCGCGAATGGGGTTTCGCCCGTTGCCACTTTGTAGGTGGTGCGATGCGCCCATAGCACCGTGTTGAGTTCATCCGCCCAGTTGCCCTTGTCGTCGTCTAATCTCGTATGGAGGCCGTGCAAGATGGATTTGTTGGCTGCCTCCGCTTGGCCGTTGGCCTGGGGGTAGGCTACCGATGCGAACCTCGCGATGGCTCCCACTTGGTCGCAAAAGTCTATGACCTCCGCGCAGTCAAATTGTTTGCCGTCATCGAAGATGAACGCATTCGGGACTCCGTAGCGCGCCAGGATATTACTTTTTAAGAAGCAGGTTACCTGATGCGCCGTTATAGAAGCCAGCGCCTCCGCCTCGATCCACTTGGTAAAGTAGTCCACCGCCACAATTATGTACTTGCGCTTCCCTTTTGCTGTTGGGAATGGGCCCAGAAGGTCTACTCCCCATTGTGCGAAGGGCCAGGCGCTCAGGTTGCCTTGGAACTCGGTCAATGGAAGATGATGCTAGCGCGCGTGTAATTGACACTTGTTGCATTCGTCAACGTACTTCTTTGTGTCCTTTTTCACCCGCGGCCAATAGTACCCATGTAACAGTATGGTGCGCTCCATTCTGCGCGCACCGGAGTGCATTGCGCACATTCCTTCATGCAGCTCTCGCACCATGTTGCGTGCCTCGTCATTTCCGATGCATTTGAGATATGCTCCGGAGTATGATCGTCGGTATAAGTCCAGGCCAATTATTGTGAATCGGGCCGCCTTCTGCCTCAAGGTCCATGCTTCCTTGGCATCTTCTGGCACCACGCCGTCTTGTAAGAACCTTATGATCTGGGTTCTCCAGTCATCTTCCGCAATTTGGGTGGTATTGACCGTGGCCTCTTGGTTGGTTTCCTCTTCCTCCTTTTGTACTGTCACTAGGCGTGTAGACTCAAAGTTTGTTGCTGTTGTCAGCTTGGTAGCGCGTCGGCGTGCATGTTTTCTTCCCTTGGTATCTGCACGTATGTCACCGCCTCGAAGGCGGTTGCTCGTTGCTTGACGCGCTCCATATAATACGCGAGTGCATCTTCTTTGGCATCGAAGGCTCCATTCAGTTGGTTGACAGCTAACGATGAGTCGGAGAGTACTCTGATTGTTCTAGCGCCCAAGTCATTGGCAGCCGCCATTCCCGCCAAGATGGCTTCATATTCGGCGGCGTTATTTGTTTTCAGGGCTCTGAATCGGATTGCTATTTCGTGCACAACACCTGTGGGCGTGCGCACGACTACCCCCGCGCCGGCGCCGTGCTTGCTCGCCGCGCCGTCTACATAAACCTCCAACACCCCTTCCGGTGCTGTTTCCACGGTTACTCCCTCCGCGATGAAATCTGCCAGGATTTGCGCCTTTATTGCTGGACGCGGAGCGTACTGGATGTCGTACTCTGACAGTTCGACGACCCACTTTACCATCCGCTCCGATACCTCCATTGAGGTTAGGATCTTTTTTAACGGGAGGTTGGTTAGGACAGTGATTCGGTGTGCCTGGAAGACGGGGCGTAGTTTTTGCGCTGCGCTAACCAGTGCTAATGCTGCTTTCTCGATAGGGGAATACCTTGTTTCTGCGCTGACCAGAGTTCGCGATGTATAGTACACCAGGCGCTCGCCTTGAACGTCTCTCTTGGATATTAGTACTGCGCTTACGGCTCTTGTGGACACGGCAAGATACAGAAAAATCTCTTCATTAATTTTTGGGGCAGTCAATACAGGGGGGGGGGGAAACAAGATAGGGTTTGAGCTCTAGGAAGGCCGCTTCGCCGTTTTTCAGTGTCTTGAAGAATGGGGCGCACTTGTCTGCTGATCTTGGGATGAACCTTCCTAGTGCCGCAATTTTCCCGATCAGAGACTGGATCTCCAATGTGTTTCTTGGCGCGCGCAAGACCTTGACTACGGTGATTTGCTTTGACTCGACTTCGATGCCGCGCTTGGTGATCATGAATCCCAAGAATTTTCCGGCTTCTGCTCCGAACACGCATTTCAGCGGGTTCAGGCGGAGACTGTGTTTGCGGAGCGCTTCGAATGTCTCGCGCAGGTCATCTAGATGTGACTTCCCTACCTTGGTCTTGACGATGAGGTCATCCACATATGCCTCAATGTTGCGCCCCCTTTGTTGTGAAAACACCGCGCCGATCATCCTCTGGTATGTCGTGCCAGCATTCTTCAGCCCAAATGGCATTCCGACGAAACAGAAGTTTCCGAACGGCGTCATGAAGGCTGTTTTCTCTTCGTCTTCGCGCGACATTGGGATTTGGTGGTACCCTGAGAACATGTCCAGGAAAGACAGTGTTTCATGGTCGGCGGTGGCGTCGATCAGTTGGTCGATGCGCGGCAGCGGGTAGGGATCCCCTGGGCACACCTTGTTGATCGTCGTGTAGTCGACGCACATTCGCGAAGCCCCCGAGGACTTTTTTACCAAAACCACATTCGCCAGCCACTTCGGGTTTTCACTGGACGGATTAACCCCGCCAACAGCAGGCGCGCCACCTCTTCCTCAATGGCTTTAAGCTTGTCGCCTGTGAAGCTCCGTCGCACCTGTTGTCTTGGCGTCGCGCTGACTGGGACCCCAAGGGAATGTTGGGCGACTTCTCTTGGTACCCCTAGCATGTCTTCCGTGCACCACGCGAATAATTCTTTATATTCTTTCAGCAGCTTTATCAACGGTTCAATCGCATCTCCAGGGACGTGAGTTGTGACGCGTATCTTGCGTGTCGGCTCGTTCGAATCAAGGGCGACTTCGAAGTCAGAATCCATTGACTCCGGGCGAGGCTCTTCTGCGCTTGTGTCAACGATGTTGGTCTGGAGGACTTCTCCTAGCTTTGGGGCTTCCCATGTTGTCCCGCGCGCTTCGCCGCTCCCTCCTTAGTGGGGAATTTAAGTTTCTGGTGGCATGTTGACGGGAGAGCCATGAATTTTGCCAAGAGCGGGCGGCCAAAAATGCCATTGTGGGGGGATTTGCAGTCGACTATCGTGAACTCGACTTGCCTCGAGACGCGTAGCTCTTGGTCCCCGAGCAAGACTGGAAGAGTGACCACACCGATAACTGGGACCCTCGTGCCGGAGAAACCGACTAAGTTCCCGTAGGCGGGCTTGATTAGCCGCGGGTCGATGTCCATCTGGTCGACCGTGCTTTTGAAAAGGATGTCCGCCGCGCTGCCCCCGTCTATCAGTAGGCGGCGAACCTTGCAGGCGGCGACGAGGGCGGTGATGATGAGTGGGTCCTCTGACGGGACCCCTCCAGGGAGTTCAGCGTCGTCGAAGCTCAAGTTGCACTTCTGCGGAGCTTCCGCCGCCGCGCACTCTATGGCGCGGTCGCGCTTGGTCTTTTTCTTCGGGCGGTCCCCTTCTATAGTTACCACCCCAATTTATTTTCGCACTACGTACGAGCCCGAGGCGTCGTCGTAGTCGGCCTGTGGCGGTGGTGGGTTCCCCAGGACGCTCCACCGGTTCTTCCGCTCTGCGAATGAACTCATTCAGGAGTCCCCTTTGTATGAGGCCCTCGATCTCATAGCGCAACTCTCTGCAGTTTTCTGTCCAGTGACCCGTGTCCCTGTGGAAATTCGCAGCGCTTCTTGGGGTCTCGCATGTGCGGGAGGGTCTTCATGGGGGCGGGCCAGTTGATTTTGTACCCCTTCTCTCGCAGAACGTGGTAGACGTTCTTAACCGTGTCATTGAGGGGTGTATAGTTTGGCGGGCGCCTATCTAGAGACCGCCCCCGATGGGCTTGTTCTGGAGGAGGTGGTGGGCGTCTGGCGCCGCTGTGCGCTTGCAACAACTGGTCTCGCGGCACAGGAAGCTGCCTACTAGCTTGATCTTCTTTGGGCATTTTGGCGGGTTCGAAACGTCTGATGGAGCCCGCGCCCAACGTCTCTTCCAAAGTGATGGCCTTTTCAATCTTGACCTCAAGCTCCGTAGATAGAGTGATTGGTCTCTTTGCTAGCACTCTCTTGAGCTCCATGCTAGTGGTGGCGTCCATGAGGTGATGGGCGGCGGTTTCTGGGGTGAGATCTCTTACGGCCATTGCCACCCTGGACCACCTGGCGTAGAACGCCCGCAAGCTTTCTCCATCCTTCTGGCGGATGTCTATCAGCGCCTTGAGGTGGAGAGGCCTTCTTTTTTGTGACGCGAACTTCGTTGTGAACAGGAGTATGAACTCTTCGAAAGAGCGGATGATTCCATTGGGGAGGCGGTTATACCAGTCGAGGCATATCCCGGAAAATGTTGATGGGAACGTCCGGCACAGTGCCGCGTTAGAGTTGGTTTGGAGTTGCATCCGCAAGCAGAAGGTGCTGACGTGATCCTTAGGGTCGGTTGTTCCGTTGTACGTGGGGAGGGTGGGTGGCGCCCCGCTCAAGTGTTCCGCCATGATCTCCGCGCACAACGGTTGATGTAAGGCCTTTCTAGGCGGATTGGGGCAGAACTGTGGGGACAGGTGCTGCTCCAAAAAGCTGAGGTCCGCTCTTCCGGGCGGTTCGTATCGCTGGGCTTCGGGCGCGGTCAACTCGACCGCTGCCTGATGTGGTGGCGGGACATCGCCTGATGTCCCTCCTTGCGTTAGCTGTAACGCGTCAGACGGCGCACTCGGCGCTGCCGCAGCTTCTCTGATCATCATGAGCGCAATAACTTGGCTCATCTGCTTTTGCATATCGGCGATGACGTCATTTTGCTTCGTCACCAGCTGCCTCATCTCCTGGGCTGTCAGTTCGGGCTCTTCTTCCTCGATGAGTACCGCGTCGCGGTTGCTGGCTTCCGCGAGTCCCGCGAACACCCTAGCATCTGTCATTGCCTTGATGGGGGTTACCTCGCCGGGTATATTGGAGTTTTGTTCTGCCATTTTTTCTTCAGGCCCCACGGTGGGCGCCAATTGTTTGAACCTAACTGAGTGTAGGAGTGAGGTTCACTAGAATGGGTCGAGAAGAATGAACGGCTTGGTCGAACAAGAACTTTGAGACAAATGAGAGGGAGGATAGAGCTGAGATAGAGAGTGTGTGTTTAGTGAGAGAAAGTAATGATCTTAGAGATAGAGTCTGAAAAATCCCCCCTCTCTCACCCACCGGAGTAAATGCCATATTTATAGGCTACATGGTGGTGGGTGAGTGGTTGGGTTACAAGTGGGTACAATGATGTGACCACTGACATGTCAGGGATTTAGGCCATGCTTTTAGGACCCTGATGTGACTACCCCTGACATAGGCAGGACTATACCTAGGACTATACCTAGGACTATGATGGTGACGGCCCGTTGGATGACGCGGCGCCGCTTCTACGGCTACTCGATAAGGGCCCACGCCTGTGCAATGCGCCGTCGTTTAGTGTTTACGCGCGCCTCCACGGGGGTGGTCTCTACCTGCGCGCTTGATTCCGGCGCGACTCGCGCGCTCGACTCCGGTGTGACTCGCGCGCTTTGCCTTGGCGTGAGCATCCTTGGTGCTTCCTCAGTGGGGTGAGATCCGAGTCACATGCCCAACAATATACAAATAAGATAGTAATTGAAGATTTAATAATTGAAATGTAATTTATCTTACATGTTTCTATTAAAAACTTATTTTCACAAAAGAAATCTACCTAACCTCCATAACCCACCCACCATCTCCCTTCCTTCGTTATCTTTCTCTCTTCCCCCTCACTTCTTTTCCCTCTATAGGGGTCGGACCGAGGAGTTTTTTGGAGGCCGTTTTGAAACCCAAATTAGTTCAGATCGGATCCTACCGAGGGTTTGACAACCTTGCCACCAGCCCATGAACCTACCAGAAAAAAGACAGTACATAAGCAATTGAAGTTGGAACCAATAATATCAAAAAATACATTTGCCTACCAATCAAGGTAAGAAGATGGTGAGAAAACCTAGGATGAACTGCAGTGATCACAATCTGTACGCAAATTTTAGAATACAACTACTATTAAATGTTGGGGTTAAAAACAAAATGAAAACACCTGCCCAGTTGTCGATTTTCTTGATAAGTGCCTTGGTCAAGAATTAAATAGTTCTTGCTATAAAAGGACGAGTAACACGAGGACATTTTTTAATCACTCAGTCTTCATTATAGGTTGACTTGCATCCAAGTTGTATTATTCTTGCATAAAATCTAAGCGTTCATAGCAGACTCAAAACAAAAATATTTTTAATGTTTTTGTACGGTTTTTGTAAAAATTTTATTGGTGATGGTGAAATTATTGCAAACAATAATCACAATGATTCTTTGTAAGAACACACGATGACAATTGATCATAATGACTCTTTGTCAAAGCACATGAATACAATGACTCTTTGTCACCGCCACACTTGAGCTGGACATTGTCCTCAATGGACGATAATTTATGGAGTAAGAATTCGAATTGTTACCATTTTTCTTTTCGAGTGATGTATTGGCTAAATGCACAATGATGATGATCCTCCAGGGTGAGTTCTTTGTTCGAAGTTTGGTGATGGAGGATTACAGACTTTTTTCTTAAATTGAAAAATAATAAAAATAAAAATGATTATTGGGTTGCCTCCGAGTTAGTGCATATTTAACATCGTCTTTGTTGGATTCCAGTTTAGGTGCTAGGGGTTCGCAAGTGGATCTGGGATAAGCTCGTAGAGATCTCCCGAATTATCTTGACTGAGCTCCACTTTTCTTCCGTTTTGGCGGCCATTCATCCTTTAATTTTCCCTTGGACGATGTGAGTCGCTTGGTTAGTGAGGGAGGCAGGGTTTCCTTAACCTGCAAAATAGATGATTCCACAAACTTTTTGCACATGTGGTGATATATAACATTGATATTCACAAGAATAGGAGTACCATGCACATTACCTTTTGGATTTTTGGGTAAAAAGTTCATGAGAAAAATATACAAAATCCTTAGCAGAACTTTTGGATGAATTATTTGTTTTGAGGATGGTGGGTTCAGACATGTTAATGATAAATTCTTAATCTTCCATTCACAAAACTATTTTATTTTCAGGAACATCTATTAAAGCTCTAGATGTTAATAGAAATGGACGACCAAGAATAATAGACAATTCACTTTTTTTCCATATCCAAAATCTCAAAATCAATAGGGAAGAGGAAAGGTCCTACCCCAACCAACACATCTTCAAGGATTACTTTAGGAATAACCACAAATTTATCTGCTAGTTGTAAGCGCACGCAAGTTGGTTGAGGTTTTACTAAGCATAAATTTTTGAAGAGCTTATCGGATATGATATTAATAGTTGCTCGTAAGTCGGCCAAAGCATTAGAGTTAGAAAGGTTATCAAATTGATATACAATGGTGAAGCTGTTGGTGTCATTCCTTTTTTTTTTTGTGGTAGGTTGTTTTCAACGACGATAGCGTAATCTCTAGTGATTGTAACCAAATTGCAATCATCAAATTTCCTCTTTTTAGAGGATCTCATTCAGGAAATGTCCATACATCGGGACTTGGGACACGAAAATTATGAATGGCAGACTAACATGGTTTTGATTCAACATATCCAACACTCTTTTCCCAAAATGTTCTTCCAACTTGTTGCGATATATGCGTAATGGGAATTGAAACTTCGACTGATATGGCTGGACAATTGGCTTTGGTGGTGCTTGTTCTTGGTCTTATCCCTAATTTTGTGTGACGAGCGGTGGTGGTGGTGTAGTTGATTGCACCACTTTTTCACTTGTGCACTTCATGACCTTGAATGATCCCTCCAAATTCAAATTTGGAGTGTTGAGGATGGAAATGGCATTGCAATGTTGCTTCTGTTTTGAATTTATATTGGTGTCGCTTGGCAGGCTGCCTTGTGGTCTTTATGAAAGAAGCTTGGCAATTTGCCTAGCTTGTGTTTCCAAATTTTGCACTGAAGCTTGTAAATGTCGTTGGCCCCTCTCAATATTTTGAAATCGATCCTTGGAGATGGAGATATACTTTTCCAAAGCTTGGAACTTGGATTCTAAGGTGGCAATGAACTTGCCTATCATATCCTTGAGGTTGGGTTTCTTCTATGGTGGTGGCAGTTGTTGATGAGAATTGCTCGATGATGATTGATTGAATATGAATGGAGTTTGTTGATTCCCTTGGTTGGACCAAGGGAGGTTTGGATGGTTTCTCCATCCTGGATTGTATGTTCCGTTATATGAATTCCCGACGCTCTGAGGATTGTTGATACAATCAACATGTTCAGTGGTGGATGTTGAGGAGATCGACTTGCTCTCGGTCGTATTGTGGTCACTGGTGCACCATTCACACTTGAACACCTTGCCGGATATGGTGAGCTGGTCAAACTTCTTATTGAGGATTTCAACTTGCGCGGCCAAAGCAGTCACTAGATCGATTTGACGGAGTCCGACACTTTTGGTTGGTAGTGTTGTGCCTTTGTTTCGGGGAGAATACCATTCATAACTATTCGTTTCTTTGTCTTCAATTGGATGCTCTATTTGGGGAGGTGTTTTGTGTTGTTGATAGTGCCACCCCCACAACATCAATTGATTGTTTCGTCTCTGGACTCGACCCATTGTAGAAAGTTTGAATTTGCAGCCAATGGGGTATGTCATTGTTTGGGAATCTCCTAAGGGTGTTCTTGAATCTCCCCCAAGTGTTGTAGAGAGTTTCAGAGTCTTCTTGGCGATGGGCGGTAATGTCGTTACTGAGCTTCGCCGTCTTGCTCGATGGGAAGCATTTGGCCAATAATGTCTCGACCAAATCATTCCATGTTTTGATGGAATTTCGTGCTCTATTGTCAAGGGAGAACGAGAATATTTGGAGGAGAATGGCATCAACGGCCGGACCATTGGTTTTGATGGTTTTGATCAGCTCGAAAAACTTCTAGAAATTAGGGTTAGGATATTCGTTGGGCATCCGAATGAATCGATTATCCTGTGGACTTCGTGGTTCTCGACACAGAAGGATGTGATGCATCGATTATCCTAGTTTATCATTCTTAGCTACGGCAAGGACCATTATAGATTGAGTGGGAGCAAGATCAACTTAAGGATCGGAGAGGAGGAGATAAGCTACAAGATGAATCCAATCACCATTTTTCACAAGTATTACAAATGGGATGCCGTCAAGATGCATTGTGACCCGGTGACACCTCCTACCACACCGCCTTCAAGAAATGAGATAGAATGGTTCAATATGATCCAAGGTTGTCAACCCGTGGGTTTTGACCTTGGCTCGGTGAGAAAAACGAGCCGCACGCAACCGCCGGGTCGATCGCTACAAGGTACCGGGTTGGAGGTCAAATTGTGTCATTTCTTTCTTTGGTTTGCGAAATGCGCCTATTTTCCGATTTTTCTTTTCGCCTAACTCAATCTTTGGAATCCTAAGTTGAACATTTGAATATATATGTTATATAAGTGTGTGTGAATTTTCACTATAGGTTGGATCTAAGTACGACATGTTATTTTGGTGGAATATTATATGTTATAACTCATATGTTAGATGAGATTTTATAATTTATTAGGATAAGTACAATACAATGACTCTTTCCATATTTCCGGGCTAAAGCGGGCTAAAATGGGTGACCCATTAACCCTTAACCCACTAGCTCGACCGGGTCTGGTTAAGCCCGTGGGTTGACAACCTTTATGGTCTCTCATGTTGACCCTCATGATAGAAGAGTTGAAGGTGTGAGTGATTCTTGCGAAGTTAAGAAGAGACCTGGTACATAAAAGTTTCCTTACAAAAGGGCTACTCAAGATTTGTCCGAAGTTTCTCATCAAGCAAATGATCATGGAAGGAAACTTAGAAGATTCATATTTGAAGAAAGATACCCCTGGGAAAGCGTTCGAAATTTTGAGGGATAACTAGCTCCTATATTCGAAGATGAAGAATCCAAGGAATGCTATAAACCATTGGCGGATGAGAACATTTCCACAAGGGAGTTTAGTTATTTCACTTGGGCCTTCACCATAAGTATGATTTCTATGAAGAATCATCGGTGGAGAATGGAGCTCTTACCTCTTGATTTCAAGGAGTCAAGTCCGACGAAAAGAACTTAAAAGACACGCTATTTGGGAGGCAACTAGCAACTCGATTTGCGTATCTTTTACTTTTTCTTTTTTAATAATTGCTTAAGTAGAGAAGTAGAATTGCGTAGATGAAGATTGATAGGACTTTACCTTTTCCTCGTCTTGTCTTTAAATGTTTCATTGATTTAGATAAATGATTAAGCTTAAGAAGTGGATAAAAACTTGACGTTTGTGTTCATGGAAAAGATCATGGTTGTCACGCCAGAGATCGCAGTCGCGATCTCGTAGTAGCAACCCACGATCTTGTCCGTGTTTTTTTATCCATGTGTAGTCCCTTCATCTCATCTTTTAGATCTAAAAGCCTTGTTTCTCCACCTCTCTTAGCTTTTTTAGCATACCTTCTCTACTTCACTTTTCACATGTTTTAAGAAGTATTTTTGATTATTTTTGAATTTCCAACATGTCTCTTACCAAGATAGGTTACACTTTTTCATTTCTCTATATTTTAATTACCTTGTTTTGATAATCATGTGTTGAATTCTTTGAGGACTTGAAATGCTCATCTTCATTTTTTCATGACCCTTTGATGTCCTAGGATTGTTTTATTTGCTTTAATGTTCATGCTATGCATTTTGGGAGACCTTGGTGGGATATTTCCATGCATTTTTTGAAGTTTCAAAGACCTCCCACCAAGTGTTCGTAGAAAGTCCCCAACTACATAGTTCCCATTTTCTTCAATCCTTCTCATTGAGCATCAACTTCCATGCACTTGTTAACTCTTGTGTACTTAATTGTGTATTGTTTGGGGAGAGAACAACATATTTCCTTGTCATTGAACTCCATCTTCATCTAAGCACTCTCTTTTGTGCATGACTTAGTCACACTCAAGTGTAGGGGAAAGCTTAGAGAGTTGTTGAGAGTTCTTTGAATAATCTTTTTGATGGTGATGTTTGGATTGATGGTTTGTGCATTTTATACTACTTGTTTTGAAGGATAATTTACAAGACTAAGGAAATGGCACATGGAGAGAGTTCTTCTAATATGGAGCGTTCTCGAACCTCTCATCCTCGCCATGGTCATTGAAAGAAGAAAAGTAAATCCGGGTCCGAGGAAGTAGTTGTTGAAGAACCACATTCGCCATCACTCTTTCTTCATCCACCAAGGCAAACCATCAAGATAATGAAGCTAATGTTGGAACCGAAGCAAAGGCAATTTGACTGCTCGAGATGTCAATTTCTTCCAAAGCATGCACCTAACTTATTCTCTTCACCTCAGTTTGGCCATCTTTTCCATATTCAAGCGTAATGAAACATACCATCGACTCACTGCCCTTCATGGAGGATTTTTGTCACACGTCTTGCTAAGTATTTCCAAGTCAACTGTGTGGTTGTACAATTTCGGTTGGATCATAGGACTACTCCTTTATCCATTGACGTCTTGAAGTCGAGAATCAAAGCGTTGCACATGAATGACGATGGCATTTGGGGAGTACAGGGACTTCCATTTCTAACTACTAACACGTTGGAGATGGAGGGTACCGTGTTCCGCATTCCGGAAGCTACGACAGTAAGAGGATGAAGAGGACTAGTCAACGAGGAAGAAATAGTGGTAAGCATGTATGAGGGAGGAGAGGCGCCTACATCCACTTCTCATCCGGTTCCCTCACCTTTCAACAATGAAAGGGATTAATGAGCCGAAGCGATGATAGCGGCGATCCTTCACAATCAAAGGAAGGAGAAGGAAGCGCGACTCCACATCGTGAATCCATTCTGTAATGAAGAAGATGGATATTCCAATTGAAGATGTATCGGCCTAACTTGCTCGCTCCTCTCCCCTTGCACCATTTCAAGAAGAAGAAGAAGGGCCTTCCTAGGAGGATTGAGTACTAGGCATCTAGGGCCTAAGTTCTACTTTTTTCTTTGCTTTGAATTTTATAGAAGTTTAATTATTGATTTACTTTCATTTTACTTTTTGTACTTTAAATATTCTAGTAATAGTAGTAGTCGTACTTATATTATCTATTTATCGTACCTATAACTCTTAATCCTCTTCCTCTCTTTCTTATGCGCTTTTCGTTGTGAAAACCACCAGGAAGACAAAGACCTACAGTTGTGTACCTTCACCAATCCACAACCCAACCTATGGTAACCTTCATGATCTTATCTCTTGAAACTCCCACATTGAGGACAATGTGTTGCTCAAGTGTGGGGGGATGTGTGTGAATGCTTGAATGATTTTCATGATTGATTGAGCCATGAATTGCTAGTATCCTCCCTTGTTTATGAATGTAAGCGTTGATGAATGCTTATGGGAATGTGTGCTAGCGATTGTGTATCCGTTTGTGGTGTTGTTTGGCCAAATGATAGTGGTTTGGAACCTTGAATGCATTACCCAAAGATTTTCAAATTTGAGAGTTCCAAAACACCTTGTTGCATGCAATCCCCTACTCGATATGCTTTGAATTGATATATGATTGTTGTGTTGTGCTCGCTAGAGATTAGTTGCATGATTAGAGTACCGGTGTATGAGGGATTTTACTCTCTTCTTTCTATTTGGTGAGTTGAAAATGTATGCTATTTTAGGAAGAACATGTGTGCGGGATTCTCTATCATTTTTAACTCAAAATATTTTAAAAGGAGGTTCTTACGTGAGAGGCAACTGACCATCAATGTTCAGAGTGCCCTTTGAGGATATGTTTGGGGATCAGATAGCTTTACCGCATCGCGACCATCTCTTACTACTTACCATCCCTCAAACATCTTCCCTCCTCACGGAATCGTATGCCAAGGTACAAAGTACTTTTTAGCGATTCATGAGATCTCAAAGCTATTGTTTGTACCCAACATGTGTGGCAAACCAATGTGGAGTGCAGGCTGGGAACTGGTGCTCGGGCTAAGACAAATCCGCTCATCAACTTCCCCACATGCGACCTTGATAGGGAAGGCAATGATCCATCCTCTCTTGGTCGTGAGGGAGAGATGCTTGCTTGCAAGAAAAAAAAATGAAAAATATTGGTGCAATGCGTGTCAACGTAGAAAAGGGGACCAATAAACAAAAAATCCTAAATCGAAAGAAAGAATAAAAAGCACCCTCAAGAGTTCTTGTGCTTAATTGATGATTGAGAAGTCCCCTAGTGAACACCTTGAATGTCCGACCTATGGTAGTAAGTATGGTCCTCACCCAAGAGTTTGTGCGTGCATATTAACATGATAGTAACGTTTTCTCATCTCCATCTACTCTTCTTTATGCAATGAAGAACTAGAGTGAATCCCACCTTGATTTGTTAATCAAGTTGCATTGGTTTGAGTAGGTTTACTAGGGGACAAGAACTGCCTAAATGTGGGGGATTTCGTTAACACCTAAATTGGTGTTATATACCCTTCATGTTTAGGTTTATTTCATGCTAATTCATGTGCATTATCATTTGAATTGCGCCGATTGCAACTCTATTTCGTTCCTATTTGATTATGATGTGATTTTAGGGTGTTTTAGAGAATACACGCGAATTAGGTATGAAAAGGACACAAGTATAGCAAAAGGCGCAGAATGTTGATGATCAGGACCTGGAGATGGAGATCACGACCGAGAACACAGGCTGTAAACTCAAGGCAAATATCGTGGCCTCGGAGCCCAAGATCGCGGTCGCAAATCTTGAGGGTTCGGGCGCGAACTTCGTGAAAAAGCCAGCCGAGGAGAAATGGAGAGTTTCTCCAGTTTGATCACGAACACAGTTAACCTTAACGATGAGGAAGTTCGCGGTCGCGCTTCACAGATTGCGGCCGTGAAATCAGCCCTCAAACCCCTCGCCCCTGAAGGAGAAAACGCCAGAGTTGGCAGATCACGACTGCAATCTTCACACTGCCTGGCCGTGAACTTATCCGTTCTCTGAAGGCTGTAAGTAGAAGACCCCCTTCCCCCATTAAAGAGAGCTAATTTTCAGATAGAATTTCTAGCGAGAGAGAGAAATCAGGGAGAGAAGCCAAAGGAGGAGGATCTATAAGAGAGGATCCGTCTTCCTCAACATCAAGTCTTCCCCAATTTCTTCTATGTATCTTCTTCCCTCATTGATGGAGTAGTCCTCTAAGTGACTAGGGGCTCAAAACCACAAACCCTAGTTTCAGGGTTATTATGTAATGAATGGATATTTTAGGGTTTTAATGAAGGGATGTATTTATCTAGTTGATTTCATTTTTTCTCTAGCTTTGACTGTATTTGGGTAACTCGCCCTAATCTTCTCTACTAGCCTACTTGAGCTTCTACGCCGGTTATAGAGTTTTAGGGTTAGACGAGTACGCGCCATCAAGCAAATTAAGGCTAGATGTATGAATAGGATCTTATGATGGACTAGGAAACTGTACCCCTGCCATAAGAATGCCTTTCTTGATAGAACCCGGGATAAAACCTCGGTGTGGATGGTTGGTAGTACCCATTGATATGAGCTATGTTCTTAATGCCCCAGATACGATAGCCTAGATCAAGGTGACTGACATGGGCTTAGGGGAGGCGTAATCGGTGGCGTGTGGATAACCACGAAAGCCGACGAACTGGAGTTCACTCACCACATTTGACAAACCCTATTTATCTAGACATATCATAGTAGACCTAAGCTAGGGTGAGGGATAGTTCCCGGAAGTACCTTATTTTATCTTTATTTAGCTCTCTCTAATAGTTATTTCCCTTGAATCGTCTAAAACAAACCCTTAAAGCGATAGGCTAGATAACAACAACATTGGAAGTAGGCTAGGGTACCGGGACAGAGTGAATCCGACCTTAATTGCCACTATATGAAAACGCCGCTCTAGGATAAACTTGGCGTAGGATGGGGTAGATATTGAAACGTGCTAATTACTGACAATGACTTGCACAGATTGAATCGATCATCTATATCAAAGCATATTAGGATTCATCAAATCCATAACAATTAGAAGATTAGTCGGACATGATGAGGTTTAGAAACATGGAAGTTGTTAACAGTACCATGATGATGACAACATAGAACGATGTTGTTGAGAAAATGATATATATATTTTGTTAATAGACTCCGCCAAAAAAGCTTCCGTCTCGGGTGAAAGTGGTTAGAAACCTCGGTTGATAATCATTGGGACAAGACGGTGATAATCAGAACAATCTACCACCTCAAATGATTATCGATCAAACGAAATCGATGCTTGTTTTGGTAATCTCGATAACACCTTATACTATGATATTCCCAATTCGAACATGAACATGAGAACCAAGATGGATGAAATACAAGATATGATTAACGAAATGAAAAAGGGTTCAACAAGAGTTTCAAATGGAAATTGGCATAATATCGGCTAACTTCTAATACAAGAAATAAAGTACAAACTCTAAGTTTAGTAGGGGTGTGTTCAAGTTGACGGGGTCTTTGACATGGCCTTTTTTATGCCCCCATTGGCCCTTTTATAGCTCCCAGACTTCTCTTAGCGTGCTCTTCAACATGGTCATGTTGCAGGGTGTGTTGGCGTGGTCTTTGACATGGCCATGTTGCTGCCCACGTTGATCATTTGACAACTCTTTGACTTCTCTTGACGTGGTCTTCAACCTGGCCGTGTTGATTTTTGCATGCTCTTTGACATGGCTATGTTGCGGCCCACGTTAGCCCATTTGATAGCTTTTTTGCTTTTGTTGACATGGTCTTTAACATGGGTGTGTTGCAGAGTGTGTTGATGTTGATATAGTCTTTTAACATGACCATGATGTTGCCCATATTCAACCTTTTTATAGTTTTTTCTACTTTTATTGACGTGGTCTTCAACATGGGTGTGTTGATGTGGTCTTTTAACATGGTCATCTTATTGCCCACATTGGCCTTTTTGACAACTTTTTCTTCAGTTTAGTATGAGGGAATTTGATTATGCAGTACTCTGCATTGCCAATCACCACTCATAGTGACTCGTCACCATAATACGCGGTTGGTTTCGTATGTTGACACCAGAAGGGGATGCAACCAGGGTGGTACAACTCTTTTCACTCACGTGGGACGTGGCGGGCTTGAGTTCACCGATGCCAGATTTTGACCCCTAACCATCTTTTCGCTTTCTTCCTCCATGTTCCAAAATCTTTTGTTCATTTTGATAGAATACCCTTAAACATCTCTCTAACACAATACCAAGCGTAAAACTAGAAAATAGAATGAACTTACTACAATTTAATTCGTTTTAAGATATAAAAGTGTTGTTTGTGACACCCCGTCATTTTAGATTTAGGTTCAACCTTATTAAATGATCGGTTGGATAGACGGTTATGTAATAAGGGTTGCAACCGCAAATTACAAATAATAATAATAATAAATATTATTATTATAATTATTATATGTAAAAAACATATAATCAGATGGGACGAGGGGGCCAAGCGGCCCCAATTCCCAAACCCTCCATTATTGTTTCCCTAGCAGCTAATCCCACTCCCAGCAAAACCCTTCATTCTTTTTCCGCAGGAGCCTAGTCCCCATCCCCAGCGAAGCAACTCGCCGCCCATCATTATTCCCTAGTGCAAGTTAGAAGAAGGAGAAGAGGGAGCGATGGTCCCTATTCCCGACGCCGACCCCATCCCTTTCGTATTTCTAGGTAAGGATCGCTGATACTTTCACGATTTTCAAACAAGATTCATCGAAGTCTAATCCGAAACTCGTATTTTCATATTATAGTGGTCGCGATGACGTTTGAAGGTTCCAAAAATCGATCGACAAGGAAATCGACGTCCAAGGTCGTCGAGTCTGAACCTAGGCACGTTCTGGAGGTAATGGAACTCGATCCCTTCGAATTTGATCGATCGATTTGGAGATTTTACGTGAGGGTGCTATTCTGGGTTCTAGCGGCAGACTTTATAGGATTTTAGTGACAAATATTGGGTGGTCACGAAAGCTTTAGGGAATTTCCAGAAATGTGTTTGAAGATGTGTAAATTGTTTCGAGCCTTTGTAGGTGGTTTTTTTGGGGTATAATAATTTTATAAATAGAAAGAGGGCTAGGAGATACGTGTGATTTAATTTAGGAAATTGTGAAGATGAATAAAGGGTTGATAATTTTCCAGGATATTTATTCTCATAATTGACATGGGAAAATTATTATCTGTATTTTTAACTGTTAGAACCCAGAATAACACCCTCACATAAAAGCACCTCGGAATGATTTTACTATGTATGTATGAATGAATGAACGTGTATATGTGTAATGTATGGTTGATGGTAAAGGAACCTCCGGGCGTTTGGACCACTACTAGACGCGGTAGATGGTCGGATCACTGCTGGACGACGAGACGTAATGCAACAGTTGATCGAGTTCGTTGGGGTCACTACTGGATGGCGAGACGTAACGCAATAGTTGACTGGGCATGGGCTGGATAACGAGACGTAATGCAGTGCTATTTCCAAGTCTGGGTATGCAACCGGACGACGAGACGTAACGCGGTTGACATACTAGAGTCGGGACACCAAACGGCGAGATGTACCGCGGCGGTCCTAGTGTTTGGGGTATAAGTTAAGGATAGAATTAAATAATTTCTATAAGATAAGATAGGAGTAAAGATCTTATATAGACATTTTTTAGAATAAAGTATAAAGGATGAAAGTGAGAATGACTTTCGTCTAAGGCAGGAACCCTAACAATGAGTTTAGTAAGGATTGCTTAGGGCAAAGACTTTACGAAGTAACGACGAGACTGACCCCTTCTCACTCACCAGGCGTAGAGAGGGGAGGAGGACGTATTCATCATGTGGAGGTTAACCGAGAAGGATAGGCGTGCCAAACTTGGAGATGTCACAAGGATCTGGGTAACGAGATATAACCATTTAATATTCTTGTCTTTATTTCATGTCTTAATGAGTATACTAGAAAACTCAAGGATTGCCATTTATGTTTTGTTGCATTGGTTTGAGGTCTCCCAAGTGTTTAGGGCATTTTTACTTGAGAATCTTAAACATTGTCGTTGTTGATTTTCGATTTTGACTTGTAAAGCTATTTTGGGTTGCTCTGGAGTAACCGGTGTTTGGTTCGAGTTATGGTTGGGTTTTTCAAAAGGATCGGGTTATTTCATTTTGGTATCAGTGCCGACATTCCTCTATTTCTTGGTCTCCAAGGAATACTAGAGTGACGATATGAGTTTCAAAAGATTAAGTTTTAAGGGAAAAGAGGAATTTCAAGAAGAATGGTTAGCCAACCGATTTGAAAGGGTTTATAGAGTCCCCTGTATACTCAAGCATGATTAGACAAATAAATATGGTTCTAATAAAGGTACTACTTGCTTGTAGTGAAAGTAATGCACCTGTCAATCAAGCGGCAGCTAGGCAACCCCCGGATTACATAGCTTTTTGGAGGAGAGGAGTAGTAGACTTTGATGGGGACCGTCAACGGATGCAAGTGAGGTGGAGAAATGGCTGGCAAAGTTCACGAGCACGTTGAGAGAAATGAGGGCAGATGATGAGGATAGGGTACTACTGATGGTATCCCTACTGCAAGATGCGTCATACAATTGGTGGACCACCTAACCAGCCAGCCGAGTGGACCCACCGAGGCATACCATCTCGGCAAGTAGAGGGAGTTCATATTGATCAAGAAAAGGTAGGCAATGAAGGCAAGGAGCGCATTGCGGAGTATAGTTCGCAGTTTGAGAAGCTACTAAGAAGGCAAGGGTAGGGCAATGAAGGCAAGGAGCGCATTGCCCTTAAGAAGCAGTTGAAAATGGTGATATGGAACGAGTCTTTAGATAGAAAGGGCTGACACAACTCTGCATGAAGAAGGGATACAACGAGACGGAATCAAGAGGATGGCAAGTAGCATGCCATAGTGGTCCGGCCATCCTAGTCAGTTCAGGAGGAGGCCGAATGGTACCGTTAGCTTTGGGTGTACTCAGAGTTAGACCGGCTCGTTCCAGCCTGGTCAAACTTTCAGAAATAGAGGTCTCTGCAACCAGTGTGGGCGAGATAACTCGAGGGAGTGTCGGCAGTCCCCTAGGGTCTACTATTACTGTAACGAGTCTGGGCATTTCGCTAGGGAGTGCCCTAGTAAAGGCAGGCAAGGGAGAACTCAGTCTGAGCAGTATGTCTGAGGTGGTGGTGGGAGAACTCATGCCTAACCACAGTTTGGCGGCCAGCCAAACTACTCCATCCAGAGCCAGGGAGGATGCACCGGTCAGTTCGACTACACTGATCGGGACAAAGACCTAGGGCCTCCAACAGGGTGACATCCGAGGTTATTTGCCATGGGAGGGATAGTCAATCGCTCTGACTATCATAATAAATCCCACCTAAGGTGCAAGTATAAACCTTAGATGGGTGCAATATATGGCAAGTATGTTTGAGACATAATCTAGCGGATAGTTTTGGTTAAAATGAATATTTAAAACTAAGGTACTTTGTAAAGATGAAATGGTTTTGACACTAATTGAGAAGGCTTCACCTGGGTGTTGCCCCCCCCCCCCCCCCCCCCCAAGCTAACAATTACGAATTGAAGGATCGAATGACCGTGTGTGGTTACGGGGTTATAAACTGTAGCAAAGTCTAACAAGTAGCCAAAGCTACCCTCTTAGTCTCTAGGTCAAGAAAATGGGATATGATCCAAGCCACTTATGCGACCCTCTCAACTTATTTACTAAGGAATGGTTGTCCAACAAGTAGCCAAAGCTACCCTCTTAGTCTCTAGGTCGAGGAAATGGGATACTATCCAAGCCACTAATGCGACCCTCTCAACCTATTGACTAAGGAATGGTTAGATTTCACCCTCAAATTGGAGTTCGAACGGCCACCCACATCCAAACCCTAAGTGCTAATACAAAATAAGAGGTTTGCCCTGCATTAACCTAACTAGGAGGCAACTAATTACCCAAGAAAATCCATTATTCAAGCCTCATTCAAAGAAATGAAAGGGGAGGGGGGTTCTCTACCTAGGTTAGAATGGAAATTAGATTGATAGGCTTCCACACAACACAATCATTCATGAATAATACCTCCACATTAATCACAACCATACACAAATAAGTCAATTCATACAAACATTCACATAATTGTAGCTAGGGTTTACAAACACCCAAGTGAAAAAAAGGGGCTACTCCATGCTAGGAGAAGGGAAAACACAAGGGAGAAGAAAGAAAACCATCAAAAAGATGGTAGCCTTGCTCATTGTATTGAAGAGATCCTCCTTAGGGGGAGGAATTCCCAAATCCTTGCTTCGATATGAAACCCTAGCTTCTCCTCTCCTTTGGTTCGTCACTTTCTCACACTAAAATCTGAAGAAGAAGTTTCTCACACTAGGTCTCTCCCCATTCTCCTTCCTTTAAGTTGCCTTTCATACTGAGATTGATCCCAGTTCACGTCCTGAGTTCACGGCCGTGAACATCAAAACGCGTCCATGAAAACAACGTGATGAACCAAAACGCACCGCTTCACTTCTTGGGTTCATGATTTGTGGTTGCAGTTCACAGTCTTAGAGACCGTTAACAGCTTTGGCGTCAGTAAACTCAGAATTCTCTCTGGACGCTTCTTGGTTCACGTGTTGTGGTTCCAGTTCATTGTCCTAGAGATCGTGAACTCCAATGGCAGACCGTGAACACAAGATGTGTCCTCCTCTTTGCCCGGTCTTTGCTCCTTTTTCTTCCAAATTCCGACTTCGGGGATTGTTTCACCTGTTAGAATCTGAAACACAAGAAACCTAGCGTAAAACCACCCCTTTTGGAGCCCAATTGCAACAAACTTCAAAGAGAAACAGGGATAAAAAGTGTACAATTAGGCCCGAATCAATCCCCCACACTTAGGCGTTTGTTTGTCCCCAAGCAAACCATTTCACACAAGGTAATATCTCAACCTAGCAAAAAATGCTTTGGGGACAAATCAAAGGGCACGAGGTGGCGAATTTCAATGGCTATTGGCAATTAACACATGGACCGTTGCAAGCAATACCGACATCCACCACAAACGACATTCGAGGTCACCAAAATTGAGCAAACGAAAAGTTCTCACCTTGTTCATGAATCAATGCAAGTCTCAACAAGATCACTTATCAACCACAACTAACCATGCATAACATTCAAGTTCAAGGAACAAACGAATGGGCAACAAAGGTCCGCACTGGGGTATGATATGACATGCAAAGCAAGAATGAATCACTCACTCTCTTGCCTAGTGGGGTCGGGACCTTTTGGTGCAAAGAATGTGCGCAATCATCCACACTCGGCTCTATCGTCTCTTCACCACTGCGAAACCACTAAATGTTAGAGTTCACGGAACGGTTGTCATCACTAGCTTGTCTGGAGGTCTTAGACACAGGTTCAAATGACTAGCGATTGTCTTGGACATGCAGAAAAGGCTTTTTGGGTGGTGGAAAATACATCATGAAGTCTTACATCTTCACTCTAAACTCGAATTTTTTATGGTTTCTACAAAGAACCTTCCCTACAAACAATGGCCACTAGCATCGGCCAAAAACCTTGCTTCTTCCTTCCAAACTATCACCATCATGAACTACCTTTAAACGCTCTTCCTCGGTCTACTCTTGCTATCACATTTCGACTTGGTAGTGAATGAGTTCTATAACAATGTGGGGGTTTCAATGGCTTGAGTGCCAAGAAACCCCTCTTAGAGCATACTCTTTGATTCTTTAGTGACATTCTCTACTTTATTTACCTCATTTTATTACCTCTTTTTCGTTTTCTTTTCTTTTCTTTTTGAAGAGAGTTAAACACTTGCCACATTACCTTTAACAACCAATGCCCTCTTTTAACAACTCACTCCAACACTACTCTTTTCTCTTTCATTTCCTAGCAAGAACCGCACAAAATCCTCCTATGTAGAACCTCAATGGAACTCAAAAGCGAGAGCTCTGGGATATTAGGACGACTCATGAACAGACACGAAGAAAGGATTGGGGGGGGGGGGGTGGGTCGTTCTATCAAACACCATTAAGTTCACAAGCAAAAAGCTCCTAACAGAGAACGACCCCCAAAAGTCACAAGGCTCAAAGGGGTTGATTAGGGGATAAAACATTTCGCGATATTCCGACGAGATTTGAAAGATTCCAGCGAGATTTTGGGTCCTGAAGTGAAGAAAAACCATTCAAGACCCTTTTATAGGCAGACCCCGCGGTTCACGGACGTGTTTGCCAGTTCACGATCATTAAGATCGTGAACACCGCAATCCGTCCGTGAACAGAGCAATCCGTCCGTGAACAACAGTGAAAACAGGGTACTTCTGAAAATTTTTACTCGACCTACTCAACTGTGCCTACTACCATTCACGACACAACTCAAAAAACACAATTACAAAAACCTGGCACGGGGATACCACTCGACCACTTGAACTCTTCACTCGACACAAAAATGAAAATAAGGAAAAGAAAACAAACCTACGTTGGGTTGCCTCCCAACAAGCGCTAAGTTAAAGTCACTAGCTTGACATTGCGGATATATGAATCATTTGAACATGATGCCACCAAGAGTGGATCCTCCAGGACCTCGGGGTGAGGCATGTCGCCTCCCAACTTTCTCTCCATGGGGTGTCCTTCTTGGCCAATGACTTCCGCTTTGCCCTTTTCCTTCCACCGGGCATTAGCGTGACTTAAACGTTCCCTCTAAGCTCTTTTCCTTCCTCGTGGGAAAAGGTAGGGATGGTGTGTACTCAGACACAGTTGGTGGCGTCGGCCATGCCTTCCTCGCCACTCCTCTCTTTTCTCCCGAGGTTTCCTTTTCTTCACCCTCTGGTAGAGGATCTTCCTTCTCATTCACTTCTTTGGCAACGACCTCTGGAGTCACCTTCCCACTCCTCAAATAGATTGCATTCACCCCGGCATGATCATTGGGGTTGGTAAAGGTTTGAGAGGGTAGGGATCCCTTTGGTCTATCGGTGAAGATCCTAGCAAGATTACTAATTTGCACGTCCAAGTTTTGGAGACTTGCTTGATGGCTTCAGAGTCCCGCCTCAAGCGAGGTAAACTTGGAGGTTGCCACAACCATGAATTTCTCAATCTTCTCGAACTTCTGAGAGCTTGTACTGACAAAGGTGGTCACAAGGTCTTCAAGCTTAGCAAACTTGTTGACTTGTTGTTGTTGTTGTTGAAACCCTTGACCGCCTTCTGTTTGGTATGGTTGTTGGAAGTTCGAGTTTTGGAATTGATTCCTTTGTTGGATGAAGATTGGCTGAGGTTGATAGTTTCCCATTGGACTTTGGAAACCGGGAGGTCTTGGATTGGTAGGGGAAGACCAAGCGAAGTTTCGATGAAATTGCCACCCGAGGTTGTAGGTGTTGCTATAAGGTTTGTTCCCTCTAGCATTGGCAATGAAACTCACTTGCTCCTCCGGGGTACTTGTCTCCTTCATCGCTTGGTAATCTGCAATTTTATGATTAGTGCTTGAACACCAATAACAAGACATCACCGCTTTTTTCCCTTGCTTCTTGTCCTCAAGGATCACCTTGATCAACTTGTGAAGCTTCGCTTCAAGTGGAGCACTTGCTCCCACACTTCACACACCTCTTTAGGTGCTTCACTTCCCACTTATTGTCAAGCCCCAATCATATCCTTTAGGAGCCATATCTTCGAGCAACTCGATCACTTGAGGAGGGGTCATGTTCATCAACTTCCCTTGGCAAAGAGAATCGATGAGGATCTTGTCATCTTGGATGAGTCCTCCATAGTAAGTTTCTATCCGAAATTGCTCCTCGAATCCATGGTGAGGGCATTGAAGAAAGTAGTTGGAGAATCTTTCCCATGGATCCATCAATCTCATCCTCCTCTTGCTCAAAATGAGTGATCTTCTTCCTCCACTCGTCCGTCTTGGAAGGAGGACAATGTCGAGTCATGAACTTGTTGATTAAATCGTCCTAAGAGGTGATGGATAGAGCCAGACGGTTGTTGAGCCATCGGAGTACCTTCCCCGCCAAATAATAGGGGAAGAGCTTCAATCGCAATGCCTCCTCGGGGATGGTATTTATCTTCAAGCTTCCCGCTAGCTCAAGAAACCTTTGGACATGCTCTCGTGGTGATTCATGAGCAAGCCCATGAAAGTAGGCGTTGTTTTGAATCATTGTCACAAGAGCGGGCTCGATTTCAAAGTTTTTGGCGGCCACGGGTGGATTTAAGATGGGCGATTGAATATCCGCCACCGTGGAGCCATGTAATAGCCCATAGTCATTGGCTCTTCCTCGGCTCTCGCTTCCACATTTGGGTTTTGAAGCGGATTAGCCCCTCGGTGTTGATTCCCCGCCATCTCAACTTCAACTTCTCCTTCAATTCCTTCAAATCCGGGACCAACTTATTGTCCTGTTTCTTCACTTCTCCTTCTTTCCTCCGCTTGCTCCCTCTCTCGAGCTAGAAGTCGGAAAGTCTGGTTGATGTCCTCGTCCAGTGGTGTTAAAGACGCCGGATTGCTCCAGGTCATTAAAAGAACACAACACGTCTACCACAAGTAACACTTCTCACTTAACAAAACAGAAATTAAAAGCTAGATTAACACCAAACAAACTTTTCACGATAACAGACCGGGGTGCCAAAAACATGACTCACTCTGACTATCACAATAAAATCCCACCTAAGGTCCAAGTATAAACATTAGATGGGTCATGGGTGCAATATAGGGCATGTTTAAATATCAACCCGGGCTAGCCCATGTACCACTACTTCGACTGTTTGAAACATTATCTAGCGGATAGTTTTGGTTAAAACGAAGATCTAAAACTAAGGTACTTTGCAAAGATGAAATGGATTTGACACTAATTGAGAAGGATTCACCTGGGTGTTCCTCCACCTAGCTAACAATTACGACTTGAAGGATTGAATGACCATGTGTGGTTAGGGGGTTATAAACCTCAGGGAAGTCTAACAAGTAGCCAAATCTACCCTCTTAGTCTCTAGGTCGAGGAAATGGGATACGATCCAAGCCACTAATGCGACCCTCTCAACCTATTGACTAAGGAATGGTTGTCCAACAAGTAGCCAAAGCAACCCTCTTAGTCTCTAGGTCGAGGAAATGGGATACGATCCAAGCCACTAATGCGACCCTCTCAACCTATTGACTAAGGAAAGGTTAGATTTTACCCTCGAATTGGAGTTCGGACACATCCAAACCCTAAGTGCTAATATGAAATAAGAGGTTTGCCCTGCATTAACCTAACTAGGAGGCAACTAATTACCCAAGAAAATCCATTATTCAAGCCTCATTCAAAGAAATGAAAGGGGAGGGGGGGGGGGGTTCTCTACCTAGGTTAGAATGGAAATTAGATTGATAGGCTTCCACACAACACAATCATTCATGAATCATACCTCCACATTCACATTAAACACAACCACACACAAATCCTTCAATTCATACAAGTATTCACATAATTGTAGCTAGGGTTTACAAACACCCAAGTGAAAGGAGGGACTACTCCAAGCTAGGATAAGGGAAAACACAAGGGAGAAGAAAGAAAACCCGGGGACTCAGTTATTAGAAAAAGGTTTGAAATATTAATTTAGTCGCCTTATTTTTCTTGTTACTTGTTATATCACACTTGTTGCTTTCATGGGTTGTTCCTGTTTTTGTGCTTAAAATAGTGCATGACCCAAAACCACCCACGTGGACTAGTCGACCTTGACCCCGAGATCGAGAGAACCTTTCGTCAACGAAGGAGAGAGCAACAAGCGCAGCCACACACAATGGAGAAGAACACGCCAAAATGAACAATCGGACATTGTCTGATTATGCCCGTCCTACCCTGGACGGAACTCACTCAAGCATCCGAAGGCCCAATATCGATGCCAACAACTTCGATGGTTCCGTTGCCGGGAATTTTGCATGTTAGATCCCGTCCGATCCCGTCCCGGTCGTGGAACCCAGCGACAGCAGTGAAAACGGCGACAAACAGACACGACAACTTCTTGACGCTTATTGAAGCTTTGTTCCTCCAGACACGAAAACTTCTTTCTTTCTTCCTCCAGTCCGACCCCGTCCCGGTCGTGGAACCTAGTGACAACAGCGAAAACGGCTCCGGCTCTCTCCTCTTCATCGCGTGCCACCTGCTCTCCATCCTCGATTTTCTTTCAAAATTCTTCAAATCAGGTTAGTAGCTCCATTGCTCAACACTCTAGAATGATTGAACACGGTTTACCCTTCATTTCACCATTCAATTTCCACTTTAATCCACAAATTCTCATTTAGGGTGAAATTAGGGTTCTTGGACAGTATTGGGGAAGTCGAATTATGTCCAAAATAATCCAAATTTTTGCCAATTGATAATAGATTGTAGTAGCTCACAAGTGCATTCTTATGCTTCCGAATGCTCCAATTTTAATTGAATTGCATCAATTTCAAAATTGGAAAATCTAGTGTTCTAACACAATTCCGATTGGGGATTCTGCAATCAGTCTCTATTTGAAAGAAGTAATGCTGATTTTCTGACCTCTTTCTTTTCAAATATGATCATCAATAATCAGTTTGCATTGTGTATGCAAAATTAAATTGAATTATGATTTTCCGACATATAATGCTAAAGTGACGAGCTAGAAATCCTCCTTTCCATATTCAACTTGAAATGCTATACTTAATTGTTGTTGGATCCTTTGGTTCTACCCTTTGGATTCAAATCTATTCGATTCACAGTTATAGTTGATGAATGGAATTTTGTCAATTTATTGAGGCATATAAATATACGGAGCTCATGCCGAAATTTTGAGACAATTGTGTACCTAACCTGAAATTTCTGCATATCTTGCCATTCTCTATTCATGATCTTGTTTTGCAGGCCATGGCAGAGGATCCAGACAGACATGGATACTTGAACTTCACCCTCCCCTGGCAGGAAACTCCTTACCAAACTTCAAAAAGAAAGAAGATCGAGAAGCAAGACACATTCATTGGCCAATCCTCGAGCAAATTCACAAAGACGGGCCGTCCAGGAGCTACTTTCTATAGGGAGGTGGAATACCCTATTTGCCATTTAGGAGCCGATCTATGCCGAACTTACGATGGAGTATATATGCACAATAACCTTCAACGCTGTTGTAGCTGCCGAAGATTGGGATGCACCGGATACAATCACGTTCAGACTCATGAATGAGTCCTACTCTCTCACCCTCACTGAGTTCATCCTTCGTGACGGTCTGTACAACAATAACTATGTCACCCCGGAGGAGTACAAAACACTCCCGCTAGAAGATCCGAAGATAGATATCGGTGTTGCCGCCATTTAGGAGGAGATCGCGCCTTCTGATACGGACACTTATCATCCGACAATAAGCAAGGCAAGAGATATGGCATTCCACCTCAGTTACATCCACACATCCTCGCTTATTCCTTTTGTAGTCGAGGAAACGCCCATGGAGTTCTCACTCTGCGAGATATTTTCTACCTCGACTAATAACACCCTAGGGGGTGATTGATCATAATTAGCACAACTTATGCTCCAATTCTAATGAATTGAGGCCCCTTCTTGCTCCTGAAGAAACAGAACACCAAAACCAGCTTAGCTAGCTAGTTTGGAGCTCAAGAAAAGGTGAAATCTGAGGATTTATTCACACCTGGGAAGAAGCACTCGAGATATGAGGTTGTCTTCGAGTAACTGAGGGTGGAAGGCTCAGTTAATAAACTCAAATCAACTAGGTTTGATCGCAACCAAAACCTAAGGTCAACACTCAACTCGCAAGTTGTCAAATTTTGGGGTTTTCTATTCAATTGTGATATGCCTGTTACAAGGTACAATCCAAGCCTTTTATAGGCATAAACTAACTCTAATAAACGTACACAAACTGAAAAGGAAGACTAAATCAACAAGGAAACTGATATAAAAGTGTAATTCTTATAGGACTAGAAATCCTAATGGCATTCGGATTACTTGGCAGTGTTGATACCATCTTCTCATGCCCAGCAGATGGCCTTCCAGTTTGATTCGATCTCATCCAATACCTTGTCGTTGTAGAAAGAAACTCCCTCTTTCTCCTCCAACTTGAATTAGCTCGAGATCATCTCCCAAGCTCCAGTTATGGCTCTTCAAAGTTAGTATCCTGAAACAGTTTCCTGCCTTAGCCAAATTTAGACAGTTTTCATGATTCTTCATTGCATCTTGTTGGCCTTAAAAAACACACTTCCTAACATCTCCTCAAGCTCCACCACGTACCAATCGAAAGATAAAGTTTTGAACTTCAAATTGAGGTCTTGAACCAACATTTTCACCGATTGGTTTGAGAGATAAGCTCCCAAAGTAGGCACCTCGCACTCGACCCAACACTTGGCCATTTTCCTTTCTTCTTCTTCCAAGCTTCACTTCCTTCTTCCTCAAGCAATTTAATCTTCAATATTGATCCAATTGGGATCATATCAAGCCCCCCCTTAGAATAAGCTTTGCCCTCAAAGCTTGAGATGCTCTCGATCATAAACTTCACAGAACTGGCTCAAGATTGGATCGAAAGTGAGCTGCTTGAAACCTTTGTTCTGGAAAATTAAGTATTTGTTCTTCAGGTCCTGAATTAGGGATTTCTTCTCCGGGTATCTCCAGGCCAATTCATGGTCACCACGAGATTCGTTAGCCTTTGAATCGAACTTCTAGATAGGTCCCGTGCTTCGAATCATCGTGTGCAACGACGACGATCCCATTCTTTCTTTCCCGCCATCATCGTTGTTTGAATGTTCCGAGCCCATAAATCCCAATCAAAAATTGGGGCTTTTCGATTCGGCCATCTTCAGGCTAATTGGAGTACTCCTACAGCTTACTTGGACACAGACAAACATTTTGGCATCAACCACCTGTATCGAATCATGCCCAATCGTTCCAACCAATTCGCATGATTTCCGTTCATGTTTGCCCATGTTCAGGGCACTTCTGGCTCGAATCTGATGTTGTAATTCGGCTATCGTCGTCCCAAACCAACTGGTTTTTGAGCTTCTTAACACAATTTGGGATGTGCCCGAGGTCTTCTCGGGCTTCGACTCTTCACCAGATGCTCCGACGAGATGCCCCTCTCTCCTGCTCTGTTCTGCCGGCAACACGAGCCAGGACAGACTCTCTTCCGCCAAATCTGCACTGGGGCTCGTCTCAGGGCAGTAGCACTAACCTCCGAGCTATCAAACTTGCGCCTTCATCCTTCTCCTACTTTTCTTTGTTCTGATTCGCGTCCAATTGCCGTTGATCGGCTATGGCTTCGGCCGGTGAAAGTGAACTCAACTTTAGTTTCTTTCCGTCGAGCTTGAACGTGTAACAAATTGTCCGGCCATGGTGAGTTACACCTCGGTCGTATTGCCACAGCCTTCCCAGAAGAAGAGGTGCCACTTGCATCTGAACCACAACGCACAAATGCGGTATTTGTACTGGTCAATCTGGAAATTGACCCAGGCTTGTTTTGTTACCTTCACTGCGCCGTGATCGTTGAGCCCGTAGAGGCTATACGGTTTGTGATGTCTCCGGGCTGATGAGGTTCGTTTAGTTGCCGTAGTCGATCACTAGAGAAGCCGTTTTCCCCTGAATTGTACAACGGGAGTGAAACAGGTTGTCCCGTTGCTAGGTTTGTGTCGTTTCTTCCATCGTGAGAGCTCGTCGATTGACAAGCAAGGACCCTCCTGGAGTTTCCATTTCGATCAATTCATCGATCTCTTCATCCATCTCTTCCCGCTTGTCCTCCTCTTCATCTTCCAATTCTCCTTTTCTCAAGATCATAGTTTTCAGATTCGGACATTGAAAAGACTTGTGCCATTTCCCTCCGCATTTGAAGCATTCGATCTTGCTCACAAGGCCTCCAGCATGCTCGTGGCTGCTTTGGGTCGGATTTGGTGGTCGAATTGCGACCGGAGTCACGATAGGAGTTGATTCTGCCGGACTACTCTGTCTGGGTGCTGAAAACCGGCGTCCAGAGTTCTGCTTCAGCTGCCTCTCGATCTTCATTGCCAAGTGGATGGTTTCTTCCAAATCAACGAACTGTCAAAGCTTTAGCTCATACATGATCTCTTTGTTTAGCCCGAAGAAGAATCGTAAAATGGTTACCTCGGAATCTTCTCGGACGTCTGCTCTGGTCAGAAGCAGTTCGAGTTCCTTGTAGTATTCGTCGACAGATCGACTTCCGTGAATTGCTTGCAGGGATTCATGAAATTCCCTCCAGTAATATGCAGGAACAAACTTCTCTCGCATCATCCCTCTCAGGTCCTCCCATTTCGTCATCGGGGCTTGCAAGTTTCTTCATCGTCGGACTTGAACCTGTTCCCACCAAGTTGTGGCGTAGTCCTGAAACTCGTACGTTGCGAGCAAGACCTTCTGATTCTCCGTGTACTGGCCACATTGGAAGAACAACATGATTTTGCGCTCCCAATCCAGGTAAGCCGAAGCACTATTGGTGCCGTGAAACGTGGCAATCGTCAGTTTAATTCCTCGGAGTTTTGAGACCGGAGTTTCTTCACCATCGTGCTCGAGCCGGCGATTCTCGAATGGCCATCGATTCCTGAGTGGCCGGTCATCATGTGGGATCTCCAGAGCCATCAGTTGGCGTTCCAAGTCCTGAACGCGCTCTATGAGGATTCGATCGGCTTCTCGATTTTGATTTTCCGGTGGTGACTCCAAATTTCCCGGCGGCTGGAAATTGACCTCAGTCTGCACTCGATCCGGATTTGCTGTCGTTTCCCTGAGCCATTGCCTTCTGCCTTGACCTAGATCTTCCACTCATTAGGTTGAGATTGTCGAATTTATTCGACAATTCTTTAAACTTTTCGTCTTGTCAATTCATCTGGGTCTGGAACAGGGCAACTACCTATTCCTAGAAAAACTGTTGCAGTTCAGGCATTGTAATGGAATGGCCTTCCCCCATTGTGCCTTCTATGTCGTTGCTGGTCCTTAATGTAAGGATTTCGGGTGATTGCAGGGACGTTTCCGCCGTCTGCTTCTTCTTCTTCTTCTTCCTTTCCTATAGTAGCAGGGGCTCCTCTGAAACAGGGCCTCATGACCTTATCCAGTGCGCAACTCCGGTGTCGTCATCCTCCTTTGAATTCGTCGTCCTTTCCCTCTGTAAAATGGGGCTTTGATACCACTTAATATCACCCTAGGGGGGGTGATTGATCAGAATCAACACAGCTTAGGCTCCAATTCGAATGAATTGAGACCCCTTCTTGCTCCTGAAGAAACATAACACCAAAACCAGCTTAGCTAGCTAGTTTGGAGCTCAAGAAAAGGTGGAAAATGAGGGTTTCTTCACACCTGGGAAGAAGCACTCGAGATATGAGGTTATCTTCGAGTATTTGAGGGTGGAAGGCTGAGTTAGTAGACTCAAATGAACTAGGTTTGATCGCAACCAAAACCTAAGGTCAACACTCAACTCGCAAGTTGTCAAATTTTGGGGTTTTCTATTCAATTGTGATCTTCCTGTTACAAGGTACAATCCAAGCCTTTTATATGCATAAACTAACTCTAATAAACATACACAAACTGAAAAGGAAGACTAAATCAACAAGGAAATCGAAATAAAAGTGTAATTCTTATAGGACTAGAAATCCTAATGGCATTCGGATTACTTGGCAGTGTCGATACCATCTTCTCATGCCTAGCAGATGACCTTCCAATTTGATTCGATCTCATCCAATACCTTGTCGTTGTAGAAGGAAACCCCCTCTTTCTCTTCCAACTGAAACAGTTTCCGCATTAGCCAAATTTAGACAGTTTTCAGGATCTTCATAGCATCTTGTTGGCCTTGAAAAACACTCTTCCTGGCATCTCCTCGAGCTCCACCACATACCAATCGAAAGATATAGTTTTGAACTTCAAATTGAAACCTTTAACCAACATTTTCATCGATTGGTTTGACAGATATGAGCTCCCAAAGTAGGCACCTCGCACTCGACCCAACACTTAGCCATTTTCCTTTCTTTTTCTTCCAAGCTTCACTTCCTTCTTTCTCAAGCAATTTCATCTTCAAGATTGATCCAATTGAGATAATATCATCTACTCCATGTTTCATCGGTGCCCGATCCACCTCAGATGGTCTTTGGATCGAATCCTCTATGAGCGCTCCAATAAGAGGTTAAGCACACTCCATGGCGGCATGTACATCACTCACTTGGAAAGAAATATGGGCTGCCCACTCCCACCTCCAGATCCATGTCGGATCACCACCCCACGATCAGTCGTGATGCGCACTCTCACTTTCATGTCACTGGTCCTCATGAGAAACAACATTTATGTGGCAGTTGACGAGCCAGAGGGTCCTCCACTGACCGCACCTGTAGGTACCGGTGACAGATCGAGTACCAATACTAGTATCGGGGGAGGTGCAGAGGGCACATCAGGAGCCGAAGTCCACCCGACCATTACCAAGCTCTACCAACTCAACCAGCAGATATTTCAACAAAAACAAGAGATCTTGAGGCAAAACACCCAGATACTCCGCCAGCAACAGGAGCAGCATGACCAGCATGTTACCCTCTCTGAGGAGGTCACTAGGCTCAGTGACGCTACTGAGTGGCTGACCAATAACATGCGTGACTACTGGTCACATCACAACTAGGTCCCTCTTGACACACCTGATGACGGACAACTCGGACACTGATCTCATCTCTCAGCCACGAATTCCATCATATTTTCTTTTGTTTTTGATTTTTTTTTTTTTGTGAAACTAACTTGTGTGAAGATTAGGGAACCAAAAGCACGACATCGTCCTTCCACAGGGACGCCGACAAACTAAAATGGTCGTAACTACTGAAAATTTGTGGTAAATATTCATATCCTCAATTTAAATACGTCCATTGAGGACAATGCACATCTCAAGTGTGGGGGGTATATTTCGCTCAATTGTTTTCATATGTTATGACAAAGAATCATTGTGATTTGTGTTTTCAATAATCTCAGCATAAAAAAAGAGTTTGAAAAAATCAAAAAAATTTAAAAAAAAAAACAAAAATTCAAATAAATACAAAAAAAGTGTTTTGTTTTTAGTCTCATCTTTGTCTAAAATTGGTACAAGAATAGTGTGATTTGGATAAATGTCAATCTATAATGACGACTGAGGGATTAAAACAAATGTTTCTCGTGCTACTTATTCTTTGATGGCAAGAACTATCTGAAATCTTGAATTAGAAGTTTATCATCTTTGATTGTTGTTGCATAATGTTTGGGAAGTATAGCATGAGAAACCGAGCATATAGTAAGCCACGTGAGACTTGAGCAAGATTGTTTAATTTCTTTCTTGTGTGTTAGATCCCTCTCTGTGCATGATGATATGCTTGATTTATACATGTTCGAGTCGTGACACCACTGATAAGGATGACGGAGGCAATAGGTTTTACCCCTACAACCAAAATGACTACCCTGAACATCATATCCCGTAGTCAAACCCTGTTGTGACGAGCCTTTTTGTTCGCTGGCAACCTATTTTAATCCAATCCTTGTTCTTCAAGCCTCAAATCATTTTGAACCCTTTTTCAAGGTTCCGTGTGAATGGTTTAAGCAAATGACTTTCTGCTTCCTTTATTAAATAAAAAAGTTGAGATAGGGAGACCTTCCTGATCAAAGACCTACCTGACAAGTCAATGGTGACACAACTTTGGAGACTCAAACAACATGCTCATGACAGAGAGATGGTAGGGAAAGAGTGATAATTACATGCTACACGCAATTACCCTGACCCCACTGGTCGGGTGAGAGAGACTTATAAATCTGAGTTAGAGTTGCACATGTCACAGGAGTATTATGATCGAATTTCGTTTGTGGTGGTTGAAAGCATCCATGTCACGCTACCTATTGCATCATTTTTAGCATTCATATGAGATTCACCTCTTCCTAACTTTCGGTTGGAGTTTTGTGTGAAATTGGTTTTGATTGAACTTAGATTTTTCGTGCTTTGCTTGAGGGCAAGCAAAGGATTAACTGTGGGGGAATTTGATGACACCTAAAATACACATTTTTCACCAACATATTTATATCCTAAAATGACCTAAATTATATTAAGTTCATTCGATTTTCCAGTTTTACGCTTGGTTTTGTGTTTGAGTGATTTTTCAGGGCATTATATCCAAAAGAAACAAAAGATCGAGGGACATAGGGGAAGAAAGCAAAATGATGGTTAGGGTTCGAAATCTAGCGTCGGTGGAACTCGAGCCCGCAATGTCCCGGACTAGGGCAAAGAGCCGTACCACTCCAGCCGCGTCCCTTTTGGTGTCATTATACGAAACATGTCGACTATTATTTTGACGAGTCAAGTGACGATGCAGAGTCAAACTACCGTTGATAACTGAAGGAAAAGCTTTCAAAAGGACCAACGTAGGCAGCAACATGGCCATGTTCCGCGACCACGTCAACATCAACACACTCAGCAACATTACCATGTTCACAGACCATGCTAAGGTTAACACACCCTGGAAACACGATCGTGTTCCAGGTCGTGTTCTCCTGCAACACCTCCAATTTTTTGCCACGTCGAAGACGACATTAAACAAAGAACATGGGGAAATGAGATATTGCGAACAGGACCTCCACTTTGTCTCAATCAAACCAACTATAGAGGGACGACATCTTCTAATAATAGCCTTAATTCTAGCCCTCTTGGCAGGGTCTCCCAACCCTCTCACATTCCAAGCCAGGATCGACGGCATAAGACAGGAAGAGAGAACAGACCAGCAGGCAAACAACTCTAGTCACTAGATTGGCAACTCGCCCCACTCCTACAGAACCGCCTACCCCGACGGGGGGTCGTAGCACAATCTTGTTTGGAACCCAAACGATGTAATTCCATTTGAAGTCTAGTTCTGTGCTGCCTTCTTCTTTCTGCCCTTTGTAGATGTTGCCAGCTCCTCAAATTGCCGCTCTGCATCTTCCGACAAGGGTTCTGAGTTGATTTTCAAAAGGTGCTTAAAAATTTTGCCCACCTCAAGGATGCGTTTGAGATCTTGCTCTGCCCGCCACTACTTGAAAAAATCCCCATCCAAGGGTTGATAAACAACAATCTCCGTGCAGTCTTGCTCGAGATCACGGTCATGATCCGAGACATCAACAGAGCAAAGATCAGGGGAGGAAGATTCAGGGGGTAAGACAACAGGTGCAGCGGGGAGGGGATAAGGTAGAGTCGGGAAGAAAAGGGAGGGAGAGGTTAAGACATTGAAGAGGGAACAAATTGAAAAGGAAGGGGCGGGATGGTATGGAACCGGGGAAGGGATGGGGTTGATTTGGATACAAAAGGCAGGGGACAAGTTTCCAAAAGAGAAAATGAGGCTAGGGACAGGTCCGAAGGAGATAGTTGGGCTTTGAAAAGGTTCTGGCTTACATGTAAAAAAAATAATTTTAAACACTAAATATAAAAATCCATTAAGTTTAGGGACCAAAATTATAATTTTGTATGTGAAAACCAATGAAAACAACGTAGAAGAAGAGGAAGGAGGGTAAGAGAAAGGAAAAGGGGACAGTTACTAATATACTCTTATAATAAGTACTAGCTTATTACCCGGCCCGTTGGCCGGATTACTGTATGTTTCCCATTTGTGGAATGGGAGAGAAAGCAAGTGAGAGTGAAGGGATTGGGATTCCACTTGATTAGGATCGACCCGCCCCAACCTAAAGGGTCGAAAAGAGTCAATAAGAAAATACGAACGAAGAGGATTAGTCATATATCTTGACTCTTCAGAAGTGGGTCAAACAGGATCAAAGTTGGGTGAGGGCAATTTTTAGCGCTAAACAGAGTTCTGGGTTGAATAACTTTACTTAGGCCTAGAAATTGGTGCTGATGCAGACTGCAGTTTTTATTATACCATCATCAATCATCATTGAATTAGTCCTGGGCATCCCTCCCCGTTGTCGGTCTGAATTCTACTGATGGCTTCATTTCTTGCACCAGCCATATCAGCGAGTTGTCATCTCGAGCATGATTTGCCTATGTACAAATGATACAATTAGAGTATGAAACTTAATTCAAAGAAAAGGAAAAGAGAATTCTATCACATGCCAATAAATACACACATAATAGTTGAAGCTAAGTGAAAGTCATTACTCGCACATCAATTCTAAAAAATTACAGACTAAACAATGGCTAGAATGGCACTGAAACTACCAAGAATCATGGACGAAACAACTTGTCAATTTAAATAATCCTTATACTGAAACTACCTTCTAACTTGAAATAAGACATGATTACAGTTCATAGCTCTCTTCTCACTATGAATTGGTTGCAGCTCGTCCTTATCACTGCCTCCCAAGCTCAATCCAAACGGAATAGATCTGTTATGTAAGATAACCATATCCTTACTGATCATAATTCCTTTCTTCACTCCATTTTTGTCGGAGAAAAGAGTTATCCCCCTCTCCTGCATTTCCCTTTCCCCCCTCTCTTCTCCCTCTTCTTCACAAACCGATCCCTAAACCAGAAACAACAACACAAAAATAGCCTTCGCCTCCGCCATCTCCATCTACTGAACACGTTGGTGGCAAGATAGGACTGCAGAAGCAAAATTTTCTAAAATCAAACTAAATTTTTTTAAGGAGACTCAACCACGAAAAAAGAGTAAAGCAACAATGCTAATAGTTCAGATGGTTGGTTTTGATGTTATACGTTGCTTTTGTTCTAGTCTCTAGTATATCAACTGCATCAGAGATGTTTCCTCCAATCATCTTTAGTGCACGATTTAGAAGCAAGTCCTCCTGTTTGTGTCAAACGGAAACATTCATGGGTTCTTAACTCCCCTGTTAGTGTAAATGTAGCAGCAACAAAGAAGTTTGACAACACAACAAGCACCCAGGCAAAATGATACAATGCAGTAGGTGATATGTGTCTCGAAGGTTTTGAGTTACTAAAGTTCATGTTAAAAATAAACATGAATTAAAATGGATTATTCTATTAAGCAAACATCCCCTCTAATCATACAAAGATCAGATATCCAATTCACAAACAATTAAGCCATAAAAAATCATCACACATCCACCACCTTTGATTGCCTAAATTTGGTTTTTCGCAAAGTTATGGACTCTTAAGTAAATGTTCATGGGTAGTCTATTTCATAACTCTAGAGAGCACAGTAAGCAGCCACCAGCCAGACATAGTGCGGTAAGCGAATATGATTCTCAATTCACAATTTCTCACCACCGGAAGTAAGAATAGACCATAATAAGCGTAGCGTTCATGGGTGGTCTGTTTCATAGCACTACTACACAATTTGTTAAAAAAGAAAGAAAGGTATTTAGCATCACGACGGAAAAACTTTAACAGGCCAACAACGACAACATGCTGCAACCACCAGATTTGGTATCACAACTCATAGGGAAAATCAAAAGATTTACTCTCAAATTAAGTAGTTACAACATCGAGCAATCGTCAAGCACATACAACGTCACAAAAGTCATGGAACCTGATTCGCAAAGCATTCAAACATTTGAGGACATTTCTACAAAGGTACAACTTATATGTCTTTTTTCCAAGCCATTTCCATCAACATGCTAATAAATTTGCAATGCATAAAACAAACGGGCCAAAATCCTAATTATTCTTTAATTTTAAACTTTCTATTTGAAAATAAAAAATAGTGAAAGAAAAGAGATGACTGCAATTCGCCATTTGCACATCACTTATTCGGGAATAAAACCATAGAAATTCAAAAGGAACTGAAAATGTTCAGGATCGTTTTAATGTTTAAAATAACCAAATAGATCTTTCAGTTTATTTTTATACTAACAAATATCAAACGATTCCCTATAAAATACACTATAATTTGATCATTATGATATCAAATAATTATATAATATATATTTGAAATGATAAAAATTGGACTAATTGGGTTGGTCGAGGTTGAACCATTGAATAACTTTAAAATACATTATATTTTAGCCACTAAGATATAAAATAATAGCATAATATATATTATGCCAGAGAAAATAGCTTGTTTTAGAATGGCAAACCAATGATGTTCATTTGTTTTACTTGATGGCCAAATCCCGTGTAGGTCAGACCCATTCAACTCTTTTATTTTATGGTTAGCGGTTAGCCATTAGATACCATTCATTAGTTTATTGTTAAATTTTTTATTTTTAACAATAAAAGGAGTATTATTTTTGCCTTTTCATATATATTTTATCACCACGGAGAAATAAAAGGGATTAAAGAAAAAAATTGACACTCTTGGACCCGTTTAAATCCGCATGTGTACGGTAAGTTGGCCCGTTCCACAGAGGAAAGAGAAAAAAATTGACACTCCCTATTCTACCCTTCCTACAAACGCTCCTGGAGCAGGGAATTTGAAATGGGGGAAGAGTTTTTTCCTCCCTGCTATTATATGTTTTTAATTTAAAAAGATACAACAAATCTACTTAGTGTGATTGGTTATGATCCTTGTTTTTCTATAAAATGGTCATGGTTCGAATCCTAGTACATGTCTTTTTAATGAATAAAAAAAAGTTATTGTGAAAACCAAAATGTCCTTCATACTTTCACTCTCGTTGCAGGAAATTTGAAATGGGGAAGCTTTTTTCCCCCTTCGGCGTATTATAAGTATAGTAGATAGATAGATAGATAAATTAGTAGGGTGCTAATCCACTTCCAAATTTTAATACAATATTAGCTAGAATTATTAATGATTAAGCTATAATTGAAGGATGAGTTAAGATCAATACCAGAGTATCTCAGCCCATACGTCAAAAGCTACTCCAACCTATATCTGATAAACTCACGAGAGCGCCTAACTCAGACTTTACACTTACAACTTCACCGGAAACCACCAAGAAATTTTCTCATAACTAAAATATTACTTTGATCAAACATTCCTTTCTTTTCATGTATATAGATCCAAATGTTGAAGTCCTAGATAGTGTAACTACATTGGAACGTATCATACCTATGGGCATTTGATCCTTTACACGAATGAAAGTAACACGAAGAAAAGATAATTACAACGGCTATTGTAACAGCAACTAGATATCTGTGAAATCAACGCTATCCTCTATAACACCAATGCAATAGCCTACCGATTTTCCCATTGACATCGCATCTGCAAGGTTAGCACGAGCTCGTTCATAGCGGCGCAATAACAGGACGGTGTTCAGAACCGACCATCTGACCTGGGAGTCCGCCTTCTTCTGTGTGAAACCAAGCCCTTGGAGCAACATATCCAGCTGCGAATTTCAGAAGGGAAGAAAAAGAGATTTAACAAACCAACTAGATTCGCAAGCTTATACACAAGAACAGTTCGAGGCAAGTGCTCAGGAAAATGAGACCTTGTTTATGTCAGCAAGTCCTCCCTCGGCATAACCATACAAGATGTACTCAGTTGCTACACCAGCTAGTGCTATACATGCAAATCTGTTCAGAGTCTATCAAAACCAACCAGGGGAATTCCCGCATCAGATACATTCAAAGCCTGAAACTATAATTGGTTCGATGCATTGTAATATTGATTTTATTTATTTCAATTGACATACTATTGAAATCTGCAATTTTCCAAATACCTTCTACTCCAGGCAAGCAAGGTTGCTTATTATGTATGGTGCATTTAGATTGACTCGGTCATATTCAACAAAGTAAACTGCATAAATTTTTTTTTATATATATGGTATGCTTCAAAAGTACATCGGTCGTTACCATATATATATATGTTCAATTCCATGTCATTGCAGATTACACCAGACCAAAAGACCTGTATAATCATGAGATTAACCTTACCATATTTTTTGCCTAAATTTTTCTCTGTGAATTTAGCTACAGTCAGTCTGGTTCTCATTAAAAAGTGAAATTCTAATCTTAACAGAATTGGTTTGAGACAGATTGTAACGGGTAATCAAATGCTCGGAGTCTGATAACCACAAGAGGAGTCCAAGCAATAGATGTTCTAAAATCATATTGTCAAATGTAGGCTATACCCGGAAACACAGACAGTCCAACTAGCTATAGGGATATGAAATTCAGAAGAGGCCTCGAATACATACCGTGGCAGAGACTTTGCCCGAATTCACCTGCATTTCCCCATGAGAAAAGGTTGAAGAGTGTTGGAACATGGTAACCAGGCTTATATTTTAGATCAGAAGATTATAGCCTAGCAACAGCTACCTACTTCTTCGAGGAACTCAAAATCCACAAAGGCTGTCCCAGCCTGGACATTGAGCGATCCTTCCTTCTGCAAAGCTTCCCAGCTGGATAAGGTGTATCCCTTCGGAAGAACACCTACTAAGTATGCAACCAGGAAATGTCCAGCTTCATGCTGCAGAGTCAAGAGTACAAAGCTGTGAGGGAATGCATGTTAAACATAGAGGAGAATGGAAACAAAGAGTTTTGCTCACTTGGATGACCCTATTGTGATACTTCTGACTGAGGTTGTGCCCAAATGTATCAAGAACTAAGCTGCCTAGTCCTCCATTAAATGATACCTGCAGATTATCCCAACAAAAGCAAATCTTAAACATAAGAAAAATATTGCAAACCTTTTTCTTTCTAACAGCTTAAAGTTCTATTGGAGCATATTGCAGAACTTTGGACTAAATACCAAATCTGGTCAAAGAACTCCTGTTAGTGACACTGAACTCAGTACCGAGACAACTAAAATAACAAACTCGCCCTGATAAATAATCCATATCATTTCAACTTGCTCGGTAACCTTTTCGAGTTATGTCATATGGCAGCAAGATGAAAGTAAGACTGCAAAAGAAAATGCTGTGTTTCAGTCACCTCATTTACAAATTCGACGCCAATTACGATTTACGATATACATACAGTCGAATTAAGTGACTACATCGCTGCTGAAATGAACTCTTAAATTCCGCCAATCAACAAATGCAATAGAATCTCAAGGGACCATGAAGAGCAGGAAACTTACAGCATCCAATGTCCATAAGAACAACAGCCCCAAGGAGAAGTAGAAAATCTGCTGAGGACTAAACCCAAATGCATTCGAAGCTGCAAGTCCACCAACAACACCAGCAATCTGCAGATTCCTCTCTACAGAACCCAGTGTCCCATCCACAGGCGACAACAAAGAAGCCGTCTCAACCCCATTCAGCTTCAGCTCGTCCAATGTGTACAGCCTTTGAGGAACCTGCAAAAGGGTTCCAAACTAAGATGGGACTCGGAATAGATTGAGGATTAAGTTTCAACATTCCCAATCGAACCTGTCGTGCAGCGCCGAAGCATCGCAGCCCATTAGGGTTTCCTTGCAAATCTCTGACGAGAGAGAGAGCTGCTCTTTCGTTTCCAGAAGAAAGCTCCTTGTCCAGTTGATCTAGAGCTGCTGTTCTGGAAACGCCGATCAAAGACGACGAACAGCCCCCGGCGACTCTGAAACAAACAATTCGAGAGATGCCCAAGGAGTAGTAGAGAACTGTTCCCATTCAAGAATTTGATGAAGAAATCAATCTGAGTCCGAGAACGCCGGAGGCCACATCTCGCGAAGTGGATAAGGAATTAAGGAAGAATATTAGATGAAAATTTAATTTTGAGTAAATACTATTTTTTTAATCAAACTTTACCCGTACAAGCAGAAGTTAAGAATTCGGTACTTTTGAGTTTTGAATAAAAGAAGGTGAATATATTAGCCACAATTATTAAGTAATGGAAAATTATAGTAACAACTATCAAAATACAAATAATTATTTCGAGTTAAAATATGGCTAATAATCGGTTAACAGTAACGGTTTGTTGGACGGAATTACAACTAAGCCGACACATCAGCACCAACTCAATTATAATAATTTTTTATTGAATAAATACAATTTAATATCCAAAACTTTCATTTTAAACAATATAATAGCCAAACCTTTTCGAAAATAATCTAATATCCATATCGTCAACTTTCCGTTCGTTCGACCGTTAGTTGACACTTCAAAAAAGTTCGAAGTACGACGCTCATCAATATCCATCGATATCTTCTCTGAAAAACCACCAACATATCGTGGTTCCAAACCCGAGAAGTCCATGACTCGACCATGATGGTATAGAATATCTAAATATTCAGTCATGTGCAATGCCAAAACAAGAAAACAAAGTTGTATTGTGACAATTTCCACTAAACAAACCTTTTTTGAAGTGTCAACCAACGTTCAAACGGACGGAAAGTTGACGATTTGGATATTAGATTGTTTTCGAAAAGGTTTGGCTATTATTTTTGTTTGAACCTAACTGAGTGTAGGAGTGAGGTTCGGGGAAATGGGTTGAGAAGAATAAGCAATGAGAATCTGCCGTGGATCCAAGAACAGAGAAGGGAAAGAAAGGAGTTGAGTTGAAAGGGTAATATCTTAGAGAGAGAAGTTGATGATCTTAGAGATAGAGTCAGAAAAATCCGATCCCCTCACCCACCGGAGTAAATGCCTTATTTATAGGCTACATGGTGGTGGGTGAGTTACATGGTGACCTGTCATAGTGACATGACTACTGACATGTCAGAAGACTAGGCCATATCCCTACCTAGGACAAGTACACTTAGTCTTTCATTATACCTAGGACCATGATGTAACTACCCGATAGGTGGGACACGACATCGCTTCCCATTCTCGCTACTTTAGTCAATGCTGGACTCGGGCTACCCTCGGACGCGCTGGCGCTGACGCGCCCATCTCTAGGTATTCGCGCTCGCCTATGTGTTTGCTCGTGCCGGTGCTGGCGCGCCCGCTTCTTGGTATTTGACGCTCGGCGGTGCGCTTGCTCGCGCCGATGCCGGTGCGCCCGTCTCTTGGTGTCTGTATTTCTTTGGCGCGGCGGGATCCGAGTCACATGCCCAATAATTGCCCCCCATCAGGAGGTGTTCTGCGAACGCCGCCTGTTTGACTTCCGCGCGATTGACTCGGGTCCGCGTGATCTTCGGGATCTTCGTGCGCGCTTGACTCTGATTTCTGCGCGATCCTCGTGAGTTCAGAACTGGTGTTTTTCTCTTTTTTTATTGTTGCGCGCGATCGTCTTGTCTGCGCGTGACACTTTCTGATAAGCTTGGACTTCTGAGGGTGTGTCATGCCCCCCTGGTGTTATTTAGAGCTGGCGCCATTCGATTTTCGCGCGATTGGCTCGGTTCTGTTTGATTCTTGAGGAGTTTTTTGGGCTGGTGGTTTTTGTTGTTGCGCGCGATTGACTTGACTGAGTGTGACGCTTTCTACTAAGCCTGGACTTTTGTGGATTTTGTTTCTCTCCGCGGGTGTGCCATGCCCCCCAGGCGATGCGCGGAGCTTGCAACATCATTGGCTAGTGCCTAATGCATATGTCTATGTTAGGTGTCCACGTGTCCTTGTGTGGTTGGCTTGTTTTGGCGGCCGTTTTGAATTTCGAAAAGGCTCTGACGGTTGCGTATTTCGAAGCAACTTTAACTGTTTGGCTTCCCTCTCTCGGTTATAAATAGCTAACCATCAGGGGAGTTGGACTCCATTCTGCCCTTCTGCCTCTTTCGACTCTATTTCCTATTCTCTCTACGTCGAGTGTGTTCGAGATTCCTCTCCTTCTTCTACAACCTCTTTTCTCAATCTGTTGTTGCCAAAACTCCGGAGTCTGCTATGGCTAACGTCAACGTCAACGAGATTGAGGTCGTACAAGGCGAAGAAGGTAATCTCTCCTCTCCCTCGCGTGTTTCTACTGATCCTTCGTTGGATCTTGCTGATTCCGGCCACGGGGGCGACGGCGGTGCTGGTGGTGGTGGGGTTCCGGCGACGCCGTCCTACGACGTCGGTTCGGAACCGGACAGCCGTGGCTCATCGGATGTGGATGCTACGGTGTCTGGCAACGTGCGGTCCGGCGTCGGTACCCGTGGCGTGCTGATAATCAGACGCGACTGTGCGGGTGCGTCTGGGAGCGCGAATCGTGAAGCGCGTGAAGAGTCTGACACGCAATCAGAGCCGCGCTGCGTTGCACGCGTATATGAGGCGGTAAGCCGCCTAGGGTTCCTCGGTGTGGGCGCGGCGTACAAGATACTCGATTGGGCAGAAATGTGGGGCGATCAGCCGGCGCCGCAGGACAGTCTTCTAAGGGGGCCCGATCACGCGTCGATCTACGGGCGGAGGGAAGTGACGGAGATCGTGTGCGGGTTGGGATTGCCCCCCCATTGGGAGTATGCGATTCCCTCAACGCGGAGTACCGTTGGTAATTGCCCCGCAGGGTGGATCGGGGTGTATACCGAGTACTGGGTGATGGGGTTCAAGTTCCCCATTGACCCGCTGCTATGCGCGATCTACAGGCGGCTCAACTATTCTGTTGGTCGTCTTTCCCCTTCTGTCATTATGCACGCGAGTTGCCTCCGCCTCGCGTGCAAGAGGCTCAATATCCCGCCGTCCTACGGTTTGTTTCGCAAGATAAATCAAGGAGCCAACGAGAAGGAGTGACTGCCTCTCAATCAGGCGGTGCGACAAGAGGCCCGACGGTTTTGTGTACGGGTCTCCTAAGCTGAAGAAGACTTGGTTCGAGCGCTTCTTCTATGTTAAGCCCACGCCGGAGGAGTGGGTGAGTGAGTACATGGAGGAGCCGACTGTGTGGAAGAAGGGTAGCACGCACGGCTATGAGCGCGACCTGGGCAAATATGACAGGCTCGACGCTGAATATGAAGCGTGCTTGAACCAGAAGTTCAACTTGTACACAGGCGGGGTTCGCGAAGCTTTTTTGGCGGAGCTCTTTGCTGATGGTTAGTTGCGTCTCTTTCCTTATGCATTCTATCATATTAACCGCTCTCTTACGATTTATTGGCGCAGGTGTTGACTTCTCGAGCTTGGTCAGCATGATGTCGGCTGACAACGTGGTGGTGAAAGCTCTGCGGGCCTCGATGGGAGAGAGGAAGAAGAAGGAAACTGCGCCATCTGAGCGCGCGAAGAAGAAGGAAACTGCGCCATCTGAGCGCGCGAAGAGGAAGGAGGTTGAGCAGCCTTTAGTGGCAGAGAAGCCCCGCAAGGCTGCTCGGGTTGATGCTCAACCGGTGCGGTGGCTGAGCAGGCGGCTCAATCTGAGCGGGCTGTTGAGCGAGTGATTGAGCGGGCGGCAGAACAGTTGCCGCTCGTGATCGTAGATGGGGACGCGTCCGGTGCACGCGTTGATGCGGCTCAGCGTCCAGAGAAGTCGGCGGCTGGAAGTTCTTCTTGTGCGACGCTTCAACAGAGGCTGCCCGAGATGGCTTCTGCCATCAACTACTTCCGCGACGTGCGGATTCATACTGGCGCTGCCTGCAACAGCGTGGTAGCAAACACTGTGCTTCGCGCGTTAGGGCCCCACCTGAGCACCCCTGCGCGGATAGAGAAATCCGATCCGCTGCAAGACCTAGCTCAGATTCATTTTGCGGTGAGGTTATTTTTGATTGCTCGACACTATGTGATCATCTTTGCTAGTTTTTGCTAAGTCTTGGGGCGCTTGCGTGTGTTGGGTTTGCTGGCGGCCTTCCGGGCCCAGAAGGAGCGCGCATCGCAGTGCGCAAAGATGAAGGACGACGAGGCGAAGATCGTCCAGCTGGAGGCGAAGGTCGTTGGGGCGAACAGTCATGCCGACGTGGCAACCAATAAGGCCAACGAAGCGATGGAGGAACTCGGCATCCTGCAGAGCAAGTTGGCCGCCGACGTGGAGGCGGCTAAAGAGCAGGTGCGGGTCGAGGAGCGCGCCGCCATACGCACGCAGCTGGAGGCCTCCTACGCTGAGAAGCTGAAGCGGGATCGCGAAGAGCTGCAAAAGGAGAAGGACTACCTGGTCCGCCTTCATAATGTCGCAAAAGCAGAAGCTGTTCGCGCGGCCGAGGTTGCGGCCGTTCATCAGTTCAAGTCTTCTCCCTCCTTCGGGAAGATTTTGGGACGCCATGACTAAGGCCGTGATCGCGGTCGGGAAGAAGGTTCGGCTAGAGAACCCGAGGGTTCGCTGGGATACTCGCGAGATGGTTCAGCACGTCAAGGTGTGGATTGGCGAGAAGCGACCCTTGGAGTCTGACTCTGAGTCAGGGGAGGAGGATGAGGAGGAGGACGGGGAAGAGGAGGAGCTCCCAGAAGGGGAGAAGGCGGAGGGCGCGGGTAGAGGTGGCGAGGAAGCTGATGATGACGAGGAAGAGGATGTTCAGCCCTTGCTGCGCCGCAAGCAGAGCAGAGAGGATGTTCAGCCTGATACTGCTGGTGCTTAAGTGTCATCGCGCTGAAGTGTTTTCTTTTCAGTTTGTTGCTTTGTTGCCTTTTTTACTCTTTTCCTTCTCAAGTGTAGCTGCGAACAATGTTGCTGCTCCCGCTTAATCGAATCCAAAGAGTCCTCATTTGTGGCGTTTATTTGTTAATATGTTCGTTTGTTCCGTCGAATCGAGTAGGTGCGAATAGTGCATGACTATTGCTAATCTCTTGTTCTTTCGAACTGTGTTTGCGCGAATAACGTCTTGGTTATTGCTATTCTCTTGTTCTTTCAAACTGTGTTTGCGCGAATAACTTCTTGGTTATTGCTATTTTCTTGTTCTTTCGAACTGTGTTGGCGCGAATAACTTCTTGGTTATTGCTACTTTCTTGTTCTTTCGAACTGTGTTGGCGCGAATAACTTCTTGGTTATTGCTATTTTCTTGTTCTTTCGAACTGTGTTGGCGTGAATAACTTCTTGGTTATTGCTATTTTCTTGTTCTTTGGAACTGTGTGGGCGTGAATAACTTCTTGGTTATTGCTATTTTCTTGTTCTTTCGAACTGTGTTGGCGCGAATAACTTTTTATTATTGCTACTTTCTTTCGCCCATGCGCGAATGGTACATCAGTTTGGGCAATAATATTTCCTGAGATTCTGTGCGTTCCATGTTCGTGGAATTTTGATGCCTCCCAATTCGCTAAGCTTGAAGGTATTGGTACCGACAACCTCTCGGATTAAGTACGGGCCTTCCCATGTTGAAGCGAGCTTGCCGTGTTTGAGGTCGGGGCGGAAGTTCCTGCGCAACACTTGATCTCCGAGTATCAGCTTGTGTGGCACTAGCTTCGCGTTGTAGTACTTGGCCACTTGCTCTTTTGTCGCGGATAGCTTGATGGCCGCCAATTCTCGGCGCTCTTGTGCTAGCTCCAGGTCTAGCAGGCGTGCTTCATCGTTATCTGCCTCATCATACGCCGAGACCCTATAGGTTGGGGATGTTATCTCGATGGGTATCACCGCGTCAGTGCCGTAGGTGAGCGCGAACGGGGTTTCGCCCGTTGCCACTTTGAAAGTGGTACGATGTGCCCATAACACCGTATTGAGCTCGTCTGCCCAGTTGCCTTTGGCTTCGTCTAGTCTTGTGTGGAGGCCGTGCAGGATTGCTTTGTTGGCCGCCTCCGCTTGGCCATTGGCTTGGGGGTAGGCTACCGATGTGAACCTCGCAATGGCGCCGACCTGGTCGCAAAAGTCGATCACCTTTGCGTAGTCGAATTGCTTCCCATGATCGAAAATAAATGCATTGGGGACTCCAAAGCGGGCCAGGATGTTGCTTCTTAAGAAGCGTGTCACCTGATGTGCCGTTATTGAGGCCAATGCTTCTGCGTCGATCCACTCGGTGAAGTAATCGACCGCCACAATTATGTACTTGCGCTTTCCCTTGGCCGTTGGAAAGGGGCCCAGGAGGTCCACTCCCCATTGCGCAAAAGGCCATGCGCTTAAATTGCCTTGGAACTCAGTGGACGGGAGGTGGTGTTGGCGCGCGTGTAGTTGACACTTGTGACATTGATCAACGTACTTCTTTGTGTCCTTTTTTACTCGCGGCCAATAGTATCCGTGCAGTAGTATTGTGCGCTCCATACTGCGCGCACCGGCATGCATCGCGGAAAGTCCTTCGTGTAGGTCGTGGATTATGGTGCGCGCTTCTTCTTCACCGATGCATTTTAGGTATGCTCCCGAGTATGACCGTCGGTACAATTCCGCTCCAATTAGGGTGCATCGAGCCGCCTTTTGCCTTAACGTCCATGCTTCCTTGGCGTCTACCGGCACCGCGCCATCTTGAAAGTACCTTATGATCGGTGTTCGCCAGTCATCGACCTGTGCTGTTTGAGTGGTGTTGACCACAGCGTCTTGGCGGGTCTCTTCTTCTTCTTTCTGCACCAACACCAGGCGCGTTGACTCGAAGTCGCTGGTCGTGGCTAGCTTTGATAGCGCATCGGCGTGCATATTTTCTTATCTGGGTATTTGCACGTATGTCACCGCCTCAAAGGCAGTTGCCCATTGTTTGACACACTCCATGTAATGTGCGAGAGCGTCTTCTTTGGCATCGAAAGTTCCGTTCAGTTGGTTAACCGCCAGTGATGAATCGGAGAGTACTCTGATTGTTCTGGCGCCCAAGTCGTCGACGGCTATCATCCCTGCTAGGATGGCTTTGTATTCGGCTGCATTGTTCGTCTTCAGGGCTCTGAACCAGATTGCTATCTCGTGCACAACCCCTGTGGGGGTGCGCACGACAACTCCCGCGCCGGCACCATGTTTGCTTGCCGCGCGCTGTCCACGTAAACTTCCCACACTCCTTCTGGTGTCGTTTCGAGGGTGACCCCTTCCGCAATAAAATCCGCCAGGATCTGCGCCTTTATCGCAGGCCTTGGAGCGTACTGGATGTGGTATTCTGATAGCTCGACCGCCCATTTGACCATCCGCCCAGATACTTCCATTGAAGTTAGGATCTTTTTTAGCGGGAGGTTGGTCAGGACAGTGATTTGGTGCGCTTGGAAGTATGGGCGTAACTTCTGCGCCGCGCTCACTAGCGCCAAAGCTGCTTTTTCTATTGGGGAGTATCTTGTCTCTGCGCTGACCAGGGTCCGCGATGTGTAGTACACTGGGCGCTCGTTTTGTCCGTCTCTTTTGAATATAAGTACTGCGCTCACGGCTCTTGTCGACACAGCAAGATACAGAAAAAGCTTTTCATTAAATTTTGGGGCGGTCAATACAGGGGAGGAGACAAGATAAGCCTTAAGCTCCTCGAACGCCGCTTCGCATTCTTTGGTCCACTTGAATCGCGCGCCGTTTTTGAGCGTTTGAAGAATGGGGCGCACTTGTCACTGATCTCGGTATGAATCTTCCCAGCGCCGCTATCTTGCCGTTCAGGGACTGGATCTCCAATGTGTTCCTTGGCGCGCGCAGTTGTAGGACTGCAGTGATTTGCTTTGGATCGACCTCAATGCCGCGCTTGGTGATCATGAATCCCAAGAATTTTTCGGCTTCTGCTCCGAACACGCATTTCAACGGGTTGAGGCGGAGACTGTATTTGCGGAATGCTTCAAATGTCTCACGCAAGTCTTCCAGGTGTGACTTGCCCGCCTTAGTTTTGACTATGAGGTCATCCACCTACGCCTCGATGTTCCGCCCTATCTGTTGTGAGAACACCGCGTTGATCATTCTTTGGTAGGTTGCGCCAGCGTTCTTCAACCCAAATGGCATCCCCACGAAACAAAAGTTTCCGAATGGCGTCATGAAGGCTGTTTTTTCTTTATCTTCGCGAGACATCGGGATTTGGTGATACCCTGAGAACATGTCCAGGAAAGACAGCATCTCGTGATCGGCGGTGGCGTCAATTAGCTGGTCGATGTGCGGGAGTGGGTATGGGTCTCCCGGGCACACCTTGTTGATCGTTGTGTAGTCGACGCACATCCGCCAAGCCCCTGAAGATTTTTTTGACCAGCACCACGTTTGCCAGTCACTTCGGGTATTTTACTGGGCGAATTAGACCCGCCGCTAATAGCCGCGCGACCTCTTCTTCAATGGCCTTCAGCTTGTCGCCTGTGAAGCTTTGTCGCGCTTGTTGTCTTGGTTCCGCGTTGACTGGAACCGCGAGGTTATGCTGGGCAACTTCCCTCGGGACTCCCGGCATGTCCTTAGTGCACCAGGCGAATAGTTCCTTATACTCCTTCAGCAGCGCTATCAGTGGCTCAATCGCTTCACCGCTGACGTGGGTCGAGATGCGTATCTTCTGCGTCGGTTCGGCTGGGTCTAGCGCGACTTCAAAATCAGACTCCATCGACTCAGGACGTGGCTCCTCCGCCCTTGTGTCCACGATGTTGGTCTGGCGGGACTCCCCTGGCTTCGGGACATCCCATGGCGTCCCGCGCGCCTCACCGGTCCGTGCCTTGGTGGGGAATTTAAGTTTTTGGTGGCACGTTGACGGGAGCGCCATGAATTTGGCTAAGAAGGGCCTGCCAAAGATGCCGTTATGGGCCGAGTTACAGTCGACTATGGTGAATTCGACCTGCTTTGAGATGCGCGACTCTTGGTCTCCCAAGACGACCGGGAGGGTGACTACACCAAGGACTGGAACTCTTGTTCCGGAGAAGCCGACCAAGTTCCCCTGAGCGCGCTTGATCAGGCGCGGATCGATGTCCATCTGATCGATAGTGCTCTTGAAGAGGATGTCTGCCGCGCTGCCTCCGTCTATCAGTAGGCGTGGATTTTGCAGGCGGCGACCAGCGCGGTGATAGTAAGGGGATCTTCTGATGGGATTCCTTGGGGAAATTCTGCATCGTCGAAGCTCAGGTTGCACTTCGCCGATACTTCGGCCGCTGCACACTCTATAGCGCGTTCGCGTTTGGTTTTCTTCTTGGGACGGTCTACTTCGACTGTTACCACCCCGATTTCCTTTCGCACTACATATGAGCCTGTAGCGTCGTTATAGTCCGCTTGGGGGGGTGGTGGGGGCTGTACCGGCTGTTCCGTTTGTTCTTCCGCTCCGCGGATGAACTCAGTTAATAGTCCCCTTCGTATGAGGCCTTCGATCTCGTGGCACAACTCTCTACAATCCTCTTTCCAGTGGCCAGTTTCTCTGTGGAATTCGCAGCGCTTCTTCGGGTCGCGCATGTGGGTAACAACCTAAGAGGCGCGGGCCAGTTGATTCTGTAACCTTTCTCGCGCAGAATGTGGAACACGTTTTTCACGGAGTCATTGAGGGGTGTGTAATTGCGCCTCTCCGGCGATCGCCCTCGTTGGACTTGTTCTGGCGCAGGTGGTGGGCGTCTGGGACCGCTGTGCAATTGCATCAACTGGTCCCGCGGCACTAGCAGTTGTTTTTGCGCTTGTTCCTCTTTGGGCGCCTTTGCGGGTTCAAAGCGACTGACGGAACCCGCGCCGAGTGTCTCCTCTAGCATGATGGCTTTCTCGATCTTGACCTCCAGCTCTGTCGTCAACGTGACAGGTCTTTTTGCTAGCGCTCGTTTGAGCTCCACGTTAGTGGTGGCGTCCATGAGGTGATGGGCGGCAGTTTCTAGGGTGAGGTCTCTCACGGCCATTGCCACCCTGGACCATCTGGCGTAGAATGCTCGCAAGCTTTCTCCGTCCTTCTGCCTGATATCTATTAGCGCTTTGAGGTGAAGCGGCCTTCTTTTCTGGGATGCGAACTTTGTGGTGAATAGGAGTATGAACTCCTCGAATGAGCGGATGATTCCGTTTGGGAGGCGGTTGTACCAATTGAGGCAAATTCTAGAGAATGTTGATGGGAAGGTTCTGCATAGCGCCGCGTTGGAGTTAGTATGGAGTTGCATCCTCAGGCAGAAGGTGCTGACGTGATCCTCTGGATCAGTCGTTCCATTGTAAGTTGGGAGGGTGGGTGGTGTTCCGCTTAAGTGCTCCGCCATTATTTCCGCGCTCAGCGGTTGATGTAGGATTCTTCTAGGTGGGTTAGGGCAGAATTGCGGAGTCAGATGTTGCTCCAAGAAACTGAGGTCCGCCCTCCCTGGCGGTTCGATTCGTTGCGCTTCAGATGCGGACAACGAGCCCTCCGCCTGTTGTGGTGCCGCTGCTGCGCCTGACGCCTCTCCTTGTTGTGATGCGCCAGGCGCAGCACCTGGTGCTGTCGTGGCTTCTTTGCTCATCATGAGCGCGAGGACTTGGCTCATCTGCTTTTGCATGTCAGCTATGACGCTGTTTTGCTTTGCCACCAACTGCCTCATTTCCTTGGCTGTCAGCTCGGGCTCTTCTTCCTCATCGAGCACCGCGTTGAGGTTACTCCCTTCGGCGAACGCCCTCGGGGTTGTCATAGCCTTGATGGGTGTCACCTCGTCGGGAAAGTTGGAGTTGGGCTCTGCCATTGGTTGGATTTCTGTTTCTTTTTCTACTCAGCCCCACGGTGGGCGCCAATTGTTTGAACCTAACTGAGTGTAGGAGTGAGGTTCGGGGAAATGGGTTGAGAAGAATAAGCAATGAGAATTTGCCGTGGATCCAAGAACAGAGAAGGGAAAGAAAGGAGTTGAGTTGAAAGGGTAATATCTTAGAGAGAGAAGTTGATAATCTTAGAGATAGAGTAAGAAAAATCCGATCCCCTCACCCACCGGAGTAAATGCCTTATTTATAGGCTACATGGTGGTGGGTGAGTTACATGGTGACCTGTCATAGTGACATGACTACTGACATGTCAGAAGACTAGGCCATATCCCTACCTAGGACAAGTACACTTAGCCTTTCATTATACCTAGGACCATGATGTGACTACCCGATAGGTGGGACACGAAGTCGCTTCCCATTCTCGCTACTTTAGTCAATGCTGGACTCGGGCTACCCTCGGACGCGCTGGCGGTGACGTGCCCATCTCTAGGTATTCGCGCTCGCCTATGTGTTCGCTCGCGCCGGTGCTGGGGCGCCCGCTTCTTGGTATTTGATGCTCGGCGGTGCGCTTGCTCGCGCCGATGCTGGTGCGCCCGTCTCTTGGTGTCTGTATTTCTTTGGCGCGGCGGGATCCGAGTCACATGCCCAACAATATTGTTTAAAATGAAAGGTTTGGATAATAAATTGTATTTACCCTTTTTATTTTTCTTTATAGTTTTAAAAAATAAAAAAATAGAATAGAAAAAGAGAAACTATCGTTCCTTATTCCCTTGCTATTCCCACCTACCTCCCTCCTCTCTAAACACCCACCGTCCGATTCTAACACCAATAGAAGCACTCGTTCGCTGGAACTTCATCTTCCGGAACTGGAGCAACAACCTTTTTGGCCTTACTCTTCGGCTTAGCCTTCCTCTTCGCCTTGGTTTTCTGCTTCTCTGGCCGGTCACCGGAAGATAGATCCACAACCATAGCTCCAACGTTCGCCGCCTGAGGAAGCTCCCCTGGCACCACCTTGCTCTTCTTCCTCTACTCCGCATCCGCTGGCGTCGTCACCGTCATCGCAGCCCTCTTCATGGCAGCGCGAGTGAAGGGAGCACAGTTCTCTTGATCCGCCATTGGAAGTAGCTCCGCTTGCCTCGGCCTCTCAGCGTCAAGAAGAGAGTTGGAAGACGAATGACGGGAGAGAGAGCGATGAGATAGGAAGATCAATGTGGTGTGAGGTGGAGAATCCGACGAAGCGGCTGGAGGATCATCTGACGGAGAAGGGTTTTCCAATTCATTTTGGGGAAATCAAGATTATTGGGAAAGGAGAAATATTTTTATTTTAAATAATTAAATAACTAATAAATTTTCTAAGTTGACCGGTTGATGTGAAATCATTCGTTAACTGCCACATAATAAAATTTCTTCCACCTTATCATAACTTTTGCTAACTCACCATCATCTAACGGAATTGCTAACGGAGAGTTAAGGTTTGGCTAATGGTGGACCCCATGTAAAAACATTTCTACCACGTCATGAGTTCACCGCCCATGTTGCTCATCGCCGACGACACTCGCCAGTCTCGCCGGCCATAGTGTTCACCGTCCTTGGGGCTCATCGCCGAAGGCGCTCACCGGTCTCCTCACCGACAACGCTCATCGTTGACGGCGCACACCGGTCTCGTCGCCATGACGCTCACCGGTCTCACCCTCTCGGCGCTCATCGCCGACAATGCTCACCATCTCATCGTCGACGGCGCTCAACGGGCTCACCGCCTACGACGCTCATCGCCGACGGCTCCAATCGATGTCGCCGCCCATGGCGCTCACTGGCTCACCGTCTCGGCGCTCATCGCCGATGGCGCTCACCGGTCTCGTTCCCTACGACGCTGACCACCCTCAGCGCTCACAGCGCCCCGTGTTCACTTACTCTAGTCTTCTCCCTTATGTGGCACCCTTATTGGGTCATGACCTGCTATATGACGTGAGCGCCTAGACGTGGCACGGGAGAGCATGGCACGTGGCGAGCGAACGCATGAGGTGATGCACCTCCTCCTCCGACGTGTTGACCAAATACATCTGTCATCGTCGCGTGTCCTCCGCTGTCCCCCAGACGTGCACTATAAAAGGTGCCTCTTGTCTTCTTGCAAAGGTACGCAAAAAGGCCTCGGCGAGCCCCCTTGAAAAGTCTGCTACTATTAGCGACCGGAGTTATCGCTCGCCCAGGGCCTCGTTTCCTACCCTACGTCTTTAACTTCGTCATTTCCCTCAACTTATCACTCGATACTGACTTGAGCGTCGGAGGGTGTTCCCGCCGAGATCGGCCAACATACTTTTACAAGAGGTGGTGGGAGTCGGCATCACGATTAAGGATTGCGGTGTAAGGTGATTTGTCTGTAGCAAGGAATCTGACGTCGGCGACAACCTCGGCATCAACAATTGGCGCCCACCATGGGGCCCCGGAGTAAGGCTCTGAAGAAATTTCGACGCTCACATCCGACTCGTAATGGATTCTCGGAACTCCCCTCATCCCCAAGAAGGAAGAGATCAAGGAAAGGAGCCCACTGTCCAACACTCGTTTGAAGCTAAGACCGAGTTACTCAAAGCTCAAGTTCATACGTTGACATTCCCTGCACCCGGGCATCACACTAGCTCCATCCACCCTCCCAATACTCCTGGGACATCGGCCAACCCCAATGGAACGCCGACGACATCACACTAAGCAGAGGGAGCACAAGACGCTCAAGGAATATTACGCCCGATTCAGCACTATTGTTGTCGGGGTCACCAACCTCACCACAGAGAACACGACTCATGCTCTTACCTTCGGAACAAATAATGCCCTCCTCAAGGCATCTTTCATAAAATGACGTCCCCGAAATATGATGGTCGATGGACCTTCAGGAACGAGTCTCTAAGTACATCACCTTAGACGAGACAATGCAGAAGGCAGGCCCCTCAAGGCGGAACCGTTCCCCTTCACCAACCAAGAGGAAGCGCGAGTCCTCGTTCTCGCGGCGAGCGTATTCACTCCGAGCTTGGGACCGCCCACGCGCTTGCTCTCAACCCAGATCAGTACGAGGGTCCCGTCTGGAACCCACCAGGAACCCCGCAAAACCATTCTCCAGATCATCCAGGAGAAAAAGTTTATGATATCATGGCCAAACCCCATAACTAAAGAACCCTAGAGAGGGAAAACAAGTATTGTGATTTTCATCGGGGGTACGTGTGATTTGGGCCTAAATGTACACTTTATCCCCATTTTTCTTTGGCATTTGTAGAATTTGAGCTCCTGAAAGGGTGGCTTTACGCAAGGTTTCTTGTGTTTCAATGTGTTTCAGAGTCTAACAGGTGAAACCAACCCCAGAGTCTAAAGTTGGAAGAAAAGGCGCAAAGACCGGGCAAAGAGGAGGATCCAGCCGTAGTTCACGGTCAGAGCTTGGAGTTCACGGTCATAAGACCGTGAACTCCATAAGTGAAACGGCACGTTTTGATCTGTGTTCACGGTCTTGGCCTGATGTTCACGGCCGTGAACTGGGATCGTGAACTAGGCGCAATCAATGTATATATTGAGAGTTGAAAGGAAGAAGAAGAGAGAGCCCAAAGTGAGTGAAATATTCTTCTTCTTGAAACCCTAGAGAGAGAAAGTCACGAACCAAGATGGATGACGCCGGGCAACGGGCGCATAATCAACTGGGCCATTGAACTAAGCAAGTATGACATCACCTTTGTGCCTTGTACAGCCATCAAAGCGCAGGTACTCTCCGACTTTGTCACCGAAGGTATCCCAAGCCAATTCTCGCGGGTGACGGAGACCTGGGTACTGTTCGTAGTGGTGCTTCCAACAAACCGGTATAGGGGCATGAATTCTCCTTATGAGCCCTTTGGGCGTCAATCACGAGCTTGGAGTAAGGTTCACGACTCCCAAGATGAATAATGCGGTAGAGTATGAGGCACTCCTTGCCGGACTCTCTATGGCACAAGAGTTGGGAGTGCAGCGAATCCTTATCCATTCGGACTCCGCCCTCGTAGTAAACGAAGTAACCGCAACTTTTGAAACTCGAGAGTCGGCCCTCGCCACATATGTCAATGCGGTTAGAATGGCTTTAACCGACTTTATGGATGTTCGGGTCGTCCACATTCTCCGGGAGGACAACCTCCATGCCGACGCCCTCTTCAAATTGGCCATAGCCAGAGATTTCGCGGATGAGAGGCACGTTGTAGTTGAACGTCATCCCGCGTTGTGGTGTGCCCAGAGTGCTACCTCCCCCCCCCCCCCCCCCCCCCCCCCCCGCGCACCGATAATTGAATACCTCCAGCATGGTATGCTCTCGTCTGACGTAAAGGAAGCAACCCGCCTGAAACATCAAGCGCCATTGTACGTCATGATTGACGACGCCTTGTACCGGAAGAGTTACACTGGTCCTTACAGAAACGTCCCGATCCTTTTGAAACCAAAACCAGAACTCAAAAACCAAAACCGGTTACTCCGGAGCAACCCAAACCACTTTCTAAAATAAATAAACCTACAATGTTTAAGAATTTCAAACAAAAAGCCTAGACACTTGGGCAAATGACAATTCAAATACTTAAAATGAATGAACTCAGAATCTCCAGTTTATACTCCTAACCATGTAACAAAGAAATTAAACTATTCTAGCTCTGAATCTTCACGAGCTCCTTGACTTCTCATCAATGTTGGTGCGGCTTCTCGCCTCACCCTGCCTCTTCTCGAGATCCTCATCCCCAAACCCTTCCTTAACCTGGTGAGTGAGAAGGGGTCAGTCTCGTTGTTACTTCCTAAAGTCTTTGCCCTAGGAAAACTTTACTAACACATTATTAGGGTTCCTACCTTAGACGAAAGTTGTTCTTACTTTCATCCTTATTACTTTAATCTTAATAGCTTATAGAAGTTCTCTACTTCTATCTTAACTTATATACTTATTACTAGGGAATCACCGTGTTACGTATCGCCATCCGGTGTCCCTATCCTCAAGGCAATGGTACTGCGTTACGTATCATCGTCCAGTCCATGCCTGGTCAACTACTGCGTTACGTATCGGCGTCCAATAGTGATGACCATCTACCGTGTCCAGTAGTGGCCCAATCGCCCAGGGGTTCTATTATCAAAAACCATGCATACACATACAGAGCACAACGCGTGTATCCACTCTTAGAAGGCGGTTGGATGCCTCACACCTCTAATCACGCATACTAGAATATTAACGAACATAACTTAAATAAAAGACATAAAATAAAAGACATAAAATAAAAGACCTCGATAGTGATTTTACCCCCTTTACACTCACCTCGAAAAGACGACTCTGATTAGACTCTGAAAATTTCAAAACTTCCTCCTATAATATTCTCGTCACTTCCACAATACTATAGGTGCAGACGGTTCCTTGATCGGACATCAATTGATCAAGTTATGGCCTAAATAAACATTCCGTCAGTTTTCAAAATCCCAACTACCGAATTTGTAATTTCCCAGTCAACGAATTGACTACCACCTCTCTGGAAAGTTACAGAACTAATCTTCTAACTTTTTGAATTTCCAGGAATGGTACCTAAACTATCCGATTTGCGTCCCAAACTTTCGAGGCTCGTATCTCCCTCGTCCGACGTCGAAATTCGATTCAGTCAAGACCAGGATGCTCCTGCGACACTCCTCTACATGATAATTCCCACAACTTACAGTTTGATTGAAGTCAACAACACCGGTGCCGCTGGTGTACTCTTCCGACGAGCCCTCGATTCCCTTCTGCCAACACCCCGATTAGCTATTGACACGCTAAAACACAACACCAAACTGCGATCAAGTATAATCGCAGTCCGGAAATGCAGTAACAGGCAAGCTCTAATTGTCAACCTGGGGTCTAGATCTACTACCTACTCCGTGTATATCTGTTATCTAGCAAACTAAGTCGAGTGTTTGTGATTTTAAGTAAAAGCAGTAAGAAAGCAAGAAATGGTTCGGTTTTCTAAATCAAAGGGAGAGTCACTCGGGAATGAGTCCCCCTAGCTCCTTAGTTAGGTTTCAATTGTAATTACCCTGGGTTGATGTACTGTTTATTAAATTGCGGAAGATCCGACAGTAGCTTGGAATCTCTGAAGCTGACCAAGCCCTCTCAGGCAGGCTAACCGGCAAACGACTAACCTTCACCAGGATAGACTGCTGAGGCATAAATCATAGAACTCCACTACTGGAATTGGGTTCCAGTACAAAGCAGTAGATTGATTAACTCTCGTATAACCAATCTACCACTACCGAATGATGAAGCTCTAACAACCTAATCAGATTCTAACTATCTCAGGTTGCAGCAGAAATCAAGAAAAGATGATCAGACTTCAATTGATTCAATGAATCATGCATCATTCGATTAAAATCAAGCAGTATAACAATCCCAAGTCATTACAATCAAGATCCGTAACACATGGAACTAGGGTTCTTCATACCCAAGCGAGAGAAAGTTCTACTCCATAGAGAGAGAGAGGGAAACAGAATACAAAGCAGTCATAATCATAACAATGGGAAGAATCTGCTCTAGGATGTCAATCTTCACTCCTGTGATGATCTCCAAGCTCGATTGGTGAAACCCAGCTCCAAAATCACCTCTAGGATGTGTTCTTCGCACTTTCTCTCTCTAGGGCTCTGTTTTTGGCTCAAAATTGGGTTAAAACCCAAAAATTCCCGACCACACGGCCATGTGACTTCCCCAGCTGCCCGTGTGAGTGTGCAAAACGCGGCGTTTCGATAAGTGAGCTTTCAGGCTTTCTGCACGGCCAAAACCACATGACCGTGTGGATTTCCAGACTGCCCGTGTGAGCTCCCTGGACTTTCCCCACTGCCACAAAGGGTCCCCTACACAGCCAGTGTGGCTTGCCCGTGCAAAATGGTGCCACATGGCCAAGTCACACGGCCGTGTGGGATTTTAGGCGTGCCCGTGTGGCTTGCTCAGCCTCTCGCCAAACATCCAATCTCCGTCCAATCGACCCCGAACTCGTTCCCAAACCTTAATTCACGTACTAGGACCTGAAATATCACAAACAAGAACAACCTAGCGTGACATCGGCCTAAAACACAAGAAATAAGACTCAAACGGTATAAGAATGGTGGACAAAAACATGTGTATATATCAAGTCATCAAATTCCCCCACACTTAACCGTTTGCTTGTCCCTAAGCAAACCAAGTCAGATATAAGGTAAGCTCAACACCAATGCAGTCAAAATCGGGATTTTGATCGTAAAATCGTAGGATTTTAGGATTTTACTTAGGGATTCCGATCCTGATTTTACTACAAAATCGGTGGACCTTAAAATCGTTCAAAATCGGGATTAAAATCGTAGAATCGTACCAAAATCGGGATTTTGATCCTATGTGAACTATATAGGGAGTTTGAGCCAATTCAAAAGAAGCAGAACTGGTTCGGTGGAAAGGGAAATGACGGGGATCTTCTCATATATTTTTCCTATTAAAAGAACATTTGAAAAAACTAATTAGGGTTCGGTCAACCCCTTTCCCTTCTCCTTGTTTAACTCATCGGTAAAAAAATTTTCAAAATATTGCAAGTGCGTAAGAATTAACATCATTATTAGCAAATTATTTAATTAATGAATATATTTATACCAAACCAATGACATTAATTATTTTATTGAATTTCAGTTATTCTTAGTTTTAAATCATGCTCAGTAGACTATGTCAGAATACTACTTTGAGTTAAACTACCTAGACATAACATGAAAAATAAGAGCCAAACCAAATGAGCTCTATCCCTTCCTCATAAATTATTTTGAGTTACGCATTAAATAACAATTAAAATGATGATTTTGGAAAATTAATATTGAAAATTATCACTTTAAATATTATAAGTCTTTGTGTTATTAATTATTTACCTTATTAATATAATTATATGTTAATTTCTATATTGTACTTAAAATCCTACGATTCTACGATTCGATTTTACGATTTCGATTTTACCCCAGTTTTCGATTTTAGGTAAAATCCCGATTTTAACTGCTTTGCTCAACACATCTTAATCATGCAACCCTAGGGGACATATCATATCGGCATAAAACAAGTGAATCATACTGGCTTTTGATCATTAACACATGGACAACTTCAACAGTAACCTGGATAACCACCACATAAGACATTTGAGTGCAGCAAAATCGGGTAAAGGAGGAGCCTCCCTTCTGTTCATGAACCAACATAGACTCGACTCAACCACATAAACAAGACAGTCATCACATGCATCAAACTCAAGACATCAGAATTGAGACCGAGCAATCTAGGTCCTCACCAGGGTAAAAGAGTATATAGAATATGAGAAAATGAATCGCTCACTCTCGATTAGTGGGGTCAGGACAATACTATGCGAAAAATGTGCATGCTTATTCTCTCAATCCCTAACGTCTCTTCACCATGAAGGCAGCCTCTAAATGTTGGAGTTCACATATGGGGTGTCACCACTAACTAATCCGGAGGTCTTAAACACAGGTTCAAATGACTGGCTAGGGTCTTGGATATGGGAAAAAGGCATTTTAGGTGGTGGAAGTATTCATAGCACAAGGTTCCACATTTCCCAACCCAACACAATCATAGTCAATCAAACCACTTACTTTCTTTCTTCCATTCTGCATTACTCACCTTCTCTAGAGCACAAGAGCGAAGGAGGTCATATGTTAGCATTTCCATGCCAGGCTGCTAAGAAACACTACTTAATGGGCACTATTCAGATTTTTGGTGGTGGCTCTCTTTTGCTTTGATTCATTTTTTCTTTTCTTTTCTTTTTCATTTCTTGAGAGAACCACCACCTATGCACATTTTTCAAACACATGCCCAACTTTTTAAGAACTACCTCCAACCCTCACATTATATTCAGCAGAAACAGCAGAGAACATGTAAAAACCACTCTGCGGAACCTTCTAAGAGATGCAAAAGGGTGATTTTCCATTGTGGACCGAAAGAAAGGATAACACACGGCTCAAAAGGGATGACTAGGGGGTATGATTCATCAGGACTGTCAATCTGGTCATGGGCTAATCCTATGCCTCCATCATCTTAGCTAATGACAACGTGAATGCCACACATCATGGAAGAGGGAACTATCGCACAAGAAAGAAACGAGCAGGCTGAAATCTCACATGGCTACCTATATGCTCTATCTCTCATTTGATTCCCTGAACTAGATGCATAAAGGACTGTCAAGAACCAGTGATTAATCCAAGTCACAGTTGGTAAGCAAACAGTTGAAAAACTGAACCCCTACACAGTTCTACTGCACGTCTCAGTCAACTCATAGGCTGTCCTAGTTAAAATCAAGCAATCATGCAACAATTCGAAAGTCATTCGATTCACCAATCAAATCACATTGCCAATATGATCATGCAAACAGCGATACTTGGAGCCCTCAAATCTCGAGATTTGGACAGCGGACTAGGCTCCAAGCACACATATATGGATTCCAACCGATACAAAGCACCCCTCCCAACACACACACACACACACACTTAAGCACGACATTGCCCTCAATGGAGCAGAGGGAGAGATAAGGGGAACGATGTTACCGGATGGAAATACTTCCGGGAGACTGGAAGTGGACCAGTCAGCGGGAAACATATGGAACGACGGAACAGTTCTGCACGAAGGGAACATAAAGAACACACTAGCACACTATGCGTTAGGGATTAGTGTTAGCCCAGATGGCCATAATAGAGAATCCACAAAAGAAGGAAAAAGGAACAAAAACAAACGACAGACTCAGTTCAAGCTCCGAACACACATGGAGCAGACACGAAAAGTCTTAAACAAAAACACACTCGGAGTGGCGACGAGTACAGACTACTCATCGCCAAGGTTGTCCAAATCGATGTCGTCCATGAAGGCATCGTCATCGGCTAGCGGAGGTGGAAGTGGAGAGTCCTCCCAGGGAGTCCTCCAGACTAGCTGCTCGCCCGGTATTAGCTAGAGCATGTGCTGCTGGACCTCTTGTATACGCCGAGATCGGGCCTGCTCCCTCTCGATGTGAACAAGGGTCACCCCCTACTGTGTTTCCATACTGTCGAGGCGCACATTATAAGCATCCATCCGGGTCTTATACTCGGCCGGTATTAGCTAGAGTACTGCTGCTGGAACTGGAGATGATGGTCGAGGAGTTGCTCATTCTGGAGACTCAGCTGCTGGAACTGGTGAGTGAAGTAGTCTTGGCCGGGAAAAGTGGAATTGCTACCCCCATACTCGAAGGTGGTCGGGCGGGGGGCATCAGCATCATCCACATCCTCGGGGTAGGCATCCTCAGCAGCCCCATCCTCGGGAACATCGGGCTGGCCCTCCGCTGGGATTTGAGGAGCAGAAAACCCCTCGATCTGCTTGATGTCGAGCTCGACTCGCAGTAGGTGCATATGCTGGATCGTTTCTTCGCCGAAGACACTAGTGTCCACCTGCTCTGTGCAACCCTACAGTGGGATCTAGAAGTAGGTGGCTAGGCGGGTGATGAGGGGGGTGCAGTAGAGGGTCCCTAGCTGTAAAACACTCTTGTCCAGCGTCCAAGCTACCACAGAAACCAGGTGGAGAGGATGGTTCGCCGTGCGGATGGACTGGATGAAGTACATGGACCGCCTGGTGAGGGTGCTGGAACTGTCCCTAGCTGGAGTATAGGACTTAGCCAGCATGTGGTGGAGGATGTGGTTATCAAGCTACAGGGTGCTAGCCTTCGTCCGCCCTGCAAGGAAGGGACACTGACCAGGCTGAGCTAGGCGGGTGTACAACACCTTGAAATTAACACCCTCCGAACTGTTGAGCTTGGTGACTTAGTCTTTGTCATCGTCCAGGCTGAGGTCGAGAGCGACAGCCAAGTCGTGGTAACTCTTGGAGCGGGGCTCACCCCCGAGCCTAAACTTAACAGCTTCACCGTCATCCCAGTCTTCTGTATCTTCGTGCTGGAAGGTCGTATAGAACTCGAGCACCAGCTCGTGGTAGACCTTCTCTCGAATGGACAGCAGACGGCGCCAAGGGCGGTTGGTGGCAATGGCGAGGAAGTAGTCGTAGCAATGCAGCTTCTCAAACTCCCGCCTGGACCAGTAGTGATGCTTTCCAAAGGAGGAAGCCAGGACGCGCGTGAAGCGGTCCTTGTGGGGGCCCCGCTTCAAATCTCGGATGAACGGGTGCTTGAGGTCGGGTTTCAACATGGTCCTGCAAGAGAACAACCCAAAGTGGAGCCAAAAGAGCCATAGAAAAGGTTAATAACACCCCCACACTTAAGAACAGAAAACAACCGAACCATAGTTTTATCCATAGTTCGGGGGTCAATAACTTGAGCAAAAAAGCACAATCTGGGTGGGGGGGGGGGGGGGGGGTGCACATCCACAATGAAGTAGGCAACTTAAGGTTCACATCCATAGAAAATACACCATCAAAGCACATCATTAAGGGCCTAAACCGGCTCTCACAAAATGGTATAAAAAACTGGCATTTCATCAAACACCTTGTGTGCACTATTAAGTTTAGCATAGAATTGGCAAATTTCTAGCACACAAGGGCTCAAACAATCATGGGGGACATTGCCCAAACCAATCCACACATAAACCAAGCCTTCCCCTCTATTAATTTTTATCAATTCACACAATTCAAAGTGGTTCTCTAAAAGTACACCCTAACACCCAATTCTCCACAAAACACAAAGTAAAGGGCAAAATCAAACCTAGAGACACAAGTAGAGGTGTAGGTGATGATGAGGAGAAGGCAATGGAAGTGACGAAAACCCGAAATCTGCCGAGAAATGCTCGTAGGAGCCTCGCCGGAAATCGCCTCCGGTGACCCAAATCCGGCCCAAATCGCCCCAAAATCAAGGTAAGTGCCGAAAAGGATGAGGGAAGATTGGGTTGGGTGGTGGTTTGGTGAAAAACCGACCAAAAATCGCCAAAAAATTAGAAATCGCAGTTTTCCAGCGAGGGATAGAGGATTCCGGTGAGGGGTGTGAGATTTTTCTGGTGACGCGGCCATGTCGACCGAATTTAAAGGCGCCGGGTCGGCCACACGGGCAGGCCACACGAGCGTGTGGCCGAGGTTTGTGCCCGTGTGTGGCCAAGAAATCCACACGGGGCTGGCCGAGGATTTCACACAACCGTGTGCGGGACCCTTGCTGCCCGTGTGGAATTTCCAGGGGCTTCACACGGCCACAGGCCAATTCCACACGCCTTGTGCTCTATCTCTACTGGCAAATGACACGCCTTCCCATAGAAAACCCTATAGGGGGACGTGCCAATCGGGTTTTTATAGGCTGTACTATATGCCCAAAGAGCATCATCAAGCTTGGTGGACCAATCCTTGCGAGACTGATCCACCGTCTTTTCAATTATTCTTTTAAGATCCCAGTTCGTCAGCTTGGCTTGCCCATTTGACTGGGGGTGGTAAGCCACCGACACCTGATGCTTAACACCATAGCGAGAGACGAGTTTAGTGAATTGCCCTTGAAAATGGGTTCCTCTATCACTAATGATGGAGTGAGGTGTCCAGAACCGGGAGAACAGCTGCTTCAGAAATGAGCAGACCCGTTTTGCATCAATGGTGGGCATGGCTTGAGCTTCTGCCCACCTCGAGACGTAGTCCACTGCAACCAGTATGTACAGATTGCCAAAAGATGGAGGGAATGGGCCCATGAAATCGATACCCCAAACATAAAAAATTTCACAAATGACAGAAACATGTTGGGGCATCTCATCCCAGAAAGAAATGTTACCTGACCTTTGGCAGCGGTCGCACTGTCGTGCGAAGGTGTCTGCATCCTTAAAGAGCAAGGGCCAATAGAAGCCCGACTGTAGCACCTTCCGCGCCATGCGGTTTCCTTCATGGTGACCTCCGGTAGGTCCCTCGTGGCATTGAGACAGGATGTCTCCCATCTCGTGCTCCATGACACAGCTTCGGATCACGCCATCTGCTCCGATCTTGAAGAGGTAAGGATCCTCCCAGAAGTAATGCTTCAGGTCGGAGAAGAACTTGCGCTTTGCATGAGTGGCCATCCCCTTTGGTAACTGCTTGCCCACGCTGTCCACCAATGTCATCGCCAGCAATTTCTCACCCGGGAAAGAGTCATCGATCTCCTCCATGAAGTTGTCCACCGGAGGGGCTTCCAAACCGTGAAAGGTGATCTGCAGCAACATTTCGGCTCCCTTCTTGTCCCGGATCTCTATATCGAATTCCTGCAGAATCAGGATCTAGCGGATGAGCCTAGGCTTTGCATCCGCCTTGCTCATCAGATAGGAAATTGTCGAGTGATCTGTGTAGACCACCACATGGGAGAGCACCAAATATGGTCGGAACTTATCAAATGCATACACCACATCGAGGAGCTCCTTCTCAGTGGTGGTGTAATTATTTTGTGCGTCATTTAGGGTCTTCGACGTGTAATAGATGGGCTAGAAGTGCTTCCCGCGTCTCTGACCCAGAACGGCTCAGACTGCATAGTCACTCGCATCGCACATCAGCTCAAAAGGAAGAGACCAGTTAGGAGTCACCATGATAGGTGCATGGGTAAGCTTCTCCTTCAGTGTCTCGAATGCAGCTGTGCACTCAGGAGTAAACTGGAATGGTGCATCCTTCTCCAGCAGCTTGTTCAGAGGCAGGGCAATCTTCGAGAAATCTTTAATGAAGTGCCAGTAGAAGCCTACATGACCCAGAAAGCTTCGAATCACCTTCAGAGAAATGGGAGGAGGTAGCTTACTGATCGTCTTAACCTTCGCGCGATCCACCTCAATCCCCTGCTGTGAGATCTTGTGCCCGAGCACAATCCCCTCACGGACCATAAAATGGCACTTCTCCCAGCTGAGTGCCAGATTAGTCTCCTCGCAACTCTTTAGAACGAGTTCCAGGTTATGGAGACAATGAGTGAAGGAGTCTCCATAAACCGAGAAGTCATCCATGAAGACTTCCATGATCTCTCCAACCAGTCGGTCGAAGATCGCCAACATGCATCCCTGGAAGGTCGCCGGTGCATTACACAGCCCTAATGGAATCCTCTAGTAAGCAAAGGTACCAAAGGGGCAAGTGAATGTGGTCTTCGCGTGATCATCTGGTGCGATAGGACTCTGGAAATAACCAGACATGCCATCCAGGAAGCAATAGAACTCATGGCCAGCCAACCTCTCCAGCATCTGATCAATGAAAGGTAGGGGAAATGGTCTTTTCTGGTGGCATCGTTCAGGCGCCGATAATCGATACAGACTTTCCAGCCGGTCACGGTCCGCATCGGGATCATCTCTTTCTTCTCGTTCGGGACCACAGTCATCCCGCATTTCTTTGGGACCACCTGAGTGGGGCTGACCCACTTGCTACTAGATATAGCAAAGATGATCCCTGCATCCATGAGCTTCACAATCTCTGCCCGGACCACTGCCTCCAAGTTCGGAGACAATCTCCGCTGTGGCTGCCTGACTGGCTTAACCTCATCCTCCATCAAAATCCTGTGGTAGAAGAAGGATGGGCTAATGCCTCTGATATCTGTGATCTTCCATGCCGTGGCCCGGGCATACTTCTGCAACAGAGCCACCAGCCATAAAGGGTCAGATCCGAGCTGCTCGGGTGTCAGATCCGAGCTGCTCGGGTGTCAGATCCGAGCTGCTCGGGTGTCAGATCCGAGCTGCTCGGGTGTCAGATCCGAGCTGATAATGACAGGGAGCTTATTCCCCTCCTAGACTTTCCACACGGCCATAAAGGGTCCGCTACACGGCCAGTGTGGCTTGCCCATGCAAAATGGTGCCACACGTCCAAGTCACACCGCCGTGTGGGATTTTAGGCGTGCCTGTGTGGCTTGCTCAGCCTCTCGCCAAACGTCCAATCTTCGTCCAATCGACCGCGAACTCGTTCCCAAACCTTCATTCACGTACTAGGACCTGAAATATCACAAACAAGAACAACCTAGCAAGAAATCGGCCTAAAACACGAGAAATAAGACAAAAACGGTATAAGAATGGTGGACTAAAACATGTGTATATATCAAGTCATCAACTATACATACGAATACGAGCTTGGAATCGCAACGAAGTCTTCGTTCCTTACCTCTAAAGCGTCCGTCTTCGAGCGAGAGTCACATTGCCGGGGCTGCTTGGCGTTCGTTTATGTGAAGTCCGTCGTGGGAACAGATCACCGCTCTGCTGGCTGCTGTTTTGCACCGCTGCCAGCTGTTCTTTTGCGCCAAGGAAGGAGAATTGAGAGTGAGGTAGATGGGTCGGGTATGGTCTGTGGCTCCCTTTGGTTTAACGTTCTGGGCGATGCTTGGGAAATTAAAGGGGTAAGGGAATACGTTGGGGGCAGGTTTGTGAACGGGTTATATGGGTTTTTCTTTTATTTTTTTTCCTTTGGTTTCTGCTAGAACACACGCGGATGAACATGATAATAATAATAACAATAATAATATAGTCATTAATGTTATTATTTGACACGACCCGATCTTTTTCGAAAACCAACCCATAACTCAAACCAAAAACCGGTTACTCCGAAGCAACCCAGACCACATTTTAAAATAAACAAACCAACATCATTTAAGAATTTTTAACGAAAAGCCCCAATACTTGGGGAAAATTCTCAATCTCGAACACTTAAAATGACTTAACACAGAATCTCCAGTTTATACTAATAACCATGAAATAGAATAATTGACTTATCTAACTTGACTCCTCAGGAGCTTTCCGATATCCCGTCGACGCTGGTACTGCTGCTCGCCTCGCCCTGCTTCTTCTCGTGATCCACTTCTGCTAGACTATCCTCAACCTGGTGAGTGAGAAGGGGTCAGTCTCGTCGTTACTTCCTAAGGTCTTCGCCCTAAGGAATTCCTTACTAAACATGTTATTAGGGTTCTTAACTTAGACAAAATCCGTTCTCGCTTTCATCCCTCATACTTTATTTCCTTAATATCTTATTTCAACATCAACTCATAAAAGTTCTTGACTTCTATCCTTATCTCAACACCAAACACTAGGACAACCGCGTTACGTCTCGCCGTCCGGTTGCATACCCAAACTCGACAATGGCACTGCGTTACGTCTCGCCGTCCAGTCCATGCCCGGTCAACTACTGCGTTACGTCTCGCCGTCCAGTACAGACCCCAATATACTCAATCCACTATTGCGTTATGTCTCGCCGTCTAGCAGTGATCCGACCATCTACTGCGTCCAGTAGTGGCCTAACCGCCCGGGGGTTCCTCATACCATCAATCCGTACAACATCACATGCATTCATACATAGCACAACGCGTGCCTCCACCCTTACAGGCAGTGGGATGCCTCACACACATATCGCGCATACTAGAAAATTTAACTAAATAATTAACTTGAACGAAAAGCATAAACTAAAAGACCTACGACAGATATTTTACCCCCTTTACACTCACCTCTTCAGTCGCATCAACGTCTGCATCCTCACGCTCAAGCCCCGCGCGTTTTTCCTCTTTTGGCTCTTCCTCTATCAATTCATCGTCTTCCTCTTCAACGACCCTAACCATTGGAGCTCCGCCGCCATTCTCTTCAAGGTCCCTTCTCGGGCCACAATTCGGCGGCCAACTTCGAACTGCCGACACCCCGGGTCGTCTAGGAGTATAGGGTCGGGGCCTCTCCATCACTTTACCCCCGCCAGTTGCGATCACCGATGCCGAGTTCTCGGCCTTCCTTCCGCCTCTAATAGACGCGGCTCTTCCCCTCCTACTAATCGGTGTAAACCTCTTCATCACGCGAGACTACGAAGTTCGATCGGCTGCTAACTTTCTTGCCTTCTTTCCCTCCTTAGCCGGATTATCCCAGGACACCTATTAATAAGAAGTTCATACTCTAAGACAACCTTTCTCGATTTAAAAACCTCCTTTTTATCTACCCAGACACCCTCTACTCAAAGTCCCATCCTCAAACCTCACTCCAAAGGTCCCTTAACCCCCTTTAAGATTTTTTTAGAAATACTCCCTTCAAAACCGACTATTTTTCCTAATTATTTTAGTCTTGGATGAATTTTCCACCTAACTTGGACCTTCTTAAAAAGTTGAATCATAATTTTCCTACATCAATCATGAGTACTTAAACCCTGGAAAATTATCAAACCCTTATAAACTCCTCGAAAATATTTTTATTTAATTAAAAAAAATGTTCAAAAAATTTCTAAAATTAGGAATACATCTTCAAAAATCCCCAAATTAAATGACAGCCATCTCCTAGACCTCCCTCAATTTATAAAATTATTAAACCCAGGAAAAACACCCACAGAAACTCGAAATAATTTAAGACATCTAAAACGAGTTTATGAAAATTCCCAGCAGCTATAGTGACCACTCAAATTCTGTCAATAAAAGCCTGAACATCTGTTGCTAAAACCTCAGGATTGCACCCTCACGAAAAATCCCAAAATTAATCGACCTAACTCAAAGCGATCGAGTTCCCTTACCTCTAGAACGTGCCTAGGCCTAGGTTGGATGACCCGGGACGTTGATCTCCTTGTTGATCGAACCCTCAACGTCACCGCTAATAAAAATACGAGCTTCGGATTAGACTATCGATAAATCGAGTTTAGAAATGGCGAAGGGGTGTGTGATCCTTACGTAGAAACACGAAAGGGATGGGATTCGGATTGGGGTCAGGGTCGGGGTCGGGGCACAGGGAGGCGGCGGCTTCTTGCAGAATTACCCGAGGAGGGTTTTTTTGTTTGTTTATTTGCCTCCCGGGTTTTGCGGCTCGGCACTAATTAAGAGGGGGGGGATTCTTGGGGATTGGGGGAGTGGAGGCGCTAGCCACTTTGCCGCCCCACTCTGAATCCCCTCTTTTTTTTAATAACTAATGTAATAATAATATAATAATAATAATAATGTTATAATATTATTATACTTAATCCGCGGTTGTAACTCTTAGTACGTAACCGTCAATCCAACCGATCACGTATTAAGGTCAAACCTAAATCTAAATTATCGGGGTGTTACAATCAAACTATCAAGAAATTAGGGGCAAAATGTGTACCTAATAAACTCTGGATGGATGTTTGCTTTCCCAGACTACACAGTTAAGATCATAGTGTCGATTTTGGCTGATCATTGTGGTATGCTTGTGCACACTGAATAGAAGCTAGGTACGTTGTCGAATCCGTTCAAGTATATTTGTTGTTGGTAGTCGCATCCTTCATACAAAAACCTAGTTAAGGAAGCTTGGAGCAAATCTGTTGAAAGTACTACCATGTTTGTTGTTCGTCGGAAGTTTAGAGAGGTGAAAAAGAGATTGAAGACCTTAAATAGAGAGTAGTACATTGCGATATCAGTGTGTGTTAAAGAGGAGAAAAGAAAACTCGAAGCTTTGCAACTGGAAGCCCTTCATCCTTCCACTCCAAACTTCCAAGCTGTTCATTCATGCCAGCTCTCCTTGCTTTCTTTACTGAAGGATGAGGATGAGGAATCCTTCTATAGACAAAGGTCTAAATTACTGTGGGTGCAGAATGGTGATCTCAACACTAGTTTCTTTCACAAGTCAGTAAAAGCACGACAAGCTCGATCAACAAAAAGTAAGATAGTCATAGAAGAAGGGATATGAGTAAAGAGGCAGACACTGTTTTATGAGAAACTGCTTGGAACTGTGAATTCTTAGGTTAAGCAGGTGGATGTCAGTTTGGTCTCCCAACTTCTCTTTAATAAATTGACTACTAAGCAAGCTACCTCACCCTGCCTACCCGTCTCAAGTGAAGAGGTAAAATTAGCCATGTTTTCAATGAAAGGTGAGAAATCTATGGGGCCTGATGGTGCCACAACCGGTTTTTTCACTATAAGTGGTGAAATCAGTTCAAGAATTCTTTAGTTCTGGATGTTGAAAAGTTTGAGGCAAGGGGATCCCCTATCCTAGCTTTAATTCCTAAGATTCTGAATGTTGAAAAGTTTGAGGCAAGGGGATCCCCTATCCCCTTCCCTTTTTACCATCTCAATGGAAATCCTATCTGTATGTTTAACAGAGCTATGGCTAGGAAAACACTTCCTCCTCACCCACAAACACAAAAGATAGGCCTTTCTAATCTTTTCTTCACGGATGACTTGCTTATTTTTACAAAAGGGTCCCTTGAAGCTGTCACTATAACTAAACAGATTCTTGATTCCTTCTATGAAGTCTCTGGCCTTAAATGTAGTCCATCAAAGAGTGAGATTTTTTGTGTCGGTATTGACTCTCACACTCAGAGCCTAATTGCTTCTGCCACTGGATTTCATATAGGTTCTCTCCATGTTAGGTATGTAGGTGTGCCCCTAGTTGCCGGGAAGCTAAATGCATCAGATTGTGTAGATTTAGTAGAAAAGATCACTACTAGGATAAGTGGTTGGGGGGTAAAGAAACTTTCCTACGCTGGAAAGTTACAATTGATCTCTTCTGTCATTTCCAGCATCATTCAGTATTGGATGAGCACAATTTGTTAACAGTGAAAGTTATAAAGCAATTGAGAATGCTTATTCTGATTTCCAGTGGCGCAAACGGTTTCTCGTTTGGACGTCAATTGATCGAATTATGACCAAAATAAACATTCTGTTAGTTTTCAAAGTTCCACGTACCGAGACTTCAATTATCCAGTCAACACCATTGACTCGGACTTCTGAGGAAAATTACGATTGTGGTCCCTAAACTTTTCGAATTGTCACAAACAGTACCTAAATTTGTCCGACTTTCACTCCAACCTTTTGATGCTTGTTTCTCCCTCGTCCGACGTCAAAATACGATTCCGTCAACACCGCAACAATCCCGAGATCGTCCTCTACGCGATGTTACCCACCACTTTGAATTTTGCCGCCGTTTTCAAGGTCGGGTTCGTCGTCCCCACTTCCCGATGACTCCTCTGACGAGCTCCAAACTTGACCCCGACCCTTGCTTACATGGATCGCCTCAACAACAAAGATACCTCCATCGCTCCTGTGTCTCGTGGAGGAGAGTACTGGAGTCAGTCGTCTTCATCGTCGACTTTACTTCTCTTCTGGTAGATTTTAACGACAGCGCTGTCTTCCTCTCCGTGAGTAGTCGAACCTAACACTGCCGAATGGTGACACTTCTAACCGGAGTTCGAATCCGTCGGATTCGTCGGGGAACCAGGGGTGATTGTGGTGGCTGGGTAAAATAATGGCGGCGGGGAGTTGATTTGGGAAGAGGGTTTCTGGGAAGAAAAAAATAGGCGGGCAGGGGAATTGTATGGAGGCGGCAGGTTTTCTTTGGAAAACAAACTGGCGGGTTGGGGAATAATTGGGACAGCATAATAGGCGGCTGGAGGGGGGGGGGGGGAATAGAGAGGGCCACCCTCTCGGTCCTAGGTCCGCCTTTTTCTATATTTTTTTAAATAATAATAATATTTTTATTATTATTATTATTATTACTATTAAACCGCGATTGCAACTTTTAGTACGCAACTGTCAACCCAACCGATCACATATTATGGTCAAACCATAACCCAAAATTCGGGGTGTTACATTTCCTCCACCCTTATAAAAAATTTCGTCCCCGAAATTTGCTCGGAACTCATCCTTCTATCAACACCCTTCTTATACTTCCTTCTCATGATCATCTATTCTTACTGTAACAACTCGTTGGTGACCCTTGATCATTTACAATTCCCTAGCTTGTAGCACCTGTGTAACCTTGAGTGGCTCACGACCTTTTTATTTCACAATTTGACCCCCAAACACGGTGAACCAAAATGCCAATTTGGCTTGCCATATTGATCCAATTCTCCTGGTAGTTGATGTTGCACTTCAATCCAAAATCGAGATATCACATTCCTCCCCTCCTTAAGAAAAATTTCGACCTCGAAATTTGTTCATCGTGTTAGTTTAACGTCCTACTTGAGGAATCCTTCTACTATAGGGATTTATACTTCTGTTACTATGGCACTCCCCCTTCATAAACGCCATTGATACTATAATGGTTTCTTACTTCATGTTGTTCTCAGCGGTTTGTCTTGGGTCTCTACTCCGGATTTCTTAAGAAACATTAAGGAAATAAATTCTTAGACAACCCTATTCAGGATATGACCCGTCGTAACTTCATTTCATAAGGTGCTCAGACCTTGAACTACTACGCTTTCCATACATTGACTGTTGACATCTCAATTTGAATTCCCTACCTCGATGTCCGCAGCGAATGCTTGACTTGGTTAATGGCTTACTCATAGGTCGCTCCCTGGGTATTGCTTTCCCCCTATGTAGACCTCATTACTACCCTGTTTGGTAGCTCCCCTTGATGCACAACTTGATGCCTGATTCACCATATATGGTTCCTTTAACATGGGTCAATCCCTACACACCCCTATTGCTATCCGTACTACCCCTTTTTAATCCTAAGGTTACTGATGGCGGCTTAACCTCCTTCTGGTTAGATCACAAAAACTCTTATAACGTAACCTCGACTGTGGTTGACCACGTAGGACACCTAGGTCCTTGTACCTTCTAACTTTAAATCTCTTACTTTCTTCCAAGATGCTTCGTCTCTCCCTTTAGCCATCATTTGAATGGTCATATCCTCATTACCTCTTGCTTCACCCTAAAACCTCACACTACTGCTTTTGCTTCATGTATGCATTGAAGGCATCGTTTGCATCTTTCTCTAGCTTGCTAACAACTTTATAACTCCCTTCAAGAGTCATGACCTTCCCTTTGGCTTACTTGTTCACTCCTGGCGCCTAACTTAGCACTTCCTTATCGCCTCCTGAATCTGAAACTCTCGCACTATCCATTCTGCTACTCTTAAATCCTAGATGAAATTCCTCATACGGTTTCCCCGTCCAATAAAGTTTACCCGAGAGATTGACACCTTTCACCAACATAGGAGATCTTGGTTTCACTTTGGGGTATCCTAGCAGGTTCCCTAAACCCATGTCCCTCTTACTTCCTTACTCATGACTCTTCTTCTTGATGTTCCTTGCTAGTTCTAGATGTCCCTTGTTCTCGATGGAGACCTCTAGGTTCTCATATTCTCTTCTCACTATGTACCTTGACCTATAAGGTTCTCCCTTTGACTATTCTTGACGACCACGATACCACCTTACAATTGGCCGAAATTTCTCGATAGACTTCCTATGGTCGGTTGTTCTCTACTTGGTGGTCAACCTAATGCTTTCTTGTTTTCTGTTGTACTCCTGCTTCCGCCTGTCTTAACTATCTTCCTTGACGCATACATCGTGTGATACCTAGACTTCGATAGGTTCAACATCAAGTACTGAATCAGTTGGACCAATAAATTGAGCTGAAATTTTGTACCATCACACCCTGGGCCCAAGTTGGAAAATTTTGAAAAGGGCAATGAGTCACTCAAACCTATTCGATGCTACCAAACTAGATGAGAATATATATTATGGTCAAGAGTACATATAAGAGCTATAGTAAGCTATTCAAGACAAGGTAAGGGCACGCCATTGAAGTTCATATAGAAAGAGTAAAATCTTGAGCTAAAGAAGCACGAGAATGAGGAGTATGGAAGGATGTGCCCGATCAAATTTCGGGGACAAAATTTTTATAAGGGTTGAGGAAATGTAACACTCCAACTTTTAGGTTTAGGTTTGACCTTAATACGTGATCGGTTGGATTGGCAGTTGCGTACTAACGGTTGCTATCGCGGATTAGTAATAATAATAATAATAATAATAATAATAATAATAATAATAATAATAATAATAGTAATAATTTGCTATCGAGGGCAGGCAGCTAGAGGAGGGCAGTATCAGAGTCACAGAGGATGCTTAGTCAAGGTTTCAGTAGCAACAACATTAGAGATTTTTAGTTATTTACATTTATGATTATGAGTATAGACTGGAGATCAGATTGAGATTTTAAAGTTTGAGTTTAATTTGCTCACGTGTTAGGGCTTTGCTCTGAGCTACAAGTGTGTGCTTTCAGTATTTTATTTATGAAAATTTTTCCCGCTGCAATTTAAGATTTGAGTATTTTATTTATCAAGGGCATTTTAGTAAAAATAGTACCCGGCCGGGTTAGGATGTTTTCACCACGATTCTCAAGAGCATAACTGCTGCTCATCTTAAAAGTCTCAAGAGCATAACTGCTGCTCTATCTCAAAGATCTCAAGAGCATAACTGCTGCTCTATCTGAAAATCTCAAATGGCAACGGACTGGCGCTAGTGACTAAAAACACTTAAAACGACTTCACCTTCTTGAAGGTGAGTTACTTCTTAAAAAAAACTTGTTTCTTAAACTTTAACAATAACTCAAACATAACGCTTTAGGGTAAATAGCACAAAATCACCTCATATCACCTCAAATAGCACAAAATCACCTCAAATCATAGCTCAAGCAAAACGCAAATAATCAATCATAAACATAACCAATCAACGTAACCAATTCGCTGAAATACTTAATATCATAGTACTTAAAAGAACACGTAAGGCGTAGAATTTACCCCCTTACACTCACCTCAAAAAGATGACTCCTCAATTCCTTCCTCGAAGAAACCCCTCCTTAGCCGGATTATCTTGGGGAAACCTTCGTCTTTTTGTAGAGGATTCTCAACATCGGCTTTCTCTGATTCTGCCATCGGAGAGGTAGAGGGAAACCCAACGCAATTGAGCTGAAGGAGAGGGTGGAGGTAATTTCTTGCTCGCCTTGTGGAGGCACGGACGAACCTAACACGTGGGCAATTTATTACTATTACTATTATTATTATTATTATTATTATTATTATTATTATTATTATTATTATTATTATTATTATTACTATTACTAATCCGCGATAGCAACCTTTAGTACGCAACTGCCAATCCAACCGATCACGTATTAAGGTCGAACCTAAACCTAAAAGTTGGAGTGTTACATTTCCTCCACACTTATAAAAATTTTGTCCCCGAAATTTGATCGGGCGCATCCTTCCATACTCCTCATTCTCGTGCTTCTTTAGCTCAAAATTTCACTCTTTCTATATGAACTTCAATGGCGTGCCCTTACCTTGTCTTGAATAGCTTACTATAGCTCTTATATGTACTCTTGACCATACCATATATTCTCATCTAGCTTGGTAGCATCGAATAGGTTTGAGTGACTCATTTCCCTTTTCAAAATTTTCCAACTTGGGCCCAGGGTGTGATGGGAAAATATTTCGGCTCAATTTACTTGGTCCAACTGATTTAGTACTTGATGTTGAACCTTTCGAAGTCGAGGTATCACATTTCCTCTCCACTTATAGAAATTTGCCCTCGAAATTTTTCCACTGTGATTGCCCTAAGCATCGATTGCGGTAATCCTTTTCACTTCGAGGATTTTTATTTCCTTTAACTTATACAACATGACCTAAAGTCCTTCTCTCCATTCTCTGCAACTTCAATGTTGTTGTGGCTTCTTAACCCCTCACATTACCTCGGCTGCACCTTGTACATATATAGGAACAATAACTATCCATTCGGTACATGAGAAGTTGGTGCCCCTCTCCAACCTCAAGGTCACCGATGGTGGCTTATCCTCCCTCTAGTAAGATGGTAAAGCTCTTTTAACGTAACTCTCGTCTTGGGTTGACCTCCTAGGTCACCTAGGTCCTTGTATCTTCTAACTTTGCATCCCTTACTTTCCTCCTTGATGCCACGTCTTATCCTTTAACCATAAACTGAGTGGTCATCTTCTTGTTACTTCTTGCCTAACTCTGAAACCTCATACTACTGCTTCGACTTTTTGTATGCATTAGAGGCATCCTTTGCATCTTTCTCTAGTCTGCGATCAACTTTATGACTTCTTTCCAAAATCATGACCTTCCTTTTTTAGTACTTTTTCACTCATGGCGCCTAACTTAACACTTCCTTATCACTGTTTAACTTGGGAGTTCTTGTACGATCTCTTCTATTGTTCTTTGACCTTGCCTGAAATTCCTCGTACAGTTTCCCCGTCCAAGAAATTTTCACCCGAGAGATCGCCACATTTCACCCTCATAGGTGGTATTGCTTTCACTTTAGGGTATCCTAGCAGGTTCGCTAAACTCATATCCATCTTACTTCTTTACTCGTGGCTCCTCTTACCGATGTTTCTCGCTAGTTCTATATGTCCCTTGTCCTCGATGTAGTCATCTTGGTGCCCATATTCTCTTCTCACTTATGTACCTTGACCGATAAGGTTTTCCCTTCGACCGTTCTGGACCACCATACTTCTACTTTAAAGTTGACCATTGAGCTTCTCAGTTCTTGATGGGCTTCTTATGGTCCAACTTATTCTCCACTGGCAATCACCTTATCGCCTCCTTGTTGACCTTCGTATTCTTTTGCCGGCTCTTCCTAACTATCTTTCTCCCTGAATTTGTCGTTTTATCAACTACCACCCTTTTCAGCATAACTTTCATTATAGCTTGTGGTTTCCTCCTTACTTCCACAACTCCTTCATCGATGCTTGGTACTGGCTTTGATCTACTCATTTTAATAGCTCCTCGCCATACCTCAAAGCCAACATTTCCACTAGAAACTTCCTCTAGGTAGACTTGACAGATGACACCCACAACTTCTACTCACGATGGTGTTTGACCACGTCCCAACTATCTTCCTTCACGCATTCATTGTCCGGTCGACAACCACCTTTTTTCTTTATATTTCCTATAGCGTCCTATGGTGTTCTCCTTGCTTCTTTACTTTTACTACCCTTCTGTTGGTGCTTTGTACTATTTTCGGTCACCCAACTCTGTCGAGTATCTTCTCGTTGTTGTTTTGGGTCAAAGCTTCCAATAGTGGCTTGCCCTTGGTAGGCTTGAACATACCTCATCCACGTCTTTTTTCTCGACCGATGCTTGTACATAGCCTTAATCTCTTATTTATGGCTCTTAGTGGCTTAACTAAATATCACTAATTTATCCTTAACTGACCTTCTTTTATGGATGACATCCCACTATGCCGTACTCGCTCAGAGTGGGGCACCTTGGGTAAGGTAACTTAATGATTTCCTCCTTCTTGGTAATGCTTTTCCTCGTCGTACTACACTATGCATTTTCTTGAACACGAGTCACCTACACATATTCTCAATCCTTCATCGGAACTTCCATGTGTTTCCTCGAATTCTCTGCCATTCACTAGAACATTTATTGAACATTCCACTTACTTGTCTATACTCGGTTGGCTTAATGACTTACTCTATAGCTAGTTCCGAGACCTCATCTCTTAGCCCTCTAGTTCCAACTTAGTAGAGAGGTTCCTCCTTCTGTCACCCCTCATGTACCCTAGGAGGCTAGGTGTTCCCTCTATTTAAGAGAGGACAATCCCATAATAGATCATCGTGAACTCTTGCATACCCCTTCCAACGGTCCCAACATCCTCCTAACATTTTGTGACCTGGGTAGTTTGTAGGGTCTCTCATGTCCCAATCCATCCTCTTTCTAGCTCAACATTGTTATGCACATTGTTATTTTATATCCAAGCTCTTCCTCTACCTCGATCATCTTGACTCTTGTCTTGTTCCTTTCAAAAGCTTGATACCGGCCTAATTTCCCCAGGGTCATGTACCCTCTTCTCTAGTGACGTAGTTTACATATAAGGGTTCCTTTATTGTTATATGTAATGACCATACCTCCTCTCCGCCTTGACCTTTTGACTTCTTGACGTCCTTTCATACTCCCTGTAACCTACTTATCCTTTAGTTCATTTATACTACTCTAGCTTTTCTTGAAGTCTAAGCTTTTCACTGCTCCTTATCACTATGTTGTAATAGCGTTGACCACTAAAACTAGTTGAGGGACTTCTCGTGGTACCTCTTCGTTTCTTGGCTCGTTGCTTCCTCGCCACTGCTTAGGGTCAAGGACCCTGAAATTCTCTCATCATTATAGCTACTGACATCTAGTGATTGTAGCTCTTTCTTTGGAGATTCATATTTCTCCCCTTTGTTTGTCTTAGATTATTAGATTATCCACTTGTTTCCTAGTAGTAGAATCCTCATACTACTCTCTCAACTCCTTCAAAATCCTTGAGGTATTCCCTTTCAATTGGCGCCTCTTTGCTGGTGTTTGGAGTTGAAGTCCACGCACGTTTGATTCTACCTCCACAGACCTTTGCAACGCTCCTCCTTCCTTCTCTAGGTTGATGATGATGATGATGATCTGTTTGCTAACGTCCGAGTAGTTGGTTAACTAATTGAAAAACTACTATCCATCATGTCGATGAGGTACTTGGTCTTGAGAGCCTTTGAGATTCTACTTGGGTTGGTCGCCTTTCTTTCATCCTTTCTTTCTTTTGTCACCATATGCCTAAATCTCTCATTTGTCAAACCATGACATGTTAACTAAATCGCACCCTGGCTACCATCCCTTCGTGCCGTGCTATCATAGTTATTCACCTTAATATGATTAGAGTAGACTGGACATTCTATAAACTCTTAAAAGAAGATCCTTGACTCGTTTTCCTTTCCTTTAAAACAAAAGCCTTTAAAACTGAGACCGATATTCCAATATTCCTTGGAGACCAAGGAACAGAGGAAGACCGGCTCTGATACCAAAATGAAACATCCTAACCCGTCCGGGTACTATTTTTACTAAAATTCCCTTGATAAATAAAATACTCAAATCTTAAATTGCAGCGGGAAAAATTTTCATAAATAAAATACCGAAAGCACACACTTGTAGCTCAGAGCAAAGCCCTAACACGTGGGCAAATTAAACTCAAAATTTAAAATCTCAATATAATCTCCAGTCTATACTCATAATCATAAATGTAAATAACTAAAAATCTCTAATGTTGTTGCTACTGAAACCTTGACTAAGCATCCTCTATGACTCTGATACTACCCTCCTCTAGCTGCCTGCCCTCGAATTCGTTGCTCACTAACTGCTCCTCTAGCTCTTCAAACTGGTGAGTGAGATGGGGTCAGTCTACGCCCTTACGTTAACATCTTCTTAATACTTGATCACTTTACTTAACTGAGTGGAAGTTGTTTTGTACTCCCGCTATTAAAAAGCTTAACTCTGAAAACTGTATGGGAGTTACTATTACTCTACATTCTTAAAGCTCAAAACTCGACTTGAATACTTGACTGACACTGGGATCCCCCACTAGCTAGTCCGGTTTCCAACTCATATGTATGAGAAGCCATCTAGGCTTTCCTTAAACTTAAACTTAGTTAGGGAAGTCGTAACGAATCATCCCCCTAACATCTTAAACTTATCGTGGTGGATCTTCACCACGATTCTCAAGAGCATAACTGTTTCTCATCTTAAAAGTCTCGAGAGCATAACTGCTGCTCTATCTCCAAATGTCTCAAAAGGCAACGGACTGGCGCTAGTGACTAAAAACACTTAGAAGGTGAGCTACTTCTTAAAAAAAAAACTTGTTTCTTAAACTTTAACAATAACTCAAACATAACGCTTTAGGGTAAATAGCACAAAATCACCTCAAATAGCACAAAATCACCTCAAATCATAGCTCAAGCAAAACACAAATAATCGATCATAAACATAACCAAGCAACGGTAACCAATTCGCTGAAATACTTGAAATCATAGTACTTAAAAGAATACTTAAGGCGTAGAATTTACCCCTTTTACACTCACCTCGAAAAGATGACTCCTCAATTCCTTCCTCGAAGAAACCCCTCCTTAGCCGGATTATCTTGGGGAAACTTTCGTCTTTTTGTAGAGGATTCTCAACATCGGCTTTCTCTGATTCTGCCATCGGAGAGGTAGAGGGAAACCCAACGTAGTTGAGCTGAAGGAGAGGGTGGAGGTAATTGCTTGCTCGCCTTGTGGAGGCACGGACGAAGAACTAGAAGCCAACTTGTTCGACCATATGTTGCCATAACGAAGACACATTTGGGTGGGATTTGTTTCTCATTCGCTGCCATGGCATTGTCAGCCACGGAAACTACTCAAAGCCCTTGCGCAAATATCATCTCCCCCAAATCATCATCTAGCAACCACTTTGGTTCCTCAATATAATGACTTTATTAAAAAAAAGTATCCAAATCCCCGGAGATCAAAACCCTTAACCCCACAATTGACTACGGAGTCGCCCAACGGTGGCGCCAGTGGTGATCCTAGGATTTAGAGGTTTACTAATTTGTGCTAGCCGAGTCTTGTGGAGGAACGGACGAATTCAATATCGCCAAGCGTATTCAATCTCGCCGAAAACCTAGAATTATTCTGGGGAGTACGAGAAAGGCGAAGAAGAAAGATGGGAAGGGGAAAGGAAGCCCGACCCTCAACTTTCTTGTCTCGTATTTTTCCTTTTCTTTCCAAATTTTTTTTAAATAAAAATAATAAAGTAATAATAGTTATTACTATTATTATTATTATTATTATTATTATTATTATTATTATTACTAATCCGCGATAGCAACCTTTAGTACGCAACTGCCAATCCAACCGATCAAGTATTAAGGTCGAACCTAAACCTAAAAGTTGGAGTGTTACACATCGCCAAGTTGATGCCAACCATTTTTTTTCTATCACTTCTCATGGTGTTCTTCTTGCTTCTTTACTTTTACTACCACCAAACTACAACTCTTCTGTTGTTGCTTGTACTATATTTGGTCACCAACCTCTGTCGAGTAGCTTCTCGTTGTTGTTTTAGGTCACAACTTCCAATGGTGGCTTGCCCTTGGTAACCTTTAACATAACTCATTCCATGTCTCTTTTGTTGATCGATCTTGTACATAAACTTAGTCTCTTAGTTAGGATTCTTAGTGGCTTAACTAAGCGTGCCTGTTTTATCCTTAACTAGTTGTCTCCTCTAGAGCCCTCCTACCATGCCGCGCCCACTCAGAGTGGGGGCACCTTAGATAAGGTAACTTCTCTTTTTCCTCCTTCTCGGTAATGCTTTCCCTCATCGTACCCCTTTGTGCAACTTCTTGACCTCGAGTCACCTAAGACTTGACCCATCGACTTCTTGAAATCTCGTCAAATTCCCTCTAGCCTTTTTGCTCTTCCTTGGTATTGTTCGCAAACTCTCTTCATTACGACCGTTTAGACTCTTCCTCGAATTCTCCAACTTTCGTTAGAACTTCTAATGAATGTTGTACTTGCTTGGCTATACCCGGTTGATTGAATGATTTACTCCTACGGCTGGTTCCGAGACTCCCGCTCTTAGGCAGCTAGTTCCAACTTATGAATAGAGGTTTCTCCTTCCAGCACCCCTCATGTACCCTAGGCAGCTAGGTGCTCCCTCTATTTAAGAGAGGACTATCCCATAACAGATCATCGTGAACTCTTGCATACCCCTTCCAACGATCCCAACTTCCTCCTAACCTTTTGTGATTTGGGTAGTTTGTAGGGTCTCTACTATCCTTCTTCTAACTCGGTGTTATCTTGGTATCCAACTCACGCACTTCTGAGAAGTGGTTCCCTATTCGTACTGCCATCTACTAGCTAACTGTTATTATCTCTCACATCCATGTCTTTTCTTATGTATTGACTCCCCACTGTCCTCTACCAGGCATGCTTTAGACTTTGGTGGTACTTTCCTCCACGTCTTGTCCAATGGTGGTCGTACTGAGACCATAACTTGTCATCTACATCATTTACCTTGTTGCTTGTCTTGGTTTGTCATCGGCCTAACTCCTCCGGGTTGTGTACCCTCGTCTCTAGTGACGTAGTTTATCTATAAGGGTTCCTTTATCGTTATATGGATATGACCATGCCTCCTTTTCACCTTGACCTATTAGCTTCCTGACGTCCTTTCGTACTCCCTGTAAGCTACTTATTCCCTCATTTGCTTCATTTATACCACCCTAGCTTTTCTTAAAGTCTAAGCTCTCCATTGGTCCTTGTCACTGTGTTGTAAAAGCGTCGAGCCGTCAACCACTAAAACTAGCTGAGGGACTTCTCGTTGTTCATCTTCGTTTCTTGACTCGTTGCCACCTCGCAACTGCTTAGGGTCAAGGACCCTGAAATCCTCATTTCCTTATAGCCACTGCCCTCTAGTGACTGTAGCTGTTTCTTCGGAGACTCATTGTTATCCTATTTGTATATCTTAACATATGAGATCGCTTGTTAGTGGCTAAACAGAAAAATCCTCGTAGTGCTCCTTTAACTCCTTTGATTCCTCGTACATATACCACGGGATAGAACTTCGCGATTGGCGTACCCTTTTATGAGGATTAACGTTATTTATCTTAATATGATTAGAGTAGATTGGAGATCATATAAACTCTTAAAAGAAGATCCTTGACTCGTTTTCCTTTCCTTTAAAACAAAAGCCTTTAAAACTAAGACTGATATTCAAGTATTCCTTGGAGATCAAGGAACAGAGGAAGACGGCGCTGATACCAAAATGAAACACCCTAACCCGGCCGGGTACTAATTTTACTAAAATTCCCTCGATAAATAAAGTACTCAAATTTTAAATTTCAACTGGGAAAATTTTTAATAAATAAAATACTGAAAACACACACTTGTAGTTCAAAGCAAAGCCCTAACAAGTGGGCATATTAAACTCAAACTTTAAAAACTCAACTTGATATCCAGTCTATACTCATAAACATAAAACATAATAACTAACTAGTCTCAGGTGTTGCTGTTTGTGTGAAAAACTCTGACTAGACATCCTCTGTGACGCTCGTACCGTCCTCCTCTAGCTAGCTTCACTCGAAATGTTTCTCTCGATCCCGCTGCTCTCTAACTGCTCCTCTAGCTAGCTGCTACCGACCTGGTTCTCGCTCATTCCCTTACTAAGGCCTGGTGAGTGAGTTGGGGTCAGTCTACGCCCTTACGTTTTAATAATTCTAATACTTGAGTACTTGACTTAAACACTTAACTTTGACTAGTGGAAGTTGTTTTTACTTCCAATCTTAAAATCTTAACTCTTAAACTTTGAGGGAGTTGAAGCTACTCTCCTCTCTTAAATCTCAAATCTTGACTTAAATCCTTGACTGACACGGGTATCCCTCACTAGCTAGTCCGTTTGCCAACTCATACGTATGAGAAGCCATCTAGGCTTTCCTTAAACTTAAACTTAGTTAGGGAAGTCGTAACGATTCATCCCCCTAACATCTTAAACTTATCATGGTGGCTCTTCACCACGATTCTCAAGAGCATAACTGTTGCCAATCTTAAAAGTCTCAAGAGCATAACTGCTGCTCTATCTCCAAATGTCTCAAAAGGCAACGGACTGGCCCTAGTGACTAAAAACACTTAAAACGACTTCACCTTCTTGAAGGTGAGTTACTTCTTAAAAAGAAATTGCTAACTTCAACAATAACTTATACTCGTAAAATTTCAAAGTAAATAATAAACATTCACTTCACGGATAGCTCAAACAAAATCACATATCATCAACCATAAGCACAATTAACAATGACAATCACTTCATCAAAATACTTAAAGCTCGAAATACTTGAAAGAACACGTAAGGCGTAGAATTTACCCCCTTTACACTCACCTTGACTTCGTCAACTTCGACTCTGATTCTTATCTGAAAATTCCACAACTTGCTCCCATTCAATTTTCCTCGTTCCCACGATTCCATACCGCAAACGGTTTCGCGTTTGGACGTCAATTGATCGAGTTATGACCAAAATAAACATTCTGTCAGTTTTTCAAAGTTCCAGGTACCGAGACTGCAATTATCCAGTCAACACCATTGACTCGGACATCTGAGGAAAATTACGATTGTGGTGCCTTAACTTTTCGAATTGTCAAAAATAGTACCTGAATTTGTCCGACTTTCACTCCAACCTTTCGATGCTCGTTTCTCCCTCGTCCGACGTCGAAATAGGATTCCATCAACACCGCAACGATCCCGAGATCTTTCTCTACGCGATGTTACCCACCACTTTGAATTTCACTGCCGTTTTCAAGGTCGGGTTCGTAGGCGCCACTTCCCGATGACTCCTCTAACGAGCTCCAAACTTGATCCCGACCCTTGCTTACATGGATTGCCTCAACAACGAAGATCCCTCCATCGCTCCTGTATCTCGTGGAGAAGAATACTGGAGTCAGTCGTTGTCATCGTCGACTTTACTTCTCTTCTGGTCGATTTTGACGGCAGCGGTGTCTTCCTCTCCGTGAGTAGTCGAACCTAATACTGCCGAACGGTGACGCTTCTGACCGGAGTTCGAATCCATCGGATTCGTCGGGGAACCAGGGGTGATTGCGGTGGCTGGGTAAAATAATGGCGGCGGGGAGTTGTTTTGGGAAGAGGGTTTCTGGGAAGAAAAAAATAGGCGGGCTGGGGCTGGGGAATTGTATGGAGGCGGTGGGTTTTCTTTGGAAAACAAACTGGCGGGTTGGGGACTAATTAGGACAGCAAAATAGGCGGCTGGGGGGGGGGGGGGGAATAGAGAGGGCCGCCCTCTCGGCCCAGGTCCGCCTTTTTCTATTTTTTAAATAATAATAATAACTTTATTATTATTACTATTAATCCGCGATTGCAACTTTTAGTACGCAACTGTCAACCCAACCGATCACGTATTGTGGTCGAACCATAACCCAAAATTCGGGGTGTTACACAACTCCTCTTCTTCACGGTCTTACATGACCGTGAACTCCCTCAGTTAGCCGTGAACTGCCTCTTTTTAACCTCTTCTCCCGGTTTTCGATCCTTTTCGCCAATCTTTCGACTCCGAGGCTGGTTTCACCTGTTAAATCCTGAAGCACACTCAAACACGAAGAACCTAGCGTAAAACCAACCTTTTAGGAGCGAATTTTGCACAAACATCTAAGTAAAAAGGGGGCAAAACATGTGCAATTAGGCCCGAATCACTCCCCCACACTTAGACGTTTGCTTGTCCCCAAGAAAACCATTTCACGCACACGGTAATATTTCAACCTACACAAATACTTCGGGGACAACTCAAAGGGCATGAAGCGGGAATTCTCGATGTTTATTGACAATCAACACATCAACCGTTGCAAGAAATACCGACATGCACCACAAAAAACATATAAGCCACCAAAATGGGCAAATGAAAAGTCCTCAACTTATTCATGGATAAATGCAAGTCTCAACAAAACCACTTATGGACCACAATCAACCATGCATGGATTTGAAGTCCAAGGAAAAAATGGAAAGGCAACGAAGGTTTGCAAAAGATGTGCACAATCGTAACCTCTCGGCCCTATCGTCTCAATACCACGGCGGTAACCTCTAAACGCTAAAGTTCACGGGATGGTTGTAACCACTAGCTCGTCCGGAGGTCTTAGACACGGGTTCAGATGACTGCGATTGGCTTGGACATTGGGAAAAAGCTTTTTGGGTGGTGGAAATCATGACATGAGGTTCTACATCTTCGACCTAAACCCAAAGGGTCTATGGTTTCCACTAAAACCCTTCTCTTCAATCAAAGGCCACTAGCATCAGCCAAAACCCTTATCTCTCCCTTTCAACTATCACCCATCATGAACTACCTTGAAGCACTCTTCATTGGTCAACTCTTGCTAGCTCTTTAATGTTTTATAGTGAAGGAGTTTTAAACAATGTGGGGGGTTTTGATGGCTTGGGTGCCAAGAAACCCCCCCTAGAGTATGTTCTTTGGTTTTTCGTGGCACTCTCTACTTTATTTACCCCATTTTATTACCTCTTTTCGTTTCTCTCTCTCTCTTTTTTTTGAGGGGGGGGGGGGTACTAGAGAGTAAAAACACTTTCCACCTAAACATTTAACGACCAATGCTCTCTTTTTGAGGAACTCACTCCAACACTACACTCCATTTTGCATTCCTAGCAAGAACCACACACAAACCTCCTATGTAGAACCTCTATGGAAACTCAAAGGTAAGAGATCCGGGACACACGGACGACTCATGTTTGGACACAAAGAAAGGATTTGGGGGTCATTCTACTAACACCTTTAAGCTCACACGAACAAAGCTCCTAAATTGAGAATGACCCACGGAGTCACAAGGCTCAAAGGGGTGGACTAAGGGATGATGCATTTCGGGACAATCAACGTTTGGGCGTGGACTCATCCTATGCCTCCATCATACTTTCTAGTGACAACTGTGATGCTACACACCATGGTAAGAGGGAACTATCACACCGAAAGAAATGATCGGCTCAAAGCTCACAGGCTACCTAGTTACCCAACCATCTATTCCAATTCACAAACACGATCCTAATGAACTTCTCGATAATCATCATAGGATATACTTGATCACATGCAACAATTCAAGATCAATGCCATAAACACGAGAATTTCCCACCATCCGGCCACTTTGATCATGCAAACATTGCTTGGAGCCCTCACATTTCGAAATTTGGTAATACAAAAGGCTCCAAGCAACATCTCACTCACACAAGCATAGTTGTAGACTACCTCCCCACACTTAAACTCGGCATTGCCCTCAATGGCGTAAGAAAGGGGTAAAGTGATGTTATATAACATCCCGTTTCGGCTAAAATCGTATTTCGATCGCTAGAAAGTTCGCGATTTAAAATCGAGCATTTCGACACTATTTCGGCAAAAATCGGATTATCGATCGATCGGATATATATTTAAGCGGCCGGGTATAAATACTCACCCGTGGCCATTCTTTCCATTATCATCATCTTTTCTTCTTCCATTTCCGAGCGAGAGAAACAGAGAAGCAGAGGCAGCTCGGCTAGAAGTTTCAAAGCTCAATTCTTGAGCTCTGTTCATCCAAAAATCCCGTAAGTAATGCCTAATTCATCCATACATCATGATTTATCGATTTAGAGCTTTAAAACGAGTTTTTGGTTCAGGAATTTCTTGAATTCCCGATAAGCCAAATTAGGGTTTCGGAGTATCCGGAAGCCGGATTGAGCCCAAATTTCACATACGATCTTCCTGCAGCGAGTATCCCCTAGTTCTAATCCCTGAATTTCGGCTATTATTTAGATCGGAGCCGGGATCGCTGAATTTAGCTCCGGCCAGGGTTTGATGTGTTTTTATCGAGAATTTGACCCGGAGCCTAGAACTAATATCGACGGGGATACTGCAGGGGATATTAGGACGGTCTCGGATTTTAATTCGGGGTTCGTTCGTGAAATTGACGTTTTAGTACGGGAAGCTTAAACCGGTGTTTGAACGACCAGAACTGGTGAGGGATTAGCACGGCATACCGGGTTTGTCGTATCACGATAATTATATTGATGCTTAGAATTGACCTAGGTGAATTAGAATGGCATGATTAGGGGTGTATGGACTTTTGTGCTATATGATGAACCCTGGACTACTGTATGATATTATTGACTTGCCCTAATCGATATGAACCTTGTTTATGTGGATGATTGCCTACATGTTGCCATTTGTGGCTTAACTGTTGATATGACTTTATGGTTGTTCGATAAGGGTTTTTGACATGATGTGATATTGTGGTTGTTTTTGGATTCACAAGTGGGGAAAATAAACTTCCTAGGGTGATATTATGATGTTTAAGGAGGATGACTTGCACGAGGGTTTATCCCGAGGAAATGCAATTATACGACTCCTGATTTACCTATGTTGAGCCAATTGTGGCCAGGTCAAGTACATGTGCAAGTAATGAATTATGATTAAGCAAGATGATATATGAATCATGTATAAGGATACCAAATATGAGTGTTGTGGTCTCACGGTCAACTACATAGTAATTAGGGCTCCCTATGCTATTACTCTATTATGATATGTATGATAGTCACACCTCTCATGTGGTGGTGACTGAAGAATTCTTACGAGATATGACCACACCCAGAGTGGTGTCGGGGTATGACTACACCCATAGTGGTGTGGGGTATGTATGACCACATCCGACGGGATGTTGGGGTATGTATGACTACATCCGACGGGATGTGGGGTATGTTTCCCGGGAGAGTTATTAGCATGGGAGTAGCCAGGCGCCTATGATTAAAACATGATAAGATGCATACGCATAAGTCAAAGTGGTTGAGTCTTTTGCTTATTGGGATATGAGGATGGCTGAGGTCCGATCCTAGTGTTTTGGCTCGTTTGCTAGATGTATGGTAGGGGTATGCTCTGTTATGAACTCACGATGCTATGATTATCTCACTCAGCTATGAGCTGACCCTCTTTTATTCTTCTTCTCTGCTTATGTTATGTGTAAGCAGATCATCAGCAGCAGCAGTAGATAAGTGTTAGGTGGGAGAGGAGCTAGAGTTGAAGCCAGGATGAGGTATGGTCTTCAACTATTCTGTGCTTGGACTACTACTCGGGATTTTGGCCAGTGATCCACACCTTTTTGTAAAAGAATGTTTTGAGAACGTTTTTCATGTGCATACTAGCTTCTGATCTAGTGTGAGATATCCACAGGTGTGGAAAGTTAATGATATGTGTATATGTTGTGTAACTGTGTAAGTTGTGACGATTATGGTATGTATAAGTATGGTATGCAGTTAGGAAGTATGAAAAGTGTGACTATGGCTAAGAAAAGCCAATGCATATGGTTGTGAGTATATATGTTTGTGATGAATTATTTTGCAGGTTAAGTTGCAAGAACTGTTAGCCCATTACGCGAGTAATTCATGTCGAAATTTTATTTAGGTAAATTTTGATAATTAATGTAACACCCGAGATTATTTCCGCTGCAATTGTATGAACAATATGATTAGGCAAAACGTATAGGGTAGGGTGTTACATGTTACCTCTTGGGCTTGGTGAGTGAAGGTAGGAATCGAACTGGGGTAGGATAATTTGAGCTCCAAGGAGAGACAACAAAAACACACAAGCACAATACGACTCGCTCTAGGCGAGGTTATTACAAGCACAATACATAGTAGTAGTTTAGGTCAAACTTGCTAACCTTCATTGGGTTGCCTCCCAACGAGCGCTTCTTTAACGTCTTAAGCTAGACAGAGGCTCTAGGTCATATATCTTACAGGAACACCACCTCCTTGTGTGGCAGTACCTCTCCTCCAAAGTAACGCTTCAGGCGGTGTCCATTCACTTTGAAAGTTCCTTCCTCCGGGTTGGAGATCTCAACTACCCCGTATGTGAATACTTGTGTTACCACATACGGGCCCGCCCATTTCAACCTTAACTTTCCAGGGAATAAGTTCAACCAGGAGTTGTACAAGAGAACCTGGTCTCTCGGCTGGAAATCCTTCCCTCATTTCAGGCGAGCATCATGCAAGCGCTTCGTCCTCTCCTTATAAATCTTGGTGTTCTCATAGGATTGGAGACGCCACTCCTCAAGTTCAAGCACCTGCAACTTCCTTTCATTTCCACACAAACTAGGGTCCATATTCAAAAGCTTTGTGGTCTAGCTACGGGTAAGTGGCATGCTTTGCCATACAACAAATGGTAAGGCGAGATGTCTATTGGTGTTTTGTAGGCCGTGCGGTATGCCCATAGAGCATCATCGAGCTTTGCGGACCAATCCTTGCGGGATTGATCCACGGTCTTTTCTAGGATCCGTTTTAGCTCCCTATTTGATAGCTCGACTTGTTCACTAGTTTGGGGGTGATAGGTCATGGACACCCGGTGGGTGACACCATAGTGAGCGAGGAGCTTATCGAATTGCCCTTCAAAATGTGTTCCTCGGTCGCTAATGATGGCCCTCGGGGTCCCAAATCGTGAAAACAGGTTTTTTCAGAAATCCACAGACTCGTCTTGCATCATTGGTGGGGAGGGCTTGAGCCTCAACCAACCTCGAGTCGTAGTCTATGGCCACAAGGATGTATTTGTTACCAAAAGACGAGATGAAAGGTCCTATAAAATCGATGCCCCAAAAATCAAGGATCTCACAAGTGATAGAAATTGTTTGGGGCATTTCATTTTGATTAGAAGCATTACCTATCCTTTGCCATTTGTCGCAATGACTCACGAATTTGTAGGCATCCCGGAAAAGGCTTGGCGAGTAGAATCCCGACTGGAGCACCCTCCTTGCAGCTCGGTTGCCTCTGTGGTGACCCCCAGCTGGCCACGTATGACAGTGGTTCGGAATACCCTCCATCTCGTCCTCCAATACACACCTTCGAATGACTCCGTCGGCCCCCAATTCGAAAAAAGGTGACGATCATCCCAGAAGTAAGCACGGAGGTCAGAGAAGAACTTGTTTCTGTCATGTGTAGTCATCCCCTTGCGTAGATTCCTTCCAACCAGATTATTGGCGAGGTCGGCAAACCACGGGGCGATACTCTCTGCAGCGGCTAGGGCGAGTAAACGTTCATCGAGGAAAGTGTCATTTACCTCTCTCAGATGAGTGCCACTTCCTGGTCCTTCGAGCCGCGAGAGGTGGTCAGCTGCAAGGTTTTCGGCCCCCTTTTTTGTCCTTGATCTCCACATCGAACTCTTGAAGCAGCAGGATCCATCGAATCAGTCGGGGCTTGGCATCCGCCTTGCTCATCAAGAAGTGGATGGCAGAGTGGTCTGTGTAGACAACAATCTTGGAAAGCACCAGATAAGACCTGAATTTATCGAAAGCAAAGATTACTACAAACAGCTCTTTCTCCGTGGTTGTGTAATTCTCCTGAGCATCATTAGCGTCTTTGAGGCGTAGCAAATAGGTTGAAAGCGTCTAACCCGCCTTTGGCCCAAAACTGCTCCCACTACATAGTCACTAGCATCGCACATGAGCTCGAAGGGAAGGTCCCAATCCGGTGAGACCATTATGGGGGCATTGGTGAGCTTCTCTTTAAGGACATTGAAAGCATCAAAACATTCCTTCGTGAAAAGGAATGGGGCGTCCTTCTCCAAAAGCTTGGTCAAGGGCAATGCAATCTTCGAGAAGTTTTCGATGAAACGTCGGTAAAACCCCGCATGCCCAAGGAAGCTTCTTATGTCCTTAACTGTGGTTGGAGGAGAGTGCTTGCTTATTGTCTCGACTTTTGCTCAATCCACTTTAAACTCCTGCTTGGAGATTTTGTGACCCAACACAATGCCCTCCCTGACCATAAAATGAGACTTCTCCCAACTCATAGCTAGATTAGTTTCTTCACATCGCTCAAGGACCTTCTCCAAGTTGGCCAGACAATGAGAGAATGAATCTCCGAACAATGAAAATTCGTCCATGAATACTTCCATTATCTCCCCAACTAGCTTATAAAAAATGGTCACCATGTACCTCTAGAATGTTGCTAGGGCATTGCACAATCCAAACGGGATGCGTCGGTAAGCAAAGGTCCCGAAGGGGGCATGTGAATGTTGTCTTGGGTTGATCTTATGGGGCAATTGGGATTTGGAAGTACCCTGACATCCCATCCAAGAAGCAGTAGTAACCATGCCCAGCGAGTCTCTCCAGGATTTGATCAATGAAAGGCAAAGGGAAGTGGTCCTTTCGAGTGGCTTCGTACAATCTTTGATAGTCAATGCATACCCTCCACCCCGTCACCGTTCTTGTTGGTATAAGCTCTTCCTTTTCATTGGCTACCACAGTCATTCCTCCCTTCTTAGGGACCATCTGGGTTGGGCTCACCCACTGGCTATTAGAGATAGGGTAGATAATCCCGGCATCCAACAACTTTATCACTTCTGCTTTCAACAGCTCTTCCAGATTAGGATTCACTCGCCTTTGCGGTTGCCGAGCCGGTTTGGCCCCCTCCTTCAGGTGGATCCTGTGTGAACAAAAGTTTGGCCCAATTCCCTGGATGTTTGTGATCTTCCAACCTATTTCCCTCTCGTGACGCCTTAAGACCTTAATCAATTCTACCTTCTGCTCGAGTGTAAGATTGGCGTTGATGATGACTGGAAGCTTCCCATCATCCCTCAAAAAGGCGTACTCGAGGTGAGGAGGTAGCGGTTTCAGTTCCAACTCGGGGGGTTCCTCCAGAGAGGTAGGGATTTTTGGCATTGAGGGTAATGCCTCCAATTCTTGGTCTTGCGGGGGTTAGCTCTCATCCTCCAGGGAGACCGAGGTGTCTGTTCCTACCTAACAACACTCCTCAAAAGGGTCAGTAGTAAGGGCACCCTCAGACGCAAGTGCCTCCATGAAGTCCAAAACCTCTTCGCAGTAATCAAAATTATCATGCCAATGAGACAACTTCATGCTAACATCAATAGAGAATGTGACCTCCTCGTCTCCTGCCCTAAGCACCAACCTACCTCGATGCACATCAATCAAGGCCTTGGCGGTGGCTAATAAAGGCCTACCCAAGATGAGGGGGACCTCAACTTTCTCATCAATGTCTAAGATAACAAAGTCTACAGGAAAAACGAGAGGTACTACTTTAATGAGCAGGTCCTCCACAACACCTTTAGGTCGTACTACAGACCTATCGGCTAACTGAATGTGCATCCTAGTGGCTCTAAGTTCTCCTAGTTCTAACTTTTGAAACAACTTATAGGTTATCACATTAATGCTAGCTCCTAGGTCCGCCAAGGACTTTTCTATGCATATGTCACCAATAAAGCAAGGGATAGTGAAACTCCCTGGATCTTTGTGTTTCGGGGGTAAGTGGTTCTGGACGGCCGAGCATTCCTCATTCAAGCTCACAGTAGCTACCCCCTCAAGCTTCTTCTTGTTGGTGAGGAGGTCTTTCAAGTATTTTGCGTATTTGGGCATTTGGGTGACGGCCTCCAGGAAGGGGATGTTCAAATGCAACTGGTTCATCAACTCCATGAAGTGGGAGAACTCTGTCGTCATGCGGTCATTGTGGAGTTGTGAAGGATAAGGTAGAGTTGGGTTTGCTTTCCTCTTTTCTTGCTCTGGTTGAGGGGTCTGAGTGATATCCTCTTCTTGAGAGGTCGGTTGAGGGGTGGTAGAGTCGAGGTCCCTGTCACTTGTGGCTTCCGGCTGCGAGGGGAGGTTACCGCCCCCCTTGTCGCTCCTTTGTTGCGAGGTGTTTCTTCTTATGGGTAGCTCTTTGGCCTCTCTTCCACTTCGAAGAGTAACGACTACCACGTCAGCTTCGTCGACTGATTTTCAAGACTGGGCCACTTGCGAGATACCCCTTAATCTTGTGCCTAGGTTGATCAAGTGGGTTTCCTGACTCTCCAACGCCTCTATGGTCGAGAACTTCTTTGTTGCCTCTCCAATGAATCTGTCGATTCTTTCAAACTATTTAGAGCTGGAGGCGACAAAGTTCATCACCACCTCCTTTAGGAGGGTCATCCGGTGATATTCTACTTCCTCATGGTTCCAACTTTCACTCCACTCCATAGGTGTTGCTACCCTGCTTACATGTCCTTTATCCTCGAGCATCACTTTGATCAACTGATCTAACTTTGCTTCAAGTGGGGTCATGCATCTTCCCATCAAAGAGGGGATTCCTCTTCTCCCGATTTCCGCTAGCTCTCTCTCCCGTGCTAGGAGTCGGAGAGTTCGGTTTATGTCCTCGTCAAGTGGTAGCAAGGGTGTCGGGTTGCTCCGGTCATGCACCACCTACACACAATCGGAAAACATCAAGTCCAGCACAAGCAGAGAACACACACTTGCAAAACTGGAAATTAAAAGCTAGATTAACAACCAACAACTTTTTCAGAATAACGGACCGTTGTCCCCGCCAACGGCGCCAAAAACTTGACTCGCACGAAACTACACCACAATAAAACCCCAATTAGAGCTCAAGTTTTTAAACTCTAATCACGTGCAATATAGGGCAAGTATTTAGATATCAAACTGGGCCGGTCCGTCTACCCCTACTTCAGTTGTTATCATTATCTAGCAACAAAACTTTGGTTTAAAGGTTTGCTAATCGAAAAAAGAAAGCAAAGGTAATTGGGTTTGAAAACTCTTTTGTGGGAAAGTCACTCGGGTGTCACTTCCCCCTAACCGCTAAAATGCTATGTGGATTGGAACGATTGCTTTGGGCGCGTTAATCGTGAATCACAGAGAGATGCATATGTGGTCGGAGGCCACAGTCTCAATTGCTAAACCGAGGTAAAGATGAAAGGCCGTGTCACTCGACCCTCTCGGTTTAGAAAATTGGTATTTGACTTACTCCCTCACACAACTCTAAGGTCGGACGGTTTAATCATGATTAATCGACTTGCCTAACTCAATATTGAGGGTTTCCCTAACTTACCCTAGTTTAGGTGGCTTAGAAAGCGGAAGGAATACCAACTCGATTGAGTCTCCCTTGAAAGGGGGATTTTCCTCTCTAAACTAGGCTAAGGTGGCAAATTAGATTACTAGCACCTAAATGCACAAAACTAGGGGTGCTAAGCACAATTATGCACAATCCTTAGGTTTCTAAGCACCTAAATGCACAAACCTAAGGATGCTATGCACAAAACATGCACAACCCCTAAGTTGCTAAGCACAAGCATGCACAATCATGGTGAATAATGCCTCAATCATTGAATTGAACAATACCCAATGACAATCATCCAAAACACATACAAGAAAACTACATGGTAGAGTTAGGGTTTCACTACACCCAAGTGGAAGGAAGTCTAATCCATGCTAGAAGTGGGGAAAACAAAAGGGAAAAAGGTGGAAACCATCTTTGAGGATGCTCCCAGTCTTTTTGACCCTTTAGTTGAGCTTTCCTTTGGGGAAATCTTCCCAAAATCTGCCTTGAATGCTGAAGTAGGTGTTTCACACAAAAGTAGGCTCTCACCTCTCTCTTCCTTTCAGCTCATCTTTTGAACCCGAGATGAGCTGAGTTCACGGCCGTGAACCATGAAACGCGTATGTGAACTCCAGGTGTGCGCCAAAACACGCTGCATTGCTCACGTCTGTTCACGGTCAACTGCATGTGTTCACGGTCTTAGTGATCGTGAACTCACGCTGCATCGCACACTTCTGGACGCCTCGCGATTCACGCTCAACTCCTCTTCTTCACGGTCTTGCATGACCGTGAACTCCCTCAGTTAGCCGTAAACTGGCTCTTTTTCACCTTTTCTCCCGGTTTTCGATCCTTTCTCCAATCTTTCGACTCTGAGGCTGGTTTCACCTGTTAAATCCCGAAACACACACAAACACGAAGAACCTAGCGTAAAACCAACCTTTTAGGAGCAAATTTGGCACAAACATCTAACTAAAACAGGGGCAAAACATGTGCAATTAGGCCCGAATCAGGCAACAACTCTCTGAATGCTAACTGCTCAAGAAGCTCCAGGAACTTGTTCTTCTACTTCAACATAGTTTCCCCTCTGTTGCATCTGTTGTTTCAGAGGCTGATGTAGCAGATTTTGGTTCCTAATTGTTGTATTCTTTCTATTTGTTTTCTCAATTAGTCTATCAGTTGTGTAATTAGGTGGACAATTGCTAAAGGGTTCTAGTTAGGGTGGCTCAATGCTACCCTTTCTTGATGAATAAATGACTTATTCATCGGGGGTAAAAAATTCTCTTCGCCAATCGAATCAAAATCCACTAACTTGAAATTTGACAACTATGGATGATCATCTAGCAAATATGATCTCTCCCGCGAATTCTACAATCTAAAACATACAAATTCACCAAACACTCGTCGGAATAACCGATAGAAAAAATATGAGACATTCACCAACCCTCTTAGTCCCCTCATCCACTAAACTTAAGCGCATTCCCGACAATGTCATTGAGTACACTATGTTCACCGTAATCATCGTGGATAAAGAAACAAGTAGGAAAGTATTCCATGCCTTTTGATTTGGAGCAAGTGGCGGTCACAGACAACGACATTGCTAAGGAAAATAAAATGGAGAAGAAAAAAAGAAGAATAATAAGGAAAACTGGATGAAAATGTCGAACGTGAACGTATGGATTTGGGGTTCAAAAAAGATTATATATGGGGTTCAAGATTGGAAGGGGTGCTTACATTGGAAGGGAGGTTCCATGATGTATTAGTGCTATACATGCAATATGTACTCTATTGCCAACTAAAAAAATTCCTACAAATGTTGATGATGACGACATATATATATGTTTGTATCCTCATTCCTCGATTTTTTTACTTGGTTTTAGTAGTTTCTTAGCCTATTTCATGCTAGGTTGTATTCATTTTATCATATTTCAGGTCCAAGTATGTGCATGGAGCTTTGGAGGGAGTTTTGGGGTGATCAGGTGTCAAACTGTGCCGAGAAGTAAAGGCAGAGTCCATCTCATGGCCTGGGAGCCCATCTCCTGGCTTAATCATTGAGATGCACCACAAAACCGTGAGATGGCCAAATTTTCCAGCAAGCTGAAGGTGTTTCGCGGCTTGTCTCGCCCCCTATGTCACGGCCTACGTCATGACCATGACATAAGCCGGGACATCCCTAAGTCGTGGTCTGAAGGGGATTTGATGAGTTAAGTTGAAACACAGAGTTTTGCATTTCATCCCCTATCTCACGGCAGTCTATATATTTTTTCCTAACTAAAGGTTTGTGATATCCTAGATTTACCATGGTATGATAGAAGTCACTACACACACACACATATATATATATATATATGAAGAATTTTACGGTACACTCACAAAAATGAGTACATGCCATGCAACTAACTTTAAAACTAGGTTTAAGACATCAAATATCGTATTTTAATTGTTCGCATTAGTATAATAGGATGATATAACATATAATCACAACTAATTCATGCATTATCCTAAACTCGAATCTTAAATTCTAAAACCTAACCCTAAACCCTAAAGGCAAAATACACTTGCATAGCCCCAACTTTGCCAATTTTGCCAATAATAGCCACTTTTTGAGACATACACAAAATGTCCACTTTCGTCCAATTCTTTTACGGTGTTAGCAGAGTGGCTGACTGGACTAACGGAGGTGCTGACCTGCGAAAATTCATTAGGTGAGGTGGACTTAACGATAAATTAATTTAAAATTTTTATGTACTCTGTCTGCTCTCTCTTTCCCCCCTCCATTTCCCCTACTGCCGCTCCCACGACCCTACATCTCACTCAACTCCGCCCCAATCCCTACCACAATCCACCATCACCGAAACCCCCTTCAAACCAAACTCCAGATTTGGAAAAGCTGACACCACTGTATCGTTCGTCATTCATCGCAGAAAATAAGAGAGAGAAGAGAAATCTGAACTAGTCCTCGGTTGTTTCATTTTCTAGGTCAGAAACGCCATTTGTGGAGCTGCTCTAGGCATGAACATCGGAGAGAGAGCCAGGGGAGGAAGGAACCCTGATCTAAAGGTGCGAAACGTAGATCAAATAGGCAGCATCCGATCCTAGAGAAGATCTCTGAGTTCACACCGACGATCCGAAGCGAGGAGTTGGCTATTATTCTCAAAAAGTGGCTATTATTGTCACAAACACGAAAGTTTTGGCTATACAGATGTATTTTTCCAACCCTAAATTATAAATCATAAACCCCAACCTCTAAATTCCTAAACTCTTCAAGTCAACGTAAATCTTGAATGATTTTTGTGCAAATTCATGTATTTTCTTGTCCATCATATTACAAGTGATGATTGACATTGTTTTGGGATGAATTGCCTGCTCATAATGATGATTATGAAAAAGTGAGTGCACCAACTACAATCGCTGACCAAAGACAAACTTATATATGAGTCAGGCTGCTATACTCATGTAGTATATATACAATACCCTATGTACTCCTAGTCAATGCAGTAAACAAAATGTCTTAAAGCATTAAAATGTACGTTCTTACACTTTAGGATCACCAAAACGAGTTAGTTTCTACATTAAAATATTTTATGTACAAAATTGGTCAAAATCGTTAAAAATGGTATAAAAAACCGTTAAAACACGTTTTGTTCCATTTGTGCATGATTCTAGTAACACCTCCACTTTTCGAGTCATAACTCCTTTGTTTAACTTGTGAATACATCCCCGTTTGCGCCCACGATTCCGTATTCTTTCCCTCTACAATCTCATATCTTCGTTCCTCATTTTTCAATCTTTTTTTATATGAATAGGATTATTTTTCTCCCCCTAAGATTGTAAATACCTTGAATTTTGAAATACTGAAATACACAAAACTATACATACAATAAAAAAATGAGAGGAGCTCTCTCCTCTCTCCTGGAAATCTGCTGCATCATCGGACGCCTTCTCTACGCTGCCTTCACGGCGGTGCTAGAAGTATCCATTGCTAATCAAAGTAAGGCGAGTGGCTCCTCGGTTGCGCAAAGCGCATCCGGTGTGGTTGATGACAAAAACTTTGTGTGGCCTCTTCTTCTTGCCGAAGTCCCTGATCCAACAGCTGCCTGTGTAGCTGTAACCTGCAAAAAAAGACGACGAGTTCCGGTTGATCATGACTCAATTGTCCCCTTCGTTAAGCGACGACGTCGCCCAAAAATAGTAATGTGTAAATTTCACCTGCCTTCGGTAGATTAATTGGAAAGAGGTGAGGGAGAGATATCCCTCTCCCAAACAGTACCATGCAAATCTCGTAAGTGGGATGTGGTTGTTCTTGGGTCGCCCGTGCCGATTGAGCTTAGACCCCGCGATGGGGTGAGTGTGATCATTAAAACCTGTGGGATTGACAAGCCTGGCAACGCATTCCTTTACTTGCCGGTGGTTGTTCTTCGGCCATCGCCAATATTGACCTAGATTCGTCTCAATAAACCTATATGGCAATTTCACCTGCCATCAGTGCGCAAGATGGATAGGGGCGGGAAAGCTGAACCCTACCCCGATCTTTGATCTGTAGGCAGTATACAAAAGATGTTGCTACGTTTGGCTCACCCATGTCGTTAAAGCTTCGACCCCGCGGTGGGGCGAGCTGTAACAGTAAGAGAACTGGATCTCCGACCACCACCGAGGGCGCTAAGCCCACCTGTCCGCTCAGACGGCAGCCAACGGCAAAGTCGTTACAGGGGGAGACTTTCGATTTTGTGTATCGACATCGGGATCTCCTGGTACCGGTCTCGTAACCGCCTAAAGATCACGAAAGATTCAGTCCTGCAGTTGGAGAAACAAACTCCGCGTTATAGAGCCCCAAACCATCTAGGTCTCTTGCTCGCTAAGGAATCCTTGCGCTGCGACAGCCTTATAAAACCTAGCCCTAGTCGAGGTAACTCAGCTATCGGTCGCTTTGTTCATCCGCGGCTAGAGGCAAAAAGAAGGTGCGCCCATCCTCGAGCTCAAGGACCTTACGTTGGTATGTGGGAAACTGATTGTGCTCTTGTGATCATTCTACTTTGGGAAAATTCCATTTTATTCCACAAAGTTTCCTATTCTTTGGCTTGATTCCCTTGGTCAGCACTGTGTCTACCCCTTCTGCTTCACTTCTTCGAATAATTTACGCAACCTACCTTCTTGGCAGCTCGTCACTATGTCTCGGATCACAAAGGACCAGATTGTGGAGTTCTCAATGGCGGATGTTCAGTCGGAGAAAGTGAGACATGATTGCTCCTTGCTCGGCCGCCTTTTCATTGAACAAAACTTCTCCCCCCTTGAGGTGCGGGACCTGGTGAACAATCCATGGGAGGGACGTGGCCAGATTTGGGTGAGAGCGGCTGCCCATGGACTATTTGAGTTCGTTCTTCCAACTAAGGCAGCAAAGGCTTGGATACTTAAGCAATCTCCATGGATTCTTGGTGACAAAATTCTTCACCTCCGACCCTGGATTCCGGCTGCAAGTCGACGAACATTCGATGAGCTCGCTCTAGTCCCCTTCCGTGTGCAGCTGTGGGACATTCAAACGGAGTGCTGTACCCATCAATTTGGGCGCAAAGTCGCGGCGGCCATGATCGGAAGAGTCCTGGAAGCTAGTTTGTTCTCATGCGCGGACTCTGATCGGCGCTTTATCAAGGTGAAGGTCTTGTTGGATTTTTCCAAACCTCTTAGGTCCCATATTATGGCGGCTAACGAGGAGACTGAGAGCTTTTGGATTCGAGTGAAATATGAGCATTTATCGAGTTTCTGTTATCATTGTGGGAGGGTGGGTCACTCTCGCCAAACGTGCACGTTCCCCCCGCCCTCTGGAAAAGAACGGTTTGGGCCGCAAATGTCGACTAAAAAGATGGGTCGTAAACTCTTCGATGATGAGGAGCAGTTCCCTCAATACCCAGTGAGATCGGTATGGGTTAATCAAGAGGTTCGGCAAAATATGGGGAGTAATCAACACCCTGCTCGTGACCGTGAGGGCGAAGGGCGGCGAGAGGTGGAATAGGCCAAGAAACCATTGGTTGAAAACAGCCCACTCTGGATGGGATCTTCCACTCATCCTTTTATGGAAACCGAACCTCCAGTGAGGCAGGGACGTAGTCCGTTCCGAGTCCCAGTAGCAAAAGGTTCAAAAATTCATCTCCGAAACAAGGGCCGCAAAAATCAGGTGTCGGCAAATCATGTCTCTCGCCTGACTGGGAGCCGCCAACCGGAGAACGAGAGTAGAGGAAGGAGCAGGCCTATTAGTGTTAAGCAAGAGTCTCTGACTGACGCTCGCGTTGACAGACCGAAAGAGCGGTCGAGGGCTTCTCGGCGTGCTTCCCCGACCCATGTTCCACCGATCCGTAGCTAAAGCCTGGATCAGTCCTGACGTCGGCGTCTCATCCTTGAGGAAGAATCCGAGGACGAGTTCGTGGTATAGGTGGTTCCTCGGAGATTAATACGACCCTGCCTAAACCGGGTTCTCGAACTTCAAAACAGAATGGGAAAAAACCCAAGGCGTAGGGGAGCAGGGTGTTGCGCGGAGACAGGCTGGTGGCTCGGACGCCGAAGAAGGCCCCTTGCCCATCCCTGGCTGATGCTGCAGCTTGTCCTCGGCGTGGTCGTAGCTTGACCAAGGTCGTCGCCCTAGTTCCGAGGGTGCATGGCGAGGAGGGTAATCATTTTGAGGCAAATATGGATGCCTCTCCACAGAGTAGGGCTGATCCATTGGGCCCTCTCACCGACGTCTCCATACCGGGGCCGGTAGAGTCGGATGAGACGCTCTCTGAAGAGGACCATCTCTCCTTTGAAATCAAACGTCGTGTGCATGGCGGCCACCCTCCGACTGTGGATAATCAAGTTGGCCGAGTGCAAAAGGTGGTCAAGGCCTTCGAGAGCGGGTTGGTCATGAATGGATCACCGACTAAGAAATGGGTGCGCAAGCCTCGATCCCTGGAAGTGAACAAGCAGCAAGAGTTGGGTGGCAATGAGGATGGACAGTTGGGCCTTAATGTCTATGAATCCAACATGTGTAATACTACCTTCGGGGGATTTAAACGCTCGTTGGATACTATTGACGGTGCTACTGCTGATTCTCCCACTCCAAAGAAGCAATTTGTGGAAGAAACTGATGAGCTAGAAAAGGTGGAGGAAGCCAGCCTTGAATGGCCCCAGTCGGATAATGAGGCTTCTAGCCTGGAATGTGAGAGGAATTGGGCCATCCCTCACATTCCAAACAGCTGTAGGTTTAGTTCATTCCAATAAACCGGATCTCGTGTTCTTCTCGGAGACTCAATCGAGCCGGCGAGTAGTAACCCGGCGCATGCGGGGGTTAGGTTTTGATCTTTCTTGCTGCTTTTTTATTGATGCGGTTGAGGCATCTGGTGGTTTAGTTGTTGCTTGGGCCCCCGAGGTTGATGCTTTGGTGCTTTTTCATTCAGACTTTTGAATTTGCACGCAAGTTAATGAAAGTGGTTTCTCTTATGTGGTGGTTTTTGTTTACATTAGTTGTAATCTTGCTTTACGTGCCACTCAATTGGAGCAGTTACGAGAAATTTGTGATAGCATTAGCCATCCTTATGTTGTCATTGGGGACTTTAACACTACTCTGCATGAGGGTGAGAAGGATGGTGAGCTGCCTTGGAGTGCTGTTCAATTTCTGAGCCTTCGGGAATTTGTTCTGGACCTGGGGCTCTATGACCCGGGCTACCAAGGGGATCAATTTACATGGACTAACAGACGGATGGGAATTGCCTGTATCAGGGAGCGCCTGGATTGAGCTCTTTCCTCTCACCCTTGGATTGATCGTTTCCCGGAAACCTTGGTAAAGCATTTCACGGATCAGGGTTCTGACCACCGCGCCCTCCTTCTCTCGGACAAGACCTACACCCGCAACAACCGCCCCCTCTTTCGATTTGATGCCCGTTGGGCTGATAATCCTAAAGTTAGGGCTATGGTTAATTATGCCTGGAAGGAGGAAATACAAGGAACCCCTATGTTCCGCCTTTGGGAGCGCCTCAAACGGCTTCGCCATTTGCTCTATGATTGGAGTAAGGCGGGTACTACTAATTCCTTGCGGAATATTAAAACCCTGCAGGTGGAGATTGAGCGGATTAAATTGGTTCATCCAGTCGATTGGGACAAGGTTAGAAACCTCGAGTTTGAGCTTAATCGTCAATGGGAGGCGGAGGAGATCTACTGGCAACAAAAGTCCAGGGTGTGGTGGCTGAAAAGGGGGGATCAAAATTCCTCCTATTTCCATACGGTTACTCGTGCTAGGCGTAAGCGTAATTTCGTTGTTGGGCTCTGTAGTGACAATGGGGATTGGGTCATTGAGGAACCAGGGAAAGCAGAAATTGCCAAAAACTTTTACCAGTCGCTCTTCACCTCCAAGTCGCATGTCCCGAATATGGCTGAGCGGGTAGACAATCTCCCTATTTCTCAGAGTATTACCCCTGAGATGAACGCTGCCTTGACGACTGAAGTCCTACCCGGTGAAGTTCGAAAAACTGTGTTTTCCATGGGTTCAAAGCAAGCCACGGGCTCTGATGGGTTTACGCCTTTCTGGGATGTAGTAGGGGAGTCAGTGATTGCAGCAGTCTGTTCCTTCTTTGAGACAAGTTGGATGCTTAAAAGCTTTAATCACACTTGGCTCACTTTGATTCCTAAGGTGGACAATGTGGAGACTATGCGGCAGTTACGTCCAATCAGTCTGTGCCAATTTGTTAACAAAATTATAACGAAGATTATGGCTGAAAGACTGGTGAGCATCCTTCCTCAAATTATCTCTGAGGGCCAAAATGCTTTTATCCGCGAATGTCAGATAATTGTTAACATCCTCCTTGGACATGAGTTAATGCATTATTTAAAAATCAAAGCTCGAGGCAAGAGAGGGTACATGGCTCTAAAGGTTGACATGGAAAAGGCCTATGATAGAGTCGAATGGCCCTTTCTCATTGCAGTTATGAATAAGATGGGTTTTAACTCTGTCTGGCAGGGGTGGATTCTTGAGTGCCTCCGATCCTCTTCTTTTTCTGTGCTTATGAATGGATCACCCTCGGGATATTTTAAGCCTTCCAGGGGGCTGCGTCAGGGAGATCCGTTGTCCCCTTTGTTGTCCGTGATTTGCACTGAGGGATTTACGGCTCTCCTGCGTAAGGCAATTGCGGAACAGAAACTTCAGGGTGTTAAAGTGGCTCCCCGTGCCCCCAGAATCTCTCATTTGTTTTTTGCTGATGATTCTTACTTGTTTCTGCGGGGGAATCTTCAGGAATGTGAGAATCTGATCGAGGTCTTGAACTATTTTGAAGAATTGAGCGGTCAACAGGTGAATCTGGAAAAGTCGGCTATTTGTTTCAGCAAGAATATAGTTCTGGCTGATCAAGAATTTCTGGCTTCGATTCTGGGGGTTGGGGCGGTGGGAGTCCACGATAAATACCTAGGGCTTCCCACTCTGTTTGCTCGATCCAAAATGGCTACATTCAGGTACTTGGAGGAGAAATTGTTAGAGAAGCTTCAGGGCTGGAAGTAGAAAACGTTATCCTGGGCGGCTAAGGATACCCTCATTAAGTCTGTTGCTTTGGCTTTGCCCTGCATGTAATGTCGTGTTTCAAATTACCAGCCTCGCTATGTCGTCTTTTGGACGAGCATGTGGCTCGGTTCTTATGGGGGAGGCTGAGGGTCATCTGAAAATTCGATGGGTCTCTTGGCGGCATATGTGTAGGAGTAAGCATGATGGGGGGGTGGGATTCCGCAAGTTTGAGCAGTTTAATCAAGCTCTGTTGGCCAAAATTGGCTGGCGTATATTAACTGATCCCCAGTCCCTCCATGCCCATGTGTACAAAGGGAAGTACTTCCCCAATGGGTCCTTCCTCACTGCTACAGCTTGCTCCCGCCCTTCTTGGGGGTGGCAAAGCATTCTCTTTGGGCGCCAGTTATTGGAAAAAGGGCTGCGATGGCAAATCGTTAATGGTCGGACGATTTCTTTATTAAACTCCAACTGGATTCAGCAGTTTCAGTTGGACCCCCCTCATTATAATCCTTGTGTTTTGCCTTGTGGGGGTGACCCGATCGTAGCCGAGATTATTTTCCAGGGGGAGGTGCGTTGGTGTGACCACAAACTTAGGCAGTGATTTGATCCTGCTACTTGTAAGGACATCAAAGCTATTCCCCTCCCACGTCAGAATGTGGAGGACAGGTTGATCTGGCATGAGACTACTGACAGGGTGTTTTCAGTCAAATCTGCCTATCACCTTGCTGTCTTGCTAGATAAGTGGAAGGGTGGGTGGAAAGACTCGGTCAGCTGGATGGATAAGAGTAGTTGGATTCGCCTGTGGGAGGCAAACATTCCACCTAAGCTGAAGGTGTTCGTCTGGAAGATCCTCTCTCGGGCCCTCCCAACTACTGAGGCTCTCATTGAGCGTAGGGTCCCGGTTCATCCTTGTTGCCCGGTTTGTTGGGATAGTGCAGAATCATTAGAGCATTTGTTCCTATACTGTCCGGTGGCTTGGTGATAAGGCAAAAGAGTATTGCTTCAATTCCTATCTCGTAGTAAAACCGGAAAGTCCTGGTATCGTCTCTCAGGGACTGGTACAACCTTAAGTTCTATCAATTTTGTAGAGCAAACTATAGGTGAAAATGGTTTAATGAGACTAATTATCTAAAAGTAGAATAAACTAATTAAGCAAAGTAAAATGTTCGGGAGAAAATCAATGGGAGACAGCTCTGGGAGAAACACCGGGATTCACTACGTATCCTATCCAGATTAATTCACATATTCTAATCAGTTTAATCCAACTCTCTACAGCCAAGATATCACGAATGTGCTAGCTATCCCTGTCGGGAATTACTACGTACTAAACAATTAATTCAAATCCTATTGTCGTAGCTCAATGAATTAACTATTTAGCCTGAAGAATGATATCCTATTTAAGATCGCATAGCACCTTATTTAATCCACTGTCGCTTCGATAAGTTACTATGTCACATGAAATAGGTTTGGTTAATAGGGTTTCACTGTCGCTAATAACCTAATCAACTATAAATCGATGTATTGGTGGCCAGTCAACACAAAGCATTAAGCAATTTCATGCAATAGAGATTGGACGAAAAGAAATATGAATTAATCCATCAAATCAAGAAATAGTTGAATCCTATGGTGTTTCCCCCAGAAATTGGGGTTTAGTTCATGACAAAAATAAAACACACAATCATGTTTATAATCATTATCGTATTAATTAGAGCTAAAGGAAAAAAATGTTGAGATTATCGACTTTAATCCCGGCACCAGTTTCTTCTCGCTCCAATCGCATGATCGCTGCTTGCGCTTCTCGCTAGTCCCGCTGCGCTCCTTTTCAAAGAGATTCTGTCCCAGCCGCCTTTCCTTCCCTTTTCTCCTTAAGGCCGCCCCAAAAGAATTCCACTCGCCAAATAATTGCCTCCCTCTAAAATTAGTTTCGTCCTAACTTAATTCCTCCCAGAGAATTTCGTTCCAGCCCATCCCAAAACCTTGGGCCCAAGTAATTCCTTCCTCCAAGTAAAATTCCGCCCATCTCCTTTACTTTGGCCCAAAGGGAATTAATCCCTTTTCCAAGTCCCGGGGAAAGAAAGAAAAATAATTGGATCTCCGGATCGATCCAAGTTCGGTCCAATTAATTCAGTTCGCTTGAATTCTTCTATCCACCAATGCAAATTTCTCGTTTCATTAACCTGAAATATAGAAAATATTTGGCACTTGATGGTAATGGTTTTGCAACCATTCCATAGTCAATCAGGCTTCGAACAAGCATTATATGTCTCAAACATATCATGAAATGATCACATTAAGCACGCAAAAATCAATATGTTTTCGACAATTATCAGAACCCCAGACTCAATATTTGCTTGTCCCTAAGCAACAATTCAGACAAGAGAACGATAATTGGAGAAAACACATCACAGACCAGGGAGACACAACCTAACTCAAAACACAAGACCCACGACACACAAGACACAATATTCCTTGTACTCTTGTTGTAATCAGTAGTTTCTTTCTCAAAGGATGAGTTGTGCTTTAATAATCATACCTTTCACCCCACACTCAAGGTCTTGCAACCCTTTAACATTGACTGACTCAAATCCACCAAAAACTCAATTAGCAAGCACCCAATTCAGTTCGTCTCTAGTGGTTGATTAACAACTTATGGTGCAACAATTATTAGGAGAATCTAACCACATCAGTGAGGTACATATCTCGTGAGAACAATCTGGCTTACTCACATAAATCATAAGCAACCAACTAAGCACAAGAGTCTCAAAAACTAATGGGGAAGCCTTTCGCAAACATGATTTTAACTTTAAGCACATCACTACCTTTTATGACAAGGAGAGTCTTTCTCTTTCTGATTTTGCTTGCCAAGTGGTCGTATTTAGTACAAGTGGGATTTGTTTCTTACTACCGGTGACCAAGCAAGAGCAATTTCTGCTTCTTAGCACTCGCATAAGGGCTTCTTTCAACTCCTTTTCCTCGGTCCGTGTGGAGGGTCATTGCACATCCTCTAACGGCACTTCACTCGACTGGGGATCGTACTTGATAAGAAACATCGTACGGTCGCGAACCGATTCTCAATTGAATCTTTCCTCATCCCCATGTCAATGAGTGATTGCCTCACACGATTTTGGTATTTTAACCACACTTTAATTGTTATGGCAACTTTCTTATATCTTACTTGTCAGGTAGTGTTTTCTTTTATGAAGATACAGTTCACCCCATCATAAAACAATCAAAACAGAGAGACTCATTGCAAAATCAAAAGCTCACAATTGATGCAAGTAAGCACGGTATCCAAACATGTCGAATGGTCAATGTTCTCCACCTAACTACTTCACCAAAAGTCATTACAGTATCCTCACAAAATAGAGTGTTGCTAAAAGAGTCAGCTAATTAATTCAAAGCATATCCAGTCAATCAAACTATTCAAGCTCATTGTGAAGAACTTTGCAATTCAACACCAGTGGGGTGATATTGATGATTTCATTCAAGCACAAACTCGTTTCACACGCATCACGCTCATTTATATCATGTTACCACAATGTTACAAAGTTTTGTTTTTTATTTTTCGGATTTTTAGGTGCTTTTTAGCCATTAGCTTTGCACAGGCAGACTGCATGCAGTTTGACTATGCATAGCCAAATGACATATTTTTTTTTTACCCCATGCAACAAGGACAAACAACACTAAGACTCACCACCCCACACTCAGGATGGAACAATGTCCCTAATGTTCAACTCCTAATCTAAACATGCATGGGTTTGACACAACTAAAAAGTAAAATAAAGAAAAGAAAACTTACCTTGGGTTGTCTCCTAAGAAGCGCTTGTTTAACGTCCTCAGCCTGACGTTCATGGAGCTTTCAACCAATGGTTATGGAAAGGTATCCAGAATACCCTCCCGAGCAATGATAGAATGCATAACCTCCATCCAACATATGAGTCATCTCGGCAGGGCCAGGTGTGCGAAAATTGGGTATGACCTTCTTAGCTTGCATGTTGGATCCTTTAGTGAGGCGTAGGTGGTATTGCAGCGCCTCAAGCAGGTACTCTTTCTGTTTCAATGTCAGTGAAGAAGGAATAATAACAGGAATATTGAAATCTCATCATCAGCCTGCTTAAAAGTAACAATCTCTTCTTGCCTCTTCATTTCCAAGGCAGGTGGGAAGTATTTATCGAGAAAGACCTTCTCAAGCTGAGCCCATGTCGTGATGGAACGTGGTGTTAAGTTCTGAAACCAATGTGATGCATTCCCTATCAGGGTGAATGAGAACATCCGAAGATGGATTGCATCATCAGATACTGTGGGGCTTTTCATGGTATCGCATATGCTCACGAATAGACGAAGATGTTCATGAGGATCCTCAGTGCTAGCCCCAGAGAAAGTATACCCATTGGTGATCATGTTGATGAATGCTGGGGTAATTTCCATGGTTGCATCCCCAGCCGGAATGACAACACATGAAGCTCGGGCTCCAGTCCTTTGATTCAAACGAGCTCTGATTGATCGATCCTCGTCTGCCATGATGTCTGGCTCAATGTCACGAGGTGGTGGTGTCGGTGATGTAGGGACGACAGGTGATGAAGCCTGCCCTCTCTGGGTTAGGGAAGGCCTAGTAGTTGTGGTTGGCTGCTTCCCTAACTTGACCTGCTTCTTGTTCTGACGGCAGGTCTTCTCAAACTCCGGATCTAGTGGCATTAAATTGCCAGTCGTCCTTCTAGGCATGCACGAGGAGGATAAACCTGAAAATTCTTCTGCAGACTAACACCCAGATCAAAATAGTTCACTCACAAAAATCAACAAAAATAAGGTATGGTGGTCCCCAGCAACGGCGCCAAAAGCTTGATAAGGCAAAAGCATATTGCTTGAATTCCTATCTCGTAGTAAAACCGGAAAGTCCGGGTATCGTCTCTCAGGGACTGGTACAACCTTAAGTTCTATCAATTTTGTAGAGCAAACTATAGGTGAAAATGGTTTAATGAGACTAATTATCTAAAAGTAGAATAAACTAATTAAGCAAAGTAAAATGTTCGGGAGAAAATCAATGGGAGACAGCTCTGGGAGAAACACCGGGATTCACTACCTATCCTATCCAGATTAATTCACATATTCTAATAAGTTTAATCCAACTCTCTACAGCCAAGATATCACGAATGTGCTAGCTATCCCTATCGGGAATTACTACGTACTAAACAATTAATTCAAATCCTACTGTCGTAGCTCAATGAATTAACTATTTAGCCAGAAGAACGATATCCTATTTAAGATCGCATAGCACCTTATTTAATCCACTGTCGCTTCAATAAGTTACTATGTCACATGAAATAGGTTCGGTTAATAGGGTTTCACTGTCGCTAATAACCTAATCAGCTATAAATCGATGTATTGGTGGCCAGTCAACACAAAGCATTAAGCAATTTCATGCAATAGACATTGGAAGAAAAGAAATATGAATTAATCCATCAAATCAAGAAATAGTTGAATCCTATGGCGTTTCCCCCAGAAATTGGGGTTTAGTTCATAACGAAAATATAACACACAATCATGTTTATAATCATTATCGTATTAATTAGAGCTAAAGGAAAAAAATACTAAGATTATCGACTTTAATCCCGTCACCAGTTCCTTCTCGCTCCAATCGCTGATCGTCGCTTCGCGCCTGCTGCTTGCGCTTCTCGCTAGTCCCGCTGCGCTCCTTTTCAAAGAGATTCCGTCCCAGCCGCCGCCCCAAAAGAATTCCACTCGCCAAATAATTGCCTCCCTCTAAAATTAGTTCCGTCCTAACTTAATTCCCCCCATAGAATTTCATTCCAGCCCATCTCAAAACCTTGGGCCCAAGTAATTCTTCCTCCAAGTAAAATTCCACCCAGCTCCTTTACTTTGGCCCAAAGGGAATTAATCCCTTTTCCAAGTCCCGGGGAAAGAAAGAAAAATAATTGGATCTCCGAATCGATCCAAGTTCGGTCCAATTAATTCAGTTTGCTTGAATTATTCTGTCCACCAATGCAAATTTCTCGTTTCATTTACCTGAAATATATAAAATATTTGGCACTTGATGGTAATGGTTTTGCAACCATTTCATAGTCAATCAGGCTTCGAATAAGCATTATATGTCTCAAACATATCATGAAATAATCACATTAAGCACGCAAAAATCAATATGTTTTCGACAATTATCACTCGGAGCCTATGGGACTACTCGGGATTGGACTATCTAGGGGAGGGGTTACCTCGTCAGACGTTTCCTTTGTTTCTCAAAAAGCTTTTGGCCTTAATTAATCAACCTAATTTGTTCATGATGGTGTTTGCCATCCTCTAGCGGATCTGGCGCTCTCGTAACTGGGTGGTATTTGAAGGGAAACAATTTGGGATCCCCGTGTTGATGCGTCAGTTTATCCAGCAGTATGAGGAATGGGTTCGGTTTCCTGTCCACTCCATCTCACAGGCTCCTCCCCCTAGTTCTGGTCAGCTGGAGGGGGAGGGTGATCCTCGTATGGTCTGTCAGTGGGATGGGTCCACTAGGAGGGGATCCCATTCGGCGGGTGGAATGGTTCTTCTGTCTCCTACGGGTGTGATCAGTATGGCCACGGGAGTGCAATTTGCGGTTATTGATGATCCGATGGTTGTGGAACTGTTGGTACTTCGGGAGGCTGTGCTTTGGTGTCAAGGTTAGGGGCTTGCGGATGTTCGTTTTGAAGGCGACGCCAAAGTCATTATCGACAAGCTCAATCGGGGGGGGGGGGGGGGGGGGGGGGGGGGGGATCATGGAGATAACAGGATGGGTGCTGTTCTTGAAGAAATTGCTAATTGTCTCCATGTCCAACCTGGGTTTAGCATTCGGTTTGTAGGTCGGCGTAGTAATAGGGTAGCCCATTTGGTGGCTAGAAAAGCCCTTTCTTTGTACCCGGCCATGAGTGGTTCATTTGATTTTTAGACCTGGCTATCTTCCAGGGTGTAACTGCCTATTATTTGAATCAATATAAGATTATCTTTTGTCAAAAAAAAAAAATACATACAATAAAAAATAGGGGCACAATAGAATAATGGAAAGAACAAGCAAAATGAAAATATGGTGAAAAATATGTCTAAATTATTTTTTATCAGTGATGATGTTGCTCTACACTCTTCTGCTCATCTGTTGGCCTTTAGTTTTTCTTCCTTCTTGTATGTTTATTTTTTTATTTCACTCCAAATTTAATCATTGATGTATCTTACGTCGTCTGAAATTCTCTATGATGTGCAGAGGATTCGGAGATTAAAGCATGTCAAGAGGATAGTGAAAGAGAGAATATGGCCATGGCCATGGCTCTGGCGGTAGAGTTCATTGTAGTGATTAGGGAGACGACGACAATGATGTTGATGATCGATGATGATGATGGAGATAATGAATACTTGGATGCAAATGTAATTTGAAAAAAGTAAATGCAAAAAATTCAAACAAAAAAGTTACTATAAAACAAAGAGAAGATACATGATAAATCCAGAAGTAATACCCATGCTCTGTCCAGCCCTGCCCCATACTAAAACCTGCCCAGCGCAAGGGTATCATCTAACAAGGTTGAAGAAGTCCATTTATTTCATCCAACAATCAAAGTAATTAATATCAAGCACAACTATACAACTGACCTATATATTACGACAAACCCTTGCATTCTTATAAACCTTCCCAGGCCTACAAAAAAACCCTTCACCAGGTGCACAGTGCCTATCTTCCGAACACACACACAAGCCTTCCAAACCACACCCGTCTCTGAAAATCATCAAACCAACCCTCAGCCCTAGAACTTGATCCGTCCAGTCGCTTGAAAACAGCCCCAACGGATCATACTCTTCTTTCACCCTCACAAACTCCTCACCTCGCTTATACTTCCTCATGACCCCCTCGAATGCCACGTTACGGTTCTTCCCCCAATGCGGCAAGCCTCCGTACTTGAACACAGCCATCTGTTCGATCTCCTCGAGAATGTCCTCGAACAGACGTGGCATAGCGGGTTCCTTGCTCCTGTAGTATGTTAGGTCAAAGTCTAGCCCGTCCTCTTGCTTCCCAAGGTAGGCGTTGGATGCGGTTACATAACGAATGAGGATGCCATTGTACTGGTCAATGACGCACAGAGACCTAGGGTCCAAGGCGACCAACGTTTGGACGTCGTGGATGAAGTCCTTGGCGTCGGATAGGGCAATGCTAAAGCTAGTTTGGTGGAAGAACTGGGCTTTGATCCTCGAGTCCCATGGGCAGGCTGTGATTAGTCCATCACCCGCACTGTCGAGACAGCTTCCAGAGGCTTGGAGGTGGTTGTGATAGCCTATTACAGGGTACGCGGTGAAGGTGAGACCGTCGTTGGTTAAGCCGAAGGCTGCAGACTCGAGGTCGGATGATAGAAGCTTACCGCTCAGGCATCTCGCATCAGCATCCTTGGTTGATTCTTGAATATCCTCTGTATGTATATATGTGGAACACGAATTTATTCATTAATGAGGGAGCGGAGCCCTAGAAGGTGTTGCATGTTAAGGTTAAGGTATAGGTGGGTTGAGAGACTGACCAACGGATCTAATGATGGCCAAGGCTGAGGAGAAGGTAGAACGAAAGCCGATGAAGTCATAGATCCCATTTCCTACCGCATTAGAAGCGACCCGATCGTCGATCCTGTAAATGACTTTGCCCAGACTGGGAAACCATGACAAATCAGCAAACTCGTGCTTGCTTCCAAAAGCAATCGCCTCGTCCCCGAGCTCCTTGTCATCTTTTTGCATGTAGGTCAAGGATCGTTTGAACATGGGTTGGAGTTTGAATGTCACCTGCACCAACAGAACCCACTTGGTGAATATATTGTTGAGCCTTTCGAGTTTTGTTATTTATACCATGAATTAACCGGAGTTTGTGGTATAATACTATATTAATGGGTTAATCACAGTCCGCAAGTTTATAACAAGATTCATTTAATTTTAAAAATGAAAATCAATCAAAATTATTAAAATAAAAATAATATGTGAACATGAACGTATTGCCGTTGTAAATCGAAAATCCCATGCATGCATGACAATTGACAACCAAATTTGTAATTAGGGTACGTACCTTGTAAATAGTTCCAAGGACGCCGAGCGAGACCTTGGCAGCATTGATCTCAGTGCTATCGCCTTCCTTGAGCCTCCTTACTCTCGCATAACCATCGGCGGCGGTTCCGGGGCTGACCATCGTCATCTCCGCCACGTAATCATGGACTGCGCCTCCTTGTCGGGCCCATAACGAACTCCCGTGGGCCCCAGTGGCGAGCATCCCTCCCACCGTCAGACCCCACCAATACGGCGAGTAGGGCAGCGCCAGCCCGGCCTCCGCCGCGGCCTCGATCAGCTGGCGCAGGGTCACCCCGCTCTCCACCGTCACAGTCCTCGCCTCCTTGTCCACGGCGAGGACGCGGCCGAGGAACTTGGTGCTTATCAGGAGGCCGCCTTCGCCGCCGGGGCAGGCCAGCTTGGGGATGCTGTGGTGGGAGCGGGTGGCTACCTTCATCTTCCGCCGCGCCCGCGCCCCGTCGGCCACCACCGCGATGAGCTCGTCCTCCGTGGCCGGGTATGCTGCGCCGGATGCACGACACGTGGAGCGGTCGGGGAAGGCGCCGATGTAGTTGGTGATGGTGCAGGAGGTGGTGCTGTTGGAGCAGTGGATGGGATCCTCTGGAGGTGGAGTGCAGGTTGATAGAGAGATGATGATCAAGGACGACGTTATGACCACCGCGATGAACATCATCGTGGAATGGGCCGGGGAGATCGAGGAGGATTTGGTAAGGAGGGTGTTGAGGAACCGCGAATTTCAATCAACCAGATTATGTAGAGAGCGTACGTACGTTGTCGCATCCGGAATGAATGAATGAATGAATGTATCGTTAGCTACCAGCTGCCTCCCTCCCACCCACCACATACAAGAAACACGCTAGCTAGCTATTAATGGGCGGATAGACTTGCTAGTAGAGGCCATTATATATGATGTTTCTTCGCGTGTGCGGGGTTGAATCCCACGCACGCACTGCCCTACCACCGGAGTCTCCTTCTGGATGTGCTTGAGATGTGATACTAATGCTGAAATAGGCAGGTTTATTATTACGATATTGTTCGTTCGGATCAACACCGCACAAATTTATTTTCCGGTATCCTCTTGAAAAGGACTTGTATTAGTGGAGTTTGGTGACACATTTATACAAGGTCATTTCCTTGTATTTTCGACATGATACTTGAATTTTCCGATGACAATCATCCGCTTAAAACTAGGACCACAAATTTCATGTTATCTCCTCATTGATTATCTTGTTACACTACACACTTTGTATGAACAGACATTCCCATACAAGGATTAATCATATGCATATATCTCCACTTATATGCCAGTCAGATGCATATCTCCTTTCATCTGCCAAACAAACACAAATCTCAAATTCTCGGGTTAACAAATGGGTGTCCACCGTACTTACGTCCACTGCCTTGGATCCAAACCATGCTTTGATACCACTTGACAAGACCGGCTGATCCATTATTACGATATATTCCATTTTGAGTCAAGCCTGCACAAATTTACTTTTTGGTATATCCTCGCCAAAATGCCTCGCGGTAATTTGGGCTAAATGGACACTTATATACAAGGGTCATTTCCCTTGTAATTTCTATTGTCGTACTTGGATTGTACAATAATAATCCTCCACTCAAGACAAGAACCATGAACTTCGTCTCTTCCCCTCGGCGATTATCTTGATCTACCCGACACCTTGTATCGACATCCCCCCCCCCCCCCCCAACGAGGAGTTACTTTATCCATATCTCCACTAATATATCAAACAAACACAAATCTCCTTTGATCCGCCAAATAAACATAGATTTCAAATCACGAGGTCGTAGAATGAGGATCCACCAAACTTACATCCACTTCCCCGAATCCAAAACTCCAAAACAAAATTCTTATACCACTTGCTGAAATCGGGTGATCTAGTATTACGATATTGTCCTTTTTGATGGACACTACTGTAACACCCCGGTATTTTAGATTTAGGTTCGACCTTAATACGTGAACGATTAGGTTGTCGGTTACGTGCGAAAGATTGCAATCGCGGATTAATAATAATAATAATAATAATTATATTGTTATTATAAAAAAATAATAAAAATAAAGAGGAGCCGGGCGGCCCCAAAGAAAACCCTTCCCCTTCCATTTATTCCTTCCCCCGCAACCAACCCAAAGAAAACCCTACCCACCATTATAGTTTCCCACCCCAAAATAATTCCCGAGCAGCTCCCCAGAAAACAAAACCGCCGCCCTTGCTTGTGTCCCGAGCGCGAGGCGAAGAAAGAAGAAGAAAAAAAAGAAGGGAGCCCCGGTTCCCCACCGCCGCCACCTTGTGCCCGATCCCGACCCGGTTCCCAACCTACCACTTTCATGTTCCTAGAGTTTGAGGCGACGTTTGAGGGTTCGATCGTCGATCAACGAGGAGATCAACGTCACAGGTCATCCAACCTAGGCCTAGGCACGTTCTAGAGGTAAGGGAACTCGATCCCTTTGAGTTAGATCAATCGATTTGGTGATTTTTCGTGAGGCTGCAATTCTGGGTTTTAGCAACCGGCGTTACAGGATTTTAGTGACAGATTTTGGATGGTCACTAAAGCTGCTGGGAATTTCCAGAAACGTATATTTGGATGTTTTAATTGTTTCGAGTCTCTGTGGGTGTTTTTTCCTAGGTTTAATAATTTTATAAATTGAGGGAGGTCTAGGAAATGGCTGTAATTTAATTTGATGATTTTTGAAGATGTATTTCTATTTTTAGAAATTGTTCTAATATTCGTTTTAATTTAATAAAAATCTTCCCGAGGGGTTTTTGAGGGTTTGATAGTTTTCCAGGGTATAGGTGCTCATGATTGACATGGGAAAATTATTTTTCAAAATTAGAAGAAGGTTCAAGTTAGGTGAAAAATTCATCAAAGATAAAAATAATTAAGAAAAATAGTCAGTGTTGAAGGGAGTATTTCTAGAAAATTTTTAAAGGGGGTTGAGGGAACTTTGAAGTGAGGTTTGAGGATGGGACTTTGAGTAAAGGGTGTCTGTGTATATATAAAAAAAAAAGAGGTTTTTAAATCGAGAAAGGTCGTCTAAGAAAATGGATTCTTATAAATAGGTTTTCCCAAGATAATCCGGCTAAGGAGGGGTGTTCGAGGAAGGAATCGAGGAGTCATCTTTTCGAGGTGGGTGTAAAGGGGGTAAAATCTCCGTCATAGGTCTTTAATTTCCGCTTTTCGTTCAAGTTATTATTTAGTTAATTTTTCTAATATGCGCGATATGTGTGTGAGGCATCCCACCGCCTGTAAGGGTGGAGGCACGCGTTGTGCTATATATGAATCTATGTTTGTATGGTTGATGGTATGAGTAACCCCCGGGCGGTTGGGCCACTACTAGACGCGGTAGATGGTCGGATCACTGCTGGACGGCGAGAAGTAACGCAGCAGTTGATCGAGTATGTCGGGGTCACTACTGGACGGCGAGACGTAACGCAGTGTCATTGCCGAGTTTGGGTATGCAACCGGACGGCGAGACGTAACGCGGTTGGCATACTAGGGTAGGGACACCAGACAGCGAGACGTAACGCGGTGGTCCCTTGTGTTGGTGTCTTTGGATTAAGAATTTGAGTAAGGGAATTCTAAAGATAAGATAGGAGTAGAGATCTCTTATAGACTGTTTAATAGTAAAGTTTAAAGGATGAAAGTGAGAACGACTTTCGTCTAAGGAAGGCTTTCCCCTAATAATGTGTTTAGTAAGGAGTTTGCCTAGGGCAAAGACCTTAGGAAGTAACGACGAGACTGACCCCTTCTCACTCACCAGGTCGAGGAAGGGTTAGCAGAGGCGGACTGGAAGAAGAGGCAAGGCGATGCAAGCAGCTGCACCAGCACCGATGAGAAGTCAAGGAACTCGTGAAGAGTCAGAGCTAGAGTAGTTTAATTTCCTTGTTACATGGTTAGGAGTGTAAACTGGAGATTCTGAGTTCTTTCATTTTAAGTATTGGGATTGTCATTTGCCCAAGTGTTCAGTCTTTTTGTTTGAAATTCTTAAACATTGTCGATTTATTTATTTTGAAAAAAAAAGTTGTTTGGGTTGCTCCGGAGTAACCGGTTTTATGGTTTGAGTTATGGGTTGGTTTTTGAAAAGAGACGGGACATGTCAACTAATATAAATGGGTCATTTACCGAGTATCTATGATGTGGTACTATTGGATTATACCATATAACAATCCAATCATCGACACAAGTGACTCGCTCTAAGCTACTCTCCCAATCGAAGCCAAGTATAACCAACGATCGGGTCTAGTATAGTGGAAGTAAAGTAATAAAATTGTTGAAAGCTATATCTCTAGCTAGGTGTATCGTTACTCCACTTCGGTTTGTTATCTAGCCACACAAGATTTTAGATTAAGAAACGAAACTAGCTAAACTACTCTAACCACTACACTAACTAATTACAAGTTGGGAGTTCACTTAGGCATTGATTCCCCCTAGCCACTAACCATATCAAAGATTGATGATTCTCTAACTTAATTTAATTTATTCTTCATTCATGATGCGAATAATCCTTGACTAGACCTTGAATCTCTATTCGAGCAATCAAGGCCCTCTTGATTCGTTTGCTTATAGGGTCATAACCTTCTCTAAAACAACTGATCAAGGTGTTTGGCACTAGACCCCTCTATTAAGTGAGGTTCCCGCACAATACAAAGCAAAGAATCAACTCACTCTTGTGTTATCAATCCCTTACTCCCAATCCATGGTGCTCTAATTTCCCTAATAAGATTTTCTCTCTCATAGGTCATTATTAAAACATGCATATATTTGATATGAACTCAAGAATATCCACATAGAGTACTCATTCAATCATTCAATCAAGCTAAACATGCTAACGGTTCATCAAAACCTAAGTGAAGGTGAATTATTCCATAGAGAGGAGATAGAATAAAATCTAAATCTCAAGATCTTCAAACTTCATGTCTAGACTTGATATTCTAGCTTCAATGGTGATGGTTGCCTCCAATTTAGCTTGAAGAACCCCGCTAGATCCCTCTCCTTCTCTTTGAAATGCCTCTTGGGTGTTTTTGGTTGAAAACTAGTGAAGTAAATCGAGTTCTAAATCCTAGAGATATCAAGGATCGAATTCTACAGGGTCTTTCCATGGTAACTACGCAAAACTATGTTATGGTGTTGAGAGATGAATAACAAAAGTAAACTCGATGGGTTAAGGTACCCTAATAATTTTGAGTAAACAACTAATTAAAGCAAAGATTAAAAAATACACAGATTTTAAACAAGTAAGAGATTAAGTTTCTTAGGAAGTATGATTTATATAAGCATGCATACTTTCTCATTGATATAGGATGCTTATATGCATCAATGCTTTGGCTTCACCCTATCCCTTCAACTAAGGAAAGCCTACTCGAGCTTTCATCACATGTGATAGGAGTTTAAGTAGCTCATGTGTGCTTTCGATTCATGTCACCAACTAATTAATTAAGAGCAATGAAATAAGGACATCATATCGTTAAGTGTGGGTCTCTTGAGCCATAATGATGGTCTATGGTATTGAAATATCAAAGCATCAATAATTAATCATCATCATTTGAGCCTATAGGGTTGTACCTTCCCACTATACACGCCTAATGATGATGCATCTACACAAGAGTTGTTTCCTATAACTCATAATAGCAATATAAACATTACAAATAGTAATGCGCAATAGAAAGATAGAAGGCATAAAAGAACTAGACCATCGATGCTCTAGGGCATCATATTATCTCATAGAAAGCACTACGTGACATATCATAGAATTTACATTCCAACAATAAGGGTTTAGCTAGTCATGCGAGATAGGGAAAAAATCACCATAGATAAGGTAGGCATCGATGGTGGACTCATTCTCTCCTAAATCCGATAGAGGTTTAGGCGATTCTAAGTGTAAAATTGTTATACTACCCAAGTCTGAATACCTATTTTTAGTACAAGAGATATGGTAAACTAGGGTTTCTCCCTCCTAAAACTCTGTCAGAGCTTCCTAACACCACCAGGAATCGGATTCTCTGTCTTAGGGCCGAAGTAAGGTCTTCTAGGTTTTTTTTTTTTGGGGCTTAGAGTTGGAATGGAGGCTAGGTGGCGGCTGAGACCAACACCCTTTTTCTTCTTGGGATGGCTTCCTTGGCCCATAAGTAACCTAACCTGAAGTTTTCTCCTTATTTGGGCTAGGTATGCAGAGTGGCGGCTAGACTCAACAATGGACCGCCACTAATTCTTGCTCCATCTTGAGTCAATTCTTCCTCCATTAGGATCCTTTTGGGCTTTAGTTGTGACCTCCATTAGTTTTCTTCGTCATTGGACCTCGTCTTTAACATGAAAACTCCAAATTCCTTTCTCTTTTGCTCCTCTAGTTCTTCAACTTTATCCAATGTTTGATCCAGATCCTTCTAGATTGTATTTTACCTTGAAAAGGACCAAAACATGCCAAAAGGGCATGAAAGAATAGAAGAACACAACCTAGGGCTATTAAATGCTCATTGCTCAAATAATTATGATTTATGTATGAAATAAATGAAAATATACTAAAGATGCATTGATATAAGGGGAAAATGTATCAATTATGGGGTATGATAAACACTATATATGGAGCGTCATCAAACATACCCCACACTTCAACTTTGCTTGTCGTAAAGCAAACACTACTCGTAATCGTATAACTCAATGAAAACCTACAATCATCACTCAACCATGATCTTGGGTAGTTGATAAAAGGTAAATTTGTAAGGTCAACAATAGCACGAGAGACTCCTGACCACGTCAATATGCAAGAATTGCATGGAATTTAACCAAAGCATCAACAACTAATTATGTATTAGAGTCTCAAAACAATAGGGTGAAGCTTTCCATAAATGATTTAACCTTTGAATGATACTACCATCCTCTTGATATTCCTTTAAAAACTTTTGCCTTCTTCAAACATAATAAGAGCTAAAATAGCTCAAGACTTGTGCAGCCGGAGGCTTGATTTCAAACCCAAGAAACGAAACACAAACAGAGCACGATGGTGATGAAGTTGGCAATTACGGAAGGGTTCGTCCTGCAGTTACACACCTAGGGAATGGCTCAAAAAAATAAGATGGGTGCCCGACCATGATGAACGCGTTCTTGATCAATACTGCGCTCACGAGTTCAGAATCCTCCAAACTCAATTCACAAGACACAACGTGTTACTTGCAAACTGTATGGTTTTATTCTCCAAAATAAGTCTGCATTTACAAGGCCATTCAAGACCTTTAAATAGGTTGAGCATGACCGAGTTCTGAACTAACAAGGAAAGAGAAAATAAATAAACAACTTGATGTAAATCCTACAAAAACTAGTAAACTTAAAACTCAAGTAAGACACTTCCCACGACAGCAACATCCTGTGTTCGACCTAGCCACTCTGCAAGCTTGGATTAGGCCCTTCCAGACTCCATCTCGATCATCCAGTGCCTTCTCGTGGTTTATCGTAACTCCAGCTTCGTCCCAGTATCTCCAGCTCCTCCTGGTTGTACTCCAAGCCCAAGTTATGGCTTCTCAAAGTTGACTACCTGAAATGGTGTAATGCCTTAGCCGATTCCAGACACCCCCCTGTGGCTCCCTAGCCTTTTAACAGCTCTGGACATCATTGTGCGAAACCTGTTCTTGGCCCTCCCTTCCTCCCAACTCGTAGACAAACATGTACACTCCACTTTCCAGCCTTTCTTGCGTATTTTCATCAAGCCATTGGTGTGGACTAGGCTTGCAAAGTGGTGACCCTGAAGCAACACCATCATTCAACCAAAACGTGAACTTCTTCTTGCTAGTTGGATACCCTGTTTGGTCAAGTCGTTCAAGGCTGAAGAAGGGTCGGTTTGGATCATATCAGGACCTCCCCTTTTTTAAAAAGCTTTGCCCTCAAAGCGTGAACCTTCTTCTGCTCAAAAGCGTCATAGAATTGAGTCCAAAAAGGGCCGAAAGTCAACTGCTAAATCAGCTTCTTTGGCAATACGTTGGCAGCTCCAATCACCATTGCAATTGGCTCCAGCTGCAGCGTGGGGTTCCAAAAACTTTGTTTGAGTCGAACAGGTGCAAACACCGGGCTCAAAATTGGGTTGGGCAAAATTTCAAATTTTGGCCATAAAGTTGCATTTTCCGATGACTTCAGAGCGCCAGCGAGGTGTGCGAGATTGGGAATCCCTTCCTGTTACCGCTCCATTGCAATTTGTTGCTCCCAGCAGGCTTCCCTTGAATCCAAAGCTCAATTCCACCCCTTTCCATGTTTCGACTCTGCCCAACTTGCCCCAAATTAAGATCCACGACTTTCCCGCCACCGGAGAATTCGAATTTCCTAGAATCCGGCGAGCAAAACCCAGATTCTGGCGACCCCAAACAAAAATTGGGCGTTTCAAAATCTGGCAATTTCGTCGCGATCGCCGGTACCCAACACATTCCTTGAGTCCCCAGAAATCAAACCCAAGGGCTGGCTTGCTTCGACTCCTCTCCAAACTCCACATCTGATTCCCCTTTTTCTTTCTCATTACTCTGCGCTTTTGAGGTAGAAAATTCCAATTTGGAGGTTTTCGATTCTCTACTATCAGACCCCAATCGAATCGCACTGCACGTTCCCACCGCCTCACGGAGTGTATTGATGCCTTTAGCTTCGTTCGGCGGGGCCCCGATTGCGCTCCCCATTTCACTCTCTCTCTCTCTCTTCTCCTGCGCGTCCGTCGAAGAAGAAAGCCCCCTGCATGTTGATGGTTGACGAAGCTTGACGCGACTGAGGGTTGTGAGCATGAATTTCCCGACCTTCAAACCTGCCTCTTTGCCCTTACCCGAACTTTCACTTCCGGTTTCCCCTCCCTTTCTGCTCCGATTCACTGCCATTTGCTGCTGATGAGTGCGAACCTCGGCTGGTGATAATGGTTTGAGCAGAAATTTGACTCTGTTCTTTCTTACTCGCTAGCAATTCGTGCTGCCATAATGCGTCACCTCTCTGTCGAACTGCCACGGTGGCCCTAGAAAAATATGAGTGGCTTGCATTGTCACGAAATCGAACAAGAGTTCGTCCATTAGTTTCCAATTTCAAACGCGACTTTGGCCTGCTTGGTGACCTTGACTGACCCATAGTCATTGAGACAATGTAGATAGTAGGGCTCGGGATGCTTTGAGGTTTTCAGACGGAGCTTCTATACGGCGTCGAGACTCACGACATTAGCACAGCTTCCCCCATCGATAACCACACACAACAGCTGGCTGTGGGCACGACACTGTGAGTGAAAAATATTGTCGCATCGCTCCGTCGTGAAAATAGCATCTGTAGTGAGAGCTCTTCTGCTGACTCCCATGAGGAATCTCCCAGATTCAGCTTTGATTTCTTCTTCGACATCATCGTCGGTAGAATCTTCCCCAACTTCCTTTTGCTCTTTCTCGTCATCAGTTACATACTCTCCGTCCCGCAGAACTAATGTCTTTGCATTTGGGCACTGATTCACTTTATAGCCTCTCCCATGGAATTTGTAACACTGAATGTCGCCACTGGACCCGCCGAATCGTTCCTGATTTGTTGGAGCAGCAGTTCTTGGGGCAGACTTAGGACCCTCTGGTTTGAGTGGAGAGTTGTGAGGCTCTGCACTAGCTTCGGCTCCCACCTTAGTCAATAGAAATCGTCTTCCCAGACTCACTTTCTGCTGCTTTTCAATTCGGACAGCGAGGTACACAACTACCTTAAGTTCGACAAAGGAACGTAGCTCGACCTCGTGGCGAATGTCACGATTAAGCCCATGAAGGAATCGCGCAATCGTCGCTTCCTTATCCTCCCGAACATCTGCCCGCATTAGGTACAACTCTAACTCTTTCTAGAATTCTTCAACACCTCGTGTTCCCTGCCGAAGACTTTTCGAAGATTCGTGAAGGTCGCGTTGGTAGGTTGCGGGAACGAACCTGTCTCACATCATCCCTCGCAACTCCACCCAAGTTGCCACTTCGGGTTGCAAGTTCCTTCTCCAACGTAAATGAATATGTTCCCACCATTGAGCCGCATATTCGGAGAATTCATAGGTTGCTAATGCCACCTTCTATTGTTCGCTGTAACTCCAACATTGAAAAAAAAAGAATGAGCTTTTTTCCCAATCCATATACGCCGAAGCGTTGTTAAGTCCAGAAAAGGGGGGAATCGTGAGCTTTACACCCCGCAATTCTGCAACAATTCCAGCCTCTATTTCCGGCGGTCGTCTAGCGTGGCCACGTTCATTATCACCCTCAATGAGGTGATGTTCCAAATTATGTATTCGTGCCACCACCGCTTGATTAGAGTCGTCGGGAATCTATTGTTCTTGATTCGGTTTGGGCGGCCGCATATTGATCGGCTGCGTCAGAGCATTTAGCCTCTGCGATTGCTGGTCCAATTTCTTGTCCAGGCAGTTGAGATGGGCCTGGAATAACACGCCCATCTCCGCCTTAATCGTCTGTATAAACTCTCCCATGTTGAATTGTTGTCCGTCCATCTCGAACTCATCTGCTTTGCTCGTCACTGGACGACGAACTCTGCTCCGGCGTTCAATCTGCGATGGGCTATTTTGCACACATTCTTTCAGCAACAAGTAACGCCGCCTTCGACGTTGTCTTTGTCTCATCCACTATATAGAACCAGGCTACTGATGCCACTTGATAAGAGCTAGCTTAGCTCAAGACTTGCGCAGCCGGAGGCTTGATTCCAAACCCAAGAAACGAAACACAAACAGAGCACGATGGTGATGAAGTTGGTGATTACAGAAGGGTTCGCCGTGCAGTTCCACACCTGGGGAAAGGCTCGAACGAAATAAGATGGGTGCCCGACCACGATCAACACGTTTTTGTTCGATACTGAGCTCACGAGTTCGGAATCCTCCAAACTCAATTCACAAGACACAATGTGTTGCTTGCAAACTGTAGGGTTTTATTCTCCAAAATAATCTGCGTTAACAAGGCTATTCAAGCCCTTTAAATAGGCTAAGCATGACCAAGTTCTGAACTAACAAGGAAAGGAAAAATAAATAAACAATTTGTTTTCAATCCTACACAAACTAAGAAACTTAAAACTCAAGTAAGACACTTCCCACGATAGCAACATCCCGTGTTCGACCTATCCGCTTTGCAAGCACGGACCAGGCCCTTCCCGACTCCATCTCGATAATCCAATGCCTTCTCGTGGTTTATCGTAACTCCAACTCCTCCTGGTTGTACTCCAAGCCCAAGTTATGGCCTCTCAAAGTCGGCTGCCTGAAATGGTGTAATGCCTTAGCCAATTCCATACACCCCCTCCCCCTTGTGGCTCCTAGCCTTTTGATGGCTCTGGAAATCATTGTGCGAAACCTGTTCTTGGCTATCCCTTCCTCCCAGCTCGTAGGAAAACATGTAAACTCCACTTTCCAGCCTTTCTTGTGTATTTTCATCCAGCCATTGGTGAGGACTAGGCTCTCAAAGTGGTGACCGTGAAACAACACCATCATTCAACCATAACGTGAACTTCTTCTTGCTAGTTGGATACACTGTTTCGTCAACTCGTTTAGGGTTGAAGAAGGGTCGGTTTGGGATCATATCAGCCCCCCCCCCCTTCTTTAAAAATCTTTGCCCTCAAACCGTGAACCATCTTCTGCTCAAAAGCGTCACAGAATTGAGTCCCAAGAGGGTCGAAAGTTGACTACTCCATCAGCTTCTTTGGCACTACGTTGGAAGCTCCAATCGCAATTGCCATCGACTCCTGCTGCAGCGCGGGGTTCCAAAAACTTTGTTTGACTCGAACAGGTGCAAACACGAGGCTCAAAATTTCTGGGCAAAATTTCAAATTTTGGCAATAAAGTTGAATTTTCCGATGACTTCAGGAGCGTCGGCGAGGTGTGCAAGATTGGGAATCCCTTCCTGTTGCCGCTCCATTGCAATTTGCTGCTCCCAGCAGGCTTCCCTTGACTCCAAAGCTAAATTCTTCCCCTTTCCATGTCTTGACTCTGCCCAACTTGCCCCCAATTAAGATCCATGACTTTCCCGCCACCGGAGAATTCGAATTTCCCAAAATTTGGCGAGCAAAACCCAAATTCTGTCGACCCCAAACAAAAATTGGGTGTTTCAAAATCTGGAAATTTTGTGGTGATCGCCGGTACCCGACACCTTCCTTGAGTCCCCAGAAATCAAACCCTAGGGCTGGCTTTCTTCGACTTCTTTCCAAACTCCACATCTGATTCCCCTTTTTCTTTCTCATTACTCTACGCTTTTGAGGTCGAAAATTCCAATTTGGGGGTTTTCGATTCACTGTCGTCAGACCCCAATCGAATCCCACTGCACGTTCCCACCGCCTCACGGAGTGTATTGCTGCTTTTAGCTTCGTTCGGCGTGGCCCCGATTGCTCTCCCCGTTTCACTCTCTCTCTTCTCTTGCGCGTCCGTTGAAGAACAAAGCCCCCCTGCACGCAGATGGTTGACAAAGCTTGACGGGACTGAGGATTGTGAGCATGAATTTTCCGACCGTCAAACTTGCCTCTTTGCCCTTACCCGAACTTGCACTTCTGGTTCCCCCTCCCTCTCTTTGCTCAATTTGTATGGAGGGTCAATGAAATCAGGGGGTGTCATATAGTTGATATGTGCCATTAATAACACATCCTCAAGTTGGCTATCAATTTCACGGGTGGAAATTTTACTTGTTTTATAAAGGAACTAGTATTACTTTGTAGGACTTTCCCACTAAAGCTCGACTAATGTCTCTTCCAAAACCCAATTTTTGTGCATTGAAAAGATGTTTCACTCATTGTGCTTACCCTACACTTTATTTCTCAACATAGCATGTCAATTTTTGAAAAATACATTGCCTTGATAGGTAGATTTTTTTCATTTTCTTAGAAGATACATTTTACCCTTTTAATAGGTAGATTTTTTTCATTTTCTTAGAAATCCGTTAATAGATCAAACAACATAACGTCCAAATATATCAAATTGTCATAATATCTCATTGACTATCACATCCTTCATAGTCAATACACTATCTTCCCTAGATCAAGTGATTATACCTAGCCTTATTGATTCAAAATAAGATGAGAACTGATCATGCTTGTAGGGGATGACTAAAAGCAGTGTTATTAAAACCAAGTCGAGTCAGCCAGACACCTTGTAGGGACAAACTTTTAGATATAAGGATTGACAATATACATATATATCCATTTATATGCCAACACACACGAATCTCCTTTGATCGGCTAAATGAACGCTAATCTCATATCCTCAGGTCACCGATTGACAATATACTTGTCCTGCATGTGAGATAAAAAAGGCCAAGTGCAGATTCCTGGATTGATAAAGCTGAAATCCAAATTGTAGTAACAACAAATAATGAAGGTTAGTCTACTTTTTTAGTTTGATCTCAAAATGAACAGAAGTTGGTTAAGTTGAAGAATAGATTCTTTGGTGACTATGCGACTGGTGTGGATGAATTATTAGAAATAGCAACTAAGTGTGTTGATGGCCATGGTAGAATTTTGTGTCCATGCAAAAAGTGCAATAACTCTTACTTTAACACACTCATACTCATAAAAAGCGATTTATTCGTAAATGGAATTGTAGAGGATTATACTGTGTGGGTACATCATATGGGGAAGCGTTTGATATTGGTAACAATTTTGGGGTAAACAAGGGTTTTAATGACCCCATGAGTGCTAATGATGGTCTTGATTTTGGTAGTCTTCACTTCTACTGTCACCCTAGGAATTGGCCAAGTGATACCACTTCCTAAAGCGTAGTATAGCGGGTTTAGGTTTAAATGTCAACCCGGGTCCTAGATTTGATGACTACTCAGTGAATTCTTGTTATCTAGCAATGAAACGTTAATGCAAGTCTAAACTAACAAACTAACAAAGCAAGTAAACAGTTGTATTCAGGTTAAGAGAGGTCACCCGGATATGGTTCCCCCTAGACTGCAGTTAAGCCGGATTGTAATTACCAAGTTCAGTTTCTATGATAGTTATACTGCGGAAGGTTCTTAAACAGCCTGAAGTCTCGACTAAAGGTCTTCAGACCCTCTCAATCTGAGTCTCTAGCGGGCGACTAACCTCCACCGGAGTAAACAGATGGAGGCCCTAACAACAAAACCTCCACTACCGAAGTGAATTCGATACAGAATAGTGAGTTGGCTCCTCGACTAAAGTCACCAACTCCCTACCTTCAATCAAGGATGCTCGATCAGCCTATGCAGATATTCTCATTCTAGGTCAAAGCATAAACAACAGGAATTTGATCAGGATTCAAGTCATTCAATCATTCAAACCTCAATCGAATATAATCAAATCATAGAATCAGTACTTGGGTTCATACAATCAAACCTAACATACAAATCTAGGGTTCTCCATACCCAGATGAATGGGAGAACTACTCCATGGAGAAAGAAGCAAAAGCATAATTAGACGCGAAATTCATACTGTGAAAGATGGATTCCTGCTCCTGGACATTGATCGGCACTTCTCCAAGCTCAAACTGGCCTCCAATGGTGATGAAGATCAAACTAGGGCACTTGGAGACTCTTGTTCGTCGCTTTCTCTCTCTAGGAATCGCTCTATCTCTCTCAAAACTCCAATCCCCTTCTGTTTTGGCTGAAATCTGCTTAAAAGGGCATCAGTGGCCAAAGCACGGTCGAGGGCACGACCGTGCTTTGCCTCAGCCCGCCCGTGCTTTGGCTAGGGTTAATTACACGGCCATTGTGTTGGGAGAAACACGGCCGTGCTTTTGGGAGGACACGGTTGTGCTTTCAGCCCGTATTTGCAGCTTGAATTTGCCAAACTCAATTAGCTCTCGGCAGTAAAAGCACGGCCACAGAACACCGCCGTGTTCTGTTTTAGGTGTGCCCGTGTTCTGGCTCCAGCTCGACGAAATGACTTCCGAATCCCGAAACTCGTGCTTAGCCTTTCCTTAGACGTCCGGGACCTGAAATATGACAAAATAGCACAACCCGGCGTAAAATAGGCCAAAAATATACGACTATGCCCCTCAAACGGATAAGAACTAGGGGCGCAAATATGTGCAATTACATCGTTATCATCTTCAATGTTATATGAATTGGGTGGAGCTACAGTTACTGAGTTTATAACATCAGAGGGTGACAATACTAATTTTGGTACTGCTGAAGGAGAGGTAGATCCAAAACTAGAGAAGTTGATACAAGATGCTAATTGTCCCCTTATTCTTGGTTGCATAAATTTTCAAAATTGTCATTTCTTATGAAAATGATGAACAATAAAAGGACAATAAACAGTAGCGATAAAGCTTTCAACTTGAAAAGCAAAAAACATAGTCCTGTGATTGGCAGGGGAACGAGTATATTTAACCTCAGCTTGCCAGTAAAGAAATCCTCATTGTTGTGGATTAAAGGGAAAGAGCGCTCGAGAAATGAACATTCTTAGAGTTTTCAAGACTACCTTCAAAAATAGGTACGACAATGAAAATGTGGGATATTCTTTTGCATTTGTATCTTATTTAGGTTACGCCTTATGTGGGATTCCTGGTTTCTGCGGCTTTCGTCCGTTTGTTTTCCCTGCACTTCCAAGCTCACAAAAGCAATGAGAGGATGAGAATGGAACCTATGGGCAATACCCGATTGATGAGTTTGGCTATGTGGAATCAACCATGAATAGGGAGAAGTTGAGTCTCCTTGGGAGGTTGTTTATGAAAAACCTCCGAGTTTGATGGTGTTGGAGAAACTTGTGAAAGGGGCATGGCACTATTCCTCTCAAGTGATTGTCGTAGAAGCGTAATTAGTTTTTTTTAATCATTTTTTAAGATGAAAAAGATAATGAGTGGTTGGTCCAATGCACTCCTTGGCTGGCGAAGGATCGTTTCCTTCAATCATTTTTTCGTTGTGTAAATGTACTGCATAACATATTTGTTGTATTGTTGAGATTTTGAATTTATAGAACGAGGTGTAACTGAATGTCGCCCAAGATAATATTGTAAAGACTGTGATATGGAAAAGCAGGTGATGAATCCAGTGAACTCTGCAGAAATTGATCGCTAGTGCACGGTGTAGAAATGGGTTTACCATATGCCATGCCAGACCGTTGAAAAAGCTCTCATATAAATTTAGTTTGAGTGATCAAAAATCCAGTAGCGATATGATGAAATTCCAGACCAAGGTCTCACGGAACAAGTCGAGATTTCAGAAAAGAATGAGTGATAATGCTCAAATTATAATGTTTTTTGCTTTCCATATTTTATTCATATTACTTTATATCGATACATCTTTTACTATATATTGTATGGATTTCATAACTATTTAATCAGTATGCTTATAATAGACCTAGGTTGCATTTTAGTATCATTTTATGCCTTTTTGGTATGGTTTTGTGTTTTTATTAAATCCAATCAAGGACAAGTTGGATCAATCTTTGGATCAAATACGATGATCAAAGGGGTAATTATCAGAAGATCACAAATCGATTATCCATTTTATGGAGCCCAAATGAAGGAAGTCATTAGAGAAGGTTAACATATGAGGCCAAGAGGAACCCACTAGATAAGGTTCACCTCAAGCACAAAAAAAAGAATCAGAAATTCATCGGTACAAGTCCTATTCTAAAAACAAATGCGGAGAGCACTTGACTCTCCATTTACCTTTGTTGACGGTTACTACAATGATTTCGCCGCTGATTCCTTGGTTCTTGGTGCATGTGCATCACGATCTGCTCAATCGTGGGTCCTTGGTGAGTTGTGGGTATCCCCCACCCACACATTTGGTTTATATAAGGATCAGTTATATCTCGGTAAAAAAAGGGTCAGATTTTTTTTTCAAATTGTGGTGTTCGAGATAATTTCTCCTCACATGGCTCAATGCCCGTTTGTTCTGGAATTTCCTTTATGTTCTTCTTATCTTATTTTTAATTGGTTCTTAGTTCATCCGATCCAGAGACTGGTGGCGAGTATAGACCCTATGGATGTCGATAAGGTGGTGGATTTTGATGACGAAGATGTGGACATCGGTCTTGTGCAGGCTGAAGTCTCTTTGGTTGGGCATTTGTTTTCTCCTCATCCAATGCCTCGTTCGGTGCTTGAAAATATTGCTAATGGTATGTGGGGGTCGGCTAACAACCACATCATAGTGCATGAGGTTGATTGAGGGCTCTGGCGCCTTATTGTAACTGTTGCTGCTACCCGTATTCGGATCCTTAATCTTTTTCCATGGAGAGTTAAAGATCTGATGTTGCACTTGCTTCCGTGGAAACCAATTACTGAAGGGCTATTGGGGGAACTTGTTAGGGTTCCATTTGTGGTTTACATTATGAAGATCCCACCGCAATTATGTACCCTAAGTCTTGGTCGTCGACTAGCAAACCACTTGGATGAGGTTTGGAGAATCGCCAAATCGGTATCTATGCTGATCATAGGGATGGTAATGGGTTGGGTTGGGTTTTGCCAAACCCAAACCCATGGGTTTATCCATAAAAACCTAGGGTAAAACCCATTGGGTTCGAAAAACTCAAACCCAACTCAACCCGTTGAGTATCCGCGGGTTCTTGGGTATCCATGGGTTTTCGTGGTAAGAAATTTATAATAACACGTTTCTATCAAAATAAAATTCAAATATCAATTTCCCTATATATAAAACACCATTCTAGAAAATTCAAACATATCAGAATTACACTAAATAAATTCACACAGAATAAGTGTAGTAAGAGTTAGATTGGAGGAAATTAGAATTAGGGTAAGGTTTGGGTAGAGTAGGGAGACGAAATAAGTGTGGGGGTATCCATGGGTCGGGTACCCCTAAACCCAAACCCAATCCAACCTAGTGAATAGTGTACGGGGTTAAACCCAAACCCGATCCGAAACACGTTAACACGGATTTTACCTGCGTTGGCCAGGTTGGGTCGGGTAGGGACCCGTGGGTTCGGGTTTTGTTGTCATCCCTAGCTGATCATCCTGGACAATCTTATCCGTTCATTAAGGCACTTGTCTTCATCCATGCTGAGGCACCACTGAGATCACAGTTGTTTGCACAGAATGAAAATTTGGGAGGCTTCTAGACCAAACTAGACTATGAATATCTTCCTCTTTTTTGTTTCAATTGCGGCAGGCTGGGCCATGGTAATACTACTTGTTCTTTTCCACCACCGTTGCTGGGGGTCGAAGATCTATGATAGTTCAATGTTAGTGCATCCTGATGGGATTCTGTTGGATGAAGTCTCGATTTTGTCGGCGGGACATCTTGTCGTTCCACGACGTGGGTGTGGGAGTGATCGTTTCACATGGGTGCATCCCCGTAAATGTATTGGACACAGCTCTCAAAATCGACCACCTCGAGGGGAGCAGCCTATTGATTTTGATCCCTGACAACATTAGACAGTCCTCGCGCTGACGACAGGTGAGCCGGATGGTTAGGGCACTATTCAGCACCCCATGATTATGCTGCACCTAATCAGTCGACTAGGCGTATTAATCAGCTTACTAGGGCGAAGTCTGAGCTTGCTTCGGCTTGGGCTGCTGAAGAATTATATTGGAAATAGAAGTCTCGGGTCAATTGGCTTCAGGTCGGGACAAGAATTCTTGGTATTTTCATATGGTAACTAGACTTCGTTGACGTAGGATTATGATTAAGGGTCTGTTTGATCCTGCTGGTCATTCGGTTACTCAGGAAGAGGACAAGCAACGAGTAGTCGCATATTTCTATTCCCATTTGTTCACTTCTGAAGGTGAGGTCGTGGCCTATGCGGCTCGCATTGACAATTTCGTTGACAGACTACACCTACCTAATCGGGTTACTGCAGACATGAACAGGGCATTGGTTTCTGAGGTAACTCCTGACGAAATTCAGAAGGTCTTTCAGATGGCTGATATGAAGACACCGAGATCAAACAGTTTTACAGGATATTTTTTCAAATCCTTCTGGCATATTGTCGGTGACAGTGTGGTGAAGGCAATGTTCTCTTTCTTTTAGTGCGGTAAGCTTCTCTAGAATTCTAATCATACATGGCTAACTTTGATTCCGAAGGTGGATGTTGTTGAACGTGTCTCTCAGTTGCGCCCAATTAGCTTGTGTCAATTTCTCTACAAGGTTATCGACAAAATTATTGCCTCCACCTTAGCTCCACTACTGCCCTCTTTGGTATCTCCTGAACAGAATGGTTTTGTCCTAGAACGATAAATTGTTGATAATATTTTAGTCGCTCATGATTTGATGCATTTTATCAAGAATAAATGCCAAGGTCGCGAAAAATTCATGGTTGTTAAACTTGATATGCAAAAAGCTTATGATCTTGTGAGTGGCCCTTTCTTTTTGCCTTGATTCGTAAGATAGGGTTTCCCCTATTTTGATTAATTGGATAGAATAATGTGTCACTACGACTTGTTTTTCAGTCTTGGTTAATGGGGCTCCTTCAGATTATTTTCATTATACACGTGGGTTGAGGCAAGGAGACCCTTTGTCTGCTTTACTATTTTATCTATGTACTAAAGATTTAACTGTAATGTTGCGTCATGCTATTAGCTCCCAAGAGCTTCATCCACTCCAGATGGGTCCTCGGTTTCCTCCGGTTTAACATTTTTATTTGCGGATGATTCTTATTTGTTCCTACGCGCTTCTTGGCAAGATTGTGAAGCTCTTCTATGAGTGTTAAACCATTTTGAGGATATTAGTGGGCAAAAGGTTAATTTGCATAAATCGGTTGTGTTCTTCAGTCAAAATCTTTCTCATGATGATCATGTAGATTTGGGTGAGTTACTTGGGATAGGTTCGGTTGGTTTACTTTACAGGTACTTGGGTTTGCGGTCTTTGGTAGCGCATTCAAAGGTGGATACTTATAAGTTTGTCAAAGAGAAAATGACAAATGTTTTGCAGGGCTGGAAACATCGATCGTTATCTACTACCACTAAAGAGACTTTGCTTAAATCGGTTGCAACTACTCTCCCAATTTATTTCACACCTGTTTTTGGTTGCCGCTGCAGCTTTTAAGAAGACTGAATGCTCATATTGCTCTATTCTGGTGGGGGGAAACATATGTTCAAAGGAGAATTCATTGGATTGCTTGGAAGACGTTATGTCAGAGTAAGCATGAATGAAGTTTGGGTTTTTGTGAGTTTGAGAGCTTCAATCAAGCTTTGTTGGCCAAGGTAGCGTGGCCTATATTGCACGATCCTTTTTCTCTTTTGGCTCGGGTTTACAAGGGTCAATACTATTCCTATGAAAATTCATTCTTCAAGCTCAACCTGGATCCAACCCTTTGTGGGGATGGAGGAGCGTTCTGTTTGGTACAGATTTATTAGCTCAAGGCCTTCGCTGGCAAGTTGGGAATGCCCACTCACTAGCACCATTTACGACAGGTGGGTCCTTGTACTCATCTTTGCTCGTTGATTTGGAAATCTGGAACTCAGCCAACACCAGCTTATGTTTCAGCCTTCATTGATCTGGGTTCATGCTCCTGGAATCTTGTTGCTCTTCGATATTATTTCACTGAGGAATCAGTAAGATTGATTTCTTTTATCCCCTTGCCGCGTGCCTCTCTACCGGATGGATGATTTGGCATTACACGTCAATGGGGTTTTATGAATTCAAGTATAGGTATCATCTGGCATTTGAGTTAGCTTGTACCATCGACACCAAGCCTTGGGTAAATGTTCTGGATAGGCTTATTTAGAAATGGTTGTGGAACTTAAAGATCCCACCAAAGTTGATTTTATTCCTCTGGCAATGTTGCCATCGAATGTTACCAACCAGGGAGGCTTTGATTATTAGAGGGATGGATCTACTACCCGTCTACCCAGTCTGCAATAGGAAGCAGGAATCGTTGGAACATCTCTTCTTCTTCTGTCCTCTAGCACGTTGTTTCTGGGATGAAATTGGACTTAATGCATAACGATAGGTTTGGCGCAAAGACTCCTTTTCTATTTTTGTCCGAACCAATCTTTATTCTATTGTAGCGGATGAGGCACATTTTAAACTTCTTCAGATAATTTATGGATTATGGTGATTATGAAAGAATCGTTGCTCTGTGGTGTTCAGTTATGTTCAAATTCAGGTTTCTTCTTTACCTTCACAATGGCAACATCAAGTGGTTGAATTTGATCGTGTAGTCCTACAGATGATTCCCGCAACAAATGCGCAGGGATGGCAGAATCCTCCTCATCGCTCCCTATCTTCACCTCATTTATCCATCACAGCTTACTTTGATGGAGATACTTCTTCTTCAGGGTATGGATGTGATTGCTTTGTGTTTATAGACAATGTTGGTAGACCTTCTTCTGCAGGTGCGCTTTGTTATGACGGCATTCAGGATGCTTCCACGATTGAAGCTCCAGCCCTTCGGGATTGTGTCCAGCTTTGTCATGTTCTTGGGATTTTGGAAGTTACAATTCATGGCGATTGTAAAACGATCATTGACAAATGTAATGCTAATGACCATTGTGAGGCAAAGATTGGAAGCATACTATAGGTGATCATTGGGTCCCTCGGGAGATTGTTGAGGGTGAATATGTGGTTCATTGGTAGGACTGATAACAGATTGGCTCATTTGGTGGCCCGAAAGGCTCTGTTCTTGTCCCCTCGAATGTTTGAGAGGTTTGACTACGTACCATGGTTGTCTAGCTTATAGGGAAATCTATGTATAAACTACGGATCTTTGTATTTTTCTCATTAATCATGAGATCTAATGAAAAAAATCACAGGAAACAATCCATGATGGTTCCAACTATCGTTGGGCCACCTCGAACCCTAACCCACCAAGTCACAATAAAAATCCATAGAAAGGTTACTTCTGGGCCAAGAAGTCCACTGGAGGAGGAAAAATAGTGATAGTGGAGAACTCCAGGAGACCTTAATGGGCACATGCTCAAATGAAGATTCCGAAATCTTCTTTCGTTATCCCCGAATTAGAGTATCCAAGTTTCAGCAATGCAATGAATCTTTTGGTTGAGATTTGGGGGGGGGGGGGGGGGAATGGAAAATCCCTTCTCATATTTCCTATAAATAGAGGGTCGGACTACACTGCAAAACTACACGTACTCTTCAGTACTCGTTCATGGGCTCACTCGGTTTGAGTGGAGATCAAGTTAGCATCCATAGGAGGGGCACAATTAGGAGACATTAATCATTGATGGTGCCATGGTGGTACCATCCTTCTCTCTTAAATATAGCAGCTCAATTCTATGTTTAAGAATGTGAATTCTATGATTCATTATGCATTACTTTATGTGATTTAATGAGATTCTTTAATCATTTGATGCTTTAGTCATTTAATGCTTCAATCATTTCATGCTTTATATCATCTATTATGTGGTACTATGTTGTTAGTTATAATATCATTCTAAGATGTTAGGAAACTACTTTAAATGATATATTGTTGTCTTTTACATGTATAAATGGAATGATCAACTTTTCATGCTTGGATGAGTTCAAGCTTGATACCCTAGATCATCCATACCATAGACCATTTAGATGAAACTTTCTTAACAATCAAGTATCTTTTACCGATCTTGTATATCATTTACTTTATTTGCTTTGTTTATCTATGCCTATCTCGAAGACCAACTAAACAGAGGGAACATCAACCCATTGATTTTGTCTTTGTTGTGTCTTTGTTTGAGCAGAAGTGATAAGTTCAAGAGTAGTTGCTATTAGACGACATTGTGTAATACACCCGAGACATACCAAGGATTTTTATTACGTGGTAATACTACTACATATTTCATTGCATTACATTACATGCACATCAAGTTTTGGCGTCGTTGTTGGGGATTTCTAATAATATATTAAAGTAACCAACCATCTTATGTGTCTTTGTTGTCTTTAGATTTAGATTGTGTTGTAGGATTTAGTTTATGAGTCTACTAGTAGATAAATAGAAGACCAAAATTTTTTGAAGGATAACATCAAAGAAGAAGGAGCATCGAGTTCACCCTTGCTGTGATCGAAGGAAGGAGAATAAAGATCGAAAAATAAGGACACTTCAAGTAACACTCATCATGGGTTGATTTCGAGTTGGGAGAAGAACATTGTAGAAGAAGGAAGCTTCATTCTTGGAGAAGAAGAATCCTCTACATTGACTTCTATGTCATCCACAATGAGAGAAGATCAAATAATGGTGGTCCCACCTACACTATACGAGTATTCAAGACCATGAGCTTCAAATATTCCTTCGAGCATTATTGTGCCACTACAACCATAGAGATAAGCACATCATTGATGCAGATGGTACAACAAGCTGGGAGATTTGTATGAAGGAACGATGACATTCTAGTACAGCATCTAAAGACTTCTTGGAGATCGTAGATTCCATTCCAGGAACTGAAGCCACTCAATATGCCATACGAAGACGAGGTTTACCTTTTTCAGTAATGGGAAAGGAGAAGCAGTGGCTAGGCTATCATCTGCCTAACACCTTCACTACTTGGGAGACCCTATCTCAAGCATTCATTGAAGAGTTCTTTCCACCATGGAAGACAGAGGAGCTTAAATATGACATCACTCAATTCCCACAGAAGGATGAAGAGATGTTCTATGACATTCAGGGGAGATTCTAAAGGAATCTAAAAGCATGCCCCCATCACGGATTCACATAGGAGCAAGTTGAAAAGTACATCGCCGAAGAACTAGATCGAGATACCGCGATAGTAAAGAATCAATCAGCCGATGGTGACTTCACCAAGATGATTGGAGTCTATTGCTAGGAGCATTTTGCCACCTTTGCAATGAAGTCAAAAAAAAATTCCAAGAGATGGATGATAAGGCCATTGAAGTGGTGAGGAAATGAATATCATCTTGCATTAGAAAATGATGGAGCTTTCTCAACTGGTAAAGCATGTTGGAGTGGACCCAATGCATGGAAAAGTAGAATCCTTGTTTGTGTGTTGTGAAATTGGAGAAGAAGGCTATGGCGGTAAAAAATGTTAGAACCTTGGAAGCTAAGGACATGCTTATGTCAATTACATAAACCAAGGTTATCAACAAAGACAACATCAATGAGAGTAATGCCCTATATCAGATCTACAACAAACCCCATATATCATATTGTCAATGCCCGACCCTAGGAGGAATGAAGCTAGAGGTAATCTAAAGATCACTTCAAAAAATGCCCCTTGTATTCATGATCAAATATGGAGCAAGAAGCCCAATCCACCTAGATTTGGGAACCAACCGCAATATAAGGCATAGGAGAAGGTTTTTTCAATCAACAACCCACTCGATTCGAGAAGCTAGAAGCAACAGTCTACGGTTTGCAAGCCATCTTTTAAGAATGTTCCCAGCAAAACAAAGAATAATCCAAAGACTGAGGAGTTCAATATTATGTCGATGATAGAAGGAGCATTCTAGAGTTGCTTATGCAAGAAAGGCGAAGATAAGAAGCCAATTTCGGTGTTATTTACCCTTCATATCTAGGTTTGTTTCGTTCTAATTCAGGTGCATAATCAGAAGAATATCATCGATTGCAACCCTATTCAGTTCCTATTTGATTATGTCATGATTTTAGGGTGCTTTAGAATATATATATATGTGTGAATAATGTACGAAATAGGGAACAAGTACAGTTAAATGGCAGGAAGCTGAAGATCACAGACTGGACGTGGAAGATCTCGATTGAGACATCAGACTGCGAAGAAGGAGAGAAGATCACGGCCTAAGAACCATAGTTTGAAACCACAAATTTGGAGCCATTGGGCGCGAACTTCTTGAGGAAGCCACCCAAGAAGGAACAGAAACTTTCGAGCCGGATCACGGTCACCAGGGGAGTGATTGACCGCATGATTGTGGGCAAAATCAGCCATGGGTAGCTTCAAATCTCACGCCTTGGGGTGATCACCAACAAGTTTGCACAAAAGATTGCCCAAGGAACGATTGAACACCTCTGTTTGGACATCCCTTTGATGATGATAAGCACTTCTAAAATTGAGTTGGGTATTAAACAAGGGCCACAAGCAACGCCAAAAATGACTGACAAAGCGTGTGTCATGATAAGACACAATAGAGGCAGGGAGACCATGAAGATGATAGACATCGCAGAATTAGAGGAGCGCGACTGGGACAGCATCAGACATTTTCTTGTAATGAATAAAGTGCATCATCTTGGAAAATCGATCAACCAAAACATAGATAGAATCAGCGCCACTCTTTGTGCGGGGTAAGCCAAGAACAAAGTCCATACTCATGTCCGACCATGGTTGAATGGGAATAGGCAGAGGAAGGTACAAACTGGCATTAGTGGACGCGCCCTTCGCCACCTAACAAATACGACAGCGGGCAACAAAGCGATAAACCTCCTTATGCAGAGATGGCCAAAAGTAGGTGGCTGCAAAGAGCTGGAAGGTTCGATCACGACCCTCGTGATCTTCGTTATGGGCTTCTTGGATCATCTTCGGGCGTAAACTGCAAGTAGGAATACAGAGTTGCACTCCACGGAAAAGAAAGTCGTCTGTTAGCACAAAGTCAGACATTTCACATAGTTGAATGCAAGTAAGGACCTGAGAGAAGAAAGGGTCGGGAACATAGAGGTCCACGAAGGAGTCGAAGCCATGGACATGAATACGCAGCTCTGTCAGCAACCCGTGGTGGCGACTCAAAGTATTAGCCATGCGATTGGATACACCGGCCTTGTGTTTAATCACAAAAGTAAACTGCTGAAGATAAGAAGTCCATGAGGCATGGAGATGGGAGATTTTGTCTTGAATGCCAAGGTTCTTAAGAGCATCATGGTCGGTATATAAGACAAATTCCCGCTGGAACAGATAGTGCCGCTAGTGCTTGGTGGTTTGAACCACCGCATAGAACTCCACGTCGTAGGTGCTGAAGTGAAGCTCAGCACTAGAGAGTTTCGCACTAAAATATGGAACAGGTCACCCATATTGTCTAAGTTCCACACCAATGCATGTCTTCGAGGCGTCATAGTGATGCTCAAAGGGCCGACCAAAATCAGGAAGTACCAGAATCGGGGTTGTGGTAAGGAGGCATTTAATGTCGAGGAAGGCCAGTTCGGCGTCATGCATCTAGGGGAACTTAGGACCCTTCATGCAGTCTGTGAGAGGAGCCATAATACCACTGTAGTGAGGAATAAAACACCGATAGAAGGAGGCTAAACCATGAAAGCTACAGACTCCGTAATTTATGTAGGTCGGGGCCACTGGGCGATGGCTCGAACTTTGCTTGGATCAACCTCCAGGCCTTCGCGAGAGACCACGTAACCGAGAAACTTAATGGAATCCGAGAGGAAAGCACACTTGGCGGTGGACCATCAATACTTCACGTAGGTGGGCGAGATGCGTCTCCTCATTGACACTGTAGATCAAGATGTCATCGAAGTAAAAGACAACAAACTTCCCAATAAAAGGACGCAGAGCTTGATTCATCACACGCATAAAGGTACTGGGGTCATTGGAGAGACCAAACGACATAACTAGCCACTCGTATAAGCCTTCACGAGTCTTGAATGTCGTTTTCCACACATCGCCTGCGCGGATACGAATTTGATGATACCCACTCTTGAGATCCAACTTGCTAAATACAGAAGAGCCACCCAATTGGTCAAGCAAGTCATCCAAGCGCGGAATAGGGAAGCGATAGCGTACTGTAATCTTGTTGACGGCCCAACTAACAACGCATATCCGCCATGAACCATCCTTCTTTGGAGGTAAGACATCCAGAACAACACATGGACTAAGACTCTTGCGGACGTGGCCTTTAGCAAGCAATTCCTCAACATGTCGTTGTAGCTCTTCGTGATCCTTCGGGCTCATGCAATAGTGAGGACGGTTTGGAAGGGTAGCACCTGGCACGAGGTCGATATGATGTTGGATGTCACGCAAAGGAGGTAGCTCGCACGGGAGGGAGTCCGGGAAAACGTCCACAAATTCTTGCACGAGTGCAAGCACGGGAGCAGGCACTATGGGAGCCACATGATTGGTAATTAGAGAAAAAAAAGAAGACAAAGACCATTCCTATTTCTTTCATGGTAGCCTGGAAAGGATCCCGAGACAACAGGGTTGTAGGGGACGCCATCGGTGTCGTGAGGGCAACACCCCTTTGGGCTTAGTAGGCAGTAAGACAATCTTTGTACCACGGAATAAGAAAGAATAGGTGTTAGCTGGACCATCATGGATAATAGATCGAGTTGTCATATTATCATGGCTGACCAAGCAGAAGGTGACACGCATCCATAGGAACCACGTCATAGTAGACAGAATCCCGATAGGTAGAGCTAACGAAGAAGTTAACAAGCACACGATTGGATATAGTCACATATGTACCTTGACTAATCCATGAAAGGCGATACGGCTTAGGATGAGGCTTAGTGTTAAGATTGAGTTTGCCCACTACGACTTCAGATATCACAATCTCGCAGCTGCCCGCATCAATGATGAAAGTGCATACCCTTCCGCCAATGGTACTGGTTGAATAAAACAGCTTGTTGCGCAACTAGTCGTTGTCCGGAACACAAGGGTGAGGCAGGACCGTCGTAGCGCTAGCAAAGGACCAATATCGCCTACAACATACTCTTCGGGGTCATCATAATCATCGTAGGATGGTGGTAAATCAGTGATAGGAGCATATGCGGATTCATTGGCTTTGGTAAAAAGTACCCGAGTGGTAGACTTCGGATTTTGGCAGTCTGTTTGGCGACGCCCAGTTTTGCCTCAATTAAAGCACCGCGGACTACCCTAACGTCCTGGTGGAGTCACCATAGAGCCACGCATAGGTGGGAGAGCAGGATATTCCCACGCTGGTAGGGGTAAGAGGCTCGGGACGTTGGGCGAGTTAGCTTGTTGTCTAAAATTGCATGGGCCACGCGTAGCAAGTTGTTTCTCAGCCTGGGACGCGAGTTGTTGAGATTTTGCGACATTCACTAGATCAAACATGTTCAAGACATCCTATAGTTGGAGACATAGGCCACCAATATATTGAGACACCAGCTGAAGAGGAGATTCGTTGATATCAACACGAGCCATGAAGGGATATAATTCAGTGGAATACTCATCAACAGAGCGGGGGCCTTGACGACGGTTCTGGAATCGCTGATATAATTCACGATCGAAATTATAAGGTAAGAATGCAGCCCGTGCGTGCTTCCTGAACTTTATCTAGCTCACAATCTATGCCTTATCCTGTCGCATACGAGTGAATTTAAATTGCTGCCACCACGCTTGCGCACGCCCCTGCAGTCGGATTTTCACAAGGGCAACGCGGCTGTCCTCCGGAACCTCCTTGAACTCCAGAATCTCTTCAACTTGAGAGAGCCAATCAATGAACTCCTCTGATTTGAGGTTGCCATCGAACTATGAAATACCCACCCTAAACCCTTGCTACCATCTGTGGTTAGAGCGCTCAGGTGAGCGATTCTGGGGGTCAGCGAACGGATTTTCATCTACAATCGTCACGTCGTCAAACTGACGCTGCATATGCAAGACTTTATCCATTCGTTGTGTTAACAACTCCACCTGCCACCTCAATTCGTCGTTATCACTTTGAACTTCAGTGGTTTCACGTTGCATTTCAGCAAAGTCGATATCGTCAAAATCACAGGGAATTGCTCGCGCCTGTTTACGGTGCGGCATGCCTCAAGATCAGCCGTGCTCTGATGCCAAACTGATGCAGCGTACATGGCAAGGAAGAGGGTTTTATCAAAACTCGTTGATTCTAGAGAATGGTCGAGAGTCAACCTTTGCGAGGAAAAACCACTTTTGTTCTTTTATTCAATCAAAATACTGCTGAAACACCAAAGGGCTACATTCCACTATATATAGACTACTCACTAACTGACTCTTGAAGGAAAACAACTCTTGAAAGGAAGACAAATCTGATTGTAACTAGGAAAAGACAAAGAAATCCAAATGGGATCCGAAATGGGATCCGCATCATATTCCTCAATCAAGTATTGGAGCGACTCGCCGGTCATGATTACTACTTCTTCTTGGATGGAATGTCAGGATACTTCCTGATTCCTATTTCCCCTGAAGAGTAATAGAATAGGACTTTCACCTGTCCTTTTGGAACATTCGCTTATAGGAGGATCCCCTTCGGTCTCAGCAACGCTCCTGCAACATTTCAACGCTGCATTATCGCTCTTTTTGACAGGTTAGTTGGACATATAATGGAGGTAATTTTCATGGATGATTTTTCTGTGTTTGGAGACTCTTTTGCTCATTGTCTTCGGAATCTGGAAAAAGTTTTGGAGCGTTGTGAGGAGACTCATCTCTCGGTTAATTGGGAGAAGTGTCACTTTATGGTTGATAGACCACTAATTGCACATGTTTATACCACCATTCTAGAGCTGTTTGATAGTAGATTCTCGTGTTTTAAGCCGATTTCACGCTAGGTTGTGCGTTAATGTCATATTTTAGGACTTGGCGTGGACATGGAGGCGTGGAAAAGAGTTTTGGGTCAAAAAGGAGGAAGTTGGAGTGAAAGGCGATGGAAGAAGAAAATACCCGACCAGGTAAAATGCAAGAGGAGGCCGGGGAAAGCACATTTTGGAGGCCAGGAAACAGAAGGGGTCCCGGCCGGATCGCTTAAATACCGGATCGAGTATTCTGGACTTTGATTGGGTATTCTCCCATGGCCGCTGCGCAGCGTTTCAAAATACCCGGCCGGTCACCTGAAATACCCGACCGGGTATTATGGCCAGGTATCGCGTTCTGCTGCCTTTTGAGGGAAAGAAGTCCAATTTCACAAGGAGTCCGATTTTGGGAGCTAGAGAGCAGAAAATCTAGAGAGAGAAAGTGACAAACAGAACTTCCAAGTTCCCTAAATGGATCTTCAACGCCATTGGAGCTCGGTGGGAAGCTTGGAGGAGTGTCGATTGATTACCAGAAGCATATCCTCATCCTTCACAGTATGAATTCCGCATCTGAAGCAGATTTTCTGTCACTCTCTATGGAGTAAACTCCCTTTCTCACCTAGGTGTGAAGAACCCTAGATTTGTATGTTAGGTCTGATTGTATGAACTCAAGTACGAATTCTTTGATACTTATTATATTCAATTGAGCCATGATTTTCTGAATTGCATGAATTCTAATCAAATTCATGTTATTCATGCTTTGACCTAGAATGAGAATATATGCCTAGGTTGATAGAGCACCCTTGATTGAAGGTAGGGAATTGGCGACTTTAGTCGAGGAGTCTATTCACTATTTTGTACTGGATTTATTCCAATAGAGGAGGTTTGGTACGTTATAGCCTCAGTCTGTGTACTCCGGTGGAGGTTAGTCGCTTCTAGAGACTCAGATTGAGAGGGTCTGGAGACCTTTAGTCGAGACTGCAAACTACCTAAGAATCTTCCCCAGTAGAATTATCATTGAATCTGAACTTGGCAAATTACAACTTGGCTTAACTGCAGTCTAGGGGGAACCATATCTGGGTGACCTCTCTCGAACTTGGAAAACAACATTTACTGCTTTTGCTTGTTAGTTTAGTTGGAACGTCACTACAGGTTAATCACTAAATAATAAGAATCTCACGGAGTAGTCATCACACCTAGGACCCTGGTTGACATTTAGAACTAAAGTCGCTATACTATGCATTAGTAGGTGGTTACACATGGCCACTTTCTAGTGTGACGGTACAGGCGAGTCAAGTTTTTGGCGCCATTGCCGAGGACGGCTAGGTTGTTGAAGAAATGTGGTTTCTGTTACTTTGGCATTTCTTTTCTGCATTGATTGTTTTGCTTCGTCCCATTTGTGCCTTCACGGGTTTGCTTTCTTGGATTGTGTGCAGGTAGTGTATTACCCGTAGCCAGTCGGGAGACCTACTATCGTTAGACTCGGAGCTAGAACGCACTTGTTGCCAGCTTAGGAGACAACAGCGAGCCAGACTGGCTACAGAGGAAGTGCACGTCGACGGTCATTTGGGCAGCGAATCTGAAGAGGAATACGAGATGGGCGATCAGCACAACAGGGGGAACCTGAACCTGGGGCAGAACCAACCCTTAGGGATGCCCATCCAGGTCCCCCCAGTGAATCAGGTCCTGGCAAATAACCCAATCCACCAGCCAGATGGGGCTTAGCATCCACCACCCCCGATGGGTCCTACTATGGAGTACTACTACACTCCACGGGTCGCCGACATCCACCCCGTCATCCTATATCCGCCCATCCCAACAAATAACTTTGAGATCAAGCCATGTTGGATTCAACTGATCACATCCTCCATCCATTTTCATGGCCTCAAGGATGAAGAGGCGAGGGTGCACCTTTCCCGATTCTTGCATCTTACTAATGGGTTCAAGCTTAATGGTGTACCAGATGACGCGATCCATCTTCACCTCTTCCCCCACTCTCTGGCGGGGCATGCAAAGAGGTGGTTAGAGACCCGACCCCCACTGTCCATCACGTCATGGGACGATCTGGCTGACAAGTTTGTGCACAAGTACTACCCGGCCTCGAAGACCACGGAGAGTCAGCGGGAGATCACTCATTTTTGCTAGAAGCCAGATGAGTCACTACGTGATTCCTGGGAGCGGTACTCGGGATTCTTCTGGCAGTGACCTATCACGGTTTTAGTGATGCATTCACAATAGGGAACTTCTACAGTGCTCTAACTCTAGAGAGTTAGAGGGTGATCGAGTCTCTATGCCTATGAGGGACATTCTCACCAAGACTCCATCGGAGCTGAATTAGATGATCAGTACTCTGGCTGCTAGAGATCATTCTTGGGGGAAGAGCACTAAAGGGAGGAGCTCCTAGGATCGAGGTGTGCATTCTATGGAAGCTAGATCCTGCTAGAGCGGAAGGTGGCTGAGCTGGTCCAGACATTAAAGCATCCCAACAGTCTCATTCTGGGCAGAGGATTGACTGGCCACTCAGTTGCACAGTGCCAGTGGTGTGAGAGCTCGAACCAATTGGTGGAAGATTGTCAGGCTATGCGGGAGTCTACTACACCCCAGGAGCAGTTGGACTTCATCGCCAATGTGCGACAACTTGATCCTTACAGTGGAACATATAATGAGGGGTGGCGCCAGAATCACAACTTCTCCTGGAATAACAACACCAGAACCACCACCAAGCCTCCGGGCTTCCTAGATAGAGCTGGTGGTTTTCAGCAAAGGCAACCCTTCCATGCCAGATAGGGCTCATTTTCACAGCAGTAGCCCTACCAGGCCAGACAAGGGAAACCATTTCAGCAGCAGAGACAGTTTGCCCAACCGGCACCAACCCCAGCACAGCATGATCAAATGTTAGAGCTGAGGAGCATGGTGCAGACTTTCGTGATTACCAGCACGACGAATTTTGCCAGGCTGGACCAGTGCATCACTTCACTGGAGGCAGGCTAGAGGAACTAGGGTGCCATACTTCTAGACCTCCAGAACCAGATTGGGGGCATAGCTCGCCAGAACACCACTAGAGCACCGGGAACTCTGCCTGCCATGACTATTCCAAATCCTTGCGAGCCTCATCAGAAGCTCGATGCCATCACTACTCGAAGTGGCAAGACAACATCACTTATCCCTACTCCGGCCAGGCAGGAGGAGCCAACACCTGCTTCAGCACTTCTAGCTGACAAAGAAGAGGTGGGGATTGAGAAGGAAGCACCTGCTCCTAGGCCACAGCTAGTGGTTAAAAAGCATGTTCCCCAGCTTCCCTTCCCCACTCGACTGCACAAGGATAAGCTGGAGACTGAGTTTGCCAAATTCATGGCAAAGTTGAAGCAGGTCAACATCAGCCTGCCTTTCATGGAGGCACAGTCGAAGATGCCCAAGTGCGCCAAGTTCATGAAGGATCTCCTCGCCAACAAAAAGAAACTTGGGGATCTATCGACAGTGATGCTGAGCGAGGAGTGTTCTGCCATCCTGCAGAACAAGCTGCCCGAGAAGCGCAAAGACACAGGGAGTTTTACTATCCCTCTTGTCATTGGCACCATACATGTAGGAAAGTCCCTGGCGGATCTAGGCGCTAGTATTAATGTCATGCCCTATAAATTGTTTAAGAAGCTAGGCCTAGGTGAACCTAGAACCACTAGAATGAGCATTCAGCTCGCTGATCACTCTATTGTGCATCCTAGGGGTATCATAGAGGACTTGCTTGTTAATGTGGGTGCATTCACATATCCTATTGAATTTGTTATTCTGGATATAAATGAGGATGTGGATGTGCCTTTGATTTTGGGTAGACCGTTTCTCACCACCGCCATGGCACTTATTGATATGCATAGTGGCAAGTTAATCTTGCATGATGGGGATGAACAGGCTACATTTTCCGTGTCCGATAATGTGAAGCATTCCCATTTGCATGATGACTTGGATTACTGTGATATGCTGGCTGATTTTGAGACCGCACTCGCCATCACGAGTGCGGGTACTGACGATGCCCTTGAGCGTTGTATTTTTCTAGGTGAGTAGGCATCGCATGAGCTACAGTTGGAGGAGCAGCTAGCCACTCTGAAGAGTGGCGAGTTTCTGGAGGGTGCCAAGCACTTCAAACCGATCTCATCCTCTCCTCGCATCACCACCTCTCTGGAGGAGCCACCAAAACTGGAGCTAAAACCCCTCCCTCCTCACTTGGAGTATGCATTTCTACGGGAGGGGAACAAGCTTCCAGTCATTATTAGCTCGACCCTCACACCCGAGCAGAAGGCCAGACTGGTGGCCTTGTTGAAGCAGTATGAGCGCGCTCTGGCATGGAAAATCAGTGATATTCGGGGGATCAGCCCCTCCTTCTGTTCCCACCGGATACTGCTAGAGGATGAGAAGCGGCCAGTGAGACAGCCCCAGCGGAGACTGACACCGAACCTGGAGGCTATGGTTTGGGTGGAGATCGTGAAGCTGATGGACGCAGGGATCATCTTCGCCATTTCTGACAGCGAGTGGGTCAGTCCCACCCGGGTGGTGCCTAAGAAGGCCGGGATGACCGTGGTACCCAATGAGAAGAACGAGCTCATACCTATGCGCATAGTGACCGGGTACTGCGTCTGCATCGACTACCATCGCCTCAACGATGCCACCCGAAAGGATCATTTCCCGCTGCCGTTCATTGATCAGATGCTGGAGAGGCTGGCGAGGCACGAGTTATACTGTTTCCTGGATGGGATGTCCGGGTATTTTCAGATCCCCATTACACCGGAAGACCAGGCAAAGACCACCTTCACCTGTCCTTTCGGCACATTCGCTTATCGGAGGATCCCATTTGGGTTGTGCAATGCCCCTATCACATTTCAGCGCTGCATGCTGGCCATCTTCGACCGACTGGTCGGAGAAATCATGGAGGTGTTTATGGAGAACTTTTCAATCTATGGGGACTCATTCTCTCACTGTCTCCATAACCTGGAACTCATCCTAAAACGGTGTGAGGAGACGAACCTAGCGCTGAGTTGGGAGAAGTGCCACTTCATGGTTCGTGAAGGCATAGTTCTGGGGCACAAGATCTCCAAGGTGGGGATTGAGGTAGACAGATCCAAGATCGAGACAATCAGCAAGCTGCCTCCTCCCACAATTGTCAAGGGGATCCGCAGTTTCTTGGGCCATGCGGGGTTCTATAGGCAGTTCATTAAAGACTTCTCCAAGATCGCCTTGCCCCTGACGAAGCTCCTTGAGAAGGATGCCCCCTTCCACATCATTGATGCATGCACAGTGGCATTCACGACCCTAAAGTAGAAGCTCACTCATGCTCCTATCATGGTCACTCCTGACTGGACTTTACCGTTCGAGCTGATGTGCGACGCCAGTGACTTTGCTGTTGGAGCTGTTCTGGGGCAGAGGCAAGATCAGCACTTCTATCCTATCTACTATGCCTCGAAGATCCTTAACGATCACGGATCAGGAGAACTAAACTACCACGGATAAGGAGCTGCTAGCGGTGGTGTTTGCCTTTGATAAGTTTCGTCCTTATCTAGTCTTGTCCCATGTGATAGTGTACATGGATCACTCCGCAATTCGATACCTGATGAGCAAGGCCGATGCCAAGCATCGGCTCATATGATGGATCTTATTACTACGGGAGTTTGACATCGAGATCCGGGACAAGAAGGGGGCCAAAAATGTTGTTGCTGATCATCTCTCCCGGTTGGACGCACCTCCTGCGGACAACCTCGAGGAGGAGATAAACGACTCATTCCCAGATGAGCGACTGATGATGATGTGCTTGTTAGAGAGTGTCACCACTTGGTACTCCAATTTTGCAAACTATCTGGTGGGCCAGCAGCTCCCCGAGGGGATGACGACTCACGCCAAGAGGAAGTTCTTCTCCGACCTGAAGCACTACTTCTGGGATGACCCTCGTCTCTTCAGGATCGAAGCTGACAGGGTCATCCGTCGTTGTGTCATGGAAAATGAGATGAAGGGCATTCTGTCTCATTCCCATGATGGACCTACTGGCGGACACCATGGTGGTAACCACACGGCTCGGAAGGTGCTACAGTCGGGCTTCTTCTGGCCCTCGCTCTTCAAGGACGCCGACACCTTCGCACGCAGGTGCGATCGATGCCAAAGGTTGGGTAAAATCTCTGCCTGTGATGAGATGCCCCAGAATGTGTTTATAACTTGTGAGATTTTTTATGTCTGGGGTATCGACTTCATGGACCCCTTCCCTCCATCATTTGGAAATACATACATCTTATTTGTTGTTGATTACGTCTCTAGGTGGGCTGAGGCACAAGCTTTGCCCACCAATGATGTTAGACGTGTTTGTTAGTTTCCGAAGCAGCTGTTCTCCCAGTTCGGGACTCCTAGGGTCATCATTAGCGACAGAGGGACCCATTTCCAGGGCCAGTTTGATAAATTGCTATCCCGCTATGGTGTCACCCACAAGGTGTCTGTGGCCTACCACCCCCAGACGATTGGTTAGGCTGAGCTGACGGACCGGGAACTTAAGCGCATACTGAAGAAAACAGTGGATCAATACCGCAAGGACTGGTCCACCAAGCTCGATGATGCTCTCTTGGCATACCAGACTTCCTACAAGACGCCAATTGGTACTTCGTCGCATCGGCTTGTCTATGGAAAGGCATGTCACTTGCCCGTGGAGCTAGAGCACAAGGCCTTCTGGGACCTTAAGCTTCTCAACTTGGATGTAAGTGTTGCAAGTGCTGAATGAAAATTGCAGATGCTGGAGCTGGAGGAATGGCGTTACAACGCCTACGAAAACACCAAACTGTACAAGGAGCGCACTAAGCATCTTCACGACGCCCGCTTGAGGGGTCCGAAGGAGTTTCAGGCTGGCAATCGAGTTATCCTCAATAACTCTCGCCTGAAGCTCTTTCCAGGAAAACTCTGCTCCCGGTGGTCTGGACCGTTCACAGTCACACAGGTGTTCTCGTATGGCACGATTGAGATTGCCAACCCGCAGACCGAGCCGTTTAAAGGGAATGGCCATCGTCTCAAGCTCTACCTGGGAGACGAGGTCGAACGTGTGGAGTTGGCGATTGAACTAGCGGACCCTTAGTTCCGCCATGGGCGTCCAGCAATAAGACGGTAAAGAAGCGCTTGTGGGGAGGCAACCCCACCATGGTTTGCATTTTTGTCCTTTGTTCCCTTTCTTTTGTGTTGTGTTCGAGTCAGTTGCATGTCTTTGATGAAGTTAGGTTGTCTGGTATGCCTTGTTTTGGTGTTTTCATGCAGGGGAGTTCGAAAAAATGAGAAAAATTGCATTTTGGCCGAGAAGGGGAAAATACCCGGTCGTGACTCAAAATACCCAATCGGGTCTTTTGCCATAACGGGCGGGACCCCTTCTGTTCAGAGGCGCCGCGGCTTACATCCCCGACCGGGTATTTTGGCATCACGGCCAGGGCTCCCTTTGTTCATGATTGGCGACACAGGTCGAATACCCGACCGTGGCCTCGAAATACCCGACCGGGTATTTTTCCTATAAAAGCGAATCCCCGGCTGCTAGTTTCTTGCTCATCTCTTTTTTTCCAAACCCCTCTCTCCCTCCTCTACTCTCTCTCGTTAGAGACAGCGCCACCGCGCCGGCTGCCGACCGCCACCGCAGTTCTCCGGCGACTTTCCGTCGGGTTTTCCGGCGAACCCTCTGGGGCTGTTTTGGCCGTGGTTTCGCGTCCCTCATCCTCTACACGCATCCATCTACGGTCCTACTTGTGTTTCTGAGTGTGTTTCTTGCTCAATTTGCTTTTCTCTGGAAAATCAGACCGTAGATGTTAGGCCCGAGAACTGTGATTGGTTTGGTGTGTTTGAAGTAGAATAGGGTGAGGGATGCCGTGGATTTGTGTTGCTCGTGAATGATGGATGCCTAATAGTTGAAATGCCTTGCTTTTACCATTATTCTTGCGTGCTTTGCGGTTGTTTTGCTTGCAAATCAACTACTTTGTGCTTGAGTGCTTACCCTAGCTGGTCCTTAAGTGTGGGGGAGCTGTCAAACTCATGCTTGCGGTCCTAACGCGAATATTCTTGGCTCCACCTTTGGTTTGCTGATTTTGCAGGATCATGTCTCTAGACCATCCATTCATGCAGGGGGCTGCGCCTTCACCCCGAGTATGCAGACCAGTACCATCGGGTCCTTAATGGGGTGTTCCACTGACATCACCACCTGGTTTGGGGTATCTTCCAACAGCTCCACTGCATGGATGAGATCGTCGCCTCCATCAGCTACCCACACTGGCAGGCGCTACTGAGCATAGAGGACTCCACATACACGGAGCTAGTGTGGAAGTTCTACTCTACCTTCCAGTACCGCCCCAAGGCAGCCAGAGACTCCCCCACCGGGGGGACTATTCGGCTCGGCAACCACATGCGGGAGATGAGAATCGACAGGTTAGCCCATGCATTGGGAATCCACTACCACCCGTATTCCCACCACGAGAAGGAGGTCGCTCACCCTAAGGACTGGCTACAGGATGTGTTCTACCAGAGCATCGTCCGTCCTGACGTGGACATTTCCCTTCAAGTTAATGTGTGATGCGAGCGACTTCGTCGTGGGAGCAGTTTTGGGCCATCGAAGAGATAAACATTTTCAACCTATCTGCTATGTGAGTAAGACGTAGAATGATGCTCAGCATAATTTCACAACTACTGAAAAAGAGTTCCTCGCAGTGGTTTTCGAATTTGAAAAATTTCAACCTTATCTTGTCCTCTCAAAGGTCATCGTGTACACCGATCACTCTGCTCTCCGTTATTTGATGACAAAGCCGATGCAAAACCGCGACTTATTTGATGGGTACTCTTGCTTGATGACTCCATATTGGCACATGTGTTTCCCTCTGCTTCTTGATCGTTTAAGCTTGCATTATCGCTTCTTTGGACTATTTTACGCTAGGTTGTGTTCCTTTGTCACGTTTCAGGTCCTAGCATGTAAAGTGAAGCATAGGCGCAAGTTTCAAGTCAATCGGAGATCAATTGGCGATTCGGGAGAAGAAACTCGGGCATGACCTGAAGAAGAATGGATTTATACCTCATTTATGGACAAATAATCATGCAAGATTGTCATTAAAAGAAAGAGGACAAGACTACGAGCGTCTAGGATCAAACGGCGACTGATTCGGAGTCCGGACGAGGGAGAAACGAAGCATTGAATGTAGGGGAACACGTTCGGCGGAAGAAACATGGGCAGACTGCCCTAAAAACACGGTCGTGTTTCATCTGGCACCTGCTAGTGTTTTTTTATGTCGAGCCTCTCTTGTGAAGACTGCTGAAGGGATTTAAAACACGGGCGGGACCAAAACACGGGCAAGACTCTCTAGCTATGTTTGTTCAATCTATGCATGTTTTCATGATTCAATTATGCTTTAGTCGAGATTATTGATTCTGCTTTGATCCTATGAGAGCGAATACCTGATTAGGTCAATAGAGCACCATAGATTGATATTATTGGATCGATTGGTTTAGTCGAGGGTTGATTCAATGCTTTGTATCGATTGAGAACCTCATTCGATAGAGGGAGTCTAGTTCAAAATGCTTTGATCGGTTGTTCTAGAGAAGGATACGTCCCTCTAGGCAATTGACTTAGAGGGGCCTTGTTCCTTTAGTCGAGACTCAAGGTCTAGTTAAGGATTATTTGCATTGTGAATGAAAGTGAAACAAGTTATAGATCATCAATCATTAATATGTCTAGTGACTAGTGGGAATCATACCTAAGTGAATTCCCAACCTGTAATTAGATTAACTTTAAATGTAGTTTGCTGGAGTAATTTTAATTGTTCTATCTTAATCTGGTTTGCTAGATAATGAACTCAAGCTGAGTAATAGTAACTCTAGAGACTTGTGGATTCGATATTTATTACTTGAGCCACTATACTGCAGTCCCTTTCATTGGTTACACTTGGCCTTTATTAAGAGTTGTGTCATAACGAGTCATGTTTTTGGCGCCGTTGTCGGGGAATTTCTAGATTATTAGGAAAGACAGAAGTTTGTTACTTTAGCGTTTTTCTTTTCCACCCTTGCTTTTAACTTGGGTGTTTTTGTTTTTGTTGGTGCATATATGAATCATGGATCCTCATGGCTTCTCCAACCATTGGGGGTATCCACCACCATCTGAGTGGTATTACCCCAAGACTTCCTGGAGCAATCAAGGAGGAGAAGACTATGGATTCGGGTTCCAGTACCAACCCCCTTACTATGGAGAACAATCAGACCCCTGGGAATATCAAAAACAACCTCCTTATCAAGAAGAATTTCTCCCACAACCAGAAGGGCCATCGGAGCTGGAGTTAGCCATGGCGGCCTTCACGGGCCATTCTGCAAAGCCATGCTACACTCCACGGCCAGATTCAAACTATGAATCGAGGCTTCTCGTGGAGCAGTTTGCTCGAGACACTGAGAGATCATATTCCAAGATGGATCTTTGTACCCAGGCCTATTGTGAAACAGAGGAGATCCTCCTGAGCATTAAGAAGAGCCTCGAGGATCTTGAGAAATCTTATGCATAGCCTGCTCAAGATCACCCTTTTGCTACTATACTAGAAGAGGAGGAGGAAGACGAAGGCTACAAAGACATTGTGGAGCAGACAGAAGTTGTCACGGAGAGCTCCCGTGATGATCATGATAAAAAATGTCATGTCGTAGCCGACCACACCTTCCCACATCCCGCACTGAGCTTTGAAGAGGTGGACATGAGCAAGGAGATGCAAGATGATCTCATGAAATAAATTTCTTGGCGACTTGCTCTCCAATCGATGCTAGAAGAAGAAGAAGAAGAAGAAGAAGAAGAGCGAGAAAGGATGGGGAAAGAAGTTGTGGAGGATGACGGAAGTGAATTAGAGGAAGTTCTTGATCTTTTCCCAGGGGCAATACCACATTTTGAAGAAGTAAGGGGGGTTGAAAGAGCAATTGGCGTCCATGCTGGGGATGAAGTTGACGTGGAAGAGGCTTGCACCGATCCTATGTTACAAGTAATATCCCCCCAAACTTGGAGGAACTGCTTGGCAAGGACCCATTTGCAGTGTCTCTTTGCCAGACCAAGGCCACATCAACATCGGTCCCTCTTGGTGGATGTGATGGTGGTCAGTTGATACGGTTATATCTGGTTTGGGACAATAAGACAAGAGAAGAAACGAAGAAGAGGTCTCGAGGGTGGAGACTTCAGCTGCATCAAGTGCACGAGCCTTCATCACCTGCCACACCACCTGCTCGTGACTTGAGACTACACCTCATAGATGAGAACCTCAACTTCAAAGAGGTTGTAGCATGGACCGAAACTTAGGAGCCATCGTCCGGCTCACGACGTGAAAGAAGCGCTTGTTGGGAGGCAACCCAACCAGTCACTTTGCATTTCTTTCCCTATTTCTCCTAGGTTGAGTCAGTTTTGTTCTTTGATTTTAGAGTCAATAACTCAACCTTTGTGAGATTTTGTGTGGTGTTTGTGTTCTGAATGCTCTTTCTCTACTTTCCTCCTGGAATGCACCGCCTGCCCCGTTCACCATCATCCACACTTGATCTGGTAACTTCGTTCTACCCTCCTTATCTATCCTCCATTGAGGACAATGTCGTGCTTAAGTGTGGGGGGGGGGGATGTTTCATTATGTTTGCGTGTGAATGTTTGGTTGTTTTTGTGTGCTTGGAGCCTAGTCCACTGTCCAATTTGATGAATTGAGGGCTCCAAGTACTGTTCCCTGCAATAACCTGTTCAGTATGCTTTGAATTGACAGTCCTTATGGTGATATGCAACCTAGGGAGCTAGTTGTAGCACTATGGAGGATGTCGAAGTATTGATGACTCTCTTTATGTTGTGGTGTGGACTCGTTTATCGGAAAAGGGTGCTCATGTGTGAAATGAAAAAATAGTTGGTCCTCCATGCCAGAAAAATTGAAAATTTAAACATGGGGTAATCCCAACGTGTGTGGCATCGTTCATTACACAAAATCGGGTTTTGGAAGAGATTTTAGTGATCCTTAGTGGGGTACCTTTACAAGGTGAAGCTAAGTTGTCTCTAGTACAAGTAAAATTTTCACCCGTTGAACGATTTGCCTACTCGAGGATGTGTTTTTAAGGGCACCGATAGAGCTTCTGACACCCCTTAATTTCATTGACCCTCCACACGAGTTGAGGAAAAGGAGTTAAAAAGAAGTACTCTGGCAAGTGGCAGATGTACAGAAATTGCTCTTGCTCAACCAATAAGGGTCAACCGTGCACAAAAACTGCAGTTGGAACCCCCGCTAAGTGTGAATGAGAAAAACAAAAGAAACATAAAATGAAAGTGCGAAAAGGGGTTCCAACGATTGAAATGAATGGAAGAGCACCCGATACGATGAGTCCTTGGTCGTGGAATTTTATGAGTCTCCTTATCCATGAATTGGTTGTCTTAGTTCCACTGCTTCTCATGATCCTGGCTTGAGTCTAGCACTCGCATTGAGAGAGATAGGGGACATCTTAGAAGACCAGTTGACCTTGTAAGTTGCTAATTGATCTAGGAAATCCTCTACCAAAGATCGGGGTTGCATATTACCATAAAGGTCTGGAGATTTGCATTGGTTTGAGTCAGGTTTGCTTGGGGACAAACAAACGGTTAAGTGTGGGGGGATTTGATGACTCAATATTTGCACTTGTTTTTACCTCTGCCTCTTGATTGTTTAAGCTTTCATTATCTCTTCTTTGGCATATTTTATGCTAGGTTGTGTTCCTTTGTCACATTTTAGGTCCTATCATGTAAAGTGAAGCATAGGAGCAAGTTTCAAGTCAATCGGAGATCAATTGGCGATTCGGGAGAAGAAACACGGGCATGACCTAAAGAAGAATGGATTTATACCTCATTTATGGAAAAATAATCATTCAGGCTTGTCATGAAAAGAAATAGGACGAGACTACGAGCGTCTGGGATCACACGGTGACTGATTCAGAGTCCGGACGAGGGAGAAACAAAGCATTGAATATAGGGGAACAGGTTCGGCGGAAGAAACACAGGCAGACTACCCTAAAAACACGGTCGTGTTTCATCTGGCACCTGCTAGTGTTTTTTATGTCGAGCCTCTCTTGTGAAGACGGTTGAAGGGATTTAAACACGGTCGGGACCAAAACACGGGCAGGACTAAACACGGTCGTGTTTTTGTCCCTGCTCGGGTATAAGTCTGTTTTCTGCGAATTTTATAGGGCGGGAGCTGGATTTTGGATCCCAAACACCCAAGGGACGAACCAAAGAGAGAGAGGGAGATTTGAGGGAACTCTTGCAGTAGAATTGGAGGATTTCTTTGCATTGGAAGCTCGAGGAACAATCCCGGACTTAAAGACTAATCATCTGAAGATTCTTACTGCACTCTCTCTCTTCTCTATGGAGTAACTTCCCTTCACTTAGGTTTTGAGGAATCCTAGCGATGTTTGTTTGATTGGATGATTATATGAGTACTCTTACTTGATAATCTTGAGTTCATATTCAATCTATGCATGTTTTCATGATTCAATTCTGCTTCTTTAGTCAAGATTATTAATTCTGCTTTGATCCTATTAGAGCGAATACCTGATTAGGTCAATAAAGCACCATAGATTGATAGTATTGGATCGATTGGTTTAGTCGAGGGTTGATTCAATGCTTTGTATTGATTGAGAACATCATTCGATAGAGGGAGTCTAGTTCAGAACGCATTGATCGGTTGTTCTAAAGAAGGATACATCCCTCTAGGAAATTGACTCAAGTGGGTCTTGTTCCTTCTGTCGAGACTCAAGGTCTAGTTAAGGATTCTTCGCATTGTGAATGAAAGTGAAACAGGATAGAGATCATCAATCATTAATCTGGCTAGTGGCTAGGGGGAATCATACCTAAGTGAGTTCCCAACTTGTAATTAGATTAACTTTAAATGTAGTTTGCTAGAGTAGTTTTAGTTTCTATCTTAATCTAGTTTGCTAGAAAATGAACTGAAGCTGAGTAATAGTAACTCTAGAGACCCGTGGATTCGATATTTATTACTTGAGCCACTATACTGCAGTCCCTTTCATTGGTTACACTTGGCCTTTGTTAGGAGTTGTGTCATAGCGAGTCATTGCTCCAGGAATTTGACATAGAGATTAAAGAAAAAAGAGGAGCACAAAACCTTGTTGCAGATTATCTTTCTAGATGGGAAGGTCCTGAAGTTAGGGATGAGTCTAGAAGAGAGATCAATGATTCATTCCCCGATGAAAGACTCTACAATGTCCAAGCATGAGATGATCACCCTTCATGGTTTGCCGATGTGGCAAACTATCTGGCCACACAGAGATTTCCAAAATGCATGAATCAGGTCGACAGGACCAAGTTCTTTTCAGATCTCAAGCACTATTTTTGGGACGACCCTTATCTATTCAATGTAAGATCTGACAGAATGATTAGAAGATGTGTCGATTCGGAGGAAGCACGAGACATCCTTTCACATTACCACATTGGGGCCGCTAGAAGACACCACAGCGGGCGTCGAATGGCGATGAAGATACTACAGTCTGGGTTTTTCTAGCCAACTCTTTTCAAGGATGCCACCGTTTTCTTCAGTAGGTGTGACATATGCCAAAGATCGGGGAACATTTCATCCCGGGACGAGATGCCTCAAAACATCTCCACCACATGTGAGATCTTTGACGTATGGGGGATTGACTATATGGGACCTTTCCCCTCATCTTTTGGATGCAAACATATATTTGTGGCATTCGATTATGCATCTAGGTGGGCAGAATCTCAAGCACTCCCAACGAATGACTCTCTCCAAGTTTGCAAGTTCTCGAAAAAGTTGTTCGCTAGATTTAGTACTACGAAGGAGATATTAGTGATCGGGGAACCCATTTCCAAGGAAAATTTGAAAGGTTTATACGCAAGTATGGTGTCTATCATCGAATCTCTATGTCCTATTACCCTCAAACTAGCGGACTAGCTGAGTTGACCAACCATGAATTGAAGCGAATTCTTGAAAAGATTGTATCGCAATCTAGAATAGATTGTTCCCTTCGTATTGATGATGCTCTCTGGGCGTATCGGACAGCATACAAGACACCAATTCGCACATCGCCCTATCGCCTGGTTTACGGAAAGGCTTGTCACCTTCCGATTGAAATGGAGCATAAGGCATATTGGGCAATAAAATCCGTCAACTTTGATGAAACGCTTGTGTGACATGAGTGAAAACTACAACTAATGGAACTCGAAGAATGGCGACTTCAAGCTTATGAGAATACTAAGATTTACAAGGAACAAACGAAGCGATTTCATGATTCCAGACTTCGCCAGCACAAGGAATTCAAGGAAGGTGACAAAGTGCTCCTTTACAACTCTAGACTTTGATTGTTCCCAGGGAAGCTCAAATCTAGGTGGTATGGGCCTTTTGTGGTCACTAATGTATTTCCTTACAGAGTTGTTCAAATTGCCAATGCTGAAAGAGGGGAGTTCAAAGTAAACGGTCATCGACTCAAACTTTATCCCAGTGGGGTGTCAGATCAAGCCAAAGAAATCCTTCTTCTATCAGAACCCTGAGACACGCAGAGCTCTCGACTAGCTTATGACGTTAAAGAAGCATGTTGGTATCGTGAATAAGTTAGCACTTTTATTTTGCTAATAGGTTATGATTTTATACTCTCATACTTGAAGACTGAAGACTGTATCTCCCTTTCCTTCGAGTAGTAGTAGTAGTAGTAGTAGTAGTAGTAGTAGTAGTAGTAGTAGTAGTAGTAGTAGTAGTAGTAGTAGTAGTAGTAGTAGTTGTAGTAGTAGTAGTAGTAGTAGTAGTAGTAGTAGTAGTAGCAGCAGCAGCAGTAGTAGTACCTATAACTCCTATTCGTCTTCCTCTCTATCTTATGCACTTTATCGTTGTGAAAACCACCAGGAAGACAAAGACTACACTTGTGAACCTTCACCAACCCACAACCCAACCTATGGATTGATTTGTGGTGCATCTAAGGTGATAGTTGCATAGTTTGAGTATCGGTAGGTGAAGATTTACTACTTTCTTCATCTTTTGTGAGTAGATAATTTTTGCTACCTTAGGAAGGCATTGTGTGCGGGATTCTCTTCTTTGTGTGAACTAGGAACTTTTACAATTTGCGCACAAGAAAAGGAAACGAGGTCCTCACGTGAGGGGCAACCGGGCAAAGAATTGAGATCAACCATCAAAGGATTGTTCTCTTGGCTCGGAGTGCCCTTCGAGGATGTGCTTGGGGATCAATAGCTTTACTGCATCCCGAACACCTTTACTATTTACCATCCCACAAACACCTCTCCTCCTCATGGAATCATATGCTAAGGATGAAGGTGCCTTTAAGCGATTCATGAGGCCTCATAGCTCTCGTTTGTACCCGACATGTGTGGCAACTTAATGTGGAGTGCAAGCTGGAACGTGGTGCTCGGGCTAAGACGGATCCGACCATCAACTTCCCCACATGTGACCTTGAAAGGGTAGGCTATGATTCATCCTCTCTTGTTCATGAGGGAGAGATGCTATTGTGCAATGAAAAAAATTGCAAAGGTTCGATGCAATGTGCATGAACGAAGAAAAAGGAGACCGAAAAATGACACCTCCTACATCAAGAGAAAAGAATAAAAGCACCTCCAATAGTTCTTAGTAATTCATTGTTGTTGTTTGAGAATCCCTTGAAGCACATTTTTTATGGTCGGCCTAAGGTAGTAGATATGGTTCTCGCACGAGAGTTTGTGCTCGCGCAGTATGAAGTTAGTAGCGTTTATTCATCCCCGTATACTCTCATATATGCAATGAATATCTAGCATGCATACCTCATTGATTTATCTCATATTGCATTAGGTTTGAGTAGGTTTGCTTGGGGACAAGCAAACGTCTAAATGTGATGGAGTTTGATAACACCAAATTTAGTGTTATTTACCCTACATATCTAAGTATGTTTTGTGCCAATTCATGTGTTTAAATGTTTAAACATCGTCAAATACATCCCTATTGAATTCCTATTTGATTTCGATGTGATTTTAGGGTGTATTAGTCAATATGTGCGAATTAGGTACAAATTATCTCACAAGCCTAGAAGCCAAAGATCACGGCCGGGATCACAAGCCGCGAAGACGAGCTGAAGATCGTGGCCCAGAAACCAAATATTGCGACCGCGATCTTGGAAGCCCAGGGCGCGAACTTCGCATGGACGGAGCCTTGGAGAAGCAGAGAGTTTCCCCAGTCGCATCACGGCCCATGATTCACGGATCGCGACAGCTAAGTCAGCCCGAGATCTTCCCCCTTCATAAGGCCATGATGATGTCGGCTTGAGATCATGGCCTATCCTCAGAAGATCCCACCTACGATCTCCCAGCAGGCCGCGAACTTCCTTGAGTCCAGAATACCTATAAATACAATACCTCTTTTCCCATTTTAAGTGAGCTGATTTTGAGAGAAATTTTATGGTTCTAGAGAGATAAGAGAGAGAATCTGAAGGAAGGAGAAGGAGGAGGAGCTAGGAGCAAGGAGGATCTTCCCCATCTTCAAGTCTTCTTCTATTTCTACCATGTATGTTCTTTCCTACTTTATGGAGTAGTCCTCTAAGGTACTAGGGGTTCTAAACCCCAAATCCTAGTTTTAGGGTTTACTTTGTATATATAGATGTTTTAAGGTTTGAATGAATGAATGTGTTTGCCTAGTTGATTTTAATGACACTATTTCCTAAATGATGACGCTTGGGAAACTGGCCCCAATCTTCCCGCTTAGCCAGCTTTATGCTACTGTGCTGGGTACGAAGTTCTAGGTTAGACGGGTATGCGCCATCTGGCGAGTTTGGGTTAGATGTGTGAATGGGGGCCTATAGTGGTCGAGGCGACCGTACCCCTACTATAGGTGGCTTTCCTAGGTGAAACCCAGGATAAAACCTCGATGTCGATGGTGGATAGTGTCCATTGAAATGAGCCATACACTTAATGCCCAGATACGATAGCCTAGATCGAGGTGAATGGAACATGGGTTTAGATGAGGCGTACTCGGAGGCGTGTGGATAACGATGAAGGCCCACGTAAAAGAGCTCACTCACCACATTTGATGACCCTAGATTTCAATATATGCATAATGACCCTAAGCCAGGGGAGGATTAGTCCCCCGAAGTACCTGCTTTTAGCTTTGATCAATCCATAGACTAGTATTTCCTCATATCCTCCACTTAAAACCTCAAAAACCGATTAACTAATTAGCAACTAGGTGGGAAGTAGGCTAGGGTACCGGGACTCAAGTAGAATACGACCTTGATTACCACTATACGGCAACGCTGTTCTAGGTTAAACTTGGCCTAGGATGGGGTAGTTGTGGATACGTGCAAACCTCTGACAAAAACCTGCACGGATTGAAGTGATCAACCTCCGAAACTCACAATTAGACCTTGAAATTTAGGATACAACTTATCCATCACCAAACCAACAAAGTCCGAAGAAAATTTTCCCCAGAAAACCCCTCCACCACCAACGGTGGTCACCACCACAACCAAGTCGTCGCTGATTCTCTCTCTTCTTTTCATCAAGTTTTTGTGATTTCATTTGATTGTTCTTCAATCCAAGTAAATAACCATGATCTTTAGATGAATTTAGGAGCTTGAATCACGGTTATTGAGCTTCAATTGAGGATTTCATTATTGTAATTGCATGTTAGGGCTATTGCTCTTACATTGCAATTTTGGCTCTTTGTGAGTGTAATTAAATGTTTATGATTCATTGATGATAGCTATTAGCTGGTGTTCTTAGAATGTGATTCTATGGATGCTTTTTTAGAGGAGTGATTTTCTGGATGATTTTTTTAGAGGAGTGATACGGTGGATGCTTATTGTATTTGAATTTTTAACTTTTTGATGGATTGTTGAATTTTAGCAAAGGTCATGTCAAAATTTCTTGAAATATGACGCTTTGAAATTTTTTAATCTAATGATGCATATGTCTTGAAATTTGGATGCGTAATGGATTGATTATTTGGATTAAATGATATTCTACGTGTGCCAAATGTTTTAATCATGTACCTTCGCCCAATTATGTGAATTATGGTCAAAACTCTACTTTTATGAGCTTTAATATTCCATATTCTTATGTGCTTTAATGCTTTATGAGATTATATGACTTTACCATAGTATAACTTATTATAATTGATGCTCGTCTTAGAAATTTTCACATAGTTAGTTTATAGAAGATGTCATGCTTTGAAGTGTGGGGTGAATTCCCTTTTATACTCATTTGGTTAATCTTCTATGATAAAAGAATGGAAAAAGTGTTTGACGAAGTGTTGGGACGTCACAAGGGCAAGAAGAAGGAAGATGATGCATTATCATATCGCTAGTCCAAACGATCAGATCCACCAAGAGAGGAACTAGAGGAGTTTGAACCTCCTATGAGATCATATGCTCATCCTCGGAGGAATGAGCCTTGCAACAGTAAAAGAAGGCAAGATCCTATCGTTGAGGATGAGAGGGAGTCCAGGTCAGAGAGTTTGGGATCCCAATAATTTCGTTTGAATCTCCTTCAGTACGAACAGTGGACAATTATCGGGGGGACAATGGCAAACAGTGAGTCGTACTGAGCAAATGCAGCATGAAGTTGAGGATCCAGATGAGATGGAGATGGATACTCATGAGGACCTCAAGATTGTCAAAATCGTTGTCTATAAAGATGAGATCATCTACATACAGAAAAAACCAATAAGATTTCGCCCCCTTGCACCTTGTAGTATGTGGCATGCTCCGATGGGCATTCACTAAATTCATTCTTTTTAAAATACTTGTCAATCCTACTATTTCAAGTTCTCTGTGCTTGTTTCAGACCATACAATGTCATTCTCACCTTCAACACCCTGTCTTAAGACCTTCAATGATTGTGCATGGATAAAATTATAATTCTTTTGTGTATCTATATAAGGTACTTCATCACTTTCATCCATAGTGATGGATAAAAAGTATACTTTGTTGTGTTTCAGCACTCGAATCTCATATCGCTTCTTCATCAATTGTTACGTCCCTATTGGTGATCGCCTTCCCTTCCACGAGATCAAACATCATGTAACCTTTTGAAGGTTCTGAGTAAACCAAAAACAAGTACTTCTTACTTTTGTCATCCAACTCTGATTTTTCTTGATCTGGTACGTGCACAAGATTATGTTAGTTAGTTATTTATTGCTTATTATTTATCAGAGTCGAACATCAATGATTCGGATAGTATTGTACTCTATCTTACGGATTGATTTATGTTTTAAGATAATATACTTTGAGTCGTACTAAGAATGATTGCGTCTTTGTTGGTTTCATGATTTATTAGGTCTATTTAGTGTTATATTTGAATATATACATGCAAAAATTTATATATAATAATGTTGGATGTACAAGGTGGGGAGGCCGGATCCTGTGACTAGGGGGTGCTTAGTCACTTGACTAAGCCCCTCCCGACCCTTAGATTTTGACACATCAATCCAACGATTAAAAAATGGGAAAGGCTTTTCAATTACTGACAAGGGTAGTTTGGGTATTATGAAAAATTATGAAGCATACAAAACGGACTTCCAAACAGTACAAACCATACAACATACAAACAGTACAAACTAAAATGACAAAACATACAAACAGATTTACAAACAATACAAAACATACGAACTATACAAACAATACAAAGTAGATAGACAAACAATACAAACCATAAAAATCAGAAAACAACCAAGTTGACTTTGGATGCTCCATTCCTATATAGAGGGGCACCATCTCAAAGTCAACCGGGTTGTTTTTTAGACATACATATATTACAAAAATGGTGGACAAACATTACAAAGTAGACCGACAACCCTTACAAAATGGAAAAACACCTGGGTTGACTTTGAGGCTTCATCTCTATAAAAGGGTTTTGTCCAAAAGTCAACCATGTTGTTTTTTAGACATAAAAAATATTACAAACATGGTGGACAAAAATGCAAACATGGTGGACAAAAATAACAAAGCTTACAAACATTACAAAAGAAACCAACAAACATTACAAAAATAATAAAACTTACAAACATTACAAAACAATTTGACAAACATTACAGAACATACTAACAGTACAAAATGTCACTACTTAAAATACAAAACAGTAAATTTATATAATAAATCAATGAATACAAAGCATACAAAACTACATAAACTGTTATATATTTTTTAACAAAAAACATGTTAACGTAAGTGTCCTATACTGTGGTATTACGAAAAATACAACATGTGGTATAAAAACATATCTGGTGGTATACATGATCGGTAAAGGAATTTATCGAGTTTTGTTAATCATGATTAATTTAATTTTTTTACAAAAATTTTAGATCCAAATTAAAATAAAGATAAAGTTCAATTGAAAAAATTAAGAGATTAAAAAAATTATTTAAATTTCAACCATGAGATATATTTAATCTTAAAATTTTGTTATAAATTAGACATATTTTTTAGTTTATGCATAAGATGATGACCCAAAGGTTGTCCATCTTCAAGCACCTCAAAGAGTGAACTTATGTGTGTTATGAAGGGAAAAATAAAAGGAATTAGATTTGCAGTAACGAAAAACTCACAGCTAGATTTTGGATCTGGCCTAAGCTTCTTAAAACTAGAACACACCTGATTTCCGTATCGTATGGAATTGTGAAATGGAATGTTCAGATTATGCAGAAATGATCGTTTGGATAGATCAATAGCAAAACGAGATAATTTGGCCAATTGTCTTATTTTACAAAATGAGTCATTTAAAACGAGTCAATTTGAATTACCTTTCCGACTCCAGACAATTGTGATTGTCTCAAAATGAGTCCATTTAAAATTACCCTACTCAAATTGCTTCATCTAAATTTCATTCTACCTAATGGATCAATTGTAAAACGAGATAATTTGGCCAATTGTCTTATTTTACAAAATGAGTCATTTAAAACGAGTGAATTCGAATTAATTGTCCCCCAGACAATTGTGATTGTCTCAAAATGAGTCAATTTGAAATTCCCCTAGCGTTTGGATGGATCAATCTAGAAATGAGTCAATTTGATCAATTGTCTCGTTTTATGAACGAGGCAATTAAAATGAGTCAATTCGAATTACCTGCCCCCACCCAGGTAATTGAAATTGACTCAAAACGGATCAATTCAAAATACCTCTGGCAGATTGATCCATTCAATTTTTTTGCTGGCAAACGAGGCAATTGGTACAATTGTCTCAAAACGAGACAATTGTATCAAATTGATCCGTTACAATTCCTCATCCAAACGACCAGTCAAATTGCTTCATCTAAATTTCATTCTGCCTAACGGATCAATGTCTCAATTTTCTCAAAATAAGATTATTTTGTCAGATTGATCCATTAGAATTCTCCATCCGGTTTGTTTAGACCAAAAAGTACTTTGGTACGTACATTGGTGCAAGTTGGTTTGGAAAACTCCTACAGGTCCTAGTAACCCGTTCTTATCCTGGTGACAGGAAGTTGAGTGTACATGTGACAAGATGCAAGCATGGGGTGTTCAGGGTCCTCTGCGTGTATTTTCTATGATAGGAAGTTGAGTCTCACACTCTCTTTTCTCTTTATGTATTTTATATAAGGTGCTCTATTCTGGTTTGTTCTTAGCTTTTACATCGCATCCATCTTACTATTGGCATACAGAGCTCCAGTAGGCTATTTCGTAGTTCTGTTGCTGCAAAAACTGAAAGACTGATCTGGAATGCTTTGATTAGTGTAATTTGGAGAGATAGGTGTTCTAAGAAGTATGGAGGGAAAGTATGTAAATGGGCTGATAGCCTGAAACAGATTAAGAATGATGTTGATTCTGTTTATGGGAAGGGGATTTACGCCTTTTGGTATTCCTAAATCCTAACTAGTTGCTCTATCCTTGGCTGTAAGTTGTACGAAGTCAATCTTAGTATGTATTTATCTGGTGGCAAGGGATGTTTGTCAAAGTACTTGTTAATTTTGATATATACACCAACCATTCATAAAAATAAAAAAGTGATGATATATTTTTAATAAGTTTGCATGGAATAGAGGAACAAGAGAAGAATTATATCAACAAATTAAGAAGGATCTCATATATAACTTGAGCAAACTCTTGTCATTTCACTTCACCTTTGTAAAAAGTAGGGTGTTCAAACGGTGTGGTTGCCATGGTAACCGTTTTAATCAGTACTATTTGGATAATTTGGTTTGATTAATTTGGATAATTGATTTGGTTTGGTTGAAGTTCTTAGTTTGTTTGGTTTAGGTGGTTTGGTTTGGTTTGGTTTCAGACACTCCTAACCAGCCAAACCAAATTAACCAGATAAATAATTAGTCATATATCTAATATATACACATACTTAATATTTTGAATAACCACTCAAGAGTTAAACGTTCATCCCTTTTAGACTCATAAAATATAAAGCTTGATATTGTTCCTATAATGTATATTTGTATATGTAGAGTGTAGACCACAACATATGAATGCCTAATTTAGATAAATCTCATACATTATGTTGGATGAAAACTTGAAAACAAGGCCCTTTTCAGCCTATGAAAATTGCTAAAAGCCTAAGTCAATTCAAACAAACACAACAATTCATTAACTCATATCATTGAGATAAATTTTTGTTAGGTGAATACTTCTATACTAACCTTAAGCTAATTGTCTTAGTTGCATGTATTTATGTTAAGGGACAACTATAACTATGTGTTGATTGTTATGTTTTATTCATTATATGAATTGTGAATTGATAAATTAACCAAAAATTTTCTCATTTAATGATAATGTATTTTATATTGGTTAATCTGGTTAACCAATTAACCAAACCGATTAAACTTTAGTTTGGTTAATTTGGTTGTTGTATTAGTTTGGACAGTTTGGTTATGATATTGTATTCTATAGTTAATGAAATTTAGCCTTATTTAATTTGGTAATAACCATGGTAACCATTTAAATACCCAACTAAAAAGTGCAGCATGAAGTTGGCCAATTCATAGTCGATTACTTAATTGGAGCTCTAGCACGAAATTACCAATTCCCGAAAGTGGAAGGTATGCGGCATCATAATTCATAAGGTCTTCACTCCCCCCGCAAATCTAATCTACGCCACCAGTAAATACCATATCCAGGTTGGTCATCCTCAAATTCTCGAAAGAAACAACCCGATACCAAAAAGAAGGGGGTACTGCTGACTGTTGAACAAGTTTTCATCAAAAGTGAAACCAAAAGAAGAGAACCTGCTGTTTACCCATAAAAATTATCCTTGCCTGAAAACAGAACCCAAACTTCCAAATCTTTTCTACTAAACATTCATCATCTGACAAGCCGGGGAAATCATCAGAAGTACTAATTCATCATCTGGGTAGCTGAGGAAATCATCATCAGGACTAATCATTTCAATCGTTTGTCAGATTCTAAAGGCGTTCTCTTGCACAATAAAAGACTGATTAGTTGCAGAGTACCTTCACTATGGACATTCAGAAGGCACCTTACTGATCTCAAAAGGGTTATTAAAACATCCAAATGATGAACTTTACCTCCAAAACCTGAACCTGCACTTTTTTCTACATCTCCACAACATAATCAGGCGGCTAAGTACAGAGGAAATCAAAACAGATTTCAAACGAAATGGGCATCACTCAACACCATATTCAGACTTCCCAACCATCAACAAGCTAGAGAACGACTGGTGAAAGTCAAGGCAGATAGATAATCAGTATGGTTCTGCATCAATGCAATTGAAAGCAACCTTCGCCTTTAACATTCAACTAAGACACTTTCAGGGGAGAAGAAACTTCGAGCTCTTATATATCACAGAACTGTTTGATCAAAATCCATCCGAAAAACCTAGAAGCCAAAAAATACAGAAATGCTTTTGAATAGAGCTTGTAAGATGCTCAAAACTCCTGAGAAGCAGATCCAATGTCCCCTTTTCCACCAGCCTTTTTCGGAAGAAGAGTCTGGTGAATGTTTGGTAGAACACCGCCGTTTGCAATGGTTACCGATCCGAGAAGCTTGCTCAGCTCCTCGTCATTCCTCACCGCCAGCTGGATGTGCCTAGGAACGATTCTGTTCTTCTTGTTGTCCCTTGCGGCATTCCCCGCGAGCTCCAAAACCTAGCCATCAAAAAAATCAAATGAACATCAAAAACAAATCCCTAATCACCAAATCTGATTACGGAAAGAGAAAAGTGGATCAGCGGTAAAGAACCTCAGCGGCGAGGTACTCGAGGACGGCGGAGAGATAGACGGGAGCTCCGGCGCCAACTCGTTCAGCGTACTTGCCGGCTTTTAGAAACCTTGCGATTCTTCCGACGGGGAACTGCAATCCGGCCTTGGAAGATCTGGAGACTGATTTCGTCGCCTTAGCCTTTCCGCGGCCTCCCTTGGTTGTTGCGGCAGCTGAACTCATCTTTCCCGGTCTGAAAATTGATGAAAACTGGAGAGAAACCCTAACCCTAGATTCCGGAGATGGGGAGCGATGAGATTGTAGAGAAGATGGGGAAACGTCGAATGTAGTGTTTGGAGGAGAGCGAGTGAGGGGTTTATATAATGTGGCGAGAGTGCAATTTGATTGGCTGAGAGAGCTGTGCGAGGATTGCCAGCGTGGCAAGCGGTGGTGCTTCGCTCTTTTTTTTTCAGGCGGGAAAAACTTTTCGGGTTTCCAAATATTGGTTTCGAGTTTTCTGATTTCGCGGCCTTGTTTTTGGGCTTTTACTTGTGTCAATGTCGATTAATTACTACCAAGGTTGTCAAACCGGTTTATACCGGTGTGCCGGTTTAGAAAGTGAAATGGTCCGACCATGGTACAACCAGTATTCATGTCGGTTGTGCCGGTTTTAATAAAATATATGAGACAAATGGAAATCCTCAATTCCAAATAAATTAATCATCATAAAGCAATTAGAAAATTATTTCACACAAAATAATTTATAGCTAAGAATTGGTAACTAATACTAAACAATTAGATGCTTAAAAATAAAAGTATATAAAATGAATTTTATTAATGTTTATAATGATTTGTGTAAAATTAAGTATTAGATATATAATATATAGGGTGTGCCTACGGTGACATGCATGTCACGGTGACTTGCACTTTCCGGTCGACCTCAGCTAGGATTAGGTCGACCTCATTTAGAATTCGGTCGACCTCATATAGGATCCGGTCGACCTCATTTAGGATTCGGTCGACCTCATATAGGATCCGGTCGACCTAATCTGTTGTTTCAGTGTAAAAACAGTTCACGGTGCTTACTTTGGATATTCATATCATACAATTGGCTAGATGGAAATTGAAGACTAATGACTTGTTTTGAAGCTGGAGTGTCCCTCTACATATTGAAGTGATTGATAGCTCAATAGGAAGTCCAGAAGACCATTTTTGAACCTCATCAAAAGGCTATGCCAAAACTGGGAAACTGCCTAGAAATGGCTAAGTCTGGAAACGTGTTCGTGAAGTCTATTTTTGAGCTCAATTCGAGAAGCATGAATGCGAGTCGAGTCCAGGAGCCTCTACCACGTTAAATTAGGTATGTTTTTATACAAATTCAAGGAATTGGATGAAAGATTGGATATCTTTAAGACTTCAAACAAAAGGGTTGAAGTTGCTACGAAGGCTGTTTTTCTGGCAGACTTTGAGCACAAGCAAGCTGCCAGAAAAACAGCCTTCGTAGCAACTTCGAGCCTTTTGTTTGAAGCCTTAAAGATATTGAATCTTTCATCCAATGCCTTGCCTTTGTATAAAAAAATACGTAATTTAACGTGGTAGAGGCCCCTGGACTTGACTCGCATCCATGATTCTCAAATTGAGCTCCAAAGTAGGCTTGACAAACACGTTGCCAGACTTGGCCATTTTCAGGCAGTTTCCCAATTTTGGCATAGCCTTTTGGTCATATTCAAAAAAGGTCTTCTGGACTTTCTATTGAGCTCCCAAGTACTTTAATGTGTAGATGGACACTTCAGCTTCAAAACAAGCCTTTAATCTCCAATTTCCATCTAGCCAATTGTAAGATATGAATCTCCAAAGTAGGCACCATGAAACTGTTTTTACACTGAAACAACTGATTAGGTCGACCTGATCCTATATGAGGTCGACCGAAAAGTGCATGTCACCGTAGCAAAGTCCTAATATATAAGGTTAATATGTACAACAAAGTTGCTTGTAGCCTACTGGTATATAAGTGAGACTAAAATAAACATGAGGTACTTGGTTCAAATCCTTAAGGAAGGTGTTTATTTTTGGATAAAATATGTGTAACATTGAATTCCGGTTTCTGGTCTAACCGGCCGGAATTTCCGGAATTGACCGGATCTGACCAGCATTGACCGGATCTGACCACACTTAAATACCGGCCTCTTTCCAGCCGGTTTGGTGACCGGTACCGGTTGTACCCGGTTGAACCGGCTGGCACGAAACCGGTTTGACAACCATGATTACTACACTAATAAGCCGGTTTTTTAGCGAAACTGGGCCTATTGATTGCTCAAGTCTTCGATGGTTTTAGGCTTGTGGGTAGGATGGCAATTTGAATCAGACTATCGGGTATTACCCCACCTTGTTTGAGTTTTTTTTTACAAAGCACCTTGTTTGAGTTGGAGACTTGGAGTGGGTATTATTTCACTAGTAGTACTTTAGGATATGATAGGCCACGGGTATTACTTTTGACCATTCTTACTTGTCCTATATCAATTTGTCTCAACATCTAGGGTGTAAGCTTGATCTTAATCGATCCGCCCCGACACTCAGAATCGGGACTGGTTCAGTTTGTTTGTAGGTTTAGTTAGTATCGATCATCTTTTGACTTTGTGAGGGTTGGGACAATTTTTGATCCTGTGACCCATATCAATAATTAGTAATACGAAATTTTTCATTCTAACACATTGGACTTGTTTGTAAACTCTTAAAATTTTAGATACTATAATGTAAGGTAAATAATATAAAGTATAAACGTAATTTTACCATCAAAATTTTTGACTATTTGTAAAAAAAATAAAGTAAAGATACTAAATTATAAGAAAACAAATTTTGCTACCAAAATTCAATTTTCAAAAAATAAGTAGTGTTGATTTGAAGCCTATCCATTAACACGGCTCGCCCCAACCCTGGAGGGCCATATAGGGTCAAGGACGAAATCGAGAGGGACGAGTCAACTATATAAGTTGACCCTTCATGGACGGGTTAGACAGGATCAGAGTTGGGTCATACCAATTTTCAGCCATGATATCTACGTATTTGTATTTCTCAAGTTTTGACTTTTCTTCAATGATAATGAAAATTTAAATAGATGCAAGACTTTATTTTTCAACTAATCAGACTCAATTACTCATTCTATTCTAAATATTTTATTCATGAAGTATTTCCTTTTATTTATCGTAAATAAATTAACATTTTTTCTTTATTTTATTCAAGTATTACCCAACTTGGCCCGTGTTTAGTGCGAGATGGGTGTGTGTATTGAGATACTTCGAGGTGACTTTAGTAGGGGTGATCAGATGGTGTAGTTGTCGTGGTAACCATCTTAATCGGTAGTATTAGGATAATTTGGATTGGTTAATTTGGATAATTGGTTTGGTTTGGTTAAATTTTTAGTTTATTTGGTTTAGGTTGTTTGATTTTGTTTAAACACTTCTAACAAATCAAACCAATTAAACAATTAGTCATATATCTAATTTATTATATACTCATAATTAATACTTTGCTTAACCACAAATAACCGCTCAAGAGTCACGAGTTTCTCCCTTTTGGACCAATAACAAAAATAAACCTTATTAATATTCTTATATTAATTTGGACTAGGATCAGCAGGGCGTGCGATCTTGTGGTGCAACCTATGGGAGACATTCACACGATTATTCAATATTGGCCTGATCGTGACCCCGACAGTGTGGAAACTTGGTTCATGTGTTGTATCTTTCATGCTGTCTGTTGGTTCACTTGGCTTGAACGTAATTAGCGGATTTTCAATGGTAGTTGTACCTTGGCTATTGTGGTTACCCGCAAGATCGTTAGAGTTGTTGTAGAATGGATCTGCGCTCATGGGAAGGCTGATAGGAGACTCGGTATTCAATGGTTGAACGAGAATCTCAGGAAGCTTTGACCTCGCTGCTCATGTTGCTGCTGTTCTTTTTATGGGTTTCGAGGGCTCTAGCGTGCATTTCGGGCACAGGTGTTAGTGTTCGGTTGTTAGTGTTTGGTTTGGTTCCATTTTCTCTTTAGTTCAGTAGTGTTTGGGTATGTGTGTCTCTCGTTGGTCTTGTTTTGTTGTTGCCTATTAGTTTTGGGGTTGCAGGAGCCTCCTGTTTGGCTTAGTCCCCTGAGTTTGCTTTGGTCTGTTTCTTTTGTTTTTTCCTTTTGCCCTTGGTTCCTCGCACCTCTCGTGCAGCTGTTTGCTACTCTTCTATTTTTCTTGGCCGTGTAGGAAGCCTGAAACCCACATAATCGGAACGCGGCGTTTTGACCTCACACGGGCAACTGGGTATGCCACACGGCCGTGTGGCCTGCCCGTGTGAGTCGGGAATTTCTGGTTTTTACCCAATTTCGGGCTGCAAGTGAGGGAATCGGATTTTCAGAGCAAAAACAGAGCCCTAGAGAGAGAAAGTACAAAGAATACATCCTAGAAGCCATCTTGGAGCTGGGTTTCATCAAATCGAGCTTGGAGATCGTCATAGGAGTGGAAATCATCATCCCAGAGCAGATTCTTCCCATTGTTATGAGTATGACTGCTTTGTATTATGTTTTCCTCTCTCTCTCTCTCTCTCTATGGAGTAGAACCCTTCTCTCACTTGGGTATGAAGAACCCTAGTTCCATGTTAGGGATTTGATTGTAATGACTTGGGATGATTATACTGTTTGGTTTTAATCGAATGATGCATGTTTATTGAATTGATTGAAGTCTGATCAGCTTTTCTTGATTTCTGCTGCAACCTGAGATAGATAGAATCTGATTAGGTTGTTAGAGCTTCATCATTCGGTAGTAGGAGATTGGCTATACTAGAGTTAGCCAGTTTAATGCTTTGTACTGGAATCCAATTCCAGTAGTGGAGTTCTGTGCTTATTGCTTCACTTTCTATCCCGGTGAAGACTAGTCGTCTGCCGGGTAGTTAGACTGAGAGGGCTTGGTCAGCTTAAGAGATTCCAAGCTACTGTCGGATCTTCCGCAGTCTAATCAACAGTAAATCAACCCAGGGTAATTACAATTGAGACCTAACTAAGGAGCTAGGGGGACTCATTCCCGAGTGACTCTTCTTTGCTTTAGAAACCGAACCAATTCCTGCTTTCTTACTGCTTTTGCTTTAAACCACAATCACTTAAATTAGTTGGCTAGATAATAGATAATCGCGGAGTAAGCAGTAGATCTAGACCCCGGGTTGATAATAGAACTTGCCACTTTACTGCATTCCCGAACTGCGATTACACTTGGTCGTAGTTTGGTGTTGTGTTTTGGCGTGTCATTGGCAATTAGAGGAATCGCGACCACTCCATCTTGTCATCTTAGTTAGACATTTGGCGACTAAGTCCTGGTCGCAATAAATAAGAGTTGGCGACCAAAATGCATCTGTCGCAGAATAGGTAACAATTGGCGACCATGAAAATGGTCGCCGTAAATCTTTTAGGCGACCAATATGAAATGGCCGCGCAAACTCAAGTTTTCCACGACCAGATATAATGGTCATAAAAAATTTATTTACGGCGAACACTTTGAGAAAGTGGTCGCATTAGCTTTTGCCGACAATTATATACGACCAGGTTGGCGACGATTAATTATGGTCGCAAAATACTTTGGCGACCACGTTTCTGGATATGGCGACCACTTTCCATGGTCACGAAATACCTTTTTTGTTGTAGTGATTGGAGGTTAAATTGTATCATTTTTTTCTTTGGTTTGCAAAATGCTCCTATTTTCCAATTTTTCTTTTCTCCTAACTCAATCTTTGGAATCCTTAGCTGAATATTTGAATATTCATGTTATATAAGTGTGTGTGAATTTTTCAATATATGTTGGATTTAAGTACGACCTGTTACTTTGGTGTAATGCTATATGTTATTACTCGTATGTTGATATGATCCAAATTGGCCACTTCTACAAGTCACAATTACTTGCCAAAGAAGCTATCAAGGTTGGAAAGAAGAAGGGCAGAATTTGGCCAAGTCAAAATCCGTGTTCAGGGTACATATTTTGGAGGCATGGTTCTCTCAATTGGCTTGGTGGAAATTCAATTTTAAGGGTTTTTTTTGCAGATAAAGTTTTCCTCTTTCCAATGGTACGCTCTGTGGATTCAGATGATGTCATTAAGGTTGTTTTCCAAGGCCTCAAAGTTGCTACCTCAAAACTGGAAAACTGCCAGAAAATGGTTTAAGTCTGGAAACTGTTTTGTGAAGCCTACTTTGGAGCTTAATTCGAGGAGTATGGATCTTCTTCAAGTCCAAAGGCTTCCACAACATAAGACTAGGTATGTTTATGTACAAAGGGAAGGAATTGGATGAAGGATTGGAGTTCGGGAAGGCTTTGAACAAATGGCGCAAAGTTAGTACGAAAGCTGTCTTTTGACTGTTAGCTGGCAGCTTGCTTATGCTTCAAGAAAGAGAGTTTAAATCCGAATTTTGTGTCCTTTTTAGAGTAGATTTTTACCTTAATTGTTTCCTAGTTCTATTAGGGTTGTATTAGGTTTATTTGCCTTTAAATACCTTTCTACTTTCGTTGTAAAACTCAGACTTTGTTGAATAGAAATCGAAACCGTTTGGTTTGTGCAAGTTGCGACTTGTTTTGGGTTTGGTGGATTCCAAACTTGCTGAGCTTGTGTATCGATTGAATAGTCACTTCAATCGTGGTCGAGCAACTACCCTTTTATACCAATCGAGCTATCCCCAGGTGTGGATTTGTCCTTTTGGTGCCGTTCTATCCAAGTTCGTATTAAGAACGCTTTGTTCTTAATTCGAGCTCAATCGATTCTTCGATTGAGTCGTTTGCTGCGTTACTTTGATAATATACACCCCCAGGGGCGTATTAAGATCCAAATCCGAAGAGAATCCTCGAACTCGGATTATATGACCAAAGTACGCAGCCTTCCTTCTTTTTAAGGATTTTCGAAGCTTTTCTCCAACTTGAAATAAAAGATAGATGCGGAATCAATCGGACAATCCCAACTGGTGACAAAGGGCAATTGGTATATTAAACCAATCGGACAGAATCAACTCGTGGAAAGGGGCAATTGATATAGGGTAGATGCTCGCCACAACTAGACGCGTTCTCTAGTTGATAAGAGACACGTACAATCTCCTGGAATCCTCGACAGAAGTCTTGCACAAAAGAACTCGTTCACAATGAACTAGAACTCAACTTTGATTAATAACTTGGATAATGGGTACCAAATTCGTAGCTCTTACATCCTCTATTTATAGAGGTCATGAAACATAAATCTAACCTAAAAGGAATAGGAAAACAAATCCCAAACTAACTAGGAAACATAATACTACTTAAATAAGGACTATAACTCGTTTTTATGACCAAAGGAAGCTCCTTAGCAGCTAAGTAATCTCCAAACACGTTTCCAATGCTTAAGGAAGCTCCTTAGTGGTTAAGCAATCTCTTTCCTTGCCCTTTTCACATTTGGACGACTTGGGAAGCAAGGATGGACGTTTTGGGCTCCAAAAAATGTTGTAGACCCGATCCTTAATGCATTCTCCATTTTATCCATCAAGAATGCTCCTAGTTGATCCTTAAATCGTCGAATTCGAATCTTCATTTTTGGACCACGGGAATTATATATCGTGCTAGTCGATATCGCATCATATGTTAGATGAGATTTGATATAATTTATTAGGATAAGTACAATATAATGACTCTTTTCATATTTCTGGGCTAAAACGGGTGACCCGTTAACCCTTGACCCAATAGCTCGATCAGGTCCGGGTCAACCCGCAGGTTGACAACCTTGCTCATCAAAGAGCGAAGCTATTCAAAATAATACAAAAATATTAAAATAAAAATACACCTTTTATTTTTTAATTTTTTATTATTGCACTAACACAAGAGACATTATTTGAGATAAATAAAATCACTCAAACTAAAATCTAAAAAAATAATTTCAAAGTTATTTTCAAAATAAATGAATAAATTATGAAAAAATAAACATGCATTCTAATGTGTATGATACTTCTCAATATTTCGATACCTAGAAAAAAAAATATTTGAGCTTGAAAATAGAGTGAGAAAGTTCTCCCAAATTTTCTGGCGATCCTGGTTTCCGTTTAGGGCTGGGCTGGTCGTGCCGACATCTAAGCCGGTGCTTTTTCTTCTTCGATCTATCCTTAGTCTGTCTGTTTCTTTAGTCCAATGAGTGCAATTCCATCATTGGCGAGTGATGCCGCTTCGTCGACTGCTTCGGGGGTTCCAGTTAAACCGTGGGCAGATCTGTTCGTCATCTCTGAAGCAAATAGGCTTTGCTATATGAAGTGGGAGGTTTATAAGGGAGGGGTCAGGGTGCCGAAGGAAGTCAGTGAGGATGGTGCGGCTTGGTGGAAATTCAGTCTCGTAGGGCAATTTCTTCATCCTTTCCTGGCACTCTCGGAACTACGAAGGTGGGCGAATCGGATGTGGGGTCAGGATGGTCCGGTGCGCGTTTCTCACCTCACCTTGGGGATCAACTGCTTCTTATTCAACTTCCGTCTTAGGCCACTTGCGACTGGATTTTGGAGAGTGGCCCCTGGTTCTACCATGATAATTTGTTGTATCTTTGCCCTTGGATACCTGGGATTGATGTTGAAGATTTGGGTTGTAAAGCTCTGCCGATCTGGGTAAGATTCTCGAACCTTCCCCTTGAGTATGTGAACTTTAGGGGATTGAGTAAGACTGCTAGTTGGCTGGGAATTCCTCTGGTTGTTGATCAAACCACTAGGGTGGGTGGACGGCTGGGTTTTTCTAAGATTCTTGTTGAGCTTCAAGTTGACGGTGAATTCCCCGACCATGTACTGATCTGGCCAACTTACGATTACTCAATTCAGGTAGGGGTGATATATAGTCATCTTCCTCCGGTTTTTCAGACGTGCAAGACATTTGGACTTGATTGTGGTTGCATAAGGGAGGGTAAGGTATGGGTTCCAAAGGTTGTGGTTTCTGATCCGGTTGAGTTGATTACGCCAACAAAGACTATCTTAGCTAAAGGCAAGGAAATTGTGGTGAATGAGACTAAGGTTTCTAATTGTCGGACTACTGATGTGTTGATTGCTACTAATAGTGTTGAGGTGCCTACAACAAGTGCCATGAATTGTACTCAGGGTGTAAATCTAGAGTCATCCTTTCAACTGGTTTCTGACTCTATGTCAACCAGAATTCCATCGGATTTGGAATTTCAAAAGGTTGTAGATGGGGCCAAACTAGGATGGTCTCCCTTGAATAGTCCTACAAGTGTTCTTTCTACTTCACAATCTTTTGTTGCGTTGGAAGGTCTGTCTGAGGACAGGGTAGCTCAATTCCAAGGTGCTCCTAAAAAAGGTGGGAAGAAATCGGGGCTACAACTGCCCTCTTCTCCCCCATGATTATGCTCTTCTGGAATGTTAGAGGGTTTAACAAACCCTCTAAGAGGAAGGACCTATTCTCGGTTCTTCGTAAATATAGAGTAGACGTGGTGGCTGTTATTGAGACAAGGGTTAGGAAAATAAAAGCTGAGGAGGTAGTGTCTGATTTTTGTTAGGACTGGAATAAACATCTGAATTATGTGGACTCTGAGTTAGGGCGAGTATGGTTGTTCTGGGATCCAGAAGTGGTGGATGTAAGAATTTTGCTCCCCAAGAAGAACTTTGTACATTGCTTGGCTACATCGATTAGTGGGGAGTCGTTATTTTTTACTGCAGTTTATGGTTCCAATGATGAGATGGAGAGGAGACAGACTTACCGAGAATTGATTCAAACAAAGATTAGTAGAGCTCCATGGCTAGTGGGAGGGGATTTCAATACTGTCCTGAACCTAAGGAAACTTCCAATATTAGAGACAGAACAGGGTGTATGGACGATTTTAGTAACTGGGTGCCTGTTATGGATTTATTTAATCACAGAGCGGTAGGGCCTCAATTTACATGGTCAAATAGACAGGTAAACAACACTATTGCTAAAAAGTTTGATAGAGCATTGGTCAATGAGAGTTGGCTCTACAAGTTTCCTGACTGCAGAGTGGACTTATTAACAGCTCCTTTTTCTGACCATTGTGGAATACTGGTAGCAACAAAACCTTATAAGAAATACCTTCCAATGCCTTTCAAGTACTTTGAGTTTTGGGCATAATATCCTCAATTTTTCCCTTTGGTTCAAAAAGCTTGAGAGCTGGTAGTTCAAGGGGCTCCTATTATGGGGGTGAAGGCGAGATTGAATGAGGCCAAGAAGTTGTTAAAGAGGTTCAATAAAGAAGTATATGGGGATCTGAGTGGTCAGTTGAAGGATATGGAAGTTCAGCTTCATTCGGCGCAAATAAGTGCCTTGGATGATCCTGGTGAACAAGCTTTTAAGGAGGTTGCTACTCTGGAAGCAAAGTTGATTGAATTAAAGAAGGTCGAGGAAAGCATGTACAAACATAAATCACGTATTGACTAGATTGCTCTGGGGAATGCAGTACTAGATTCTTTCATCTAGCTGTGAAAATTCGTAATGCCAAGAAGGCTATAAGGAAGTTGGTGACTGAATCTGGTGAGGAATTCTTTGATAGTGAAAAAATTGCAGCTGAAGTAGTACAATTTTATTCTTCATCATTTGGCAAGGTAGACTCACAAGTGCGCCCAAATAGAGGTTGATTGATGAAGAAAGTGACTTTCTATGTCTTCCCTTCACTGCTGCTGATGTGCTAAATGTGATTGAAAACATGGATCCTCATAAAGCCCAGGCCCATATGGGTTTTCAGCGGGTTTCTACAGGAGAACCTGGTCTATTATTGGAGGGGATGTCACACATTCAGGGAGACTTCCAGGTAGTGTGAATTCTGCTGCTATCACTCTATTGCCTAAAATTCCATCAACATGTGCTCTTAAGGATTTCAGGCCTATCTCTTGCATTAATCTCCTTTACAAAGGTTCTCCCTTCGGTTATTAGTGGTAATCAATATGCATTTATTGAGGGTAGGAAAATTGTTGAAAATATTCTTATGTCCCAAGAATTGGTTAGTGGATATCATAAAAGACAGTTGTCATCTCGTTGTGCTATTAAAGTAGATTTGATGAAGGCGTTTGACTCGGTAAATTGGGAATATATGTTCTTAATGATGTCTGTCATGAGGTTCCCAGTTGGTTTCATTAGATGGATTTCATTGTGTGTAAAAACAACTCATTTTAGCATATGTGTGAATGGTGGATTATGTGGTTATTTTGGGGCTAAGAGTGGGGTTAGACAGGGTATCCCTTGTCACCTTATCTGTTTACCATCTCCATGGAGGGATTAACTATTATTCTTGATGCTGCTGCTCAATCTGGTCTGATCCCCTACCATCCACAGTGGAAGAGGGTTAAATTAACACATCTTAGCTTTACTGACGATCTTTTAATCTTCACTGAGGGGTGTGGAAGGGTTATTGTTGGTGTGCAGAATCTCCTTCATGAGTTTTATGAGTTGTAAGGACTTTAGTGCAACCCTCAAAAGTGTGAGGTATATTTTTTTTTGGGGGGGGGGGGGGGGGGGGGGGGGGTTCTATTGATTTCAAGCATCACGCCATTGCGGTATCTGGTTTTCAGGAGGGTAAGCTTCCAGTTCGTTATTTGGGGCTCCCTCCCCTATATGGCAAGCTCTCTTCTGATGATTGTGACAGGCTGGTGGAAAGAATCCCTCAGAAAATTAAAAGCTAGAAGGTCAAAAAACTCAGTTATGCGGGCAGGTTACAACTTATCTCCTCTGTTTTTATGGGTGTACAACAGTACTGGATGCAAGTATTCTTATTGCCCAAAAAGGTGCTTAAGCAGGTGCATAATGTGTGTTCTAATTTCTTATGGCACGGTGGTGAAGAGGGGCGAGCTAAGGTTGCTTGGGACAGGATAGCGAGGCATTGTGATGAAGGTGGGGTAGGTCTTAAGGAACTGTTTTCCTTGAATCAGGCTTGTACTACCAGGATGATTTGGTTACTGCTTATGCAAAGCGGGACTATCTGGGTGGCCTGGATTACACAGTATCGGATCAAAGCAGGTAGTATTTGGACAATAGGATCCACATCTAGTAGTTCTTTGGCTTAGAGACGTATTCTTAAAGTTCGTTCAGAGGTTCAAGGGCACTTCTCAGGACAGGGACCTTCGTTATGCTGTGATGGCTCTCCTATGCAAAGATATTCTGTTGGTTTGGTGTGGGATTCTATTAGGATGAGGTGGCCAAAAGTGGATTGGAATAAGTTGATATGGGGAAAAAGGTTTCTGCCTAGACCTAGTTTCCTAGCTTGATTAATTCTCCAGGATAGTATTGTCACGAGGGATAAATTGATAAAATGGGGAAAGCAGGTTGATAATGCCTGTGTTATGTGTTGCAGCCTGCCTGAATCACGAGTACATCTATTTTTTCAAAGTTCTTTCTCCCAGGAGCTGCGGGTTTCTCTCCATTGTGAGGATTGGTTTAGCAGTGGTGATTGGTCTAGCACCTTATCAGCAGCATGCCAACTAAGTCGAAAGAACACATATGCAGGACGAATGGAGGGATGGCTATGGTGTTTATGTGATGCAAATGTCTGGAAGGAGCGTTGTAAACAGATACATGGGGATGCTAGTCGAAGTGTAGCAATGATGGGCAACTTGATTCTGCAAGATTTGCAGTTTATGAGTGTGTTTAACTGCAATGTGAAGAGTGATATGCAGGTGTTAGGAGTTGGTCGCTAAAATTGTTAGTGGTGTCGTAGTGTTGTGGTGAATGAGAGGGTTCTGTCCCCTCATTTTGCTTTACTTAGGATTTTTCACACTTCGTTGTATCAGACTCTTTCTATTTTTTTTTTGTTAAGGAGAATAACTGATTCAACGGAAAAAAATGAATGTTAGTAAAAGTTTTGTTGGAAAAAGTAATTAATCATAAAAATATGAATCCCTAAAAATATGGATTTAAAATTTGATAATCTTAATCAAGATACAACTGTGAAAGTTAAAGACTTATAAAACAAAGTATGGAAACTAAATGATTCACCATGATCTTTGATCAAATGAAACTAAATGAAAAAATGTGCCAATTTGCCAACTCAAACTCGCATCGTTTATTGAGTAATGAGACCGTTATGACTTTTCTACTAGACTACCCCAATTTTTTTCATAATATTGCTAACAACATTTATTTTTACATAACCCATAGTTTTTTTTTGGTGAAACATAACCCATAGTTGATACATAAATTTCCAAACTCCTACATGATTTTTTATGTCATTTCAAACTTTTGGGATGATTCAAGCATAATTATACATATCTTGTCCTTCATTTCATCTCGTTTGACTTATTATTTAGTGTTCGTTAGCCTATATTATACTAGATTTTGCTTTGTTTGTCACATTTCAGATACTATGATGTAAATATGATGGAGGAACAAGTTTCGGGATGTTTGAAAAAAAAAAGAGTGGAAATGCAAGAAAGTGCATAAGTCACGACTTGAAGGTAGATCTCACAGCCAGGCGGTGACAATGATACCCAAACCGTGAGGGAAGGAGGAGAAATCCCATTTCACGGTATTTTTGTTGATGTCACGGCCATGCCTTGACAACTTAAATGAAAATCTTGAGTTTTGTACAAGAAATAGGAGCTGAAATGCGTCTCACGAGCTTCGGCAGTTGTCACGACCTTTGCCGTGAGATATGGAAAGTAGCTATGAGATGTGCACACAAACGACAACATCTTTGATTGGGTTATCGAACATATGTTAATTCTCACGATTGTGAAATCTGGTTATGAAATGTGCTTTGGGCGCTATATAAAAGATGCAACAATAAATTTTGAAAGGGGAGAGCTGAATTTTCACCTAAAAATACCCGGTATACAATTCTAAAGAGAGGTGTCTCGAAGGGTTCTTGGAGCTAAATCGAAGACGACAACATTTATCTTGATAGAATCAATGAACGATGCAAATTTATCTTGGCTGTATATTAACCATAGATATCCAGCCTGTGCATCTTTTTGTCATTTTCTCTACGTTGGAAAAGAGTCCACGAGACTTGGAACAGAACATTATCAGTTTCTTCGAAAAGAATGTCAAAATTTAGTCAATTTTGTCGTATGGCTATATACTTGGCGTTATTTTTAAAATCTACCTGCTCTGGTTTAATTATCTTTTTTTTACTAATCTGGTTTAGTTATCTAATTCACTTAGATAAGATCTAAGCAAGGAATGGTAGTCCTTTGATGTACTCCTAGTGTTGTATCCGGTCCGTTGGCCGGTTTTGTAATCATTTGGGTATTTTTTTAGTTAAATGTAGGTGGTTCGATTTTTAGTATTGTGCACTGGTGGTACAAAAGCGTTTTTTATAGTTTATGCATTTTAGTGCCCGTTAACTTTATAATTTTATTGAATTTGTATTTCATTTTATACTTAACTATAAGAAGTTTAAGTTAGATAACGAATGAAATGAAAAGCTATCTGGAATTATATTTATGCCTTGAGATATTAAACATCACTGAATAAAAAAAAAAATCAACAAAAATCTCTATCTTCATTATATGTGAATAATTAGCTTGCGAATGAAGCTTTGAAAATTTTATTACTATTTAAATTTACATATTGTTGATTTTCATCTATTGAATTAAAAAGGAAATAATGTACATAATATTACTATAGATATATTACATTTAAATAGTTTAAATATACAAAAATTCGAGGAGAAAAAAATGTGATATGAAAATAGATTATTTGGACAATTATGTAAAGCAAATCCAAAAATATCAGTATAGATGTATTAAAATTTATATTTTTGAAAGAGTCAAAAATGAAAAATATAAGGAAAAGAATATTTTGACTTGAAATGGCCTTTGTAAGTTAAACTTAACCTTTAACAATATGCTCATATTTTTAAATATTTTATTGACTATATACTATATTTTCAAAAGCGGAGCGGTTGTCGGATGAAAAATTTCAATGACTCGTGATTAATGATTTATCATTATACAACTATTTTCATTGGACCATATTTTCCGTTTAATAATTTTCTAATAAAACCTATCTCAACTTTAAGCAATTACATGGAGTAAAAAAATTGATTTTTTTGTTTGATCTAATTCGACACAAATATCGAGTCGATATGATATGGATGGAATTATTGTTTAACCTATGACTAAACATGCGATCTTACCTTTCAAAATTTAATGTAAAAATTAGAGATGCTAGTTTGAAAATTAAAGGAATTAAAACAACACAAATTGATTGTATTTTGCCAAGATTTCATGTTTTTCTTCTTCTTCTTCATGTTTGCCGAAATCACTTTGAGATTAAGATTCTAAAACTTTTGAAGGTTGATGCTTGGTTTATCTGTTTAACGTAAAATCCTAATGCGAAAAAGTCTATTCTGAAGGAACCTCTTCCCAAACATCCACACCACAACGATATATCATCTTTATCATCTCAAAATCCAATTCGCAAGCATGATCTCATTTAGGAATTAAACAACTTTAGATAGCCTCTATTTTTTCCTTAACCACACAAAATAAATCTACACATAGCAAAATTCAAATAATTATTATGTAGCATTTACCTTAAAAAAATCTTCTTTTCTCTTAATCCTAATCGCATTTACTAAAAAGAAAAACAAAAGTCCAATAATAATGAGTACCCTTGAGTGTTTGAAAAATTGTCAAAGTTGTCCTTCCACCAAATAAGGAGAACCAATCAAAGTGCAAGGTGGCAACAATGACATAGAGTGAAGTGCATAATATATTGTGAAGAATGAAATGAAAAGCTATCTGGAATTATATTTATGCCTTGAGATATTAAACATCACTGAATAAAAAAATCAACAAAAATCTCTATCTTCGTTATATGTGAATAATTAGCTTGCAAATGAAGCTTTGAAAATTTTATTACTATTTTAATTTAAATATTGTTGATTTTCATTTATATAATTAAAAAGAAAATAATGTACATAATATTACTATAGATGTAATACATTTAAATAGTTTAAAGATACAAAAATTCGAGGAGAAAAAAATGTGATATGAAAATAGATTATTTGGACAATTATGTAAAGAAAATCCAAAATATTAGTATAGATGTTTTAAATTTATATTTTCGAAAGAGACAAAAATGAAAAATATTAGCAAAATTATATTATGACTTGAAATGACCTTTGTAAGTTATTCAATCATTTAAACTTTAATTATCATAATTCAAACTTAACCTTTAACAATATGCTCATATTTTTAAATATTTTATTGACTATATCCTATATTTTCAAAAGCGGAGCGGTTGTCGGATGAAAAATTTCAATGACTCATGATTAATGGTTTATCATTATACAACTATTTCCATTGGACCATATTTTCCGTTTAATAATTTTCTAATAAAACCTATCTTGACTTTAAGCAATTACATGGATAAAAAAATGATTTTTTTGTTTGATCTAATTCGACACAAATATCGAGTCGATACGATATGGATGGAATTATTGTTTACCTATGACTAAACATGCAATCTTACCTTTCAAAATTTAATGTAAAAATTAGACATGCTAATTTGACAATTAAAAGAATTAAAAACAACATAAATTGATTGTATTTTGCCAAGATTTCACGTTTTTCTTCCTCTTCTTCAGGTTTGCCGAAATCACTGTGAGATTAAGATTCTAAAACTATTGAAGGTTGATGCTTGGTTTATCTGTTTAACGTAAAATCCTAATGCGAAAAAGTCTATTCTGAAGGTACCTCTTCCAAACATCCACACCACAACGATATATCATCTTTATCATCTCAAAATCCAATTCGCAAGCATGATCTCATTTAGGAGTTAAACAACTTTAGATAGCCTCTGTTTTTTCCTTAACCACACAAAATAAATCTACACATAGCAAAATTCAAATAATTATTATGTTGCATTTACCTTAAAACAAATCTTCTTTTCCCTTAATCCTAATCGCATTTACTAAAAAGAAAACCAAAAGTTCAATAATAATGAGTACCCTTGTGTTTGAAAAATTGTCAAAGTTGTCCTTCCATCAAATAAAGAGAATCAATCAAAGTGCAAGGTGACAACAATGACATAGAGTGAAGTGCATAATAGATTGTGTAGATAGACGTAGATATTAATAATTAATGTTTGGTTTTAGTCCTATTGCATGCTTTGTTTACATACAATGTCTACAACCAACGAAACATAGTTAAGTTCGCATAGTATTCTTTCATTCAAAACTCTCGAATAAGACAGTAAATTAACTAAGCATCGACTTGTGTTGCTAAGATGATACATAGTTATTGTGGATCATGGTAATTATTGTACTTTTGTTTCCAAACGAGTAATCATTTGTATGTGGATCCAATAATGAAGCAAAGTATTAATCAAATTATTGGCTTGGTTTGTGTCCAGAAAACAAAAAACATAAAGACAATTATTGGTCAGGCCATAAATCTCTATGTATTTATTCAAGATTACTCAATCATTCAGGGAATGCATTAGCATGTTACTAGCTTTTCAGTAGCTACGCTGGCTACCTATTGTCAAGAACCAGTTGGTCCCAATAACTCGAGTTGTTGGGAGAGGTTCAATCGTGGATCATATACCGTTTGCTAACACCCCCCTTCAAACTCAAGCCATTCAGATAGGCTTGGAGTTTGGACAGGCACAGGTCCGGACACCGTGTGTTTAACAGAAACAGATGGGGGTCACCAGGAATCGAACAGAAGACCTCACGGTGAGCAGGGAAGGCCTTCGTGAGGAGATCGGCAAGCTGATCAGTGGTGCGAACATAGTGTAACTGAATAGTACCATCTTGAACCAGATCACGGACGTAATGAACATGGACTTCAATGTGTTTAGTCCGATCATAAGAACGGGATTAACAGCAATGCGAACAGCACTTGTGTTATCCACAAATAAGTCCATAGGCAAGGGCGAATGCACACCAAAATTCTTGAGTAATCGATGGAGCCATTCCAGTTCAGAAACTACCTCAGACATGGAACGATATTCTGCTTCGGTGGAAGATTTGGACACCTTGTCTTGCTTCTTGCAGCGCCAGGAAATAAAGGACTCACCAAATCGAACACACCATCCAGAAGTTGATCGTCGAGTGTCAATACATCCGGCATAATCGGAGTCGGAATATGCGCTCAGTTTGGCTGGTCCACCAACTGGGAAATGAATCCCCATGTCTTGGGTACCTTTAAGATAGCGAAGAATTCTGTGAACGGCAGCTAGATGATCAACTGTCGGATTAGCCATGAACTGACTAACAATCTGTACAGCATAAGATATGTCAGGACGAGTAGCGGATAGATATATTAAGATACCAACAATGCTGCGATACTGCCGTCCATCTGCTAACCGAGCACCAGACTACGAGCTGAGCTTTAGATTCAATTCCATAGGAGTAGCAACAGAATGAAGCTCGCTGAAGTTATGATCATCAAGGAGGTCGCCAATATATTTCCGTTGGCTGAGGAAGATCCCTGTAGAATTTCGAGAAACCTCCAGACCCAGGAAGAAAGAAAGTTCTCTGAGATCCTTGATACGAAAAGCAGAGCTCAACCCAGCTTTGAGCTTTTGAATACCGGCAGAATCAGTACCAGAGATGATCATGTCATCAACATATAACAAAAGAAGAACAAGCCCTTGAGATGTAGACCGAATAAATAAGGATGGATCGTTGAGACTTTGAGAGTAACCCATACTGCGAATGGTGGACTGGAATTTTGCAAACCAAGCACGAGGAGCCTGCTTTAATCCATATAGAGATCGATGTAGTAAACAGACCTGGCCAGGTTTCCCAACGTTGTAACCAGGAGGACGTTCCATATAAACCACCTCCTCTAAATCCCCGTGAAGAAAGGAATTCTTGACGTCCATCTGAAACAGTGGCCAGTTTTTCTGTGCTGCAACTGCGATGAGGGTCCGAACAGTCATCATCTTGGCAACGGGAGCAAAAGTCTCGTCGTAATCAACGCCATATTCCTGTGTATATCCCAAAGCCACAACCCGAGCTCGATGTCGTTCAATAGATCCATCGGGAGGCATCTTGAGGGCATAGACCCAGCGACTCCCAATTACCGGTACAGATGGAGGAGGACGATCAACCACAGTCCAAGTTTGATTTGCGTGGAGTGCGTCAAACTCAGTTTGCATTGCTGCCTCCCATAATGGATCACCTTGAGCTTGCTTATATCTCGTTGGGACAAGATAATTTGAGACACCATGAGCTACATAGTCTTGGTATCGAACAGGAGGAACCCCCTTGGTGATGCGGTCCGATCGGCGGGGAACCGGATGTGAAGGATCCGTCCCTGTACTGTCACTGGAAGATCCCTGTGATGTCGCATGGAAATGGGATGACAATGGTGATGATGTGCTGCTGTCGTGAGAAGAGGAAGTGGCTGGTGACAACTGATGTGGGGAAGGCGGATCAGGTGAAGGAGGAGCATCTTCAGGATCATCATTTTCATCGAAGAACATGGGCAGCGAAGAAGGCGATCCAGGAAACGAAAAAATTGACTCGGAAGACTTAGGGAAATACATTAGATTTTCAAGGAAGACTACTGAGCAAGCTATGCGAATGCGCTGAGCCGAGGAATCATAACACAAATAACCCTTATGCACATCACTATAACCCAGAAAGGCACATTTGACAGTTTTAGAAGTTAATTTTGTACGTTCACGTTTAGGCAAAAGTACAAAACAGAGACAGCCAAACACACGAAGCGAGAATAGTCAGGATGGCTATGGTAGAGGCAAAAATAGGGACTAGAATTCTTAAGGACAGGGGTGACTTGATAGTTAATTAACCGAACAGTGGTTGCCACAGCCTCTGGCAAAAAACGGCCAGGAACGTGAGAGGCAAGTAACAATGCGCGGGTTAACTCAACCACATGTCGATTTTTCCGTTCGACTAGACCATTTTGCTGAGAGACGCCGGGACAAGATTTCTGACTCAAAATACCACGGGATCGATATACCTCACGGAGAGGAAAGGAACTGAATTCCCCGCCAGGATCAGAACGAATGATTTTGACCGTTTGATTGAACTGGGTTTGAATCATGTTTAAAAACTCGACTGCGACTTCATGGAGTTCAGATTTTAAACGCAAAAAATACACCCAGGTAAACCGAGTGGCATGATCAACAAACAGAGAAAAATATCGATACCCATGACGAGAGATCTCTGGAGAGGGTCCCCAGAGATCGGTATGAACGATGTGGAACGGATCAGAGATGACAGTAGTACTGGATGGAAAAGAAATACTAACTGTTTTAGCTTCCACACAACTCGTGCAAGTATGTTTATCCGACTGTTTAACATGATGTTTGCCAAGCAAAGACTGACTGAACATGGAAGAAAGACGACCAGAGTGTGGGTGCCCCAACCGAGCATGCCATAAATCCCACACATTATTGGAAAAGCAAGAAAAAACAGGACTACTAACAGAACTCGATAGAGGACTACTGACGGGTACTAAATTGGATTGCCCATGTAACTCCTCTAAATGAAATATCCGGCCTTGTTTACTCCCCCTTCCGATCTGCCTCCCCGTCTTCAAATCCTACATGATACAGCCAGTCGGAGCAAACAAAACAGAATAACCTTTCTCAGTAAGTTGACCCACAGAGACTAAGTTCGGTAATAACTTAGGAACATGTAAAGTATCCGGCAATTCTACATGTGACGTATTAACCCGACCCATTCCCTGAACTTGCAACTTGTTTCCATTAGCTACAGTAAGCGACATATCGTGAACAGGACGAACAGTGGATAAAGCACTAGCATGACGGGTCATATGGTTATAGCAAGCAGAGTCTAGCAACCAAGGAGTATGAGATGTTTTACCTGACCCATTAAAGGAAGCAAAGGTTGCGGACAGAGCACTGGGCAGTGAGCGTTGAAGAGCTTCATGAACCATTTGCTCCACAACCGTGGAGGATAGATTTGAGCTGCCTTCTGTCTCTTTCACAAGTTGTCGACCTATAGCTTCATTAGGAATAATGGCATAAGTAGCTCTATTATTTCCAGCAGCTTGATTAGTGCGAGCAGCATAGCGGTCGGCAGCCGCAGGATGTCGCTCAACCGGACCTGAGTTGGAATTATAGCCGCCATATCTAGCATTATTCCGTTCCTTGGTTCGACATTCAAGAACTATATGACCAGAGCGTTTACAGTAAACGCAAAAATTCTTTCGCTTACAGTGCTTTTGTACGTGACCCCTTTCTCGGCAGTGATGACACTCCAATTCCGTGACAGGGACCCTTTGCTGAAAATGGGGCCGACCAGTAGCATAGACAACGTCAGAACCAGCGCCGATTCCTCCTTGGACAGCCGCAGCGGCAACAATGGTCTCACCTTCACCAGGTCGCATATCGAGCTGGGATTGAGTCCTCAACCTGATTTCTTCACGCACGAGAGCACTGAGAAGCCCATCAAACTGCAATCGATCCTGGTTGAGAAGGATAGCTCTCACGGGTTCAAATTCTGGTCTCAACTTCATCAAGAATTGCATTGCCCGTTCTCGTTGACGTTCAGCTATCATATCCTCGGTCATCACCGCATTGGGACGAAGGGCCAGGTTCAACATATCTTGGTCGGTCCATAACTCTTGAGCTAAATTGAAATATTCAGTAACGGATTTGTCACCTTGCGTCAGTCGAGCCAGACCCATCTGCACTTCGAATTGACGGGCAACATTCACAGTCGAGTACAACCCCTGGAGATGCCGCCACATCCTGTTCGCGGTTGGGAATAGTCGAAGGCTCAGGCAGGTAGTTGGATCAACACAGCTCAGCAACGCCGAACGAACGCGGGCGTCATTCTGATTCCAAGTCGCAATGGCTTAAGCTGGAGCAGTCTCGGCAGGTCGGGGAGTGGTTTCATCAAGGATTCCGAGCAATCCTTTCCCTTCTACGTACACGCGGAACTGAAATTCCCAGAGAGGGAAATTTGTTGGTGACAGACGGACGATCGATTTCTCTAACTCCATAGTCGATGGCTCTGATACCATGTCAAGAACCAGTTGGTCCCAATAACTCGAGTTGTTGGGAGAGGTTCAATCGTGAATCATATACCGTTTGCTAACACCTATATCTCCACCATTTTTTAATTGTCATAAGAATTGATTAGGGATAGTTTTGAAACAAAAATAATAACCACACCGAATTATTATTTTTAAAATATAAATTCCATATAATCTCCTAAACTCTATATAATTTTCTCCCTCCTTGACCGCCGCTCTCACTCTCTCTGCCTCCTCTACCGTTTCCCCCTCCGCCACTTTTTTCAGCGCCTCGACGCCTCCTCCTCCTTCTCCTCCCTCCTACACTCCCCCTCCATCACCACCCTCTACGCCCTTTCCCACCTCCCACCCTCCCGCGACACCCTATATGGTTCAAACTAGCATAAGTCAGGCGTACATTGTACGGTCGTCGAGTTTTACTATTTAGAGCATGAATTAATCGGAATTTGGGCATGATACTATACCCTAACCTCTAATGGATGAAACCCAGTTTCTAATTCTCTAAACCAAATCACAAGATTTATTTAATCTAAAAAAATAATAACCGACTATTCTGATTCAGCGAAATATATTGAATTGCAAAATCCAAGTATGAACATACGCGTACTGACATACACTAGCATTGTACGTCTAGGCGTACACTAGCCTTTGCCACATATATAATATAATATAATGACTAGTATACTTAATGTGATATGAAGGTTAGATCTCCTTTTCTGAGCTCCGACCAATCTCAACGGAAAATTAATATTTTCTATTAGATTAAACTTCGGTTTTGAGTTTAGAGAATCGAGGCCTGGGGTATATCCATTAGAGTTTTGGATATAGTATCATACCCAAACTCGATTTAATTCAAAGTCTAGATAGAGATATCTCACTATGAGTATATGGAGTATAGTATACTCCAGGAGTACACCAACCTGATACTATATATATACGTGACAAGTAGTTGTCTCCGACATTTTGTCGTCTGGTGTGTGGCAGCGAGAAAGATTCGACGAACTTTTGCAGATATGGTTTTTTCGTATTGGTATTGAATTTTTTCGTAGTGGTAGTGTTTTTTTTGCATTCGTATTGGGGTTTTTTCGCATTGGCATTAATTATCATGTAATTATATTGATTTTATTTGCATGTATTGGTATTGGTTAAATGTGCATTGATATTGGTGTTTTCTGAAATGATAGTATTTTTATTTCTCGAATGGTATCGGTTTTTTGTGCAATAGTAGTGTTTTTTTAGTGAACTGGTTGTAACATCCCGAACCTGTCCGCTTTGGGCCTCTACACCCGCACGGATTTCGACTTGGGGTGCAATTCAAGGTGACTTCCAATAAGGTCACCCATCCTTGTTGTACTCCACACTGAGCACGTTTAACTTCGGAGTTCTCACAAGAACTCTTCCATTACACCCCAAAACGCGTCTTGTCAGTTAAGGTCGGTTTCCTACTTATGAACCATGGATCCCTCCCGTGCTTTGTCAATGTGGGATTCGCCTAAGGTGTTACATACACCCCCCTCGGGACTCAACGTCCTCGTGGAGGTTTGCCCCACCATCGTTCAAGAGGGATGCAGAGAGGCTCTGATACCACTTGTAACATCCCGAACCTTTTCCTGACAAGATACTGTCCGCTTTGGGCCTCTACACCCGCACGGATTTCGACTTGGGGGTGCAATTCAAGGTGACTTCCCATAAGGTCACCCATCCTTGTTGTACTCCACACTGAGCACGTTTAACATCGGAGTTCTCACAAGAACTCTTCCATTACACCCCAAAACGCGTCTTGTCAGTTAAGGTCGGTTTCCTACTTATGAACCATGGATCTCTCCCTTGCTTTGTCAATGTGGGATTCGCCTAAGGTGTTACACTGGTATTGCTTTATTGTTTTGTTGTTGCAGAGGTATTAGTTCGGCTGAATGAAATTAAGAAAAAGATTGAGAAAAAGAAGCAAGTGATATCTGGGTGAAGATTGTGGAAGTGAGAGAAAGAGAAAATTGCGGAAGTATTTTTATGTTTTTGTATTCATTTCTTGTTATTTTCTATAATGGTATTGCTGTTTTCGAAGTGGTAGTGGTTGCATAATGGATTGGTAGTAATTTCTTTTTTTTTTCTTCAGAAGGATTGAAAAAAACAAGGAAAGGAGATCTTGCTGAAGATTACGGAAGTGAGAGAAAAATAGATAATTGTAAATTAATAGATTTTTGTAACTACCAAAAATGTAATTTATTAGAAAATTAATTAATACAATTTATTTTTTCTTACCCAATTTATTCTTAGTAACCATGATGATTAGTACAAAATAGTAATCACTATAACCCCTCCCTTCATTCCAACATTGTTCATTTGCTGGGAAATTTCAAAAGAAAATGTTTATATCTAAAAATTACCTTGATTATTTACAAGGTATTTATTGTCTTCATTATGCCAGATTAATTATAACAATTAATGTTATTTAAATTGAGTATCATGGTACGAGATTTTTAAGCCCAAACAAAAAGTTTCTGAGAAGGCATCGTTGGTCGCGAGAGACGACCACGTTAGTTGCGAGAGAGGGAACCGCTAGTGTTCAGGCCTAATTGCTCATATTTTGCCCCCGGTTTGCTTAGATGTTTGTGCGAAATTCGCTCATGAGGTTGGTTTTACGCGAGGTTCTTCGTGTTTGAGTGCTTTTCAAGATTTAACAGGTGGAACCAGCCTCGTGGTCGAAGGATTGGCAAAAAGGATCGAAAACCGGGAGAAGAGGTGAAAAAACACAAGTTCACGGCTAAAGGCAGGAGTTCACGGTGGTGTAAGACCGTGAAGAAGTGGAGTTGACTGTGAAGCGCAAGGCGTCCAGAACCAAGTTAAAGGTTACCGACGCAAGGCAAGTTCACAGTCACTAAGACCATGAACACAAGCAGTTTCCCGTGAACTGCCGTGATCGATGCAGAGCGTTTTGACGCAAGGCGTGAGTTCACGGACGCGTTTGAGAATAGGTTGAGTTAGGGAAATCCTCAATATTGAATTGAACAAGTCGATTAATCGTGGTTAAACCGTCCAACCTTAGAGTTGAGTGAGAAAGAAAGCCGACTACCGATTGTCTAAACCGAGAGGGTCGAGTGACACGACCTTTCATCCTCACCTCGGTTTAGCAATCGAGATTGTGGTCCCCGACCACATACGCTTTTCTCTGTTTCACGATTAGCGTGCCCAAGGCAATCGTTCTAACCCACGTAGCATGGTAGCGGTTTAGGGGAAGCGCAACCCAAGTGACTTTCCCACAAAAGAGTTTTCGAACCAAATTACTTTTGCTTTCTTTCATTTCAATTGGCAAACCTTTAAACCAAAGTTTTATCGCTAGATAATGATTTCAACAACCGAATTAGGGGTAGACGGACCGGCCCGGGTCGATATTTAGATACTTTCCCTATACTACACCCGATTAGAGTTTAAAAACTTGGGCTCTACTTGGGGTTTAATTGTAGTGTAGATTCGAGTGAGTCAAGTTTTTGGTGCCGTTGTCGGGGACAACGATCTGTTATTCTGAAAAAGTTATTGGTTTTTAATCTAGCTTTTAATTTCAAGTGTTGAAAGTGTGTGTTCTTTGCTTGTGTTAGACTTGGTGTTTTTCGATTGTGTGTAGGAGGTGCATGACCCGGAGTAGGGGTGGGCATTCGGTCGGTTCGGTTCAAACCGAACCGAAATAATGTATACCGGGTTTCCGAGTTCCATCAAACCTCAAACCGAATTCGAACCGAATTATAATTTGGTTCGGTTTTGTATGAAAAACCGAAATTGTGAGGTTAGCTTGTATTTTTTCTCTTTCAAATTATTTTCACCCCTAATGTAAACAATAAATATGCAATTAAATGCATCATCAATGATAAAATCAAACATTTCAACACATAACTCATAAAACACTAACATAATTCAAATATTTAAGTCACATAATAAGTACAAACATAAAAATTCACCATTAGGAACTTGCAATTATAGTAATTCGGAAAATCGGTTCGGAATTCGGAAATTCGGTTCGGTCGAAAGGACCTTGGTTTCCGAAATATACTCTTTTCTCTTCCGAATTCCGAACCGAAGTAATGTTATTCGGTTTCGGTTCGGTTTGAATTCGGTTCGGTTCGGTTTTACCGAACCGTATGCCCACCCCTAACCCGGAGCAACCCGACGCCCTTGCTACCACTTGATGAGGACATAAACCGAACTCTCCGAATCCTAGCAAGGGAGAGAAAGCTAGCCGAGGCAAGGAGAAGACGTGAAAGAGGGGGACAACAATTGGGTCCCAGTGTTAGCGGAGAAGTAAGTGAAGAAGTGGAAGTTGAGCCCGTCGTTGAAGAGGAAATGGCGAGGAACCAAAGGCAAGATGGAGCCACTCAAGCCCTCCATATGAATGAGGAGGCGGGAGAAGAAGGAGCCCCGAGGACGATGGGGTACTACCTTGCCCCAAGGTCGGCGGACATTCAATCGCCGATCCTACATCCTCCGGTGGCGGCAAACAATTTTGAGATCAAGCCGGCTCTGGTGACTATGATACAAAGCAATGCTCTCTTCCACGACCATGAGAGCGAGTCACCAAGAGAGCACGTGCATAGATTCTTCGAGCTCGCGGGGAGCTTGAAGATTAACAGTGTGCCAGCCGAGGCTTTGCAACTAAGGCTTTTCTCATACTCACTCTCGGGGAAGGCACTTAGGTGGCTAAAAAACCGCCCACCTTGGTCTATCACCTCATGGGACGACCTCCTCAAAAAGTTTATGGCTCGTTATTGACCGCCTTCGAAGAAGACGGATTGGAGAAAGATGATTACACATTTCGAGCAAGAAGAGGAAGAAACCTTGAGGGATGCTTGGGAGAGGTACTCCGATTACTTTCTTCAGTGCCCCCACCACGGGTTTGAGGAGAAGTTTTGGATTGAAACCTTCTACGGAGGCCTAATGCAAGAAGATAAGATCCTCGTCGACTCCTTATGTCAGGGGAAGTTGATGAATATGGCTCCGCCTCAAATTATCGAGATCTTAGAAGACATGGCCCTTAGGGGGTATGATTGGGGGTTGACTCGAAGTGGAAGAAGAATCAATGAAAGGGGAGTGAGAAGCGTTGGAGCGAGTTCTCCGCTTGAGGCAAAGTTGGATAAGTTGCTTGAGGTTATGCTTGAAGATAAAAGGCAAGGAAAACAGGCAATAATGTCGTGCGAATGGTGCTCCAGTACTAGCCACGATATAGCGGAGTGCCAAGCAATGAAGGAGGCAACAACTCCGGAGGAGCAAGTCAACTTTGTGGCAAATGCTAGGGTCAACAACCCGTATAGCAATACTTATAACACCGGATGGAGGAACCACCCCAAGTTTGCTTGGGCATCACCGGCTAATCCAAGTCCCCAGGGTTTCCAGGGCCCCATGGGGAACTTCCAACCTTGGCCAACCTTCATCCAACAAAGGACCCAACTCCAAGGCTTAAACTTTCAACAACCGTACCAACCACAAGGTGCCTTAGGGTTTCAACAACAACATCAACCCGACAAGTTATCCAAGCTTAAGGACCTAGTGAACACCTTTGTGAGTACGAGTAGCCAAAAGTTCGAGAAGATTGAGCAATTTATGGATGTGGCGACTACCAAGTTTACCTCGGTTGAGGTGGGTCTCCGAAGCCATCAAGCGAGCCTTCATAGTTTAGAGGTGCAAATCGGTAACCTTGCCGGTATCCTCAACGAGAGATCCAATGGAGCTTTACCTTCCCAAACCGTGGTTAATCCCAAGGATCAAGCCGAGGTGAATGCACTTCAAGTGAGAAGTTTGAAGGTGGTTCCTGAGGTCACCACGGGAGAAGAAATAGAGAAGGAAGAGTCCAACAAGGAAGAGACCACCCCGAAAAGAAGAGAGAAGAAGCCCTTGAGGAATGAGAGGAAGGCGGAAAGCAAGGCATTATCGGAGGATGGATATGTGCCACCTCTTACTTATTCCACAAGGATGTACAAAGAGAGGTTGGACAACGAGTGTGGAGGGTTCATGGAAATGCCACGCAACCTCCACCTCAACGTCCCATTCCTCGAAGCCATGGCGCAAATGCCAAGATATGCCAAGTACCTCAAAGGATTCTTGGCGAAGAGTGCTCGGCTTTCCTCCTCGACCGCTTGCCTAAAAAGCGGTCCGACCCAGGTAGATTTACTATCCCTCCTGATATTGGTGATCACCATATAGAAAATGCCTTGTCGGACTTAGGAGATAGTGTGAAAGTGATGCCCTACAAGCTTTTAAAAAGTTAGAAGCAAGTGAACTTAAGACCTCTAAGCTTAAAATCAACTTAGCCAATCGTTCGGTCATTAGCTCGATAGGTATAGTGGAGGACATGATGGTGAGAGCGGGAAAGTTTTGCTATCCGTCCGATTTCGTGAATCTCGACATAAAGTGAGGAATCGGATATGCCCCTTATCCTTAGTCGTCCCTTTCTTGCAACCGCCAAGGCATTGATAGATGTTAATGAGGGAACCCTAATTTTGAGGGATGGTATGGAGAAAATCAAGCTTGAAATTGATCCTAGGGCGAGGAGTGATGAAGTGAAGGGGGTAGTCTCAAATGATGTGAATGAGAGTGGAGGAGAGCCTCCTAAGGCAAACCCCACCATTACTTGTGCTGTTTTTGATGATGTTGAGCAGGAAGTTAAGAAGGGTCCTAAGCCAAAAGGACCAAGATTGAATGCTTGGAGAAGAAGGATGAAGGGAGCTTTGACCTGAAAGATGGGGGAGCCTGGAGCAAGGTTGGCCAACCAAGAGGGCCAACTCAATGAGTCTAAGATGGGAGGCTACAAGCCTCGCCCCGAGAGTGTGGCGGATCCGCTCTCGGTGGCATCACGTTTGAAGTCGTGATTGATCCCCAACCGTCAAGCTAATGATGATAAACAAGCGCTTGTTGGGAGGCAACCCAACGGAGGTTTGTTTTCTTTTCCTTAGTTTTCTTTTTAGTGTCTTGTGAAGGGTTTTGAGTGGTGAAGTGGTGTCCCCGTGCCGAGGGTTGTGTTTTTGCGGTTTATGGTTGTGTTGTGATCGATTAGGAGGCACGGAGGAACAGGTTGAGTAAATTTTTTTTTGCAGAAGTGCCCTGATTTCACTTCAGTTCACGGACAGACTGCTGAGTTCACGGTGTCTAAGACCGTGAACAGTCAAACGCGTCCGTGAACTGGGCGCTGATGCATGTTCACCACCTGTCAACCACTCCGTGTTCACGGATGCATTCGTGAGTTCACGGTCGCAAAGACCGTGAACTAGGCAACACGTCTGTGAACTCAGTGCTCTGCCTATAAAAGGGGCGTGAACGGTGACCCTTCACTCCACAACCAAAAACTCGCCGGAAAATTTTGAATCTTCGCCGGAAAATGCGAAATTTCGTCGCTTTTCCGATTTTCCCCCAAATCCGGCAAGCAAATCCAAAAACCAACATCATACCCAGTCCCCTCTCCTCAAAACCGCCCTGTGCTGTGAATTTGGGGAGATTTGGACCAAATTTTTTCCGGCCAAGTCACCGGCGAGCTTCTGACGAAGCTCCGGCGACCCCTCTCCGGTAAGTTTCAGACCAGTTTTTCACCATCCTCGCCCGCAACTCACTTCCTACCTCGTCCTACTTGAGTCTCCAGGTTTGTTTTTCACCTTTACCTTTGTGAATTGTGGAGAATCGGATTAGGTAGTGAAGTGAGGTTGAATTTCTGTGCTTGGCATGATTGAATCTAATTAGGGCGAGGACTTAGACGAATTAGGTCGCGTGATTGATGGATTGATTATTGCATGAGCTTAGTGAGTCTTGGTGGGCCTTGGTGGGCGTGTTTGAACCGAATTGTGATTATTTTTAGAATTTGCCCACCAAGTGCTGTTATGAATGCACGTGAAGTTTGTTTTTGAATTGTGGATGGTAGCCACCGTGGTAGGGGTTGTGGTTCTAATTTTTGTGTGCTTAAACCGTGAAATACCTACAACCATGCCATGGTGGTTTGAGCTTAAATTTTTTAGCCATGGTGGAAAAACAAGTGTGGGGGGGGGGGGGGGGAATCTCTTTTCCTCCCAATGAGCGGTATATGACGGATGTTTCCCCGTATGGTGTGTGTTTGTGCAGGATGGTCAACATGGATCACCCTTATCTTGTGGCACTAAGGAGCAGCCCCGAAATGGAGCAAGAGGCATTGTCTTGGGCATCCTCAAGAGTCGGTAACCATTGGAAACTCGACTTCGGCCAGTTCGATAGGCTTCATTGCGATGACGTTATGAGAGAGGTAGTGGTGCACCCCCAATGGCGCCAAGCAATTTATCTTGAAGATGACACTTACGGGGAGCTTTGCGTCGAGTTTTTCAACACCTTTACCATACGCAAGAGCATAAGCCTACTCGGTCACCCGGTACGCCGAGTCGAGTTGCGATTGGGAGGGGAACCTCGTGACGTGAGCTATGACGAGTTAGCCAGAGCCCTCGGAGTGGAAGTCCACCGTTGGGACGAGTGGGAGGAAGAGCCATTCAAAGTTTTGACGCAAATGCCGTGATTCTGAAGATGTGTCTTCCAAAGTACTGAAGCACGAAGTTCAAGTCGGCCCTCACAACGACATCCACACTCCAGCCCCAGTGGCGGGTAATGGTTGCACTCCTGGATCATTCCCTCTACCCGACTTACCACAATCCAAACAAGATTACCGAGAGAATATTACTGGCGTGTGCTTACATGGCTGACCGGTCAACCACGTTGCACCTGGGTTCAGTCATAGCCACATATTTTGCCAGGGCCAAAGGAGGGACCCGTCGTTACGTCACATCCATGGGTCCGTACATCACCCGTCTTGCCAGATACTTCGATGTTAGCCTCTCAGGGTTCTCGAAAGAGGGAGGCACTCAGAGATTTGACGAAGGCACTCTGCACTCCATTCCCTTATTGCGCACCTTTGGCCCAATGCGGTACATCGAAGGATTGAGTCCCGACGCTGAGGTCCCACCAGCAGCTGAGAAGTCTCTTGCTCGTACACCCGTCCGCCGCCGGCGTCCAACGCTCCCGCGTCCTGCACAACAGCCACCACCACCAGGAGCAGGCGATCCCCTCGTCGAGAGGGTGGATCGCCTTGAGACGGGCTTCTTAGAATTATCATCCCGCCTCGAGGGAAAGTCCGACATCCTCGAGCGCATGGCTTGACATCAGGGTATCCTAACCGATGAGGGAGAGGCAAACGTCTAAGTGTGGGGGAGTGATTCGGGCCTAATTGCACATATTTTGCCCTCGGTTTGCTTAAATGTTTGCGCCAAATTCGCTCATTAGAGGTTGGTTTTACGCGAGGTTCTTCGTGTTTGAGTGATTTCAGGATTTAACAGGTGGAACCAGCCTCGAGGTCGAAGGGTTGGCGAAAAGGATCGAAAACCAGAGAAGAGGTGAAAAACGCAAGTTCACGGCTAAAGGCAGGAGTTCACGATAGTGTAAGACCGTGAAGAAGTAGAGTTGATTGCGAAGCGCAAGGCGTCCAGAGCCAAGTTGAAGGTTACTGACGCAAGGCGAGTTCACGATCACTAAGACCGTGAACACAAGCAGTAGCCTCTGAACTGCCGTGATCGATGCAGAGCGTTTTGGCGCAAGGTGTGAGTTCACTGACGCGTTTGAGAGTTCATGTCCATGAACTCAGGCCGTGAACTCAACCCTTCTCGTGTTTAAAAGCTGAGCTGCAAGGAAAGAGAAAGGGGGAGCCACTTTTTGTGAGAGAAACACTTCTTCTTCATTTTAGTGAGAGAAACAGAACCAAAAGAGAAGAAGAGGTTAGGGCTTGGCTTTAAAGGAGGTTTTGGGAAGATTTTCCCAAGGAAATCCCAACTCAAGGTTGAAGAAGAGAGGAGGCATCCCGAAAAGATGGTTTTCACCTTTTTCTCCTTTGTTCTTCCCACTTATTCCATGGAGTAGTCCTCCTCCCACTTGGGTGTAGTGAAACACTAAACCTTACCATGTAGTTTTCTTGTATGTGGTTTGAATTATTGATATTGGGCATTGTTCAATTTAATGTTTGAGGTATTTTTCACCATGATTTTGCATGCTTGTGCTTAGCAACTTAGGGGTTTTGCATATTTTGTGCTTAGCATCTTAGGGTTGTGCATATTTTGTGCTTAGCATCCTAGGGTTTGTGCATAATTGTGCTTAGCACCCCTAAGTTTTTGCATTAAGGGAGACTCAATCAAGTTGGTTTTCCTTACGCTTTCCAAGCCACCTAAACTAGGTTGAGTTAGGGCAATCCTCAATATTGAATTGAACAAGTCGATTAATCGTGGTTAAACCGTCCGACCTTAGAGTTGAGTGAGGAAGTAACCAATTACCGATTGTCTAAACCGAGAGGGTCGAGTGACACGACCTTTCATCCTCACCTCGGTTTAGCAATCGAGACTGTGGTCCCCGACCACATACGCTTTCCTCTGTGGTGCACGATTAGCGTGCCCAAGGCAATCGTAGCGGTAGCGGTTTAGGGGGAAGCGAAACCCAAGTGACTTTCCCACAAAAGAGTTTCCAAACCAAATTAATTTTGATTTCTTTCATTTCAATTGGAAAACCTTTAAACAAAAGTTTTATTGCTAGATAATGATTTTAACAACCGAAGTAGGGGTAGACGGACCGCCCGGGTCGATATTTAGATACTTGCCCTAGTCAAGGGAACTGCTAGTCCCGAGGCGACCACGCTAGTCGCGACTACATGGTGTGGTTGAGAGAAGACAAACTCCAAGACTTCAATTCCAACAGAGAAAAACACCTAGGTGGTTGAGGAAGCAACTGTCGATTATTCCAAGTTTGATGACACGTCCGCCATGTTCGAGGAAAGAGGACGTCTTTCAACAGAAGAGTTTGGACCCAAGAATTTTGTTTCCCCTAAATACATGAAGCAAACAATGCCCCTAGATACTGTAACACCCCGACTTTAGGTTTAGGTTCGACCATAATGTGTAATCGGTTAGGTCGACGATTATGTACGAAGGGTTGGAACCATAGAGTAGAAATAATAATAAAAATAATAATAATTATTATAAATCTCCCAACTCTCCATTCGTGCCCACCATCAAGGAAGTAATAATAGTAATAATAATAACAAAGGAAACAGTTACCACCCCAAACCCCAAAACCGTTACCACCGCCAATTCCCCATCCAACTTCACATAATTAGGATTATTATGATTATTATTAAAATAATCATATTTCCTCCTCACCCACACGTTTTCCCCAACAATAGCAGGAAAGAAGAAAGAAAAGAAAAATAAAATAATATAAAGTAAAGAGGAAATCCCCCAAAACCCCTCACCGTTATCCTAACCCTAAATATATATACATCAGCTTCAAGAGGGTCGGAGCTAACTCTGGTCTGACTCTGGTCCGGAATCATCGGCACCTTCAAGAGGGTCGGAGCTGTCTGCACTGACGTTGTTCTCTCCTTCTTCATCGGAGGGGTCACTGACTGGTGCTGCCATGACATCCTCCATCTGATCCAGCTCATGAAAGGCACCTTCATCAGCTCCATAATGGTAGTTGTGAAAACTACCGCTGCCTGAGAGGAAGTTGTACTGAGGTTGGTTGGGCCGGTCCGGTTGAACTTCTTCTTCATATGATTGATGATGACCTTCACCTTGCTCTTGGTACTGAAAATATGAATTAGGATCATGGTAACTTTGGTAGGGATGATCGCCATAGTATTCACCTCCACCATGGATACCAGATGTTTGACCGTGTCCAGAATGACCTCCAACGCCTACGACCGGCTCGGTGTAAACAAACATCTCGGCTTTGGAAAGATTGTTGGACCTCATGAATTCGAGCATGGCGTCTACCTCATCCTGAGTGGTTATGAGATATTCCTCATGCCACAATGACCCACTTTCTCTGTTTGGATATCGGTACACCATACGATCAACTTTTCTCGTGCCATCCATGCAAGTAACGTTAGTGCACATTTGATGGAGGTCTTCAAGCAGCGGTCTGGTAGCGACCTTTATCTTCTGAAAATTGCCACCTACGTAGGTGGCACCCTTTCCGGTCTCTTCCGTGTAACCATTCCACCGTAAGCCAAGCGTGAACTTTTGGAATGCCATTTGCGATAAAACCGTAGTTAAGTTAATATCATAAAAATCAAAAATTAAAATTAACAATAAAAAGTAATACTAAATCAACTTACGAGTTAACGTTAATCGCAAAACTACTAAAGAAATATGTAATACTAAATCAACTTACGAGTTAACGTTAATCGCAAAACTACTAAAGAAATATGTAATACTAAATCAACTTACGAGTTAACGTTAATCGCAAAACTACTAAATAAATATGCAATACTAAATCAACTTACGAGTTAGCGTTAATCGCAAAACTACTAAAGAAATATAGAGCTACAACAGAAAATTGAAAAGGGAAGGGAGAAAGAGAGGTGTGAAGAGAAATGGTTGTCCGGGAGGCCTTTTATAGGCAAAATCTTCATTAAAACCGCACCTTAGAGATGCGATTTTCGTCTGCCATGCATGCCCATGCAGACCCACGTCTGTAACGTCTGTATGGATGTCGGATATTGATTGACCAAAACCGCACCTTTAAGGTGCGTTTGCATGTTAAAATCGCATCCTCATGGTGCGATTTTGTCTGGCAGAAACAAATCGCACCTCGGCCATGCGATTTTACTAGGTCAGACATAAAATCGCTCCTTGGCCATGCGATTTCAGTAGGTCAGACCTAAAATCGCACCTCGGCCATGCGATTTTATTAGGTCAGACCTAAAATCGCTTGGCTAAAGTGCGATTTGATTCCAGATTTTTGGAACACACTTGTAGGGTGCGATCTATATTTAAAACGCACTTGTAGGGTGCGATTTATATGTAAAACGCATCCACAAGGTGCGTTCTATTAAAAAGGGTGCTATTAGTGGAAATTTTTACGGATGGGTGCTATTTTTGTAATTTTTTTTAAAGGTGCTATTTCTGGAAAAAACTCTCAATTTACTCCCCACCACTGCCGCACAAAACTCCCAGCGACTCCAGTAGCAGTGGACAGAAGTAGCTCCTCCGTTTCCAGCCCAGCAGTCCCTAGCATGCACTCCTTCCTCCGGTGAAAACAATAGCACTAAACGCCATCCCTTTCGATATAGAACGGCAGCAGCCTGGCCTCGCCATCGTAGCCATCATCGACTTGCACCTTCTCCTGACGTTGTAGTGGTAAGAATCTCGATCCTCCCTTGTCCATAAGCTCGACCGTGGAATCCTGTTTAACTCGACAAACCCCATGATGAATGTAGCTTCGACGGTGGTCCCGGCGTGGTCAACTTCAATTAAAATTCAAAAGCTTGGCATCATCTCGAAGAGGAAAATCCTAGGAGCATCCGGTTTCGACGGAATTGGATTCCTACGTTCGACAAGGGAGATACAAGTCCCGAGTGTTGGGGGCGCAAATCTGATGATTCAGGTACTAATTTCGTAAATTCAAAAATTATAAGTACTGTGGAGGTAATTCTATTTCAGTCTTCTAGAAAATATCCACATTAGTCCGCCATAGTATCAGTTCAAGCAGCTTAGTCCCTACTGTTTTGGAAATTGACAATGGACCAAAAAAACAATATTTTATTTTATCAAGATTATGATTATTATAATTGCTTTAAAGTATATATTTTCATGAGGTGATAATTTTATAAATAGTATAAAATCAAGAAAATGGTTGGGTATTAATCTGAGAATTTTTGGAGCTGTTTTTCTATTTATAAAAATAGTTAGAAAATAGTTTTTGGTAAAGTAAATTATTTTCTGAGTGTTTTTGTCGTATTTGTAATTTTTCCTCCAAGCTAAACGCAAGTATGGTTGTCCAGAAAATTTTTGGATTTGTTCTGTTAATTTTAAAAATTAAAATGATGACGGATTTAATTTATTTAATTACTCTATAAGTTATTTTATTAGTTCGTAAATGTTTTCAAAAACTAGAATTTTGGTCGCACATGTTAAAATTAAAATGGAGAATTTTAGGTGCTGTTAGTGTAGATCTTAAATTCCTTATTGATAAAATTGAATTAGTAGAAGGAGTTAGTTAAGGTGTAAATTTTACTCGATAATTTGGTTCATGTTTGGAGTTATTCTAAGTCAGAATTTGGAGTTCTTAAGAAGTATAAATATTTTGAGAAATTTATGAGATTTATATATAAGAGTTTTGATTTGAGAGTAGTAATTCAAGTCTTGGTAAAATTTGGAAAAACCACAGTATTTGAGAAAATTATTTCAAGAAGTTCAAAGCCCTTTTTAAAGAATTTTGGGACTAAGCTAAGAGGACGGGAAACTCTACACCGACTAAGGATAATTAATCTCAATTGATAGGATTAAGGAAGCGATCAAGTTAAGGATCTCCGCGTCCAGCGAATTAAAGTATCGACACTTGAGAGGTGAGTGTAAAGGGGGTAAATGCTACGCCTTACGGTATTTCAGCTTTGAGATTGACCGCTATGTGCTATATATGCCTTTGTGTGTTTATTTGAAGCATGTGGTTGCGTGTGATTTATGCTTCCAGTTATACATATGATAATGCGTGTTTTATTTATAAGTAAGTTGAAGCTTAAGAACACGCTTTCATTTAAGAAGTACTTCACCTTCAATAAGGTGAAACCGTTTTAAGAGTTTTAGTCACTAACGCCAGTCCGTTGCCATTTGAGATTTTGAGATAGAGCAGCAGTTATGCTCTTGATACTTTTAAGATGAGCAGCAGTTATGCTCTTGAGATATTTTAAGATGAGCAGCAGTTATGCTCTTGAGAATCATGTAAGAAGAGCCTTCCACGATAAGTTTAGGTTTAAGGAAAACCTGGATGGGTCTCATACGTATGATTTGGAAACCGGACTAGCTAGTGAGGGATCCCAGTGTCAGTCAAATATTTAAGTTGATATTTGAGCTTTAAGAATAAATATTAAAGAGTAGAAGTATCATCCACCAGTTTAAGCTAAGTTCTCAAGTAAGAAATACTAGAGATTTCAAACATAAGGGCGTAGACTGATCCCAACTCACTCACCAGATCGTAGAGGAGAAAATCCTAACCAGCAGTCTGTGATCAGCAAGCTAGAGGAGCTCAACACCATCGTCGCTGAGAGATTTCGAGCCAGGCGTCAGAGTAAGCATCGAAGAACTTTTTAAGTTATTAAGACTTTATGGTTAAGAGTTAAAGACTGGAGATTCATTTCTTTTGGACGATTTGCTTCGATTCGAGATATTAAGATATTTGAGTTTGGTATTTTATTTAAAGTTGTGTTATTTAATATTTTTAATTATACCCTGGGGTAGAAATGTCTTTTTCCAAGTTCAAAGTAGTGGGATGTTTCAGATACATGAAAAAAACAACCCCTTTATCTTTTCCTCTACAAACTTAGCCATATTTGTAGTTCTCGAGCTCTCACTGAACTTCCATAGGAGTAAGTTTGATTTAATGTAGATTTGTCTCATGAGTTGTAATAACATTGAAAACTCTTGTATGAACTTTGTTCAAAGAGGTGTAAACTGTGTTTATTTTAATTGTTGTTCAGGAAGTTAAGGTGCGATTAATTCAATTTCAACATAAGTTCTCTCTGGAAAATAAATTGATACACCTGGTAGGATGACTGTGTTTGATTTTATGGCTTTGAGGTAGAGGAATTAAGAAGCTGAAGTTCTGGCTGGTTTTATGGAGGAGCAGGTGACCAACATTGAACTTTTCCAAACATCAGAGGTGGTGTCCGGATGCTCTGGTCGGGATGAAGATCTTTCCAACAGTGAGCCCTAGTGGAGATCTTGGTGAAGTAGTAGGGGTCCTTCATTATATGATGGAGGAGAGCCGCAAGCAGGTGGCAGAGAGCCGTCAAGCCTACGAGGAGAACCTCCAAATGATGGAGGAGAATCATCACATGATGAAGGAGGCTAGGGCTAGTACTCCTCAGGTAAATTCTCAAATTGACTGTCTCATATACACTTGGGATTTGAAGTGGTACCCCCGCGTGGGTGAGAATCTCGCCACCATGTCCAATATTCAAGCTCAAAAACCTTCGGGGCAAGTGGATGGTCGTCCCTCTATCCCGGAAGCAAAGCCCTTGTGGCTCCCATGAATTTTCAAGTGAGAGGAGGTTTAGGAACTACTCACTGAGCAGTTTGGCATGGGATGAGACCCACCATGCCACTTCTATATCGGAAGCCATACCCAGTTTGGGTAGACATGCTTCACCAATTCAAAGGAGCTTCAAGTTGCCTGAGTTTGCAACATTCACAAGGACAAGAAACCATTCCACTATAGAGCATGTTGAATGCTTAACTGTCCAATGTGGCGATTTAGGAAATTTTGTTAAATTGAGATTGTTTGGCAACTCATTGGCAGGGCCCGTCTTTACTTGGTACGTAAACCTGCCGTCTAACTCCATCCAGACTTGGAAATAAATGGAGCTGGTCTCCATGCTCAATTTTATAGATCTGATCCTGAGATGCACATGCCTGACTTGACACGTACGAGCCAACAACAATGGTAGTCGGTTGAGCATTTCTTGACTAGCTTCAAGAATGCTCGTAACTGTTAATTTGTAAATTTGACGGAGAGGAAATTTGTCAAGTTAACACAAGTGGGTTTGAATTTTTGAATAAGGTAGAAGTTCCAAGTCAGGGAGTTGTCTGACTTGTTTCAACTCATGTCTTGTGCCGTGAGGTATGAGTCTCTTCTACATATAGCAAGAGTGCCTCAAGGGGATCATACTTCTCTAATATACCCGACACTATCAACCATATTGGCCATGAGGCCAATGAGGTTGAGATGTACTTGGTTGAGATAGACCAGGGAAGCAATATGTATGTGCCACCTTCTCTAAAGTTGAAGATGGCCTGCAAGGGGGAAGACCCAATCGTGTGTCTATTCAGCAAAGGAAGTACTCATTTGATGTCTCCAAGGGTGACTTGATTTTTGACTGATGACTCGATATTTGCACATGTTTTCCCCTTCATTTATTGATCGTTTAACTTGTAAATTGATCTTTCCTTGGACTATTTTACGCTAGGTCGTGTTCCTTTGTCACATTTCAGGTCCTAGCACATAAAGTGAAACATAGGCGCAAGTTTCAAGTCAATTGGAGATCAATTAGCGATCGAGGGGGAGAAACTCGGGCATGACTTGGGGAAGAATGGATTTCTACTTCATTTTATTGACAAAGAATCATGTAAGCTTGTCATGAAAAGGAGAGGACGAGACTACGAACATCTGGGATCAAACGGCACCTATATCAGAGGTCAAACGAGCTCAACAAAGCTTAGGAGTGCGTGCTGAAAATTGTACACTGCCGTGCAAGGTTTCCAGGGGATTTTCACGGCCAAAACCTCAACTTGCACGACCTTTCAAGTAGGGGGTGCAAATCTCAGTGGGTAGAAAAGCTGTTTTGCGATTTTTGGAGAGAGAGAGAGAGAGAGAGCTGGATTTTGGATCCCAAAAGCCCAACGGACGAACAAGGTATATATATATATGGGCAGTTCGAGAGTGCCCGGGGCAAAATCCTGGGTACGGGTAACCGGGGGCAAGGAAAATTACCAAAAGCATCACGAAGCGTTTATGCGTTTTTAATTGGACTTCAACCTAACTGTACCCGGTTTAATTATATCGATTAAGAGGTTAAACCCTATGGATACGACCCGCCTCCCTAACCAATTTCTAGTCCCTCATTCGTCTTGGAGGGGACGTCCCCTCTTAGTTCGAAGTTCGAACATAATCCTTTTATCATCGTTTCTGAAATCTGAAATCCTTTTATCATTTGATCCACATTCGATTTAGCTCCCTATCCAATATCAAATCCCCAACATCATCATGTTTTGAACCCCAAATCTATGTATCCACGTTCGAAGAGAAGATCCCTTTTCAATCTAAAATCCCCACATAATCATCGTTTTGAACCACAAATCCTTGTATCCACAATCGACGTTTTGTTCTTCGCCATTTTATTTCCGACCGGAATCTAAAATCCCCACATAATCATCGTTTCCTTGTATCCACAATCGACGTTTTGTTCTTCGCCATTTTATTTCCGACCGGAATCTAAAATCCCCACATAATCATCGTTTCCTTGTATCCACAATCGACGTTTTGTTCTTCGCCATTTTATTTCCTACCGGAATTTACACAAATTGAAGATGAAATAAGCAACACAGTCTTCGACCTAATTGAGGAAGAAGATGAACAAGACAGAATTTGATTCGAATCGGATGGAGAGGTCTCCTTAACTTGTGTTTATGTATTAACGGTGCGTTTAGGACAAAGTCTAGTTGGGCTTTTAAATTCCCTTCAAAAGTGGGCTTGTGTACATGATCCGGATTGTGAAGAGGTTGGGCTTTTATTTACATCTGCGTCTACTTCTGCTTCTGCTTCTAAATCCTGATCATGTCTTGCGTTCACACAATTTAAACACAATTATGTGTTCCATCTTTTTTTTTGGGATTCGGTAAATGGTAGCGTGTCTCTTTACACATTTATCTGTACGAGGTAAATAACAATCCGCCCAATTTAACTCTTTGTTAATTGCCCCTATTCCACTCTCTCACTGTTTGCCCCTCTTGACATAACAAAGCTCTTGTAGACTAATTAGAGGCTTGTGGTTGGATACTTAGTGAGGACATTTTTTAAATTTATGTTTTGAAACGAAAGTTAGAATTTCACTTTTGAAGTACTTGTGTACTTTACTTGGGCAAGTATTTTCAAAATGTAAAATTTTATCAGCGTATAGCTATGCGATTATTGTATAAGGTGTTTATGGTTAAGTTAATGATTACTGACTGGTTAGTGTATTAGGTTGTTGATGGTTTAGAGTATATGGTATATGGGATTTTTTAGAGTATATGGTATATGGTATATGGTTTAGAGTATATGGTATATGGGATGGTTTATAAGGTGTTGAATTGTTGATGGTCTAGAGCATATTGTATTGATTGGTTCGGCAGAGGGTAGATGTTGTTTTATTTTTCTCAATTTTATATTGTCTTAACATCTTCTTATAAATGCTGATCATGCCTTATTATCAGGAAATTTAGACATAATTATTGTAGCGTGTCTCTTTACACATTTATCGGTACGAGATAAAATGATTTGGTGTGTGCAAAGTAGGTTCTCATTAACGATTTTGCCATGTTGGTTATCCCGGCCATTAGCGATTCGCCACATATGGAATCAAAATTAGCTAGAGTTCTTAACTTCATCTTTCTTCATTTATTCATTGACTTGAACCAACATGTCTTTGCTCCGAAGGATTTTGGGTGGTAGTGGCGTGCTAAAGACAATCCGTCCAATTTAACTCTTCGTTAATTCCCACTTTTCTTTTCTTTTTTGGTAGAATAATTACCCCTTTTCCACTCTCTCAGTCCCCGACGAAGTTGAAACAATCCCCTGTGATATATTTATCGTTCATTTTAACCCTTCACCTAATAAGAAAGCGAAATTATGCAAGATGGTCATCAATGTGATGTAGCTTAATTGGTTAATTGTCCTTTATTTGCTTAGTCAATAAAGTAGAGGTTTGTGGTTCGATACTTAGCGAGTATCAATTTTTAATTTATGTTCTGAAAAGAAAGTTATAATTTCAATTTTGAAGTACCTATGTAATTTATTTGGGCAAAAATTTTATCAGTGTATACGTATACGATATTGTATAAGGTGTTGATGGTTTAGAGTACATGGTATTGGGTTAGTGTATTGATCATCTCCATCCCTAAAATACGATATTGTATAAGGTGTTGATGGTTTAGAGTATATGGTATTGGGTTAGTGTATTGATCATCTTCATCCCTAAAATTGAACAACAATTTCTAAACGAGGTCCCTACCGCCACATCATCAATTTTATCAATTCATCACTTATCAATTTCTATTCATCTACATCCCTAAATTATGCTAGCAATTGCCAAGGTGGGTTCCATTTAATCTTTCAAAGGAAACACTTATTATAAATTGAAAGTTGGGGACGGAGATAGAAGAAGGTGTTGTTGGTATACAGTATAAGGTCTTGAAGGTTATGGTATAAGGGAGGAGCAAGGTGTTGATGGTTTAAAGTATATATGTTATTGATTGGTTACGGTATAAGCCTATAAGGTGTTGTTATTATTGTAGAGTATATGGTATTGATTGGTTCGTGTATTAGGGTTTGGTTTAGGGTTTAGGGTTATGATTCAAGTTAGAATAACACAAAACAGATCAATAGAGTAATGTTGGTAAACGAAAAAGTTAGTTAATCTACAAATTCAGACTATTTATAAAAGCACATCCCCATTTCCCACCGTCAATTCCTAAACTTTTCCCTTAATCCGATGGTGAAATACCTTCGATCCTTGTCGCGTGCGTGTCACCCAATCAAATATTGCCGAATTCGGAAAGTCGCTTTTGCCCATAACCAATGTTGGCGTTACCAAGGCCGAGGCAGTGGTAGGGAGTGTAATTTTTAGTAGATGTGAAGGGAGGGAAAGTAAAAGTAATTACGAGTCAATCTATAAATTCGTTAATCAGTGAAGGAGAGACCGTGCTCCGAAACCCGAGTGGCACTCATCTCCTGCTGCTGTTCGTTCCTCCTCCTCTCAATCCCTGAAAAGAACCCTTTCTTCCATCTTCTCAATATGAAACTTCGAAAATCAACCCCATCCGCCTCTTCGTCCTCCTGTCCCATGCTTTATTTTCGGGTGCAGTGGTAATGATGAGACTGCGTATTATTTTAGATCTCAGTTCCTTTCATTATGTCATTGTTAGATCATGAATGTTAAACTAAATCCTTCGTTGTATTGTTTCTCCTTTTCTCTCCATGCAGGGTCTTTGTTAGAGGCAGGGAGGGGAGCAATGACAATAAGTCGCCGTCTGAATATCGCCGAAAGAATCATCATATGTTGTTACGATTCCATAATAGGTGTTGTGGAACCCTACTTCATATGGTGATTCTTTTGGGCGACATTGACGCGTACTTGTTGATCATGCTCCCAAAATGTATACAAGATGGGAAAGTTGCCATATGTATAATAGGATAAAATAGGGAGGGAAAGTACAGCTTTTTGTTTTTGTTGGACTATATGTAACATTTGTTTATATTTGTATACTGTTTTGTTATTTGTTAGCTGGAACTTGTATATATTGTAAATCTGAACAATGTAAATTTCACCTTTTATGAAATAAAACAAGTAGACTCGTTCACCTTGTATATGGTCCCAAATGCCACTTCAGCAACTTTAACTATACATCAATTGTGACCGTGGGTCCTACTTAATTTTCAATGCAATTCAATATTAATTGGTGAGTGTGTTATATTAATTTGAGTTTTGTTATCTTAACACGTTTATTGTGTTTTTCTCTCAAGTTGTTTTTTGTCGTTGTGTTATTCGAATTATGTAAAGTATTATGATTGGAATTGTATATATGTGTGTGCTGCATGTATGTTGAGAATGAAAAAATAAACACAAACGAAAAAGAAAGAAAGAAAGAAAATTTGCAACTGCATGAAAAATTCATCAGATGCAAATTTGCAACTTTTGTAATTGATCCCACATCAATGCAACTCACCATCCCACTTTCACTCCCTTGTCATATCAGCTTGCAATTCTCAAGAATCGCACCATTGGAGATGGTCTAAATAAGCAAGGTGTTGATGGTTTAGAGTATATATGGTATTGATTGGTTAGGGTATAAGCCTATAAGGTGTTATTGTTGTAGAGTATATGGTATTGATTGGTTCGTGTATTAGGGTTTGGCATTGCAAGAAGAATTCCTAATTTAGCAATCTTGCTAGTTTAGAAAAAATATCATAGGTGGCATTGCAATCTTGCTAAATAATGGTGCCACCTAGGATTCCACTAAATAAGCAATGGGATGGTTTGGTTCGGGTATAAGCATATAAAGACCATCTCCATCCCTGCAATAGGATAGCAATTTCATAAGTGGACCCTACAGCCACATTAGCAACTTTAGTAATTATTCACTTCAACCATTTCAAACCACCTACATCCCTGCAATAGTTAGCAATTGCAATTGATGGGACCTAGTACATATTCTTTTCTTTAACAATACTTTTACATAATAGATAATAGACTTTTGGTAAAAAGTATTTTGGTAAAAAGTGAAGTCAATCTTGTTTGTAATAATTTTAATTAGTTTCTAATCCTATGTATGATTTTCATTGAGTTCTTGAATAATTTTGTGTGGGTTTGTATTTTGCATAAATTTGTTTGCTTTTTTATGTAATATGAATGGTGTGTACTTTTAGTGTGATTTCTTTCTAGTTTTGTGCATGATCTTCATCATTAACTATACATCTTTATAATAAATTTTCATGTTCAATATAATTAAAATATAATTTATGATTTATAATTTATTAACAACTTAAACAAATCATAAGCACAAGAATATTAAGTTTAACAATTTGTGTGTTCAAAGTGGGTAGAAAAGAAAGAAAGAAAGAAAGAAAAAAAGAAAGATTTTGAGTGGATAAATGTGTGGGTCCAATTGTCTATGTGGCATTGCAAGAGGGATTGCTTATTTAGCAATCTTGCTAAATAAGAAATAAGTCCCACATCCTTGCAATTGCTTAAAGCCACTGCCACATGGGATGCCACCCAATAAGCAATTGCAATAAGCAATTGGATGGAGATGGTCTAAGGTGTTATTGTTGTAGAGTATATGGTATTGATTGGTTCGGGTATTAGGGTTTAGGGTTTAGGGTTACAATAACATGTACCAAATCAGTAGATTAATTTTGGTAAACGAAAAAGTTAGTTAATCTACAAAGCCAGTCTAAAAGCACATCCCCATCTCCCGCCGTCCATTCCTAAACTTTTCCTTTAATCGATGGTGAAAGAGCTTCAATCCTAACCGCGGCGTGTCACCCAATCAGATATCGCCGTTTTTGGAAAGTCGCATTTGCCCCTAACCAGTGCTGACGTTACCAAGGCCGAGGCAGCGGTAGGGAGTGTGATTTTCAGTAAATGGGAAGGGCTGGAAAGGCAAAGTAATTTTATGAGCTCATTTATAAATTCTTTAATTAGAGAGGGAGAGACCATGCTCCGAAACCCGAGAGGCACTCATCTCCTGCTGTTGTTCGTTCCTCCTCTCAATCCCTGAAAAGACTCCTGTTATGGGACAATCCAAGTACCACATCGGTAATACAAAGGAAGGGACCCTTGTATATTAGAGTCCACCTAGCCCAATTAGTACGAGGCCTTTTGGGGAGGACACCCAAAAGTAAATCCGTGCGGGCTTGGCCCAAAGCGGATAATATCGTACTAATTGAGAGCCCCGATTTCGACAAGTGGTATCAGAGCCTGGTTCGGGGCGGTGGACGTCAGTTTGGTGGACCCTCGTTTGGTGGCCTCGGGATTTGCAATCCGCGTTCGTTTGGCAGATCAAAGTGAGTTCTGCGTCTGGGCTGTTTGGTGGATCAAGGATAGATCCACGTCTGTTTGGCAGATCAAAGAGAGTTCCGCGTCTGGAAAATCCTTGTATCGAGAAGCCCATCGATACAAGGCGTCTGGCGGATCAAGAAAATAACTTAGGTGAGGACACGAAGTTCGTGGTCCTTGTCTTGAGGAGAGGATTGTTATGGGACAATCCAAGTACCACATCGGTAATACAAAGGAAGGGACCCTTGTATATTAGAGTCCACCTAGCCCTATTAGTACGAGGCCTTTTGGGGAGGACAACCAAAAGTAAATCCGTGCGGGCTTGGCCCAAAGCGGACAATATCGTACTAATTGAGAGCCCCGATTTCGACAACCCCTTTCTCCCATCTTCTCAATATGAAACTCCGAAAATCAACCCCATCCGCCTCTTCGTCCTCCTGTCCCATGCTTTATTTTTGGGTGCAATGGTAATGATGAGACTGCGTATTATTTAAGATCTCAATTCCTTTCATTATGTCATTGTTAGATCATGACTGTTAAACTAAATCCTTCGTTGTATTGTTTCTCCTTTTCTCTCCATGTAGGGTCTTTGTTAGAGGCAGGTAGGGGAGCAATGACAATAAGTCGCCGTCTGAATATTGCCGAAAGAATCATCATATGTTGTTACGATTCCATAATAGGTGTTATGGAACCCTACGTCATATGATGGTTCTTTTGTGCGATATTGACGCGTACATGTTGATCATGCTCCGAAAATATATACAAGAGGGGAAAGTTGCCATATGTATAGTATAAAAGTGGGAGGAGGGAAAGTACATTGTTTTGTTTTTCAAGATTTGTACTTTTAGTGTTTGAGATCTTAATAATATATCGGTGAGGGATCTTTCACTCAATAAAAATACTGTAGTTTATTTCTTGATTACTGCTTCCATTTTCAGAAGTCATCTGTCGGCGCATGCTCTTGTCATTTCACGCCCAAATTACTTTTCATAATTTTAGTAGCCAAAAGTAACTTTATAAACAAGTAAAAAATCCGATGTAATAATTCAATAAAAAAAAGAGTGAGAAATATAATTCAACTGAAATGTTGCACATTATTTATTTAGGGAGCAACCTCCATATCGAATTCAATCAAATCCATCTGAACAAAATAAAATGACACCGTAGAAGGCAGTAGTCTTCTTATAAACCAAATAGACACATAAATAAAACGACACATAAGTAAAACGACACCGCAGACGCCAACAGTCTTCTTATAAATCAAACGACGCCGCTTCAAGCTGATACTGGCAGTCTTCACATAGTCCATTAGTCCTAATCCGAATAGGATAAGGACTTCCATATTCACTTCAAGTTTTCAACAATCCTTAGGTTGCTACTTCTTGTAACAGGCCTCTTCTGCAAAATCGATAACGACGATTTTAGACGTACAAAAATATTGGATGCAACTGCATTGTGTAGACACGAACAATTATATCTTATTCTTACCCTAGGTTGCTGGTAATCGTCGTCATTGTCATTTTCATCATCGTCATTTTCATCATCGGATGGCCCAGACCCAGTACACGTTCTTGCATTATGATTGGTAGAACCGCACTTACTGCAATGCTTTTGCCTTCTCTTCGGTACTGTTTCCGACTGATCTTGAGTGGTGGGAGGATCAACATCGGTGTCATTGCCACCGCCACCTTCTTCCGAAACACCATCATTTGGGGCATCACCGTTTGAGGTTGGCTTCACATAGCCAACAGGATATGGGCATCGGGTCCTATAGTGGCGCCATTCATCGCAATTGCTACACTGTCGTGGTTCTCCTTTCTTCCTTTTAGATTTTTTAGCCCCCGAACCTTTAGCTTTGACCTGTAATGGATCCAACAAAATTTCATTCGCCTTCGGTCTATTAATGCCGGGTATGTCCACGTTGCCAATGTCCACCATGTCCAACTTCTCACATAATGATTGAATTCCCTCACGAGCAATCTTGAAGCACTCACTAGATTTTGCCCCTTTTAACATTAGTTGTAAGCTGTGTTGTTGAATAGTACCATACCTGATTGACACAATATTTTATACAAAGTGAGTAAAATTAATGTTCACCTAGCTTCGAACCAATATAAAAAAAAAATTAAAAGTGATAGTCATGGCAAACCTCATTGCGAAAAGTTGCGGTTCATCTATTATGTCCGGTTCCTCCAAGCTCTCTAGTGTCTTCGGCTTCTTTGACCATCTTCGACGTACTAGGCCTTCAGGAAGTTCCAGTATGCTCTCTTCTTTCAGTACAAAAATCATATGACGGCATGGTATTCCCATATAATTGTAGTGATTACAACTACACTCCATTGCAAAGGGTTCAACTGTGTACGTGTCTTGAAAAACCTTATCCATGCCAGACACCTTGACCTTGTACACACGCTCAATTTCCGATCTCTCTGTCTCCAACCTTATGCAACATGCCGACTTTTCAACCTCGTTTCTGAATAAGAAGAATGCGTTCTTTGTGAAAACCGCCGCTCCACTCTCTTGAAGTGAGACTAAGACATTGCTTGTGATGGTTTGTTCTCGATGAATGGATTCAAAATCAGCATGACGCTCATTCTCCCTCATATCCCTAGTCTAACGATCAAAGTGAATAAAGAACTCAAGGAAATTTTTATCCTTCTCGATATAATTGGAAAATTGAGAGTTCAGTCCTTCACATCTTGATGTTGTACTCAAGCCTGCGAAGAACTTCGAACGCAAATATGCATACCCCAATTCATTTCTTTGCTCAAATAAATTGGAGACCCAATTGTTGTGATGAAGGGAGCATTCCTCAACCACTGATTTCCACTTTTCTTCGAATTCTGAAGGTTCCCAGTCAGCTGACACAAAATGCTTCCATCGGGGCAAAAAAGTAGGATGATTCTTCACATTTCTGGTTATAGTATTGTCTATATGCCAGGAACATAGACGATGTGTTGCATCGGAAAATACTTTCTAAATAGCATTACGCATTGCTCTATCCCCATATGTAATAACAGTCTTGGGATCTACAACGCCTAGCCTTCTCTTCAAAGCTCCCAACACCCAAATATAATTTTCCTCTCTCTCGTTAGCCAAGAAAGCACATGCAAATACGCAAGTTTGCGAATGGTGGTTGACACCTAAAAAAGTTCAAACAAAGTTAGATTATGCAAACTTCTAGGGTTATTTTAGCATGCTCGGGATAATTCTATGTGTGAAGGAAAAGTACCTGAAAAAATCACGAGAGGCATATGGTAAATGTTCCTTTTGTAAGTAGCATCGAATGACAGTAATTCTCGAAAGCATGCATAATCAGCAACATAAATACTATCGGCCCAGAAAATGTTAATAAGCCGGTCGTCGTCATCCTTCTTTAGTTCAATAATGAAATGCTCGTCCGCGCTGCATTTAGCTTGCAGGTAGGCTAGGGCTGTTGTGGCATCACCTTCACTGATTTGTTCTTTCCTCTCTTTGTCCACATAATTATATGCATCCTTCCTCGTGTACCCCAAATTGTCGTAGCCTCCTGCTTCTATACGGCCAGATTCACAATTTGAGAAGTTTTCATGCCTGCAGCTCTTCTAAAATTTATTGCTGCTTTGACTGCATCACTCATACGACGTTTCCCTTTCATGTAGTGTCTATATTCTCTGGAGATCGTTTCATGTGTGTGTACATCATCAAACTGGTGCACATACCACTTCCCATCGACATTGTCTTGTTTAAATCTGGTCTCCCCTCTTGCTTCTCTCTTTCGTTCTGTGCTCTTTATGCGCCTCTTTCCCTCGCTAGAGCATACATAGTCACGCCATATCATAAATTTGTTCTTATCACGACCAATGTCTGATTTTCTGATGTCGAAGCCTTTGACTAACCCGTAGTCCATGTAGAAATCATAGGCTTCTTCTGTATCATCGAACTTCATTTTTTTAATATCTTCAGGCTGTAGAAATATGAGATCGACGACATTATCTTCCTGGGTGGTGTGACTGGCTCCGGCACCAGCGTTTTCTAGGACTTCCTCCGACGTCAATACTAGGATTTCCTCTGACGTCAATGGTGGGTCTGCCTCCGACGTCATTGTCACTGCTGGAAATTTTGGGGAACCAAGGACGTAGATTACAAAACCCTACCGGGAATGATGGCCGAATTAATGCTTCAATGGGCCACTTAATAATTATCCCCATTAATAACACGATTTGTGATATCTTATATTTTTGGTAGGAACGAGTTGAACTTTCTGTTCTTTATCTTAGTGATTTCTTTACCATTTTCACAAATAACAAAAATATTTAAAATGAAAAACATTTCTTAATAAAGCCAAACGCCAGCTGACTCTAGTTGTGTACTACGTGTATGGGGAAGGATCAAATATTAATATGAGCGAATATTTACTAATAGCACTCAATTCTTTATTCAATCGAAAAAAGTATATTTTTAATTTTAGGTTTAATAACTACCCATGTTTATCCCAAGTTCATGTACCTTAGACTAAACCCTAACTATTTTTCCGCGGGAAAAATATGGCGCCACAATTTATCCTAACCTTGTATATATAATTAACCTTCAGCGGTAGAGCAGTGGTTCCATATCCTTCTTTGCCGCGATTTTGAGTACAGACTAAAACTTAGATTAGAGGCACAACATGGAAAATAGGAGAATTACTCGCTATTCGTCCAAGCTTGTGGTATGTATAATAGCTCTTTTACCATTGAAATTCATTCTAGTTAATTTATTAACTGTAGGTTCACTGTCATTGAAGGAGACTGCCGAATTTGTGACTCCAACAAAGAAACCAAGGATACCCAAAGGTGTAAGCACTCCACCCACTCCTGCTTCAGTCATCGTTTTTATTTCGGACGATGAATCTGACTCTGAGGTCACACCAAAGAAGCCAAATGGAAAAGTATTTGTCTACCTTCTGTTGACAAGGTAATAAAGGTGTCATGTTTGCCATTGAAGTGTTCTTTACCGTTATTCCGTCATAACGAATGCATTTCGACTCGTGTTTATTTGTGGCCCCTATTCCAGGTTGTTTTGAAGTTTAAGCTACCTACCGCTATTGAAACGATGATGAGCAAATCCAGCTTGCTCACTATATATTTTTAGCCCATTTGCCACCTGACGAAGTATTGGTCAAAACCTCTAACAACTCTTGTACCAGGAAGTCATTGTGGTCCTTAAGCCCTCGCTCATTCGTAGATGCTGAAGTAATCAACGGAACTCCAAAATTTTGTTTTGTTTGTCCACTATCAATGCTTTCTACGTAGAATTATTTTATAACAACTCGATAGTATCATGCAGTGTTTTTTGTCCATGTTATATTAGATTATAACAGCGATGGCCTGCCACTTGACTCTAGAAGAGTTGTGGACAAATTCTAAGGACGGAAAAGGAGTGTGCTATCTGCTGCTGAACTACAGGTTGTGGTCCGATTATACTTAATGACAATTTCCTCTCACTAAAAAAATTACAACACATGTTTTTTTAACGTGAATCATATCGTGTTGACAAAATTTCAATTGTGCAACTACCACATGGGCAGGAACTAGTGCTTTCATGTGGAATAACACCCAAGATGGCATTAGACCTATACGAATCAAAATTCCTTAGTCGAACCAATATGGTGAACAAGGTAAACTGTTCGTCTTAATAAGTATTACATGGTTTGTAGTTTATTTTTTTAATACGTGTTGACGATTTCCGCATATGTAGGTGTGTGTTCCGATGAGAGCCATTGGTACTTGGCTGTCATTAAGTTGGACAAGGAAGAAGTCCATATCTTGGATCCATAACCAAATGAAGACCGCAATTCCTTTCGACTACAATATGTTCAAACAATGGTAAATTTGTGACATTGTGCCGTTATAATGCAAAAAAATGTAAATACCTCTTTCTAAGTACAAACGTTTATTAATTTGTACAGATGAGATTTATGCAAGCCTTATGGAAGATTCTCTATCGTGAACAAGGTCCGGGATTGTCGCCACCAAGGATTGCAGAGTTTTCGTACCCAAATCCTTCAAAGGATCAAGAACAGCTTCATCGTTAAGTATGTCCATTTTTTTGTGATATTAAACGACGACTTATCAATTTGGTTCTTATCACGCAATGCTTTTATTTTATGTAGGTCTGACAGTGGAGTCTGGGTATGCATGTGGATGTATGGCGCAAGCTGGGACTCCTCTTATATTTGGGTAAAGACAATTCTAATTCGCATATTAGAAAACCACAATTGATTGTTATTTTTGAATCATGCATTAAGCACCATGTTTGTTGATGTTGATAGCCATGCACTCAAGTGAGGAGGATGCAGATCGCTTTGTACCTTGTTCGAGAGCCCATGAACTACATAAGGCACATGGTGCTCACAGAAGCAAGAAGAGTTGCACCTCAAGTTGAAGATGCAGTGGAAGAGTACAAGAAAACCCATGAAAGGAGGAAAAAGGAAAGAGAAGAGCACAAGGAAACCCAGTCAACGAGCCCAAGGACAACCTGATTTTGCGTTTTAGTTTTCAAGATGATGGACAACAGTTATGTTTTTTTTTCTCAGGATGATGGACAACCGTTTTTGGTTTGGTTCGGTGAATGCTTTTTATTTTTGGTTTTTATATTTGGTTTTTGGTTTGGTTTGGTGAATGCTTTTTATATTTGGTTTTTGGTTTGGTTTGGTTTGGTGAATGCTTTCTATATTTGGTTTTTGGTTTGGTGAATGCTTTCTATATTTGGTTTTTGGTATTGTGAATGCTTTCTATATTTGGTTTGGTTTGGTTAATTGGTTTGGTTTGGTTTGTTTTTTCGTGGAAATGGCAAAGGGACTTCACCAAAATTCCAGCTTCCAACTTGTGAGTGAGGTTGCTTCTGTTCAAGGCTTCAAGCCATTGTATCTTGTAGAGAGGTTTAATTGGGATCATGTATAGTTAAACTGATTGGCTCCCAATCGTATAATTAAATTTGCATTCATGTATAGGTAACCCAAAAGGTAAAACTGATTGGCTCCCAATCAGTATAATTAATGACCAAACCCCGTACAAGGCAGATAAAAAATTCTTATGCAATTAATTTAATGTTCCTAGGATATGGAAAGGCTTCCATTCCTTGAATTTCCACCAACGATATTTTCACTCTCCTTTTAGTGAGAGAATTCATTGTAGTAATAAATACAATAAAAAGGCATACATAATTAATGGATTCTTTATTGTGTATAATTAAAAGGATATTCTACTATAAACGAAGCATGATAGATTCACAGGGGGATAAAAGAAGCATGAGTCTTGATGAAAAAGGGAAAAAAATCACCATAGATAAAAAATCATTATAATCAAGCCATATCCATACTATTCACGCCTATCATCGTCACTATACTTGTGACCAAATATAAATAAAACCATAATTTTCGAAAACCATTAAAAAATGAAGATTAAATAAGTAACACATTCTTCGACCTAATTGGAACTTCTTAGAACAAAAGCGGATTAAAATCTCCCCCAATGAAATTCATTTTCAATTTCATAGGTAGTCCCTACTTCCACTTCTATCTATAATTTTGAGAAAACATTGCAATTTCATCAATAGTCCCCACTCGTGGGCCAATTTTAATTGCAAGCAAATTTGCACCCTTGCAATAGCTTCTCACATCATAGCAAGTGTAGGATGCAATTGCACCTCCTTGCTTAGGGATGACCATTACTGCATCTCGTCACCTGTCTTAGGGAAATTAGCCATGGCAAATTCACAAAATACTCATGCATAGAAAAATATTTGTCTGGACAATTAGAAAAATGGGAGACTTTCCTAGTCAGATGATGTACTGGCTCCCCTCAGTACCTGACAGTTTTGAGTGCTGGAGAAAAAGACTGGAAAAAAAAACCAACAAAGCCTTAGTAAACTTCTTAACAAAAGACATCCATTGCTGGCCCCTTTGCTGCTCCAACGCTCCACCCCGCCCTGCATCAATCGACTCTCATGTAAGCCGAGGACGTTTGCTTGAGGATGCCTCAGGGGTCTCTTCATGCTCCGTATGCCGAAGGCAATAAAAGTATTGGTCAATTCGGCGATACGGTACACTGGCAAATATACGCACTGGTCCTACTTAGCATAAACCCCCATATCCATCCCAACCCTTTCAAGAAAGGTGGTCAAGAAGGTGGCATATGGAAAGGCAGTGTACCAGTTTTCCCCTCTAGGAGCAGCCTCAACCATGTTCAGGCACATGAGAGATGCGAGGTTAACAGGAACACCTCTTTGAGCTTGCACAAGGATAAACAGGTTAAGTTTACGAATAATCGAATGACCACGGTACCTTGGCATGAAGCAGTTGACGATCATCACGTGGAGGAATCGAAGAGGATCTGGGAGGAAAGAAGCCTGGATGCGCCCCTTCGTCAGTTTCGCCAGTTCAACTTCAAACTCAAAATTGTACAGCCGCCCAAGATCGCTGCTGCTAATGATGATGTTAACTCGTGTAGGTTAAACTAGGGTAAGTAAAGCTAGTTAAACTAGGGTTGGCACACGAATTGATACGGCAGGAGAAAATAAATGAGCTCGCACGTTCCAGGCCCACTTTTGAATATTGCATGGGTCATGTACAAGCCCACGTTTGAATGTTATTTAAAAGCCTGCAAAAATCAATTATCAGACCCAGTCCAACTAGAATTACTCCTAAACGCACCGTTAATACATAAACACAAACTAAGGAGACCTCTCCATCCGATTCGAATCAAATTATGTGTTCTTCATCTTCTTCCTCAATCCTCTGGGCGAGACGAACACTACATATCAGGAAACCTAAATTTCACCGAGAGATATAAGGTTCGATAAAATCACAATAACGCTAAGACAAGATGACAAAGCACTAGCGACATGAACCCTAGGGTTAGCAAACCTCTTTCAAGGGTTCTTTTGCAAATGAAAAGTTTGATGAACACAATAATAGACATGCTCGCCGTAATCATGTTAGAAAGAGATAGGTGAGGGGAAATAAAATGGCGAAGAAGAAACAAGACAAAATAAATTGGGAAATTCAATCTACGTCGAATGTGGATGCAAGTAATTGGGATTCGAAAAGATGATTAAGTTGGAGAGTTCAAATTGGATGGGGAGCTTCTCTTGGAACTGTGAAGGGGTGTCCCTCCAAGACGAGAGAGGGATCGTGTAATTGGTTAGGGAGACTGGAAATTGGTTAGGGCGGCAGTGGGTCTACCCAATTGGGTTTGCAGTCTTAATCCATTTAATTTAATCGGGCCAGTTAGTTGGACTAGGATGAAAAAAAACTTAACGCGGCAGGAGCCTTTTTGTAATTTGTTTAGTTATTTAGTGGCGCAGGAAGGTTTAACAAACGTGAGCCGTGGAGATTGAAAACGAATGGTTAAGATCGGCCAAATTTTGCCCTGGGCACCGTAGAAGTCACCATATATATATATATATATATATATATATAGAGAGAGAGAGAGAGAGAGAGAGAGAGAGAGCCATTGTTGGAGCTATTTTGGAGGATTCTTCACCATTGAAACTCAAGGAATAAGTCTAGAAATGAAGATTGTAGATCTAGAAAGTTATATTGTAATCTCTCTCTTATCTATGGAGTAACTTCCCTTCACTTAGGTTTTGAGGAACCTTAGTTCCATGTGTTAGGATCTTTCTTGTTTGAAACTTTGGATGTTATACTGAATGGTTTTAATCAATTGAGGCATGATTGTTGAGTCAATTGAATCCTGATCACTTTCCTTTGATTTCTGCTTTAACTTATGATAGATAGAATCTGATTGGGTTAAAAGAGCTTTCTCAATTGGTAGTAGGGAATTGATTGTACGAGATTCAGTCAATTCACTACTTTGTAATGAATTTCATTCCTGTAATGAAGATCTTTGTGTATTGCCTTAGCTTTGTACTCCGGTGGAGGTTAGTCTCCCACCGGGTATTCTGTCTAAGAGGGCATGGTCAGTTTAAGAGATTCCAAGCTATTATCGGATCTTCTGCAGTTTAATCAATAGTAAAGCAACCAAAGGGAATTACAACTTGGACCTAATTGAGGAGCTAGGGGGAATCATACCTATGTGAGTTCCCAACCTGTAATTAGTAGTTTTACTTAGTTTAATTAGTAGAGTAGTTTAGTTAATTAATCCTTAATCTGGTTTGCTAGATAATGAACTGAAGCTGAGTAATAGTAACTCTAGAGATCCATGGATTCGATATTTATTACTTGTGCCACTATATTGTAGTCCCTTTCATTGGTTACACTTGCCATTGTTAGGAGTTGTGTCGTAGCGTATCAAGTTTTTGGCGCCGTTGCCGGGGACTTTCTAGATTATTAGGAAAGGCAGAAGTTTGTTACTTTACCGTTTTTCTTTTCTTTTCCACCCTTGCTTTTCACTTGGGTGTTTTTGTTTTTGTTGGTGCAGGTCTGAATCATGGCTTCTCCAACCATTGGGGATATCCACCACCACCTGAGTGGTATTACCCTGAGTCTTCCTGGACCAATCAAGGAGGAGAAGACTATGGATTCAGGTTTCAGTACCAACCCCCCAACTATGAAGAACAAACAAACCCCTAGGAATTTAAAGAACAATCTCCTTATCAAGAAGAATTCCTCCCGCAGCCAGATCCAAACTATCACTTGAGGCTTCTCGTGGAGCAGATTGCTCGAGTACCTTAAAGATCATTTCCGAAGATGGATATCCCAGACATTGCCCAAATTGAGTTATCCAACCATGAAACAGAGAAGACCCTCCAGAGCATCAAGAAGAGCCTCGAGGATCTTGTGCAAGTTTTTGCACAGTTTGCTCAAGATCCCCTTTCTGTTACCATAGAAGAAGAGGAGGATGAAGGAGGCTACAAGGACATTGTGGAGCAGACGGAAGTTGTCACGGTGAGCTCTCATGATGATCAGGAATATCCCCTTGTAGCCGACCACATCTTTCCACATCCCATGAAACACCCTAACCCGGCCGGGTACTACTTTTACTAAATGCCCTTGACAAATAAAGTACTCAAATCTTAAATTGCAGCGGGAAAAATTTTCATAAATAAAATACTGAAAACACACTCTTGTAGTTCATAGCAACGCCCTAACCCGTGGGCAACTTAACTCAAACTTTAAAAAAAAAACTCAACTTGATCTCCAGTCTATACTCATAATCATAAAACATAATAACTAATTAGTCTCAAGTGTTGCTGCTTGTGTGAAACTCTGACTAGACATCCTTTGTGATGCTTGTACCGTCCTCCTCTAGATAGCTTCCCTCGAACTGTTTCTCTGGATCTCGCTGCTCTCTAACTGCTCCTCTAGCTGCAACTATCGATCTAGTTCTCGCTTATTCCTTTACTAAGTCCTGGTGAGTGAGATGGGGTCAGTCTACGCCCTTACGTTTTTAATACTTCTAATACTTAAGTACTTTACTTAAACACTTAACTGGTGAAAGTTGTTTGTACTTCCAATCTTAAAATCTTAACTCTTAAACTTTGAGGGAGTTGAAGTTACTCTCCTCTTTTAAAGCTCAAATATTGACTTAAATACTTGACTGACATGGGGATCCCTCACTAGCTAGCCCGATTGCCAACTCATACGTATTAGAAGCCATCCATGCTTTCCTTAAACTTAAACTTAGTTAGGGAAGTCGTAATGATTCATCCCCCTAACAACTTAAACTTATCGTGGTGGCTCTTCACCATGATTCTCAAGAGCATAACTGCTGCTCATCTTAAAAGTCTCTGACACGCTAAAACACAACACCTAACAATGGCCAAGTGTAACCAATGAAAGGGACTGCAGTATAGTGGCACAAGTAATAAATATCGAATCCACGGGTCTCTAGAGTTACTATTACTCAGCTTCAGTTCATTATCTAGCAAACTAGATTAAGGATTGATTTATAAACTACTCTACTGACTACTTTACTAATTACAAGTTGGGAACTCACTTAGGTATGATTCCCCCTAGCTCCTCAATTAGGTCCAAGTTGCAATCACTTTTGGTTGGTCTACTGTTGATTAAACTGCGGAAGATCCTAAATTAGCTTGGAATCTCTTAAGTTGACCAAGCCCTCTTAGACAGAATACCCGGCAGGCAACTAGCCTTCACCGAGGTAGACTGCTAAGGCGATTCACACAGATCTCCACTACTGGAATGCATTCCAGTACAAAGTAGTGAATTGATTGACTGTCGCACAACCAATTCACCACTATCAATCAAGGAAGCTCTCTTAACCTAATCCGATTCTATCTATCATAGGTTAAAGCAGAAATCAAGAGAAGATGATCAGGCTTCAATTTACTCTATAAATCATGCCTCAATCGATTATAATCAAACAATATAGCATCCAAAGCTTCATACAAGAAAGATCCTAACACATGGAACTAGGGTTCCTCAAAACCTAAGTGAAGGGAAGTTACTCCATAGAGAAGAGAGAGACTGCATAAATCTGATCTAGATCTTCAATCTCCATCTCCAAGCTTGATTCCCGAGCTCCAATGGTGAAGAAATCCTCCAAAATAGCTCCAAGAATGTTCCCAAGTCGCTCTCTCTCTAGGGTTCGTCCCTTGGGTGTTTGGGAACCAAAACCCCGCTCTCCCCTTTCCTTTTGCTGAAAATCGGGTTTTAACCAGAAATTCCCGATCACACGGCCAGGCCACACAGTTGTGTGACTTTCCCAGATGCCCGTGTGAGGGCTCGGTGATTTCCACACGGCCACATGGCCAGGTCACACGGCCGTGTGGATTTTTAGGCGTGCCCATGTGGCTTGCTCGGCCTCTGTTTAATGCTTCGTTTCTCCCTCGTCCGGACTCCGAATCAGTCGCCGTTTGATCCCAGACGCTCGTAGTCTCGTCCTCTTTATTTTCGTGAAAAAATTAGATGATTATTTTTCCATAATATGAGGTATAAGTCCATTATTCCTCAGGTCATGCTCGTGTTTCTTCTCCCGAATTGCCGAATGATCTCCGATTGACTTCAAACTTGCGCCTATGCTTCAATTTACATGCTAGGACCTGAAATGTGACAAAGGAACACAACCTAGCATAAAATAGGCCAAAGAAGAGATAATGCAAGCTTAAACGATCAAGAAACAAAGGGGAAAACATGTGCAAATATCGAGTCATCAGTCTAAAGAGCATAACTGCTGCTCATCTTAAAAGTCTCAAGAGCATAACTGCTGCTCTATCTCAAAGATCTCAAGAGCATAACTGCTGCTCTATCTGAAAATCTCAAATGGCAACGGACTGGCGCTAGTGACTAAAAACACTTAAAACGACTTCACCTTCTTTAAGGTGGGTTACTTCTTTAAAAGAACTTGTTTCTTACTCTTTAATAATAACTTATAAACGCAAAGCTTTAAAGTAAATGATAACTCATGCACATTCACTTCAAACATAGCTCAAACCAAAACCACATATCCCCAATCATAAACACAATCAAGCAATAACAATCACTTCATCAGATACTTATAGCTCTTCAAAGAAAGAATACGTAAGGCGTAGAATTTACCCCCTTTACACTCACCTTACTTCTGTCTAAACTGACTCTGATTTTGCTTGAAATCCAATTTCATACTCGCTTCCAAAATAATAGTACACTCCTACTTGCTTGAATAAAATGGAGCAGCTTGCTTAACAATGGACCAGCTTGCTTCGGTGGGGATTACAATAACAATGGACCAGCTTGCTAGCTCTCGTAGTAGGGAGGGCTTCCCATCGCTTTGCAGGCATAAGTTTGCTCTCGGACGAATGGTGCCAATCGCTTCGCATGGACCAATAGACGAGAGGGCTGCCCATTGCTTCGCATCCAATGATCCGCTCGGCCCCGAGACGCTTTCTTTTCCGATGACGAATCCCACCGCAACCTCCTGTCCTGTTTGAGGAGCTTGCTTAAACCAAGCAGCTCTCGTAGTAGAGAGATTGCCTTGCCGATGGCGAATCCCACCGCAACCGCCCGCCTGTTTGAGGAGCTTGCTTAACCAAACATCTCTCGTAGTAGGTAGAGTAGTGCGCCACTTCGCTTTGGTCCGGAGAATTGCCCTCGAGCTTGGTTAAGCACACAACTCTCGTAGTAGGGAGAGATGCGCCGCTTTGCTTTAACATCCCCGGTCCGGAGATTTAGCCTCGGTGGAGAAATAAAAAGGCTGCTTTATTACGGTTTAGGGTGATGCCGAGTAGGGTCTAATTAGCCGGAGGGTATTTTTGGAATTTCAAAAAATACGGTTGAGTTTAATCCGAAACTTAATCAACGTCCATAATTTTCTCACTTCATCTCGAAACTGGACATCGTTTGAACTATTAGTTCACATTTTTAATCCTCATCGAAGATACGGCGGAACTTGACCCAGAGGTATAATAGTCATTTTGACTTTTGGGAAGAGCGGGGTGTAACATTTCCTCCACCCTTATAAAAATTTAGTCCTCGAAATTTGATCAAGCTCATCCTTCCATACTCCTCATTCTCATGCTTCTTAGGGTCAAGATTTCACTCTTGCTATATGAACTTCAAGGGCGTGCCCTTACCTTGAGCATAACAGGTATTCTCACCTAGCTCGGTAGCACCGAATAGGTTGAGTGACTCATTGCCCCTTTCAAAAATTTCCAACTTGGGTCCAGGATGTGATGGGACAAAATTCCAGCTCAATTTATTAGTCCAACTGATTCAGTACTTGATGTTGAACCTAAATCGAAGTCGAGGTATCATATTTCCTCCCCACTTACAGAAATTTCGGCCTCGAAATTTGTCCGTTGTGATTACCCTAAGCATCGCTTGTGGTCATCCTTTTCACTTCGAGGAATTGTATTTCCCTTAACTTATACAACATCACCTAAAAATCTTTCTCTCCACTTCCCGCAACTTCAATGTTGTTGTGGCTTCTTAACCCCTCACATTACCTAGGCTGCACCTTTTTACATATATCGGGATGATAACTATCCATTTTTAGGTATATGAGAAGGTACTGCCCCTCTCCAACCCCATGGTCATTGATGGCGGCTTATCCCCTATTCAGTCAGATGGTAGAACTCCTTTAACATAACTCTCATCCGGGGTTGATCTCATAGATAACCTAGGTCCTTGTATCTCTTAACTTTGCATCTCTTACTTTCTTCCTTAATGCCTCGTCTTATCCATTAACCCTAAACCGAATGGTCGCCTTCTCGTTACTTGCTGCTTAGTGCTGGAACCTCATACTACTGCTTCGACTTTCTGTATGCATTAGAGGCATCCTTTGCATCTTTCTCTAGCTTGCGATCAATTTTATGACTTCTTTCCAAAATCATGACCTTCCATTTTGATTACTTTTTCACTCATGGCGCCTAACTTAAAACTTCCTTATCACCGTTTGACTTGGGAGTTCTCGTACGATCTCTTCTATTGTTCTTAGACCTTGCATGAAATTGCTCGTACAGTTTCCCCGTCCAAGAAGTTCTCACTCGAGAGGTCGCCACATTTCACCATCATAGGTGGTATTGCTTTCACTTTAGGGTATCCTAGCAGTTCGCTAAACTCATATCCATCTTACTTCTTTACCGATGTTTCTCGCTAGTTCTATATGTCCCTCGTCCTTGATGTGGTCATCTTGGTGCCCATATTCTCTTCTCACTTATGTACCTTGACCGATAAGGTTTTCCCTTCGACCGTTCTGGACCACCACACTTCTACTTTAAAGTTGACCATTGAGCTTTTCAGTTCTTGATGGCTTCCTATGGTCCAATTTATTCTCCACTGGAAATCACCTTAACGCGTCCTTGTTGACCTTCGTATTCTTTCGCTGGCTCTTCCTATCTATCTTTCTCCCTGAATTTGTCGTTTTATCAACTACCACCCTTTTCACCATAACTTTCATTATAGCCTTGTGGTTTCCTCCTTACTTCCACAACTCCTTCATCGATGCTTGGTACTAGCTTTGATATACTCAGTTTAGTAGCTCCTCACCATACCTCAGAGCCAACATTTCCACTAGAAACTTTCTCTAGGTAGACTTGACAGATGACACCCACGACTTCTACTCACGATGGTGCTTGACCACGTCTCAATTATCTTCCTTCATGCATTCATTGTCCGGTCGACAACCACCTTTTTTTATTTCCTATAGTGTCCTATGGTGTTCTCCTTGCTTCTTTACTTTTACTACCCTTCTGTTGCTGCTTTGTACTATTTTTCGGTCGCCAAACTCTGTTGAGTATCTTCTCGTTGTTGTTTTGGGTCAAAGCTTCCAATAGTGGCTTGCCCTTGGTAGGCTTGAACATACCTCATCCACGTCTTTTGTCTCGACCGATTCTTGTACATAGCCTTAATCTCTTAGTCATGGCTCTTAGTGGCTTAACTAAATATCACTAAGTTATCCTTAACTGGCCTTCTTTTATGGATGACATCCTACTATGTCGTACTCGCTCAGAGTGGGGCACCTTGGGTAAGGTAACTTAATGATTTCCTCCTTCTTGGTAATGCTTTTCCTCGTCGTACTCCACTATGCATTTTCTTGAACACGAGTCACCTACACATATTCTCAATCCTTCATCGGAACTTCCATGTGTTTCCTCGAATTCTCTTCCATTGGAGCAGTCGGGGATTTTCCCCTGGCATGAAACGTGCGTTTTGATAATACCCGGTCGAGACCCAAAATACCCGACCGGGTATTTCGACCGGGTATCGCGACAGGCAGCTGTTTTAAGAGAAAAGAAGGCTGAAAATCAAGGGATTCGAGTTTTAGAAAGAGAGAGATCGATTCCTAGAGTGAGAAAGTGACGAGCAAGAGTTTCCAAGTGCCCTAGATTGATCTTCAACACCATTGGAGGCCAGTTTGAGCTTGGAGAAGTGCCGATCAAAGTCCAGGAGCAGGAATCCATCATTCACAGTATGAATTCCGCGTCTGATTCTGCTTTTGCCTCTTTCTCAATGGAGTAGTTCTCCCATTCATCTGGGTATGGAGAACCCTAGATTTGTATGTTAGGTTTGATTGTATGAACCCAAGTACTGATTCTATGATTTGATTATATTCGATTGAGGTTTGAATGATTGAATGACTTGAATCCTGATCAAATTCCTGTTGTTTCTGCTTTAACCTAGAATGAGAATATCTGCCTAGGTTGATAGAGCATCCTTGATTGAAGGTAGGGAGTTGGTGACTTTAGTCGAGGAGCCAACTCACTATTCTGTACCGGATTTACTCCGGTAGTGGAGGTTTTGTTTGTTAAGGCCTCAATCTGTTTACTCCGGTGGAGGTTAGTCGCCCGCTAGAGACTCAGATTGAGAGGGTCTGAAGACCTTTAGTCGAGACTTCAGGCTGTTTAAGAACCTTCTGCAGTTTAACTATCATAGAAACTGAACTTGGTAATTACAATCCGGCTTAACTGCAGTCTAGGGGGAACCATATCCGGGTGACCTATCTTAACCTGAATACAACAGTTTACTTGCTTTGTTAGTTTGTTAGCTTAGACTTGCATTAAAGTTTCATTGCTAGATAACAAGAATTCACTAAGTAGTCATCAAATCTAGGACCCGGGTTGATAAGTAAACCTAAACCCGCTATACTACGCTTTAGGAAGTGGTTCCACTTGGCCAATTCCTAGGGTGACAGTAGAAGTGAGTCATTTATCTAGGGTTCCTTCATCGTCATATGTAAACAACCATGCCTGCTCCCCCCTTAAACTATCGACTTCTTGGCGTCCTTTCAGACCCCCTCTAACCTACTTACTTCCTCATTTACCTCATTTACACTACCCTAGCTTCTCTTGGAGTCTAAGCTTTCCACTGCTCCTTGTCACTGTGTTGTAATAGCGTTGACCACTAAAACTGGTTGAGGGACTTCTCGTGGTACCTCTTCATTTCTTGACTCGCCACTGCTTACGGTCAAGGACCATGAAATTCTTCCATCATTCTATCTGCTGACATCTAGTGCTTGTAGCTCTTTCTTCGGAGGTTCATAGCTCTCCTATTTGTATATCTTAACCTATTAGATAACTTGTTAGTATCTAAGTAGAAAAATCCTCGTAGTGCTCCCTTAACTCCTTTGATTCCTCGCACCTATACCTCGGGATAAAACTTTGCGATTGGCGCACCCTTATATTATGACTAAAGTTATTTATCTTAATACGATTAAAGTAGACTGGAGATTCTATAAACTCTTAAAAGAAGATCCTTGACTCGTTTTCCTTTCCTTTAAAACAAAAGCCTTTAAAACTGAGACTGATATTCCAGTATTCCTTGGAAACCAAGGAACAGAGGAAGACCAACTCTGATACAAAAATGAAACACCCTAACCCGGCCGGGTACTACTTTTACTAAAATGCCATTGACAAATAAAGTACTCAATCTTAAATTGCAGCGGGAAAAATTTTCATAAATAAAATACTGAAAACACACTCTTGTAGTTCATAGCAACGCCCTAACACATGGGCAACTTAATTCAAACTAAAAAAAAAAACTCAACTTGATCTCCAGTCTATACTCATAATCATAAAACATAATAACTAATTAGTCTCAAGTGTTGTTGCTTGTGTGAAACTCTGACTAGACATCCTTTGTGACGCTTGTACCGTCCTCCTCTAGCTAGCTTCCCTCGAACTATTTCCCTCGATCTCGCTGCTCTCTAACTGCTCCTCTAGCTGCAACTATCGATTTAGTTCTCGCTTATTCCTTTACTAAGTCCTGGTGAGTGAGATGGGGTCAGTCTACGCCCTTACGTTTTTAATACTTCTAATACTTAAGTACTTTACTTAAACACTTAACTGGTGAAAGTTGTTTGTACTTCCAATCTTCAAATCGTAACTCTTAAACTTTGAGGGAGTTGAAGTTACTCTCCTCTTTTAAAGCTCAAATCTTGACTTAAATACTTGACTGACACGGGGATCCCTCACTAGCTAGTCCGGTTGCCAACTCATACGTATGAGAAGCCATCCAGGCTTTCCTTAAACTTAAACTTAGTTAGGGAAATCGTAACGATTCATCCCCCTAACATCTTAAAATTATCGTGGTGGCTCCTCACCACGATTCTCAAGAGCATAACTGCTGCTCATCTTAAAAGTCTCAAGAGCATAACTACTTCTCTATCTCAAAGATCTCAAGAGCATAACTGCTACTCTATCGGAAAATCTCAAATGACAACGGACTGGCGCTAGTGACTAAAAGCACTTAAAACGACTTCACCTTCTTTAAGGTGGGTTACTTCTTTAAAAGAACTCGTTTCTTACTCTTTAATAATAACTTATAAATGCAAAGCTTTAAAGTAAATGATAACTCATGCACATTCACTTCAAACATAGCTCAAACCAAAACCACATATCACCAATCATAAACACAATCAAGCAATAACAATCACTTCATCAGATACTTATAGCTCTTCAAAGAAAGAATACGTAAGGCATAGAATTTACCCCCTTTACACTCACCTTACTTCTGTCTAAACTGACTCTGATTTTGCTTGAAATCCAATTTCATACTCGCTTCCAAAATAATAGTACACTCCTACTTGCTTGAATAAAATGGAGCAGCTTGCTTAACAATGGACCAGCTTGCTAGCTCTCGTAGTAGGGAGGGCTGTCCATCGCTTTGCCGACTAAGATCGTTTACAATTGGACGAGCTGCTAGCTTTAATGGACGAGCTTGCCCATCGCTTCACATCCAATGATCCGCTCGGCCCCGAGACGCTTTCTTTGCCGATGACGAATCCCACCGTAACCTCCTGTCCTGTTTGAGGAGCTTGGTTTAGCTTGCTTAAACCAAGCAACTTTCATAGTAGAGAGATTGCCTTGCCGATGGCAAATCCCACAGCAACCGCCCCTTGTTGAGGAGCTTGTTTAACCAAGCAGCTCTCGTAGTAAGTAGAGTAATACGCCACTTCGCTTTGGTCCGGAGAATTGCCCTCGAGCTTGGTTAAGCACACAGCTCTCGTAGTAGGGAGAGATGCCCTGTTTGCTTTAACATCCCCGGTCCGGAGATTTACCCTCGGTGGAGAAATGAAAAGGCTGCTTTATTAGTGTTTAGGGTGATGCCGAGTAAGGTCTAATTAGTCGGAGGGTATTTTTGGAATTTCACAATTACGGGTGAGTTTAATCCGAAACTTAATCAACGTCCATAATTTTCTCACTTCATCTCGAAACTGGACATCGTTTGAACTATTAGTTCACATTTTTAATCCTCATCGAGGATACGGCGGAATTTGACCCAGGGGTATAATTGTCATTTTGACTTTTGGGAAGAGCGGGGTGTAACATCCCACATCAAGCTTTCGAGAGGTGGGCATGAGCAAAGAGATGCAAGATGATGTCATGAAAGAAATTACTTGGCAACTTGCTCTCCAATCCGTGCTAGAAGAAGGGGAGCAAGAAAGAGTGAGGAAAGAAGTTGTGGAGGATGACAGAAGTGAATTAGAAGAAGTTCTTGATCTTTTCCAAGGGGAGGAATCAAATTCTGAGGAAGGAAGGGGGTTGAAGAAGCAATTGGCATCCAGGCTGAGGACAAAGTTGTGGTGGAAGAGGCTTGCACCGGTCATGAGTTACATGTGATATCTCCACCAAACCTCTTGGAGCTGCTTGGCAAGGACCCATTTGCAATGTCTCTTTGCCAGACCAAGGCCACATCGACATCGGTTCCTCTTGGTGGACGTGATGGTGGCCAAACGATGTTGTTATATCTGGTTTGGGGCAATGAGATGAGAGGAAGAGAAGAAGAGGTCTCGAGGGTGGAGACTTCATCTGCATCAAGTGCACGAGATTTCATCACCTGCCACACCACATGCTCGTGACTTGAGACTCCACCTCATCGACGAGAATCTCAACTTCAAGAAGGTTTTGGGGTGGATCGAAACTTAGGAGCCACCGTCTGGCTCATGATGTGAAAGAAGCGCTTGTTGGGAGGCAACCCAACCAGTCGATTTGCACTTTGTTTCCCTTTGCTCTTCGGTTGAGTCAGTTTGCCTTTTTATTTTAGAGTCAATAACTCAACCTTGTGAGATTTTGTGTTCCAAATGATCTCTCTCTACTTTCTCCCATGGAACACACCGCCTGCCACGTCCAACATCATTCACACTTAATCTGATAACTTCGTTCTACCCTCCTTATCTTTCCTCCATTGAGGACAATGTCGCGCTTTAGTGGAGGGGGGGGGTGTTCCATTATGTTTGTGTGTGAATGCTTGGTTGTATGTGTGTGCTTGGAGCCTAGTCCACTGTCAAAATTTTACGATTTGAGGGCTCCAAGTACGTATCCGTTGCAAATACCTGCTCAGTATGCTTTGAATTGACAGTCTTTATAGTAATATGCAACCTAGGGAGGTCGTGTAGCACTATGGAGGATGTTGATTCATTTAAGAAGTCTCCTTTCTTCTTCATGTTGTGTTGGTTGATTGTGTGAATTAGTGATCTTAAGACACTTGAATCGTGTGGTAGCGATGACTCTCTACCTGTCATGGACTCCCGTGCTCTAAATTGTGCTTTTAAAATAACGTCTCCCATGTGGAAATTGGTGAAAGTGTGTAAGGGGAGCGAGAATTCGTTCCCAACTTCCACCTACTACCTCCATCCCCTTACACGTCTTTCCCCCGCACGACGCTTGAGACATTTGCTCCCGGCATGGTCGGTAAGAGCCGGGCTCCCTCGAAACCTTGGCTAGGTGGGAGCCCCTTTTTTGAGAACAACAGGTTGGAACCCTTGCAAAAAGAAAAAAAAACAAGAAAATGAAGAAAAACACAGAAGAAAGGGGGTTCTAACCATCTTTAAAGGAAAAAAAAATAGAGCACCTTAAAAAGTGAGTATATGATCTTTCTGTTTTTGAGAGTCTCTTTTTCCACAAATCACTTGTCCTCCGATCACTACTTGGCATGATCCCGACTCGGGACTAGATTTCTTGCAGAAGAAGATAGGAGGTGTCTTGTCCGTTGGTTGACCTCGTAAGCTGTTAAATGACTTAGAACGTCCTCTACCCACGATCATGGTTGCATGTTTCTATAAAGGTATGGAGAGTTGCAGTGGTTTGAGTCAGGTTTGCTTGAGGACAAACAAATGATTAAGTGTGGGGGATTTGATGACTCGATATTTGCACATGTTTTCCCCTTCATTTACTGATCGTTTAACTTGTAAATTGATCTTTCCTTGGACTATTTTACGCTAGGTTGTGTTCGTTTGTCACATTTCAGGTCCTAGCACATAAAGTTAAGCATAGGCGCAAGTTTCAAGTCAATTGGAGATCAATTGGCGACTCGCGGGGAGAAACTCGGGCATGACTTGAGGAAGAATGGATTTCTACTTCATTTTATTGAAAAAGAAACATGTAAGCTTGTCATGAAAAGGAAGTGGATGAGACTACGAGCATCTGGGATCAATTGACACCTGAATCGGAGGTCAAACGAGCTCAACAAAGCTTAGGAGTGCGTGCTGAAAATTGTGCACGGCCGTGCAAGGTTTCTAGGGGGTTTGCACGGCCAAAACCCCAACCTGCACGGCCGTGCAAGTAGGGGTGTGAATCTCAATGGGTATAAAAGTTGTTTTCTGATTTTTGGAGAGAGAGAGCTTGGTTTTGGATCCCAACCACCCAATGGACGAACCAAAGAGAGAAAGAGCGATCTAGAGCCATTCTTGGAGCTATTTTGGAGGATTCTTCACCATGGAAGCGCAAGGAACAAGTCTAGACATGAAGATTGAAGATCTTGAAAGTTATACTATAATCTCTCTCTTCCCTATGGAGTAACTTCCCTTCACTTAGGTTTTGAGGATCCCTAGTTCCATGTGTTAGGATCTTTCTTGTTTGAAACTTTGGATGTTATACTAAATGGTTTTAATCAATTGAGGCATGATTGTTGAGTCAATTGATTCCTTATCACTTTCCTTTTATTTCTGCTTTTACCTATGATAGATAGAATCTGATTGGGTTAAGAGAGCTTTCTCAATTGGTAGTAGGGAATTGATTATACGAGAGACAGTCAATTCACTGCTTTGTAGTGGAATTCATTCTAGTAATGGAGATCTTTGTGTATTGCCTTAGCTTTGTACTCCGGTGGAGGTTAGTCACCCGCCGGGTATTCTGTCTAAGAGGGCTTGGTCAGCTTAAGAGATTCCAAGCTATTATCGGATCTTCTGCAGTTTAATCCATAGTAAAGCAACCAAAGGGAATTACAACTTGGACCTAGTTGGGGAGCTAGGGGGAATCATACCTAAGTTAGTTCCCAACCTATAATTAGTAGTTTTACTTAGTTTAATTAGTAGAGTAGTTTAGTTAATCAATCCTTAATCTGGTTTGCTAGGTAATGAACTGAAGCTGAGTAATGGTAACTCTAGAGACCCGTGGATTCGATATTTATTACTTGTGCCACTATACTGTAGTCCCTTTCATTGGTTACACTTGGCCATTGTTAGGAGTTGTGTCATAGCGTATCATTGACCAACTCTACAAAGACAGTCAGGTCAAGTTGACTGGGGGGCATGTTATTCCTCCACCTGAGAAGTTAAAGGGATGAAATATTGTAAGTGTCATAATAGCATGTCACATGCCACTAATGCTTGTGTGGCTTTTTTTTACCTAAGGCAAAGACTGATGCCATGTTGGTGGACACTAGTTCATTCCCCAATGTGATTGGCATCAACATGGTAAACGCAGACGTATCCATAGTTTAGTTGTCATGTTTCAAACTGGTGTTGGATACAACACCGCCTCAAAGGAAGACCAATGTGATTTTTGAGCAACGAAGCTCGTCAAATGTCATTCAAACCAACCCATTCGCAATGATGACATATGAGGTTGAAAAGTTGTGTGATCAATGCAATAAAAGTCTAAAGCTTGATGAAGAGATGTCCATTTTGGCGGAAGGTGGTCTCCAAGACGATTGGAGATCTCGACTGGCTTGACCTCGCGCGCGAGGCCGAGGAGGGGAAGGGCGGCCGCTGCGCAACCTCCTTTCTTTCTTCTATTCATACGATTCTTGTTGGGGGTTCTTGCTAAGGAAAAACAATAAGGGGGTGTGGTTTCTTTTTCTGTTGCTTTGGGTAAAGGGGAAACGTGGAGTGGGGGGAGGAGATTTGGTGGGGAATTTGTGATGGGAAGGAGAGAGTTGGGGCCGAGGGTTTGCCGGGGAGGCCGTTCGGCCTTGTCTCATTAATTAAGTTTATATATATAATATAATAATAATAGTTATTATTTTTATTACTCCTAATCTGCGGTTGCAACTTTCGTACATAACCGCCAATCCAACTGATCATTTATTACGGTCGAACCAAAATCTAAAATACAAGGGTATCACATTTCCTACACCCTTAAACAAAATTTAGTCCCCATAATTTGAACTGTATTGCAATTGCTTGCTCGATGTAACGTTGTTTTTTTTAAAGGGATGAAGCTAGTTGGGATATGATATTTCCCTCCCCTTAAGAAATTTCGACCTCAAAATTGTAGGCTGATCTGGGTTCCTAGCTATTGTGAAACCGGACTGAACCACAATGTTTATTATTGAAAATTCGAGAAATGAGAACTAAACGTGAAAGTACACAGAGATTCACAAATTATTGATCTAAGCACCATTAAAAAACTCTGGGTACTTCTCTCTCCTGCTACTCTCTGCCTCCCAATTTGCAGCCTCGCTGCCCTGGTTCCTCCATACCACCTTTACCATGACAATCTTCTTCCTCCTCAACTCCTTTTCCTGCCTATCCACAATCTGGACTGGGACCTCCTCATAGTCAAATCATCCTCCAACTGGATGTCCTCATGCCTGATCACATGCTCTGGTATCAAAATGAAACATCCCACTACTTTGAACTTGGAAAAAGACATTTTCTACCCCGGGGTATGTTCAAAAATCTCAAATAAAACAACTTTAAATAAAATACCAATCTCAAATATCTTAATATCTCAAAGCAAAGCACTAAACATGTGGGCAAAACTTAAATCGTACTCTTAAAAGAAACAAAAGAAATGAATCTCCAGTCTTAAACTCATAACCAGAAAGTCTTAATAACTTAAGGAGTTCTTCAATGCTTAGTCTGACGCTTGGCTCGACATACCTCAGCAACGATGGTGTTGAGCTCCTCTAGCTTGCTGGTCACGGACTGGCTGGTTATGATCTCCTCCTCTACGATCTGGTGAGTGAGTTGGGGTCAGTCTACGCCCTTACGTTTGAAATCTCTAGTACTTCTTACTTAAGAACTTAACATAGACTGGTGGATGATACTTCCACTTTTTCTTTTGGAGAAAAATGATACTTCCACTCTTTAAAACTTATTCTTAAAGCTCAAATCTCAATTTAAATATTTGACTGACACTGGGATCACTCACTAGCTAGTCCGTTGCCAACTCATAAGTATGAGAGTCCATCCAGGATTTCCTCAAACTTAAACTTAGTTAGGGGAGTTGTAACGATTCACCCCCCTAAAATCTTAAACTTATCATGGTGGCTCTTCACCACGATTCTCAGTAGCATAACTGTTGCTCATCTTAAAAGTCTATAGAGCATAGCTGCTGCTCTATCTAATAATTCAAATGGAAACGGACTAGCACTAGTGACTAAAACTCTTAAAATGACCCCAGCTTTTGTTGGTGAAGTACTTCTTAAAAAGAAACTTGTTTCTTAAACCTCAATAACAACTCATAAATATAAAGATTTAAAGTAAATAATAACTCATACATAATCGCTTCAAGCTCAAACCACACACATATCACTTATCATAAACACAATAAAAAAATAACAATCACTTCATCAAAATACTTAAAGCCCGTAAAACTTAAAAGAACACGTAAGGCGTAGAATTTACCCCCTTTACACTCACCTTGAAAAGATGACTATTCGATTCCTTACTCGAAGAAATCCCTCTTAGCTGAATTATATCGGTTAACCTATTAACAAGAAGCCCATCTCCTTAGTCGACCCTTCTCGATTTCAAATTCCCTTTTGAATCAATAGAACATCCTCTTCTAAAAAATTTCTAGAAATAATTCCTTCAAACCGACCATTTTTCCTAATTATTTTTGTCTTGTACGAATTTTTCACTTAAGATCATGGAAAATTATCAAACTGTTAAAACACCTCGGCGGGATTTTTATTTAAATAAAATCGACATTCATATAATTTCTAAAAATAAATTCACCTTCAAAAACTCCTAAATTAAATTATAGCCATCTCCTAGACTCCGCTCAATTTATAAAATTGTTAAACCCAGAAACCAACACCCATAGAGGCGCAAAACAATTTAAACAATCTAAAAATACGTTTCTGAAAATTTATTGCAGCTTTAGTGACCACCCAATATCTGTCACTAAAAGCATGTAAAAACTGCTACTAAATTCGGAGAATTGCACCCTCACGAAAAATAACTAAACCACTCAATCTAACTCAAAGGGATCGAGTTCCCTTACCTCTAGGACATGTCTAGGTTCAGATTCGATGACCTTGGACGTCCATTTCCCACATTGGCCACCGATTCAACCCCGATTCCTTGTCGTCACGCTAGGGTTGACGATTGACGAGTTTGGATTAGTTTGATTGATCAACGGAAACGATTTGGGATTATCGTCCTTACCCTTTGGATGATTCAAGATCGCGACTGGCTTGATCCCGCGCGCGAGGCCGAGGAAGGGAAGGGTGGCCGCTGCGCAGCCTCTTTTCTTTCTTCTATTCGTACAATTCTTGTTGGGGGTTCTTGCTGAGGAAAACAATAAGTGGGTGGGGTTTCTTTTTCTGTTGATGTGGGTAAAGGGGAAACGTGGAGTGAGGGGTGGGATGAGAGCATTGCCAAATTAGTTCATGCTCTAATCAACCTAATTGGATATTCTCTGCCTTAGGTTGATAACCATAATTGGAAGGATTTGATCAAATACCCAACACAATTTATGAAATACATCAAATCTATATATAATCAAGAGTTAATCAGATAGGGTAATCAGTCATTCATCTAATCAAACATACAATTAGAATTCTACAACATCCAAGTGATAGAAAGTTTAGCTCATAGTGTGTGTGTGTGTGTGAGAGAGAGAGAGAGAGAGAGAGAGAGAGAGAGATACACCAAATCATGAGAAGAAAAGATCCTAAAGGAGTGGGTTTTTGCTCTTGAACTTCAATATTCAACATTTAGTGATGGAATTGACCACCAATGATCCAATTATTCACCTAGGAATATACTTCGTCACTTTCTCTATCTATCCAACAGATGCCCCTTCCTCACTCTAAATTCCGCTCTCAACAATCTTAATCTACTCTTTTATATAGCCCATCAGTCCAAATCTCATGGTTGCCCGTCACGGTTGTGATGTTTACATCCATTTCACTTAACACTCCTCACGGTTCTAGTGCAATTCTCACGGTTTTCGACCGTGAGGTTTACATAAGTCTGCTAGATGCAAGAGGCCCTCTGGAAGTCTGCAGAAATCATGGCCTCCTTGCATTTGTAAGGGTTTGTAAACCGTGACATCTTCACTATTCCATGAAACGTGTTTTGGCCTTCTAACCTCTGCAATTGTCATGGTTTGCATACAACCCTCATGCCCTGGCGGTGAGATTATGCTATGAACCGTGAACTTTGCACTTTTCTTCAATTTGTCCCATTTTGGCTACCGTTGGTCCGGCCCTTGATCCTTTGGCCAATTTCACCTACTAGGACCTTAAATAATCCCAAACATGCACAACTTATCGTAAAACGGCCTCTAGAACGATGAATCTCGAGTCAAACAACCAAGTAAAAGGGGTGCAAATGTTTTTAATGAAGCCCGAATCAAACTCCCCCACACTTAACAGTTTGCTTGTCCCCAATCAAACATAGCTCAAACCATTGCAAATTCAAGGGCCCTCACAATGGTATGCAATCTAGATCGTCGGTATCGGGTAAACTAGCAACTTCTGAGGTCAACCAGAGACAAGAAATCTCACCTCCACCTTGATGTGAAGCACAAACTCAAGTTGGGACCTTGTCGACTAGTGAAGCCAAAACATGTGACATGCGCATGGGAGGAGTCTAAAAAATAGTTTGGAAACTGTGGAATCGAAAATGGTGCTCCTACTTAAAGGGTTGAAACTTTAGAGCCTCAAGTTACATTGCCGCTCATGGTATCATACCTGCATTTTTGCAAAAACAAGGGTTCTATGTCTTGGCAAGAGTGAAAGCAACATCCACTTCCCTATCAAGCCCATGTGGGCAGAGAGGTGTAAAGTGAGGATGAAAGGTATAAGGAGTAGGTTAGGAATCAAGAAAATCATGAACTTACTTCCTACAAAAGCATTTCCCAAAGTGCACTCCCATCCCTAGGTACAAACTATGGCGACCGCTCTAAGTTAGCAATGGGTTGCCACACATGTGAGATATTCAAGAGCCGAGGCCTCTCAACTTGAGTAGTAGAAATGTTTCTTCTCTATCAAGTTCCGTGAGGAGGAGAGGTGTGAGGAAGGATGGAGAGTAGTAGGTGAAGGTTCAGAAACAATATACTTGTCTCGCTCACATCTTCAAAGCACAAACTGATTTTAGATAAACAATTCGGCAGATTCACTAAGCACTATTCTCAGTTGCCACAACACGTGAGACACTCTTTTTCATTTAAAGCACATTCATGAATGGAGAAGCATTTTGAAAAAACGTTTTCCAAGTCCACAAGGGAAGAGAGTCGAACACATTTAGTCCTAGCATCATAAGACAATAGTATCAACCAACCAAAGAGGAATTGGAGGCAAAATTTTTGATGGACTAATATCCTTTGTAGCACTAATGTATCCTCCATAGAATGCACACCATCACGACATCCAACAATTCAAAGTATAATGAGGAAGAATCATGTGTGGTTCATTATGTTCGGAACCCGAAAATATGAAAATTTGGGCATAAAATCAAAACACTCTTAATATAGCCAAAAAAACAATCAATCATCCACATTTGCTTGGAGCACTAATTTTTTTTAACTTTGGGGAATAAACAAGGCTCCAAAGCATTCAATAGATAGGCCAAATAATTCATTCATTCACATACACATTCAACACCCCCACACTTAAAGCACACCATTATCCTCAGTGGAGGAGAGAAAAGGGTGGAACGAAGTTACCGAAGATGAATAGTGAAGAATCAGACTGGAGAGTTTATACGAGCACGGAACCTGTACCCTTAGTTATCAAAGTAACGCAGCAAAGAACAGGGATAAAACAATAGGGATAGGATGGAATTGAAAGCCGCCATTGGGCTCGCACCAGTCCCTCCCCATTGGAGATGCTTTGCCCTCAAAGCTTGTGTTTTCCTGCATGAGACTACATCAACAACATTTCCACATGGATTTCTCCTCAATGTAGTCAACATGTTCTTTTGAGCCATCAGATGTGCTCCTCTTTCGTCCTCTGACTTCGAACCACAAGCACTTCCTTTCTCCTTGGCCCAGTTCATGGCCAGTTGTTGTCGATCTTTTCAAACTTCAGCTGGTGACAATGGATTGAGCAGGAACTTCCGGTCGCCTCTCTTGAACCGGTAGTTGTTGTGCCTTCCATCATGAATAGCTCCTCGATCATATTGCCACGGACGACCCAATAAGATATGGGCAGCCTACATTGGAGCAACATCACACCAAATCTCATCCGCATAATCACCAATTTGAAAACAAACCTTGGCCTTCTTGTTGACTTTGATGTTTCCAGAGTTGTTCAACCAATGTAGAGTGTACAGTTGAGGATGCTTGATGGTGCTCAATCCCAGCTTCTTGACTGCATCCAGACTAATCACATTGGTGCAGCTACCACCATCGATGACCACAGATAACACCTTCCCGTCGACCAGGCAACGAGAGTGGAAAAGATTATCCCTCTACTCTGTCTCTGTATAAGCCTCAATAGATAAGGCTCTCCGGTTCACTCCAAGAAGCTTACCTGTTGGAGGTATCTCGGCCTTGATGTGCTCATCCACATCATCATCTTCAGAATCAGCATCAGAACCGAATCCATTCACCATGGGCTTCTCTTCATTCTCCTCCTCCTCAGAAAAGTACTCTCCATCCCGCAAGACAAAAGCCTTTTTGTTGGGGCATTGGTTGGCCTTGTGACCTCGTCCCAAGCACTTGAAACATTGGATGCTTCCCGATGAACCTTCATTCCTGGCTTGAATGATCGGTGTTGTATTCCTGGCAGTTGGCTTGTCTCCTTCTTGCTTAGGATGACTCATGATAGCCTCAGGAGCGTTCTCTGCAACAGGCTTAGGTGAAGGAGGGTACCTCCTTCCCGAGCTCACCTTCAGCTGTCTCTCCAGCTTCATGGCCAAATGCACAGCTTCCTCCAACTCTACAAACTGACGAAGCTCTACTTAATTCTTGATTTCTCTGTTGAGCCCATGTAGAAAACGAGCAATCATTGCTTCCTTGTCCTCCCTCACATCTGCTCTCATCATGAGCAGTTACATCTCCTTGAAGCATCAACAAAGCGTGTTCCTTGTCGAATTCCATGCAAGGCATCATGGAGATCTCTCTGATAGAAAGGAGGAACAAACCGATCACGCATCAAACCTCTGAGTTCTGCCCAAGTAGAAACTTCAGGTTGAAGATTCCTTCTTCGTTGTTGAATCTTTTCCCACCAAGATTCTGCATAATCTGTAAACTCATATGGGGCTACAATAACTTTCTGATATTCTAGGTAAGGATTTCACTGGAAAAACATAATCATCTTCCTCTCCCAGTCAAGGTAAGCTGATGCACTATTAGTGCTTTGAAACGATGGGATTGAGAGCTTAATCCCTCGAATCGGTTCAACGCCATAACCTCCTGCTTCCGGTGGTCTTCCTCCATACTTATAATCTTCATGATCATAGTCATAAAATGGAGGTCTGTTCTGCGAAATTACCTGACGACGTTGCTCCGTGTATTGGCGCCTCTGCACCTTCCAATCTGGGGTCTCGGGAAAAGCTTGATACACTCAATTTTCTCTTGGACCCTCTCGGTTTGAAGCTCCAGTATGAGCTACGACAACTGCTGGATTTTCTGGTGGTAGTGGATTACCCATTGGTTGCATCTCCAACCTGGTGATTAGGGCATCCAACCGTTGATTCGTCTCAACCAGCTGACCTTTGGTAGCGTCCTGTTGGGCCTGAAGCAAGGCTCCCATCTATGCCATCTGCACGACAAGCAACTTCATAGCTTCTGCAAGATTCTGACTCTGCTCTCCCATGGCTTGTTCTTCGATTGGGGTTTCTTCTTCAGAGAGCGATTCTTCTTCTTCTCTACGTTCTGCAATTGGGTATTTGGACCTCGTTCGACAAGCAACAGGTCCTCTAGCTTTCGATCCCGCCACTGTGTTAAACCAAAGGTCTGATACCAACTGATACGAGCACGGAACATGTACCCGTAGTTATCAAATTAACGCAGCAAAGAACAGGGATAAAACAATAGGGATAGGATGGAATTGAAAGTGCAATGTCAACACGATATCGAGAGAAGGCTCAATCAATATAGAAGGGTAGAATCTTGACCACAATCAAGGGGAAACGTTGATTGATACAGAGAAAAGATCAAGCCTTAGGCTCATAACCAAGATAAAAATCAATATTCTGCTAAAAACTAACCCTAAAACCCGAATCTAAGCCTTTATATAGGTTTGGACAATTAAAAAATAAGAAAAATAAGAAAACCCTAAATTTGGAGTAAAACCAGTCCTGATCTCATGCCTCGATCTCGCGACTGTGAGATGAGGCCGTGAGATTAACTGTCTTCTAAACACCTGCTTCACTGATCTCACGGGCAGAAGTCACGGCCATGAGACATGGCTGGTTATTTGGACTAAAATAGCCCCAACACCAATGATAATCACTTCTCGTCCCATGAACAAGTCGACTTCCATATTGGTGAAGTTCTGGGCTGAATAAGCTTGAAGTTGCCCCTTGAATGCCTTCTCCATGCCTTCTTGCCTTCGTCTTTGCCCCCGTTGGAGCCGCCATTGGGCTCGCATCAAGAGTGGACCAGTTTCAGGAGATGAGCTATCACATGAAACACACACACACAAACTCAAAAAGGTGATGTGATTACACACATAATATTTATAGTCTTAAACAAAAAAGGAATAAAGTAGTTCAAATTTCAAACAAACAAATGAATCAAGGTGGAGAGAAGAGAAGTGGTGGGCACGGTGCCATCCGTGGCAATCAATCATAGTCATCATCCTCATCCCTTTCTCTCTCCGGATGACAAGGGGGAGAGGGAATCCAGTCGGAGCCACTAAATTCGAGCACATGTCAGGCCATGAGCTCCTACTCCATGTAGTATGGGTTGTAGTGGGCTTCTCTCTCTCAGTCGAGATGGATCACGATGTTGGTTTACTAGCCCTCCAAGGCGGTGAGTCTGGCGTCCATTGAGGCAAAAGAGGAAGGACCAGCTTCCAAAGTAGGGTTCTGCGAGAGGCCCGACGGAATTCAATCATGGCCTTAAGACTAGGTAGTTTTGGTCTACACTACACGACATATCAAATTTTGGATCCATTGTTGGATACAACTCGCAAACTTCAAAAAAGGAAACAAGGTACGTGTTTTGTACCATAAAGGAAAATCGATGCCAGCAACGTCGATTTTCCTTCCAATTTAGGCGCTTGGGGCGTCAATTTTTTAGACTGTGCGTTCTCAACCAGTAATAACTCCTTATCTTATCTCGCAGCGAACTACTCTCTACAATAATCCTACTCATTGCACTAAAGTTTTAGGAGCCTACGAGCCTAGAACCATGGACAGTTGGGCAATGTTCTAATTTGACATACTCAGGGTAGGTCTTAATAAGTGGGGAGTGGCTAAACTTGTTGATGACTACGAAATTAACGACTCAATCATTCACAAACTTCAGTACATAAAAAACTTTCTCTGGGTTTCCTCATGAGGTTCCTTTCAACCATCTCCAAAAGGCTCAAGAGCTATTCGGATCATAACAAGATTTTGAAGCAGTATTTGAATGTAGAGTTATAGGGCTTTTCCCCCACATATTAGAGTATAGGGATCCAATAGAGACTATGAATTCAATCTTCTCAATTGAAACAAAAACTCCAGAAAAGGAGCAAACCATAGAGGAGATTAAACATAATCTCTCACTTATTGAGGCTCGATTGACCAAGATGGAGGCTGAAATCATAAAATCTGATTGGACCAGGGCTTTCACGGGCTTGGTAAAACACCCATTGACCAAAAGAGTTTCTGAACGCCTTCCTAACCTCATACGAAATTCCTTTTTCCATACAAAATTGAAAAGGAAGACTTGTTCCTTAGGAAAAGAATGAGATATTTAATTTCCTTAACCTTGTGGAAAAGGGCTCTCACCCCCTATAAAGAGGCTCTTCCTCCATCCCCATTACACACTTCATCGAATTGGAGATCTAAGTAAGAGGTTAAGGCATTCATGGACAAACTAGGAAGTCTATATCAGTGTAATAAAATAGGCAGCCTGAACGACACAAATTCATAGAAAAAAGTGCCCCGACCGCCTATTTGGAGGAAGGCAGAACTAGGCAAAGTCAAATTTTCGAACTCCTACCGCGAAATCCTCATCAGCTTGATTGGTGAGGAGGTTGTTCTGCATTTACTGATACAAATCTCGAAAATGCCAAAACTCGTTCAGGCATTAAGGATTCTTATCGTCAAGGAATAACCCCTTGACTCTACGCAAAGGGCTCACCTCCGCGGATGTACCACCAACCTACTCATAAAGTCCACCTTAAAAGAGTCTGATTCGGGGAGGTTAAGCAATTCGTGTAACAGAAATGGGTACTACATACTAGATGTTATCATTGATACTGAATCCAACGTAACATTATGCCCATTGCTACATACATAGAAATAGGGGGTGAGATAGAAGGCGAGCCTCTCAAACTTCAATTAGAGGATGAGTTCTTTTGTGAAGCAAACGGGGTGTTGTGACAGGCCGGAGTCATTATCGAGCCATTGATCTTCGATTGTGATTTTATGTTACTCGAAATGCAGCACCACCAAAGGTAATGGACCACTCTTAGGTCACACCTTCCTCAAGGTAGAAAGATCCATCATCAACATGCTAGAGAGAAGGATTACTTTGCGAAAGGGAGAGCTGGAACATCACATTTTGATCCCTTGATCTATAGATAATCATTGGATGTACTTTGGCGGAGATTAAAAGGTCGAAAAGGACGACGACATCACCTCGGGTGGCGAAGATGCAGTATCCATGTAACCCTTGTTCTTGTACAAGCCTATCCAGATATGACATGACTGCATGGAGCCTTTTTCAGGCGGCCCAGAATAAGGACCTCATACAGGTTCAAATAGAGGGGAATCACTACCCAAATCGGAGTATATCGACGAGTGTGAAAGCAGCATTCCATGCATTCCCTCATGAGTTCTTACCACAAAATGAGGATGAGGAGGAAGAATGGGGTGATGGTTGGCTTTCTTAAACCAACCAGGCCCTACTGACTTCCTGTTGTCGCATTTCACAAACCTAATGAAAATGGCAAAATCAACCATTCTACATAATCAGATCTTCGATTCAGCAATATCACCAATAAAGTTAGTCGAACCTAGCTTTATGGCTCGTACCATGCATCTTGGAATGACATGAAGATTGCGTCGTCGTCCACTTCTCCATGTAAACTTAATCCTAAACTCTCGTATTCTATACCTGAACGCTTCACAAGAATGAGTGGTTGTAGCCCTTTCACATTGAATTGGTCTTGTCACTAAACACCAACCTTCGTATCTTAAACTATTTAGGGAAATATTTGGGCAATAATCTATTGTCTTAATGTTGGGCCTCAATGCAGGAAAGACTTATGCGACAACTGACTCAATAAAACACAACACCAAACTACGATCAAGTATAATCGCAGTTCGGAAATGCAGTATAGTGGGTTCACTTTAACTTGTCAACCCGATTCATAGACGTATTGTCTACTCCATGAATCTCTATTATCTAGCTGTCCAATTCGAGTGAAAATTACCAAAATCATAAACAAACAAAAAGCAAGTAACGGTTGTATTCAGATTAAGAAGGCTCACTCAGGTATGAGACCCCTAGATCGTAGTTAGGCCAAGTTGTAATTCACCTAAGTCAGGTTGATTGGTGTTAAACTGCAGAAAGTTTTCAAACAGTTTGGAGTCTCGACTAAAGTGCTCCAGACCCTCTCAGTTTCAATACCCGGCAGGCGTCTAACCTCCAGTGGTGTAGGCTAACTAAGGCAATAAGATATTAACCTCCACTACTGGGTTCTACACCAGTGCAGAGCAATGAATCCACTTCTTGACTAAAGTCCCCGATTCACTGCCTCCAATTCAAGATGCTCTATTAACCTATGTAGAGATTATGTTTCTAGGTCAAAGTAGGAATCACTAGAATTTGATCAAGACTTAAATCAATTCTAAATAAATACTTCAATTGGATATAAACCAATCAATCGTTCATGGCAAATGGTTCATACAACTCTTCCTAACATACAATCTAGGGTTCTTACTTACTCAAGTGATAGAGGGTATGACTCCATAGAGAGAGGGAGGAAAGCTATGCCGGATGTAGAAATCATCGTGTAGACGGAAGAATCTACTTAGGATCGTCAATCGTCACTCCTCGAGGCTTGAATCGAGCTCTAATGGTGGGGACAATTAATCTAGGACACTCAAGGGTCTCTCTTCGTCACGTCGAGTTTCAGTAGGTTTAGGAGGTTGTTAATCGAGTTAATCTAGCTAGCGATATAAGTATGTTTGTTGCGTTGTAATCGGGTAGTTGAATTTTAATAAAAGAACCCTAGTTCATTGACTCTTTTTAAGCTCTTTGATTGTCCTTGTTGCGTGGATTCAAGTCCATCAACTAGCGTGCTCAGTATCGATTGATTCACCACATCAATCGTGGACGAGTTGCACCTTCGTTGGATCGAGCCTCTTCCTCGGAATTCGGTGTTGAAGTTGCACCTTCCACCTCCGTTTACCTTGTTCTTGCCTTGTTCTCTTCGTTCTCAAGCACCAATCTAAAATTCCTGAGGAAAATTCAAGTTCGAATCATAAGCTCAAGGGTTTAGAGCTTATCAAGTGGTAACCGAGCGAAGCTAGTGACTAGAACCTCGACTCTGATGAAACACATCAGGGATAGATACATGAGAGGCTTCGAGTTGCATGATTTGATCACGTGTTTGCGTGGGGAAAAACAAACGCCGAAGTTTGGGGGAGATTACAACACCCAAAAAGGTGTTTATTTATCTTTCATTTATTAGGTGTTTTATTGTCATTTTGAGCATGATTTGGTTTATAAAACATCGTTAGTAGTCTAGATTGCTTTATTTTTATTATATCATGTTATTCTAGGTTGCATTTGACGTTACAAGAGAAAAAGGGAAGAAAATGGGGCTAATGTGTAGGAAAAAAGAAGGGAGCAAAAGATTGTAGGTGAATGTTTGAAGATCACAGGCGCAGTCTAGGACCTATTGGACGCGAACTTAAAAAGGAATCTTCAAGAAAAGAGAAAAATCTTTCCCTATGTTGATCACAAGCTAAGTCAAACGAAGTTGCGATAAGATCGCAGTCGCGAACGCATGACGCGATCCGTCGTCCTATAGGGATAATACAATGAAGCTGAAGATCGTGAGTCATCATGTCCAGATCATGACTTCCATCTTTCAACTCTTGGTTGTGAACTTGCCCGAGATTTCTAGGGCCTATAAATAGATGAGTTGCTGCACTTGACAAAGGAGAGTCTACTTTAAGTGAGAATACTAGGGTTTTGGGGAGTTTTTAGAGAGAGACACCTTCAAAGAGCTTTATAAAAGATCCAATCCACCCAAGGAGCAAAGAGAAGGTGCAAGCCAGGAAAAACAGATAGTCTTCCACACTTCCACTTTTCTAGTTTGTGTTTCCCTCCTCTCTCTCTATGAATTGAATCCCTAATGTTGTGTAAGAAAGATGAAACCTGGCTTGTAATTTGTTTATGGGCAATGAGTATGAATGACTATGAACCTATAATCTATGTATATTTTATGTTTATGCATAAACCTCTTGCTTAGTGTGATTGATTACACTTAACCTAGGTTAGACGTCTTATAGGTTAGGGTTTTGCATAGACACCTCTTAATGTGGGATTGTTTGTATCCCATTTTCTAAGTTGAAACTTAGATAATATGGGAGTACCAATAGGTTAAATTTGGGGTGTAATTGAGTTTCCCCAAAGTTTTTATGCTTCACCTATGATTGATTAAGCTGGGGTAAGTCGCCCAACTCTTCCCTACTAGCCTACAACATAGTTAACACTAGGTGGCAGTTTTAGGGTTAGACTGGGTAGTGCCTAATGGCTAATTATGAGTAGGTGAACGATCTAGGAATCTAGATCATGAACCAGGCGACCATACCCCTGAGGATTATATGTGCACCTAGGTGATGGTTGTGGGGTAACGTGTGTGACCATTGGCTTGCCTGACTTGTATGCGGATGGATAAAACGCATTTAGAGGAGGTAGTGCATACCCCTAGTTAGGTAACTCGATTGAGGTGACTTTGGTTCGACTAGCCTATTTAGGAGGGGGATCGGTGCCATAACCATTGGGTCTGTTTCCATATTAGTGACCTTCGCACCTCAAAACACCATTATATTATCGTCTATATCAATTTATGGTTAGAGAGATTCGATCCTAGGAAACTCTCTATTCTCTAGCGGTCTCCCAACAACTTGGTTGGTTTTTTAAGTAGGCTAGTTTAGGTTAGATTAGATACTACACCCAAACTTTTGATTTGATTAGATAGTTTTTCAGAACGAAGTAATAATTAGCCGAAATTTCACTTGGAATACGAGTGAGCCACTTTACTACATCCCTAGCTTAGTTAAGAGTGACTAGAGTGTGCTTTGACTTTTAAATTTAACGCGTAATCCAACGCATCACTCGGCAAATTTAATCTCAAATCGTCAATTAGGGAATTCCCATCCTATTTTTACGGGCTGAATGACACCCCTGAGGTGGCCCGTGAGAAGGAAGAGATGGTCCTCCAAAGCCAGTCACATGTCAATTATGTGCGCGGAAAAGAAATATTGTTTGTGCAATTGCGCATAAACTTCAAATCTCTAGTAATACCACATGCCTAAAGCAAATTTGAATTTCGTCATACTTTGAATTGCTAGTCTCTGCATTAATACGTGATATAAGGGAGGCTAGTGTAGGGGCTATGAAGGATGTTCTTGTCATCAATGGCGTAGCCAGATTCGAATTTAGTGGGGTCCCATTTACGCAAAATCTTATAACATTGTATTCAATTATCAAGTAATTTTTCTTAAAAATATTAAGTCAAGTAGTCATTCATCAAACTATTAGTTATTAGATTTATACCTTACATTTTGTGTAACTCATAATTGAAAAATGACATTTCAATAACTAGCTACAATAAATAGTTCCCAAACAAAATCCAATACACTCAAACGTTTTATAAAACGCATTTGATGACAAAAAAATTGTATATTGATAGGAAAATTTTATTGAACTAAGAGCTTTTCAGATATAGCTGGAGGTTTTTGTAGTAGAATTAGAATTTTTTAGAATAAGGACTATAAAATTGTGGATTTTCAATGATATATGACCAATATAGCTGGAGGTTTTTGTAGCAGCGGTTGAGCAGGATGTTGGACTGCCGTTCATTCTTTTTTAGCTTGGGTTGAGTCTTCCTCCAAAACCATTAAAAAAAACATACCCATAAGTCATCAAAACCATTAAAAAAACATACCCATAAGTCATCAAAGAGTAAAAGAACATAGCCTAGGTCTATTAAAATCTCATTGATAAAATAGTTGTGATTTAGAATGGAAATACTATTGAAATACCCAAAGATGTTTTGATAAAAAGGAGAAAATGTATTAAGAATGGGAGTGACAAACACCATAAACAAAGTGTCATCAGGCGGATCAGATTCCACCACCTCATTTTCCTCTGGCGTGAGCTAAACCCTCTTCTTCATCTTCTGGAGCAGGTCCTTCCTCTTCAACTGATGCTTGACTTACTCCGTTGGAAGGCTAGTACTCCAGACTTAAGGCTCGATTTGTCATAGAAAGGGAGGCCAGGTGCCATTCTCACTTCATGGAGTAGCAAATGTTGTCCCACCACAAACTTGACTACAACATATCCTCTTGGGCAACCTCCACATTTCGTTAGCATGGTGTAGATTGGGAAGACGAAGATGCTTGATTTCTTCGGGCACTACCACACTACTACTACTCAACTCTTGTGACTCTTGTGTTTGTTTTATATTTGTGTGTTTGATTTTGAACTTTTTTTTCATTATTATGTTTTTTCGTTATAATTTAAACCTTAAATAATTATGTTTATGTGATAACTTCACTCATGTGATTTTTTGTTTGTGTATGTATGTATGTGTTTATCGCTTGTTTTAGTCTTTCTCCTAAGACTGGTCCCATCTCCTGTCCGACTTTATATTATCCGTGCTCGATAACTTCGTTCCACCATCATCTTTTTCCTCCATGTACGACAAATGTTGTGCTCAAGTGTGGGGGTGTTGAATATGTCGCATGCTCCGTAGAAGTCCCGGTTTCAACCATGAAATTTATAGAAAAGGTTGTGACTTGTATAAGTGATGTGGTGCATTTCTAGTCGATGTGACGGTCACTATCGAATGTCACGATCATGACGTGAAAATGTGACTTGCGGAATTCTAGGTATAAATCATATTTGAGTCCATTTTTGCAGGGAGACGAATTTTATGGAGAAGTGAGACTAGTAGCTCCTAGAGAGAGAAAGTAACATAGGAGGAACTGTAACGGGTGATTGGAGCCATCCAACCTTAATTGGAAGGAAGATTCATCACCTATGAGTGAAGATAGGAGCTCAAGATCAAGAACCCATCCCATAATTAGGGGAATCATCATCGACCTAATTTAGGGCTAGAGAGAAGCACAACGAGTGATCTTCTCTGAATTGAATTTAAATCAATCTTGTTTTGTTTTGTTTGTTTAGTTGCTTAATCAAACTATATCCTATTAGCTAGATAACGATTAGTTCACCCAGTAGTAGTAGACTTAACGCCTAGGTTGATAAATTAAACTTACTTACCCTATATTGCACTTGATTGATGGTTAGTACTTGGTCATTGGTTAAGAAGTGTAGTTAGGTACGAGTCACCAAGCAAACAATATCCATAATTGCGCAACTCACTGAAATCCATGATGCCACTTGACTTCGATCGTAGGTAATTGTTTACTAGCATCTTATGAGGTCGATCATAGACAATGAAATGTTGAACACATTAGAGAAGGCATTGCCTCGTATTAGCAATATGCAAACCTATAGGTCTATGACAAAAGACTCGGAATGAAGAGAATCTTAATTTTGTTTGAAGAGCAGGGAGAATCCTTTTTTCCTTTCAAACAACTCTTCTTTTTATTAATTTAAGCTTAAAAGAGAATTGTACTAATTTTACATTCTCGGTATCGGAGTATTCATCACTTTTTTATGTCTACTTTCAACTCTACTATCAAGCCATGCGGATTGTTAATGTATAATGACGTGTCGTAAGTTCTATCCGTGCTCTTTATACAGATTCTCAAAATTATACTTCAATCTAAGAAAAATCAAACACGATAGGGATTCTAATATCAGGCAACAAGCACCTGTTGCTCAATCAATGTCTCGTGTCAATCAACCCATGCACAATTATGGATTGCCAGCCTCATCATGTGAAAGTTTACTTTTGAGTACTTAAACATTTTATTTGATGAGTAATTTTCAATGCATTAAAACATGGGTTCTTTAGTTTTTGCCTTTATGGTACAGTTTGAAGTTGTACCTTTAACGTTATGATACAACTTCAGGTTGTACTTACCCTATTTCATATAGATCCCTTTTATGGTATAAACTAAAGTTGTACTTTTATGTTATGGTACAATTTGAAGTTGTGCCATACATAAAGGTTCAAATTCGTCTCAACACTGCACAATAAAATATATATTTTTTCCTACACCGACAACCAATACATGCCGAATGACTATTGATTTGTATCATAACGTTTAATGTACAAATTCAATTTTTATCATAAAATAAATATTTTTAAAATGGAAGCACTGATTCTTATTGACTAGTAGTGGAGTTAATTACTGACATCTCATCTTTCATTTCCTAACACAGTATAACAAGTTACTCTTCTTTTAAGTTGTACCATAATATAAATTGTCAAATTCGTCTCAACGCACAAATAAAGAGTCCTAAAAGTACTAATCATACGCATCAACCAATAGATGTTGAATGGCAATTTATTTCTTCCCGTACACCAAAAACCAATACATGTCGAATGATTATTGATTTGTTTCATAAGGTTTAACATACAAATTATGTTACTAACATATTTTTTTTTAAATAAAGCACCGATCCTTCTTAACTGGTAGTGGAGTTAATTATCATCATCTCTTTTATCGTTTCCTAACACAGTATAACAAATTGCTCTTCTTATCCGGAACAATTGCAAATGAACGTGTCACCTTACCATTATGCATTTTTGTCATTGAAAATTATAGATGAACCTCAGTCCCAAATTTACTAAACCCAGTTCACCAAAAAATAAGATACCAAACCCAAACCATAATATTAATTAAAATAAGCCCTGATAGTTTAAACTATTGAAATATTTCAAAGTATATAATGAGTATAAATTTAGACATATATTATAAGATAGTCGTACAATAGTTTGATATATAATGTGGTGAATCGAAAGATTATAAATTAAAACCAACAAACTTTTTGATTGGTAGCTTAAAGTGTTAATATCGTAAAATAACCCGAACTTTACCTTAACATACTAATTTATCATTCTTTTTCTGGAATGTCATCCTGGCCTGAACTAATAGCCATAAAGACTAATTTGACTCAACTTGAGAGTTGGTCATTAAGTTGAATGGTCAACATGCTATGTCCTCGTAACGAAATCCTAAAAAATTAAAATTCAAATATTTTTTCTAATATCTACTATTTACAATTTAAATTGAAAATAAATAAAATAATAGAAATAATATTTTCCCCCTCTCTTTCCTTACTCGCCCTTTCCCAAACATCCTTCCCCGACGATCCACATTCTCCCAAATGCACCAAACTGCTTGGCGGAGGGAAGGATGTTTGAGAGGAGAAAGGTCATTCGGATGTCACAATGAATATTTAAAAAAGACTAAATTTTTCTTTTACAGTCATCTTTAGGTATTAAGTACGATTGACAAATCGATTTTCTCTCTTTGTAGGAGCTACAATACTCTCACACTGGAAAGTGTTTCAGGATTGTGATTTGCTTTTCTAGAGAATTTTTCTGGAGGAACCACAGCATTTGCTTTGATCCTAGTGCGCTCTATTGGCTTTGCAACTTTCTATCCAGGTTCTAGAAGCTTCTGAGTTTTTGACCATTTTGAGTTCATCAACAGTTTATTATTGCAGTAGAGATAATCCTTTAGTTTCACAAAATTTCCTTCTTCTAAGTTGCTGGCTCATCATTTTTATGTGGGGAAGTATTAGGCTAATCTGACTTGGTGAATTAGTAGCATCCCATTGGGTTTCTGCAAATGAAAATTATTAGCTGCAATTGTAGGGGCTTTGTAATCCAAAAGGTTTTGGTTAAACTTAAAAATATGGAAAGATGGTAGAAACCAGACATTATGTTCCTCATGGAAACTAAGTTGCATGAAAAAGATAGCAAGGAAGTCCATATGAAGTTGTGTTTCAAGCGAGAGTGGAGATATGATTCAAAGGATTGAGCTTGAGGGTTATGTATCCCGTGGAATGGGGATTAGTGGTGAATGTTTATCAAGATCCTTTTATCATATAGATGTAAAAATCAGTTGTAAACAGGAAGGACCACCTTGGAGATTGACATGATTCTAGGGAAGATTTGATGACAAGGAAAAGCACCTACTAAGAGAATTAAAAGGCAAAAGTGAACTACCATGGGTAAGCATGGGGGACTTTAATCAAATTCTAGCAGGAGCTGAGAAAAAATGAGGAAATCTGATAGATAAACAAATGGCTACAATGTTATAGAGTCCCCAGAGAATTGTGAGCTATTGGATTGTGGCTTTGAGGGATATCCCTATACATGGGAGAATAACATAACATGGGAAGCTTATATAGAAGAAAGACTGGATAGGTATGTGGCGTCTTTAGAGTGGAAGTTGTTGTTTCAGAGGGCCAAAGTAATCTATATTGAATGGGAAAAATCAAATCACTACACAATCATGGTTGATATAATTGTGGATGAAGAAGAGGTAATTAAGTGGGGATGGTTTTTCATGGTGGAACCTTTTTGACTTAAGGACGAGGAAAGTAGCAAGTAATTGAGAAAGTTTGAAATGAAGGGGGAAATAACAATATTCTTACAAGGCTGCAAAAGTGTGAAGAGCTATGTAGTTGAGGTAAGGAGAAATTTGGGAATGTACATAAGAGATTAAGTAAGATTGAGACGTCTCCCTAAGAGATATGAGGTTATGGTATAGACGAGAGCTCTTCTAAGTGAGAAAAATGATATAGTCTGAAAAGAAGAAAGTAGGTGGAGATAGAGATAAAGAGTGGATTAGATGCAAGAAGGGGATAAGAATATAAAATTTTGTCATGTTAAGGCCTTACAAGAAGGAAAGAAAATACCGTCAAGAGAATTAAAGGTCATGATGGAATAAATGTATAGAGGTCAAGAGGAAGTAATGGAGGTTTTACAGAACTATTTCCAGAATTTGTATAGAAAGGAGCCAGAGACGAATTTATAAGAGGTAGTAAGGGAATGCTAATCTCTTGGCTCCCTTTAAGATAGAAGAGGTTGAGGAGGCGTTGATGCAAATGAATCCCGCTAAAGCTCCCGTAAGATGGATTTTCAGCCGTTTCTTCAACCAAAATTGGGAGATTGTGGGGTCAAAATAAACAAAACAGTGCTAGAAATCCTTGAAAATGGGATGTTACCTACAAAAATGAATCATACCCTAATAGTGTTGATTCATTAGGTTAAAATTGTAGATGAATTCAAGGATTTCAAACCGATCCGCCTGTGTGGGGTGATTAATAAGGTGATATCGAAGGTGTTGACTAATAGACTTAAAGGATTACTTCAAATGGTAATTTCAGAGGAGCATAGTGCTTTTGTGCCTGGTTGATTTATTATAAATAATATAATTGCAGCATTTGAGTGTTTCAACAATATGAAGAACTGCAATTACATAAACAAATGCTATTTTGCAGGATAATTGGATAACCAAATCCTATGACAGAGTTGACTGGGGATTCCTATAGAAGATAATGAGGAAATTGGGGTTTAGGGAAAGATGGATCGAGTTAATTATGATGTGTATAATGATAGTGACATCCTCAGTTCTAGTTAATAAGCATAGGTTAGAAAATTTTATTCTAACAATGGGCCTTAGACATTGCAACCCACTTTCGCCATATCTATTTCTACTATGTGCAGAGGGATTTTCGGCACTACTGAGAAAATCTAAAGAGGAGGGTGAGATATATGGGATTTGAATCAACAAATGAGCACCCAAGTTTACCATTTGCTCTTTGCTAATGATAGTGTTGTGTTCGCTCGTTCTACGACAGAGGAAAAAGAAAATATTTAGAAGATCCTGAAACCTGATGAGTTGTAATATGGACATAAGATAAGTTGTTCAAATTTGAGACTTCTACTAAAAAAGTGAGTCATGATAGAAGAAAGGAGGTATGTGAAATCTTGGGGATTAAAGAAGTGGAGAATCATGAAAAATATCTCAGCTTACCAAATATGATAGGAAGATTGAAGAAAGTTATATTTATAGGATTTAGAGAAAGGGTAAGAAGTTAGCTAAAGGACTAGAAAGCGATGACAATATCACATGTTGGAAAGGAAGTGCTTATTAAAGCAGTTGTCCAAACACAAGTTCTATATCTTATGATGGATTTTTAGATACTGGAGGGTATACTTAATGAGATTCATAGCTTGATTACAAGCTTATGGTGGGGGAAAAGGAGAGGAAAACAGAATCAGTTGGGTTAGATGGGACAAATTGTGTGATGATAAGAAAGAAAGTGGGATTGGATACATGGATTTGAAATTTTTAAACAAAGCACTACTTGCAAAATATTTGTGGAATATTGTGAATCAACCCAATGCTTTAATCCCAAAGATCCTGAAGGCAAGATATTTCCTTGTGTTGGATATATATAATGAAAGGTAGAGTAAGGGCATATGCAAGTTATGTTTGGTGAAGTCTAATGAATGTGAGGGACTTATTGGGGGAAGGGAATAAGATGGATAGTGGGTAATAGGGATGAAATTTCAGTGAGGGAAGACAAGTGGCTACCAAAAAAATACCCTAAGACCATATAATATGGGGACGCATTTGGATAGATCTGTAAGGGTAAACCCTTTAATCAATAAGGAGGCATGCTCGTGGAATTTGGAAGCTTTAAAAAAATTTTTTACTTAACAAGACCAAAGGAAGATAGTTAGAATCCAACTGTGCATACCACTATAACCAGACCTTTGAGTTTGGATTCATAGTCCCAATGGGGAATACATAATCCGGTCTAGGTATAGAAGGTGGAGAGAACTCACAAAAGAAAGTAATCAATTCACAACATCTTCATCTAGATTATTAGAGTTCAAGACTAGCATGTGAAAAGTTAAACTACTATCCAAGATAAAATTGTTCTTTTGGAGAGTGAGTTTGAGGGCATTGCCTACAGGGAGTTATTTGGAATCCAGATAAAAAAAGGTGGGAGTGGGATGCCCTTACTGCAATTTGGTGGAGACTCTTGAGCACGCTCTCGGTGACTGTAGTTGGGTAAGTAGCATTTGGAGAAGATGCTTGGAGAAAGAGTGCTTTGAGGCTGGAGAAAATATGTGATTCAAGCCTAATTGTACATGTTTTGCCCCCGTTTTCCTTAGTCATTTGTGGAAACTTTGGTCCTAAAAGGTTGGTTTTACGCTAGGTTTCTCGTGTTTTAGTGTGTTTTAGGATTTAACAGGTGAAACCAGCCTCGAGTCGAAAGTTGGACGAAAATGATCGAAAACCGGGAGAAGAGGTGAAAAAGGGCCAGTTCACGGCTATCCCAGGAAGCTCACTGTCTTGCACGCCCGTGAAGAAGAGCCATTGACCGTGAACCTCGAGGCGTCCAGAGCCACAATGCAAGTTACTGACGCAAGGTGAGTTCACGGTCACTAAGACCGTGAACTGAGGCTGTTGTCCGTGAACGAAAGTGAACGAAGAAGTGCGCTTTGGCATCCATCTGTAGTTCACGGACGCGTTTCACAGTTCACGGACGTGAACTCAGGCCGTGAACTGAGCTCATATATAGTTTAAAAGATGAGCTGAAAGGAAGAGAGAGGGGAGAGCCCATTTGAGTGAGAAAGCCTTCTTCTGATTTCTAGAGAGAGAAACAAGAACCAAGGAAGAAGGAGGATAGGGTTTTGATCCAAGGTGGATTTTGGGAAGATTCCCTCCAAGGAAAGTTCAACACAAGGGACAAGAAGATTGAAAGCCTCCTCCAAGATGGTTTCTACCCCTTCTCCTTGTGTTTCTCCCATCTCTAGCATGGCGTAGAATTCTTTTCACTTGGGTGTTGTGAACCCCTAACTCTACCATGTAGTTTTCTTTTATGTGAATTGAATGATTGTCATTAGGTATTGTTTAATCCAATGTTTGAGGTATTATTAATCTTGTTTGTGCATAACATCCTTAAGTTTGTGCATGTCTATGATTAGCAACCTAAGGATTGTGCATACTTATACTTAGAAATCTAATTAGCCACTTAACCTAGTCTAGAGAGGCAAACCCCCCTACCAAGGGCGTCTTAATCGAGTTGGTATCCCTAGGGTTTTTCAAGTCTTCTAACTAGGTTAATTTAGGGCAAACCTCAATATTGGATTAAGCAATTTAGTTAAGCGCGATTAAGCCGACCAACCCTTGGGTTGAGTGAGGGAGTAAGTCAACCATTGATTGCCTAAACCGAGAGGGCCTAGTGACAGCCTATAATGCATGCCTCGGTTTAGCATTCATGAGCGTGATCTACGACCATAATTGCATCCCCTAGTGGTTAGCGATCACCTCTCCTATAGCAATAATCATTTCGGTTCACATACCATGGTAGTAGTTAGGGGGAAGCGACACCCAAGTGATCCTTCCACAAAAGAGCTTTCAAAACCATTCACCTTTGTCTTGTTTTACTTTATTTAGCAAACTTTTCAACCAAAACCTCATTGCTAGATGATGATTCAAATGACTAAAGTAGGGGTAGACAGACTGGCCCGAGATGATAGTTAAACATACTTATCATGTACTACACCCGACTAAGGTTTATACTTGGAACTTAGGCGGAAAATTATTGTGGTATTCGGGATGAGTCAAGTTTTTGGCGCCGTTGCTGGGGAACACGGTCTGTTATCTTGAAAAAGTTGTTTGGTGTTAATCTAGCTTTTTAATTCCTAGTTTTGAAACTGTGTGTGCTTTGCTTGTGCTATACATGGTGTGTTTTCCGATTGTGTGTAGGTGGTGCATGACCCGAGAGTACCCCGACACCTTTGCTACCACTTGACGAGGACATAAACCGAATTCTCTGGCTCATACCAAAGGAGAGAGAGATAGCAAGGGGGCCAAAGAGAAGAGGAAGCCCCGAATTCAATGGGATGCTTTATGGCCTCACTTGAAGCGAAGATAGATCAGTTGATCGAGGTAATGCTCAAAGATAAAAGGAAAGGAAGCGGAGTAGTGATACCCATGGAGTGGGGTGCAAGTTGGGACCTCAGCAATTAGAGTGTCAACGAATGACCCGCCTTGAGGAAGTAGTGATGACCTTTGTCGCCTCCAGCTTGAAAAAGTTTGAAAGAATCAACAGATTCATTGGAGTGGCAACAGAGAAGTTCTCGTCAATTGAGGAGGGGTTGGAGAGCCACGAGACCCACCTGAATAACCTGGCCGCAAAAATTGTGGTTATCTCACAAGCGGCTCGTTCTTGGAAGTCAGCCAACGAGGTGCGTAGGGGCGGTTACTCTTCGCAGTGGAGGAGAGGCCAAAGAGATCCCCCCAAAGAAGAAGCAGCTTGATCCCAGCTTGATCGAATGACCTCCAAACGCCCCGAATCTTGTGCTTAGCCTTTCCTTCGACGTCTGGGACCTTAAACATGACAAAGTAGCACAACCCAGTATAAAATGGGCCAAAAATACACGACTACGAGCCACAAATGGATAAGAACTAAGGTTGCAAACATGTGAAAATACATCGTGATCAAATTCCCCCACACTTAACCGTTTGCTTGTCCCCAAGCAAACCAAGTCAGACACAAGGTAAGCTCAAAACGTTTTAATCAAGCAGGCTTTAGGGACATATCATATCGGCACAAAAAATGTGAATCATACTGGCTTTTGATCATTAACACATGGACAACCTCAAAGACAACCTAGACAACCACCATAGATGACATTCGAATGCAGCAAAGTCGAGCAAAGGAAGAGTCTCCCTTCTGTTAACCAACCAACATAGACTTGACTCAACCACTAATTCAAGACAGTCACTTCATGCACAAAGCTCAAGATATCAGAATTAAGACCGAGCAATCTAGCTCCTCACCGGGGTAAAGAGTGTAGAAAATATGAGGAAATAAATCGCTCACTCTCGACCAGTGGGGTCAGGACAGAATTTTGATGCAAGATGTGCATACTCATACTCTCAATTCCTAACGTCTCTTCACCATGATGGCAACCTCTAAATGTTAGAGTTCACATATCGGGTGTCACCACTAACTAATCCGGAGGTCTTAGACACAGGTACAAATGACTGGCTAGGGTATTGGACATGGGGAAAAAGACTTTTAGGTGGTGGAAGTATTCATAGCACAAGGTTCCACAGTTCCAAACCCAACACAATCACAGTCAAACAAACCAGTAACTTCCTTTCTGCCATTCCGCATTACTCAAATTTTTTAGAGCACAAGAGCGAAGGGTCACATAAATGCTAGTATTTCCAAGCCATACTGCTAAGAAACACTACTTAACGAGCATGATTCATAATTTTGGGTAGTGGCTCTCTTTTGCTTTCATTCATTTTTTTTTTCTTTTTCTTTCTTTAGAGAACCACGACCTCTGCACATTTTTCAAACACATGCCGGTGTTTTAAGCATTAACTTCAATCCTCACATTAAATTTAGCACAAACAGCAGAGAGCATGCAAAAACCACTCTGTGGAACCTTCTAAAAGATGCAAAAGGGTGATTTTCCATTGTAGACCAAAAGAAAGAAAAGTACACGGGTCAAAGGACTAACTAAGGGGTATGACACACCAGGACAATCAATTTGGTTGTGGGCTAATCCTATGCCTCCATCATCTTAGCTAATGGCAACGTGAATGCTACACATCATGGAAGAGGGAACTATCGTACAAAAAAGAAACGAGCAGGCTCAAATCTCACATTGCTACCTATATGCTCTATCTCTCATTCTGATTTCCTGAACTAGATGCATAAACGATTGTCAAGAGCAAGTGATCAATCCAAGCCACAGTTGGTAAGCAAACAGTTGAAAAACTGAACCCCTACACAGTTCTACTGCACGTCTCAGTCAACATTATAGGCTGTCCTAGTTACAATCAAGTTGTCATGCATTAATTCGAAAGCCATTCGATTCACCAATCAAATCCACAGTGCCAATACGATCAAGCAAAAAACAATACTTGGAGCCCTCAAATCTCGAGATTTGGACAATGGACTAGGCTCCAAGCACACATATATATGTTCTAATGAATACAAAGAACCCCCCACCCCCCCACACACACACTTAAATGTGACAGTGTCCTCAATGGATCAGAGGGAAGGGGCACGATGTTACCGTGAAATGAGACAGGAACGGGGACTGGAAGGTAGACCAGTCAATAGCAAGAGACTGGAAGGGGGACCAGTCCAAGGCACAGAGCTAAAGTCATCAAAAGACACACACTGGGTGAAAGAATCGAAGTTCCACGTCTACAATCCAAAAGAACAAAACATAAAGAAACAACAAAAACATGGAGTCTCAGTCTAGAAAAGAAAATGAAGTGTAGAACTAGCCACTCGCCACTAGAACGCATCGCCACCATCGCCGGTGGGTGGAGAGTACTCGTCCTCATACCCCGGTGACTGCACGAAGGGGTAGTGGACCGAGTTCGGGTCTAGGCCCAGGTAAGACATGATGTAGTGCTGGCCAGACATAAGACGACGGCCGCGGTCCCGCTCACGATCGAGGCGGGTGTGAATGCTCTCCTGGCCGGCCAGAATGCGCTCGTTCTGCTGAGCAATGGCCACCAACTGGTCAGCAATGGAGATCGTGGGAGTGGAAGACCTGGGAGCAGCGGAGGGGCTCACGGGGGCCTGGGCACGACGAATAGTACGGCGGGGAACCCGACGCCACCCAGCAGCGCTCGACTTTGGCTAGTCGTCCCCGGTAGGTTCAGGTGCAGGCGGCCGAGGGAGACCCGTTATCCATGGCAAACGCCCCTCACGCACAAGCATGTGCTGATGCCGGAGGGTGGCCTCACTGAATGGGGTCGGTGCTCGAACCATGGTCATCCCAGTGGTGTCGACCCCGTAGTAGCGGGCCAGGGTGGTGATCACAGGGCCACAGACAAGGTGGCGATCCTGGCTGGCGCAGGCCTTGGTGAATGTCCGGGTGAGCACAAAGCCCAGCTCGATAGTGTCCTCAGAGCGACCCATCGCATGCATGAAGTACAGGATCCGGAGGGTGACCCGGTTGGCCGAGCCCCGGCTAGGGGTGTAGGACTGGGTGAGCAGGTGGTTGAGGATCCGCCACTCCGGACAGAGGAGTGTGGCCCGCGTCTGGTTGGCGATGTACTGCTCATCCGCATAGTCCGGTAGGCAGATGCCTGGAAGTAGGCCCAGTCACCAAAGTTGGTGGGATCGGTCACCTCCACGATCAAGGGGCGATCGCTGGGGTGAGGGGAGTTGAGCCGAAGTGTAGTGGCCAACTCCCAGTAACTGATGGAGTGCTCCACCCCGCCTCAACATGGTCGGCCGACCTCCTCTAGGAGAGGGAGAAGGAGGCGTAGAACTCCCAGACGAGCTCCTGGTAGGTCGGCCCAGCGAGGCAGAGAAGGCGCCGCCAACCATAGGCGCGAACAACGACCTCCATGTCCGGTCGGGCATGAAGCGCCTCGAACACCCCAAAGTCGAGATGCAGGTGTTAGGCGATATGGTGGGTACGGATGGTCCGCAGTAGGTGGCGTTGTGTGATGCTGAATTGGTCGAGGTCGGCCTCCATGGTCCTGCAAAGCAAAAGGATGTACAAATGGCACACAAGCGAACAGGGTCAATGTTAGCCAAAAAACACACCGAGAGCCCTCACATCGAAAGATATGGACAGTGGATTAGGCTCCCGGTGAAACCAGCATACCAATCACAACGAGAATCACACAAACCTACACACCGGGGCCCTCAAATCGAGTGATTTGGCCAGTGGATTAGGCCCCCGGTGGAACAAGCACATAATCCGATCCCAAATATCCACTAATTGACCATTCATCACACATAGGCCACACAAGCACGCATAAAATTCCAACATGCAAATGGTAGGCCGAGGAAATGAAATCCCAGGACAAAAATATAACAAGCACAGAGCGCCATCGGCCTACCAAATCATTCTCAAAGCATGCCACAATCCCAAATTCTTCACCTAAATCTAGGTATCAATTCTCCAAAAATAAAATAAGAGACCATGAAAACACACCTGGAGACGTAAGGAGATACCACAAGGCAGGTGAAGAAAAGGGAAGAAAACACTCCAAAGTCGCCGAAAACCCAACGGAGACTCGTCGGAGAACTCGCCGCCGGCAATCCAACCGCCACCAAACAAACCCAAACTTCTGGGGAATGTGCTCCCCGTCGCCAGGAGCGCAGGGGCGGTCGCGGTTTGTGATTTGGAGGTCGGGAGAAGAAGTTGTGGCCGAAAAACCACCAGAGAAGATGGAGGGCCCGAATTTCCGGCGAGGGAGGCAGTTATGATTTGAAAAAAATGAGGTCTGAATGGGGGGAGGGCCGAAATTGAAATTTTATATGGGGGCCATTAAAACACGGGCGGGCGGAAACAGGACCGTGTTTCTCGTTCTCCGCGCCCGTGTTTTTTAGGCCGAGAGTGTGCCTCCCCCTTTTGAAAACACGGGCGGGTTGGGTCCAAAACATGGTCGTGTTTTTGAACCCCTCCGCCTGGATTTTTTTATGGCGAGAGGGAAATCTTCAATAGGCCAAAACACAGGCGGGCAGGGGAGGAAACACGACCGTGTTTTTCTCCCCTGGCGCCCGTGTTTTTTATGCCGAGCCCACCTCTGCATTTTTTCAAAATTACAATTTCAAACCACCAAAACTTGATCGTGCCCCGGCTCGAAAAAATACCAGTCACAGATTAAAATAAACCGCCCAAGGCATGAAATACTTTCCAGACAGACTGCAGACAAACTCAAAGACTCAAAAACCGACAAAAATGAAAACGAAAAATGGCAGAAATGCAAACCATGGTGGGGTTGCCTCCCCACAAGCGCTTCTTTACCATCTTTTAGCTGGACACCAGTAGAGGAACTAAGGGTCCTCGAGCTTGATCAGCAGCTCTGCACGCTCGGCAAAAACCTCCCAAGTACAACTTTAGGAGGTGGCCATTCACCTTGAATGGCTCAGTTTGAGCATTGCTGATCTCCACCGCCCCGTGCGGGAATACTTGGGTGACCGTGAAGGGTCCCGACCACCTCGAACGTAGCTTGCCCGGGAAGAGTTTCAGGTGTGCATTGAAGAGCAGAACACGATCACCTACCTGAAACTCCTTCGGGCCCCTCAACCGATTCGCTCTTTGTAGAGCAGGGTGTTCTCGTAGGCGTGGTAACACCATTCCTCCAACTCCAGCACCTGTAACTTACGTTCAGGACCTGCAACACTCAAATCCAGGTTTAGTAGCTTAAGGGCCCAGAAGGCCTTGTGCTCTAGCTCTACTGGCAAATGACACGCCTTCCCATAGACAAGCCTATTGGGGGTGCCAATCGGGTTTTTATAGGCCATCATATATGCCCAAAGAGCATCATCGAGCTTGGTGGACCAATCCTTGCGGTACTGATCCACCTTCTTTTCAATTATTCTTTTAAGCTCCCGGTTCGTCAGCTCGGCTTGCCCATTGGACTAGGGATGGTAAGCCACCGACACCTGATGCTTAACACCATAGCGAGAGAGGAGTTTAGTGAATTGCCCTTGAAAATGGGTTCCTCTATCACTAATGATGGCACGAGGTATCCCGAACCGGGAGAACAGCTCCTTCAGAAATGAGCAGACCCGTCTGGCATCATTGGTGTGCATGGCTTGAGCTTCTGCCCACCTGAGACGTAGTCCACTGCACCCAGTATGTACAGATTGCCAAAAGATGGAGGGAATGGGCCCATGAAATCGATACCCCAAACATCCAAAAATTTCACAAATGACAGAAATATGTTGGAGCATCTCATCCCGGGAAGAAATGTTACCTGACCTTTGGCAGCTGTCGCACTGTCGTGCGAAGGTGTCTGCATCCTTGAAGAGCGAGTGCCAATAGAAGCCCGACTGTAGCACCTTCCGCGCCGTGCGTTTTCCTCCATGGTGACCTCCAGTAGGTCCTTCGTGGCATTGAGACAGGATGTCTCCCATCTCGTGCTCCATGACGCAGCGCCGGATCACGCCATCTGCTCCGATCCTGAAGAGGTACGGATCCTCCTAGAAGTAATGCTTCAGGTCGGAGAAGAACTTGCGCTTTGCATGATTGGCCATCTCCTTTGGTAGCTGCTTGCCCATCAGATAATTGGCAAAGTCAGAATACCAAGGGGCCATGCTGTCCACCAATGTCATCGCCAGCAATCTCTCACCCGGGAAGGAGTCATCGATCTCTTTCACGAAGTTGTCCACCGGAGGGGCTTCCAGCCGCAAAAGATTATCTGCAGCAACATTCTTGGCTCCCTTCTTGTCCCGGATCTCTATATCAAATTCCTGCAGAAGCAGGATCCAGTGGATAAGCCTAGGCTTTGCATCAGCCTTGCTCATCAGATAGCGAATCGCCGAGTGATCTGTGTAGACCACGACATGGGAGAGCACCAGATATGGTCGGAACTTATCAAATGCATACACCACAGCGAGAAGCTCCTTCTCGGTGGTGGTGTAATTCTCCTGTGCATTGTTCAAGGTCTTTGACGCGTAGTAGATGGACTGGAAGTGCTTACCGCGTCTCTGATCCAGAACTACTCCAACTGCATAGTCACTCGCATCGCATATCAGCTCAAAGGGAAGAGACCATTCAGAATTCACCATGATGGGTGCATGGGTAAGCTTCTCTTTCAATGTCTCGAATGCAGCTGTGCATTCAGGAGTGAACTGGAATGGTGCATCCTTCTCCAGCAGCTTGGTTAGAGGCAGGGCAATCTTCGAGAAATATTTAATGAAGCGTCGGTAGAAGGCTGCATGACCCAGGAAGATGTGAATCCCCTTCACAGAAATGGGAGGAGGTAGCTGACTGATCGTCTCAATCTTCGCGCGATCCACCTCAATCCCCTGCTTGGAGATCTTGTGCCCGAGCACAATCCCCTCACGGACCATAAAATGGCACTTCTCCCAGCTGAGTGCCAGATTAGTCTCCTCGCACCTCTTCAGAACGAGTTCCAGGTTATGGAGATAATGGGTGAAGGAGTCTCCATAAACCGAGAAGTCATCCATGAAGACTTCCATGATCTCTCCGACCAGTCGGTCGAAGATCGCCAACATGCATCTCTGGAAGGTCGCCGGTGCATTACACAGCCCAAATGGAATCATCAGGTAAGCAAAAGTACCGAAGGGGCAAGTGAATGTGGTCTTCGCCTGATCCTCTGGTGCGATAGGAACGTGGAAATAACCAGACATGCCATCCAAGAAGCAATAAAACACATGGCCAGCCAACCTCTCCAGCATCTGATCAATGAAGTGTAGGGGAAAATGGTCTTTCCTGCTGGTGGCATTGTTCAGGCGCTGGTAATCGATGCAGACTCTCCAGCCGGTCACGGTTCGCATCGGGATCAGCTCTTTCTTCTCATTTGGGACCACAGTCATCCCGCCTTTCTTCGGGACCACCTGAGTGGGGCTGACCCACTTGCTATCAGATATAGCAAAGATGATCCCTGCATCCATTAGCTTCACAATCTCTGCCCGGACCACTGCCTCCAAGTTGGGAGACAATCTCCGCTGTGGCTGCCTGACTGGCTTAACCTCATCCTCCATCAGAATTCTGTGGGAGCAGAAGGATGGGCTAATGCCTCTGATATCTGTGATCTTCTATGCCATGGCCTGGGCATACTTCTGTAGCAGAGCCACCAGCCTGCTCTTCTGCTCGGGTGTCAGATCCGAGCTGATAATGACCGGGAGCTTATTCCAATGATGTAGCGATCCAGGTGAGAGGGGAGTGGCTTAAGCTCTAGCTCTGGCGACTCCTCCAATGATGTAGCGATCCGGGGCGAGATAGGGATCGACTTGAATGGTATCTTTCGCCCCTCGATCTTGGCCTCGTCTAGCTCCGCGAGCTGCTCCTCCAGCTGCACATCCTGTGATGCATGTTCCCCTAGCAAAAGACAACGCTTGAGGAAATCGTCAGTACCCGCATTCGTGATGGCGAGTGCGGTCTCAAAATCAGCAACAACATCACAATAGTCTAGATTATCATGGAGCTGGGGGTGTTTCATATTATCAGAAACAGAGAAGGTGATTTGTTCACCCCCAGCTCGCAAAATCAATTTCCCATCATTCAGATCAATGAGCGCCTTGGCTGTGCCGAGAAAAGGTCTACCCAATATTAAAGGCACATCCACATCCTCATTTATGTCCAAAATCACAAAATCAACAGGATATGAGAATGGCCCTACTGCGACTATCAAGTCCTCTACAATGCCCCTAGGATGCACAATGGATCTATCAGCAAGTTGAATGCTCATCCTAGTATCACTGGGTTCACCTAGGCCTAGCTTTTTAAACAGTTTATATGGGATGACATTTATGCTAGCACCTAAATCCGCCAAGGACTTTCCTATATGCAAACTACCAATCATGCAAGGGATAGTAAAACTCCCTAGGTCTTTTTGCTTCTCTGGTAGTTTGTTCTGCAGGATGGCAGAACACTCCTCGTTGAGCATCACCGTTGATAGCTCCCCAAGCTTCCTCTTGTTGGTGAGGAGATCCTTCATGAACTTGGCATACTTGGGCATCTTCGATAATGCCTCCACAAAGGGCATGCTTATGTTTACCTACTTCAGCATTGCCATGAACTTGGCAAACTTAGTCTCCAGTCGGTCTTTGCGCAAACGAGTAGGAAAGGGAAGCTGCGGTACATACACCTTCACAACTGGTTGCGATTTAGGAGCAGGCACCTCAACCTCCTTCTCCATTTACTCCTCATTAGCTGGAAGTGCTGAAGTAGGGGTCCCTCTCTCTTGTGCCCGAACATGTGGATCATCAGTCATCTTGCCACTCCTGGTAGTGATGGCCTTGCAGTGCTCATTTGGGTCCTGTGGATGAGGGATGGTCTGACCGGGTAGAGTACCAGGAGTCCTCTGAGATACAGCCTGGGCCACACTCTCAAGTTGGGTCTGGATGTCCCGCAGTACAGCCTGTGTGTTTCTTTGGCCAGCTTCTAGCTCCAAGAATTTACCTGAAGCATTCTCCATGAACTGCTCGATATTATTGAACGTGTTTGCACTGGAGATGGTCAGAGAACCCACCAGATCTCGCAATTCCGCCATCGGGTCACTCTGTACTGGGGTTGCGGGTGCTGCCCCTGTCTGATGAAATGGTTGCACCTGTGGCTGAGGTGGATCTGGCCCCTGTCTGGGCGGGTAGAGAGGCTGTTGCTGCTGAAATTGCCCTTGTCTGGGCTGGTAAGGAGGCCTCTAGAAGCCAGGTGGTCCCTGAGGGACTGGTGGTCTAGAATTTTCCCCAACCCATGAGAAGTTGGGATGCTGGCGCCACCCCTCGTTGTAAGTGTTTCTGTAGGGGTCGAAGCACCTAGCATTGCCGATGAAGTCCACCTGCTCCTGGGGAGTAGACAACTCCCTCATCGCCTGACAGTCCTCTACGATGTGATGGGAGCTCTCACATCACTGACAGTGCATCGCCTGCTGTTGTCCTGTACCTGCAATCATCCTAGAGCAATCAATGGCTGAAACCAATTTCGATACCACCTGCACCAAATCAGATGACTGGGTGGCTACAGCATGCACACCCTGCCCTGGTTCTCGTCTCGATCTCCTCATAGTTCCCCAATCATAGCCCTGCTCTGCCATCTCTTCAAAAAGTTGATTCAGCTGTGGCGGTGTTTTGGTGAGCATATTCCCGCCACAGACCGAGTCAATCAGTTGCTTGTCTCCCGGGAAGAGGGCATGGTAGAAGGTGCCCACCTTGAAGGCGTCGGTAAAACCATGGTCGGGACACTTGAGGAAAAGACTGGTGTATCTTTCCCAAGCATCCCGGATGGTCTCATCTTCATCCTGAGCAAAGTGGGTAATTTGTTTCTACAGGTCCGCCGTCTTGGACGGAGGATGGTAGCGGGTGAGGAACTTATCAGCCAGGTTGGCGAACGTGGTGATCGATCCTGGAGGTCAAGTGTCTAGCCTCTCCTTGGCTTGCCCCTCCAGAGTAAATGGGAAGTACCTCAGCTAGATAGCATCGGCTGGGACCCCATTGATCTTGATCCCATTGATGAGCTCGTGGAATCGCCTCAGGTGTGATTGGGGGCACTCCCCCTCCTTGCCACGGAATACCACCGAACCGCACAACATGGTGATGACAGAGGGGCTCACCTCAAAGTTATTCGCTGGTACATGAGGGTGTTGAATGGGCGACCTCATGTCCGCGGCTCTAGCGGTCCAGTAATATCCCATGATCTGCTCCTCGGGAAGGACCACATCATGGTCTTGTGGGTCACCCATCTCTTCTTCGTCGGCGATTTGCAGCTGTGCTATAGCCTCCTCCACAGCCAGTCGCGCCTTTAGAGCCTGCTTGAAGTTCCTACAGGTCCGTTCAAGCTCTTGGTCTAATGGTAGTAAATCTCCCGCCTAGCTACGGGTCATGCACTACCTGCACACAATCAGCAAAAGCAACCCGTGAAGGCACACTAGTGGAAGAGAGAAAATGCAGTAAAGAAAAAGCTAGAGTAACAAACTTTCACGTTTCCCCAATAACCTAGAGGGTCCCCGACAATGGCGCCAAAAACTTGACTCACTAAAACACAACACCAAAATCCGACCAAGTGTAATCGTAGTCCGGAAATGTAGTAACAAGCAAGCTCTAATTGTCAACCCGGGGTCTAGATCTACTGCTTACTCCGTGAATATCTATTATCTAGCAGACTAAGTCGAGTGATTGTTGATTTAAGTAAAAGCAGTAAGAAAGCAGGAAATGATTCGGTTTTCTAAAGCAAGGGAAGAGTCACTCGGGAAATGAGTCCCCCTAGCTCCTTAGTTAGGTCTCAGTTGTAATTATCCTGGGTTGATTAACTGTTGATTAAACTGCGCAAGATCCGACACTAGCTTGGAATCTCTTAAGCTGACCAAGCCCTCTCTATCCAACTACCCGGCAGACGACTAGTCTTCACCGGGATAGAAAGCTGATGCTATGAATGCAGAACTCCACTACTGGAATTGGATTCCAGTACAAAGCAGTAAATCGATTAACTCTCGTATAATCAATCTACCACTACCGATTGATGAAGCTCTAACAACCCAATCAGATTCTATCTGTCTCAGGTTGCAACAGAAATCAAGAAAAGATGATCATGCTTTAATTGACTCAATGAATCATGCATCAATCGATTAAAATCAATCAGCATAACAATCCCAAGTCATTACAATTAAGATCCCTAACACATGGAACTAGGGTTCTTCATACCCAAGTGAGAGAAAGTTCTACTCCATAGAGAGATAGAGGAAAACAGTAATCAGAGTAGTCATACTCATAAAGATGAGGATAATCTGCTCCGGGATGATGATCTTCACTCCTGGGGATGCAATTTGGGTTTCAATGGTGAGAAATCCACTCCAAATAGCTCCTAGGGTTTGTTCTTCGCACTTTCTCCCTCTAAAACTCTATTTTTGCTCCAAAAAGTTGAATCCCTCTCTTTTTGCTCAAATATGCCTCAAAAAGTAGATACTAGGCAAAACACGGTCGAAGGCACGACCGTGTTTTGCTTTTGCCCGTCCGTGCCCTTGCCACGTGTTAAAAACACGCCCGCGTCGGCCAAAACACGGTCGTGTCCATAGACACGGCCGTGTTTTGCTTCACATCCGCTCGTGTTTTAAACATCGCAAGAGCTCCCTTCAATCAAGCCTCGGCCAAAAAAAAAAAAAAAACCCGGGACACGACCGTGTTCTTCTTTAGGCCAGCCCGTGTTTTGCTTTTCCATCAGTCCAGCTCTCGCACATAAAAACACTAGCGTGATCGTTTGTGTACACTGTCGTGTTCTTCAGGCCTCTTGCCTGTGTTTTGCTCCCATCTCGACCGAATGACCTCCAAACGCTCTGAATCTCGTGCTTAGCCTTTCCTTCGACGTCTGGGACCTGATACATGACAAAGTAGCACAACCCAACATAAAACGAGCCAAAAATACAAGACTACGAGCCGCAAGCAGATAAGAACTAAGGGTGCAAACATGTGCAAATACATCGTTATCAACGACCGTGAAGAAGAGCCATCGAGAGCCCAAATGCAAGTTACCGACGCAAGGTGAGTTCACGGTCACTAAGAACGTGAACTGAGGCTGTTGACTATGAACGGAAGTGAACGAAGCGGTGCGTTTTGGCGTACATCTGCAGTTCACGTACGTGTTTCACAGTTCATGGTCGTGAACTCGGGCCGTGAATTGAGCTCGTCTCTGGTTTAAAAGATGATCTGAAAGAAAGAGAGAGGGGAAAGCCCATTTGAGTGACAAAGCCTTCTTCTGATTTCTAGAGAGAGAAACACGAACCAAGGAAGAAGGAGACTAGGGTTTTGGTCCAAGGTGGATTTTGGGAAGATTTCCTCCAAGAAAAGTTCAACTCAAGGGGCAAGAAGATTGGAAGTCTCCTGCAATATGGTTTCTACCCCTTCTCCTTGTGTTTCTCCCATCTCTAGCATGGAGTAGAATTCTTTTCACTTGGGTGTTGTGAAACCCTAACTCTACCATGTAGTTTTCTTTTATGTGAATTGAATGATTGTCATTGGGTATTGTTTAATCCAAATGTTTGAGGTATTATTCATCTTAATTGTGCATATTTGTGCTTAGCATCCTTAGGTTTGTGCATGTCTATGCTTAGCAACCTAAGGATTGTGCATGTTTATGCTTAGCAGTCTAATTAGCCACTTAACCTAGTCTAGAGAGGGAAACCCCCCTTCCAAGGGTGTCTCAATCGAGTTGGTATCCCTAGGGTATTTGAAGTCTTCTAACTAGGTTAATTTAGGGCAAACCTCAATATTGGATTTAGCAATTTGGATAAGCGCGATTAAGCCAACCAACCCTTGGGTTGAGTGAGGGAGTAAGTCAACCATTGATTGTCTAAACTGAGAGGGCCTAGTGACAGCCTATAATGCATGCCTCGATTTAGCAATCACGAGCGTGGTCTACGACCATAATTACGGCCCTAGCGGTTAGCGATCACCTTGCCCATAGCAATCATTTCGGTTCACATATCATGGTAGTAGTTAGGGGGAAGCGACACCCGAGTGATCCTTTCACAAAAGAGCTTTGAAAACCATTCACCTTTGTCTTGTTTTACTTTATTTAGCAAACTTTTCAACCAAAACCTCATTGGTAGATAATGATTCAATGACTGAAGTAGGGGTAGACGGACCGGCCCGTGTTGATGTTTAAACATACGCATCCTGTATTGCGCCTGAGTAAGGTTTATACTTGGATCTTAGCCGGGAAATTGTTGTGGTATTCGGGACGAGTCAATATGTCGTGTGAAGAATGGATGTGCAAGATGTTTCAAGAGTTTCCTAAAGAAAAAAAAACCAAATGTTTAGTGCAATTCTCTAGTTCCTATGGAAGGAAAGAAACAATCATGCATTCAATAACAGGAAGCTTGATGAGGATGAAATAATACCGATAGTAGTATGTTGGATTCAAGATTACCTGGAAGTGCAAGGGATGGAGAGGAGGGGATTGTATGTGAGAATTGAGTCATTAAGGTAGTGAAAGAGGCCACCTATATAGTTTTATAAAATGAATTATGTTGTCGGAGTTATAGGAGATGAAAGAATCAAAATGCGAGTGGTTTATAAGGGACTTAAATGGATGTTTCTGTAATGAGATCGCTAGAAGAGAATTGGATGTTTGCAAACCAGAAGAGGCGGAGGCAAGGGCACTTCTGATGGGTGTTGGACTAGTTTTGCATAGAGGATCCCGACCCCTAATTATGGAAAACGATTGTGAGATTTTGATTGGCAAGCTCAATAAGGAGGAAATATGGAGAACTGAAATTGGAGTTCTCTACGACTCGATTCTCCCGAGGAAAATAGAAGAAGGGGATAGTGTGGTGCACTGGGCTTTTGTGCCTATGATAGGAAATCAAGTGACTAATGTATTGACACACTATGAATGGCAATGGAATATATATGAGTTATGGATAGCTAGACCACCTGCAAAATTGGTGTAGATGATTGCATCTAAGGATCATGTAATCCATGATGCTAATTTAAGTTATATTAAAATATATGCCATACAGGTTTTGAAAAAAAAGGTACAGTTGACAATCGTGTCATACCCGTGATCGATCAGAAAAATCTCTTACTGGAGGCTAAACTGGTAAGCGGTATCAGGGTCGTTCTTGAGATTACGGTTACAGAGACCATATTATATATAAAAAAAGGTTACCCAAAATTCTTATAAAATTTTAATAAAATGTAAATAAAATATCAATCTATACATAAAAATTATTACAATATTACTGAAAAATAATATTCATTTAATATTATTTCAAATAAGTAGTTAAAATGATTGAAATAGAAAATAAAATAAAAAAATTTATTAGTTGAGAGAATGTGTAAAATAATCCAAATAGTAGATAAATTGAAAAATAATCATTTAACTTGAATCACTGATTAGAACTTAATTGAGTCGAAGAGAATAATATAGAATAATCAAAAAGTAGATAAATTAACAAATAATCAATTAATTTTGACTTACCTTAATACAAAGAGTGAAAACCTTATCGGTTATGAAATATTAAATAGTAGAGAAAAGAATATTAAATAGGAGAAACTGATAATTTTTTGTATAAAATTAAGTATGTTGTAAAGAAATGAATATTAAATAGGAGAAACTGATAATTTTTTGTATAAAATTAAGTATGTTGTAAAGAAATGAATATTAAATAGGAGAAACTGATAATTTTTTGTATAAAATTAAGTATGTTGAAAACTATTTATCATTTACTTCTTTTGTCTTTTTTCATTGTTGTTGGCTTATATTTTTATTGTGTTAAATGTATATGAGACATGCAACGACAAAAAATGAACTCTCTTATATGATTTGAAAACAAGTATAACAAGAAAATAAGTTCCTCGCACATGATCCATTCGTTCTTTTGACGTTCGAACTTAACTTTATCATTGTTTTAAACAGGTAATCAAAGACCAATGTATTAATTTTCTATTATTTCAAACTCATAATTAAAACCCAATACTCCATGATGATAGTAATTAGTCCTATACATAATGAAGATCCCAGAGGTCCCTCTAATTTGGAGGCCTTGTGCGGCTGTGCCAAATACATTCCCGCACACCCACAACCACAAGGCTGCACTGAACAATATTTAGTAATATGAAACAGCTGAACAACAATTTCAACATAAGATACTGAAATTTCTGATACAACTTCTCGTAAGATTTTAGGATGGTAACCTATCTTAAATACCAAAAGTTGCATTACCGTCCCGTATGCAGCGACCCGTACATGAATACTATTTTCTCGCTCTTCTGATCTGATGCCAGTATCTCATGTGAATGGGTCAAACACAAAAGCCTCATCTGGCTCCTTCTTTGTATTATCCGGTCAATAGCTAGCTCCCTTAGCTGGTACTCTAATCTCCCAATTTGTTTATGTTCAAAGGAAAACAAACCAAGTGCCGAATAATATTTAACCTTTGTAAGCCGCTTGGTTTGCACGTTTGACCTTTTCTGGCACAAAAATTTAAAATCTTTTTTGTTTATTCTTTGTTTTCGCATCAGTGGAACCCACGCAACAGTTATCTTTCGGCCGCACACTTTGTCCTCTCTGAGTTCTGTCTTCTGTGGCTCTCTCTTGCGCCACCTCACCCCTCTGCGCAATTTAGATCCCTTTGCTTATCCAGAATTAAACTGCACCACCGTCCTTATCCTTCGCCCGCGCCCCCCCTCCCTCTAATTTGTTCTTCTTCTGGGACATTTCCGCAAAAAGGTTTTCTTTTCCCCCTTCTCCTTAGCAGTCAGATTTACCAAATACTTTCCATTTCTCTTTGACGAATCTCTCTAATCCCACCGATTAGTCACCAAATCGGGGCTTATTTGGGCCTACCCTTTTCGTTTTCTCCAGCTTTCCGAGGTCTGATCACTAACTCATGCAGTGATCTTTTGACCCCTGATAAACGATCGGCGAGCTTCTGTTTTCCGATTTGTGTAATTTTGGGCTTATCTTGGGTTCAGAGCATGTAAGCCTGGATATTGCGATCTCTTGTCCCTTTGGTATTCTGCTTCTCCCGGCAGGAAAGCGTTGCACTGAGTGGCAAACATGGCTCGGAGTAACGAAGTTAGCATAAATGAAAGCAAGGTACCCTTCTTCTTCTTTTCTGTTTTGGGTTCAGTCCCTCGTATGGTCCTTATGCTTCATTGTGATAAAATTTTTGAGTTTTTGAGATGGGGTATGGTTTTGATCAGACTGGTTCATTTAGTTTTGCTGGTGTTGTTTATGGCTATGGACTTATTTTGGAGATGGGTCTTTGAACTTTCTGGGTTTCCATTCGAGAAGTGCGAGATAATGGTTTTTCTGGAGTTGATTTCTTTTGTCTCGAGTTAGAATTATTGTTGACTGGGAGATAATGAGTGAAATTAGCTGCTCCATTCATCTCCGTAGTTTCCTTTTTACCTAATAAGAGATTTGGTAAAGGGAAAGGGGTTATCCCTGTCCATTACGGACAAATTTTACCAGTTAGGGATGAACATTTGGAAATTGTTTGGCCAACCCTTTCTGCTTTTCTTTGTGCAGATGGTGGTCCCTTTGAACACATGGGTCCTAATATCCAACTTCAAGTTAGCATACAACCTTCTCCGGCGACCGGATGGAACATTCAACCGTCATTTGGCCGAGTTCCTCGACCGGAAGGTCGCCGCCAATGCGAACCCTGTTGACCGTGTGTTCTCATTCGATGTTATTGTCGATCGAGCCACAAATCTCCTCTGCCGTATTTACCGGCCTTCTGATACTGACGACCCGCCAAATGTTGCTGATCTCGAGAAGCCTGTGAAGTCCGAATCCTCCCATACTGTCCCTGTGATTGTCTTCTTCCATGGTGGAAGCTTTGCACACTCTTCTGCCAACAGTGCTATCTATGACACATTGTGTCGAAGATTAGTTGGTCTGTGCAAAGCCGTGGTGGTCTCAGTAAATTACAGACGTGCCCCTGAACATCGGTATCCTTGCGCTTATGATGATGGCTGGACGGTGCTCAACTGGGTCAAATCGAGGACATGGCTCGAGAGTAAGGACTCGAAAGTTCACATCTTTTTGGCTGGAGATAGCTCTGGTGGGAATATTGCTCACCATGTTGCTTTGAAAGCTGCTGAATCGGAATCGGGAATTGAAGTGTTGGGGAATATATTGCTGAATCCAATGTTTGGTGGGGAATTGAGAACTGAATCAGAGAAGAGATTGGATGGGAAGTATTTTGTTTCAGTGCAGGATAGGGATTGGTATTGGAGGGCATTTCTTCCTGATGGTGCTGATAGGGATCATCCAGCTTGTAATCCATTTGGTCCAAAAGCTGCTAGTCTAGTAGGAGTAAAGTTCCCAAAGAGTCTTGTTGTTGTTGCTGGTTTGGATCTTGTGCAAGATTGGCAAATGGCTTATGTTGAAGGGCTGAAGGAGGCTGGGCAACAAGTGAAGGATTTGTATCTTGAGAAGGCGACGATAGGGTTCTATTTGTTGCCAAATAATGCTCACTTCCATACTGTGATGGATGAGATTAAGAAGTTTGTGGGTTCTATCTGTTAATAAAAGGAAAAAGACTATAACTTTACTTTGCAGCAGCAGCCAAAAAAGGTGACAATGGAACTGTGGCAGTCTTCTCGCTCTGGTTTTTTCTTCTCCTCGGTAGGGCTTTTAGGGTTTGCTTTTCTGTTGATAATGTGAATGTGATTGTGTAGTATCACCTGCTTACGGTTCCCATTGATCCTTTTTCGCCATTTGGGGTTCTGTGGCTCCTGGTTCGTTCATGATTCATGAAGGATATAAGTAGAGGAAGTGGCTCGGCATCTAGCTGGCCGGCTCATGATTGTGGTCTGTCATACGCTCACATCATTTTAAGATTCGGGCAACATAGCTTGATGTAACTTTTCTCCAGGGAGGGAACTGTTTCTGCAGCAGAGCAATTGCAGAATGTAACAAGGTTTACACTTATGGACATAGGGGTCACTTGGTTAGGTTGGCATGTTGGCTAATGTTATATAGCTAAATCTTCAGAGAGAGACTCGGATGCTGTAGGAAAAAGAAAAGAAGAGAAAAACGGACTCATCTATGGTAGTTTTGTCTTGTAATTTTACACACAGATGCTGAACTATATATCTATATATCTATAATATATAAGAAATGTTGTTTTGCATGTTATCTGTGGATTTGACCATTTCATTTTGTTGCCTCTTCTCGTTCGCCTACATATGATAACAGCATTCTTAGACTTGTTGATGAATGGGATTATAGTGTTGAGCATCTAGAATTGGAAGTTTGAGAAGGTAGGCGGACATAGTTTGGTCTGGTCTGGTCTTGTGAATCTATCTGGGATTGGGCGAAAGGTAAGGGAAGCTGGGAACAGGATTGATTCAAATGGGTATTTGATTCGGTCTAATAACGAATGGGTTTGGGCGTGATTCACAAGGTGGAAATAGAAACAAGTGCAATAGAGATTAATTTGATAGGTTGAGTTCTGCTTTATCATCAGGTTTTATTGCTAATGTCATTGGTGTTACTGATATGTAATCACAATTCAAGGCTAACCCTCTGTTCTAGAATAAAGGAAAAGGAGAAGAGAAAATAGGAATGGAAAGTGGGAACCTGTAGGCGTTTTCACACGTTTCTGAAGAGAGTAACAGTGCGATGGAAAGGAAGTACAGGGGAAATATCACAGTGCAGGCCTCCCCCAAATTGTGAAGGATTGATGCTGTGTGCAGCCATTGATGAAGAGCTCGAAGGTCAGAGTCGTCTCGGGCTCTTTCACCTGAGACGAAGAAGAAGATAGGCTGCAGCAATCCGACGTCGCTTCGTCTAAGTAGTGGACTCTACAAAAGGGAACGACGTCGTTCATTAGTCCAGATAATAAGAGATAGCAAGCCACTTGGCGTTTTGTTATTGGATAGATCAGTTACCGTTAGTAACAGTAGTTTACTTTACCTTTCTTGTTCTGTAGTGGTAATTCAGCAGTAGAACATATTAGAATTATTAAGCCACAAGCAGACAAAACTTACCAAAAATCAAAAATCACTGTTCATTACGAAAAAATCGCGCAACACTGTTCACGGAGTGGCTTAGTGATTTTGTGCGGTCGTATCTACGTGAGCTCATCTTTGGGTAGTCCAAGTCTGACCGTTGATGCTAATATTTAGACAAACCGTGACCATTGATAATAGTCTTCATCGTGGGCCCCAAACCTATTCTCTTTATTCGCTTAGGTCAAATCAAATCCTCTCTTCTCTCTGTTCTTCTGCATCAAATCAAAACCCACTGTCACCTCTCTCCTCTCTCATCTAGAACTCTCCCTTTTTCAAGATGGAACTTTTCCTTCCCCATCCTTTCTCTGCTCACATTTTCCTCTACGACCACTCTTCTTCATCCCTTTTTTCCCCATGAGATAAAAAACATGACAAAAGATTTTCCATCTCTGAACCCGCTGTTTGGACGCCGAAAAACGAAAGACACGGCGGCGGAAGAAGGAGGGGACGAAAGACACGGCGGCGACGAAAGACACGGCGGCGACGAAAGATTCTTCCTCCCTTTTTTTCCCCATGAGATAAAAAACATGACAAAAGATTTTCCATCTCTGAACCCGCTGTTTGGACGCCGAAAAACGAAAGACACGGCGGCGGAAGAAGGAGGGGACGAAAGACACGGCGGCGACGAAAGACACGGCGGCAGAAGAAGGAGGGGACGAATTTCTTGGCGGCTAGCCAAGTCAGGTTCTTCATTAGTGTTGTTCCCTTCCTATGCGACCCACCTTCTTCGTTTCCCCTTCCAAATCAAGTTCATTAAGACATATAATTGGCTAGCTGCAAGTTAACCAAAGCCAGATAGAAAACTCACTTGGTGGCTGGTGCTCAAGTCCACTGTATTCTCATTCAGTGCTCTCACGAATGGTGATGAGATTCACATCATTTTATCGGGCTTTGTAACCCGGAAGGCTGTAGCAAGGCCTGACATTGGCATACAGGTTAAGAATGATGGCCCTTTCCAATTGCTGTAGCCACTGGCCCTTTCAAATCCACTCGGTTTCTTCTCACAGACTCCAAACTTTACCATGTCAGAAAGGTCTGGGTTGGAGGATCTACCTCAGTCCCGACATAATGTTATTCTCATTCAACTGGTACCTCAGCTTCCCTGAAAATCTGTACATGTAACCACACTCAAGTTAAATCAAATGAAGAACAAACAACTAATTAAACTTCTAATCACCTCCAAAGAATCGTCCATCAAAAGAATCACTGAGAAATGGAGATAACCCCTTTCACCTTCCCCTGAAATCCAACAGATGCTAAATCAACCCAAATGGAGGGAAGAATCTCCATCTTGAAATCGAGAAGCTTGAGTTGGAAGGGGAAACGAAGAAGGTGGGTCGCATAGGAAGGGAACAACACTAATGAAGAACCTGACCTTCTTCCGCCGCCGTGTCTTTCGTCGCCACCGTCTCCCTCCGCCGTGACATCAACCCAAATGGAGGGAAGAATCTCCATCTTGAAATCGAGAAGCTTGAGTTGGAAGGGGAAATGAAGAAGGTGGGTCGCATAGGAAGGGTACAACACTAATGAAGAACCTGACCTTCTTCCGCCGCCGTGTCTTTCGTCGCCACCGTCTCCCTCCGCCGTGACATCAACCCAAATGGAGGGAAGAATCTCCATCTTGAAATCGAGAAGCTTGATTTGGAAGGGGAAACGAAGAAGGTGGGTCGCATAGGAAGGGAACAACACTAATGAAGAACCTAAGCCACAAGCAGACAAAACTTACCAAAAATCAAAAATCACTGTTCATTACGAAAAAATCGCGCAACACTGTTCACGGAGTGGCTTAGTGATTTTGTGCGGTCGTATCTACGTGAGCTCATCTTTGGGTAGTCCAAGTCTGACCGTTGATTCTAATATTTAGACAAACCGTGACCATTGATAATAGTCTTCATCGTGGGCCCCAAACCTATTCTCTTTATTCGCTTAGGTCAAATCAAATCCTCTCTTCTCTCTGTTCTTCTGCATCAAATCAAAACCCACTGTCACCTCTCTCCTCTCTCATCTTGAACTCTCCCTTTTTCAAGATGGAACTTTTCCTTCCCCATCCTTTCTCTGCTCACATTTTCCTCTACGACCACTCTTCTTCCTCCCTTTTTTTCCCCATGAGATAAAAAACATGACAAAAGATTTTCCATCTCTGAACCCGCTGTTTGGACGCCGAAAAACGAAAGACACGGCGGCGGAAGAAGGAGGGGACGAAAGACACGGCGGCGATGAAAGATTCTTCCTCCCTTTTTTTCCCCATGAGATAAAAAACATGACAAAAGATTTTCCATCTCTGAACCCGCTGTTTGGACGCCGAAAAACGAAAGACACGGCGGCAGAAGAAGGAGGGGACGAAAGACACGGCGGCGACGAAAGACACGGCGGCGGAAGAAGGAGGGGACGAATTTCTTGGCGGCTAGCCAAGTCAGGTTCTTCATTAGTGTTGTTCCCTTCCTATGCGACCCACCTTCTTCGTTTCCCCTTCCAAATCAAGCTTCTTGATTTCAAGATGGAGATTCTTCCCTCCATTTGGGTTGATGTCACGGCGGAGGGAGACGGTGGCGACGAAAGACACGGCGGCGGAAGAAGGTCAGGTTCTTCATTAGTGTTGTTCCCTTCCTATGCGACCGACCTTCTTCGTTTCCCCTTCCAACTCAAGCTTCTCGATTTCAAGATGGAGATTCTTCCCTCCATTTGGGTTGATGTCACGGCGGAGGGAGACGGTGGCGACGAAAGACACGGCGGCGGAAGAAGGTCAGGTTCTTCATTAGTGTTGTTCCCTTCCTATGCGACCCACCTTCTTCGTTTCCCCTTCCAACTCAAGCTTCTCGATTTCAAGATGGAGATTCTTCCCTCCATTTGGGTTGATGTCACGGCGGAGGGAGACGGTGGCGACGAAAGATACGGCGGCGGAAGAAGGTCAGGTTCTTCATTAGTGTTGTTCCCTTCCTATGCGACCCACCTTCTTCGTTTCCCCTTCCAACTCAAGCTTCTCGATTTCAAGATGGAGATTCTTCCCTCCATTTGGGTTGATTTAGCATCTGTTGGATTTCAGGGGAAGGTGAAAGGGGTTATCTCCATTTCTCAGTGATTCTTTTGATGGACGATTCTTTGGAGGTGATTAGAAGTTTAATTAGTTGTTTGTTCTTCATTTGATTTAACTTGAGTGTGGTTACATGTACAGATTTTCAGGGAAGCTGAGGTACCAGTTGAATGGGAATAACATTATGTCGGGACTGAGGTAGATCCTCAAACCCAGACCTTTCTGACATGGTAAAGTTTGGAGTCTGTGAGAAGAAACCGAGTGGATTTGAAAGGGCCAGTGGCTACAGCAATTGGAAAGGGCCATCATTCTTAACCTGTATGCCAATGTCAGGCCTTGCTACAGCCTTCCGGGTTACAAAGCCCGATAAAATGATGTGAATCTCATCACCATTCGTGAGAGCACTGAATGAGAATACAGTGGACTTGAGCACCAGCCACCAAGTGAGTTTTCTATCTGGCTTTGGTTAACTTGCAGCTAGCCAATTATATGTCTTAATGAACTTTGACATAATGATGATTTTGGAAGGTAGGTGGTAAGATGTGTATTTGAAAGCCTCAAGATCATTGCTCGCCAGGCCAGTTTGAGGGTGGCTGAATATGCTTTCTACTATGCAAAGGCTAACATCATTAAGGGGATATTATGGACATAAATCGTCAGAAGATAAGAGTTCAGGCCTTAACTTCTTACCAGTGGCATTTCTCTTTCACTTGGAAAGGTAAGAAAACTGATATTTGAATACTATTGCTAGAATCATTGTAGTGCAGTTCTATTGAGACTACATTAAGAATCAATTAAGTAGATGTTTTCATCCATTAGGGACTGCAAAATGAGATACATCCATGTGTGCGTTAGGTGATTTCCCCAAGCCTCATAATGTTATATATGTGTAATGTGTAAACATGACTGATTAGGAGAATGTCTACTGCTATGAAACTAAATAGTAGAAAAACACTTAAAACACTTTATATTAAAGCCAAACATATACCAACGAAGCTAATAAGGAATAGTTTAATAATTCTAATAGGGGAATAAAAGAAAAACTATTCAGTTATGCATTTGTCCAAAATAAAGTCGTTAAGGAGAAGGAAAAGGACAAGGAAGCAATTAAGGAAAAGTACAATTTCTCTCCAATTATACTTTCATATATAACTATTTAGTTCTACTTCTGTATAATTTGTCCAAGACGAAGTTGTTAAGGAAAAAGACAACGCAGCTATATAAATCCCTTTAAATTGACCTTCGTTATAAACACCAAGCACTCACAAATTTACCCTTTCATTGCGATTACTTCTTCCTTTGCAATATGTTCTCTGAAACTAAAACCAAGTTCCTACACGAGCTTACTGTTGGCGACAACACAGGAGTCCTCAAGCTCCGCCTCATCCACTCATGGAAGTCTACTAATCCAGCAAATCCTGGATATGTGTACGATTACAGTACCCTATGGGTTGATGAAACGGTAATATGATTATCTAATAATTTTTGCTTTTCTTCTCCATCTCCTGGCTAATCATATGTTGGACGATTCATTACATTGATGACTTTCTCTGTTCTTAGGGGATGCTCATCCATGGTCTTAGTGATCGGAATTTTGCTGGCCAAAAGGAGTCCAAACTCAGTACTGGTTCTGTATATTGTATAAAGGAATTTATAACAAGGCCAGCCAAAGAACTCTACAGACCATGCATGAACAACATATGTATCTCCATTGTCCCAGCAACAGACTTTGAAGATGTTACTGCCTTTGCTACAGATTTTGTCTCAGACAACTTCGACTTCTGCCAATTTGAGTCTTTGCGAAATCGTGTAGGATCAAACAAAATATTGACAGGTAGGATGTACTGTGCTTATGCTCTCTTAAACTATGTGTGATATTGATACTTGCCTTTCATAATAAGCAACACTTTAAACCATGTGTGATAATGCACATGCCTTTTCTAATAAGCAGATGTTATTGGCTGGCTGAGTTCAATCAGTGAGATTGACCACAAAATTACTCAACATGGTACCGCACCTCACCAAAAATTAGTTCTGAAAAACGAAAGGTATTTTGTCAGTTTTGTTTTTGTTCATCAAATATATATCTTAGATCTAACCCATCTTTGTATAATAAAGGGGAGCCGAATTGTCAATTTCTTTGTGGGGGGAATTAGCATATAAGCTTAGTGCTACTCAACTGATTCAGGATGCTCTAACAGCACCTGTAATAATTGCTATTGGTGGACTTACTATATCAGCTTTTCGAGGTACGCATTCCTATTACTAGAGAAACTTCTTTGGGTCTGAAATGTCGTTGTGATGGAATCATTCTCATGCAATTTCATATATGTTAACAATTTGATAATTAAATTTGAAGATCAAGTTGGAGCATCAAGTTGTTCTGCTACCCGCATAATCTTGAACCCCCAAACAATAGATGGCGGCAGCTTCCACCCTTATTCCAGTGATGATTTCGGCGGCCTCATTAAAGCGTATATTTCTGTTCACATCCCACTATAATTTTATCTTTTAATTTACTTATACTTACACTTTTCCATGACCAGTGCTAAGAATGCTTCCGGAATAGTATCTTCGATAGCTGTCACTCATGACACCCCCGAGAAAGCAGCAAAACATCTGGAGGAATCAAAGAGAAATTTGAGCGAACTCATAAATCTATGCGCAGAGAAGGATTCATTGGTATTTGATTATTATTATTGTTAGCTTTCTAATCTCGAGCCCTTCTAGTGTGCTCTATAGCACCCATGCTATAAAAAACAAAAAAAAAAGGTGACCTGTTGAGGAGGTAACCCACTAAATGACTGGTCTCACATCATTAATGGCAATCTTGTAAATAATGTATCAATGTATACAAGTGTAGGTACAAATTAGAGTTGTACCATATAGTATAGGTACAAGTTTCAGCTGTACCATTGAAGAATTTGTTTCACAAAGTGTAGGTACAACTTAAAGTTGTACCATTAGTATAGGTACAATTTTTAGTTGTACCATAAAGGGATTTGTTAGAAAGTGTAGGTACAACTTAAAGTTGTACCATGGTATAGGTACAAGTTCGGGTTGTACCATAAAAGAATTTTGAAAAAGTGTAGGTACAACTTAAGGTTGTACCATTAGTATAGGTACAATTTTGAGTTGTACCATAAAGGGATTTGTTAGAAAGTGTAGGTACAACTTAAAGTTGTACCATGGTATAGGTACAAGTTTGGGTTGTACCATAGAAGGATTTTTAGGAAGTGTAGGTACAGCTTAAAGTTGTACCATAGTATAGGTACAAGTTTAGGTTGTACCATAGAAGGATTTTGAGAAAGTGTAGGTACAACTTAAGGTTGTACCATTAGTATAGGTACAAATTTGAGTTGTACCATAAAGAGATTTATTAGAAAGTGTAGGTACAATTTAAAGTTGTCCCACTAGTATAGGTACAATTTTGAGTTGTACCATAAAGGGATTTGTTAGAAAGTGTAGGTACAACTTAAAGTTGTACCATGGTATAGGTACAAGTTTGGGTTGTACCATAAAAGAATTTTGAGAAAGTGTAGGTACAACTTAAGGTTGTACCATTAGTATAGGTACAATTTTTAGTTGTACCATAAATGAATTTTGAGAAAGTGTAGGTACAACTTAAGGTTGTACCATTAGTATAGGTACAATTTTTAGTTGTACCATAAAGGGATTTGTTAGAAAGTGTAGGTACAACTTAAAGTTGTACCATGGTATAGGTACAAGTTTGGGTTGTACCATAGCTGGATTTGGAGAAAGTGTAGGTACAACTTAAGGTTGTACCATTAGTATAGGTACAATTTTGGGTTGTACCATAAAGGGATTTATTAGAAAGTGTAGGTACAACTTAAAGTTGTACCATAGTATAGGTACAAGTTTGGGTTGTACCATAGAAGGATTTTTAGAAAGTGTAGGTACAAATTAAAGTTGTACCATTAGTATAGGTACAAGTTTGGGTTGTACCATAAAGGGATTTATTAGAAAGTGTAGGTACAACTTAAGGTTGTACCATTAGTATAAGTACAATTTTTAGTTGTACCATAAAGGGATTTGTTAGAAAGTGTAGAATGTTGTACCATAGTGTATAGGTACAATTGTGAATTGTACCAGAGAAGATTTTTAGGAAAGTGTAGGTACAACTTTAAGTTTAGTGTAAAGGTACAACTCTAGAATGTGAGATTTTGACGGGCGTGACAATGTCAAGTAGTAGCCGTGAAATTTCCTGGGATAGTGAGAACTGCTCTTTGCATCTCACGGGACATCTCACGGCCGTGATATTTGCCTGAGGAATGAAGCACTGCTTTTTACATCTCACTTGAGTATTTTACGGTCGTGAGATTACCAGTATAAGGTGTCAGATTTCCAGTAGGAGACTTTCACCTGTTGAACTATCCCGTGTACTTATTATAATGGTGTTTCAAACAGAATGGACTTTTTTCCAGAACTTCAAACTTATGAAAAAGATGATTCATAATGTTCTCTAAACCTTGACACGAGCATTACATAGATCCATTCACAATGTTCTCTAGTAACTGTACATCATATCAGATGAGATACCCTGTTAACTAAAAGTAAAACGCAGTCAAAGCATTACATTTGTCTAATAAAACAAGCATCCATAACACGATTAAATCTGTCTAATTAATGCTTAAGTTTAGCTGCATGTAGCCCACACTAGTGCATCATCATATTCTAATTGGAAAACATACAAGCACAAACGCAAACACACATAGCTAAGTACTAAGGACTTTTGTTGGGTCATCTTCACTGCCCATCTTCCTCGTCAGTGCTCTCGTCCTCGTCTTCGTTTTGCTGGATTTGCTCATCTTCATTGTCCTCGCTAGAGTCACTGCCCTCTTCCTCAATGGTCCCTTTGTCCTCTTGATTTCTTTCCTTGTTTTGTTCATTGCCATTGTCCTCGTCGTCCTCTTCACTGCCCTCTTCCTCATTGGTCTCTTTGTCCTCTTGATTTCTTTCCTTGTTTTGTTCATTGCCATTGCCCTCGTCGTCGTCCTCTTCACTGCCATTTTCCTCATTGGTCCCTTTGTCCTCTTGATTTCTTTCCTTGTATTGATCATCGCCATTGCCCTCGTCTTCCTCTTCACTGCCCTCTTCCTCCTCTTCACTGCCCTCTTCCTCATTGGTCCCTTTGTCCTCTTGATTTGTTTCCTTATTTTGTTCATCGTTGTTGCCCTCGTCGTCCTCCTCTTCACTTCCCTTTTCCTCATTGGTCCCTTTGTCCTCTTGATTTATTGCCTTGTTTTGTTCATCGCCGTTGCCCTCGTCGTCCTCTTCACTGCCCTCTTCCTCATCGGTCCCTTTGTCCTCTTGATTTATTTCCTTGTTTTGTTCATCGTCGTTGCCCTCGTCGTCCTCTTCACTTCCCTCTTCATTGCTTTCCTCGGTTGGCCTAGGAGATAGTTCCCAAGGTGTTGAGAATTTTTTGTAGTCAATCCTCAAGGACCTCATGATGTGATGGTTGCATTTGATGATGTAGCGTCGAGCTTCCTTTTCTCGATCGAGGCGGGAGAGAATGAGTGCATTTTGCTCGAGAATTTGGGCATTCTGCCGACCCAATGCCTCAAAATGGGAAATGTATCTGTCGGTGGATGGTCCGGCTTGAGTCGTAGTTTGGTGATGTTGTGCAGGTTGTTGCGGAGACTCCTCGACCATTTGCTGAACAACATGCTCCGATGCGTTTGCCTCATCTGTTGCAAGAGGTGGAGCAGGATGAGGGAGGCCAACAATGCCTACCACACCATTCTCCTTAACCACCAAACACAGACATGATCAATATCAGAAGCATTAGTTACATTTGCTCAATGTTCAAAAGGAACTAGATTAGTAGGCAATCCAAAACTTGCACAAAATCAATCCTAGATTGTTTGAATCCCGACTAGTTCTGTTTTAGCATTCACTGTGAAAAGGAAAGTGTTGGTTGGAACATTTACCTTTGACAACAAATATAGATCCGCAAGGTTTTTTTGGGAGATTGGTTGAGTGGACTGGGCAATGGTGCAATGAGAACCCACCGGATCAATGCCAAAATGCCGAGCTAGCCTTGTGATGTAGGCACCTCCATGGATGGTCTTGATTTGTTTGTTGGAGGTCATCTTATGTAGGGTTTTCAGTATGACTAAACCAAGATGAATTGGGGGATCTTTTACCATAGAGAGGAAAAAGTTCAAATCCCGCTTGGTCACACTCCCCGGGCTCCCCTCCCTAGCTTCCACAGAATGAGCGATAATGTTGTGGATGATACGCCATGGGGGAAGAAGATCATTCCCTTTATAGTGGGCAGTGTCAGACTTGTCCACATGGTTTTGTTTTACCCTTTTCCACATAGCATCGACCAATTGTGCTCTTGGTGAATATACTTTCTCTGAAATCAAACCATGACCTGTAGTGAGAAATCCTGGTGGGTATATCTGGAGTGCCTCTGTGAACTCAGTGATGCTCATCTGTCTCGCCTGTCCTCCAAGGCGAAAAGTTATGTTGTCTTCGGGCTTGTCGAGGTGAAATTCGCACATAAACTTGATGGAGAGAGTGCTGAGGAACTCAATGGTAAGCTCTCGGTAGATGACCTCATTGATGGAGAGAACCTCACACCATGCCGGGAGACGGAGGCATGTGCGAACGGGGTCCGCTGCTCCGAGGCGCTCTAGGAGATCCCAATCAATGCATCTTTGCTGCCCAAATGGGAGGGGAAGGAAGCGCTCTAAAGCCCTCCTATGTTTGTCGGGTAATTGGAGGAAGCCGTGAAGTCCCCCTCCTCCAAGTTGAGCCTCCGTTTGTGGTGGTGGAGATGGTTGACGTGCTCGTCCTTGGTTGTTTTTGCGTTGTCGTTTGGGGGAGTGTCTCGTTCTTGGGTTTGGCGGCGACGACGATAAGTAGCCTTCACTTTAGCAGGTGAGGCTGATGGTTGCGTGGTTTTTTGTTTAGCTTTCCCCATTCCTACAAAAACCAACTAAGCACATTAAGTCTTTAGTGAATGAGAGGGAAAAGAATTATGCATAAGCATATGCAATTCACAAAGAGACGTCTACACCCTAAAAAAATGCAACAAACCAGGAGCATTCTAATCCCAGGAGCATTCTAATCACAATTAGGAATTCAAAACCCTAATTCAGACCAACCAGGAGCATTCTAATCCCAGGAGCATTCTAATCACAATTAGGAATTCAAAACCCTAATTCAAACCAACCAGGAGCATTCTAATCACAATTAGGAATTCAAAACCCTAATTCAGACCAACCAGGAGCATTCTAATCACAATTAGGAATTCAAAACCCTAATTCAGACCAACCTTGGGCAACTAAACCCTAAAAAATGCAAGAAACCAGAGAAGATTGCCGCTGTGGTTAAGAAGAACTCAAGAAGTGGAACAGAGGGCAGAGACTCGTGGGGAAATGGTCGCCGTCGCCGCTGAACCTTGGAGCAGTTACCAGAGGAGTCGTGGGGAAGTGGTCGGCGGCGGAAGAATCTTCGAGGGCGAGCGAGCGAGTGCGACCGATCGAGGGCGATGGCGAGCGAGTGAGGGCGAGGCTTGGGGGGTCGAAGTGCGATGGCGAGCGAGTGAGAACAGAGGGAGTACAGGGTTGGGGGTCGGGGGAGAAGAGGCTTGGGGAGAAGAGGGTTCGGGGTCGAAGTAGAACAGAGGGTTGGGGGTCGGGTTCAAGTAGAAAAGAGGAATTTAAAACAGGGTGTTTCTAATTTGCTGCATTCCATCTCACGGTTTTTCTCCCGGGCGGGATATAAACCGTGAAACCCCCTGTCCGTTACAATTTTTTTAAAAACATTCTAACGGTATATCTACCCGCCGTGAGGTTCCAGTTATGAGGCGTGGTTTTGGGTTTCAACTGTGACCATCTCACGGGTTAATCTCACGCCCGTGAGATTAACAGATGAGCCGTGAGAAGTTCAGCATTTCAATTGCACAAACACGGCTCATCTCACGGCCGTGATACTGGCGAGACCAACCCGTGAAACCCCCTGGAACTCCCCCTTTTTCAAAAAAATCTAACGGTCCATCTCCCGGCCGTGAGATTTTCAGATGTGAGGCGTGTTTTTGAGTTTCAGCTGTGACCATAACACGGGTTAATCTCACGCCCGTGATATTTAAAGATGAGCCAATTTGAGGGTTCAAGTAGAATAGAGGAAGGTTTAAATAGGGTGTTACCAATTTTAGGGTGCAATCTCACGGCTTTTTGACCCGGGCGGGATATAACCCGTGAAACCCCCTGGAAGTTACAAATTTTAAAAAGAATTCTAACGGCATATCTCCCGGCCGTGAGGTTTCAGTTATGAGGCGTGTTTTTGGGTTTCAGCTGTCATCATCTCACGGCCTCTCTCACGGTTACTCTCACGGCCGTGATATTTTCAGAATTTCAAATCCAAAAACCACGCATGCTTTCACGGCCGTGAGATTTCCGGAATTGGCCTGCACAGACATTCACATGTAGAACTAACCCCTGTACTTATTATAAGAGTGTAAGAAACATAATATACTGTTTTTGAAAACTACAAGCTTATGAAAAGATGAGTCATAATGTTCTTTGAAGCTAGACACAAGCATTACATAGATCCATTCAATGTCACTAGATACTAACTTGCACAAAACAAACATGACAAGATGAAACATAATGTTGTTTGAAGCCGAACACCAGCATTACAGGTTGTGCTTGGATCGTTTGGGAAGTAGAACAGATTCTTGAGTCTCCACATGAAAGCTGCTTTCACCTGCTCCTATGGACTCGAAGTTGTATTCTTGTTGCGTGAAATGACTATCACCTGCACCTGCTTCAGCCATTCTTTTCAGCGGACAATTTCTGATTGTATGTTTAGGACGCCTACAATACTTGCACAACCGTGTTTTCACTTGAGGTTGCTTCACATTCCCTTTACTTCGAACTGGATGGGGGTCCTTAATAAACTGAGAGGAGTTCACTCCAGCATCCGTAGTAGCATTATTTGTTTTGTTGGTTGTTTCTTCACTTATTGTCTTCACTCGCAAGGTCAAGTCTTCAATCAACCCTTTGGCAGTATGAAATGCTTCATCCGAACTCACAGCATAATGGCACATTCTACTACATTGACCAACCAAGAATCCAAACCTGTCCAAATAAACAAGCAATTTTGTAGTTGGTTCCTAGCACAATAGAAGTAAACAAAGAACTAAATCAACAGCTTAAATTTATAATACCTGCTAATATTTTGCTGGGTAGGACAGCTTCCCATACTCGAGGGATCGAACTCTTTTGCATCTTTAGTCCAACGCTTCAAAATGAGTGACTTTGGAATTTGTATTTGAATTTCTGGTTTCAATATACAGAATATATGCCGACATGGAATTCCGCAGAACTCAAAAATGCCACAAGAACAATGCACATCATGTCCACTCGTGTAAAAGACCACAGTGCACTTTGAGTCAGGGTATTTGAATCGTGACAATGTGTAAATTGTTTTATTGGTCAACACACACTTGTCTGTAATATAGTAATGAACTTCTCTCGCTATTTCTACTCGAACGCTCCTGAACACATTTCTTGTATATACTATAGAGGCATGTCTTTCAATTTCATGTAAATGTGTCATCAAAACAACATCAGTATGTATTGTCTTAAACTGGTCATGTAACTCAGTTTGTCTCCTATACAAAAGTGCCATGTCAAACTGCTTGACAAACTCAAACAACTTCATCTTACTTTGCAAGAATTTGTCTAGATAAGAGTTCATGCTCTCACAACGTTGTGACGTAGTCATCCCAGCAAAGAAAATACCTTTCAAGTAAGTTGTGGCCCATAGAGCTCGTCGCCTATACATCTTCTTCATCCACGCATTGTGTTCCAGGTCATACTTGGACAAAATTTCCTTCCACGTAGCTTCAAATTGTGGAATAGAACTGCAGTTTAGCATGCATCGTTTGAAATCCTCCCGGAAGCCTTCCGCATGGCCACGCGCTTCTGCGTTATTGCCCAAGTGCCAAGAACATAACCGATGTCGAGATCCAGGGAGAACCGACTTGATAGCTTTCCTCATTGAAGAACAACCATCTGTTATAACTGCGGTTGGCTTCTTACCACCCATGCAATGTAAAAAAGCATTTAGAATCCATACGTAGTTCTCCGCCGTTTCATCCGCAAGTAAAGCACATGCAAAAACAGTGCTTGCATTGTGATTATTCACACCAATGAATAGAAGAAATGGAAGATTATATGCATTAGTTTTGTACGTCGAGTCAAAAACAAGAACATCTCCAAAGAGACTATAATCCAATTGTGAAGAAGAGTCAGCCCATAACATATTGCCTAGTTCACCACCATCACTTACTGTATATCTACAATAAAAACGAGGATCGGTAGTTGCCCGTGCTTGTAAGTAGGCAAGTGCAGCTTCACTATCACTATCCAAGATCTCCGACCTCCGATCCGCACTAACAAAATTGTAGACATCGGTCTTAGTGAAACCCAAGTTCTGAAAGCTTCTCGCACAATTCACTAGATAATCCATTATTTGATTGGTGCGAATACCAGCAGCCCTAAGTGATCGAATCTGAGCCTTACTTGCGTCATCTACCTTGCGATGAGAACTCAAAAACTGCACTTCATGTGCTCCAGCTAAGTGATGAAAATGTGTTGGTATAAACTGTTTCACCTTGAATCGGTTAGTTGCCTCAACAAAACTGACTTTGAAAGCTGCCGGACAATGGAGCCTTGTTACAGGCCTAGGTTCACGCTTTCTGTTCTCCTTGTCATTGTGCATTGGTTGACGCTCCCCCTCGCGTGAGCAAACCCATCGCTGCATATTTTTAACTCCATATTTTGAAAATGTGTGAGTGTTCTTCCGTACGCTGAATCCCATGGCACAACCATAAGTTGAATAGAACTTGGCAGCCTCCACAAGGGTTTCAAACTCATAACCCACAACATCATCCGACTCCCATTTAGAATATGGCTTACCATTCCCGACTTTATCAAGCAAGGTCCAGTCATACATACTCGAGTACGGTGGAGCCATGGCTGGATTTGCAGCATCTTTGTGTAGAGGTGCATCTGAGCTGTGTGGCTGTGTTTCGAAGCTGTGCCAATGCTCATCTGAGATGTTCTCTTTATCATCATCACCAAAGTTAGTGTTATTATCATCCTCAGAATCACTATCGGTGGTGTCGACATTGTCCTCCATATCGTCACTATCTCTAACACCACCGGTATCATCTCCATAATCCATTCCCCAATCTAAACCAACATTCAAGTCAATTCCCGTGTCCTTGCCTGTGCTCATATCATCCATCAACCCTTCCATAGTTGATCAACTGAAAACAAGCAACAAAATGAAGTTTAGAGACAATTGAAATCCACATATTCACCACCCACAACCGACCGAATGAATTGAAACAAACACGAGGCAAGACCGAGTTAAGCAACCATAGTTTCCCCTTCACTTCTGCGACAAACCAACCATTCACAAATGAAAGAAACCATAGCCTAAACCGTACTCCATACCAAGAAGAACCCATAAGTCCCTGATTTCTCAAAAGAACCCAAAGTCCGGCGAAACCCATAAGTTTCCCAAGAGAACCCGTGAGTGCAAATAGAAATCGAAAATGAAGCAACTAGAACCGCACAAATCTGGACGAAAACCAACAATTTCCCAAAAAACCCCGTGGAACCCTAAATTCGCAAGACTCAAACTCGAAATCTGAGGCTACTAGAAGCGCAAAACACACAGGTAAAGCAGGAGAAGAGGTTATCGTACTTGACGGAGAGTGATGGAGAGCGGTCTGCGGGTCTTCGGCGGCTGACGAAGGATGGGCGAATAAAGGAGAATGGAAAATCGATGGTTGCGTAGAGAAGGGAAGACGAAGGAAGGGAGATAGGAAGCAGGAAGGAAGAAATCGACAGGGAGGGAAGCAGGAAGGAAGAAATCGATGGTTTCGTAATATTGGTGGATAAGAGCCGACTAAGGAGGGAAGCAGGAAGGAAGAAGTCGACAGGGAGGAACCGAGGATCAGTCCTCTGGCGCCGACGAAGGAGGAGAAGGAAGAAACGGCATCACGACGGTGAGGATTTAGGAACTAGGAATTTCTTCATTATGACCGACCCAAGAATTCATCGGTTTACAATTACATGGGTTGAACCCAATAACCATAATCAAATACTCACTAAACCATATATCACCAACCAATCTCACTAAACCATCGGTTTACAATTACATGGGTTCAACCCAAAACTGATAACCAAACGCTCATTCAACCATATACCTAACCTCAATCTCACATCGGTATACAATTACAGGGGTTGAACCCAAAACCGATAATCAAACACTCATTCAACCATATATCACCAACCAATCTCACATCGGTTCACAATTACATGGAGTTCAACCCAAAAATCGTAATCAAACACTCACTAAACCATATATCATCAACCAATCTCACATCGGTTCACAATTACATGGAGTTCAACCCAAAAACCGTAATCAAACACTCACTAAACCATATATCATCAACCAATCTCACATCGGTTCACAATTACATGGGGTTCAACCCAAAAACCGTAATCAAACACTCACTAAACCATATATCATCAACCAATCTCACATCGGTTCACAATTACATGGGTTCAACCCAAAACTGATAACCAAACACTCATTCAACCATATACCTAACCTCAATCTCACATCGGTTTACAATTACATGGGGTTCAACCCAATAACCGTAATCAAACACTCACTAAACCATATATCATCAACCAATCTCACATCGGGCCACAATTACATGGGTTCAACCCAAAACCGATAACCAAACGCTCAATCAACCATATACCTAACCTCAATCTCACATCGGTTTACAATTACAGGGGTTGAACCCAAAACCGATAATCAAACACTCATTCAACCATATACATAACCTCAATCTCACATCGGTTCACAATTACATGGGTTCAACCCAAAACTGATAACCAAACGCTCATTCAACCATATACATAACCTCAATCTCACATCGGTTCACAATTACAGGGGTTGAACCCAAAACCGATAATCAAACACTCATTCAACCATATACCTAACATCAATCTCACATTGGTCCACAATTACATGGGTTCAACCCAAAACCGATAACCAAACGCTCATTCAACCATATACCAAACATCAATCTCACATCGGTTCACAATTACAGGGGTTGAACCCAAAACCGATAATCAAACACTCATTCAACCATATACCTAACATCAATCTCACATCGGGCCACAATTACATGGGTTCAACCCAAAACCGATAACCAAACACTCATTCAACCATATACCTAACATCAATCTCACATCGGTTCACAATTACAGGGGTTGTACCCAAAACCGATAATCAAACGCTCATTCAACCATATACCTAACATCAATCTCACATCGGTTCACAATTACATGGGTTCAACCCAAAATTGATAACCAAACGCTCATTCAACCATATACCTAACATCAATCTCACATCGGTTTACAATTACATGGGTTGAACCCAAAACCGATAATCAAACGCTCATTCAACCATATACCTAAACTCAATCTCACATCGGTTTACAATTACATGGGTTGAACCAAAAACCGATAATCAAACGCTCATTCAACCATATGTAGTAAAAGGAAAACGGACAATCAATTTTACAAAATATGTTAAGTAGTCTGACTGGTTAGTGAGCTGAATTATTATGCCAAATGCTCGGGTTCGAACCTTCCAAATGACGTTTTTTTCACTAACTCACAACAGCCCACAATCTCACGGGTGTGAGATTGTTCTCTCAAGACCGTGAGGTTCTCTGGACATTAGGGAATGATTTGTTCATTCTCACGGCCCAGTCTCACGGGCGTGAGATTGCCATCATTAAGGTGTCACAGAAATCCCATCTCACGTCCCAGTCTCACGGGCGTGAAAGATACATCCTGCATCAGAGACACTGAGAAATTACCATCTCACGGCCGTGAAAATGAATTATTGAGGCCGTGAAAAAGCCTGCTGGCAGGGTGAATAAGGTCCATTTTCAACCATTTTTCGTTATATGATCATTCATAACTTCTTCCTTGTGGACACATTAAACATAATATAGAGAAAAGATAACATCACTGAATAATGCTTCATTCATAACTTCATTGTAATTTCAACAGTTTCCTAAACTTCAATCAGCATCTACATTCAGTAAAATTCATTCAACATCTACATTTTCCTAAACTTCAAAAAAAAAAAAAAACATCCACATTAACTAAACTCTACATTAACATCACAACTCTCAATGCTTCTTAGACTTTCTACCCTTTTTCTCCCCATGCGCGTGCAACGGCTTTCTTCCTCGATTGAGTAAGTTCGTCTTGAAATTCACCTTCTCAGTCTCAATTTGGGCAGGTCTCACATGACTGTCAAAATATTCTTCTGATTGTGTCGTAATTGTAGCTTTCACCTCATTCAAATGCGTCGTGAGCAAGTACATTGTAAGTTGTGCCCGTTCATAGTCACTGTCGAACTGGTCAAGCTTCTTGGAATATCGATCTGGATCCAGCAAGTAATTGGAGACAAATAGTCCACAATCAAACCTGTAATATAACAAATAATTACCATGGTCATGATGCGAACAAATAATTATCGAACTTAATTAGAACAGTGCACGATTGAACAACAACAAAGGGTACCCATTTGGTTGGCAAGCAACATCCCGGCGATATCTAACCACAAAGTCCACAAATGAAAACGTCCCGCAGATATCATCCTTAAGCAACCAGTCTAGACCCAATTTCTGCAAATGAAAACATCCCCCTCATCGATATTTAACGACAAAGACGGCAAATGAAAAACGACTAACAACTAAGCAATAAGTCAAGTTTGAAAACTTGAAGAACAAGAAGCAAACCAGTTTATGCATCCTTGCATCATATTCTAGGTTATGAATTCCTGGTATTGAGTCCCAGATTTCAATTTCTTTGGCTTCCATGTTAAAGACCGCCAGATAGAAGTGGGACACCGTGAGGTTGAAAATTGGGACATGAATCTGAAATAATGCACAAACAAACAATAATTATCAATTTAACATAGGAGTGTGAAGCCATTTCCTTTTAGAAAACAACATTACAACATACCTTACTGCAGTAAAGTAGCTCACTTATACGGTATCGCTCAAGTATCTTATATGAACGCATGTTTTCCATAAATTGCTCCTCGTTTTTGCAATGATACGCACGATCCTAGAAAAATAAAACACAGTTACCCACACAAGCTACATGTAACAAACAAATAGATTAATTTCATGACAAGAATAGACAAAGCAGACAACTGTACCGAAATTGAAGGTGGAAAGAACCAAGACACGCCACCACTGCGACCGCAACTTCGTTCTTCTAGTGTCTTGCACAGACATGCCATTTCTATAATCTAATGCATCATCATCACATATACCAAAGTCAGCAATACAAGTTTAATCTACTAAATTACACACATAAAGGAACTCACCCTTGTTGAAATTTTGGTCCTGGGCAAAAACTCGACCAAATCTTCACGTAACAACTCAAGAGCCCCGCCATCAAGACGAACCAATACGTCCCTGTTATACAAGACCAAGTTCAAACACCACAACATTAGAATAAGGCAAATACCAAAAATTTCCTACAGATATGATCCAATCTTACTTGTAATGATTTCGGGAGGTACCTTTCGGGAAGCGAACTACTAAAAGCAAATTGAATCATCTTTACTGCCTCCAGAGTCAATGGTGTCTGAACAACAAAGGGAGGAGCACGGTACAAAGGTTGTCCTTTCTTAGCTCTGGGATTTGCACGTTCGAATGGAGAGACCACATACAAACTAGGCTTCAATTTAGATACACTACGTAGTCCACCTCCCTTTCGTCCCTTTATTGTTCAAAAACATAAAAACAAAACAAGTTCATTAGTAACCACACCATAAGTACAAATAATTAGAAAACTTAATAAAGTGTAATACCTTCACAGTCTTGGCACAACCATCATTAGCAGCAACACTTTCATCACTCAACAATATGAATTTCTCAACTTTAGACGCTTTCGCCTGCTTGCAAGGAGACTTTTTCACAACTTTGACAGAAGGAGATTCAGAACCGCAGTCATCTCCAATTTCCCCCTCAGCTTCTCCCCAATTCTTAACACCTAACCCTTGAGTCTTGACAGATTCGGAGGTAGGAGAAATGGGTTCACTTGGTTTTTCAACCTCAGCCTTCTGATTGCCCTTTTCCCCTCTGATAAGCTGCTCCGTTGACAACAAAACAGCTGCAGAAGCTTTCACATTATCAGCCTCATCCTTCTGATCGTTCTTTTTCAACTCAGTAGGCTGCTCCCTTGACAACGGATCACCTATAGTTGTTTTCACTACCTCTATAATGGACTTCACTTGACTACCAATTTCGTCTCTAAAAGCCCGAAATTCGTTCTCCATATTCACAACCCGACTCATTAGCTCATTCTCTCTGGAAGCAGCATCACCCATTGCAACTCTAAATTCTTGCCTAAAGTTGTCAATTCTACCCTCCATGGTAGTAAACCGAGCGTCAATACGCTCACAGAGAAGCAGCTCATCACCGTCGGGTTTTTGCCGTTTCCCATCTCTTTTTTCCCGTTTCCTTGCAGGTGATTTCAAACCTGCATCCTCAGCTGATCTTTTACCCGAACTGCTGGAAACCTACAAATTAATTAAAAAGGGAACCAAATGTACCATTAGCATGCTCCAACTCGTCAAAAGAATCAAATATACTATCAGTCTTACCACTTCTGTTAACAATAACTCCACGTCTCCGCTCCCCCAGCTCAACAAATTCAAACTCCTATCAATAGTTTCGAAAATACCATTTGCATGCTCCAAGAATATTAACTACAAAAAAAAAAAATACTATAATCAACATGATGATTAATCATTACAAATATGTAGAAAGTAGGGATTACCAATTATTTACCTCCAAGAACAGCAAGCAACCCGGTATATACTTTCTCCCCTCAGCATTATGGTCGCAGATGCATTTGACCAATTCATTGAAGCAAAACGATGCCCAATTCTTCTTCGGAATATCGGCAACATCGAGGACAGCGTATACCGAAGATAACGAAAAGTCATCTCTTCTAGTTGGTACTAATAGCACCCCCATTACGTACAAAATAAACGTTTGAAGAAATAGATCGCCGCTATCTTTCATCTCCGACAAAGCCTTCCGCATTAAGCTTGTCGAAATCGCCTGTCGGGCACAATCAACTGTCGAATACACTCTAAATGGATTCAATTCCTCGGATCTTCGTCCCACTTCTTCACCATTCAAGATGATATCAGTACCTCCCTCAGGCACGCCCATAATTTGCTCGAAAACTTTGGCCGAAATATGGACTTTCAACCCATAAGCCTGAATTGAGCTTTCTTCCACATTAAAGCTCTTCAAAAGGATCTCCAACAACTCACGTTGGAGCATTCTTCCTTTGACTTCAAGCATACGACCAAAGCCACATCTCTTAATGGCCTCTGATTGACAAGCCTCTAAATTTGAGACTACTGAGAATACTTTCCTAGGAGAACAGCGGGTGCTAAAAATTTCATGACTCTTCGTCTTCATTATAGAACAATTTTAGCAAACTGCAAAATTAAAACAACAAAAAAATTATAAGCATGCCTTGAAACACGAATTATAAGCATGCCGAAGAGTACTAACAAAATACACAAAGCCAGAGTCGTCCATCACTGATCTAAAGAAGCAACTTTCAGTTTTCACACTTAAACACATTCGAGAAAACGTGGTTATGACAAAGTTTCATTCAAGAAAAGGATCATTTAATCATTCGGTAAACACATTCTCCAGGTAATGAGTTCAATCCTGGTTTTCAATATATGACTTTAATCAATATTGAACAAATACAAGACTATACCAGAGCTCACAAGCACACTTGCCTCGATATCAAGTTCTAACTACCAGAAGAAATGAAAACCCCCTACATCAACACCTGAGTACACTAATTAACCATGAAATCCGCCATTGGCATATATAAATTTCACCCAAAACACCCAGCTTCCATTAAATTTCACCCAAAATGCAAATTCTCACGGCCGTGACATGACCCGTGAGAAGCAAAGAGTAGTTTTCATATCCCAGACAATCTCACGGCTTTGGTTTCAAAAATCACGGTCGTTAAACTAAGCCGTGAAACTAAAAACACCCTGATTTTTCAGTACTTCAAAGCTACTAGAGGAGTCACTTATCAGTACATCAAAGCTACTATTCTAACCTCCCAAAGCTCGATCCACCTATGAAATGATGCATCTGCATTTTTCAGCATTTGAAATACCACACCAGTACCTACCAATCCTAGTCCCATTTTCGCTCAAATGGATGTTTCGAGTGATATGACAAACGTAGCTGTTGCAGTAGCCTTGTCTAATCCGAATGCAGTAAATAGGAAACCAAACAGCTTCTTGCATGCTTAAACAAAAGGTGATCAAGTACATACTTTTGTTTTATAGAAGAGTGGACAGCAAGATCCAGAATATTCAGACACAAGATCATTGTACAGAGAGAAGAAAGGGCATCATCTCTTGACTATTTCAGGTCTCCTACATCTATGCTAATCGGTCAATCTTTATCGATGTACTTCATAATGATTTGGAGATCAGCAAGCAAGCAGATCAGTTGACAAAATATATCCCACACAACTAACCATCGCAAGATATTCGAATTAGCAACCCCCTCCAAAAAATTTAACAATATGAGAAGCAACAAGGACAAACTTTGAGCAATAGCTTAATGACTAGAGACCTCACAGAATTGAGAATGCTTCATTTCTCTTGCGTTTCCTCCTCAAGTCACCCTGATTTCATGAACTAATTCTTGACTAACACACTCAATTGCACCTTTCATGCAGCCAAGCAAGACCCTTCAATTAACAGTCCAAAATGTAATCAACAAGCAACGGTAACGACACTACAATACCAACAAGACCAAATCAACTCTTCCAAAATTTTCTCTGCAGACTCAGTTTGAAGGCAAACAACAATCCAACTTGTCTCAAGCCAAACTGAAAAGAATCAAACTTTGAGTATGAACTTTCCTATTCGATTTGCCTCCATAAAACACAAATCAAGTCTCTCCAATCAAAAAGCTAATACTGGCATGCATAAAGGAAGGAACACAATCGCTAGCTAGGTCAGATTGGAGCAACTTTTTTTGAGATCACGCATGGTTGGGAACAATAATACTGGAATGCAAGGTTCACTAGGTGAATCACGCCAAAACCAGCTGTGACCATCTCACGGCTTAATCTCACGCCCGTGAGATTAACAGATGAGCCGTGAGAAGTCCAGCATTTCAATTACACAAACACGGCTCATCTCACGGCCGTGATACTGTCGAACCCAACCCGTGAAAACCCCTGGAACTCCCCTTTTTTAAAAAAATCTAACGGTACATCTCCCGGCCGTGAGATTTTCAGATGTGAGGCGTGTTTTTGAGTTTCAGCTGTGACCATATCACGGGTTAATCTCACGCCCGTGATATTTACAGATGAGCCGTGAGAAGTGCATTTTTACAGATGAATCTCTAATCAGAAAAATAATACTAGCATGCATAAAAGAATGAACTAATGATTAAGCATGAGGAGAAGAAGTCCAAGGTTCACTTGATGAATCACGGCATAACCTGTCAATTGCATCACAATCTTGCTCTAATAGTAAACCGAAGTACTAATCACATAAACGTAGACGGAGCCAGCATTCAAACGAAATAAAAAGCTCAAATGAATGCAAAGAATCACATAAGACTAATGCAAAGCTCATGCAAAGAATCACAGAAGACAAATGCTTCGATTACCCTTTTCTAGAATACATACACACAACAACCATACTACAAATAGTTGCTAGCTTAACCACAATGGGAACATGATTAGGACTCCTCTCCCAGCGCTCACAAAGACAAGATGAATCGCATGCTTGGAATGACGATTATGTAACTCAACAAGGCAATAGCTCTCTCGACACGTGCAACTCACACCGGTTTTCCAAGTGAAATGGAGTTTCACTTGATGAATCTCTAATCAGACAAACAATCTTGAATAACAATTCACGGCTGAAGTTAAAAGGGCAAGATTTTAGTAACTTGCCTGGAATTGAAGACTAAGATTGTAGCTCTATCACAAGAGAAATTGAATTCTGAATCCAACGTGTAGTATCTGAAAGAGTTACCAGATCAAAGTCCCTACACATAATACAAAAAGTGAAAGTGAACTCACGTAAACAGCAAAAATCATAGACAGGTTACGATTAAGGTGATGCTAATACTGCAGCTCCTTGTGGCAGTACAAAAGCATCCTAGAAGAAAGAAAGGATTCCTACTGTATTAACCATTACGTACTACGGATGGGGCATTAAGTAATTCAGGCTAGCTTTTTTCCTAGTTCATCTTCCATTATCCGCGAATCCGAGACTCAACACTTCACCTGGGATTTCACTAGCTAAATGAACTTTCCGTGGAGCACTTTTGAACTAGAATCCCCAGAAAATTGACCAAGATCCAACATTTAGATGGCTAGCAATTCTATTGTTCAGAGTCTACAAAGTTTCCAATATCTATTTGATCCTAATTACTGCTCAATATCATCAAGGATCTCTAAATTCAGCACAATAACAATCCATAGTTTGCCCATCGCTTTTCCCCAACTAAAAACAATCAAATCCCTAACCCACCACAGAAATTCAAAAGCCACGCTCAAAAAGTTCAGAAAAGAGAAGAAGAATAGCAAAAACCACCAAACGAATTTTCAAGTACCATTACTCCGGCACCGCGTGCCCCGAGTTTCGAAAGGGGAACTGCAAGAAGGGCGACGGCTGCGAGTTCGCTCACGGGGTGTTCGAGTGCTGGCTCCATCCGGCCCGCTACCGCACGCAGCCGTGCAAGGACGGGACCAATTGCAGGAGGCGTGTCTGCTTCTTCGCTCACACGCCGGAGCAGCTCCGGGTCCTGCCTCAGAGCCCGAGGAGCGTCAATTCGACCGAGTCGTACGATGGGTCGCCGTTTCGGCAGGCGATTGAGGCTTCCTGTGCTCGGACTCTGCCGTTCGTGACCTCGCCGGGCTCTGTTTCGCCGCCAGAGACCGACTCCCCGCCGATGTCTCCGATGACGACTCAGCAGCACGTGCTGAGCCGCTCGCTGGGTTCGAGCTCGATCAACGAGATGGTGGCTTCTCTCAGGAACTTGCAGCTCGGTAAGGTGAAATCAGACTTCTACTTGGATGGGTGGCGGCGGAGGAGGCGGATCTGGGTACGGGTCTCCGCGAGCCGGGTCGATCCTCCGACCCAAGTTCTGCAGCGTGCCGACGACTCCGACCCCCACAACGCCGAGCGGGCTCGGCTACTCTGCTGATTTCTGGGACAAAGTGTGCGAGGAGGATCGAAGGAAGAGGGGTTTCGGCGGTGAGAAGAAGAGTGTAATTGGTTTTGAAGGAAGAAGAGTGTAACTGGTTGTACCGGTTATCAACACACAAATAAAATAATAAAATAATAATTTAAATGAAATCTAATGGTTGATATAGTTTGGACATGATCTAATGGCTGTAAATGTTTTATAGTACCAATACTATAAAGCACACTAAAATGCCTCTTCTAATCTCTCATATACTTTAATTCAAATGCTTCCCGGACTTATTATCTATACTCTATAATAACATAAATTCTCCCTCTGTGCTATAGAATACCAATTATATTTGCCAAGCAACAGTGACTGCTATAAAATCTCAAAGAAAATGGGGATATCGAGGCTGCAAGTCATGCTATCAATCAGTTACTAATTGTGGATCAGATTATTGGTGTAAGAAGCATTACCAGATACCCGCTTCTGAAACCAAATATTGGTATGAAACTTACAGCTTGCAAATGTTGTAATCTTACCAAGATTGTATGATATTTCTCATTGTTATTCATTATAATGACTTTTATTTGCAATTAGCCATTGGCCATTGATATTTATACCATTATTGATTTACAGGTATCGAATCAGGCTAATTGTGCATGATGGTAATGATCAAGCAACGTTCCTTCTCATAGGAGCATCTGCAGACAAATTCTTACCACGCACAGCTACAGAAGTTAATGAAATCTACCCGGATGGAACTGGAATATTACCACCTGATATTGAAGCTCTAGCTGGTCATAACTTGGAATTTGAGATCCAACTTCCCAAAGAAAACAACAATGGTGCTGTAGGCGACTTCATAGTCACTAGCATCAAGGGGCTTCCCCATCAAACTGGAAAAACGGGAAAACAAAGCCTACTAAAATCAGAATTCTCAAACAGGTGCGTTACACTAGGATATATTATTATTATTATTATTATTATTATTATTATTATTATTATTATTATTATTATTATTATTATTATTATTATTAGAGTTGTTACACTATTCCTATAATTTTGTCTAAATAATATCTTATAACTCCAAATGCATTTTAGGCCATTGCAAATTGAATCACATGCAAAGCCAATATCAAATGCGGGCTTCCCATTACTTGAAGCAAGTGAAATTAAAAAAGAAGACGATAAAGGGTACAGTCTTATCAACTTTGTCTTATTTACGTAAAATTATTTAGATTCATTCGAGCAACTTCATTCCTTAGGCCTTGCATATTATTAAATTATTCATAATAAAAGCCTATAAATTACAACGACAGGAACAATGCAGTTACTTCAAGTGCCAACAAGAAAAGGAAAGCAGCCCCAAGAGTTAATGAATCCAAAAGAAGTGGGAAAAGGTAATCATCTGTACAATCATTCTCAACACTTGAAGCAAATTGCACCGAGATGGTTCTTATCATTGAATTCTAATAATGTCATATATGGTGGTACATATTGTAAAATTAATTAGGACAACCCAACCACCTGCGAGGAAGGTAAATGGAGTCAACAATGTTGACTCAGCATCCTCTGACGATGAACAATGTTTGTCTAAGCTGCTGCAAAACACCAAAAGAAGCAAAAGTAACCAATCTGCAGATGACAAAGACAACAAAGAAACTCTAAACACCAGGAAAGCTAGGTACAAAATCTGAGTTCTTCTAATCAATGATTTACATTTTGGTATTGTCTAGGGATGCAATATTATATCATTCTAACACAAGTTATTGTTCGGTGCAGTACACGCACAACAAAGACTGGGACAAAAAAGGCCAAAGCTGCTTCGGTCGAAACAGATGCAGAGCACACAGTTGTCGAAGTTGGAGTGAAGAAAACCAAAAGTTGCAGGGCTTTGAAGGATTCAGTTCCTAAAGATCCACCAACTTCTACTGAAGTTAAGGCGAAACGCAAGCGTCAGCCGGTGAAAAAATATGCTCAAGCTTAGGGATGGAATGATTCGGCTTTAGAAATGAGAACTCGAACCAGTTTACTAAGTGTTGCAATTTTAATGTTTTTTTTTCTGATAAACATATTTCAGTACATCTAGAACAATTTGGTTATATGGTTTGGAAACTCTGCTTTTGATTCGGCCTCATATAAATACAATTTTATCAATTTCTGTTAGGTTGGGAAAGGTATATATGTATATATGATAATATTTATTAGCTTAATGACAAAGGATTCATTCAACAGATGCATTGTATACTTTATCGTTCATAGACAGGAAAATGAAAGACAACAACTAGATCTTTTTTATTTGGATACCACCTGCCACAATCTTGCTGCGTTCCAATCCCTACCCCCCTCCCCTTTTTCGTTATCTAAAGAGCATAAGTGCATTTATAACAAATGTAAAAGAATTCCCAAGACTGATACACTCTAAGCCCACGAGTAAAAGCTAGAAAAACATAACTTCATCACGATACAACAAATGATGAGTTCTGTTAGTTCCTTCTCTGTTACAAACTTTCTGCAGATACAACAAATTCTCAGTTCTGTTAGTTCCTTCTCTATTACAAACTTTCTGCACAATAACTTCATCCACTATTACATCATATCTGCAAACCTATAACAAACAAACCTTTTCATTAAACGTAAACCTCCACCCCAGTCAAGCAAAGATCGTATTTAAATTCACAGAATACACAATTATTGAAAAAAACAACTTCTCCTTTAAGCTATAGGAAAACACAAATCGTCAACAAAACAAACAAGGAAAAGGACATCCCATTCAACTCCTCTTCTGAAAAGGCATAACACCCTTCTAGCTCAAGAATACTCACAAGCAGCATCGCCAAGCACCATCTACCACTCCCATGGTAACACCTGCAGTCCGCAAACGCCGCATCACCAAACCACAAGCATCAGATGGAATTCAAGAACCACCAAAACGAAGAAAATCAGGAATCGACAGGCGATCAAGAATGTTTGCTTATGCATCCATGAATCCCTTACAGAGCATACAAAATACACCAACCACTATGTTTATGGATGCAGAGAGTTACAATACAGAAGATATACCAGCACGAGAAATACACACTGAAAGTCAGAATACAACAAAAACAGTCTCAAACGAAGAACTGCCAGCCGAAATTGAAGAACCAGAACTTTCATCTCCTTTGCCACCAACACTAAATAATAACATCCTCGATTTGGGACTACCAACTCTGGCTTGCACACATTGTGGTGCACGATTTTGGCCGCACGAACAACTTAATTACAATAGGCGAAGCAGCACACCGATTTTCACATTGTGCTGTCAACGAGGCAGGATTCGATTGCCTCTTCTTAAGCCAACACCGCCGTATCTGGATAAACTTCTGGATGTTAAGGGAGATCAAATGGCAACACATTTTGCAAAACATCGTAGACCATACAATGCAGCATTCTCATTCACATCAATTGGAGCACAAATTGATACAAGACTAATGAATTCAAGAGGTCCTTTTTCATTAGTAATATGTGGTGAGAACTATCATCGCATTGGCTCTTTGTTGCCGCCTATTGGACAAAGACCAAAATTTGCACAACTGTATGTTTTCGATCCATCAACCGAAGTTCAAGGCAGAATGGCAAACTTCTCAAGCAATGATAACATTTTGCTTCCAGATATTGTACAAGGCTTGATTGAGATGTTCGACGAGACAAATGAGTTGGTAAAAAGTTTCAGAAGATGAAGGCCCCAGTTACAAGATCCTACAACAGAGAATCTACGTCTGAGGATTGTAGGAGCTCGAGTAAAGGGTGCGGAACAATATGAATTGCCAACCGGCCAAGAGCTTGCTGGACTTATCCCTGGAGATTTTTGCCCAGATAAACATGACAGAGACATTATTGTCAACCACAGAAGCGAGGGCCTACAACGAATATCGAGTTTGAACCCCAAATTCGACGCACTACATTTCCCTCTGTTATTTCCTTATGGGGAAGATGGCTACCATACAGGAATAACGTATGTAGAAGAAGCAAGCAACCCATTGGCAAAAAGGAAGTGTATAACTCAGCGAGAGTACTATTCATTCCGTCTGCAACATCGCGATAATGAAGGGACTACACTAATCAGGGGCGGGAAGGTTTTGCAACATTATATTATAGATGCATTCTCTTCGATTGAACAAAACCGACTTTTCTTCATCAGAAAAAACCAAGATATATTGCGCTCGGAAATATACCAAGGACTCTATGACGCATTTCATGCGGGTGAAGAAACAGGGAAAAATTTGGGAAGGATTATAATACCATCTTCATATACAGGTGGCCCACGATATATGAAACAGCTATACCTTGACGCTATGGCTCTGTGTCAATATTTTGGAAACCCAGACCTTTTCATTACATTTACATGCAACGCTCAGTGGCCCGAAATAGTCCATGCATTTGAAAACACAGTCGGCAAGCGAGGCGAAGATAAGACCCACATAGTGGCACGTGTCTTCAAAATGAAATTGCGAGCATTGAGAGAGCGCATCATCAAGGAAAGATTCTTCGGCCAAGTTGTTGCAGGTAACAACAACCATTTACATAATTAAATGATCTTGCTTCAACTCTATACAATCTGATCTTTTATATGACTATGCATTATAATCGTGTTCAAACATATTGATTAGAGAACAACAGCTATGTCAAAGGTTGCCCTTGCTGTTGCCTTGCTTAAACGATTAAAAGCAATCCATTTGCTACTTATTGCTTATCAAGCATTTTACAGATTCATTATCTCAAAATGGCATCTACACCATTTATTATATGTTCAAGTAAATAAGAAAATTCAAACGAAAAACCATGTCAATGCAAAGCTTATAACCAAATGCATTTTAATTTTGCTTATTTATCTTTTGACAGCATGTTAGTTCTTATGCTGAGTTAGTATGCGCGTAAATATCTTTGCTAAATGGACGTTTAATACAAATCAGCCTACACATATATTTGGTAGGAATAACAACATACTAATTCTGATTCTAATGTCTTTGTAACAGATTTACATACTGTGGAATTTCAAAAACGGGGGCTCCCTCATGTGCACATTCTGTTGTGGCTAGCAGAGACGGATAAACCCAAGAAAATCGCAGACATAGATAGAATAATCAGCAGTGAGATACCCGACCCGACAATAGACCCCGTTGGTTATGAAGCCGTTACACGGTTTATGATGCATGGTCCATGTGGGCAATCCAATAATTCATCACCGTGCATGAAAGATGGTCGCTGATCAAAGCATTTTCCAAAAGCTTTTGCATCTGAGACCACATATGATCAATTCGGTTACATCGTCTACAAAAGGAGGGACACCGGAATTACGGTGGAGAAGGGAGGAACAAAACTTGACAACAAATACGTAGTACCATACAACAGAGAACTCTTGGTATGGTTGCAAGCACATATCAACGTCGAGATTTGTCACAAAGGAAGGCTAATCAAATACCTATTCAAATACCTCACAAAAGGACCGGATAGATCTGTTGTCGAAGCTACAAACCAATCGAGCAGTTCAACAGATGTACAACATCCAGTAGATGAAATTAAGCAGTATCTTGACTGTCGTTATCTGTCATCATATGAGGCAGCGTGGAGGATCTATGAGTTCCCAATACATGAAAGAAACCCCTCAGTACTAAGACTATGTGTGCATCTCAAAGATCAACAAATGGTCCCTTACAGAGAGCAACAGACTCTGGAAGAGATAGTGGAAAATAGTGGTGCGGAGAACACTATGTTGACACAGTGGTTTATCCTAAACTCAACCAATCCAGCGGCTAGAACACTTACCTACGCCGAGATACCAAACAAATACATATGTGACTGGAGAAAGCGGGATTGGTTTGCTAGGAAACGAGGATTTCAGATTGGCATAATCGTGTATGTACCGCCAGGTTCCGGGGATGTTGTCTACTTGAGAATGCTGCTAACAAAAGTTCGGGGTGCTTTGAGCTTCGACGATCTTCGAACTGTCAACGGCGCCCGCTGTCGCACATACAAAATAGCATGCCAAAAACTAGGCTTGCTTTCATCGGATGAAGAGTGGGCATTTGTCCTAGAAGAAATCTGCAAATGGGGTCATCCCTCTCTAATCATGACTACTTTTATTTCAATGTTGATGTTCTGTGAAATCACAGAGCCTTTAACTTTGTTTGATAAATTCTGGGAACAGATGGCAGACGACATAGCATATCAAGCAAGGCGAGAAAGCTCTTCCAGATACTTCGAGCCCCCATCGAGCTCTTTGAGAAACTCAGTTTTGCTTGAGCTACAACGACTGCTGAGTTATTACTCCACCACATTACAACACTTCGGCCTACCTTCTCCAGATTTGAATGCCTGCGACACGTCTCTCAACAGCCTCATAACCGAACAGCTCGATTACGATATCAGAGAACAGAGTACGCGTGCATCAAGAAACTTAGAATCACTCAATCAAAATCAAAGGAACGCTTATAATGCCGTTTTCGATTCAGTGAGCTCTGAACAAGGTTCGTTGTTCTTCTTACATGGACATGGCGGGACAGGCAAGACTTTCTTATATGATACAATAATTGCCAAGTTAAGGAGTATGAGAAAGATTGTTTTGGTAGTTGCTTCATCGGGCATAGCCGCTACATTATTGCCAAATGCAGTAACGACACATTCGAGGTTCAAAATCCCCCTTGAGATAGATCACACTTCTACCTGCACCATCAAGAAGGGATCTCATCTAGCCCAGCTGATCCAAGAAGCCACCCTAATTGTATGGGATGAAGCTCCTATGACACATCGATTCGCTTTCGAGGCTCTCGATCGAACATTCTGCGACGTCATGAACATTCCGATAAGTGGCGAGGGATATAAGCCTTTCGGAGGAAAGTGCATGCTTCTGGGTGGTGATTTCAGACAAACATTGCCTGTGGTGGTCGACGGAGGCCGAGAGGAAAGTATTGATTCTTCTCTAACGAGATCTCACCTTTGGCAGCACTTCAAGGTACTGCCTTTGACAGTTAACATGCGAATCAATTCAAACCCAAACAACCTACTACAAGTGTATGATGGGAAAATTTTTGAAGATTGGGTTCTGGCTATTGGCGATGGAGCAATTAAGTCCACAACATTCAACACATCGACGGCAACAGACGGGATACATTTACCAGATAAGTTCCTCATTACCCATACAGGGAATAGAATTAAGGCAATTACTGATGTGGTATATGAGAATTTCCATACTAACTACCATGATATCAACTACATCAAGAATCGAGCCATAGTCACGCCAACAAATCGAGTAGTTTCGGAAATCAACGACTACATGTTGGCCAAAGTCAAGGGAGATGCCAAAACATACTACAGCTCAGATTCAATAGAGGATGATACGATAAACAGCACCAGGTGGGAAGAGGAGTACCCAAATGAGTTCCTTAATAGCTTATCGTTCAATGGTGTACCAGAACATGAACTGCAATTGAAAATCTCTACTCCAGTCATCCTTCTTCGAAATCTGAATCCATCCATTGGCCTGTGTAATGGAACAAGGATCATGATTACACAGTTGGGAACATGTTATTGGAGGGGATATCATTGGAGGATCGTATGACAAGACGCCGGTTGCTATTCCTAGAATTGTGCTCAATATCACTGAACACAGGTGGCCATTCATCTTGAAGAGAAGACAGTTCCCGGTAAGATTGTGCTATGCAATGACAATAAACAAGAGTCAGGGCCAAAGCCTCGACATAGTCGGAGTTTACTTGCCTAAGCCGGTGTTCAGTCATGGACAATTATACGTAGCAGTTTCACGAGTTCGATCGGCTGACGGACTTCATATACTGGTTGACAACGACGGAGAAGTTCCACAGTCATACACAAGAAATATAGTATATAACGAAACATTCGTTCATTTGAACAGCACGCCAACATCGGTCGCAGGTAAATCATTTTTTAATCTATATTGACATAATACGCACACTAGAAAGATATATTTCCAGCTTACATACATTAACCAACAAACATACCAAATTCTATTGCAGATCAGACGGACATCGACCAAGAGGAGAGCAGAGAATGACTTATATCAGATGCCATCTTATCTATCTTTCAAAGGTAAAACAATTATCTATTGAAAATGAACAAACCACATCAGATAGAATGGAAAGTGGATGAACTATATACTAATTAAGTGTTACGGAATCTAATATCATGAAGAATTTTAAATAAGACCTCCTTCCTTTAACTCTTTTACATTCTCAATGATACCCAATCACTCTACTTTATTTTTTTTTTGACGTAAATAAAAATCCATTATGGGTTTTAATTATGTTTCTCTTCCTATTGAATTTTCAGATCAACGTTCAAGCTCAACAATCTACAAGCTACCACCAAAAGGAAATTCATTGCTCTGGAAGACAAGAACAACAAGCAACTCAAAGACCAATAACTATTTTACTTATATTTTATTGTAATAGGCTTATATATATACACGTTTCGTACGAACCTCTGTTAGCTTCCAATTCAAACCATTTACATGACGGTATGATAATTATTTCATTCAAAACCTTTAATTAATTTAAAAATTTGTGTGTCCACAAGACTACACCATCATACTAATTCAATTGCACTAAGGATAACGATTTGTAAATCATCAAAATCACCTATATAAAAATTCCCGCCGCGTAAGCTATATGGCTAGTGTATATAACCCTTTCAGAAAATGGAATCAAGCCAATCGGCAGTAGGCCTTATTCTGCGGATCAAAGAACGACGTAATTCCCCATTCATCCGAAGAAGTCTTCCTTTCAATACCCTAATTCATTGGTAGGGTTTCAGGTTTTCTCACAAATCAAAGGAATATCTCCTTTTGTTGCGCTTTCTCCAAATTTTCTGTTTTCTTACAAATAAAAGCAAACACAGATTGGTGGGTGGGTGGTGGCAACTGGCAAGTTGAAACTTTATTCTTTCTCCCTTTTACACTTAAGCTTATTTTGTTAAGGATAGATAACTACAATTAGAATTATAGTAATCATAGGTTGTTTATATATTTACAGGATTTTATAACAAAATAATATATTTTATTAAAGTATATATTTCAAAAAATTTTGTTAAAATATGTTATGTCCAACGTAATCGAATTTTTATAAAAAAAATAAATTGAGTTCAAATGAACGAGACATATTTCGTTAAAAAATGAAAAATTGTTATGATCGAAGGTTATGTAGAATTAGTTATTCATAATATTCATTTTCACATATTTTTTTATAAAAATAGATTTTCACATATTTACACTGACATAATCAATAAAAATAACATAATCCAAGGTTGTTTACCCGGATTGGACAGTTGGCCCAGTGAGAGGACTAGGTGGCAGGTTAGTGGTTGAATTGGGGGTTGACCCGATCGACCAGTTTATAGAAAGGAACAATTATTTTGAATTACTAAAACAATTGGGGGACCAAATCAGCAATTGTATTATGTTTTTTTTTTTGTAATTAAACTAGGGCTAGAGGGTTATGATGATCATTTTAGAAATGAATGGAGAGGGTAAAAAAATCTCACTTCTCTTTCTTTTTTTCTGCCGCCTCTCTTCCTGTAGTCTCCTGTTCTCCTCTCCTCCTTCCCTCTTCTTCCGCAATAATCCAAGCCGATTAGCAAGAGCGCAATGAAGGCAACGCACTAACGTGGTTGACGATGGTGGTTGGAGCGACAACGTGAATGGATCGGGGCCGGTGATTGCGAAGCTGCAACGTGGGGTGGGTGAGGAAACGGTTGGCAATGCCCGTCGGCGTGGAAGGGGATCGTCGAGGAGGCATCAACAACCAATAGAGAAAGTGAGGACGAGGAAGACAACAACAACCCGAGACTCGTGTTGGCAATCCAACGCTCGGGTTTGCCGGGCTTTGACCAGGCCAAAGTGGGGTTGAATTTAACAAACAAACTCTTCAATGGGTTTCTAACGCCTGTTTTTTATACCGGTTCTGGTTCAATCCGGGTTGACTCTCCGGTTGACAACCTTGTATATATCACACTTTTCAATATTATTTTTCTCTCATACTTTCTCTACACTTTCATCCATAAAATAATATTTTCCCGGCCATTTTCCTCCCCTCAAAATTTTCTTTCCCTTCTAAATTTTCCTTCTCTTTTTATTTTCCTTCCCTCTTTCAAAAAACATAGATAATTATTTAAATGGAGTTTCGTTCCATTGTATCGTTTTTATTCATCGCAACAAATTTCTAAGTCCTACAAATAATAGTGAAACAGTTGATATAACCCTAGAAAGTGGCAACTATACGAAACATAATAGTGAGACACAATCGGAGGCACTGTAGCATCTATGTCATGTAGTGTCCCTGCATGCGCTTCCTTCCCTCCTTTCCCCATTTGCTTCATCCATCCCGGTTACCTCATAATTATCAAAGTTCGGTTATAACTAGATTGTTTTGTCTTCATTCTCTACTGCAGACCCTTCACTTCCCAATGTTCCCATCTCATCTCCTATGTCTGCTGCAATAACCTCTCTTCTTACTTTCAGCTTTTCTCCCCTTTGTTAACGTACTTTTCGTACGCACACTTGTTGATGAGACTTCATTATGTAGCTCTTCTCCCCAAACCCTCATATCTCTCTTTTCTTGCCCAATTTGTCTTCCTTCCCATATCTCTCATTTTTCATCTCTTAGCTACCATCGTTCTTCTCTCTCATCTCTTCTCTACTACAAAATTGAAAAAAACATATGAAAGGAATCTCGGGGCCAATCTTCCTTTTTTAATCTCTCTTTTAGGAGGAGTTTTAGGTCTACCGGGGCGTGGCAAAATTCGAAGCCAAGTGAACTTTTCATCTTTTCAAATTGAGAGCTATATCATCTTTCTCTCATCTCCTTCCAACGGCAAGTACTTCGTCAAGGCAATCAACTACCAAAAATTCCAAAATTGGAAATTGGTGGCCAATAAGCATCTTATACCTAAACTCTTATGTATTTCTTTGTTCCTTATTTAGAATTGTTAAACTCTTTCTTAATTCTCCCTTACCCGCATCCATCTAGCCTTTCCTAACAGCCATGGAAGTTGGCACAATCGATGAATAGAGGAGAGGAAAATGTCGTGAAGGACTGATTATGTCAGCGATAGGTCAACCGTCAACCACAGGGCAAGGTTTTTCTGTCAATGAGCAAGATCACCAAGTATGACTTAGAGATGTATCCTTTCTTCTCAGCTACAATTGGTCCACGACAGAAGTAATGGTCATTTTTAATCGCCATTCACCATCTCTAATTTCATTTTGTGTTAAGAAGACTATCGAATATAACATAACAAGGAGAATTAAAATTCCAAATTTCACAGTCGACCTTTGGAATCAAAACTGCGCTGATTGAAGACGAGGAAGAGCTTAGTCATTAAGATACATCATTTTCACTTCATCAACACATTACTCTTATGCGATGCCATTTCATTCCATTTTGAATCACGGTTTACTTAACATCCAAGTATGTAACTGTTTCCTTTCAAGTTAAGCAACAAACAGTTTCAGAATTGCAGGTAGCCATGGTTGTCTTGTAGTGATTTCCTGCTGCATATATAAACTAAGAGATGATTAAGAAGGACTTAGGAACTAGGATTTTGTATCAAAGAATTTTTTTTATTATGGTATCAGAGCCTAATTCGTTAACCTAGCCGCAATGCTCTCACAACTGTTGAGAAGTTAAACACAAACAATTACAATGATTGGAGCGGGGCTATGTACAACACCTCGGTTGCCAAGAACAAGCTGAATTTCGTGAATGGTATTCTTGAAAAACCAGATGAAGCATATCCAAAGTTGAATTTCATGAATGGTATTATAAGAATTTCCAAACTAGAGGAAGCTCTTTAAAATCTCAAACAAGGTAACCAAACTATCACAAAGTACCATGGCAGAGTCGTAATCGTTAAGGATGAATTGGAAAACTATCAACCTCTAATGCCTTGTGGTTGCACTCCTGCTAGCATAAGGAATATAGATCTATGAAAAGAGTTTTGTAATATCATGATACTGACTATGTGATTAAGTTCCTTCTAGGGCTTAATGAGAATTTTTCTGCTGTAAGATCTTAATTACTTGTTGGAGACGAGTTACCTAGCATCAACATGGTTTTCCAAAAAAAATATTACAACATGAGAGGCAGATGTAAGGTACCTAGAAGGGTAAGATGGTAGCAACTATGGCAACTGACTTAACAACTATGGCTACACAAGCTGGTAAAAAAATGCCAAGTCTATATGGAAAGAGGCCATTCTGTACTTATTGCAAAGAGAAGGTCATACAGAATAGGTCTATTACCACACACATGGATTGCCACCTGGGATAGACTCAAGGGACATGGCAATGCAATGCAAGATTTTAGAGTGTTCTTATTACAAGATACATGGGCACACAAAGGACTAGATGTTTTCCATCCATTAGTAACACAAATTATGAATAATTGATTAATCCGATCAATCAAAAATCATCTGGTGGTTCCTTTACTACAACATCATATATTAACAGTTCAAAGGAATCAGGTAAATATAATTTATCTGCTCCTAACCATTCACACACATTCAAGAAACACACAATGTGGATCCTGGTCACAGGAGCTTCATACCACATTGTATGCTCTTTGGATATCTTGTTCACTACAGAAAGATAAATAGTGTTTTCATTACACTGCCTACTAGAGATCAAGTAGAGGCAACTCACATAAGAACAAAAAGATGCAATGATGATATGATACTCCAAGATTTTCTCTTTGTACCACATTTCACCTTCAACCTCATTTGAGTTAGCAAATTGACTACCAAAAAACCCCTCTGCTTGACCTTTTACTCTGACTTTTATCTTATATAGGTCTTGGAGATGAAGAAAATGATTGTTTTGCTACACTCATCAATGGCCTTTATCACCTAGAAGTAGATTATAGACCTAAGTACATCATTTCTGCTAGGGAAACCCGCTTCGATCTGGGGCATTTTCGATTAGGTCATTTTTCCAATTCTAAAATTTGAACACCTCAACCAAATTTTGTACCTCCATCAAACTCTCAAAGATATGCCAAGTGATGTTTTTCAATTTGCCAAGCAAGTGAGACTTTCATTTCCTGTCAATCAGTAACGTATCAATCCTTCGAATTGATTCATTTTATATTTGGGGTCCTAATCCAAATCCCACTTTTGATGGTTACAAGTATTTTTTTTACTATTGTTGATGATTATACAAGAATGACTTGGATTCTTTTGTTAGAACTGAAGTATGAAGCCAAAGCAAAATTGTTTGCATAATGAAAGACAATTCAACACCATAATAAAAAGAATTACAATTGATAAGGGGAAAGAGTTTCAAATGGATGGTCACTACAATAACAAAGGAATCATTCATGAAATATCATGTGTTCAAACACCACATCAAAATAGCAAATTTGGAAGCACAAAAACATCTTAGCTATTGCTAGAGCCTTGATGCTTCAAATTGACCTTCCGACAAGTTTTTGGCAGAAAAAGGGATCCATCATATAATAAGGCGTCGAGAAGGCAACTGGCCAAAAAACATGAAACAACGATTGAGAGATACAAGGTGTGGAATTTGCTTAAAGAACAAGCAAACTAGGTGAGTTCTGACTCATGACCAGGACAAGAAAAAGAAAAAAAGAGCTTAGGATTCTTGGATCAAGGCTGTTAAGCTAAAGGCCCTGACACCAAATAGAAGTTTTAGGAAGAGTAACTTGTAACTTGTAGCTTGTATTATTATGAAACCACAAAGGGGAATATATAGCTTACAAGACTTGGACAATAAGTAAGAGAACCACAATACTAAAAGGACAAGAAAATACTAATAACTATACTAGAAGAACAATGAAATATAAGATTATTCCTAATCTATCTCTAACAGGGACATTGTGTCAAACATTGTTTTTCTTATCAGTAGAGTACTATCCACCATCCTTGACATCAAAAGTCCATATGAAATATTGTTGCATAACAAACAACCAGATCTGTCCAACTTAATTTGTTTTGGTTGTTTATGTAATGCAATTACTCTATATAACCATCGAACCAAGTTCCAACCTAGAGCTAGAAAAGGAGGTTTTATTCGTTTCACCCATGCATAAAAGGTTACAAGATATATGACCTGACTACTCATGACACATATGTCTCCATAGATGTGGTTTTCTATGAAAGCCCGTTCCCTTTTAAGTCCTTAGTTAGCAATGTTGGTTTTTCATCCAACATCTTATCTACCACCATTTGATGACTTGACAAACCTTCCTTCTGAAGCATAGCCAACACCCCTATTACCCACACATGTTCCACTTCCAACCCCTTTATCACCCTCTAACTCAGACTCTCCACACAACCCTACCCCTATATCTACCCCTCTTCTATCACCACATCATCACCTTTGCATATCAGACTTACCCTCCAAAACACCCTCTCACATTACTAAAGACTACCCCTGCTCTCTCTTACAAGTTACAACTGTCTAGCAACTCCAGTCATTCAACTTCACTCCAGGTTCTAGATAAAATGTACTCTCTTTCTTATGTTCTTTTATACCATACTCTTGCTCCTCATCATAAATGTTTCCTCGGTATTTCATCTCACATTGAGATGAATACTTGCAATGAAGCATCCCATTCAGACCAATGGTCCTCTGCTATGTTTCTGGAGTTAGGAGCTTTGGCTAAAAACCATACTTGGGATATTGTTGAACTTCTCAAGCAAAAGAGAACAATTGACAACAAGTGCATTTATCGAATCAAATTTCACCATGATGGTTCTTTAGATAGATTCAAGGCTAGATTGGTGGCTAAGGGTAACACACATCAAGAAGGGGTGGACTACCAAGACACTTTTGCTCAGATCATCAAGATGACCACAGTTAGGACTTTTTTGGTTGTCATTGTAATCATAAATTGGCATATTCACTAGTTGGATGTGACTAAGACTTTCCTTCATGGAGATCTCTAGGAAGTTTCATGACTTTGCCTAAGGACTACACTCCACCAGCAGCTTTTCAGAACCCAATATTTTGATTGAAGAAATCTTAATATGGTCTCCAGTAGGCCTCAAGGCAGTGGTTCTCCAAACTTAGAGATAAACTAACATAAGAACAGGGCTTTTAGAGCAAAGCAGACCACACTCTCTTCTACAAGGTTACTCCTTTCAGATATACTTGCATACTCATCTATGTAGATGATCTAATTGTTGGCAGTAATAATTTAGATGAAATCACTAATCTGAAGAACTCACTTCATAATGAATTGAACATCAATAATTTGGGAACTCTCATATTTTTTCTTGGGATTGAAGTAGCTCGCAATGAAAAATGCATTGATCATCTCTCTCGAAGGAGGTATACTCTATAAATCATTGAAGAGGCCAACCTACTAGACTCGAAGAATGTTTCTACTCCTATGGACTACAAACTCCATTTGAGCAATGTATGTTATACACCATATGAGGACCCAGAACATTACAAGACATTGGTTGGTAAACTGATTCACATCACAACCACTCGTCATGACATTAGCTATGCCACTCAATAGGTGAGACAATTCATGGCTAGTCCTAGCACAATTAATTACAAGTTTGTTGATAGGATTCTACGTTACCTCAAACCTGCTCAAGCTATTGGGCTATTTGTTTCAAGCCAAGGGTACTCTTCAACTCAAAGCCTTTACTGACTCTGATTGGAATGCTTTTGTTGACACTAGACATTCCATTTCTGGTTATTGTGTCTACCTTGGTGATTTTATTATTTCCACGAAAAGCAAAATGCATAAAACAATCAGTCGATCTTCTTGTGAAGTAGAGTATAGTGCTCTTGCTTTCACAACTTGTTAGCTACAATGTCTCCTATTCCTTATAGATGATTTCAAGGTCTCTCATTCTCAACCTGCTACTCTATATTTGTGACAATAAAAGTGTTATATATTTTGAAGAGAATCTCAACTTTCATGAGCGCACTAAACATGTCAAACTCGACTTCATCTTGTTCATGAGAAGTTGGAGGCCAAAGTCATCAAGCTTCTTCATGTCTCTTCTTCTTATCCATTAGCATATTTGTTTACCAAATCTTTATCCCCTGCACCATTTCACTGTCACTTGTCCAAGCTTGGTTTGCACAATCTCTTCCCACCGGCTTGCTGGGGAGAGAACAGGGAGAATTGAAATCCAAAATTGCACAGTTGACCAATGGAATTGAACCCGCGCAGATTGCGGATGGAAACGAGGGAGGCTTAGTTATTAAGGCACATCTTTTTTGCTTCATCAACACATCACTCTTATGAGATGTTGTTTCATTCCATTTTGAATCACGGTTTACTTTACATATAAGTTTGTGATTATTTCATTTTCATGTTAAGCAACAAACAATTTCAGGTTTGCAATTGACCATGGTTGTCTTGTAGTGGTTTCAACTGCATGTATAAAGTAAAAGATGAATAAGAAGGAATCATACCTTAGGTTTTCATATCAAATAAAAGTTTTTTCAGAAGAAGTGGAGGATCGAAATGCAAATATCAAGAAAAGCACGCTCGAAGCTATGGAGAAAAGAGAGTTGAGTTACTCGTCCCGAATATCACAACAAAAACCTAAGGCCCAAGTATAAATCTTAGATGGGTGCAATATAGGGCAAGTATTTTTAAATATCAACCCGGGTCGGTCCATATACCCCTACTTCCATTGTTTGAAACATTATAGCTAGGGGTGGTAAATGGTAATCCGGTAAACCGTTTACCGGCGGTATCGGTAGCCGAGCGGGAAGTTAGGGGAGTCGGTTTACCGGGCACGGTATCGGTAAATACCGACGGTAAATCGGTATTACCGATACCGAATCCCCCCTCCCTACTCACTAGTGTTGCGCTGCGTATTGTTGCTTTACCCCCAAAAATAAAAAATATTACATACATGAATGCAAGTATGGGAAAGGAAATCATGAACCGCTAGGAGGTCCAACTATGGTCTAAGACCACACTCTCAATTGCCAAACCAAGGAATAATTATAGGCTACAAGAGTAACCCTCTTGGTTAAGACAATTAAGGGTTGACTTACCTTCTCCCTCAAACCGAAGGTTGGACGGCTTAATCATGATTAACCTAGTTGATTAATTCAAGATAGAGGTTTGACCTACATTAACCTAGGTAGGTGGCTTATAAAGCCCAAGAAATCCCAACTCAATTGAGCCTCTTTTGGAAAGGGGGGTTTCCCCTCTAACCTAGGTTAGAATGGTCAATTGGATTGTTAAGCACACACATGCACAATCATCATGAAAAATACCTCAATCATTAAACTAAACAACACCCACAAACAATCATTCAAGTCACAATACAACTACATGGCAAATAGTTAGACTTTCACAACACCCAAGTGAAAAAAGTACTACTCCATGCTAGAAAGGGTAAGAACACAAGAGAAAGAAATAGAAACCATTATGGTGATGCCTCCAATCTCCTTTGAGCTTTTGTTGATCTTCTCTTAGGGAGATTCTTCCCAATTCACCACTTGGAGCAAACCCTATATTCTTTCTTCCTTGGTTCGTCCTTTCTCTCTCTAAAATCCGAAGAAGATACTTTCTCAATCTTGGGGCTCTCTTTCTCTCTTCCTTTCAGATCACATTATATACTGGGATCGGGCTCAGTTCACGGCCTCAGATTACGGCAATGCGTCCGTGAACTCAGAGTGCTGTGTCGAAATGCACCGCTTCAATCACATGAGTTCACGGTTTGCACTCAAAGTTCACAGTCTTGTTGACCGTGAACTCGCCTTGCGTCAATAACTGTAGAATTCTCCCTGGACGCTTCGCGGTTCACGGTTTTGGGCTTAAGTTAACGGTCATAGGAGACCGTGAACTCTAATGGGAAACCATGAACCTTGCCTGAATTACCCTCTTTGCCCGGTCTTTGCCCCCTTTCGTCCAACTTTCGACTTTGGGGCTGGTTTCAACTGCTGGATCCTGAAACACACTATAACGCACAAAAAACTAGCGTAAAACCACCATTTTAGGAGTTCAAATGCTTCAAACACCCAAAGGAAACGGGGATAAAATGTGTGCAATTAGACCCGAATCACTCCCCCACACTTAGACATTTGCTTGCCCCAAGGAAACCATTTCACTCAAGGTAATATCTCAACCTATCAAAATTCTTTGGGACATATCAAAGGGCACAAAGTGGCGAATCTCAAATGGCTACTGGCAATTAACACAAGGATCGTAACAAGCAATATCGACATCCACCACAAACGACATTTGAGGCTACCAGAAACGGGCAAATGAAAAGTTCTCACCTTGTTCATGAATCAATGCAAGTTTCAACAAGATCACTTACCAAACACAACTAACCATGCATAGAGTTCAAGTCCAAGGAACAAACGGATGGGAAACAAAGGTCCTCACCGAGGTATGATATGACATGCAAAACAAGAATGAATCGCTTACTCTCTTGGCCATTGGGATCGGGGCCTTTTTGTGCAAAGAATGTGCACAATCATCAACTCTCGGCCCTATCATCTCAACACCATGGCGGCAACCTCTAAACTCTAGAGTTCACGGAATGGTTGTCATCACTAGCTAGTCCGGAGGTCATACACACGAGTTCAAATGACTGGCGATTGTCTTGGACATGGGGAAAATGCTTTTTGGGTGATGGCAAACACATCATGAGACCCTACATCTTCACCCTAAAACTGAAGGTTCTATGGTTTTGACTAAGAACCTTCCTTACAAACAACGACCACTAGCATCGGCCAAAACCCTTGCTTTTCCCTTCCAAACTATCACCCATCATGAACTTCCCATAAGCGCTCTTCCTCGGTCTACTCTTGCTATCACATTTCGAATTGGTAGTGAAGAAGTTCTAAGACAATGTGGAGGTTTCAATGGCTTGTGTGCCAAGAAACCTCACCTAGAGCATACTCTTTGATTCCTTGTGGCACTCTCTACTTTATTCACCTCGTTTTATTACCTCTTTTTCGTTTCTCTATCTTTTTCTTTCTTTCTACTTTCCTTTCCTTTTCTTTTCTTTTTGAGGGGATACTAGAGAGTTAAACATTTTCCACACTACTTTTAACGATCAAAGCTCTCTTTTTAAGACTCACTCCAACACTACTCTTCCTTTCACTTACGTTCCTAGCAAGAACCGCACACAATCCTCTTATGTAAAACCTCAATGGAGCTCAAAGGCGAGAGCTCCGGGACACAAGGATGACACACGTATAGACATGAAGAAAGGATGGGGGTCATTCTATCAACACCATTAAGCTCACAAGAAAAAAGTTCCTAACATGAGAACGACCCCGAAAGTCACAAGGCTCAAAGGGGTTGACTAGTGGATAAATTATTTCGGGACAATCAACATTTGGGCGTGGACTAATCCTATGCCTCCATCATACTCGCTAGTGACAACTGTGATGTTACTCGCCATGGTAAGAGGGATTTAAGCACACAAAAAGAAAACGATCGACTCAAAGCTCACATGGCTACCTAGTCACCCATCCATCTATTCCAATTCACAAAGCAACATGCATGGCAATTGTAATCAACAAGTAATCGAGTCAAAACATCCATTGATTTTTGCACACATGAGAACTAAACATTTGCACTATCCTAATTCACCTCTCAATAATCATCATAGGAAGTACTCGATCACATGCAACAGTTCAATGTCAAAGCCAATAACCACAAGATTCTCCTACAAACTGGCCACTTTGATCACGCAAATATTGCTTGGAGCCCTCAAAATTTTCAAATTTGGGCATAAATCAAGGCTCCAAACATTAATCACACTCACACAAGCATAATAATAGACTACCCCTCCAAACACTTAAGCTCGACATTGCCCTCAATGGCGTAATATAAGGGTAGAACGACGTTATCGCTTTGCTTGGTGAGTGAAAGTTGGAATTATTTCAAGGGGTAGGAGATTTGGAGCTTCAAGGAAAAGACAAAACACACACACACAAACACAATATGACTCGCTCAAGGCGAGGTTATTACACAACACAATACGATAGTAGTAGAAGTACAAACTTGCTAACCTTCGTTGGGTTGGCTCCCAACAAGCGCTACTTTAACGTCGTTAGCTAGACGGAGACTCCGGATCAAGCATCTTGTAGTAAGACCACCTCCTTTTGAGACGTTACCTCTCCTCCAATGTAACGTTTGAGGCGGTGTCCATTCACTTTGAAAGTTCCTTTCTCTCGGTGGGAGATCTCGACCACCCCGTATGGGAACACTTGTGTTACCACATACGGGCCGACCATTTCGATGTAACTTCCTTGGGAAAAATCGCTACCGGGAGTTGTATAAGAGTGCTTAGTCTCCCTGTTGGAAATCATAATGTATTAACTATATCAATACTAATATGGTAACGAGTGAAGTCAAATCTCGTCTACTAAGCAAAAATATCTAACTTTTATCCCCGTGAAACCTTTTATCTCATGCTAAATTCCCAATTATTCCCATATTACCTACTCAACTCCATATTCCTATAAAAACACATCATATATAATACAACACCCAATTTCATATAATATTTTATAGTTCAAACATGTTTCTCATACTACTTCAATATCATCTATGTATATGTGCTCAAATGTATAACCAATCATGCCATTAAAATCCAATCTTGCTCATCTATACATATATATTTTACTCTCAATCCTATATCCACAACTACATATTTCATATAAAGAACCATAATTCATCGTGTATAGCGCACATCAATGTTCCATCGAGTATAGCACGCATAAATGTTTCCTTTCATAGTAATATCATAACCAACATACACATGTACATACATACATACATATTCACAGATTGAAACCTTTTATCTCATGCTAAATTCCCAATTATTCCCATATTACCTACTCAACTCCATATTCCTATAAAAACACATCATATAAAATACAACCCCAATTTCATATAATATTTTATAGTTCAAACATGTTTCTCATACTACTTCAATATCATCTATGAATATATGCTCAAATGTATAACCAATCATGCCATTATAATCCAATCTTGCTCATCTATACATATATATTTCATTCTCAATCCCATATCCACAACTACATATTTGATATAAAGAACCATAATTCATCGAGTATAGCACACATAAATGTTCCATCAAGTATAGCACGCATAAATGTTTCCTTTCATAGTAATATCATACCCAACATACACATGTACACACATACATACATATTCATATATTTAAACCTTTTATCTCATGCTAAATTCCCAATTATTCCCATATTACCTACTCAACTCCATATTCCTATAAAAACACATCATATATAATACAACCCCAATTTCATATAATATTTTATAGTTCAAACATGTTTCTCATACTACTTCAATATCATCTATGAATATGTGCTCAAATGTATAACCAATCATGCCATTATAATCCAATCTTGCTCATCTATACATATATATATATTTCATTCTCAATCCCATATCCACAACTACATATTTGATATAAAGAACCATAATTCATCGAGTATAGCACACATAAATGTTCCATCGAGTATAGCACGCATAAATGTTTCCTTTCATTGTAATATCATACCCAACATACACATGTACACACATACATACATATTCACATATTGAAGTTAGCCAGTTTACGTGTCTTTTAGCCTTTAATTTGCTAGGTCATGCACTCCCCCGAATATTTCCAATAGATGCCTTAGGCACCGCCAATAGATGCATAAAGCACCACCAATAGATGCATTAAGCATCGCCAATGACCATGCCTGGTATCGCTCTCCTAGAGAGCTAGGCATAAAGCCGCATTATCATATCTCATAGAGTGCATGAAAGGCGCCATTAAGTTTGAATTGGGTGATCAGACAATTCTTTAGTTAGTCACAGAACAAGTACCAAGCAGTATCATTAATCATTTTACACGTGTCTATTTACATATTCATAAGATTCACATGGTTACATTCACCATTTATATAATCACATCATCACCTTATAGGCTTCAATATCACATTTTCGCCTTATAGGCTTTCCAGTAATCACACGATAGCCAATTAGGCTATCCCAGTATCCTTGTATAGCCATTCAGGCCATTCATTATTCCATCACTGCCTCGTAGTCTTTTCCGTAGTGTAAGATAGCCTTTTAGGCCATTTCATATCAGATACACATTTCATTTCCCGTTCATAATCATCATCTATCATGTTTCACATATCATCAGATAGTCATACACACATCACATTCACCCATCATTCATCACATATCATTTCATTCACATGCATATAGTCATAGCCATCTATCAATCACACATTTCATGCTCCATATTCGGGCCGTTTCATGTCTAGAATACCATATTTGTATCCATACGGTTAATAGGTTAGAATTTACTCACAACTCAATTACTGCCGCAACTTGGCTCTTGTCGTTGTTCCACTTTGCTCCATCCCCTTTTAAGAATTCACATACGCAATACGCTTTCAGTATGTGGAGCTTATAAGTTCGTGACAATAAATGATAATCGTATAACCTAATTCGAGTTTATAACCCTAATGAAACCAATTAATTTTATAATATGAAATCCAATTAGTTTTCCCCCACACCCACGTTAACTCATTTCCTCCCCATCTTTCTCCACTTTAAATATAATTAAAGGTGACAAATTGGTCAATGCTTCCATTCCCCATCATAATCCATAATTAGCAGGTGCCCACGAGTGGTTAACCACAACCACCTTAAGTCCTTAACTAAGCAAGCTTTCTCACACAATAAAGAGAACATGTTTTTTTCCCCCAAGTGAATCGAGTGCTTAACATAGCCGCCACTCGTGTAGCCTTCCACTTCTATCTTATCGTCACTTCTATAATTAGTATCACAAAATAGTTACCTGGGTAATTTAGCGTGCAAAACGTAGTCTAACCTAATTTCCTTCTCCCTCATATTATTACCCCTCGACCAGTCGATACTATCAAGCAAGTTAGAGGGAATACCTTGTAAAATTCATGAGCCGCTAACTAATCCACACCATGCAACGACTCCTCTAACATCAATAGTGAAGAGAAATGCTAGAGAGTAATTATTTTGCTGGTATTTTAAATGGCAAAAGAGGAGACTTGATAATAACTCTCCCAAGAGCATCCTACTAACTCTATTCCTCTCCATAACCACCCTTTTCTCACTCTGCTTCAAAAAAAGAATGGTTATAGTTATCCATGCCACTTCCTATTCCCTATTATAACACTAAATCTCTACAAGTAAAAGTGGGCACGTGGTTGGTCTTGGAGATGAATTGGGAATGGGGTCTTGCATGCAAAGGAGGAGGTGGCGCAAGGAATTAAATGAGGAAATTAAAGGAGATGGACACAAGGCCAGAAACCCCCTCCATATTTTCCGGTTTGTGGACTTTCTTGGGTGAAATCAGAGTAGGTTTGAATAGGCATTTATTTGTTTCCAACGATATAATTATTTAATACTCAACAATAATGAATCAAACACCATATAGATTTATTTAAGCTTAGCTAATTTAGAAATTTTCATAATCACTTATCGGCTTAACCGCAAATGTATTAATAACATTTTTACTATCCGAATTTAAATTACCCATACAGGTGTCACAATTGAAATGCGTAAAATGCGTGAGGGTGTGACATCCACGGTCTTTTCCAGTGTCCTTTTCAGTTCCCCATTTGATAACTCGACTTGTCCACTAGTTTGAGGATGATAGGTCATTGACACCCGATGGGTAACACCATAGCGATTAAGGAGTCTATCGAATTGCCCCTGAAAATGGGCTCCTCGATCGCTAATGATGGCCCTTGGGTTCCCAAACCTTGAAAACAGTTTTTTAAGGAATCAATAGACTCGTCTTGCATCATTGGTGGGGAGAGCTTGAGCCTCAACCCATCTTGAGACGTAGTCTATGGCCACAAGGATGTATTTGTTACCAAAATACGAGGGGAAAGGACCCCACGAATTCGATGCCCCAAACATAAAAAATCTCACAAGTAATGGAAATCATTTGGGGCATCTCTTTTGGGTTAGAAACATTACCTGTCCTTTGGCAACTGTTACAATGACTCGCAAATTTGTAGGCATCCCGAAAAAGGTTTGGCCAATAGAACCCCGACTGGAGCACCTTCCTTGCAGTTTGGTTGCCTTCGCGATGGCCTCCAGCTTGTCCAGTGTGGCAGTAGTTTAGGATATCCATCATCTCCTTCTCCGGTACACACCTCCAAATGACCCCATCGGCCCCAATCCGAAAGAGGTGAGGATCATCCCAGAAGTAGCATCGGAGGTCGGAGAAGAACTTCCTTCTCTCATTTGTGTTCATCCCCTGGGGTAGTTGTCATTTATATCTCTATAGGAGTTACCCCCTCCCGGTCCTTCAAGTCGCGAGAGGTGGTCAGCCGCAAGGTTTTTAGCTCCCTGTTTGTCCTTTATCTCCACATCAAACTCTTGAAGGAGTAGGATCCATCGGATTAGTCGGGGATTGGCGTCTGCCTTGCTCATCAAGAAGCAGATGACGGAGTGGTCGGTGTAGACAATAACATTTGAGAGCCTGATAAGATCTGAATTTATCGAAAGCGAAGATCACTGCCAACAACTCTTTTTTGGTAGTTGTGTAGTTCTCCTAAGCATCATTCAACGTCTTTGAAGCGTAGCAAATAGGTTGAAAATGCCTACCCCGCCTTTGGCCCAACACTGGTCCCACTCCATAGTCACTAGTGTCACACATGAGCTCAAAAGGAAGGCTCCAATCCGGCGAGACCATTATGGGGGCATCTGTAAGCTTTGCCTTGAGGATGTTAAAAGCCTCTAAACATTCATTTGTGAAACGGAAAGGGGCATCCTTCTCCAGAAGCTTGGTCAGGGGTTATGCAATCTTTGAGAAGTTCTCGATGAACCGACGGTAAAACCCAACATGTCCAAGGGAGCTCCTGATGCCTTGACTGTGGTTGGTGGAGGTAGCTTTCTTATAGGTTCAACTTTGGCTCAATCCACTTCAATTCCTCTCATGGATATTTTGTGACCCAACACAATGCCCTCTCGCACCGTAAAATGTGACTTCTCCTAGCTCAAAGCTAGATTGGTTTCTTTGCATTGCTCAAGGACCTTCTCCAGGTTGGCAAGACAGTAAGAAACGAATCTCCAAAAACCGAAAGTCATCCATGAACACCTCCATTATCTCCCCCCACGATATTGTAAAAAATGGTTACCATACATCTCTGGAATTTTGTTGGGGCATTGCACAATCCAAACGGGATGCGCCTGTAAGCGAATGTTTCGAAGGGGCATGTGAATGTTATCTTAGCTAGATCTTCCGTGGCAATTGGGATCTGGAAGTATCCTGACATCCCATCTAAGAAGAAGTAGTAATCATGTCCAGCAAGCCTTTCCAGGATTTGATAGATGAAGGGCAAAGGGAAGTGATATTTCTGAGTGGCGTCGTTCAACCTTTGATAGTCGATGCATACCCTCCATCCGGTCACTATTCTTGTTGGTATAAGCTCTTCCTTCTCATTGGCCACCATCGTCATTCCTCCTTTCTTCAGTACCAACTGAATCGGGCTCACCCACTGACTATTCGAGATGGGGTAGATAATCCCAACATCCAATAGCTTAATCACTTCGGCCTTCACCACTTCTTCCAGATTAGGATTCACACGCCTTTGCGGTTGTCGATCCGGTTTGGCACCTTCCTCCAAGTGGATTTTGCGCGAGCAAAAGGTCGGTCTGATCCCTCGGATATCTGTGATCTTCCATGCTATCGCCCTCTTGTGACACTTCAGGACCGCAATCAATTCAGCCTTCTGCTCCGGTGTAAGATTTGAGTTGATGATGATTGGGAGTTTCCAATCATCTCTCAGAAAAGCGTACTCAAGATGTGGAGGCAAAGGCTTTAGCTCCAACTCGAGAGGTTCCTCCAAGAAGGTAGGGATTTTTGGCATCGAGGGCAAGGCCTCCACTTCTTGATCTTGTGGAAGTTTCCTTTCCTCTTCCGAAGAGTTCGAGCTGTTCGTCCCTACCAAAAACACTCTTCAAAAGGGTTAGAAGTATGGGCATCCGCGGGTGCCTCCATGAAGTCAAAGACCTCTTTGCAATAATCAAAATCATCATGATGAGAAAACTTCATGCTATCATCAATGGAGAATGTAACTTCTTCCTCCCCTGCCCTAAGCACCAACTCCCCCCCATGCACATCAATCAAGGCCTTGGCAGTAGCTAAGAAAGGTCTAATCAAGATGAGAGGGACATCAACGTTTTCATCACTGTCTAAAATGAGGAAATCGACCGGAGAAATGAGAGGGTCCACCTTAATGAGCAAGTCCTCCACGACACCCTTAGGCCGTACAATAGACCTATCCGCTAACTGAATGTTCATCCTAGTAGTTCTAGGTTAACATATGTCTAGCTTTTGAAACAACTTATAAGGCATCACATTTATACTGGCTCCTAGATCCGCCAAGGATTTCCCTATGCACATATTGCCAATAAAACAATGGATAGTGAAACCCCTAGATATTTGCGCTTTGTGGGCAGGTGGTTCTGCAGGATGGCAGAGCACTCTTCATTCAAGCTCACCATAGCTGTCCCCTCCAGCTTCTTCTTGTTGGAAAGGAGGCCCTTCAAGTATTTTGCGTACTTGGGCATCTGGGTGACGGCCTCCATGAAGGGGATGTTTAAGTGCAACTGGTTCATCAACTCCATAAAGTGGGAAAACTCTGCTGCCATATGGTCATTTAAGAGTCGAGGAGGATAGGGAAGAGTTGGAGTTTCCTTTTTCTTCCTCTGCTCCAGTTGGGGGATCAAAGCGGCCTTCTCCTTTTCTGTTTCACTCGTGACCTCATGTTGCTCGGAAGGGATAGCAGCCCCCTGTTGCTCCTATGAGGAGAGCGCTTTCTTCTTTGGGGGTAGCTCCCTAGCCTCTCTTCCACTTCGAAGAGTAAACGCTCCACTTCCATTTCATCGGTTTGCTTACGGGAACGAGCTGCTTGTGAGATAATCCTCACCCTTGTGGTCAGGGTTGTCAAGAGTGTTTGGTGACTCTACAACCCCGCCTCTATTGCTGAGAATTTCTCTGTCGCCTCTCCTATGAACCTGTCAATTCTTTCAAACTTCTTCGAGCTAGAGGAACCAAAGGTCGTCACTAACTCCTCCAGGCTAGACATCCGGTCAGCATGTCCAGGGGCAAGGGAGTGCAACTGCTCACATTGAGTCGGTTCCCCACTCACCATGTGACACTCAGCTTCCTCCTAGCCCACACTTGCATCCCAGCCACTAGATGTCACTGCTTTCTCCCCTTGCTTCTTGTCCTCAATGATCACTTCAATCAACTTATCAAGTTTCGCTTCGAGTGGAGCACTTGCTCCCACACTTTTTACTCCTCTTTCATTGCTCCTCTACCCGCTTCTCGTCAAACCCCAATCATATCCTTTAAGGGTCATATCTTCTAGCAATTGGGTCACTTGTGGCGGGGTCATATTCATTAACCTCCCTTGACAAATAGAGTCAATGAGGATCTTGTCTTCATGTATGATCCCATCGTAGAAAGTCTCAATACGAAATTTTTCTTCGAATCCATGGGGAGGGCATTGAAGAAAATAATCGAAGAATCTCTCCCAAGCATCCCTCAAGGTTTCATCTTCATCTTGCTCGAAAAGGGTGATCTTCTTTCTCACTCGGTCGTCTTTGAAGGCGGGCAATAGCGGGTCATGAATTTGTTGAGAAGAACATCCCACAAGGTAATTGAACGAAGCGGCCGGTCGTTGAGCCAACGAAGTGCTTTCCTCTAAAGTGAGTTGGGGAAAAGCCTTAATTGCAAAGCTACCGTCGGCACGCCATTTATCTTCAAAGTCCCTGTGAGCTCAAGAAATCTTTTCACGTGCTCCCTCGGTGATTCACTTGTGTGCCCATGGAACAAAGCATTGTTCTGAATCATTGTCACGAGGGTCGGCTTGATTTCGAAGTTGCTGGCCGCCACGGGTGGGTGTAGGATAGGCGATTGAATGTCCGCCAGCCGTGGGGCCATGTAATGCCCCATTGTCCTTGGGGCTTCCTCCTCTGCCGCCTCATCATTGTGGTTGTGAGCTTGGGCGGCTGCTCCTTTTTAGTTCTCTGCCATATAAACTCCAAACTCAACTACTCCTTCAACTTCTACTCCACTAACTCCGGGACACAATTGTTGTCCCCTTTCTTCACTTCTCCTTGCTTTCGCTAACTCCCTCTCCCGAGCTCGGAGTCGGAGAGTCCGGTTGATGTTCTCGTCAAGCGGTACTACAGGCGCCAGATTGCTCCAGGTCATGCACCTCCCTGCACACACTTAGAGAACAACACCACGTCTAGCACAAGCAAAGAACTCAAACAAACAAAGCTGAAAATTAAAAGCTAGATTAACACCAAACAACTTTTTCAAGATAACGAACCAAAGCTCCCCGGCAATGGCGTCAAAAACTTGACTCGTCTCGAATATCACAACAAAATCCCACCTAAGGCCCAAGTATAAACCTTAGATGGGTGCAATATAGGACAAGTATGTTTAAATATCCACTTGGGTCGGACCATGTACCCCTACTTCCATTGTTTGAAACATTATCTAGCGGATTGGATTTTGGTTGAAATCTATGAGACTTAAATCGAAACAAAGCAAAGGTAAACGGTTTGAAGTTACCTGACCTCTCAGTGGTCGCATTGTCGTGCGAAGGTGTCTGCATCCTTGAAGAGTGAGGGCCAGTAGAAGCCCGACTGTAGCACCTTCCGCGCCATGAGGTTCCCTCCATGGTGACCGCTAGTTGGTCCCTCGTGGCATTGGGACAGGATGTCTCCCATCTCGTACTCCATGATGCAGCGCCAGATTACGACATCTGCTTCGATCTTGAAGAGGTAAGGATCCTCCCAGAAATAATGCTTCAGGTCGGAGAAGAACTTGCGCTTTGCATGAGTGGCGATACCCTTCAGTAGCGGCTTGCCAAGGTCAGAATACCAAGGGGCAACGTCCTCTCCCAAGGTCATCGCCAGCAATCGCTCAACCGGGAAGGATTCGTTGATCTCTTCCACGAAGTTGTCCACCGGGGAGGCTTTCAATCGTGAAAGATGATCTGCAGCAATATTTCGGCTCCCTTCTTATCCCGGATCTCGATATCAAATTCCTGCAAAAGTAGGATCTAGCGGATGAGCCTAGGCTTTGCATCAGCCTTGCTCATTAGATAGCGAATCACGGAGTGGTCTGTGTAAACCACCACATGGGAGAAAACCAAATAAGGTCGAAACTTGTCAATTGCATACACCACCGCGAGCAGCTCTTTTCAGTGGTGGTGTAGTTCTCCTATGCATCGTTCAAGTGTAAATGGAATCTAACGCGAGATTCCTCTCGTTCTTTTCTACCAAAACGCCTGCAAGACAGAGTTTCTCCAAGAACCCTAATTTCGATTTGGGAGTTAAAGACAAAGCGAAAATGCGAGAAATGAGATGGAAATGAAATTGAGTTCTTCTTTCAGACTATTAGGAACTTGGGCCACGGTTTTCAATTTCAACTTAATTATGGTATGGGACTTGAGTACGTTGAGTGTGTTAACAAGCCCAATTTCCTCCTGGTGGCTATTGTTAAGCGTTCAGCTTGGTTGAAACGACACCGTCGTTTGTTGATCGTCTTCTTCTCCCAGTTCCCATGTTCGCCTTGTTACCCTGCACTTATCCAACAAGAACAGAAAGCAATTTTGACAAAGGGGTTCACAAAGAAAGAAGACAAGAGCCGACACAATATTTTTACGTGGTTTCCGGTAGGCAATTTCACTACCGACTAGTCCACGGTCGAATATCCACTGATGTGTGGTATTCGACGTTTCACTATGGGTATGTAAGTTTCTGCTCTCAACACAGGTTCTCAAACTAACAGTCGAGTGATTCAATCGTGGACCTACGACGACTACCCACACAATCTACCCCAGCTATCCAGCAACTGTGTATTCCAACGCACACTCCCTGAACTGGTTCTCCCCGAATCACAGTTAGAGACTCTTTTCAACTCAATACTACAAGCAATTTCGTTAGCTTAGTGGAGGGTATTGATCCTATCAAAAAGTGTCTTCTCTTCGTCTGGGTACTGCTTCAAATACTTGCTGGCAGATGACCGTTAATTGTAGAACAAGGAAACTTCATAGTATTAAGGGGAACTTCCAATTTCTTTGTGTAGTGTAGTCGTTGGCTTTTACTGCAGAATCATTCTGATCTTGTTTTGCTTAACCTACCAAGTCTATGAGAATTTCCAGATCCACAAGTTGATCTTTCTTGCCATATTCCTTCTTATTGTTGATCTATTGGCTGGATTTCCTCCAACAATCTCCCCCTAAGCCAGTCAATGATCCCCTTAATGTTGTGCCTTTGGTTCCTACACACCCTGAAGCAAACTTATTACGTGCAGACTGTTCTAGACAAATATTTTGAGACATAGAGTGACACTAAGGAACATAGCTTCTTTTATTTCATATAAAATAGATATCGAAGGGTACAAGCGACTCAAAGACACTCAAGGACCATGACTCGACAGATAGACAAAAGACAGAAAACAAGAACAATTACTGACTCTTCCTACGTTCTTTAGAACAAGAACTTTATTTGATACCGAACCATGTGATAATTCCTAGGTTTCTGCTACAGACCTCCCCCAAAGACTAGCTCCCCCTCATATAGATAACTCTTATTTAGAATGGATAGGATGGCGAGGACATATAGTCTGATATTCCTGCTTCAGAGTTGCTGTCATCGGACTCACCGTCTTCACAGGGAAGCTCCTTAGTGTTACTAGGCCTTGCTGGTTCATCAACTAGATCTGCGATGCTTAGAGCGTCATCAAAATGAAGAACTACAGCACCAGCATCACCTCCCCCGGGAGCATTGACTCGAGGGCGACGACGTCCTACAGAAGCATCGACTTTCCGAAGCACGAACTGAGCCTGAAGCCGATCAATGAGATCCACTCAGGCTACTTTGTAGCGCCGATCCACCCCAAGAGCAAGCAGAAGCAGGGTGATCTGGGGTGCAAAGGGTAGAGCACCCTCATAGTTTTCGTCATGGTAGGAAGCCATGTGACCAAACAAAAGATGAGGATAGCTAATTGCACGGTTCTCCTTGGCACTGGCCAGGATCCACATATCAGTAGGATGAATGGTCGAGTGACCATAGGAGTGGGGAAGAAAGACCCGAGTTATATAGTAATGAAGTACTTTCAGATCATCAGGAAGACGTCCAGTTGACAGCATATTCGGGTAATACCTCCAGGTATCTTGGGTATAGCGACTGAAGGCAGTCGTGTCATCAAACCCCACAGATTGAAAGTCGACAGCATCCATGACCTCGGAACCATTGACAGGGATCCCGAGGAGCAGTGACAGCAGCTCGACATTGACAGTGATCAAGTAGTTGAACACTATAGTGCTAAAAGACGGGGGATGCGAACATGAAACCTTGTTATAATACCATTCCCCCGTCTTTTAGCACTATAGTGTTCAACTACTTGATCACTGTCAATGTTGAGCTGCTGCATGCGGACGGCCTCAGGAAGAAAGCCAAAGTGCTGATTTTGGAGAATGTCAGTCCACCCAAGGCGGTTGATAAGCACAGGAATGTTCATATCATACCTATTAAAGCAAGATGGATCGAGTGCAATGCAGGGGCACAACTCTCGATCTTAAATTTTGAGCAGATATCTCGAGTAGTCCTCAACATTGCCGAAGCACTTGCCATTGAAAATGGCCGCTTGAGCAAGCTGGAGAGCCACATGGGGATTGGTAGCAGCCATTGGAAGAGTTTTGAACGGCTGAGTTAAGTTTGAGAAGAAGTGAGTCTTGGAAGATGAAGAGCAAGGATTTTATAGAAGGGAAGAGTAAGGGGAAAGTCAAACGAGGATAAGGAAGGTGACCCTAGTTAATGACAGAAGATCGTAGATCACAGAGAAAAGGGTAAGTGAAGATTAGGAAAGGGTTTCCCTTGGGGATGAAGAGTAGGACGGATCAAGGACCTTCCTTACTTGAGATTTTCCACCTCAGGCCAAGTAAACATCCCTAGTTCTCGGCGAATGGTGAGGAAGGTATCAGATCCTAGGGGTTTTGTGAAGATATCAGCCCATTGGCAAGTAGGAACAAATTCTATGTCAATCTGACCTTCTTCAACTAAATCCCTAAGAAAGTGATATCGAACGTCTATATGTTTTGTTCGAGAATGCTGAACTGGGGTTTTGGACATGTTAATGGTGCTCGTGTTATCACAGAGAATGGGCACTGACCCTAAATGCAGCCCATAATCCACTAGTTGATGCTTCATCCACAGAAGCTGAGTGCAGCAGCTCCCAACTGCTATATACTTTGCTTCTGCTGTTGAGAGAGCAACGGAATTTTGTTTCTTGCTAAACCAGGAAACAAGAGACGTGCCAAGGAAATGACATGTTCCCGAGGTGCTCTTCCGATCCATTAGACATCCAGCGTAGTTAGAATTAGAGTATCCTATGAGGTCTAGACTAGAATGACACGAGTACCACAGTCCTAGACTAGGAGTACCGCTAAGATATCTAAAAATGCGTTTAACATATGACAAGTGACTTTCCTTAGGGGAACTCTGAAACCTAGCACATAAGCAGACGCTAAAAATGATGTGTAGCTTTCTTGTAGTGAGATAGAGCAATGCGCCAATCATTCCCCTATAGAGTTTTTCGTTTACAGGGTTCCCTGACTCATCCTTGTCAAGTTTGAGGGTTGTAGCCATGGGAGTTACGGCTAATTTTAAGTTTCCTAATTCAAAACATTTGAGCATGTTTTGCAGATATTTGGTTTGACAAATAAGTGTCCCAGAAGAAGTTTGTTTAATTTGTAGTCCAAGAAAATATGTTAATTCTCCCATTAGACTCATTTCGAAGGCTCCTTTCATTGCAGATTCAAATTCTGTACATAAGCTCTGACATAAACTCCCAAAAATAATATCACCCACATATATTTGCACAAGTAAGATGTGTTCCTGTTTTTGTTTTATGAATAAGGTTTTATCTACTTGTCCTCTTCGAAAACCATTTTCCAATAAGAATGAACTAAGCTTATCATACCAGGCTCTAGGGTCTTGTTTTAATCCGTACATGGCTTTCTTTAACTTGTAGACATGATTGGGGTATCTGTGATCCTCAAAACTAGGAGGTTGTGAGACGTAAACTTCTGCTTTTAATTCGCCATTTAGAAATGCACTTTTTACATCCATTTGGTACAGTTTAAAGTGTTTTGAGCTAGCAAAAGCACACAACATCCTAATGGCTTCAAGACGGGCAACATGGGCAAAAGTTTCATCGAAGTCAATACCTTCTTCTTGAGTATACCCTTGGGCTACTAGACGCGATTTGTTTCTAAGTATTGTTCCTATTTCATCAAATTTATTTTTATAAATCCACTTGGTTCCTATGATTGCTCTACCTTCTGGTTTAGGGACTAATTCCCAAACTTTAGCCCTTTCAAATTGATGCATCTCTTTGAACATGGACTTAGTCCTGTACTCATCAAGCAATGCTTCTTGCACATTTTTTTGGTACAATTAAGGATACCAGAGTAGAGTGATTAGGTTGAACTTTAGATCGAGTTGTCATACTTTGGCCTAGTTCACCGATAATTTGAGTAGGGGAATGCCTTTTGATGATGTGAGCAGCAGGATGTTTTTCCTGGAAACTCAGTATCCTCGGAGACTACTCCTGTGTCATTCTCACCTTCCTGCGAGGATTCTTTCTTGCTGTTTTCAAAAGCACTCTGTCCAAGCCCAAAGTCTTCCTCATCATTATCCTCAAAATCTGTGATCTCAGTAACAGACTCATCAAATATCACGTTAACGGACTCCTCAACCTTGAGGGTCCATTTGTTGAATACTCTGTAAGCCTTGCTAGTTTCAGAATATCCCAGAAGACAGACTCATCCGACTTTGCATCAAATTTTCCAAGGTTGTCTTTTGTGTTTAGTACAAAACATTTGCAGCCAAAAGGATGGAAGTATCCCATGTTAGGTTTCTTTTCTTTCCAAAGTTCATAAGGTGTTTTCTTTATGTCTGACTTAATTAAAACTCGATTAGTTATATAACATGCAGTATTTATGGCTTCTGCCCAGAAGTACTTAGGTAAGCCATAATCATTCAGCATGGTTCTGGCTATGTCAATTAGAGTTCTATTCTTTCTTTCTACTACCCCGTTCTGCTGAGGGGTCATGGGCGCTGAAAAATTATAAAATATTCCGATTTCATTGCAGTAGTTCTCAAAGTTTTCTGAACTAAATTCCCCTCCATGGTCACTACGAATGCTATAAACCTTAGTTGATTTCTCGTTCTCCAAACGTTTAACAAGGGTTTTGAATCTTAAGAAAGCTTCATCCTTTTTGGCCAAGAACAAAACCCAAGTGAATCTTGAGAAGTCATCAACTATGACAAAGGCATATGACTTTCCTCCGTAACTGACAATGTTTGTAGGCCCAAATAGGTCTAAGTGTAAAATTTCAAGTACCCTAGAAGTAGAGATGGCAGTCTTACTTTTGAAGCTAGATCTAGTATGTTTACCCTTGGCACAAGCATCACAGAAGAAATCCTTTTTCTCATTAATCTTAGGAAGACCCTTGACAGATTCAGTCGAGTTAGTTTAGCTAACACACTTACGTTTACATGCCCTAGTCGACGATGCCATTTTTCTTGTTCACTTTCCAAACTTAAAAGACATGTTTCATTAAAACTGGTTTTGTCATTTAGATCAAGAGTATACACCTGACTAGTCTTAATGTTTTCAACATAGCAGAAATTTGGTTTAAACCCAACTATGCATTCTTTTCCACACATCTGACTTATGGAGAACAGATTGTGTTTGAGCCCATTAACAAGCATGACATTATTAATTGATGGTTTATCTCCAACTTGACCTTTACCTATGATTTCAGTTGTGTTATTATCCCCGAAAAATACTTTTCCAAAATTTCTTAATTTGAGGTTTGAAAATAGAGGTTTGTTACCTGTCATGTGGTGTGAGAAACCACTGTCCATAATCCACTTAGATGTCTCCATGCTCACTTGAAGACATTTCTGCAAGAACAAGATTCATATTGTCTTTTTTACCCAGATTTTCTTGGGTCTACTGATAATCGGCTTTAACATATTGAATTTTTGGACTTTATGTGATTATCCATGGTATGTTTTAGCCAATTAGTGCTATTTTAGGGCTCGCTAACCCGAGAATGGTTGAAAACCCATTACCGCCTAGTGCCATGAGTTTGATGTATTACAGGTGGAGAAAGCACGAAAAAGAAGCAATATTTGGAGCAGGGGAATTATATTTTTTGGGCCAGGGAACGGAATGACTGGGACATATTTGGGCCTGGGCGGAATTATTTTTTGGACGGAAAGAAAAAGTCTTGGGCCAGGAAATTACATATTGGGTTGAGGGAAATGGAATTAATTTGGAGGTGGACAAAGCTGGCGGCACAAAATTCTTTGGGGAATTAATTCTCTGGGGTGGAATAATTGGGACACGGCACCAAAGGAGAGAGTAATTAATTTGGAGAGGGCGAAATTCTGATGGGGAAAGCAGCTGGCGATTAGTGGGGGACGGAGGCAATTTGGAACAGGTGGAATTCTGGGGACAAAGAAAAGAAAAGGCAGGTGGGCGGGCTGGGCAATTTTGTGGATAGAGGCGGAGTTTGTGGGTAGCAGGCGGCTGGGCCAAGCCGGAAGTGGTCTGGTGGGCCTGAAGGGGATCTTCTTTTGGGCTGGCGGCGGAATAGGGACGGAATTCTTTCCAGGAAAACGAAATTAAAGTGGACGAGGGAAATAAGAAAACGGAGGGACGAGAGGCAGATATAAAAAAAAGGCGGCACTTTTATTTCTTAAGGGGATCGGGCAGAATTCTGAAAAAGTGAAAGAGAGGCGCAGTGGAGAAAAGAAAAGCAGCAGCAAGCTTGGGATGCGATTGGCAATTGGCGATCAGTTTTTCCAAGGCTTGAGCTGAATTCAACGAGAGCGATTAGTGGGTTGGATTTTCTAAACCTTAGTTGTTTCTTGTTGTTTTAGAATATGATGAACAAAACCTTATCGATTTATCTTAATTTCGTCATGAACTAAACCCCGATTTCTGGGGGAAACACCATAGGATGTAGCTATTTCTTGATTTGATGGATTGATTCATGATTCTTTTCTTCCAATCTCTATTTGATGAAATTTCTTAATGCTTTGTGTTGACTGGCGACCAATACAACGATTTGTAGTTGATTAGGTTATTAGAGACAGTGAAACCCTATTAACCGAGCATATTTCATTTGACATAGTAACTTATCGAAGCGACAGTGGATTAAATAAGGTGCTATGTGGTCTTAAATAGGATATCGATCTTCATACTACATAGTTAATTCATTGAGCTACGACAGTAGGATTTGAATTGATTATTTAGTACGTAGTAATTCCCGACAGGGATAGCTAGCACATTCGTGATATCCTGGCTGTAGAGAATTGGATTAAACTGATTAGAATATGTGAATTAATCTGGATAGGATAGGTAGTGAACCCCGGTGTTTCTCCCAGAGCTTTCTCCCATTGAGTTAAACCCGACACTTTAATTTGCTTAATTAGTTAATTTTGCTTTTAATTAATAATTTCATCTCTTAAATATTTTCACGTATAGTTTGCTCGAAAGAATTGATAAATCATAAGTTTGTACCAGTCCCTGAGAGACGATACCCGGACTTTTTGGATTACAACAAGATAGGAATTGGCATTACGCTTTTGCCCTATCATCTACTTCTATTTTCCAGTGAGCAATTACTACTGAAATGACCTTTTTGATGACATGTAAAACATGTAGAGCTCAGTTTCTTAGTTTCTGAAATCATTCTTTTTTTGCAGCCACGAATGATATGTCCTGTTTGATGACAATAATAACACGCTATTTTGTTCAGATTTCTTTCCCCTGTTAATGTCTTGTGTTGTCGAATTGTAGTCATCTTCAGTTGTTCTCTGAGTTGAGAACATTCTACTCTTAGTTGATTAGTTTCGACTTGAGTAATGCTTAAGTGATTCTCTAGTGATTCTTTCTCCTGTTTGCAAGTATCTAGTTGGATTCTTTATTCTTCTGCTATTTTCATATTATGTTCATTATCACGTTTCAGCTTAGCATATTTGATTTTGACATTATCAAATTGATGCTCTAAAACACAACACCTAACAAAGGCCAAGTGTAACCAATGAAAGGGACTGCAGTATAGTGGCTCAAGTGATAAATATCGAATCCACGGGTCTCTAGAGTTACTATTACTCAGCTTTAGTTTATTATTTAGCAAATCAGATTAAGATGAAAGAACTAAAACTACTCTAGCAAACTACAGTTAAAGTTAATCTAATTACAGGTTGGGAACTCACTTAGGTATGATTCCCCCTAGCCACTAGCCAGATTAACGATTGATGATCTCTAACCTGTTTCACTTTCATTCACAATGCGGAGAATCCTTGACTAGACCTTGAGTCTCGACTAAAGGAACAAGGCCCTCTTGAGTCAGTTGCCTAGAGGGACGTATCCTTCTCTAGAACAACTGATCAAGGCGTTCTGAACTAGACTCCCTCTATCGAAAGGGGTTCTCAATCGATACAAAGCAGTGAATCAACCCTCGACTAAAGCAATCGATCCACTACTATCAATCTATGGTGCTCTATTGACCTAATCAGGTATTCCCTCTCATAGAATCAAAGCAGAATCAATAATCTCGACTTAAGCAGAATTGAATCATGAAAACATGCATAGATTGAATATGAACTCAAGATTATCCAGTCAGAGTACTCATACAATCATCCACTCAAACAAACATAGCTAGGGTTCCTCAAAACCTAAGTGAAGGGAAGTTACTCCATAGAGAAGAGAGAGACTGCAGTAAGAATCTTCAGATGATCAGTCTTCAAGTCCGGGCTTGTTCCTCGAGCTTCCAAGGCGAAGAAATCCTCCTTCTCTACTCCAAGAATGCCCTCAAATCGCCCTCTCTCTCTAGGGTTCGTCCCTTGGGTGTTTGGGATCCAAAACCCAGCTCTCCTCTTCTTTGGTTCGGAATTTGGCTTAAAACCAGGAAATCCCGACTCGCACGGCCAGGGTGCACGGCCGTGCATATCACCATTCTGGCCGTGCAACTCAAAACGCAGCGTGTCATTTAGTCGAACTTCAGCCCTCTCGCACGGCCAGGGTGCACGGCCGTGCGAGCTTCAGGGGTTGCCCGTGCGTGTCCTCGGCATAAGGCGCACGGCCATATTGCTCACGTGCACGGCCGTGCAGCCTCCCTGGTCTGCCCGTGCAGCTCCCCAAAAACCTCGCCATTCGTCCGTTCTTCGTCCAATCGACCCCAGACTCGCTCCTAAGCCTTCATTCACGTACTAGGACCTGAAACATCACAAACAAGCACAACCTAGCGTGAAATCGGCCTAAAACACGAGAATCAACACCTCAAACGGTGTAAGAATGGGGGTAAAAACATGTGTAAATGACGGTCTATCAAACTCCCCCACACTTAACCGTTTGCTTGTCCCCAAGCAAACCTAACTCAAACCAATGCAACTCTCCAGACCTCTATAGCAACAAACAACCCAGATCGTAGGTAGAGGACTTCCTAGATCATTTAGCAGCTTACGAGGACAACCGACGCACAAGTCATCTCATAACTTCTTCGGCGAGTCGGCATCATGGCAAATAGTGAACAGAGGACAAATGGATTGTGGATGAAGAGATTCTCAAAAACAAAGGATCATGGACTCACATTTTTCAAGGTGCTCTATTTTCTTCTTGAAGATGGTTGAGACCCCTTTTTTTTCCTGTATTGCTTGTTTTCTGATATTTTTTCTTTTCTTTTCTTTTTTCAAGGGTCCCAACCTGCTCTTACCGGCCATGCCAGGAGCGGATGTCTCGAGCCTCGTGCGGGGGAAAGACATGTAAGGGGGCTGGAGGTAGTAGGTGGAAATTGGGAACGAATTCCCGTCTCCCCTTACACACTTTCGCCCTATTCGCACGGGAGACGTTTATTTTGAAGCACATTTTCGAGCACCTGTTATTTTCAAAACATGATACAAGAGTCCATGACAGGTAGAAAATCCACAACACCACACAATTCAAGGGTCCTAAGATCACTAATTCACTCAATCAACCATCTTTATATGAAGAAGAAATGAGACTTCTTAAATGCATCAACATCCTCCATGCCATGCCAGGAGCGGATGTCTCGAGCCTCGTGCGGGGGAAAGACATGTAAGGGGGCTGGAGGTAGTAGGTGGAAATTGGGAACGAATTCCCGTCTCCCCTTACACACTTTCGCCCTATTCGCACGGGAGACGTTTATTTTGAAGCACATTTTCGAGCACCTGTTATTTTCAAAACATGATACAAGAGTCCATGACAGGTAGAAAATCCACAGCACCACACAATTCAAGGGTCCTAAGATCACTAATTCACTCAATCAACCATCTTTATATGAAGAAGAAATGAGACTTCTTAAATGCATCAACATCCTCCATAGTGCTACACTACCTCCCTAGGTTGCATATTACTGTAAAGACTGTCAATTCAAAGCATACTGAGCAGGCAATTGCATGGAAACACGTACTTGGAGCCCTCAAATTTAAAAATTTGGACAGTGGACTAGGCTCCAAGCACACAAACAGCCAAACATTCACCCGCATAAATAATCGACATCCCCCCACACTTAAGCACGACATTGTCCTCAATGGAGGAAAGATAAGGAGGGTAGAACGAAGTTACCAGATCAAGGGTGAATGATGATGAACGGGACAGGCGGTGCATTCCAGAAAGAGAGAGTAATCAGAACACAAACACCACACAAAATCTCACAAAGGTTGAGTTATTTACTCTAAAATCAAATAACAAAACTGACTCAACCGAGGAGAAATAGAGAAAGAAATGCAAACCGACTGGTTGGGTTGCCTCCCAACAAGCGCTTCTTTCACGTCGTGAGCCGGACGATGGCTCCTAAGTTTCGGTCCATGCTAGAACCTCCTTGAAGTTGAGGTTCTCGTCGATGAGGTGGAGTCTCAAGTCACGAGCATGTGGTGTGGCAGGTGATGAAGGCTCATGTACTTGATGCAGATGAAGTCTCCACCCTCGAGACCTCTTTTTCTCTTCTCTCGTCTCATTGCCCCAAACCAGATATGACATCATCGATTGGCCACCATCGCGTCCACCAAGAGGGACCGATGTCGAGGTGGCCTTGGTCTGGCAAAGAGACACTGCAAATGGGTCCTTGCTAAGCAGTTCCTCGAAGTTTGGTGGAGATATCACATGTAACTCATGGCCGGTGCAGGCATCTTCCACCTTAACTCCGTCCTCAGCCTGGACGCCAATTGCTTCTTCAACCTCCCTTCCTTCTTCATGTGGTATCACCCCTGGGAAATGATCAAGAACTCCTCTAGCTTCACTTTCGTCATCCTCCACAACTTCTTTCTGCACCCTTTCTTGCTCTTCTTCTTCTAGCACGGATTGGAGAGCAAGTTGCCAAGCAATTTCTTTCATGAGATCTTCTTGCATCTCCTCACTCATGCCCGCCTCTTCAAAGCTCAGTTTGGGGTTTGGGAAGGTGTGGTCGGCTAAGACATGACACTCTTGATCATGACCATCACGGGAGCTCTCCGTGACAACTTCAGTGTGCTCCACAATGTCCTTGTAGCCTTCTTCTTCCTCCTCATCTTCTTGTATGGTAGCAGAAGGGTGATCTGGAGCAGGTTGCGCCCAAGATCGCTCAAGATCATCGACGCTCTTCTTAAGGCTCAGGAGGATCCCCTCTGTTTCACGATAGGCCTGGACACAATGATCCATACTGGAGCATGATCTCTCCATGAGAAGCCTCAAATCATAGTGTGGATCTGGCTGTGGAGTGTAGCATGGCTCTGCAGAATGGCCCGTGAAGGCCGCCATGGGTAACTCCAGCTCCAATGGCTCTTCTGGTTGTGGGAGAAATTCTTCTTGGTAATGAGGTTGTTCTTGATATGCCCAGGGGTCCGGTTGTTCTCCGTAGTAAGGGGGTTGGTACTGGAACCCGAATCCATAGTCTTCTCCGCCTTGATTGCTCCACGGAGTCTCGGGGTAATACCACCCAGATGGTGGTGGATACCCCCAATGATTGGAGAAGCCATGAGGATCCATGATTCAGATCTGCACCAACAAAAACAAAAACACCCAAGTGAAAAGCAAGGGTGGAAAAGAAAAGAAACGAAAAACGCTAAAGTAACAAACTTCTGCCTTTCCTAATACTCTAGAAAGTCCCCGGCAACGGCGCCAAAAACTTGATGCTCTAAAACACAACACCTAACAAAGGCCAAGTGTAACCAATGAAAGGGACTGCAGTATAGTGGCTCAAGTGATAAATATCGAATCCACGGGTCTCTAGAGTTACTATTACTCAGCTTTAGTTTATTATTTAGCAAATCAGATTAAGATGAAAGAACTAAAACTACTCTAGCAAACTACAGTTAAAGTTAATCTAATTACAGGTTGGGAACTCACTTAGGTATGATTCCCCCTAGCCACTAGCCAGATTAACGATTGATGATCTCTAACCTGTTTCACTTTCATTCACAATGCGGAGAATCCTTGACTAGACCTTGAGTCTCGACTAAAGGAACAAGGCCCTCTTGAGTCAGTTGCCTAGAGGGACGTATCCTTCTCTAGAACAACTTATCAAGGCGTTCTGAACTAGACTCCCTCTATCGAAAGGGGTTCTCAATCGATACAAAGCAGTGAATCAACCCTCGACTAAAGCAATCGATCCACTACTATCAATCTATGGTGCTCTATTGACCTAATCAGGTATTCCCTCTCATAGAATCAAAGCAGAATCAATAATCTCGACTAAAGCAGAATTGAATCATGAAAACATGCATAGATTGAATATGAACTCAAGATTATCCAGTCAGAGTACTCATACAATCATCCAATCAAACAAACATAGCTAGGGTTCCTCAAAACCTAAGTGAAGGGAAGTTACTCCATAGAGAAGAGAGAGACTGCAGTAAGAATCTTCAGATGATCAGTCTTCAAGTCCGGGCTTGTTCCTCGAGCTTCCAAGGCGAAGAAATCCTCCTTCTCTACTCCAAGAATGCCCTCAAATCGCCCTCTCTCTCTAGGGTTCGTCCCTTGGGTGTTTGGGATCCAAAACCCAGCTCTCCTCTTCTTTGGTTCGGAATTTGGCTTAAAACCAGGAAATCGCGACTCGCACGGCCAGGGTGCACGGCCGTGCATATCACCATTCTGGCCGTGCAACTCAAAACGCAGCGTGTCATTTAGTCGAACTTCAGCCCTCTCGCACGGCCAGGGTGCACGGCCGTGCGAGCTTCAGGGGTTGCCCGTGCGTGTCCTCGGCATAAGGCCCACGGCCATATTGCTCACGTGCACGGCCGTGCAGCCTCCCTGGTCTGCCCGTGCAGCTCCCCAAAAACCTCGCCATTCGTCCGTTCTTCGTCCAATCGACCCCAGACTCGCTCCTAAGCCTTCATTCACGTACTAGGACCTGAAACATCACAAACAAGCACAACCTAGCGTGAAATCGGCCTAAAACACGAGAATCAACACCTCAAACGGTGTAAGAATGGGGGTAAAAACATGTGTAAATGACGGTCTATCACAAATTCAATCTGAACCTCTCTAATGATTTCCTCCAAGAGATCATCACTATCGTAATACTTAGTTTCTATAGTACCAGTGTGCTGAAAGGGACTTACTTGTTCCTCCCTGATGGATGTCTTATCATTGTCTTCTTCAGCTATGTCCATGAAGGATCTATGCACAGTCACTTCTTCCACATCCTCTCCTTCGTCTTCGCTGCAGCTCCAGGTGGCTGCTAGAGCTCGTTCCTTGCGAAGTTGAGGACATTCCGCCTTTATTTGTCCTGCTCTCCCACACTTAAAGCACCCAATTGAGTTTACACCTTAAGTGGTCTGAGTCTGGTCGTGCCTTCCTTTGAAATAACCCTTAGAATGAGCATTTATGTGCCCTCCTTCAATCTTTTCATCGTCTTAGTTTCTGGAAACAAAATCCCCACGTCGTCTTTCTTGACGTGCTCTGAGCATTCTGCTGATTTGCTTGCTAAGAAGTGCAAGTTCTTCATCGTCCATTTCTTCTAGTTCTTTAGATTCTTCAACTGAACCGATGCCTCTGAAGGCGAGTCCTTTCTTTCCTTTGTCGTTGCTATCCAGACAGTTTTTGTTTAACTTCTCCTCATGAGTCGCTAATGACCCAATCAGCTCATCAATGGCCAGACTTTCTAGGTCTTTAGCTTCCTCTATTGTCGTCACTTTAGGAATCCACTTCTCGGGCAATCCACAGAGAATCTTTCTTACCAGATCCCCGCTTTCATAACACTTACCGAGATTTTCCAGACTATTGACTATGTTAGTGAACCTTTCGTACATCTGTCGAATGGTTTCCCCTTCTTACATTTTGGAAATTTTTGAGTTCTTCTTTCAGACTATTAGGAACTTGGGCCACGATTTTGAATTGCAACTTAATTATGGTCTGAGCCTTGAGTCCGTTGAGTGTGTTACAAGCCCAATTTCCTCCTGATGGCTATTTTTAAGCATTGAGCTTGGTTGAAACGACACCTTCGTTTGTTGATCGTCTTCTTCTCCTAGTTCCCATGTTCGCCTTGTTACCCTGCACTTATCAGACAAGAACATAAAGCAATTTTGATAGAGGGGTTCATAAAGAAAGAAGACAAGAGCTGACACGATAGTTTTACGTGGTTTCCGGTAGGCAATTGCACTATCGACTAGACCACAGTCGAATATCCACTGATGTGTGGTATTCGATGTTTCACTATGGGTATGTAAGTTTCTACTCTCAATACATGTTCTCAAACTAACAGTCGAGCGATCCAATCCTGGACCTACAACGACTACCCACACAATCTACCCCAGCTATCCAGCTACTGCGTATTCCAATGCACACTCCCTGAAATGGTTCTCCCCGAATCACAGTTAGAGACTCTTTTCAACTCAATACTACAAGCAATTTCGTTAGCTTAGTGGAGGGTATTGATCCTATCGAAAAGTGTCTTCTCTTCGGCTGGTACTGCTTCAAATACTTGCTGGTAGATGACCGTTAATTGTAGAACAAGGAAACTTCATAGTATTAAGGGGAACTTCCAATTTCTTCGTGTAGTGTAGTCGTTGGCTTTTATTGCAGAATCATTCTGATCTTGTTTTGCTTAACCTTCCAAGTCTGTGAGAATTTCCAGATCCACGAGTTGAACTTTCTTGCCATATTCCTTCTTATTGTTGATCTATTGGCTGGCTTTCCTCCAACATCAAGGTCTTCGACGCGTAGTAGATAGACTGGAAATGCTTCTCGCGTCTCTGACCCAGAACAACTCCGACTGCATAGTCACTCGCATCGCACATCAGCTCAAAGGGAAGAGACCAGTCATGAGTAACCATGATGGGTGCATGGGTAAGCTTCTCCTTCAATGTCTCGAATGCAGCTGTGCACTCAGGAGTGAACTGGAATGGCGCATCCTTCTCCAACAACTTGGTCAGAGGTAGGGCAATCTTCGAGAAATCCTTAATAAACCACCTGTAGAAACCTACATGACCCAGAAAGCTGCGGATCCCCTTCACAGAGATGGGAGGAGGTAGTTTACCGATCGTCTCTATCTTCGCACGATCCACCTCAATCCCCTGCTTGGAGATCTTGTGCCCGAGCAAAATCCTCTCGCGCACCATAAAATGGCACTTCTCCCAGCTGAGTGCCAGACTAGTCTCCTCGCACCTCTTCAGAACAAGTTCTAGGTTATGGAGAAAATGAGTGAAGGAGTCTCCGTAAACCGAGAAGTTTTCCATGAAGACTTCCATGATCTCTCCAACCAGACTTTCGAAGATCGCCAGCATACATCTCTGGAAGGCCGCCAGTGCATTACATAACCCAAATTGAATCCTCCGGTAAGCAAAAGTACCGAAGGGGCAAGCAAATGTGGTCTTCTCCTGGTACTCTAGCGCAATGGGAATCTGGAAGTATCCAGACATGCCATCCAGGAAGCAGTATAACTCATGGCCAACCAACCTCTCCAGCATCTGATCAATGAAAGGTAGGGGAAAATGGTCCTTCCTGGTGGCATCATTCAGGCACCTGTAATCGATGCAGCCTCTCTAGCCGGTCACAGTCTGCATCGGGATCAGCTCGTTCTTCTCATTCGGGACCACAGTCATCCCGCCTTTCTTCGGGATCACCTGAGTGGGACTGACCCACTTGCTATCAGATATAGCAAAGATGATCCCTGCATCCATTAGTTTCACAATATCTGCCCTGACCACTGCCTCCAAGTTAGGATTCAACCTCCGTTGCGGCTGCCTGACTAGCTTAACCTCATCCTCCGTCAGAATTCTGAGGGAGCAGAATGATGGGCTAATGCATCGGATGTCAATTATCTTCCACGCCATCGCCCGGGCAGACTTCTTCAGCAGAGCCACCAATCTGCTCTTCTGCTCGGGTGTCAGATCCGAGCTGATAATGACCGGGAGCTTATTCCCCTCTTAGAGAAATGCATACTCCGTGTGAGAGGGGAGGGGTTTAAGCTCCAGCTCTGATGGCTCCTCCAATGATGTGGTGATCCGGTGCGAGATAGGGATCAGCTTGAATGGTTTTTCTCGCCCCTCGATCGCGGCTTTGTCTAGCTCCACGAGCTGCAACTCTTGTGATGCCTGTTCCCCTAGCAAAAGACAACGCTCGAGGAAATCGTCAGTACCCACACTCGTGATGGCGAGTGCGATCTCGAAATGAGCAATAACATCGCAGTAGTGTAGATCATCATGGAGCTGGGGTATTTCATGTTATCAGAAATAGAGAAGGTGATTTGTTCACCCCCAGCCATCAAAATTAACTTCCCATTATTCACATCAATTAGCGCCTTGGCGGTGGCGAGAAAGGGTCTACCCAGTATTAAAGGCGCATCCACATCCTCATTTATATCAAGAATAACAAAATCAACGGGATATGAGAATGGCCCCACTGCGACTATCAAGTCCTCTGCAATGCCCCTACGATGCACAATGGATCTATCAACAAGTTGAATGCTCATCCTAGTATTACTGGGTTCACCTAGGCCTAGCTTCTTAAACAGTTTATATGGCATTACGTTTATGCTACCGCCTAAATCCGTCAAGGACTTTCCTACATGCAAACTACCAATCATGCAAGGGGTAGTGAAATTCCCTAGGTCTTTGCGCTTCTCTGGTAGCTTGTTCTGCAGGATGGCAAAACACTCCTCATTGACCATCACCTTTGACAGCTCCCCAAGCTTCCTCTTGTTGGTGAGGAGATCTTTCATGAACTTAGCATACTTGGGCATCTTCGACAATGCCTCCACGAAGGGCATATTGATGTTCACCTGCTTCAACATTTCCATGAACTTGGCAAACTCAGTCTCTAGTCGGTCTTTGTGCAACCGAGTAGGAAAGGGGAGCTGAGGGACATACTCCTTCACCACTGGTTGCGGCTCAAGAGTAGGCACCTCAACCCCCCTCTCCATTTCTTCTTCATTAGCTGAAAGTGCTGAAGCAGGGGTCTCTCTCTCCTGTCGTGCCCAGAAAGGTGGATCCGCAGTCACTTTGCCACTCCTGGTAGAAATGGCCTGGCAGTGATCATTTGGGTCCTGCCGATGGGGAATGGTCTTCCTGGGTAAAGTACCTAGAGCCCTCTGTGCTACAGCCTGGGCCACACTCCCGAGTTGGGTCTGGATATCCCGCAGCACAGCCTGCGTGTTCTTTGGCCAGCTTCTAGCTCCAAGAATTTACTTGAGGCTTTCTCCATGAACTGCTCGATGTTTCTGAACTTATTCGCACTGGAGGTGGCCAGAGAACCCACCAGATCTCGCAAATCGGCCATAGGGTTGCTCTATACAGGGGTTGTGGGGGGTTGCACCTGGCTGCTGAAATGGCCTCATATGTGACTGAGGAGGAGCTGGCCCCTGTCTGGCCAGATAAAGAGGTTGTTGTTGTTGCTGGAATTGCCCTTGTCTTGGCTGGTAAGGAGGCTCTGAAAGCCTGACGATCTCTTAGCGGCTGGTGGTCGAGGATTAGGTCCATTCCAGGAGAAGTTGGGATGATGGAGCCACCCCTCGTTATAAGTGTTGCTGTAGGGGTCGAAACGTCTGGCATTGCCGATGAAGTCCACCTACTCCTGGGGAGTAGTCGACTCCCTCATCGCCTGAAAGTCTTCTACAGTGTGATGGGAGCTTTCGCAGCACTGGCAGTGCATTGCCTGTTGATGTCCTGTCCTTGAAACCATTCCAGAACGATCAATGCCTGAGACCAGCTTAGATACCAATTGCACTAACTCAGACAACTGGGTGGCTATAGCATGCACACCCCGACCTGGTGCTCGTCTCAATCTCCTAGCAGTGCCCCAATCATATCCCTGCTCTGCCATCTCTTGAAAGAGTCGATTCAGGTGCGGTGGGGTCTTGGTCAGGATGTTCCCGCCGCAGACCGAGTCAATCAACTGCTTGTCTTCTATGAAGAAGGCGTGGTAGATGGTGCCCACCTTGAAGGCGTCATTGAACCCATGATTGCGACACTTCAAGAAAAGACTGGTGTATCTTTCCCAAGCATCCCGAATAGGTTCATCTTCCTCCTGGGCAAAGTGGGTCATCTGCTTCTGCAGGTATGCCGTCTCCGACGGAGAATGATAGCGGGTGAGGAACTTATCACTCGGGAATGAGTTCCCTAGCTCCTTAGTTAGTTCAAAGTTGTAATTACCTTTGGTTGATTTACTATTGATTAAACTGCGAAAGATCCGATAGTAGCTTGGAATCTCTTAAGCTGACCAAGCCCTCTCAGACAGACTACCCGGCAGAAGACTAGTCTTCACCGGGATAGAATGTTGAGGCAATTAACACAGAACTCCACTACTGGAATTGGCTTCCAGTACAAAGCAGTGAATCGACTAAATCTCGTATAATCAATTCACTACTACTGATCTAACAACCTAATCAGATTCTATCTATATCAGGTTGCAGCAGAAATCAAGAAAAGATGATCAGGCTTCAATTGACTCAATCAAAACACTTCAATCAATTACAATCAAGCAGTATCTCAATCCAAACGTCATTGCAATCGATATCCCTAACACATGGGACTAGGGTTCTTCATACCCAAGTGAGAGAGGGTTCTACTCCATAGAGAGAGAGAGAGAGAGAGAGAGAGTAGTAGTAGTAGAGAGAGGAAAATAGAAAACAAAGCAGTCATACTCATCAAGATGGGAAGAATCTGCTCTGGGATGATAATCTTCACTCCAAGGATGAAATCCAAGCTTGATTGATGAAACCCAGCTCCAAAATCACCTCTAAGGTGTGTTCTTCGCATTTTCTCTCTAGGACTCTGTTTCTAGCTCTGAAAATCGATTTCCCCTTCAAAAGACACGAAATTGGGTTAAATCCCAGAATTCCGCGACTACACGGCCGTGTAGAATTGACAGCTGCCCATGTGGAAGTATAAAATGTCGTGTTTCACTTAAGTGCCTTCATGCATGCTACACGGGCAGAACCGCACGTCTATGTGAAATCTTGGCCTACCCGTGTGAGCTCCCTGGGAATTCCACACGGCCACAAAGGACCCTTTACACGGACAGTGTGGTTTGCCCGTGCAAAGGGGTTTCACACGGCCACGTCACACGATCGTGTGGTCTTTAGGTCTGGCCGTGTGGTTTCCCAAGCTTTCTGTCAATCGTTCCAACTTCGTCCAATCGACCCTGAACTCGTGCCTGAACCTTCCTTCACGTACTAGGACCTGAAATATCACAAACACGAACAACCTAGAGTGAAATCGACCTAAAAACACGAGAGATGGGACTCAAATGGTAGAGGAATGGTGGACATGTGTATATATCAAGTCATCAGAAGGGCAAGAGAATAGCGGAATAGCAAGTGTATCGTGAGTAAATTCTAACCTAGTAACTTAATTAATACGAGCATGATATTTGGGTCATGAAGCAGCCCAAATCCAAGGTAGCAAATTTAACAATGGTAAAGTGTGGTTGTGTGTTTAAGTATGTGTTAATGAGTATATTATAGTATATGATATGATGATAATGTGGTGTTATTTCTATGTTAATGTATGGACATTGAAGTACCAGAGGAAATCTCAATGTGGAAAATGATAAGAATGTTGATGAGATGAGCATAAAGAGGCATGGAAGGCCTCTGTGATGATGATAACGATGATGACAATGATGTTGTTAATGATAATGGTTATGCATGTGATGTGGATGATGGTTATGGATTTGATATGATGTGATATGAATGTATGTTTCTTTGTGTGTGTGTTTAACCGTTAGTCCTGCACCCGGAGAATATGATGATGTGATAAGTCCTCAGTAAGGACTTTGTGTATATATTAGGCTATGTGTCGATTGCCCGGGTTATGGGAGGAAGTCACCGATGCTTTAGGTCGGTGGAGGTGGGGGAGCCTAATCATCGAGGAGGAGGTGGGAAAGAAAATGGAGGTGCATGACTATGCCGGAATGAGTGATGGATGCTTGTATGTGCATATGCTTGTTGTGAATCATTGTGTGTGTGTGTGTGTGTGTGTGTGTGTGTGTGTGTGTGTGTGTGTGTGTGTGTGTGTGTGTGTGTGTGTGTGTGTGTGTGTGTGTGTGTGTGTAGGTATGATCCTATTGTTGAATTTGTGCTGGTTCTATATGTGTGTATGTACGAGTGGCGAATGTTTATAGAGGTACTTGTATAACGAGGAAAAAAACGGTATAACACCGTGACTTCTCAATACCTTGTTAATAACGCTACTAGGTTACTTTTTTACTCATTGAGGTGATGACTCACCCCGTCAAAAAATTTCCCCATATTAGAATTTTTCAACTAGAAGTCAAGGGAATTCGGAAAGGCTCAGCTCGGCTTCAATGAGGTGGGATGGTGGACTCGAAATCCGACATGACTTATTTATAGTATTTTGAGAGAAGATAATCTTCTATACTGTCATGAGTTTTGAAGTTTTAAAATTTTATGTAAAATATGGTCTGGTTTGTAAACTAAGCACAATTGTAAAATAGTTTTACATAGTATGATCTTGTAAATGTTTTAAATTATGTATGGGTGTTACAATCAATCTCTTTCTAGGTACAGGTGCTCCGATTTCACTCTTCCCTTGGGATTGTTAGCTCCGGCGGGTGCAGCTCACTAGTAACATCCCCTTCTTGGAGTATGTTAGCAAATTCCTTGAGAGCCTTCCAAGCAACTCATCAACAATAACTGCTTCTTGGACTTCTTAACTTCCTTTAGGAAATGAAGTATTTGTGATACCTTCGTTGGTGAAGCATATTTTGATTAGGTGCCTGTTTAGGTATCCTGCGTATCAAGAAACTTAGACCTACAAAAAATTTCAAGGTTAATTATGTTGTAAAAGATGCTAAAATCTATGACGTTGGTGATCAAATTCACGGGAGTGTATATATTATCTCAAACCACTTTCTAACACATTGCTATGGGATCGGGTTCATCTTACGGGTGGAGTATAAAGGAGTGTATGTTTTATCAACAAATTGAACTTTTGAATTACCTTAATGGGTTTTTTAGTAAGAATTAGCTTAGAAGGTTTTAAAAAGAAGAGTTTCATATTGATTGGTTAAGTTTGATATGGTTCATAAATTCACTTATCCATAGTAGGCCAGTCAATGAGGTAGTAATGAGCGATTACATGTGGGACATGGTAGCCAGACCTCATTGTACACTCTTTTTTTTTTTATCTCTATGTGCTAAATTCTTTTTTTGTTTAGGAAGATGAACCCTAGGTTGTACATTTTTTATGGGTTTGTATGTAAGAATGATTGTGAATCTATTATCTATGTATGTTTGATGTTTAATCTTATCATTCCTTGCTTTAGTAAAGGTGGTTATTGCTTGTTGTTGGCCCAAGTTGAGGTAACCATCCCCAAGGTCAAGACTATACATAAACTAGTCTGGAACTTGGATTGCATTATCATTTAGTTGAAGTCCCATTTGCCATTGGGCTTGTCTTCAATTTTAGGAATCTAGGCTTATTGCTCCATGTGATTTGTGGGTTGCAAGATCCTTGAGCGAAGAATTTTACTAGAAGTTCATCAAATGGACATGATCATTACATTAGGTGTTAGCTTGAGTAATTCCTCGCAACTTAGAAGATGGGGGAATGATAACACATAGATTGTTGTATTTATCTGTCCATTTCTTAGGTGTTTATATTCCATAATCATCATCTTTGGCCATTTGATATTGATTTTGTTCTATATTTTCTTCCTATCGTCATACTCTAAGATTTAGCATCAGTTTATCGTTCTTCTGGCATTTGATTTGAATTTTTTTGCATTCTAATCCTATTCTAGACTAGATTGTGTGATGACTTGATATATACACATGTTTTTGTCCACCATTCTTACACCGTTTTAGTCTTATTTTTCGTGTTGTAGGCCGATTTCACGCTAGGTTGTTCTTGTTTGTGATATTTCAGGTCCTAGTATGTGAATAAAGGTTTGGGAACGCGTTTTGGGTCGATTGGACAAAGATTGGACGTTTGGCGAGAAGCTGGGAAAGCCACACGGGCACGCCTAAAATTTCACACGGTCGTGTGACTTGGCCGTGTGGCACCATTTTGCACGGGCAAGCCACACTGGCCTTGTAGGGGACCCCTTGTGGCCGTGTGGAAAGTCTAGGGAGCTCACACGGGCAGCCTGGAAATCCACACGGCCGTGTGTCCCTGGACGTGCAGCATGCCTGGAAGTCACTTAATCGAAACACGGTGTTTTGATTGCCACACGGGCAGCTGGAATTTCCACACGGCCGTGTGGCCTGGCCGTGTGGTCGGGAATTTCTGGGTTTTAACCCAATTTCGAGCCAAAGAAGAGAGGATTGACTTTTTGGAGCAAAAAACAGAGTTTTGGAGAGAGAAAGTGCGAAGAACAAACCCTAGGAGCTATTTGCAGTGGATTTCTCACCATTGAAGCCCAGATTGCATCCCCAGGAGTGAAGATTGACATCCCAGAGCAGATTCTTCCCATTGTTATGAGTATGACTGCTTTGTATTCTGTTTCCCTCTCTCTCTCTCTCTTTGGAGTAGAACTTTCTCTCACTTGGGTATGAAGAACCCTAGTTCCATGTGTTAGGGATCTTGATTATAATGACTTGGGATTGTTATACTGTTTGATTTTAATCGATTGATGCATGATTCATTGAGTCAATTGAAGTTTGATCATCTTTTCTTGATTTCTGCTGCAACCTGAGATAGATAGAATCTGATTAGGTTGTTAGAGATTCATCAATCGGTAGTGGTAGATTGGTTATACGAGAGTTAATCAATCTACTGCTTTGTAATGGAACCCAATTCCAGTAGTGGAGTTCTGTGCTTATTGCCGCAGCCGTCTATCCCGGTGAAGGTTATTCGCCTGCCGGTTAGCCTGCCTGAGAGGGCTTGGTCAACTTAAGAGATTCCAAGCTACTGTCGGATCTTCCGCAGTTTAATCAATAGTTAATCAACCCGGGGTAATTACAACTGAGACCTAACTAAGGAGCTAGAGGGACTCATTTCCGAGTGACTCTTCCCTTGCTCTAGAAAATCGAATCATTTCCTGCTTTCTTACTACTTTTACTTAAATCAACAATCACTCAACTTAGTTTGCTAGATAACAGATATACACGGAGTAGGCAGTAGATCTAGACCCCGGGTTGACAATTAGAGCTTGCCTGTTACTGCATTTCCGGACTGCGATTACACTTGGTCGCAGTTAGGTGTTGTGTTTTAGCGTGTCAAGTTTTTGGCGCCGTTGCCGGGGACCCTCTAGGTTATTGGGGAAACGTGAAAGTTTGTTACTCTAGCTTTTTCTTTACTGCATTTTCTCTCTTCCACTTGTGTGCCTTCACGGGTTGCTTTTGCTGATTGTGTGCAGGTAGTACATGACCCGTAGCCAGTCGGGAGATTTACTACCATTAGACCAAGAGCTTGAACGAATCTGTAGGAACTTCAAGCGGGCTCTAAAGGCGCGATTGGCTGCGCAGGAGGCCTTAGCACAGCTGCAAATAACCGAGGAGGAAGATATGGGTGACCCATAGGACCATGATGTGGTCCTTCCCGAAGAGCAAACCATGGGGTACTACTGGACCGCCAGAGTCGCGGACATTAGGTCTCCCATTCAGCACCCTCAAGTCCCAGCCAACAATTTTGAGGTGAGCACCTCAGTCATCACTATGTTGCGCAGCTCGGTAGTATTCCATGACAAAGAGGGGGAGTGCCCCCGATCACATCTGAGGCGATTCCGTGAGCTCATCAATGGAATCAAGATAATTGGGATCCCAGCCGATGCCATCCAGCTGAGGTACTTCCCAATCACTTTGGAGGGGCAGGCCAATGAGTGACTGGAAACTAGGCCCCCTGGATCGATCACCACGATCGCCAACCTGGCGGACAAGTTCCTCACTCGCTACCATCCCCCGTCCAAGACGACGGACCTGCAGAAGCAAATCACCCACTTTGCTCAGGATGAAGATGAGACCATCCGGGATGCTTGGGAAAGATACACCAGTCTTTTCCTCAAGTGTCCCAACCATGGTTTTACTGACGCCTTCAAGGTGGACACCTTCTACCATGCCCTCTTTCCGGAAGACAAGCAGCTGATTGACTCGGTCTGCGGCGGGAATATGCTTACCAAAACACCGTCACAGCTGAATCAACTTTTTGAAGAGATGGCAGAGCAGGGCTATGATTGGGAAACTGCGAGGAGATCGAGACGAGCACCAGGGAGGGATGTGCATGTTGTAGCCACCCAGTCATCTGATTTGGTGCAGGTGGTATCTAAACTGGTTTCGGCCATTGATCGTTCGGGAATGATCCCAGGGGCAGGACAGCAGCAGGCGATGCATTGTCAGTGGTGCGAGAGCACCCATCATACTGTAGAGGAGTGCCAGGCCATGCGTGAGTCCAGTACACCCCAGGAGCAGGTAAACTTCATCAACAATGTCCGGCGCAACGACCCATACAGTAACACCTACAATGAGGGATGGCGCCAGCATCCAAATTTCTCATGGAGTGGCAACAGCAATCCGAAGCCACCTGGCTTCCAAGTTCCTGCAGCTAGTTTTCCGAACCAGAGGCAGCCATACCAGCCTCTCGCCTAGGCCAGATGCAGCATCAGCAACCACTTTATCAGCCCAGACAGGGGCATGCCCTCCAACAGCCTCCAAGCAGCAGTACCAGCAACCTGGTGCACCTCCATCACTCCTAGCACTAGGTGATCCCGTGTCAGAACTGAGGGATCTAGTGACTACCTTGGCCAGCACTAGTACCCAAAAGTTCAACAAATCGGAGCAATTCATGGAAGTGGTTGCGGGCAAGTTCATGGAGATTGAAGCTGGCCAGAGAAACCAGCAGGCACTCCTGCAGGATATGGACACCAAGATCGGGCACCTGGCAAATGCCCTTGCTTCCAGACCGGCGGGCACATTTCCTGGACAGCCCCTACCGAATCCCAGAAATGATAAGGAGGGGTTGCATGCCATTATGCTGAGAAGTGGGACTGTGACTGCGGATGCACCGCATAAGAGTGCCAAGAAGGTGATCCAAATCACCCCAGAGCCGGAAGAAGACCTGGTGATGGAAAAGGAGCCAGAGGAATAAGCTCCAAAGCCACAACTAGTAGTGGCTTAATATAAGCCTGAACTCTCTTTTCCCACCAGGATTCACAAAGACAGGTTGGAGGCAGAGTTCCGGAATTTTTTCATCCATGCTTAGGAAGCTGCATGTCCAAGTGCCCTTCATGGAGGCACTATCTCTAATGCCTAAGTACGCGAAGTTCCTGAAGGAGCTTATCTCGAAGAAGTGGAGGCTGAGCGAACTGGCCACTGTGGAGCTCAGTGAGGAGTGCTCGGCCATTCTGCAGAACAAGCTTCCCCAGAAGTAAAAGGACCCAGGTAGTTTCACTATCCCGTGCTCTATAGGTAAATTGCATGTAGAGAGGTCCTTGGTGGATCTAGGTGCTAGTATTAATGTGATACCATATAAATTGTTCAAGAAACTAGGCCTAGGTGAACCCAGTGCAACAAGGATGAGTGTTCAATTAGCTGACCGATCTATAGTTCATCCTAGGGGCATAGTGGAAGACCTTCTGGTTAAGGTTGGAAGATTCTTTTATCCTGTGGATTTTGTTGTCTTGGACATCAATGAAGACACAGAAGTGCCCCTTATACTAGGAAGGCCTTTCCTGGCCACCGCCAAGGCTCTCATAGATGTGCATGATGGGACCTTAGGCTTGAGGGATGGCGAGGAGCGAATAACATTTTCCATTGCTAATACTCTTCCTGTTTCATCACCTTTGCATGTTGTTTCTCACCAGGAGCACGAGTCTGTCGTGTATCCTTCTGTGCTTCCCATTTTGCAGGATCCTCCTCCCATATTTTCGCTGCCACTCCCATCCACTCCGTTACCAAAAGAAAAGATCAAGGAGGAGTGGCGGCCGAAATTGCAGGTAGCCAAGCCTGCTCAAAAGAAAGCCGGAGACCACTATGAGCTGGTCCCGCCTCCTGAGCCTCGAACGCCTTGGCCATCCGAGTATTCACTCACTTGCATCTTGCCGGATGGCCAGGTTGAGTTGACGAGTGCTGGTAGTCACACTCGTCGAGTGAATGGCCACGACCTGAAGTTGTACCTCAAGAGCGATGTGGATCCGCTCTTGAAGGCACATGTTCCTTCACCTCTCTGAGCATCCACCCTACTGGCGTCTAGCTAAACAACGGTAAAGAAGCGCTTGTGGGGAGGCAACCCCACCAAGGTTTGTTTTTCTTTTGTTTGTTTTTCGGTTTGTCCACATGGAACTATGATTTTTATCACCCAGTGTGTTTTGATAACTCTAGCCTGGCTGACTGGTCCCATTTCCAATCCCCCGGCAGTCCGTATTCCCGGTAACATCGTTTCCCCGTGTCTTTCCCTCTGCTCCATTGAGGGCAATGTCGTGCTTAATTGTGGGGGGTGTTTATCTGTCGTTGACTGCTAGATGAGTTTGTGTGCTTGGAGCCTAGTCCGCTGTCCAAATCTCGAGATTTGAGGGCTCCAAGTATCGATGTTTGTGTGATCATATTGGCACTGTGATTTGATTGGTGAATCGAATGGCTTTCGAATTGTTGCATGACAGCTTGATTGTAACTAGGACAACCTATGATGATGACTGAGACGTGTAGTAGAATTGTGTAGGGGTTCAGATTTTCAGCTGTTTGCTTACCAACTGTGACTTGGATTGATCACTTGCTCTAGACAGTCGTATATGCATCTAGTTCAAGGAATCAGAATGAGAGATAGAGCATATAGGTAGCCATGTGAGATTTGAGCCTGATCGTTTCTTTCTTGTGTGATAGTTCCCTCTTCCACGACCAAATTGACTATCCTGAGGTGTCATACCCCCTAGCCAACCCTTTGAGCCGTGTGTTACCCTTTCTTTCGGTCTAGAATGAAAAATCACCCTTTTGCATCTCTTAGAAGGTTCCACAGAGTGGTTTTTACATGTTCTCTACTGTTTTTGCTAAATATAATGTGAGGGTTGGAGGTAGTTCTTAAAACGTTGGGCATGTGTTTGAAAAATGTGCATAGGTGGTGGTTCTCTCAAGAAAGAAAAGAAAAAAATGAATGAAAGCAAAAGAGAGCCACCACCACAAATCTGAATAGTGCCCATTAAGTAGTGTTTCTTAGCAGTCTGGCTTGGAAATACTAACATTATTGTGATCTCCTTCCCTCTTGTGCTCTAAAGAATTTGAGTAATGCAGAATGGCAGAAAGAAAGTACGTGGTTTGATTGACTGTGACTGTGATGGGTTGGGAAATGTGGAACCTTGTGCTATGAATATTTCCACCACCTAAAAGGCCTTTTCCCCATGTCCAAGACCCTAGCCAGTCATCTGAACCTGTGTCTAAGACCTCCGGATTAGTTAGTGGTGACACCCCATATGTGAACTCTAACATTTAGAGGCTGCCTTCATGTGAAGATACGTTAGGGATTGAGAGAATAAGGATGCGCATTTTTCGCATCAAATTGTCCTGACCCCACTGGTCGAGAGTGAGCGATTTCTCATATTCTCTATACTCTTTTACCCCGGTGAGGACCTAGATTTCTCGGTCTCAATTCAGATATCTTAAGTTTTGTGCATGAGGTGACTGTCTTGGTCAAATGGTTGAGTCAAGTCTATGTTGATTAGTGAACAGAAAGGATTCCGCTTCCTTTACCCGATTTTGCTGCACTCGAATGTCCTCTGTGGTGGTTGTCTAGGTTGCTGTTGAGTTGTCCATTTCGCAATGATCAAAAGCCAGTATGATCCACGTGTTATGTGCCTATATGATTTGTCCACAATGTTGGTATGAATGAAATATGCTGAGCTTACCTCGTATCTGACTTGGTTTGCTTGGGGACAAGCAAACGGTTAAGTGCGGGGGAATTTGATGACTTGATATATACACATGTTTTTGTCCACCATTCTTACACCGTTTGAGTCTTATTTCTCGAGTTGTAGGCCGATTTCACGCTAGGTTGTTCTTGTTTGTCATATTTCAGGTCCTAGTACGTGAATGAAGGTTTGGGAACGCATTCTGGGTCGATTGGACGAAGATTGGACGTTTGGCGAGAAGCTGGGAAAGCCACACGGGCACGCCTAAAATCCCACACGGTCGTGTGACTTGGCCGTGTGGCACCATTTTGCACGGGCAAGCCACACTGGCCGTGTAGGGGACCCCTTGTGGTCGTGTGGAAAGTCCAGGGAGCTCACACGGGCAGCCTGGAAATCCACACGGCCGTGTGTCCCTGGCCGTGCAGCATGCCTGGAAGTCACTTAATCGAAACGCGGTGTTTTTATTTCGACACGGGCAGCTGGAATTTCCACACGGCCGTGTGGCCTGGCCGTGTGGTCGGGAATTTCTGGGTTTTAACCCAATTTTGAGCCTAATAAGAGAGGATCGACTTTTGGAGCAAAAAACAGTGTTTTAGAGAGAGAAAGTGCGAAGAACAAACCCTATGAGCTATTTGGAGTGGATTTCTCACCATTTAAGCCCAGATTGCATCCCGAGGAGAGAAGATTGACATCCCAGAGTAGATTCTTCCCATTGTTATGAGTAAGACTGCTTTGTATTCTGTTTCCCTCTCTCTCTCTATGGAGTAGAACTTTCTCTCACTTGGGTATGAAGAACCGTAGTTCCATGTGTTAGGGATCTTGATTGTAATGACTTGAGATTGTTATACTGTTTGATTTTAATCGATTGATGCATGATTCATTGAGTCAATTGAAGTCTGATCATCTTTTCTTGATTTCTGCTGCAACCTGAGCTAGATAGAATCTGATTAGGTTGTTAAAGCTTCATCAATCGGTAGTGGTAGATTGGTTATACGAGAGTTAATCAATCTACTGCTTTGTAATGGAACCCAATTCCAGTAGTGGAGTTCTGTGCTTATTGCCTCAGCAGTCTATCCCGGTGAAGGTTAGTCGCTTGCCGGTTAGCCTGCCTGAGAGGGCTTGGTCAGCTTAAGAGATTCCAAGCTACTGTCGGATCTTCCGCAGTTTAATCAACAGTTAATCAACCCAGGGTAATTACAACTGAGACCTAACTAAGGAGCTAGGGGAACTCATTCCCGAGTGACTCTTCCCTTGCTCTAGAAAACCGAATCATTTCCTGCTTTCTTACTGCTTTTACTTAAATCAACAATCACTCAACTTAGTTTGCTAGATAACAGATATACACGGAGTAGGCAGTAGATCTAGACCCCGGGTTGAAATTAGAGCTTGCCTGTTACTGCATTTCCCTCTACTTACGTGATAGGAGCTCTAGTTACCTTATCATTGAGTTAGAGGTTTGGATAGGTATTTCCATGGTGTGAATGATGAATAAATCCAATCCCTTATAACGTGAACCCTTAACAAGCATCGAAGTTATTTCGAAGTCTACCGACACTACCTCTTCTCTATTGATCTTCCTTGCTTTTAGTTTTGTTTCTTTCTTTGTTAGTTTTGTTCACACTTAAACGATCAACCACCTATTTGGAATAGATAGTAGGTCCAAGTCGAGACTAGTAGTAGACCTAGAGACCCCTTGAAATATGACTCAAAGCCACTATACTACAAGTCTAGCATTGGTATGCTTGTCATTGTTAGGGGAAGGAGTACATGAGCATAGATTACATATTTAAACCTCATGAAAAAAATACATTTTTGCAAGGGAGATTTAAGTTATTATGAAAGGCTTAGAGCTACTAGTTTAGTCTTATGTTTGTGTTTGTTTATATTTGAGTGTGGTAGTTGTATGTTCTTGAGTATGAAATCTTGTATTGTCTTTTCTTTGGTGTATTGTTAAACCACTATTCTCTTCTAAGGACGGTTTGTTTTATTTGATCTTCTTTTTTAGTGTTTTTGTGTGTGTAATCTTTAAAACATGAACCCCTATGGCTTCAACCAAGTGTGTGGTTATCAACCATATCACAAGTGATGTTACCCGAAAGCTTCAAGAAGAAGTGAAGGCCGAGGTTCCCGGAATAACCCTCTCTCCATGCAAATCAACCGTACACTTATGGTTACTGAGTTCCCCCATGGTTCTTCAAGAACCACCTTCATATCTCAATTGGAACTCTCCATCGCCACTAGAGTCGAAGAAAATATTTGAGGTAGAATTGGAGAAATTTATGGCTGGGAGTGATAGGGCAATGCATCCTACACCACCACCAAAGCACAGGAGCACTCAATAAAGAGAAGATTCTTCACAAGGAGAAGGGATGAAGAGGTTGAATCACAAGGGGTGATCGAGGTTGTGGTGTATGTGAATGAGCCGAAGTATTTAATAGTATTTTGGACATTTTAATATTTAATTTCTTGTTTCTGTTATTTAAGTTTTGTTTATGAATTTTATCAACATAAATAATGTGGAAGCCACATCCCGGCTAACTCAGCGTCAAATGATGATTTACAAACGCAAAAAATATTTGATTGCTAATGTCGATAGTCCACCCAAATTTCAGTCTATATTTGTTCATTTATTTCAAAATTCAGACAAAAAGTCATATTGGAAAGTTAGGGTTAATACCTTACTATGGCCTGAAGTATGACCATATAATCAACTTTGGCTCGTGATTTTAGAAATTAACATTCTGACCTCAACTATACAGCATATAGTCTAGTTTGGCCGGATGTCAGTTTTGACCGTCAATTTGGACGGTCAACGCTCCAGCTCACCGCCACGTTAGTGACAAATAAATAAAAAATTCAAAATTCAAAATATTTTCTGATTTCCTTTATCTAACAAAATAATAAAGAATGGTAAACAAAATATATGTTGTGGACACAAATTTCCCAGTTCCACCAATTTCCCAAAGAGAGTTCCTATTTGTCGCCCTAATTATTTAAATTTATCGCCCTAACATATGAAAAATAACCAAAATGCCCTTGGGTGGGTTTTAGGGTTTAAAACCCATATATTGTAGTAGGACATAATGGTCCTACACTTTTCCACTCTTTGTAGAGACAAAGAGCTACAAAGAGTGGAAACTTCAAACAAAAAACTAATCAAATCCCACACCACAACAATTCTCAACTACTCTCTTCTTTATTGGTGAGTTTTATTTGAATTCGGCTAGACCATCGGAGCCAAAGGCACACTCGGCAGTGAAGTAGTCGACCAAAGGTATGCTGCATTCTTTTTTTTTTTTTCTGGTTTTACGAGAACAAATGGGTTGAAATTGTGTGCACGCCGTCGGAGAGGCAGGTTGAAAACATGTCTCTCCATGGAGGAAACGGGTAGACAACTTGTCCGTTCCTCTCGCTGAGCATGTAATTAACATGCTTGATCCATCAGACAGGCGGGTAAACAACACGCCCGCGTCAGTGGACAAGCGGTTAGACAACATGTCCGCGCTGATGGAAAGGCTTGTAATTGACCTGCCCGTCCCGCCGTCAAACCCTTTTGACCTCATGTCCTTCCATGGACGAGGCGGGTAGACAACCCGCTTGACATACGGTTTAATCCTGTAAAGAACATGCCCGCGCACCGGTAGAGGCACCTGCGCAGCACGTTTGAACCATTGGCGGGTCCTTTTTGTTTTCTGCCTTATCGATGGTCGAGTCATGTTTTGCACATGCTTGGGCCGGTTTTTGTGATTTTTAGATGGATTTTTGTGAATTGTTAGGCAAATTTTGATGAAATTCACTTGAAATATATTATATGTTCATTAAAATTTGTTTTTGGGTGTGCTTGTAGGAGGGAGGACAAAGTGTAGAAGCCTCTTTCGTTATCATCATCAAATAACAAGTTTAAAATGAGTGATTCGGTAAATACCTTATTTCTTTGTTATTTAATAGTTAAATTTTTGCAACATAATTGTTTCAAGACTAACGTAAATATTTATACTGTGTATTTTTTGTAGGGAGGTTTTGGAAATGATAAGGGTGACAATGTTGATTGCACATCATTTTTCATAAACGATGTTGTTTATGATACCCATGATGATGCTTGTGCGGCTGCAAGGGAGATTGCCATGAGAAATAGGTTTTCCTTGATTGTGGGATCAGTCAAGCAAAATCACTCATCAGAAAAATATCCGCGGTACTATATGGATTGCAGCCATGGCTATAGGAACAAGTCATATACTTCTGATTTGGCAAAAACAACACGGAGCAAATCTAAAACAAGTAAGTCTGATTGTCGTTTCCGAGTGGTAATGCGTTGTTCATTGGTAGATGGCAAGTGTGAGTGGAGAATTTTTGGTGTTAAGGACAAAGATAATCCGGGTAAGTCGAGAGGATTTCACAATCACAAATTGGAGGTTTATTCTGAAGGAAGTAGGCAAAGGAATTCTCTTTCGAAAGAGAGAAGAATAGATATTAAGGAGTTGGAGGCAACACATACTCAGGCAAGAGATATTCGGAGTTTTTTGAATAGGAAGTACGATGCTCATCACCATATGAAGCAGATTTATAACGAGACAGAAAAGATTAGGCGTGAGAGATTGGGTGGCATGAAACCTATGCGGTGGACATTGATAGAAGCTCAACGTCTCGATTACTTTGTTCAGTGCGAGTTTGATGATGAGCGTCGTGTTTCTAGACTCTTTCTTTGCCATCCAGAGTATATTCGGATGTTGAGCGCATGGTATTTCGTCATTTTGATAGACTCAACTTACAAGACTAACAAGTATAAGCAGCCACTAGTTCAGTTGATTGGTGTTAGTCCGGTGAAGAAGAACTTCAATATTGGGTTTGCATTGGTGTCGGATGAGACGAAGGAGACATATGCTTGGGTTTTGATGCAATTGAAGCATCTGCTTGGTGATCGAACACCGGATGCGTTTGTTACCGATAAGGAGGGAGGTTTGGGTGTCTCATTGCGACAGATCTTTCCATCTTCAGCTCATTTACTATGTGTGTGGCACATGAAGAGGAACATTGAAGCTAAAATGTTGTCTTTTAGGATCAGTCGTGATTCTGCCGAGTGGTTTATAGAAGGTCCATGGGGGAGAGTCTTGAATGCCAATACCGAGGCAGGGTTCCAATGGTGTTGGCGAGACTTGCAAAATGGTCATTGGGGTACAAACGAAAAGTTGATGGACTACCTCAGAAGTGAGTGGATACCATGCGCGGAAAGGTGGGCTCATTGCTACACCAATCGTGTCTTCCATATTGGTAACACAAGCACAAATAGGGTAGAGTCAATGCATTCCTCTTTGAAGAAATGGCTTGCCACTTCGACCCACAAGATCGATACACTCTTCCTCAGATTTCATACATCCGTCGAGGGAAGAGTGATTGAATTGAAGAAGGACTTAGAGGCATCACTTTCCAAGGTATTTTCATTTTTTTGCTTATTTAAATTAGTACTTCCCTATATCCTTAATTTGATTTTGACTTAGAAATTCATGATTCGGAAAGGTATTTGCATTAGCCTATGGACCGCCATATGGAAACTTGAATAAGGAAGTAAGCTTGTGGGCGATTGAGTTGATGATGGAAGAACGAGAGAGGGAAATCGTTCGGCGATGTGGATGTCGGCTACCTGAGACACATGGTCTACCATGTAAATGTAAGATGGATGAATATAGTGTTGCCGGCGTAGAGTTGTATCCCTACCACTTGCATCGATTCTGTTCATCTTTGGTGTATGAGAGTCCTCCCGATCATGCCGAATGGGAAGACCATGATGCCATTGAGCGTGTTTTACAGCAATGGTGGAGGATGTGTACAAACAAGGGCCAGCTGCTATTCGGAAGGCAACTCAGATACTACGACCCCATATTCATCCTCAAGTTGAAGGCCTACAAGAGCCTAGGGAGTCAGAGGCTCAAAGGGGACGACCACCTAAGAGGACCAACGCCCGAGATCCTTCTTCGTTTGAGCATGAGAGGGCAAGGGCAGAAAAGAGGAGAAAAACAAATCAGAGCCCGAGGACACCTAGGAGCAAAACCCCTGCAGGTTAGCATCATTTAAAAATTTTTGTGATGATATCTTGTCTCATTTGTAAGGTTTCCAATATGTGACCATTTATATTAGTTATTTTTTCCATTTGTTGTAGGTGCACGAAAAAGTCAGCATATGCAAGTTCACAATGAGAGAAATGTTTGCCCCTATCTTCGCTATGTCCCACCCAGCATCCACCCTCTTGTTAGAGGTTGGTTTGACCCAGAACCAGACGGGCAATGTGGTTTTCGGGCCATGTCACATGCGATTCATGGAGACGAAGGGAACTACCTACAAATGAGACAAGATATCATCACAGAGGTTAGAAACCATTGGGGTCTCTACGAGGGAGTTTATCTTTCTAGAGATGGATCGAATAGGAGGATCAGGGATCACCTGTCTATACCCAAACTGACGGAGAGTGCGTGAGGGATCGTAGGCCTCAGTCACGTCATAGATACGTATCCCCCCCCCCCCCCCCCCGATACAAAGATCTAGGTACCGCACGGCCAGGGTGGGCACCAAAAGGAAGCCAGTCCACGTGGTCCGCTGTAAAGCCATCCAACAGTCGACGATAATGATCCAACCGTCGTGGAACCTCACTAGGCCCCCCTCCATGAACGGGACTCTCCCACCTCCTAGCCAATGGGTCTCCCTGTGTCACGGCCTGTGGTGCAGCTCTGTTAATGCGCAACGATGGAAAATACTCATAGATCCAAGCCTGTAACAAGGTCAAGCACCCAGAAAATCCTTTAGATCCTGCTCGACTAGATCTCCCAAGCTGTCTATACATCCAGGCAAGCGCACCAGCACCCCATGCATACTTACTAACCATCTGCAAATCTCTGAAGTAAGAGTACAACCATCCACGAACACGATCAGAACTCTTATCCACAAAAAGCGTGGACCCTATCAAACACATTAAATAGCATCGTGCCTCAGCATCCCCATCCTCCCTAGCATGTAGACGTGTCATGGCCTCATCTACCAACATCCCACCACCGTCATACCAACGGATGGCACGCGCTGCCACTGCATTCTTATCTGGAATCCCAAGAAGATCAACAATCCCACTCACGAACGACGGATCACCCTTAGCTGGTGCAGCAAGTAACTCTCCATCCACTGGAATCTGGAGCAGGAATGAAACATCGTGAAGAGTGATCGTCATCTCCCCGAACGGCATGTGAAACGTGTTGGTATCCGGCTACCACCTCTCAATAAACGCCTCCAAGAGAGGGTAATCCACACTATGCATCATGCAACTACTCAAGTGGTACAAATTAGATGCCCTAACCAAGTTCTCTACACGTGGAGTCGAGAACTTGTACAACCTCAGTCGATCCACTCCACCCTGCCGAGTGTAGAACTGATACTCAGACATCACTCGAAAATCCAAACCCAAAGTCCACAAACGATGGCTTATGTGACCACCGAAACTAGGGATCAAACTGTGGTCACTCGGACCCCCAGGACCTGCTCCTGTAAGCAGCCATGTCTGATCCACCAACTTCTTCCGTGAAGGGACGCTCCCACTAGATGATGAAGCAAAACGCCCATCCTTACCACGTAGCGGCCCAACCCGAGTGCTAACATGGGTCGAGCCAGTAGACACGTGATCGCTCGAACCTACAGGATGGCCCTGGTAAAAAGCATCAGGAAATGGCAACAAATCGCCCTCCTCATCACCCTCATCACACTCATCATCACTGCTCGTGGCATCCTCTACCAAGTCATCATATGTGTTGATGACTCGCATCTGTCGAGAATCATGGCTAGAGGGGGCATGATCAACTACAGCTTGACGAGCAAGCTTCTCCTGACGCTCCAGCTCAAGAGCTCTATCCTTCTCCTCCTGACGTTTTCTCCACTCATATCCAGTAACATTGCGTCCAACAACCCTCGACTTTCCCTTTCTTTCGTTCATTTTTACCAACTATCAAGAAAATAAATTTTTTCAGAATTATTATTAATCATCCTAAACTTTTTAACTATTCCTAATAATCATTAACAATCATAAACTTTATCAATTGAATACTACTTATATTGTCAAAATAACAAAACATCATGCTAATTATAATTAACAATTCAAATCAAGTTGATCAAAATTCACATTCTAATATATGTCGCATAAATAATCATTCACAATTATTATTAATTAAAATCAACAATTCAAAAACCTATGCATTTAAATTAAAAAAAAAATTGGGCAGAACAGAATCAGACCGGTTGGAAAACCAGACCGAACCGGGTCGGGCGGGTCGGATACCCGACTGGACCGGGTCGGGGCGGGTTGGCGACCCAGCCACCGCCCGATGCAGGCGGATTACCTGCCCGCCTCACCCCAGATCCGGCCCTTCCCATCTCCCTGCTATTTACGTCGACGAAGACCTGTCTTTTGCCCGCCGGCAGCAGGTTTTCCACCCGCCCCGTTGACATCCACGAAAATAAAAATAAAAAAGTTGGAAAGAAAGGGCGACTCACCTTCTCCCGGCGACGACGACAATGGCGAGCAGAGGAACGCGTGGATCGGCGGCGTTGCTGGGGAGAGTGAACGGCGGCGGCTGGTCTTCGACTTGGAAAGAAGAGGGGAGGCGGCTGGTCTGCTGCGAAATGGAAGAAGGGAGGGGAGGCGGCTGCGCCTCTGCTGCGAGGGAGTGGGATGTGGGGCGCTGTAAATGGTAAGTTTAGGTTAGGGTTTTTTTAAGTTGGGGGTAAAATTGTCCATTCAATAAATTTAGGGCGATTTATTTGAAAACTTAGGGCGACGAATAGAAGTTCAGTTTCCCAAATCCCTCTCTTCCTTCTTCTTCTTCTTCTTCTTCTTCTTCTTCTTCGTTTCAGCTTCACCACCGCCGCCTCTCTTCCTCCTCCTCCTCCTTCTTCTTCTTCTTCTTCGTCTTCATTTTTGCTTGACCACCGCCGCCTCTCTTCCGCCGCATACTTCCCCCACACCCTCTCCCTTGCTCCCTTGTACTGCCTCCCGCCGCGAGATCTCGTAGCCACAGTATTCGAGCTTCCGGATCGGGGATAGCGGAGGAAAAAAAATTTGGGGGGGGGGGGGGGGACAAAGATAACTTTTTCCTTATTATTACCTTCAATCTGATGATGTACTCTTCCTCTTTCTCGACGAAGAAGGAGTTCAAATTCTCAAGCTCGTCTTCCAGAAGCTTAATGAAATCGATCTCATCCTCCGTCATGTCGTCGTCCAGTCTCGGCCGCTTGGCAGGCCTATCTCCTGGCCGTCACCGGCCCTGTTGGGATCGATGAGCTTCAATTTCTTTTTTAGCTCCCTGTAGGAGAGGAACTTGTCCCTCCATTCGGGCAGAGTCTCGTCGATCTGAGTACTTACGCTGCGAATATGAGGAGGAAGAAGGCGGAGAATTATATTGGAGAGGTTTGGGGGTTTTGGGGTTTATTGTGAGTGGATAGAGAAGTAGGGTTAGAGCTTTCTTTCATTATTCATATTTTATTTTAGGCTTAATTTTATATATTTATATAATTTGATAAACGAAATATAAAAAATAATTTGAAATTAGATTTTTTTATTCATTTGGTGCTGAGTTGGAGCGTTGACCGTCCAAACTGACGGTCAAAACTGACATTTGGCCAAACTAGATTATATGCTGAATATGTGAAACTAGGATGTTAATTTCTGAAACCACGGACCAAAATTGATTATATCGTCATACTTCAGACCTTATTGACCCTTGAAAGTTATACCAAAATAGGGTATCATCCAATCGAAAAATGAAAGTTGTTTTGCTATGTCACCAAATCATGCGCCACGCCACTAGGGATGGCAAAAATATCCGTAACCGTGGATATCCGCCCGAACCCGGCTTGATCGGGTAGGGTAAAACCCGAACCCGAAGGACATTTAGTGGGTATGGGTAAAATCCGAACCCGAATATTGGGGGTAATGGGTGGGCATGGGTTTCTCAGTATCCAACCCAAACCCGCCCGATTATACACATACATATGTATTTTGTCTAGAAATAGTCATTATTTTTCTCTAACATATTTTATATTTAGCATATAAATATAATATTTTCATGAAATTGTGTTGTTTTAATTAATTTTCTTCATTCTAGTCAATTATTGTCATACTTTTCCTCTTGCGTAATGTTAGAATACGTGTGAATGTTAACATATTAGTGGGAGTTATGAAGAGAAATCATTACCCATGGATAACCGTGGATACCCGAAACCCGAACGGGTATGGGCATGATTTTAATTTTCTACCCGTTTTATATGTGGGTATGGGTATGGATAAAACCCGAACTACTTTGGATAGGGTAACGGATATGCACTATCCGTCCCCGACCCGACCCATTGCCATCCCTACACGCCACGTGTAGTTTCAGTTTTACCTTCTTCTCCGTGACTTGGTATTCTAGTTCAACTGCCCATTCTGATAGTTGCCCATATTATCCACAAATCTAATGGATTCCATTGGGCTAAATTACACGTTTGGTCACTGAAATTATACAAATCTTTCACATTTGTCATCCGAATTACTTTTCTTTCTTATTAGCCACTAACTTTACGAATTGTTTCACCATTAGTCATCGGCCGTTACACTCCGTTAAATTTATCCTACGTGGCAGTCAACTATAAAGTTTGACTATCAATTAGATGGCGTGGAAATTTAAAAAATAAAAATCAATTTATTTTTCCACCTCATCATTTCACTTGTCTATATAATTTATCTTATTAATTATTTAATAAAAATTAATTAAATTACAGAAATTAATTGTCAGCCATCACAACAATTTCCTCCACTTCGGTGGAGAGACCCGGATGGTCGTCGTCCACCGATCGACAACCTTCTCGTCCCTCCTGTTTAAGGTCGCCAAGCTCTCCGAATGAGAGTGATAGCTACAGTGTTGTTGGTGGCGTTGGTGGGATGAGTGTATCTAACCACTTGCCCTCCATCTCCCAAGATCTGCGGCAACCCAGATGATCCTCCGTCATCGCATCCAGAATAAAGCTCCGAACGGCATATGGCCTACAAAGAAATAGGCTTGCCCAAAGACGGTGCCAAGTTCAAGCTCATCTTCATCCATGTCTTGATGGGCAGGAGAGTAAGTCAAAGTTTGATCAAGACTTTCATACCGCACTTATATGGCAAAATTGAAAATTCTCCAGCTGCAAGCGAAACCGACATACAAACACGCAATGCAATCAAAGTCTAGATTCTAGGTAAAAGCGAAATGATGGATAAAAGCGGAAGCACAAAAGCGAAGCTTGAAAGCGTAAGCTTTTGCACATCATATAATTTTAATATAAATATTCTAACCATAACTTGTATTATGAAAAATATGAATAGAGAGATGAACTAGCTCATTTAACATATTACTCTCATAAACATAAGCTAAATTAATATGCCTTCAAACAAGAATTCAACCCCTTCCTCTTGCTTTCTATAAAAATATGAGAAAGGATACCAACAACAAATGATGAAGCTAGAAGGACTATAGACAAGCTCCACTAATAAGTGAAAGTGGCGAAATGTGAGGCTAAAGGAGATGAGCTTTGACGACAACATAGTCATAGAGGTGGGATAGGAGTTATAGGGATGGGGAGGGTTGATGCATCGAGTGAAGATATCCAAGTTATTGTCGCAGTGGGAGCCTACTAAGAGGAAGTTGGATGCACGTTGCGGGAAACTATGGGAAAAGCATTGGAGGCAGGACTTTGGATGTGGCATGTGGTTTTGGAGGCCGAGAAAATATGAGAATGTGGAAAAGTGGCGGTGAATTAGGGATGATAAATTCATAAAAGCAAAGACTGAAAGGATAACCCGACTAGAAAACAAATAAGACAACATCATTTTTCTCTTTTGTCCAAAAAATTGAACCAAACACGACCAATATGATCCTCATACTCGGATATCAAAGCATAGAGAAGTGGTCAAAAGCTACCTTCTAAGGCTTTTAGTGGGATTGAGGACTTTTACTTGGGCTTTTGATGCAAAAGGCTTTTTGAACAAAAGCTACAATATTTGGGGGTTCCAAAGCGTAAAAGCATAGGCTTTTAGGCTTTAAAGCTAACTTTTGACTACATTGCAAACACGTTTGAGGATTTGAATTGGGAATGGAGTTTGATTGGGCGGCGAATCTTTTTTATTTCGCGATTCTCTCTCCCGCGAGTTAGACCAAACTGTATTAAGGGTAAAAAAAGGGACATGCCAAAACCCAAAAGAGGGAAAGCTCACCTCTGTTTTTTTTTTTTTTCCGGCCAGTGCAAATAGATGCCGACGCCATCACAATTTACTTCTGTACAGATCAAACAGGTTAGTTGTTCACATTCCATAATTTCCATTCACTATAGCCACATTAACGATCGACGTTGGAGTAGGACATGTTAGATTGTCCTCGGATTGTGACTCTGTTCCCCTGCTTCGTTATGCAGGTCATCGTTGGCTTCGGACGTGTTTAAGGTCTTGTATGGTAGCTCGATTCCGGCGGTGGGCGACGAGAAGTTGCAGATGAGAGTGTTGGTGGATCATTCGATTGTGGAGAGCTTTGGACAAGGAGAGAGGAGAGTGATCTCGTCCAGACTCTTAGAGTTTATCCTACCAAGGCCATCTATGGAGACCGGAGACGTCAGGCTCTTCTTGTTTAACAATGCCAAGGAGGGAGGAGAGTGATCTGGTCTGCTTTCAATTGCACTTACCCACACGTACTTAATTTTTGTAATTAAATTAATTTTTATTAAATAATTAATATGATAAATCATATAGATAAAGTAAGTGGAATCATGAGGTGGAAAAATTTTTAAAAAAAATTAAATTTCCACGTCATCTAGTTAACGATCAAATTTTATAGTTTACTATCACATAGGACAAATTTAATGGAGTCCAACAACCGGTGGCTAACGGTGAAACGATTCATAAAGTTAGTGACAAATAAAAAAGAAAAGTAATTCAGGTGGCAAATGTGAAAAATTTGCGACCAAACGGGTAATTTAGCCGATTCCATTTTTATCAACAAAGTTATCTTGTCCATTCAACGAGAAGAGAGAATAAAAAGCAAGAAGTTATCTTCTTCCCCATAACAAGCTTTTAATATAAGACCCATCAAGCAATTCATTCATATCAGAACATGAAATGCCCAGAACTGCTCCTCCATTGAAAATCATGCAATCAATTCAGTTATGGAAAAACAAGACAAAAAACAGTGAGGATGGACCATCAAAACCAGAGACTAGCCGAAATCTGTTCACTGTGTTAAGAGAACAGAACAAGGCCAGGGATTAACAAGTAAGCAACTTGGCTTTAACAAAAATGGCACCCATCATCATTCTTAGTAGATTAGATGCCCTCCCTCAAGCAGTAAGAAACCTTCTCCTTATTTCCTACAGAAACAGAAATTAGAGAGCTAGTCACCCATGCAGGTTTGGCGGCTATGGCTTCTTCTCTCCTCTTCTAACGCACTTTAACAGCAAAGGCAAGTGACGCAGCAGCGACAACTGTAGTAACAGATGAAACCATAGCCCAGAAACTCTTCTTCTTCTCAGCTCCTGCAACAGACTTCTCAAGAGCTCCAACACGCTGCTTCATCTCCTCCACCTTTGCATCCTTGTCTCTGAAACAACTCCTGATCGCTTCCACTTGTTCTTCAACCTTCTGCACACCACCATCTACAGATCCATTGCTGCTGCTGCTGCTCTGGGAGACCAATTTCACAGTGTTGCTCAGCAGGCTCAAAGCTCGATCCAGCTCCTTCTCAGTTGATTTCAGCTTACCCTCCAATTCCACATTCTCAACATGTGTTTCTGCAAGTTTCTTCTCGATCGCACCACTAAGGTTCTTCAAGGATTCAATATCGGCTTCCACTGCCTTCTTCTCCTCCATTAGGGACTCTTTCTCAGAGTTTGCCTTCTCAAGCTTCACTGCAGCTTCCTCGATCCTAATCGACTCCTCTGCAAGTTTAGACCTCAAGTTAGCTCCATAACCCTGCTCGTCCTCCAAAGCCAACTGCAGATCATGTTTCTCCACCTTCAATCGCTCCAGTCTCTCTCTGTACTGAGTACGGTCAGAAGCTAACTCGTTGTTTCGAGCTTCTTGGGCCTTTATGGAGTCATTTGCTGCAATCAGAGAACCGGCCAACTCGCTTACCTTATTCAGCAGTTCTGCAACTTCAGACTCTTTACTCTTGGAGATTCCCTCAATCTCTTCCTTCTCTCGAGAGAGCTTATCGATCAATAGGTTCTTACCCTCCAATTCTCCACTAACGGAATCTATCATCCTACCGAGAGAATCCTTTTCCTCTGTCAATGTTTCGACCATCTTTATCTTCTCCCTCTGTTCTACAATCAAGGAATCGATCTCTCTTCTCATTGCTGTCTCCTTCTCAATTGCATCGCCATAGCTCATCTCCAATTCAATCACCTTCTCGCTCAGAAGGCCATTCTCAGTAGTGAAACTCAGCACAGAATCATTCAATCCCTTGATTTCTTCCTCCAAGCAACCAATCTTGACGATCTGATCACTCTTCTCAATCTCAATCGCATTCTTCTCATCAAGAATTCGCTCAATCTCAGCTTTCAGAGCTTCGATTTCACTCACCCTAACCGACAAATTCATCTCAGCAGAATCCCTAACTCGTTCAAGAAGCTCGACTTTCTTCTCTACGTCTTTCTTCTGGCTACTCAATCCATCAATGTCAACCTTAAGTTCAAGAATCTTACCTTCGCTCGTATTTTGCTTCTCCTCCATCTCCTTCACTATCGCCTTCAAGCGTTCAGCTTCCTCAACCCTCCCGGAGAGCTCGCTTTCGATCGCATATTTCTCCCTGCAAATCTTGCTCAACCTCTCCCTCTCGGACTCGACATCGCCGGTCAACTTCTCGATTACCTCCCTCAGCGACCAGATCTCGCCTTCCTTCTCAAGATTCCCTCTCTTGAACGCGTCTTCCATTTCCTTAAGAGCCTCGAACGCGACGCTCCGTTCTATCTCTGAGCAAGCTATCTCGTCACTCCCGGCGAGGAAATCCGCGGCGCGCTTCTCCAACTCGGACTGCAGGCCTTTCTTCTCTCGCTCCAAGGTCTCCACATCCTGCCTCTTGGCCGCCACGGTCTTGATCAGCCGCTGGTTCAGCGCCTTCAGCTTCTCGTTTTCGGATACTTCCAAGGAGGAAATCCGCGATAGCGACGGAGGCTGCTGCTGATCCGCCATGGCCAGTACTGGTTCTTGATCCTGTTGCTGATGCATCGGCGTCGGGTTGTTGAGAGCCTCTTCGTTCTCAGTCTTGCCGTTCTGGTTGTGGTTCTTCTTCTTAGCCATTCTTTTGAGCTAGCCTTTCTTTGTGTGGGGGTGAAAAATGGGAGAGAGAAAGGAGGAAATTCTATTGTTGGGGTTTTGCTAGGGTTTTGATGGCGGAGATGGAAATGAGAAATGTGGATTTGGTTTCGGGAGGAGGGAGGGAAGGGAGACGATTTTAAATCTCGCTTGTGGCCTGTGGGGTGGGGCTCCCACTTCGAGGCACAACGAAATTTGATCCTGCGGCTTCGAGGGAGTTGATAGAGTGACCGGAGTGGGGCGGATGGTGATAGGAAGGGACACGTGGTGCTGCTTGATTTGGGAGTTTTGATATCCACGCGATAGTTTTAGGGTTGGCGGTTTGGCAAACCCTTAATCGAGGAAGGATCCTCTGACTGAGGGAGGTGTTTATTCACTTGATTAAGACTAACTTCAACTCGTAAAGTTAAATTTGACTCCCCAAATAGTCAAATATGGCTTTTTAACTCCTCAAATCCCATTTTCACTTCAACCCTACACAAAGCTAAATTTCGCTTCCCATCTCCCTTTTTTCAATTTATTACAATAAACCATACTTATTTGACCTCTAATTTTCATATTTCACTTTAATTATTCTATAGTTAGTTATTACTTTTGGGGGGAAAATTCGATGTAATTTTTTTTAATTCCGAGACAAAAAATATTTCAGAAAATTAGTCATTATTTTGTTACTGTTAACTTCGGGACCAATGAGAAAATACTAATTAAACATACAACAATTCATATCTTCTTTCGAACAATTAAACAAACAACATACACAATCAACCAATGACAAAATACCACACAAAAAAAGAAAAAAAGAAAACAACACAATCAACCAATGAGAAAGTTCCACAGAAATAAATAAAAAATAAAGGAGGACCCGCCGCGGGTCCACCATTTTCTCTAGCCAAATTTGGCTTTTCCACTCTTTTGGGAGCTAAATTTGGCTCCCAATTCACCAATACCCATTTTTAGCTCCCCAAAATAATGTGGGTTGGAGCACCAAAAAAGAGCTAAAAATGGGTAAATGGCTTTTTAGCTCTATGGTTGGAGTCAGTCTAAGCTCCTTCCAACTCTTAAATCTGAAAACAGCAATCTGACAGTTAAAAAGTGGGAAGAGCTATTTAATTAATCACATGGATAATTTGGGTATTATGTAAAATTACGAAGTATATAAACTGGACTTACAATTAGTACAAACATATAAACAGTACAATCTACAACGACAAACCATACAAACAGATTTACAATCAATACAAAACATACGAACTGTACAAATAATACAAACTAGACCGACAAACAATACAAACCATACAAAATGAAAAAACAAAACAACTGGGTTGACTTTGGAGGCTCCATCCCTATATAGAGTGGGCCACGTGGATATGATATGGCATAGGGCTGAATTCATTAAATTCCAACCCAACCTGTGTAGCCCATTAAAACTGCCCCAAACCACCTAAAAGAAGAGGCCAATACTATGGTGCCGCTGATAAAAGTGCGGCACCGGTGCAACCAAATTCTATTGGGCCACGTTGACATTAACAAGTCGATGTGGAATTAATTGAAACTCGGTAAAACCCAGCCCAAAATCAGTGGCCAACCCACGGAGATAACCACTAACCAGGGAAGTTGTTAATTTCTTTTTTTTTATATATATTTTCTCTCTCCCATTAAATATTGTATTATATTTTACGATTCTCCCACCATTACTCCAGTGGCCGAGATTGCGTCGGCGCTGGCCCTGCCGCTACTTCATCGAGAACTGAGAGTCTTGCTGACACTCCGGAGGCATTGGGGCCGGCCGATTTAGCGATGCCGGCGGAGGCTTTAATTCTATTGTTATCTGGTGTTTACTCGCTCTCCACCGCTTCCATCCACGAAAACTATAGCTGCACAAGGTGTGGCACCGGGTCCAGTTGACCAATAGGGTTTAGGTGCTCGATCCATGGGGGTGAAGCAGGATAATTTTGAGTAGGTCTGGGATTCTTCTTGCGGTGGCAGTAGTGTAACTTACATGAGAATGAATTAGTCCATGTACTACTTATGAATGGTGGTTAATAACTAGCAGTAGTTAATTATTAGTTATATAATTTGTTCCACCAAATAATTGTTTGAATTTGTTTTTGCTTGTTTTATGAACTGTGATTATTAATTAGCATAGTAACTATGTATTCCATTTAATATACGTATATATTGACGTACATATTTTATGTGTTAAATTTTTTAAATTTTTTACTTTTGGTATTATTTCCAAATTATTTTTTTATACAAGGAGAAATCTGTCTTGCAACAACAAATCCCGACCCCATAGATAGCCGGTAAACTCTGACAGCTTTTAATACGAGCTTACAAGCCTATTGGTGGCTAGGGCTGGAAGTTTGGTACCGGTATTTGGGATATACCGAATACCATACCGAATTTGTCTATATTCGGTATTACCGAATACACATATTATTTCGTGAAATTGGGATTGAATTTCAATTGTTATTCGGTATTAGGGATTGGGATCGGTATATATCGAAATGCCATCAATACCGAAATATAAGCTAGTGTGTATTTTATCCTCTCAACTAGACTCTACCATTCATTACTACGTGACCCTCTACCACCAAGAGTGCCATTTAATTATACATAGATCATTACATCACTATTTGACACTAGTATAGTCGTCTCTCAACCTCAACTTCATCAAATTAAAAATTACCAAGTACAAGAACTTGAGATGTTAGCTCTAGGCAACTCAAGACTCTTTGCTTAGTCTCTTTGCCCTACATTAAACAATAAAATCAAAGTTATATATTTAATTATTAATTGTAAAGGTAATTAATTTTGTATTCGATAATACCGATTGGAATACCGAGGTACCAATTGGGATACTGAAATATTTAGGGATTGAGATTGGGATACCAAAATTATTTAGGAATTGGGATTGGGATTGATTTTAGGGTGTAATTCGGTATTCGCGATTTCAGTATTTGGTATTGGGATACCGATACCGTACCGATTTCCACCCCTACTGGTGGCCACCAAGGGGGTAACGTAGAAGTGGCGTTTAAGCCAGTTGAGCTAGGCGATGTTCATAGACAATAACCTGGTCCGAGTTTATTGGGTTAATTTTTTGAAAATAGTCAGCCTAATGTTAATCTAACTGGAGGATCTTTAACACCGTTAAAGTTTTTCTAATGAAAATAGTTAGATTTGTCACACTACCATACAATTTTCGGGTTATTTTATGTTTTTGGATAGTTATAGTTATATTTGTCACAAATGTGAAAGTTATGACTATACAAGTGTATTTTGCCTATATTTTATGGCTATTGACATACTATTAGACGTACCATTAGTTTAAAGATAAAATAAAATGTTCGTAAGTATTTGATGCACAACTTACCTGTGCAGTATTTTACTAATAATGATAATGAGATTGTTTATTGTATAACTTATGAGGGCACATTCTTCTATATATACAAAAACCAAATAATTTCACTTTCATTAAGTTGTTTCACTGGGAATGCATGGTAATGAATTTTTCTCGTCTTTCAGATTCTAGATGCATTGAATTCTCAAAGTTGTGAATAAGAACCATATTTCTTCTCTTTCATAAATGCCACCACAACAAAATTGAATTAAACATGTAAATCTAGATAATTGACACCAAACAGTCTAAACTACGTAATGTCAATTGATGATGAATCTAATGACTGATGTGGTTAATGCATGTGCACTGTAGCACACAAAGACTATGAAACACAATACAATGCAACAAAAGATGTTTAATCCACTTCGTTTGACAATCAAACTCAAATAGATCAAAACATTTATACCTTTGAGAAATCGATTCTTCACGAATAAGGACAAGAAAAAATCATAATCATTCCAATCTAAAACAATTTAATGCAAGTGAAATTATTTTGTTTATATACTTAAAGAATTTGTCTTCGTAGGTTATATAATAAGTAAAATGTAGTCTAGAAAAAGAAGAAACAATATTATATAATAAGCAAAATGTAGTCTAGAAAAAGAAGAAACAATCTCATTATTAATAACCAATTCACCAATCATCAAACAAGCAAAAAGCATGTTCGAACAATTGTTTGGAGGAAAAAATAATAGGCTTAATACCCTAATTCGGCCTGAAGTTTGGCGTAAGTGTTAGTTATGGCCACAATTTTTCAATAAGACAGTTGTGGCCTATTTTTAAATTAATGGACAGATTTGGCACTAATCTTTTTTTAACCGTTAATATTGACAGTCAAACAATTATTCTGTTAGTGACTCAGAAAAAATTGCTGATGTGGCTTATACATGGTGCTACATCATTAAATAATATAATTTTAATTTTGTCATTTAATTAAAAAAAGAAAATTAACAAATTAAAAAAATTCCCTCCCATTATCCCATCATCCCAAAATCCCAAATCCAAACCCTAATCTTAATCAACCATCATCGTCAAAATCAATCCTCCGACCTCCGTTGCTGAAGCCCTCTCTGCCCTCCAATCCTCCGGCCACCACGACATCGATACCGATGTCCTTCCCCTTTTACCACTCCGCCCTGTCCTTCCTGAAATGGCGTCCCCCACAGACCCGTTCCTTACAAAAACTTCTCACCTTCTGCTAATATGAACCACATTCCAGATCACGCCTCAGCATCCTCCGACTGCGAAACTTCGAGCGTGGGAGAGAGGTCAAGGAGGAGGACGAGATCGGAGGAGACCGGGCGATAGTCTCTGGATCCAGCACGGCGACGCGTGGCGGAGTTGGAGGGGTCGAACGGGCCACGGAGGGAACTCAGACAAGGCTGCGGAGGACGGCGGTGGGACTCAAAGTCAAGGGTGTTGGTGGCAGGGACAGGGATGACGCAAGCAACGTCTTTTTTGTTGTTGTTTCACTTGTTTGGGCTAGAACAGGGGAGGGGAATTGAGCCGCGAGCGTTTTGGTAGAACCCGATGATGTAGACGGAGCTAAGGAAAACGACGACGAGGGCTTTGATAAGAGGTTTGGTCGTTTGATTTTGGAGGCAGTGATTAGGTGATGGTGATTAGAGAACGGTGGCGCCATGGAAGGGGTTGGAAGAAGAAAAGAGGAACTTTGGCAGGGGAACGAGATGTTTTTAGATTAGGGTTTGAGTTTTGGGCTTTTGGGAATTTTGGAATAATAAAAGGGAACTTTTTAATTGTAGGTAATTATTTTTTATTTTAATTTGAATTAAAAAATTAAATTATATTATTTAGTGATGTGGCACAGGCATAAGCCACATCAGCCGTGTTTTGCTGAGTCACTAACAGAATAAGTGTTTGACCGTCAATATAGACGGTCAATGAAAATTTCGGGCCAAATCTGTCCATTAATTTGAAAAGTGGGTCATAACTGTCTTATTGAAAAATTCGGGTCAAAACTGACACTTACACCAAACTTCGGGCCAAACTAGGGTATTAACCCAAAATAATAATAACTAAATAGTGCACAGACTAAATTATATTGCTTCTCATGTACACACAGACACTACGTAGGCGTACAACGTCATACTACAAACAAGGCAAGAAGCCTACTCAAAATGCTCCTGCCCATGGATCGAGCACCCTAAACCGGTAGACTGGAACCGGTGCCACACCTGGTGCCGCTGCAGTTTCGTGGATGGAATCGTTAGAGAGCCACGGGAAAACAATAGAAGACTCCGCCGGCATCGCTAAATCGGCCGACCCTAATGCCTCCGGAGTGTCAGCAAGACTCTCAGTTCTCGACGAAGTAGCGGCAGGGCCAGCGCCGGCGCAAACTCGGCCACTGGAGTAACGGTGGGAGAATCGTAAAATATAATACAATATTTACTGGGAGAGAGAAAATTTATATATAAAAAGAAGAAATTAACAACTTCCCTGGTTAGGTGATTATCTCCGTGGGTTGGCCACTGATTTTGGGCTGGATTTTACCGAGTTCAATTAATGCCACATCAACTTGTTAATGCCAACGTGGCCCAATAAAATTTGGCTGCACCAGTGCCGCACTTTTTATCAGCGGCACCGTAGCATTGGCAAAAAGAGGACCCATTCTCCGTCCAAAGCTTTTTATTTTTATTTTCATTAATTAATTAAATTTCATTGAACTGCTCGCTTTTGTTTTTCCGGCAGAATCAGAAAACAGAAAACCAGGGATAGACTACCAAACCAAAGAGCACATCACGGCTTTCGGAGCTGAAGGTCTCTAACTGGAGTTTCTAATCCTTGTTGTAAAATATTAATAGAAGAGGGCCATGCGAGTTCTAGGAGTTAGGCGAACAGGTTGGACACATATTAATACGTCCGAAGTTTCTGATAGGAGAAGAAGGGAGTCAGAAGAGAAATACAGCCGCCATGGTTCCAAAGTACTGTTTCTTATATCCATGTCTATCCTATCCCTTCTAGCTCTTTTTCCTATCATTTATTCCCGCTAGCTCATTTTGATTGAATTTGAATTCCCACTAGCTTGTCTCGACTGAATTTGAAAGTAAAGATTGATACTTTGTTTGGGGATTTTCTTTATTCACAATTCTGATTTTGTTACCTGGCAGGCAAGAAACCTGTAGAATCTAAGCTTATGATAATGTGTTGGTGTTTCTTCGTTGGCATTACTCTTGGACGATTTGATTTACCTTAGAACTTGGCATGAAACCATTTTTTACGGTATTCTGCTTGCTCTAGGGGTTGCAGGCTTAGAACAAGTAGTAGTTTTTAGCCCCTTTTGGAATGTGGAGATATCAAATCTTTGCATGAAGTTCGTATGTACGATCTGGTGTTATAAATAGATATTGGAATTCCTGACGGTTAATATAATATTCATAGAAAACAGTTTTTGAAATCCCATATTTTAAGGGGCACTATGTCACTGCGATAGATACATGAATGTAGAACAAAAACGTACACTAACTGAAACACAAAGGTTGCAATTGCTCTTTAGTTTTGCTTGAAAACAATGCTTAATTGGCTAGACACTTACTGTTTCTCTTGTTCTTATGATGAAACATTTTCTAGTGATGTAAAGGGCACATTTTTTTAGTGCTACCAGAACTTGTTGAATTTATGACATCCTCGCTGGATAAGGTATTGGTTTCTCATGCATATTACTTTAAGCTATTGCTTCCTTAACAGTGCAGTGTGTTGTTGGCTTCGGAGTTCATGGCGCTCAATGCTCTCTTTATCCATTTCTTGGGGGCATTTCTAGTCTGGCAAGTGGGAATCGTTTCAGTTTCATCATTTACACAAGATGACCGACTTGCTTGCTTATGTAAGAAGAAAATGAAGCTGTCAATATTTTCTTCAGCTGCCTTGCATGAAGACTCAATTTGCAATATCAACGAGGACAATCTGGAACTGCTTTTGGCATTTAGGTGCAGCTTCTTGTTATCTTGAAATCAGCTGCATATTTTCATCTAGACTTGGTCCGCAAGCTTATCAACAATTGTTGTTTAATGATATAGGATTCAGTTTGTTCGTTTCTGAAATGCACTCGATGAGATGATCGGGAGTCAATTTATGTCATTCATATCAGTACATGCTTACAATTTACTAGGAATTGAGAAAAAGCTCTGCTGGAAATGCATCGGCCGGCTACAGACAGCATGTGTTACTGCTGAAATGCAGAGGGTTCACAAAACACAAATGCGTGAAATCGATCATGCACCATAACAATTTAAAATACTTCATAACATCAGTGCTTTTGTTTACTTAAAAATCTTTATGGTACAAAATTAATTTTGTACATTTAACATTATGTTATAAATTCAGTTTGTAACTGTACATTTTTTACAAATTTATTTATGGTACAAACTGAAAATGTATCTTTTAGAGGTCGTCTCGATGGGAAATTGAAACAAATCAATTTTACCCAATTATCTCGTTGTAAGACAATTGGACCATATTGACCTGTTTGTCAACAGAAAATTTGGCTGTATCAATTTGACTTGGTGAATTTCAAATTTTTCCGCTTTGAGTCAACTCCAATTTTCTGGGTAAGGGTTGGCAATTCCATTTGACTCAGTATGATTGACTTGTTTTATAAAATGAAAATTGGCCAAATTGTTTCGCTCTGAATTGATACATATAAAAGACACCTTAACGTTATGGTACAATTCAATTTGCACAGTTAACTTTTAGCACAAGTTCCTTTATGGTGTTATAAAAAAAAAGATCCTTTATGTTATAAACTGAACTTATACCTTTAGGGGTCGTTTGGATGAGTTATTGCTACGAGTTATTTGGTACCAAATAACTCATTGTGAGTTATTCGGGATCAAATAACTTGTTTGGCATAACAAAAATTGGATGTGGTATTTGGGCATGAGTTATTCCAAAATAACTCAAAAACGAGTTATTGAAAATAACAGGGGGGTACCCAGTTATTTCACAATAACGCGTTTTGCGTTAAAAGCACCCTATTCTGCCCCCTATCTCTCTCCTCTTTCTCTTGTCCCTTTTCCTTCTTTCTCTTTTACGCTTCTTCTCCTCTTCTTTGATTCTTCAGCCCCAAATCAAAATCCATTGAGCGGCGGAGGTTTCTTCTGCAACCTTTGAATTCCACTCTTTATACAGATAAGTTTGAGCAGGCTGAAGCCTAGGTTGCGGCGGTGAGCGAAGGTTTCTCTGGCAGTGGCGATTCCTTCTATGGCGGTGGCAAAGAAAGGCTTATCTGGCGACGGCAGGAAGAACTGTCCTGCGATTCCTCTTCTTCTTCTCGTTCCTCCTCATGCAGTCCACCTCGATCGCGGCGGCGGTGACTCTTTCTCTGGCAGCGTCAACGACAAGGAGAACCATCCTGCGATTCCTTTCCTCTTCTCGTTCCTCCTCTTGCAGTCTGCCTCGATCGATTCCTCTCACTCTTCTCGTTCCTTCTCTAACGGCAGTGGCGACGGTGAGGAGACTTGTATACTGATTTGTTATCTGGTAATTTTGCGGGAGATGGGTAAAAAAAGTGCTTGGGAAGAGCTTAGCAGTGACAAGGTAATTTGCAGGAGGCTGGTATGGACTCGATTATTTCTTTCCCTTTCTTTGTTTAGCCAATTCGCCAGCTTCCCCTGTTAACGCAATCGATGAAATTGTTCATGCAATCTTTCCCTTTCCTTCAATTTTGCTATGTTTTGTCCAATCCCTAATAGATTCCACCCTCTGACCATTCCTTTATAGTGCATGCGAATTCTTCCTTTCATTAATTGAACTTTGGTGTTGTAGGATCAAACTGGTATCTCTTCGACTCTTCCTCACTAGAAACTTGTATTTTTTCCTCTTTCAGGCGGTGGTAGTGGTTGTGATCGATTGATGATAAAAAAAATTAATTTCAGGAAGAAGGGCAATGTAAGAAGGGCAATAAAGTATTTTTGGTTTGTTTTATGAAATACCACACACAATTAACTCTTTCATCCAAACAACATAATTAAAATTAAAATACCATATATCAATCTCAAATACCTCTAAAATACCACAAGATGAAAAAATGAGTTATTTGAACCTACAAATATCACATTGTCAATAAACTCATCCAAACGACTCCTTAATGTTATCGCATAAGTTCAGTTTGTACCTATACATTTTCATACAAATTTCTCTATGGTACAAACTGAACTTGTACCTTTAACGTTATGGTACATGCTCCAGTTTGTACCTATACATTGTCGTACAAAATGTTCTTGTACCTTTACCGTTATGGTACAAGTTCAACTTGTACCTGAGAATTATCAATAATTTGGAGCGAAGCAGTTGGGCTCAATGCAGTCAGACTCTTGATTTTACGTAAAATTGAAAATTGAGATAAAATTAAAATGATAGATTAAAAATTGTAAAATAGTAAGATTTTAATATTTATATTAAAATTAATAAGTAAGCAATGTATAGTAATAACAATCAACCATATCACTTGTTTACTTTTGAAGATAAGTTTGTCTTCTAAATAAACACAAATAAATCTATAATTTTTTATTATATAAATAAAATCATAATCAAGACCTATAGATAAGATCATAAAATTGTAGAATTTTAAGATTAAATTCGAGATGTTGACTACGATGGTTTGTCTCATATAATATTAACACTAATATATGACATTGAGTGTCCTTGTGGCCTGACCTTAAAATTAGAAATGCAAATGAGCTCAACTTGTTGCTAATGGTTCAATGTTGGAGTTGACAAAAAATCATTCAAACAATTGGCCGAGTATTTGATGAGTTGGCTGGTGAGCAGTGCAGTCAAAATCGCGCTTTAAAGCGTAAAAACGTACGATTTTACGTTTTTAGGGTAGGGAAACGTTTCAAATCACTAATAAAATTGTTTTTCACTCAAAATTGGTCAAAAGCGTTAGTATAATCGTTAAAATCGTTGAAATCGGATAAAAACGCGTTTTTAGACCGATTTTACCTGATTCCAAGCAAAGGAGAAAATTGTCTCCACCAAACCAAAACGACATTGTTTCGATCACTTCGGACAAAAAAAGGGAATGGGGTGGATATTGGGCTGAGATCTACCACAATCCCTAATCGTCCGTCTCCTGTCTCACGCACTCCAATGAGGTAGGCCCCGCCCTCCGCACTCGTCATTGCATGTCGCCGCCATCGCGAGGCAGGCCTTCCAGACTCCAGCGAAGAATCCGAAGCTGCTATAAGGCTCCACAACGGTCGCCGCCAGTTTGCCAGCAAAGCTCTAGCCGTCGCACTCGATAGCTCCTCCAAGCCTCCAACGCAGCAGCGCCCGTCGCACTCGTCATCGCCTATCGCAACTCGCCGGTGCCACAACAGGTTAGTTTCCTTCTCTTCCTTGTCCCAGCCCGTCGCCACTTCACTAACGTCGGATTGTCCAGATCGTACAACGGCTTCAAAGTTGCTCCACCAGGTGAAGCGGGCTGCCAAATCGTGCCCAAACCATGATGCGGAGTTGCGAACCGTACAACAACTTCAATGTTGCTTATGTGGATTCTTTTTTAGGTTTCTGATGGTTTTCACTCTAACCCCCCCCCCCCCCCCTGATGATTTCTAAATTTTGGATCAATTTGAGTAGTTGTGTTTCGTTGTGGATGTGATGATACTTTCCCTAGATGATCGAAATTGATTATACTGTCCGAAATGTATCTCCTATGGAGATATTCAAGCTAATGTTCTGATCCATTCCTTGCTTTTTCATACTTTTTTTTATTGGAGCTTTGGTTCTTTGTTTTCTGAATTTGTATAAGCTAAATGAAATGGGGTTTCTCTTCATTTCCATCTTGGATCTACATCGATCTAACTTTCTCAAATCAATGGCTGAGTTTTCATAATATAAAAAAGGATTGACAACTTTTGATGATGGGAGATTATAGAAACCGATGAATTGATGTAGTTTTCCTTCTATCCTTTATAACATTTGTGTGTTTTGATTTCGAGAACTTGGATTATTAACTCGTATGTTATTATGTAAACTTAAACTAGTTGTGAGAATTTGGATTTTTAACTCGTATGTGGGTTATGATTTATATTTATGAAGTTATTGTTAAGATGTTATGAGTTTGTTCTAATTTAGACATGAATTGCATGTATTTATTCTTTTATCTAAACTCTGTGAACTTATATTTTACATAGTTTGTATCGTACTTAACATATTTTTAACTATTATACAAGATGCATAAAAAACTTACGCTTTTACGCTTTGATTCACCGCTTTTCGATTTTACCCATTTTCCATTTTTAGGTAGAATCACGTTTTTGACTGCATTGTTGGTGAGCTAGTTCCTCTAGCAAACAAGTTGAGATTAAACCATGTATTGTTCATCTCACACGACTTGCTGGTTAGCTCATTACAACAAATTCATAAACCAACTTCTGAATTGAATCGATAATATGTTTAACTTGCTTCTACAAATATATTATAGTAGAGTTGTGACAGTTTTTCAGTATTTCGAGTTTTCTTCAACGATGGCAAAAGCAGTAAGTGTAATTGTGTCTTCATAATCATTATTTATTTTTCATTCACATGAAAAAAAAACATCAATATCGAAATTCAAACCATGGTCTTTCCAAACGAAGACAACCAATACCAGTTACACTAAAGAAATGGCTTCTTAAATACAAAATCTAAAAATCTAAAATCTAAAAATTATATGACTTTTTCACTATTGTTAGTTAGCCCACTAACTCTCCCGAAAGTACTTTCTTTGTTATTTAATATTTTAATTTTCATATTTTGATTATTTTAATTTGAGTTTAATAGTAAATTTAATTTATGTCCTCTTATAAATGGAGAATAATTTTAAAATTGCAACCCAAATATCATTGTTTCGAATATTGCATATTGAATTGCAATACTAAATGTGTAGATGTGATGTAGAATTCTTAAATTGGTATTGATTTTTTAAATTATTAAAGCAACGATATTATTATGCAAACTGTAAGTGACTAGTTTTTTGAAAGTTTTAGTTTGGTTAATCGTTAAATCCTAAATTTCTTGATAATATGGCATGATTGGAAAATGAGTGAGTTTAAAAGAACACAATTTATGAATATCAGTTTTTATAGATGATTTCAATAGGGTATTTGACTAGATGTATCATTCATAGTTACTTAGTTTAATATGAAATAACGCTGTACAAGACAAATCATGAAAGTGGGGCTAGATTTTTCATGGACGCGTTGATGGGGTCATGTGTATTAGCAAGATAGGTACCACAAGATATGTTTAATTTTTTTTTTTGTTGAGTGAATAAGATTGTCCTTCAACTAAATTTAGAGTATCTTGGTTGTTAAATAATTTTTTCATTGCATAGAGTATGGATGGAAATGTTATTTTCTTACTAATTTTGTTATTGTATTGTGTAGAATACTTTAAGGGTTAGATATTGTTATATATGTATTGTTTTTCAAGCAAAAGAAATAAATGTTGACTAAAGGTTATCATCATGAGTTTCCTATTTATGTTATGCTTTTTCAGACACTCTTTTTTTGTTATGTCAATTTTCTTTTCAACCATAGGCAACTAAGTGACTGCATCATTAAATAGACAAGTTATGAATGGTTATTTACAAGTGTTATAACCAAGGTTGTGACACTTCTATTGGGAGACTGGTTGGACTAGGTACGACCAAAGTCATGCTCCAAAACGGGCTCTACAAAATCTAGGGTCTTATCGTTAGAGAGGGAGAAGAAGAGAGAGGAAGGGGGAGGGGGAGAGAGCCAAGGGAATGGTGGATCGATCTTGAGATAGATATGTTTTTTTTATGGAATTTGACTATTTGAGTTTTTAATAGATATAAGTTAGTACATTCTATTTCAGTCACTAAATTTCTATCTTATATGTAAATATATTTATAAAATGTGTAAAACGGCTCAAACAGGTTGAACCTCAATCAAACCATTAAACTTCAAACTACTTGCTTGACCGGCTCAATGACTTAAACCAGTTTGACAACTTTGGTTATAATCATTAAGATTACAATGTTCACCATTGATGAAAAGTTATAAGAATTTCGAAAATGGAAAAATAATTTTAATGTCACCTTCATGTCATACGAATTCAACATTTCAATTCATTTAAAAAAATTTAAATACACATCATAAATACTTTGTGTTCAAATTATATTTCGACCAACGGATCACACAACAAGCTAGTACTTAATTAAGGACGTGTGAGCGACATCCTATGCAAACCATAAATTGTTTTATCACTGACTTTTTTTTTATTAAGAGGAGGCAAGAGTCAGCCTAAACGATTACAGGGAGAAACAACAAGTCCACCAACAGGGACACACCCCTTGAATCTGCAGCACTCTACAGAAAGGATCAAATAAAGAGAACAAGTAGACACATTCAACTTTCCTGAATGATTTGTCGAGGAAAGCTTACACCTATCACATCTTCCCTGATGATATGATCCAAATCCAGCGGAGGCTCATCAAGTTCATATGTACCGAAGGGATAGACGAGACTGTACTTCAAGAGCCAGTCTGCGGCTCTATTCCCTTCCCGATACGTAGGCACTAGTTGAACCACCCACCCTTGAGCAAGAGTCCTGCGAATAGATCCTAACAGAGTGGCATAAGGATGAGCATGATCTGTACGTTTTTCGATCAGATCTAAAGCAAGGAGGGAGTCTGATTCTATAATGAGGAATTGACACCCTTTCTTCCAGACAAGGAGCAGTCCCTGGAAAGCCTCCTTTCCAATCCCCAAAGTTGTTCCGTAAGATTCCTCCTGCCGTTGCAACTCCGGAGTTCATCTGAGCAGCTCCATCCGTGTTTAGCTTCATCCAACCTGAGGATGGCGGCTTCCATCCGATGAGAGCTTCAGTCCTGGGAAAAGAAGGTTTGAAGTCGACCTGTAATTTAGCATTCACCCACGCCTTTGCCCACTCCCTCGCTTTGGTAGTAACATAATTGATGAGAGAGGAGGTAGTGAGCTTTTTGTTCTTATATAGATTTTCATTTTCATTTTTCCATATGTACCACAGTAAGAGGCTGAAGTAGCTGGCCCAATCTCCTATCCAGGTTCCTTCTGACTCGTCTTTGAGGTTGCATTTCAGCCAGCTTAAGTAGTCAAGGCTGAAGAATTGTTGTTGTTGAGCTTGAGGAATGCTTTTTAACCAAACTGACTTGGCAATGCTACAGTCCCGAAGGCAGTGCTGATTAGTTTCCGAAATATCTTTGCATTCAGGACACTTGTCATCCTCGGTCAAGTGTCTGTATTTGCGCACACTGTTGGTTGTGAGCTTACTTTGAGCTGTCATCAAATGAAGACTCTAACCCGTTCCGGAATATGAAGCTTCCAGATTTTCTTCCAGAGTGATAAGTCTTGATCATCTATTGTTAACGATAACATGTTATAGGCTGAGCTGGTAGTGAAGCATCCTGTCGATGTGTGGTTCCAGATCGCTTGATCTTTGTCCAAAGAGAGGGAGTTGACCCAAACCCCCCTGATTCTGTCTGTGACATCCAACGGGAGAAGATGTTGAAATCTGTCCACTCTCCACCCATCCTCAGCATCCCAAAGCTCCGCAACCTTTCGCTCTTTGTCCTCGTTTGGAATTTCGCCTATGGCTATGTCAATTAAGGGTACTTACAGGACCCAAGTGTCAATTTTCTTTTCAACCATAGGCAACTAAGTGACTACATCATTAAATAGACAAGTTATGAATGGTTATTCACAAGTGTTATAACCAAGGTTGTGACACCTCTATCGGGCGACTGGTTGGACTAGGTCCGACCAAAAACGGGCTCTACAAAATCAAGGGTCTGATCGTTAGAGAGGGAGAAGAAGAGAGAGGAAGGGGAGGGGGAGAGAGGCAAGGGAATGGTGGGTTGATCTTGAGATAGATATGTTTTTTTTATGGAATTTGACTATTTGGGTTTTTAATAGATATAAGTTAGTACATTCTATTTCAGTCACTAAATTTCTATCTTATATGTAAATATATTTAGAAAAAGTGTAAAATGGCTCAAACAGATTGTATTCAAATTACATTCCGTCCAACGGATTACACAACAAGCTAGTAATTAATTAAGGACATGTGAGCGACATCCTATGCAAACCATAAGTTATTTTTATCACTGACTTACAAGCTCTTTTTTCTACCAATGACTTAAAAGCTGGTTATATTTATTACTAGCTTATAACCCGGCCTGTTGGCCGGAATGTTCATATTTGATTATTTGTATTTTTATGTTACATTTAAGTCTATCAACCCGTTTAATTTTATTGACAATTCTTCGATCTAGATGATATATAAAGAAAGAATATATAGGTCGAACTTTTGGAGAAATAAGAATATAAAATATAAAAATGATTGATCTCATTTTTATAACGATAATTAAGCCCCAATTAAAATGCTGTTGGTTAGTTGATTGTCAAGAAAGATAGAGTACAAAAGCTCATTGGAATTCCCACACGCCATAGATAGTTTGAAACACAATTTTAAACTTCACAATCCTACATAAAGGGTTCAATGCTCTCCTTAGGAACAATATGCCACTAATCAAAAAGAAATGGAGAGTTGTTGATTCAAGTCAACTATATACTAACAACTCAATTAAGAGGGGACCAATAAAACTTGAGAGCAAACGACAAAATTAGGGTTACCTCCAATATGCTAATAAACTCGATCAAAGTAATAAAGCACAAAATTAGACACTCCGTATCTATCAGTTCCAGTAGGTTGAATAAAGAATCGACTTAGCTTCAAAAACCATAAACCTAAAGGTCCAATAGTCACCACTCTCTGTTGTAGAACCAAATTTTTATCTAAAGAGATATATGTTTCAATAAAAAATTCCATCTCTAATCCTCCTTCTACAACTCCATTTATTGAACTCCGTTCTATTTGTCATGTATTGATATCAGAGTTGAAATCTTCTACCTGTCTAGCTTAAATCCCCAATAATAAAATCGTAGTGCCAAGAGATACCAAAAGATTGATTTCAAAGGAGGCTTTGTATTGAAAAGTGAAAGGGGCGTAAACTATTGCACGATAGAGGGAATTTCGGAGGAAGTTAAAAGAGATAAGAACAAAGATAAAAAAGCACTAAATTTAAGTTTAAATTGAAAATTTCAAGGATACAACACGCAGTAACATAATTAGTTTCTTCTATGGTAGCCAATTACCAATCTACCTTTAGCAAAAAAATTAAGGCGAGAGCAAAAAATTTAAAATTGAGAAAATTACATGAAACTCTAGCTACTATGAAAACTGAAGTATCAAGCACCATAAAAATATATACGGTAGACTTAGTGGGCTTGGTAATCATGATGGAAAATTCATCCAATTTTCAGAGTCTAACTTTGTGTATGCTTTGTACTAAAAAAGATACAATAAATTTGTTTAGTGTAATTGGTTGTGATTGTTGTCTTTGATTTAAGAGACCCAGGTTCAAATCCTCATATTGATATTTTTATATGAGATAAATAATTAATTGTAAAGACAAAAATGTCCTTCCTACTTTCACTCTCATTGCAGAAAATTTGAAATGGAGAAAAGTTCACAAAACTCTAATATATATTATTGGAGGATATATCCGCCAACAAAAAATTATTAAAACCTTTTGTGTATATGACTACTCCAAAATAAATAATCTCTTGTGTGTTGTGACCGGAAAATAACATTTCAGCCCAAGAAATTATTGTTTGTATGTGCAAATTTCATCCTAGCCACCAAATTAAAAAAAAACTACCCATTTCACCCCCAAAATATTCTTTCGACTTTGCATAGCAGAGAGGATAGGATCTAGCCTCACCCACATTTGGCCAATCAAAGTGACCATTCCGTTCCCAGTCCCATACCCTTCCTCTCTCTTATCTTATCTCCCACTTCACTTGACTTCAATAGCAAACCACAAAACTCACTCTTAACACCTTAAACCCATCCGATCCAAGTTGAAATTGAAACCATGGCCACCAATTCCCTGCATTCCCTCCACCGCCACCTCACCAATCTCCTCCACCACTCCGACTCCACCGCCACCGCCATCCCCCTCTTCTCCTCCACCTCCTTCCCCAAACCCACCGCCGCCACGTCATCCCTCTCCCTCTCCACCACCACCGCCTTCTCCTCCATCACATCAACCACACCCTCCACCTCCCAACCCGCCGCTCCCTCCACCTCCCTGGACCTCCTCCGCCGCCACCTGGAGGCCCGGGACTACCGCCAGGCCGACGACGAGACCCGCCGCCTCCTCATCGCCCTGGCCGGAGAGCCAGCGGTGGCGCGTGGCTACGTCTTCTTCTCGGAGGTCCAATTCATCCCCACACCAGACATCAGGGCCGTGGACGAGCTCTGGAAGGAGCACAGCGAGGGCAGGTTCGGGTACAGCGTCCAGAAGAAGATATGGAAGAAGAAGGCTAAAATGGATTTCACCAACTTCTTCATCAAAGTTGGGTGGATGAAGAAGCTCCAAGACAGCGAAGTGGAGCAGTACAATTACAGAGCCTTTCCAGGGGAGTTCATTTGGGAGCTTAATGAGGATACCCCTGAAGGTCATCTGCCTTTAACCAATGCTCTTAGAGGGACGCAGCTGCTTAACAGTGTTCTTAATCACCCTGCATTTGAGGGAGACGCCGACGGGGATGAAAGTGATGATGATTTGGTGGAGCAAGGAAGGAAAAGGATTGGTGGTGGTGATGAGGAATCCGGCAACAAGGTGTTCAAGACGGATTATAGCTTTTAAATTGTTGTAATTAAGAGGAAGGCGTTGCGTTATCATTTGGTTTGGTTACCTTAACTTATCCGTTTATGGGTTTGGGGTATGGACAATGGATTCCCACGTATTCCGTCTTCAATGTTATCAACAAACAAGACAACCCATTATTGATTTGAAGTCCATGTCAAGATGCAATCTTTTTGGCTCCCGATAGTTACCAACGAATTATGATTATGTATACGCGAGGAATTCGACATCACTTGATAGCTTCCTTCCTTGTGAATTTCAGTTCTACCCTATCCTTACTTTATTATCCCCATGCTATGTGAATGATGATGGAGAGAGGAAGAAAGAATCAGCTGTAGTGGTGTTCTTTATTGCAAATCATTTTCCTTTTTCCACCCCTTCCTTTTGGCCAAGAATGAAGAATAATGTTACACAGCATAGACAGAAGAACGTAAACCTTCTTTTACCCCCCACACAAATCAAGCTATATCCTGTGAATTTTACCAAATTTACAGCATGTACAACTAGAATTAGAAGAAGAAGAAGCAAATCGAAAGAGATTTTTGCCAAATGCAATGATCTTCTTCTCTTTCTCCCCCAGGATTCACATCAGTCAGTACCCATTGATTGCCACACTGGTTCGCAAACCCACCTTCGCTTGTGTCCTTACGAATTAGTACACAACCCTAATGCACACCCTTCCATGCCCCTCCTCCGGTGGCCGACACGTATCGCAAATAGATAGAATGCGAATTTCATCAGCCAGCCATGGCTCGAGCTCGACCGGAAGATGCTAACGTTAACCTGTTAGCAATAAGCAACAAAACAACATGGTCTCATCACATTAAAATAACAACTTCATGTTTGCCCAGATGGAACAATTGAATGTACTATAAATTCTCTTTATTAGTTAGTTTATCAAATGTGGATTGTCATCAGAGGCATTCAAATGATTACTTAGACTGGTAATGACAGAATCAATTAAGCTCGAAAGAATTTTATTAACCATGAAACAAAATGTCTCAACCATACTAGCAAATTACACAAACCAAAATAACCATAACCACTTAAGCCGAATTAGTTAAGATCACCAAATCATACCACCTAACCAAATCTTATAAGTTCATGGTACCTGATCTGATTGAACACCCATGCAAGTAATGCTCATGTGCAGAATATCATGGTCATGCTTTCACAAAGCTACTCATGCAATACGCACTCAAACTGGTCATGATTGCACATTCAGTATGGAAATTACCTTCCTCTGAGAAAGCAAAGACACCTCCGAGCATGTCATCATCATCGTCATCATCAGGCTTCTCCAATCCTTGAGGACTGGCATTGTTATCCAATGGACTGACGACTTTGCTCTTCTCCGATTCGCAGCATTCAGAAAGGGCAGCAACTTTACAGTAGCCCTCCTGGAAAAGCTGTTCGAAATCTGGAGACTCATTCACCATCATCCCCTCGTCTATAATATTTGCACTCAAATCAGAACGTCTGGAGCTTGCATTTGAAGATTCACTGGTCAGAACACTATTTGTTGACCGGCCTTCATTTCCCATATTTCTTTCGGGAGAAGGCGAGCCATGGGTTAAAGATACTACATCACTATGCACAGAGTTATTACTATCTTCTTCAGCAGGAGAGATACTCATTGGAGTAGGCTTAAAAGAAAGCAAACCACAATTATTGCTACTTGGGCTTCGATAAGCGAAACCCGAAATCCCTCCGAATTTGCCAGGATTATGTTGAGCAGATATATACAATTTTGTTGATGACCCTGTCAGAAAACCGAGAATGTTTGAGATGAGTTGCAATCAAGAGGTTAATAAGCCACGTCGTCTGTATTTGAAATAAGTGCAAACCTCCATTTGAGTTTGCAGCAGAACTGGATGGAAACATCTTCGGCTGGAAAGCTGCAGCAGACCCAGTAGACAGAGCAGATATTTCCCTTCGCAGTTCCCTGCAAAGGATGATGGAAAGGAATACCTCCAAATAAAAAATTTAAGAAGGTGGGTGGCATGTGGAACAACGAACTCTGCTGCCGAGATGCATTTTCAAAGGGATCATGCAGATATATCTTGGGAAGCTGCTGCTTGCAAGACAAGCTTAATTGAACACTAACTTACAGGGAGAAAAGAAAAAGGCGAAAAGGAAATAAGCAGTTTAAGACAAATGATTCAACAAATTTGGAGTAAACGGAGTTGGCAACTACAACAACTAGTAAAAGTTGAGGTGCATTTGTAAGAAAAAAAAAATCATGAACTTTTAAAGTAAATGTAAGAAGTTGGGGTTTGTATAGTATTTTGAAATTTGAAGTTGCTTCTTCAATCAAGTGGGACATATCAACTGGTGCCTACTAGTTGATCAAATATATACAAGTTAATAGTGAGCAACAATTAGAGGATCTAAGAGAAAGTTGCAAAGAATAAACAGAATCTAGGATGCTGTGATGTAGAATGTCGTAGACACATAATGAATAATAATTATTAAAAAAAAACCAAATTTACCGGTCACTCCAATCAGCAACCCTGTGAAAGTGGTCAAAAACAGGTAACAAATCCTTCCGCCTGATTTCAACTTCTTGGACTTGAACCTTTTCTATAGCAATCTCTCCACCGGAGTGATCTTCAGCAACATTCTGCTTGTCACCTTCAATCCCACTCATTGCATAGAAATACACCTATTCCAATGGAAAGAGTGTTAAAAAACCAGAAGATCAAGAAACACAATTTTTCTCAGCTATATCATAATTTAAATACCTTGGATTTCTGCCAGAGCGGTGTTCTCCAGGGGCTCATCTGGACTTCAGCATTTGCAAGATACAAGTGAGACTGCTCATGTGATTTCATTATGTCCACATCAGAAGCGCCAACTTTTCGTGCCTCATTATCTTCACAGTCAGAAGTATCCATTGCCATATCTAAATTTTCTTGTCTGCTGTGAGTAAGGCCAGTGATATGCTCCTCTCTTTCCGGCCAATCTGCTCTTCTACAAACATCCCACCATTGAACAGATTCAGTTTTCATGTGTAGTTCCTCATCTGCAGTCTGAAGTGAGGAACCCGGTCCGATTCTTTGAGTAGCTTCACTAGGTTCTGCACCAAGTGACGACACCAACTTGTATTGAACCACATGTCCACATGGCGTATAAGCTAAAAGGTGCTCCATGGCATCTACTTTTCTCAAATGAGAAGGTTGGGAATCTTGCGGCACACAATTGTGGAAGACAGCAGCAATAGCACCAGATGGTATTGACGCTTTTCCTGCAGCAGATGATGCCGCATTGCTAACTGTGCTAAGCCAGCCAGAATGGGTATTCTTTATTCGGGCCACCACAGAGAGAGTAACAGACGATGGTGGGGATGCAGAAACGGATTGTTGGTTCACCAGGAATGAGGGAGTGGACCACCATGGTAGAGAAAACACCGGTAATAGGATGGGCCCATCTACTTCAGAGTTCTTCATTTGGAGAACACTCTCGCCACCAAATGGTGAAAGTGCAAATATGTGGCAGGTTCCCCTAGATGAAATTATGGCAACCCACTGACTATAACTGCTAAAGCATATATCCTGGATCACCTGGGAAAACCACAAACAAGACACACATGAGATTACTAACCACACTGTTCCTTGAGAATCAAACTACCTAATTGACAAACCACTAGAGAAAATGAGATGTACCGCAGATGTTATGCCCCGATGAAGCTTGTAAAGGTGCACGTGAGAAGAGCTCCAATTGTAATTCTTTGCACCAGAACCACCGTGAACAGAGGATGGCATGATCCGGAAAATATTAATGTTGTTCCCATGAATTGATGCAGTAACCAAAAGCGTACCACTTGGATCAAAGCATAGAGCAGAAATGGGACTTGTATGAGCTCTAAAGTGTGAAATCACAGCTCTGGATATGAAATCTTTCACAACAACCTGCAGAAATCGAAGTAAAAATCAAGTAAGCCTCGACTTATGCTTGATTAATGAAATTAACTCACATGTGCATAAAATGTACCTTTGAAATCCCAGGCAATCCCCCTACTATTCCTTAGTAAGTCTAGAAACTACATAACCTCATTAAGCATCTCAGTCTCGCAAAGTTCAGCTTAAATACAGGGAGGGGGGAACAGCAAAAAAAAGCTCATAAACATGCAAGGAATCACCTTCCCTTTTCATATTTTAATCTGGAATTGTAGGACAATTATGTTATATTTAAGCCTGTCTGAGCTTACGAGAACTGACCATTCCAGCAGTATCAGCATCTGCAGAATGAGCTGCAACTCGTCCGACTTTCCAACAAGAATTTGGAGAGACAGGTGAACCAGAACCATCAGCGATGAAATCTTGACAGTATCGAGACAAAGTCTTGTAGCCCATGTCACCTAAACTCATCAATCCAGTAGCTAACTGCTTACTCGATTCCATGGCATAACGAGCCACTAGATTGCCGCTGCCAGGTGAAGTTGATGGACTTACACCCATGGGAGGTGTAAGACTTTGTGGACTTAAGCGCCCAGTGTTTGATAGCAATGGATTGTCAGAAGCATAAGCTAACCACCTTGGACCCACTGCCATTGGCCCATATCCAGTGTTCGCCCCAATCCCTCCTTGGATGCCCAATTGAGGAACAGGATAGGTGAGCACGCTTAACTTGTTCTCTAGAGTGAGAGCATCAAAGCAGTATATCTGCAGCAGAATCACAAGCTTTAAAAAAGAGACCAAGGAAAGTGTTCCATCAAGATAACCATACAATATTTAGTGCAAGTCCATGCTTACCTGTGTAGCCAGACCCACAGCCACTATCTGAGGGCTGCATCTTACCATAAATACCGGAGAACGGAACCTTAGAACATGAACATAGTTGTGCGATTTCAGAGAGTAAAAACGAACAACAGTTGGAGAAAGTGCAAATCCTCCAGCATGATTCTCATTGAATCCATCTCTGCCCAATTCATCTCTCCCATTGATAACAATTGCTGGGCTTTTAGTTTCGTCGCAAGCAACTACTAAGAGCAAAGGATGTGCAGCTCTATATCCTTCACAACCCTCAGCCTTAGCAGGGAGTGGCTGCATACGTAGAAATGTGACCAGATCATCCCGTCTTGAAACAAGCTCAGTCACACCAGAAGCATCTTCAAGATCAATCACTTGGAAGCCATTGGAGTACCCAAGTAAGAGCACATTTCGGAAGCAGGACGGACTAAGTTGTAGCTTATCAAATGAGGCCCAGAGGACCTGTTCACACCATGGGCAGGGCAAGAGTTATGTCAACCATTAATCAATTTGGTCATCTAGTAATGAGCAGTGAACGGCATGTGAAAATGCTTGCAATTAAACATAACAGCACACATAAATTCTAAAGCATCTATCTAGATCCCCACCATGCAGCAAGTTCTTCCTATCCTAACTGCTGCAACCCCCATATTTGCCATACATTACTAAAGCACACCCTCCAGAGCCAACAATTAACCCATCGAAGAATTTTACATTAACAGAAACAGTTCACAACTATGTCTGTCCAAAAGCGAAAAACTAACCAAAAAGGAAGATTAAGTTTTTGGCCCAGTAATATCCAGAGCTCAAGATGGATTCCTTCCAAATCAACAAACCCCAACCAAGCGAATAACTACTACGAAATCCCACTAGCTAAATTACCTATCACCTTTTCTCCAACCCCTCGCCAATCTCAAGATATCATCATCTTGATTGAATGAAGTTGGTCACGTCGCAACCCTTTTGTTGGGGATGGGGGGATAAAGTTCATAAAAGCAAGATGAACAGAAATGGAAACCGGAACAAAAGAGAGAAAAAGAAAAGAAAGACCGCTCCACTACCCAGAAGCCATCCTAGTCCTCCTACGCCATAAATAACAGTCCCATTCAGTTCACAAACTCTACGTTCACAAAGCGCCAGAGATAAAGAAGCCCCAAAGCAAGAAAAATGATCTCTCAGTTCTTCCCCACTCTCCAAACTTTTCCAGCATCCAAACAAGTCCGCTCGGTTCCCCCCAACCCGAAAACTCCTAAAATCCCAGAGTTGCCATTTCTAACCAAGCCAGACTCCAAATTCAATAAACAAGACATGAAAAAAAAGAAGCAAACAAAAAAGAGAGGGCGACAAACCTGGTCCCTATCCCCGCCTAGATTGTCGCGGGAGATTGAGGCGGCAACCGATGTGCTAGCTGAGCGGACACCGGAGGAAGCAGTTTTGATACAAGACGAAATGAATTTCAAAGAGTTAGGAAGGAAGCCATGACTGGTGCTTGTAGTGTTCTTGCTGCTGTTGCTTCCTTTGCTGTTGTTCTTCATAATAATCGGGGGAAGAAGGAAGTGTTACTTTCCACCGGTCACCAGGAAGAAGGCAAGTCTGTCTCCCGCCAGCAGCAGCAGCAAGCAACGATCGATCGGCAATAGCATATAGATAGATTAGGAAAGAGAAGTTTTCCCGGCGAGAGATTAGGAGGGAGGGGGGATTTTGGGCGGTCGGAGACCAATTGAAACCGGTGATGTTTGGTGGTAGTTTTTGACTCTGTAGAGAGGAGGAAGAAGAAGAAGCGGAAACGGTTCCTTGCTTTTGTTTTGTGTTTGCTTGTCGCCAGCAAATTTGTTTTTCTTTTTGTATTTTAGGTTTTTAATATTATTTTGGGGTGGGGTTGGATCGGGATTTGGGGATGTAATTGTAAAAATAAAATAAAAATTATTTTGTTTTTGGTGAGCTTAATTAATTGCGTTTGCTTTTGGGGGTTCGAAGTCGTGGGAGATTGGGGCAGTTTCAGTTTTAATTGGATTACAGTGTAAGCCAAAATAAAAATTGTCAAAACGATCCTCCGGTTTCTCACAAATGTCAACATAGTGGACACAAAATGTTGATATTTGTTTTTGTTCCTCTAGGTAATTAGGAGTTTCCATTAAGCCATCTCTTTCTTGATCAAATCGGCTCAAGAGTCGAAAAATACAAGACAATTAGCCTATTGTCTCTTAATACAATTGAAATACTAATTGGGACAAAAGAATGCTAATCTAATTCTATTAAGTGACTACAATTCAGAGTCTTATGATTGTGGAACTCTACATTACCCGCCCTCCCCTCCCTTATAAAGTCTCACTTCCTCCTTCCAGAGGGAAGCCAATAGATGTGGAGGCCAAGCAACTTTCTCAAATACCCTTCTACAACATTTCTTTCCAGATGAGGCCAACACGCCAGCACCATAATGAGCCGTTTACAAGTTCAATATAGCCACCCCGTTGCACAATACTATAGATTAAACTTAACATATCGTCCCGTGTGGCAGGGATACCCACTGTTCTTCTCGTCACTTCATTTAGGAACTCTCATGTGTAATCACAAATACATAATATATGGCTTCTAGACTCACTCTGTTTATAACAGAGAACACTTACACCATCAGTAATTTTACCTCAAGCTTTCAACTTGTCTCGGGTTGCTATTTGATCCAAAACAATGAGCCAAACTAGAATCGATACTTAGGTATAGTGTACTTAGCCTAGGGAACCTTCCATCATACAACCACATTTAACACGGATAGAGTCCCAAATTAACTTCATAGGAAACTTTATCATCTATTTACCATGCCAAGTCACATTTCCCTGCAAATCCACGTCCGCCAAAATCAAAACCATGGTTGAAGCTTCATTAATTGCTTCCAATCCAAAGATCTTGTCGAATATGTTTTAATATCCCACACATAATGGCTCTTCAGCCTGTACCTATAGACCCAAACTACCCAGAAGTTGTCCCCTTGTAAGAGTAATCGCCATAGCAGCCTAACCACTCATGCCACATCCTAAGTCCCCAAATATTTTAGTCCTAAACCGCCTTTTTTTTTGCACAACCAAATATTCCCATGAGATCTTCTCCCTACCAGAACCATCTCTAAACAACAGGAAATCTAAACAAAACTTCTGGATAGTTGTGATCACTTTCTTTGGAAGAACAAAGAGGGCCATCCAGTAATGAATAGGTCAAGACAAAATCAACCAGCTATAGTTTTTACCATAAGACAGTTTATCAACCCTCCAGATTCAATCAATTTGTCAATTTATAAATTAGAACTTCTGATGACTTGATATATACACATGTTTTTGTCCACCATTCTTGTACCGTTTGAGTCTTATTTCTCGTGTTTTAGGCCGATTTCACGCTAGGTTGTTCTTGTTTGTGATATTTCAGGTCCTAGTACGTGAATGAAGGTTTGGGAACGAGTTCGGGGTCGATTGGACGAAGATTGGACGTTTGGCGAGAAGCTGAGTGATATTTGGCTTTAATATATCGGATTCTTGGACTTTATGTGATTATCCGTGGTATGTTTTAGCCAATTGGTGCTATTTTAGGGCTCGCTAACCCGGAAATGGTTGAAAAACCATTACTGCCTAGTGCCATGAGTTTGATATGATGCAGGTGGAGAAAACACGAAAAAGAAGCAATATTTGGAGCATGGGAATTATATTTTTTGGGCCAGGGGACGGAATGGGCTTGACTAATTGAGCAGGGCGAACGGAGCTGGGGGACGTGAATTCTTTGGGAGGAGAGAGAACTGGACTCTGGCGGCGGAAATCTCTGGAAGAAAAAGAAATCAAAGGCAGCAGCGCGCAGCAGAGAGTGATTGGCTATTGGCAATCGGTTTTTCCAAGGTTTGAGCTGAATTCAACGAGAGCGATTAGTTGGTTGGATTTTTTAAACCGAATTAGTTGTTTCTTGTTGATTTAGAACATGATGAACAAAACCCTATCGATTTATCTCAATTTCGTCATGAACTAAACCCCGATTTCTGGGGGAAACACCATAGGATGTAGCTATTTCTTGATTTGATGGATTGATTCATGATTCTTTTCTTCTAATCTCTATTGCATGAAATTTCTTAATGCTTTGTGTTGACTGGCCACCAATACAACGATTTGTAGTTAATTAGGTTATTAGCGACAGTGAAACCCTAATAACTGAACCTGTTTCATGTGACATAGTAACTTATCGAAGCGACAGTGGATTAAATAAGGTGCTATGCGGTCTTAAATAGGATATCGATCTTCAGGCTATATAGTTAATTCATTGAGCTACGACAGTAGGATTTGAATTAATTGTTTAGTACGTAGTAATTCCCGACAGGGATAGCTAGCACATTCGTGATATCCTGGCTGTAGAGATATGGATTAAATTGATTGGAATATGTGAATTAATCTGGATAGGATAGGTAGTGAATCCCGGTGTTTCTCCCAGAGCTTACTCCCATTGAATTAAACCCGACATTTTAATTTGCTTGTTTTGTTTAATTACTTTGCTAGTAGATCATAGTTTCATTTCATTAAACATTTTCACATATAGTTTGCTCAATAAAAATTGATAGAACTTAAGGTTGTACCAGTCCCTGAGAGATGATACCCAGACTTTCCGGTTTTACTACAAGATAGGAAATTGGCATATACGCTTTTGCCCTATCACTAAGGAACTCACACGGGCACGCCTAAACTTCCACACGGCCGTGTGACTTGGCCGTGTGGCACCACTTTGCACGGGAAAGCCACACTGGCCATGTAGGGGACCCCTTGTGGCCGTGTGGAAAGTCCATGTCAGAACAGAAGCGTGGCAATCGATAATCCAAACCAACACGAACGGACACAAATTTAACGTGGTTCACTAACACAATGTGTGCTAGCTAATCCACGGGCAGGGGAGAACAAATTTCACTGATTTTGAGGAGAATACAGGTTACAAACCAAATTTCAAACGGACAAACCAAACAAACTAACCTGACTGACCCCTACTAAAGACTAGGGTGATGAAGAGTATTTATAGAACTCTTCTCCTAATCCCAAACAGAAAACCAAATACATTTTCCCAAACATACAAGGAAAAGGCCAAAACAAAACCCAATCCCAAACCCAAACAGAATAGGCCTAAAACACAAAACAAACCCAAATCAAATTCAAGTCATATTCTAACAGTCCAGGGAGCTCACACGGCCAGACTAGAAATCCACACGGCCGTGTGCCTCTGGCCGTGCAGCGTGCCTGAAGTCCACTAATCGAAACGCTGCGTTTCCACTCTCACACGGGCAAACTGAGAGACCACATGGTCGTGTGGCCGGGAAAATTCTGGGTTTTAACCCAATTTCGAGCCAAAGGAGAGGGAATCGACTTTTTGGAGCAAAAACAGAGTTTTAGAGAGAGGAAGTGCGAAGAACAAACCCTAGGAGCTATTTGGAGTGGATTTCTCACCATTGAAGCCCAGATTGCATCCCCAGTAGTAAAGATCATCATCACGAAGCATATTATCCTCATTGTTATGAGTATGACTACTCTGATTTCTGTTTTCCTCTCTCTCTCTATGGAGTAGAACTTTCTCTCACTTGGGTATGAAGAACCCTAGTTCCATGTGTTAGGGATCTTGATTGTAATGACTTGGGATTGTTATACTGATTGATTTTAATCGATTGATGCATGATTTATTGAGTCAATTGAAGTATGATCATCTTTTCTTGATTTCTGTTGCAACCTGACATAGATAGAATCTGATTAGGTTGTTAGAGCTTCATCAATCGATAGTGGTAGATTGATTATACGAGAGTTAATTGATTTACTGCTTTGTACTGGAATCCAATTTCAGTAGTGGAGTTTTGCGCTCATAGCCTCAGCTTTCTATCCCGGTGAAGACTAGTCGTATGTCGGGTAGTTGGACTGAGAGGGCTTGATCAGCTTAAGAGATTCCAAGCTACTGTTGGATCTTCCGCAGTTTAATCAATAGTTAATCAACCCAGGGTAATTACAACTGTGACCTAACTAAGGAGCTATGGGGACTCATTCCCGAGTGACTCTTCCTTGCTTTTGAAAACCGAACCATTTCCTGCTTTCATACTGCTTTTAGTTAAAATCACAATCAATCGACTTAGTTTGCTAGATGATAGATATTCACGGAGTAGGCAGTAGATCTAGACCCCGGGTCGACAAATAGAGCTTGCCTGTTACTGCATTTCCAGACTGTGATTACACTTGGTCGCAGTTTGGTGTTGTGTTTTAGCGTGTCAAGTTTTTGGCGCCATTGCCGGGGACCCTCTAGGTTATTGGGGAAACATGAAAGTTTGTTACTCTAGCTTTTTCTTTACTGCATTTTCTCTCTTCCACCTGTGTGCCTTCATGGGTTGCTTTTGCTGATTGTGTGCAGGTAGTGCATGACCCGTAGCCAGTCGGGAGATTTACTACCATTAGACCAAGAGCTTGAACGGACCTGTAGGAACTTCAAGCGGGCTCTAAAGGTGCGACTAGTTGCGGAGGAGGCCTTAGCACAGCTGCAAATCACCGAGGAGGAAGAGATGGGTGACCCACAAGACCATGATGTGGTCCTTCCCGAGGAGCAGACCATGGGGTATTACTGGACCGCCAGAGCCGCAGACATGAGGTCGCCCATTCAACACCCTCATGTTCCAGCGAATAACTTTGAGGTGAGCACCTCTGTCATCACCATGCTGCGCGGTTCGATGGTATTCCGTGGCAAGGAGAGGGAGTGCCCCCAATCACACCTGAGGCGATTCCACGAGCTCATCGATGGGATCAAGATCAATGGAGTCCCAGCCGATGCAATCAAGCTGAGGTACTTCCCATTTACTCTAGAGGGGCATGCCAATGAGTGGTTAGACACTCGACCTCCAGGCTCGATCACCACGTTCGCCAACCTGGCGGACAAGTTCCTCACCCGCTACCATCCTCCGTCCAAGACGGCGGACCTGCAGAAGCAAATTACCCACTTTGCTCAAGACGAAGATGAGACCATTCGGGATGCTTGGTAGAGATACACCAGTCTCTTCCTCAAGTGTCCCAACCATGGTTTTACCGACGCCTTCAAGGTGGGCACTTTCTACCATGCCCTCTTCCCGGAAGACAAGTAGCTGATTGACTCGGTCTGTGGCGGTAATATGCTCACCAAAACACCGCCACAGCTGAATCAACTTTCTGAAGAGATGGCAGAGCAGGGCTATGATTGGGGCATTGCGAGGAGATCGAGACGAGCACCAGGGCGGGGTGTGCATGCTGTAGCCACCCAGTCATCTGATTTGGTGCAGGTGGTATCGAAATTGGTTTCAGCCATCGATCGCTCTGGGATGATTGGAGGTATAGGATAGCAGCAGGCGATGCACTGAGTGGTGTGAAAGCTCCCATCACACCGTGGAGAACTGTCAGGTGATGAGGGAGTCGTCTACACCCCAGGAGCAGGTGGACTTCATAGGCAATGCCAGGCGTTTCGACCCCTATAGCAACACTTACAACGAGGGGTGGCGCCAGCATCCCAACTTCTCCTGGGTTGGGGCCAATTCTAGACCACCAGTTCCCCAGGGACCACCAGGATTCCAGAGACCTCCTTACCAGCCCAGACAAGGGCAATTTCAGCAGCCGCAACAGCCTCTCTACCCGCCCAGACAGGGCCAGTTCCACCTCAATCACAGGTGCGGCCATTTCATCAGTCAGGGGCAGCTCCTGCAGCCCCAGTACACAGTGATCCGATGGCGGAATTGCAAGATCTGGTGGGTTCAACAATATCGAGCAGTTCATGGAGAAAGCTTCAGGTAAATTCTTGGAGCTAGAAGCTGGCCAGAGAAACACGTAGGCTGTGCTGCGGGATATCCAGACCCAGCTTGGGAGTGTGGCCCAAGCTGTAGCCTAGAGAACTCCTGGTACTTTACTCGGTCAGACCATCTCTCATCCGCAGGACCCAAATGAGCACTGCAAGGCCATTACTACCAGGAGTAGCAAGATGACTGCTGATCCACCTGTTCGGGCACAAGAGAGAGAGAGAGAGAGAGAGACCCCTGCTTCAGCACTTCCATCTAATGAGGAGGAAATGGAGAAGGAGGTTGAGGTGCCTGCTCCTAAACCGCAACCAGTGGTGAAGGAGTATGTACCGCAGCTTCCCTTTCCTACTCGGTTGCACAAAGACCGACTAGAGACTGAGTTTGCCAAGTTCATGGTAATGTTGAAGCAGGTAAACATAAGCATGCCCTTCGTGGAGGCATTATCGAAGATTCCCAAGTATGCCAAGTTCATGAAGGATCTCCTCATCAACAAGAGGAAGCTTGGGGAGCTGTCAACTGTGATGCTCAACGAGGAGTGTTCTGCCATCATGCATAACAAACTACCAGAGAAGTGAAACACCCCTAGCTCCATGATGATCTAGACTACTGTGATGTTATTGCTGATTTTGAGACCGCACTCGCCATCACGAGTGCGGGTACTGACGATTTCCTTGAGAGTTGTCTTTTGCTAGGGGAACAGACATCACAGGATGTGCAGCTGGAGAAGCAGCTCGCAGAGCTAGACGAGACCGCGATCGAGGGGCGAGAGAAACCATTCAAGCCGATCCCTATCTCGCCCCGGATTGCCACATCATTGGAGGAGCCACCGGAGCTGGAGCTGATGCCCCTCCCCTCTCACCTGGAGTATGCATTTCTCCGGGAGGGGAATAAGCTCCCGATCATTATTAGCTCGGATCTGACACCCGAGCAGAAGAGCAGGCTGGTGGCTCTGCTGTAGAAGTATGCCCGGGCCATGGCATGGAAGATAAAAGATATCAGAGGCATTAGCCCATCCTTTTGCTCCCACAGAATTCTGATCGATGATGAGATTAAGCCATTCTGGCAGCCACAACGGAGATTGTCTCCCAACTTGGAGGCAGTGGTCCGGGCAGAGATTGTGAAGCTAAAGGATGCAGAGATCATCTTTGCTATATCTGATAGCAAGTGGGTCAGCCCCACTCAGGTGGTCCCAAAGAAAGGCAGGATGATTGTGGTCCCAAATGAGAAGAATGAGCTGATTCCGATGCGGACCGTGACCGGCTGGAGAGTTTGCATCGATTACCGGCGCCTGAACGACGCCACCAGGAAAGACCATTTTCCCCTACCTTTCATTGATCAGATGCTAGAGAGGTTGGCTGGCCATGAGTTTTATTGCTTCCTGGATGGCATGTCTGGTTATTTCTAGATCCCTATAGCACCAGAGGATCAGGCGAAGACCACATTCACTTGCCCCTTTGGTACCTTTGCCTACTAGAGGATTCCATTCGGGTTGTGCAATGCACCGACTACCTTCCAGAGATGCATTCTGGCGATCTTCGACCGACTGGTCGGAGAGATCATGGAATCCTTCATGGATGATTTCTCGGTTTATGGAGACTCCTTCACTCATTGTCTCCATAACATGGAACTCGTTCTGAAGAGGTGCGAGGAGACTAATCTGGCATTCAGCTGGGAGAAGTGTCATTTTATGGTATGTGAGGGGATTGTGCTCGGGCACAAGATCTCCAAGCAGGGGATTGAGGTGGATCACGCGAAGATTGAGACGATCAGTAAGCTACCTCCTCCCATTTCTGTGAAGGGGATTCACAGCTTTCTAGGTCATGCAGGCTTCTACCGTCGCTTCATTAAAGACTTCTCGAAGATTGCCTTGCCTCTGACCAGGCTGCTAGGGAAGGATGCGCCATTCTAGTTCTCTCCCGAGTGCACAGCTGCATTCGATACATTGAAGGAGAACCTTACCCATGCACCCATCATGGTGACTCCTGACTGGTCTCTTCCCTTTGAGCTGATGTGTGACGCGAGTGACTATGCAGTCGGAGCAGTTCTGGGTCAGAGACGCGAGAAGCACTTCCAGCCCATCTACTAGGCGTCGAAGACCTTGAACGATGCATAGGAGAATTACACCACCACTAAGAAGGAGCTCCTCTCTGTAGTATATGCATTTGATAAGTTCCGACCATATCTGGTGCTCTCCCATGTGGTGGTCTACACAGATCACTCGGTGATTCGCTATCTGATGAGCAAGGTTGATGCAAAGCCTAGGCTCATCCGCTGGATCCTGCTTCTGCATGAATTTGATATAGAGATCCGTGACAAGAAGGGAGCCGAGAATGTTGTTGCAGATCATCTCTCACGGTTGGAAGCCCCTCCGGTGGACAACTTCGTGGAAGAGATCGATGACTCCTTCCCGGGTGAGCGATTGCTGGCGATGACATTGGTGGACAGCGTGGCCCCTTGGTATTCTGACTTCGCCAATTATCTGGTGGGCAAGCAGCTACCAAAGGGCAAAGGGGATGGCCACTCATGCAAAGCGCAAGTTCTTCTCCGACCTGAAGCATTACTTATGGGAGGATCCTTACCTCTTCAGGATCGGAGCAGATGGCGTGATCCAGCGCTGCGTTATGGAGCACGAGATGGGAGACATCCTGTCTCAATGCCACGAGGGACCTACTGGAGGTCACCATGGAGGCAACCGCATAGTGCGGAAGGCGCTACAGTTGGGCTTCTATTGGCCCTCGCTCTTCAAGGATGCAGACAACTTCGCACGACAGTGCGATCGCTACCAAAGGTCAGGTAACATTTCTTCCCGGGATGAGATGCTCCAACATATTTCTGTCATTTGTGAAATTTTTGATGTTTGGGGCATCGATTTCATGGGCCCATTCCCTCCATCCTTTGGAAATTGTATATACTGGTTGCAGTGGACTACGTCTCGAGGTTGGCAGAAGCTCAAGCCATGCCCACCAATGATGCAAGACGGGTCTACTCATTTCTGAAGTAGCTGTTCTCCCGGTTCGGGATACCTCGCGCCATCATTAGTGATAGAGGAACCCATTTTCAAGGGCAATTCACTAAGCTCCTCTCTCTCTATGGTGTTAAGCATAAGGTGTCGGTGGCTTACCATCCCCAATCCAATGGGCAAGCCGAGCTGATGAACCGGGAGCTTAAAAAATAATTGAAAAGACGGTGGATCAGTCCCGCAAGGATTGGTCCACCAAGCTCGATGATGCTCTTTGGGCGTATAGGATAGCCTACAAAAACCCGATTGGTACGTCACCCTATAGGCTTCTTTATGGGAAGGCGTGTCATTTGCCAGTAGAGCTAGAGCACAAGGCCTTCTAGGCCCTTAAGCTGCTAAACCTGGATTTGAGTGTTGCAGGTAATGAACGTAAGTTGCAGCTGCTGGAGTTGGAGGAATGGCGTTACCACGCCTACGAGAACACCCTTCTCTACAAAGAGTGAACCAAGCGTCTCCACGACGCTCGGTTGAGGGGCCCGAAGGAGTTTTAGGTAGGTGATCGTGTTCTGCTCTTCAATGCACGCCTGAAACTCTTCCCAGGCAAGCTACATTCGAGGTGGTCGGGACCCTTCACGGTCACCCAAGTTTTCCCACACGGTGCGATGGAGATCAGCAATGCTCAAACTGAGCCATTCAAGGTGAATGGCCACCTCATCAAGTTGTACTTGGGAGGTGCTGTCGAGAGCGCAGAGCTGCTCATCAAGCTCGAGGACCCTTAGTTCCTCTACTAGCGTCCATCTAAAAGACGGTAAAGAAGCGCTTGTGAGGAGGCAACCCCACCTAGGTTTGCATTTCCTTTCCCTTTTCTTTTTGATTTTTTGTGTTTTTTAGTCTTAAGGTGTTGTCCAAGGTTCGAATGTCAATTCTGCGCGAAAACAAGTCGGATTCGGGGCTCTGGAATTCCACACGGGCAGGCCTAAATTCCACAAGGCCGTGTGGAATTGGCCTTTGGCCGTGTGAAGCCCCTGTGATTTCCACACGGGCAGTAGGGGTCCCCCACACGGCCGTGTGAAAACCTCGGCCAGCCCGTGTCGATTTCTCGCCGCCACACGGGCAAAAATCCCGTCCACACGGCCGTGTGGCCTGCCCGTGTGGCCGACCCGACGCCTATAAAATGGGCCGACACGGCCGCGCTGCCAGAAATTCACCCACCCCTCGCCGGAAACCTCTCCCCCTCGCTGAAAACCCGCGATTTTTGAATTCTTTTTGGCGAGTTTCGACCATTTTTGGTCGGTTTTTCACCAAACCACCCCCAAACCAATCTTCCCTCCTCCTTTGCGGCATTTACCTTGCTTTTGGGGCGATTTGGGCCGGATTTGGGTCACCGGAGGCAATTTCCGGTGAGACTTTGGCGAGGCTCCGACGAGCAATTCTGGGCAGATTTTTGGGTTTCCGTCGCTTCCATTTCCTTCCCCTCATCATCCCCTACACCTCTACTTGTGTCTCCAGGTTTGATTTTGCCCTTTACCTTGTGAATTGTGGAGAATTGGGTGTTAGGGTGTATGTTTAGAGAATCCCTTTGAAATGTGTGAATTGTGTGCAATTGATTGAGGGGAAGGCTTGGATTATGTGTGGATTATGTTGGGCAATGTCTCCCATGATTGATTGTGCCCTTGTGTGCTAGGAATTTGCCCATTCTATGCTAAACTTAAAAGTGCACCCAAGGTGTTCGATGAAATACCTTTGAAATGTGTGAATTGTGTGCAATTGATTGAGGGGAAGGCTTGGATTATGTGTGGATTATGTTGGGCAATGTTTCCCATGCTTGATTGTGCCTTTGTGTGCTAGGAATTTGCCCATTCTATGCTAAACTTAAAAGTGCACACAAGGTGTTCGATGAAATGCTAGTTTTTCATACCATTTTGTGGGAGCTGGTTGGGGCCCTTAATGATGTGCTTTGATGGTGTATTTGCTATGGATGTGAACCTTAAGTTGCCTAATTTATTGTGGATGTGCACCCCCACCCAGATTGTGCTTGTGTGCTCGAGTTATTGACCCCCGAACTATGGATGAAACTATGGTTCGACTGTTTTCTGTTATCAAGTGTGGGGGGTGAGATTAACCTTTTCTATAGCTCTTTTGGCTCTACTTTGGTTTGCTCTCTTGCAGGATCATGTCGAAGCCCGACCTCAAGCATCCATTCATCCGCGATTTGAAGAGGGGCCCCCTACAAGGATCGCTTTAAGCGCGTCCTGGCCTCCTCGTTTGGGAAGCATCACTACTGGTCCAGGAGGGAGTTTGAGAAGCTGCATTGCTACGACCACTTCCTCGCCATTGCCACCAACCTCCCATGGCGCCGTCTGTTGTCCATTCGAGAGAAGGTCTACCACGAGCTGGTGCTCGAGTTCTATACAACCTTCCGGCACAACTATACAACCGACTGGGTGGACGGCAAAGCCGTCAAGTTCAGGCTCGGCGGTGAGCCCCGCTGCATGAGCTACCACGATTTGGAGGTCGCTCTCGACCTCGGCCTGGAGGATGACAAGGACTACGTCACCGAGCTCAACAATCTAGAGGGTGTTAATTTCAAGGTGCTGTACACCCGCCTAGCTCAGAATGCTCAGCGTCCCTTCCATGCAGGGCGGACGAAGGCTAGCACCCTGCAGCTCGATAACCACATCCTCGCCACATGCTAGCGAAGTTCTACACTCCAGCTAAGGACAGTTCCAGCACCCTCACCAGGCGGTCCATGTACTTCATCTAGTACATCCGCACGGCGAACCATCATCTCCACCTGGGTTTTGTGGTGGCCAGGACTCTGGACAAGAGTGCTTTACAACTGGGGACCCTCTACAGCACCCCCCTCATCACCCGCCTGGCCAACTACTTCCAGATCCCACTGCAGGGTTGCACAGAGCAGGGGGACACTAGTCTCTTCGGCGAAGAAACGTTCTCGAAGATGCACCTGTTGAGAGTCGAGCGTGGCGTCAAGTGGATCGAGGGGTTTCCTACTCCACCACTCCCGGCGGAGGACCAGCCCAATGCTCCTGAGGATGAGGCCACTGAGGATGTCCACCCCGAGGATGTGGACGCTGCTGATGCCCCCCGCCCGACCACCTTCGAGTACGGGGGTGGCAGTTCTACTTTTCCATCCCAGGACTACTTCACTCACCAGTTCCAGCAGCTGAGTCTCCAGAATTAGAAACTCCTCGACCATCATCTCCAGTTCCAGCAGCAGTACTTGGCTCACCAGGCCGAGTATAATACCAGGATGACTGCCTATGATGAGCGCCTCGACCGTATGGAGGCCCAGCAGGGGGTGACCCTCGCTCACATCAAGAGGGAGCGGGGCCGGTTTCGGCGTATGCAGAAGGTCCAGCAACACCTGCTCCAGCTGATACTGGGCGAGTAGCCAGTCTGGAGGACTCTTTGGGAGGACTCTCGACTTCCACCCCCGCCCGCCGGTGATGATGCCTTCATGGACGACATCGACCTTGACAACCTTGGCGACGAGTAGTCTGTACTCGTCGCCCCTCCGAGTGTGTTTTTGTTTAAGACTTTTCGTGTTTGCTCCATGTGTGTGCGGAGCTTGAACTGTGTCTGTCGTTTGTGTTTGTTTTTTTTTCTTTCTTTTATGGATTGTCTATTTTATGGCCATCTGGGCTAACTCTGATCCCTAACACACAGTGTGCTAGTGTGTTCTTTATGTTCCCTTCGTGTAGAACTATTCCTTGGTTCCATCTGTTTCACGCTGACTGGTCCACTTCCAGTCTCCCGGCAGTATTTCCATCCGGAACATCGTTCCCCTTATCTTTCACTCTGCTCCATTGAGGGCAATGTCGATCTTAAGTGTGGGGGAGTGCTTGGTATTGGTTGGAATCTATATATGTGTGCTTGGAGCCTAGTCCACTGTCCAAATCTCGAGATTTGAGGGCTCCAAGTACTGAGGTTTGCATGATCATATTGACACTGTGGATTTGATTGGTGAATCGAATGGCTTTCGAATTATTGCACGACAGCTTGATTGTAACTAGGACAACCTATGATGACGACTGAGACGTGCAGTAGAACTGTGTAGGGGTTCAGTTTTTTAACTGTTTGCTTACCAATTCTGACAAGGATTGATCACTTGTTCTTGACAGTTGTTTATGCATCTAGTTCAGGGAATCAGAATGAGAGATAGAGCATATAGGTAGCCATGTGAGATTTGAGCCTGCTCGTTTCCTTCTTGTGCGATAGTTCCCTCTTCCATGATGTGTAGCATTCACGTTGTCACTAGCTAAGATGATGGAGGCATAGGATTAGCCCATGACCAAATTGACTGTCTTGGTGTGTCATACCCCCTAGTCAGCCCCTTTGAGCCATGTCACTTTCTTTCTTTCTTTCTTTCTTTCGGTTTGTAATGGAAAATCACCCTTTTACATCTCTTAGAAGGTTCCAAGGAGTGGTTTTTGCATGTTCTCTGCTGTTTCTGCTAAAAATAATGTGAGGGTTGGAGGTAGTTCTTAAAAAAGTTGGGCATGTGTTTGAAAAATGTGCAGAGGTGGTGGTTCTCTCAAGAAATGAAAAGAAAAAGAGAAGAAAAAAATGGATGAAAGCTAAGGGCTTGTTCGCTTCTCATTCCGTTCTGTGATTTTGGCAACGGAAAACGAAATATGGAGAAATGGAATCTGCTATTTCCTGAAAAACGATTCCTGAAAACCTGATACTGAAAACCTGTTTAGCTAGGATTTTTGTGAAATCGGAAACTGTAAACTGAAAATGAAAACCTGTTTAGTTGGTTACTAGACTTGGAAATGAGAATTTGTCAAATTTCCTGACACTAGTACATAATTCAGTATCAAATAAGTAGAAGTACAATCACAAATGTCAAATGAGTCTAGCTTGGAAGTCATCCCACAGCTTGTCCACTATTCCGTCACGTCGAATTTCCATTTGTCGTGTTCGGCTTGAACTCATACGATACTCCTCTCTTTCCAGAACTCCTTGCACTCCATTAACTCCCTCCCCCATATAATAATTATGATATTCTTCAAATAGGACATCTTCACAAGAGTGAATCCTAATGAAGTTATGCAGAGCACATGTAGCAATAACAATTTGTGTTTGTTTCTTTAGTGAAAAAGAAGGCATATGTTTCAGAATTGGGAACCTGGCCTTCAAAACTCCAAAGCAATGTTCGATGACATTGCGTAGGGATGAGTGATAATAGTTGAATAGTTGTTTACGAGTTTTAGGTCCACCACCTCGATTGATTTCTTGAAAATGAGTAAGCTCCTTTGTTCGATATGGTGCTAGGAACCCAGGCATGTTCGCAAATCCGGAGTCAACAACATAATACTTACCTACATTGTATATAGCAAGTCAATTAGTATATAATTACATGAGATTTATTTATGTACAAACAATAATAAGTACCTCGTGGTGGCATCGAGAACTTGTTATCTTGATTTGAAACTGTTTCACTGAGAATTCTAGCATCATTTGCCGTGCCTTCCCATCCAGCCACCACAAAAGTAAAAAGCATATCGAAGGAGCATACAAACACCACATTTTGAGTTGTTTTCGCCTTGCGTCCTCGATATGGAATTTGTTCAGCAGTAGGAACAGATGCATCAATATGCACTCCATCTATAGCTCCAATGCAATCCTATGTAATCACAAAAGTGGACATGATCAACAAACATCAAATATTGTACTAGTAACTATGAAGTAAGTATTTATTTACCTTGAAATATGGATCATGTCTAGAACCAACAATTTTGTCAGGGACGTTATCAAAATTTGGTGGAACAATAATCTTGTTTGCAAGCTTGACCACAGCTTTCAATACTTTGTCAAAGTACTTTGAGATGGTGGCTGTAGAATGTTGAAACCTTTCGGCAATATCGCGAAAGTCATTAGCGTGACCTATAGTCTTGAGGAAGATGGCAACTTGTTCTTCAACTGTGACTCTCGTAGTGGACTTTAACCCTCCATTTTGTTTCAACTCCTCACAAAGAGCAAGAAACGTATCTTTGTCCATCCGAAGTTGCTCATATATCCTTGTTGGATTACCATGAAGAAGCTCTTTAACCCAGGCATGCCCAGTTTTGTCTGAGGTTCTACATGGAACTTTAGACACATTGGATCTCTCTTTCTCCAACAACCACAAATGCATCATGAAGATCCCCAAATCATCATCAGAATCAGCATCAGAACCAGAAGCCATATGTCTGCATTGCAGAATAATAAATTACAATCAAACTTTATTGAAATTGTGCTTACACCATAATAAGATAACGGTTCAAATAAAACATACAACCACAATCACTCAAACATTCAACTCAACAACATTGTTCAACTAAAACATACATAGCTCAAACACAAACACACAATGTCGGTGTTGTACAATCACACCAAACCTTCCAGCCATTCTTTCTTTCTCTTCTCTGCCATGTGCAGAAAGAGACCGCGCTTTAGTGGATTATCATGGAGAACATCAATAGCCTTGACAAACACACTACCATCCACCTCCATCTCATCTAAAACCTTCATACACAATGTCATAACATCTAGGTCCTTGTCCTGCGAAGATACTTCATTCATAGGGCCTTTCACTGAAGATGCAGCAGTATTGGCATCATGCCTATCATTCTTCCTTTTAGCACTCTCCGCCATGCTAATTATTGCCATCTCTACCGCAGTTGAATAGGTAGATTTGTTTGCTTTCCTCTTCTTGCCTTTGACCTTTGATTTGCCCTTTGCTTCCTTGGCGTGATCAGTGGCATCATCAGCAAGAACAAAACCTTCCTCGTTGTCCTCTCTACTTTGTCCACCACTGCTATCTGAGACTTCTTGAGTAGAGACAAAAGCATTGCCACCAGAAGCAGTAGTGTCACCAAATATGATGCAAAGGTTGTTGTATTCTGGACAACCATACTTCCTAAACCAGGTACAACCTTTTAGACCCTACACATTAACGTTCTATTCAATTCTAAGTTCAAAATCGAAACACATATTTATTGAAATTGAACGAAATGTTCAATTACCTACTTACTCCATTTCTCCCAATGATCCTCAGAAGCGCTCACCTTTCCCGTTGCAGCAATGTAACTAACTCCCGTCTCACTAATCATGCCCTTGAAATCCCTATGCCTTCTTCTAAGTTGGTTAAATTTATTCTTCAGTTGAAAATCGTTATAGTCCCTGTTAAACTTACTCATTATTCCATTTTTTATGTTGGCCCATCCTAATTTTGTGAAGGTAGTAGTAATCTTGCTACCCTTCTTCACTTCCTCGACCATCAATTCAATGATAAAATTCTTAACTTGTTCGGGCCATACATCTTTTCCTTCTACCACCACACAATCATTATCATTGACAGCTTTTGTATTCTCCATGAGTGAAACTATACAAGAAACAACAATCACGATATTATAACCAACAAACAGAACAATCGATAACCACAACAAACAACTACAATCACTATCCCTACTCCATAGATAACCACAACAAACAACTACAATCACTATCCCTACTCCATAATAAAATGAAATTCCAAACAACAAATTAACAACACAACAAATAAATTCAACTAATCCACATAAAACCATCTGCTACCAAAATAAATTGCAAAAATAGAAGAAAAAAAATGAACAATGGACTTACTCGTCGGTTCGTCGAGTTGCGGCTGGAGGGGAGTTGTTGGCCGTAGGGGAAAGAAGCTGGGTTGGCGGGAGGAGCAGCCGGCGAGGAGGAGCAGGAGGCTGGGAGGAGCAGCCGCGCGTCGCCTCGGCCGTCGTTCACCTCGAAGAAGCTGGGAGGAGCAGGAGGCTGGGAGGAGGAGGAGCAGCCGGCGGAGAGAAGCTGGGTTGGCGGGGAGAAGCTCGGCGAGAGGGGAAAGATGGGTGCTGTGGGGAGAAGTCCAGCCGCCACAACGAATCCCGGCCGCCTCGAAGAAGCTCGTCAGCTGCGGGGAGAAGATGGCTGCTGCTAGATGCTGGTTGCGGCTAGACTTAGAGATGGTAGAGTTTTGTTATTTCAATTGAAACGAAAAAAAAAAAAATGAAATGCGGCTGCTAGGTCTTGAAGAGACGATCTAATTAATGAAAACGGAAGAAAACCCGTCCTCTACCTTCCGGGAAAACCAATTTTTTCGTTTTCGTCAATTACCTCTTGTCATTCGGTTGCCATTAATGAAAATAACAACAAAAATGAAAACGTTTTCTCTTCTTTGTTTTCAAATTTTTGTTTTGACAACAGAAAACAGGAAACGAAATGGAAAATAAACAGGCCCTAAAGAGAGCCACTAGCAAAAAATCCGAATCACGCTCATTAAGTAGTGTTTCTTAGCAGTCCGGCTTGGAAATACTAACATTATTGTGACCACCTTCGCTCTTGTGCTCTAAAGAACTCGAGTATTGCAGAATGGCAGAAAGAAAGTAAGTGGTTTGATTTACTGTGATTGTGTTGGGTTTGGAAATATGGAACCTTGTGCTATGAATACTTCCACCACCTAAATGGCCTTTTCCCCATGTCCAAGACCCTAGCTAGTCACTTGAACCTGTGTCTAAGACCTCCGGATTAGTTAGTGGTGACATCCCTTGTGTGAGCTCTAACATTTAGAGGTTGCCATCATGGTGAAGAGATGTTAGGATTTGAGAGAATAAGTATGCGCATTTTTTCGCATCAAAGTGTCCTGACCCCACTGGTCGAGAGTGAGCGATTCATTTCCTTATTCCTTATGCTCTTTACCCCGGTGAGGACCTAGATGGCTCGGTCTTGATTATGATGTCTTGAGTTTGATGCATGCAATGACTGTCTTGGTCAAGTGATTGAGTCAAGTCTATGTTGGTTGGTGAATAGAAAGGATTCCTCTTCCTTTACCCGATTTTGTTGCACTCGAATGTCCTCTGTGGTGGATGTCTAGGTTGCTGTTGAGTTGTCCATATCACAATGATCAAAAGCCAATATGATTCACGTGTTCTGTGCCTATATGATTTGGTTTGCTTGGGGAGAAGCAAAAGGTTAAGTGTGGGAGAATTTGATGACTTGATATATACACATGTTTTTGTCCACCATTCTTGTACCGTTTGAGTCTTATTTCTCGTGTTTTAGGTTGATTTCACGCTAGGTTGTTCTTGTTTGTGATATTTCAGGTCCTAGTACGTGAATGAAGGTTTGGGAACGAGTTCGGGATCGATTGGACGATGATTGGACGTTTGGCGAGAAGCTGAGGAACTCACACGGGCACGCCTAAACTTCCACACGGCCGTGTGACTTGGCCGTGTGGCACCACTTTGCACGGGCAAGCCACACTGGCCATGTAGGGGACCCCTTGTGGCCGTGTGGAAAGTCCAGGGAGCTCACACGGCCAGACTGGAAATCCACACGGCCGTGTGCCTCTGGCCGTGCAGCGTGCCTGAAGTCCACTAATAGAAACTCTGCGTTTCCACTCTGACACGGGCAAACTGGGATACCACACGGCGGTGTGGTCGGGAAATTCTGGGTTTTAACCCAATTTCGAGCCAAAGGAGAGGGAATCGACTTTTTGGAGCAAAAATAGAGTTTTAGAGAGAGAAAGTGCAAAGAACAAACCCTAGGAGCTATTTGGAGTGGATTTCTCACCATTGAAGCCCAGATTGCATCCCCAGGAGTGAAGATCATCATCTCGGAGCAAATTATCCTCATTGTTGTGAGTATGACTACTCTGATTTTTGTTTTCCTCTCTCTCTATGGAGTAGAACTTTCTCTCACTTGGGTATGAAGAACCCTAGTTCCATGTGTTAGGGATCTTGATTGTAATGACTTGGGATTATTATAATGATTGATTTTAATCGATTGATGCATGATTTATTTAGTCAATTGAAGTCTGATCATCTTTTCTTGATTCTTTGAGATATATAGAATCTGATTAGGTTGTTAGAGCTTCATCAATCGGTAGTGGTAGATTGATTATACGAGAGTTAATCGATTTACTGCTTTGTACTGGAATCCAATTTCAGTAGTGGAGTTCTGCGCTCATAGCCTCAGCTTTCGATCCCAGTGAAGACTAGTCGTCTGCCGGGTAGTTGGACTGAGAGGGCTTGGTCAGCTTAAGAGATTCCAAGCTACTGTTGGATCTTCCGCAGTTTAATCAACAGTTAATCAACCCAGGGTAATTACAACTGTGACCTAACTAAGGAGCTAGGGGGACTCATTCTCGAGCGACTCTTCCCTTGCTTTAGAAAACCGAACCATTTCCTGCTTTCTTACTGCTTTTAGTTAAAATCACAATCACTCGACTTAGTTTGCTAGATAATAGATATTCACGGAGTAGGCAGTAGATCTAGACCCCGGGTTGACAAATAGAGCTTGCCTGTTACAGCATTTCCGGACTACGATTACACTTGGTCGCAGTTTGGTGTTGTGTTTTAGCATGTCAACTTCACATTCCCGACTTGACAGTTTTCCAACAATCAGTGTTAGCCCCAAATATCTAACAAGTAATTTTCTTTCCGTAGAACCAGTTATTGCAATGCAATTTGTTTATACTAAGTGGGCACTCAACAAAATAAAACCTCGCACTTTTCAGGGTTTCATTTGAGCATTGACAACTGATAGAATCTACCAAGGACCCTATTTACCCAATTTAATGCACAGGTAGACCAATTTGTAAAAATCAGAAGGCCATCCGCAAACTACAGGTGAGTAAGTCCTATCTTCCTACATTTGTGGGTGAAATGACACTTGTCTATCCCTAGCTGCTTTATCCATAATGAGACTTAGCATTTTTCATACCTATGGTGAATTGGTAATGGGACAAATGATCCCTTTGTCTCATCCATTTTCACCTTTAAAATACCCTAACAGACTTCCGTGCACTAAAATACCGAAATGAGCTGAGTCTAGACACACAAAAATCCATTCTAGGAATTCCTTTGGGGACCCCATAATTTTCATCACACGAACAAGATAATTCCAATTCACCAAGTCGAATTCTTTCATCAAATCAATCTTCACAACACTTCTAGTGTTAATTCCCTTCCTATTATAATTTTGAAGTATCTCTTGAGCCATCATAATATTCACTAGTATACTTCTTCCTTTTATAAAGTCCGCTGATTCCTACTTATCATCGAAGGCAGAACATTTTGAAACCCATTAGCCAAGACCATTGCAATTATCTTCTATATTACATTAATGCAAGGTATAGGTATATATGCAGCCAAATTTACAACATTTGGTGCCAGGGTTAATGATGCATAGTTCATACCTCTCAGGAGCTGCTTTTGCTAACATAATTTATGTATTCCAGCTATTATATCCTATCCAATCGCATCCCCAACATCTCTGATAAAATCTCATTGTCCATCTATCCAAACCCGGTGCATTTGATGCATCCATATCAAACAAAGCATCCTTTATGTCTTTAGCTGATACCTCCTCACATAATATTTTTCCTTTCTTCATTGCTCAATCTCCTGTCTATGCATTTTTAATGAATTCCTCAATAGCTCTGACATACTCTCTAATCATGCCAAAGATTTGTTTATAATAATGAACAACTTCATCAACAATATCCTACACCTCAATTAACTCTGCCCTTAATTTGAAATAATTTCTTTATTTTCTTTCTAGATATTCTGATCTGAACTCATTTATGAAAGAACGCTATGTTGGAATCACCCAATGCCAACCATCTTATTATGCATTTTTTCCTGAAAAATGCATTCTCATCTTGTTTCATTTGTTGGTAAACTCTTGTAGCCTCTTTTACTTCTTCCAAGATATCCTCAGATGGATTATCTAAAGCTAGCAACTGCAAATTGTTCATCACTTCCCCTGCTTCATTCACCTTACCAAAGATATCACCATAGACCTCCTTATTCAACTTTCTAAGATCACCTTTCAATAGATAAAGTCTTTTCTTTATCCCAAATAACCCTAACCTGGTACATCCTCCTCCTATTCTCCTTCAATATTGAATAAGTCATGGTGTTCAACCCACATAATTAATAATCTAAATGTCTTGAGATAGGTTGTAGTGTGAACCATAGGCCTAATCAGAATTCCACAGTGGTCCGAGAAATCTGGAGCTAAATTTAAACCACACATTCCTGCAACCCAGGTATCCAATCCACATTAATCAATAATCTATCCAACCAATGTAGTCAAAATCTCGATTTTAATCTTAAAATCTTACGATTTTACGATCTTACCTATGAGTTCCGATCCTGATTTTACTATAAAATCTTTGAATCTTAAAATCCCATAAAATCCCGATTCAAAACTGTAAAATCCTTAAAATCTCCGATATTTAGGTTTTTGTACGATTTCAAGGTTCATGTCAATTGAAGCAAAATCATGCAGGTCAGGTCGGGGGTTTTCCATGAACCGGGTCAAGTTCACTTCCCCCATCCCAATACCATAAACAACATAACCTTAAACCAATAAGTGAGCCTCAATTTATGTTTGTTCTCTTCCTCTTTCGCATGCTGACTCCCAACCTCTTCCATCAACGATTTTCTCCACCCTAACAATTAGCACAGAGTTTCTTCCCCACCACCATCACAATTAGCCCAATCCCCATTCTCTTGCAAACTTTTCTTCGTCTCTGAAACCTTCAACACCACTATCCCCGACCTTTTATCAATCAATAAGGGAATGCATAAATCATTGAATTACCTTTTCCAGATGATGGTTATCAAGGAAATATGTTCAATGGTTAAATGTTCAATGGTTAAAGTACTTCAAGTGATCCTGAGAATAATAATGATATTATTGTTCAAGCAAATATACAAGGATTCTATGAGGATGTGAGAGAGGGTGGCGGTAAGGATGATGATGTGTGAGGGATGTTAATGTTGATCCTAAAGATCTTATGTGATTTTGTACTCTTAGCTATTAACTAGATTAAGTAATTCGTATGAGGTTTCAGGTTGCTTATTTGTGTGTTTATGTTATTTACAAGAATAAATATATGAATTTATTTCTGTTTACATAACAAATAAACTTATCTTGGGAAATAATTAAGTTACATGTGGTTGGCTGTTATACATGATATGCGTTATTATTACTATACGGAGTTTTAGTGTTCATTTTAATATGAACCTTAAAACCTTACGATCTTAATCTACGATTCCGATTACGTAAAATTTTGATTTTGACTTCATTGTATCCAGCTTCCTGGAATTTGGTTGCCTTTCTACTGATTCACTCAAGTAAAAAGAGGGTCTGTCACCTTATGATCAACAACTTCCATCTTTTCCATCCATTCTCTAAATGATACCATACTAGTCATTTTTTAGATTTCATTTGATGCTTCAACAGGGTCTACAATTGTATTAAAATTGCCTCCCAACATCCATATAAACCTTAAACTTTTCATTTACCTAGGAATTTATAAGTACAAGCTCGCTCTTTCTCCTCATTTGACCCATAAACCGTTGTGAAGAAATTTTGCTCTCCTTTTTGTGGAGACACTAAGCTATGTATATAGTTATGTTCCAAAGTCATTACTCTGAGTTTCACCTCATCACTCCAAGCCAACCAAATTCTATATAATTTTTTCTTCAAGTAATTGTCTTCAAACTGGATACCTAAAAACTTCTGCCTTATTTCATCTGCATTCTTTTGTTGCACTCTTGTTTCAAGCAAAGCAAGTAACACTACCTTATGTATATATCTAAGCATAGAATCGTACTTCAAGGGGCTATTGAAGCCCTTTGTATTCAATAAACTATAATTTATGAGCACTAACCACCTTGGTCATTGTTGTTTTACATTTCATACCCTCTCGACCAGCCTTTTTAGGAGGTGGTGCCTACAAACTAATATCCTTGCTATTGCCGCAGAGAGCTTTAAAAGCATTTAAATGAAGTAATGGGATTTCCCCTTTAGTAGCCACCCTAGGCTTAGCACCATTGATCACCGTGTTAAACTCCTACTAAGATGGAAGCGCAATCGGGGTTATAGGTAGATAAATGTTTTATATCTCCTATTTCCCTTGATTAGTCGTCTCTTCCCTAACCAGCTCCTGACCAGCCATAAGTCCACACTCCACAACGAATAATTCAATAACATCAACAACTTCTTTAAGAGGTGCTATCTTTTGAGTCTTGATATGCGAAATCCTTTTTATTCTTGCTCCTGGAGGAAACAAACAGTCATGACGAAATACTCCACAAGATGCACAACTCATTGACAAACCACAATATTCAACACTAATAAACCTCTCGGCCATATCATCTGGATCACACTAATCTTATAGAAAAACTGCTTCTTTGCACTTACCTCAACACAAACCCCGCATTACCCAACCTATTAGTACCCTGCCTTGTAAGCTGATCAACACACATAGGCTTAACCATAGTACTCGCTATTCTGCCCAATCCTTCTTCAAATTTGATCACTTACGTCCGTGCAAGTTATTGTCAATGGTTAGCACGTGTCAACAACTACCCCATCCTAAGCCAAGTTTAACCTAAAATGGCATTTTTATATAGTGGCAATCAAGGTTGTATTTTACTTGGGTCCTGGTACCCTAGCCTACTTCCCACCTCGTCTTTATTTATTCGATCAGTTTTAGAGGTTTGGGTGGAGGATTTGAGCGAGATAACTAGTCTAGAGATTGATAAAGCTAAAAGCAGGTACTTTGGGGAACTATCCCTCACCCTACCTTAGGGAAACTATGTAATGTCTAGATACTTAGGGTTATCGAATATGGTGAGTGAGCTCGTTTCAGTGGCTTTTGTGGTTATCCACTTGGGTATGGTGAACCCTAGTCTCTCTATGTGTTAGGATGCAAGAACATGAACCTATTGTGTTGATTGAGTGTTTTATATGATATTTGAGGTATTATTCATGAATGATTGAGTGTGCTAGCTTTAACTCAATATTGGGTAAAATTGACCTAGAGGGTGGAAATCCCCTTTTGGTCTAATAGGGAGCTTGACTTCTTAGCCACTTCGGTAACTTCCTTTAGGTCAATTTAAGACCAAAATGTCAAATATCGGAGTAGGCCCGTGATTCCACCGGGATAGGTCTCTCCGCCGACCGGATTAAGTTCTGAGGGTTTGGTTTGCAATCCTTAACCTTCTAGTTGGGAGGGTTAGGTTCCCTAGCCTATCGTTGTCACCCTTAGCGGAAAGGTTAAGTGAGTTAGCTTTCTAACTTGTTGCAACGATTCTCAATTAGCTAACTAAGAGAGTTAGGGATCTCCTTTGTTGATCGGTAAAGAGGGCTAGACTCTCTAGCTATGAATCACAATCCTTGACCTAACGGTTAAGAGAGCTAGTTCCCTAGCTTATATTTGTTAATTTTCATTCATTGATCAACTAAGGGAGTTTGTACCTAGCTAGTTGCGCCCACCTCACGGTGTATGAACACGTCCTTCGCACTAGAGCTTTGTTTGTTGCTTCTTAGCATGAGACTTGGGGGAGTAATACCTGGGTGAAGCTCTCTCAAGTAGAATTCCCCTCCATTTACTTTTCTTGCTTGTTTGTTTTGTAGTTTTTCTTAGATTTAAACCCAAATATCGTTTTGCTAGATAATAACTTAAGCGGTTGAAGTAGGGGAACATTAACCGCCCCGGGTTTGACAATTAAATACTTGCCCTGTATTGCACCCGACTAGAGTTGAAAAACTTGGGCTCTAGTCGAGATTAATTCGCGGTGTAGTTTCATGCGAGTCAAGTTTTTGGCGCCATGCTGGGGACCTTACGGTCCGTTATTCAAAATGGTTGCTTAGTGTTACTTTAGCATTTTCTATCTTGTCTTTTTTGTTTTGAAGGGTGGTTTGTGTGTGTTTGATTTTCATTTTTAGTGTTTTGTGTTTGTAGGTATTGGATTATGGATCCTTCAAATTTCACCCAAGTGTGGGGGTATCCACCACCACCTGAGAGTGGTTACCCTGGAGCTTCATGGGACGATCAAAAAGGGGGAAGTCAAGGATCCGGATTCTACTGCCAACCCCCCTTCCAAGGTGAACAAGAATACCAATGGGGGTATCAAGAACCTTCCCCATATCAAGAATATTTCCCTCAACAACCCGAGGAGAAATCCAAGCTGGAGTTGGTCATGGAGGCTTTCATGGGACGAACCTCAAGACCATGTGCCGCTCCACAACCGGAGCAAAAGAGCAAATTAGAGCTCATGGTGGAGCGATTTGTTCAGGTCACTAACGAAGGGTGCTCTAGCATGGACCTCCCAATCGCCAACCCTATCGACTCAACCTTTCTTCAGGAATCGGAGGAGCTCCTTCGACGCACAGAGAGGATAGGACGGCTTGTTAAGCAAGCATGTGCACAACTTGCTCACAATCGTCTCCTACTATTAGAAGGAAGAAAGAAAGTCGGAGAGGCGAGCCATGAGAATTTTGGAAGAGCAAGCTTCGGCATGGATTTCCAACCCCTCCCTTCTCCCAGTTTGACATTAGAAGAGAAGGTGGCACAAGCTTTTGCACACCATAGCCTCTCACAATTGGAAGAGCAAGAGGAGGTTGAAGGGGCAATCAATGAAAACCATGTGGATCAAGATGAACTCACCCCGGGGAGCTCCCGTTGTGAGGATGAACAAGAAGGTTGCATTGACGACTCTCATCGCTTTCCCATTCCCAAGAGCAACTTTGAAGACTGAGTCACGAGTATGGAGGAGCAAGAGAATCCTTTCTATCATCTTGCACGGCATCTTACCCTCCAAACCTTGCTTGAAGACATGAATGGGAAGGCCGGAAAAGAGGTTGAAGAGGAGGAAGTGAGCATCGAAGAAGGAGAATACCTTGATCCTTTGCAACGGGAGGAAATTTAAGAAGAAGGAAGAGAGGTTGAGGAAGAAGGAGAAGGAGAAAGTGGTTTCCAAGATGAGGACGAGGTCGAGATGGATGAAGCATCCACAAGTTACAAGTGCTACCAATGCTTTCCACCCAACCTCGATGCGCTTTTCGAGAAAGACCCACTTGCGGCTCTTTGCCAATCCAAGGCCAAACCATCAGCGATCCCTCTTGGAGGATGCGATGGTGGTCAATCGATGATGCACTACATGGTATGGGGCAAAGAGATAGGAGAAGAAAAGGAGAAGAAGAGGTCTCATGGGTGGAGCCTCAAAGCCGATCAAGTTCACGAGCCCTCAATTATGGACTCGTCCAATGCTCGTGACTTGAGATTTCACCTCACCGACGAGAACCTCAACTTCAAGGAGGTTCTTGGGTGGACCGAAACTTGAAGAGCAACCGTCTGACTCATGACGTTAAAGAAGCGTTTGGTGGGAGGCAACCCAACCATCAACGCTGTGTTTTATTTTGGCTTCAATAAGTCGACCTTTTGTTTTACCGCCTCCTTGCTCTTTCTGATCTCACACGGCCTCCGCTCCCGAGCACCAACATTCACTACTACCTAGTAACATCGTTCTACTTCCCTATTTTACGCCATTGAGGGCAATGTCGAGCTTGTGTGTGTGTGGGGGGGTGGGGGGGAGGGGGTAAGTTCATTTTGAATGTTTGGTGTGATTTTTAATGCTTGGAGCCTAGTTGTATGCCCAAATTTTAAAAATTTGAGGGCTCTAAGCATAGCATGATCGTAGTGGCACTTGTATGATTTTGTTTTGCATCTCGTGGTTATTAGCATTGTCTATGGATAATTTGCTTGTGATTATGTGTAACCTATGATGATGATTGAGACATGTATTAGGTTTGTGCATAGGTTCATTTTTCATGTATTTGTGAACCGATAGATGTTTGAATCGATTACTTGCTTTTCACAGTTGCCTATGCATCGAGTTTAGGGAGTGAGAATGAATGATTGATTGAGCACCTAGGTAGCCATGCGAGAGTTGTACCGTTCGTTTCATTCTTGTGCGATAGATCCCCCTTTATATGATGCGTAGCATTCACGTTGTTGCTAGCGAGGAAGATGGAGGCATAGGATTATCCCACGACACAAAAGTTGACCGAATCGATCAATTATCCCTTAGTCAACCCTTTTGAGCCGTGTGTATAAGGGTCATTTTAGTGTTAGGTAGCTCATGCTACTTGAGCTTGATTGATTTAGAAAGAGCGACCCTACTTTCTTCGTGTCTACACCGTTATCGAGTCACCCTTGTGTTTGGAAGCTCCATTTATACCATTTGAGCTTAAACGAGGTTCCACATGAGTGATTTGTGTATGGTTTTGCTAAGAAGTGAAGTGAGTGTGGAGGTAGTTCGTAAATGGGAGCATTGTTCCTTAGGTTACAAAATGTGACATGTTTTTAGTTCTCTATAGCACTCAAGGAAAGGAGTAAAGAAAAGAAAAAGAAAAAAAGAGAGAAAAAGAAATCAATAAAAGGGCAAAGGATAAAAGGGAGAGGCCACCAAAAATATAATAAATGTTGAACATGCTCTTAGAAGTGTTGCTTAGCATGCAAGCTTTAGGAACACTTACATGTTGTTTGCCTACCACACTCTTGTGCTTGAAATTGAATAGCAAATGTAGCAAGAAAGTATGTGTGACATGGTTTGGTGATTGGTTGTAGTTTGGAATTTTGGGGAAGTGCGGTTTTGGCCGATGCTAGTGGCCATTCAGTATAGGAGAGGGTTCTAATCTAAACCTTAGAACCTTTTTTGGTTTTAGGATGGAAATGTGGAACCTTATGCTATGTTTGCCACCAACCAAAAAGCCTTTTCCCCATGTCCTAGACCCTAGCCAGTCATTCAAACCTGTGTCTAAGACCTCCGGACAAGCTAGCAACGACACCCATCTTGTGAACTCTAACATTTATAGGTTACCGTCATGGTAAAAGGACGTTAGGATTGAGCGTGAATATGCACATCTTTTGCATCAGATGGTCCTGACCCCACTGGTCGAGAGTGAGTGATTCATTCATCATGTTTTGTTCATTTCTTATACCCCAGTGAGGACCTAGATTGCTCGATCGTTCGTTCCTATGATGTGATCTTCATGCTTGAGTAACTGTGATTGGTGAGTCATCGAAGCAGGTTTTGTGTTGTTTGATAAATAATGTGAGAACTCTTCTTTTGCAAAAATCTTAATACAGTTGAATGTCGTCTGTGGTGGTTGCCAATATTAATTTGATTTTGTCCATATGTCGGTGTCAAATAAACATTGTGATTCTTTCATTTTGTGCCCTATGACATGCCTCATAATTTTTTTTGAAAAAGAGAAGTTGCAAGCTTACCTTGTTTTGCTTGGGGACAAGCAAACGTTCAAGTGTGTGGAGTGATTCGGGTCCAATTGTACACATTTTGCCCCTCATTTCTTGATAGGTTTACTTTGCATTTCATCATTCCTCGACATATTTCAAGCTAGGTTGTGCTTGTTTTGATACATTTCAGGTCCTAGCACGTGTGGAATGGTTTAGGACGAGTTCAGGACGATTGGAGGTCAAAAAGCGCAAAAATCGAAGAAAAGTCCAAAGTAACAGTGAAGCGCGGGCGTCCAAGAATCAACCGCAGTTGACGGCCTGGCATTGGAGTTCACAGCCTCTAAGGCTGTGAACTAGAACCTCAAACCGTGAACAACGAGGCGTCTAGCTAGGTTCCAGAGGTTACTGACGACCAGGCAGTTCACGGTCTCTAAGACCGTGAACTTAGAGTGCAAACCGTGAACCTTGGAGAGTGAAGCGATGCGTTTTGGAAATGACACTGAGTTCACAGGCGCGTTTAGGTGTTCACGTTCGTGAACTAACAGGCCATGAACTCAGTTCGATCTTAGTATAAAGGGATATATGAAAGGAAGAAGAGAGAGATCTTCAAATTTAGGTTAGGATTTCATTTTTCAGAATAAAGAGGATTTTAGTGAGAGATTAGGGTTTCTTCTAGAGTGAGAAAGTGCAAATAAAAGGTGGAAGAAGGAGCTTTGGGCTTGTTCCTAGCTAGAGGATTGAAGATTTCTTCATCTCAAGGGTGTCTCAAGCAACAAGGAGGAAGGATTGGCATCACTTCATGGTTCTTTCTTCCCCTTTTGTTGTTTTCCTTTGTCTAGCTATGGAATAGCCTACCTACTCACTTGGGTATTGTGAACCCTAGTCTCTCTATGTGTTAGGATGTAAGAACATGAAGCTATTGTGTTGATTGAGTGTTTTATATGATATTTGAGGTATTATTCATGAATGATTGAGTGTGCTAGCTTTAACTCAATATTGGGTAAAATTGATATAGAGGGTGGAAATCCCCTTTTGGTCTAATAGGGAGCTAGACTTGTTAGCCACTTGGGTAACTTCCTTTAGGTCAATTTAAGACCAAAATCTCAAATATCGGAATAGGGCCGTGATTCCACCGAGATAGGTCTCTCCCCCGACCAAATTAAGTTTGGAGGGTTTGGTTTGCAATCCTTAGCCTGCTAGTTGAGAGGGTGAGGTTCCCTAGCCTATCGCTGTCACATTTAGCCGAAAGGTTAAGTGAGTTAGCTTTCTAACTTGTTGCAATGATTTTCAATTAACTAACTAAGAGAGTTAGGGATCTCCTTTGTTGATCGGTAATGAGGGCTAGACTCTCTAGCTATGAATCACAATCCTTGACCTAACAGCTAAGAGATCTAGTTCCCCTAGCTTATATTTATTGATTTTCCTTCATTGATCGACTAAGAAAGTTTGTCTCTATCTAGTTGCGCCCACCTCGCGGTGTATGAACACGCCCTTCACACTAGAGCTTTGTTTGTCACTTCTTAGCATGAGACTAGGGGGAGCAATACCTGGGTGAAGCTCTCTCAAGTAGAATTCCCCTCCATTTACTTTCGTTGCTTGTTTAGTTTGTATTTTTTTCTTAGTTTTGTACCCAAAAACTGTCTTGCTAGATAACAACTTAAGCGATTGAAGTAGGGGTACATGGACCAGACTGGGTTTGACAATTAAATACTTGCCCTATACCACACTTAACTAGAGTTGAAAAACTTGGGCTCTAGTCCGATTAATTCGCGGTGTAGTTTCGTGCCAGTCTAGTTTTTGGAAGTGAACCTAAGCCTAGAAGTGAGGTTGTTGAGAAAGTGGAACCGGATGTTAAGAATGTAAGTGGAGGAGAACCTCTCAAGGTAAACCACAATATTACTATTATTCCTTGTGGTGATATGAAGCAAGAAAGCAAGGAGGGTCACGCCGAAAGAAGGAAGGAAGAGAGCTTGGAGGGAAAGAATGAATCACGCTAATGCCTGGAGGAAGGAAAAGGGAAAATCGAAAGTCATCAGCCAAGAAGGCCATCCCATGGAGTTTGAGTTGGGAGGCGACATGCCTTGCCCGAGATCATGGCGGATCCACTCTCGGTGGCATCACGTTCAAAGGCATGATAGATCCGCAACCGTCAAGCTAATGATGATAACTTAGCGCTTGTTGGGAGGCATCCCAATGTACGTTTGTTTTCTTTTCCTTATTTTCATTTTTGTGTAAAGTGAAGAGTTCAAGTGGTCGAGTGGTATCCCCTTGCCAAGTCTTTGTGATTGTGTGTTTGAGTTGTGTAGTGATCGATAGTAGGCACGGTGGAGTAGGTCGAGTCAAAATTTTCCGGAAATGCACTGTTTTCACCGCAGTTCACGGTTTGCGCTTGGAGTTCACGGTCTTAATTAACCATGAACTATCAAACGCGTCCGTGAACTAGGGTGTTCTGCGTGTCGTGAAACCCACCATTTCACCCCAGTTTGCGGTACGCGAGCTATGTTCACGGTCTTAGCGACCGTGAACTAGAAACCGCGTCCGTGAACCTCGGGGTCTGCCCATAAAAGGGTCATGAACACCTTCTCTTCATTTCACGACCCAAACTCGCCGGAATCCTTTCAAATTCACCGGAAAACCGCAATTTTCTGACAAATTTCACCATTTTCACCGCCTTACGGCGCTCCAAATAAAAAACCAATGACAGATCCAATCTTCCCTCGTCAAGGGCGGCCTTCGCTGTGATTTTAGAGAGATTCGGATTTGATTTTTTGCGGTGAGGCCACCGCCGACGAGCCTCCGATGAGTCTCCGTTGAGCTTCCGGCGAAGCTTCGGCAACACCTCTCCGACCTGTTTTTATGCAAATTTTTGCCTCCCTCGCCCTATCCTCACTTCGACTACGATCCTACTTGAGTCTCCAGGTTCGTTTACAACTTTACCTTGTTAATTGTGGAGAATCAGATTAAGTAGTGAAGTGAGGAGAATTTAGTGAATTGAATGTTGAACTTAGAAATAGGGCGAGGGATTGGGTGACTTGTGGTGCATGAATGTTGAATGTGTTTGAATGAGCTTAATCGCGCCTTGGTGGGCATAATTTAGGACAAATTGTTGTCAAATGTGAAATTTGCCCACCAAGTGCAAACATATGAGTGAATGTGGAATTTTTATGCTTGAATGGTGGATGGTAGCCACCGTGGAATGGTTCGGTTTGATTTTTGGTGTGGATAATCCGTGAAACACCTAGGACCATGCCTTGGTGTGCTTGCGCGTAATTGTTCTAAATGCCATGGATCCATAGTGGAATTATAAATGTGGGGGGAATTCCTTTTACCTCCCAATGAATTGATATTGACAATTACTTCCACGTATGGTGCATGTTTGCCCGTTTTGCAAGATGGTCAATATGAACCACCTGTACCTTTCGGTGCTTAGGGGAAACCCGCAATGGAAAAAGAACTGAGATTTTGGGCAAGCGCTCACTCCGGAGACCACTGGAAACTCGACTTCACCCTGTTTGATGGTCTTCATTGTGGAGATATCATGAGGGAGGCTGTTGTGCACCCACAATGGATGCCAGCTCCTTGAATTGGAAGATGGCATTTATGGGGAACTGTGTGTCAAGTTTTTCAGTACCTTCACCATCTCTAAGACCATGAGCCCATTCAAAAACCGGAGGCGCACGATGAAATTCCATTTGGGCGGAGAATGCCGCACCTTGACTTTCGATGGGCTAGCCCGAGCCATGGGAGTTGGAGCCGCATCTAGAGCTGAGTTGGAAGAGGATGCCACAAGAGGGTGCGACATGAATGCAACATTTCAAAGGTTTTTTCTTCCAGAGCACTGACAAGAACAGTTTCGATCAACAATCACGTTGGCATCCACACTCAAGCCGAAGTTGCGCATCATCAATGCCCTCCTTGCCCGTTCCCTCTACCCAAGCTATTACAATCCAAACAAGATAACCAAAAGGATCTTGCTGGCATTCGCTTATATGGTGGACCCGTCTAGCAATATTCAACTTGGTTAGGTCTTGGCCACCTCCTTCGCCAGAGCAATTGGGGGAAATCGACGATACGTTACATCATTGGGTCCCTACATCACTCACATTGCTCGTCCTTACACTGGCAATCTGGCGGGCTACACAAATGAGGGGCACTCCTTGGGGTTCGAAGAGAACACCCTGATTTTCATGCATTTTCTTTGAGCAATTGGACCATTTTGGTTTATCGAGGGACTGAATCTACCACCAAGGGTCCCTCCTCCAGAGCAGCCACCTGCTAGAGCTCCCGGCTGCCGCCGGCGTCCCGCGCACCCACTCCCTGTACCACCATCACCAACAGTAGCAGCATACCGAGCTGGTCCTTCCACCCTCAGGATCACCTCGTGGAGAGGATGGATCGGCTCGAGACCACGTTGTGGGAGTCACTACCCGGCTTGACCGGACCACCGACTTGCAGGAGCGGATGGCCCGTTGCCAGAGTATCCTTCCAGATGATGGGGAAGGACCTTCGACCCGTGAGAAGTAGCCAACAAGTGAGATACGTGGCAGAGCCGATTTCTTTCGCCCCACTTCTCCACATGGAACTCTGAACTCTTTTATTTTTTTTTCTTTCTTTTACTTGGTATATGTGAACAACTACTGTTACTATCGTACTGTTATAACCTCTCCTCTAGCGAGTATGTGTTTGTGTTTGTGTGTGTGCTTTTGTCTTCTCCTTGAAGCTCAAATCTCCTACCCCGGAAAAATTCCAACTTTCATTCACCAAGCCATACGATAACATCGTTCTACCCCTATCTTACGCCATTGAGGGCAATATCAAACTTAAGTGTGGGGGGGGGGGGGGGGGGTGGGGTAGTCTATTATTATGCTTGTGTGAGTGTGATTGAATGCTTGGAGCCTTGATGTATTCCCAAATTTGAAAATTTTGAGGGCTCCAAACAATGCTTGTGTAACACCCCATCCATAATATCTATGGTTGAACCCGTGGTTCAACCGCGCAGCCAAATCATCGGTGTTACTGGTTGAACTCAATCATCTCAAACATCATATCCGATAATTAAACACAAACATAAACCATTATCATACAAACTCATTATTCGAATCCCAACCCACTTATTGAATTTTACAAAATGCGGGTTTATTATTCAAACACTGAAAGCAAAAATCCTAGGTGACCATGATAGAACAGTGTTCCAAACTACCTCATGATGGTAGTACAGAAGGATAGGGCAGCCTCAGTAGTCCGATCCTAGTTGCACCTGCGAGCCTGAAAACAGACGTGGGTCAGCAACTAAGCTGTGTGTGTGGATCTTTCCCACGACCTAATTTTGGGACCGCAATAAGCTAATCAAACAATCGTAATCAATCATAATTTAGTACTCTAGATGCCATCTTAAATCATCATATATAAATTACCGATCAAATTATCGAATCCACCAACTCATCATTAACAATTCAATTTATCAAATAAGATAATCACATAATTTAACGAACACATAATCAATGCATGATATAAAAATTCCGATTAATTATTAATGGCGCCAAGGTCACCATACACTTACCCTCGCTCGAGCAAATCATCATCTGTGGTGCTCATGCAACCACAACACTCAATCGCATAAGCGAGCTAAATCTACCCACTCTCAAGGGGTGAGGGTAAGTGCAGGCCCTTTCTACATCTACGTGAATTAATATGATCACGAATCAAACCATTTCCATTTTTTTCTCATCCTTCACAAACAATTCGGAATCAATGTAGTCTCACTGATTTACCGATCCATATATATATTTCCCGTCGATTATCAACTCGACGTTTCTAAAAATCAACTATCCATCATCCAATAACAAATCACATAAATCATCTCGTTCTCCAGTAAGCTACTCAGCAATACCATATCACCATTCCTCACCCAAAATTCATCAACAATTTCATGAAATAGCTCCGATGCAAATAATTGTAAATAACCCGATTGCAGTTAAATATATCCTTAACTCAAAATTCACTTTCCTTCATTAAAATCCTCACAAAATTCATGTAAATGAATTTATTGACACAAAAATTCATTTAATTTAGTTCTGGTCATAAAAATCAATTTAGACAATAAAATATAAAAAATCTCGTATTAACCATTATTTTACGGTAACTTAAATTCCAACAAAACGGTAAATCCAAAAAATCTCCAAAAATACAAGAACCTCCATTTATCATCCTAAAACAGGTCTGTCTAGTTTTTATATTTTTCAACAGCTCAAAACATTGAAAATAATGTTACACTCTATCTTTACCACAAATTTCGTATTAAGCTCGTTTTTACCATTTTAAAGATAAAAACTATACCAACTGTCTAATTTACCCTTTCCAGAACAAAACCCATTTAACAATCCACACTGTCCATTTTAAAGTGCTCAAAATCTTAAAGTGCTAAAAGGTTACGACAATTGTTTCAATGAAGGATATTTAGTGAGTTGGTTTGACGATTTTGGCTTGTAAACAGGTTTGTATAGATTCTAAACCTTTGCTGGGAATACAGAGACTATGCTAGGCTTTGGTTTCATATTTTTTCTTTTCTTTTCTCTTCTTGGTGTTTGTACGAAGGCAAAAATGGAGAGCTAGCTTACCGGTATTATAGAGCTCTTTGATTCATGCTCTTACCTCTTCATTTACTTTCCAGCAAATGGAGTAAAGGCCTGGGGCGGCCTTCTAAGGAGCAGTAGCTTTGAAAGGAAGAAACTCAAGCTCCAAAGCCGGCTCCATAAACAAGCTAGCTGCTGGTGCAATGTCTACCTCATTAGCTCATTAATGACTCGGCTCCTTTTGTATCACTGAAATTAGCATAATCTAACTGGTTAGGTTGCTGAATTATTCCTTTGTGACCAACAGGTCATTGGTTTGATACTTACAACTAACAATTTATTTTTGTTACACTTTTTGATGTTTGGGAAGTTTTCAAGTGGTTTGGTTGATCATATTTCGTCTAGGATAACTTCTTGATTTTTTTTTTCAGTCTCGAATCATGCAATATACGTCCGCTACTGGGAAGAAGAAAAATATCCGAGGTTCTGGATGTTTCAGCTCTCCTCCGCTTAATTAGATTTCGTCCCCGAAATCGGTATGTTCAAACTTCGATTAACTCAGCACGACGGCATGATAATTTCCCTTGGCCACCATTCTCTACCTAATGGCTTGGGAAATTTTTATTTCATACTTATGCTCTCACTCTACAGTGTAGGTTATATATTACAATGTACCCTATTTGTGTTTATCTAATACATGAGGTGCTACGTCGTCATACGTTGAGCATAAGCCTCAACTAGCTCGGGGTACTTCTTCTTCATACTCTCCTCGGTTTCCCAGGTTGCAGCCTCCTCCTCCTGATTACACCATATAACCTTGAGCATGGGGATTTGTTTGCTTCTTAACACACCTACCTGATGATCCACAATGCTCACCGGTTTTTCTTCATAGGTCAAATCTGGCTCCAACTCCACCCTTTCGGGTTGTATCACATGAGATGGATCGATACGATACTTTTTCAACATACTGACGTGGAATAAGTTGTGAATTTTCTCCAACTCACGGGGTAATGCAAGCTCATATGCCACAGGCCCTACTTTGGAGATAACATCGTAGGGACCAATGTAACGAGGCGTTAACTTACCCTTCCTTCCAAACCTCATCAATCCTTTCCATGGGGATACCTTTAAGAACACCTTCTCTCCGACATCATAGTTAACTTCTCGAGCCTTGTTATCAGGATATAACTTTTGACGATCTTGAGCTACCTGCAATCTCTCTTTGATCGCCTTCACCTTCTCCTCCGTATCTTGGACCATTTGTGGTCTGGTAAGAACCCGAGTACCCTCAACATCCCAACATAGCGGGGTACGACACTTCCTTCCATTCAGAGCTTCAAATGGTGCAGCCTGCAAACTACTATGGTAAGAGTTGTTATAGGCAAACTCCACGAAAGGCAGTAAATCCGTCCAAGGTCAACCGGTTTCCACTGCACAGGTTCGTAATAACTCCTCCAAAGTAAGTATCATATGCTCAGACTGCCCGTCCGACTGAGGGTGATAAGCCGTGGAGAAATTAAGTCTCGTACCCATCGCCTCCTGCAAGCTCTCTTAGAAGTGTGATGTGAAACTGAGATCTCGATCTGAGACAATGGATAGAGGAACACCATGAAGTCGTACAATGTGAGCTATGTACAACCTCGCTAACTCTTCCATACTTGGCTTGAATCGAATGGGGATAAAATGAGCCACTTTAGTCATTCGATCCACAATTACCCAAATGGCATCTTTTCCTTCCCGGGTAGAAGGAAATCCGGTCACAAAATCCATCGTGATCCTCTCAAATTTCCAATATGGAATTGGCAGCGGCTGCAAGAGTCCGACTGGTGCACGATGCTCTGCCTTAGTCTTTTGACAAACTAGACAAGCTTGAACATGCTCAGCCACCTCTCGCTTTATTCCCGGCCACCAAAAATGTGTTTTAATCGTGTTATACATCTTTGTGGCCCCCGGGTGCATGGCATACATGGATGAATGGGCTTCCTCCAGAATTCTTTGTCTTAAATCACCCGACTCTGGAACCCATATACGACCATGCCTTTTTAGTATGCCTTCTTCCACCATGAATTCACTTTCTTCCCCCATTTCAACTTGCTTCAACTTCTCGATACACTCAGGATCTACTTGTTGACTTTCTCTAATTTGATCATGGAGTAGTGGTCGGATGCTTAGGTGTGCAATTAGGGTGGTGATGTCCTCCACTTGAAACTCCACACCCAAAGCTCTCATTTCCACTAATTCTAACAACCTTCCCTTTCGACTAAGTGCATCCGCGACCACATTTGCCTTACCAGGATGGTAATCAATTGTGCAGTCGTAGTCCTTCAACAACTCCAACCATCTTCTTTGTCGGTTATTCAACTCCTTCTGATCCATCAAATACTTCAAACTCTTGTGGTCGGTCATAATTTCTAACGTTTCACCATAAAGGTAATGCCTCCATAATTTTAAGGCAAACACGATAGCTGCCAACTCTAAATCATGAGTTGGGTAGTTGCACTCATGTGGCCTCAATTGTCGGGAAACATATGCAATCACCATTCTGTTCTGCATCAAGACACAACCCAAACCATGATATGATGTGTCACTGTATACCACATATTCTCCCCCCTCCATCGGTAATGCCAGAACTGGTGCTGAAGTCAACTTCCGTTTCAGTTCTTCAAAACTCTCCTGGCACTCTTTTGTCCATATGTATGGGGTTTCCTTCCTCAATAATTTAGTCAAAGGTGAGGCTATTTAAGAAAACCCTTCCACAAATCGACGGTAGTACCCAGCTAATCCCAGAAAACTTCGTACTCCCGACACATCCTTAGGTGGAGTCCAATTCACAATAGCTTCAATCTTCTTAGGATCCACCTCTACTCCCCTCCGGGACACCAAGTGCCCCAGAAAAAGTACCTCTTCCAGCCAGAATGCACACTTTGTGAATTTGGCATACAACTCTTTTTCTCTCAAGGTTTGCAATACCAATCTCAAGTGTTCAGCATGCTCTTCCTCACTCTTCGAATACACTAGAATGTCATTAATGAATACTATGAAAAATTTGTCAAGGTATTCATGGAAAACTTTGTTCATAAGATCCATGAACACTGCCGGTGCATTAGTAAGTCCAAAAGGCATCACCAAAAATTCATAATGTCCATACCGTGTTCGGAAAGCAGTCAACGGTATAGTTTTCTCCCCCACCTTCAACTGGTGATATCCCGACCTCAAATAAATTTTTGAAAAGACCGTTGCTCCTTGTACTTGGTCAAACAAGTCATCAATTCGAGGAAGTGGAAAAAGATTCTTAACCATTGCCTTGTTTAGCCTCCGATAGTCAATGCACATTCGCATTAACCCATCCTTCTTTTTCACAAATAGAACAGGTGCTCCCCAAGGTGATATACTAGGTCGGATGAACCCTTTGTCCAAGAGTTCCTACAACTGTTCCTTTAGCTCCTTCAATTCGATTGGTGCCATCCGATACGGTGGGATAGATATGGGAGCAGTTCCAGGTACTAACTCGATGTTAAAATCCACCTCCCGTTCGATTGGCCCCCCAGGAAGGTCTTCTGGAAACACATCCTGGTATTCATTTACAACTCGTACTTCCTCCAACTTCTCTTCTTTAGTCACCTCAAATTGCACAAGAAAGGCTTGACACCCTTCCCTTAGCTACGCATACATCTCCATTGCCGAGATGATACCATCGGAGTTGACTTCTGTCTTCTCAACCCTTGGAATATCATATGTTTACCCTCATCCCCAGATAACCGTATTGCCTTCTTTTGGCAATCCATCACTGCGCCGTGACAGGATAACCAATCCATGCCAAGAATCACATCGAACTCATTGAAAGGAAAAATCATCAGCTCTGCCTTTAATGCTACTCCTCCCATCACAACATCACAATCGTGTATCACGCGATTAACTACCACCGAAATACCCAATGGTGTTTTCACACCCCATTGGGTAGTCAACTCGGTTGATATGATATGCATGCTACTAGCACATTTTTCGGACATAAAGGAATGCGAAGAGCCAGTCTCAAACAAGGCATATAGAGCATGTCCAAAGCAGGTTATCATACCAGTGACAACATCAGTAGCGGCCTCCGCTGCATCTCTAGTCAAAGCGCGTAGTCCCGCCTGATTCTGGCTTCCTGCTCCCCGTCCCATGGGTTGCTGACTCGGTCCACCCTCTGGATAGGAGTTAGCTCCAGGTCCTCGAGATCTATGATGTCGTCCCTGCCTTGATGCTCCCCTGGAAACTCCCGCCGATGGGGTTCTCGGGCCCTGAACAGATCCCACTGACGGTGCTGGTGCTCGGGCGAGTTGTGGGCACTGTGGTTGGGTATGACCAGCCTGGCCACACTCAAAGCAGATGATCCTACCTTGAGGCAAGTTATTACATCGCCCAAAGTTCATCTTCCCGCAGGTCGGGCATTGTGGATAACCAGCGGGTCCCGTCCTGGTCTGTGGAGCTAAATATGTCACCCTCGACCTGGCATCGTATCGCCCTCTCATTCGGGTCTGCTGGGTGAAACCGGCTGAGTGACTCGATTGGACGAAAGCTTTCCTCTTCCTATCACCTGGCCTCTCCTTCCAGGATTCCCTCTTGTCCTTCTCCAAGTTCTCTTTTCTCAGGGCAGCCTGTTTAATGGCATTCAGGCTTACCATGTCAGCTGAGGAGACTCCCTCCTGGATGGTGTATCGGAGACCGTGAAGGAACCTCATGGCCAACTTCTCATCTCAGTCTGTCTCAATCTCACACCACTCCGATAACTCGAAGAATTTGATGTAGTAAGACAATACAAACATCTCCCCCTGCTTAAGATCATCGAACTCCCGCTGTTTATTATATATCCACTCCGGTGGAAAGAAAGTCGCCCGGAACATAGCCATAAAATCATGGTACGTCACTAATGGAGGATAGACCTGCCCCTCCTCCTGAGAGCCCCACCAGGTCAAGGCATGGCCTTTAAGAAGCATAACCATTGCTTGGAGCCTCTGCTCCTCATCATATCCCATGTAATCGAACTGAATCTGCGACTCTTTCAACCACATTGCCGTTTCTTGGGGATCGTCACTCTCCCCTCGAAACTCCTTCAACCCATATTTCTTAAGTTGAGGAAACTCCACTCTGATGGGAGGTGGTAGCGGTGCTAACTGAACATTACGAGGGCCCACACTGTTCCTGTCATTACAAAGGAAGAAAAAGAAACCAAACTTTAGTTTTTTCAACAAAAACTCCTTCCAAAGATCGTTTCTCAAATCCTCAAAATTTTTAAAAATCATTTTCAAAATATTTTTTTCGCAATTGATCCCATCACCCAGAAGCCTCGGTGCAAATACGAGTATGGAGTACCTTCACCCGACTGAGGGTAGCTAATCCTCACGAGTTAAGGCAACATACTTATAGTGCAGCGAACTAACCGAGCTCTGATACCATCTTAAATCATCATATATAAATTACCGATCAAATTATCGAATCCACCAACTCATCATCACCAAATCAATTTATTCAATAAGATAATCACATAATTTCACGAACACATAATCAATGCATGATATGAAAATTCCGATTAATTATTAATGGCACCAAGGTCACCATACACTTACCCTCGCTCGAGCAAATCATTATCCGTGGTGCTCATGCAACCACAACACTCAATCCGTGGTTCTCATGCAACCACAACACTGAATAGCATAAGCAAGCTAAATCTACCCACTCTCAAGGGGTGAGGGTAAGTGCAGACCCTTTCTACATCTACGAGAATTAATATGATCACGAATCAAACCATTTCCATTTTTTTCTCATCCGCCACAAACAATCTGGAATCAATGTAGTCTCACTGATTTACCGATCCATATATATATATTTCCCGTCGATTATCAACTCGACGTTCTAAAAATCAACTATCCCATCATCCAATACTAAATCACATAAATCATCTCATTCTCCAGTAAAGCTACTCAGCAGTACCATATCACCATTCCTCATCCAAAATTCATCAACAATTTCACGAAATAGCTCCGATGCAAATAATTGTAAATAACCCGGTTGCGGTTAAAAATATCCTTAACTCAACATTCACTTTCCTTCATTAAAATCCTCAAAAAATTCATGTAAATGAATTTATTGACACAAAAATCAATTTAATCCAGTTCTGGTCATAAAAATCAATTTAGACAATAGAATATCAAAAATCTCGTATTAACCATTATTTTACGGTAACTTAAATTCTAACAAAATGGTAAATCCGAAAAATCTTCCATAAATACAAGAACCTCCAGTTATCATCCTAAAACAGGTCTGTCTGGTTTTTCTATTTTTCAACAGCTCAAAACATTGAAAATAATATTACACTCGGTCTTTACCGTAAATCTCGTATTAAACTTGTTTTTACCATTTTAAAGATAAAAACTCTACCAACTGTCTAATTTACCTTTTCCGGACCAAAACCCATTTAACAATCCACATTGTCCATTTTAAAGTGATCAAAATCTTAAAGATAAATAAAAACACATTTTTACCGAGCTTTCCGTAAAATTCACCATCATGCAGTTTTTAATCCGAAAACCATTTTCAATTGAAATCTTCGGATCAATCTGACCCAACATCATTTTAGACACACACAAATCTCTTAGATCAGTTTTAAACTCAATAAACCCAACTATCCATTTTTACGGTAAAACTTGTTAAATACCGATATGTAAACCGTAAAATCCACAAAACTAAAGAATAATCACCAAATAATCGTATCAGCAACCAAGTCATCAAACACAGTAATCCATCCATCTAAATATGCAAATCAAGCATAGATAATTGATGCAATAATTAAGGTTCTCTTAATCCCCACACACCTTAATTTAACCGATTCCAAGTCGGGAATTAAGTTCTAAAATTCCAGATATTGGCTCCTAAAAATTCTCCTCGTTTCTACGATCCTGTAGGCGAAAACGGTTTGTCGTTTGGACTTCAAACGAAGAAACTGCGAGTTAGTACGAAATTAGGGATTAATTCTTAATTTTCTGATGTCCAAAATCTGCAGAAAACTGGAAATTTCCTTACCTCACGTATCAACTTCCCGGCCTTGTTTCTCCCTCTTCTGAGCTTGAAATTAAATTCCATAAACTCTGTGATGCTCATGTTGACTTGCTCTTAGTAACAGTATCAAGCTTCGAAGCTGATGCTGCCTGTAGTGGCACTGGTTTGGCTGACAAAAAGGTTATGACAATTGTTTCGGTGAAGGATATTTGGTGAGTTGGTTTGACGATTTGGGCTTGTAAACAGGTTTGTATAGGTTCTAAACCTTTGCTGGGAATACAGAGACTATGCTAGGCTTTGGTTTCATATTATTTCTTTTCTTTTCTCTTCTTGGTGTTTGTACGAAGGCAAAAATGGAGAGCTAGCTTACCGGTATTATGGAGCTCTTTGATTCATGCTCTTACCTCTTCATTTACTTTCCAGCAGATGGAGTAAAGGCCTAGGGCGGCCTTCTAAGGAGCAATAGCTTTCAAAGGGAGAAACTCAAGTTTCAAAGCCGGCTCCATAAACAAGCTAGTTGTTGGTGCAATGCCTACGTCATTAGCTCATTAATGACTCGACTCTTTTTGTATCACTGAAACCAGCATAGTCTAACTGGTTAGGTTGCTAAATTATTTCTTTGTGACAAACAGGTCATTGGTTCGATACTTACGACTAACAATTTATTTTTGTTACACATTTTTGATGTTTGGGGAATTTTCAAGTGGTTTCGTTGATCCTACTTCGTCTACGATAGCTTCTCGATTTTTTTTTCCAGTCTTGAATCATTCAATATACGTCTGCTACTGGGAAGAAGAAAAATATCCGAGGTTCTGGATGTTACAGCTAGCACGATCAAAGTGGCCAGTTTGTGGGAGAATCTCATGTTTATTGGCATTGACCATGAATTGTTGCATGTGCAAAAATGAATCGATGTTTTGAGCCGATCGTTTTCTTCTTGTGTGCTTAGATCCCTCTTACCATGGCGAGTAACATTACAATTGTCACTAGTGAGTATGATGGAGGCATAGGATTAGTCCACGCCCAAATGTTGATTGTCCCGAAATGTTTTATCCCCTAGTCAACCCCTTTGGGCCTTATGACTTTGGGGGTCGTTCTCTTGCAGGAGCTTATTGCTTGTGACCTTAATGGTGTTTGATAGGATGACCCCCATCTTTTCTTCGTGTTTATTCGTGAGTTGCCCTTGTGTCCCGGAGCTCTCGTTTTTTAATTCTATTGAGGTTCTACATTGGAGGATTTTGTGCGGTTCTTGCTAGGAATGAAAGAGAAAAGAGTAGTGTTGGAGTAAGTTCTTAAAATAGAGGATTGGTTGTTAAATATAATGTGGCAAGTGTTTTACTTTCTAGTAGCCCACTCAAAAGAAAAGAAAAGAGAAAAAGAAAGAAAAGGAAAGTAGGAAGAAAAAGAATAAAAAAGGTAATAAAACAGGGTAAATAAAATAGAGAGTGCCACAAAAAAAATCAAAGTGTATGCTCTAGGAGGGGTTTCTTGGCACTCAAGCCAATGAAACACCCACATTGTTGTTGAAATCCTTCACTACCATGTTTGAAATGTGATAACAAGATTGACTGAGGAAGTGCGCTTGAATGTAGTTCATGATGGGTGATAGTTTGTGACTCGCCTGTACCGTCACACTAGAAAGTGGGCAAATGTAACCACCTACTAATGTGTAGTATAGCAGGTTTAGCTTTAATTGTCAACCTGGGTCCTAGATGTGATGACTTCTCTGTGAAGTTCTTATTATTTAGCGGTTTAACTGTAGTGAAGTAATAACTAAGCTAAACAAACACAAAGCAGTGAAGGTTGTGGTTCAAGTTTGAGAAAGGTCACCCAGATATGGTTCCCCCTAGATTGAAGTCAAGTTTGGATTGACTCCTCAACTAAAGTAACCAGTTCACCCCCTTAAATTAAGGGTGCTCTATCAACCTAGACAAATATTCTCTTCTAGGTCAAAGTAGGAACTACAAAAAATTGATCAGGTTTCATGCAATTCAGAAAATCATGCCTCAATTGAATAATCAATGTTAAAAGATCATGTACTTGGGTTCATAAAACCAAACCTAACATACAAATCTAGGGTTCTTCATACTCAATTGAGAGAGAGAGAGAGTTTGCTCCATAAAGAGAGAAAAGAAATTAGCTTCAGATGCATAAATCATTCCGTGGAGGATGAAAATCGACTTCTGGTTGTCAATCGACACTTCTCCAAGCTTCAATCGAGCTCCAATGATGTTGAATCTCAATCTAGGTCACTTTGGAGGCTTTTTTGTTGCTTCCTCTCTCTAGGGTTTTGATGTCTTTCTCTAAACTCTGATCCCCTAAAAAATCCCGAAATTCGCAGCTAAGAGCTGCAGCTCGCGATACCTGGCTCAAATACCCAGTCGAGTATTCATTGGGGCCGGCTGGGTATTTCGAAACGCATCGCAACGACTCACGAGAAAAATACCCGATCCAGAGCTAAAATACCCGATCAGGTATTTATGCTCCTTGGCCGGGCCCCATTCTATTTCTTCTGGCTCTGTCGATCGAGTACCCGCTCGCCCAGCTGATTATACCCGGTCGGGTATTTGAGTGTCTTGACCAGGTATTTTGGCCTCCAGCTCCTCTTGGCGCCAACTCTCTATTTTTTACCCATAACTCGCTTCCAAGCCTCCATGTCCACGCCAAATCCTGAAATATGAAATAAACGCACAACCTAGCGCGAAATCAGTTTAAAACGTGAGAATCGACTCTCAAACGGTTCAATAATGGTGGCCAAAACATGTGCTGATAATAGTCCATCAAATTCCCCCATACTTAACTGTTTGCTTGTGCCCAAGCAAACCTGACTCAAACCAATGCAACTCTCCAGACCTCTACAACACCATGCAATCCCGATCGTTGATAGAGTACTTCCTAGATCATTTAGTGACTTACGAGGTCAACCGGTTTTCTAAGACATCTCCTATTTCCCTCAATATGAGTACTAGACTCACACCAGGATCATGTGAAGCAGTGGACCCAGGACAGACAATTCATGGACAAAGAGACTCACTCACATTACACAGCAACGAAGGACTCTCCGTATCGGGTTCTCTTTCATTCCATTTCACTTGTTGGAACCCCTTTTCCTTATTGTTTGTTTCTTTTTCTTTTGTTTTTTTTCACATTTGCACTTTGGTGGGGTTCCAACTATAGTTTTATGCGTCGTCGACCCTTATTAAGTGAGCAAGAGAAATTTATGTACATTTGTCGCTCGGCAGAGTACTTCTTTTTACTCCTTTTCCTCACTTCGTGTGGAGGGTCAATGAAATTAAGGGGGGGGGGGTCGGAAGCTCTATCCGTGCCCTTAAAAAACACATCCTCAAGTAGGCAAACATTTCAACGGGTGGAATTTTTACTTGTACTAGAGATGGCTTAGCATCAACTTGTAGGCCTACCCCACTAAGGATCACTAAAATCTCTTCCAAAACCCGATTTTGTGCACTGAAACGGTGCCACACATGTTAGACTTATCCCATGTTTAAGATTTCAATTTTTCTGACATGGAGGACCAACTGCTTTATCATTACACACATGAGTGCCCTTATACAAAACAAGAATCCACACACAACAAGCGAGTGTCATCGATATCAAATGAATCAAATGTCCTATTTCGACCAGTTCACACAATCAACCGACAATGCAAAAATGAAGATAGGAGAGATCTTATACTTCAGCATCATCCATAGCGCTACACTATCTCCCTAGATTGCATAGTACTATAAAGACTTTCAATTCAAAGCATACTGAGCAGGTCATTGCAAGGAACACGTACTTGGAGCCCTCGAATTGAAGTTTGGACAGTGGACTAGGCTCCAAGCACACAAACATATCTAGACAGTTAAATAGAAACATCCCCCACACTTAAGTTTGTCAGTGCCCTGAATTGAGAAGAGAAAGAGAAGGGGAACGATGTTACCGGGAAGAATAGACTGCAACATGATTGGAAAGTGGACTAGTCTGAGAGAGGAGGACTGGAAATGGGACCAATCGGAGCAAGATCACGGGCTAGAGCAAAAAGAATCCCTCAAGCACAAAGGAATTAGGTAGAGTTTTCAGTCCAATAGTACATCATCCAAAAGAAAAACAAACCAAACACAAAAATCCAGTTTGCACTCCGTCCCAAAACAAAACAAAACACACGACAAACATAGAGAAATGCCAACGAGTACAACCTACTCAAGGTGGTCGAAGTTAATATGCTCCATGAAGCTGCCAAAGTCGCACGATGGTGGTGTGGTGTGGTGGTGGTGGCGTCGAGTGCTCCCACGAAGTGGTCTAGTCGTGCTCTTGTGGCGGAGATAGGACTGAAGCAGGTGCTCCTGGTACTCCATCATGCGATGGTTACGGCCTCGCTCCCGCTCCATGTGAGCAAGGGTGACACCCTACCGAGTCTCGAGATGCTCGAGGCGCTCATCGAATGCAGCGAACCTGCTGGCGTACTCAGCCTGGTGGGCTGAATACTGCTGCTAAAACTAGTGCTGGTGGTCCATGAGTTGCTGGTTATGGAGCCCTAGCTGCTGGAACTGGAGCCCCATCTGGTGGAACTGCTCGGTGAAGAAATCCATCGACGGAATAGAAGGACCGAAGGAGGACTCACTCGCTCGGGTCTCCGTCATGGAAGAAGATCACCTGGGGGGAAAGTGGGGGCTCCGCCTCATCTGCATCCATAGCCCTACCGTCATCATCATCATCGTCATCTGTGTCCTCCTCCTCCTCCCCAGTATAGTCATCATCATCCTTGTCATCCTCGTCCATAGTTGGAGGCATAGACAAATCGTCAACCCACTCCCCCGCTTCAGTAAAGGCTAACAGGAGTGCGTTGTGAAGCACATCCCCGCTGAGATGAGAGAAGTCGTCGTGTTGGCATCGGTCAACCCCTCAAAGCAGATCTCGAAGTGGCATGCCAGACGAGTGATTAGGGGACCACAAAAAAGTAGGTGGGCTTATCGTGGCACTAGGCAAAGGTAGTCGCCACGAGAGACCCCAAGTGTAGCATGTGGTCGGGATCCCCCATGGAGTACATGGTGTAGAGCACACACTTCGGTATCTTGTGCGATACGGTGGCATTGGGGATGACCGAACGGGTGAGCAGGAGGTTGATGATGAGCCACTCGAGTCAGATGGTGGAGACAGTCGTTTGGCTGGCCACGAACGATCCCTGCCTGTAGCCAGGACGGGCGATGCGGCGGTAGAAATTATCCTAGCGAGAGTTTGTGGATTGGGGGACCTCCTTCTGGTGTCTGGAGTATGGATGGTAATAGATCCCCAAGGCCCGAGCCAACCTGTCGATGCTCATCTGCCGCATGCGACCGCCAAGCCAGAAAGTGAGGACTTAACATTTATAGTCCAATTTTCTAGAAATATCCAAGACACACACACCTGGAAACACAAGTAGGACCGTAGAGGGACGCGAGTAAAGGGCGTGGGATGCGGCATCACGCCGAAAAATGCTCCAGGGTCTCGCCAGAGAGTCGCCGGAAAGTCACTGACGGTGAGGGTGTGGCGACGGCGGCGGCGGCCGAAAAATTGAAACGTAACCCAAATGGGGAGAAATTTCTGGAGGAGGGGCGCCCCGCAGCGTAGATCCTGAATCCTCGATCGGATTTCAATTTGGAGGTCGTATGCGACCGAGATCTACGAAAAAGCGGTTGGGAGGCGCGTTTCCGGCGAGAGGACAAGAGAGTAAGAGAGAAGGAAGAGAGACGGGGTTCTGGAAAAATGAGAGGAGAGAAAAGGGGGGGGGACCGGGTTTTTGATTAAATAGGGGAAATACCCGGTCGGGTATTTGAGGCTCGCGGTCGGGTATTAAGCCTTTTGCATGCCGCATGATCAAAAGGGGGCCCTGCCGCAAAGCAAAAATACCTGGTCGGGTATTTGAGCCCCATGACCGGGTATTTGCCCCTTTTTGTTTAAAACTCAATTTTTCGCACTTTTCGAACACCCTGGACTCAGATGACGACAGACCAAGGTATACCAGACGAACTAACTTCATCACACATGCACAAACTGACTCGAAAAGATCAAAAATCAAAGGAAAAAGGGGATAAAAGAAATACAAACCGTGGTGGGGTTGCCTCCCTATAAGCGCTTTCTTTTACGTCTTTAGCTAGACGCAACTAGCAGAACTAAGAGTCCGCGAGTTCAACCACCAACTCAGCACGTTCGAACTCGTCTACCAGATATAGCTTGAGATGATGGCCATTCACTTTAAATGGCTAGGTATGCGGGTTGGCCATCTCGATAGTGCCATATGGGAACACCTGCGTGACCGTGAACGGTCCAGACCACTGAGAGCGAAGCTTTCTAGGAAAGAGTTTGAGGTGAGAGTTATAGAGAAGAACTCGATCACCAACCTAAAACTCCTTCGAGCCCCTCAATCGAGCGTCGTGAAGACGCTTAGTTTGCTCCTTACAACTTGGTGTTCTCATAGGTGTGGTAACGACATTCCTCCAGCTCCAGCATCTACATCTTGCGTTCAGCACCTCCAAGACTCACATCCAAGTTTAGCAGCTAAAGGGCCCAGAAGGCCTTGCGCTCTATCTCAACAGGCAGGTGACATGCCTTTCCATAGACATGTCGAAATGACGAAGTACCGATTGACGTCTTGTAGGCAGTTTGATATGCCCAGAGAGCATCATCGAGCTTGGTGGACCAATCCTTGCGAGATTGATCCATCGGTTTCTCAATTATGCGCTTAAGCTCGCGATTTTTCAGTTCGGCCTGACCACTCGTTTGGGGGTGGTAGGCCACGGACACCTTGTGAGTGACACCACAGTGAGAGAGGAGTTTATCGAATTGACCTTGAAAATGGGTGCCTCTGTCGCTAAAGATGTCTCTAGGCGTCCCAAACCGGGAGAATAGGTGCTTAAGAATCTGGCAAACACGTCTAGCATCATTGGTGGGCAAAGCCTGCGCTTCAGCCCACCTAGAGACGTAATCAACATCAACTACGATTTATAGATTACCAAATGATGGAGAGAAGGGGCCCGTGAAATCGATACACCAAACATAAAAAATTTCACAAGTAATAAACACATTATGGGGCATTTCATCACGGGCAGAGGTGTTACCTGACCGTTGGCATCGGTCGCAACTACGTGCGAAGGTGTCGGCATCCTTGAAGAGCTAGGGCCGGTAAAAGCTCTACTGTAGTAGCTTCCTTGCCGTGCGATTTCCGCCATGGTGCCCGCCAGTAGGTCCCTCATGGCAATGAGACAGAATGCCCTCCATCTCATTGTTCATGACACAGCGACGGATGACCCTGTCGGCTCCAATCTTGAAGAGATGCGGATCATCCCAGAAGTAGTGCTTCAGGTAGGAAAATAACTTTCTCTTGGCGTGAGTCATCATCCCCTTGGGCAGCTATTGACCAACCAAATAGTTGGTGAAATCGGAGAACCAATGGGTGATACTCTCCACCAGGCACATCATCATCAATCGCTCATATGGAAAGGAGTCATTGATCTCCTTCTCAAAGTTGTCTGCAGGAGGTGCGTCCAACTGGGAGAGATGATCAACAAATACATTTTTGGCTCCCTTCTTGTCTCGAATCTCGATGTCAAACTCCTACAGTAGCAAGATCCATCGTATGAGACGAGGATTAGCAGCGGAGTTATCCGTTTACACTATCAAATGGGACAAGACAAAATAAGGGCAAAACTTGTCGAAGGCGAACACCACCGCTAGCAGCTCCTTCTATATGGTGGTGTAGTTCTCCTGGGCATCATTGAGGGTCTTCAAGGCGTAGTAGATAGGGCGGAAATGCTGATCTCGCCTCTGCCCCAAGACAGCTCTAAGTGCGAAGTGACTCGCGTCGCACATCAACTCGAATGGTAAGGTCCAATCAGGAGTGACCATTATAGGAGCATGACTGAGCTTCTCCTTCAAGGTCGTGAATGTTGCTATGCACGCGCTAGTGAACTGGAAGGGGGCACCCTTCTCAAGGAGCTTCGTCAGGGGCAAGGAGATCTTTGAGAAGTCTTTTATGAACCACCTATAGAACCCCACATGGCCCAAGAAACTGCGGATCCCCTTTACAGATGTGGGAGGAGGCAACTTGATGATTGTCTCGATCTTGGCTCTGTCCACCTCTATTCCCATCTTTGAGATCTTATGCCCCAGAACTATACCTTCGTGAACCATGAAGTGGCACTTCCCCAAACTCAGTGCTAGGTTCGTCTCCTTACACCTTTTCAGGACAAGTTCCAAGTTATGGAGACAGTGAGAGAATGAGTCTCCATAAACCAAAAAAATTGTCCATGAACACCTTCATGATTTCTCCAACCAGACGGTTGAAGATGGTAAGCATACACCTCAGAAAAGTGGTGGGGGCATTGCAAAGCCCGGATGGGATACTCCAGTAAGAAAATGTGCCGAAAGGGCTGGTGAAGGTGGTCTTCGCCTGGTCTTCCGGTGATATGGGAATCTGAATATACCCAGACATCCCATCCAGGAAACAGTAGAACTCGTGCCCCGCCAACCTCTTGAGCATCTGGTCAATGAATGGCAGCAAGAAGTGATCCTTCCGGGTGGCATCGTGGAGGCGATGATATTCGATGCAGACGCGGTACGCGGTCACCGTGCTTATCGAGATGAGCTCATTCTTCTCATTGGGAACCATGGTCATCCCACCCTTCTTAGGCGCCACTTGAGTGGGACTGACCCACTCGCAGTCAGAAATGGCGAAGATGATTCCTGCGTCTATCAACTTGATAATCTCCGCTCGAATCACAACCTTGAGGTTCTGTATCAATCTCTGTTGGGGCTGTCTCTCCGGCCAAATCTCATCCTCTAGCAATATCTGGTGGGAACAGAAGGAGGGGCTAATCCTCTGGATATCGGTTATCTTCCATGCCATATCCCGCTCGTACTACTTCAGCAGGGCCACTAGTCTGGTCTTCTGCTCAGTTGTGAGGGTCGAGCTGATGATAACTGGAAGCTTGTTCCTCTCCTTGATAAAACCATACTCCAAGTGAAGAGGGAGGGGCTTCAACCCCAGTTCTGGTGGCTCCTCTAGAGAGGTGGTGATGCAGGTCGAGGATGATATTGGCTTGTATGACTTCTCGACCTCCAAGAACGCGCCACGCTCTAGTGCGACCAACTTCTCCTCAAGCTGTAGCTCCTGTGATGCCTGCTCACTTAGCAAAATACACCGCTCAAGGGCATCATTAGTACCCGCACTCGTGATGGCGAGTGTGGTTTCAAAATCAGCAAGCATGTCACAGTAATCCAAGTCATCATGCATATGGGAATGTTTTGCATTGTCAGACACAGAAAATGTAGCTTATTCATCCTCAGCCCGCAAAGTTAACTTGCCACTATGCACATCAATCAATGCCTTGGCGGTGGCGAGAAATGGTCTACCCAAAGTGAAAGGCACATCCACATCCTCATTTATATACAAGATAACAAAATCAACAGGATATGTGAATGCACCCACATTAAAAAGCAAGTCATGTATGATACCCCTAGGATGCACAATCGACTGATCAGCTAACTGAATACTCATCCTAGTGGTTCGAGGTTCACCTAGGCGTAGCTTCTTAAAAAATTCATAAGGCATGACATTGATGCTAGCGCGTACGTTTGCCAATGAATTTCCTACATGCATGCTGCCAATAACAAGAGGGATAGTGAAACTCCCTGGATCTTTGTGTTCTCTGGCAGCTTGTTCTGTAGGATTGCAGAACACTCCTTGCTTAGCATCACTGTCGAGAGATCCCCAAGTTTCTTTTTGTTGGTGAGGAGATCCTTCATGAATTTTGTGTACTTGGGAATCTTCGACAGTGCCTCCACAAATGGCATGCTGGTGTTGACCTGCTTCAATATTGCCATAAATTTGGCAAACTCAGTCTCTAGCTGTTCCTTGTGCATACGAGTGGGGAAGGAAAGCTGGGGAACATGCTCCTTAACCACTAGTCGTGGCTTGGTAGCAGGTGCTTCCTTCTCTATCCCCACCTCTTCATCTTCAGCTGGAAGTGCTGGAGCAGATGTTGGTTCCTCCTCCCTGGTCGGAGAAGGTACAACAGATGTCATCTTGGCACTTCTAGTAGTGATGGCATCTAACTGTTGGTGAGGCTCGCGAGGATTTGGGATGGTGGTGGCAGGTAGAGTTCCCGGTGCCCTGGTGCTGTTATTCTGAGCTATTCCTCCAATATGGTTCTGGAGGTCCTACAAAATAGCACTCTGATTTCTCTGGCCTGCCTCCACTACATTGAATTAACCCATAGAGAATTCCATGAACTGCTCCATCCCGGCGAACTTCTCTGTACTGGTGCTCATGAAAGCCGTCACAATATTTTTAAGCTCTGACATCTGGTCACCCTGTGTTGGGGCTGCTGCCGGCTGGGTGAATTGCCTCTACTACGGCTTGAATGCTGATCTCGCCTCTGCCCCAAGACAGCTCTAAGTGCGATGTGACTCGCGTCGCACATCAGCTCGAATGGTAAGGTCCAATCAGGAGTGACCATTATAGGAGCATGACTGAGCTTCTCCTTCAAGGTCGTGAATGTTGTTATGCACGCGATTGTGAAATGGAAGGGGGCACCCTTCTCAAGGAGCTTCGTCATGGGCAAGGAGATCTTTGAGAAGTCTTTTATGAACCACCTATAGAACCCCACATGGCCCAAGAAACTGCGGATCCCCTTTACAGATGTGGGAGGAGGCAACTTGATGATTGTCTCGATCTTGGCTCTGTCCACCTCTATTCCCATCTTTGAGATCTTATGCCCCAAAACTATACCTTCGTGAACCATGAAGTGGCACTTTCCCAAACTCAGTGCTAGGTTCGTCTCCTTACACCTTTTCAGGACAAGTTCCAGGTTATGGAGACAGTGAGAGAATGAGTCTCCATAAACCAAAAAAATTGACCATGAAAACCTTCATGATTTCTCCAACCAGATGGTTGAAGATGGTAAGCATACACCTCTGAAAAGTGGTGGGGGCATTGCAAAGCCCGAATGGGATACTCCGGTAAGAAAATGTGTCGAAAGGGCTGGTGAAGGTGGTCTTCGCCTGGTCTTCCGGTGATATGGGAATCTGAATATACCCAGACATCCCATCAAGGAAACAGTAGAACTCGTGCCCCGCCAACCTCTTGAGCATCTGGTCAATGAATGGCAGCAAGAAGTGATCCTTCCGGGTGGCATCGAGGAGGCGATGATATTCGATGTAGACGCGGTACGCGGTCACCGTGCGTATCGAGATGAACTCTTTCTTCTCATTGGGAACCATGGTCATCCCACCCTTCTTAGGTGCCACCTGAGTTGGACTGACCCACTCGCAGTCAGAAATGGCAAAGATGATTCCTGCGTCCATCAACTTGATAATCTCCGCTCGAATCACAACCTTGAGGTTCTGTATCAATCTCCGCTGGGGCTGTCTCTCCGGCCAAATCTCATCCTCTAGCAATATCTGGTGGGAACAGAAGGAGGGGCTAATCCCCCGGATATCGGTTATCTTCCATGCCATATCCCGCTCGTACTACTTTAGCAGGGCCACCAGTCTGGTTTTCTGCTTGGTTGTGAGGGTCGAGCTGATGATAACTGGAAGCTTGTTCCCCTCCTGGATAAATGCATACTCCAAGTGAGGAGGGAGGGGTTTCAGCCCCAGTTCTGGTGGCTCCTCTAGAGAGGTGGTGATGCAGGTCGAGGATGATATCGGCTTGTATGACTTCTCGACCTCCAAGAACGTGCCACGCTCTAGCGCGACCAACTGCTCCTCAAGCTGTAGCTCCTGCGATGCCTGCTCACTTAGCAAAATACACCGCTCAAGGGCATCTGTAATACCCGCACTCGTGATGGCGAGTGTGGTTTCAAAATCAGCAAGCATGTCACAGTAATCCAAGTCATCATGCATATGGGAATGTTTTGCATTGTCAGACACAGAAAATGTAGCTCGTTCATCCTCAGCCCGCAAAGTTAACTTGCCACTATGCACATCAATCAACCCCTTGGCGGTGGCGAGAAATGGTCTACCCAAAATGAAAGGCACATCCACATCCTCATTTATATCCAACATAACAAAATCAACAGGATATGTGAATGCACCCACATTAAAAAGCAAGTCCTCTATGATAACCCTAGGATGCACAATCGACTGATCAGCTAACTGAAAACTCATCCTAGTGATTCTAGGTTCACCTAGGCGTAGCTTCTTAAAAAATTCATAAGGCATGACATTGATGCTAGCGCGTAGGTTCGCAAATGACTTTCCTACATGCATGCTGCCAATAACAAGAGGGATAGTGAAACTCCCTGGGTCTTTGTGTTCTCTGGCAGCTTGTTCTGTAGGATTGCAGAACACTCCTTGCTCAGCATCACTGTCGAGAGATCCCCAAGTTTCTTTTTGTTGGTGAGGAGATCCTTCATGAATTTTGTGTACTTGGGAATCTTCGACAGTGCCTCCACGAATGGCATGCTGGTGTTGACCTGCTTCAACATTGCCATAAATTTGGCAAACTCAGTCTCTAGCTGTTCCTTGTGCATACGAGCGGGGAAGGAAAGCTGGGGAACATGCTCCTTAACCACTAGTCGTGGCTTGGTAGCAGGTGCTTCCTTCTCTATCCCCACCTCTTCATCTTCAGCTGGAAGTGCTGGAGCAGATGTTGGTTCCTCCTCCCTGGTCGGAGCAGGTACAACAAATGTCATCTTGGCACTTCTAGTAGTGATGGCATCTAACTGCTGGTGAGGCTCGCGAGGATTTGGGATGGTGGTGGCAGGTAGAGTTCCCGGTGCCCTGGTGAGGCTCGCTTCACTTTCCTAAGCGGGCGATAAGTTCGTTCTGGCTCAGGATCTAATGGTAGTAATGCTCCCGACTGGCTACGGGTCATGCACTACCTGCACACATCTAAGCAAGCAAACCCGTGAAGGCAAAAGTGGGACAAATCAAAACAATCGATGCAGAAAAGAAATGCTAAAGTAACAGAAATCACGTTTCTTTAACAACCTAGCCGTCCTCGGCAACGACACCAAAAACTTGACTCGCATGTATCGTCACACTAGCAAGTTGCCAAGTGTAACCACCTACTAATGCGTAGTATAGCGGGTTTAGCTTTAATTGTCAACTCGGGTCCTAGATGTGATGAATAATCTGTGAAGTTCTTATTATTTAGTGGTTTAACTGTAGAGAAGTAATAACTAAACTAAACAAACACAAAGCAGTAAAGGTTGTGGTTCAAGTTTGAGAGAGGTCACCCAAATAAGGTTCCCCCTAGATTGCAGTCAAGTTTGGATACAATTATCCAAGTCCAGATTTAATGACAGTTATACTGCGGAAGGTTCTTATTCAGTCTGAAGCCTCGACTAATGGTCTCCAGACCCTCTCAATCTGAATACCCGGCATGTGACTAACCTCCACCGGAGTAAACAAACTGGGGCCCTATTGTGCAAAACCTTCTCTACTAGGGTAAATCTAGTACCGAGCAGTGAATTGACTCCTCGACTAAAGCAATCAGTTCACCACTTTCAATTAAGGGTGCTCTATCAACCTAGGAAGATATTCTTTTTCTGTGTCAAAGCAGGAACTACAAGAATTTGATAAGGATTCATGCAATTTAGAAAATCATGCCTCAATTGAATAATCAATGTCAAAAGATCATGTACTTGGGTAATATAACCAAACCTAACATACAAATCTAGGGTTCTTCATACCCAGGTGAGAGAGAGAGAGTTTACTCCATAGAGAGAGCAAAGAAATCAACTTCAGATGCATAAATCATTCAGTGGAGGATGGAAATCAGCTTCTGGTTGTCAATCGGCACTTCTCGAAGCTTCAATAAAGCTCAAATGATGTTCAATCTCGATCTAGGTCACTTTCTCTCTCTAGGTATTTGCTTTCTATCTCTTAACTCGGATCCCCTCAAAAATCCCAAAATTCGCAGCTAAGAGCTGCAGCTAGCGATACACGGTCGGGTATTCATGGGGGCCGGCCGGGTATTTCGAAACGCATCGCAGCGACTCAGGGGAACTACCCGATCCAGGGCTAAAATACTCGATCGGGTATTGATGCTCCTCGGCCGGGACCCATTATGTTTCTTCTGGCTCTTTCGGTAGAATATCTGCTCGCCCAGCTGATTATACTCGGTCGGGTATTTGAGTGTCCTGACCGGGTATTTTGGCCTCCAGCTCCTCTAGGCGCCAAATCTCCATTTTTAACCCAAAACTCGCTTCCAAGCCTCCATATCCACGCCAAGTCCTGAAATATGAAATAAACGCATAACCTAACATGAAATCGGCTTAAAACGCAAGAAGCGACTCTCAAATGATTCAATAATGGTGGCCAAAACAGGTACTGATAACGGTCTATCAGTTTGGAAGGGAGAAGTAAGGTTTTTGGCCGATGCTAGTGGCCATTGTTTGTAGGGAAGGTTCTTAGTCGAAACCATAGAACCTTCGGGTTTAGGGTGAAGATGTAGGACCTCATGTTGTGTTTGCCATCACCGAAAGTCCTTTCCCCCATATCCAAGACAATTACCAATCATTTGAACCCGTGTCTAAAACCTCCAGACAAGCAAGTGATGACAACCGTCCTGTGAACTCTATCATTTAGAGGTTGTCGCCGTTGTGTTGAGACGATAGAGCCGAGTGTTGATGATTATGCATTTTCTTTGCACCAAATGGTTCCGACCCCACTGGTCAAGAGAGTGAGTGATTCATTCTTGTTTTACATGTCATATCATACCCCGGTGAGGACCTTTGTTGCCCATTCGTTTGTTCCTTGGAATTGAACTCTATGCATGGTTAGTTGTGGTTGATGAGTGATCTTGTTGAGACTTGCATTGATTCATGAAAAAGGTGAGAACTTTTCCTTTGCGTGTTTTTGGTGACCTCGAATGTCGTTTGTGGTGGATGTCGGTATCTCTTGCAACGGTCTATGTGTTAATTGTGAATAACCATTGTGATTTCCTACTTTGTGACCTTTGATTTTCCCCAAAGTATTTTTTTTAGGTTGAGATACTCCTTTGTTTGAAATGATTTGCTTGGGGACAAGCAAACGTCTAAGTGTGGGAGAGCGATTCGGGCCTAATTGTACACTTTTTATCCCCGTTTTTCTTTGGCGTTTGTGGCATTTGAGCTCCAAAAAGAGTGGTTTTATGCTAGGTTTGTTGTGTTTCAATGTGTTTCAGAGTCTAACAGGTGAAACCAACCCCAGAGTCGAAGGTCGGAAGAAAAGGCGCAAAGACCAGGCAAAGAGGAGGATCCAGCTGTAGTTCACGGTAAGAGCTGCGAGTTCACGGTCGCGAGGACCGTGAACTGAAATTACGAACTGCAAAGCGAAAGGTGTCTAGAGAGGTTTCAGAAGTTACTGACACCCAGCCAGTTCACGGTCGTAAAACCGTGAACTGAAGCCATGGACCGTGAACTGATCAAATGAAGCGGTGCGTTTTGCGTTGTGTTCACGGTCTCGACCTACTGTTCACGACCGTGAACTAGGACCTTGAACTGGGCGCGATCTATGTATACACGAAGAGCTTAATGGAGGAATAAGGGAGAGCCTAAAGTGAGAGAAACCTTCTTCTTCTTGAAACCCTAGAGAGAGAAAGTCAGGAACCAAGAGGGAGAAGAGGCTGGGGTCTGCTCCAAGTGAAAATTTGGGAAGTTCCTCTTGAAGAGAGGATCTCTAAAAGCACAAGGAGAGTTGGAGGCATCACAATGGTGGTTTCTTTCTTTTTCCTTTGTGTTCTTCCTTTGTCTAGTATGGAGTAGTCTCCCTTTTTACTTGGGTGTCGTAGAACCCTAACTTCTACCATGTAGTTGATTGTGTGGATTGAATAATTATGTGTGGGTGGTGTTTAATTTAAGATTTGAGGTATTTTTCATGGTGATTGTGCATTGTGTGTGCTTGGCAATCTATCGTGCCTTATCTTAAGAGGCTCAAATTGAGATGGGTTTGCTTAGGTGTTCCATGCCTCCTAACTAGGTTAATAAAGGGCAAACCTCTAAACTTAAATTAGACACCTAGGTTAATTGTGATTAAGCAGCCCACACTTAGGTTTGAGGGAGAAGGTAAGTCAACCCTCAATTGCTTGGGCCAAGAGGACTATAATTGTAGCCTATAATGCTTTCCTTGGCCTAGAGATTGAGAGGATGGTTTCTAACCATTGTTGCACCTCCTATGGTTTGCAATTTCCTTGTCGCACATCGATTCATTCAATCCCACGGTTCATGGTAGTTAGTTAGGGGGAATCAACTCCTGAGTGAAGCTTCTCACCAAAAGTTTCAACCCTTTTTACTTTTCAAGTCTTGCTTTTCAATAATAGATTGTAGAGATTTTCACAAACAACATTCCGCTAGATAATGTTTCAAACAATTGAAGTAGGGGTACATGGGCCGGCCCGGGTTGATATTTAAACTTGCCCTATATTGCACCCATTTAAGATTTATACTTCGGCCTTAGGTGGAATTTTAGTGTGATATTCGGAGCGAGTCAGGAGTGGAGGCTTTACTCAGTCAAAAGGGGTGGCGTCAACGATTCCATCTTAGCCTCTTCAACCTCTCCTTCCAAGAGAACTTTTTCATCGACCTTTGGAGGGGCTTCTTCTTCTTCATTTGTCTCTTTGGTCTCAACCTCTCAAGTTACCTTCTTGCTCCTTAGTAGAATACCATTCACTCTAGCTCTTCAATCCTTAGGGTTGGCAACGGTTTGGGATGGTAAAGCTCTTTGAGGGTCTTAATGAGGATCCCGACAAGATTGTCGATTTGATTCTCTAAGTTTCATAGACTCGCTTGATAGCTTCTAAGACGCGCCTCAACTGAAGTGAACTTGTTTGTTGTGACTTTCATGAACTTTTCAATCTTACTGAACTTTTGAGAACTTGTACTCACAAAGGTGATGACTAGCTCTTCAAGTTTGGATACCTTGTCGGGTTGTTCTTGTTGTTGGAACCCTTGCACACCTTGTGGTTTAAATTGTTGTTGGTGGAGGTTCAAGGATTGAAATTGTGGCTCCTTGTTCAATGAAGGAAGTTTTTGGTTGATAATCGCTAGTTGGTTCTTGGACGGGTGGCCTCAGACTGGTTGGTGAAGACCATGCAAAGTTAGGATGATTGCTCCACCCATGATTGTATTTACTATTATAGGGGTTGTTGTTGTTAGGATGTACCCCCTATCATTAGAAATAAATTTCAATTTCTCTTATGGAGTGCTTGCTTCCCTCATAAGTTAACATTCTTAAACATAATGGTTTGGACTTAAGCACCAATCACAAACCATAACCGAGCTCTTCCTTTGCTTCCTATAATGAAAGATCACCTTGATCAACTCATCAATCTTCATCACAAGTGGCGGGCTAGCTTCAATGGATTGTACTTCTCTTTCTTGAGTCCCTCATCCATTCCTTGTCAACCCCCAATCATTGCCTCTTGAAGCCATATCTTCAAACAATGCGGTCATTCCAGGTGGAGTCTTGTTGAGCATGTTCCGTTGACACATTGAATCAATGAGAATACAATCTTATTGAAGGAGACCGTTGTAGAAGGTCTCAATCCAGAACTGCTGTCCAAACCCATGGTGTGGCCAATTGAAGGAAAAGATCTAAGTACCGCTTTCATGCATCCTTTAAAGTTTCATCCCCCTCCCAGGAGAAATGAGTGATCTTTTTCTTGTATTCCGTCATTTTTTAAGGTGGAAAACACCAATTCATGAACTTGTTGAGAAAATCATCCAATGAGGTTATCTAGAATGGTGGCATGTTGTTCAATTAGGTTTGGGACTTCCAACTTAGGGAGTAGGGAAAAAGCCTCAGCCCAATTGCCTCCTCGGGCACTCCATTGATCTTCAATCCTCCAGCTAACTCGAGGAATCTCTTGACATGCTCTCGTAGAGATTCATTTGGAAGTCCATGAAATTGTATTTTGTTTTGTATCATATTTTGTTCTGTATTTTGTCCATGAAATTGTATTTTGTTCTGGAATCTCTTGACATGCCTCATCCCAATCCGCCGCTCGTGGTGCCATGAAATAGCACATCGTTCTTGCTTCATCATATCCTTGTACGTTCTCTTCCTCCATCTCAAGGTTCCCAAATTCAAACTCCTCTTCAAAATAAACTTCTCCTTCTACTTATCCTTCAGGAGAAACTTGTGGTTGTCCTTGATCCAAGAGTCAGAGGGTTTGGTTGATGTTGTCGTCTAGTGGCGCCAAATGTGGCGGATCACTCCGGGTCATACACCCCCCTGCACACATATCACAAAGCACAATACAAGCCAAGTATAACCAACGACCGGGTGTAGAATAGGGCAAGTATTTAAATATCAGCCCGAGGTGGTCTATGTACCCCTATTTCAATCGTTCACATATTATCTAGCAAATGGTTTGGTGTGAAAGCTAAGAAAACTACAATTGGACAAGCAAACAAAGTAAATTGTGGTGAATTTGATTTGAGAAAGCTTCACCAGGATATTGTTCCCCCTAGTCTCGTGTTAAGATGCAATTAATGAAACTCTAGTTTGAAGAGTGTGATTATATATTGTGAACATGATGCAATTAGTGTAACATCCCGTTCCGGCAAAACCCATATTTCAATCGCTAGAAAATTTCACGATTTAAAATCGAGCATTTCGACACTATTTTGACGAAAATCGGATTATCGATCGATCGGATAAGTATACGTATTAATTATATATATATATATATATATATATATATATATATATATATATTAGTAAGTAGTCGGAGAGGCAGAGCCATTATTTCTTCTTCTTTCATTCGGTTGAGAGAAAGCCGAGAAGCAGAGCTCGCACAGAGCTCATATGAAAAAATTTCAAAGCTCCAATCTTGAGCCCTAGTGATCCAAAAATCCCGTAAGTAATGCCTAATTCATCTATAAATCGTGATTTATCGATTTAGAGCTTTAAAACGAGTTTTTGGTTCAGGAATTTCTTGAATTCCCGATCTGCCAAATTAGGGTTTCGGAGTATCCGGAAGCCGGATTGAGCCCAAATTTCATATACGAGCTTCCTGCAGCGAGGTAATCAATCCTCTAGTTCTAATCCCTGAATTTCGGCTATTATTTAGGTCGGGGTCCAAACCGCTGGATTTAGCTCCGGCCAGGGTTTGATGTGTTTTTATCAAGAATTTGACCCGGAGCCTAGAACTAACATTGACGGGGATACTGCAGGGGGTATTAGGACGGTCTCGGATTTTAATTCGGGGTTTGTTCGTGAAATTGACGTTTTAGTACGGGAAGGTTAAACCGGTGTTTGAACGACCAAAACTGGTGAGGGATTAGCACGGCATACCGGGTTTGTCGTATCACGATAATTATATTAATGCTTAGAATTGACCTAGGTGAACTAGAATGGCATGATTAGGGGTGTATGGACTTTTGTGCTATATGATAAACCCTGGACTGTTGTATGATATTATTGACTTGCCCTAATCGATATGAACCTTGTTTATGTGGATGATTGCATACATGTTGCCATTTGTGGCTTAACTATTGATATGACTTCATGGTTGTTCGATAAGGGGTTTTGACATGGTGTGATATTATGGTTGTATTTGGATCCATAAGTGGGGGAATAAACTTCCCAGGGTGATATTATGATGTTTTAAGGAGGATGACTTGCACGAGGGTTTATCCCGAGGAAGTGCAATTATACGACTCCTGATTTACCTATGTTGAGCCAATTATGGTCAGGTCAAGTACATGTGTAAGTAATGAATTATGGTTAAGCAAGATGAGATATGAATCATGTACAGGGATACCAAATATGAATGTTGTGGTCTCATGGTCAATTACGTAGTAATTAGGGCTCCCTATGCTATTACTCTATTATGATATGTATGATAGTCACACCTCTCATGTGGTGGTGACTGAAGAATTCTTATGAGATATGACCACACCCAGAGCGGTGTCGGGGTATGACTACACCCATAGTGGTGTGGGGTATGTATGACCACATCCGACGGGATGTTGGGGTATGTATGACTACATCCGACGGGATGTGGGGTATGTTTCCCGGGAGAGTTATTAGCATGGGAGTAGCCAGGCGCCTATGATTAAAACATGATAAGATGCATATGCATAAGTCAAGGTGGTTGAGTCTTTTGCCTATTGGGATATGAGGATGGCTGAGGTCCGATCCTAGTGTTTTGGCTTGTTTGCTAGATGTATGGTAGGGGTATGCTCTGTTATGAACTCACGATGCTATGATTATCTCACTCAGCTATGAGCTGACCCTCTTTATCATCTTTCTCTGCTTATGCCATGTGTAAGCAGATCATCATCAGCAGCAGTAGATAGGTGTATAGGTGGGAGAGGAGCTAGAGTTGAAGCCAGGATGAGGTATGGTCTTCAACTATTCTGTGCTTGGACTACTACTCGGGATTTTGGCCAGTGATCCACACCTTTTTGTAAAAATGTTTTGAGAACGTTTTTCATGTGCATACTAGCTTCTGATGTAGTGTGAGATATCCACAGGTGTGGAAAGTTGATGATATGTGTATATTTTTGTAATTATGTAAGTTGTGACGATTATGGCTTGTATCAGTATAGTATGCAGTTGTGTAGTATATGAAACTGTGACTATGGCTATGAAAGCCAATGCTTATGGTTGTGAGTATATATGTTTGTGATGATTTATTTTGCAGGATAAGTTGCAAGAACTGTTAGCCCATTACGCGAGTAATTCATGTCGAAATTTTATTTAGGTAAATTTTGATAATTAATGTAACACCCAAGTTTAATTCCGCTGCAATTGTATGAACAATATGATTAGGCAAAACGTATAGGGTAGGGTGTTACAATTAGTTAGGAAACCCAACTCTCTTAATCGATCAACTAAGGAGTATCATGATAAGCTAGGCAACCTAGCTCTCTTAATCGATTGACTAAGGATTGCAAAGAAAAAGAAAAATCAAGATAAAATCATGGCACTAATCCGATGTTTGAGGTTTGTCCTTAATTTCCCTAGCAGGGGTTACCCAAATTGCCAAGATGTGTGATATGAATGGATTTCCTCCTTCTAGGTCAAATTAACCCAACATTGAGATATGATAACCAAAACCAAAGATTCATGAAAAATACTTAAGAATTATATTAATCACAAACCCAATACACATAGAGTTCAACTCTTACAATTTGACACGTCCTAGACTAGGGTTTCCAATATATAAGTGACATGGAAGACTACTCCATATCTAGGAAGGGAAATACAACAAAGATGGAAGAAAACCCCATGGGGAGATGCTTCTCTTCCTTATAGTTTCTTGATTCACACTTTGGAGAAGAAATCTTCAATCCTGTAGTCTTGGGTAAGCCAAATCCTTATTCTTCCTCCTTTTAGCTCGTCACTTTCTCTCTTTATTTGAATAAGAAGACCCAAGCCTCTCTCTCTATAACTCCCTTTTTATGTTTCAGCTCTCGCTCTTTTATATACTCCATTTGAGCACGTTTCACGGTTAAATATCACGTCTGTGATGTCGAATGCCTGATCGTGATCTCAGCGAAAAATGTACCATTGTACTAAAGGACACCTTGGGCTGCTGGAGAATATCATAGTGGGGTGACCGTGATAACTGACTTTCCCGCGAGCCATCTGAAGCCTGCTAGAATTTTTTTTCAACATCACGGCTAAAGCTCTATCTTCACGGTCGATAACCGTGATAATGCCCCCTAAGTGTGATCTTTGTCTTTTGTAAATACTTGCTCTGTTTCTCCCTCTTCCATTCAACTTTCGATCCCGAAACTAATTCCACTTGTTGAGATCTAAAACATACTCACGTACCAACCTAGCATAAAATTGCTCCTCGGACTACGCAAATGCCTCGAACATCTCAAGATAGGGGGTACAAATATGTGCAGTTACACCCGAATCAGAACTAGATTCTTTTTCCAAGCCACCTGTTGACCATAAAGAATGCCCCAAAGTTATGCCAATAGAGCTGAGCCAGCTCCCATTTTAGCGCAAAAGATTCCATGCCAATCTCCTGAACTATCTCAAAGTAAGCCTCCAGCTGTGATTGTCCCTAGGTTGCCTGAGCCACGCTGTCAGTATTCATTTTGAACCACGCAGCTCCAGGAGCCAACCAGCTTATCATAGTGCTCTTGTCGATTCGAATTTCTCATGAAATTGTCATGCACAAATGTTGTCTCCCTGGCTTGCATCCATTATTGCACTTTGGTAGTGATAGTTTTGAAGTGAAGATGGAGACAGAGCTTTGTTCTTGAAAGTTACTTCCTTCTTGCATTTCTGCAAATACTAGATGAGGAGAGCAAAGTAGTTATTCCGGCTTCTCGACCAGTTGCATTGGTCTTCATTGGTGAGATACCGCCGCAACCATTTTTTGTAGTCTGAGCTGAACAAATTATTCAGTTGATGAACTTGAAGAATTCTCGTCCAAATTGCAATGGTAGCTTCACAGTCCCACAAGTAATGAAGGTTTGTTTCCTGAATGTCACAACATTGGGGAACTTATAATCTAGTGTTAGGTGTCTGAATTTTCGAACGCTATTGGTAGAAAGTCTCCCCTGCAATGCCATCCATATGAATACTATAATCCTCATGGGAAGTTGAAGTCTCCAAATATTCTACCAAATCGAGGTAGGCGCATTGGTTGGATGTGAGAAGTTTTCTTGAAAGGATGATGCTGCTATGAACTGCCCATTGGAAGAGAGGCTCCAGAACATTTGACCTTCTTCTGTTTGATAAGTAGTCTACTATGATAGCTGGGATATACTAGACGATTTCTTGAGGAAGTAGGCCTTCAAATTCGAACATCTTCCATATAGGTTTCGATTCCCACAGATTAGCTACAGTCTTTATTTGGAGCTCGTCTAGCACCTCAGCAATGGTCCAAGTTAACAAGAGTTCGTTAGTTTTCCTTTCGTTCTTCACATTAAAGGCGTAGCCTTTTTCAACACATTTTTAGTTTTACATTGGAGCTTGAAAGAGAGTCACCTTATCCAAGGAAATAGGATTGAACTTTCATTGCCCATCTTCCACTCCCCGAATGTACTAGTTTTAGAATTTATCCAAATAATTGCATACAGTAGTAGGAAGAAGCTTGGTAAACATGGGATAAACAGTCATTGACGAGACAATAGATCCCACAAGGGGCATTTGATAAAAAAAAGGAATAAATGTCTTATTTTCCACATCAACTCATTGATTCTCATTGTCTCCTTGTGGGATCTATTAAGGAATAAATGTCCTATTCTAGTTGATTCTCATTCGGTTGTTTTCTACACAAAACATGATTTTGCTGATCCAAGAACTAGAGAGGTTGATTTCTTTTAACGTGTCCCTGATGTAGTCTCACATCCACTCGTAGTATGCTTTTTCTGAATCAATCTTGATGTCAGGCCGTCCATTTATACTTTTTTTTCTTACGCAAACTATGTAGGAGCTCTTGCAACATCATGATGTTGTCAATCATTTGTCGCCCAGGAATGAAGCCGTTTTGAGTTGGGGAGACAAGTTTATCATTAACGACTTCAATCTGTTAGTAATTGCTTTAGTAATGCCCTTTAAACCCATATTGTTTAGACAGATTAGTCTAAGATGCACAGGAGACTTTGGTCATTCTTTTTAGAGGATAAACACAACTGTAGAGGACATCATTTCCTCCGAAATCACACATGTATCAAAGAGTACAAAAACCATTTAGAAAGATTCTTTCTTATATAATCCCAAAGTGTTTTTATTAAAGACATTTAGAAAACCATCAGGACCCGGAGCCGAAAAGGCTTTCATTTCAAAAATTGCTTTGTGAAAATGTGTAAGGAGGAGGAGGAGGTCTTCTTGAAGCAGTCTTGGGAAAGAATTCTTTGGCATAAGATCATTATAATGGTTTTTGTCTTGGGTGTGTAGGGCCATGAAATATCCACCACCAAATTCTTGAGTTTATTTGGATCTTCCTCCCACTGCCAAGTACCTATTTGGAGGGAGAGAATGCAGTTTTGTCAGTGGCGACGAGTTGCTTGCTGGTAAAAGTATGAGGTGTTCTGTTTACCTAGCTTAACCCATTTCTCTTTAGCGCGTCGATACCAAACCATTTCTTCTTGCGCAAGAATAGTATGTAGCTCTTGCTCCAATTTCGCTTGAAGTTTGAAAAGCCTCATATTGAAAGTAGCGATAATCTTGTCTTACTCCTCAAATTCTAGCTACTTGTGTTTCCTGCGATTATGGCAGAATCCAAAACCCATCTTGTTCCATTCCTGAAACTAGGGGATATTAGTAAGGGCTTAATGAATATCCACTTCCTTCTTCCAATTGTCTACAAAGAACTTGGCAAATTGATCATGTAGCAACCATGCTGTTTCAAAGCAAAACCGTTTGGATATGTTAAACTTGATGGGTGTATTGGAGTTGGAGGTGAATGTTTGGAGATTATCTGGGTGAAGTTTCAAGAGGTGCATGACATATGAGTTGGGGAATACGACATTCCACTCAGCATTACAAAGCAACCTATCAATTCTACTTGCCTTATGAGTTCTGGCAATATTACCTCAGTACCAAGTGAAACACGGTCCTACAAATTAAAAAAAAATGTTAGCTTCATTAATCCAATTTGAAGAACATCGATAGCTTCTGAGGGAAGGAGAAGAATGAATGCGTGATTTCTCTGACGAGGTAAGAGTAGCGTTGAAATCTTCTCTAACAATCTAGGAGAGCTGGACGGTCTTGCTCGTGTAGATGAGACGCTCTTAAAGTAAGCTATGATACTTGCATACAGGGTTGCCATAGACACTGGTGAAGAGCCAAATTCCATCCCTTCTATTAGAATATGACTTTAATTTGATTTGAACTTTCCTTTTGTGTTTTGAGCCTATTCTGTTTAGGTTTGGGTTTGGGCTTTGTTTTAGCCTTGTCCTTGTATGTTTGGAAAATGTGTTTGGTTTTCTGTTTGTGATTAAGATAAGATTTCTATAAATACTCTTCATCACCCTAATCTATGTGTAGTGGTGAGTCAGGTTCATTTGTTTTGGTTTGTCTGTTCCGCAATTTGGTTTGTAGCCTGTACTCTCCTCAAATTAGTGAAATTTGTTCTCCCTTGCCCGTGGATTAGCTAGCACACAATGTGTTAGTGAACCACGATAAATTTGTGTTCGTTCGTGCTAATCTGGATTATTGTTTGCACACTTCAGTTCTGACAAGTCGTATCAGAGCCTGGTTCGGTCTGGGGCGATGAACGTCAGTTTGGTGGGACCCTCATCCGGTGGCCTCTGGATTTGAGATCTGCGTTTGTCTGGCAAGTCAAAGGTGATTCGCGTCTATTTGGTGGATCCACGATAGATCCACGTTTGGGCTACATCTGGTTTGGCGGATCAAGGGAGATCCGTGTTTGATTTGGCAGATCAAGAGAGATCTGCGTCTGATTTGGTGGATCCAAGAAAGATCCACGTCTGTATGGCGGATCAAAAGAGAGTTCCGCGTCTGGAAAAATCCTTGTACCAAGAAGCCCATCGATACAAGGCGTCTGCCAGATCATGATAATCACTAGGGTGAGGACACAAAGTTCATGGTCCTTGTCTTGAGGGGAGGATTGTTATCGGACAATCCAAGTAGCAGATCGGAAATACAAGGGAAGAAACCCATGTATATAAGTTTCCACCTAGCCTAATTAGTACGAGGCCTTTTGGGGAGGACACCCAAGAGTAAAACCGTGCGGGCTTGGTCCAAAGCGGACATATCGTACTAAATGAGTAGCCCGGTTATGACAAGTGGTATCATAGCCGCAGTTGAGTTTCTGGTGAATTGAGCACAAATGCATAACATAATTTTGATTTTTCCTATATTCGTTTTCTTTTTGTGGTCCGAGATTGAAGCAAGGAAGAAAAATTAGTCGCAGCTGGAAAGTAGATAGTGTTTGGAATTTTAATTAATTCCAATTGGGGCTGCAATTTTGATTGGACGGCGCTTAGTAGCAATTGGAGTGGATGCTAATTCCGGAGTTAAATTTTATTAGTTGCTGGTGCTCGTTAATTCTTTGTTCGGCGGCGATTTGGTATTGGATGGTGATTCCAATCTTTCACCAGTTTGGAGTTGCATTGTTTGGTTTGTCAAGAAGAAAGTTTTGGAATTTGGAATTTGCGACAGGAAGCTAGTTGGCGGATCAATTGGAATTCGGAAGCAATTACTTGAATTTATTGTGTTCGGTAATAGCTTGTAGTTTCGGGAGAATTCTGTTTGTTGTCCTTGGTGGTGATTAAGATTTTCGATCATCAAGGATGTTTGTTTTGGATTTAAAGATGGAGAATTCAATTTGGAGCTACAGGTTTGAAGTTAGATTTAAATATGATGTTGGTGTTATGGACAGAAATAACACCAAGCTGGTTTTGCATGGCAAGTCCTACCATGGGTTGGACTTGCTATATGTTTTGATTTGTTGACAGCCCTTAGGGGCATTTGGAGACAGGGGAGGTTCGGGTACACTTGGAGATTTGGAGAGTTTGGTACTTCTGACATTTTTTATTGCATTTGAGTTTGGCGATATACATCGCATTTGAGTATGGTGATATGGATCACATTTGGATACGTCTGGCAATTTTGATTGCATCTGAGTTTGGCAATTTGCATCGCGTTTGAGTTTAGGGGTTTCGATCGCATTTGGATACGTTTGACGATATGTATCGCGTTTGGGTACATCAGGCAACTTTGGTTGCGTCTGGTAACATCTGGAATTTGGGAGAGAATTCAAGTCAAGATGGAGATTGTTAGAATGTGACTTGAATTTGATTTGGACTTTTCTTTTGTGTTTTAAGCCTATTCTGTTTGGGTTTGGGGTTGGGCTTTGTTTTAGCCTTGTCCTTGTATGTTTAGAAAATGTGTTTGGTTTTCTGTTTGTGATTAGGAGAAGAGTTCTACAAATACTCTTCATCACCCTAGTTTGTGTGTAGTGGTGAGTCAGGTTAGTTTGTGTTGGTTTGTCCATTCCGCAATTTGGTTTGTAACCTGTACTCTTCTCAAAATCAGTGAAATTTGTTCTCCCTTGCCTGTGGATTACACATTGTGTTAGTGAACCACGCTAAATTTGTGTTCCTTCGTGTTGATCTGGATTATCGTTTGCACGCTTCTATTCTGGAACCTTTTCCCTTCAACCTTGACTCGTAAACTTCAAAAATACCCAGTTCGTCGCTCGAAAATCATTGTGTTATATTGGAGCTAGTATCATATCCGAGGACAGAGCTGCCAAGGTAGAGAGGTTATGAGTTGACATTTCCATCATGTCTACATCTGTGGCATCCGCTTTCCCCAGGTATTGGAAATCAATAGCTTTCTTTTGGGCTTTAGTGAAGATCTCTTCAATTTCTTTGACTGTGACAGGGAAACTTGATTCTTTCATTTTGTTATCAAGGTCTCTCTTCGAAGATTTTCTAAGTTGGTGAGGTTTCTTGGTTGATCGGAGTCGGACTCCTCTATTTCTTTCCAGCGTTAGTGATTTTTCTCTAGTCTTCTTCTGGTAGTAGTCTTGGACGGAGGATGAAGCACAAATTGGGCCGTTAAAGGATTGGGTTTGGAGTCTGAAGGCTTTAGGTCCGTAGGTTAATGAATTATCATCGGTAATTAGAGCTTCCTTTTGGGCTTGAGTGTCTGGTCCAATATCCCTTATGCTAATGGGATTCTATTCTTACATCGCAGTTGAGGCCTTCTTCCCGCTAGCAATTGTTCTGTCTAGTGTTTCCTTTTTTTTGTTCCTTGGCGAGCCTCTTGCGTTCCTTTTTCTTCATCAGTGATCATTATTCCTTGTATAATTGTACTTATGGCTTTCACTTACTATTTCTCTAGCCAGAAGATTTTCCAAATTCGTTGGTCATTATTAAAGGTGAATTTTGTTGAGAGTCTGAAATTTTGGCCCAGACCTTGAGGATCTTACGAGAGGGATCATTGATTCATCAGTTCTTCCTGAGCCCCTGAAATTTCTTCACTGGCTTATCTCTAATTTTTTTTCTTCCTTCCTTGCTTGCATCATCATCATCATGTTTTGTTGAAACTCGGTATTTTCTTACTTGCTCGTGCCACTAAAGGGATTAAGGTCAGCCTCCCCTCCTTGATGTGCCATAATATGCTTCAGTATGTTCCCTATATTGAATACCATAGTGTGGGCCTTCCATATGGTACCCTAGTCACCAAGTTTATTGAGGCATCTAGTGTTAGACTTGATGATTATGTGTTCTCCAACTCCAAGTCTGCCAGCATTACTGTGGCTCGTGTGATGAAATTAAGCAACACCTACAATGCTCGCCGAGATCGAATTCATGATGCGGAGGAGGACGCACCAGACAAACATCTTCGGATTGGGGCAAGACCGTGTAATAATGTGCTTGATGTTATCCTCGACAGTGATGATGAATCTAATAGTGGTGAAGGTTTGTTTGTTAGTGAATATCGTTAGCGGTAGAGAGAGGGATGCAAGGGCCGGTTTAGTGAAGGACCAGAAAGGAGGAGACGAAGAAGAAGAAGTTTGTTTGTTTCGTGCTATGCATTTCTGTTTTGATTTTATATACTGTATGTGTAGAATGGTAGTCTTGTTTATATTTTCGCGAACAGTGATGGTTTCGTTAATGTTTGAATTGGTGTGTCGGGTATGTTGAGTAATGTATGTTTGGGACACCATAACAATGGGTGTTTCTCTATAAAGCTTACCACACACCCCCACAACTCTCATTATGCAGCCCACAATATTTGTTTCAGATACCATAACAATGGGTTGTGTTTCTCTATAAAGCTTACCACACACCCCATAAGTGTCCTGATGCAGCCCACAATATTTGTTTCGGACACCATAACATTCTTTCATGAGGCTAGGGCCATCATATTTGTGAATGGTATTGGGTTATTTTTGTGTCATATCATTACCACTAGGTGAGTGAGAAAGAGTCTAGTCCACTTACCCAAGCTGAGCTGTCCCCTCATTTATTCTTTTAGATTCCAAAAAAATATTTTTTTTAGCATGTCCCCTCTCTTCAATGCATTCTATTCCCTTCACTCATCAAAAGAGCTTCATTTCCTTCCCTCTAGGTTCATGCGAAACTCTGCCCTTTCTTCTCTGATCGTGCTTTAGTTCTTCTTCGACTGTTGAAGCTCCTGTTCACAAAACACTAATGGATTACTTCTACGATACTGAGTCCAAACTTCATTTGGTGCATTCCTTATCCGAGAAGTTCTGTGTGCAACTTACGATCCCCAGGAAGTATTCCAGTTCTTTGGTTCAGATGTGCGAATGCTGGAGGAGTATGAGTTCAGTTCCCTTTCTCTTTTTCCTTCCGGGGTACGTGCACTTGTTACCAATCTTGGGTGGGAGAGTTTTTTTGAGGTTAGAAGAGCAAATCCCTGCCACTTCTACCACATTGTTGTCCGGGTTTTTTTTCAATCTTGTGAAAGGAGGGCGTACGGTTTTTTGGTACATACTTCATTTCAAAGTTTCTGGGTGAAGAGGTTCGCTTTGATTGGAAATTTTTTGGGGAAAAACCGAATTTTCATTGCGGAGGTGTCTGCTTGTAAGATGAGCAGAAGTATGTGAACTCTGAGTTAGATCTCTAGGTGTTAACAGGAGGGATCAAAGATAACTCTGTTTTAGATGATGATCTTCGTTTGCTTCACTGGCTTGTCACTCATTTTTTCCTCCCCCACAACATTTTCCATAATGAGTTGCTTCCCCTTAATATATTTTTCCTGTCCCATGCATCCAGAGGGAAAAGGGTCAATCTTGCATCCCTAATGTGTCTACATATACTCAAATCTGTCCCTGATATTGATCACAATGATGGTATTAGCCGTCAATTCTCCAGTAAGTAAAAAAAAATAAACGAAGTGGATAAAAACATGGTGACAAAAGTAGACGGCTAGAAGAAGCACGGGACACGCAACGGCCAGCAGAAACCAAGTCGGGGTGTCGTTAGAAAGTTTCCAGAAAGTCACCGAAAAAGTCGTCGGAAAATTTTCGGCATTGATCGGCCCCAAAATCGCACAGCACAAGCGCCCCAATGTGGGAGGGGTGGAAACGAAGTCGGATTTTTAATCCGAGGTTGGACGATGACGGGATCTACAATTCACCGTCACATTGGGGTGCTAGGCGGAACAGAGAGGAGAGAGAGGAGAGCAATTGGGGGAAGGAACCAGGGGGAAATGAGGGTTTCGCCCAGATTTCGCATTTATATGGGGAAATCCACGGTCGTGGATTTTGGAGGTCAGACAGTGGATTTGCGAAAATTTCCCCTGTCTCCCAGAAACAAAATCCACGGTCGGGGATTTGACCTTTGGACCGTGGATTTTGAGCAGGGGAAAAGAACGATTGGGAGGGTAAAATGCACGGTCGGGGATTTGAGAGCCAGGATCGTGGATTTCACCAACCTTAGCCAAAAAAGACCAAAAACACACCGAGCCAACTATGGACGAAAACGGCGATAACAAAGACAATCGATGGGCTTAGGACGCGACAAACAGGACATAGAACGGACATAGACGACGCTAACACAAAAAGAAAAAAAGGAAAGAAGAGCAAACCAAGGTTGGGTTGCCTCCCCACAAGCGCTTTCTTTTACGTCTTTAGCTAGACACATCGAGCGGAACTAAGGGTCCACGAGTTGAACCACTAACTCTGCGCGTTCGAAAACTCCTCCCAAGTACAATTTGAGGTTATGCCCATTCACCTTGAAGGGCTCAGTTTGCAGATTGGTGATTTCTATGGTGCCATAGGGAAATGCCTGGGTGACCGTGAATGGTCCAGAGCACCGGGAGCGAAGCTTTCCCGGAAAGAGTCACAGACGGGAGTTGTATAGAAGAACGCGATCGCCCACCTGAAACTCTTTATGGCCTTTGAGTTGGGCGTCGTGGAGATGCTTGGTTCGCTCCTTATACAGCCTGGTGTTCGCATAGGCATGATCACGCATCTCCTCCAACTCCACCAACTGCTTTTTTCGCTCGGTACCTACAAGACTCAAGTCAAGATTTAGCAGCTTAAGGGCTTAGAAGGCCTTGGGCTCTAGCTCGACAAGCAAATGACAGGCCTTTCCATAGACTAGCCAATAGGGAGAGGTACCAATTGGCATCTTGTAGGCCTTCCTATACGCCCATAGAGCATCATCGAGCTTGGTGGACCAATCCTTATGGGATTGATCCACCATTTTTTTAATGATCCGTTTTAGCTCCCGGTTCGTCAGCTCGGCTTGGCCATTTTTTTGGGGGATGGTAAGCCACCGAAAACTTATGCTTGACATCATAACGGGAGAGGAGCTTAGTGAATTGCCTTGAAAATGAGTTCATATATCGCTAATGATGGCTCGAGGTGTCCCGAACCGGGAGAAAAGCTGCTTAAGAAATGAGCAGAATCGTCTTGCGTCATTGGTGGGCATAACTTGAACCTCTTGCCACCTCGAGACGTAGTCCACAGCAACCAGAATATAGAGATTAGTGAACGAAGGAAGAAATGGACCCATGAAGTCGATGCCCCAGACATTGAAAATCTCACAAGTTACAAATAACTTCTGAGGCATCTCATCACGAGCAGAGATGTTACCTGACCGCTGACAATAATTTCACTGGCGTGCGAAGGTATCACCATCCTTGAAGAGCGTGGTCTAGTAGAAGCCTGACTGCATCACCTTCTATGCCGTGCGGTTCTCGCCATGATGACCACCCTGTGGGTCCCTCATGACATTGAGACATGATGTCTTCCATCTCCAGCTCCATAATACAACACCGAATCACGACATCTGCTCTAATCCTGAAGAGGTAAGGATCCTCCCAGAAGTAATGCTTCCGGTCGGAGAAGAAATTCCGCTTGCCATGAGTAGCCATCCCCTTAGGCATTTATTTGCCCACCAGATAATTGACAAAGTCAGGATACCAAGTGGTAGGGATGGCAATGGGGCGGGTTTGCCTAAACCATCTTCATCCCCATTTCCAAATATCCATACCCATACCCGCCCCATACCCATGCTGGTGGAAGATTTGCATACCCATCCCCATACCCGCGGGTTTCGGGTACCCATGGGTAATACCCATCCCCATGTATGAATTACTTTTACCCCTAATAATCAACATACATTCTTCAATTATAACACTAAAACAACCAAATATTTGATGAAACCAACAAAGTACAATCATTCATAATACGAAAAAACATTCCATCCTTTGTTTAATTGTTTCTAAAAGATCAAAGTCTACTAGATTACTTAAAACACACAAAGTCAAATTGCATTGCCTCTTCCAAAAGCATTAAATAACATATCTTCTTCATTTCTCCATACCTACAAACACAAAAATAAAAACATCGAACATTAGATATATGCAAAAAGTAATTGAAAACAAAGCGCTAAGAAAGTGTCCTTATGTGATCATCAGATTCGGCATCCGAATCAAGTGCAAGACCTACAACAAAGATAAAATAGATTTAGATACAGTTCAAAATGATCGACTATAGAAAGAGGATGCTCATGCACCACAATAATGGAAGCCAGAGTTTTACGTGCCTCTTCCTCATTGAAGTTTCCAAGTGACTTCTGAGACATTTGACTTGTCACATTCTTCACTAGCAATGGTTGTCTAATATCTTTATTCTTCTTATGGTATCTTTTATAATGTTCAAGAAGATGACTAGTACCATTTTTTGAACCTGCCTTCAGATATTTCTTGGAATAATGACATTTAGCTTTTATCTCTTCACCATCTTAATACCTTGTGAAGTGTTTCCAAGCATCACTCTTAAATCTATTACTAAGCATATCACTATCATCTCCTTCACTCATTACAACATCACCTTGGTTTGTAGGAGGATTGTTGGCAGCATTACCAACAACAAGAACAATAGGGGGGGGGGGGTGGTTGAATTCGTTGTTGGTATAGAAGTTGTTTGGGTGGCAACAGTAGTTCAATTTACTCCATGGCTGCAGGTGATATTGCATCAGATTGTGAAGAGTTGCTAGCCATCTAAAGACAAGCAGCAGACTTCCTGAAAGAATAGAAATTTAAATCAATTGTAAGGTCAAACACCATTAATCATTTAATTCAAATGATCGACTTCCAAGTTCCAAAACAGTAAAGCAAAACAGCCTAGGTAATGTAGAGTGAATGATGATCCCAAAACACTAAAGACACAAATAGACAAAGAATTGACAGTATCCATCCAAAGCTGTAGGAGAAACAGTCGCATGACCATTTTTATTGACAGTAAGCACCATCAATCTCCCCTCCACACTATCACCACTATTTCCACCCTTCTAATAAAACAAGCATAGCATATTCTGAATGAAAAAGGAATGAGTGATGACAATATGACAACTCGGCCTAACCAGGAGCATTCTTAGGCCTTAGCTCGAAGATGGGAAACTCAAAGTTCTTACCTAGTTGATGTTGCCCTGCCACCGCCGATTTTCGGGAAGTCAGATGCCTCGCCGGTTGACTGCAAAGGAGGGAGTATGGATTTTCTTCGGCAACTGCTGCGAGACGATGAGGAGCGATGGATTGGTGGCGATGGATTAGCAGTGCAGGACTGATGTTGCCCTGTCGCCGCCGATTTTCGGGAAGTCAGATGCCTCGTCGATTGACTGCGAAGAAGGGACCAGGGATTTTCTTCGGCGACTGCTGCGAGACGACGGGGGAGAGGTGGACTGGCGGTGGTCTTATGGAGTGGTGGCAGTAGCTAAGCAGCGCAGGACTAGTGTTGGTCTCGCGATTCGATTGCCAAGGAAGAAGAAAGCTGCTCCAGGAGAAGGCGCCGACTGCGGGAGTAGGCTAGCAGTAGGGATGGCACAAAACCCGAACCCACGGGTACCCACCCGACCCAACCCGGTCAACGCGGGTAAAATCCATGTTGACGGATTTTGGGCCGGGTTTGGGTTTAAACCCGTTCACTATTCATCGGGTTGGGTTTGGGTTTAGGTAAACCCGAACCGTGGGTACACGCCCACACCTATATAATTAATTTTCTCGGTATATTTGATATTCTAAGCAACTAATCTTATTAATGTTTGTGGAGACATGTCTAATTTTTTCTTTCTAATTGTGTAGAATTAAGTTGATGTTATCGAGTAGAGAGTGAAAAACTTAATTGAAAGGAAGAAACTTTCAATTAATCATGTTATTTATGGATAATTTGTGATTTGCTTCAATTTTCTTGAGTTTTCTAAATTGGTGTTGAAAAATTTGTATAGTTAATTTGTGATTTACTTGAATTTTCTACAAATGGTGTTTTATATATGGATAATTTGTATTGAGAGATTGATATTTGACTTTAATTTTGATAGAAACTTGTTATTGTAAATTTTTACGACAAAAAACCGTGGGTACACATGAACCCGCGGATACCCAGTGGGTTGGGTTGGGTTTGAGTTTTTGAAACCCAATGGGTTTTACTCCGGGTTTTTTTCAAGGATAAACCCATGGGTTTGGGTTTTGCAGAACCCGACCCAACCCGACCCATTGCCATCCCTAGCTAGCAATAGATTGAGATTGGAGACGAGGAGAATGGAACAGTTGCGATGATGTTGGTTTCATTAGGGTTTTCATAACTCAAATTACATTTTAACCATCTATGTTTATTTTTCTTACCCTTCATTTCATTAACAATTTACAAATAGGTAATTGTATTTTTTGCATATAACAAATAAGCTTGATGGGGCGGGTATGGGGCGGGGGACCTACAACCAAACCCGCCCCATACCCATCAGATTCTTTGCGGGTTTTACCCATACCCATCCCTACCAAGGGGTCACACTCTCCACCAAGCACATAGCTAGAAATCGCTCACCCAGGAAGGAGTCATTGATCTCTTCCACGAAGTTCTCCACCGGAGGAGCTTCCAACCATAAAAGATGATCTGCAACAACATTTTCGGCTCCCTTCGTGTCCCGGATCACGATATTAAATTCCTGCAGAAGCAGGATCTAGTGGATGAGCCTAGGCTTGGCATCAGCCTTGCTCATCAGATAGGGAATATGTAGAGTGATCTGTGTAGACCACCACATCATAGAGCACCAGGTAAGATCGAAACTTGTTGAATGCATACACCACAGTGAGCAACTCCTTCTCAGTGGTGGTGTAGTTCTCCTATGCATTGTTCAGGGTCTTCGACGCATAGTAGATGGGTTGGAAATGTTTGTCACGTATCTGACCCAGAACAACTCCGACTGCAAAATCACTTGCATCGCACATCAGCTCAAAAGGAAGAGACCAATCAGGAGTCACCATGATGGGTGCATGGGTAAAGGTAGGGAAATGGAATGGTGCATCCTTCTCCTGTAGCAGCTTGGTCAAAGGTAGGGAAATCTTTGAGAAATCCTTAATAAAACGTCGGTAGAAATCTGCATGATCCCACTTGCTATCAGATATAGCAAAGATGATCCCTACATCCATCAACTTCACGATATATGCCTGGATCACTACCTCCAAGTTAGGATTCAATCTTCGTTGAGGCTGCCTGAATGGCTTAACCTCATCCTCCATCAGAATTCTGGGGGAGCAGAAGGATGGGCTAATGCCTCTAATGTCAGTTATCTTCTATGCCATGGCCCGGGCGTACTTCTGCAATAGAGCCACCAGACTCCTCTTTTGTTTGGGGGTCAATTTCGAGCTGATAATCACTGGGAGCTTATTCCCCCGCCCACGAAGAAATGCGTACTGCAAGTGAGAAGGAAGGAGCTTAAGCTCCACCTCTGGTGGCTCCTCCAATGACGTGGCGATCCAGGGCGAGATAGAAATCGGCTTGAACGACTGCTCTCGCTCCTCGATCGCGACACCCTCCAACTCGCGAGCTGCTACTCCAACTACTAATCCTGCGATGCCAGCCCTAGCAAAAGACAAAGTTCAAGGAAATCATCAGTACCCACACTCGTGATGGCAAGTGCGGTTTCAAAATCGGCAATAACATCGCAGTAATCTAAATCATCATGGAGCTGGGGGTGTTTATTATCGAAAATAGAAAATGTGATTTGTTCACCCCGAACCCTCAAAATCAGTTTACCATCATTATCATCAATTAGCGCCTTGGCGGTGGCGAGAAAAGGTCTACCTATTATTAAAGGCACATCCACATCCTCATTAATATCGAGAATAATAAAATCAACAGGATTAGAGAATGACCCTACTGAGACTATCAAGTCATCTACAATACCCCTTGGATGCACAATAGATCTACCAACTAATTGAATGCTCATCCTAGTGTTACTGGGTTCACTTAAGCTTAGCTTTTTAAACAGTTTATATGACATTACGTTTATGCTAGCGCCTAGATCCGCCAAGGACTTCCCTACATGTAAAGGATAGTAAAACTCCCTGGATCTTTTTGCTTCTCTGGTAGCTTGTTCTGCAGGATGGTAGAACACTCCTCGTTGAGCATCACTATCGATAGCTCCCCAAGCTTCCTCTTGTAGATGATGAGATAGTTCACGGACTTCGCATACTTAGGCATCTTCAACAATGCATCCACAAAGGGCATACTGATGTTCACCTACTTCAGCATTGCCATGAACTTGGCAAACTCAGTCTCCAGTTAGTCTTTGTGCAACCGAGTAGTGAAAGAAAGCTGAAGGACATATTCCTTCACCAATGGTTGTGGCTTGGGAACAGGCACCTCAGTTTCCTTTTCCTTTTCTTCCTCTTCTGCTGGAAGTGCTGAAGCAACTCTCTCTCTCTCTCTCTCTCTCTCTCTCTCTCCTGTTTGGCCTAAACAGGTGGGTCTGCAGTCACTTTGCCGCTCCTTGTATTGACAACATGGCAGTGGGCATTCGGGTCCTTCGGATTAGGAATGGTATGACCTGGTAAAGTTCCCGACTCCCTCTGCCAGCCACTCCCCCAAGCTGGGTCTGGATATCCCTTAGAACAACCTATGTGTTCCTCTGGCCAGCTTCAAGCTCCATGAACTTAGTTGAAGCTTTGTCCATGAATTGCTCGATGTTGTTGAATTTATTAGCACTTTAACTAGCTAGAGGACCCACCAGATCCCGCAGTTTAGCCATCGGATCACTCTGCACTGGGGTTGCAGGAGCTGCACCCGGCTGTTGAAAAGGTATCGACTGCGGCTGAGGAAGAGCTTGGCCCTGTCTAGGCGGATAAAGAGGCTACTACTGGAATTGCCCATGCCTAGGCGGGTGGGCCCTGGGAGACTGGTGGCTTATGATTACTGCCACTCCAAGAGAAGTTGGGATGTTGGCGCCACCACTCGTTATAGGTGTTGATGTAGGGGTCAAAACACCTGGCATTGCCGATGAATTCCAATTGCTTTTGGGGTGTAGTCGACTCCCTCATTGCCTGATAGTCTACTATAGTATGATGGGAGCTCTCGCACCACTGCAATGCATTTCCTGATGCTGCCTATCCCTGGAATCACCCCATTACGATCAATGGATGATACCAACTTAGTCACAACCTGCACCAACTCATATGACTAGGTCTCCACAACATGCACACCCTGACCTGTTGCTCGCCTAGACCTCCTAGCAATCCCATAATCAGATCCTTGCTCTGCCATCTCCTCAAAGAGCTAGTTCAACTGCGGTGGTGTCTTGGTCAGCTAGTTCAGTTGCTTGTCTTCAGGGAAGAGAGCCCGGTAGAAGGTGCCCACCTTGAAAGCATCGTTGAAACCATGATTGGGACACTTCAGGAAGAGGCTGGTGTATCTTTCCCACGCGTCCCAGATGGTCACATCTCTTCCTATGCAAAATGGGTGATCTCCTTCTGCAGATCTGCTGTCTTAGATGGAGGATGATAGTGGGCGATGAACTTGTCGGTTAGGCTAGTGAATGTAGTGATCTACTCGGGAGGCCGGTTGTGCAGCCACATCCTCACTTGGCCCTCCAGCGTGAAGAGGATGTAACACAGTCGGATGGCATCTTGAAGGACCCCGTTAATCTTGATTCCATCGATCAGCTTGTGGAATTGCCTCAAGTGCGCGCGTGGGCACTCGCTTGCCTTCCCATGGAACAACACCAAACTTCTCAGCATGGTGATAACAAAGGTGCTCAACTCAAAGTTGTTGACAACAACTTGAGGGTGCTGGATGGGCGACCTCACGTATGCGGCCATAGCGGTCTAGTAGTATCCCATGGTATGCTGATTGGGGACAATCGCCCCACCAATATTGGGTTCACCCATGTCGTCCTCCTGGTTGATGTTTAGTTGAGCAAGAGCTTCCTCCGCAGCCAATCACGCCTTTAAATCTCTCTTGAAGTTGCGACAAGTCCTTTCAAACTGCTGGTCCAATGGTAGTAGATCTCCCGACTGGTTACGAGTCATGCACATCCTGCACACAGTATGCAAACAGAACCCACGAAGGCACACAGGTGGAAGAGAGAGCATGCAGAAAAGTAAATGCTAAAGTAAAAGATTTTCGCGTTTCTATAATAACCTAGAGGTCCCCAGCAACAGCGCTAAAAACTTGACTCGCAGGATGCAATCGTAGGATGGAAATGCAGATTAGTGGTGAAGTTTAGTTTATCAACCCGGAGTCTAGATCTACTGTCTACTTCGTGAACTTCTATTATCTAGCAAACTAAGTGTAGTGAGATGTTCAAAATTAGGTTACCTAATTCGCCTAAACTACTTGAGGAATGGTATGTCCTGGAAGAGTTCCCGATTCCCTCTACGCAACAGCTTGAGCCACACCTCCAAGCTAGGTCTGGATATCCCACATAACAGCTTGGGTGTTCCGTTTCCTGGCTTCAAGTGCCCACTGATCAGCTTCAAGATCCAAGAACTGCCCCGATGCCTTTTCCTTGAACTGCTCCATGTTGCTGAATGACACGTCCCATCTCTTTTCAAAAACCAAACCATAACTCAAACCAAAAACCGGTTACTCTGGAGCAACCCAAACCACATTTTAAAATAAACAAACTGACATCATTTAAGAATGTTTAACGAAAAGCCCCAACACTTGGGCAAAATTCTCAATCTCAAACACTTAAAACGACTTAACACAGAATCTCCAGTTTATACTAATAACCATGAAACGGAATAATTAACTAATCTAACTTGACTTCTCACGAGCTTTCCGATATCTCATCGACGCTGGTACTGCTGCTCTCCTCGCCCTGCTTCTTCTCGTGATCCACTTCTGCTAGACTATCCTCAACCTGGTGAGTGAGAAGGGTTCAATCTCGTCGTTACTTCCTAAGGTGTTTGCCTAGGCGAACTCCCTACTAAACACGTTATTAGGGTTCATGAATTAGACAAAAGCCGTTCTCGCTTTCATCCCTTAACGACTTATTCCAACACAACCAATAAATGATCTCTACCCTTATCATTATCTCATAGAAGTTATTTACTTCTATCCTTATTACTTTATTCCTCAATAATTTATTTCAACCATAACTCATAGAAGTTCTCGACTTCTATCCTTAACTGAAACACAAAACGCTAGGACCACCGCGTTACGGCACGCCGTCCGGTGTCCTACCCTAGTATGCCAACCGCGTTACGTCTCGCTGTCCGGTTGCATACCCAAACTCGACAATGGCACTGCGTTACGTCTCGCCGTCCAGTCCATGCCCGTCAAGTACTGCGTTACGTCTCGCCGTCCAGTAGTGACCCAACCACTCGGGGGTTCCTCATACCATCAATCCATACAACATCACATACATTCATACATAGCACAACGCGTGCCTCCACCCTTACAGGAGTTGGGATGCCTCACACACATATCGCGCATACTAGAAAATTAACTAAATAATAATTTGAACGAAAAGCATAAACTAAAAGACCTACGACATAGATTTTACCCTCTTTACCCTCACCTTATTCTCAAGTCACTAAACGAAATGCCGCTTTTTGCAAAGCCACACGGGCAGTTGGGGAAGTCACACGGCCATGTGGCTTTGCCGTGTGAGTCGGGATTTTCTGGTTTTAAGCCAATTTTCATCAAAGGAGAAGGGAGTTCCGAGTTTTAGAGAGACAGAGCGATTCCTAGAGAGAGAAAGCTACGAACAAGAGTTCCCAAGTTCCCTAGCTTGATCTTCATCACCATTGGAGCCCGGCTTGAGCTTGGAGAAGTGTCGATCGATGCCCAGGAGTAGAAACCCATCCTTCATAGTAGGGTTTCCGCATCTGAATCTGCTTTTGCTTCATTCTCCAAGGAGTAGTTTTCTCATTCATCTGGGTATGGAGAACCCTAGATTTGTATGTTAGGTATGATTGTATGAACCCAAGTACAGATTTTATGATTTGATTATGTTCAATTGAGGCTTGAATGATTGAATGACTTGAATCCTGATCAAATTCCTGTTATTTCTGCTTTAACCTAGAAAGAGAATATCTGCCTAGGTTAATAGAGCACCCTTAATTGAAGGTGGTGAATTGGCGACTTTAGTCGAGGAGTTAGTTCACTATTCTGTACTGAATTTACTTTAGTAGTGGAGGTTTGGTGCGTTAGGGCCTCAATCTGTTTACTCTGGTGGAGGTTAGTCGCCCGTTGGGGACTCAGATTGAGAGGGTCTGGAGACATTTATTCGAGACTTCAGACTGTTTAAGAACCTTCCGCAGTATAACTTTCATAGAAACTGAACTTGGTAATTGCAATCCGGCTTAACTGCAGTCTAGGGGGGACCATATCCGGGTGACCTCTCTCGACTTGAAACAACCGTTTAATTGCTGGCTTTACTTGTTTTGCTTGTTTGAACCTGCACTAAAGTTTCACTGCTAGATAATAAGAATTCACTGAGTAGTCATCACATCTAGGATCCGGGTTGACATTAAAACCCAAACCCGCTATACTACGCTTTAGGAAGTGGTTGCACTTGGCCATTTTCTAGAGTGACAGTAGGAGTGGGTCAATTTTTTGGCGCCGTTGCCGGGGACGGCTAGGTTGTTGAAGAAAAGTGACTGTTTGTTCTTTCCCACTTGTGCCTCACGGGTTTGCTTGCTTGATTGTGTGCAGGTAGTGCATGACCCGTAGCCAGTCGGGAGGTTTACTGCCGTTGAATCCGGAGATTGAACGCACCTGTCGCCAACTCATGAGACAACAACGAGCTAGACTGGCTACGGAGGAGTGCATAAACGGCCACTTGAGCAGCTATTCTGAGGAAGAGTACGAGATGGAAGGAGATTACAATCCACACCAGGGGAATCCTCACTAGGTTCCCCCGGTGAATCAGGTCTTGGGGAACAACCCCATACCCCAGGAAGATGGGGTTCATCATCATCCACCGCCGTCGGGTCCCACCTTGGAGTACTACTACACTCCACGGATTGCAGACATCCGCCCGGTCATCCTCTACCCGCCTATTGCAGCGAACAACTTCGAGATGAAGCCATGCTGGATTCAACTCATTACATCATCAATCCAGTTCCATGGCTTGAAGGATGAGGAGGCAAGGGTGCATCTTTCCCGTTTTCTGCAGCTGACGAACGGGTTCAAGCTGAACGGTGTCCCTGATGATGCAATCCGCCTTCACCTCTTCCCCCATTCTCTGGCGGGGAATGCTAAGAGGTGGTTGGAGACCCAGCCCCCATTGTCCATCACTTCTTGGTATGATCTGACTGACAAGTTCGTGCACAGGTACTACCCCGCATCGAAGACCATAGAGATCCAGCGGGAGATCACTCACTTCCGCCAAGAGCCAGACAAGTCACTTCGTGATGCATGGGAGCTGTACATGGGATATTTCTGGCAGTGTCCCCATCATGGCTTCAGTGATGCATTCACAGTGGGGAACTTCTACAGTGCCCTCTCTCCGGACAGCCAGAGGGTGATTGAGTCTCTATGCCCAGGAGGGGATATTCTTACTAAGACTCCACTCGAACTGAACCAGATGATCAGTACCTTGGCTGCTAGAGATCATTTCTGAGGGCAGAGCAGTAGAGGCAGAAATTCTCGGGACCGTGGTGTGCACGCCATGGAGGACAGGTCCGGGCTCGAGCAGCAGGTGGCCGAGTTAGTGCAGACATTGAAGCAGCCCAACAGTCTTATTCCGGGCAGAGGTTTGGCTACACCTCCAGTAGCTCAATGTTAGTGGTGTGAGAGCTCAAATCATCTGGTGGAAGACTGCCAGGCTATGCGGAAGTCAACTACTCCCCAAGAGCAGTTGGACTTCATCGCCAATGCTCGGCGCTTTGACCCCTACAGCAATACATATAATGAGGGGTGGCGCCAGCATCCCAATTTCTCTTGGAATAGCAACACCACTAAACCACCTGGTTTCCCAGCACCAGCTGGTGGCTTTCAGCAGAGAAAGCCCTTCCAGGCTCGACAGGGGCCAGCCCCACAGCAGCAGCCCTACCAGCCTAGGCAGGGGAAACCATTCCAGCAACCCCAGCGTTAGTTTGCCGAGCCAGCAGCAGCTCCGGCTCCAGATAATCATATGACGGAGCTGAAAAACATTCTAGCGGCATTCATGACTACTACCCAGCAGAGCATAGCCTCATTGGAGGCAGGTCAGAGGAACCAAGGTGCCATATTGCAAGATTTGAAGAACCAGATGGGTAGCATGGGTCGCCAAAACAATACCAGGGCACCGGGGACTCTGCCTGCCACCACTATTCCAAAGCCTCGTGAGCCTCACCAGCACCAGCAGCTAGATGCCATCACTACCAGGAGTGGCAAGACCACATCTGCTACTCCTTCCCAGCCCAACCAAGATGAGCCACTACCTGCTTCAACACTTCCAGCTGATAATGCAGAAGTGGGGGGAGACAAAGAAGCACCTGCTCCCAAGCCACAGCCAGTGGTTAAGGAGCATGTACCTCAGCTTCCTTTCCCCACTCGCCTACATAAAGACAGGCTGGAGACTGAGTTTGCCAAATTCATAGCAATGTTGAAGCAGGTCAACATCAGCATGCCGTTCGTGGAGGCACTGTCGAAGATGCCCAAGTACGCCAAGTTCATGAAGGACCTCCTCACCAACAAGAAGAAACTTGGGGATCTTTCAACAGTGATGCTGAGCGAGGAGTGTTCTGCTATCCTGCAGAACAAGCTGCCCGAGAAGCGTAAAAACCCAGGGAGTTTCACTATCCCTCTTGTTATTGGCAGCATGCATGTAGGAAAGTCCTTGGCGGACCTAGGCGCTAGCATAAATGTCATGCCCTACAAATTGTTTAAAAAGCTAGACCTAGGTGAACCTAGAGCTACTAGGATGAGCATTCAGTTAGCTGATCGTTCCATTGTGCATCCTAGGGGTATCATTGAGGATTTGCTTGTTAATGTGGGTGCATTCACATATCCTGTTGACTTTGTTATTTTGGATATAAATGAGGATGTGGATGTACCTTTGATTTTGGGTAGATCATTTCTCGCCACCGCCAAGGCGCTTATTGATGTGCATAGTGGTAAATTGATTCTGCGTGCTGGTGATGAACATGCTACTTTTTCTGTGTCTGAGAATGGGAAACACTCCCATTTGCATGATGACGTAGATTACTGTGATGAGCTTGCTGATCTTGAGACCACACTCGCTATAACGAGTGCGGGTACTGACGATGCTCTTGAGCGCTGTATTTTGCTAGGTGAGCAGGCATCGCAGGAGCCGCAGCTCACGGAGTTGTTGGCCACGCTGGAGAGTGGCCCATACTTGGAGGGCGACAGGCTGTTCAAACCGATCTCATCCTCACCCCGCATCACTACCTCCTTGGAGGAACCACCAGAGCTGGAGCTTAAGCCCCTCCCTCCTCATTTGGAGTATGCATTTCTCTGGGAGGGGAATAAGCTTCCAGTCATCATCAGCTCAACCCTCACGCCCGAGCAGAAGGACAGACTGGTGGCCTTGTTGCAGCGGTACGAGCGAGCCCTAGCATGGAAGATCAGAGATATTCGGAGGATCAGCCCCTCCTTTTGCTCCCACTGGATACTGCTGGAGGATGAGATGCGGCCAGTGAGACAGCCACAGAAAAGACTGACACCAAACCTGGAGGCTGTGGTTCGGGCAGAGATCGTGAAGCTGATGGACGCGGGGATCATCTACGCTATTTCCGACAGCGAGTGGATCAGTCCCACCCAGGTGGTACCCAAAAAGGGTGGGATGACTGTGGTGCCTAATGAGAAGAATGAGCTCATCCCGATGCGCACGATGATGGGGTATTGTGTCTGCATTGATTATCGGCGTCTCAACGACGCCACTCGGAAGGATGCTGAAGAGACTGGCGGGGCATGAGTTCTACTGTTTCCTGGATGGGATGTCCGGGTACTTCCAGATCCCCATTGCACCTGAGGACCAGGCGAAGACCACTTTCACCTGTCCCTTCGGCACATTTGCCTACCGGAGGATCCCATTTGGGCTATGTAACGCCCTCGCCACTTTTCAGCGATGCATGCTGGCCATCTTTGATCGGCTGGTCGGCGAGATTATGGAGGTGTTTATGGACGACTTCTCGGTTTATGGAGACTCATTCTCTCACTGTCTCCATAACCTGGAACTCGTCCTTAAACGGTGTGAAGAAACGAACCTGGCACTGAGTTGGGAGAAGAGCCACTTCATGGTTCGCGAAGGCATAGTTCAGGGGCATAAGATCTCCAAGATGGGGATTGAGGTGGACAGAGCAAAGATCGAGACTATCAGCAAGCTGCCTCCTCCTACATCTGTTAAAGGGATCCAGAGTTTTTTTAGGCCATGCAGGGTTCTACAGGCGGTTCATCAAGGATTTTTCGAAGATTGCCCTGCCCCTAACTAAGCTTCTTGAGAAGGATGCCCCCTTCCAGTTCACTGATGCATGCACAGCGGCCTTCACGACCTTGAAGGAGAAGCTCACTCAAGCTCCTATCATGGTTGGTCCTAACTGGTCCTTGCCATTTGAGCTGATGTGCGATGCCAGTGACTTTGCTGTTGGAGCTGTATTGGGGTAGAGGCGAGATCAGCAGTTCCGACCTATCTACTACACCTCAAACACCCTGAATGATGCCCAGGAGAACTACACCACCATGGAGAAAGAGCTGCTTGCGGTGGTGTTTGCCTTCGATAAATTTCGTCCTTATCTGGTCTTGTCCCATGCGACCGTGTATACAGATCACTCCGCGATTCGATACCTGATGAGCAAGGCTGATGCCAAGCCTAGGATCATACGATGGATCTTATTATTGCAGGAGTTCGACATTGAGATTCGGGACAAGAAGGTCGCGGAGAATGTTGCAGCTGATCACCTCTCCCGGTTGGACGCACCTCCCGCGGACAACCTCGAGGAGGAGATCAACGACTCCTTCCCAGACGAGAGACTGATGATGATGTACTTGGTGGAGAGTGTCACCCCCTGGTATTCTGATTTTGTGAACTATCTGGTGGGCCAACAGCTGCCCAAGGGGATGGCAACTCACACCAAGAGGAAATTTTTCTCCGACCTGAAGCACTACTTATGGGATGACCCTCAACTCTTTAGGATCGAAGCCGACGGGCTCATCCGTCGTTGTGTTATTGAGAGTGAGATGGAGGGGACTCTATCTCACTATCATGAAGGACCTACTAGCGGTAACCATGGAGGAAACCGCACAGCGAGGAAGGTGCTACAATCAGGCTTCTACTGACCCACACTCTTCAAGGATGGAGACACCTTCGCACGCAAGTGCGACCGATGCGAGAGGTCAGGTAACATCTCTACCCGTGATGAGATGCCCCAGAATGTGTTTATAACTTGTGAGATTTTTGATGTCTGGGGTATCCACTTCATGGGCCCCTTCCCTCCATCCTTTGGTAATACATATATCCTGGTTGCTGTTGACTACGTCTCTAGGTGGGCTGAGGTGCAAGCTTTGCCCACTAATGATGCTAGACGTGTTTGTGGTTTTCTAAAGCAGCTATTCTCCCGGTTCGGGACACCTAGAGCCATCATAAGCAATCGAGGCACCCATTTCCAGGGCCAGTTTGATAAGTTACTGTCTCGCTATGGTGTGACTCATAAGGTGTCCGTGGCCTATCATCCTCAAACAAGTGGCCAGGCCGAGCTGACGAACCTGGAGCTCAAGCGTATCCTGGAAAAGACGGTGGATCAGTCCCGCAAGGATTGGTCCACCAAGCTCGATGATGCTCTATGGGCATAACGCACTGCCTACAAGACACACATTGGTACTTCACCGTACCGGCTCGTCTATGGAAAGGCATGCCATTTTCCCGTGGAGCTAGAGCACAAGGCCTTTTGGGCCCTTCTGCTGCTCAACTTGGATGTTAGTGTTGCAGGTGTTGAGCGCAAAATGCAGATGCTGGAACTGGAGGAATTGCGTTATCACGCCTATGAGAACACCAAGTTGTACAAGGAACGCACTAAGCGCCTGCACGATGCACGGTTGCGGGGTCCGAAAGAGTTCCAGGTTGGTGATCGAGTTCTCCTTTATAACTCTCGCCATAAGCTCTTTCCCGGAAAACTCCGTTCCCGGTGGTCTGGACCGTTCACGGTCACACAGGTGTTCCCATATGGCACGATCGAAATTGCCACCCCGCAGACTGAACCGTTTAAAGTAAATGGCCATCGTCTCAAGCTCTACTTGGGAGGCGAGGTCGAACATGCGGAGTTAGCAGTGGAACTCGCGGACCCTTAGTTCCGCCATGGGCGTCCAGCTAAAAGACGGTAAAGAAGCGTTTGTGGGGAGGCAACCCCACCACGGTTTTAATCTGTTTCTTGTGTTTTGAGTCTGATTGTAAATCGGTTTGGTTTTGGTTTGTTTTCTTTTGTTTTGGCTGATGTATTATTGGGCTGACCATTGGACCTAACATCTTGTGTTTGAGTTCTTCTGCTCCCTTTAGCTGTGCTTTGTCCCAGACTGGTCCGCTTACTGTCTCATGTAGTCCGTGCTCACCGGTAACATCGTTCCCCTTATCTTTCCCTCTTCTCCATTGAGGGCAATGTCGATCTTAAGTGTGGGGGGGATGTTTCTCTTTTGACTGCATTAGATCTGTTTGTGTGCTTGGAGCCTAGTCCACTGTCCAAATTTTTAAATTTGAGGGCTCCAAGTACGTGTTTCCTTGCAAATTGCCTGCTCAGTATGCTTTGAATTGATAGTCTCTGTAGTAATGTTCAACCTAGGGAGGTAGTGTAGCACTATGGAGGATGTTGAAGTATAAAATTTTTCCTATCTAGCTCTTTGCTGTGCCAGTTGATTTTGTGAATTAGTGGAGCTAGGACCATTGAATTCATGTGGTAATGTGGACTCTGATTGGATTGTGTTTTGGACTCGTTATCGAACAGGGTGCTCATGTGAAAAATGAAATGCAGTTGGTCCTCCATGTCAAAATCATTTAATCTTAAACATGGGGTAAGCCCAACGTGTGCGGCACCGTTCATTGCACAAAATCGGGTTTTGGAAGAGATTTTAGTGATCCTTAGTGGGGTACTCCTACAAGGTCAAGCTAAGTCGTCTCTGGTACAAGTAAAACTTCCACCCATTGACAGTTTGCCTACTTGAGGATGTGGTTTTAAGGGCATGGATAGAGCTTCTGACCCCCCTTAATTTAATTGACCCTCCACATGAGTTGTAAAAAAGGAGTTAAAAGAAGTACTCTGGCGAGCGCCAGATGTACAGAAATTGCTCTTGCTCGACTAATAAGGGTCGACCATGCAAAAGACTACAGTTGGAACCCCCACCAAGTGAATAAAAAGAAAAAAAAAGAAGGTAAAATGAAAGTGAAAAAGGGGTTCCAACGGTGAAATGAAGTGAATGAGCACCCCGGTACAACGAGTCCTTGGTTGTGAATGTTGTAAGTCCCTTTATCCATGAACTGACTGTCTTACATCTACTTCTTCTCATGATCCTGGCTTGAGTCTAGTACTCGCATTGAGAGAGATAGGGAACATCTTAGAAAACCAGTTGACCTCGTAAGCTGCTATATGATCTAGAAAATCCTCTACCGACGATCAGGGTTGTTTGTTGCTATAGAGGTCTGGAGAGCAGCATTGGTTTGAGTTAGGTTTGCTTGGGGACAAGCAAACGGTTAAGTGTGGGGGGGTTTGATAGACCAATAATTACACATGTTTCTACCCCTATTCTTGAGCCGTTTGAGATGTCGATTCCCGCGTTTTAGGCCGATTTCACGCTAGGTTGTTCTTGTTTGTGATATTTCAGGTCCTAGTACGTGAATGAAGGTTTAGGAACGAGTTCGGGGTGGATTCGACGAAGTTTGGACGTTTGGCGAGAAGCTGAGAAGCCACACGGGCATGCCTAAAGGCCACACGGCCGTGTAGGAGACCCATTGTGGCCATGTGAAGGCTCGGCAAATCCCACATAGGCAGCCAGGTAACTCGCAAGGCCGTGTGGGTCGTGGCCGCGTAGGAAGCCTAAAGTCACTAAACGAAACGCCGCGTTTTGCAAAGCCACACGGGCAGCTGGGGAAGTCACACGGTCGTGTGGCTTGGCCGTGTGAGTCGGGATTTTCTGGTTTTAAGCCAATTTTCAGCAAAGGAGAAGGGAGTTCCGAGTTTAAAAGAGACAGAGCAATTCCTAGAGAGAGAAAGCGACGAACAAGAGTTCCCAAGTGCCATAGCTTGATCTTCATCACCATTGGAGCCCGGCTTGAGCTTGGAGAAGTGCCGATTGACGCCCAGGAGCAAAAACCCATGGAGTAGTTTTCTCATTCATCTGGGTATGGAGAACCCTAGATTTGTATGTTAGGTCTGATTGTATGAACCCAAGTATAGATTTTATGATTTGATTATGTTCGATTGAGGCTTGAATGATTGATTGACTTGAATCCTGATCAAATTCCTGTTATTTCTGCTTTAACCTAGAAAGAGAATATCTGCCAAGGTTAATAGAGCACCCTTAATTGAAGGTGGTGAATTGGCGTCTTTAGTCGAGGAGTTAGTTCACTATTCTGTACCGAATTTACTTCGGTAGTGGAGGTTTGATTCGTTAGGGCCTCAATCTGTTTACTCCGGTGGAGGTTAGTCGCCCGCTGGGGACTCAGATTGAGAGGGTCTGGAGACCTTTTGTCTAGACTTCAGACTGTTTAAGAACCTTCCGCAGTATAACTTTCATAGAAACTGAACTTGGTAATTGCAATCCGGCTTAACTGCAGTCTAGAGGGAACCATATTCGGGTGACCTCTCTCGACTTGAAACAATGTTTAATTGCTGGCTTTACTTGTTTTACTTGTTTTGCTTCTTTTGCTTGTTTGAACCTGCACTAAAGTTTTACCGCTAGATAATAAGAATTCACTGAGTAGTCATCACATCTAGGACCCGAGTTGACATTAAAACCCAAACCCGCTATACTACGCTTTAGGAAGTGGTTGCACTTGGCCATTTTCTAGAGTGACAGGAGTGAGTCAGTTATGCACGTCATGGCTTGTAAAATCCAAGCTACACCTATAATGCCCATAATTGAACACGTAGTCAATTTGACTAAGCAACCAAATCCCCCACTCACATGTTGTCCACGTTCACCCTAGGTTCCGGGCATAATAATTCATAAACCAAGTCTTTAGCCTTTGCCCACCTAGCAATCGGTTGCAACCTCAGACTATCACCACCATCGCCGCCTCGCTTTGACTCCGGCGATTAATTAAATGAAACGAGACTAAGGTAATCACAAGTGTTTTAAATTTAGTTACCTAGGTTCCATGTCCATCCCGAACTCGAGCTCCTCCACAAAAGTTCGAGCCCCACCTCCAACTAGTGATTTGCGACACATCTCTTCCTCAGCTATGTTTGCATACATCGCACGAGAACATTCCATCGCTACATTGATCCTTCTACTGGAATCCTTCTTGTCCCTATAACTCTTTGGTTCCCGCAGCCCCACTCATCCACGTGCTCCATTCACTTCACTAGCCTCCTCTGTCGCCGTTAATATACAGAGTGGGTCCCTTCCGCTCTGCTTTCCTTGTTTTCTTCAAGTTCCCAGAGACCAACAACGTCCATCCTGGGGCAATATCCCTTGGAGGAGGAAGGATACGGATCGAGGTAAAAAGAAGAGGTTGCGCAGCGTTGGCCACACTCGATTGGGGTTAATTTACTTGCTTTGCTTGTTTCTCCTGTGCGGAAGGTTTCCATCGGGTGGGGAATAAACTGGAGGGTTTCATTAGTTTTAGGATATATATATATGGTCTAGGTGAGGCCGAGTGATAGGTAGGGTTAGGGTTTAATTGCCCGTGGTTATTTTGGGAATTTCATAATTACGGGTGAGTTTAATCCGAAACTTAGTTACGTCCGTAATTTTCTCATTTCATGTTGCAACTCGACATCGTTAGAACTATTAGTTCACATTTTTAATCCTCATCAATAATACGGTGGAACTTGACCCAAGGGTAAAATAGTCATTTTGACTTTTTGGGAAGAGCGGGGTGTAACACTGAATTTCTAGGCACTGGTGCTAGATAGGGAACCAACAATGTATCGTAGCTTTGCCATCTGGTCACACGGTGTTGGGGCTGCTGAGACTGCACTCGGCTGCTGGAACTGACGCGCCTGCTTTTGAGGAACAGTCTGCTCCTGCCTGGTCGGATAAAGAGGCTGCGGTTGTTGGAATTGCCCTTGTCTGGGCTGGTATGGTGGACTCTGGAATCCAGGAGGTCTCTGGGTGACTGCTGGCTTAGGATTAGCATTACCTCCCCCAAGAGAAGTTTGGATGTTGGCGCCACCCCTGATTGTATGTGTTGTTGTAGGGGTCAAAACGCCGAGCATTGCTGATGAAGTCCAACTGCTCTTGAGGAGTAATAGACTCCCTCATTGCCTCGCAATCTTCCACCGTGTGGTGGCTCCTTTTGCACCACTAACATTTAGCTATCGGCTATTGCACATGATCTCCTGAGATTATGCCCTTCCTATCCAGCTGCTTGACCAGCTGTGAAACAACCTGCACAAAATCAGACGACTAGGTGTCCACGGCATGCACACCCCGGCCAGGTGCTCTTCTCGACCTCCGCGCAGTACCCCAATCATAACCCTGCTCCGCCATCTCTTCAAAGAGTTGCTTCAACTGCTGCGACAGTGTCTTGGTCAGCATATTACCTCCACAGACCGAGTCGATCAGTTGTTTGTCTTCTGGGAAGAGAGCAAGGTAGAAGGTTCCCACCTTGAAAGCGTCATTGAAACCATGATTGGGACACTTCAGGAAAAGACTGGTGTATCTTTCCCATGCATCCTGGATGGTCTCATCTTCTTCTTATGAGAAATGAGTGATTTCCTTCTACAGGTTTGTTGTCTTGGACAGAGGATGATAGCGGATGAGGAACTTGTCGGCCAGGCTGGAAAATGTAGTGATCGAACCCGGAGCCCGGGCGTCTAGCCACTCCTTTGCTTGTCCCTCTAAAGTGAATGGGAAGTACCTTAGCAAGATGGTGTCCTCAAGAACCCCATTAATCCTGATTCCATCGACCATCTCGTGGAATCGCCGTAGGTGCATTCTGGGGCACTCCCCTCCTTTTCCACAAAATACTATCAAGTCGCGCAGCATGGTGATGATAGAGGTTTTCACCTCGAAGTTGTTAGCTGGAAATTGAGGGTGTTGGATGAGCGACCTCATGTCTGCGGCTCGGACAGTCCAGTAGTATCCCATGGTGTGCTCATCGGGGACAATGTTTCCATTATTGGGTTCTCCCATGAAGTCCTCCTAATTGATGTTCAGCTGCTCCAAGGCCTCCTCTGCAGCCAGTTGTTCCTTCAAAGCTCGCTTGAAGTTACGACAAGTTCGTTCCAACTCTTGATCTAACGGATATAGCTCTCCCGACTGGCTACGGGTCATGCACTACCTGCACACAGCTGCAAGCATGAAGGCACACAGGGGGAAGAAGGAAAATACTGAAATATAAATGCTAAAGTAACATATGTTCACATTTCTCCAATAATCTAGAGGCTTCCCCGTCAACAGAGCCAAAACACTTGACACGCTACGACACAACATCAAACTGCGACCAAGTATAACCACAGAGTGGAAATGCAGAATAGTGGTTAAGTCTAATTATCGATCCGGGCTCTAAATCCACTGCCTACTCAGTGAACTCCTATTATCTAGTAGGACTAACCGTGTGTAGTGATTTCAATGCAAAAGAAACAAAAGCAAGTAATTGGCTGGTTCTTTTAGGTTCAAAAGGTCATCCAGCTATGGTTCCTCCTAGTGTGCAGCTTATTCAGGTTATACGGTCCCAAATTACTCAGATTGATAGATAAACCGCGGAAAGTTCTTTACTGGTCCGGACTCTCGACTAAAGTTATCCAGACCCTCTTAGTTCGAATACCCGGCGGGCGACTAACATCCACCAGCATACACTAACCAAGGTTAAACACGCAAAACTTCCACTACTGGCCTATGTTCCAGTACGAAGTAGTGAATCGGCTTCTCGACTAAAGCAGTCGATTCACCACTTTCAATTAAAGGGTCCTCTTTTAACCTATTTAGAGACTATCATTCTAGGTTAAAGCCGGAACTACACAGGTTTGATAAGGACTCATGTAATTCTGAATAATTCTTGAATTTATCAAATCAATCATTCATAACATGGGGTTCATACAATCATTCCTAACATACAGAGCTAGGGTTCTTCATACGTAGATGAAATGGAAAGTTACTCCACGGAGAGATGTGAGAACGTCATGCTCGGAGTAGACATCATCAGAACGACAATGGACAACTTCTCCTGCGGCTAGTCGGTACTCTAAGTTTGGGGAATCGCGCTCCGAGGTCTTCAGATGGCTCCAATCCTTGCCCTTGGATTTTGCTTCGTCACTCTCTCTCTAGGGTTCTTTTTCTGCCTTTGGAATCCCAAAAATCTGGATCCTTTGCAAATTGCCCGAGCAACCTTTAAATAGGCTGAGAATCCGCGACTTACGGCTGAAGTTACGGCTATAACTTTGTTCTCTTGTCCATAACTTGTCAAAAACGGTGTCGCTGTGGCACTCCGTAAACCAAGCGTTACGGCTTCTTTGAGGTAGTTACAGTCTCATCCGTAACTTGAAAAATGTCTCTAGAACTGTTGACTTTGCCAACCAGGAGTTACGGGTGCAAGGGCTGAGTTTTGGCCTAGACCATAACTTCGTAGGTCAGCCCGTAACTCCAGAAAGTCTTTTGGCCGTAACTCCCAGGTGCTTGCTGCCCTTTGCTCCAAAATGTCCGATACCTCGCTCCATCGCGCTCGTTCAAGCACTATGGCCTGAAACATCATAAACTAACACGCACAAGCCTAAAACTAGACACGAAAATGAAAAACAAAGCTCAAACGGTCAAGAAATGACGGGAAAAACATGTTCAAATATGGCATTATCACTTCCCGTAGCGTGTAATTAAAAGGCCCCACTTGTAAAAGTAGATAAATTTAAACGAATTCATTACCAATTAAAAACAATCCAAGCATTAGTCCATCTCCCGCATCTCATTTAATTACAAAATAATCGGAATTCATCACTAATTTATACGTTTACAACAATGAAAGCTAATCAATGTCTATTAAGTTTCCAACACCAGCTGAAATGATCCAGAATCGTTTAAATAAAAAATATTATTTACACTTATTGCTTGGCCCATTAAGCCCATAAAAGAATCACAAATTCGATCCCAAATTATTGCATTACTCTAAACCGAGTCGTTTGGTTGATTCACAAACACGATTTATCATGACTATCCATAGTTGGAATGAAATTTTGTCTTAGTCGTCTTCTTCCTTTGGCAGAAACAAACCCTAAATATCTCTGATCAGCAAGCCATAGAATGACCTTCAACTAGAAGCTTCATGTGAATACTAAATAAATTAAAGGACAAGACAACAAACTATCCACCCATAATTCGATTGAAATTCCCTCTTCTTCATCTTCTTCCTCCGGCCAAAACGATCCCAAAACGTAATACACCTACCTGCAACAAGAACGAAAAACTAAATAGATAAAGGGGCCATACAATAGAATTGTGGCTGCTCTATGTTACTTGTGTCATACAATAATAAATTTGTGGTGTACGTTATTGGTCATATGGTGTGCTTTAACGAACTTATGATGTGCGTTTCTAAACTTGTGGTGTGCTTTGTGCAATCATGTAATAGAGAGAGGCGGCCGGTGTACTATGTACTCTCGATTTGGGCCACGTGCTCAGTTCAGAGATGGCGAATGATTGAGTGAATGGAGGGACGAAAGAAGAAGACTTTGTGATTTACAATTCAATGGAGTACAGGGTTGTGAATACAAAGTTCTGGACCGTAATAGGACTCGATTGAAGTGGAATTATTTTTCCGGAATGGAGGAGGCGGTGAGAGATGGGAGATAGAAACAGAGAGAGAGAACTTGGGACAGAGGGAGGGATGGCGTTACGAGAGGGTGAGAAAGGGGTTGCGTGGTTTGCATATGAGGGTTGGGTCGTCTGGCCAAAACATGACTTTGGTTCGTACGTCCTGGCCAACCATCCGAAGTAAGTGGTTTAGAATGTAACTTTTTTGGGTTGTGGGGGACTGGTACTGCAATTGTATTTATAATCTCACAAAAATAGAGCCAGCTAATTACCTCGGCCGTTGAGATGGACCGCACGATATAGATGGGTGGTGTACGACATACCGCCAGATTTGACTAGTGTACAATATATATAGGCAATTTCTATCGTACACAAGACATATACTGAGGCATGTCGTACACCAGCGATCTCCACCGTCCACGTCCATCTCAACGGCAAGCATTAATGTAGGTTCTCTTTTGTGTGATTAAAATATAAATTAACTCATTTATGCTGGCCGTTGAGATGGACGCGTACGTTGGAGATTGCGTGATGTACGACATATACCAGGTTTTGCCTGGTGTACGATAGAACCATTCATATATATATATATATATAGGCTAAATTACACATTTGGTCACTCAAATTATATAAATCTTTCACGTTTGCCACCTGAATTACTTTTCTTTATTATTTGCCACTAACTTTACGAAACGTTTCACCATTAGTTACCGGCCATTAGCCTCCATTAGATTCCGTTAACTCCGTTAGATTTTTGATGACGTGGCAAAGAGAATTATTGAGTTGACTAAAAAATTGATGAGTCATGCGATTTGACCATCTAGTCAGAACCTAGCAAAAAATAAAAACAAAGTAATAATTAAAATTAGAGATCTTGTCTACGAGTTAAGGGACGATGATGATTAGCTTCAGATTGGAATCATCGATTTCTGGAGAATTCCATTTGGCAGCCACTAGCCAGATATAGCCGCCTTTTCTTTCTTCCTCATTCAAAATAATTTTATTATCTCCCATCGAAGCAAATCCCACTGTTCCGAACCCTTACCTCTACCGTCGCCTCCCAAATGCAAAAGATGAACTCGGTTTTAGCCTAGCAGCCCAACTTCTCGGAGACGGACATGAACAAGGGGATTTCAAATACAGAGTCAATGAGGCTGAAGAAGAAGCAAAGAGTCGAGATGGAGGCAATAGATTATTGGAATTGGAGGATGGAGAAGTCTAGGATGTCGACGAGGAAGACGAGGGTGAGGATTTCATTTCTCTACGGCATTTGGCGGCGATTCCCGCCAAGGAAGCGTTCACCAATCGCCAGATCCGCCAGATTTCCCCCCCCCCCCTATTCAATCGGGATCTCCACAACCTAACGCTCTCGCCATCGACCACCCGGAGGACCCTTACTACGAGCGAAGGGGGGAAGCTGCGACCGTGGTGGATGCATCGCCGGAGCCCAATTCTTAAGTTTCCCAAGCGAAACCCCTAATTACAAGGCCATCAACAAGGTAGAAAGAGCGGCTGGCTCTGGTTGGTCTCGATCTCCAGATTTGCATGGATTCCGGCAAGGACCAAGGGATGTGAAAGAGGAAGACGAATTGGATAGTGCGGCTGACACCTGGACGGAGAAGGGCGGCGGCGGCGTTGCTGTTGGGAGCTGGCACTGCGAAGAGGACGGAGAAGAGAAAGTGTGCGTCGGATTTGAGGAGAGAACGAGGTGTAATATTTTTTTATTTAATTTTTTTAATTGACATGTCATTAGTTAATGGTCTAGTTGGCAGTTTTGTTTGCCATGTCATTACGAATTTGACGGAGTTAACAGATTTGGTCGGAGACTGACCGTCAATGATTAACGGCGAAACGATTCGTATTATTAGTTGCGAATAAGAAAGAAAAGTAATTCGGGTGGCAAATGTGAAAGATTTATATAATTTGAGTGACCAAACATGTAATTTAGCCTCTATATATATATATATATATGGCGAGTTCTATGGTACCCTGGGTGAAATCCGGGGTACCGCATACCTTGAGTATGAAAACACTATCTAGACCTTGAATTGACCGATCTTTCGGACATGATACTATACTCTAACACTTAAAGATCAATATCTAGGTGTTAACTCTCCCAATCTTATACTCCAAGATCAATTTAATTAGAAATAATAATCGACGGTTATGATTCATCCAAATATAGGCACAAAAGGGAATGCACCATCTTAGGGTTTATAGATTATGATTTAGATAATTATGACCTAGGGTTCACTCATTAAGGGTTAGGATATAATATCAGACACAAAAATCCTGGTAATTCGAGGTCTAGATAGAGTTTCCATACTCGAGGTATGCGGTACCCCGGATTTCACCCGGGGTACCATAGAAGCCACCATATATATATATATATATATATATATGGCGAGTTCTACGGTACCCATGGTGAAATCCGTGGTACCGCATAACTTGAGTATGAAAACGCCATCCAGACCTTGAATTGATTGATCTTTTGGACATGATAGTATACTCTAACCCTTAAAGATCAAAATCTAGGTCTTAGTTCCCTAAATCTTATACCCCAAGGTCAATTTAATTAGAAACAATAATCGACGGCTATGATTCATCCAAATATAGGCAAAAAAATGAATGCTCCGTCTTAGGGTTTAGAGTTTATGATTTAGATAATTAGGACCTAGAGTTCACTCAATAAGGATTAGGTTATAGTACCAAGCCCAAAACTTCTTCTATTTCGAGGTCTAGATAGTATTTTCATACTCAAGGTATGCAGTACTCTGGATTTCACCCGGGGTACCGTAGAAGCCACCATATATATATATATATGTGGGGAGTTCTACGGTACCCCGGGTGAAATCCGGGGTACCGCATACCTTAAGTAAGAAAACGCAATCTAGAACTTGAATTGGCTGATCTTTCGGACATTATACTATACTCTGACCCATAAATTTTAACTCTCTTACTAGAATATATATCTATTATTATTGGACGCTAATTGTATATGATGAAATCACTAACAATGGTTGTAGACCGGTTATGGGAAGCGGTGGACCACTTAGTGTAAGTGGTATACCGCTTGATAGAAGTGACCATTTTTTTATAAAGTGGTCGACCTTTTAGTGGAAGTGGTCGACCATTTGTTGAACATTGCATAATGGAAAATAGTACATTTGGTCGACCATTCCAATAAAACAGGTCGACCATTTTGTTCAAAGAGGTCGACCAAATCAGTGAAGAGGTCGACCGTTTTGTCCAAGTCACGATGACTTGCAAGTCACCATAGCAAAGTCCTAAAATTATTTATCCTTCTATTATTGTAAATTAAAAAATGTACCATTCTACTAATTTTTTGCACGAAAATACCCTTTTACTATTAAAACGTAACAAATATAGCATTCCGTCTAATTTACTATTAAATGGTCGTTTAATGGGCAATAAAATGACCCAATTACCCTCAATAACACTTAACAAGGATAGATAGTCCGTTTGATTTGATATTGAAATATTTATCCTATACTGCACCCGATTATAGGTTGCACTTCACTTACAGTTGGATAGTGTTGGAGTGGTAGTGAGTCACTAGACCTTGTATACTCTGGCCATGATGATACAAAATTTGGTAATACTTCCTTGAGTTCCTTTATGGTGTAACAAATAACACCTTTTGACAGCGGTAAAAAATAATTATAGCTATTTGATTTGAGTGATAAAACGAAAAGGTTGGGAAATAACGTTATAAATAGACCCAATAGCTGATAATAGAAGAATATCATTTTCGAAATCCAAAAGAATGCACCGGATCACACTTCCTTATTTTTATATTTCTCTCTCCTCCGAGATTTACTATATTCTCTTTTACGAGTTACGTCTCATATCTCCGATGTTTTAACTAGGATTTCAAATATTTTGAATAGAAAAATCATATTTATTATCATTTACAAGATAATATACACTCTAATATACGTTTGAGTAAAATCATGTTCGTATTATGTGGAAGTGTTGAATGCATTGTACAGAATTCCCCGTATATATATAATTTTTCTTATACATTTTCATTGTACATGATTTCTACTATATATAATTTCACTTGTACAAAAAAATTATACAAAGTTTTTATTGTATAGAATTTTTTCTTATATAGATTTATCATTGTACATAATTTTCATATTCATCATCGTAAAGAATTTTCCTTATCCCCAAAATTACATTGTGCAATCAAGACCCACCATTCCAAAATAAAAGCATTTCAACACACAAGGCATCTGCCAAACTCAGTTTTTTTTTCCACTCAAAGTACACACGTTCTTAATATATTTTTTTTTCAAAATACACACATTTTATGAAACATTTCCAATATACACATGTTTGGCTTTACCGCGGCCGTCAAAAGCGGTGAAGAGCATCAACGCGGAAGTCAAAAGCGGTGAATAGTTCATCTTGACTGTCAAAAGCGGTGAATGTTTCACAGCAGCCGTCGGAAGCGGTGAACGCCTAACCTAGGCCAAAACTTCGAACAAACGTAACTTTGCGCTCGGTTATCCGATCATAGTAAATTTTTTTTATTCAGCATAATTTTTCGAGATCTTGCAAGCCGCAAACATCCAAATGCGAATAGATTCTGCCTTCATCACAAAAAAAACGTCGTTTGCTATCCCAAACAAGCAACTTTTAGAATTTGCCAAACTTTGGAAGGCCATAACTTTGTGCTCTACAACCCAAACACCACCAGCGTTTGTCTTTATCGCAAAAGAATTACCCTTAGAACAAATTTTCCTTATCCCATAATTACATTGTGCAAGGAAGGCCACCATTCTCCAACAAAGCATTTCAATAGACAAGGTGTTTTCCCGGCGAAAAAATCTAGATGAACAGAATTGGATTTTTGCACCTTTTTTACTTCCAAACAAACGATTAACAAACACGATCCACACCTCTTTGAACAAAGTTCAAACAAGGGTGTTCGATGTTCTTGATGATCTACGAGGCAAACTAAATTACATTAACTCTACTCCTATGGAGGTTCAGTGAGAGCTCCAAAACTACGACTATGGCTAAAGTTGCAGAGGAAAAGATAAAAGGATAAAAGTTGGCATTGTGTTGTCTGGAGTGATTTTGGCGAACCCTTCCTCTGTCATCTTCACCTCCTATTTATAGCCACCAAAAGTAACTGCCCCAAGAAACTGCTCTGCTGAATTGGAGTGACAATTACCCTCTCAACTGCTATGACGGTTACCCTGATATTGGATGTGGGATCCTCTTCAGTCTTGACCCCCTCCTCTTGAGACCTTAACCTCTGCTCTTGGCATCTCCTCCGTAGTTTTGCTTATCCATAGAGTAAAAATGCCTAAGGCATAAAAGGAATACCACTTACCACATATGGGTAGGTATTTGAATAACACGAATTAAAAATGGCAAAAAGTACTTCACCATTAGTAGAGTAAAGAGACCACGTGCTTACATGACCCCCTTGCCTTGGACATACCATGGGGGTGTACGTTGGTGACCCCCTCACCATACCACTGGGCATCCTTCAATGGGAACCATATGGATCACCCCCACCACTATATCATCCTCATGGGAGCCGGCGTTGGTGACCCCCACCCCCTGATCATACCATGGGGGTGGTATGTTGGTGGTCCCCAGACCACCTCATAGGGGGTACTCCTTGCCACCCTCATCATCTTCCATACTTGGTACCTCCTAGGGGTGTTGGTATGATGCTCACACCCTAACCACGTCCTGTGGTTGGCTCCCATACTCCTCGCCTTAGCCAAATTCGGCCATCACCCCCTCACCATATCATGGGGGTGGCGGTATGATGCACACCCCCTTGGCACGTCCTGGGGGTGGTATGATGGTGGCAACCCCCCTTGGTACCTATTGGGGGTGGTGGTATGATGTCCACCCCCCTCACCATGTCATGGGGGTGGTATGATGGTGGCCAGCCCCCTTGGTACCTCTTAGGGGTGGTGGTATGATGCCCACCCCCCTCACCATGTCATGGGGGTGGTATGATGGTGGCCACCCCCCTTGGTACGTCTTGGGGGTGGTGGTATGATGCCCACCCCCCTCTGCGTGTCATGGGGGTGGCTCCCATACTTAGCCAAATTTGGATATGTATGGCGCGCGTGATGGTACAGAGTAATGAGCCCAAAAACCCAATCCTAGTTGCCATCTTAGTCGATTTAATTGTTATAATTAAGTTGGCCTTATAAAATCATTTAATTCCTTGTTTTTAACCAATGTGGTACCCCAACTACTTAGTTCATAAGAATCATGGACTAAGTAGTTTCACACCAACTAGGCCATCAAACTCAAATAGGTGGCCTTACAATTTAAATGACCAAAATAGTCCCAATTTCTTCTCCTTTGCTGCCGTGTGGGAGGAAGGAATGGAGTCAAACATAATTATTCCATAGTCCTTCCATCTCTACACAACCGTACCCCTAATGCCACTGTCACCAACAACACTTATGGTCACTCTTAAATCACACGGCGTGGTATCTTTTGAAGTTATTGGGCTAGAACAACATCATGCCGCCCGCCCTATTTAATCCAAACTACTACTAATCATACCCCATGCCCTTCACCATCACCTCCATGTCTTGTCATGAGGTATAATGTTCACACCTTACAAAATTTTAAAGTTCGGCATGGTTAGGCCACCTTAATGGCCTGACAATACGAGTAATGATTGAGGCTTACCAGTCGTGGCAAGATTCTCACATAAAAACCTACTAACTTCTTATGAAACTTGCCACTTTGGAATTTTAAATATATATATATATATATAGCCATGATGGGCTTTTCTATATTAATTAATATTTTTTTTTACTTTTTTTTATTGCATATAATAAGTAGTTACAAACATCATTGATCTCCATACCCTTTGGCAATAACCAAAGTGCCAAAGGTATACATCCACTGCCAAGTCCATGTATTAAACCAAACAAGCCAACCATACACCATATGACCATGGTTGTTCAAAGGAGATGATTCTTCACAAGCTGACTTTGAATCACCCCCTACACAATTTTTTCCCTTCTGACCCTTACCATCACTTTGGACTTGGACATGCTTGCCTTTGTCAGACACTATTACTTTGGAACCCGTGGTCATAGAGTTGTCCACCCCAATACTAGCATGACCATCCTCATTTTTTGTGATGGCCCCACTATCTCACCAGGTGCTACTGGGTATTGCCCCTTTCGTGCTTTAGCATTCTTACGTAGGAATCTCCTCCTTTGAGTCCTTGTCATCCCCCCAATAGCTACTGGTTGACTATGCATATCTTAAGTATGCCCCCCTCCTTGTGTCACATTGGGCATCTTGGAAGTCCTTCTCATGGGAAGAGGTCCAAGTGACACCCATTGCCTTATTTGCCCCCATGTCGGTTGAATGACCCCCCTCTACTTGTCTTTGATAGGATGGGTATCTCGGCCTATGGGGCGGGCCAATTCTTTGTTGGACTGGTCGATTCGGTTTCACTTCATCAAGTCTAAGATTCCTTTTGCATTGGGAACATAGCTTCTCCACCTCACTGGACACCTTAGACGCAGCCGAGTTGGCCTGCTTTCCCATCGATGACTCCCCCTGTCCAACCACTACCTTGGGGATCCCTTGTTGCGGTGTTGTATCTAACACCAGTTTGAAACGAGGAAGCTCAATCTTGGAGAAGTCTGAATTAACCATGTTAACACCAAGCACGTTGCGAAGCGGGTTGGTATCCACCATCATGGCATATTTCTTTGGCTCGGGGAGCTTGATGCGACCCTTCTCAATAGCATCCTGATGAGAAGCAGCTCTAGCCTCCTCCATCATGCGACGGTTCTCCACCATCATTTGGAAGTTCTCCTCTATGGCTTGACGATTCTCTGCCACCAGCTTGCGGTTCTCCTCCATCATTTGACGAAAGACCCCCACTGCTACACCAATACCTCCACTAGGCGTCGCCATTGGTAGGATCTCTCCCCACCAATGTTTCCGGCCACCGCCTCTAACACTTGGCCATGTTCAATGTTGGCCACCTGCTCCTCCACAAAACCAGCTCGAGCGTCACCTTCTTGATTCCTCTGCTTCGGAGCCATCAAATTGAACGTGTCCCACCAGGTGTGCCAATTTGTTTTCCCGGCGAGAAAATCTAGATGAACAGAATTGGATTTTTGCACCTTTTTTACTTCCAAACAAACGATTAACAAACACGATCCACACCTCTTTGAACAAAGTTCAAACAAGGGTGTTCGATGTTCTTGAGGATCTACGAGGCAAACTAAATTACATTAACTCTACTCCTATGGAGGTTCAGTGAGAGCTCCAAAACTATGACAATGGCTAAAGTTGCAGAGGAAAAGATAAAAGGATAAAAGTTGACATTGTGTTGTCTGGTGTGATTTTGGCGAACCCTTCCTCTGTCATCTTCACCTCCTATTTATAGCCACCAAAAGTAACTGCCCCAAGAAACTGCTCTGCTGACTTGGAGTGACGGTTACCCTCTCAACTGCTATGACGGTTACCCTGATGTTGGATGTGGGATCCTCTTCAGTCTTGACCCCCTCCTCTTGAGACCCAACCTCTGCTCTTGGCATCTCCTCCATAGTTTTGCTTATCCATAGAGTAAAAATGGCTAAGGCATAAAGGAATACCACTTACCACATGGTATTTGAATAACATGAATTAAAAATTGCAAAAAGTACTTCACCATTAGTAGAGTAAAGAGACCACGTGCTCACATGACCCCCTTGGCTTGGGCATACAATGCGGGTGTACGTTGATGACCCCCTCACCATACCATCGAGGCATCCTCCATGGGGGCCATATGGATCACCCCCACCACTATATCATCCTCATGGGAGCCTGTCTTGGTGACCCTCAGGTGGTATGATGCCCACCCCCCTCACCATGTCATGGGGTTGGCTCCCATACTCCTCGCCTTAGCCAAATTCGGCCATCACCCCCTCACCATATCATGGGGGTGACGGTATGATGCCCACCCCCCTCACCATGTCATGGGGGTTGGCTCCCATACTCCTCGCCTTAGCCAAATTCGGCCATCACCCCCCTCACCATATCATGGGGGTGACGGTATGATGCCCACCCCTCTCACCATGTCATGGGGGTGGTATGATGGTGGCCACCCCCCTTGGTACGTCTTGGGGGTGGTGGTATGATGCCCACCCCCCTCTGCATGTCATTGGGGTGGCTCTCATACTTAGCCAAATTTGGAGATGTATGGCGCGTGTGGTGGTACGGAGTAATAGGCCCAAAAACTCAATCCCGGTGGCCATCTTAGTCGATTTAATTGTTATAATTACGTTGGCCTTATAAAGCTATTTAATTTCTTGTTTTTAACCGATTTGGTACAAGGTTAATTTTTGGTGTAAACACAAGGCATCCACCAAACTCTCATTACTAATCCACTAAATTCGGAAGAAGACAAAAGCAAAGGGAAAAGTCTGCACTCTGGATTTCTCAAATAGCGAAGGCAAAGGAATGGGGTAGAAAGAGATGCACCAAAAGATCATGATTTCAGGAGAAAAACATATAACTCGGCAGAGATACTTTGGGCATAGGTGGACTACAGAAAAAATTATCCAACTATTCTAGATCGATATTTAAATCTAACACACTCCTATGTACTGCTTGGTTAAAGCCCATACCAATACTTCAAGTTCCCCGTAAAGCAAATGTTTTTCTTTGGAACACAACTCTTCTTGTCGTTCGAATGCTACAACTTATTGCTACAGAACCACATTGTCTGCCTCCGAAACACTTCTTCTGTGTTTCTTCTTGAACTGGGTTTCAAGGACTAAAAGCAATCTCTTTGAGTCGATTGATATCCCTGATGCTCAAGTACTTGGTAGAGTTGTACTCTTGCGCATCCAACAGCTCGTTAGAGTATGTCCTATGGAGGGCTCGCTTATGATCTTGCTTAGCACATTCCAATGCGTACTCGTCGCCTCTCAGCAGTATGGCTACCTGCAATAATGGAGAGAAATATAAACGAATAATGTCATTCGTTGTGCATCATCAGCATTCCACTTGATTTTGGTTCATGATGAACAACGATGATGAGTTTATCAGTAGGGCATAGATGAAAACAATTCTAGGACTATAGTAGGACTAGCATGGAAATGGGGCCAGAGAAATAAGGTTTTTCGTTTTTGTGTCCTTGCCTGACTCATACGAGGACGGAGGATGGGTGAATTCTCAATGCACAAAGAGGCTGTCAAAACCAAGCGATCCATCTCCTCTGAGTCGTAGTGTTTACCAAGAGAAGGGTCGACAAGTTCCGCGAGATCATTGTTGTCTAGCAATGGCTTTGCCTGCAAGTACACCCATTGCCTTTTTACATGCTCTAATGATATTGGGAGTTCGGCAAGCTTATGGCTGAAAAAACATTACCCAAATCACTAGGCTATGCTGTGCATCATCAACAGCTCTTCGGCCAGTTATGAGCTCCAAGAGTATGACCCCGAAGGCATAAACATCTGTCTTCTCATCGACTATGCCGTGCATGAAATATTCAGGGGCAAAGTATCTGCAAAGTTCAAACAATGAGACAAGTAGTTAAAACTTAAAAGCCAAACGAGCTGGATCACTTACTAGGAGAGTACAAGAAGAGATCGAAGCTTTTGCTATACTAACCCAAATGTTCCTTCAAACTTTGACACATTATGGTGAGACAACTGCTTTGGTAGCCACTTCGCTAGCCCAAAATCACATATCTGGATTGAACAATCAATTAACAAGGAAGATAATTCACAGAAATTAGCAACTCAAATACAGAGAAAGGCAGTTATGGTGAGAAGGGAGCTGTACTACAGCCAACATTATAATCTTTCCTATAAAGGTCAAGTATGACAGTAAAAGCTGTGGAACTTCTCACTCTCCTAGCCAAACGGAAGAGCAATTCAGCACATGCAAGATTGTAATACCAATTTCTGTCTACGGATGAGTAATAATCGGACTAATGAACTGATGAGAAACAAGTAATATGTTTGGCTAGAAGCATATGTCTTACCACCTAAGTGTAAATGTTGTGAAACCCCAAGTTCTATATTATTGATAAGCTGAATATATAATACACCATGGCAACAGACTGCCGAGTTTACAGTAAGCAAGAACAGAAACATGGCTGTAAAATAGGAACTAAAGATGGTGGAATGTAACAGAAAGTTGAATGAGTCAATAGTCCTTATCACTAAGTAGTGTATTTGTATGATCTTATTAAACAGACGGCCTATAGCACTAACTCATCGTAGGAAGCAGAACCTAGAGAATCCTTGGGCTGCACTAAAATTCTCTTAACATTTGCTAGTTTCAGGTTTTCTTAGATAAAACATAATTAGAGGGAAATGTTGGAGTTCTTCATCTGGCAGTTGGTTTTACTCAAGCACAACTCGAAAGATACCTGTGGCTCAAAATCCTCAGTAAGAAGGATATTGTCAACCTTTATATCTCTATGAATGATTCTCTTCCGGCAAGTCTCATGAAGATACAATATGCCATCTGATGTTCCCAGAGCAATTTTATATCTCTTACTCCACTCAGGCTTGACTTCTGATTCTGCATGCATTTTGTTTTTCAACAAATAAGTCATCAGTAATCACTCCATGACATTTCATAAATCTAGCAACAAAAGATAATTGGAAACAAACCATGAAGAACTGTTCTTAAACTCCCCAAAAGAGACAACTCAAAGACGAGATGCATCCCTCCTTCAACGCCACAACCGAGTAACTTAGCGGTGTTGGGGTGATCCACATGAGCTAGAATGCCAATCTCAGACAGGAACCCTGTTGTCTTTTCCTCATTTGTACCTTTGGTTAGGCGCTTGATTGCTACCAGATTTCCATCCGCCAAACGACCCTTGTAAACCTCAGCAAATCCACCCTTCCCAATTAAGTTATCTAAGATGGGTAAAATCACAACCTTCTCAATCAATGCTGAAGAGAGCAAACTATATGAAAACAACTCATTAAGAACCCATGAAAAACCCACCTTTGCTGAAATGGTTAGTTGCAGCTTTGAGTTCAGGATATGTAAAGTTCCTGAGTGAAGACTTAAAATTGTACAGGTCCCTTAGCACGGGATTCTCCCTCACGCTCCTGCTCCTCCTTGGAGCTTTCGGCATAGTCGGATGGGCTAATGCGGTTAGACGCTTAACCGGTCTCAACTTCCACACCTTGAAGAATTTTCTCCAGTGAGAATGTGTCTTTGAGTGTGCTTGTTTAGATACTTGCAACTCCTGATTGCTGGCTTCGGAATCAGGTTCCCATCCGTTCAAGCAGGCTTCTATCACTCCTCTTGGAGATGAAACATCTTGTATCTCCTTTTCCATAGCGAAGTTCCTCAGGTCTGGTATAAAAAGGACCAACAATTTCCAAGCATAAGCAACTGTATACCATGATGAACTTGACGCCAGGAGTATAGTAAACACATACCATGAGCAGAGGAATAAGATGACATCTTTGAGTTTGCTTTCTTCTTGAGTTTATTTACAAATTCTCCTTGATGTTTTAGGACTGCGATTTTGCTGTTCTCTTGTGAACCCTCCATCCTAGAATTTTATAACACATTGCAGACTCTCTTAGTTAGGAACATATTGAAGGAATAGAAACTCAAAAACAAATATAGAACATAGCTACAAAATTCTATTTGGAATTTTGTAAAATAAAATAAATTCTTCGTTGGAATAAAAACATATGTAAGGACATTTTTCTGTAATGGAGAAAACGGAACCAGAGAAATTGAAGAAGAAACAAAATCCCATTGAAGAACCCTAATGCCATACATACATACATACCATTGATGCTTATCATCAGTAGCAGAAAGGGCATAGAATTGAGCCATTTTTCCTCCTATCCAAACTTCTTTGAACAAAATTTTGAAACCAAGACGACAATGAGATCAAACAGAGAATCGGAGCCAGATTTCCCCTTCTAGTTTCAATCTCATCTCAAATTCTCAGCCAACCCACAAGCCAAACAAACCCGAGAGCTAATAATGGAAAATAGGCGAAAAGAAAAGCTCGAATTATACTTACCAGTCACCATCATCTTTCCCTTCTCTGTCTGTCCACACTATGGAATATGTTGTCTACATTTTTTGGGGCGAGATTAGGATTTTGGGGACATGAACTGGGTAGTAGCTGACAAGTGTTCAATGCTCTCTCTCAACTGTACGTGGCACCGGGCCGTGCCCTCCACGAGCTAGCACGGCACGGTTAGAGCACGGCACGAGCACGGGCACGGGCACGAAATAAATGGGCCAGCCCGATACGAGCACGAATAATTTATGGATTGTGCCGGGCATAAATTTTATGGACACGAGCACGGGCACGACACGGTATATAAGTGGGCCGTGTCAGGCCTAATATTTTCAGACTTTATTGAGTAGAAGAACGAATAAGACACGAAAATAATATTTATTTGATAGAAAATAGATATAAAAAGAATTATAGGTTCAAATATTACATAACACAAGTAGAAAAATAATTATTTGTTGTTGTTAGAAGTGTCATAAAGATATATACGTAATTACTAACATAAGTAAAAATGAACAAAGAATTAAACAAAACCAAATCACACTCGAAATACTTCCAATTTTCTTTCCCGCTCATTTGTTAGTTTCTCAAACATTATTGGTTAATACTATCTTACCCCGTCCAATTTTCACATTCTTTTTCATTCTCTCTTTTGTTTTCGTCCTTTTCATTAAACACGAATGGATACGACACGATTCGCACCGTGTACAAAGTTGACAAATGAGCTTGCATGGCACGACATGAAATAAATGGGTCTGAAGCGTGCCAGTGCTGGCCCAAGCACGGCCTAGCACCCATGTACACTCTCAACCGACTTCTCTATCTCGAATTAAAAGCTCTACTGCTCCCAATTCCCTAACCAAGCGAAAAAAATAAAAAATCATTGAGACAATGGCATTGCCATACTTCGTTAAACCCATTAAAAGGTTTGACATTTCTTGCTTTCTGTTTCCTGCGAAACCAAATACTACCGCCAGGCATGCCAAAATCGTTTCGAGCGATGTTGATTTGATTGTTTCACGGTGGAAACTCTTGTGATGTTGTTTGATCTAGGGCTGTCATTTCGATTTCCGGTTAGCGGCTAACCGGCCGGTCTAACCGGTAACCGCCGGTTAGCGGCTAACCGAAAACCGAAGGAAATCACTCTCGGTCGGTTGTCGGGAATTGGGTCTGGTCAGGCGGTTAGCCGAATAACCGAAGTGGTTTAACCGGCTAACCGGCTCTAACCGACCGAGATATACGACGTCGTTTTGGCCTCTGAGAAACGACCCTAACCCTAGTCACTCGCGTCAATCGTCGATAGCCGCCAGACTCATCCCTCTCGTTTTCCTTCCTCCTCCTCTTCCTCTCGTTACTGGCGAAATCCTCAGAGACATCGTCGGCCATCGTTGGCCAGAGCACAGCCGCCAGCACGCCATCGCCGGCAGCGCCTCCAGTCGCCGAGCCACCCTCCAGTCCGCCAGTCGCCGAGCCATCCTCTGCCGCCAGCCCGCCACCATCCAATCGCCGCCAGTCACGATTCGTCAGTCGCCAGTCACCAATCGCCGCCACCAGTCACCAATCGGTCGCCGCCAGCCCGCCAACACCCTCCAATCGCCGCCACCCTCTAGTCCGCCACCCGCCAGAGTCCAGTCCGCCATCCCCGCGCGGCGGCGCCTCCATTCCACCATTCCTCCATCTCTCTCCGGTTTTCGTTCGGTTTTTAGTCTATTTTTGGGCGGTCTTCGGTTGGTTAGGACAGCAGGCCGAACCGTCTCGTTCTTTCTCGGTGGCGCCGGTTTAACCGTGGATTAACCGAAACCGCCCGGTCGGTTTTACAGATAACCGATGCACAGGGTCGGTCGGTGGGCGGTAGGGGCTGGTCTGATCTCGGTTTAACCGAAAACCGACCGGTTGACAGGCGTAGTTTGATCGGATTGTAATGAGTGAGAGTTTAATTGTATTAGGATTTAGTTACGATACCAATTAGTAATTTGGTTGTTATATAAATAGGAGTGTAAGGAGCCGCAAAAGACTATCGAATAATCAATTTACATAATCTCAATCTTTCTCTACTCTCTCATCTCCCCCTTCCTTCTTCCTTCCTCTTCAACTTCTATGATATCTTCTTCCCTCCTTCTTCCTCCTGCATACCTCTGTCTCTCTTTTAGGCCTGTCAAAATGGGTTCGGTTTTTCGGTTTAACCCGAACCCAAACCGGTAGTAAGTGTCTTCGGTTTCGGGTTTGCGGTTTCAACCCGAGAAAGTCACATCCGGTTTCGGTTCACCTAAACCCGAAAACCGAAGCTCCTCTGCGCATCTGCGGAGCGGAGCAGGCCGCACTGCACTTTGGAGACGAGCGTGAGGTCCGACTTCTTGCGGAGGGAGGAGGAGGACATGTTGTGCGCCGTCCGGCCGTGGTGGCTGTGGCCGTGGCCTTGACGCGCCTCCTTCGTCAGCACCTTATAGCTGCCGTTCTCCAGCAGCCACGACGCCGTTTCTTGCTGGATCGGAGGAGCGGCCATTTCGCCCGAGGTTTTCGATCAGCTACGTTACGTTACGCGCTGCTCTCTCTCTCTCTCTCTCTCTCTCTCTCTCTCTCTCTCTCTCTTTGTTTCTGAAAGTTTCCAGTGACGGGATGATGAGTGAGAGAGAAGATGCGCAGAGTTATAAATAGGATGCTGAATTTTGAAAGAGAAGATGCGCAGTCACAAAAGTAAAAAAAAAATAACTCAAACCGGTTCGGTTTCACCCGAACCAAATAAACCCGACACATCAATTTCGGGTTCTAGTACCCGAAACCCACAAAAGTGCAGTGCGATTCGGTTTCGGGTTGTGTGGGAGCAGGTTCGGTTTTTTCGATTTTCACGGGTTTCGGGTTCGGTTACCCGACCCGAACCGAACCGACAGGCCTACTCTCTTTTCATTTCTCAATTACTTCTCCTTCTCTCCAATTCAATACTACTTTCTCGCTGGAATTGATCCTTTCCCGACCTCAACCATTACAACTTGGTATTAGAGCACTTTTTCCGGAAACAATGGCAGGGCCTTCGTCTCTTTCATCGATTGAAGGTCATCACTCTCTCAATGCTAGCTTCAACGACAATATCAAGTTACTTCTGGCAAAGGTTACGGAAATGCAGGATGGTTTGATCGAATTTCGAGACTCTCCGACCTACCGTGGAAATCGTTCTGTCTGTCCTGCTCCACCTGCCGCTGACTATTGTGGCATCCTCAACAAACAATCTGCTCCCACATCATCAGAATTAGATGGAGGTCGTGGTATGGTTGGCAATCCATTGCCTGTACTGTCGATGGAGACAGGAAGGGATCGGAGTGTCCCACTTCTGATTCTAGAAAATCAGCCACCAACTGCTCGACGAAATGTCGAACTGAAGGTTCCCACTGCTACAAGTCTTTCTCCTGCCGCAGCTTCTTTTCCAACAGGAATACCAGATCAGTTAATCCACTGCCGCCAACGTCAGGTGTGAGTTTGTTGAAGACTTGTTATCGCCTTCGTGATCCGGTTCTCCAACGTTTCATTGTTGCACCTGAAATCCACGACCAAGCTTATGGTAACTCCACTTCTGTCCTGCCTTTGGAAATTCAGCCTTTCAATGGGGAGAACCCTAACAAATGGGTTAGGCTGTCTGAGAACTGGTTTAGATTGTACGGTATCCATGAGCATGAGAAAGTTGATACGGCGGCAGTTCACTTAGGGCGTAGGCCAGCTGACTGGTTCGAGAAATGGAGTTCAAGACGTCCTGTCTTGGATTGGAGTAAGTTCGCGGCTGCTCTATGCAGACGTTTTGGACGGTTTGGATGGTACATAAACCCGGCTAAGAAACCCGTCCATGAAACTGTATTGAAGGAGGACTTTACATCATTTGCGGAGAAACTTAAATGGGATTCTTATGTTGTTTTTGGTGAGGATGTGCACAAAGAAGTTACACCAATTTTCAGTCTCAGGATAGTACAACTGATAGTGGTACATAACAAACTAGCTACTGCTAGGGTTTGTGAAGAAGAGAAACGGCACAAAAGTGGGGAACGCGCAAGAGAGCAAGGGATCTCTCTGCTGATCTATATATACTGAACTGGAAATGTAATCCTCAAGTTACAAATGCTGGAACAGTAAAAACGGAAATGTAAAACTGAATTTTAAAGTTACAGTAATGGTAAAGCGCCAGATGGCGGCCAATCATTCGCTCAGTGAAAGTCCACTCAACGGTAACTCCGAAACTCCACAAACGGCGTCGCTTTGTCTCTTCGTTGTAGTTGAGTGGAGGGAACCCAGAAACGAAACGTTTCTGGGTTAGTTCTTCTCTGTTCCAGTTCTGCACTTCACATCTGCAGATTCTGATCTTCTTCTTCCTCGATTGATACTCCCCCACAAGCTGATGAGTATGCATTGCTTACTCCCAGCTTGTCTAACAAGAACTTCAGTCTATATCGAGTCATCCCTTTCGTGAATAAGTCTGCTACCTGATCATCAGTCCTTACATGATATAGCTTGATCAAACCAGATTTAATTCTCTCCCTTGTAACATGGCAATCGATCTCTATATGTTTCGTTCTTTCATGAAAAACTGGATTTTCAGCAATATGCAAGGCAGACTTATTGTCACAGTAGAGTGGAATGGGTAATGGTACCTTAATTCCCATTTCAGACAGCAAATTCCTCAACCACTGCACTTCACAGACAACCTGTGCCAAGGCTCTGTATTCTGCTTCTGAAGAGGATCTAGAAACAGTAGTTTGTTTCTTTGTTTTCCATGTGATCAAGGAGGTTCCCAGAAAAGTACAATAACCAGTAAGGGACCTCCTGGAATCAGGGCAGCTTGCCCAATCAGCATCACAAAAGCCAGATAATTCTAACTTTGAGTCTGCTCTAAAAATCAGTCTCTGCGCAATTGTTTGTTTCAAGTACCTGATCACCCTGTGAGCTGCTTGCAGGTGTTCAACACAAGGTGCTGTCTGAAACTGTGCTAATTGCTGCACAGCATAAGTAATGTATGGCCTTGTGATTGTAAGGTAGTGTAACTTACCTACCAGTCTCCTGTAGACACTAGGATCTGACATGAGCTCACCCTGTTCTGCTGAGAATTTTGAATTGCAGTCCACTGGTGACAAACATCCTTTAGCCTCTACAAAGCCTGTGTCATTAAGCAATTCCAGACAATACTTTCTTTGGCTGACTGATATTCCCTTGTGATCTCTGATCACTTCCAGACCCAAGAAATAGCTCATTTGTCCTAGGTCCTTGACCTTAAACTCCTTACTCAAGAACAGTTTCAACTATTCTATATCTCCCAGGCTGCTTCCTGCAATTAAAATATCATCAACATACACAAGAACAACCACTACTCTTCCCTGTATCCACCTCACAAACATTGAATAGTCTGAAGCTGTTTGTGAGTACCCATTTTTCATTAAAGCAGCAGTGAGTTTTGCAAACCACTGTCTGCTTGCCTGCTTCAACCCATACAATGACTTCTTGAGTTTGAAAACTAATCCTGAATCCTTAGGAACATCAACACCAGGAGGGATCTCAAGGTAAACTTCTTCATCCAAATCACCATGTAGAAAGGCATTAGACACATCCATCTGATGAATGTGCCAATCTTTAGAAGCTGCCACTGCCAACAATGTCTTAACTGAATTAATTTTTGCAACTGGTGAATAAGTGTCAAGGAAATCAATTCCATAGATCTGAGTATATCCTTTTGCCACTAAACGTGCTTTAAACCTTTCAATAGCACCATCAGACCTATATTTCACCTTGAAAACCCACTTAGCACCTATAGGTTTCTTCCCTGCTGGTAGTTTGACAACTTCCCAAGTTTGGTTTTCATACAAAGCAAAAATCTCTTACTTACAGGCCTGGTTCCATCTAGGATCTTTACATGCCTCAGCATAGGAAGTAGGTTCTTCAATAGATAAGACATTGAGAGCAAATGCTTTCTGAGAAGCAGTCAAATGCTCATAGGTGGCCTGATGAGAAACATGGTGTTTTGAACTAGAAGAGGCTACCAGACTGACATGATAGTCTTTATGCCAGACTAGTTTGGTGTGCTGTCTTTTAGATTTCCTTAAGAATTCAGCCTCATCTGTGTCATTAAGGTCAGGAATGACCTCAATCTCCATATCCTTCCCCTCAGATTGCAAACTGACATTGTTGTTTAAGGAACTGGTTGGTGGGGTAGGATGAGAAGAAGAAGAGGGAATAAGGGGGGAACGGACAGGGTTGGTAGTAGAAGAAGGAAAGTTTGCAGGCTGATGATGAGATGAGGTAGATGGGAGAGATGTATCAGTAAGAGGAATAGATGGACAGTGAGGAAAAATAGGGTCTGATATAGGAGTGTCAGGTGAATGAGTTTCAGTGGAATGAATAGGGAAATGAAAGGGTAAGATGGATTCATAAAATATCACATCTCTGGAAACAAATAGAGTTTGAGAATTCAGGTCAAACAGTTTAAAGCCTTTAATACCACTAGGATATCCAAGGAAAATGCACTGTCTTGCCCTGGAATCAAATTTAGTCCTATCTCTATGCAAAGTGGAAGCATAGCAGAGTGAACCAAATACTTTTAGGCCATTGAGGTTTGGTGGTTTTTGATAGAGAATTTCATAGGGTGACTTATCAGCTAGAACTGAGGAGGGAAGTCTGTTTATCAAGTAAACAGCATGTAGAATACAATCACTCCAAAACTTGAGGGGGATGCCAGATTGAAACCTAAGAGATCTGGCTACATTGAGGATGTGCTGATGCTTCCTCTCAACTCTAGCATTTTGCTCTGGAGTTTCAACACATGACTGCTGATGGATAATACCATTAGCACTGTAAAACTCAGCCATGTGAAACTCAGAGCCTTGATCACTTCTAATAATCTTAACTTGCTTAGAAAACTGTCTTTCAACCATGGTGCAAAAAGATTGCAACAAAAGACCAGCTTCAGATTTAAATTTCATTAGGAACACCCACACAGCTCTATAGTAATCATCCACCAAAGTCAGAAAATAAGAAAATCCATCATGAGACTTCACAGCCAATGGCCCCCATATGTCTACATGGATCAATTCAAAAACATCTAGAGCTCTGCTAGAGCTAACAGGAAAGGAAAGACGTTTGTGTTTAGCAAAGTGACAAGTCTGACAATGGGAAACTACATCACTATTACAAGGTACTGTTTGTTTCTCCTTTTCCTTGCTGGGATGTCCTAGTCTCCAGTGCCAGAGGGATATGTTTTGTGGTTGAAAGTTGTATGAGAAGGCTGCTTGTGGGACAGGTAAGATGTATGCTTTGTTCTTGGTGTGTAACTGGTATAATCCTCTACTCTGTCTTGCCAAACCAGTCCTTTTCTGAGTCACCAGGTCCTGAATTTGACAAGAATCAGATTCAAAGTGTAAGGATATGGGTTGGTCATTAGTCAGTTTGCTAACTGATATGAGATTAAAGGTGAAACTTGGCACAAGGAGAACATTGTCTAGGGCTAGGTCAGGAGATAATTGAACCTTTCCTATATGACTAACCACCACCTTGGTACCATTAGGCAGATTAACAAACTGATTATTGACAGGCTCAGCTTTGGTGAATAAAGCTATACTACATGCTATGTGATTAGATGCCCCAGTGTCCAAAATCCAAGTATGCATAAGAGAATCTGCTCTGTGTTGTTTGAAAGATGACAAGATAAACTTACCAGCATAGTTAGGGAACTGAGTAATTCCATGAGTGACTGAGAAAGCCTGGTGGTTAACTGAAGGTGAAGCTGGTGGAGAAGGGCTGGGGGAAGGAACACTCTGCAGTAGATATCTCAGCTTGCTAAGTTCCTCATATGAGAAACTTAAATTCTCTTTGGAAGACACACTCCTAGACTCTGAACTGGGTTTGAAGTCTGAACTGGAGGTATCACTGTCATGAGAAGATTCACCCTGAGAAACTGCAGCTGCAACTCCTCCAGACATCCTGAGTTTCTTGTTCTTCAATTTCCAGCATTCTTCCTTCACATGACCTTCTTTCATACAGTAACGGCAGAACTTCTTTCCATCTTGGTCTTCTCCAGGGACAGCTAGAGCAACTGTTTGCACACCTCTTGTAATGCCCTTATCTGCCTTCAACTTTTGTTCATGTTGCAATACATCATTGATTGAAACTTCAACGGTGGGAAGTGGTTTCATCATCAGAATTTGTGTGTGAACCACATCAAACTCTGGTCGAAGACCCTTCAAGAATCTTATAAGATAATCAACCTCCTACTTCTGCTTGAAAGCCTCAACTGCTGCACATGGTTGTGTTCTCTGTGGAGCACAATTACAATCCACTATAGGATTAAATTGCAGGTGCTCCTCCCATAACCCTTTCAGGGCAGTGTAGTATTGGGTAACATTGAGGTTTCCTTGCTTGCAGGCAATAATCTGGTCTCCCAGATTAGACAGTTTGATGGCATTAGCATACCCAAAACGAGCCTTGAGCTCTTCCCACAAATCTCGAGCAACATCATGCTGCATCACAACTTCTTCTTATCTCCTTACTCACAGAATTCAAAATCCAACACAGGACTAAGGTATTACAGGCATCCCATGTACTGTAATTAGGACTATCGATTCCTGGAGATGGAATCGAGCCATCAATGAAACCCACTTTGTGCTTAGTCTTAAGAGCCATTCTCATAGCTCGTTGCCACATTTGGTAATTAGACCCATCTAATGCTTCTGAAACTATGGCTTGAGAGATGTTTTCATTGGGATTAACATAGAAGGGATTACCAAATTGGGGATCTGGACGATCGTTGTTGTTGTTGGTCGTCGTGCTCGCATTGCCAGAAGCCATACCACTGAAGGAGCCAAAAGGAATAGCTCCAGGAGGAGTGTTTGGTGGTGGCGTCCCAGCCATCGAAGGTTTCTAGATCTGAAACCGCTCTGATACCATAACAAACTAGCTACTGCTAGGGTTTGTGAAGAAGAGAAACGGCACAAAAGTGGGGAACGCGCAAGAGAGCAAGGGATCTCTCTGCTGATCTATATATACTGAACTGGAAATGTAATCCTCAAGTTACAAATGCTGGAACAGTAAAAACGGAAATGTAAAACTGAATTTTAAAGTTACAGTAATGGTAAAGCGCCAGATGGCGTCCAATCATTCGCTCAGTGAAAGTCCACTCAACGGTAACTCCGAAACTCCACAAACGGCGTCGCTTTGTCTCTTCGTTGTAGTTGAGTGGAGGGAACCCAGAAACGAAACGTTTCTGGGTTAGTTCTTCTCTGTTCCAGTTCTGCACTTCACATCTGCAGATTCTGATCTTCTTCTTCCTCGATTGATAGTACATCCAACAATTCAAGTATGTTTCAGTCTCATGACTATATTGCCAGTGATGAGATGTGGAAACCTATTTTTAGCAACAATTTGTCAGGGGATCAGACGTAGGTGGCTGAACATATGCAGTTAAACATGGGTGAAAGGGATGTGTTGTTTGCACACGCTTTGGATATGGGTCATTCACTATTGAAGAAATTGGATGTTAGTACTGGCTCCATTGGAAGGGTAGGAGCTCATTCGCTGACTAAAGTTGTGATTCAGAAGCTGGTTTTCAATCTCAATTCAGTGCAACCAGGCAGAGCTTTCTATAACAATGGGAGTTCGATGCAAGGTTTACACCCAATGTTGTTTGTCCGAAGTGGAAGCAATGAAGCACTGATATCATCTACTGGGAATAACAATAAGAATATACAGGTTTATGCACTCACAGTTCAACCTGCAGACCAACCCCTTCCAGTTTATAGGAACCAAGGGTCAATTATGAAGAATGAAGCGCAAGCTCGAGTGATTTCGCTTGGTGTTTTGAATCCTTACCAGGAAAGGTGGGCTATCAAAGCTAGAGTGAAGTTTAGAAGAAGGGAAGTTTGTTCCAACTTTAAGGAGCCCTATAAGGATTTTTCTGTTTCCAGTGTTGGCTGTGTTTGGTAAAGGGTGCTATACGAATCACAGTGGTGATGATTACTGATGAGTGGGCTGCTACAATTTCTCCTTGTGCTTGTTGTTAATAGTTGAGAGGCTTCTTGGCTTTTGATGATAATTGATGGCAGCACGGAAGGATGTGGACTCCTAAGGGTAGTTGCTATTACAAGGGAGATGATTTTGTCCCATTGGACTTGAGTGTAATTGCTGTTGTTTCAATGTTTCATGCCATGTCACTGATTCCTGACTGTTCCTAGAATTGATATTGCTTACAGCTCATTTCCAATACCTAGAGGAAGCTGCTTGTGTCTACATTGGACCAGTTTGTGATTGTATGCAGGTTGTTATGTCTTACTTCAGTCGCGGAGTGTTGCATAGTCTTGCTACTGGATTGCTAGATAAGATGAGAAGTTCGTCATTGGTATGCGGCTGATATGTCTTACTTCAATTGTGGAGATAACAACAATTGGGTGGAGGAGCATCTAATCCGAGTCGCCAAAGTAATTACAACCTGGAGCCCTGTCTTCTACTCAGCCTATGATCATTTCTATTTCCGTACCAATTATTAATTTGGTAGTCTTCTGTAGTTCTTTAAACTCCTATTTCTATGACAACCAAATTAATAATTGGTACCCAAACTAAATCCTAGTACAACTAAACTCTCATTCATTACAATCCCGACCCCTTGAGGACAGACTGGTAGAAGACAGGGCTCCATTTTTGGTTTTCAGACTTAATGACCAGTCTGTCCTCAAGGGGTCGGGATTGTAATGAATGAGAGTTTAGTTGTACTAGGATTTAGTTTGGGTACCAATTATTAATTTGGTTGTCATAGAAATAGGAGTTTAAAGAACTACAGAAGACTACCGAATAATCAATGTACATAATTCCAATCTTTCTCTACTCTCTGTCTCCCCCTTCCGTCTTCCTTCTTCTTAAACTTCTCTTATATCTTCTTCCTCTCTTCTTATTCATGTTTACCTATGTCTCTCTTCTCATTTCTCAATTACTTCTCTCAAATTCAATACTACTTTTTTGCCGGAATTGAACCTTTCCCGACCTCAACCATTACACGGATGCACCATTGATTGCTGAAATCAAGACTACCTTCAATTATCCATCGGATGGTGTTGGTTTGATCGGTGCAAGTCTAACTTCTGAAAACAAAGACAATCGCCAAATATCCACCGGGTGGTGTTGATTAGATCGATGCACCTCTGACTTCTAAAAACCAAGACGATTGTTACTTAGTTCATACCTCTCCAAACAATGTTCGAACGAGGGTGTTTGAGTTTTTGGGGAATCTACGTTAAAAATAATCGTATGGAGATTCATGTGGAGAGCTCTGCGACTACGCTACCACTATAACTATAGAGATCCTTCCTGGAAGGAGAGCTCCGCGAAGGAGTTGCAGAGAAAAAAGATAAGTTTGGAATAGAGTTGTTCTGAGTTGATTTTTGGTTCTCCTCTCTCTCTCTCTCTCTCCTTTCTATGGTGCTTTTATCAAAATCACTTCCGTAGTCTTCACGCTGTGAAACCGCCTCACCTTAGTCTCCCACGTGCTCCATCCTTCTTCATGAAGTTGTAGTCTTCAACTGCTTCGCATATGTTCCCCAATCTCCCTTGCGTAAAAGTCACGTACTCACACATAAACTTTGTACCACAGTTTGAATCACGACATCGCCTTTGATTAAACAACATTGTTGTCTCACCCCTCGCCACCGCATATTCGCCGCAAGGTTATTGATCTCTGGGGTCTTCGACTACACAACCTCGTCGAAACTCGCAGCATCGTTGATCTCGCAGCCTTGCAACGTCGTTCTTACCTAAGTGACATCCCTTCATCGCAACGTCGTCGAAATATTCATCACTATAATTTTTTATTCTCCTTCCACGACACCGTTGGCCTTGTCAAATTCACAACCACTTACCAAGACTCAATGTGGCTTTCATTGAATTGCTCGACCCTCCAACCTAGTCATCAATTTCACTAAACTCGCGACATTGTTTTGGACAAAACAGCGTCGCTTTCCTATTCCATTACATTGTTAAACTCTTGCGACATTGTTTTCACCAAACACTGACGTGCTTTTAATCTCGCTACACTTTCAATAAGTGCCATAATCCATTAATTAAATAATTATTAATTTGGCCTAAAATTCACCAAATTGGCGAGACACATACATGGCCAAGTTTGGATAACTAAACACGCATCCTGCCAACGTACATAAGTGTGCCAAACATCCCCAATCGCAGCGGCGAGCCGGCGACGCCGCAACAGAATAGGACACACTTTGTCGCAACCCATGGTTACGCCCTTTGCTTGAACCCTTGGTCGCCTTCTTCTTCAAACTCCCTATCCTAGTGTTCCTTTTCTCCTCTGAATTCTCCAAATCTGATCACCTCTCTCTCCCTCGTCGTTCTTTGACGATCCATCAAATTCTGCCAGAAAACCCTAGAAGTTCAAATTCCACAAAAAAAAATCCTTTAACGATCCAATACTAAAATGCAGACAATTATAGTTCGGTTTGAATTCCAAAGTCTGGCGAGGGCACGAGGGGGGGGGGGACTGGACATAGCTACTTCACTGTATCAAGATCGGCGCCGGATCTGAAATGATGTACCTCGCTTAGAACACCCTCACAACAGGGGCACTTCATTTTCCAATCACTATTCGAAACCCGGTAGAATAGCCGACGTTGAACCAGGGGCGGCGATGAGGGCAGCCGCCATCGTCGTTGATCAGCAAACACGTAACAAAAGGGGAAAACAAAGATGCAGTGGGAGGAGAGAGGAAGTGCACAATGGAGATGAAGAGAGAGGGGAGAGAAAATAAAAACATTTTTTTCATTTAATTCTACCTCATATTGTTATCGACAAATCGTTGCCAATTCTGCATTTTCCATCAAATCAATTGACAAGCTTCATAAACATACATGTATTATCTGCATAAATGATTGATCCTTATGTATGTATGTGTTTAAATTGCTCTAAATTAGTTCATATTGACCATGGAATGACCCTAGTGTCATTACCAAGACATGTTGTGATTTAACGCAGATTGAAGCTAAGATTGTGAACAAAACAAAGTCATGTGGACGAATGCATGTGCACTGGCAAAGTGCAGAAGTGCAGGGGGTAAACGTCCAGCAGGACGCCAAACCGATAAAGACACAAATTGAATTATTGTTGGTTGGAATCTTTACTCAACTGTTAGTAACCCTCAGAAATTATTGGGATTTGATCAGCTTTCTTGAAGTGAGCAAATGGATTTGGTGGCTCACCAATAGAGAAAATGATGCAAGAATGTATTGCAAAGAAAGAGACTTAAGCTGGCAGCAGCTTTCTCTTGGAAATGGGAGCTGAAAGTGCCTTGTTTTGTGGGAGAAAAATCTGCATAAATTGGGCTTAAAAGAGACAGAAAAAAATACAACAAGAGGAGAAGCTTTGCAGAAACTTTTGGAAATAGATTTTGGAGAGAAAAATAAAAGGAGAGGCTCACTTTGGCACACTTTGGAGTTGAGCATTTTGAAGAAAGGAAGACTGTTGTAAGTTGGGTATTAACTTCAACACTTAGTACTTTCTCTACTCCTTTGTTTGGGTAATTAGTTGTGATGTTGAACATTATCATGTTTATGTTCTTTCTTTTCATCATGAACTAATTGATAATGGTGTATTTGCACATGTTTACACCCTTAGTTCTTATCCGTTTGCGGCTCGTAGTCGTGCATTTTGGGCCTATTTTATGCTGGGTTGTGTTACTTTGTCACATTTCAGGTCCAAGACGTTGAAGGGAAGACTAGGCACAAGTTTCGGGGCTTTTGGAGGTCATTCGGTCGAGCTGGAGTCAGAACACGGGCAGGAGGTCTGTGTACATAGATGAGCACGCTAGTGTGTGCGAGAGCTGAACCGAGGAAGAAGCAAAGCATGGCCTGGACTAGAGAAAAACACGGCCGTATCTCAGACCGTGTTTTTTTATGCCAAGAGGTTGCTCTTGGAGGCGAATGCGAAGTCCAAACACACGGGCAGAGTTTAAGAAAAGCACGGTAATGTCAATCAGGGGGCACGACTGTGTTTTATGCTAAAGCGGGAGTGTTTTTAACACGTGGCGAGAACACGGACGGGAAAAAGAAAAGCACGGCCTTGTCCTCGACCGTGTTTTACCCAGAATCGGGCTTTTGAGGCAGTTTCAAGCCAAAGGAGAGGGAATCGAGTTTTTGAGCAAAAAAAAAACAGAGTTTTAGAGAGAGAAAGTGCGAAGAACAAACCCTAGGAGCTATTTGGAGTGGATTTCTCACCATTGAAGCCCAGATTGCATTCCCAGGAGTAAAGATCGACATCCCATAGCAGATTATCCTCATCTCTATGGAGTAGAACCCTCTCTCACTTGGGTATGAAGAACCCAAGTTCCATGTGTTAGGAATCTTGATTGTAATGGCTTGGGATTTATATACTGATTGATTTAATTGATTGATGTATGATTCATTGAGTCTATTGAAGTCTGATCATCTTTTCATGATTTCTGCTACAACCTAAGATAGATAGAATCTGATTAGGTTGTTAGAGCTTCATCAATCAGTAGTGGTAGATTGGTTATACGAGAGTTAATCGATTTACTGCTTTGTACTGGAACCCAATTCCAGTAGTGGAGTTTTGTGTTTATTGCCTCAGCATTCTATTCCAGTGAAGGTTAGTCGCCTGCCGGTTAGCCTGTCGGAGAGGCCTTGGTCAGCTTAAGAGATTCCAAGCTAATGTTGGATCTTACACAGTTTAATCAATAGTTAATCAACCTAGGGTAATTACAACCTCGACCTAACTAAGGAGCTAGGGGGACTCATTCCCGAGCGACTCTTGTCTTGCTAAACTTTGAACCATTTCCTACTTTCTTACTGATTTTAGTTAAAATCACAATCACTCGACTTAGTTTGCTAGATAATAGATATTCATGGAGTAGGCAGTAGATCTAGACCCCGGGTTGACAAATAGAGCCTGTCGCTTACTGCATTTCTGGACTGCGACTGCACTTGGTCGCAGTTTGGTGTTGTGCTTTAGCGTGTCAAGTTTTTGGCGCCGTTTCCAGGAACCTCTAGGTTATTGTGGAAACGTGAAAGTTTATTACTTTAGCATTTTCTTTACTGCATTTTCTCTCCTCCACCTATGTGCCTTCACGGGTTGCTTTTGCTGATTGCGTGCAAGTAGTGCATGACCCGTAGCCAGTCGGGAGATTTACTACCGTTAGACCAAGAGCTTGAACGGACTTGTAGGAACTTCAAGCAGGCTTAACATGAAACTTAGTCCGACAGGTGCGATAGCCGCTCGACTGAAAATTGCCGAGGAGGAAGAAATGGGTGACCCACAGGACCATGATGTGGTCATTCCCGATAAGCAGACCATAGGGTATTACTGGACCGCCAGAGCCGTGGACCTGAGGTCACCCATTCAAAACCCTCATGTTCTAGAAAATAACTTTGAGGTGAGCACCTATGTCATCACCATGTTGCGCGGTACGGTGGTATTCCGTGGCAAGGAGGGGGAGTGTCCCCGATCACACCGGAGGCGATTCCACGAGCTCATCGATGTGATCAAGATAAATGGGGTTCCAGCCAATGTTATCCAGCTGAGGTACTTCCCATTTACTATGGAGGGGCAAGCCAAGGAGTGGATGGACACTCGACCTCCAGGCTCGATCACCACATTCGCCAACCTGGCGGACAAGTTCCTCACCCGCTACCATCCTCCGTCCAAGACGGTGGACTTGCAGAAGCAAATCACCCACTTTGCTCAGGATGAAAATGAGACCATCCAGGATGCTTGGGAAAGATACACCAGTCTATTCCTCAAGTGTCCCAACCATGGTTTTACTGACGCCTTCAAGGTGGGACCTTCTACCATGCCTCTTCCCGGAAGACAAGCAGCCGATTGACTCGGTTTGCGGCAGGAAAATGCTCACCAAGACAGCGCTACAGCTGAATCAATTTTTTGAAGAGATGGCAGAGCAGGGCTATGATTGGGGAACTACGAGGAGATCGAGACGAGCACCAGGGCGGGGTGTGCATGCTGTAGCCACCTAGTCGTCGGATTTGGTGCAGGTGGTATCTAAACTGGTTTTAGCCATCGATCATTCGGGAATGATCCCAGGGGCAGGATAGCAGCAGGCGATGCATTGTCAGTGGTACGAGAGCACCCATCATACTGTGGAGGGCTGCCTGGCCATGCGTAAGTCTAGTACACCCAGGAGTAGGTGAACTTCATCAACAATGCCAGGCGCAACGATCCTTACAGTAATACCTACAATGAGGGATCGCGCCAGCATCCAAATTTCTCCTGAAAGTGGCAAAGGAAATCAAAAGCCACCTGGCTTCCAGGCTCATGCAGCTAGTTTTCCAAACCAAAGGCAGCCATATGAGCCTTGCCCAGGCCAGATGCAGCAACAGCAACCACTTTATTAGCCCATACAGGGGCAGGCTTTTCAACCGCCCCCACAGCAGCAGTACTAGCAGCCTGGTGCATCTGCATCAGTCCCAGCACTGGGCGATCCCGTGTCAGATCGAGGGATCTAGTGACTACCTTGGCGAGCACTAGTACCCAAAATTTCAATAAATTGGAGCAATTTATGGAAGTGGCTGCAGGCAAATTCATGGAGATTGAAGCTGGCCAGAGAAACCATCAAGCACTCTTACAGGATATGGACACCAAGATTGGGCACCTGGCAAATGCCCTTGCTTTAGACCGGCTGGCACACTTCCCGGTCAACCCCTGCCAAATCCCAAAAATCATAAAGAGGGGTTGCACGCCATTATGTTAAGAAGTGGCACTATGACTGTGGATGCACCGCAGAAGAGTGCCAAGAAGGTGACCCAAATCACCCCAGAGGCGGAAGAAGACCTGGACATGGAAAAGGAGCCAGAGGCTCAAGCTCTAAAACCACAACTCGTAGTGGCTGAATATAAGCCTAAGCTCCCTTTTTCCACCAGGATGTACAAAGACAGGCTGGAGTCAGAGTTTGGCAACTTCTCGTCCATGCTTAGGAAGCTGTATGTTCAAGTGCCCTTCATGGAGGCACTATCTCTGATGCCTAAGTAGGCAAAGTTCCTGAAGGAGCTTCTCTTGAAGAAGCGGAGGATGAGCGAGCTGGCCACTGTGGAGCTCAGTGAGGAGTGCTCGGCCATTCTGCAGAACAAGCTTCCGCAGAAGCAAAAGGACCCAGGTAGTTTTACTATCCCGTGCTCTATAGGTAAATTTCATGTAAAGAGGTCCTTGGCAGATCTAGGTTCTAGTATTAATGTGATACCATATAAATTGTTCAATAAACTAGGCCTAGGTGAACCTAGTGCAACTAGGATGAGTATTCAACTAGCTGACCGATCTATAGTGCATCCTAGGGGCATAGTGGAAGACCTTCTGGTTAAGATTGGCAGATTCTTTTATCATGTGGATTTTGTTGTCTTGGACATAAATGAAGACGCAGAAGTGCCTCTTATACTGGGAAGGCCTTTCCTGGCCACCGCCAAGGCTCTCATAGATGTACATGATGGGACCTTAGTCTTGAGTGATGGGGAGGAGGGAATAACATTTTCCATTGCTAATACTCTCCCTACTTAATCGCCTTTCATGTTGTTTCTCACCAGGAGCACGAGTCTGTTGTGTACCCTTCTGTGCTTCCCATTTTGCAGGACCCCCTCCCATATCTTCGTCGCCACTCCCTTCCACTCCGTTCTCAAAAGAACAGATCATGGAGGAGTGGTGGCCGAAGCTGCAGGTAACCAAGCCTGCTCAAAATAAAGCCGGAGACCACTATGAGCTGGTCCCGCCTCCGGAGCCTCGACCACCTTGGCCATCCGAGTATTCACTCGCTTGCATCCTGCCGGATGGCCGAGTCGAGTTGACGATTGCTGGTGGTCACCCCCGCGTGTGCATGGTCACCATCTGAAGATGTACCTCAAGAGCGATGTGGATCCGCTCTTGGAGGCACTTGTTCCTACACCTCTATGAGCATCCACCCTACTGGCGTCCAGCTAAAAGACGACAAAGAAGTGCTTGTGGGGAGGTAACCACACCACGGTTTGCATTTCTTTACCTTTTCAATTTCGATTTTATCAGTTTTTGAGTCCTTGTGTCTGGAAAGTATTTCGTGCCCTGGGCGGTCTGTTTCGTGCTCGGCGTAAAAAACACGGGTGTAAAAAACACGGGCGCCAGGGGAGTAAAACACGACCATGTATCTTCCCTTACCCGCCCATGTTCTGAAATTTTGCAGTACAAGCTCGCGGCCTAAACAACACGAGCGCCAAGGGTAAAAAATAGGGTCGTGTTTTGATCCATGCCCGCCTGTGTTTTCACAAGGGAGGAGCACACCCTGGGTGTACAACCACCCCTACGCTCTTGGCGCCGGGGAGCACATTCCCCATAAGTCTTGTCTGGTTTAGCGGAGGTTGGGTCGCCGACGGCGAGTTTTCCGGCGAGTCTGCGCCGTGTTTTCCAGCGGCATTGAAGTATTTTTCCCCCTTCTTCACCTTCCTTGTGGTATCTACTTGCGTCTCCAGGTGTGTTTTCGTGGTCTCTTAGTTTATTTCTGGATAATTGATACCTAGAGTTTAGGTGAAGAATTTGGGATTGTGTCATGCTTTTAGAACGATTTGGTAGGCCGATGAAGCTATTTACTTGCTACTATTTATCCTCGAACTTAATTACATTGGCCTCCCATTTGCATGTTGCAATTGTGCTCGTGAATGCTTGTATGGACTATGTGTGGTGAATGGCCGACTGTTGGATATGTGTTTGTAACCACTGGGGGCCTAGTCCACTGTCCAAATCGTTCGATTTGAGGGCTGCCAGTGTGTTGTTTGTGTGATGATTATGGTTTTGATTGGCTTTCTTATCTCACCGGGAGCCTAGTCCGCTAACCATATCTTTCGATGTGAGGGCTCCATGTGTGTTTTTCGCCTAACATTGACCTTGTTCGCTTGTGTGGCAATTGTGCATCCTTTTGCTTTGCAAGATCATGGAGGCCTACCTAGACCAATTGAGCATCACTCAGCGCCACCTGTTGCGGACCATCCGCACCCGCCATATCTCCGAGCACCTTCATCTCAACTTTGGGGTGTTCGAGGCGCTTCACGCCCGGCCGCAGATGGAGGCCTCTGTTCACGCCTATGGTTGGCGGCGCCTTCTCTGCCTCGCCAAGCCGACCTACCAGGAGCTTGTCTGGGAGTTCTACACCTCCTTTTCCCACTCCCAGAGGAGGTCAGCCGACCATGCTGACGCAGTACATTTCACCCTCGGCGGGGTAGAGCACTCCATCAATTACTGGGAGTTGGCCACTGCATTTGGGCTCAACTCCCCTCACCCCAACGACCGCCCCTTGATCGTGGAGGTGATCGATCCCACCACATTTGGTGACTATGCCTACTTCCAGCACATCTGCCTACCGGAGTATGCAGATGAGCGGTACATCGCCAGCCATACGTGGCTCACTCTACTCTGTCAGGAGTGGCAGATCCTCAGCCACCTGCTCACCCAGTCCTACACTCCCAGCCGGGGCTCGGCCAACCGGATCACCCTCCGGACCTTGTACTTCATGCACGCGATGGGTCGGTCTGAGGACACTATCGAGCTAGGCTCTATCATCGGCCGTACATTCACCAAGGCCTGCGTCAGCCAGGATTGCTACCTTGTCTGTGGCCCGGTGATCACCGCCCTGGCCCGCTACTACGGGGTCGACACTACTGGGATGACAATGGTTCGCGCATCGACCCCATTCAGTGAGGCCAGCCTCCGACATTAGCACATGCTTGCGCGTGAGGGGCGTTTGGCATGGATTGCGGGTCTTCCTCGGCCGCCTGTGCCTGATCCTGCCGGGGACGACCAGCCAGAGTCGAGTGCTGCTAGGGGGCGCCGGGGCCCCCTCCATCCCGTTCGCCATACCCAGGCCCCCGCGAGTCCCTCCGCCGCTGTCCTCGGATCTTACACCCCCGCAGTCTCAATTGCTGAACAGTAGGCAGCCATTGCTCAGCAGAACGAGCGCATTGTGGCCGACCATGACAGCATTCACACCCGCCTCGATCGTGAGCGGGACCGCGACAGTCGTCTCATGTCCGGCTAACACTACATCATGTCCTACCTGGGCCTGGACGCGAACTCGGTCCACTACCCCTTCGTGCAGTCACCGAGGTATGAGGACGAGTACCCCCCACCCACCGGCTATGGTGGCGATGTGTACTAGTGGCGAGTGGTTGGTTCTGTACTTTATTTCTTTTCCAGACCGAGACTCCATGTTCTTTGTTGTTTCTTTCTGTCTTTTTCCTTTGGATTGTAGACATGGGACTCCGTTTCTTTCACCCAGTGTGTATTTGATGCCTTTAGCTTTGTACCTTGGATTGATCCCTTTCCAATCCCGCTGTCGAAATCTCGAGATTTGAGGGATCCAAGTACTGCTGTTTGCTTGATCGTATTGGCACTATGTTTTAATTGATGAATCGAATGGCTGTTAGAATTGATGCATGATAACTGGATTGTGACTAAGACAACCTATAATGATGACTGAGACGTGCAGTAGAGTTGTGTAGGGGTTCTGTTTTGCAACTGTTTGCTTACCAACTATGACTGGGAGTGATCACTTGCTCTTGACAGTCGTTTATGCATCTAGTTCAGGGAATCAGAATGAGAGATAGAGCATATAGGTAGCCATGTGAGATTTGAGCCTGCTCGTTTCTTTCTTATGCGATAGTTCCCTCTTCCATAATGTGTAGCATTCACGTTGTCATTAGCTAAGAAGATGGAGGCATAGGAATAGCCTACGACCAAATTAAATGTCCTGTTGTGTCATACCCCCTAGTCAAGGTTTTTGGCCGATGCTAGTGGCCATTGTTTATAGGGAAGGCTATTAGTCTAAACCACAAAACCTCCATGTTCAGGGTGAAGATGTAGGACCTCATGATGTGCTTGCCACCACCCAAAAAGTCTTTTCCCATGTCCAAGACAATTGCCAGTCATTCGAACCCACGTCTAAGACCTCCAGGCAAGCTAGTGACGACAACCGTCCCGTGAACTCTAACATTTAGAGGTTGCCTCCGTGGTGAAGAGACGATAGGGATGAGTGTTGATGATTGTGCACATTCTTTGCACCAAAAAGGTCTCGACCCCACTGGTCAAGAGAGTGATTGATTCATTCTTGCTTTGCATGTCATATCATACCTTAGTAAGGACCTATGTTGCCCATTCGTTTGTTCCTTGGACTTGAATGTTATGCATGGTTAGTTGTGGTTGATAAGTGATCTTGTTGCGACTTGCATTGGTTCAAGAACAAGGTGAGAACTTTTCATTAGCCCGTTTTGGTGACCTCGAATGTCGTTTGTGGTGGATGTCGGTATTGCTTTCGGAGGTCCATGTGTTAATTGCCAATAGCCGTTAAGATTTGCTACTTTGTGCACTTTGATTTGTCCCCAAAGCATTTTGTAGGTTGAGAGATTACTTTATGTGAAATGGTTTTCTTGGGGACAAGCAAACGTCTAAGTGTGGGGGACTGATTCATGCCTAATTGTACACTTTTTATCCCTGATTCTCTTTGATGATTGTTGCAATTGAACTCCAAAAAGGTTGATTTTACGTGAGGTTGCTTGTGTTTTAGTGTGTTTCAGATCCTAACAAGTAAAACCAAACCCGGAGTAGAAAGTTGGAAGAAAAGGAGCAAAGACCGAGCAAAGAGGTGGAAACAGCTAATGTTCACTGCCTGACGTTGGAGTTCACTGTCTCATAGGGCCGTGAACTAGAGCCAAAACGCGTGAACCGAGGAGCGTCTAGAGAGGGTTTTCAGGTTACTGACGCCCAGCGACTGATCGTAAACAGAGGCCACTGACCGTGAATCCAAGCAATTAAAGGGGTGTGTTTTGGTCTCAGCACTGAGTTCATGGACGCATTTCAATGTTCACGGGCAATCTGAAAGGAAGAAGAAAGGGGAGAGAGACCTATTCTGAGAAACTTCTCCTTCTTTAGATTTTAGATTGAGAAAGTGAGAAACCAAATAAGAGGAAAAGCTAGGGTTTCATCTCCAAGCAAGGTTTTGGGAATTTCTCCTCCAAAGGAGGATTTCTTCAGCACAAGGAGCAAGGCTTGCATCTTCTTGATGGTTTCCCCTTCCCTGTCTTGTGTTTTCCCTTCTCCTAGCATGGAGTAGTCCCTTCTTTCACTTGGGTGTTTGTAAACCCTAGCTACAATTATGTGAATTCTTGTATGAATTGAAGGATTTGTGTGTGGTTGTGTTTTAATGTGAATGTGGAGGTATTATTCAAATGATTGTGTTGTGTGAAAGCCTATCAATCTAATTGCCATTCTAACCTAGATTAGAGAGGAGACCTCCTTAGGTTAAGAGGCTCAATTTGAGATTGGTGTTTTTGGGCATTTCATGCCTCCTAGGCTAGTTTAGTGAGGAAACCTTCTTAGGTGAAGAGGCTCAATTTGAGATGGATGTTCTTGGGCATTTCATGCCTCCTAGGCTAGTTTAGAGAGGAAACCTCCTTTACCTAAAGAGGCTCGATTTGCGCTGGGTTTCCTTGGGCATTCAATGCCTCATAAATTAGTTTAGAGAGAACCCTCCTTATCCTAAGAGACTCTATTAGAGATGGGTTTCCTTGGGCATTTTATGCATCCTATTCTAGATTAGTTAAAGGGAAAACCTCCTATTTCGCATTAGCACTTAGGGTTTGGTTGTGGGTGGCTGTCCGAATTCCAATTCGACAATATAGTCTAACCATTCCTTAGTTGATAGATTGAGAGGGTCACATTAGTGGCTTGGATCATATCCCATTCCTCAACCTATAGGCTAAGAGGGTAGCTTTGGATGCTTGTTAGACTTCCATGCGGTTTATGCCCCCCTAACCACACGACCTGGTCGATGGCTCTTCCTATAGTCGTTTGGTGGGAAAGCTTCTCTATATCACTGTAACACGGCCTAACATATCGTATGGTGTTAATATTCTTAGTCGGTTCGTGCATGCTCCATCACAGGCTCACATGTTTGCGACTATGTGCATTCCTTGGTATTTGAAGATGTCTCTTCGACAGGGTCTTTAATTTCCAGCAGACAATTCCCTTAATCTGGTTGCTTACTGTGATGCTGACTGGGGAGGTTGTCAGACTGCTTGTCGCTCCACCAGTGGTTTTTACATCTCTTTGGGGTCGGCTCGTGTCTCTTGGCGCAACAAATAATAGAAGATCGTTGCGAGTTCGTCTGGGTAGGCAGAGTACCTTGATATGGCCTGCACAGTCAGTGAGTTACTCTGGTTACAGTGGTTGCTTTGTGAGTTAGGCGTACCTCACCGCACTCCTACTCTTTTGTACTATGATAATCAGGCTGCTCTTCATATTGCTGCCAATCCCATTTTCCACGAGCGCACAAAGCATGGGGAAATGGACTGTCACTTCGTTTGAGAGCGAGGATTTAGTAAATAACCAAAAATAATAATTGGGCTAAGAGTCAAGTTAGTAATTTTTCTTACACCCCCCCCCCCCCACCCCAGGAGCCCAGGTATCATATACGCCGCCAAAAAAAGAGGCTCTCGTGATATTCTTCCTCTCAAAGTCAGTTCTCAACTACAGGTTGTGGATTTGTTCACGAAGGGTCTCTGTGCAGATCGTTTTCGGCTTCTCCTCTCCAAGCTGCATGTTCGTGACCTCCACAGACCATAGTACAGCTTGCGGGGGTGTATTGCGCCGAGAGGTATAGTCCAGTCAAATCCAGCCAGATCAAGTCCAGCCGGCGTCTAACATGGCTATACTCACGTATGACAATTGGGATTCAGTTGATTGTTGTTCAAGAATTCCTACTCTTTGTAATATAACCCTAAAGTCTTGTAAAGGGTTATATAAACCAGTCTGTAAGGCTTCAAGCTGTAACGTTAAGTAATAAAAGTACAAGCAGGAGAAGCTCATCTCTCCCGTAGATTAATTCTAATCTTCAAATCCGGAATAACACGTAAAATTTGTGTGTTGTGTTCTCGTTCCGCGTACAATTTATCACAGTTCATAATGATTTTCATTGAAATTAACTCTACTTTGTGGCACGTAAAACGTTTGCCGGTCCTCTTACTGTATGACTCCATAACTTTTAGTTTTTGTCTGTAGTTTAGATAGCCACTATTATGGGACAAATAAATATCTTAATCTTCCCTTCCTGTTCTATAATTTTAATTTATAATTTCACTTATTTACCTAAGATGTTTCGCATATTAAAATCAGTCACGGCGCGTAGCGCGGGTATGAGACCTAGTATTGAAGTAAAATGCAGCATATATATATAATTCCAGAAGTCAATTTATTTTCTCGACTGGGAGTGAACTGCAAGGTAAGGAGATCAGTACTATGCAACTAAATCGCTCATAAATAACAGAGTGGGAGATTTGCAACTGCAAATAAGAATAATATCGAACTGACAACAGGATCTCAGTGGAATATCAAGCCTAACATTCCGACTTTCAAGAAACGGAATAAACAAGAACCTACTCTGTGAAATCGAAATTCATTCAACTGATCCAAAGGAGAGTTGCATATATAATAAGCTGTCGATTAATTACTATCATCATAAACAACATTTAGAGTGGAATAGCCGCCGGAATTTAAACCCACATAATAATTCTCGATGGCGACGATTTTGGCTCTTGCGGTGGTTTTCTTGTGTTCACTGACGGCGACGGAAGGTCAAGGCGGGCAGATAAACACGGGGGTTTTCATTTATGACCAACCGGATTGCGGTGAATGGAAACCTTGCCCTAAGCAGCCGGCGAATCCATATACCAGGCCTTGCTTGGCGATAAACCGATGTCGTACGGGCAATGCTGGAGCAATGACGTCATCCGCCGACGAGATCGGTGATGAGAGACATCATGACGTGGTGGACCAAATGGGTGATGACCACGAAGACAACAGTATCGCGACGGTCAACGAGCATGCTGAGAAAGATGACGGCAAAGTTCGTGATAACAAAAGGGGTAGGAAGCTCATGAGGAAGAGTAGCAAATAGCAATCTAGAGGTTGCAAGTTTAGTTTAGAGTCTTTCTTTTTTCTTTTTTTGTCTGGGTTTAGTTTAGAGTCTTAATTAATTAACACGTACAATAAATTTCTTATCGTTTTTCTTCTTCTTTTTTTCACTAGTTAATGTATTTAATTAGGTTCGTAAGTCATCTGTAAACTTGCTTCCATTCAAGTGTTGTTTTGAATTAAGAGCTTTAATTTATGCTCCAATTTCAATATATAAGGATTTAATCGCGGGGGCTCGCTAGAAGAGAACATAATTTATGACATCTGTTTGATAAAAGAGAGTGAAATATCATTGTCTAGTATATAAAAACACAACATTTGAGTTATTATTTATTAGTGGCCCTCAAATTCCTCCAAATGCATGACGGTACCCTTTATGTGATTTCCTTTCTTCACTCACACATTCTTCTCCTAAACTTCAAAATTTTAAAAGACGTCCTTTTACCACACTCCGCAATTCATAACTTCTGTGCTCAACTATATATTTTGCATTGGTCTACATTTAAAGCATAACCTTCAAAGACTTTGTTACGATGACTTGCAAGTCTCATTAACTTGGATAAAAAGGTCGACCAGATGACACATTTGCATCACTAGAAATGTTTCAGTATATAAAAAGGACATTTCTACCATTTAATTTAACTTGAGTTAATAGCAACACAAACCTCTATGCATAACAATTTACGTTATTGGTTTATCACTCTTAAAATTTTGTAAACGAATTCTTGTTGCTTTTGTGTTTAGCGAAGGAGAAAAGACGTTTAAACATCAAATGTAGTTTCTGGTGCAATACATGTAGATCAACAGGACGACCATGCTAGTTATATGTTCGACCTTTCTTATGCAAACGTTCTTTCCATTTATATTGATGGCGTGATGTTGTAAGTATACCATTCGATCAACAATTTTGTCAAACTTTAAACTTTAAATTTAGGAGCAGGAGATGATGCTATATTGCGTAGTTGAGACTACTTGTCCCAGGGAAGTTGGTCTTGTCGATTATATATATAAAAAAAACTAAGTCCGGGAAGGACGTGCCGCTTCACGATGAGGGCTATGTCCGTCTAGAATCTAGAGGCACGTATCGCTTTACGAAGAGAGCCATGTCCGTCTACATTCTAGAAGTACATGCATCTCAACGAGAGGGACCATGGACGTGGGAATATTCTCGAGTCATGTGATCATGCCACGAGAAGTGTCTCTCGAAGGAGAGAAAAATGACAAAGTCTAAGAAGTCCATGCCGGTTCACGAAAAGAGGCATGGACGCGAGACAAGAGGCCTTAGGCACGATTGAAAAATACTAAGTATGAGAAACCCATGTTGTGTCATGTAAAGGGCCACATATATGACTTAGAAGTCCATTACCGCGAATGAAGAGGCCATGTCGCCTCCTCACCAAGACTGAAAAAACACAAAATATATTAAGTATGAGAAGGACTTGCCGCCTCACGAGAGGGGCCATGTGGATGATTATGAGGTCCATGTGGCCTCATAAAAGTGGCCATGGACACGAATGAGAAGGATGTGGTGGTGGAGCATTATATCACTAGTGACTAAGTCTCAAGAAGTCCATGGCCGTGAGGCAAGAGGACCACGAACCCCTTTTATGAGACACCACATGCTTATCAAAAGTCTAGCATGGCATGAGAATTCGAAAAAGACCAGGCGAAGCCAGCTACACTCCAAGACTCACGACATGTCCAAGAGAGGCACCTAGGCGGTTGAAGGAGTAACCACCACTACGAGGAAGCATGGATTAGTTCTTTTTGGGAGTTATCCAAGAGGCGGTTTTCTATGAAATTTATCTCCCCATGGCTATAAATAGGAGGAAGGGTTAACAAAGAGAGGGGTTCTACAACCATACAATTGACTCCTATGTCAAACTTTACCATTTTCTCTACAAGTAGCCATTTCGTAGTTTGGAGCTCTGACTGATCCTCCATAGGAGTAGAGGTAATTTAGTGTAGATCTATTCCAAAAAATTACATCAATCAAACACCCACGTTCGAACTATGTTTGAAGAGGATTGAATCATGTCTTAGTAATCATTGGGTGACTCGCTATGACTATCACAATAAAATCCCACCTAAAGTCCAAGTATAAAACTTAGATGGGTACAATATAGGGCAAGTATGTTTAAATATAGAGCCGGGCCGGTCCATGTACTGCTACTTCGACTGTTTGAAACATTATCTAGTGGATTAGTTTTGGTGAAAACAAAGGTCTAAAACTAAATTGCTTTGCAACGGTAAAATGGATTAAACACTAGTTGAAAAGACTTGAAGAATCGACATGAAGAATCGAACGACCGTGTGTGGTTAGGGGGTCATAAACCGTAGGGAAGTCTAACAAGCAGCCAAAGCTACCCTCTTAGCCTCTAGGTTGAGGAATGGGATATGATCCAAGCCACTAATGTGACCCTCTCAACCTGAAGACTACGGAATGGTTAGACTTCACCCTAGAATTGGATTTCGGACGGCCACCCACAACCAAACCCTAAGTGCTAATGCAAAATAGGTGGTTTTCCCTTTAACTAACCTATAATAGGAGGCATAAAATGCCCAAGAAACCCATCTCTAATATTTCCTCTTAGGTTAAGGAGGGTTCTCTCTAAACTAGCTTAGGAGGCATTGAATGCCCAAGGAAACCCATCTCGAAATGAGCCTCTTAGGTTAAAGAGGTTTCTCTCTAAACTAGTTTAGGAGGCATTGAATGCCCATGGAAACCCAGCTCAAATCGAGCCTCTTGGGTTAAGGAGGGTTCTCTCTAAACTAGTTTAGGAGGCATTGAATGCCCACGGAACCTAGCTCAAATAGAGCCTCCCTGGATAAAGGAGTTTTCTGACTCATCCTGAATATCACAATTAATTCCCGCCTAAGGTCCAAGTATAAACCTTAGTAGGGTGCAACACAGGGCAAGTATGTTTACATATCAACTCAGGCCGGTCCGTGTCTGCTACTTCAATTGTTTGAAATATTATCTAGCGAATCGGATTTGGTTGACAAGATTGCTAATTAAAGTGAAGCAAGGGAAAAGTAAACGGTTTTAAAAGCTCTATGTGAGAAGGATCATTCGGGTGTCGCTTCCCCCTAAGTACTACCATGGCACTAGGAATTGAATTAATTGTTACGGGCATGGTGACCGCGAACCACTAGAAAATGCAACTATGGTCGTAGACCACACTCTTGTTTGCCAAACAAATGGATATATTATAGGCTACTCAAGTAGCCATCTCAGTTAAGGCAATCGATGGTTGACTTACTCTCTCACTCAACCCAATGGTTGGTTGGCTTAATCGCGCTTAACCAAATTGCTTAATTCAACATAGAGGTTTGCCCTACATTAAGCTAGATAGGTGGTTTAAAAAGCCAAGGAATCCCAACTCAATTGAGCCTCCCTTGAAAGGCGGTTTTCCTTCTCATCTAGGTTAGAATGGCCAATTGGATTTCTAAGCACAAACATGCACAATCAACATGAAAAATACATCAATCATTGAATTAAACAACACCCATAAACAATCATTCAATTCACCCAACAACTACATGACAAATAGTTAGGGTTTCACAACACCCAAATGAACAAGAGTACTACTTGATTCGGGCCCAAATGTACACATTTTACCCTCATTTCTTATTCATTTAGCTTTGTAAATCATCGTTACTCGACATATTTCACGCTAGATTATGCTTGTTTTGATACATTCTAGGTCCTAACACGTGTGGAAGGGTCGAAGACGAGTTTTGGGACGATTGGAGGTCGAAAAGCGCAAAAAGATCGAAGAAAAGTCCAAGAATCAGTTGCAATTCCCCCTTTACATGATACGTAGCATTCACGTTGTTGATAGCAAGGAAGATGGAGGCATAGGTTTAGTCCACGACCCAAATGTTGACCGACCCGATCACATCATCCCTTAGTCAACCCCTTTGAACCGTGTGTCTAAGGATTGTTCTCGTGTTAGGTACCTCATGCTACTTGAGTTTTGTAGACACCACTTTTTGTCTGGTCTAATACATATAATTAAATAAAATTTAGCTTTTTGTTTAAGATTTGAAATAGTGAATCTTAAATGCCCTTCTAGGTTATAGATATTTGTAGCGTTTAGATAGAGTCTTGTTTTCCATAACTCAATTGAGATCAAGCAATAGCAAATCTTGATCGGTGCAATTTGATAGGGAGAGTCGACTTTGTTTCAACTCGATTGATTTAACTTGTTTCGTTTCTATTAGACGAATTAAGCATTCCCTCGATTTGTTCATCACATAAGTTGACTAATTGAATTGGTTCTTAAGACATTGGACTTTGCGAGACTTGGGTCTTGGTTTTTGGTGCAAAAGAAATCAATAACAAATAATACTTCTTTTTATTAATAACAATTACATTATGACTACCCATGGATGATAATAATTACATTACGATTTTAAATACAAACTAAAAATTACAAGTGCAATTAATAAATAAATGTTACATCACAACTCATTAAAATAGTTCTTACCGTCAATAATGAGCTAAAGAACTCAAGTCAAAAACACAAGTCAAAGTCAGTCAACAAAAGTCAAAGCTAGTCAACAGAAATCAACCCAATCTAATCTGACCCAACCTGAACCGGTCCAACCCAAAACTGGTACTGTAGCAATCTTGCTCCCCAAGTTCCTATTTTCCTATAAATAACCCTTTGGGCTCTTGTAGAAGGGGACTTATTTGCTGGATTCCCGTCTTCTTCTTCCTTTTCCCTACGACATTTTTTCCTTATTGCTTCTTCTTCTTCTTTCTTCCCCTTGTGAACAACAGGGACTTCTTCTTCTTCTTTTCTTCCTCGGTTCTTACAAAGAGGACAGACTTCTTTTCGTTCTTCTTCTTCCTCCTCTCAAGGGATCGATTCTCCTTGTTCTTCTTCAACCTCTTCTCTTCCCTTCTCTTTCGGCGGCTCACAGCTTCGTCATCGGCGCTTGATCTTCAGCGGAGTGGACTGGATGCGAGGTTAGATGGTGCAGTGTCTTTCCCCTTCAATTTCGATGGCGGCCTCATTCTCAGCGGAAAATTGAGGATTGATATCCTTTCTCCATCTCAGAATAAATAATCCCTGATAAAGATATGAAAAAATTGAATTTCAAATCAAAATAGAATGGAAGAATGAAAACACATACAAAACCAATAAATGCGGATTGGAAATCAGTGGAGGCCAGGGTGGGACGTAGAAAGCCGGAAGTTGACAGAACAAAGGAGGAATGAGAGATGAGTCGGCGGAAACACGAATGGGAGAGGGGGAAAAGAAGGTTAAATGTACAAGAGGGTCAATTTTGACATTTTTCATTCCTATTTTGCTGACTTTAGAACGCCGGAATTGTGGTTCGGCCCATGGTTGACGGAATCTTAAAGGGAGGGGCATATGTGATAATGTGCTTATAATACAAGGGCAATTTCGATATGAAAAATAGTAATAGGGCATATTTGATAAAATTACATAGTAGAGGGGCATATCATACCTATAACCCTTCTTTCTATATGTATTTAAGCTTTATCATGTATTTCAGTTTTGATTATTGAAGCATTACCAAGTATAAGCATATCGCAGAGAAAAAAACTTGATTTGTTCCGTTTGATTTGTCTTAAACTCTTAATGCTTTGCTTAAGATGTTCAATTCATAATAAGTCAACCATTTGACACAAAAATTCATCCCTAAATCACCACATTCTAACCCAACGCGAAAAAAAAAAAAAAACAGAAACCCCAAATCTTTTAGAACATCCCAAAATAGCACAAAGCAAAACCATGATGATCAATTAACCCCAAAATAAACCAGGTTAGAACCGACATCCACCAAATCATGGAAAAAATTCCACTGTACACATGTTTTTAAAAAAAATTCTCAAAATACACATGTTATGAAAAAAATTCCCAATCTACGCATGTTTGGGCCTTCACCGCGTCAGACTAAGGCGGTGATTGCTTCACCGCGTTAAAGAAGAGCGGTGATTGCATCACCGCGTTAGAGAAAAACGGTGATTGCATCACCGCTGTAGACAAAAACGGTGATAGCTTCACCGCATTCAACGGTCGCGGTGAAGGCCTGACCTGCGTCGAATCTTTAAAAAAAACGTAACTTTGTGCTCGGTAATCCGATCGTGGTGAAATTTTTTTTGATTCCGCATAATTTTTCGAGATCTTGCAAGCCGCAAACCGCCGTTTGGTCCCGCCTTCGTCCCGAAAAAACGTCGTTTGCTACCCCGAATGAGCCTTTTTTCGATTTCGTCAAACTTTGAACGACCATAACTTTGTGCTCCACAATCCGAAAATCATGAATTTTTTATTTATTTTGCATAACTTTTTGAGGACTACAATTTTTAGTAGGAGAGAATTTTCAAAAAATGAATTATTTTGGATATACGGGGTTTTGAGAATAAGTTTACCTTTCTTTTTTAGGAATCCAAGTACATTCCGAAATTATGTCTATGATAAAAATTGTAGTCCTCAAAAAGTTATGCAAAATAAAAAAAAAATTCATGATTTTCGGATTGTGGAGCACAAAGTTATGGTCGTTCAAAGTTTGACGAAATCGAAAAAAGGCTCATTCGGGGTAGCAAATGACGTTTTTTCGGGACGAAGGCGGGACCAAACCGCCTCCGGCTGTTTGCGGCTTGCAAGATCTCGAAAAATTATGCGGAATCAAAAAAAATTTCACCACGATCGGATAACCGAGCACAAAGTTACGTTTTTTTAAAGATTCGACGCAGGTCAGGCCTTCACCGTTTTTCTCTAACGCGGTGATGCAATCACCGCCTTCCTCTACAGCGGTGATGCGATCACCGTTTTCGTCTAACGCGGTGATGCAATCACCGCTCTTCTTTAACGCGGTGATTCAATCACCGCCTTGGTCAGACGCGGTGAAGGCCCAAACATGCGTAGATTGGGAATTTTTTTCATAACGTGTGTATTTTGAGAATTTTTTTTAAAAACATGTGTACAGTGGGAAATTTTCCCCAAATCATCAGGTACCAAAGAGCTCACCCTAGAGCAATACTACTATACTATATAATATTGGTGCTTTAATGTACAACTTGAAGTTGTACCATAACATTAAATGTATAAGTTTAGGTTGTACCATAAAGGAATTTGTATCATTATGTTATGGTACAACTTTACAACTTGAAGTTGTACCATCACATAAATTTACAAGTTTACGTTGTACCATAAAAGAATTTGTACAAAAAGTATAGGTACAATCTGAAGTTGTACCATAACGTTAAAGGTACAATTTCAAGTTGTACCATAAAGATTAAAACCTATAGCACGAATACTATATAGCATTGTAAAATTCCTCGCTCACCCTAACCATTGCGAAGTCTATTGCCGGTAGTGCTATCGCTGGCCCACGACTCTTTTTCTTCCCTTCATTCTATCAAAAACCAAGGTCCAAATCCAAAAAGAGGAGAGGTCAGCACTGCGAATTAGGGCTGGCTATTTGATCCTGATTTTTTTATTTTACCCAAAACCGAACCGTATAACCCAGATCGAGACCGGATAGTAAACAATCCAATTCAATTTTTGGGCTTAGATTTGAGGTAAAAAAACGTCCGGGACCGAATCTTAAACTGGATAAAGACCGGATAAGAGAGCTCAACACCCAAAACTTAAGGGTAATTTGCATAAACAGTCACAAACCTTTACACTTAGTACAAAACTTAACCAACTCCTCACCCTTTCAGGCCTTAGGCCACTCAAATCCCCACAAGCTCAATATAAAATCAGGACCGAATTGGGACCGGACTGGATCAAAACCGAACTGTATCCAATCCAATCTTTGATCCTTATATTTTCAAAAAGACCGGACTGAACCGGATCAATTCGGACTAATTTAACCGGACTGGACTGTATAGCTACCCCAACTGCGAATAAAGATCCAGAACCTAGCAACATCACAAGAAAAATAAAAGGCTCACCAAAACTCCCGTCGCCGGATTGTTCCTCTGCCGTCGGTTAGAACATGAGTCGCTCGCGGCTTTCTCCATCCTTTTACCTCGATCGAACACAAAATAGAACCCCTCGTGAAATCGTAACCCAAAAAATAATCGAACCCCAAAATCCAAATCAATACACAAACAAATACAGACAATAGAACTGAAATTACACTCGATCAAACCTTAAAAAAGACTACCCAAAAACACTGTTACCCTTGTCGTCGCCCTCAACATCATTGCTAGCGTCTAATCTAGCATTTCCCGCCGCCGCAATTGATTTACCTCACCTTTTCCTGCATGGCCAGAACCGCCAAAAGCCACAAAAAATACATCAGAATCCATTTCCCCAGGCTATTAATCCCCTGTTCTACCTTCCAAAATCCACAAAACAAGTCACAACCCTCAATCCAGAAACGGATCAAACCTTACATAATAAGAAACAAAACTGGAAAAAAACGAATCTAAGGAAAACTGAAGCTCACCGGAAATTGGACTTCAGCCGTCGCCTTCCTCGTCGCCAGTGAAGCATTCAATCGGCGCCGAATCTTGTTGTTCCTCCTCTCCACAATCAGACCGAAAATCAAGCCTTTGCTTTCCAGTCACTTCCGTTGACGACGGGAAAGAGAGTCCGCGTCTGCTCCTTTTATCCCTTTGTCGATTCAAACCCCAAAATTCCAAATCAAAAGGAAAAACAAAGTCAGACTCGAAACCAAAACCCTAAAAATTGACATGCAGTGGGAGGAGTTTGATGCCTAACCTTCGCCCTCGTGATTCCCACCATCGTCGGAGTCGATCGCCGTTTTTCCTTTCACTGGCGCTGTCATTGCTCTCTTCCCCCTCGCCGTTTCTAGAAAGAAGAAGAGAGAATCGACTAAGAAAGAAGAAAATCGACGCTGGGGAGAAATTAGGGGTGAGCAACGGGAAACGGGTATTTGGATATACCCGTACTCGTTCCGTTTTTTAAGGGTTATGGGTACCCATATTACTCGTAATATTATAAACGGATGGGACTTGGGATTGTACATTCCTAATATGGATACCCGCGGGTTACCCGCAAATACCCGTTTGGGTAATGTGGGTACCCGTTTTACCCATTTGCGAACTCTAATCCATAGAAAGGGAATGTCCACTTCGCCACAAAGATGAAACTTTCCTTAGTAAAGAAACAAAGAACGCTATGTGAATATAATACTTGTAGTCTGCACTCTACAGTGACATGCAACCTAAACGCATCCCTGTCCAAGAAGTACCATAGATTATTTTCATAGTTCAAAGTAGTCATCAATCGCTAAAGGAACCTTAGCGGTGTATGATTCCTTAACATTGAAATTATCAGTTACATTTTTCCTTCTACCCTGCTGAGTGCTGACAATAGCTGAATGCATGCAGGTTACCCTGTATACCACTCAATGTATGATGACTTTGTCTGGATGGAGAAGTTTGGTGACCCTAATTTTCGCAGGCACATCGTTGTGATTGTTCATTATTTGTGTTGAATGAAACTTCTTATTTGATAATTTGGTGCTTAGAATGATTTATTTCTATGCGTTGTGATTGTTCATGATTTGTGTCTTGTGATTGTTAAGCAAGTACAAGTTAAGTTTAAACTTTTGTTAAAATTTGAGTGGTTTAAACTTTGGGTATTTATGGGTAGTATGGGTACCCGTTATCCGTCCTGTACAGGTAATGGGTACCCGTTTCCCATATGGGTTTGGGATATGGGATGGACTTTGGCCTCCAAATGGGACTGGGTACCCGTTTAAAACGGGACGGGTATCCCGTCCCGTCCCGTTGCCCACCCCTAGGAGAAATGCCGAGTAAAGAAGCCTTACCACTTAGGCTACTCTATTTTCCTTGTTTTTTTTTTTTGTCAAAGATAGGGTAAAAAGTAGATATTACAAGATACTTAAAAGAGTCGGTCGCTAGCCGAAATGCCGATGAAAGGGTAATAGTAGCTACTAGGTGGGAAGCCCTATTGAACATCCTAAAAGTAAAATTACAGGAGAAAAACGAATAGGAAGAGATTGTAGAGCAAATTTCTTCGAGTAAGGCCCCTCCGGCTCCATGAGTTGTATCCTTCTCCCGAACTCGCCGAGTCAATAGTTGGGAGTCGTCACAAAAAATTCACAAACAAGAAACCATGTGTTAGACAGCAATCAATAGCATCCCGCAAAGCTAACACCTCCATAATAAATGGGTCGGCTATACCTGCATAGTGCTTGCCGATTGTAAATAGGAGCCCCCTGAATGAGAAAAACCAGCAAAGCCGATCCCTCCACCAGCTCCCTTCTTCCAAGAGCCATCAAAACGTACCAACACACCACCAGCTGGGCATACACCATCTTGAGCAGACGGACCAGAGCGTGATTGGCGAAGGGAGGAAGAGGATGCCGCTTCATTGGGCATACACCACTAGCTGGGCATACACCATCTTGTTATGTTTATTGTTTCGACATTTATTATTTTATAGTAATCTTAACGCAAAATTAACATTTCGACTTTTTGTTTGACCTAGTTACGATCATCTCTAACTATTTAAAAATATTAAAAAACCTTGATTAATACCCTCATTTGGGCTTCAATTTACATGCATATATTTATTTTACTTAGAGATTTTTCTAATACGGAATCATAGTCGACAAATCGTGATAATCCTTCTCAATGAAATTCTTCCAAAGATAACCTATGATTCAATCACTAATTGAAATATCACCTTAATTAATAAACTCAATTATTATCTTAATCACGTATCAATAGAAACATGTTAAGATCCCTTTAACAAAACCTATCAACTTGACCGAACTACGTGGACTTTGATCCCGACTACTCGGGTACGTAGGCAACCAATAGGTTTCAAGTCCAATTAACAAATTTTCTCAACAATTTAACGTGCAAACATTAACATTTCAAATCACTCATTTTAAATCGAACTACGTGGACTTTGATCCCGACTACTCGGGTACGTAGGCAACCAATAGGTTCGAGTCCAACTAATCCAAAACTCTTTCTTTATTCTTATGATATACATTAATAGACATATGATCAACTCATAATAATAAATAACTAATTAATCGAATCTCATAATTAAATATGTAAATGAGGCGCAAATTATGAAAACACCTAACCCTTAAAAACTTATTGATTTAAGTAGTACCCATTTGGGGCGTTGTGGGGTGTGAATACACTTCCCCACATGTCCTTACTCCCAGATCCCGAATCCTAAATTTCGCAGACCGAATCCCGGTTTCGACCTTAAGGATTCGACCGGACCAATCGAGTGTTCGACCCACTACAAACTAAGGTCAATGGCGACTCCGAGCATTTCGCGACGGATACCCCAATCTCGAAGGGGCGGTTACGACAAGCTTGATTGATTTAGATGGAGCGACCCTACTTTCTTCGTGTCTACAGCGTTATCGAGTCAACTTTGTGTTTGGAAGCTCCATTCATACCATTTGAGCTTAAATGAGGTTCCACATGAGTGATATGTGTATGATTTTGCTAAGAAGTAAAGTGAGTGTGGAGGTAGTTCGTAAATGGGAGCATTGTTCCTTAAGTTACAAAATGTGGCATGTTTTTAGTTCTCTATAGCCCTCAAGGAAAGGAGTAAAGAAAAGAAAAAGAAAAAAAGAAGAGTAAAAGAAATCAATAAAAGGGCAAAGCCGAAAAGAGAGTGGCCACCAAAAATATAATAAATGTAGTATATGCTCTTAGATGTGTTTCTTTGCATGCAAGCTATAGAAATACTTACATGTTGTTGACCTCTACACTCTTGTGCTTAAAATTGAATAGCAAATGTAGCAAGAAAGTATGTGTGACATGGTTTGGTGAGTGGTTGTAGTTTGGAATTTGGGGGAAGTGTTGTTTTTGGCCGAAGCTAGTGGCCATTGCTTGTAGAAGAAGTTCATATTCAAAACCATAGAACCTTGTTTTGGTTTTAGGGCGAAGATGTCGAACCTCATGTTATGTTTGCCATCACCCAAAAAGCCTTTTCCCCATGTCCTATACTCTAGCCTGTCATTTGAACTTGTGTCTAAGTCCTCCGGACACCCTAGCAACGACACTCATCTTGTGAACTCTTAACATTTAGAGGTTGCCGTCATGGTAATGGGGACATTAGGGTTGAGCGTGAATATGCACATTTTTTGCATGAAACGGTCCTGACCCCACTAGTTTAGAGTGAGCGATTCTTCATCATGTATTGTTCATTTCTTTTACCCCGGTGAGGACTTAAGTTGCACGATCGTTCGTTCCTATGATGTGATCTTCATACAAGAGTAACTGTGATTGGTGATTCGTCGAGGCATGTTGTGTGTTGGTTCGTGAATAATGTGAGAACTCTCCATTTGCACAATCTTCAAACAGTTGAATGTCGTTTGTGGTGGTTGCCAAGATTACGTTATTTTTTGTCCATAGATCGATGTTAAATAACCATTGTGATTCATTCGTTTTGTGCCCTAAGACATGCCCCAAAAATTTTGTTGAAAAAGAGAAGTTGCAAGCTTACCTTGTTTTGTACTTGGTTTGCTTGGGGAGAAGCAAACGTCTAAGTGTCGGGGAGTGATTCGGGCCCAAATGTATACATTTCACGCTAGGTTGTGCTTTTTTTTATACATTTCAGGTCCTACCATGTGTGGAAGGGTCGAGGACGAGTTTTGGGACGATTGGAGGTCAAAATGCGCAAAAGACCGAAGAAAAGTCCAAAACCGTGACAATTGCCTTATATCAGTGGAGCGCGGGTGTCCATGAATCAGCTGCAGTTCACGGTCTGGCATTGGATTTCACGACCTCTAAGGCCCTGAACTGGATCCACAAACCGTGAACAACGAGGTGTCTTGGGCGAATTTTGGGGTTACTATTGCCGACTGAGTTGACGATCACCAAGACCGTGAACTTTGAGCACAAACCGTGGACCCAGAAGAGTGAAACGGTGCATTTTTTAATCGTCACTGAGTTTATTGACACGTTGAGGTGTTCGCGCCGTGAACTGGTCACTTTTGGGCAAATATTAAGGTAGCAACGGGGAGAGAGAAGGGGGAGATGATTTTTGGAGAAGTAACACTTTCTTTCTCTAGGGTTTCAACTCAAGACACCAAAGGGGAGTTCTAGTGAGAGAGGGAGTGATCTTGGGACTTAATTGAATGCATTGATCAAGCTTGGAAGCTAGGAATCAAGCCTAGAAGAAGAAGATGAAGATCTAGAGGTTTCTTTGTAATCTCTCCTCTCTCTCTACAAACTCACCCTCTTCTCATGGGTTTATGAACCCTAGATCTAGATTTGGGTTTTATGTTGGTGTATATGACACATTCCATGTTTGATTGATGATTTTACTTAATTGATGGATGTTTTCATGAATGGCATGAGTGTGGTTTCTATTTTCATGCTTTGAGCTTTGACCTAGGAGGGTGATAATCCCCAGAGAGCCCCTTCATTGGTGTCTTCGGGTCACTCCTATAGTATATTGTCCGGATAATCCCCTAGGGATTTTATTCGACCGGGTCATTTCCAAGGGAGTCCATCTCCAAACAGTAGTGTATTTGAGTCGATCGAGATAGGAGGATACCCAATATTGATCCAAAGAACGGACCTAGGACGATCGAGCCCAAGTGAGCTCCAACCTTGTAAATAGCTAGGTTAGTGGTTAGCTAGGTTAGTTAGCTTAGTTATATTAATCACCATCCTAGTATTGGCTAGATAACGAACCCTAAACCTGAAGTAGGGTAAGACTAGATCCCCGTGGTACGATAAATTCTTATTGCTTGCTTGCCCTATGCTACACCTGGTCGGCAGTTATACTTGGGCGTCGATTGGGATGTTGTAGTTAGAACGAGTTAAGTTTTTGGCGCCGTTGCCGGGGACCATTCTAGGTTATTTGAAAAAGGGTTAGGTCGTTAATTTAGCCGTTTTTTGTTGTGTTTTGTTTACCCACTCTTCTCTTATAAGGGTGGTTAGTGTTTGTTTGATTTTGTTTTTGTGTTTTTGTTTGTGTAAGTTATGAATCATGGATCCTTACGATTTCACCGACATGTGGGGGTATCCACCACCACTTGAGAGTGGGTACCCCAGAGATTCATGGAGTGAACAAGAAGGGGGAAGCCAAGGATCCTGGTTCTATTACCAATCGCCCTTCCAAAAAGAACAAGAATACCATAGGGGATTACAAGAAGCTTCCCCATACGAAGAAAACTGCCATCCATAAACCGGGGTGAAATCCAAGTTGGATTTGGCAATGGAGGCTTTCATGGGGCATTCCTCAAGACCATGTGCCACTCCACAACCGGAGCCAAAGAGAAAATTGGAGCTCTTAGTGGAGTGGTTTGTTCGAGGCACCGACGAAGGGTGCTCGAGTTTGGATCTCTTACAACCCGAAGAGAAGCCCAAGCTGGAGCTTATCGTGTATAAATTTGTAAGAACAAGCTCCAACACCGATTTCCAACCCCTCCCTCCTCCTGGTTTGACACTAGAAGAGAAGGTGGCACAAGCTTGTGCAAGCTATCGCCTCTCATCATCAGAGGAGAAAGAGGAGGTTGAAGCACCGATCAATTACAACCTTCGGGAGCGAGAACTAACCCCGGAGAGCTCCCGTGGTGAGGATGAACAAGAAGCTTACATTGATGACTTTCACACCCTTCCCGAGAGAACATTTGAAGACCAAGTCAGGAGTATGGAGGAGCAAGAGAATCCTTTCTATGATATTGCATGGCATCTTGCCCTCCAAACCGTGCATGAAGACATGAATGGGAAGGTGAAAGAAGAGGGTGAAGAGGAGGAAGTGAGCTTTGAAGAGGAGGAAGATCTTCATGGTTCCCAAAGCGAGGAGCAAAGTGAAGAAAAAGGAAGGGAGGTTGATTTTGAGGTACTCAATGCCCCTCTCCTGAAGTACCAGCTGTTGGTTGTACACTGTGGCCACTGAGAAGGGCTCGGTCCTCCCGATGTTGGAGCATCGCTCCACGTCTACTCCGAAGTGCCGGGCAATCCTCGTGATGATGCCCCCCCATGTTTTTGGTGTCCACCCTTTTCCGCCCCAGACACGCGGTGAACGAGCTGGCTATCAAGGATCCCAGATGGATCGGCTCCGCAGGATGCCTCTTGGAGAAGAGTGCTATAAGCCCCCTGTTGGTCATCAGATGTCCCGAACGGGTGATCAGAGTTTGGAGGATCCTCTAGGGGGTCGTCAGCTTCACCGCATTGGTGCGGCTCGCCTCGTACTCTTTAGTCTCGTGCTCAGGGCGGCAGAGGGTCCGGAATGCGGCCTGGTAGTGAAAATCGGCGTTGTACTGCTGCTCCGCCATCATCATATGTGTCAGGTCAAGCCCCATGGTCTCGGCGAAGGCTTCATAGGTCAACACTCAGGGCTAACCTCCTAACATGAACTCCACGTACGAGCGGCTCCTATTGCCGCTCGGGACCACATGGGTGAACATGGAGTAGACCTCCACGCACAACTCGTGGTAGATCTGCTCGTCCAGTGTGAGCAGTCGGCGCCAATAGGGGTGACAGACGACCCCCGACATTGCGGCTCGGCACTTGAACATGTTTAACATGTCCAGGTCCATCCGGCATTGTGGCCCGACCGGGCTGTCCTTCTGGTAGGCGAACTTGTCGCCAAACCACGGATGGTTCACCAGGTAACTGATGAACTCATGCTCCTCGTTAAGCATCCTGCAAAATTTGGCAAACAAACATCGTACATGGAAATATCCGTTAAGCACAATTCATTGGGAGGAAAAATAAATCCCCCCCCCCCCCCACACACACACTTATTTACACTTTGGATTTCAGTCATTTAAGCTCAATCCACCCTGCCATAGTTGCGGGTATTGCACGGTTCATCAACAAAAAGGAATCGAACCCCAATCCATGCCACGGTGGTTACCAACCACCATTCAAATACAACCACCAATTTCCATTTAATAACTAGCTCTTGGTGGAAAAAAAATCACAAATAAAAGCAATTTGAATCACCAAATGCCAACCAAGGCTCAACTAAGCTCATGCAACAACATTTCAACATTCAATCAACCTGATTCGCCTAATTCCTCGCCCTAATTCTAGATTCAACATTCAAGGCACTACAAATTATCCTCACTTCACTACCTAATCCGATTCTCCCAATTAATTAAGGTAGAGCTGAGAAACCAACCTTGAGACTCAAGTAGGATGTAGGAGGAAGTGAGGTGCAGGCGAGGAAGGCAAAGACTGGCTGGAGAGTGGTCGCCGGTGCTTCGTCGGAAGCTCGTCAGAGACTCGCCGCCGCCGACCTTGCCGGAAAAAAACATGCCCCAAAGCTCCCCAATTTTGCAACATAGGCCGGTTTTGATGAGGAGAGAAGGGTATGAAGTCGGTTTTGGGTTTTGCTTTCCTGAAATGGGTGAAAAAAATGAAAAACAGTCGAATTTTTGTAGTTTTCCGGTGAGAATTTGGATTTTCTGGCGAGTTTTGGGTTGTGAAGTGAAGAGCCTCCGTTCAAGCCCCTTTTAATAGGAGAAGCACGGCGTTCACGGACACGTTGGCTTGTTCACGGTCTTAGAGACAGTGAACACTCAAGTCCGTCCTTGAACTGAGGTTGGTTGACAGATGGTTCACATGAAGAAGTGCCTGGTTCACGGACGCGTTTGCTTGTTCACAGTCTTATAAGACCGTGAACACTCAAGTCCGTCTGTGAACTCGAGTTAAAACAGGGCACTTCTAAGAAAATTTTGACTCGACCTATTCCATCGTGCCTCCTAACGATCACAACACAATCTTAAATCGAAAAACCACAAAACTTGGCATAGGGATACCAGTCAACCACTTGAACTCTTCACTCAACACAAACGTGAAAACAAGAACAAAAAAAAAAAAAAACAAACAAACCTCCGTTGGGTTGCCTCCCAACAAGCGCTAAGTTAACGTCACTGATTTGACATTGCGAATCTATCATGCTTTGGAACATGATGCCACTGAGAGTGGATCTGCCACGTTCTTGGGACGAGGCATATAGCCTCCAAACTTATGCTCCATTTGGTGGCCCTCTTGGCCGGTCAACTTAGCTTTGGCCTTCTCCTTCCTTTGGGACAAAGCTTGTTTCATCTTTTGCCTCCACGCATTCTTCTTCTTTTCCTTGGGAAAACTACCCTCCTTGACTTCTTGCTCCACATCACCACAAGTGACACAAGTAATAGTGGGGTTCGCCTTGGGAGGCTCCCCTCCACTCACATTCACATCATTCTAAACCAATTCCTTCACTCTTCACTTCTAGCCTTAGGGTCAATTTCAAGAGTGATTCTCTCCTCAGCATCCCTTAGAATTAAGGTCCCCTCATTAACATCTACCAATACCTTGGCAGTGGTGAGGAAAAGTGACAGAGTATGAGTGGCATATCCGAGTCCTTACTTATGTCGAGGATCATGAAATCAGTCGAATAACAAAACTAGCCCACTCGCACCAACATGTCCTCCAAATTGCCTCTTGGGCTAATGACCGAACAGTCGGCTAAAGTGATGCTAAGCTTAGTGGTTTAAAGTTCACCCACTTCTAACTTTTTGAAAAGCCTGTAGGGCATCGCATTAACACTAGCTCCTAGATTCACCCCTACATGATCCTTGGGGTTTGCCATGGTTTGGGAAGGCAGGGCTCCCTTGGGTCACTCGGTGAGGATCCCGGCAAGATTGCCAATTTTCACCTCCAAACTTTTGAGGCTCTCTTGATGGCTTCGGAGTCCCGCATCGACCGAGGTAAACTTGGTAGTCGCCACATCCATAAATTTCTCAAACTTTTGAGCACTCGTGCTCATAAAGGTTTTCACTAGGTTTTCAAGCTTGGATAGCTTGTCGGCTTGTTGTTTTTGTTGAAACCCTTGGCCACCTTGTGCTTGATATTGTTGTTGGAAGCTTGAGCTTGGGACTTGAGGCATTTGTTGGATGAAGGTTGGCCGAGGTTTGTAATTGCCCGTGTGGCCTTGAAAACCCGGGGGTCTAGGATTAGTCGGTGATGACCAAACAAAATTGGGGTGGTTCCTTGATGACTTGATATATACACATGTTTTTGTCCACCATTCTTATACCGTTTGAGTCTTATTTCTCGTGTTTTAGGCCGATTTCACGCTAGGTTGTTCTTCTTTGTGATATTTCAGGTCCTAGTACGTGAATAAAGGCTTGGGAACGAGTTTGGGGTCGATTGGACAAAGATTGGACGTTTGGCGAGAAGCTGGGGAACTAACACGGGCACGCCTAAAATCCCACATGGCCGTGTGGCACCAATTTGCACGAGCAAGCCACACTGGCAGTGTAGGGGACCCATTGTGGCCGTGTGGAAAGTCCAGGGAGCTCACACGGGCAGACTAGAAATCCACACGGCCGTGTGATTTTGGCCGTGTAGCGTAACTGAAGCCACTTAAGTGAAACGCGGCGTTTTGCACTTCTACACGGGCAGCTGGGGATTTCACACGGCCATGTTGCCTAGCTGGCGTTTTTAACCCAATTTCAAGCCAAAGGATGGGGGAACCGAGTTTGAGAGAGAAAAAGTGTATACCTAGAGAGAGAAAGTGACGAACCTGATTCTGCAAGTGTCTTTGATCGATCTCCATCACCATTGGAGACTGGCTTGAGCTTGGAGAAGAGCTGATTGAGTGGCAGCTGCAGTTCTCATCCTTCACAGTATGGTTTCCGCATCTGAGCTAGATTTCCCATCTCTCTCTATGGAGTAACTTTCTCTTTCACCTGGGTATGAAGAACCCTAGATTTGTATGTTAGGTTTGATTGTATGTACCCAAGTACAGATTCAGTTATATGATTATATTCAATTGAGGTTTGATTTGTTGAATGGCATGAATCCTGATCAAATTCATGTTGTTTCTGCTTTAACCTAGAAAGAGAATATCTGCCTAGGTTGATAGAGCACGCTTGATTGAAGGTAGCGAATTGACGACTTTAGTCGAGGAGTCAATTCACTATTTTGTACCGGATTTAATTCGGTAGTGGAGGTTTGGTTCGTTAGGGCCTCAATCTGTTTACTCTAGTGGAGGTTAGTCGCCCACTGGGGACTCAGATTGAGAGGGTCTGGAGACCTTTAGTCGAGACTGCAGACTGTTTAAGAACCTCCCGCAGTATAACTATCATTGAAATTCAACTTGGTAAATTACAATCCGGCTTAACTGCAGTCTAGGGGGAACCATATCCGGGTGAGCTCTCTCAACTTGGAAACAACCTTTCAACTGCTTTGCTTGTTTGCTTGTTTGGACCTGCACTACACTTTCACTGCTAAATAATAAAAACTCACGGAGTAGTCATCTCACTTAAGATCTAGGTTGAAATTAAAACCCAAACCCGCTATACTACGCTTTAGGAGGTGGTTACACTTGGCCATTTTCTAGAGTGACGGTAGGAGCAAGTCATGTTTTTGGCGCCGTTGCCGGGGATGGCTAGGTTGTTGAAGAAACGTGATTTCTGTTAATTTAGGCTTTCTTTTTAGCATTCTTTGTTTTCTTTGTCCCACTTGTGCCTTTACGGGTTTGCTGCTTGACTGTGTGCAGGTAGTGCATGACCCGTAGCCAGTCGGGAGGTTTACTGTTGTTGGATCCGGAGCTAGAACGCACCTGTCGCCAACTTAGGAGACAACAACGAGCTAAATTGGCTACGGAGGAACCCATAGACGGCCACTTGAGCAGCGATTTCGAGGACAAGTACGAGATGGAAGGAGACCATAACCCACCCCAGGGGATACCTCTATAGGTTCCCCCAATGAACCAGATCCTGGGGAACAACCCAATACCCCAGGAAGATGGGGTTCATCATCAACCACCACCTCCGGGTCCCACCTTGGAGTACTACTACACTCCACGGGTTGCTGATATCCGCCTTGTCACCCTCTATTCGCCCATTCTAGCGAACAACTTCGAGATCAAGCCATGCTGGATTCAACTCATTACATCCTCTATCCAGTTTCATGGCTTGAAGGATGAGGAGGTAAGGGTGCATCATTCCCATTTCTTGCAGCTGACAAACGGGTTCAAGCTGAATGGTGTACCCGATGATGCAATCCGCCTTCACCTCTTCCCCCATTCTCTGGCGGGGCATGCAAAGAGGTGGTTGGAGACGCAACCCCCATTGTCCATTACTTCTTGGGACGATCTGGCCAACAAGTTCGTGCACAGGTACTATCCGGCATCGAAGACTACAGAGATTCAGCGGGAGATCACTCACTTCCTCCAAGAGCCAGATGAGTCACTTTGTGATGCATGGGAGCGGTACTCTGGATTTTTCTGGCAGTGTCCCCATCATGGCTTCAGTGATGCATTCACCGTGGGGAACTTCTACAGTGCTCTCTCTCCGGAAAGCCAGAGGGTGATTGAGTCTCTATGCCCAGGAGGAGACATTCTCACTAAGTCTCCACCCGAACTGAACCAGATGATCAGTACCTTGGCAGTCAGAGATCATTCCTGGGGGCAGAGCACTAGAGGCAGGAATTCCCGGGATCATGGTGTGCACGCCATGGTGGCCAGGTCCGGGCTAGAGCGGGAGGTGGCTGAGGTTGTGCAGACATTGAAGCAGCCCAATAGTCTTATTCCGGGCAGAGGTCTGGGCAGACCTCCAGTAGCTCAATGTCAGTGGTGTGAGAGCTCGAACCATCTGGTGGAAGACTGCCAGGCTATGCGGGAGTCATCTACACCCCAGGAGCAGTTGGACATCATCGCCAATGCTCGGCGCCTTGATCCATACCGTAATACATACAATGAGGGGTGGCGCCAGCATCCCAACTTCTCTTGGAATGGCAACACCACCAAACCACCTGGTTTCCCAGCACCAGCTGGTGGTTTTCAGTAAAGGCAGCTTTTCCAGGCCAGACAAGGGCAACCAATCCAGCAACATGTCGAGCCAGCAGGAGCTCTAGCTCCAGATAATCAGATGACCGAGCTGAAGAACATTTTGGTGGCATTCATGACTACCAGCCAGGCGAATTTTACCAGGATAGACCAAAGCATCGCCTCGCTGGAGGCGGGTCAGAGGAACCAAGGTTCCATACTGCAGGACCTCCAACATCATCTTGGGGGAATAGCTCATCAGAACAATACCCGGGCACCGGGAACTCTACCTGCCACTACCATCCCCAATCCACGGGAACCGCACCAGCAGCTGAATGCCATCACCACCAGGAGTGGTAAGACCACATCGGTGGTACCTGCCCAGGCTAGGGAGGAAGAGCCACTGCCGGCTGCAACACTTCCAGCTGACGATGCAGAAGTAGGGGTGGCGAAGGAAGCACAGGTTCCCAAACCACAACCAGTGGTTAAGGAGCATGTACCCCAGCTTCCCTTCCCCACTCGACTACACAAAGATAAGCTGGAGACTGAGTTTGCCAAGTTCATGGCAATGTTGAAGCAGCTCAACATCAGCATACCATTCACGGAGGCACTGTCGAAGATGCCCAAGTACGCCAAGTTCATGAAGGAGCTACTTACCAACAAAACGCGACTTGGGGATCTCTTGACAGTGATGCTGGGCGAGGGTGCTCGGCCATTCTGCAGAGCAAATTTCTAGAGAAGCAGAATGATCCAGGTAACTTTACTATCCCTTGCTCCATTGGCAGCATGCATGTAGGAAAGTCCTTGGTAGACCTAGGCGCTAGCATAAATGTCATGCCCTACGAATTGTTTACAAAGCTAGACCTAGGTGAACTTAAAGCTACTAGGATGAGCATTCAGTTAGCTGACCGTTCCATTGTGCATCCTAGGGGTTTCATGGAGGATCTGCTTGTTAATGTAGGTGCATTCACATATGCTGTTGACTTTGTTATTCTGGATATACATGAGGATGTGGATGTGCCTTTGATTTTGGGTAGACCATTTCTCGCCACCGCCAAGGCACTTATTGATGTGCATAGTGGTAAACTGATCTTGGGTGCTGGGAATGAACATACTACTTTTTCTGTGTCTGAGGATGGGGAGCACTCCCATTTGCTTGATGAATTGGATCACTGTGCTATGCCTGTGGTCACACTGATAATTGTCGAAAATATATTGATTCCATGTGCTTAATGTGATTATTTCAAATATGTTTGACACATATAATGCTTGTTTTAAGGCCAACTGACTCTGGAATGGTTACAAGACCATTGCCGCCATGTGTTAGTATTGTGATATATTTTAGGTAGTAAAGCAAGGAAATGTGATTGCACAAGCAGATTGTGCTATAGCACAGGCAAATTGAAAAAAAATAAAGCAGAAGAAGAACTTTGGACCGGACTGAATTTATTGGATCCGAGAGGTGTCATGGGGAAGTAATTTTAACGCGACTGAAAGAATTGGGTCGGGCCCATTCTTCTCTGCCCAACAAAGTGGGGGACACAGAGTTATGACTAAGCTAATTTTAATGGACCAACTCCATTGTCCTTTAGTGGAAATTATTTGGACACGGAAATTTTGAGGGGAGGAATTGACAATTCTTGGAGATTAAAATTGGACCGGGGACAACTTGGACAGAGAGCAACGCGAGCTGGGAAGAAAAGAATTTCGGCCGCCATTACTTGGAGGCTTGGAATTATTTGGACGCCTTTGGAGAGTCTGGACGGGATGGGATTATTGGTGGCCGGTGGGAGCAATTATTTGAACCGGGACTGATTCTCTCGGGACGGGAATTAAGAGGGGGAAGTTGGACCGGAGAAAGAAGACAGCGGGACGGGAATTAATTGCCAGCGGAGAAGCAGCACAGCGCCGCACGAGGGATCGGGATCAGAGCAGCGGGAAGAAAATCTCAATACTCTTTTCCTTTTGTTTTGATTCATGACGTGATTATTATGAACATGATTATATCTTTTGATTTCATCATGAACTAAACCCCAATTTCTAGGGGAAACACCATAGGATGTAGCTATTTCTAGATTTGATGGATTGATTCATATTTCTTCTCTTCCAATCTCTATTGCATGAAATTCCTTAATGCTTTGTGTTTATTGGCCACCAATACATCGATTTGTAGTTAATTAGGTTATTAACGACAGTGAAACCCTAATAACTGAACCTATTTTATGTGACATAGTAACTTATCGAAGCGACAGTGGATTAAATAACATGTCCAGATTGGCTTCAAGTGGAGCGTTGGGTGCCACACTTCTCATTCCTCTATCATTACTTCTTTTCCCACTCCTCGTCAAACCCCAATCGTACCCCTTGAGGGCCATGTCCTCGAGCAATTCGGTTACTTGTGGTGGAGTCATATTCATGAATTTCCCTTGACACAAAAAGTCAGTGAGAATTTTGTCTTCTTAGATTAGTCCACCGTAGAAAGTTTCAATCCGAAACTGCTCCTAAAACACATGGCGAGGGCATTGAAGAAAGTAGTCGGAGAATCTGTCCCAAGCATCCCTCAAGGTCTTGTCTTCTTCTTGCTCGAAATGGGTGATCTTTTTCCTCCACTCGACCGTCTTTGAAGGCGGGCAGTAGCGGTTGTTTAGCCACCGGAGTGCCTTCCCCGCAAGTGAATAGGGGAAAAGCCACAGTTGCGTAACACTCCGAATTTTAGGTTTAGGTTCGACCTTAATGCGTGATCGGTTGGGTTGACAGTTGCATACTAAAAGTTGCAATCGCGGATTAGTAATAATAATAATAAATTATTATTATCATTAAAATATATATATATAAATCAGCCTGGGGCCGAGCGGCCCCCTCAATTAATTCCCCAACCGACCCTCTCTGCTATTCCTTTTCCAAAATAAATAAATAAATAAACCCCCGCCCCATTGTTTGTCTCAGCAGAAGCGAGAAACCCCGCCGCTTCCCCAGCCTAAACTGTCGCTGTCCCCAGCCCCGCGCGGGCGAGAGAAAAAGAAGAAGGAGTTGATCCCGGCTCTCGATCTCGATCCCGATTTCCCAGTTCATTCCTTTCGTGTTTCTAGGTAACGATCACGAACCCCATCGCGGTTTCTAAACTCGATTCATCGCTAGTCTAATCCGACAGAGCAGCAGTTAGTTATGCTCTTGATACTTTTAAGATGAGAAGCAGTTATGCTCTTGTGAATCGTGGTGAAGAGCCACCACGATAAGTTTAAGATGTTAGGGGGATGAATCGTTACGACTCCCCTAACTAAGTTTAAGTTTAAGGAAAGCCTGGATGGCTTCTCATACGTATGAGTTGGGCAACCAGACTAGCTAGTGAGGGATCCCCGTGCCAGTCAAAAGATTTAAGTCAAGTTTTGAGCTTTAAGAAGGGAGAGAACTTTAACTCCCGAAGAATTTTAAGAGTTAAGATTTTTAAGAATGGAAGTGCAAAACGACTTCCACTAGTAGAAGTTAAGTGTTTAGAGAAGAATACTAAAGTACTATAGATTTTAACGTAAGGGTGTAGACTGACCCCAACTCACTCACCAGATCGTAGAAGAGGAAATCCTAACCAGCCAATCCGTGATCAGCAAGCTAAAGGAGGTCAACACCATCGTCGCTGAGAGATGTCGAGCCAGGCGTCAGAGTAAGCTTCGGATAAATTTTTAAGTTATTAAGACTTTATGGTTAAGTGTTAAAGATTGGAGATTCATTTCTTTTGGACGATTTAAGTTTTACCCACGTGTTTAGGGCTTCGATTTGAAATATTAAGATATTTGAGTTTGGTATTATATTTAAATTTGTATTATTTGAGATTTTTTTTATATACCCCAGGGTAGAAATGTCTTTTTCCAAGTTCAAAGTAGTGGAATGTTTCATTTTGGTATCAGAGCCTGGTCTTCCTCTGTTTCTTGGTTCCCAAGAAAATTGGAATGTCGGTCTCAGTTTTGAAAGGTTTTGTTTTTAAAGATTTCAAGTCAAAGTTTGGCCAAACAAGTCAAGCATTTATTTTCAGAATTTAGAATTTCCAATCTACTCTAGACCATATTAAGGAAGAAATTACTGAGCTCTAACGAGACCCTATGTGTCTACAGTGCAAGTGTTGGCCAGAACCCCACACCACCGGTGCCACCACCACAGAGACGTCCACCAGACTATGTAAGTTTCCGGAAGAGAAAGGTTGAAGATTTTAAGGGGGAGCGTTCTACGGACTCCATGGAAATAGAGCAGTGGCTAGCCAAGGTCACTTGTACGCTAGTCGAGATGAGAGCTGATGACGAGGACAGAGTACTGCTGGATGTGTCTTTGCTGCAGGACGCTGCATACAACTGGTGGACTACCCAACCAGCTAATCAAGAGGACCCACCAGCCATCACTTGGCCAGAGTTCCTACAGCTATTCAAATGCCACTTCATGCCCGAGGCCTACCGGATCGGGAAGCAAAGGGAATTTCTGCTAATCAGGCAGAAATGGGGCAATGAAGGCAGGGAAAGGGTGACTGATTACAAGGCCAGGTTTGACAAGCTACTTACCTATGGAGGGCCTCAATTTCAGGATGTAGCAGCTCAACGCACCCATTACCTGGAGAGCCTGAAGCCTGCTTTTTGGCGCCAGCTGAGTATACTAAATTGGAACAACAAGGAAGAGATATATTAGGCGGCTCTTCGATTGGAGAGGGCGGATACAACTCTGTATGAGGAGGGGATGCAACGAGATGGGAACAAGAGAAAGGCTGCTAGCCAGTCCGAGGGGCCAGGACAGCCGAGTCAGCAGAGAAAGAGACCATCCTAGAGCTACTATGGGGCCACCCAGAGTCAGGACCGACCTACGTTCCTCGGGATCCATGCAACTGGTGTGGGAGAACTCACCCGGGAGAGTGTAAGGTGCACCTGGGAGGCATCTGCTATCACTACAACGAGCCGGGCCACTAACCCAGAGATTGCCCTAGGAGAGGAGGGCAGGGGATAACTTAGTCCGAACAATCAGTCCAGGGCGGAGGAGGAAGAACTCAGACCGGACAGCAGTTTGGCAACCAGCCAAACCGGTCCTACCACCAGCAGGGAGGCAATGCAGGGCGGTCCAACCGCAATGAGCGAGATCAGGGGCAAGGATCTCAAGCATCTGGGCAACCAAGACTGTTTGCCATGAGGAGAGAAGAAGCTGACGCTGCACCTGAGGTGGTGACTGGTATGATCTCGCTTTACCATCAGTCAGCTTTTGTATTGTTTGATTCTGGTTCCACGCACTCTTTCATTTCTACCAAGCTTGCTAGAACCTTATGGATCCCATCTGTGAGGTTGCGGCAGAATTTAGGGGTCAAGACCCCAGTGGGGGATACCCTTATAGGGGACTCGGTCATTCGTGATTGTCTTATCACCGTGGCGGGGCATGAATTTGAGGCGAACCTAATTCTACTACCCTTCGACGAGTTCGATGTTATCTTGGGTATGGATTGGTTGTCAAAGAATAGAGTGAAGGTGGACTGCTACAAGAAGGAGGTTAGCCTGGAGATAGAAGGAAAGGGAACTGCTTTGTTCAAAGGGACTAAGAAGCTTATTCCTTGATGCTTAATCTCCGCGGTTAAGGCATTCTCATTGATGCAAGAAGGATGCGAAAGCATATTTATCTCATGTTAAGGAGGTACAAGAGAAGAAGATAGAAGATGTACTTGTCGTAAAGGAATACCCCGAGGTATTTCCTGAAGATCTTCCTGGGCTACCGCAACAACGAGAGGTGGAATTCGATATTGAAGTGATTCCTGGCACGGCACCGATATCTATTCCTCCTTACCGTATGGCACCAGTGGAGTTAAAGGAATTGAAGGAGCAGTTACAGGAGTTGTTGGAGAAGGGGTTCATACGCCCTAGTGTATCACCATGGGGAGCACCTGTATTATTTGTGAAGAAGAAGGATGGGAGTATGAGACTTTGCATTGACTATAGGAAGCTGAACAAGGCTACCATCAAGAACCGCTATCCTTTGCCAAGGATAGATGATCTCTTCGACCAACTACAAGGAGCAAGGGTGTTCTCGAAGATCGATCTACGGTCTGGGTATCATCAGTTGAGAGTGGCAGATGGTTCAATACCCAAGACAGCTTTTCGCACTAGGTACGACCACTACGAATTCTTGGTCATGCCGTACGGACTGACCAATGCACCGACAACTTTTGTGGCACTAATGAACCAGGTTCTTCATGAGTACTTGGACAAGTTTGTCATCATCTTCATAGATGACATACTCATCTACTCGAGAAGTCAGGAAGAGCACGAAGAACACCTTAGAGTGGTTTTGCAGAAATTGAAAGAGGAGAAGCTCTACACCAAGTTCTCGAAGTGTAACTTTTGGTTGGAGGAGGTCTTGTTCTTGGGGCACATGATTTCGGGACGGGGAGTTGAAGTGGATCCCAAGAAGATTGAAGCTGTAACAAACTGGGCTCCACCAAAGAATGTTTCCGAAGTGCGGAGTTTTCTGGGTTTAGCTGGGTACTATCGGAGGTTTGTGGAAGGTTTCTCCAGCATTGCACGACCCATGACACAGCTATTGCAGAAGGGGAAAGCATTTGGTTGGGACGAGAAGTGTCAAACGGCGTTTGAGTTGCTGAAGGAGAAGCTGACCTCTGCACCGGTGTTGGTACTACCGACCAGCGGTGGGGAGTATTCCATCTATAGCGATGCTTCCTACCACGGCTTGGGTTGTGTGCTAATGCAAGATAAGAAGGTGATCGCCTACGCTTCGAGGCAGCTACCACTACAAGAAAACAGGGGTTTTGTGTGGGTTTTCTTTTGTCGGTTCATTGAACCGACACAAAATATGAATTTTGTGTCGGAAATTTGTATCCCTTACTGAACCGACATATTATTCTCTTAGTGTAGTCGCGGTTTTGATTTGTCTCGGTTTGAACCGACTTCATGCCCAATTTAACTAACTTTAAATAAAACAATGGTTTTTTTCATTGGTTTTTTGGTTTTGATCAGATTTGTTTTATTGACTGAGAAGTGAGAAACCCCAAACTAAAACTTCCCGCCTCCCCCAAAACTTTCCCGCCGAAACCCATTTCTCCAATCAAACCTTCCCTCTCCAAAGTTCCCCCAAAAATTCGAACACCCTCTAGCTGACGAAGAGCTGGTCATAGTGGGCGAATTCCATAGCTGGTCAGAGTGTGCGATTATGGAGGACTCGCTTAGAAAGCAAGTACATGTAATTTCCATGAATCTTAAGAACTTAATTAGGGTTTTGGATTATGGGGTTGGCTCTGGATGATGGGAACAACAGTTTGGCTTAGGGATTAGCTTTGGTTTATCTTCCTCCGCTACTTGTGTTCTTATGCAAGTCATTTCTTTACTCTTCTATTATGCAACTCGGGTGTCGTTCTCTACAGAGCTGGAATTTTGTATTCTCGTTTGTGCGAGTTTGTTTGGGGTCTGGTGTATTTTGGTGGTTGTTGTTTGGGGTTTGTTTCAATGTTGTTGATTCCATCGCTTTAGCTCATTTGTGTATGTATGTAGATTGATTAACCATGTTCCTGTTAGATATAGTCTGCTGGTAGACAAACTAGTATACTGCCAAGATTTCCCCCTTTTCTTTAATATATTGTTCTTACTATGTCAACCAGCCTAGATAGATTTAAATCATCTTATACCCAAAGAAATTTTGCTGCATAAGTTGAGTTTTGTCGTAGTTGTAGTTTAGTGCAGTGGGTATTTGCGTTTAGGTTTGTTTTGGCTGCTGTAAATGGGTCATGATGTTTGTAATCTTTGGTTCAAGGTTGTTGGTGTCTTACTACTACTAGTAATCGGTATCAGTTTAGCTAGCTAGGTATCCATAGTGAGATAGGTCATGTTGCCAAGGATTTGGTGTCTTCCTCTTAGGAGTGTAGTTGGTTTAAAAGACAGTTAGGAGGTGAGTTTAGATACAGTTTAGAGCTTCAAAATATTATACTAAAAGGCTTAATTTGGAGTTCCAGTTACTTCACTAGGCTGTGAATTGGTGGAAGCGGGAGACTTTTGTCTTGTTTTATGGCCTCGGCTTGTTCCTTGTATTGAGCATGTCATTGCTTGCTGTTTGGAGGCCTTTGACCAACCATACAATAAGTTTGATGGCTACTGCTAGCTTAGTAGGTGCATATTTATAATTGATCATCATATCTTAATTCATCTCTTTGTCTAAAGATGAGATGTTGCATCCCCATAATTAGTTAGCTAATTTGCTACATGTTTGTTAAGCTTCAGAACATCAATATAGTTTATTCTTTGGTAGTCATTCCTGTTGAAGCATTTTACTGGTGCATCTGTTTCTCTTTTCTTTTTTATTTGTACCCTATTTTCCATTTTCTAATTAATGAATCAATTTCACCCTTAAAAAACGAAAGAAATGAAAATGAGAAGTTGTCGTCAATGGTGTGTTAAGAGCAGCTGCTAGCTTACTTGGACAAGATGGCTCTCTCTCCTCTCCTCTCTCTTTGGTTGGATGAATAATTAGAACAGTTAGGTCATTACCGTCAGTAAAAGAAAAATGTTGGATTACAAACCAAAACATAATTTTAAACACAGAAGGAAATGGATAAGAGTTTTGTCATGGGCTTATATATTTGTTTTCATGTACAGTATATGTCAGGGAAAGTAGCAGACCACTTGAAAGTTAAAGTCGGAATCTTGGGTTGAAGAAACAACGACATCTATTAAGGTAAAGTACCCTATGCTGACTTTCTGGTTCAAAGATTCCCTAGGAAGTTCACTCCCCATTACTTAAATCGTCAAACCCTACCCTGCTATATGCATAAAAATTTCTCAAACACCCACTTTATATATATATGTGTGTGAATGGTATTTTGATTCTCATGATGGACTAACACTCTATTAGGGGTTACAAATGGATAAGTCGTGGATTTCTATGCCTCATAATACACCAGAATATATGTATGGCTTAGAGAAATTTTTGGATTTTGCTTTTGCACACAACCTTGGAGTAGAGGTCATACTATGTCCTTGCCCCAAGTGTAGCTTCAAGAAATGGCTAAAAAGGAACGTAGTATATGATCACTTGATACGAAAGCCCTTTCCATTGGGTTACAAGTTTTGGTTTCGACATGGAGAATCTCTCGAAGAGACCTCTGTTGGCACAACTGTTGAAGGAGAACCAGAACCACACACAGTTGAAGAATCTCTACCTAGCCCACTTTCCTTTCATGTATCTTTTTGAATTTAATTTTTGGGTTGCTGTCTCTTTATGTTTGTAGCCGAAACTTTGGATTGAAGCCGGGCAAATGGACATAGCATACCACTACATTCTTCAGGATTTGGGTAATAAATGGAGGAACAATAGGATTCGGCTTTGGAATGTGGGGTTTAAGGTGGAGAAAAGCAGAGAAGAGAACATTACAAATCATCCTCCACACATTCCTCCTGAGCAGTGGGCTATGTTCATTGATTACCGTTTACGACCTGATACTCAGGTATGAAAAATAGTTCAGTTTTTTAACCATTATGGAAAATATGCTAACCAAATTGTCTATATTGTAGAAAATATGCAAGATTAACACAATCAACAAGCGGAAACATGAGACTCCTCACACTGGTGGCTCAAAGAAGAATAGCATAAGGAAAGAGGAAATGGTATTAATATTCATTTTCATTGGAAATATGTGACAACATTGCATAAGATTCATTAGTCCTCCTTAATTCACTCTTTCCTCATTGTTTAGGAAGAAAAATTGGGAAGAGAAGTTGTACTAAGGCAGCAGAGATATGTTTAAGAAACTTGTTTAGGTTATGGTTGTTGGGGCATGCTGTTGGAATTTATCAATGGTTTTGACTTGTGTGGTTTTATGTGCCGCTATATAGGAGAAAATAAAAGCAATTGAAGCTACTGGGCCAGTACCTGCTAAAGCTAGTCGTACTGATTCTCTTAGTCAGGTGCTCGGTCCTGAACATCCAGGCCGTACTCGAACCATGGGAGCTGGAGTTGCTCCTACACAGGTAATTGTGTTGTTGCTGACATTTTTTCATTTATGTACTTGTTGAATGATTTTAACATATTTATTCTCTATGTTTGGTAGGTCTTTGGTTTCTCTTCGTGTCATGGAAATCATTCATCTTCTTGTAGCACAGGCTCTCTTTCTCTAGAGGAAGTGCTTCACCAAGTACAAACTCAGCTACGGGAAGAGAGGGCACACAGAATGAATGTAGAAGCTGTACTTGCTCATGTTCTGTCCCAGACGGGAATCATTCTACCCCCGGAGCTTGCGTTGTCAAATCAAGTAAGTCATAAACTATTGAAGTGCACTGAATGCATATGCTTGAATAGCTTAGTCCAAAAATATAGTGTATGGATGCATGTTTTGGTGTCTTGTAGAGAACAAAAAAAATCTGTCTTTTGGTGTGCAGTAGCTAATTAAATGTATGTAGGTTTCATGTGAGATTTATCCAATTTGGTTCCCCAAAAAGCTGCTGGCTGGTGACATTAATGGGATTTGATATTGTAATTCTTATAGTCTGGTGCGTGTTTTTTATCATTATCTATGATGTGTTTCAGCCTCCATACCAAAACCAAGCTTCTTCGCATTCCTCTACTCATAATGACAGCTAGGTAGTAGTTCGGGATTTGAAGTTCAAGGGATGAAGATATTTTGCAGCCACTTCACTTGCCGACTGTCGATGTTAATGCAAGTAATTTGTAGGAACCATGAATGGATAGTACTTTGGCGAGTATGTTTTGTGGCAACTTAAAATGTAATGGGTTTTCTATCCCAAACAATAGATCTTCAACTCTAGCTTTATGATGAATTCCGAAACATGTAATCTAGAAGTACAGAATGATGTGCTTGTGATGAATGTATCTACTCAATTTCAGAACATGTGTTTTTTATATGGATTTCTTATGCAGAGTGATACATTAGAGGTGCCAAAATAAGAGCATCCATTTTGTGTCGGTTGTATCCATTTTTGTGTCGGTTCAAAACCGACACAGAATTGTTGCTGGTGGTGGTACAGACCAAATTTGGTGTCGGGAAAAATCGACACAAACTAGAGTCGGTTTTATTAAGTCGGTCAACCGACACTAAAAAGCCATAATGAACGAAATTTGTTTTCTTTTGTTAAAAGATATTAGTGTCGGTTGAACCGCCACAAAAAACAAATTATTGTCGGTTACTCCAGCGGTTCATATAAAACGACGCTAAATAGATTGGTGTCGGATAACTTGGTGTCGGTTTAGTGAACCAACACAAATGCAATTAGAGTCGGTTATAACCGACACTAAATAGGGAAAATAACCCACACAAAACCTCTGTTTTCTTGTAGTGTACGGCCCCATGAAGTGAATTACCCCACCCATGACTTGGAGTCGGCAGCAGTGGTCTTTGCCTTGAAGTTATGGAGACACTATATCTACGGCGAGACGTTCACCATCTTCACTGATCACAAGAGCCTCCAACACCTGACTGATCAGAAGGAGTTGAACATGATGCAGAGAACATGATGCAGAAGGAGTTGAACATGATCAGAAGGAGTTGACCGACCAGGAACAACTTTTTTCTAAGGATCTAAAACCCCAATCCCTTTTGGGGGCCAAATACCTCCGATCTCAACCGTAGGTGCCAACGAGTTTTGCTCAAATAAAAGCTGTTAATTTCTATGTATATCATATCTATTACAAGACTTAACTTGTGAAAAGAAAAAAAATTCACCCCAAATACGTTTGTAAAAGAATTCAATGAATGAGAAAGATAAGGAATTTTAAACCGTTAACGAAAAGAGAGAATAGGATATAAAAGTTGTTGAGCGATTATGACTGCACCATTAAGTACCATCCAGGTAAGGCAAATGTGGTGGCTGACGCCTTGAGCAGGAAGAGGGAGATCCCTCTACCGGAGTTGGTCTCTCTGAGGGCCATGAACGTGGAGTTGGAGCTAAAGGATGTGACAAAGTTGTTAGCAACTTTGAAAATTCGTCCTATGCTGCAGGAACGAGTCAAGGAGAAGCAGAGTAAAGATTTGGAATTAGAGAAGTACAAGAAGCAAGTGTTAGAAGGAAAGGACACCAAATTTGAACTGGTAGATGGTGTACTGATGTATCGAGGAAGGCTGTGTGTCCCAGATGTTGACAAGCTAAGAAAGGATATTCTGGACGAGGCTCACTCTGCACCTTATGCAATGCACCCTAGGGCTACTAAGATGTATCATACCCTCAAAGAGCATATCTGGTGGCCAGGGTTGAAGAAGGAGGTAGCTACACATGTCTACCAATGCTTGGAGTGCCAAATGATCAAGGTTGAACATAAAGCTCAAGTCATTGAGCACCTACCGTTGGAGATCCCGCAATGGACTTGGGAGAAATCACCATGGATTTTGTGTATGGTTTACCGAGGACCCCAAGGGGAAATGATGGAGTATGGGTGATTGTGGATCGCTTTTCGAAGGTGGCTCATTTTATACCCATCAAGTTCAAGCCAGGGCTGGAGGAGCTGGCTAGGATGTATGTGAGGGAGATAGTGAGATTGCATGGAGTTCCACTTAGTATCGTGTCTGATCGCGACCATATCTTCACGACACGATTCTGGGTGAGTCTTCAAAAGGCAATGGGCACTAAAGTTCACTTTTCTACCGCATATCATCCTCAGACGGATGGGCAGTCAGAGAGGACGATTCAGACAATGGAAGACCTGTTGAGGGCGTGTGTCTTGACCACGAAAGGAGCTTGGGACGAGCATCTGCCTTTAATGGAGTTTTTTTAGAACAACCGGTATCACAGCTCGATACAAGCAGCTCCATATGAGCTACTGTATGGGAGGAAGTGTTGTACACCATTGTACTGGGATGCAGAGGGCGTGCGACAGCTAGAGGGTCCGGAGATGGTACAGAAGGCAGTGGAGAAGGTGGAGTTGATTCGGCGGAACTTGAAGGCGGCTCAGGACCGGCAGGAGAGTAATGCCGAGAGGCCAGGGAACCCACGGAGTTATGAAGTGGGGGATATGGTATTCCTAAGGGTGTCCCCTTGGAAGGGAGTGATGAGATTTGGTAAGAAGGGAAAAGTTAGTCCGAGGTATATCTGTCCATATGAGGTGTTGAAGCGCATTGGACCCTTAGCCTATCGACTAGCCTTACCTCCCAGCCTATCTAGGATTCACGACGTTTTCCACGTCAGCATGCTAAGGGCGTATCGATCCAACCCAGATCATGTGATCAGACACGAGGACATCCAGTTGGAAGATGATTTGACCTATGAGGAGATCCCAATCCAGATTGTGGATAGGCAGGAAAAGGAGTTGAGGAGGAAGAAGATTGCCATGGTAAAGGTTATGTGGAGGAACCAGGGCAGCGAGGACGCAACTTGGGAGACTGAGAGTAGCATGAGAGAGAAGTACCCAGAGTTGTTTAACGATGCTTAGAGCAGTGGTTGGTGACTCTCTTTGTACTTGCTCGTGTAATTCTTGTTGCTCGGTATTCAAGAAGAGACCAGTGATGCATTTATGTTCCACCATAGTTAACAACTCTGTCCAGCCAAAAATTTCGAGGTCGAAATTTCTTAAGGGGGAGGGAAATATTATATCCCAACTTGTATCGTTCCTTCAAATACAGCCTTACATCATACAAGTGATTGCTCTATCGTTCAAATTTCGGGGACCAAAATTTTTATAAGGGTGGAGGAAATGTAACACTCCGACTTTTAGGTTTAGGTTCGACCTTAATGCGTGATCGGTTGGGCTGACAGTTGCGTACTAAAAGTTGCAATCGCGGATTAGTAATAATAATAATAATAATAATAACTAGTATTATTATTAAAGAAAAAGAATATATATATATATATATATATATATATATATATATATATAAATATATGGTGCCTTCTACGGTACCCCGGGTGAAATCCGGGGTACCGCATACCTTGAGTATGAAAACGCTATCTAGACCTCGAATTAGCAGGATTTTTGGGCATGATACTATAACCTAACCCTTAATGAGTGAACCCTAGGTCCTAATTATCTAAATCAAAACTATAAACCCTAAGATGGTGCATTGATTTTTGCCTATATTGGGACGAATCATAACCGTCGATTATTTTTCTAATTAAATTGATCTTGGGGTATAAGATTTAGAGAATTAAGACCAAGATTTTGATCTTTATGGGTTAGAGTATAGTATCATGTCTGAAAGATCAGTCAATTCAAGTTCTGGATAGCGTTTTCTTACTTAAGGTATACGGTACCCCGAATTTCACCCGGGGTACCGTAGAACTCCCCATATATATATAAATCAGCCTGGGGCCGAGCGACCCCCTCAATTAATTCCCCAGCCGACCCTCTCTGCTATTCCTTTCCCAAAAAAAAAAAAAACCCCCGCCCCATTGTTTGTCCCAGCAGCAGTGAGAAACCTCGCCGCTTCCCCAGCCTAAACCGCCGCTGTCCCCAGCCCCGCGCGGGCGAGAGGAAAAGAAGAAGGAGTTGATCCCGGCTCTCGATCCCGATCCCGATTTCCCAGTTCATTCCTTTCGTGTTTCTAGGTAAGGATCACGAACCCCATCGTGGTTTCTAAACTCGATTCATCGGTAGTCTAATCCGAAGCTCGTTTTTTAAGCGGTGAAGTTGAGGGTTCGATCAACGAGGAGATCAACGTCCCGGGTCATCCAACCTAGGCCTAGGCACGTTCAAGAGGTAAGGGAACTGGGTTCCTTTGAGTTAGGTCGATTAATTTGGGGATTTTTCGTGAGGGTGCAATTCTGAGGTTTTAGCAACAGACGTACAGACTTTTAGTGACAGAATTTGGGTGGTCACTAAAACTGCTGGGAATTTTCAGAAACTAGTTTTAGATGTTTTAAATTGTTTCAAGTCTTTATGGAGGTTTGTTCCTGAGTTTAAAACTTCTTGAGGGAGGTCTAGGATATGTCTGTAATTTAATTTTGAGATTTTTGAAGATGCATTTCTATTTTTATAAATTATTCGAACATTCGTTTTAATTAAATAAAAATATTCCCGAGGATTTTTTAAGGGTCAGATAATTTTTCAGGGTACAGGTACTCATGATTGATGTAGGAAAATTATTATCCAAATTTATAAGAAGGTTCGAGTTAGGTGGAAAATTCATCCAAGACTAAAATAATTAGGAAAAGTGGTCGGTTTTGAAGGGATTGTTTCTAGAAAATTTTTAAAGGGGGTTAAAGGACCTTGGGAGCGAGTCTCGAGGGCTGGATTTTGAGGAGAGAATGTTCTAGTGACCCAAAAGGGAATTCTAAATCGAGGAAGGTCGACTAAGGAGATGACATGCTTATTAATAGGTTCACCGAGATAATTCGGCTAGGAGGGATTTCTTCGAGTAAGGAATCGAGGATTCATCTTTTCAAGGTGAGTATAAAGGGGGTAAATTCTACGGCTTACGTGTTTTTTCAAGTATTACGAGCTTTAAGTATTTTGATGAAGTGATTGTCGTTGTTTGATTGTGCTTATGGTTGATGATATGTGATTTTGTTTGAGCTATCTTTGAAGTGAATGTGCATGAGTTATTATTTACTTTAAAACTTTACGTTTATAAGTTATGGTTAAAGTTTAACAAACAAGTTCTTTTTAAGAAGTAACTCACCTTCAAGAAGGTGAAGTCGTTTTAAGTGTTTTTAGTCACTAGCGCCAGTCCGTTGTCCGTTGCCACTTGAGATTTTCAGACAGAGCAGCAGTTATGCTCTTGATACTTTTAAGATGAGCAGCAGTCATGCTCTTGAGAATCATGGTGAAGAGTCACCACGATAAGTTTAAGATGTTAGGGGGATGAATCGTTACGACTCCCCTAACTAAGTTTAAGTTTAAGGAAAGCCTGGATGGCTTCTCATACGTATGAGTTGGGCAACCGGACTAGCTAGTGAGAGATCCCCGTGTCAGTCAAAAGATTTAAGTCAAGTTTTGAGCTTTAAGAAGGGAGAGAAACTTTAACTCCAGAAGAATTTTAAGAGTTAAGATTGTTAAGAATGGAAGTACAAAACGACTTCCACTAGTAGAAGTTAAGTGTTTAGAGAAGAATACTAAAGTACAATAGATTTTAACGTAAGGGCATAGACTGACCCAAACTCACTCACCAGATCGTAGAGGAAGAAATCCTAACCAGCCAGTCCGTGATCAGCAAGCTAGAGGAGCTCAACACCATCGTCACTGAGAGATGTCGAGCCAGGCGTCAGAGTAAGCTTCGTAGAACTTTTTAAGTTATTAAGACTTTATGGTTAAGAGTTAAAGATTGGAGATTCATTTCTTTTGGACGATTTAAGTTTTGCCCACGTGTTTAGGTCTTCGATTTGAGATATTAAGATATTTGACTTTGGTATTTTATTTAAATTTGTATTATTTGATATTTTTTTTATATACCCCGAGGTATAAATGTCTTTTTCCAAGTTCAAAGTAGTGGGATGTTTCACAAAGCTTCAGCCGGCATGCCATTAATTTTCAAGCTCCCCGCGAGCTCTAGGAATCTTTGCATATGCTCTCTTGATGACTCGGCCGAATGACCGTGGAACAAAGTATTGTTATGTATCATGGTCAATAGAGCCGACTTGATCTCGAAATTTTTGGCCGCCACGAGAGGGTGCAAGATTGGCGATTGAATGTCTGTCGGCCGTGGGGCCATAGAATATCCCATTGTCCTCGGGATTTCCACTTCTGTCGCCACATCGTTAAGGTTACGAGCTTGGGCGGCTCCTGCTTCTCTTTGGTTCCCCGCCATTTCTACTCCAATATCGGGTTCGCCTTCCACTTCTTCAACTTCTACTCCACTAACACCGAGACCAAACTGTTGTCCCCTTTCTTCACTTCTCCTTCTTACCTCTGCTAGCTTCGTCTCCCGTGCTAGGAATCGGAGAGTTCGCTTTATGTCCTCGTCACGTGGTAGAAAAGGTGTCGGATTGCTCCGGGTCATGCACCTCCCTACACACACTTTGAAAACAATGCCAAGTCTAGCACGAGCAAAGCACACACACTTTCAAAACTGGAAAATTAAAAGCTAGATTAACACCAAACAACTTTTTCAAGATAACGGACTGTTGTCCCCGACAATGGCACCAAAATCTTGACTCGTCCCAAATATCACATTTAATTCCCGCCTAAGGTCCAAGTATAAACCTTAGTAGGGTGCAATACAGGGCAAGTAATTTTAAATATTGACTCGGGCTGGTCCATGTATCCCTACTTCAATTGTTTGAAACATTATCTAGCGAATCGGATTTGGTTGAAAAGATTGCTAAATAAAGTTAAGCAACGCAAAAGTAAATGGTTTTGAAAGCTCTATGTGAGAAAGATCACTCGGGTGTCGCTTCTCCCTAACTACTACCATGGCACGAGGAATTGAATTAATTTTTACGGGCAAGGTGACCGCAAACAGCTAGGAAACGCAACTATGGTTGTAGACCACACTCTCGTTTGCCAAACCAAGGGATACTTATAGGCTACTCTAGTAGCCCTCTTGGTTAAGGCAATCGATGGTTGACTTACTGTAACACCCCGGTATTTTAGTTTTAGGTTCGACCTTAATTTGAAATCGGTTGGATTGAAGATTACGTACTAATATTATTAAGAATAATAATATTATAATAATAATTATTATAATAATATTATTATAACTTAAAAAAAGGCAAAATACAGCTGTATATCCACAACTATCAGGTTTGTGACAAATATATCCATAACTATCGAAATACACGAAATATCCATTTCCGTCCACTCCGTTAACTCCGTCAGTTAACTTTATGACTGGACAGACAGTGGATTCTTAGTTGGCGTGCTTCTGACCCCACTAAATGACGTGGACTAAAAGAGAAAAAAAAAAAGATTAGGCAAAATACAGTTGTATATCCACAACTATCAGGTTTGTGACAAATATATCCACAACTATTGAAATACACGAAATATCCAAAAATTGGAAGGTTGTGTAACAAATCTATCCACTTTCGTCTGAAACTATAATGACATGTCAGACGGCGTTAAATAGACTAACTAAATGTTGAATCGATGTCATCTCACCTGCCATAAGCCAAAAAGCAACCAAACTTTACACCGTTACCTGTTAGACCTTGATGTTGTAGTCTTCTCTGTTGGCGATTTGGTTAGATTCAAACTTGGTATCACCATGGCACCGACTGCATGGAAGCCATCGGAGTAAAAGGGAGGCAATGGTTGGGGATTGTGGTTGGAATCAAAATATGGGCTTGGGATAGGGTTATTTGGGGGTGGAGGCGTCGATCGGAGGAGGATCAGTGGTTAGATTTTTAGTCTCGCTGTCTGTGGTTTTTAGGGTTTTTAATTTTTTTCTCTTTTAATCCACGTCATTCAGTGGGGTCAGAAACACGTCAACTAAGCATCCACCGTTTGTCCAGTCATCAAGTTAACTGACGGAGTTAACGGAGTGGACGGAAATGGATATTTCGTGTATTTCGATAGTTGTGGATATATTTGTCACAAACCTGATAGTGGTGGATATATTTGTCAAAAACCTGATAGTTGTGGGTATACAGCTGTATTTTGCCTTTATTCAACTAGCCTATTTGGCATCTACTTGTAAAGTTTGGTTGCTTTTTGGCTTATGTGGCAGGTGAGCTGGCATCGATTCAGCATTCCGTTAGTCAATTTAACGCCGTCTGACACGCCGTTATAGTTTCAGACGGAAGTGGATAGATTTGTCACACAACCTTATGATTTTTGGATATTTCGTGTATTTTTATAGTTGTGGATATATTTGTCACAAACCTGATAGTTGTGGATATACCGCTGTATTTTGCCTAAAAAAAAGAGGAAACGTATATATATATATATATATGGCGCCCACAGAGGGCCGGCCACCCTAAATCCCCACCGAGTTCCCAAAATCAAATAAGTCCCAGCAGAACCCCCAAACCCGCCGCCATTCAATTCTTTTCCCTCAACCCTCCGATCGCGATTCCCAGAGAGCAAGGAATTAAATCCCCACCGCCAGCAACAAAACCCCCCCAGCAGCCGCCCTCCTTTGTTATTCCCAGCAGCCCGCGAGAAAAATCTCCATCCACCACCGCCAATCAACCGATCCCATCCCTCTCGTTTTCTAGCGGTGAAGTTGAGGGTTCGATCAGCAAGGAGATCAACGTCTTGGGTCATCCAACCTAGGCCTAGGCGCATTCTAGAGATAAGGGAACTCGATCCCTTTGTGTTAGATCGATCTCTTTGGGTGGTTACTAAAGCTGCTGGGAATTTTCAGAAACTTGTTTTAGTTGTTTCAAATTGTTTCGAGTCTTTATGGGGGTTTGTTCTTGAGTTTAAAATTTTTATAAATTGAGGGAGGTCCAGGATAGCTGTAATTTAATTTGGGGATTTTCAAAGATGAATTTTTAATTTTAGAAATTATTCGAACATTCGTTTTAATTAAAAAAAACTATTTCCGATGAGTTTATAAGGGTTTGATAATTTTCTAGTGTATAAGTACTCATGATTGATGTAGGAAAATTATTATCCAAATTTTTATGAAGGTTCAAGTTAGGTGGAAAATTCGTCCAAGACTAAAATAATTAGGAAAAGTGGCGGTTTTGAAGGGATTGTTTCTAGAAATTTTTTAAAGGGGGTTAAGGGACCTTGGGAGCGAGTCTCGAGGGCTGGATTTTGAGGAGAGGATGTTCTAGTGACCCAAAAGGGAATTCTAAACCGAGAAAGGTCGACTAAGGAGATGTCATTCTTATTAATAGGTTCACCGAGATAATTCGGCTATGAGGGATTTCTTCGAGTAAGGAATCGAGAAGTCAACTTTACAAGGTGAGTGTAAAGAGGGTAAATTCTCCGCCTTACGTGTTCTTTCAAGAATTACAAGCCTTACGTATGTTGATGAAATGATTGTCGTTGTTTGATTGTGCTTATGGTTGATGATATGTGATTTTGTTTGAGCTATGTTTGATGTGAATGTGCATGAGCCCTCAGTTAATTTAAAGCTTTCCGTTTACAAGTTATTGTTAAAGTTAAGAAACAAGTACTTTTTAAAGAAGTAACTCACCTTCAAGAAGGTGAAGTCGTTTTAAGTGTTTTTAGTCACTAGCACCAGTCCGTTGCCTTTTGAGACATTTTGAGATAGAGCAGCAAATATGCTCTTGAGACTTTTAAGATGGGCAGCAGTTATGCTCTTGAGAATCGTGGTGAAGAGCCACCACGATAAGTTTAAGATGTTAGGGGGATGAATCGTTACGACTCCCCTAACTAAGTTTAAGGAAAGCCTGGATGGCTTCTCATACGTATGAGTTGGGCAACCACACTAGCTAGTGAGGGATCCCCGTGTCAGTCAAAAGATTTAAGTCAAGTTTTGAGCTTTAAGAAGGGAGAGTAACTTTAACTCCCGAAGAATTTTATGAGTTAAGATTGTTAAGAAGGGAAGTACAAAGCGACTTCCACTATTAGAAGTTAAGTGTTTAGAGATGAATACTAAAGTACTATAGATTTTTAACGTAAGGGCGTAGACTGCCCCCAACTCACTCACCAGATTGTAGAGGAGGAAATCCTAACCAGCCAGTCCGTGATCAGCAAGCTAGAGGAGCTCTACACCATCGTCGCTGAGAGATGTCGAGCCAAGCGTCAGAGTAAGCATCGGATAACTTTTTAAGTTATTAAGACTTTATGGTTAAGAGTTAAAGATTGGAGATCCATTTCTTTTGGACAATTTGAGTTTGCCCACGTGTTTAGGGCTTCAATTTGAGATATTAAGATATTTGAGTTTGGTATTTTATTTAAACTTGTGTTATTTGAGATTTTTAATTATACCCCGGGGTAGAAATGTCTTTTCCAAATTTAACGAGGTGGGATGTTTCAATTGCTTAGCACAAACATGCACAATCAAAATGAAAATTACCTCAATCATTGAATTAAACAACACTCATAAACAATCATTCAATTCACCCAACAACTACATGGCAAATAGTTAGGGTTTCACAACACCCAAGTGAAAAAGAGTACTACTCCATGCTAGGAAGGGGAAGAACAGAAGAGGAAGAGGAAGAGGTAGAAACCATCATGGTGATCCTCCAATATCCTTTGAGCTTGCGTTGCTATTCTCTTGGGGAGAATCTTCCCAATCCACCACTTAGAGCAAACCCTAGCCTTTTTTCTTCCTTGGTTCGTCCTTTCTCTCTCTAAAATCTGAAGAAGACACTTTCTCACACTTTGGATTTGCATTACTTGTTTAGATTGAATGATTAAGTGTGAGTTTGCATTAATTTGAGTATTAGAGGTGCTTTCATGGTGATTGTGCATGCTCGTGCTTACCAATCTAAGGGTTGTGCATAATTTTGCTTAGCACCCTTAAGTTTTTGCATGTTGGTGCTAGCAATATAATTATCCACTTTAGCCTAGCTTAGAGAGGAAAATACCCATCCAAGGGAGACTCAATCGAGTTGGTTTCCCTTCCTCTTTCTAAGCCACCTAAACTAGGTTAAGATAGGGAAACCCTCAATATTGAGTTAAGCAAATCATTTAATCACGATTAAGTCGTCTGACCTTAGAGTTGAGTGAGGGATTAAGTCAACTACCGATTGTCTAAACCATGAGGGTCGAGTGACACAGCCTTTCATGCTTACCTCGGTTTAGCAATTGAGATTGTGGTCTCCAACCACATATGCATCCTTCTGCGGTTCGCGGTTACCAGTTTGCATCTAGGTTAGTTGTGATTAAGCCACTCAAACTGCGGTTTGAGGAAAAGACCTAGGCAACCACTAGTGACAGAGCGAGAGGATCGATCCCGTGACAAATCGACCACTAGTGAAACCATCCCGTGACAAATGGATCACTAGTTGCTCCTCCTAGTGGTTCCCCTAGACTTGGTGAGTTGATCGATCCCGTGACAAATTGATCGCTACTGAATTGATGCCGTGAAAGATTGATCACTAGTTGCTCACCACCCGTGGCTCACAACCACCTATGCCACATGACTCCATTCAATCCAACGATTCACGGTAGCTAGTTAGGGGGAAGCAACTCCTGGGTGAAGCTCCCTTAGTTAGAATTTTTCTTTATTTACCTTTCTTTGCTTGCTTAGTTTGTAGTTCCAATAAGCCTAAACTCTAAAGTTGCTTGCTAGATAACAACCTAAGCGATTGAAGTAAGGGTACATGGACCGGCCCGGGTTGACAATTTAAATACTTTCTCTATACTGCACACGGCTAGAGTTAGAAAACTTGGACTCTAGTCGGGATTAATTTGTGGTGTAGTTTCGTGCGAGTCAAGGTTTTTGTGCTATTGCCGGGGACAACAGTCTGTTATTCTAAAAAAGTTGTTGGTTGTTAATCTAGCTTTTAATTTCAAGTGTTGCAAGTGTGTGTTCTTTGCATGTGCTAGACTTGGTGTTTTCCGATTGTGTCTAGGAGGTGCATGACTCGGAGCAACCCAGCGCCCTTGCTACCACTTGACGAGGACATAAACCAAACTCTCTGACTCCTAGCAAGGGGGAGAGAGCTAGCCGAGGCAAGGAGAAGGAGTGAAAGAGGGGGACAACAATCGGGTCCCGGTGTTAGTGTAGTAGTAAGTGAAGAAGTGGAAGTTGAGCCCATCATTGAAGAGGAAATGGCGGGGAACAAAAGGAAAGATGGAGCCGCTCAAGCCCGCCATATGAATGAGGAGGCAGGAAAAGAAGGAGCCCCGAGGACGATGGGGTACTACATCGCCCCAATGCCGGCGGACATTCAATCGCCGATCCTACATCCTCTGGTGGCGGCAAACAATTTCGAGATCAAGCCGGCTCTGGTGACTATGATAAAAGTAATTCTCTCTTCCACGACCATGAGAGCGAGTCACCAAGAGAGCACGTGCAGAGATTCTTGGAGCTCGCGGGGAGCGTGAAGATCAATGGTGTGTCGGTCGAGGCTTTGCAACTAAGGCTTTCCTCATACTCACTCTCGTGGAAGGCACTTAGGTGACTAAAAAACCGCCCACCTCGGTCCATCACCTCATGGGACGACCTCCTCCACAAGTTTATGGCTTGTTATGGAGGCCTAACGCAACAATTTCGGATTGAAACCTTCTATGGAGGCCTAACGCAAGAAGATAAGATCCTCATCGACTCCTTATGTTAGGGGAAGTTGATGAATATGGATCTGCCCCAAATTACCGAGATCCTAGAAGACATGGCCCTTAGGGGGTATGATTGGGGGTTGACTAGAAGTGGAAGAAGAAGCAATGAAAGGGGAGTGAGAAGCGTGGGAGCGAGTGCTCCGCTTGAGGCAAAGTTTGATAAGTTGCTTGAGGTTATGCTTGAAGATAAAAGGCAAGGAAAACGGGCGGTAATGTCGTGCGACTAGTGCTCGAGTACTAGCCACGAGATAGCGGAGTGCCAAGCAATGAAGGAGGCAACCACTCCGGAGGAGCAAGTCAACTTTGTGGCAAATGCTAGGGTCAACAACCCGTATAGCAATACCTATAACCCCGGATGGAGGAACCAACCCAACTTTGCATGGGCATCACCGGCTAATCCAAGGCCCCGGGTTTCCAAGGCCCCACGGGGAACTTCCAACCTTTGCCAACCTTCATCCAACAAAGTCCCCAACTCGAAGGCTCAAACTTTTAACAATCGTACCAACCACAAGGTTCCCTAGGGTTTCAACAACAACATCAACCCAACAAGTTATCCAAACTTGAGGACCTAGTGAACACCTTTGTGAGAACGAGTAGCCAAAAGTTCGAGAAGATTGAGCAATTTATGGATGTGGCGAATACCAAGTTTGCCTCGGTTGAGGTGGGTCTCTGAAGCCATCAAGCGAGCCTTCAAAGTTTGGAGGTTCAAATAGGCAACCTTGCCGGCATCCTCACCGAAAGACCCAAAGGAGTCGTACCTTCCCAAACCTTGGTGAACCCCAAGGATCAAGCCGGGGTGAATGCACTTCAAGTGGGGAGTGTGAAGGTGGTTTCTGAGGTCGCCAAGGGAGAATAAATAAAGAAGGAAGAGTCCAACAAGGAAGAGACCACCCCAAAAAGGAGAAAGAAGAAACCCTCAAGGAATGAGAGGAAGGCGACAAGCAAGGCATTGTCGGAGGATGGATATGTGCCACCTCTTCCTTATCCCACAAGGATGTACAAGGAGAGGTTGGACAACAAATGTGGAGGGTTCATGGAAATGCTACACAACCTCCACCTCAACGTCCCATTCCTCGAAGCCATGGCGCAAATGCCAAGATATGCCAAGTACCTCAAAGGATTCCTCATCAAGAAGCCAAGGCTTGAATGCCTCGCTAATTCAACTCTTGGCGAGGAATGCTCTGCTTTCCTCCTTGACCGCTTCCCCAAGAAGCAGTCCGACCTCGGTAGCTTTACTATCCCTCTTGATATTGGTGATCACCACATAGACAATGCCTTGAAGGACCTTGGAGCTAGTGTGAATGTGATTCCCTACAAGCTTTTCAAAAAGTTAGAAGTAGGTGAACTTAAGACAAGCATCAACTTAGCCAATCGTTCGGTCATTAGCTCGAGAGGTATAGTGGAGTACATGATGGTGAGAGTGAATTGATAGATGTTAATGAGGGAACCCTCATCCTCGGTCATCCCTTTCTTGCAACCGCCAAGGCATTGATAGATGCTAATGAGGGAACCCTAATTTTGAGCGACGGTAAGAAGAGAATCAAGCTTGAAATTGATCCTAGGGTGAGGAGTGATGAAGTTAAGGGGGTAGTCTCAAATGATGTGAATGAGAGGGGAGGAGAGCCTCCAAAGGAAAACCCCACCATTACTTGTGTTGTCTTTGATGATGTTGAGCAGGAAGTTAAGAAGGGTCCTAAGCCAAAAGGACCAAGATTGAATGCTTGGAGAAGAAGGATGAAGGGAGTTTGACCTGAAAGACGGGGGAGCTCGGAGCAAGGTTGGCCAACTAAGAGGGCAAACTCAATGAGCCTAAGATGGGAGGCCACAAGCCTAACCCCCAAAGTGTGGTGGATCCTCTCTCGGAGGCATCATTTTTGAAGTCGTGATTGATCCCCAACGGAGGTTTGTTTTCTTTTCCTTAGTTTTCGTTTTAGTGTCTTGTGAAGGGTTTGAGTGGTGAAGTGGTGTCCCCGTGCCGAGTGGTGTGTTTTGCGGTTTATGGTTGTGTTGTGATCGATTAGGGGGGCATGGAGGAATAGGTTGAGTCAAAATTTTTGCAGAAGTGCCCTGATTTCACTTCAGTTCATGAACGGATTGTTGAGTTCACGATCGCTAAGACCGTGAACAGGCAAACGCGTCCGTGAATTGGGCGCTGATGCATGTTCACCACCTGTCAACCACTCCGTGTTCATGGACACATTCACGAGTTCACGGTCGCTAAGACCGTGAACTGGGCAACGTATCCGTGAACTAAGAGCTTTACCTACAAAAGGGGCGTGAACGGCGACCCATCACTTCACGACCAAAAACTCGCCAGAAAATTTTGAATCTTTTTCGGAAAACGAGAAATTTCGTCGTTTTTCCAATTTTCCCCCAAATCCGGCAAGCAAAACCAAAAACCAACGTCATACCCAGTCCCCTCTCTTCAAAACCGGCTGCGCTGTAAATTTGGGGAGATTTGTACCACAATTTTTCCGGCCAAGTCATCGGTGGTGAGTCTCCGGCGAGCTTCCGACGAAGCTCCGGCAACCCCTCTCCGATTAGTTTCAGACCAGTTTTTCACCGTCCTCGCCCTCACCTCACTTCCTCCCTCGTACTACTTGAGTCTCCAGGTTTGTTTTTCACCTTTACCCTTGTGAATTGTGGAGAATCGGATTAGGTAGTGAAGTGAGGTTGAATTTTTGTGCTTGGCATGATTGAATCTAGTTAGGGCGAGGACTTAGGTGAATTAGGTCGTGGGATTGATTGTTGCATGAGCTTAGTGAGCCTTAGTGAGCGTGTTTGAACCACATTGTGATTATTTTTAGAATTTGCCCACCAAGTGCTATGTTATGAATGCAAGTGGAGTTTGTTCTTGATTGGTGGATGGTAGCCACCGTGGTAGGGGTTATGGTTCTAATTTTGTGTGCTTGAACTGTGATATACCCACAACCGTACCACAATGGTTTGAGCTTAAATGTTTTAGCCATGGTGGAAAAACAAGTATGGGGGGGGGGGGGATCTCTTTTCCTCCTAATGAGCGGTATATAACGGATGGTTCCACATATGGTGTGTGTTTGTTTTTTGTGCAGGATGCTTAACTTGGAGCATGAGTTCAGCAGTTACCCAGTGAACCACTCGGAGTTTGCCGACAAGTTCTCCTACCAGAGTGACAGTCTGATCGGGCCTCACTGGCGGCTAGACCTGGACATGTTTAACTTGTTCAGGTGCCAAGCCCCCATGACTGGGGTACTCTCCCACCCCCAGTGGAGCTAGCTCCTGTCCATGGACGAGGAGATATTTCATGAGCTGTGTGTTGAGTTCTACTCCACCTTCTCCCACATCTTCCCGACCAGCAAGAAGAGACAGCCCTAGGTGGAGTTCATGCTGGGCGGACAGCCCTAGGCCATGGGGCTCTACAGTGCTCACATGACGATGACATCGCGGTAGTACACGGTCGACTTTAACTATCAGGGCGCATTCAGAGCCCTCTCCCGCCCAGAGCACGAGCAGAGCGAGTTCGAGGGGAGCAAGACAAAGGCCATCAAGATGAAGACCAGTGGAGGATTCTTCATAGTCTGCTCACCAAATCTGTCATCCGTAGCCTCTAGTCAGGCCACTTGATGACGAATAGAGGGCTCATTGCCCTCCACTCGATGAGAAGTCCAACTGAGCCATTCCATCTGGGATCGTTGATAGCCACATCTTTCGCCCGATGCATGAGGAACAAAGTGGACACGATGCATATGGGGAGGGGGGGGGGAATCATGACGAGGATAGCCCGACACTTCCATGTGGATCTGGCCCGCTGCACCTGTGTAGGGAGGATGGAGCCCTTCCTAGTGGAGACTTTTTACAATCAGAAGCTGGAACTTTAGGGAGAGAGAGGATTGGAGTACCTCGATGGACTCCGACCCTCCGGAGTCATCCGAGCTGTAGTTGCACCAGCTCTAGTGGAGCCAGACCCCAAGGTCCCTCCAGCAGCAAAGAAATTGCCTGCTCGTGCACCGGGCCGCCGTCGGCGTCCAGCGCTCCCGCGCCATGCACAGTAGCCACCACCAACAGGAGCAGGCGATCCCCTCGTCGAAAGGGTGGATCGCCTTGAGATGGGCTTCTTGGGATTCTCATCCCGCCTCGAGCGCATGGCTCGACATCAGGGTATCCTACCAGATGAGGGAGATGGTCCATCCACTAGAGAGAGGTATCCGATGAGAGAGACATGTGGCAGAGCGGATTCCATTCGCCCCACTTCTCTACTTGTAACCCTAAACTTGTATTTCTGTGTGTGTGTGTGTGTGTGTGTGTGTGTTTGTGTGTGTGACATGAACTACTAATATTGTGTATTGTGCTTGTGTGTGTTTTTTGTTGTCTCTCCTTGAAGCTCCAATTATTCTACCCCGGTTCGATTCCTACATTCACTCACCAAGCCCAAGAGGTAACATCACTCTACCCCTTTATTACGCCATTGAGGGCAATGCCGAGTTTAATTGTGGGGGATGTGGTAGTCTTCTAGTGTGGTTTTGTGAGTGAGATGTTGCTTGGAGCCTTTTGTATGCCAAAATTTCAAAAATTTGAGGGCTCCAAGCAACTTTTGCATGTTCAAAGTGACCGGATGGTGGGAAATTCTCGTGTTTGTGGCATTAATCGTGAACTGTGCATGTGATTAAGCATATCCTATGATGATGACTAAGAAGTTCATTAGGATAGGGCAAGAATTTAGTTCTCAAACTGTGCATAAATGAATGAAAGTCTTGACTTGATCACTTGGTGTTTACAATTGCCTTGCATCATTTTTGTGAATGGGAATAGATGGTTGGGTAGCATCACAAGTGTGATAGTTCCCTCTTACCACGTTCGTTTCTTTCGGTGTGATAGTTCCCTCTTACCACGGTGTGTAGCATCACAAGTTATAACTAGCAAGTTTGATGGAGGCATAGGATTAGTCCACGCCCCAAAAGTTGATTGTCCCAAGATGCATCATCCCTTAGTGAACCCCTTTGAGCCGTGTGATTCCGTAAGTCGTTCTCAGTTTAGGAGCTTTTTTCGTGTGAGCTTAAAGGTGTTAGTAGAATGACCCCTAAATCCTTTCTTCGTTTCCAAACATGACTAGCTCGTGTGCCCCACAACCCTTACAGTTGAGTTTCCATAGAGGTTCTACATAGGATGTTCATGTGTGGTTCTTGCTAGTAGTGAAAAATGGAGTATAGTGTTGGAGTTAGTTCCTCAAAAAGAGAGCATTAGTCAATAATGTTTAGGTAGCATGTGCTTTTACTCTATAATACCCCCCTCAAAAAGAAAAAGAAAAAAGAGAAAGAGAAAGAAAAGGGAAACGAAAAAGTGGTAATAAAATGGGGTAAATAAAGTAGAGAGTGCCACGAAAAACCAAAGTACATGCTCTAGAAAGGGGTTTCTTGGCACCCAAGCCAACGAAACCCCCACATTTTTTAGAACTCCTTCGCTACCAAACCTTAAAGAACTAGCAAGAGTTGACCAAGGAATAGTGCTTCAAGGTAGTTCATGATTGGTGATAGTTGGAAGGGAGAGATAAGGGTTTTGGCCGATGCTAGTGGTTGATTGAAGAGAAGGGTTTTTGTCGAAACCATAGACCCTTCGGGTTTAGGTTGAAGATGTAGAACCTCACTGCATGATTGCCACCACCCAAAAAGCCGTTTCCCCATTTCCAAGCCAATCGCCAGTCATCTGAACCTGTGTCTAAGACCTCCGGACGAGCAAGTGGTGACAACTATCCCGTGAACTCTAGTATGTAGAGGTTAGCACCGTGGTATTGAGAAGATAGGGCCGGGAGGTTACGATTGTTTATATATTTTGCACCAAAAAGGTCTCGACCCCACTGGTCTTGAGAGTGAGCGATTCATTCTTGCTTTGCATGTCATATCATACCCCAGTGAGGACCTTTGTTGCCTTTCCATTTGTTCCTCAGACATGAATTTCATGCATGGTTGGTTGTGGTCGATAAGTGGTTTTGTTGAGACTTGCATTTATCCATGAATAAGTTGAGAGCTTTTTGTTTGCCGATTTCGGTGGCTTTGAATGTCGTTTATGGTGGATGTCGGTATTGCTTGCAACGGTTCATGTGTAGATTGTCAATAAACATCGAGAATTCCCTCTTCGTCTCATTTGAGTTGTCCCCAAAGCATTTGTGTAGGTTGAAATATTACCGTGTGTGTGAAATGGTTTGCTTGGGGACAAGCAAACGTCTAAGTGTGGGGGAGTGATTCGAGCCTAATTCCACATATTTTGCCCCCGATTTGCTTAGATGTTTGTGCCAAATTCTCTCATTAGAGGTTGGTTTTATGCGAGGTTCTGCGTGTTTGAGTGCTTTTTAGGATTTAACAGGTGGAACCAGCCTCGGAGTCGAAGGATTGGCGAAAAAGATCGAAAACCGGGAGAAGAGGTGAAAAACTGCAAGTTCACGTTGAAGAAGTGGAGTTGACCGTGAAGCGCAAGGCGTCCAGAGCCAACTTGAAGGTAACTGATGCAAGGCGAGTTCATGGTCATGAAGACCGTGAAACGCAAGGCGTCCAGAGCCAACTTGAAGGTTACTGACGCAAGGCGAGTTCACGGTCACTAAGACCATGAACACAAGTAGTTGCCCGTGAACTTCCGTGATCGATGCAAAACGTTTTGACGCAAGGCGTCAATTCACGGATTCTTTTGAGAGTTCATGACCGTGAACTCAGCCCCTCTCGTGTTTAAAAGCTGAGATGCAATGAAAGAGAGGGGTGAGCCACTTTTTTTAGAGAAACACTTCTGCATTTTAGAGAGAGAACCAGAACCAAAAGAGAAGGAGTTACGACTTGGCTTCAAATGAGGTTTTGGGAAGATTTCCCAAAGGAAATCCCAGCTCAAGGTTGAAGAAGAGAGGAGGAATCCCCACATGATGGTTTCCACCTTTTTCTCCTTTGTTCTTCCCTCTTCTTCCATGGAGTAGTCCTCCTCCCACTTGGGTGTAGTGAAACCCTAAATCCTACAATGTAGTTTTCTTGTATGTGGTTTGAATGATTGATATTGGGCATTGTTCAATTTAATGCTTGTGCATATTTTGTGCTTAGCATCCTAGGGTTATGCATATTTTGTGATTAGCATCCTTGGGTTGTGCATAATTGTGCTTAGCACCCTAAGTTTGTGCATTTAGGTGCTAGTAATCTAATTTGCCAACTTAGCCTAGTATAGAGAGGAAAATCCCCCTTTTTAAGGGAGACTCAATCGAGTTGGTTTTCCTTCCGCTTTCCAAGCCACCTAAAATAGGTTGAGTTATGGATATCCTCAATATTGAATTTAACAAGTCGATTAATCGTGGTTAAACCGTCTTACCTTAGAGTTGATTGAGGAAGTAAGCCGATTACCGATTGTCTAAACCGAGAGGGTCGAGTGACACGACCTTTCATCCTCACCTCGGTTTAGAAATCGAAACTGTGATCCCCAACCACCTACGCTTTCCTGTGCGATTCACGATTAGCGTGCCCAAGGTAATCGTTCCATCCCATGGTTTAGGGGGAAGCGAAACCCAAGTAACTTTCCCGCAAAAGAGTTTTCAAACCAAATTACTTTTGCTTTCTTTCATTTCAATTGGCAAACTTTTAAACCAAATTTTTATCACTAGATAATGATTTCAACAACCGAAGTAGGGGTAGACGGACCGGCCCCGGTCGATAATGAGATACTTGCCCTATACTACACCCGATTAGAGTTTAAAAACATGGACTCTATTTGGGGTTTAATTGTAGTGTAAATTCGAGCGAGTCAATTTTTTGGCGTCGTTGCCGGGGATTGAGCGTTGGGATTCTCATCGCGCCGCAAGCGACCGTCCGATATCCTCGAGCGCATGGCTCGACATCTGGATATCCTACCCGATGAGGAAGAAGGTCCATCCACTAGAGAGAGGTAGTCGACGAGAGATACATGTGGCAGAGCGGAGTCCATTCGCCCCACTTCTCTACTTGCAACCCTAAACTTGTTTTATTTTTGTTTTTGTTATTTGTGTGTGTGTGATATGAGCTACTACTACTATGTATTGTGCTTGTAATAATCTTGCCTCGAGCGAGTCGTATTGTGCTTGTATGTGTTTTTTGTTGTCTCCCCTTAAAGCTCCAATTATTCTACCCCGGTTCGATTCCTATATTCACTCACCAAGCCCAAGCGCTAACATCACTCTAACCTTTCTTACGCCATTGAGAGAAATGCCTAGTTTAAGTGTGGGTGGTAGTCTTCTAGTGTGCTTCTGTGCATGAAATGTTGCTTGGAGTCTTTTGTATGCCCAAATTTAAAAAATTTGTGGGCTCCAAGCAACGTTTGTATGTTCAAAGTGGCCGGATGGTGGGAAATTCTCGTGTTTATGGCATTAATCTTGAACTGTGGATGTGATTGATCATATCCCATGATGATGACTGAGAAGTTCATTAGGATAGAGCAAGAGTTTAGTTCTCAAAGTGTGCATAAATGAATGAAGGTCTAGACTTGATGACTTGTTATTTACAATTGCCTTACATCGTGTTTGTGAATGGGAATAGATGGTTGGGTAACTAGGTAGCGTGTGAGCTTTGAGCCGTTCGTTTCTTTCGGTGTGATACTTCCCTCTTACAACAGTGTGTAGCATCACAAGTTATCACTAGCAAGTATGATGGAGGCATAGGATTAGTCCATGCCCCAAAAGTTGATTGTCCCGAGATGCATCATCTCTTAGTCAACCCCTTTGACCCGTGTGATTCCGTGGGTCGATCTCAGTTTAGGAGCTTTGTTCGTGTGAGCTTAAAGGTGTTAGTAGAACGACCCCCAAATCCTTTCTTCGTGTCCAAACATGAGTCGCCCGTGTGCCCCGGAACTCTTATAGTTGAGTTTCCATAGAGGTTCTACATAGGATGTTCACGTGTGGTTCTTGCTAGGAGTGCAAAATGGAGTGTCGTGTTAGAGCTAGTTCCTCAAAAAGAGAGCATTGGTCGATAAATATTTAGGTGGCAAGTGTTTTTACTCTCTAATACCTCCCTCAAAGAGAAAAAAATAGAAAGAAAAGAGAAACGAAAAAGAGGTAATAAAATGGGGTAAATAAAGTAGAGAGTGCCACGAAAAACTAAAGTACGTGCTCTAGGAAGGGATTTCTTGGCACCCAAGCCAACGAAACCCCCCATATTGTCTAGAACTCCTTCACTACCAAACCTTAAAGAACTAGGAAGAGTTGACCGAGGAAGAGTGCTTCAAGGTAGTTCATGATTGGTGATAGTTGGAAGGGAGAGATAAAGGTTTTGGCCGATGCTAGTGGCCTTTGATTGAAGAGAAGGGTTTTAGTCGAAACCATAGACCCTTTGGGTTCAGGTTGAAAATGTAGAACCTCACGTCATGATTGCCACCACCCAAAAAGCCTTTTCCCCATGTCCAAGCCAATTGCCAGTCATCTGAACCCGTGTCTAAGACCTCCGGACGAACTAGTGGTGACAACCATCCCATGAACTCTAGAATTTAGAGGTTACCGCCGTGGTATTGAGACTATAGGGCCGAGAGGTTATGATTGTGCACATCTTTTGCACTGAAAAGGTCCCGACCCCACTTTTCTTGAGAGTGAGCGATTCATTCTTGCTTTGCATGTCATATCATACCCTGGTGGGGACCTTTGTTGCATTTCCATTTGTTCCTCGGACTTGAATTCTATGCTTGGTTGGTTGTGGTCGATAAGTGGTTTTGTCGAGACTGGCATTTATCCATGAATACGTTGAGAAATTTTCGTTTGCCCATTTTGGTGGCCTTGACTATCGTTTGTGGTGGATTTTGGTATTGCTTGCAATGGTTCATGTGTTGATTGTCAATAAACATCGAGAATTCCCGCTTCGTCTCCTTTGAGTTGTCCCCAAAGCATTTGTGTAGGTTGAAATATTATTGTGTGCGTGAAATGGTTTGCTTGAGGACAAGCAAACGTCTAAGTGTGGGGGAGTGAGTCGGGCCTAATTCCACATATTTTGCCCCCGGTTTGCTTAGATGTTTGTTCCAAATTTGCTCATTAGAGGTTGGTTTTACGCGAGGTTCTGCGTGTTTGAGTGCTTTTCAGGATTTAACAGGTGGAGCCAGCCTTGGAGTTGAAAGATTGGTGAAAAGGATCGAAAACCGGGAGATGACGGTCGCGCAAAACCGTGAAGAAGTGGAGTTGACCGTGAACATGCGTTTTTTCACCTCTTCTCCCGGTTTTCGATCCTTTTCGCCAATCCTTCGACTCTAAGGCTGGTTCCACCTATTTAATCCTGAAAAACACTCAAACACAACCTTAATATACAAGACCACAAAACTTGGCATGGGGATACCACTCGACTACTGGAACTCTTCACTCAACACAAAAACAAAAATAAGAAAAAGAAAACATACCTCCATTGGGTTGCCTCCCAACAAGCGCTAAGTTAAAGTCACTAGCTTGACGTTGCGGATATATCATGCTTTGGATCATGATGCCACCGATAGTGGATGTGCCACGTTCTCTGGGTAAGGAATGTAGCCTCCCAACTTAAGCTCCATGGGGTGGCCTTCTAGGCCGAAAACCTTAGCTTTGCCCTTCTCCTTCTTTCGAGCCAAAGCTTGCCTCATCTTATCCCTCCAAGCTTTCTTCTTCTTCTCTTTGGACATAGTACCCTCCTTAATTTCCTGTTGAACATCATCATAGGCAACACAAGTAATAGTGGGGTTCGCCTTAAGAGGCTCTCCTCTACTCACATTCAACTCATCCGACACCAATTCCTTCACATCCTCATTCCTAGCCTTAGGTTCAATTTCATGAGTTTTCCTCTCCTCACCATCTCTCAGAATCAAGGTCCCCTCATTAACATCAATTAATGCCTTGGTGGTGGCAAGGAAGGGACGTCCTAGTATGAGTGGCATATCCGAGTCCTCGCTTATATCAAGGTTCACAAAATCCATCGGATAGAAAAATTTTGCCACTCGTACTAGCATGTCCTCTACAATGCCCCTAGTATCAATGATCGAGCGGTCAGCTAATATGACACTAAGCTTAGTGGTCATGAGTTCACCTAGGTCTAGCCTTTTGAATAGCTTATAGGGCATCACATTCACACTTGCTCCTAAATCCGCAACATCATTTTCTATGTGATGGTTACCAATGCTAAGTGGGATAGTGAAGCTACCTGGATTGAGTCGCTTCTTGGACAGCCAGTTGAGGACGAAGGCCGAGCACTCCTCTCCTAGAGTCAAATTGGCGAGGTCTTCAAACTTCGGTTTCTTGGTGAGGAATCCTTTTAGGTACTTTGCGTACCTTGGCATGTGTGCCATAGCTTCGAGGAAGGGAATGTTGAGGTGGTGATTTCGGAACATCTCCATGAAGCCCCCACATTTCGTTTCCAACCTCTCCATGTACACCCTTATGGGGAAAGGAAGAGGTGGCTTGTACTCAGCCATCGGAGATGGCGTTGGCGATTCCTTCCTTTTCGCTTCTTTCTCTCCCTTCGAGGGTTCTTCATCTCCATCCTTGGGGTTTAAGTATTCCTTCTCAATCACTTCATTACAACAACTCCCGGAGTCACCTTCCCGCTTCTCAAGTAAATCACATTGCACCCGGCTTGATCTTTAGGGTTGGCAATGGTTTGAGAGGTTAGGGCTCGCTTTGGTCTCTCGGTGAGGACCCCAGCAAGATTACCGATTTTCACCTCCAAAATTTGAAGGCTTGCTTGACGGCTTCGGAGTCCCGCTTCAACCGAGGTAAACTTGGGAGTTGTCACATCCATAAATTGCTCGATCTTCTCGAACTTTTGAGCACTCCTGCTCACAAAGGTATTCACAAGGTCTTCAAGTTTGGATAGCTTGTCGGGTTGTTGTTGTTGAAAACCTTCTCCACCTTGCACTTGGTAAGGTTGTTGGAAGTTCGAGCCTTGAAATTGCGGCCTTTGTTGAATGAAAGTTGGCCGAGGTTAGTAATTTCATGTAGGGCCTTGGAAACTAGGGGTCGCGTATTTTTCAGGGATGACCAAGCAAAGTTATGATGATTTCTCCACCCGTCGTTATAGGTATTTCTATACGGGTTCTTCAGCATTCTAGTGAGAGAAACAGAACCAAAGGGAAGAATAAGGTTAGGGTTTGGCTTCAAGGAAAATTTTGTGAAGATTTCCCCAAAGGAAACTCAACTCAAGGGTCAAGAAGAGAGGGAGCATCTTCCAAGATGGTTTCCACCTTTTTCTCTTTTGTTCTTCCCACTTCTAGCATAGAGTAGACCTCCTTTCACTTGGGTGTAGTGAAACCCTAACTCTACCATGTAGTTTTCTTGTATGTGCTTTGGATGATTGTCACTGGGTATTGTTCAATTCAATGATTGAGGCATTATTCACCATGACTGTGCATGCTTATGCTTAGAAACTTAGGAGTTGTGCATATTTTGTGCTTAACATCCTTAGGTTTGTGCATTTAGGTGCTTAGAAACCTAAGGATTGTGCATAATTGTGCTTAGCACACCTAGGTTTGTGCATTTGGGTGCTAGTAATCTAATTTGCCACCTTAGCCTAGTTTAGAGAGGAAAATCTGCCTTTCAAGGGAGACTCAATCGAGTTGGTTTTCCTTCCGCTTTCTAACCCACCTAAACTAGGTTACGTTAGGGCGACCCTCAATATTGAGTTAAGCAAGTCGATTAATCGTGACTAAACCGTCTTACCTTAGATTTGAGTGAGGGTGTAAGTCAAATTACCGATTGTCTAAACCGAGAGGGTCGAGTGACACAGACTTTCATCCTTACATCGGTTTAGCAATTGAGATGCGGTCTCCGACCACATACGCGTCCCTCTGTGGTTCAAGATTATCGTGCCCAAAGGCATCGTTCCAATTCACATAGCATGGTAGCGGTTAGGGGGAAGCGACACACGAGTGACTTTCCCACAAAAGAGTTTTCAAACCCAATCACCTTTTCTTTCTTTTTTTCAATTAGCAAACCTTTCAATCAAAGTTTTGTTGCTAGATAATGATTTCAACATCGGGAGTAGGGATAGAAGGACCGGCCCGGGCCGATATCTAAATACTTGCCCTATACTGCACCCTATTAGAGTTTAAAAACTTGGGCTCAAATTGGGGTTTTATTGTGGTGTAGTTTCGTGCGAGTCATGACTCGATAATGGTGTAGACACAAAAAAAAGTAGGGTCGTTCTATCTAAATCAATCAAGCTCAAATAGCGAGAGCTACCTAAAACGAGAGCGACCCTTAGACACACGAGTCAAAAGGGTTGACTAGGGGATAATGATATCGGTACGGTCAACATTTGGGTCGTGGACTAAACCTATGCCTCCATCTTCCTCGCTAGCACCAACATGAATGCTACAGAACATGTAAAGGGGGAACTATCGCACAAGAACATTACGAACGACACAAGTCTCACATGGCTACCTAGGTGCTCAATCATTCGTTCTAACTCCCTAAACTTGATGCATAAGCAACTATGAAAAGCAAGTAATCGATTCAAAACATCTATCATTTCACAAACACATGAGAAATGAATCTATGCACAAACCTAATACATGTCTCGGTCATCATCATAGGTTGCACACAATCACAAGCAAGTTATCCATAGACCATGCCAATAACCACGAGATTCAAAACAAATCACCACAAGAAATGCAAATTGTTGATGGTTGGGTTTCCTTCCACCAAGTGCTTCTTTAACGTCGTGAGCCGGATGGTTTCTCTTCAAGTTTGGATCCACCCAAGAACGTCCTTGAAGTTGAGGTTCTCGTCAGTGAGGTGATGTCTCAAGTCACGAGCATTGGACGAGTCCATGATTGTGGACTCGTGAACTTGAGTGTAGTGCATCATCGATTTACCACCATTGCATCCACCAAGAGGGATCGCTGATGGTTTGGTCTTGTCTTGGCAAAGAGCCGCAAATGGGTCATTCTCCAAAAGCGCGTCGAGTTCAGGTGGAAAGCTTTCATAGCCCTCGTAACTTGTGGATGCTTCATCCACCTCGACCTTGTCCTCATCTTGGACTCCACTTACCCCTTCAAATTCTTCCTTAACCTCCCTTCCTTCTTCATCAATTTCCTCCCCTTGGGAATACTCAAGATCTTCCTCCTCTTTAAAGCTTGCTTCCTCCTCTTTAACCTCTTCTTTCTCCTTCCCATTCATGTCTTCAAGCACGAATTTGAGGGCAAGATGCCATGCAAGGTAATAGAAGGGATTCTATTGCTCCTCCACACTCGTGTCTTGGTCTTCAAAGTTGCTTTCGGGAAGGGGAAAGTGATGGAATGCAACCTTCTTGTTCGCCCTCACCCCGGGAGCTCTCCGGGGTGAGTTCTTCTTGCTCCACACGGTTTTCATTGATTGATCCTTCAACCTCCTCTTTCTCCTCCGAAAATGAGAGGCGATAGCTTTCACAAGCTCGTGCCACTTTCTCTTCCAATAATGAGAGGCGATAGCTAGTACAAGCTTGTGCCACCTTCTCTTCTATTGTCAAACCGGGAGGAGGGAGGGGTTGGAAATCCGTGTTGGAGCTTGTTCTTGCAAAATTCTCCACAGCAAGCTCCAACTTAGACTTCGCTTTGGGTTGTGGGAGATCCAAGTTCGAGCACCCTTCATCGGTGCCTCAAACAAACCACTCCGCCATGAGCTCCAATTGGCTCTTTGGCTCTGGTTGTGGAGTGGCACATGGTCTTGAAGATTGTCCCATGAAGGCTTCCACTGCCAACTCCAACTTGGATTTCTCCTCGGGTTGTTGAGGGAAATATTCTTGATATGGGGAAGCCTCTTCATACCCCCAATGATATGGTTGTTCTTCTTGAAAGGGGGGTTGGTAATAGAACCCGGATCCTTGCCTCCCCCCTTCTTATTCACTCCATGAATCTCTGGGGCACCCCCAATAGGGTGGTTGTTTACTCCATGAAGCTCCGGGGTACCCCCATTCGGGTGGTTGTTCACTCCATGAAGCTCCGGGGTACCCCCATTCGGGTGGTTTTGGATACCCCCACCTATTGTAGAAGCCATTGGGATCCATGATTCACAACCTACACAAACAAAAACACAACAAGAAAATCAAACAAACACCAACAACCCTTCAAGACGAAGAGTGGGTAAACAAAACACAAAAAAAAAACAAGATAGAAAATTCCAGAGTAACACTAAGCGACCTATTCAAAATAATGGACCGCGGTTCCCCGGCAAAGGCGCCAAAAACTTGACTCGCACGAAACTACACCACAAATTAATCCCGACTAGAGCCCAAGTTTTTTAACTCTAGCCGGGTGCAGTATAGAGCAAGTATTTAAATTTTCACCCCGGGCCGGTCCATGTACCCCTACTTCAATCGCTTAGGTTGTTACCTAGCAAGCAACTTTACGGTTTAGGTCTAATGGAACTACAAACTAAACAAGCAAAGAAAAGTAAATAAAGGAAAATTCTAACTAAGGGAGCTTCACCCGCGAGTTGCTTCCCCCTAACTAGCTACCATGACTCGTTGGATTGAATGGAGTCGTGTGGCGTAGGTGGTTGTGAACCGCGGGGGTGAGAAACTAGTGATCGATTTGTCACGGAATCAAATCACTACCGATCGATTTGTCACGGGATCGATCCACTCACCAAGTCTAGGGGAAGCACTAGGAGGAGCAACTAATGATCCATTTGTCACGGGATGGATTCACTAGAGATCGATTTGTCATGGTATCAATCTTCTCACTCAATCTCTAGTGGTTGCCTGGGTCTCTCCCTCAAACCGGAGTTTGAGCGGCTTAAGCACAACCAACCTAGATGCAAACTTGATTTAAGAGGGATGCTCATCTATATCCCATATAGTAGGCACAAAGTGACAAGGAAAACCAAGATTGTCAAGCCTACCTAAAAAGGTGTGGTTTTCCTCTAATCTAGGTTAGGCAAGCACACAAGATTTAGAAAGCACAACTAAGCACAATCACCATGAAAGCACCTCTAATACTCAAATTGATGCAAACCCATTAAAAATCATTCAATCTAAACAAGTAATTATAAAGTATTAGTTAAGGACCTCTGAAACCTCGTTGGACTCCTCGATGTTCAAGGTTTGTGGCTCTGAAACACGATCTTACGAGACCGTGAACTACCTTGTCTGACCATGAACTGCAGTTGTTTCCTGGACGCCCGCTTTTTGACCTCCAATTATCCCAAAATTCGATCTTGACCCTTCTACACGTGCTAGGACCTGAAACGTATCAAAACAAGCACAACCTAGCGTGAAATATGTCGAGGAACGATGAAATACAAAGCTAAACGAATAAGAAATGAGGGGTAAAATGTGCACATTTGGGCCCGAATCAACAAACCTAAGAATTCTAAGCACAAACATGAAATTCACATAAAAGAAAACTACCTCGGACATTTGAATTAAACAATACCCAATGTCAATCATTCAGTTCACATAAAGAAAACTACATGGTAAAGTTAGGGTTTCACAACACTCAAGTGAAATGAATTATACTCCATGCTAGAAATGGGAGAAACACAAGGAGAAGGGGTATAAACCATCTTGGAGGAGGCTTCCATTCTTCTTGGCCCTTGGGTTGAACTTTCCTTGGAGGAAATCTTCCCAAAATCCACCTTGGAGCGAAACCCTAGCCTCCTTCTTCTTTGGTTCGTGTTTCATTCTCTGGAAATCAGAAGAAAGCTTTCTCACTCAAGTGGGCTCACCCTTCTCTCTTCCTTTTCATCTCAGCTTTTAAACATGGGACGGGCTGTGTTCACGGCAGTGAACACTAAAACGCGTCCGCGAACTCCAATTGGGCGCCGAAACGCACCGCTTTGCTTCCTTCACGGTCAACAGCTCCTGTTCACGGTCTTAGTTACCGTGAACACGTCTTGCCTCAGTAACTTGCATTTTGGCTCTAGACGTCTCAAGGTTCACGTCTAATGGCTCTTCTTCACGGTCATGTAAGACCGTGAAGAACCCAAGAAAACCATGATCTCGCCCTTTTTCACCTCTTCTCCCAGTTTTCGATCCTTTTTGTCCAACTTTCGACTCCGAGGCTGGTTTCACTTGTTAAATCCTGAAACACACTAAAACACGAGAAACCTAGTATAAAACCAACTTTTAGGGGCGAAGTTGCCACAAACGACTAAGGAAAACGGGGGCAAAACATGTGCAATTAGGTCCTCACCGGGGTATGATATGGCATGCAGATCAATAATGAATCACTCACTCTCAAGACGAGTGGGATCAGGACCATTTTGGTGCAAAATATGTGCACAATCATAAACTCTCGGCCCTACCGTCTCAATACCACGGCGGTAACCTGTAAATGCTAGAGTTCACGGGATGGTTGTCACCACTAGCTTGTCCGGAGGTCTTAGACACAGGTTCAGATGACTGCAATTGTCTTGGACATGGGAAAAAGGCTTTTTAGGTGGTGGCAATCATGAAGTTAGGTTCTACATCTTCAACCTAAACCCTAAGGTTCTATGGTTTTGACTAAGACCCTTCTCTTCAACCCAATGCCACTAGCATCGGCCAAAAACCTTGTCTCTCACTTCCAAACTCTCACCCATTGTGAACTACATCAAAGCACTCTTCCTCGGTCAACTCTTGCTAGCACATTAAGGTTTCGTAGTGAAGGATTTCTAAAACAATGTGTGGGTTTCAATGGCTTGGGTGCCAAGAAACCCCTCAGAGAGCATGTACTTTTGTTTTTCGTGGCACTCTCTACTTTATTTACCCCATTTTATTACCTCTTTTTCATTTCTCTTTTCTTTTCTTTCTTTTCTTTTCTTTTTGAGGGGGGTACTAGAGAGTAAAAACACATTCCACCTATACATTTAACTACCAATGCTCTCTTTTTGAAGAACTCACTCCAACACTTCATTTCATTTTTCTCATACCTAGCAAGAACCACACACAAACCTCCCATGCAGAACTTCTATGGAAACTCAAGGTTGAGAGCTCCGAGACACAAGGAAGACTCATGTTTAGATACGAAGAAAGGATTGGGGGTCGTTCTATTAATATCATTGAGCTCACAAGCAAGAAGCTCCTAACTTAAGAACAACCCTCGAAGTCACAAGGCTCAAAGGAGTTGATTAGTGGATAACACGTTTCGAGACAATCAACATTTGGGCGTGGACTAATCCTATGCCTCTATCATACTCACTAGTGACAACTGTGATGTTACTTGCCATGATAAGAGGGATCTATGCACACAAGAAGAAAACGATCGGCTCAAAACTCACATGGCTACCCAGTCACCCAACCATCTATTCCAATTTACAACCACAATGCATGGCAATTGTAATCAACAAGTAATCGAGTCAAGACATCAATTCATTTATGCACACATTAGAACTAAACTTTTGCAGTATCCTAATGAACCTCTCAGTCATCATCATAGGATATACTCGATCACATGCAACAATTCAAGATCAATGCTTGATATGATCCTAATTCGAGAATCCTCCCAAATCGGACCAAAAACCAGAGTTGCACACGTCGAACTTTTTAGGGGTTTTCTCCTTTCTTGAATAACACGAAAATAAAGATACTTGCGGAATCGATCAAACAAATCCGAACTCGTGAGAAGGGTCAGTTGTTATATTAAACCAACCAAACAATCTCGAACCCATGGATAAGGCTAGAGGTGGCAAATGGATTGGATTGGTGGATTGGATTGGTGGATCCATGGATCAAATGGATTGGATCTAATGGATTGGTGGATTCATGGAATGGATCAAGTGGATTAGTGGATTATCCATGAATCCAAATGACATCCTCAACCAAGGACCAATATGTAAAATGTAAAAAGTTTAGGTACTAAAATGTCATAGTGAAAAATTTTAGGTACCAAAACGTAATTTTCAAATGGAAATATTTGGTATAAAAAAATAAATTTTAGGTACCAAAATGTAAAAAATAAAAATTATAGGTACTAAACCGTAATTTGCCAATGATCCATGGATCCAATCCATGAATCTACCAATCCAATTGGATTTGGATAAAATGGATTGGATTTAAATGGATTGGATTAGGTGGATATTTTTAATGGATTGATGGATTAGATTGGTGGATTGGATTGAAAGTGCCACCTCTAGATAAGGCCAACCGATATAGTCGATGCTCGCCACAACTAGACGCGTTCTCTAGTTGATAAGAGACCACTTAAACCTCCCGAATCCTCAAAGGAGCGAATAAGCAAAACGTTCACTTGAACTTGTAAACACTTGTATTTATTTGCTGAAACTTGAATGAAAAATACATTGGTTGGACTCCTATTATAGACCCACGAATCTAAACACAAAACAACTAAGGAAAACAAAATCCTACTTGAAAAAGGAAAACAAAAACCTTAACAAACAAGGAAAAGACTAAGTCAACAACTACCCTTGAACCTTGTCTTCAAATCCCCCCCCCCCCCTCCCCTTGTGTTCACACTTAAATTCCATTCACACCTTGTGTTCACACCATGATCTTTATCCATTGTTGATTCCATTCACACCTTGAGACTCCTTCTCCATGGCCGACCCTCCTTCCCTCCCTTTGAGCCGAATTTCGCGATCCACATAGCTCAATAGTGTGATGGACTTTCCTTCTAGCAAATCCAAGCTTAAGCCCTCCAACTCTTTAGCCAAATAACTTGCAATTTGATCCCGAAAAGCCTTAGCCCTAGCTCGAGTGATTGGCTCTTCAAATTGAGTGTGTTTGGCTTTGATGACCTCATCAGTCCCTCCCTCTTGAAAAGGATTTGCCCTCAAATCCAAATTATCATCCAGAAATGGTGCAACATCAGAAATGTTGAAGGTTGCACTTATATCGTATTCTCCTGGTAGATCAAGCTTGTACGCATTCGTTCCAACCTTCGAAATGATTTGAAAGGGACCTTCGCTTTTGGGCAGCAACTTGGATCTCCTTTGATGTGGGAACCTTTCCTTCCTCATATGCACCCACACCCAATCTCCTGCTTCAAAATTTTGAGCCTTTCTATGCTTGTTGACGTTCTTCAAGATCTGCTCTGTCCTTCTTTCAATATTTAGCCGAGCCTTCTCATGGAGATTATTCACATACTTCGCTTTCTTAGCTCCATCCATGTTTACTTGCTCCTTCAAAGGTAAAGGTGTCAAATCCAATGGGGTAAGAGGATTGAACCCATACACAATCTCGAATGGAGAATACTTTGTTGTTGAATGCAAGACACTATTGTAAGCGAACTCCATGTGAGGTAGGAAGTCCTCCTATGTCTTGATGTTGCCCTTGATGATGGCTCTAAGCATTTGAGATAGAGTACGATTCACCACTTCAGTTTGCCCATCCGTTTGAGGGTGACAAGTAGTCAAAAACAAGAGCTTCGTTCCAAGCATGCTCCACAACATCTTCCAAAAGTAGCTCAAGAACTTAGCATCTCAATCAAAAACAATGGTGCGTGGCATCCCATGTAGTCTCACCACCTCTTTGAAGAACAGATTCGCCACATTAACCGCATCGTCAGTTTTATGGCATGGAATGAAATGTTGCCATCTTTGAGAATCGATCCACCACCACAAAGATAGAATCTCGACCTCTCTTCGTCCTTGGCAGCCCCAATACGAAGTCCATAGATATATCAACCCACGGTAACGAGGGAATGGGTAGTGGAGTGTACAATCCAGACGATTGCACCTTCGATTTAGCTTGCTTGCACTCCACGCATCTAGCAAATAAGCTCTCCACATCGCTTTTCATATGAGGCCAATAGAAATGCTCAGTCTTGGCTACACCAACGTGTGCCATCAATCCTCCTCCATGAGTTTGTCGTAGTAGCAATTCTCGAAGTGAAGTACGTGGTATGCAAAGTTGATTACCACGAAACAAGTAGCCCTCATGTCTCTAGTACTTCCCTTCTCCAAGATTCTCAAAAAGCTTGTAAATCTTTCGAAAATCAGAATCCTCCTCATAGATGTTCTTGATTTGCTCGAATCCATGGTATCTTGCATCCATGGTAGTGATCAACGTGTATCTTCGCGGTAATGCATCAGCAACTACGTTCTCCTTGCCTTGGTTGTACTTGATCACATAAGGGAATGATTCAATGAACTCCACCCAACGAGCATGCTTCTTGTTCAAATTGAGTGTGTTTGGCTTTGATGACCTCATCAGTCCCTCCCTCTTGAAAAGGATTTGCCCTCAAATCCAAATTATCATCCAGAAATGGTGCAACATCAGAAATGTTGAAGGTTGCACTTATATCGTATTCTCCTGGTAGATCAAGCTTGTACGCATTCGTTCCAACCTTCGAAATGATTTGAAAGGGACCTTCGCTTTTGGGCAGCAACTTGGATCTCCTTTGATGTGGGAACCTTTCCTTCCTCATATGCACCCACACCCAATCTCCTGCTTCAAAATTTTGAGCCTTTCTATGCTTGTTGACGTTCTTCAAGATCTGCTCTGTCCTTCTTTCAATATTTAGCCGAGCCTTCTCATGGAGATTATTCACATACTTCGCTTTCTTAGCTCCATCCATGTTTACTTGCTCCTTCAAAGGTAAAGGTGTCAAATCCAATGGGGTAAGAGGATTGAACCCATACACAATCTCGAATGGAGAATACTTTGTTGTTGAATGCAAGACACTATTGTAAGCGAACTCCATGTGAGGTAGGAAGTCCTCCTATGTCTTGATGTTGCCCTTGATGATGGCTCTAAGCATTTGAGATAGAGTACGATTCACCACTTCAGTTTGCCCATCCGTTTGAGGGTGACAAGTAGTCAAAAACAAGAGCTTCGTTCCAAGCATGCTCCACAACATCTTCCAAAAGTAGCTCAAGAACTTAGCATCTCAATCAAAAACAATGGTGCGTGGCATCCCATGTAGTCTCACCACCTCTTTGAAGAACAGATTCGCCACATTAACCGCATCGTCAGTTTTATGGCATGGAATGAAATGTTGCCATCTTTGAGAATCGATCCACCACCACAAAGATAGAATCTCGACCTCTCTTCGTCCTTGGCAGCCCCAATACGAAGTCCATAGATATATCAACCCACGGTAACGAGGGAATGGGTAGTGGAGTGTACAATCCAGACGATTGCACCTTCGATTTAGCTTGCTTGCACTCCACGCATCTAGCAAATAAGCTCTCCACATCGCTTTTCATATGAGGCCAATAGAAATGCTCAGTCTTGGCTACACCAACGTGTGCCATCAATCCTCCTCCATGAGTTTGTCGTAGTAGCAATTCTCGAAGTGAAGTACGTGGTATGCAAAGTTGATTACCACGAAACAAGTAGCCCTCATGTCTCTAGTACTTCCCTTCTCCAAGATTCTCAAAAAGCTTGTAAATCTTTCGAAAATCAGAATCCTCCTCATAGATGTTCTTGATTTGCTCGAATCCATGGTATCTTGCATCCATGGTAGTGATCAACGTGTATCTTCGCGGTAATGCATCAGCAACTACGTTCTCCTTGCCTTGGTTGTACTTGATCACATAAGGGAATGATTCAATGAACTCCACCCAACGAGCATGCTTCTTGTTCAACTTGTGTTGGGCCTTCAAATACTTGAGATACTCATGATCAGTATGTATGAAGAGTTCCTTTGGCCACAAATAGTGTTGCCAAGTCTCCAAAGCTCAAACAAGTGCATAAAGCTCTTTATCATAAGTCGGGTAATTAAGCATAGCTCCACTCAACTTCCCGCTGAAATATGCAATGGGTCTCTTCTCTTGCATCAATATAGCGCCAATTCCCAATCCCGATGCGTTAAGATCATGTTGTTGGTGCTTCTGCTTCGTCGCGCTTGGCGGTCCTTATGCAATAGTTTACCAAGTACCACATGAGTAAGCTTCATAGGCACGAAATCACATTGAATTTGATCCACATAAGACCCGGTTTTGATATCCAAAAACACTTGTTCATTCACAAAAACCCAGGCCTTTTCCATCGACAATTGCATAAAGAAAGGGCTAGGATGTCGTGTAGTTAGCCCTAACTTAGCTACTGCTCTTGAACTGATCAAATTCAATTTGATCTCTCCATCAATAACCAAAGAACACAACTGCTCTTGAACCCAACAACGAGTATAAAACATATTACCTTGTTCTATCTCTTCCGCCATCACTGCATCCAAAATTAAACAAGAATCACAAAAACCAAAACACACAATTTCTTTTCTTCCACGTACAGCTTTGTGGTTGTTAAACTTAATATTTTTTTCGACTCTTTTTTTTTATACTTTATCTTCATGCGAACAGTAACAATGAAAAGAATAATAATAAAAAGAAACAAAACCAAAACTCTAACGTGAAAGACAAAAGAAAAAAAATACCAAACCAAACACAAATTCTCCTTTTTTTCTCCTACGTAAAAGCACACATACAGTTTTCTTTTGTTTCCATTACTTTTATTGTTTGCCTTTTTTTTCTATCGATAAATTTTTTTTGGCTTTTTCTTGAAAAAAAAAACAACTAAAAGTAAAGGATATTCGTATAACACATCTTTGCCGTTGAGTTTGAACCGGGCTCTTAATACCACTTGATATGATCCTAATTCGAGAATCCTCCCAAATCGGACCAAAAACCAGAGTTTCACACGTCGAACTTTTTAGGGGTTTTCTCCTTTCTTGAATAACACAAAAATAAAGATACTTGCGGAATAGATCAAACAAATCCAAACTCGTGAGAAGGGCCAGTTGGTATATTAAACCAACCAAACAATCTCGAACCTGTGAATAAGGCCAACCAATATAGTCGATGCTCGCCACAACTAGACGCGTTCTCTAGTTGATAAGAGACCACTCAAACCTCCCAAATCCTCAAAGGAGCGAATAAGCAAACGTTCACTTGAACTTGTAAACACTTGTATTTATTTGCTGAAACTTGAATGAAAAATACATTGGTTGGACTCCTATTTATAGACCCACGAATCTAAACACAAAACAACCAAGGAAAACCAAATCCTACTTGAAAAAGGAAAACAAAAACCTTAACAAACAAGGAAAAGACTAAGTCAACAACTACCCTTGACCCTTGCCTTCAAATCCCCCCTTGTGTTCACACTTGAAATTCCTTTCAAACCTTGTTTTCACACCATGATCTTTATCCATTGTTGATTCCATTCACACCTTGAGACTCCTTCTCCATGGCCGACCCTCCTTCCCTCCCTTTGAGCCCAATTTCGTGATCCACATAGCTCAATAGTGTGATGGACTTTCCTTCTAGCAAATCCAAGCTTAAGCCCTCCAAATCCTTAGCCAAATAACTTGCAATTTGATCCCAAAAAGACTTAGCCCTAGCTCGAGTCATTGGCCCTTCAACTTGAGTGTGTTTGGCTTTGATGAACTCATCAATGCCAATAAACATGAGAATTTCCCGCACACTGGCCATTTTGATCATGCAAAGATTGCTTGGAGCCCTCAAATTTTAAATATTTGGGCATATATCAAGGCTACTAGCATCCATCACACTCACACAAGCATAATAGTAAACTACCCCCCACAATTAAACTCGACATTGCCCTCAATGGCGTAAGAAAGGGGTAGAATGATGTTACCGCTTGGGCTTGGTGAGTGAAAGTTGAAATCGATTCCGGGGTAGGATATTTTGAGCTTCAAGGAGAGACAAAAAAAAAACACACACACACACAAACACAATATGACTCACTCGAGGCGAGGTTATTACAAACACAATACGATAGTAGTGGTAGCGCAAACTTGCTAACCTCCTCTGGGTTGCCTCCCAACAAGCGCTTCTTTAACGTCTTAAGCTAGACAGAGACTCTTGGTCATGCACCTTGCAGGAATACCACCTCCTTATCCGGCATTACCTCTCCTCCAAGGTAACGTTTCAGGCGGTGTCCATTCACTTTGGAAGTTCCTTCCTCTGGGTGGGAGATCTCAACCACCCCGTATGTGAACACTTGCGTTACCACATACGGGCCCGACCATTTCGACCTTAGCTTTCTTGGGAATAATTTCACCCGGGATTTGTACAAAAGTACCTGGTCTCCTGGCTGAAAATCCTTCCCTCCTTTCAGATGAACATCGTGCAAGCGTTTTGTCCTTTCCTTGTAAATCTTGGTTTTCTCATAATCTTGGAGGCGCCACTCCTCAAGCTCAAGCACCTGCAACTTCCTTTCATTTCCACACAAACTAGGGTCCATATTCAAAAGCTTTGTGGCCCAGAAAGCCTTATGCTCTAGATCTACGGGCAAGTGGCACGCTTTTCCATACACCAAATGGTAAGGCGAGACACCTATTGGGGTTTTGTAGGCCGTGCGGTACGCCCATAGAGCATCATCAAGCTTTGCGGACCATTCCTTGCGGGATTGATCCACGGTCTTTTCTAGTATCCATTTCAGCTCCTTATTTGATAGCTCGACTTGTCCACTAGTTTGGAGGTGATAGGCCATGGACACCCGGCGGGTGACACCGTAGCGATCGAGGAGCTTGTCGAATTTCCCTTGAAAATGGGTTCCTCGGTCGCTAACGATGGCTCTCGAGGTCCCGAACCGTGAAAACAGCTTTTTCAGAAATCCATAGACTCATCTTGCATCATTGGTGGGGAGAGCTTGAGCCTCAATCCACTTCGAGACGTAGTCTACGGACACAAGGATGTATTTTTACCAAAATACGAGGGGAAAGGACCCATAAAATCGATGCCCCAAACATCAAAGATCTCATAAGTGATAGAAATCGTTTGGGGCATCTATTTCGGTTAGAAGCATTACCTGTCCTTTGGCATTTTTCATTATGACTCACAAATTTGTAGGCATCCTGGAAAAGGCTAGGCCAGTAGAATCCCTACTGAAGCACCTTTCTTGCAATTCGGTTGCCTCCATGATGGCCTCCAGCTGGCCCCGTATGACGGTGGTTCTGAATATCCCCCATTTCCTCCTCCGGTACAGACCTTCGAATGACTCCGTCGGTCCCAATTCAAAAAAGGTGGGGATCATCCCAAAAGTAGCCACGGAGGTCGGAGAAGAACTTGTTCTTCTCATGTGTAGTCATTCCCTTGCGCAGCTGCCTTCCAACCAGATAATTGGCGAAGTCGCCGAACCACGGAGCGGTACTCTCTGCAGCAGCGAGGGCGAGCAACCATTCATCGGGGAAAGTGTCATTTATCTCTCTTGGGGAAGTGCTACCTCCCGGTCCTTCGAGCCGCGAAAGGTGGTCAGCTGCAAGTTTTTTGGCCCCCTTTTTGTCCTTGATCTCCACATCGAAATCTTGAAGTAGCATGATCCATCGAATCAGCCGGGGGTTGGCATCCGCCTTGCTCATCAAGAAGCGGATGGCGGAGTGGTCCGTGTAAACGACAACCTTTGAAAGCACCAGATAAGACATGAATTTATCGAAAGCGAAGATTACTGCCAACAACTCTTTCTCCATGGTTGTGTAGTTCTCTTGAGCATCATTCAGCGTCTTTGAGGCGTAGCAAATAGGTTGAAAATATCTACCCCGCCTTTGACCTAAAATCACACCCACTGCGTAGTCACTAGCATCACACATGAGCTCAAAGGGAAGGTTCCAATCCGACGAGACCATTATGTGGGCATTTGTAAACTTCTCTTTAAGGATGTTGAAAGCTTCAAAACATCCGCTCGTGAAAAGGAATGGGGCATCCTTCTCCAAAATCTTGGTCAAAGACAAAGCAATTTTTGAGAAGTTCTCGATGAAACGTCGGTAAAACCCTGCATGCCCAAGGTACTCTTGATGCCCTTGACTGTGGTTGGAGGAGGCAGCTGGCTTATTGTCTCAACTTTGGCTCGATCCACCTCAATCCCTTGCTTGGAGATTTCGTGGCCCAACACAATGCCCTCCCTGACCATAAAATGTGACTTCTCCCAACTCAAAGCTAGATTGGTTTCTTCACATCGCTCAAGGACCTTCTCCAAGTTGGCCAGACAATGAGAGAATGAATCTCCGAACACAGAGAAGTCTTCCATGAACACTTCCATTATCTCCCCAGCTAGCTTATCAAAGATGGCCACCATGCATCTCTGGAATGTCGGCGGGGCATTGCACAATCCAAACGGGATGCGCCGGTAAGCAAAGGTTCTGAAGGGGCATGTGATGTTGTCTTGGCTTGATCTTCTGGGGCAATTGGAATCTGGAAGTATCCTGCCATCCTATCTAGGAAGAAATAGTAGTCATGTCCAGCGAGTCTCTCCAAGATGTGATCGATGAAAGGTATAGGGAAGTGATCTTTACGAGTGGCTTCGTTCAATCTTCGATAGTCAATGCACACCCTCCACCCTGTCACCGTTCTTGTTGGTATAAGCTCTTCCTTTTGATTGGCCACCACTGTCATTCCTCCCTTCTTAGGGACCAACTGGGTCGGACTCACCCACTGGCTATCCGAGATAGGGTAGATGATACCGGCATCCAGTAGCTTGATCACTTTTGCTTTAACTACTTCTTCTAGATTAGGATTCACTCGCCTCTATGGTTGCCGAGCCGGTTTAGCTCCCTCTTCCAGGTGGATTATGTGTGAAGAAAAGTTCGGCCCAATTCCCCTAATATCTATGAACTTCCATGCGATCGCCCTCTCGTGACGCCTTAAAACCCCAATTAATACTGCTTTCTACTCTGGTGTAAGATCGACGTTGATGATGACTGGGAGCTTCTCATCATCCCTCAAAAAGGCATACTCGAGATGAGGAGGCAGCGGTTTCAATCCAAACTCGGAGGGTTCCTCCAAAGAGGTAGGATTTTTTGGCATTGAGGGTAAGGCCTCCATTTCTTGATCTTGCGGTGGTTGGTCCCCATTCTCCGGGGAGTCCGAGACGTCTGTTCCTACCAAACAACACTCCTCAAAAGTGTCAGAAGTAAGGGCACCGGTGGAAGCGAGTGCCTCCATGAAGTCGAAAACCTCTTCGCATTAATCAAAATCATCATGGCAATGAGAAAGCTTCATACTATCATCAATAGAGAATGTGGGAGAACTCCGTTGCAATGCGGTCATTCTGGAGTCGCGAAGTAAAGGGGAGAGTTGGGGTTGCTTTTTCATTCTTTTGCTCCGGTTGAGGGGTCGTAGTGACATCCTCTTTTTGAGGGGTCGGTGGAGGAGTCGGAGAGTCGAAGTTGCCTTCACCTTCACTAGTGGCTTCCGGTTGTGAGGGGAAACTACCGCCCATTTGTTGCTCCTTTGTTGCGAGCTGCTTCTTCTTTGGCGGGGAGCTCTTTGGCCTCTCTTCCACTTCGAAGAGTAACCGCCCCTACATCAGCTTCGTCGGCTGACTTCCAAGAACGAGGTGCTTGTGAGATAACCCCTATGCTTGCGGCCAGGTTAATCAAATGGTTCTCCTGGCTCTCCAACCCCGCCTCTATTGCCGAGAACTTCTCTGTTGCCTCTCCAGTGAATATGTCGATTCTTTCAAACTTTTTCGAGCTGGAGGCGATAAATTTCATCACTACCTCCTCAAGGCAGGTCATTTGAAGACACTCTACTTCCTCGAGGTCCCAACTTGCACCCACTCCATGGGGATCACTACTCCACTTCCTTGGCCCTTATCTTTGAGCATTACCTCGATCAACTGATCTAACTTTGCTTCAAGTGGGGCCTAAAGCATCCCATTAAAGTCGGGGCTTCCTCTTCTCTTTGGCCCCCCGCTAGCTCTCTCTCCTTTTCTATGAGCCGGAGAGTTCGGTTTATGTCCTCGTCAAGTGGTATCAAAGGTAACGGGTTACTCCGGGTCATGCACCACCTACACACAATCAAAAAATACACCAAGTATAGCACAAGCAAAGCACAAGCACTTTCAAACCTGGAAATTAAAAGCTAGATTAACACCAAACAACTTTTACAAGATAACAGACCGTTGTCCCCGGCAACGGGGCCAAAAACTTGACTCGTCCGGAATTCCACAATAATTTCCCGCCTATGGTCCAAGTATAAACCTTAGTCGAGTGCAGTATAGGATAAGTATGTTTAAATATCAACCCGGGCCGGTCCATCTACCCCTACTTCAGTCATTTGAATCATTATCTAGCAACAAAGTTTTGGTTGAAAAGTTTGTTAATTAAAGTAAAACAAGACAAAGGTGAACGGTTTTGAAAGCTCTTTTGTGGAAGGATAGCTCGGGTGTCGCTTCTCCCAACTACTACCATGGTATCTAACCGCTAGGGGACACAAATATGATCGTAGACCACACTCATGATTACTAAACCGAGGCATGCATTATAGGCTGCCACTAGGCCCTCTCGGTTTAGGCAATCAGTGGTTAACTTACTCCCTCACTCAACCCAAGGGTTGAATGGCTTAATCGTGCTTAACCAAATTTCTTAATCCAATATTGAGGTTTTCCCAAAATTAACCTAGTTAGAAGACTTAAAAAGCCCTAGGGATACCAACTCGATTGAGACTCCCTTGGAAGGGGGGTTTCCCTCTCTAAACTAGGTTAAGTGGCTAATTAGATTGCTAAGCATAAACATGCACAATCCTTAGGTTGCTAAGCATAGACATGCACAAACCTAAGGATGTTAAGCACAAACATGCACAATAAAGATGAATAATACCTTAAACATTTAAATTAAACAATACCCAATGACAATCATTCAATTCACATAAAAGAAAACTACATGGTAGAGTTAGGGTTTCACAACACCCAAGTGAAAAGAATTATACTCCATGCTAGAGATGGGAGAAACACAAGGGGAAGGGGTAGAAAGCATCTTGGAGGAGGCTTCCAATCTTCTTGGCCCTTGTGTTGAACTTCCCTTGGAGGAAATCTTCCCAAAATCCACCTTGGAACAAAACCCTAGCCTCCTTCTTTGGTTCGTGTTTCTCTCTCTAGAAATCACAAGAAGGCTTTCTCATTCAAATGGGCTCTCCCCTCTCTCTTCCTTTCGGCTTAGCTTTTAAACAGGAGACGGGCTGTGTTCACGGCTCCAGTTCACGGCCGTCAACACTGAAACGCGTCCATGAGTGAGAAAGGGAGAGAGAGCTAGTGGATGCAAGGAGAAGGAGTGAAGGAAGGGGAAAACATTTGGGTCCCGGTGTTAGTGGAGAAGAAGTTGAAGAAGGTAAAGTTGAAACTGTCCTTGTAGTAGAAATGGCTGGGAACCAAAGGCAAGATGGAGCCCAAGCTCGTCAACTGAACGATGCGGTGGAGGAAGAGGAAGCCCCGAGGACGATGGGGTACTATATGGCCCCAAGGCCGGTGGACATTCAATCGCCAATCCTACATCCTCTGGTGGAGGCAAATAATTTTGAGATCCAGCCAGCTCTAGTGACTATGATACAAAGCAATGCTTTATTCCATGGCCTTGAGAGTGAGTTACCAAGAGAGCATGTGCAGAGATTCTTGGAGCTCGCGGGGAGCTTCAAATCAATGGTGTGTCGGCCAAAGCTTTGCAACTAAGGCTTTTCCCGTATTCACTTTCAGGGAAAGCGCTTAGGTGGCTTAACAACCGCCCACCTCAGTCAATCACCTCATGGGACGACCTCCTCAACAAGTTTATGGCTCGCTACTGCCCGCCTTCGAAGTCGACGGAGTGGAGAAAGAAGATAACCCATTTCGAGCAAGAAGAGGACGAGACCTTGATGGATGCTTGGGAGAATAGTTTCGGATCGAAACCTTCTACGGAGGCCTAATGCAAGAAGATAAAATTCTCATTTACTCCTTGTGTCAAGGAAAATTGATGAATATGGCTCCACCCCAAATAATCGAGATACTTGGAGACATGGCCTTTAGGGGATACGACTGGGGGTTGACCAGAAGTGGAAGAAGAAGCAATGATAGGGGAGTGAGAAGTGTGGGAGTGAGTGCTCCACTTGAGGATAAGTTGGATATGTTGATAGAGGTTATGCTTGAAGATAAGAGGCAAGGAATAAGGCCGGTGATGTCGTCTGACTGGTGCTCGAGCACCAGTCATGAGATGGCGGAGTGTCAAGCAATGAAGGAGGCAACCACTCCAGAGGAACCAGTCAACTTCGTGGCAAATTCTAGGGCCAACAACCCGTATAACAATACTTATAACCCCGGATGGAGGAACCACCCCAACTTTGCTTGAGCATCGCCGACAAATCCAACTCCCCTAGGTTTTCAAGGCCCCACGCAAAATTTTCAACCTCTGCCAACCTTCATCCAACAAAGGCCCCAACTTCAAGGCTCAAGCTTCCAACAACCGTACCAATCACATGGTGCCCTACGGTTTCAATAACAACAACAACCCGACAAGATATCTGAGCTTGAAGACCTAGTGAACAACTTTGTGAGTACGAGTGCTCAAAATTTCGAGAAGATAGAGCAATTTATGGAAGTGTCGACTACCAAGTTTACCTCGGTTGAGGCGGGTCTCCGAAGCCAACAAGAGAATCTCCAAAGCTTGGAGGTGCAAATCAACAACCTTGTCGGCACCCTCACCGAGAGACCCAAGGGAGCCCTACCTTCCCAAACCGTGGAAAACCCCAACAACCATGTGGGTGTGAATGCACTTCAAGGAGGAGTGTGAAGGTGATTTCGAAAGTCGCCACTAAAGAAGTGAAGGAGGAGGAAGATACCAACCTGAAGAAGGGAGAGAAGAAGCCCTTGAGGAAGGAGAGGAGGGCGGCAAGGAAGGCATTGCTGGTGGGGGAGTACACGCCACGTCTTCCTTATCCCATGAGGATGTACAAGGAGAGGTTGGATGACGAGTGGGGAGGTTTCAAAGAAATGCTCCGCAACCTCCACCTCCACTTCAACATCCCTTTCCTTTAAGCCATGGCTCAAATGCCAAGATATGCCAAGTTCTGAAAAGGATTCCTCACCAAGAAGCCAAAGCTTGAAGGCCTCGCCAACGTGACTCTTGGCGAGGAGTGTTCAGCTTACCCCCTCAACTGCTTGCCCAAAAAGTGGTCCGACCCAGGTAGCTTTACTATCCCTCTTGATATTGGTAACCATCACATAGACAGTGCCTTGGCGGACCTAGGAGCTAGTGTTAATGTGATGGCCTACAAGCTTTTCAAAAAGTTAGAAGTAGGTGAACTTAAAAACTCTAAGCTTAGCATCACCTTAGCCGACCGTTTGGTCATTAGCTCGAGAGGTATTGTGGAGGACATGATGGTGAGAGTGGGCAAGTTTTTCTATCCAACCGATTTTGTGATTCTCGACATAAGTGAGGACTCAGATATGCCCCTTATCCTCGGTCGTCCCTTTCCGCCAAGGCATTGATAGACGTTAAGTATGTCCTATGAGCCATACTCAGCCTCCGGTCGGTCTTAGATGTAATGTCCTACGAGCCATAATATGCGTACACTTAAGAGAAATATGAATTAAGATCTATACTATTGATCTAGTCATTTGCAAGGGAAGATATAGCTGATGATTGAGCAACCCAATCTACCCTTGAGTTTTGTGTTCGAGATATTTCTTCAACTTTGATTCACAAGATCATTCTGAGATTAGACACCATCAATCCAAATCATGCTGAACACTGCCATGGACAATAGAAAAAATATTAATGATTGCACGAACTTATATTTTACAATCCAATTGGACAACACAATCCTATCCATAATCTTGTGCTAATTCTAGACCTTTCAATAAGGCTTTTGTTTTAATTTCAATCTTAGTAGAAGAAAGGTTAGTATTCACTTTTGCATCACAAACTTATCCATGAGTTTTAATGGCCAAAACTCATCACAACGGATCACCATTGAAGGATTACTTGATATTTGAGAAGCATATGAGTAGGGGTCCTGAGGTGAGAACTGAAAACTGAGGAGAGGTGATTTAGTGTGATCTCATGTGTAGGAGGTCCAATCGAGAAACATTAGGAGGTAGCCCCAGTGGTCACGAGAGGCCATGGAGGGCGCTTTCTTTCTGAATACACTTTTATTCTTAGTCTTCCAAAAGAGAAACACAACATGAAGGAGATTTATGCAAATATCATAATCATTTTCGAAATAAAAATGATTGAGGGAGGGATTTAGAGATATAAAAAAAAAAACATTCCAAAAGCAGATCATATATGAGTCACTATAATGTTCATTTTGATATCTCAAATTTAATTTTAATGTAAATTGGTCCAATGTTTATATTTCACTTGAATCCATGAACCCATTCCACCAATCCTTTTGAACCAATTTATGAATCCAATCCATTATAACATAAAATTATAAATTTAGTTTATACTATACAAGATGTTATATCAAACATCTACTAACTACATGTAACAAAATATGTCAGATCTACATAAGCAAGTGTCAATAAATTACTATGGTGAAAAGGGTTGACTGTTGTATTAACGGCCAACTAAAAGAATTGGTCAAAACCTTTCCATCATCTACTTACTCATCATTTCACTTTTTACTCACCTTCCATAACCCTTTATTTTTTCTTTGCCTTCTTCGTCTAACCGTAATTAGTATATTATTTTTAAGTATTCTAATAACAAGTATGAACTGGCCCATACATGACTCACCAACAGTCTATAGAATTAATAATTGAACCATAAACTACTAACTTTTTCAGCTCAATGTCGAGTCCAATTAAAAATAAATATATATGATTATTACTTATTAGAAAGTCGTCATTTTCCACTATGAGATTTGAAGGGATGAAATTTTAAGTGAGTTCCAATTTGTATTCTTTTTGCTTCTGTCTAGAGATTTTCTTTTTCACCCTAGCTAGAATTTTCAACAATTATACATGGAATGTTTGGCTAGGTATCTACACATATCAAATAAATAGTTTTTATTTTTCTATATAAAGTAAATAATTATTATCTTAAATACATCCCCATAGAAGGAATTAAGCCTCAACTATGCAAATTACAGTTCAGTACCTAAACTTAAAAGATATTTAGATTTATAATCTAAATTTATTTTTTTGGCATATAAGTCCTCAACATATTGATGGAACATTACATTTTAGTAACTAAATTTTTTGTGTATTACATTTTGGTATCTAAACGGTTAAAGTTCTACAAATAGATCTAATTTTTATATGTGTAATTAAAACACTCTCGAATAAATGGGTATTCATAACCAACTCATACACATTTAGATTACAGAAGTAAATATCCATACCCTACCCAAACCCATCTACAAACATCCAAGCCAATATATACTTCACCCATACCCTATCCATAATCAATGAGTCTACTTAGGTTTTGACCACCATATATCTCTTCTAAGTCAATATGATATTGTCAATTCAATATTACTAACAAAACGGATAACAAAAAATCAATCTTAGGCTAATAATAATAACAAAACACCATAATGAGCCACATAATACATGCCCATAGCCCCATAGGCCATCTCCGTCCCGCGACAAGTCCCGGGATCGCCACCTAGTTATTATATATAAAGTTGAAGTTTAGTTACTGTTGCCTAAAAAAATACCATTTTGATACTCCAAATTTATTAAATTATAACTTAGTCACTATAATATACATTTTACATTTTGATACCCTAAATCTTATGAGATTTCGTACCTACAATATATATAAACTTGAAGTGAGGTTACTATTGTCTAAACTATTTCATTTTGATACTCCAAATTTAATTAAATTACAACTTAGTCACTATAATATACATTTTACATTTTGATACCCCAAATTTAATTTTAATGTAAAATTATTGAATAATTATATTTTGGTATCTAAATTTTATGAGATTTTCGTACCTACAATTTTTCACTTTTAAAGATTGGTACAATGTTTAGATTTGACTTGAATACATGAATCCAATCCACCAATCATTTTGAACCAATCCATGAATCCAATCCACCATAACATAAAAGTATAAATTTAGTTTGTACCATAGAAGATGTTGTATCACTCAACTGTAGGGGAAGATCGACCATTTTATATTTGCTCATTACATGAAACCATTAAAAAAATAGTACCATTTACGTGGTACTGAACAAAATTCTACTAACTACATGTAACAAAATATGTGAAATCTACATAAGCAAGTGTCAATAAATTGCTTCGGCAAAAAAGATTGATTGTTGTATTGATGGCCAACTAAAAGAATTGGTCAAAACATTTCCATCATCTACTTGCCCTTCATTTCATTTTTAACTCGCATTCTATAACCCTTTCTTTATTTCTTTCTTTGCCTTCTTCGTCTAACCCTAATTAGTATACTATTTTTATGTATTCTAATCACAAGTATCACTCATAAATTCATAAAATCACTCCAAAAATGATAAAATCACTCATAAATTAGTGAGATGTTTAAAAAAAATTGACATGGATTTGAAAGACATGTTTGGAGTTTAAGGATAATCAAATATCATGTGTTTCTTATAGTAGTATTACTTTTGCGATTGTTTTTGACGATTTGTGCAATTTGTATTTCATTTAATTAGCATGAGAGGATTTGAGAATATGTTAAATGACATGTGTTAGGTAAACTATTGCCATGCATATGCGATGATTTGTGTTATTTAAAAAAATATGAAGCATGTTTGATATTGTTTCTGAGAGCGCTCATAACTCGAAACGACCTGTAACCCATCTCGAACCCTATGGGTTGGGTTAAGATTTGACCCGAAATCAGTCAGCCCAACATGATCTGACCTGTGACCCGAGACCCTAACCCGAATTACCCAACCCGACCTGATTGCCAGCTCTAGTTGAATATAAGTACGAACTTCTATTTTGGTGTAATGTTATATGATATTACCCATGTTTTTTGTGAGATTTGATATAATTTATAAATGTATGAACAATATAATGAAATTTTTATATATTCAGTCTAAACCGACTAAAACTATCGTACCATTAACTCTCAACTCACTTATACGACCGCGCTAGTGGACTGACCGGATTGACAACCTTGTAAGAACACATTAAACAACTCTAAGCAGTATAGTATGGTTGGGTGTTGTTATTGTACCTCCCATAATTCCACATTGCACATCTCCGCTATTAGGATCAAAATCGGTAGATCTAAGCTCAAACTAGTGAAACATATTATAAAATCTTTTTTGACATATCCCTAGCCCATACCCTATACTTGCAGGTATGCACTATGCACTAGTAATTTGATTGTACAAAAATAGACAAGGTATATCATAAAATCTTATATATTAAAAAAAAAACATTATTCCTGGTTAATTTCTTACTACATTTTACTGCCTTAGGTTTCTTACACACTCCAGCATCACAATCAAATGGCTCCAGATACGGTCAGTAACCCCTAGTTACTAACCAATGAGTAATCAAATCTCTACCATCAAATTTAAGTTGAGTAAGAAAATCCAGATCTAAGTGTGGAGAATTAAAAGCATTTTTCTTATTTTCTTAATTGGCTCATTACTTCTTCGTTTTAACTCGGATTTAAAAAAAAAATTCACAAATTGAATGAGTTCGTTATGCTCTACAAAATGAGATCTATTTTCAATATTTTTTTAGAAAAAAAATTATTGCCTCTCGTCACCAACTGCATACCATATGGTATCTTCTTCGTATTTAATTAAATTTTTAAATTTTTTTCACAAAATGAACGAGTTCATCATGATCTATTGGATCTACAAATTTCTTGGTTAACAAAATACAGGACCTAAAAATATCACACAATACCACCCTGGTATGAGGTGGTATCTTGTGGTACACAATGTTGAAAGTCGTAAATGACAGTTAATATACTCCTACTATCATGTATTCAATCATCCTACAGTCTTGATAAGTTCATACCACCATGGTAAGCTTTTTCATACCATATGGTATGCTCTTATTTAATACTAATCAATACCATATGGTATATATCAAAGTGGATATCATTTTGAAGAGCACAATTAATATGATCTAACTGTGTACAAAAATTAAATTCCGACTTAAAACGAGTGAGAAATCGTCTATTAAAGATTAAGTAGAAAAAATTAAAGACTTTTTAGAAAAGAGAAGGGGCGTTGATGTGGCGGATGGTAATTGAGTATGAATAGTTACTCTTCACAAGATTATGCATCAGATCATTTTCCGAATCAAACATTCTAGGAAACAATTACCATATGTGCTACTATATTTTTGCTTAATTTAGATTACATACTGAAGCACCACAATCAACATTTTGAGGTAACAATAAGTACCGTATGTATTACGATTGTTTTCTCTTAATTTAGATTACACCATACTTAGAAGGTACTTTAAAATATTTGTTATTAAATAGCGAAAGAATGTTTCTATATAGAAACTCCATTTCTCCTGCATAAGAAACATCACCAAAAGCTACTGATTATTTGATCAAGTTTCATGGTAATTAGTTTCTAAATCATTTGTTACTCGAACAATTAATGGCGATTACCACGTTAACAAAGGTGATCATTCTCACGATTTTCCTTTATGGATTGTTGATTGCTGAAGTTGATGCTAGGGAGATTGACTACGGCCCCATTGTTCAGGATAATCCTCCTTGTGGTGGTGGGAAGCCGTGCCCGAAGATTCCTGTGAATCCATACACAAGAGCTGTGAAGAATTGGAAGGATGTCGCAATGGCCATCACCAGAAGCTACCTTGACGATGGAGGATACTTGGCGATTGTTAGGGTGGCGCTACTTTGCGATCCACTCAAATTTTTAGATTTTGTATGAATCTGATGTTTATTAAATATTTGGGGTGGGTTGGGTGGATTTTTAAAAGTAAAATGCATCCATTCGCGGTTAAATGCATTGACAATTTTTAATCAATCGTCCACTCACATTTAGTTTCGGGTTGGGTCGGGTGAATGACGGATAATGCAGGTGGGTTTGTGGATTCATCCACATCACAATGTACAAAATATAGAGAAGTCAACTTGACATGATCCATTTATATTTTAGAGCCTGTGTAATGTCAATATGTAAAATAAAAATCCATTTCAACATCCATTCACCCTGCAAATTTGAGATTCACTTCAAGTGGCAAGATTATTGGTGGAGAGTTATCGGGCAGAAACAAGAAGATGGAATAGGAAGAAAACATGTCGAATTAGTTCTGAAATTGGATAAAAATTCTATTATGGGGGAGTTTTCTACGGTTGGAAATGATTATCACCTGCAGGAAACTAAGAAAAATAATTTAAGGGAGGAAATAGAGGTAATTTGGGCACAAGAATCAGAGGAAAAATTAAGGGAAGAAGAGACAAATTAGGATTTGGAAGATTGACTTTGAGATTCAATCTCCAAAAGTAGCCTTAGTTTCCGTCAGTGTCTCCATTCTCCACTCTCCAGCACCAACGACTTTATTCTTTTTGATGTTGGATAGAGCGGGTCACCCGCGCATCCGTCCACAACCCATCCGCCACCCGACGAATGCCTCCCAGCACAACTTGTCACTCACCCACCTACGTAACGAGATTCGGATCAAATACGGACGGATCGACCCAAACCCGTGAGTGACCCGTCCCATACCCAACCCTATAAAATATGTAGAATTTCCATATGTATAGTAGTTAGTTCGTTGGAAAACGTTTTACGTAATATTTTGTTAGTTAGAAGATATTATATGTCATGTTGTATTCAATTTTATATATACTGACGAATAAAGTAAATCTTTTATTGTGATTTGTTTTGTAACACTTTTTAGTTTTAGAGATCAAATTATATTTTATCCAAACCCACCTTTGGGTTAGCTGAAAGTTTATAAGCATTTCAGTCAAAAGTAGCTGAAAGCCTAAGTAAAGAACTAAAATCAATAATACACATCTAAAATCAATAATACACATCTAAGAGCTCGAGAAATTTTACAATGCTATATAGTATTGGTGCTATAGAATTTTGTTTTTATGGTACAACTTCATGTTGTGCCTTTAACGTTATGATATAATTTCAGCTTGTATATACTATTTTATAAATTTTTTTATGGTACAACTTGAACTTGTACCTTTATGTGATGGTACAAATTCCTTTATGGTACAACCCAAACTTATACATTTTACGTTATGGTACAACTTTAAGTTGTACATTAAAGCACCCATGCTTTATAGCATAGTAGAAGTGCTCCTAAGAGCTCTCATGCTCTACAGATTAGCATCTCTCATACTGATTGTCACGAGCCTTGCAAATTCTTGTTTTGTGTATTCATATCTTTCTTTATACGCATATAAAGCATAATATCATGGAAATTCCTACAATTAAGGTACCTTTTTTTTTCCTTGACATAGCAGGTTTCACAGGTTGTACTACATAAAACACAATAGATATTAAGTAATGATTACGTAACGTAAGTATATCTTACGTAATTGTTGTAAAATCTCATTACGGAAGCCTTACGTAATAGAGGGTTCTTTTAGGTAAGGAATTGATTTATCTTGCTTAAATAAGTGATTACATAATTCTTACGTAATACTTCTAATTTAACTATTACCTAAGAAATAACTATCATTACCGAAGCCTTATTTAATGAAGGGTACTTTGACAAAACGAATATTAACCCTCTGTTACGTAAAGTGTTAAGGCATTATGGAAGCCTTAGTAATGATTCTGATTTAACTATTACGTAATAAATAACTATCAATACGGAACCTTTACGTAATAGATGTATATTTTACGTAACAATTATAAATTGTCATTACAGAAGCCTTACGTAATTGAGACTTCTTTTAAGTAAAGTGTGAAGTCATTACAAAAGGCTTACTTAACGCTTTTGATTTAACTGTTACATAAGAAACAACTGTCATTACAGAACCCTACGTAATGGATGTGTATTTTACGTAACAGTTGTAAAATGTCATTACAAAAGGCTTACTTAACGCTTCTGATTTAGCTGTTACTCAAGAAACTACTGTCATTACATAAGCATTCAGTAATGTATGTATATTTTATGTAAAAGTTGTAAAATCTCATAAGGCAAGCCTTACGCAATCGAGACTTCTTTTACGTAATGAATATTAATATTGTGTTACGTAAAGTGTGAAGTCATTATGGAATGCTTACGTAATGCTTCTGATTTTACGGTTTCAGAAGAAATAACTGTCATTAGCAAAGACTTACGTAATGGATGTGAATTTTATGGTCAATCTCGTGCAATCTAGCACAAGGGAGAAGGCTCAAAATAGATAGGTAGAACTAGGCCACAAACAAGGTGTCTACTTGTTCGATACATGCCCATGAATCACTCAGAATCCACCAAGCAATTCCAACAACTAATGAAGCAAAACTTGTGAATGAAAACTTTAAGTTTTTACTCAATTGAATGAAATCTAAGTTTACAATGCAATCAGAAGAATTTAAATAGAATTAGACTAAGCTACAAACTCTAAAGGATGACCTAAACACAAATGAATTCGGAAAACAAACTAAAAACAGAAAATGAAAGTAATCCTAAACCGAGAAGGATTCGGATTTGCAAGACACACTGATAGGGATCCATATGATCTTGCAAGGGTTCATTCGAAGCCTTATAGGTAAGCTTTTAGTCATCCAATTCCTTGAGGTTATAGTAGAAAACATGTACTTTCATGTGGCACAACCCACTGGACTCGACTCTCAACCCTCCATCTCGAATAAGCCTCCAAAGTTGGGTTCCTTAATTGCCTTCCATACTTACCTAAAATCTGGCAGTTTCTCGATTTTGCATAGCAACTTAAGGGACTTGAAAATTAAGCTTGGAGACTTGAATCTGGCCAGGAAAGCCTTCAATCTTGTAGAGTAACACTTTGAACTTCAACTCCATGCATTCTCCTTGAATTTCCATCAAGCCATTTGTGAGGAGTGACCTAGCAAGGTAGACATCCTGAAACATAGAAAACACTTAAGACAATTTTTAAGGTTCTTCTTTCAATTTGAGATAGCTTCTTTGTCAAGCCATAGAAATTTGTAAGATTGATCAATTGGGATCATATCAGCCCCCCCTCTTTAAAAAGCTTTTCCCTCAAAGCTCTGCCCTTCCTCGGCCTAAAAACTTCATAGAATTGATCCCAAATTGGATCAAAAGTAGGCTGCGCAAACTGCCTTTCATCCAAAATTAGGTGAGAAGTGTTCTTTATTGAAGAAATTGGGGCTTTGTGATTGAAGGATTCCCTACTTAATTTATGACATTCACAGGCGTCACCATGCTCCCAATTGTCTTTATAATCCTATCTCCATCATCGAATCATCCCCATCATTGTCGAAAAGCAAGGTTCTTGATCACTTGAGTCCGTGTAGATTATTGTCAATGGTTAGCACGTGTCAACAACTACCCCATCCTAAGCAAAGTTTAACCTAAGATGATATTGTCTTATAGTGGTAATCAAGGTCGTATTTTACTCAAGTCCTATTATCCTACCCTACTTCCCACCTAGTGGTTAATTAGTCTATCGGTTTTGGAGGTTTGAGTTGAGGATTTGAGGGAACCACTAGTTTAGAGATTGAATTAAGATAAAAGCACGAATTTTGGGGAACTATGCCTCACCCTAACCTAGGTTTACTATGTATATCTAGATACTAAGGGTTATCAAATGTGGTGAGTGATCTCGTTTCAGTGTGCTTTCGTGGTTATCAACACACTTCTGAGTACGAATCCCCTATACCCATATAAAGTCACCTCGATCTAGGATATCGTATCTCGGGCACTAAGCTCATATCTCCTTTCAATGGATACTATCCACTGATTCGGGCTCATTTGTACACTTTTTACCCCCAATTTGCTAAGTCATTTGAAGCATTTTTACTCCAGGAGGTTTGGTTTTATGCCGGGTTTTTCCTTGTTTTTTGGTGTTTTTCAGACTATGGCAGGTGGAACCAACCCCGGAGCCGAAAGTTGGACGAAAGGGCGAAAAATCAAGTCAAAGTGTGGAAGCAGCAGTAGATCACCGTTTGAGTTGTGCGTTCACGGTCACAAAGACCGTGAACTGGAGGCGCTACCCGTGAACAGCCAGGCATCTATAGCACAAATCAGTTTCACTGGACTCAAGTCAGTTCACAGTCATAACACCGTGAACTCAGGCCATTGCTCGTGAACAAGACTTAGTAATGCGACGCGTTTCAACTTGAGATCACGGTTTAGGCTTTCAGTTCACGACCGTGAACTGGGACCGTGATCTGAGCCCGATCTGGGTATATAAAGGAGGTTGAGCTGAAGGGAAAAAGGGGAGAGACCTAGTGTGAGAAACTTCTTCTCCTTCTTCTTCTTCTTCAGATTTATAGAGTGAGAAAGTGACAAACCAAAGAAGAGGAGAAGCTAGGGTTTCATCTTCAAGCAAGGATTTTGGATTCCTCCCCCAAAGGAGGATCTCTTCAAAACAAGAAGCAAGGCTAGCATCTCATTGATGGTTTTCCCTCTTCTCTCTTGTGTTTTCCCTTCTCCTAGCATGGAGTAGTCCCTACTCTCACTTGGATGTTTGTAAACCCTAGCTACAATTATGTGAATGCTTGTATAGACTGAATGATTTGTGGGTGGTTGTGTTTAATGTGAATGTTGATTCGGGTCTAAATGCACACATTTTACCCATCATTGCTTGATAGTTTTGGCTTTGCATTTCATCGTCCCTCGACATATTTCACTCTAGGTTGTGCTTGTTTTGCTATATTTCAGGTCCTAGCACATGTGGGAGGTTCGAGGACGAGTTTTGGGACGATTCGAGGTCGAAAGGCGCAAAAAGGGAAAAAAGTATAAAGTTCGTGATTGGTTGCGGTTTGGAGAAGGGAAGTAAGGTTTTTGGCCGTTGCTTGTAGGAGAAGGTTCTAGTCAAAACCGTAGAACCTGGTATCTTTGGTTGAAGATGTAGAACCTCATGCTTTGCTTGCCACCACCCAAAAGGCCTTTATCCAATGTCCAAAACCCTTGCCAGTCATTTGAACCCGTGTCTAAGACCTCTGGACTTGCTAGTGATAACAACTGACTTGTGAACTCTAGCATTTAGAGGTTGCCTCCATGGTGGAGAGACGATAGGGCTGAGTGTTAACGATTGTGCACATATTTTGCACCAAATGGTCCTGACCCAACTGGTCGAGAAAGAGTGATTTTCATTCATGATTTGCATTTTCATATCTATCTCGATGAGGACCTATTTCGCCCAATCATTTGTTTCTTGGACTTGAACTCTATGCATGAGTAATTGTGGTTGGTGAGTAGTCTTGTGGAGACTTGTATTGATTTATGAACAAGGTGAGATCTTTTCGTTTGCATGTTCCTAATGCATTCGAATGTCATTTGTGGTGGATGTCGGTATTTCTTGTGATTGTCCATGTGTCGATGCCAAATAACCATTGAGATTCTTCCATTGTGTGGCCTTTGATGTGTTCCCAAGTTATTGTTCGGAGGTTGAAATAGAACATTGTTTGAGATTGGTTTGCTTGGGGGTTTTAGTTTCGGAATAAAGGAGGGTTTCTAATGAGAGATTAGGTTTTCCTCTTCCTATTCTAGAGAGGTAAAGTGTTATTCAAAGGAGGAAGAAGGATATTGGGCTCATTGCAAGCTAGAGGAGTGAAGGTTTCTTCTTCTCAAGGGAGATTCAAGCAACAAGGAGGAAATCTTTTCATCTCTTCATGGTTCTTTCTCTCCTTTTCCTTGTTTTCCGTTGCCTAGCTATGGAATAGTCTACTTATTTACTTGGGTGTTTGTAAACCCAAGCTACAATTATGTGAATGTATGTATGGATTGAATGATTTGTGTGTGGCTGTGTCTAATGTGAATGTGGAGGTATTTTCATGAATGATTGTGTTGTGTGAAAGCCTATCAATCTAATGGCCATTCTAACCTACGTAAAGAGAAAACCCCCTTCCTTTCTTTGAAAGAGGCTTGAATGCTGGGCTCTTAATCGATTCATTGTCTCCTATCTAGGTTAAGGTAGGGCAAGCCTCTTGTTTCTTATTAGCACCTTTGGTTGGTTGTGGGTGGCCGTCCGAATGTCGATTCGAGGGTGAAGTCTTGGCAACCCTTAATCAATAGGTCGAGAGAGTCACATTTGGGGCTTGAATCGAATTCTCTACAGTTTACAACCACCTTACCACACATGACCATTCGATCCAACAAGTGATAATTGTTAGCTAGGGGGAGCAATACCGGGAGCAATACTTGGGCTCTTGTCGGGAATAATTCGAAGTGTATCTGTGGTGAGTCAAGTTTTTGGCGCCGTTGCTGGGGACAAAAGTCCATTATTTTGAAAAGGTCGCTTAGTGTTATTCTAGCATTTTCTGTCTTGTCTTTTGTTTCGTTTTTTGTTTTATCGTTTTGTGTTTATTTACTCACTCTTCGCTTGATGGGTGATTTGTGTGTGTTTGAATTTAATTTTTTGTGTTTTTGTGTTTGTAGGTATTGAATCATGGGTCCTTATGATTTCACCCAAGTGTGAGGTTATCCACCACCACTCGAGAGTGGTTACCCTAGAACTTCATGGGACGATCAAGGTGGGGGAAGTCAAAGTTCCGAGTTCTACTACCAACCTCCCTTCCAAGAAGAGCAACCTTGCCAATGGGGATACCAAGAAGCTTCCCCATATGAAGAGGATTTCCCTCAACAACCGGAGGAGATATCCAAGTTGGAGTTGGCCATGGAGGCTTTCATGGGGCATTTGACACCATGTGCCACTCCACAACTGGAGGTAAAGAGTGAATTAGATCTCATGGTGGAGTCCCGGGGCATCGATGAAGGGTGCGTGATGACTCGATATTTACACATGTTTTTGTTTGCCATTCTTATACTGTTTGAGGCTCGGATCTCGGGTTTTAAGCCGATTTTATGCTAGGTTGTTCTTGCTTATGACATTTCAGGTCCTAATTCCTGAATGATGGTTTGAGCACAAGTTCAGGGTCGATTGGGCGATATCGGGATGAGTGAGGGAGAGCAGATGAGTTGCACGGCTAGTACAGGAAAGCGCACGACCGTGCAAAGTGACCTTTTTGGTCGTGCGAGATTTACCAAGACTGCGCACGGCTTGACCCTGTTTTGCGCACGGCCGTGCACGTGAATTTATGGTTGTGATGAATTATTCGAGAGAGCTACACGGCCAGGCTCTCGGATTGCACGGGTCGTGCAATGGCCGTACACTCCCCTGACTAAGCATTTTGGAGTGCACGGGCAGCCAAGGAGGTTGCACGGCCGTGCGGTCTGGCCGTGCAATCGCGGACAACGGCATTTTAACCCAATTTCGGGTTTTGGAGAGGGGACGACTCTTTGGAGCAAAATTAGAGTTCTAGAGAGAGAAAGTGCGAAGAACAAACCCTAGGAGCTATTTCGAGTGGATTTCTCACCATTGAAGCCAAATTGCATCCCTAGGAGTGACGATTGACATCCCAGAGCAGATTATTCCCATCTTTATGAGTATGACTGCTTTGATTTCAGTTTTTCTCTCTCTCTATTGAGTAGACTTTTCTCTCGTTTGGGTATGAAGAACCTTAGTTCCATGTGTTAGGGAAGAAAGGAAAAAAAACCCACTTTTCCTCTTTTCTCCAGCAACAAAACCCACTCCCACTTCAATTCCCCAGCTCCCACGTAAATAAAGATTGATTGAATTGACGGTTGCGTACTAAGAGTTCCAACCACGGATTAATAATAATAATTATTATTATTACATATAAAAAAAATTAATGAAGCGGGCCAAAAGAGGGCCGAGCGCCCCATTAACTCTTCCTCTTTTCTCCAGCAACAAAACCCACTCCCACTTATTCCAATTCCCCAGCTCCCACGTAAATAAAGAAAGAAAAAAAAACCCTCCCCCAAATTATCCCCATCGCAGCGCAGCAGCAGGTGTTGGCGAGAAGAAAAAAGAATCGTCATCCCCAATTTGCATTCCCGAAGCGCAACCAACACCACCTATCTCATCAAACCCTCATGTCCTTCGCGAAAAAAGCAGTAGCGACAGCATCCCTCCAGTTCAGGTTTCTCGTACGGTCAGCTCCTCGGGAAAACCAGAAGGTCGTCGAGATGATCGTAGCTCTGTCGGCGGCACCGGCGTAGTCACGTTCGGCCATTCTTTGAGTGGTGGCTATCACTGTGAAAAGAACGATCCCAGGAGTATGCCAGTGTCGAAGAAATTGAATTCCGACATCGGATGAGGGAGAATGGAGCCTTGGCAGTTGGAGGGAAATCTTTCAAGTTTAGGTAGCATTCTTGGTAATTCAAAAAGTTTGAGGATTGAATATGAAATTTTCCAGAAGGGTCGGGGTCAATGGTGTTTGACTGGAAAATCTCAGATTTGGTACCTGGTACTTTGAAAACTGACAGAATGCTTATTTTTGTCATAACTTGTTCGTTTGACGTCCAAATGAGGAACCGTCAGCGCTTATGGAGTCGTTGAAGAAAGGAGATTATTTTCGAAGTGAGTATGGAAATTTTAGAGTAGAATCAGATTCAGTTTCAACGGATAAGAGGTGAGTGTAAAGGGAGTAAAATCTCCGTCGAGGTCTTTTTAGTTTACGCTTTTCATTTCAGGTTATTATTTAGTTAATTTTATGAGTAAGCACGATTATGTGTGGGAGGCATCCCACCGCCTAATTAAGGTGGAGTCACGCGTTGTGCTATGTGATTGTAATAGTTGATTAATGGTAAGATGAACCCCCAGGAGGTTGGGTCACTACTGGACGGCGAGACGTAACGCAGTAATTGAACGGGCATGGACTGAACGGTGAGACGTAACACACTGCCATTGCCGAGTTTGGGTATGCAAACGGACGTCGAGACGTAATGCGGTTGGCATACTAGGGTAGGGACACCGGATGACGAGACGTAACGCGGTGGTCCCTAGTGTTGGTGTCTATGGATTGAAAATATAAGTAAGAAAATTCTAAAGATAAGATCGGAGTAGAGATCTCTTATAGACTGTTTGATAACAAAGTATAAAGGATGAAAGCGAGAGCTGCTTTTGTCTAAGTCAAGAACCCTAATAATGTGTTTAGTAAGGGTTTGTTTAGGGAAAGACCTTAGGAAGTAACGACGAGACTGACCCCTTCTCACTCACCAGGTTGAGGAAGGGTTAACGAATGAGGATTTCGAGAAGAGGCAGGGCGAGGCGAGAAGCCGCACTTGCATTGGCAAGGTCGCAGGGAGCTTAGCGAGGAGCTAGAGTTTGATTTAGTTAGTTGTCTTATGTATCATAATTATGAGTATAAATTGGAGGTTCAAGGTTCGAGATTTGTGGGTCAAGTGTTTTGAGATTTGTTATTGCCCAACTGTTGGGGCTTTTTGTTTGAAATTCTTAAACATTTTCAGTTTGTTTATTTTAAAAAGTGGTTTGGTTGCTCCGGAGTAACCGGTTTTCGGTTTGAGTTATGGTTTGGGTTTCTAAAAAGATGAGGTCGTTTCAAATAAGGAGCTAGGGGACTCATTCCCGAGTGACTCTTCTCTTGCTTTAGGAAACCGAACAACTTACTCTTTTCTTTCTGCTTTACTTTGAACTCACCTACATTCACTTAGTTTTGCTGGATAATAGATAATCACGGAGTATGTAGTACATCTAGGCCTGGTTTGACATTTATTACTTGACTCCACTATACTGCATTTCCATTCTGCGATTACACTTGATCGCAGTTTGGTGTTGTCTCATAGCGTGTCATGTTTTTGGCGCAGTTGCCGGGGACTTCTATGTTATTGTAGAAACGTGAAGGTCTGTTACTTTAGCATTTTCTTTATTGCATTTTCTATCTTCCACCTGTGTGACTTCATGGTTGTGTTTGCCATCTGTGTGCAGGTAGTGCATGATCCGTAGCGAGTCAGAAGATCTATTGCCGTTAGACCAAGAGCTTGGAAGGACTTGTAGGAACTTCAAGAGAGATTTGAAGGCACAACTTCCTGTGGAGGAAAATTTGGAGCAACTGCACATCACCGAGGAAGAAGAAATGGGCGATCCGGTAAATGATAATGTGGTTGTCCCCGAGTAGCACACCATGGGATACTACCAGAATTTCAGAGCCGCATACATGAGGTCCCCCTTCCAACAACCTCAAGTAGCTGCCAAAAACTTTGAGGTGAGTACCTCTGTCATCACCATGCTGAGTGGCTCGGTAGTATTCCGTGGAAGGGGGGGGGGTGTGTGTCCCAGATTGCAACTACAGCGATTCCACGAGCTGATCGATGGGATCAAAATAAATGGGGTCCCTGCCGATTCCATCCAGCTGAGATACTTCCCAATCACTCTGGAGGGGCAGGCCAAGGAGTGCGTGGACACTCGGCCTCCGGGATCGATCACTACGTTCGCCAACCCGGCAGACAAGTTCCTCACGCACTATCATCCTCCATCAAAGACGGCGGACCTACAGAAGCAGATCACTCATTTTGGGAGAGATACACCAGTCTCTTCCTAAAGTGTCCCAATCATGGTTTCAATGACACCGTCAAGGTGGGCACCTTCTACCACACCCTCTTCCTAGAAGACTAGCAGTTGATTGACTCGGTTTGCGGCGGGAATATGCTGACGAAGACGCCGTCGCCGCAGAATCGGCTCTTCGAAGTGATGACAGAGTAGGGATATGACTAGGGAACTGTAAGGAGATCGAAGCGAGCACCAGGCCGGGGTGTGCATGTTGTAGCCACCCAGTCATCTGAGTTGGTGCAGGTTGTCTCAAAGTTGGTATCAGCTATGGATTGTAATGGGATGATCTCCGGGACAGGGCAGCAACAAACAATGTGTTGCTAGTGGTGCGAGAGGTCCCATCATACTGTAGAAGACTGCCAGGCCATGCGTGATTCTAGTACACCACTAGAGTAGGTGAACTTCATCAACAATTCTAGGTGCAATGACCCCTACTGTAATACTTACAACGAGGGATGGGGCCAACATCCAAATTTACCTGGAGTGGCAACAAAAATCCCAAGCCACCTGACTTCGAGGCTCCTGCAGCTGGTCTTCAAAACCAGAGGCAGCCATACCATCCCCGCCCGGGCCAGATGCAGCAACAACAACCACTTATCAACCCAGACAGTGGTAGGCTTTTCAACAGCCCCCCACAGCAGCAGCAATAACAGCAATCTGGTGCATCTCCTTCAGTCCCAGCACCGCGCGATCCCGTTTCAGAACTGAGGGATCTAGTGACCACCTTGGCCAACAATAGTACCCTAGAAGTTCAATAAATTAGAGCAATTCATAGAAGTGGCTACGGGAAAATTCATGGAGATTGAAGCAAGCCAGAGGAACCAGTAGGCAGTCCTGCAGGATATGGACAACAAGATCGGGCATCTAGCATATGCCCTTGCTTCCTGACTGGCTGGCACACTTCCAAGCCAACCCTTGCTGAATCCCAAAATTATAAAGAGGGGTTGCACGCCATCATGCTGAGAAGTGGGACTGTGACTGAGGATGCACCACTGAGGAGTGCAAAGAAGGTGCCACAGATCACCCCGGAGCCGGAAGAAGACCTGGTGCTGGAAAAGGAGTCAGAGGCTCCGGCCCCAAATCCCCAACCAGTAGTGGTAGAATATAAACCTAAGCTCCCCTTTCCCACCAGGATGCACAAAGACCGGCTAGAGCTAGAGTTCGGGAACTTCATGTCCATGCTTAGGAAGCTGAATGTTCAAGTGCGCTTCCTGAAGGCACTATCTCAAATGCCTAAGTATGCAAAGTTGCTGAAGGATCTTCTCTCGAAAAAGCAGAAGCTGAGCCAGCTAGCCACTGTGGAGCTCAGCGAGGAATGTACGGCCATCCTGCAGAACAAGCTCCCGCAGAAGCAGAAGGATCTAGGTAGTTTCACAATCCCATGTTCTACCGGTAAAATACATGTTGAGAGTTCCTTGGCGGACTTAGGTGCTAGTATTAATGTGATACCATAAACTTTGTTCAAGAAACTAGGTCTAGGTGAGCCAACTGCAACTAAGATGAGTATTCAATTAGCGGGCCTCCTAATTAAGGTTGGCAGATTCTTTTTTCCTGCGAATTTTGTTTTCTTAGACATCAATGAGGACGCAGAAGTGCCCTTATACTAGGTAGGCCTTTCTTGGCTACCGCCAAGGCTCTTATAGATGTGAATGATAGGACCCTGATTTTGAGGGATAGTGAGAAGTAGATAACATTTTCCATTTCTAATAATATGTCTGCTTTATCGCCTTTGCACGTTGTCTCTCACCAAGTGCACTAGTTTGTCGTGTATCCTTCTGTTCCTTCTATTTTGCAGGACTCTCCTCCCATACCTTCACTGCCACTCCCGTCCACCCCGTTACCAAAAGAAAAAATTAAGGAGTGGCGGCCAAAACTGCATGTAGCTAAGCCTGCTCAAAAGAAAGCTAGAGACCACTATGAGTTGATCCCGACTCCTGAGCCACGACCGCCCTGGCCATCCGAGTATTCACTTGCTTCAATCCTGCCGGATGGCCAGGTCGAGTTCATGATCGCCCGTAACTAACACAAGAAAAATAGGCAAGGGTACCTATCGTTCTAAGGTAGTATAGCTGGAAACAATGTCGTATCCACAGAGTCTTCGTGCACTAGTACTCAGCATTTACTTATTACCTATAATAAAAATACAATAAAGTAGTTTTCAAAGTAAAATCAAGTGGAGAAGGCGTTGTCCCGGAAGTGAATCCCCCTAATATGCATTTTATAGACAAGTTAAATTTAACATAGACGAGTTTTCATATCTTAATCCCTAAAAATTCCCAATTTAGTGTTAAATCGTTCGCACATGTATTAACACCCTTTCGTCTTAAGAATTAAGTGAAACTGTAGCTTACAAGACTCTTAAACCAAAGCATTAACCATATTTGTAAATTTCCGTTTTAGGTTTTTAAGATAATCTAGAGCAACTACGTGACCCCATCGCCGGTGGCTCCGATCAATTCCTTCTTTTCACGAGAGATATAACATGCAAAATTACCTCGTAGTCTCATTTACATGTATCAGACAAAATATACAATAGATGCGTTCTATTGATACTTGCACATGATAAGTCGAGAAAAGATCGTAAGAACGAGAACAACACGTCTATATCAAATAAACCACTCAATCCATGTAAAACATATTAGGGTTCATCAAATCCGGAACAACTAGAATATTAGCCGGACATGAAGAGATTTAGAAAGATGAAGGTTGAGAACATTACCTTGATGATGACGGCGACGAAGACGGAGGGGTTGAGAATACGGTATGTATATAGAGTTAATAGATTACACCTAGCAAACTTCCAACAGGGGAATAATCATTGGGTGAAGACGGTGGAAATCGACCAATCTACCACCACAAATGATCATCAAAACCCTACAGAACAGAAGCTTACTCTGGTAATCTTAATAACGTAATATACCACGGTATTCCCAAATACAAACACGAGCATGAGAACCACGATGGATGAAATACGAGATATGATTAACGAAATGAAAAGAAGTAACAAGAGTTTGGAATGAAAATGGACAGAGTTTCGGCTAACTCCAAATACAAGAAAGGAAGAACAAAGTATAGAAGTAGGGTGTGTGTTCGACATAACTCCTCCCTCTATTTATAGTACAAATTTTATATCATTGTTAATTTTATTTCAGCAACTTGCTTGAGTTGTGCGGCTATTACTTGTTCTATTAGCTAGCTTTAGATTTGTGTCGAGAGACTTTTCCAAGCAAGCTTGTCCATTTATTTCAGCTGCTTACCATCTAATGCTCGAGAGCCCACACTTCAACTACTTTCTTGAACTCCATGCTTGTGAGACGTGGCCGAGAGTAGCTTGTTGTCAAAGCTTCTAATTCCAATTCATTTCCAGTTCATATTGCATCAAATAATTACCACTTGGACACCATCTAACTTGAGCAGCTAGCCTTAAATGCTTGCTACTTGCTTCTCTATGATCGAGCGACAAACACAAATGGAGGAGTTGCTTGCTTCCGAATAATTGAGTTGCTTGCTTCTTTATTTGGCTTCAGCTGCTATAATTATTTGGACCAGCTTGCTTCTTCCATTAATGTGAGTCATTTCCTCCGGCTGCTAGCTTCCCATGTCATGCACAAGAATCCCAAAATGAACTAGCTGCATGCCCTCTCATGCATATGTACTTGATAGTTTGTTCACTCTTTCTCGTTTGAGAATCTTGAGGCCAAGGCATCGGTCGGTGAACATATATTATGACATGATTGGATTCTAGTTTTGCCCATTTTCTTCAATGTGACTCTGAACATCCTGAAACATCCTAAAATTGGAAAAATAACTAAACCTATCTCATATTTAGATACTAAAATGTGGGTATTATTATGTGTAATTAAAGACGTATCAAATTCCCCCACACTTAATCCTTTGCTTGCCCTCAAGCAAAGCACGGATTTTTTTTAAGTTCAATCAAAACCAATTTCACACAAACCCCTACAGGAAGTTAGAAAACAGTGAATCTCATATGAGTGCTAAAGATGATGCATAGGTAGCGTATTATGGATGCTTTCAACCACCACAAGCGACATTCGGTCCTAAAACTTCTGTGACATGGGCAACTCTGACTCAGATTTATAAGAACATTCTTCTATCTTTATTAGTTATTCAGCATAATCAATTGTTCAAGCATAGGGTCACAAAACATAGCATGAGAGATCGAGCAAATAGATCTTACTTGGGTTTTTAGAATTTGGAAAGTCTCTCTCACTCGACCAGTGGGTTCAGGGTAAATGCATGTAGCATGTAGTTTTCACTATTTCCCTACCATCTCTCTGCCATGAGCTTGTTGTTCGATTCACCAAAATTTCTTTTTTTCCCCCACCGAAAACCATGACTTTTCTGCTTATCTTTATAAGATGAAAATATAGACAAGGGAGAAGATTTTGAGGATTAATAGGAGTTTAAAATGTAGCCAATGTGGCTTTTGAAGAATAACTACTATTTATCATAAGTGCATGAACTGATCACTTTTTTCCTTCTTTTCTTTGTTAATTTTTATTTTCTGAGTGGCCAACAATTCCATTTTAAAAAAAATACACTTCCAGAAATCGCTTCTCCTTATCTCGACTTTTGTATTCAATAAATGAAGCAGAAAGTCATTTGTTCAAACCATTCACACGGAACCTTGAAAAGGGGTTCAAGCTAAGAAATCCTTCATCTCAAACTCAGCACTGAGAAGCCCCTTTAACTTCTGGATATCAAAATTCGACCTCGCAACTATGAGCATATCATCCACATACAGAACAAGATAGATCATCGAACCATTCTAAACGTTGTTGTGGTACACACAACTATCATATGGACTTACGATGTAGCCAGCTCAAGCATGTAACTGTCAAATCTCTTGTACCACTGCCTCGGAGATTGCTTAAGTCCATATAAGGACTTCTTCAGCTTACAAACATATTCTTCTTTTCTTGTAACCTGGAATCCTTCTGGCTGAGTCATGTAAATTTCTTCCTCCAACTCTCCTTGTAGGAAAGCTGTCTTCACGTCTTGCTGCTCGAGCTCCAAGTCATAATGTGTCACTATTGTTAGTAGCACCCTAATCGAAGTATGCCTGACCACTGGTGAGAAAATATCATTGTAGGCAACTCCTTCCCTCTACGAGAAGCTTCGTGCAGCCACCCGAGCTTTAAATTTAATGCCCTCTTCAGAAGTGATTCCTTCCTTCTTCTTGTAGATCCACTTATTTGTAACAATCTTCCATCCCTGTGGTCGTTTTACTAGTTGCCAAGTCTGATTCCTTTCATGAGATTCCATCTCATTGCCCATTGCGGCAAGCCACTTATCAGCTTCGCCACCCAAAACGGCTTCTCTATAAGACTGTGATTCACCTGCATCCAGTTCTTCAACAACCTGAAATGAATACGCCACCATGTCCTCGAAACCATACCTCTTTGGAGGTACTCCTACAGTCGCTCTCTATGGTCTACCGGAAGCTACAGACTTTTGAGCTCATGCACTAGACTCTGAAGTTTCTGGCTCTGCAGAAACATCCTCATGTTGATCTTCTCCACCTCGGTGCTCAAAGTCACTCTCTTTGAGAGTTTGCATCTCCACCTGCTAATCAGCATTCCTACTAACTTCAACAATAGCAACCTTCAACATGGGGTTAGACATAGACTTCTCATCAAATATCACATTTCTACTAAGTATAACTCGATGCTCAGAAGGTGACAAGACTCGAAATCCCTTAATTCCATCTCCGTAACCCACAAATGCACCCTTCTTTGCCCTTGCGTTCTGTTTACCCTCATCCACATGATAATAAACAGGACACTGATAACACCATATTTGCACATGTTTGCACTCTAGTTTCTTGACCGTTTTAGCACGAATTTGTGGTTCATTGGCCTATTTTACACTAGGTTGTGCTATTTTTTCATATTTCAAGTCCTAACAGGTAAATGAAGGCAATAGCGCAAGTTGGAGGTCATTTGGCAATTTAGGGTGCAAAATACCGTTGTCCCCTTAGGAATTACGATCGTGCTTCTGTTGACGTCTGCTGGTATTTTTACTGCCAAACCTAGAGAGTGGTCAAGTGCAAAATACGGCCATCTTGCTAAGAATTACTGTCGTATTTTGCTTGCTCTTGCCCGTAAATTTAATGTCGAGCCAAGCCCGTGGAGATGTCTGAGGAAGTGAAAAAATACGAGCAAAACCAGTTTAGGAATACGAGCGTATGTGAATTACGACTCTATTTCTGCCCGTATTTCGCCCAAAATCGCGTTGAAAGAAGCACATTCGAGCTAAAGGAAGGGGATTCAACTTTTTGGAGAAAAAATAGAGTTCTAGAGAGAGAAAGTGCAAAGAAAAACCCCTAGGAGCTATTTGGAGTGAATTCTTACCATTGAAGCCCAGATTGCATCCCTAGGAGTGAAGATTGACATCCCAGAGCAGATTATTCCCAGCTTTATGAGTATGACTACTTTGATTTCTGTTTTCCTCTCTCTCTATGGAGTAGACCTTTCTCTCACTTGGGTATGAAGAACCCTAGTTCCATGTATTATGGATCTTAATTGTAATAACTTTTGGGATGATATACTGTTTGATTATAATCGATTGAAGTGTGTTCATTGAGTCAATTGAATCCTAATTAACTTCTTTTTAATTTCTGCTGCAACTTGAGATAGAATCTGATTAGGTTGTTAGAGCTTCTATAATCGATAGGAGTGAATTGATTATACGAGAGTTGGTCAATTCACTACTTTGAACTAGAATCTGGTTCCAGTAGTGGAGTTCTATGTTAATTGTCGTAACTTTCTATCTCGGTGAAGACTAGTCGTTTGTCGGTTAGTCTGTCTAAGAGGGGTTGGTCAGCTTAAGAGATTCCAAGCTACTGTAGGATCTTCCGCAGTTTAATCAACAGTAAATCAACCTAAGGAAATTACAACTTGGATCTAACTAAGGAGCTAGGGGTCTCGTTTTGGAGTGACTCTTCTCTTGCTTTAGGAAACCAGACAATTTACTGCTTTCTTTCTGCTTTAGTTTAAACTCATTTTCACTAAACTTTCCCGCTAGATAATAGATAATTACGGAGTAGGCAGTACTTCTAGGCCCTGGATTGACATTTATTACTTGATTCCACTATACTGCATTTCCATCCTACGATTGCACTGGTCGCAGTTTGGTGTTGTGTTTTAGTGTGTTAAGTTTTTGGCACCATTGTCGGGGACTTCTTGGTTATTGTAGAAATGTGAAAGTTTGTTACTTAGCATTTTCTTTACTGCATTTTCTCTCTTCCACCCATGTGCCTTCACGGGTTTGGTTTTCTGTCTGTGTGCAGGTAGTGCATGACCCGTAGCCAGTCGGGAGATCTACTGCCGTTGGACCACGAGCTTGAATGAACCTGTCGCAACTTTAAGAGAGATTTGAAAGCACGACTGGCTGCGGAGGAGGCTCTAGCACATCTAAACATCAACCAGGAGGAAGTAATGGGTGTACTGGCGGGGAGCTTGTCCCCGATGAGCATACCATGGGATACTACTGGACCGCCAAGGCAGCAGACATGCGGTCCCCCATCCAACACCCTCAATTTGCGGGCAAAAACTTTGAGGTGAGCACCTCAGTTATCACCATTTTGAAAGGCTCGATGGTATTCCGTGGGAAGACAGGCGAGTGCCCGCGCTCGCACTTGAGGCGATTCCACAAGTTGATCGATGGAATCAAGATAAATGGGGTCCCTGCCAATGCCATCGAGCTGAGATACTATTTGATTCTAATCAATTGAAGTGTGTTTATTGAGTCAATTGAATCCTGATCAACTTCTTTTCAATTTCTGCTGCAACCTGAGATAGATAGAATCTGATTAGGTTGTTAGAGCTTCTTTAATCGGTAGGAGTGAATTGATTATACGAGAGTTAATCAATTCACTGCTTTATACTAGAATCTGGTTCAAGTAGTGGAGTTCTGTGCTAATTACCATAGCTTTCTATCCCGGTAAAGACTAGTCGTCTGCAGTTAGTCTGTCTAAGAGGGCTTGGCCAGCTTAAAAGATTCCAAGCTATTGTCGGATCTTCCGCAGTTTAATCAACAGTAAATCAAACTAACGAAATTACAACTTGGACCTAACTAAGGAGCTAGGGGGACTCATTCCCGAGTGACTCTTCTATTGCTTCAGGAAACCGAACAATTTACTGCTTTCTTTCTGCTTTAGTTTAAACTCATTTTCACTAAACTTTCCCGCTAGATAATAGATAATCACGGAGTAGGCAATACATCTAGGCCCTAGGTTGACATTTATTACTTGATTCCATTATACTGCATTTCCATTCTGCTGAAGAGTAATCAGTAGGCTTACCATACCACACTTCATAAGGAGTCTTACGCTCGATACCTATGTGAGGTCCATGGTTGATCAGGAAGACGTCATGTTTATTGCTTCTGCCCTGAATATTCTCTCTAGTCCAGCTTTAGAGAGCATGCACCATGCTCCCTCCAACATTGTCTGGTTCATTCTTTCTGCAACGCCGTTCTGCTGGGGTGTATCTCTAACGGTCCGATGACGAGAAATCCCTTCATCCTTGCATAATTTATTGAACTCAAAATTTCAAAACTCCAGACTATTGTCCGTTTGCAGCTTCTTGATCTTCTTCCCGATCTGATTCTCCACCAATGTCTTCCATATCTTGAACTTCGTGAAAGCCTCACTTTTCTGCTTCATCATGAAAATCCAAGTAAATCTCAAATAATCATCAATAATAGATAGAAAATACATGTCGCCTCCAATGGATTCAACTCGTGAAGGACCCCAACAGTCGGAGTGGAGGTAAACCAATATCCCTTTAGTCCGGTGAATACCCTTCTAGGGAAACTTGCTACGATGTAGCTTCCCAAACACACAATGCTCACAAAATTCCAAATTTTTCACCTTGTGCCCGCAAAAAAGATCCCTCTTCGACAAAACTTGCATCCCTCGTTCACTAATATGACCCAGTCTCATGTGCTAGAGAGTGGTCATATCTTCGACAAAACTTCCATCCCCCGTTCACTAATATGACCCAGTCTTATGTGCCAGAGAGTGGTCATATCTTCCTGATGAACCGGAGACGATGCAATTGCAGCAGAACCCAACAACACTTTTCCTTGTAATGCATACAAGGTACCACATTTCACGCGTTTTAGTACCTTCCTTGAACCGTGATAGAGATACACAACTCCACATTTTCCTTTGAAATTGAAACCCTTGCTGTCGAGTAAACTCAAGGAGATCAGGTTCTTTGTCATTCGTGGAACATGTATGACATCATTCATGGTACAGAATGAACCATCATGTGTCTGAACCTTTATGGACTCGATTCCAATAACCTTGCAGACAGTCCATTTGCTATGACCACATTACCACCATCTATCTGCTCGTAGGTTGTGAAGCAATCCATGTTCAGAGACATATTGTATGAGGCAGCAGTATCCAGAAACCACACATCACCATGATGTGCCTTCTGATCTACAGCCAAGACAAGATCGTCTTCAAAACTACTGTCCACTTCTGCCACGGCAACTGAACCTTGCTTCTTCTATTGCCCGCTTTTCCTAGGACAGTTGTAATTCCAATGTCCCACTTCCTTACAGTTGTGACAAGCATCACCTGGTTGTGGACCGGGACCCTTGGAATTCTTGTTCGAATTCCCTTTACCATATTTCTTCCTTCCCTTTCCACCAGTAACAACCAAACCCGATGCCTCACCACCTGTACCATATTCAGATGCATTATGCCTGATCTCTCTCGTATGAAGAGCAGACCTGACATCCTCCAACGACATATTTTCTTTACTGACAATAAAAGAATCAATGAAATTCTCATATGAACTCGGCAAAGAAACCGGGAGGATTAGGGCAGCATCCTCGTCATCAACTTTAACATCTATATTATGCAGATCCAGCAAAATAGAGTTAAGCGGTTCGAGATGTTCCCTCGAAGGCGTATCTTTTTGCATCCTCAAGCTAAATAACCATTGCTTGAGATGCAGCTTGTTGGTTAGGGACTTCGTCATGTAGAGACTCTCCAAATTCAACCACAAGCTCGCGACAGTCTTCTCTATAGATGTCAATCAGGCAGGTTCGGGCGGGTTCGGGCTAGGGTTTAGGCGGGTTGCGGGTTAGTCAGGTTTCGGGTTCATCGAGTTGCGGGTTTATCGGGTTTGGGTTCATCTGGTTGTGGGTTCATCGGGTTTCGGGTCGGGCAGGTTGCGGGCGGATCGGGTTACGGGTTGTTTGGGTCAGTGAATCGAGTAGCTTACTCCTTACTCGTTACCAACTTACACATTTTATTACACTAATTTAAAATAATTTTCTCAATTTTTAACCAATTTCGTTCTACCTCGTATATATACTTAATTAAAAAAAAAACTAGTCAAAATATTGAATCAATTTGTATGACTTGCAAATTGTTATGTAATTAATCGTAATTGGTAAAGTACACTAGCTAATAGTAATGGTGATATCAACAATCGCAACCAAAAGACACCATTAGTTGTTTATTTGGTATTTTAGTATTATTTTAGTAGTAATTGGATTAAAGTATCTCGTTTAGTATAACCATGCAAATCTGGTATTTGGCGTTTGGTATATGGCAAAAGCAGAGTTGTAGAAGGAGTTATTTCGAAATAACTTATTGCCCAAATAACTTCAGTAAACTATTGTCAAACGAGTTATTTGTAAAATTATTCGAATTACCCTAAAAATTGAACCATTACAGATTAACTATCAAATTTAGTAAAACTGTTGTGACTTCAAGAATAACTTACTCAATAACATATATCCTATACACTTGGCATTACCCTCAATCGGCAATATTAAGTTAGTATATGTTAATGATCGTATACCCTAAACCATCAATACATTATAAACTAACCACATACCCTGTGGCCTATACCCTAAACATATATCCTTATGAGTTGTGATTTTGCTAGTATAGTTAATTTAAAGTGAAATTCATACTTTGATTTTCAAAACATAGATAAAAAGTGATGTTTGATATACCCTTACCATATATCCTATACTCTACACCATATACCTTGTGCCCTAACCACATACCATAAACATAAATTAAAAAGGGATCTTCTGCCATTAAAGACTTCAAATGACTTCAGGTGAATATATGTTAATAAAAACTTAGAACCTTCAAAACCATCAATATCTTATACCTAACCATATACTCCCTAAACCATCTGTACCTAATACCCTATACCCTAACCATATACTTTATACCCTAAACAACGAACCGTCAAAGATTACTTATCATGTCTAGTATAATTGTTGGCTCATATTCACCCGCCCATAAAATTTCCATTCCAAAGTTCCCACCCAAACCTCACTCTCATTTTCCATTCCAAACTGACCCGCAACCCGATTAACCAAAATTTTCAAACCCACACCTTGACTGAGTTATTGCAATCGTATGACTTAACATGCCAAGTTTAACCCCCATTTAGAAATAAAAGTTCAACTCAAACACAACTTAAATGTGCCAAAATTTTACTAAGTTTTGTAAAATAACAATCATGTAGTGTTGAAGTTGCAATAAATGTAGAAGCATAGAAAACAAGTAGACAAATTAAATGATTTTTTCTAAAACAAATTATTGTTATAACTAATAGTCAATATAGTTATTAGATCATAAACAATTACACATATATATATATTAGCCTTCAAAGAATATAAGAATAAATTTAATTAGTCATGCTCTCCATATAAAAATTAAAGATTCATATTTCAAAGGCTAAAATATTGAAAAACCAAAATATTGAAAACATCAAATTTGTTTCCTTCTTCCTTTTCACAAAACACATACTAAAATTCTCTTTCTTCATTATCCTTCCATAAATTAGAAACATTCAATTTTTCCTCTTTTTTCTCTTCCATAAAATTGAAGAACCAAATTTCCCTTTTCCCACCTTCCTTCTACAAAAAGTTGAAAACTCAAAGTTTCCCTCCTTATTTCTCTTTCATAATTAAAAGACTCAAAGTTTCCCACTTCTTTCTTTTTTCACAAATCAAAACTACCAAAATCCCCCTTGTTTCTTTTCTAAAAAATTCAAGAAAACAAATTTCTCTTTTCCTTTCTTTTTCCAAAAAGTTGAATACATTACTTTACTTTATTTATAGTTAAATTAACCAAAAGTTTAATTTATATATTATATTAATATTATCCACGATCTCAATTATTAATTTTTCATTGTTAATTTACTTTTTAATTTTGTTAAAGAACTTAGTGATCAAGTGATCTTCATGTTTTAATTTTTTTAAAATATATAATATCAAATGAGTTTAATATAATTTAAATTCCCTATACGAAATGAAAAAATAATTGTACCTAAGTTTAGAATGAAAAACCTTATTTTGAAAAACTATGTATCATATAATATAAAAAATTTTCAAGTGGAGTAGGTGAAGTTCGGGTTGAGTCGGTCGGGTTACGATTTAGTAGGGTTCTGGTCAATCGGGTTCAGGTTAATCGAGTTAGGGGTTTAATCAGGTTTGGGTCAATCGGGTTCGGATAATCGGGTTGTGGGTCAATCGGGTTGCGGGTTAGTCGGGTTGCGGGTCGGGCGGGTAAAGGATTGTTGACTTTTAGTCAATTCGGGTTGCGTTCGGGTTGCGGCTCAGGTTGATCGGGCGGGTCGGGTTCTGTTTTGACACCTATTGTCTTCTCACAGGCGACTTCAATGATGACGTCATCAGCCAACGATAACATCATGATCGAGTGGGCCTTCTTCTCTAGGTACTCCACTCCTCGTCATCGATCCCTACCTTCTTCAGTTTTTCGGACAGCGGACCACACAGCCCTTGTTGTTTCAATAGCGCCTGCATCTTGATCTATCATATACCGAAATTGTTCTTCCCCGTGAACTTTTCGATCATCATGTTCACCGACGTCATTCTTCAGAATCGAAAACCCTAGCCTGATTTCCAGCCACAACTCTAATACCACTTGTTATAACTACGCTACTACGGATCGCGAAATCGCCAGAATCGACAACGCAAGAAAACGAAAACAGGAAGCACAGGACACATGATTTATGTGGTTCACTAACACAACGTGTGTTAGCTAGTCCATGGGCAGGAGAGCCAGTTTCACTATATCGAGGAGATTACAGATTACAGAGGAGATGAGAAGTATTTATACTTCTCCATGTGGATCTAAACCTAATACAATATTGTAAAGGAAACGGTTATAGACCAGGCCCAAACGCCGAACCCAAATAACATTGACCAGTTAGTGAGACCCCTGACTATTCCAGTCGTAGCGGCTGATAGGCCGATTCAAATCACATCAACACAACAAGTGGTATCAGAGCCATTCATCTCTGTTAGATTATTGAGGGTTCAATATCAAATGTGTTATATGCATGATTCTTCTTGTTCTGGGTTTCCTTTTTTGTGGATCATGTTTCCATTCGCTGTATGATTAATTGTCAGATGATACTTGGCTATTTTAATTGGATTGGGTTAAGTAGTCAATACATTAGCTTTATCATAGGTATGGATTCAAATGCTTTTGTACGCATGCTCTGTTGAATCCAAATTCCAAAGGAATCTCCCAGAGGCACAAATTCTCGGACTCATGCATGTGATTATTAATTCTTTTTCGTTGATGGGGAAATTACCATGGGGCAATACCTTTTGATCTACCCAATCCAGTGATCGATTTTTTCCTAGACTTAAGTTTAAGGTTTCTGACTTTCTGTGATGGTGTTTAGTGGTTTATTCTGAATTTATTAGCAACCTCCAATGTTGAATTATATTTTATGTCCAATTTGGTTTCTGGACATATATAAATATTGATAACGTGTGGATAAAGGGGTTCTTCACTTCTTCTCCAGCTAGATAACTTTTAAGTATTTTATTCTTGTGATTGTATACTTTTGCATGTGTCTTCCAGATGCATGTTAATATATATATATTGTGGCTTCTATGGTACCCCGGGTGAAATCCGGGGTAACGCATACCTCGAGTATGGAAACTCTATCTAGACCTCGAATTACCAGGATTTTTGTGTCTGATATTATACCCTAACCCTTAATGAGTGAACCCTAGGTCATAATTATCTAAATCATAATCTATAAACCCTAAGATGGTGCATTCCTTTTTGTGCCTATATTTGGATGAATCATAACCGTCGATTATTATTTCTAATTAAATTGATCTTGGAGTATAAGATTGGGAGAGTTAACACCTAGATTTTGATCTTTAAGTGTTAGAGTATAGTATCATGTCCGAAAGATCGGTCAATTCAAGGTCTAAATAGTGTTTTCATACTCAAGGTATGCGGTACCCCGGATTTCACCCAGGGTACCATAGAACTCGCCATATATATATATATATATTTTTAAGAAGCTAGTTGCTATTCATTTTCTGGATCTATTGTGTATTTGGATCTAGTTTCAGTTGGTTTTACGTCATAGTCTACAGAAAATTTATCCGGTCCTTGTTTTTATTTGGATGTTTTTCTTTTTTTTTTACGGTAATCTATGTTGTGCTTTATTAATCAGTTGAAGCGGTTACATCATCCAGCTGAAGCCGATTAACAAGATAATTCGGGGGACTATCAAACCAAATCACACACTCATTCCATCTCAAAGTAGCATGTGCCATTATGTGGGCTGCTTCATTGGCTTCCCTGCGAATATGTTGCCGACTACCTTCGCCTGTTCCCTTCAACAACCGTCTTATATTTCTGCAAATCACTCCAATTTTATCTTGAATCTCATTTGGAGCTTGTAACTTCTGGATAAGAGCTTGACAGTCCGACTCCAACACTGCATTGGGAAAATGACTTTGAACAGCCATTTGCGCCCCAAACTCAGCCGCCAGTGCTTCAGCTTCCTCCGCCTTCCATCTACCGGGCACTCTTTTGGCTGCCGCCAAGCTGAACAGGCCGCCTGAGTCCCGTATCACAACCCCCAGACCTGCTCCTTCATCTCCCATTAAACCTGCATCAGTACAGATTGAGACTCGGCCCTGACTCGGCCTCTTCCATCCTCGCCTCTCCTGAGCCCTTTGTTGCTCCATCCGTCGTCCTTGATGCGATTTACAGTCGTCTAGTAGGTATTTTGCCCGCACCACTATCTCCTCTTCGGGTAGTTTTGCCCCATTAAACAAATGGGCATTTCTCTCCTTCCAGAGATACCAGAGCAGAACACACCAAAAAGAAACTTTCTTAATGCAATAAGTCCACTCATCATCCAAAACTAATAAGCCTAGCGCATAACATGCCTCCTTGAAAGTATCATGTACTACCCCATTGACGGTACGTATGGCCTCATAACTGCGACATCCTCTAATTGACCACTTGAAGTAACAAACGAAGGTAATACCTATCCTTGGCTGAGGGATAACAATAATATAGCCTGCCAATACATAGTCTCTGATTCCGTATCTGCCACTTTTTAATTTCTTATTCCATATGTAATGCTGTGGAAATTAACCAAATGTATATCTTCTGCCAGCAGCATAAGTACGGTTAGTTTCCATCCCTCCTAACAAAAGCGAGGTTTGCGACTGAATCAATGACTGCATATTCGATCTCTGAGTATAAGGCAAATGAAATGAGAGTCATTTAACTGATTGAGACTGGTTATAAATATCGACTTTAAGTAGTCACCAACTTGCTTCACTTGCCGTTATGTAATGGCAATCCATATATGCCTTGATCTCATCTATTCGAACAGTAGCAGCCGAAGAAGCTCCCTCATTACCCTGTCCATTTGTCAATTGATTAGCCGGAACCGTCGCCATTGCTCGATCCTCGGTTTTGTTAATATATTTGAACATATATTTAATGGTCTTGGACAATATAAATAAATTGGTTAATCACAATTGATAAGCTTGCACAAATTATACGACTGATCTTAATAAACGAAGAAGGTCAAAAGCATATACCATGTCATCATAAGAACTTTGCGTTCATACAACCATGATCAAGTAAATGTATTAACGTAGGCATTCCTGGATTTTGTTTGATTCAAAGTTGTTCCTTCCCTAACATTTTCAATGTATGATCCTAAACTTAACCTCAATCTAAAGGAGGCATCATTTTTAGAAGATATTTGCCAACGATAGTAGGTAAAATAAACAACCACGTGAGTAAGGCATAAACTTAAAAGACCTTCTTTTTTACTAACTTATTTCCTTTCATTTTTCAAAGAATGCTCGGGCTCCATTGTAGCCAATCTCTTAGTGGATAGAACTGGCGGCAAGTATTCCATGGCAGGTTTGGTGTTAGTTAATATGCATCACCGGTTCTTTTGCAATTGCCTTTGTCATGGCCCAAGAGGTACACTAATTCCCATCAATATCACCCACCCAACCATGTGAAACATGATCTGCATTAGTTCAAGTTTGTACAGTCTCACTAAGCAAACTAACCTATGACCCTTCTTTGTGCGTTTATGCTTGTAGTTGAAGACATAATTAAATGACTCTGCCTAGAATAAACCTAAATATATAACTATGTCAATGAAGTATGTTGGCATTTAAATGAAACATGGCATTTCAATTGTTATCATGTTTGAAAATACTACTAAATCGTCTAAAAAAAAAAACATACCTTGACTTATTGCATAATTCCACATTTATGCGATCTTGGAAGCGCAATAATAAATACCGATTGTACGACACCACAAATCGATTATCCAAAATATGGGCATGGGGAGGCCTCGTTTTTTAAACTCCGGAGCCCTCACATCTGTTCATGAAAAAGCTAAACACCATTAGCAAAGAAAGACCATAAACTCTAAAACTTAATTTGCCAATGACAAATGTATTCCCACTAACGTGCACATGTCTTCCCAAATATATGTCGATGTTTAATTTCATACATTAACTTATTCAACTTCATCTTGTACACCCGAGCAATAGTATCGGCACGATTAGGATCCTTTATACACCGCAAAGCCAACAAATCACTCATTAACTGAATTTCAGGCAAGTTAGCATTGCATGTGAATGTTATAAAATAATCTGGATAACCGAACGCACGACAAATTGCCATGGCATCTTGGAAGTTGTCATACTTGTAGCATAGGCTACCCGTATGCGATGCAGCCAAAATAACATGTTTTCCAGACAATTCCAAGTCAGTATCACCTCTCATAAATGAGTCTAACAGTCCTTGAAAATAATGAGCACTCAATGTTGCCTGATTATTGTGAATCCAATCGAGTCTTTCTGCCTCGATCAACACATAAGCATTGACCATATACTGCTACAACAATTTTCCAGCCTACAAATATGAATTAGACTGCTCCAATCTCGTCTGAAGTACATAGCTGTAGTAAACACATTGACTCATATTGCGTTGTCCTAGTAAATCCTCATCATCCCCTTCGACGCATTCAGCATCATAATAGAATAACTCTGGATGCCATCCATCCTCCCAATATGGGAACATAAAAGGATACTGCAAAGCCATCAAGCTCGGATGATACATAGAAATTTGTTCCATTTCCAACGTACGATGTTGAACAATAATATCATGCCCAAACATTTCTTCTCTAGCTTCATCGACAATTAAGACAGCAATTTCATCAGCTGACGGTAAATTGTAGTCTCGCCTATTACATGCTAGCCGTGCAAGCAACCGTATGTGAGCTTGCTGTATTCCCACTTCATTTAATCTATCCCTCGCACTGCGGAATGTCTGAACTAGAATATTGTTTTCATCTAACATTGCTTGCAATCCTTCAACAACATAATCACGCAAAGGATTGGCTTCTCTATCTTGATTATAGAAATCCAGACGTTTTCTTGTCTCATTCATCGTGTCATAGATATATAGTTGGGAGAATTCGGGGGATGTACCTTGAGGAGGAGGTAAACGACCGATTCGATGATAATATGTCCCCTAATTGAGTAAACATAGACACCAGCGTCATTGTTTATAGAATGATCCACATTGCCACCAAGCAACTGAAACAGAAAATTCCATTATAGCCACGAATAAATTGACGAAAATGGTGACAAATGGCTGTACTACCCTCAAGCAAATCTTTCATAAATGCCAAGGGGTCCCTGCGAGGTGGAAGCCTAACCCTTCCTTGTTTATAGCACAATGAAAACAACAAAGTTGTCAAAGATCGTGAAGAAGTTGCGCTCTCCAAAAACCACATGCTAGCCCCACAAAAAGAACACACACACGCCGGTACACCCACTGTAAATACTTCGACAGATGGATATCCTGTAGGAACAAAACTAAAGAACTATTAGCGGACTTTGTGTGGTCTCATAACTTGTGATTAAAAAATACGCTTGTATAGCAACACAAACCCAGTACAGACTCACTCAATTAAACTAGTAACTCGGGCTGGTCCGTCTACCAATACTAGAGTCCAAATTTTTAAACTCTAGCCGGTTGCAGTATAGAGCAAGTATTTAAATATCGACTCGGCCGGTCTGTCTACCCCTTCTTTGGTTGTTGAAATCATTATCTAGCAACAAAATTTTGGTTTAAAGGTTTGCTAATTGAAATAAAAGAAAGCAAAGGTAAAAGGTTTTGTAATCTCTTTTGTGGAAGGATTACTCGGGTATCGCTTCCCCCTAATCGCTACCATGATATGTGAATTGGAACGATTGCTTTGCGAACCGCAAAGGGATGCATATATGGTGGGAGACCACAATATCAATTGCTAAACCGAGGTAAGCATGAAAGGCCGTGTCACTCGACCCTCTCGGTTTAGACAATCGGTAATCGACTTAATCCCTCACTTAACTCAAAGGTCGGACGGTTTGATCGCAATAAACCGATTTTCTCAAGTCAACATTGAGGTTTACCCTAACTTAACCTAGTTAGGTGGCTTAGAAAGTGGAAGGAAAATCAACTCTATTGAGTCTCCCTTGGAAGGGGAATTTTCCTCTCTAAGCTAGGCTAAGGTGGCTAATTAGATTGCTAGCACCAACATGCACAAACCTAAGGGTGCTAAGCACAATTATGCATAATCCTTAGGTTGCTAAACACCTAAATGCACAAACCTAAGGATGGTAAGCACAAAACATGCACAACCCTTAGGTTGCTAAGCAAGCATACACAATCATGATAAATAATGCCTCAATCATTGAATTGAATAATACCCAATGACAATAATCCAATACACATAAAATAAAACTACATGGTAGATTTAGGGTTTCACAACCCCATGTGAAAGGAGGTTTACTCCATGCTAGAAGTGTGGAAAACAAAACGGAAAGAGGTGGAAACCATCTTGGAGGATGCTCCCAGTCTTCTTGGCCCTTGAGTTGAGCTTTCCTGGGAGGAAATCTTCCCAAATTATGCCTTGAAGCTAAACACTAGCCTTCTTCTCCCTTTGGTTCGTGTTTCTCTCTCTAGAATGTTGAAGAAGGCTTTTCACACAAAATGGGCTCTCCACTCTCTCCTCCTTTCAGCTCATCATTTAAACTAGAGACGAGTTGAGTTCACGGTCGTGAACCACGAAACGTGTCCATGGCTATTGGCAATCATTACATGGACCGTTGAAAGAAATAATGACATCCACAACAAACGACATTCGAAGCCACCAAAAACGGGCAAACGAAAAGTTCTCACCTAGTTCATGGATCAATGCAAGTCGTAACAAGACCACTTATCAATTACAATCGACCATGCATGGAATTCAAGTCCGAGGAACAAATGGAAAGGCATCAAAGGTCCTCACCGGGGTATGATATGACATGAAAAGCAAGAATGGATCGCTCACTCTCATGACTAGTGGGGTCGGACCTTTTTGTTGCTAAAGATGTGCACAATCATAAACTCTTGGCCCTATCGTCTCAATACCACGACAGTAACCTCTTGATGTTAGAGTTCCCGGGATGCTTGTCACCACTAGCTCGTCCGGAGGTCTTAGACACCGGTTCAGATGACTGACAATTGTCTTGGATATGGGAAAAATGCTTTTTGGGTGGTGGCAATCATGACGTGAGGTTCTACATCTTCAACTTAAACCCGAAGGTTCTATGGTTTCGACTAAAAGCTTTCTTTTCAACCCAAGGCCACTTGCATCGGCCAAAATCCTTATCTCTCCTTTCCAAACTATTACCCATTGTGAACTACATTGAAGCGCTCTTCCTCGGTCTATCGCTGCTAGCACATTAAGGTTTGGTAGTGAAGGAGTTCTAAAACAATGTGGGGGTTTTGATGGTTTGGGTGCCAAGAAACCCTTCCTAGAGCACGTACTTTGGTTTTTCGTGGCACTCTCTACTTTATCTACCTCATTTTATTACCTCTTTTTCGTTTCTCTTTTTTTTTTCTTTCTTTCTTTATTATTTTTCCTTTTGAGGGATGTAATAGAGAGTAACAACACTTGCCACCTATACTATTAACGACCATTGCTCTCTTTTTGAGGAACTAACTCCAACACTACACTTCATTTTTCTCAACCCTAGCAAGGACCACACACGAACCTCCTATGTAGAACCTCTATGGAGACTCAAAGGTGAGAGCTCCGGGACACAAGGACGACTTATGTTTAGATGCAAAGAAAGGATTGGGGGTGGTTCTATTAACACCACTAAACTCACACGTACGAAGCTCCTAAATCGAGAATGACCCACGAAGTCACACGGCTCAAAGGGGTTGACTAAGAGGGAACTATCACACCGGAAGAAAAAGATCGGCTCAAAGCTCACAAGCTACCTAGTTACCCAACCATATATTCCAATTCACAAACACGATGCATGGCAATTGTAAGCAATAAGTGATCAAGTCAACACATCCATTCATTTATACACACTTGGGAACTAAACTTATTCCCTATACTAATGAACTTCTCAGTCATCATCATATGATATACTCGATCACATGAAACAGGTTGAGATCAATGCCAAATAACACGAGAATTTTCCACCATCCGGCCACTTTGCTCATGCAAACATTGCTTGGAGCCCTCAAATTTTTGAGGCAGATCACACTCTCACAAGCGTACTAGTAAACTACCCCCGCCCCACACACTTAAACCCGACATTGCCCTCAATGGCGTAAGAAAGGGGTAGAATGATGTTACCGATTGGGCTTGGTGAGTGAAAGTTGGAATCGAACCGAGGTAGGATTATTGAGCTTCAAGGAGAGATTAAAAACACACACAAACACAATATGACTAGCTCGAGGCGAGGTTATTACAAGCACAATACATAGTAATAGTTATGTCACACACCCACACAAAATGAAGAAAAATAACAAAAAAAATAAAAATAAAACGAATTCATGGTTACAAGTAGATAAGTGGGGCGAAAGGACTCCGCTCTGCCACATGTCTCACTCGTTGGCTACCTCTCTCCGATGGATTGACCCTCTCTAGAATCGGGTAGGATACCCAGGCTTCGAGCCATGAGCTTGAGGATGTCCGACTGCCGCTCGAGGCGGGATGAGAATCCCATGAAGCTCGTATCCTGGTGGTGTTGGCTGTTGTGCAGGGCGCTGGAGCGTTGGGCGGCGACGGCGGCTGGGTGCACGATCAGGTTGCTGCTCGGCTGCTGGCGGGACTTCGGGGTCAGGCTCCACTATAGCCGGTGCTACTGCAGCTCGGATGACTCCGGAGAGTCAGAGTCCGTCAAGGTACTCAACTCCTCTCTCTCCCCGGAGTACCAGCTTCTGGTTATATAATGTCTCCACTGGGAAGGGCTCCATCCTTCCGACGCTGGCTAGATCCACCTAGAATTGTCGGGCGATCCTTGTGATGATGCCTCCCATGTGCATAGTGTCCACTCTGTTCCTCCCAGGCACCGGGCGAAAGAGGGCAATGAGCCCTCTGTTCATCATCAAGTGCCCTGACTGGAGGTTGGGACGACGGGTATGGTGAGTTGAGTGTGGAGGATCCTCCACTGGGTCTTCAGCTTCACCGCATTGGTGCGGCTCCCCTCAAACTCATCCTGCTCGTGCTTTGGGAGGTAGAGGGCTCGGAATGCACCCATATAGTTGAAGTCGACGGTAAACTGCCGCTCCGTCATCGTCATGTGGGCGGTGTCGAGCCCCATGGCTTGAGAAAAACCATCATAGGTCACCACTCGTGGCTGACCTCCCAGCATAAACTCCACCCGTTGCCGGCTCTTCTTGTTGGTCGGGACGATGTTTGAGAAGGTGGAGTAGAACTCCACGCACAACTCATGGAAGATCTACTCGTCCATGGTCAAGAGCTGGCGCCACTAGGGATGGCAGAGCACCCCAGTCATGGCGGCTCGACACCTGAACAAGTTAAACATGCCCAGGTCCAGCCGCCAGTGACGCCCAATCGGGCTGCCACTCTGGTAGGCGAACTAGTCGCCAAACTCCAGGTGGTTCACCAGATAACTGATGTACTCATGCTCTAAGTTAAGCATCCTGCACAAACACAAACACCCTATACATGGAAACATCCATCATATAATGCTCTTTGGGAGGAAAAGAAATCCCTCCCCCCACACTTGTTTTTCCACCATGGATAAAACATTTAAGCTCAAACCACCGTGGGATGGTTGTGGGTAATTCACGGTTCAAGCACACAAAAAGTTGAACCACAACCCTTACCACGGTGGCTACCATCCACCAATCAAGAATAAATCTACTTGCATTCATAACATAGCACTTGGTTGGCAAATTCCAAAAATAAACACAATTCAGTTCGAACACGCCCACCAAGGCTCACTAAGCTCATGCAAAAATCAATCCATCATTCAATCGACCTAATTCACCTAATTCCTCGCCAAAAATCTAGATTCAATCATGCCAAGCACAAAAATTAGACCTCACTTCACTACATAATCCTATTCTCCACAATTCACAAAGGTAAAGTCGAAAAACAAACATGGAGACTCAAGTAGGTTGAACGAGGAACTGAGGTGCGGGTGAGGACGGTGAAAAACAGTCGAAAAACTAACTTGAGAGGGGTCTCCGGAGCTTCGTCGGAAGCTCGCCGGAGACTCGTCTCCGGTGACTTGGCCGGATAAATGTGCTCCAAATCTCCCCAAAATCACAGCACATGCCAGTTTGAGGAGAGGAGACTGGTATGACGTTGGTTTTGGTTTAGATCGCCGGAAATGGGGGAACGATCAAAAAACCGCCGGATTTTTGCGTTTTCCGGCAAGATTTTGGTCGTAAAGTGAAGAGTCGTCGTTCACGCCCCTTTAATAGGCAGCGCTCAGAGTTCACAGACGCATTTCCAGTTCACGATTGTATAGACCGTGAACTCTCAAACGCATCAGTAAACACAGAGTGGTTGACAGTTGGTGAACATGCATCAGTACCCAGTTCACGAACGCGTTCGCCTGTTCACGGTCTTAGAGACCATGAACGCAGCGATCCGTCCGTGAACTTCAGTGAAAACTGGGCACCTCTGCTAAAATTTTGACTCAACCTATTCCTCTGTGCCTCCTAATCGATCACAACACAACCATGAATCGCAAAAACTCAACACCTGGCACGGGGACACCACTTCACCACTCGAACTCTTCATATAACACTAAAACAAAAACTAAGGAAAAGAAAACAAACCTTTGTTTGGTTGCCTCTTAACAAGCGCTTTTTTATGTTCATTAGCTTGACGGATGGGGATCGATCACGTCTTGGAACGTGATGCCACAGTGAGCAGATCCACCACACTCTCGGGGTGAGGCTTGTAGCCTCCTATCTTAGGCTCCTTGAGTTGGCCCTCTTGGTTAGCCAACATTTCTTCGGCCTCCCCTATCTTCCGGGCCAAAACTCTCTTCATCCTTTTTCTCCAAGCACTCATCCTTGATCCCTTGGCCTTAGGACCCTTCTTAACTCCCTGCTCAAAATCATCATTGCCAACACAACTAACAGTGGGGTTTGCCTTGAGAGGCTCTCCTCCACTCTCATTCACATCATTTGAAACTACTCCCTTCACTTCATCACTCCTAACCCTAGGATCAATTTCAAGCTTGATTATCTCCTTACCATCCCTCAATATTAGGATCCCCTGATTAACGTCTATCGATTCCTTGACGACCTAGGATGAGGGGCATTTCCGAGTCCTCGCTTATGTTGAGAATCACGAAACTTGTCGGATAGCAAAACTTTCCCACTCTCACCATCATGTCCTCCACTATACCTCTCGAGCTAATGGCCGAACGGACGACTAAGGTGATGCTAAGCTTAGAGGTCTTAAGTTCACCTACTTCTAAATTTTAGAAAAGCTTGTAGGGCATTACATTAACACTAGCTCCTAGGTCTGCCAAGGCATTGTCTATATGATGGTTGCCAATATCAAGAGGGATAGTAAAGCTACCTGGGTCAGACCGCTTTTTAAGCAAGCGGTCGAGGAAGTAAGCCGAACACTCCTCACCAAGAGTCACGTTGGCGAGGCCTTCAAGCCTTGGCTTGTTGATGAGGAATCCTTTGAGGTACTTGGCATATCTTGGCATTTGAGCCATGGCTTCGAGGAACGGGATATTGAGGTGGAGTTTGCGGAGCATTTCCATGAAACCTTCACACTCATTCTCCAACCTCTCCTTGTACATCCTTGTGGGATAAGGAAGAGGTGGCATGTATCCATCCTCCGGAAATGCCTTCCTTGCCGCCTTCATCTTATTCCGCGAGGTCTTCTTCTCTCTCTTCTTCTCGTTGGTCTCTTCCTTGTTGGAATCTTCCTTCTCTATAACTTCTTTCGTGGCGACTTCTGGAACCACCTTCACACTCCTCACTTGAAGCGCATTTACCCCTGCATGGTCCTTGGGGTTCACCACAGTTTGGGAAGGTAAAGCTCCCTTGGGTCTCTCGGTGAGGATACCGACAAGGTTGATGATTTGCACCACCAAGCTTTGAAGGCTCGCTTGATGACTTCGCAGACCCGCCTCAACCGAGGTAAACTTGGTAGTCGCCACATCCATAAATTGCTCAATCTTCTCAAACTTTTGGTTACTCGTACTCAAAAAGATTTTCACTAGGTCCTCAAGCTTAGATAGCTACTCGTGTTGTTGTTGTTGTTGAAACCCTAGGGCACCTTGTGATTGGTACGGTTGTTGGATGTTTGAGCCTTGGAGTTGGGGTCTTTGTTGGATGAAGGTGGGCCGAGGTTGGAAGTTCCCCGTGGGGCCTTGGAAACGTGGGGTCCTCGGATTAATCGGTGATGACCAAGCAAAGTTGGGGTGGTTCCTCCATCCTGGGTTATAAGTATTCCTATAGGGGTTGTTGACCCTAGCATTTACCATGAAGTTGACTTGTTCCTCCGGAGTGGTTCCCTCCTTCATTGCTTGGAACTCCGCCATCTCGTGGCTAGTGCTCGAACACCAGTTGCACGACATTACCGCCAGTTTTCCTTGCCTTTTATCTTCAAGCATAACCTCAAGCAACTAATCCAACTTCGCCTCAAGCAGAGCCCTCGCTACCACGCTTCTCACTCCCCTATCATTGCCTCTGCTTCCACTTCTAGTTAACACCCAACCGTATGCCCTAAGGGCCATGTCTTCAAGTATCCCGGTTATTTGGGGCAGATCCATATTCATCAATTTTCCTTGACACAAGGAGTCAATGAGGATATTATCTTCTTGCATTAGGCCTCCGTAGAAGGTTTCAATCCGAAAATGTTCTTCAAACCTATGGTGAGGGTACTGAAGAAAGTAATCGGAGTACCTCTCCCAAGCATCCCTCAAGTTTCTTCCTCTTCTTCCTCGAAATGTGAAATCTTCTTTCTCCACTACGCCATCTTCGAAGACGGGCAATAACGAGCCATAAACTTGTTGAGGAGGTCGTCCCATGTGGTGATTGACCAAGGTGGGTGATTGTTTAGCCACCTAAGTGCCTTTCCCGAGAGTGAGTAAGGGAAAAGCCTTAGTTGCAAAGCTTCGGCGGGCACACCATTAATTTTCAAACTCCCCGCGAGCTCCAAGAATCTCTGCACGTGCTCTCTTGGTGACTCGCTCTCAAGGCCGTGGAAGAGAGCATTACTTTGTATCATAGTCACTAGAGCCTGCTTGATCTCAAAATTGTTTGCCGCCACTACTTCTCCACTAATACCTGGACCCAAATGTTGTCCCCCTCTTTCACTTCTTCTCCTTGCCTCTACTAGCTCTCTCTCCTATGCTAGGAGTCGGAGAGTTTGGTTTATGTCCTCGTCAAGTGGTAGCAAAGGTGTCGGGTTGCTCCAGGTCATGCACCACCTACACACAATCGGAAAAAACACCAAGTCTAGCAGAACCAAAGAACACACACTTGAAAAACTGGAAGTTAAAAGCTAGATTAACAACTAACAACTTTTTCAAGATAACCGACCGTTGTTCCTCGACAATAGTGCCAAACAATTGACTCTCACGAAACTAAACCACAAATTAATCGCGACTAGAGTCCAAGTTTTTAAAATCTAGTCGGGTGCAGTATAGAGCAAGTATTTAAATATCAACCCGTGCCGGTCCGTCTACCCCTAGTTTGTTTGTTGAAATCATTATCTAGCAACAAAATTTTTGTTTAAAGGTTTGCTAATTGAAATAAAAGAAAGAAAAGGTAAATAGTTTTGGAAACTCTTTTGTGGAAGGATCACTCGGGTATTGCTTCCCCCTAACCGCTACCATAATATGTGAATTGGGACGATTGCTTTGGGCACGGAAATTGCAAACCGCAGAGGGATGCATATATGTTCGGAGACCACAATCTCAATTTCTTAACCGAAGTAAGCATGAAAGGCCGTGTCACTCGACTCTCTTGGTTTAGACAATCGGTATTCGACTTACTCCCTCACTCAACTCAAAGGTCGGATGGTTTGATCGCAATTAACCAATTTGCTCAAGTCAACATTGAGGGTTGCCCTAACTTAACCTAGTTAGGTGGCTTAGAAAGAATAAGAAAAACTAACTTGATTGAGTGTCCCTTTGAAGGGGGATTTTCCTCTCTAAGCTAGGCTTAGGTGGCTAATTAGATTGCTAGCACTAACATGCACAAACCTAAGGGTGCTAAGCACAATTATGCACAATCCTTAGGTTGCTAAGCACCTAAATGCACAAACCTAAGGATGCTAAGCAAAAAACATGCACAACCTCTAGGTTGCTAAGGACAAGCATACACAATCATGATTAATAATGCCTCAATCATTGAATTGAACAATACCTAGTGACAATCATCCAATACACATAAAATAAAACTACATGGTAAAGTTAGGGTTTCACAACACCCAAGCGAAAGGAGGTTAACTCCATACTAGAAGTGGGGAAAACAAAAGTGAAAGAGGTGGAAACCATCTTGGAGGATGATCCCAGTCTTCTTGGCCCTTGAGTTGACCTTTCCTTGGAGGAAATCTTCCCAAAATCTGCCTTGAAGCTAAACCCTAGCCTTCTTCTCCCTTTGGTTCGTGTTTCTCTCTCTAGAATGTTGAAGAAGGCTTTTCACACAAAATGGGCCCTCCACTCTCTCCTCCTTTCTGCTCCTCATTTAAACCAGAGACGAGTTGAGTTCACGATCGTGAACCACGAAACGCGTCCGTGAACTTCAGGCGTACGCCAAAACGCGCCGCATCGTTCTCTTCTGTTCACGATCAACTGCCTTTGTTCACGGTCTTATAGACCATGAACTCACCATGCGTCAGTAACCTTCATTTTGGCTCTAGAAACCTCGCGATTCACGGTCAAGGGCTCCTCTTCACGGTCTTGCATGACTGTGAACTTCCTGGGGAAGCCATGTACTGGCCCTTTATCACCTCTTCTCCCGGGTTTCGATCCTTTTCGCCCAACATTCGACTCCGAGGTTGGTTTCACCTGTTGAATCCTGAAATACACTAAAACACGGGGAACCTAGCATAAAACCAACCTTTTAGGAGTGAAATTGGCATAAACACCTAACTAAAACGGACACAAAACATGTACAATTAGGCCCAAATCACTTCCCAACACATAGACGTTTGCTTGTCCCCAAGCAAACCATTTCACACAAGGTAATATTTCAACCTACACAAATATTTTTGGTACAACTCAAAGGGCTCAAAGTTAGAATTCTCAATGGCTATTGGAAATCATTACATGGACCGTTGCAAGCAATACAGACATCCACGACAAACAACATTTGAAGCCACCAAATACGGGCAAACAAAAAGTTCTCACCTAGTTCATGGATCAATGCAAGTCGCAAGAAGACGACTTATCAATTACAATCGATTAAGCTCACACGCACGAAGCTCCTAAATCGAGAATGACCCACGAAGTCACACGACTCAAAGGGGTTGACTAAAGGATGACACATTTCGGGACAATCAAATTTTGGGCGTGGACTAATCCTATGCCTCCCTCATACCTACTAATGACAACTTTTGATGCTACACACCGAGGTAAGAGGGAACTATCACACCGGAAGAAAGCGATCGGCTCAAAGCTCACAAGCTACCTAGTTACCCAACCATATATTCCAATTCACAAACACGATGCATGGCAATTGTAAGCAATAAGTGATCAACTCAAGACATCCATTCATTTATGCACACCTGAGAACTAAACGTATGCCCTATCTTAATGAACTTCTCTTTCATCATCATAGGATATACTCGATCACATGCAACAAGTTGAGATCAATGCCAATAAACACGAGAATTCCCACCATTAGGCCACTTTTCTCATGCAAACATTGCTTGGAACCCTCAAATTTTTGAAATTTGGGCATACAAAAGGCTACAAGCATTAATCACACTCACACAAGCGTACTAGTACACTACCCCCCATACTTAAACCTGACATTGCCCTCAATGGCGTAAGAAAGGGGTAGAATGATGTTACCGCTTGGGCTTGGTGAGTGAAAGTTGGAATCGAACCGGGGTAGGATAATTGAGCTTCAAGGAGAGACAAAAAGCACACACAAACACAATACGACTCGCTCGAGGCAAGGTTATTACAAGCACAATACATAGTAGTAGTTTATGTCACACACCCACACAAAATGAAGAAAAATAACAAAAAAATAATGAGTTCAGGGTTACAAGTAGAGCAGTGGGGGCGAAAGGACACCGCTATTCCACATGTCTCACTCGTTGGCTACCTCTCTCCGGTGGATTGACCCTCTACAGAATCGGGTAGGATACCCTCGCGTCGATCCATGAGCTCGAGGATGTCAAACTGCCGCTCGAGGCGGGATGAGAATTCCATGAAGCTCGTCTCTAGGCGATCCACCCTCTAGACGAGGGGATCACCTGCTCCTGGTGGTGGTGGCTGCTGTGCAGGGCGCTGGAGAGCAGGGCGGCGACGGCGACCGTTTGCCCGAGCAAGTGGGTGCTCGACTGTTTGTGGGACCTCAGGGTTAGGCTCCACTGTAGCCGGTGCTACTGTAGCTCGAATGACTCCGGACGGTCAGTGTCCGTCAAGGTACTCCACTCCTCTCTCGCCCTAGAATACCAGCTTCTGGTTATATAATGTCTCCACTAGAAAGGGCCCCATCCTTCCGACGCTGGTGCAGCGGGCCAGATCCACCTGGAAGTGTCGGGTGATCCTCGTGATGATGGCCTCCATGTGCATAGTGTCCACTCTGTTCCTCCCCAGGCACCATGCGAAAGAGGTGGCGATCAACTCGGCTCAGCTGGACTCCTCATCGTGTAGCGGGCAATGAGCCCTATGTTCGTCATCAAGTGGCCTACTGGTGGTTGGGGACGACGGATCTGGTGAGTAGAGTGTGGAGGATCCTCCACTGGGTCTTCAAGTTCACCTCATTGGTGCGTCTCCCCGCGAACTCGTCCTGCTCGTTCTTTGGGCGGCAGAGGGCTCGGAATGCACCCTGATAGTTGAAGTCGACGGTGAACTGCCGCTCCGTCATCATCATGTGGGCGGTGTCGAGCCCCATGGCCTGAGAAAAACCATCATAGGTCAGCACTTGTGGCTGACCTCCCATCGTAAACTCCACCTGTGGCTGGCTCTTCTTCTTGGCTGGGACGATGTTTGAGAAGGTTGAGTAAAACTCCACGCACAGCTCATGGAAGATCTACTCGTCCATGATCAAGAGCTGGCGCCACTAGGGACGATGTTTGAGAAGGTGGTGAACCACCACGGTGGCTACCATCCACCAATCAAGACTAAACTCTACTTGCATTCATAACATAGCACTTGGTGGGCAAATTAAAAAAAATAAACACAATTCGGTTCGAATACACCCACCAAGGCTCACTAAGCTTATGCAAAAATCAATCCATCATTCAATCGACCTAATTCACCTAATTCCTCGCCCTAAATCTATATTCAATCATGCCAAGCACGAAAATCAACCTCACTTCACTACCTAATCCGATTCTCCACAATTGACAAAGGTAAAGTCGAAAAACAAACATGGAGACTCAAGTAGGACGAAGGAGGAAGTGTGGTACGGGCGAGGACGGTGAAAAATGGTCGAAAAACTGACTGTAGAGGGTCGCTGGAGCTTCGTTGGAAGCTCGCTGGAGATTCGCCATCGGTGACTTGGCCGGAAAAATGTGCTCCAAATCTCTCCAAAATCACAACACAGGCTGGTTTTGAGGAGATGAGACTAGGTAAGACGTTGGTTTTGGCTTTTAATCGCCGGAAATGGGGGAACGATTGAAAAATCGGCGAATTTTCGCGTTTTCCGGCGAGATTTTGGTCGTGAAGTGAAGAGTCGCCGTTCACGCCCCTTTTATAGGCAACTCTCAGAGTTCAAGGACGTGTTTCCATTTCTCGGTCGTAGAGACCGTGAACTCTCAAACGCGTCCGTGATCACGGAGTGGTTGACAAGTGGTGAACATGCATTAGTACCCAGTTCACGGACGCGTTCGCTTGTTCACTGTCTTAGAGACCGTGAACGCTGCGATCCGTCCGTGAACTTATGTGAAAACAGGACACCTCTGCTAAACTTTTGACTCAACCTATACCTAAGTGCCTCCTAATCGATCACAACACAACCATAAACCATAAAAACTCAACACCAGGCACGGTGCCACCAATTCACCACTCGAACTCTTCACACGACACTAAAACGAAAACTAAGGAAAAGAAAACAAACCTTTGTTTGGTTGCCTCCCAACAAGCGCTTGTTTATCTTCATTAGCTTGACGGCTGGGGATCGATTACGACATGAAATGTGATGCTAGCGAGAGCAGATCCACCACACTCTCGGGGCGAGGCTTGTAGCCTCCTATCTTAGGCTCCTTGAGTTGGCCCTATTAGTTAGCCAACATTGCTTCGGCCTCCCCCATCTTCCGGGCCAAAACTCCCTTCATCCTTCTTCTCCAAGCACTCATCCTCGATCCCTTAGGCTTAGGACCCTTCTTAAGTTCCTACTCAACATCTTCAAAGCCACCACAAGTAACGATGGGGTTTTCCTTGAGAGGCTCTCCTCCACTCTCATTCACATCATTTGAAACGACTACCTTCACTTCATCACTCCTAACCCTATGATCAAGCTTGATTATCTCCTTACCGTCCCTCAAAATTAGGATCCCCTCATTAACGTCTATCAATTTCTTGGTTGTTGCAAAAAAGGGACGACCGAGGATGAGGGGCATATCCGAGTCCTCGCTTTTGTCGAGAATCACGAAATCGGTCGGATAGCAAAACTTTCCCTCTCTCACCATCATGTCCTCCACTATACCTCTCGAGCTAATGACCGAACGGTCGGCTAAGGTGATGCATAGCTTAGAGGTCTTAAGTTCACCTACTTCTAAGTTTTTGAAAAGCTTGTAGGGCATTACATTAACACTAGCTCCTAGGTCCGCCAAGGCATTATCTATATGATGGTTGCCAATATCAAGAGGGATAGTAAAGCTACCTGGGTCAGACCGCTTTTTGGGCAAGCGGTCGATGAGGTAAGCAGAACACTCCTCGCCAAGAGTCACATTGGCGAGGCCATCAAACCTTGGTTTCTTGATGAGGAATCCTTTGAGGTACTTGGCATATCTTGGCATTTGAGCCATGGCTTCGAGGAACGAGATATTGAGGTGGAGATTGTGGAGCATTTCCCTGAAACCTCCGCACTCATTCCCCAACCTCTCCTTGTACATCCTTGTGGGATAATGAAGAGGTGGCATGTATCCATCCTCCAGAAATGGCTTCCTTACCGCCTTCCTCTCATTCCGCGAGGGCTTCTTCTCTCTCTTCTTCGCGTTGGTCTTTTCCTTGTTGGAATCTTCCTTCTCTATAACTTCTTTCGTGGCAACATCTGGAACCACCTTCACACTCCTCACTTGAAGGGCATTTAGCCTGGCATGGTCCTTGGGGTTCACCACAGTTTGGGAAGGTAAAGCTCCATTGGGTCTCTCGGTGAGGATACCAGCAAGGTTGCCGATTTTCACCTCCAAGCTTTGAAGGCTCGCTTGATGACTTCGGAGACCCGCCTGAACCGAGGTAAACTTGGTAGTCGCCACATCCATAAATTGCTTAATCTTCTCGAACTTTTGGCTACTCATACTCACAAAAGTGTTCACTAGGTCCTCTAGCTTAGATAGCTTTTCGAGTTGTTGTTGTTGTAGAAACCCTAGGGCACCTTGTGATTGGTACGGTTGTTGGAAGTTTGAGCCTTGGAGTTGGTGTCTTTGTTGGATGAAGGTGGGCCGAGGTTAGAAGTTCCCCGTGGGGCCTTGGAAACCCGGGGTCCTCGGATTAGTCGGTTATGACCAAGCAAAGTTGGGGTGGTTCCTCCATCTGGGGTTATCATTATTGCTATACGGGTTGTTTACCCTAGCATTTACCACGAAGTTGACTTGTTCCTCCTGAGTGGATCCCTCCTTCATTGATTGGTACTCCGCCATCTCGTGGCTAGTGCACGAACACTAGTCGCACGACATTACGGCCCGTTTTCCTTGCCTTTTATCTTCAAACATAATCTCAAGCAACTAATCCAACTTCGGCTCAAGCGGAGCTCTCGCTCCCACGCTTCTCACTCCCCTATCATTGCCTCTTCTTCCATTTCTAGTCAACCCCAATCGTATCCCCTAAGGGTTGTGTCTTCAAGTATCTCGGTTATTTGGGGTAGATCCATATTCATCAATTTTCCTTGACACAAGGAGTCAATGAGGATCTTATCTTCTTGCATTAGGCCTCCGTAGAAGGTTTCAATCCGAAACTGTTCTTCAAACCCATATTGAGGGCACTAAATAAAGTAATCGGAGTACCCCTCCCAAGTATCCCTCAATGTTTCTTCCCCTTCTTCCTCGAAATGTGTAATCTTCTTTCTCCACTCCGCCATCTTCAAAGGCGCGCAATAACGAGCCATAAACTTATTGAGGAGGTCGTCCCATGTGGTGATTGACCGAGGTGGGCGGTTGTTTAGCCACCTAATTGCCTTTCCCGAGAGTGAGTAAGGGAAAAGCCTTAGTTGCAAAGCTTCAGCCGGCACACCATTAATATTCAAACTCCCCGCGAGCTCCAAGAATCTCTGCGCGTGCTCTCTTGGTGACTAACTTTCAAGGCCGTGGAAGAGAGCATTACTTTGTATATAGTCACTAGAGCCGACTTGATCTCAAAATTGTTTGCCGCCACTACTTATCCACTAATACCGGGACCCAAACGTTGTCCCCCTCTTTCACTTCTTCTCCTTGCCTCCGCTAGCTCTCTCTCCCGGGCTAGGAGTCGTAGACTTTGGTTTAGGTCCTCGTCAAGTGGAATCAAAGGTTTCGGGTTGCTCTGGGTCATGCACCACCTACACATAATCAGAAAACACACCAAGTCTAGCACAACCAAACAACACACACTTGAAAAACTGGAAATTAAAAGCTAGATTAACAACCAACAACTTTTTCAAGATAACCGACCGTTGTTCCTCGGCAACGGTGCCAAAAACTTGACTCGCACGAAACTACATCACAGATTAATCTCGACTAGAGTCCAAGTTTTTAAACTATAGCCGAGTGCAGTATAGAGCAAGTATTTAAATATCGACCTGGGCCGGTCCGTCTACCCATACTTCGGTTGTTGAAATCATTATCTAGCAACAAAATTTTGGTTTAAAGGTTTGCTAATTGAAATAAAAGAAAGCAAAGGTAAATGGTTTTGGAAACTCTTTTGTGGAAGGATCACTCGGGTATCGCTTCCCCTTAACCGCTACCATGATATGTGAATTGGAATGATTGCTTTCGGCACGGCAATTGCGAAATGCAGAGTGATGCATATATGGTCGGAGACCACATTCTCAATTTCTAAACCGAGGTAAGCATGAAAGGTCGTGTCACTCGACCCTCTCGGTTTACAAAATTGGTATTCGACTTACTCCCTCACTCAACTGAAAGGTCGGACAGTTTCATCGCAATTAACCAATTTGCTCAAGTTAAGATTGAGGGTTGCCCTAACTTAAACTATTTAGGTGGCTTAGAAAGCGAAAGGAAAACGAACTCGATTGAGTGGTCCTTTGAAGGGGGATTTTCCTCTCTAAGCTAGGCTAAGGTGGCTAATTAGATTGCTAGCACCAACATGCACAAACCTAAGGGTGCTAAGAACAATTATGCATAATCCTTAGGTTGCTAAGCACCTAAATGCACAAACCTAAAGATGCTAAGCAAAAAACATGCACAACCCATAGGTTGCTAAGCACAAGCATACACAATCATGATAAATAATGCCTAATCATTGAATTGAACAATACCCAATGACAATTATCCAATACATATAAAAGAAAACTACATGGTAAAGTTAGGGTTTCACAACACCCAAGCGAAAGGAGGTCTCCATGCTAGAAGTGGGGAAAACAAAAGGGAAAGAGGTGAAACCATCTTGGAGGATGCCCCCAGTCTTCTTGACCCTTGAGTTGACCTTTCCTTGGAGGAAATCTTCCCAAAATCTTCCTTGAAGCTAACCCCTAGCCTTCTTCTCCCTTTGGTTCGTGTTTCTCTCTCTAGAATGTTGAAGAAGGCTTTCACACAAAATGGGCTCTCCACTCTCTCCTCCTTTCAGCTCATCATTTAAACCAGAGACGAATTGAGTTCACGGCCTAAGATCCCGGCTGTGAACAACGAAATGCGTCCGTGAACATCAGGCGCGTGCCAAAACGCGCCGCATCGTTCACTTTTGAACATGGTCAACTGCCTTTGTTCACGGTCTTATACACCGTGAACTCACCATGCGTCAGTAACCTTCATTTTGGCTTTGGACGCCTCACGATTCACGGTCAAGGGCTCCTCTTATCAGTAGCTAAATCCTACTATGTAATCTAGCGGTGATCATTTTTGGACAATCTCACGTAAAAGTGGAGCTTAGTGAGTCTTTGATGCTTTTGGGCCAAGGGGTTTAAGTATATGATGCTTCTGTTGGATATTGTGGTCGATTAATTCAAGAAAAGGATCCATACATGACCACATTTTAGCTAGGGAAGCAAACTTGATATCCGTCTCAAGAAAATAATCCAGGTTGCTCCCAGAAGAATCGCTCCCCATTTCGTTTGTTATGGAGATGAATTCGCCTCGACATTCTATTACATGCAACATTCAGCTTGGCAAACTCAGTTTTCTAAGGCTATAACTGAAAATGTTAATGGATATTTATTTTTATAAATGGTCACGATACTTTCAATTATAAACTATATGATCCAAGATTAGGTAGAGGTGGAGAAACACAAAATCTATAAAAAAGTAAGCCATACGTCTGTTTTTATTTCGGGTGGCAGTACGCGATCACTTAATTGTGAGAATAGCACGCCGTCTATTTCGCGCGACTCTAACCAAGTTCGACGTAAGTGTTTCTAGCTGAGCCTGCATTGCCTCTAACTCTGCAATGAATAAGAACCACTCTTCCAATGACATTGTAATAAGGTCAGAAACATACCAAAGGATAACTGTCACTAAACGAACTTACCAAATCCGTACAGATTGGGATCCTTAGCGGCCGGAGGAGCAAACTTAGGACGTAAGCAAATTGCACGACCTTTCCCTGAAAGAGATAAATAGTACAATTGCAACACATTGCAGACTTGGAACCTAAGAAAGCTAAACTGATAGAGATTTGTGCACCGATCAAGAACTAATAAAGACCAGCACAGGTTTAATGTTTCTAACTATTTATGCAGAGGAGCTGGATTTATATCTCTAGATAACCTATTTTTCTTCGCCAATTTCTTTTCCTGCAGTGTTCCTATTTTACTTTTTACATTTACTTTCTTCGAATATAAGGGATGTCAAGCAACAGGTTGAATTCCGGAGCTCTGGATAACTTCTGGTGGGTTGGACAGTGGCATAAGAGGTTAGCGGATTTGTTTTAATAGAACAGTGTCACACAACCTTAATTATTATCCATGCATTACTTTTCACTCTCACACTTACATAGCAAGTATATTCGGCAAAGTCAATCTAATTTATCAGATAACTCCAACTGGGAAACCAAAACTGAAAGAGATCACTGATGAAGCAACTAATAAAGAGCAGCATTCCTATGAGCACCACCTCTCATATACTCGGAACAAGGTTAACTTTTCTAACATGTTCTGCAGGGAGATGGATTTCTCTCCTTGTAGAATAGATTTTTCTTCGCCAATCCCTTTTTTTCCGTTTTATTGTGTAAGCGAGTTTGTGAAGGAGAAAAGAAAGAGATTGCTTACAGTTTGTGAAGGAGAAAAGAAAGACGATGACGACCCAATGTCGAAAGCAACCCCAAGCATTATAATCACACTGATTAAATTTGGTTTAGAACAGAGGATAGCGGCTGGCCATCCGACTGCAAAGAGACGGGGACGACGATCGAGTGAAGTAATTGGTGGGATGATATGGGAACGAATTGGAGAGAGTGCGAGTACGGCCAGTGATACCGGTAGCAGCATGACGGAAATGAACGGTCGGGGGTGCACAGGAAAATTGGTTTAGTCCGCAGTGAGCAGTTTTTGAAGTACCCCGATTGCTTTCTGCCATTTTCTTATAATAATTACTTATTATTCTAATTTTTTATTTTTTGGATCAGAGGATGCAGGAGGAACCTAGTGGGCCTGAATTGAAATAGAAACAATAGAATTATGGGCCGGTTTATTTCATTTGTAGGGGAATTTTGTAGGCCCAGCGTTGAGTGATGTTAAATTACCATTTTGGGGCACCGAAAATTACTCTCTTGCCAACAATTTTGAAATCTTCAATAACCGCCCCCAACTCCACCATAATATATTTGTAGATAATTACATATATATGACTCATACCTTTCCAATCATCTTAATGAGTGGAAACAGAACAAACAAAGTTGTACAAAAAATTAGTGGGTAGCTGAGATACAATCTCGGCCCCCCATTCATTTAGCTATAGCAAAGCTAAGTCAAGTAAAAATGTACGCAGCCGCCCGAGCCCTTGTATCCCGAGACACGGAGAATTGTTGGATCCGCTTGAGCAAAGCCACGGCATCTTAATCTAGCTCTCCCAACGAAGAAAAAGGAAAGGGCAGGAAACCGTAACCAGCTGTAATGCACAAGTCCCGATATTTTGCACACTTTCGGTGAGCAACATCAACTACAACTCAGCCAGGCACAAAACCAGTCATCCCAGTCTGAGTTAGAGGTGAAGATCCAGTCAAATTGACACACACATCTCATCCTCTGTCCTATAAATAAAGCAGGAAATCTGCAGGATGAAGGGGTCCACCATGCCCATCAACCAAACCGATATCAACATCCCTACCAGGAGAAATCCCAGATCTGTAACATATAACCAATAAGGTGTCACGAACGAGGTTGTGCCGATGCTTAATGGCCACAACACCAGCACAGGATACAGAATGATCCCCAAAGATATCACCAAGAAAGACACTAGAACAAGCAGGACATGGCTTAGATACCAAAAACAACAGCACACCCAGTCGATAACTAAGCACAATACGATATGTCCTCCCATTCATATTCTGGGCCAACCCAACAATCGAAACAACATGCAACCAATGAGAAGAGTGTGCACTTTGTTGAGACTTCCACAAAGCCATCTTACGCGTAGTCAACGAGAAAATGGAATTTGAAGTAGTGACAACCTTCGCGAAATATATATGTAGCAATTTTTTCGTAAGTTTTGTGGTAGCAACTCCACTAGGGTCACACAAGAGATCAGAACCTGTAAACTCTTTAAAGGTGCGTAGGGCATCATCAAAAGCAGGGACAAGAGATAGAATACCAGAAGGGCCTAGAATTTTAGCTTGCAACTCCGCATCTGCAAACGGGACGCCAAAAAAGCATAATGCAGGACATCGCCAACAGCATAAACCCCAAGCCCTCCCAAATGAAAAGGGAAGGTGGCAAGCTGCCATTGCCAAACCCCGAATCTGGGCCCATAAGCAGTAACAGTACCTTCTAAACTAGACCAAAGAGTTGTGTCAAAAGATAGTTGTGCCGACCCAAAAACACGAGGGGAGAAAGTACGTATAGCAAAGTAGAGTTTAGAAATACTTGTACAAGCCCGAAGCAATAGTAACTAACATTGTGGGTCATCAATCCTCGCAACCAAGTCCACAAGCTCAATGGTCCTAGTAACTCTCTTCGCCACAAGCTCACTGCTAAAATTAGGACAAGAAGTGACAGGACTACCAAAAACGACGACACAGTGTGAAAAAGCAATAGATGCAAGGAAAACACCCTGAAGAAGAAAGGATTAATGATAATTAGTTTTCATAAAAAAAATTATAAATATCTATATTTTGGGAAATCCCCTTACGGAAGGGAATTTTGATAAGATAATAGTGGTTATTATTATTTTAATAATCATTAGCTCTATGGTTTTCAATTTGGCTTACGGAATAAGGATGGGTTTCAATTTGGCTTATGGAATAAGGATGGGTTTCAGTTACCGTATTACGAAAAGGATTTTGGAATGATAATATTTTGTTGTTTTTCCAGTTACGAAATTAGTTAATTAATCCCATTTTTTTTTACGAAATATAATCATAGATATGGTAAAATAGACCATTACAGCATGTGCCTCAACCAGGCCACAAAATCATACGAACGACTCGCCGTTGGGTGCAAAGAAAGTGCTTTTTATACGCCGACCTACAAACCGAACACTAAAACCCCCATGCTCCGCCAAACACCGCTGGACCTCTTGAAAGATAGCACCTGCTTGACTATCCTGCACCTGGGATTGAACGAGCCTATCGATCACCACTTGAGCATCACCCTCAAAATCGCACTTGCAAGAGACCACGCGCGGTACACCATCACATTGCCTCACGGAGAGCAAGAAGTTCCACTACAATGAGGTCATCCATCCCGGGGAAATGGACCGTCGAAGCCAGCAGGGGGAACCCTCCCTGATCAAGAAGTACCATCCCTCCGGCAGAATGAGAACCACCCCCCCCCCCCTTGGTCGCTCCATCCCATCGGTAGACCAAAGCACCAGGATTCGGTGGCATCATCCCATCACCCCCCGTCCTAGGTGAAACCGCTACCGCAACCGTTTTGGGCGGTAGAGATGTCCACTCATCCATCTGCTGATAATACTGTCGCATGAGAGCAGGAAAATAAAACTGTTTGCCTTCAAAGACAACCCAGTTCCTGGTCTTCAAAATCCTCCAAAGTAGGGCACGTGCGATGGGGTAGCCCTTCACCTAGGTGCTCCAACCCCGTAAGATCCCATAACGCCCTAACAACGGGGCAATGCAAGAAAAGATGCTCCATAGTCTTCGAAGCCGCCCAACAGACCGGGCACCGGGGGTGGACCATGACATCCTTCCCTCTCAGAGCTTCCGTAGTTGGGAGGAAACAGTGCATTACCTGCCACAAGAATATCTTTAACTTTTCAGGAATTGGCAAACTCCACAAAGGAATCCAACTCGAACGATCCATCCAACTAACTGTGGGGATCCAACGACCCTGCTGAGTATCTATCAAAACGGCGAGGTGATAAGCGGATTTTACACTAAACACCCCATCACACGTTTCATGCCAAACTAGTTTATCCTCAATATCCTGACGTGACAGGGGGATAGCGCTGATAGCTTTGATCAAAGCAGGAGAGAAACACTGGTGAAGCTTCACCTCTGACCAGCGTCACTAGACACAGTAAATTAGCAACCTTCAGGGGCCCATCGTTGGGAAGCACTAAAGGATTTGCTAGAGGAGGCTGAGGGTGCAACATCGGGATCCAACTCTCCTCTAGCGCAGAAATAGAACGCCCATTCCCAACCTGCCAACGGAGACCCCGCATCAGAAGATGACGCCCATAGAGCACACTCTGCCACCTCCAATATGCGGCGCCCAATTTTAGCCAATAACGTTTGATTGAAATGCTCAAATCGACGGAACCCCATGCCTCCCTCATGCCTACTCCGATACATTTTTCTCTATGACATCCACTGTAACCAAGATTGGCCACCCTCAACTCCTCACCAAAACCTGGCCACAAGCCTATCCAAAGCACGACACAACGTGAGAGGGAGTTTAAAGCAAGACATAACATGCAATGGCAGAGCTGAGGCAATTGATTTGATTAGTATTTTCTTAGCCGCCAAAGACAGTGTACGTCGAGCCCACCCTTGGAGTTGAGCTATCAATCTTTCCTCCACATAACGAAATTTAGCCATTTTAGATTGAGCAATGATGGTTGGTAAAGCCCAAGTATTTATCCTGGACTCTTACCGTGCCTACACCCAAAATCTGCACTAGGAATTCCTGATCGGGGATGGCGACATTCTTATTAAAACACACGGCCGACTTCTCCAAGTTAACACGTTGCCCACTCAGCTCCTCATATTCATTAAGTACATCGATCAAATTTTCACATTGTGTAAGTGATCCTAGTAAAAACAAGTACGAATCATCCACGAAGAACAGATGTGAAATCCGGGGTGCTCGAGAGGCCACTTTTACCCCCTCAAACTTTCCTTCAGAAACAACTCGTCGGATTAGGGCTACAAACCCTTCAGTGCATAAAACAAAGAGGAGAGGGGAGAGTGGGTAACCCTAAAGAATTCCCCGGGTCGGCTTGAAAACCCCATAGAGCATGCCATGCATCATGAGCGAGAAAGATGGCGTCCTCATGCAATCTCGAATCCAACCAATCCAGATCTGGTTAAAACCCAACTTATCCAAAACTGCAAAGAGAAACGACCACTCAACTCTATCATAGGCTTTTTTCATGTCAACCTTAAGAGCCATTTACCCTTTCTTCCCCCGGTTTTTTATTTTTAGGTAATGCATAAGCTCATGCCCCAGCAGCACATTTTCCACAATCTGCCTCTCCCGGATAAACGCATTTTGGACCTCAGATATTATTTGTGTAAGAATACAGGCTAGCCTCTCAGTCATTATTTTTGTGATAAATTTATGCACAAACTGGCATAAACAGATAGGCTGGAGTTGGCAAATAGATTCCACATTGTCCACCTTTGGGATCAAAGTGAGCCAAGTATGGTTTAAACTTCGCAATATCCAGCTTGTTTGAAAAAACGAGCAGACAGCCTCAACCAGAGACGCACCTACAATGTCCCAATAAGCATTGAAAAATTTCCCCGTGAAACCATCAGAGTTCGGTGCCTGCTTCATCCCATCGAAAAAACCGTTCAGCGAACATCGCTCGGTAGGACTTCCTCTATAAGGTTCGCATTCATGGCCTCTGTGACTTTCCGCTCAAGGGGGGGAGCGTCCAACCTAGCTTCCATGTTCACAACCTGATTCTCAAAAGTAAAAAGGGTTTGGTAGAAGTTAGTGGCAATATCTGCCTTACCCCTTTCCTCCGTTATCCAATCCCCCTCATCATTTCTAAGACCAACAAAAAAATTACGTTTGCGTCTGCCTCTCGTGATGGTATGGAAATAAGAAGCGTTTTGATCCCCCTTCTTCAACAAGTGAACCCTGGCTTTCTGCTTCCAGTACTTTCTTCTGCCACCCATTGGCGACCCTGATCCCACTCCAGAGTTCTGACAGTATCCCAATCAATGGAAAACTGTTGCTTAACATGATCAATTTCTGTCTGGAGGGTATTTATATTACGCAAGGAATTAGTGGTCCCTGCCCGGCTCCAATCATACAAAAAAAAGACGGAGCTCCTTCAATCTCGTCCATAGCCTATACATTGGTGATCCATGCACTTCTTCTTGACAAACGTAGCTCACCATAGCTCTCACCATGGGATTCTCCAGCCAACGGGCATCAAACAGAAAGAGAGGCCGACTATGGCGAGGGTAGGATTTGTCAGAAAGGAGCAGAGCACGATGATCCGATCCTTGATCCGTAAAGTTCTTGACCATAGTCTCAGGATAGGTATCAATCCAATTTTGGCAGCAGGGTGCACGATCCAACCACTCTCGGATGCAGGCCACCCCCATCCGTTTGTTAGTCCAGGTGAATTGATCACCCTGATAACCAGGATCATAGAGGTCTAGAGTCTAGATGAAATCATGCAGAGCTACCGATTGATTAGCCTGCCAAGGATTTCCCCCATCCTTCTCACCCGTGTGTAACGTGGTATTAAAATCGCCAATGAACACAAAAGGAAGCTGGATAGCATCACAAATAGTGTGGAGTTCTTCCAGCCGCCGAGCACGAATTGTTGCATTCCAACTTAAGTAAATACCAATCATCACATAGGAAAATTTCCCTTCATTAATCCTTGTACAAATGTAAAAATTTGAATGAGAAAACAATGAAGCATCTACTTCAGGGGACCAAGCGACTGCATCCACAAAAAAACAAAAAAGTAGAATGAAAACCTAAACCCCGCATATGACGGGACACGACTTGCCGGCTAGACATTGTGTCCGAAAAAAAAAGACAAGTTCTGGTTTATTTGACCGAACTAAACCTACTGCAGTTTGGAATGTGAGGGAGGGTCCAATTCCTCTCACATTTTAGGCCAGTAGTTTCATTTATCCTCTAGGGGCCATTTCCGGCTGGCTTCCTCCACCTGTTCAGCTTCCACTTATTATCTTCAACAAACTATTTTTTTGGACTAGGATCCCCATCGAGATCTCCATCCTCAGCATCACGATCTCTCTTCCTCTTCCCTATCCCTAGGACAGCATCATTCGAACCATATTCTTTCAGCGGGTAGTGTCCCCCAATAGAATATGGGCGTCCCGGGGAGACATTCTCTTCGACAGGAAGCTCCTTACCCGTTTCCCAGACGAGCACCACCTTCCGGACCCGACTCGCCGCAACCGAACACCTCTTGGACCTAGCCACCTAGCGCCACCCAGTACCCTAATGAGAAGGGTTCGTACCCCTAGCATTGAAGGGCGGTTTCCATTCCTCCGAATTCGACTCTACCATATTCATTTTACCTTTATCTTTGTAGGTAAGAGGTCGACCTGTGGACTCCAGGGCGACATCCTGATCAGTTGTACCAGTCATCGGCATCTTGCGGAGGCGACGAGGTTTTGGCACAAGCGTAGCATGGTTGGTTGTTGCTTCCATCTCAGTTTTCTTCACTAGAGGGGTCGGGACTTTCGTCCCCATTTTCTTGCCTTGAGAACCCTTGTCCCGACATTGGTCCCTGCGAATAAGCATCTCCTACGACTCATTCTCATCATCTGATTCCGGGAGCAACAGGCGAAGCCTACGGGTTGGTGACGACCGCGCAGGTACCATGTCAGCCGGACGCTTCCTTCCGCGTCTGAACGCTCCCATCCTCCTCCGCCCGGACACGCTGCTCTCGGCGGACTGCATCGGGCGCGGCTGCCTCCCCGCTCTCCCTGTAACTGCTCTCTCCTCCCGGACAGTTCCAGATTGATGAGATCCCCGGGGAGTGCGCACTTGTTTCGATAGCACGAATCCCTGTGGGCTTTTCCACCTACCAGCAGGGCTCCTCTCCTTCGCGCGTTGTGCATCTAGGCCTGTCGTGCCCGCCCTTTGCGGACGTGATGCTCCGGATTGAGTAAGCCATGCCGAGATCCCCGCTTGGAGGGCCTTCCTAGCCAGTTGCTGTCTCTCTTCTTGCTTCGGTGCATGCAGTTCTTTGTTAACCCAAACCGAGGGCGGATGGACACGAAAAGGGGGACTATCATCATCAGCAGCATAAAGCTTGGTGCCCAAATTTTTGTGGCCATATGGATCCCAAATTTCTCTTTCCGAGTAGGGGGGCTTGAAATTGCATTCCCGCTGCAGATGCCCCAGTCTTCCACACAAAAAACAGAAGCTCAGGAGATGCTCGTACTTGAGAGCTACCTAGAAGCAGCCCGTTTCCTCATTTGTCGCCATTAGTTGGGATCTCAACGGCTTCGTCAGAACAATTAACGCACGGACCTTCACAAACACTGAATCCGTTTTTTGTCATGTGAAGACTCCAGCCTCGAGGACATCACCCATAGTCGAGCTGACGATCTTTTGGCCGAATTGGGGAGTGTAGCAATCCTCCATCACATCCCAGAGTTGGATGCGAAATGGGACAATAGCCAGGTCATCAAACGTCCGTTTGGTGATAGTAGGTGTCCATGAGGGCAGATGAAGGACTCTGTCCTTAACTACCCACGACGTTTGCGACAGGACCCAATCACGAGCTTCTTCGTTCGGGAGGATGAACTCTAATAGGCTACGCCTAGCTTCTCGGACTTGGATTCTCCCCTTACCTTGCGATGGTCCATTTAGAGCATCCCATATCTCCTTCGGAGCGTAAAGGTCCTCTGAGAAGAGTCTACCCAGCAATGTCCTCGCGCTTCGATATTTCGCTGGCTAGACCTCCGCAAGCGAGAATTGGACAATCTGGTCATCATTGACTTTTTCCAATTTTTGTCCGCGCAAAAAATCGAGGGAATCTGTTCGCATACATCCATGCACAAGGTTTATCAGACAACCTCCAAACAAACGCAAGGATGGGGATTGGCTTGGAAGGCTTGGCTTCAACACATGAAGCGAAAGCATATTATTGGAAACCGGCACTGGCGTAGACTTCCCTCTACTACCAAATCCCTCGACTGCTCGGTTGTTAATTTCAATTGTGAGGAAGCATTTGGGGAGTGGGGTAATATATAGGATAAGCCATGTCCCCATCCAAGAGTCGGATTCCTGATACGACAGGCGTTTGACGTAGGTTGAGTAGAATTAGGTATATTGATTTTTTCTTTTTTATTATTTTTTTTATTCAAATTTGCTAGTGACGTATCCCACGTCCGGGATACATTTGGCGAGAAGATTGGTGGTTCTCGAATCCGGTTGTACCAGTCCATCCAAATCTCCGCGAAATATGCGGGGGGGGGGGGGGGGGGGAAATCTCATGCGATTCGTAGGTCACCGTCGGCAAGCAAGGGCGGGGGGGGGGGGGGGGGGGGGGGGGGGGGGGCATGGTTTCACCGCCCTTCCCATTCCCGTCATAGTTTCGTAGCCCTTGACATTCTCACCATGGTTTCACAGATTGGAGATCCCTCTTGCCAGTACGCCACCGTACCGGTAGTCGGCACAAACGTGTCGCGACAGCCGGAGATCCGAATATCTCCGTTCCGTAACCATCATCATTGTCCGTCGGCGGCGGCAGTGAGAACCACCACATCACCTATCTCACCAAGCGGGACCGTTTCAACGATCTTTCATCCATATGCTTCGGCAGATACTCATCTTGGGGACGCTTTCTTACCGACACTCAAATCGACACTCGCGGCCTCCATCGATGCATCGGTAGTCATTTCTCTGATCCGCACTGTCGCGTCTACGTTTCATGTTTTCTCCTAGCTGCTTTCCCGTCTGCGCCTTACCCTCTCGAAACTGATGAGGGGCTTGATTATCCCCACGACGAGATGATCAAGTCTGATTCGCCAAATTGATTTCGAGCAGCTGAAACAACATCATTGCGAGGCGGCGGCCGACGAGGCACCAAAATTCGATGAGAGAGGTGAGAGCTGCCCTCATCCCTTTTTTTAGAGCAAAAAATCAAGAGATGGTTTCTCCCCAAGCTCCAAGATTCGCGCGATTCTCACCCCATCCAAGAAGCAAGACACCCTTGTCTCCCTTCCGTCGTCTGTGATTAGCGCGGACGATTTCTCTCTCGTCAAGAAACCTACTCCAACTCCCGCCTCCGCCTCCGCACACTTCCTCCCACCTTCACTCCCCGTCGGGCACCCGGTGGTTTATCTTCACAACCGCGATTCCTACGAGTTCGGGTACCGAAACTGCTACCCGAATTACCATGGTCCAATAAACCGACCGTACCGACGGTTCAATCTGAGACTAAATCGGTAGGAGGTATTTGACGGTCTAACGGTTGAACTACCGTTAAACCACGATTTTTTCATAAAATATCATATCGCTGAGTTTTCAGTATGATATCCGGTACAGTTTCATGGACCAAGCAAATTACGCGAATCTGAATGTGGTTTCGTATGGGAATCCGGTCTGTTGCCGGTAACTGAACATGCGATGGTGTTATTAACACTTTTCTCAATTGTCGGCCACCACTGAAAATGAGCAAAATCTTCTTCCAAATCTTGGTTTCCTCACTAGTTTAAAAAACAAATTAAGTAGTTAATTAATCCCACTATGTAACTAATTAATCATTAAGGGTTGTCGTAACAATTATTAAAAAAATGGGGGGAGGAGCTCTCTCCTTCGATTCTTCAACTTAGCCGGAGAAATCTTGTTCGCTGTGGCTTCGGGGATCCTCATGTTTTGCCTTCAGAACCAATTTTGCCAGCACGAGGCAAGTGGAGAGACCTGCACAGATGCGTCGCATTGCCTTCCGATGGGCAGTTTGAGTACGGGGGATGTGAACGAAGTGAACCCCCAAGCCGTCGGCGGAATCAAATCTGCTAGCGGAAACGTGGCTATGCAGCTAGTATGCAATCCCATCCCAAAATAAGGGTTGGAAACAACGCCTAGATGCTGCTCAGGTTATAATCGAGGAGTATAGCACAGGGTTGTTAAAATTAAGACGCGAGACGAAAGATAGTGTCTGGCGATTCTTGCTCCCTAATTCGATGGAGGTGGACCCAGAATCCCAGGAAGTAGCTAATTCTCTGATGCCTTCAGAGACCGCCGATGGCAAAAGCCTCGCTGATGATGGCGGAATCTATATTCTAGCCACGCTTTTGGATTATGGGATGTCAACCAGTCCATGCTCCGAGAAGAAAACTTTTTAAGGCTAGGAACCTAACGATGGCGGCGAGCCGCATCGTAGGCCGACGGAAATCCGTAATGGATTTGTTGGGCGAATATTTTCCCCAGATTCCAATCCTGAAGTTCCTGGTTTATCCAGAAATTTTGGGTACTCAAAATAAGAGTCCTGCGTGGGGAAAATAACTAATAACCCTAAACCGAGTTAGAGTATTTCTATCAGGATCCACCTCTACTCTTCCCTTTAAAAGCCCTTTCCCCGGAACGTTTCCCACTACCTTGCATAGAATCCAGCGTCCTTAAAGAGTAGTTGTCTCCCGATCGCCTTCCAAAAGCCCTCCAACTCAAGGTATTAGTGCCTTTCCCTTCCCTCTTTTATGACTGCGGTTTGGCATAATTGGCATTGCCAGGGCCTCGGTGGTAGAGAGCATACAACATACATGCATGGACGTCCTTTCTACGATGTGTCCGACACCAATTAAGGTGAATCGGCTCGATACTAACTCGCTTTCATTCCCGTGTTACCAGGCTCGTATGATGGCTCGTGCCTCCTCTGACCAACTAGTGGAATTCTCGATGGAAGAAGTGCAATCTTCCAAATACCCCCACTGAGCACTCGCTGCTAGGTCGTCTCTTCATTAATAATCGAATCACCACTATGGAAGTGAGGGATGCTGTCATCACGCACTGGTAGGTGAAAGGAAAATTGAAGGTGGTTGTGACCAAGCATGGATATTTTTAATTTACTCTGCCCTCTGAGGAGACTAAAACTTCTTCAAAGAACGTCGTGGGTGGTTAAAGACTTGACCTTAAATTTGAGATCATGGACACCAAACATCTCGAAAAAGCTCTATGATGACCTGGCTATGGTCTCTTTGCGTGTACAGACGTGGAACGTGAAGGAGGATTGTTGTACGCAATAGTTTGGGAGGAAGATGGCCACGAGTAAACTCGGCCAGGTCTTAGAGGCTGGGGTTTTTACTAGTCAAGAAACTGGGGAGCGGTTTGTGAATGTGAGAGCGGTGATTGACCTCACCAAACCGTTGCGATCACAAATCATGGCGACCAATGATGATATTGGGTGTTTCTGGGTATCACTGAAGTACGAATATCTACCATCCTTTTGCTTCAATTGTGGGCGGGTAGGGAACTTCATCAACAAAAGCACCTTTGATCCCCCAGCTGGTAAAGAAAGATTTGGACCGCACATGTCCACCAAGAAATTGGGCATTCGACTGTATGACTCGGAGGATGATGCTCAACAGTACCGTAGCAAATCAAAGTCAGTATGGGTCTACACTGCGCTAGGAGATCGCATGGATGGCCATGTGCACAATCGGCTCCAGGAAGGGGTAGTCGAGGTGCGTCTTGATAACCGCCAGGTAGATGCGCAAGGGAGAGCGAGTCTGAGGACTGGTTCGGGTAAAGCGGCTTTCAGCTACAAGAGGAGAATCCCAAGAGGGTTCCATGTGAAGAGGTTGCCGTGGGCCAGGCCTGGTCGCCTCATCTGGCAGCGTTCCCCGCTGCCAAAAGGAGTTGGGCCCATGAGGAGCGATCCTGGTGTGGATATACGCCCAAAGCATGAACAAGGCGGAAGGAGGAACGAGCCGCACAACCACTTCAAGCCCGAGATAAGGAATTTGGATGCGGGCTGGAATAAGAAGAATGACAGGCAGGTTGCAGCCCACCCAGCCACTGCTGCGCCAAACTCACGCGGTGGCGAAGGGTTACAGGTGGAGACTGGTGAAAGCAACGATTGCTCCTCCTCCCAAGGGGACATATAATAATCATCGTAATAACTACACCGAGGAAGATTAGAATTTGTGCGATCCCTCCTCTGAGGATGATGCTTCCCGCTTTGAGATTAAAACTCGGGCCCCTAAGAAGACAACTATGCATGCGCCTCAAGGATTGAAGGGAAGAGTTCAGAAGGTTGTGGCTTATTTTGAATCCGGGTTGCACATCAAACCAGGGGATGATGACCAAGGGTATCAAGCCCTGGCTCCGGAACTTGTGAAAGGAATGAAGGATTGGGAGGAAGATGAGGAAGGAAGAAAAAGTAGCCAACTCAATGAATATGGGTCCAACCTAGTTGGTCCAGATTTTGGCAGTCGCAAGCGCTCTTTGAATGAGGTTGACGGGGAGTTGGGTGAGGATCCCATCCCCAAGAAACAGTTTGTGGAAGATGATGCTGATAAGGTGGAGGTAGCCAGCCAAAAATGGCCCCAAGCAGATAAATGAAGATTCTCGCTTGGAATTTGAGAGGAATTGGGCCATCCCTCGTATTTAAAAATTTTGTTGGTTTAGTTCATTCTAATAAATCGAACCTTATTTTCTTCTCAGAAACAAGATCGCGCCGGCAAGTCATCTCCTGTCGTATGTCGGGAATAGGTTTTGATAATTTTCATTGTTTTTTTGTTGATGCCATCGATTCTTCAGGTGGACTTGTTTTAGCTTGGGCCCCCAAAGTTAATGCTTCGGTGTTTTTCCATTCCAACTTCTACATTTGTACTCAGATTAATGAAGTGGAATTTTCTTATGTTGTGGTGTTCATCTATATTAGTTGTGTTGAAGCAATAAGAGCTAATCAATTGGCTCAGTTACTGGAAATTTGTTAGGGTATCACGTTACCCTTCGTGATCATAGGAGATTTCAACGTTACGCTCTAGGCGAGTAAAAAGAGGGTGGAAACCCTTGGAACGCTGCCCATGCCACCCACCTCCGCATTGTTGGCCATGATTTGGGCCTCCTTGATCCTTGTATCAGGGTGACCAGTTCACGTGGACGAATAAGCGAATGGGATCGGCGTGCATCAGAGAGCGTCTCGATAGGGCTCTCTGCTCTCACTCATTGGTTGACTACTTCCCTGATACCCTAGTTTAGCATTTCACTGATCAAGGTCCGGACCATCGTACCTTGCTTCTTTCCGACAAACCATACATACGCAATAGCCAGCCGTTATTTGGATTCGACGCCCTCTGTGCTCATAGTTGGTACAAAGATAAACTATTATTTGACAGGACTTGTCGTTAATATTTTATCTTACCTTATGGTCGTTGGATCATTAGTATGCACTCTATAATTGATTTGTGCGATTCATGGCTCGTAATTTTTGGACAAGAATATTTTCTTTGAGGAAGGTTTATATTATAGCATGTATAAATTTTGTGTTTTTAATAGCTCAAAGGTAGGTGAATATTTAAAGATTCATATACGCACATTCAATAATATATGTATGGTAAATATTCGGTTCACATGTGTGTTTTAAATCAGCCCAAAGGTAGATTTATTATTCAAATGTTCTTGTCATCAACATTTAACTACTATATCATAAGACATCACTTACAAGTTAATAGTTTGTCCAAAAATAAAATATTAATTGAGTGCATGGTGTCTTTAGATGGAGTAAATCTTTATTTAAAATTATTATTGTAATTCTATCTTAAAGATAATTAATCACTTATTCAGAATTTTGTGTTTATGAGAGAATTGTCTAGTATTTTTATTAAATTAACTTTTGAAGTATGTTGCCAAAGTAACCTCTACTTGCGAAAAATTATTTAACTTAGAATACATGGATGTACGCGTAAGTTTATTTATGTGGGTAGTGTTCGACTCAAAGGACCATACTATCTGACTAAATAATCAAACCCCTCAATGATAAATACTTGATAATTATAAAGTTATTATTCCTGTGAATAACAGTCGGTTCAAAGATAGACTGTTGTTTGACAGAACATATTATCAATGTTTGATCATTGTATTAAAAGTACCGCTCGTAGTTAATTTCCCTGTGCAAAGACTAAGAATTAATGTTGCATTTGGTATCTTATGATGAGTTCCCCAAAATTGGACGATTTTTTTGTCTTGTTTAATTACATGGCATGATGTATATTTTCTTTTATCTTACTATAGTTTTCATACTTTGTTTCAAATATTTTGTGCCAAATTTAAATTTAACTCTTATACTAAATGGGAAGAATCTAAAAGGTTTCAAAGTAAAATAACAAAAATTATTCTCCATATATAGGCTTTTATCTTGCACTTTTAAATGGAACAACCCCTATTCTATCAAGGAAAATCTCAATGAGATTTAATAAAAGTATGGATTGATCCAATTGGGTGTGCTTGATGATCATTAAGCGCTTTATTCGATGAATAATTTAGGGACTCTTTTACTGAGACAACTAAACAGTACATTGCAGCACACATACACTACTTTGCGAAACACGAAAAGATCTAGGACACATTACCTATTAGGGTAATTTGATTACATTCAGTGTAAAGGCAAAGGGAACAAGCACATTATATTTTGAGGTGTCTGATTTCGCATTAAAACTCAAGTGATTAAAGTTAGAGTTGTCCAAAGACATGCTCATGCACTTGATTTATTTTATCTTCCTCCATGAAATTTCGAGTGACTACTAATACTCACAAAAAGAAAAGGAGGGAAGATACGATATAAGATTGTGTTCATTCACTGTATCTCAAATTTTCATGTGATTTCTTGTTAGTATGTTTATCTATCTCATTGTCTTTGAGGGATTATTTGATCATGTTATTTGTTTATATTATTTTATATATGTCGATCTCGTAACATGGAGTTTGTGCTTGGACATTATCAGATAATGAAAATTACTCCTGTAATAGCAAAATCATTATGGGTTGACTTATCGATTGCTACATTGTACACATAGAGAAATGAAAGTCTAAAGATCTCATTTTCCTCGAAGTGGAAAAATGAAGAAAAATGTATCATTGGTCTTGAACCCGATATATGAAAAGAAGTTTTCTTTGTCCAAGAATCAATGGAAGGAAAATGAAAAATCTATATGTGCTCCTGCAGTAGCAATATTATGGAAGAGGGTTTATAAAGCATACGTTATTTCTTGTTTGTTAAAGGTGAAAAGTGTATTGGACTTGTGATGATGAGAAATATTATATAATTTGATCCAAAGGCTGTTGTTTCATTCCTGGAAGCGAATGAAAACAAACCATTCTTAAAAGTGAATGGATCGAGACACACCATTATATTAATATAATTTGGTATTTGGATAATGACAATCAGCAAATGTATCTTTCATCGGAAGTGAAAGATAAAATAATTATAAATGAGGATGACAATTCATGTAGCAAAAGTCATGATCGTATACTGTAACCTTCGTATGCCGAAATGTGTTATGAAACACATATATGTTGTTGTTGTTGTTGTTGTTGTTATTTTGTATGCTTTTGTATAGAATGAATATTTGCAAAAGTCAATACTGGTATTATATCATACAGTATGAAGTAAGCAAAAGCTCCGGAAGAGATTGTGTTTTGTTACTTGAAGTAACTAAACATTATATTGGTGATATCTATAGTATGAAAATATTATTATCACTATGTATATGCGCTTACAATAGTTCACCGAATCAGAAGGTGCCTCATGGCCAAAATATAGTACACGTGTATGTGAAGGCTCCAGAAGAGTTAATGTTTTGAGACGTGAATGAACTAAACTGTCAGTTGAAGATGCATTACCGAATTATGAAGATATTCGCAGAAAAGAATATCATAATTGATATTGCATCAGAAATGTGTTATAAGAGAACATATACTTAACTAGAGAAATTTGTACTACATGTATATTAGTGCATATGAAAGTGTAAACCAGAAGTTTGCAAGATCGGCTAACTTTTTATTTTGGCATGTCCGGTCATACCATCCCGGATACAGATGAGAAAATGATTGAGATATCATACGAAAATTAAGTGAGAGTTCATAGAATTCATCAATCAAAGGATTGATTATGTGATACATGGTCTCAAGGAGAATATACTCGTGAAAATAATTGATTCTTTTGAGATTTTATAAAAGTGTATGCAGAAAAATACACTCACCGTGCAAATCATATATGAATTTTATGATTTTGATTGATTCATAAACTATATCGTCATATATGTCTGTTATCTAAACGCAACCTGAAATTTGCTAGATTAGTTGCCGAATGATGGATATATTTTGATGATTATCCAATCAAACAGAACTTCTCTTATTAGGTCCTGAAGTACCATATGCCAATGTCATTAGAGCAAAAATGTATATTGATATACTTCATTAAGTTATACTTTGTTACCTATTGGTAACGATGAGGATCATAGATGAGTAATTTGTTTATTCATGGTCGTACAAGTATCTCATGGAGATTCCAAAAAAATCACAATAACAACATCATCTGATCATGAACAATGGTCAACAATTCATGAGACTTTTTATGAATTGTTTGGTTAAGATTTGTGATTCAACACGTCTAAATGACTTGTGGTTGCGGATTATATTCATAGAAAATGATCTTGAAGATCATGTATGAAGAAAATGGTCCTAACGGATCATGCATAAAGTGGCAATCTAGAAGATTTGTTCACTAAGAAGCTTACCATGACAATATTTGAAAGATTTGTTCACAACACTATTGATGTTGTCATGAGGGGGAGCATATACGCACTGCACTCTTATTTCCTTAACCATGGTTTTTCCCACTGGGTTTTCCTGGTAAGGTTTTTAACGAGGCAGATTCAAATAGCGTATTATGATGATTATGTACTCTTTTTCCTTCACTAGGATTTTATCCCACAGGGTTTTTCCTAGTAAGGTTTTAACGAGGCATATTCATGTCTAATGGTCATCCAAGGGGGAGTGTTATGAAAATATTATTATCATTATGGATGACCAACATTAGATGCTTCATGGTATGTTACAAGTTCTATGTAACTCATCTCCTTATATTTATTTCTTCATATGACACATAAGATGCACAATTGGGTGTTACATGTAACCCCCCACCCCATTTCTATTTCACATTCATTCTCACATTCATGTATATTGATTGTAAGAATGTAGAGGTTATGTGATGTGTGCTTATAAATAGATGATCTCCTTGTACTAAGCAATACATGAATAAGAAAGCTCTATTCCCCCACTCTTCTTGTGTCTCTACTCTTACTCTTATGTCTATTGCTCTTCCTTGCTATTTTACAACATTCTGCTATTTCTTTCTAACTTCTCTCGTTCACATTACAAGTCCTTTTATAGGGCAGGTCAATTACAAAAGACTCCTTCAACTAAATATTTGTTATAACCAAAATCCTAATCATTACAAACCGGCAAACGAAACAGAGAGATACGTTGAGTCACAAATTATGATTTGCTATTGGGATTTGGAATACCAATTTTAAAATAGAAAGAATTTTGCCCTCTAGCTTTCATTGGGCATCAGGAAACCCCTTCCAAACCGACCACCTCTTCCTATTATAATTACAATTCGGGTGAGATTTTCGGCAGGAGGTGTAACTGGTACAGGTTGTTGCCCATACGCATGATGTTTTTTTTATAATTCCCATCAATGGTTGTAATTGCATATTTTAAATTTTGATGATCAGGATTTGTGCAAAAAAAAAATTCAAATTACCTAACATAAGAAAATGCAAGTTATTGTAGCAGGTCCCATAATATCACAGTTGTGAGTCGACTATGTGGCTATTTTGTCATGACTTCCAATTAGAAAACTCCAGTTATCCACCATCTTGTGTGATTATGGTTCGCATAGCTGTTGTTACATCGTTATTGCCATACACACTCCATATCATGAGGCAATCCCAGTCAGTTGTTTGCTCGTGATCTTCTCACAATATCAATGATAGAGAGTGCCTTGGTGAACTGACTGATTGTTGGCATGTTGAATTGATCTTGATGCTTGGAAACATTGACATGTATTGGTTAAGAGCTAGCTTAAAACTATGATGTCCAATATTGTCTTTATTAGCAACTTTTATTTTGCTCGAATGACGAGGATATTTAGTGAAGATCCAATCTATATCTTGCCATCAAAGTGCTTATCGCTAATACGTGTTGTGGTGCACCGGCCATAAGCTTGTTTTATCAAGAAAAGTTATCCATTTAGAAATTTTACATAAAATTACATGGTCTTTGTGATGAGATTCAATCATTAACACCATATATATATTGAATGTTCTCCTACAATTTGAGTTAAGGAAGGTGATCATTTGTTTATTTGTTTGATGGGGCTTCATCGAACTTTAGGTTTTCTAGATCACATATGAGAACGTTATAGTGACCAATGTTTTTCTTATAACGTTTCTTTTATTTTCGTTGTACTAAAATCGACCTATTGTGTATATGGTTTTCTACACTTACTCATCCCTCTTGCTCGAACTTGAAGAGAATGACCCAAGAGAAATCTCACTTTTTCTCTAAAAGGGACCGAGTGACCTCAGAACCGACAAACCCAGATTCTACGTTTTACCATCTTTTTCCTATGCAATCATTGTTTTTATCATATTCTTTATTTCCTTTTGTATTTCCATCTTGATTGAGAGTACATAGTAAATGTTTTCTTTTTTTCTGTTTGGTCTCTTTAGTCTTTTCCTATTCATAGTATGTTGATCGTCCTCCTCAGTATCTAGCATAATTGGCCAGTTGAAAATTCTATCGAGATCTCATATAACATCTTTGTGGTTTTCATGTTGTTTTTACAATTATATCTTATTAGTCATATTTTACTATTTCTTTCATATTACACATTTACAGTGTTATCTTCCACTCGCCACGAAAAACTAGTGAGCGAGTCATTTCTAGTAGTAATCAAAGATTAACATGAATGAGGCATTGCTCATAGCTACCATTGGTCCCCATGTCAGAGCTGATGTCTTCTAGGTTCGGGGGAGCAACATGCCAATTGTCTAAAAAATTAATGAGAAAGCCATCCTGATGACAAACATCATACTCCTCAATTTCATCTCCCTTCAGCTTTAGGAGACATATTGCTCCCTGATTGGATACCCTAATACCAACATTAAGGGTGAACCACCCTTCAACCGGTGATTAGCTTCTCCACAAAAAACTTAACTTGACATAGAAGACAACCCAATTTCAGACTTATTAGCTTCTCAATTTGCTTAGCTTAAGAAGTTTTTCATTTCATATCCTAAATTGACACCTAAGGTTCCTATTCATTTAGTATCCAACATGGTAACTACCATCAAAGGTAAGAAGCCTAACAATAAAGCTGACGCAACAGTGAAGATTTTGTAGTTGCTGATCCCAGGTTCGATCCAAATGAGGCCCCTTGGTATTCTCGGAGGTACAAGACTGCTAGGAGTGAAGCCCTGCTGGCATCGAAATTGATTGCTGGTGGCGCCCAGATTTAGTAGGCTTTGTGAAAGCGCGGTTGAGGATCCTGGGTAATTAAAAAAAACATCGTAACCACCACTCTAAATGAATATATCTTAGATTATTCATCCAAGATGTAATAAGAGCATCTCCTTAAATGCAGTCCGATCTACTTCGACTAGACTAACCACTCATGCAGAATGTTATAGAGAATTATTGTGTTTGTGCAGGCTTACTAAGCTAATGGGTCATGTCCTCTATTTATAATGGAAAATCCCGTCCTAAAACATCCTAAACGATTAGGATAGAGTCTCCTAAACCATGTAGGCTAAGTAAACTTCCTCGACAAGGTTTAGGGTTGGCTGCGGTAGGGCGGTGATTGGACCCACCGCTCTTTTTCTTCATGGGTTGGGTTTCCTAGTCCATGGACTTCTTCTGATGATTTGGGTACAACTTGAGATGTCTTCTGTAGAGGCAGTTGGACAAGTTAATTGGGTTACCACTTATTCCTTTGTCCAAATAGTGTCGAGTCTTCTTCCTATGGGCTTGCCTTGATATAATGTAGCAACTACTAGTTGACTTCGTCGTCATTGGACTTCCTATTCCTCACAAAACCATGAATCATCCCGAATATCACAATAAAAATCCCGATTAAGGCCAAGTATAAACCTTAACCGGGTGCAATATAGAGCAATTATGTTTTAAATGTCAAACCCGGGCCGGTCCATGTACCCCTACTTCAATTGTTTGAAACATTATCTAGCAAATGGTTTTTGGTTCAAACTATGGTTTAAAGCTAAAGAAATTGGCAAAGTAAATGGTTTGAACACTAATTGAGAAGGAATCACCCATGTGTTTCTCTCACTAGCTATTAATCATGACTTGTCGGATCGAATGCAAATATGTGGTAAAGGCGGTTGTAAAGCTTAGGGAAGCGCAACAAGTGAACAACCGTCACTCTCTCGGTCACTAGGACAAGGGATTTGGAATCAACCTACCAAGGTAGCTCTCTTGGCCATTTGACTAAGGGTTGCTTGGGCTTCTCCCTCGAACCGTAGTCCGGACGGCCAAAACACAACCTACCCAAGGTGATAATACGTATTAAGAGGTTCGCCCTAATTCAACGCAAGAAGGGGATTTCCCTCTACCTAGGTCAAAATGGCATAAGAGTTGGAAATGAAAAAACACAACATAACCTTCATGAAAATACCTCATAACTTGTATTAAAACACAACCAAACACAAGTCATTCAATCCATCCATACATTCACATAATTATAGCTAGGGTTTACAAACACCAAAGTGATGGAAACATTTTATGATTATTAAGAATTCGTAGTAATTGTCGGTTTACCATTCAGATTAGTATAATTGATTTATTGTTGGGGAGGGAGTATTATGATTAGGTTATTATTTCGAGTAGTAAAGAAGATAATTGTCGATTAATATAAGTATCGGGGTAACTTAGGCTACGGTTAAGCCTAATAATATCATTAAAACCTAAATTCCTCTCTCTGTTCTTCCTAACCGAACCTCAAACCTCTCTCTAGGCCTTGGCCGAGTCTTTCTCTCTATAACTCATTCTCTCAACTTCTAATTACTTAATCAGTCCCTAATTGATCTAACCTAGTCCAATTCCACCGAGTTCCATGCACCCTAGATTCTAGGGTCTATCAACTGGTATCAGAGCACTGGTTGGGTGCGGAGATCACTTGACCATGACTATCACATGCGCGCAGGAGGAAAAGGCTGGCGGTGACAAAACCACGGCGGCGACCGCAACGCCAAAGCCGGGAGATAAGGTAGTCGTGCAGCAGCTGCGCGACAGAGATTGCGTAGAGGAGCCGGACTGGGCTGAAACTCGTACTGAGATGTTCAAGGTTTCCAAGATGCAAGGAAACCTAGAAGAAGGGCTGAAGGAGGTTAATCATTCCATCTATCAGGTTGCCGAAAACACAAGGTTAGCTGCTGAAAAAGCTAACACAAACGCCGATCAGATGGTGCTGCTACTCTCGAAGGTGTTGGTTCAATTATTCGGGGGGCTGTCTCCTGCAGCGAGCATGGATGCAGGAAGGGAGTTGAGGCGGCCGAGTGAGACTGGGCTGAAGGAGGTCAAAGCCGAGGAGGTTCCAACCGGGCAGGAGGACTGGGGGCTCGAAGGATTCAAATTCCGAGGGAGTCAGGGCAAGGCAACAGTCTCTTACACATTCCATCGGAGCAGGAAATCGCGGCGCAAAAGGGCAGGCAAAAATGGCGGGATACGACAACATCACTTAGAATGTGATGTTCGAGTAATCGGATACGCGGTTCGAGGATAATGAAGAGGGAAGCTTGATGGGACCAGGGAGGTTGAGTGCACGGAAGGATCGCCGAGCCAAGGAGGAGCGACCCGACCCGTTGGGTCAGGCGGGGATCGAGGTCACCGAGGTCAATTCATTCGCAACCTGGGTCGGCCTAGGGCAGGGCAATGGCCAAGGCGGTCTGAGCAGGTGCGAATGGAGGATGGAGCGAGAAGGAGAAGGGGGGGGGGGGGGGGTGGGGAGGTTATTACTCCTATGGGACGGGGCCAAATGGATGATAGGAGCAACGAAAAACACTTGGAGTTTGGGCAAGGAAGTGGAGGAAGGGAGAGAAGCCAGCAAGGGCATCACCGGGCCGCCATGCCGGGTATTGGCAGGTATGGGGGTTATGGAGCAAACTATGAGAATGGTGGTGATTTGATGTTTCGAGCTAAGCCTCAAACCATCGAATTTCCAAAATTCAATGGTCAGGAGGATACTGGGTTGTGGTTGTATGTAGTGGACAGGTGGTTCAAGAACCATGACGTGCGCGAGGAGAGAAAATCTTATCTGGCATCCTTCTAATTAGAAGGCGATGCATTACAATGGTGGGAGTGGCTAGAGAGGACATTTGCCGAAATGAGGACACCAATATCCTAGCCTCGATTTCAGGAAGAAGTTTGCTATCAGTTTGGCTAGTCAGATGGCTGGGCGCCAGAGCGACTAGCGAAGTTAAGACAGACTGGAACAATTGCGGAGTATCGAGCGGAGTTTCTTAAGCTGGAGAATCAGTGCAAGGGTGTGTCAGAAGAAACCTTAGTCCGACTGTGCATGGGAGGGTTGAAGCCGGATATTGCTGTTGCGGTAAGGGTTTTTTAGCCTAACTCGTTGCGAACTGCTTTTCATATGGAAGGGCTCAAGGAAGAGGAGATCGCAAATTGGAGGAGTGTGGTGGGGAGGTTGCCGAGGTCTAGTGGCAGTGGTGGAGCAGTTGGGCCGATCGGAAGCGGCAAAGAACGCGGTCGTAGGTTCTCGTGCGGGTGCAAGCACGGATTTGATGATGTTCTTGGGGCGTTGGGAAGATGAAGAGGACGAGGAGGAAAACATGGAAATGAAGGAGGATCATGATGAGAAGAAGAAACCTTGAGGGCAAGGTTGCGCTTTAAGGGGAAGGGGATGATGGAAACATTTTATAATTATTAAGAATTTGTAGTAATTGTCGGTTTACCATTCAGATTGGTATGATTGATTTATTGTTGGGGAGGAAATATTATGATTAGGTTATTATTTCGGCCAGTAAAGGGAATAATTGTCGATTAGTATAAGTATCAGTGTAAGTTAGGTTACGATTAAGCCTAATAATATCATTAAACCCTAAATTCCTCTCTCTATTTTTCCTAGCCGAACCCCCAACCTCTCTCTAGGCCTCGACCGAGTCTCTCTCTCTCTATCTATCTACAACTCATTTTCCCAACTTCTAATTCCTTTGATCATCCCTAATTGATCTAACCTAGTCCCAATTCCACCGAGTTCCACGCACCCTAGATTCTAGGGTCTATTAGGATATTTGCCTTCTTCCTTGTGGTGTGGAAATCAACCTCGAGAAGGAAGAAATTCCCAAAACTTTTCTCTTGGATGAAACCCTAACTGCTCCTCCTCTTGTTCGTCATTTTATCACTCTAGAAATATGAAGAATAAGTCTCTCTCACTAGGTTCTCTTCCTTTTCTCTTTTAGCTAAGACCTCCTTATATGCCCAGATCGACAGAATTTCACGCTCCCATTTCACCGCCATGAACATTTGGCTTGGACCGGGATGTCAAGCAAAAGCACTTCGTTTCACTTAGGCACTTCACGGTCAGAAGTAGATTTTCACAATTGCATGACCGTGAAATGCTAAACTCCCGCGAGGCGTGCAAAACCCTCTATACTCCATACTTATTAAACTCAAAAAATAGCACCACCAAGAACGCAGCTCGTGCGTCCTTCTTGTTTTCGTAGCAGTAGCGGATCTTTTCTTTCCTTCAAACTTCACATAATCATTTTCCTTCCATGATTTGGAGTTCCTTTCACGTAGCATCAACCCACCAACCATGCAATTATCACCCATGATTAATCACCGTATTCCACATGCATTCTTTAATTCCATCATGCAAACCCAAAGTCACCTTCCACAAACCTAGCCACTAAATGGACGCTAGCTTTGACGTCCCAAATCCACCACACGTCAACGTGAAGAATTAACCTAACCATGAGCATAATTTCATCCATAAAAAATGCTCTTGATTGATCCTTAAATTTTCGAATATGAATCTTCATTTTTGAACCAAGTGAATTAAATATTGCGCTAGTCGATATCGCATCATTCCCTCTCTCTTGAAAAAGATTCGCCCTCGAATCTTTATAAAATCTTGATCCTAATCAGTGCTCGTGTTCTTGGCCTTACAATGGAATTGACATGGTAGTGAGAAGCGTATTAGCGGCCCTAGTTCGGAAGGCAATTTCAGAGGGGGAACTTGAAGGAATGAAAGTTCCTCCTCAAGCTCCTCGAATATCCCATCTATTTTTCGCGGATGATTCATACTTATTTCTTCGAGGTTCGCTACAAGAATGTGAGAATCTGATTGAGATCCTAAATGAGTATGAAGAGCTCAGTGGCCAGCGGGTTAACTTGGATAAGTCGGTTGTTTGCTTTAGCAAAAATATATTGATCACAAACGTAGAATTCCTTGCTCAAATTCTGCGCGTTGGAGAGGTAGAGGTTCAAGACAAGTACCTGGGCTTGCCTGCTCTCATTTCCCAATTTAAAATGGCCACGTTCAGCTTGCTGGAAGAAAATTTAAGGGAACGTTTTCAGGGGTGGCTCCAAAAGACTTTGTCCTGTGCTGCGAAAGAGACTTTGAGTAAATCAGTCTCGGCGGCATTACCATGCATGTCATGTCGTGTTTTAAATTACCTCTTACCCTTTGTCATATTTTAGACAGGATTGTGGCGAGGTTTTGGTAGGGGTCGATGATGGGGATTCCCGAATCCAATGGGTATCTTGACAAAATATGTGTCACAGCAAACATGATGGCGGAATGCGGTTTCGGCGATTTCAGCATTTCCACTAGGCTTTGCTAGCCAAGATTGGATGGCGTATCCTTATTGATCCCCATTCTTTTCTAGCCCAAGTCTACAAAGGAAAGTATTTCCCGACAAGTTCATTCCTTTCAGCGACAGCGAGATGGGCGTAGCAAAGCATCCTATATGGACGTGATTTGTTAATGCGGGGGCTACGCTGGCAGATTGGTAGTGGTCTCCCAGCGCATTTGTTGACCGCAAGCTGGATTTCTCTTTTGCATCCCCACCTTCCAATTTATAATCTTTAGATCTTCCGGGGGATGGCGATGTTAAGGTGGCTGAGGCTATTTTTCAGGAGGATGGAAACTGGTCTGAAGCTAAGCTCCGCCAATGGTTCAGTCTGGATACTTGTTGTGCCATTACGTCGATCCCTTTACCTCGTCAAGATATTGAAGACAAGTTTATCTGGCATGAGACTAGTGATAGAATTTTCACTGTAAAATTGACTTATCACTTAGCAGTGCTAGCAGATAAGTAGGAGGGTCGATGGCACGATACAATGAGTTAGATGGATAGGCAGAGCTAGGTTCAGGTATGGAATTCCCTAGTTCCACCAAAGTTGGGGATATTCTTATGGCAAATCTTGCACCAAATCCTTCCTACGACAGCAACCCTCATTCATAGGAAAGTATCGGTGCTCCCTTGTTATCCGGTATGCTAGGCAGAAGTGGAAACGATGGAACATATTTTCCTTGAATGCCCGATGGCACAGGCTCTTTGGGATTATTCCAGCCTGGAACATCTGAGTCAAGTTCTTCCTCGACATACTTTTCCCCTTTCCTTATAAAGCTGCTGGTTCTTATTAGACACCCTAATCAAATTATGGCAATCGTGACTATCCTCTGGCGAATTTGGCATTCCCGAAATTGGGTTGTCTTTGAGGGCAAGAAATTCAGGATCCCTGCCTGATGCGTTAGTATACTCACCAATATCACAAATGGATTAATTTTCCTTTGGAGGTGGGTATGCATCAGCCTGTCTAGGTAACAAATATTGGGGTTCAGGGACCTCCAGATTATCAAATATGTATGCGAGGCGGGGCAACAAAGTTAGGGTCTCACTCGGCTTGGGGATGATTATTAAAGATCACTCGCGAATGGTTCTTCTGGATAGGGGCATCCAATTTGTAGAGATTGTTGATCCTATGATAATTGAGCTCCTAGTTCTCTGGGAGGCGATTCGGTGGTGTCTGGGACAGGGATTTGTGGCAGTGCGGTTTGAGTGCGATGCTAAAGTAGTTATAGGTAAAATCAATTGTGCAGATGCCCAACATAGTCAGGCGGGTGCTATTTTTGAAGAAGTCTTGCTATCTCTGGCAGGGAATACAGACGTGACTGTTTGATTTGTAGGCCAGAATAACAATAGGGTTGATAACACCCTAGGTGGGTGTTTGATCAGAATTGCACAGCCAAACAAAGGAACGAAGGTCCTTTGTTCAAGAACTCACGAAACAGAGTTTCAAATGAGCTCGGGTAAGCTTGTTTGAGCCAAAGTTTGATGGAAACGAAAGAGGAATCTCACACCTAGGAGATTACATGATCGTTATAGTGATGTCTTCGATGTAATTAAGTGTGTTTCTCAATCAATAGGCTAAGGTTTCAGCAAGTTTTGATTGCAACCAAAAGCAAATCAAACTCACAACTCTCACGTTGGGAATTTTTGGGGTTTTTACTCAAATTCATCTCTGAATGTTACACTTCGTGAATGAGGCCTTTTGTAGGCTTAAACAACTAAAAACAAACTAGAACAAGGACTGAAATTAACCTAACTAAACAAGGAAACTGAATTACAATTGTAATCCAAAATGAACTAGGAATCCTTATAGAACTCGGATTATTTGGCAGCGCGAGTGAGGTTCTTTGAGGCCCTCGAAAATGGTCCGCCACGTTGAACCAAGCTCAGCCAATGCCTTCCCTGGGTTTATGAAGTGTTCTTGTCTTAGTTCCAACTTGATTTAATGCCTAACCGTGTCCCCAATTCGAGATATGGGGTTCCAAAGATGGCTACTTGAACACATCAAATGCCTTAGCTAAAAACAGGTAGATTTTCAGTTTTAGCATAGTAACTTGTTAGCCTTCAAACACACACGTCCATGCTTCTTTCTGAGCTCCCAAACCCTCTAGCTTGTAGTGCGAACTCCAAGGATCAAAACAAGCCCAAGAAATCACATTTTCATTGAGTAAATAGAGAGATCCGAGTCTCCCAAGTTGGCATCCTGGAATAACCAAAACACTTAACTAAATTTCATGTGTGTTTGTTCCTTAGCGACCTTGTTCCTTGATCAATCCATATAATCTTGAATGGTAAGCAATTTGGGATCATAACAAGGGTGACCCATTTGGTGGCTCAAAAAAAGGCTCTTTTATTGTACCCAACTACATGCCAGTTCTTTGATTTCGTGACTTAGCTTGATTCTAGGACATAATGATATTTTTCCTAAGACAATTTTGCAACCTTGATCAAGAGAGATTGTTTCCATAAGTCTATATGAGATGGATTGAGAAAAGAGAGGATGTGTCACGAAGAAGCAATAGAGTGATTCTCCCATCATATTTTGGTTTTTGATACTAGAATAAACTAGAAAGGCTACACCAAGGGAATCAAAACGTAGTGGACTTGGACGCACTTTAAAAAATTATTAGTTATGGTGAGCTTGATGGGCAAAAAGCAAGGAACCCAAATTTTATTGTGCACGCATTGAGACACAGCTACCTAGTATACATATAAATGTAAGACAATGTCAACAAAAAAAAATTCCGCCTGGCGCCATTATTTTTTATTATTGAACATGTTATTTTTATATAACTGAGGAACATCCCCACGCACGCACCGCTTGATCGATGGCGGAGCGTGAGCAAATTTAGGGGGTTCGCCTGCTTTAGCCCTTTGGGCCCTCCACGAGAATCTCCATTAAATGCCTCTGGGAACATCTTAGCGGGTCTCAGTGGGGTCGAACACCGGATCTGCCACTTCCTCGGACGAGCCCTCATTAAAGCTTTCACCGCTAGGCTATGTGACCTTGGCATTGAACACGTTATATTAATTCTTTTGTTTTTTTACAACCTCGTACTTAGTACTTACATCCCGCCACACCTTTTGTATTCAAATCACTATTTATTTTTTTGGAAGCCATCTGACAATTAAAGGGCTAAATTACACATTTGGTCACTGAAATTACATAAATCTTTCACGTTTGTCACCCGTATTATTTTTCTTTCTTATTAGCCATTAACTTTATGAATCATTTCACTGTTAGTCACTGGCCGTTAGTCTCCTTCGGTCTCCATTAATGTCGTTAGAATTTTGATGACGTGGAAAATGTGAATGCTGACTAGGCTGGGAGAAGGCTGATGTGAAATTCTTTATTAAGAAACAAAAATTAACAAAAAAAGAAAAAGAGACTCTTCCCCAATTTATTCATTCCCATTTCCGTCTGTAACCTTCCGCCTCTCTTCTTATCGTCTGATTCCCCCCTCTTTCCACTTTTCCCCTTTCCGTCTGTAACCTTTCGCCTCTCTCTTCTCTTCTCGACCTACTCTCTGTCTCCCTCGTCTATCAAACCCAAACAAGAACCCCAACTCTGTCGGCTGTCTCACCATTAAACCACCATCGTCGTCGTCTTCTCCTTCTCCCTCTCAATCCTTCCTGACACATTCCTCCCCTAGCTGAAGAAGGAAATTTCTCAAGTAAGAGATAGTCTCACTCTTACCATCGATGGGACACTGGAAGAGAGAGAGAGTTTCTGTGAGCTAGGGGTAAATTTATTTACATGTAATTAAGTTAATGGTCCAGTCAGCACACCTGTTTGCCAAATCATAAAAAACTTAACGGCGTTAACAGAGTTTAACAAAGACTGACGGTCGGTGACTAACAGTGAAATGATTCATAAAGTTAGTGGCTAAGAAAAAAGAAAAGTAATTTGTGTGATAAATGTGAAAGATTTATGTAAATTGATTGACCAAACATGTAATTTAGTCCAATAAAAGGATGATTTCTTTTTATTTTTTTCAGTGTCTCTTTTTCATTTAATTTGCTATTACACCAATGACCCTCTATTATCAACCGATAGCACTCTAAACGATGCTCCTTTGTCCTTCTGCCCTCATGGTCCCCAAGCAGCATTATCGTCCTGTCTTTATAAATATAATTGGCATCGATCCTCTTTTGTCCTGCCACTCTCATTGTCCTTCAGGAGCGCGGTTATATGGTCCTAATAATTAAATCTTTATTGTATCATGTTAGGTGATAATCATAGTGTGCTGAATTGTTTTGTCGCATCATGAGCCAGCTTTTGATGCTCGTTGCCTTTTTCACAACGGTCGGCGGTCGATAATGGTGGCAAGTAATGGAGGCGGCGGCTAGCGATGGTGGATAAAGAAAAATATCTTTGGTAGGCCGGGCCAATTATGCGGCTTGAGATTTTGTTTTTTCCCTGGTATTTAAGTGTTTAAACCACAAATAAATGAACTTATTTAGTAAAATTAACTTATTTAGGGCGACGAATCACAATGCACTATATATAGAGGAATATAACTAATTAGAAACCCTAAATCCACCCAACTTAGACAGCCGCCCTCTCCCATCCTCTCTAATTTTGACAATTTCAATTCTTCCTCCTCTTCTCCTATGGAAGAAAGATGAACACCAAAGTGAAAAATGTAACCTCCCTCTCTCTACAATCACTTCTTCCTCTTTCTTTCCTTATATTCTCCCTCTTAAAATCCCTCTATTCCTTTTCCTTCTATTCCTCATCCATCCACTAAAAGGTTAAATCTCATATGTTGCTTAAAAAAAGACTCACAATTTCCTTTTATTTCTTTCTTAGAAACCAAATCCCATAAAGAGCGTCGCCGACTCATGCACAACTCCTGTTGACGACTGTTTACTGCTGCTGCCAAGAATCAGGCGCTGTTGTCTCCCTTGCCTAGAAATAGACGATCAGTGGGCATTGCTTTCTCATTTGAATGTCAACCTCATTTCCTCCTCTCGCCTAAAGGGAGCAAGGGGACGGCAGATCCGGAGGGAGCACAATTGGAAAAGGAGAAGGAGAATTTGTGGTTGATTTGAAGGAGACGCGATAGCTGCTATCATCGTTGATACCATAGGAAAAGGGTTGTCGGCAAAAGCGAGTTAATTGAACCCAAAAACTTTCAAATGTAGTGTTTGGTTTTATTTTTATAACGGTAAATGGGTTGAGCGATTCAAGCGGCTTGAATGGTTAATTGTTTCGGCTGCTCAGTAACGACCCATTTCAACCACAATGACTTTTTAGGTATTTCGGCTAGGACATGTGGTCAGGTGCCGGTTTTATCAGTCCGACCGACTGGTTTGAATTGGTTTTAATAACACTGGTTATAAGTAATTATACAACTTTAGGTGCCAATCCAATAATCAGAGTTGTGAGCAAGGTATCCTTCCACATAAACCAGTCTCAATATGTCGAGCAGCAGATTTAGAGAATCCATTATATAATTATAAGAGAAAAATATGAGATATATAAAGAAAATTATACAATAGTCCATCACCTCTTGCATCAAGAACAAAAACTAATTCATCGCCTTGCTAGTTCTGCATTATTAAACCCTAAAAACTCTAATCCTGTTCCACTTGGATAGGAAGGCCTAGAAAGTATACGACTTGTGATCGCTTGTCAAGTCGATGCCATAGTTCCGTTTTTTATTTTTATAGAAAAATAAAGAATAACGATAGAGATAATAAATCCAAAACAAAATCACTATTGACCAATTTTGAAGAATGAATTAATTTTTTATACATTTTTAGTCAGAAGGTTTCAAGATATCAATTATAATCAACATAAAGTGTTTATACTCTTGGACTGAAATCTATACTATCGTGATTAAAATGAGTCCAAGACCTTTATCGTCGTAAAATATCAGAAATTTATGCCGACTTGTTCAAATAAAATTTCTTACTTTCTAAGCACCTCAAACAAAACATGGTTGGGAGATAACATCTCAAGAAATTCTAAACCGTGAAAAAGTAATATTATTTCCCTAAAAAAGGTTAAAATGCCACTATTTAAATCATAATTTCCTTCAATGCCAACCATGAACAAAAGCTTCTCACTCCCATACACACCCGGGGAAACCTATCGTTGCTCCAATAATGGCGACCCTAAAAATTGTGACGCTTTTCATTCTTGCGACACTTTTTATGTGTTCATTGACTATTAGAGAAGCTGAAGCTCAAGATGATGTGATTGGAAATATAGGCACAGATGCAGGAGGAGATGATGCTACTGCTGCGCCAATCGATGTACAACCTGCCAAGCCTAACGACCAAGTTGTTCAACCAGTAAATCCTCAACAGGGTGCTGGTGATACTGGACCTGTTGAGAAAGGAGACGATAAAAAGAAAGAGGCCGCGAAAGTAAAAAAGAATGACGATAAAAAAGATGATGATAAAAAGGAGGCCAAGAAGAGTGACGACGAGAAGGATGACAAGCAAGATGACGATAAACATACTAAGAGCAAGAAAGATCATGATAAGAAGATAAAGAGCAAGAAGGACGATGAAAAGCATGACAAGAAAGATAAACACTCAAAGAAGGAAAAGCACGAAAAAGATGAAGATAAGGATGTCAAACACTCAAAGAAGAAAAGCCACAAACACGAGAAAGACGATGACGAGAAAGACCATAAGAAAAAGGACGACGAGAAGGAGAAAGAGAAGGAGAAGAAGAAGAAGAAGGAGAAGAAGAATGATGATGATGATGATGAGAAAGATGGCAAAGATGAGAAAAAGAAGAAGAAAGATGATGATAAAGAAGAGAAAAAAGGCGATTCCAAAAAGGATGAGAAGAAAGATAAGAAGGATGATGATAAAAAGGAGAATAAAGGTGATTCCAAGAAGGATGACAAGAAAGATAAGAAGGATGATGATAAAAAGGAGAAAAAAGGTGATTCCAAGAAGGATGACAAGAAAGATAAGAAGAAGGACAGAGACGACGAAAAGGAGAGTGACGACAAAGAAACCAAAAAAGATGGTGGCAAAGCTGAAGACCACACCGCAAGAAAGATGAAGTAGGTAAATTAAGTGAAAGAAAAGTAATAGCTATCTTGGATATGAAGAATAAACTAAATATTTCCAGGATTATATATTTCCATGATAATATATATCAACATGTAAAATAAAATCATCTTCAATTTGGTGCTTTTGTAGTTTCTTAGGTGTCTTATTTTCCTCTATTCTTATGTAATTATTAAATGCACGATCTCGGTGCATAAGATCATTAAAATTTGTTGATTTGTATTATAAAAAATGTTTGTTTCATCAAATTCTCTTACTCTTTTTATTGAACTCATTTTCCCCTTATTTAAGAATGTGAATTTTATGAAGTAAGACTTTTGGTACTAGTGTCCTGTTAATTTATTTTTTGAATTCCTCTCATTGAATCCACATTAAAAATAATAAAATTTTATAAGCCTTCAATTTGACTAGAAATACTAAAAGTGTTTAGCAATGATGTGACAATGATTGTAAAATATGAACATTTTGCAAGAGTAAGTTGCTCGCAAATATATACCATTAAGATAAACTTTCGCTAAGGACTGAAAAAAGACTACTATTAGAGTTAATGTAAACAAAAAAGTGGATGAATTGAAGTAGCTACCATATATATATAGGTGAGTTGTACGGTACTCAGGGTGAAATCTGGGGTACCACATATTGTGAGTATGAAAATGCTATCTAGGCCTTGAATTGATTGATCTTTCGGTCATGATAATATACTCTAACCCTTAAATATCAAAATCAAAGTCTTAATTCTTTAACTCTTATACCCCAAGATCAGTTTAATTAAAAATAATAACCGACGATTATGATTCGTCCAAATATATGACAAAAACGAATAAGAAGATGATATCTAGACCTTGAATTGACCGAAGTTTGAAATCTGGTATTATTCTCAAACCCTTTAAAATTTAGGTCTTAATTCTATGAATCTCATACACTAAGATCAATATAATTAGCAACAAAAATTGACTATTATGATTTGTCGAAATATATGCTACAAATTACATGCACAATCTTAGGGGTTAAGCTCTATGATTTAGATAACTAAGATTCAGGGTTCACTCGTCAAGAGTTAGGGTATATTATCATGCCAAAAGTAACTCAAGAAACTTCCATGAATTGAAAGCAATTCAAGAGCACACAACTTCCACCAACTAAAAGCAATTCAAGCACAAAATCCGTTTTCACCTTACCTGTTTTTGTTGTGTGCAGAAGGTTTATCGGCCTATACAGCTAAAGCTGCAGAGGAAAGAAGAATAAATAAGATATAAGTGGTAGAGGTGGCTCGATATTTCCCATCTCTTTTTTTCCAGTTGATAGTGTCTTCTTTGGCAGAGCAACCATTGAGGAAATGCTGTGTTTGAAGAAGATTCTGAGAGACTATGAAGCTGAATCGAGCTAGCTGATTAACTTCCAAAAATCGGAAATATCTTTTTAGCAAAAACATCAAGACTAACTGGAGACTAGAGATTGGTGGTGTTTTGGAATACAGACCGTTCAAAAGCTCGATAAATATTTGGGGTTGTCAACTTAAGCAGGAAGATCGAAGAAAGAGCTTTTTGAGGGGATTATGGATAGGCTGCGAAAGAAACTGAAAGGATGGAAGGAAAGGACTATGTCAACGGTGGCTAGGGAAATGCTGATTAAATCAGTAGCTCAGGCCCAACTGACATATCCAATGTCAGTCTTCAGAATTCCAGAGGGTGTGATTGACGAGCACAAACTGACCAACAATTTTTGGTGGGGACAGAGAGGGACGGAGAGGAGAGCTCACTGGATTAGTAGAGAAGAACTAGAGATGCCGAAGGAGAATGGTGGAATGGGATTCAGAAACCTGCGTGGTTTTAATACAACGTTGTTAGCTAAAAAACTATGGAATCTTCACCAGCAACCAGGATCTCTAATTGCTAAAATCATCAAGGAAAAATCCCACCCATACTTAGGTTCTATAAGCTGAAATGGGCTACAAAACTTCATTTGGAGGAGTCTGCTTAGCGCCCAAGAAATTCTATGTAGTGGATTACGGTGGAGGATTGGGAATGGAGTGAGTGTAAAAATATGGGGGGATCGATGGGTCCCCACTGCCCTGGATTCATATATTACGTCTGCTCCATGCGGCCTGCCAGCAGATGCAACAGTCAACAAGCTTATTGATCCTGAATCAGGAACATGGGATAATCATCTCCTAGTGGTTTGTTTCGATAACGAGATGGATTTCGCTGTGAAAAGTATCCCGTTGAGAGATATGATGGATAAGGATGTCCAAATATGGCCTACAAGCTAAAATGGGTACTACACAGTCAAGGACGCATACAAAGTCTAGACAAAACAAAACAATGATGATCAAGGTATCTTAGTGCCGCAATCGGACTCTCTATGGAAGACGGTTTCGCACTCAATATCCATCCCAAGATCAATTTTATGTGTAGATTTGCAAAGAACTCCCTCCCGTTGGGTGTCAAAGTAAGTGAACATAATCCTAGGTGGAGTAACAAGTTCTCCTTCTGTAATCAGGTTGAAACGCAAGCTCATGCGCTAAGAGATTGTGACTGGGGTCGGCGGATTTTCCAGTTATCCGCTACTGCTGTGTGTTTCGAGAAAAGGGTAAGCGAGGACTGTTTTGTCTGGTTGAAGGACGTGATAAAAACAATGGAGAAGGAGCTTTGGGAGTTTTGGTGTATACTCCTTTATTACTTGTGGAAGGAGTGAAATGCTCTCTTGTTTAATGGCCATAAGCTGGCTGAGGTAGAGATCGTTCCTCATGCTGCAAAACTGTTGACTGAGTACGAACAGAACCAAGCCAAGAGACAAGAACTGCCCAAAGCTACCCCGATAAAGAAGTGGACTGCCCCGCCCTTGAATAGAATAAATATCAATTCAGATGCTGGCATCCTGTCGGATCTGGGAGCGAGGTTAGGTGCGGTAGAATGTGATACGACAAGAAGGTTTATTTTTGCGGTGGGGAAGAAGATAATAGGGACAATGGAACCGTAGGAGGCAGAATCTTTAGCAATGGAGCTAGGGGTGCAGGTTGCGACCCAGCTCAATCTTATGCACCCGATTGTAGAAAGTGACTGCCTGAACCTCGTGACAAACATGCTTAAGGCTTATTCGATTAGAACAAAGAAAGGTGTAGTATGTAGAAATATTCTTCGTTTGCTTAGAGACTTGGGTGAAGCATAATGGCAGTACACTTCAAGAGAAGCTAATGTTGCTGCTCACACTAAGGCACACGTGGAAACTATTTGAAATGAAGCTTCTGTATGGGTTGATAGGCCCCAGATCATTTTACTTGATCAATTAAAGTTGGACAATGTAGTCTCTGCCACTGATTAATGAAAGTTCTCTGTTTACCAGTAAAAAAAGCACAAAATGTTAAACGTACTAGGTTGGTATAAAGTAAAAATCTTCTTGAAACAGAAGAACCATGCTAGCTATCTACATTTAAAATATGTGATTCGGGCCTAATTGTACCTGTTTTGCCCCCGTTTTACTTAGGTTTTGTGGAAAATTCACTCCTAAAAGGTTGGTTTTAAGCTAGGTATCTCGTGTTTTAGAGTGTTTAAGGGTTTAACAAGTGAAACCAGCCTCAGAGTTTAAAATTGGACGAAAAGGATCGACAACAGGGAGAAGAGGTGAAAAAGATCCAGTTCACGGCTATCCCAAGAAGTTCACGATCTTGCATGACCGTGAAGAAGAGCCCTTGAATGCAGATCTCGAGGCATCCAGAGCCAAAAAGAGGACACTGACGCAAGGTGAGTTCACGGTCACTAAGAACGTGAACGGAGGCTGTTGACCGTGAACAAAAGTGAACGAAGCGGTATGTTTTGGCGCACGCTGCAGTTCACAGACGCGTTTCATGGTTCACGGCCGTGAACTCAGTCTGTGAGCTGAGCTCGTCTCTGGTTTAAAAGATGAGATGAGAGGAGGAGAGAAGGGGGAGCCCATTTTGTGTGAAAAGCCTTCTTCAGATTTCTAGAGAGAGAAACACGGACCAAAGGAGAAGAAGGCTAGGGTTTTGCTTCAAGGTGGATTTTCGGAAGATTTCCTCCACGGAAAGTTCAAAAAACGGGCCAAGAAGATTGGGAACATCCTCCAAGATGGTTTCCACCTCTTCTCCTTGTGTTTTCCCCATTTCTAGCATGGAGTAGATCTCCTTTCACTTGGGTGTTGTGAAACCCTAACTCTACCATGTAGTTTCTTTTATGTGAATTGAATGATTGTCATTGGGTATTGGTTAATTCAATGATTGAGGTATTATTCATGTTGATTGTACATGCCTGTGCTTAGAAACCTAAGGGTTGTGCATGTTTTGTGCTTAACATCCTTAGGATTGTGCATTTTGGTGCTTAGCAACCTAAGGATTGTGCATAATATTGCTTAGCACCGTAGGTTTGTGCATGTTGGTGCTAGAAATCTAATTATCCACCTTAACCTAGCTTAGAGAGGCAAATCCCCCTTACAAGGGAGACTCAATCTAGTTGGTTTTCTTTCAGCTTCTTAAGCCACCTAACTAGTTAATTTAGGGCAACCCTCAATGATGAATTAAGCAAATCGGTTAATCGCGATTAAGTCGTCCGACCTTTGAGTTGAGTGAGGGAGTAAGTCAACTACCAATTGCCTAAACCGAGAGGGTCGAGTGACACGGCCTATAATGCTTACCTCAGTTTAGCAATTGACATTATGGTCTCCGACCATATATGCATCCCTCTTCGGTTCGCGGTTACGTTGCCCAAAGAAATCGTTCTAATTCACATATCATGGTAGTTGTTAGTGGGAAGGGACACCCGAGTGATCTTTCCACAAAAGAGTTTTCAAAACCATTTACCTTTGCCTTATTTTATTATAATTAGCAAACTCTTAAACCAAAACTTTGTTGCTAGATAATGATTAAAACAACTGAAGTAGGGGTAGACGGACCGACCCGAGTTGATATCTAAATATTTGCTCTATACTGCACCCGACTAGAGTTTAAAAACTTGGACTCTAGTCAAAATTATATTGTGGTGTAGTTTCGTGCGAGTCAATTTTTTGGCGCCGTTGCCGGTGACTTCACTCTGTTATCTTGAAAAAGTTGTTGGGTTTTAATCTAGCTTTTAATTTCCAGTTTTGCTAGTGTGTGTGCTTTGCTTGTCCTAGACTTGGTGTGTTTTCCGATTGTGTGTAGGTCGTGCATGACCCGGAGTAACCCGTCACCTTTGCTACCACTTGACGAGGACATAAAACGAACTCTCCGGCTCCTAGCACTAGAGAGAGAGCTAGCGGAGGCAAGGAGAAGAACTGAAAGAGGGGGACAACGTTTGGGTCCCGTTGTTAGTGAAGAAGAAGTTCAAGAAGTGGAAGTTGAACCCGTCAAAGTAGTAGTAATGGCGGGAACCAAAGGCTAGATGGCGCTTAAGCCCTCCAGTTGAACAAAGCGGCAGAGGATGAGGGTGCACCGAGGACGATGGGGTACTATATAGCCCCAAGGCCGGCGGACATTCAATCGCCAATCCTACATCCTCTAGTGGCGGCAAACAATTTCGATATCAAGCCAGCTCTGGTGACTATGATACAAAGTAATGCTCTATTCCACAGCCTTGAGAGCGAGTCACCAAGAGAGCACGTGAAGAGATTCTTGGAGCTCGCGGGGAGCTTGAATATCAATGGAGTGCCGGCCGAAGCTTTACAACTAAGGTTTTTCCATACTCACTCTCGGGGAAAGCACTTAGGTGGCTAAACAACAGTCCCCACGCTCAATCACCACATGGGACGACCCCCTCAACAAGTTTATGTCTCGTTATTGCCCGCCTTTGAAGATGGCGGAGTGGAGAAAGAAGATTACCCATTTCGAGAAAGAAGAGGACGAGACATTGAGGGATGCTTGAGAGAGGTACTCCGATTACTTTCTTCGGTGCCCTCACCACGGGTTTGAAGAACATTTTCGGATGGAAACCTTCTACGGAGGACTAATGCAAGAAGATAAAATTCTCATTGACTCCTTGTGTCAAGATAAATTGATGAATATGCTTCACCCCAAATAACCGAGATACTTGAAGACATGGCCCTTAGGGGATACGATTGGGGGTTGACAAGAAGTTGAAGAAGAAGCAATGATAGGGGAGTGAGAAGCGTGGGAGCAAGTGCTCCGCTTGAGGCGAATTTGGATAAGTTGCTTGAGGTTATGCTTGAAGATAAGAGTCAAGGAAAAAGGCCGGTGATGTCGTGTGACTGGTGCTCGAGCACCAGTCATGAGATGGCGGAGTGTCAAGCAATAAAGGAGGCAACCACTCCGGAGGAGCAATTCAACTTCGTGGCAAATGCTAGAGTCAACAACCTATATAGCAATACATATAACCCCGGATGGAGGAACCACCCCAACTTTGCTTGGGCATCTCTGACAAATCCAAGGCCCCCGGGTTTTCAAGGATCAAGCTTCCAAGAACTATACCAAGCACAACGTGGCCTAGGGTTTCAACAACAACCTGACAAGCTATCTAAGCTTGAAGACCTATTGAACACCTTTGTTAGTATAAGTAGCCAAAAGTTCAATAAGATAGAGCAATTTATGGACGTGGCGACTACCAAGTTTACCTTGGTTGAGGCGGTTGAAACGAGCCTCCAAAGCTTGGCGGTGCAGATTGTCAACCTTGCCGGAATCCTCACCGAGAGACCCAAGGGAGTTATACCTTCCCAAACCGTGACGAACCCTAAGGACCATGTCGGGGTAAATGCGCTTCAAGTGAGGAGTGTGAAGGTGGTTCCGGAAGTTGCCACTAATGAAGCGATGGAGAAGGAAGATACCAACAAGGAAGAGACCAACCCAAAGAAGGGAGAAGGGAAGCCCTTGAGGAATGAGAGGAGGCGGCAAGGAAGGCATTGCCGGAGAATGGATACACACCACCTCTTCCTTATCCCACAAGGATGTACAAGGAGCGGTTGGAGAACGAGTGTGGAGGTTTCATGGAAATGCTCCGCAACCTCCACCTCAACATCCCTTTCCTCGAAGCCATGGCTCAAATGCCAAGATATGCCAAATACCTCCAAGGATTCCTCACCAAGAATCCAAAGCTTGAAGGCCTCGCCAACGTGACTCTTGGCGAGGAGTGTTCGGTTTACCTCCTCGACCGCTTGCCCAAAAAGCGGTCCGACCTAGGTAGCTTTACTATCCCTCTTGATATTGGTAACCATAATATAGACAATGCCTTGGAAGACCTAGGAGCTAGTGTGAATGTGATGCCCTACAAGCTTTTCAAAAAGTTAGAAGTAGGTGAACTTAAGACCTCTAAGCTTAGCATCACCTTAGCCGACCGTTTGGTCATTAGCTCGAGAGGTATTGTGGAGGACATGATGATGAGCGTGGGCAAGTTTTGCTTTCCGACCGATTTCGTGATCCTCGACATAAGTGAGGACTCGGATATGCCAATCATACTCAGTCGTCCATTTCTTGCCACCGCCAAGGCATTGATAGACGTTAATGAGAGGACCTTAATTTTGAGGGATGGTAAGGAAAGAATCAAGCTTGAAATTGACCCGAAGGTTAGGAGTGATGAAGTGAAGGGAGTAGTTTCGAATGATATGAATGAGAGTGGAGGAGAGCCTCTCAAGGCAAACCCCACCATTACTTGTGTTGCTTTTAGTGATGTTGAGCAGGAAGTTAAGAAGGGTCTCATGCCCAAATGATCGAGGATGAATGCTTGGAGACGAAGGATGAAGGGAGCTTTGGCCCAGAAGAAGGGGGAGGCCGAAGCAATGTTGGCCAACCAAGAGGGCCAACTCAACGAGCCTAAGATGGAAGGCTACAAGCCTCGCCCCGAGAGTGTGGTGAATCCGCTCTCGATGACATCAGGTTTGAAGTCGTGATCGATCCCCAACCGTCAAGCCAATGAGGATAAACTAGCGCTTGTCGGGAGGCAACCCAACGGAGGTTTGTTTTCTTTTCCTCAGTTTTTGTTTTAGTGTCTTGTGAAGAGTGAGAGTGGTGAAGTGGTGTCCCCGTGCCGAGTGTTTTGGTTTTTCATTTTATGGTTGTGTTGTGATCGATTAGGAGGCACGGAGGAATAGGTTGAGTCAAAATTTTATCAGAAGTGCCCTGTTTTCACTGATGTTCATGGACGGATTGCTGAGTTCACGGTCTTATAAGACCGTGGACATGCAAACGTGTCCGTGAACTGGGTACTTAGGCATGATCACCACTTGTCGACCAACCGCAGTTCCCGGACGCGTTTGAGTTTTCACGGTCTCTAAGACTGTGAACTGGGCAACGCGTCTGTGAATGCAGAGTTGTGCCTATAAAAGGAGCATGAACGGCGACTCTTCACATCACCACCAAAACTCGCCACAAAATTTCAAATCTTCGCCGGAAAATGTGAAACTCCGTCGGTTTTTCGATTTTTTCCCCATTTTCGGCTAGCAAAACCCAAAACCAACGTCATACCTAGTCTCCCATCCTCAAAAGCGGCCCGTGCTAAGATTTTTGGGAGGTTTGGAGCACATTTTTTCCGGCCAAATCATCGGCGGCAAGTCTCCGACGAGCTTCCGACGAAGCTCCGGTGACCCCTCTCCGGTCAGTTTTCCGACCGTTTTTCACTATCCTCACCCGCACCTTACTTCCTCCTACGTCCTACTTTTGTCTCCAGGTTTGTTTTTTGACTTTACCTATGTGATTTGGGGAGAATCGGATTAGGTAGTGAAGTGAGGTTGAATTTTTGTGCCTTGCATGATTGAATCTAGATTTAGGGCGAGGAATTAGGTGAATTAGGTCGACTGAATGATTGATTGATTTTTGCATGAGCTTAGTGAGCCTTGGTGGGCGTGTTTGAACCGAATTGTGTTAATTTTTAGAATTTTTCCACCAAGTGCTATGTTATGAATTCAAGTGGAGTTTATTCCTGTTTGGTGGATGGTAGCCACCGTGGTTTGGGTTGTGGTTCAACTTTTTGTGTGCTCGAACTGTGAACTAGCCGCAAACATGAGGACGGGTGGGAGGAAGATGCCATCCAAAGTTTTGACGTGAATGTCGCATTTCTGAAGTTTTATCTTCCAAAGTACCGAAGGACAAAGTTCAAGTCGGCCCTCACAACGGCATCCACACTCCAACCCTAGTGGCGGGTAATGGTTGCACTCCTGGCTCGTTCCCTCTACCCAGCTTACCACAACCCGAACAAGATAACCGAGAGAATCTTATTGGCTTGTTCTTGAATGGAAGACCGATCTACCACTCTGCACCTGGGTTCAGTTATGGCCACTTCTTTTGTCAGGGCCAATGGGCAAAACCGTCGTTATGTCACATCAATGGGTCTGTACATCACCCGCCTTTCTAGATACTTCGATATCAACCTTGTAGGGTGCTCGAAAGAGTGGCGCACCCAGAGATTTGACGAGGGCACTCTGCACTCCATGCGCTTATTGTTCACCTTTGGCCCAATGCCGTACATCGAGGGATTGAGTCCTGACCCCCAGTTCCCGCCAGCAGCAGAGCAGCTACCTACTCGTGCACCCGGCCGGCACTGGCGCCTAGCGCTCCAACACCCTGCACAGCAGCCACCACCACCACCAACAAGAGATCCCCTCATCCAGAGGGTGGATCGCCTAGAGACAAACTTCATGGGATTCTCGACCGACATACCGACATCCTCGAGCTTATGTCTCGACGCTAGGATATCCTACCAGATGCTGGAGAGGGTCCTCCCACCAGAGACAGGTAGCCAATGAGTGAGACATGTGGCAGAGCGGAGTCCTTTCACCCCACTTCTCTACTTGTAACCCTGAACTTGTTTTTTGTTATTGTTATTTTTCTTTATTTTGTTTGTGTGTGACTACAACTACTACTATGTATTGTGCTTCTAATAACCTCGCCTCCAGCGAGTCGTATTGTGTTTGTGTGTGTTTTTGTCTCTCCTCGAAGCTCAAATTATCCTACCCCGGTTCGATTCCAACTTTCACTCACCAAGCCCAAGCGGTAACATCAGTCTACCCCTTTCTTACGCCATTGAGGGCAATGTCGAGTTTAAGTGTGGGGGGGGGGGGGGTAGTTTACTAGTACGCTTGTGTGAGTGTGATTAATGCTTGGAGCCTTTTGTATGCCAAAATTTCAAAATTTTGAGGGCTCCAAGCAATGTTTGCATGAGCAAAGTGGCCGGGTGGGAAATTCTCGTGTTTATTGGCATTGATCTTGAATTGTTGCATGTGATCGAGTATATCCTATGATGATGACTGAGAATTCCATTAGGATAGGGCAAAAGTTTAGTTCTCAGGTGTGCATAAATGAATGGAAGTCTTGACCTAATGACTTATTGCTTACAATGGCCATGCATCGTGTTTGTGAATTGGAATAGATGGTTGGGTAACCAGGTAGTTTGTGAGCTTTGAGCCGATCGTTTTCTTCCGGTGTGATAGTTCCCTCTTACCACAGTGTGTAGCATCATAGTTGTCACTAGTAAGTATGATGGAGGCATAGGATTAGTCCACTCCCAAAGTTGATTGTCCCGAAAAGTGCCATCCTTTAGTCAACCTGATACGGGCCTAATTGTACATGTTTTACCCCTCTTTTACTTAGGCGTTTGTGGCAATTTCGCTCCTAAAAGGGTGGTTTTACACTAGGTTTCTTGTGTTTTAGCGTGTTTCAGGATCTAACCAGTGAAACCAGCCCTGGAGTCGAAAGTTGGAAGAAAAGGAGCAAAGAGGAGGAAACAACCTGTGTTCAAGGTCTGCCATTGGAGTTCATGGTCTTACAGGCCCGTGAACTGGAGCCAAAATCCGTGAACCGTAAAGCGTCAAGGGCGAATCCAGAGGTTACTGACGCCGAGTGAGTAAGCACAAACCGTGAACCGTGGATGTGAAGCGGTGTGTTTTGGTCTCAGCAGTGAGTTCACGGACGCGTTTCAATGTTCACGGCCATGAACTGAGGTCTAAGACCGTGAACTGAGGTCTAACACCGTGAACTGCTCAACGAGTCCTTGAACTCAGCTCTAAGACCTAGAACTTAGCCTGATTTGGGTATAAAAGGAGAGGGGAGTTGAAGGAGAAAGGATAGGTTCATTTTTAGGTTAGGTTTTAATTTTCAGAATAAAGAGGATCCTAGTGAGAGGTTAGGGTTTCTTCTAGAGTGAGAAAGTGAAAATCAAAGGAGGAAGAAGGAGCTTTAGGCTTGTTCCTATCTAGAGGATTGAAGATTTCTTCATCTCAAGGGTGTCTGAAGGAACAAGGAGGAAAGATTGACATCACTTAATGGTTCTTTCTTCTCTTTTTGTTGTATTCTCTTGCTTAGCTATGGAATAGCCTACCTATTCACTTGGGTGTTGTAAACCCTAGCTACAATTATGTGAATGCTTATTTGAATTGAATGATTGTTTATGGGTGTTGTTTAATTCAATGATTGAGGTATTATTCATGTTGATTGTGAATGCTTGTGCTTAGCAATCTAAGGATTGTGCATGTTTTGTGCATCCTTAGGTTTGTGCATGTTGGTGCTTAGCAACCTAAGGATTGTGCATGATTGTGCTTAGCATCCTTAGGTTTGTGCATGTTGGTGCTTAGCAATCTAACTAGCCACTTTAACCAAGATTAGAGAGGAAAATCCCCCTTTCAAGGAAGACTCAATCGAGTTGGTTTTCCTTTAGATTTTTAAGTCACCTAACTAGGTTAATTTAGCGCAAACCTCAATGTTGAACTAAGCAAATTGGTTAAGCGCGATTAAGCCGTCCAACCCTTGAGTTGAGTGAGGGAGTAAGTCAACCACCGATTTCCTAAATTGAGAGGGCCAAGTGACACGACCTATAATGTATACCTCGGTTTAACAATCGAGAGTGTGGTCTACGACCATATGTGCATCCCTCTGCTGTTTGCGGTTACCTTGCCCATAACAATCGTTTCAATTCACATACCATGGTAGTAGTTAGGGGGAAGCAACACCCGAGTGAGGTCCTCTCATATAGAATTCCCCTCAATTTACTTTACTTGCTTGTTTTCATTTGTAGTTTTCGTAGTTTTAAACCCAAAAACCCGTTTTGCTAGATAACAACTTAAGTGATTGAAGTAGGGGTACATGGACCGACCAGAGTTGACAATTTAAATACTTGCCCTATACTGCACCCGAATAGAGTTTAAAAACTTGGGATCTAGTCGGGATTAATTCGTGGTGTAGTTTTGTGCGAGTCACAACCCCTTTGAGCCTTGTGACTTCGAGGGTCGTTCTCAATTTAGGAGCTTCGCGCGTGTGAGCTTAATGGTGTTAATAGAACGACCTCAATCCTTTATTCATGTCTAAACATGAGTCGTCCTTGTGTCCTGGAGCTCTCACCTTTGAGTTTCCATAGAGGTCCTTGCTAGGAATGAGAAAAATGATGTGTAGTGTTGGAGTGACTTCCTCAAAAAGAGAGCATTGGTCGTTAAATGTATAAGTGGCAAGTGTTTTTACTCTCTAGTACCCCCCCCCCCCCCTCAAAAGGAAAAGAAATAAAAGAAAGAAAAGAAAAGAGAAACAAAAAAAGGTAATAAAATGGGGTAAATAAAGTAGAGAGTGCCACGAAAAAACAAAGTACATGTTCTAGGAGGGGTTTCTTGGCACTCAAGCCATTAAAACCCCCAAATTGTTTTAGAACTCCTTCACTACCAAACCCTAATGTGTTAGCAAGAGTAGACCGAGGAAGAGTGCTTCAATCTAGTTCACGATGGGTGATAGTTTGGAAAGGAGACATAAGGGTTTTGGCAGATGCTAGTGGCCTTGGTTGAAGAGAGGAGTTTTAGTCGAAACCATAATCGATTCGGTTCAACCGATAATCGATTCGGTTCTGATTTGGGTAATATAATACTCATTGTGAATTGAGAATTTTTATTTTTAAATTAATTGATGGATCTTAATTAAGGATTAATGTATTTTGATTATTTGAAATAAATAAAAGGGAAATCCAAAAGCCCACCCGTTACCCTTTCTCCCTCTCAGACCCAACATCTTTCCCCCTTCACCTCCTAATATTAAAACCTAATAACTCTACATATACACTAAGCAACAAGAGTTCCTCCCGTCCTCGTGAATTCCTTCCAAGACGCAGAATTGTTATCGAAGAGAAGGACGCATTTTAGCATGGTTGTCATGCCGCTGGCATGCCACCCGGTTGAATCTGGTTTAACCTATGTCGGTCATAAAACCGGCATGACACCACCGGTATGACCGGTATGATCGACTTACGCATTCTAAGCAAAATGACATCATTTTAATGAATTTAATTAATAAAAACTAATTTATTATTCATTTTATGAATTTAATAGTTAAAAATTGATGATATTTGTTGGATTGTAACTAAATTGTCCACAAATATGTTTTATATATGATTAAATACATTGGATATTAATTATTTTTACATTGGATATTTGATGATATTTGCCGTACGTATATAGAGGTGGTGACTGAATCTTCGGCGGCTGGTTCAAGCATTGCTTCAAGCCAATCGATAGCGGCGGGGGATCGTAGGTGACCTGCCAATTGAAGGTCGATGATGATAGGCAATGAGGTGATGTACACGATTGCTGATTCATAGTGGAACTAAGGTAAGGAGTTTTGCTCTCTTTATAATCGTGATCTTTATGTTGGGGATGCGTTCGGGAAAAAATAAAATCCTTATATGAAAATTTGTTGGGAATGAATAGCTTTGAAAGCTATATTGAATTAATTATCCAATATTTTTCTATATACGAAAATAAAAGGCTAATTAATAAAAAGAATATTATGGAGATAATTATAATTAATTATCTTAATATAATATATTTTAATTATGGGAGTAATTATCTCCCTAATTAAAACGTGACTTATTCCCAAAGAAAGAGGGAATATTCTGGGTTTTCTGCTCCTATAAATAGGAGATGTCCCAGACCCTCTAAACACACCTCAGAAGAGCAGAAACACGAGAGAGAGTGAATTTATAGAGCTCCGGTTTTTCGCACAAAACCGATGAGCAACAAATCAGAATGACTGTTTTATCCTGGAGGCGACCGGCTGATAGTCTGCTGTGCGAGAGCCAGCTGATAAACATGAGACCTGATTTAGTGGGGGGTACTTGGCAGGCTTATTGATTGTCCTAGTATGAAGCATTGAAATGCTATTGAAAGGGGTCATGAGACACCTTAAAAGAACAGAAAACCTTGGTATTTGTTATCAATGGTTTTGCTGTATTGGTAGGGTATAGTGATGCGGATTAGAATACCCTATAGAGGACTTCAAGACAACAAGAGGCTGTGTTTTAAACATCGATAGAGAAGCTATGTCTTGGAAGTCTAAGAAGTAAACGATCCTGGCTCAATCAACTAAGAAATCAGAAATGATAGAACTAGCAATGGCTAGTAAAGAGTAAAGTTGATTGAGATGGTCACTACTAGAGATTCCCTTATGGGAAAGACCGATCCCTCCGGTAGTTGTTTAATTGTGATAGCACCGCAGCTATTGCAATAGAAGGGAACCGGTTCTAGAACGAAAAGAGACGACAAATTCGTCGTAAGCACAGTACTGTAAGAGAACTCCTAACGATTGGAGCAGTGAGGGTGGATCATATAAGATCCAAATAGAATCTAGATGATCCTTTGACGAAAGGATTGCCTAGAGAGAAATTCCAAAATACCACAAAGGGTATGAGACTTATGCCTACCGAACCATGGATTACAAGTGATGGTAACCCGACCCGATAGACTGGAGATCCCAAGAAACGGGTTCAATGGGTAATAACAAGTCATGAGTAATATTGAGAAAAGTTCATGCATAGTGAAGCATGAATCCCAAAGCCTTGGAGGTTGATTTAAAACTCTTAATGAGATCTATACTCTATGTGGAGTGAAGTACTTTACTTTGGGGGTACTTCTGATAGACTCACCTATGTGAATGTGGGAGTGGGGTCGCTCCCTATGGAACTTTGGAGGCACAAAGTTGCTAGAGCGTTCACTAAACCGGGATAACGTGCATGGCCATAAACGCACGGCCTATGAGAGAATATCACTCAATGAAAAGATCCGGTGTGCTACATTGTCTGAGATAGGGTTCAAGACTACGAGTCACCCTTATGAAATCGGAAGTGTAACCACTACGCTAAGGTTCAAATCTTCGCGATACCTTAGTTTATGCCCGGTCTTATGGATTTGTTGATGCTCAGAGATAGTTTCAAAACTATTCAAGTGGGGGATTGTTGGGAATGAATAGCTTTGAAAGCTATATTGAATTAATTATCCAGTATTTTTCAATATACGAAAATAGAAGGATAATTAATAAAAAGAATATTATGGAGATAATTAGAATTAATTATCTTAATATAATATATTTTAATTATGAGAGTAATTATCTCCCTAATTAAAACGTGACTTATTCCCAAAGAAAGAGGGAATATTCTGGGTTTTCTGCTCCTATAAATAGGAGATGTCGCAGACCCTCTAAACACACCTCAGAAGAGCAGAAACACGAGAGAGAGTGAATTTATAGAGCTCCGGTTTTTCGCACAAAACCGATGAGCAACAAATCAGAATGGCTGTTTTATCCTGGAGGCGACCGGCTGATAGTCTGCTGTGCGCAATATGAGGAAGTGCCGCGAACGTCAAAGAGAGCGACCTAGTCCGCGACTCAGCCAAATCAGTAACCCTAGATTTTATCTGTTCGATATCTAGCAAAATTACCCCAGGAACCCGTGATAGAATTCTCAAGTTAATTGTGGTGGGAGGGACTTCATGTGCATGGATATAGGAATGGGTGGTAATTAGTAACGTGGGATGGGGATTCATGTTGCAATTGAGTGCCTTTATTTCATTTGCTAATTAGGGACGTGTTCTGGGTGACTCGGCACGATGAGGCCAAGGTAATGGCCTTCGACGATGAGGATGAGCAAGCCGATCCGATTCAACAATAAAATGAGGTGAGTGTAAAGGGGGTAAAATCTCCGTTGAGGTCTTTTAGTTGATATCGTTAATTTCAAGTTATGCTAGTTTATTTTGAGTTAAGCGCGATTATGTGTGTGAGGCATCCCACCACCTACTTAAGGTGGAGGCACGCGTTGTGCTATGTATGTGAATGTGTGTGTTTGTTGGTAAGATGAACCCCCGGGCGGTTAGGCCACTACTGGGCGCAGTAGATGGTCGGATCACTGCTGGACGGCGAGAAGTAACGCAACAGTTGATCGAGTATATTGGGGTCACTACTGGACGGCGAGACGTAACGCAGTAGTTGACCAGGCATGGACTGGACGGCGAGACGTAACGCAGTGCCATTGCTGAGATTGAGTATGCGACCGGACGACGAGACGTAACGCGGTTGGCATACTAGGGTAGGGACACCTGACGACGAGACATAACGCGGTGGTCCCTTGTGTTGGTGTCTTTGGATTAAGAATATAAGTAAGAAAAATTCTAAAGATAAGATCGGAGTAGAGATCTCTTATAGACTGTTTGATAGTAAAGTTTAAAGGATGAAAGTAAGAACGACTTTTGTCTAAGGAAGGCATTCCCGTAATAATGTGTTTAGTAAGGAGTTTGCCTAGGGCAAGGACCTTAGGAAGTAACGGCGAGACTGACCCCTTCTCACTCACCAGGTCGAGGATAGTCTAGAAGAAGTGCATCACGAGAAGAAGCAGGGCGAGGCGAGCAGCAGTACCAGCGTCGACGGGATATCAGAAAGCTCGTGAGAAGTCAAGTTAGATTAGTTAATTATTCTGTTTCATGGTTATTAGTATAAACTGGAGATTCTGAGTTAAGTCGTTTTAAGAGTTTGAGATTGAGAATTTTGCCCAAGTGTTGGGGCTTTTCGTTAAAAATTCTTAAAAGATGTCAGTTTGTTTATTTTAAAATGTGGTTGGGTTGCTCCGGAGTAACCGGTTTTTGGTTTGTGTTGTGGTTTGGTTTTCAAAAAGGATCAGGTCATGTCAAATGTAGAACCTCACGTCATGATTGCCACCACCCAAAAAGCCTTTTTTTTTCCATGTCCAAGACAATTGCCAGTCATCTGAACCCGTGTATAAGACCTCCAGACGAGCTAGTGGTGACAAAAATCCCGTGAACTCTAGCATCTAGAGGTTACCGTCGTGGTATTGAGACAATAGGGCCGAGAGTTTATGATTGTGCACATCTTTTTCACCAAAAAGGTCCCAACCCACTGTTCTTGAGAGTGAGTGATTCATTCTTGTTTTGCATGTCATATCATACCCCGGTGAGGACCTTTATTGCCTTTTGATAGCGTCGTATTTGCACATGTTTGCACCCATATTTCTTAACCGTTTTGGCTCAAATATGTGTTTTTTTGGCCTATTTTACGCTAGGTTGTGTTATTTTGTCATACTTCAGGTCCTAGCGAATAAAGGGATGCATTAGCGCAAGTTTCGGGTCTTTTCAAGATCGTTTGGTCATTCGGGAGAAGCAACTCGAGCATTAACTGAGGAAGAATGAATTTCTACCTCATATTATAGACAAATAATCATGGAATCTTGTCATGAAAAGAAAGAGGACGAGACTACGAGCGTCTGGAAGAAATACGGGCATTAAATATGAAGCATTAAATATGAGCGGAGGAAGAAATACGGGCAGGAGATATACGACCGTATTTCCCTCCCATGACCGTATTTTAAGTGCAGAGATGAGCCTTGGATGCGCTCATACTTAACCAAAATGAGCATTTTGGGCAAAGTACGAGCAGGGAAGAATTACGACCGTATTTATGACCGTATTTTGCCCAGAATCGGGTTTATTGAGTCAGACTTGACCGTATTTATGACCGTTTTTAGAGAGATAAAGTGCGAAGAAAAAACCCTATGAGCTATTTGAAGTGGATTTCTCACCATTGAAGCCCAGATTACATCCCCAGGAGTGAAGATTGACATCCCAGAGCATATTCTTCCCATTGTTATGAGTATGACTGCTTTGTATTATGTTTTCCTCTCTCTCTATGGAGTAGAACTTTCTCTCACTTGGGTATGAGGAACCCTAGTTCCATGTGTTCGGGATCTTGATTGTAAGGACGTTTGGATTGATATACTGCTTGGTTATAATCGATTGAGGCATGTTTTATTGTGTCAATTAGAGGCTGATATACTTTTCTTGATTTTTGCTGCAACCTGAGATAGATAGAATCATATTAGGTTGTTAGAGTTTCCTCAATCGGTAGTAGTGAATTGGTTATACGAGAGTTAGTCGATTCACTGCTTTGTACTGGAATCCAATTCCAGTAGTGGAGTTTTGTGTTAACTGCCTCAACGTTCTATCCCGATGAAGACTATTCGTTTGCCGGGTAGTCTGTCTGAGAGGGCATGGTCAGCTTAAGAGATTCCAAGCTACTGTCGGATCTTCCGCAGTTTTAATCAACAGTAAATCAACCAAAGGTAATTACAACTTTGACCTAACTAAGGAGCTAGGGGGACTCATTCCCGAGTGACTCTTCCCCTGCTTAAGAACATCGAACCATTTCTTGCTTTCTTACTGTTTTGCTTAAAATCACATTCACTCAACTTAGTCTGCTAGATAATATATAATCTCGGAGTAGGCAGTAGATCTAGACCCCGGGTTGATAAATAGAACTTTCCACTACTATGCATTTTCGGACTGCGATTACACTTGGTCGTAGTTTGGTGTTGTGTTTTAGCGTGTCAAGTTTTTGGCGCCGTTGCCGGGGACTCTAGGTTATTGTGGAAACGTGAAAATTTTTTATTCTGGCTTTTTCTTTATTACATTCTCTCTCTTCAGCCTTTGTGCCTTCGTGGGTTGTGTTTGCATTCTGTGTGCAGGTAGTGCATGACCCGCAACCAGTTAGGAGACTTACTGCCATTAGACCGAGAGCTTGAACGGACCTGTAGGAACTTCAAGAAAGCTCTAAAGGCGCGACTACTACGGAGGAGGCTCTAGCACAGTTGCACATCAACCAGGAGGAAGACATGGGTGAGCCTCAAAAAAATTATGTGGTTGTCCCCGATGAGCACATAATGGGATATTACTTGACCGCAAGAGTCGCGGACATGAGGTCGCCCATCCAGCACCCCCAAGTTCTAGCTAATAACTTTAATGTGAGCACCTCTATCATCACCATGTTGTGCGTGATGAGGACATCAACACCAAGGCGATCACACGTCCAACTTTGGTGCAAGAGGAACGTGGTCCAAGCACTAGAAGTCAAGCCAATGCATTCAAAGGTCGACTTCAAGCTTATTTGGCAGAGCATTTTCCATCTTTGGAGTCGAATTCGTTCATAGGCCAGGAAGTCAATGTTATCCACGTCCAAGATGAGAAAGAAGGACATTCTTGATGCCCAAGTTGGCCACACATGGAAAGGCAAAGGAAAGGGGAGAAAGAAGGACATTCTTGAACCCAAGTTGGCCAAACATGGAAAGGGAATAATTAGTGGCTAAGATTATTCCATTAGCATTAAAAATAATATGTTAGAATCTTTTGGATATTTGTTTCCTTCTTTAACTCCTATTAGTTTCCTTCTTAATTTTGTAACCTCTATAAATAGAGGGTGTTATGTCTACGAGCAAAACAACCTTTGATCAAGGAAAAACCCTTATTTGAGTGTTCAATCTTGAAACTCTTTTATCCTTCTTAGTCTGTTCGTGGAATTGAGCCGTCTAGAAGAAATCGACGTTATCAACTAGCTCATCACCCTAGTTGTGGAGTCACTTCGTATACTTGGCCCTCTACACAATTGTGGCTTGGGTTTGAGTTATTTTCCGCCCTTTTTGCTCTTTGTTTTGCTAATCGAACTTTGCTGCGTATCCTGATTGTTTAAGTCTAGGAGTTAGAGCCTCGGCTTATATCAGGTGGTATTAGAGCTCCGGTTCAAACACAGTGGCATACGTATCCTCCTATCTTGTGCAGAAATCTGCCAAACAGGTTTTGTGTTCTTACACGTAGCCAAGAAAGGTTATTTTTGTTTCTTCATTGTTTAATTTCGTTCTTGATTGTAACGTGCATCTGTTGGAAAAAGTCGTTCTAGAAAATACAAAAAAAAAACAAGCTTAAAAATCAAGAAGAACAGCTCGAAAAAGACAAGAACAGAGGCCAGATCACGCAAGTTTGTGTCTTTATCATGTTTTGTGCATTCTTGGTCGAGTCTTGATTGTGCTAGTTGGCTTCTTGAGAATTTTTGTGACTCGAGCTACTGTTTTATTGCTTGTTCTACTTGTTGACTAAGAAAGCTCATCTAGGGTTTCTGAGAGCGAGTGGAAAGAGGCTTTGTGAGTTCAATATCGGGTAAAAGCCAATTCTGTTGAGTGAAACACGAGTGGTAAGAAAACAAGTGATCTCATTTGAGTGCAAACACGTGAGGGAGTGACTTGTGAGGTCCTTTGTTTGTACCATTAAGGTGAAACTTTAAGCATTGACGGATAACTTCTTGTTTTGAGTATCTGAGCTAAATGACAGGAGAAGGAGTAATTCGCAACAATCAGGAAGTCCAGAACTTGGAAGGCATTCCACAAGCCACCATGGATGCTTTTATGGGACGCCTTACCCGGATGATGCAAGGCCAGCAGGATCAGATTAACGCTCGCCTCGATGAAATGGCCCAAGCTATTAACCTCCACCCCGAGGAGGAGGACGATTTTCCACCACCACCACCACCACCGGGTGGAAGGCGAGGCCGACCTCTGGGTCCCAACAATCTCATACCTCTACGAGGACGAGGAGTTAGAGGTCGAGGAGGAAGACCCCCAGTTCACGCTCGTAGAGCTCTCGAACCACATGACTATGAAGAGTACTATGAGGAGGAAGAGTATCCCCAGTATAGGGATGATGATATGAGGGGACTTAAGGTGAAGGTGCTATCATTCCAAGGGAGAAGTGACCCTAAAGCTTACCTCGACTGGGAGAGAAAGATGGAGTACTTGTTTGAGTGCCACGACTATGTTGTTATTTGGTGGGACCAGTTGGGTGCTGAACGGAGGTTGCACGGAGAAGAGCCCATCACGACATGGCATCAAATGAAGGCAGCCATGAGGAGGAGATTTGTGCCCGTTCATCATCAACGAGATCTGCATCAAGCTCTTCACTTGTTGAGACAGTGTGCAAAGAGTGTAGAGGATTATTTCAAGGAGATGGATACATTGATGATTCGAGCTCGTGTCAATGAAGATAGAGAAGCAACAATGGCTCGATTTCTAAATGGCCTCGATCGGGAGATAAGGCAGGTTGTGGAGATTCACCATTATGTGGAGATTGAGGATTTGGTACAGATGGCTACTAAGGTTGAGAAGCAACAAAAGGGAGGCTATGCAAGGAGGGTTGCACCATCCGCGAGTGCTTCCTCGAGTGCAACACAGGCCCCATTCGCGAAGAAGGAGGATCCTAAGCCAGTTCCCAAGCTGACGGCCACCAATACTGGAGAGAAGACAACTGCTAACATACGTTCGAGCTCTATTGTGTGTTACAGGTGCCAAGGTCGAGGACATGTGGCAAATCAATGTCCGAACAAGCGTACGATGATTTTACTGGAGAATAGTGAGTACCAGTCCGAGCCAGAAGATGGAGAGGTCGAGACTGAGGAGGAGGAAGAAGAAGCTGAGGAATTGCCAATGCAAGGCAACTACACCTGTGTAGCCCGGCGACTTCTGAATGTACAACAAAAAGAACAGATTGAGCAGCGGGAAAATCTATTCCATACCCGTTGCTTGGTTAATGGGAAGCTGTGTTTGATGGTTATAGATGGAGGCAGTTGCACCAACGTTGTTAGTTCTGAAATGGTGGCAAGGCAAGGCTTGAAGACCATCAAGCACCCGCGACCCTACAAATTGCAGTGGCTGAACGAGGATGGAGCGATTAAGGTGACACGTCAGGTGCTACTAAGCTTTGAGATTGGGAGATACAAGGATGAGGTACTCTGTGACGTGGTGCCCATGCAGGCTGCCCACATACTCTTGGGACGTCCATGGCAATTTGACAGAGCTTCCCAACGTGATGGCAAGACGAACAAGTACACTCTGTCTTGCAAGGGGCGGGCACATACCTTGGTGCCAATGACTCCCAAGGAAGTCTATGAAGACCAAGTGCAGCTGCAACGACTTCGTGAGCTAGAGAGGGAGCAAAAACACGAGTTGAGAGAAAATAAGAGAGAAAATTCGAGTGACCCTGCCCCAGTGAGTAAGCCACGAGAGAAAAACAGAAATTCCAACGTCGAAAATAAAAGAACGATGACTGAAGCTCCAGTGAGAAGAGAGAATTTCTTTGCGAGTGGAAGTGAGATTAAGCAAGCTTTGAACACCCAGGAGTCGATGATCATGCTCCTTTACAAGGAGACATTTTTTGGCTCTAATGACCTTCAGGCTTTGCCTAGCAGTGTTCAGCTTGTTTTGCAGGAGTTCGAGGATGTCTTCCCTGAGGAAGCTCCCAAAGGGCTGCCGCCCATCCGAGGAATCGAGCACCAGATAGATTTCGTTCCTGGTGCTTCAATTCCAAACAAACCAGCGTATCGAACCAACCAGGAGGAAACCAAAGAGCTCCAACGGCAGGTAGATGAGTTGATGGAGAAGGGCCATGTTCGAGAGAGCATAAGTCCTTGTACTGTACCTGTCATCCTTGTACCAAAAAAGGATAAGACTTGGCGAATGTGCGTTTATTGCCGGGCCATCAACAACATCACGGTAAAGTATAGACATCCTATTCCTAGATTGGATGATATGTTGAATGAATTGCATGGTTCTAGTGTGTTTTCTAAAATAGATCTTAAATCTGGATACCATCAAATTCGAATGAAAGAAGGTGATGAATGGAAAACGGCGTTTAAGACAAAACATGAGTTATATGAGTGGTTGCTTATTCCTTTCGGTTTAACTAACGCGCCTAGCACCTTTATGAGATTAATGAACCATGTTTTGAGAGCTTTTATTGGAAAGTTCGTGGTAGTCTATTTTGATGATATTCTGATTTATTCCAAGAACTTAAACGACCACGTGAATCACCTTAAAGCTGTTTTGGAGGCTCTTCGAAAAGAGCAATTGTATGGTAATCTCAAGAAATGCATGTTTTGCACTGATAGACTTGTGTTTCTGGGATTTGTGGTGAGCTCAAAGGGAATTGAGGTGGATGAGGAAAAGATTGAGGCAATTAAAGCATGGCCCACCCCAAGTAATGTGAATGAGGTTCAAAGTTTTCATGGTCTTGCAGGTTTTTATCGACGGTTTGTAAAGGATTTCAGCACCATTGCTGCTCCTTTAACCCCAACAATTAAGAAGAACATGACCTTTCAATGGGGTGAAGCTCAACAGAAAGCTTTCGAGCTTTTGAAATATAAACTAACCCATGCTCCTTTGCTGATGTTGCCTGACTTTTCTAAAACATTCGAGATCGAGTGTGATGCCTCTGGTATAGGCATAGGTGCTGTTTTGATGCAGGAGAAGAGGCCAATCGCTTTCTTTAGCGAAAAGTTGAGTGGGGCTGCCTTGAACTATCCCACGTATGACAAAGAGCTTTATGCTCTTGTTCGAGCTTTAGAAACATGGCAGCACTACCTCTTGCCTAAGGAGTTCGTGATTCACACCGATGATGAGTCCTTGAAATACTTGAAGGCACAACATAAGCTGAACAAACGACATGCTCGATGGGTAGAGTTCATCGAATCATTCCCCTACGTGATCCTCTACAAGCAAGGTAAGGAGAATGTGGTTGCAGATGCCCTTTCTCACAGGTATGCTTTGATTTCATCTCTTGATGCTCGATTCATTGGGTTTGAGCATATCAAAGAGTTGTATGTCAATAACCCTAATTTTGGTGAGATCTATGCGGCTTGTGAGAAGCATGGAGAGGGAAAATATTATTGAGCTTATGGTTATTTGTTTCGCGCTAACCAACTTTGTGTGCCTTATGCTTCAATTCGTGAGTTGTTGGTTAGAGAAGCTGATGGTGGAGGCCTTACGACTCATTTTGGGGTATCCAAGACTTTGGATTGTCTCCAGGAACATTTCTACTGGCCACATATGAGGAGTGACGTGGAGAAGGTGTGTGCGCGGTGCCTTAAATGTCGCCAAGCCAAGTCAAAAGTTCAGCCAAACGGGTTATATCTTCCTCTCCCTATTCCTACTGCTCCTTGGATTGATATTTCTATGGATTTCGTCCTTGGATTACCTAAGACTAGGAATGGTAGAGATTGTGTGTTTGTCGTGGTTGATCGGTTTTCAAAGATGGCACACTTTATCCCATGTTACAAAACTGATGATGCATCTAATGTAGCTGAATTGTTCTTTCGAGAAATTGTTAGGTTGCATGGTATGCCTCGTACTATAGTCTCCGATCTTGATGTCAAGTTCTTGAGTTACTTCTGGAAAACTTTATGGAGTAAGCTTGGTACTAAGTTGTTGTTTTCTACTGCTTGCCACCCTCAAACGGATGGTCAAACTGAAGTAGTTAATAGGACTTTGTCTCAAATGCTTAGGGCTGTCATTAAGAGTAACATCAAGTCTTGGGAAGAATGCTTACCTCATGTAGAGTTTGCATATAATAAGGATATTCATGCTACCACTAAGTTTTCACCATTTGAGATTGTGTATGGATTTAATCCTTTAACCCCATTGGATTTGTCTCCATTACCCGTCAAGGAGCGTGTGAATTTAGATGGTGCGAAGAAAGCAGAGTTTGTTTGAGGTTTGCATGAGAAGGCGCGGCTGAACATAGAGAGACGAACTGAGCAGATTCTGAAGAACATGAACAAGCATCGGCGTCCTCAACGATTCGAGCCAGGAGATTGGGTCTGGGTTCACATGAGGAAGGAGTATCTTCCCCAACAACGACGTTCTAAGTTGCTGGCCTCGTGGCGATGGTCCCTTTCAAGTCCTCACCCGCATCAATGACAATGCTTACAAGATTGATCTGCCGAGCGGGTATGGTGTTAGTGCTACGTTCAATGTTGCTGACTTAGCTCCTTTCCTTGAAGATGACTTAGATTTGAGGGCAAATCATTTTCAAGTGGAGGGGGATGATGAGGACATCAACACCAAGGCGATCACACGTCCAACTTTGGTGCAAGAGGAATGTGGTCCAATCACTAGAAGTCAAGCCAATGCATTCAAAGGTCGACTTCAAGCTTATTTGGCAGAGCATTTTCCATATTTGGAGTCGAATTCGTTCATAGGCCAGGAAGTCAATGTTATCCACGTCCAAGATGAGAAAGAAGGACATTCTTGATGCCCAAGTTGGCCACACATGGAAAGGCAAAGGAAAGAGGAGAAAGAAGGACATTCTTGATGCCCAAGTTGGCCAAACATGGAAAGGGAATAATTAGTGGCTAAGAATCTTCCATTAGCATTAAAACAATATGTTAGAATCTTTTGGATATTTGTTTCCTTCTTTAACTCCTTGATCAATGAAAAACCCTTATTTGAGTGTTCAATCTTGAAACTCTTTTATCCTTCTTAGAGTGTTCGTGGAATCGAGCCGTCTAGAAGAAATCGACGTTATCAACTAGCTCATCACCCTAGTTTGGAGTCACTTCGTATACTTGGCCCTCTGCCCAATTGTGGCTTTGGTTTGAGTTATTTTCCGCCCATTTTGCTCTTTGTTTTGCTAATCAAACTTTGCTGCGTATTCTGATTGTTTACCATGTTCGCCAACCTGGCGGACAAGTTCCTCACCCGCTATCATCCTCCGTCCAAGACGACGGACCTGCAGAAGCAGATCACCCACTTTTCCCAGGAGGAAGATGGAACCATTCGGGATGATTGGGAAAGATACACCGGTCTTTTCATGAAGTGTCCCAATCATGGGTTCAATGAAGCCTTCAAAGTGGGCACTTTATACCACGCCCTCTTCCTAGAAGGCAAGCAGCCGATTGACTCGGTTTGTGGCGGGAACATGCTAACCAAGACCCCACCACAGCTGAATCGACTCTTTGAAAAGATTGTAGAGCAGGGATATGATTGGGGAACTGCCAGGATATCAGACGAGCACCAGGTCAGGGAGTGCATGTTGTAGCCACCCAATCGTCTGAGTTGGTGCAGGTGGTATCTAAGCTAGTCTCAGCCATTGATCGTTCTGGAATGGTCCCAGGGACAGGACAGCAGCAGGTGATGCATTGCCAGTGGTGCAAGAGTACCCATCATACTGTGGAAGACTGTCAGGCGTTGAGGGAGTCGACTACACCCCAAGTGCAGCTGAACTTCATCAACAATGTTAGGTGCAATGACCCCAATAGCAACACGTATTACGAGGGGTGGCTCCAACATCCCAACTTATCCTGGAGTGGAAATAATCCTAAGCCACCAGTCTCCCAGGGACCTCCAGGCTACCAGAGACCGTTATATCAGCCGAGGCAAGGGCAATTCCAGCAGCAGTCTCTCTACCAGCCCATGCAGGGGAAGGCTGCTCAACCGCAGTCGCGACCTTTCCAGCAGCCAAGTACAGCTCCTGCAACCCTAATGCAGAATGATCTGATAGCTAAACTACGGGACTTGATGGGTTCTCTTGCCAGTTCCAGTGCTCATAAATTCAACACTATCAAGCAGTTCATGGAAAAGGACTCGAGTAAATTCTAGGCTCTTGAAGCTGGCCAGAGGAACACACATGCTGTTTTGCAGGATATCCAAACCCAGCTGGGGAGTGTGGCTCAAGCAGTGGCACAAAGGTCTCCAAGTATCTTGTCGGGTCATACTTTTCCTAATCCAAATGTCCCGAATGCCCACTCTTATGCTATCACTACAAGGAGCAGCAAAGTGACTGCAGACCCACCTGTCCTGGCTAGACATGCATGAGAGAGACCTGCTTCGGCATTTCCAGCTGTTGAAAAAGAATTGGAGAAGGAGGTTAAGGTTCCTATTCCTAAGCCACAACCAGTGGTAAAGGAGTATGTCCATCAACTTCCCTTCCCTACTCGGTTGCACAAAGACCGACTAGAGGCAGAGTTCGAGAACTTCATGACCATGCTTAGGAAGCTTAATGTTCAAGTGCCATTTCTGGAGGCATTATCTCAAATGCCTAAGTATGCGAAATTTCCTAAAGGATCTTCTCTCGAAAAGGCAGAAGCTCGAGTTGGCCACTGTGGAGCTCAGGGAGGAGTGTTCGGCCATCTTGGAGAACAAGCTTCTGCAGAAGTGGAAGGACCAGGTAGTTTTACTATCCCGTGCTCTATTGGCAATTTTCATGTAGAGAGGTCCTTGGCAGATTTAGGCGCTAGTATCAATGTTATACCATATAATTGTTCAAGAAACTAGGCCTAGGTGACCCCAGTGCAACTAGGATGAGTATTCAATTAGTTGACCGATTTATAGTTCATCCTAGGGGCATAGTGGAAGACCTCCTAATTAAAGTTGGCAGATTCTTTTATCATGTGGATTATGTTGTCTTGGACATCAATGAAGACGCAGAAGTGCCCCTTATTCTAGGTAGGCCTTTCCTAGCCACTGCCAAGGCTCTCATAAATGTGCATGATGGGACCCTGACTTTGAGAGATGGCGAGGAGCAGATAACATTTTCCATTGCTAATAATATGAATGTTATCTCGCATGTGCATGCTTTATCTCAGCAGGGACACGAGGTTGTCGTGAATCCTTCTGTGTCTCCCGTTTTGCAGGAATTTGCACCACCTCCTCCTCCACCGCCCCCGCTTTCTCAGTTACCAACATAGCGGATTAAAGAGGAGTGGCGGTCAAAACTGCAGGTAGATAAGCCTACTCGAAAGAAAGCTGGAGACCACTATGAGCTTGTCCTGACTTCTGAGCCACGACCACCATGGCCATCCGAGAATTCACACACTTGCATCCTGCCGGATGGCCAGGTCGAGTTGATGAGTGTTGGTGGTCACACCCGTTATGTGCATGGCCACCATCAGAAGTTGTACCTCAAGAGCTGTAGACACCACATTTTGTCCGGAGCAACCATCCTACTCAAAACTCAAAAGAATATCCAACTTAAAAAGAAAACTCAAGTGAAATTTGGACGAGGTTGGTTGAGATTAGCGATGGCGAATCAATAAGTACCAACGATTTCCAAGTCCTCTTTTTATTTAGTTTGAACATTTGTACTAGTTAGGATTAGCAGTAGCTAATGGTTACCAAATTCGCTTTCGCTTTATTTAGAATAACAATAGTGTTGTCACAACCTATACTAATATCATTGTATTCAGTTTACAGTTGGTCACATTGGTCCAAAGGTGGTCAAATGGAGGAATGGTAGTAATCCATGGTTTGGGAAACGTTGATTAGAAGTTTGGATACGATTTAAAAGCAAACGAATTGGGTTGGAAGAATCAATTGAATGTTTGAGCAATTCATAAATGATCATCTAATTCTGAAGGCAATAACATAAATAAATGTGTAACTACAAATTACAATTTATACACTTAGTAATTATACATTAAAAACAAAAAAAAACTATCAGAAACAAACCCACACCAGCAGCCCAATTCTCAAACCATAAACCCAATCCAGGTCCGTAATTTTCGGCCCAGTCCACAAGTCAACCAGCCCAGTCAAACAAAGTCAATGGGTCAACTTCAGTCAACTTGGATCAACCGACTTCTTGAAGCCTTATCTCATCCAAAAGGCCAGCAATGATTACTGCCTTTTCTTGAAGGGAGGAAAATGGCCAGCTCTTCTGCAAACCAAACAAACAATTGACAACACACCCAAATGAATAGTAAAAAACCAGATATAAAAGTGGAGGTCGGCTAAAAAACAGAGGGGGACTTCTGCCTGGAAATCCAAAAAAAGGGGGAAGATATCACGATAAAAAAAACAGCAAAATTTGATAGGAGAAGGGAAGCTGATCGATACAAGGAGAGAAAGCAAAGGCAGCAAACACCACATTGAAGAAAAGAAGAGATTCAGAAGGGAACTTCAAGAACAAAGGCACAAACAACAAAGAGGCAACAACAAATCAGATTTCATCAAACACCAACCACTAAGAGGCCATACCAGGTTGGTATTTCTTCAACCAAAACCAAAGTTACAAGTATATGTCACCCATATATACATAATCATTCAGCCCAATATATCTAAAAACATAGTAGAAAAACAAGAATAGACATGCTTTTATGCTAGAACTGTATGTAAGTAGATGATTGAAGCCATTTTTCCATGATAGAGCTATATGTATATGAATGATTGAAGCTAACTGCGGCAACTAGTTTCCTATGGCTTTCACTCGAAACTCTAAATCTTGCTACGAATTTGCTAATCTAAAAATCAACAAAACCAAACCAGTTTGTTGCTTGCAGATAAGAAAGTCAGATCCGACATATTTATGCCCATTTAACGACATTTACTTGTGTTAGATCTGATTTATCTATGTGCTAGATCTGACTTCACTATACTTTTGAATACATGTTTCTGCCCAAAGTAAACAAAACATTATATGAAACCAGTTATGACAAGTTCAATTAAGACCTATAGTCCCTATGTAATCATAGTAGTGTCTATGACTAGGTTATTGTAAGATCTTTTCAATTGGAAACTTAACAAAAGCCACTAGCTGTTCAGTATACCATAGGCGAAATAGAGAGACTACCTCAAACTACCAAGTAAAGACCAATAAACGAAATTAATGCAGAAATTCAATAAAAAATAGCAAATCCTAGTCCGATAAAAATGGCAAACAGTGGCAGAGATTTATAGAAGCGAAAGTAGCTACTTTGGTTCATTACCCAAAAATCCCAAATCAAACAATCAAATAGCAAGAGAGAAAGTTTGATTCTGTTATAGATCGCAGGCAGTAGCAGCGATCATTAGTTTAGCTTCTTTTAGCTTTTTCAATCAAATAAACAAGTCCCAGATCAAAACCTGTAATAACAAAAATAAATAAAAAAGGATACCGAAACCAAAACTCTGCCGCCGGTTGTGGTGCAGGCTGCGTCGCCGGCAGCTCCCATTTCTCTTTTCGGTGGAGACCGGAACAAAAACAAAAAATAAACAAATGGGGTAAGATCCCAATCGAAAGGGTAATCAATAAAAATAAACATGCGTATTAAAGAGAGGGCTTACCAGGGGGTAAGATCTTCTCACCATCGTCGCGGTCCCAACCAGAAAGGCAGATTGAGAACCCATCTCGGCTCTGGGTTGGTTTTTCTGGAAAAAAAACACAAGAAATAGGGGTCAGAATTTCGAAAAAAACCCCTAACATCGGATACGAAAATAGCAGAAATCGCATGAATAAAGAAGTAAACAAACCTCATAAACTCCAAAATAAACACAAATCCATATCAGAATCATAATTAAAACAAAAAATAGCTAAGAAGCCGACATGCGAGATGACCCTACCTCGATCGATCGTCGCCGACGAGGTTCCGCCGCCGTGCCCGTCGCCGACGAGGTTCCGCCGCCGTGCCCGTCGCCGACACGGAGAGGCAGTGAATGGCGAGTGAGAAAGAAGAAGGCAGAACGAGAGAGAGAGAGAGAGAGAAGGGGGTTGTCTTCGGGTCGTTTCGCCGGCTGGAGGAGCAAGAAGGAAGAGAGTTTCGTCGCCGTTTTCCGGTGAATGGAACGAGAAAGAAGCAGAAAATCGAGAGAGGGAGAGAGTGAAGGCCGCCGTTCGGTTTAGGTAAGACAGTAGCAGAATAGCGTTCTTTCCTTCTTTAAGATGAATTTATACCCACCCGGAAACGACCAAATTACCCCTAGGGTTACGTCGTAATTACGTGGCCTTGCCACCGCGTTTCTGAGCAATTACGAAATTGCCCCTCCCCTTTCTCTGAAATAGAAAAAGGGACAAAAAAATGAGGCTGGTGGACATCGAACCCCCGTCCCCAGCAACAATAGCGCCATGCTTGGGAGCATAACCAGTTGGGCTGCTGGCCCATCATCCGTCAATTAAAACATCCCGCTTAATTTTATTCCTTCACAGTCCTTAATACGAAATGTGAAATGCGGATTAAGTTTATCTCGTCTCTTTTCTAATACACCAAAATACATCCTAATAACTAAAATCCTAATAATAATCAATCTAAATTTTAACAATAAAATTTTATTACGAGAATTACGTTCAGTGGAACGCGGTAAAAGTTACAATTAAATTATCAAAGTCCAAACGAACTACGTGGACTTTGATCCCGTCTAACGGGTACGTAGGCAACCGATAAGGTTCGAGTCCAACTAACCAATTAACTTTATATTTTAAATTTTTATGTCAGTAAGCGTATGATCAAATTACAACTAATACGATTTAATCTCTTTAGTGGTCTGGTAAGACCCTAAAAATACCTAAAAAACCTAATGATAAATTAATACGATAAAATCATTCAATGGTCCAGTGGGACCCTAAAATATTACTAAAATACACCCAACTCGTACAAAAAACTTATCGACTTAAGTAGTACCGATTTAGGGCGTCGTGGGGTGTGATTTCACTTCCCCACACGTAACCGTACTCCCGAACCCAGAACTTCATTTTCGCAGACCATATCTCGGTTCTGACCCTAAGGTTAGAGCCGATCCTAAGAGTGTTCGATCCACTCCAACTAAGATCGATGGCGACTCCCAAAAATGCCAACGCGACGACGTACGGACCCCCCGGACAGGACGGTTGCGGCAGTTGGCGACTCCGCTGGGGACTCGAGAGTCGAGCTACATTTACTAAGTTCGATAAGTTTTCTTACTTCCTATGACTTGTTGGGTGTTTACTTTATTATTTGTGCAATTATATTTTCGCAATTAAATTTTGCATTCATGCATAAAAGCTCTATACCCGAGCTATCCTTTTAGAAAATTGAAAGGAGTACCGTGACATCCACAGTAGTGGTAGTCACGCAAAACTTTCTAACCAAGCTGAACTCGGATCCGAGGATGATCTCGAGGTATCCAGCCAGCTCGTAAGGGCTATGGCAAGATACAACTTGGGAGCCAATTCCCTAGCAATCCCTCTGCCAGCATATAGTAAGCATAGAGACCTCCCTAAGCCATCCAAAACAATCCCCAAAGCCACCCTAAAACCATGTCGGTACGCCATCTGAAAGCCCTAGGTCTACCAACTAGGGTAATGATGTAATTATATATGTTTGCTTATCTAAATGTATGTTTACTTACGACGTAATGATATGCGTTTTGTCTTTTACTCATAAAACTGTGTGATTGCATGAATGAAAAACGTTTTCAAAATTCATAAACATCATTCTCTCATAAGATTTTCATTCACTCATTAACAACTTATCATAAGAAGATTAAAAACGCATGCATGACACGACAAATGGAATTGAATTCATACATCATTAACATTTTGCATAAGCATCACGCATACACCATCATAAAAAGAACGGAAATAATTTGACAATATTGAGACAACCCAGGTTTCCTCAAAATTGCTCTTCCTCAAGGAAAATTCAAATCCTTAAACATCGACAGGATCCAAATTTACGCTCATTTTGGAGTCACTATAGAGGGAATTATACTTCATCAAAAGAAGGTTAGCGACACTTGAAGAAATGAAAGAACATGTGAGCATTTTCCATAAGGCTTCGTCCAAAATTTGAAGAAAATCATGACTCACTGCTGGAGAGCAACCACAACTTGCAGACCAATCAAGAAAATCATTAGGAAAGCCACGAAGCAAAGCTCAATGCATGGATGATGTTGATTATCATCAACTAATCGACACAGTTTACCTTGTTAAATTTGTATCGCTTTTGCTTCCATCGTCGTGAATAAAAGATCTTTCAACTTTCGACCTCTCTGGAGCATTATGGTGAATAGTATCAATCTTAATTTAAGAGTTTGCATCAATGATTTTTCATTATCAAAATAACGAATGCCACTCCGGATTCTTTTTTTAAAAAACAGATTTATTTTTTCAAAAATGAAAGCCATCAAAATCCAGTTTTATTTTCAAGCTAAGCCATGAGATTGTCATGCCAAGAAAATGAGAGCACCTCGCCGGTGCTGAGATTTGGGACACCCCACTGGTGTCAAGCAATTATCAACACCATGCTACTGTCATAATTTTGAGCACCCACTGGTGTTACTAGTGTACGTGTTTTAATAAAATCGAGAGATAAACACCCTACTGGTGACTATGAGATATGTGAGCGGATAGTCAAAAGGTGTAATGAGTATACGGCATCATGCTACTTGTAGAATCTCGTCACCACTACAGTCGACTTTCGCCAACAAATTGAGACTCAGCTTACATGAACTCAAATAGCCAAATCTCGACGTACAAGAGACACAACATTACAGATATCTCGTGACAAGAAGACCGGGAAGTTCAGGGATCCTATTTATCAAAACCCAAGAATCACACGAGTGAAGCACTCATCTATACAAACAAGCACATGGCATCAAAATCCTCACTTCTACTAAAAGAATAGCCAATTCAACCTAGCTGACGAGAAGTGCACCCACATTGTCAATCATCAAGATAAAATCTCCACTCTTCGATATTACTCCTACCAAAGACAAATAACAGATCAAGGAAGAAAGAAGCATAGATGGGGGCATGACAAAGTCAAGTAAGTCCCACACGAAAAAAGAGCGAAAAGCAAAAAAAAAAAAAAAAAAGCAAAGGACCAAAGAAAAACAAACAAAATATCGTGGGACTTACAAATTAGGTGCCCCTGTTTAGCTTTTGAAGTACCAACTATCTGCACCAAGCCAAAGTCTTGCCCGATCAATCTCAAGATACGGCAAGAAGGACCTTCAAACAGTAAACCTTCCATGATAAGAAAGCCATTTCGGCCAAAATCACTTCATCCCAAATACTCATCATTTTGAGAGCAAGTCAGAAGCTGAAGCTCCACCACGGCCCACATTTAGAGGTCAAACAAAAATCTTGACAAGTCCATAACCAGATTACATTCGCAAAAACTTCAAAACCACGACTCTTGAAACCATAATCTCAAAGACAGGGGGCAAAGCCAGCCAAACACACATTCCCCCAAATATGCCCAAGACTGGCGACATTTTCAAACAAATCTTCGCCGAAAAAGAGACCCGGATAGTAGTGGTTCTCAACCCATCATGTCAATCTCATACATTGGGGGCAAAATCAGAATCCCTCCACAAGAAGCCTTAGGGGTGATATCAAAATCTGACTTGTCTGTCACCCATCTGAATAAACCACACTTCAAGAGGACTCCTACCATCAAAGTCATATCGGACAAAAACCCCTTTCATGGGAAACCAACGTCCACAACGAAGCCATAGGAAGATATCCTAAATCAATCACACCAAGGTCTTTCATGTTGCTGCACAAGGAACGGAGTTGGCCACCAACATAAAATGAGACATCTCAAGGTGACCAGAATCTTAATGGTAACTGAAATGTCGTACACTCAAATCACCTATAGGAATTAGTGGTGAGCAGAACCAAAAGTGGAAGTGAGAGCGAGCAAAATCAAAAGCAAGAGTGAGAGTGAGGGCTTACTGATATTCTCATGGCTTGACTTACACTTCTTTATTTGAAAAATCAAATTTGACCACATGGCAACTACGACGTAAAAACGATTTTATCCAATTTGCACACACTTCACGAAAGCAAGTCTTAATATGGCTTTCATTATTAATTCTCCAATAAACATTTTCAAACATTGTTGCATTCATCTTAAGTCAAGATTGATAAAGTCACTCTTTGTTCTGGAGAATAGAAAGTGAGCAACAGATCTTTGGGGGGCAAAAACGGTGCAGTATGGAAGAAGGGGAAGTCTGAGTACCCAAGAATCAGATTAATCAACTTCACTCATGAGCTGATGAAGAAATCTCAAGGGATTTGAGAACATTCAAATCTCATTAAACCAGCCATCCAACTTATTATCCTTCAACTTCATGGTCAGAAGGAACCAATATACTGCACATACCAAGATATGCGCAACTCCGAAATCTGTGGGTCCAAACTTGCCCACTAGAAGGACAAAGATAAAACACATCATTACCTTAGCTCACAAAGTATATCTTCGTGCAACTACCACCAAGAAGATATACCTCACGAAACGAGATCAAAGTCGCTTCAGCATTAGCACGAACTATGGATCAAGTTGATCGAAAGGGATTGACAATCTTCGAAGATGAGCAATTTAAAGGAGACCCAGACAAAAATTGCATAGAGATTAGCAAATGCATCACATTTTCTTTTTCACTCAACATTCACGACTTCATCGGCATGATTCGTCACGCAATCGATTTCGAAAATCATTTTGATACTCCTTAAACAACATCATATGTAAAATGGATCATGCATTTATTGCCAGCAATTCCCAAAAGAACTCATACGTTTAGTTGGATTTCTAATGTTTGTAAAAAGGAATCACTACAAGATACACCAACTACATTCACGTGATTTCTTCAAGTCTCATGTTTAGCTTTCACGTGCATTTATGACAAGCCATAACAACGATTTAGGAACGTCCTAAACAAATACCATGAACATACAATATCGGTGCGGGCAAACAATCGCGAGCCCTCTAATAGACGTGTTCCGTCGACTATCACGGACAATTCAAAAATTACCTAGTCAATTTGTTTCGTCGACTATCACGAACAAATTGGATCCCCTGCTAAGATTGTTCCGTCGACTATCACGGACATTACAAAAACTACCTAGTCAATTTGTTTCGTCGACTATCACGAGCAAATTAGACCATCTTTGTGACTTGCTCCGTCGACTATCACGGACAATTCAAAAATTACCTAGTCAATTTGTTTCGTGGACTATCACGAACAAATTGGATCCCTGCTAAGTTTGTTCCGTCGACTATCACGGGCAATTTAGAAATCCTAGACAATTTGTTTCGTCGACTATCACGAGCAAATTAGACCATCTTTTTAACTTGTTCCGTCGACTATCACGGGCAAATAAAAATTACCTAGCCAATTTGCTTCGTCGACTATCACGAGCAAATTAAAACCCCCCTACTAAATTCGTTTCGTCGACTATCACGGGCAATTTAGAAAACCTAGTCAATTTGCTTCGTCGACTATCACGAGCAAATTAAAACCCCCATACTAAATTCGTTCCGTCGACTATCACAGGCAATTTAGAAAACCTAGTCAATTTGCTTCGTCGACTATCACAAGCAAATTAAAACCCTCATGCTAAACTGGTTTCGTCGACTATCACGGGCAGTTTAGATAACTAAGTAAATTTGCTTCGTCGGCTTTCACGAGCAAATGAGATCCCTCCTTCTAAAGTTTGTTTCGTCGACTATCACGGACAATGCAGAAAACCTAACCCCGCTCCGCATACCGCGAGGGGGCAACCAAAATCCCAAGCCTGCTCTACCGCCATGGGAATAAATCTACACCCACTCTGCATATCGCAAGCAGGCAACCATATTCCAAAGTCTTCCCTACAGTCATAGGAACAAGTCAACATCTCACATAGCTACAACGCACGGGAGCTGAGGAGCGCCCCAACCAATCAAAACCTCACAGGAGCTGGCGAGCCCCTCTATCAGTCAACAACGCACGGGAGCTGAGGAGCGCCCCTACCATTCAATACCTCACGGGAGCTGAGGAGCGCCCCAACCAATCAAAACCTCACAGGAGCTGGCGAGCCCCTCTATCAGTCAATAACGCATGGGAGCTGAGGAGCGCCCCAACCATTCAAAACCTCACAGGAGCTGGCGAGCCCCTCTATCAGTCAACAACGCATGGGAGCTGAGGAGCGCCCCAACCATTCAAAACCTCACAGGAGCTGGCAAGCCCCTCTATCAGTCAACAACGCATGGGAGCTGAGGAGCGCCCCAACCATTCAAAACCTCACAGGAGCTGGCGAGCCCCTCTATCAGTCAACAACGCATGGGAGCTGAGGAGCGCCCCTACCATTCAATACCTCACAGGAGCTGGCGAGCCCCTCTATCAGTCAACAACGCACGGGAGCTGAGGAGTGCCCCTACCATTCAGTACCTCACGGGAGCTGAGGAGCACCCCTACCATTCAATACCTCACAGGAGCTGGCGAGCCCCTCTACCAATCAACAACGCACGGGAGCGTCATGATCTGCATTCGTGACGCAAACAACTACAAGTAGTACTCACAACACTCAAGTATCACTTTATATATGACAAAATCGACATTAGAGTTTACAAAATGTGGTGTCTTTATAAGAACTTTGTATAACTCTTTATACAAAGAGATATACAAAGGGGGGCAACTGTAGACACCACATTTTGTCCGGAGCAACCATCCTACTCAAAACTCAAAAGAATATCCAACTTAAAAAGAAAACTCAAGTGAAATTTGGACGAGGTTGGTTGAGATTAGCGATGGCGAATCAATAAGTACCAACGATTTCCAAGTCCTCTTTTTATTTAGTTTGAACATTTGTACTAGTTAGGATTAGCAGTAGCTAATGGTTACCAAATTCGCTTTCGCTTTATTTAGAATAACAATAGTGTTGTCACAACCTATACTAATATCATTGTATTCAGTTTACAGTTGGTCACATTGGTCCAAAGGTGGTCAAATGGAGGAATGGTAGTAATCCATGGTTTGGGAAACGTTGATTAGAAGTTTGGATACGATTTAAAAGCAAACGAATTGGGTTGGAAGAATCAATTGAATGTTTGAGCAATTCATAAATGATCATCTAATTCTGAAGGCAATAACATAAATAAATGTGTAACTACAAATTACAATTTATACACTTAGTAATTATACATTAAAAACAAAAAAAAACTATCAGAAACAAACCCACACCAGCAGCCCAATTCTCAAACCATAAACCCAATCCAGGTCCGTAATTTTCGGCCCAGTCCACAAGTCAACCAGCCCAGTCAAACAAAGTCAATGGGTCAACTTCAGTCAACTTGGATCAACCGACTTCTTGAAGCCTTATCTCATCCAAAAGGCCAGCAATGATTACTGCCTTTTCTTGAAGGGAGGAAAATGGCCAGCTCTTCTGCAAACCAAACAAACAATTGACAACACACCCAAATGAATAGTAAAAAACCAGATATAAAAGTGGAGGTCGGCTAAAAAACAGAGGGGGACTTCTGCCTGGAAATCCAAAAAAAGGGGGAAGATATCACGATAAAAAAACAGCAAAATTTGATAGGAGAAGGGAAGCTGATCGATACAAGGAGAGAAAGCAAAGGCAGCAAACACCACATTGAAGAAAAGAAGAGATTCAGAAGGGAACTTCAAGAACAAAGGCACAAACAACAAAGAGGCAACAACAAATCAGATTTCATCAAACACCAACCACTAAGAGGCCATACCAGGTTGGTATTTCTTCAACCAAAACCAAAGTTACAAGTATATGTCACCCATATATACATAATCATTCAGCCCAATATATCTAAAAACATAGTAGAAAAACAAGAATAGACATGCTTTTATGCTAGAACTGTATGTAAGTAGATGATTGAAGCCATTTTTCCATGATAGAGCTATATGTATATGAATGATTGAAGCTAACTGCGGCAACTAGTTTCCTATGGCTTTCACTCGAAACTCTAAATCTTGCTACGAATTTGCTAATCTAAAAATCAACAAAACCAAACCAGTTTGTTGCTTGCAGATAAGAAAGTCAGATCCGACATATTTATGCCCATTTAACGACATTTACTTGTGTTAGATCTGATTTATCTATGTGCTAGATCTGACTTCACTATACTTTTGAATACATGTTTCTGCCCAAAGTAAACAAAACATTATATGAAACCAGTTATGACAAGTTCAATTAAGACCTATAGTCCCTATGTAATCATAGTAGTGTCTATGACTAGGTTATTGTAAGATCTTTTCAATTGGAAACTTAACAAAAGCCACTAGCTGTTCAGTATACCATAGGCGAAATAGAGAGACTACCTCAAACTACCAAGTAAAGACCAATAAACGAAATTAATGCAGAAATTCAATAAAAAATAGCAAATCCTAGTCCGATAAAAATGGCAAACAGTGGCAGAGATTTATAGAAGCAAAAGTAGCTACTTTGGTTCATTACCCAAAAATCCCAAATCAAACAATCAAATAGCAAGAGAGAAAGTTTGATTCTGTTATAGATCGCAGGCAGTAGCAGCGATCATTAGTTTAGCTTCTTTTAGCTTTTTCAATCAAATAAACAAGTCCCAGATCAAAACCTGTAATAACAAAAATAAATAAAAAAGGATACCGAAACCAAAACTCTGCCGCCGGTTGTGGTGCAGGCTGCGTCGCCGGCAGCTCCCATTTCTCTTTTCGGTGGAGACCGGAACAAAAACAAAAAATAAACAAATGGGGTAAGATCCCAATCGAAAGGGTAATCAATAAAAATAAACATGCGTATTAAAGAGAGGGCTTACCAGGGGGTAAGATCTTCTCACCATCGTCGCGGTCCCAACCAGAAAGGCAGATTGAGAACCCATCTCGGCTCTGGGTTGGTTTTTCTGGAAATAAAACACAAGAAATAGGGGTCAGAATTTCGAAAAAAACCCCTAACATCGGATACGAAAATAGCAGAAATCGCATGAATAAAGAAGTAAACAAACCTCATAAACTCCAAAATAAACACAAATCCATATCAGAATCATAATTAAAACAAAAAATAGCTAAGAAGCCGACATGCAAGATGACCCTACCTCGATCGATCGTCGCCGACGAGGTTCCGCCGCCGTGCCCGTCGCCGACGAGGTTCCGCCGCCGTGCCCGTCGCCGACACGGAGAGGCAGTGAATGGCGAGTGAGAAAGAAGAAGGCAGAACGAGAGAGAGAGAGAGAGAGAAGGGGGTTGTCTTCGGGTCGTTTCGCCGGCTGGAGGAGCAAGAAGGAAGAGAGTTTCGTCGCCGTTTTCCGGTGAATGGAACGAGAAAGAAGCAGAAAATCGAGAGAGGGAGAGAGTGAAGGCCGCCGTTCGGTTTAGGTAAGACAGTAGCAGAATAGCGTTCTTTCCTTCTTTAAGATGAATTTATACCCACCCGGAAACGACCAAATTACCCCTAGGGTTACGTCGTAATTACGTGGCCTTGCCACCGCGTTTCTGAGCAATTACGAAATTGCCCCTCCCCTTTCTCTGAAATAGAAAAAGGGACAAAAAAATGAGGCTGGTGGACATCGAACCCCCGTCCCCAGCAACAATAGCGCCATGCTTGGGAGCATAACCAGTTGGGCTGCTGGCCCATCATCCGTCAATTAAAACATCCCGCTTAATTTTATTCCTTCACAGTCCTTAATACGAAATGTGAAATGCGGATTAAGTTTATCTCGTCTCTTTTCTAATACACCAAAATACATCCTAATAACTAAAATCCTAATAATAATCAATCTAAATTTTAACAATAAAATTTTATTACGAGAATTACGTTCAGTGGAACGCGGTAAAAGTTACAATTAAATTATCAAAGTCCAAACGAACTACGTGGACTTTGATCCCGTCTAACGGGTACGTAGGCAACCGATAAGGTTCGAGTCCAACTAACCAATTAACTTTATATTTTAAATTTTTATGTCAGTAAGCGTATGATCAAATTACAACTAATACGATTTAATCTCTTTAGTGGTCTGGTAAGACCCTAAAAATACCTAAAAAACCTAATGATAAATTAATACGATAAAATCATTCAATGGTCCAGTGGGACCCTAAAATATTACTAAAATACACCCAACTCGTACAAAAAACTTATCGACTTAAGTAGTACCGATTTAGGGCGTCGTGGGGTGTGATTTCACTTCCCCACACGTAACCGTACTCCCGAACCCAGAACTTCATTTTCGCAGACCATATCTCGGTTCTGACCCTAAGGTTAGAGCCGATCCTAAGAGTGTTCGATCCACTCCAACTAAGATCGATGGCGACTCCCAAAAATGCCAACGCGACGACGTACGGACCCCCCGGACAGGACGGTTGCGACAAGAGCGATGTGGATCCGCTCTTGGAGGTACATGTTCCTACACCGCTCTGAGCATCCACCCTATTGGCGTCCAACTAAAAGACGGTAAAGAAGTGCTTGTGGGGAGACAACCCCGCCACGGTTTGTTTTTATTTTCTTTGTTTTCGGTTTCCACTTGGAACTATGGTTTCTTTCACCCAGTGTGTGTGTGTGTGTGTTTTCATGACTCCAGCTCTGTGCCAGTTGGACTGGTCCTTTTCCAGTCCCCTGCTCTTGACTGGTCTGCCCTCCAGTCACCGTTCCTGATCACCAGTAGGGTTGTGTAGGGGTTCAATTTTCAACTGTTTGCTTACCAATTGTGACTTGGATTGATCACTTGTTCTTGACATTCATTTATGCATCTAGTTCAGGGAATCACAATGAGAGATAGAGCATATAGGTAGCCATGTGAGATTTGAGCCTGCTTGTTTCTTTCTTGTGCGATAGATCCCTCTTCCATGATGTGTAGCATTCGCGTTGCCATTATCTAAGATGATGGAGGCATAGGAATAGCCCACGACCAAATTGACTGTCCTCGTGTGTCATACCCTCTAGTCAGCCCCTTGAGCCGTGTCACTTTCTTTCTTTCGATCTACAATGAAAAATCACCCTTTTGCATCTCTTCACAGAGTGGTTTTTGCATGTTCTCTGTTGTTTCTGCTAGAAATAATGTGAGGGTTGGAGGTAGTTCTTAAAAGTTGGGCATGTGTTTGAAAAATGTGCAGAGGTGGTGGTTCTCTCAAGAAATGAAAAAAAAAAATGAATGAAAGCTAAAGAGAGCCACTACCAAAAATCTGAATCATGCTCATTAAGTAGTGTTTCATAGCAGTTTGGCTTAGAAATACTAACATTATTGTGTCCTCCTTCGCTCTTGTGTTCTAAAGAAGAACTTGATTAATGCAGAATGGCAGGAAGAAAGTAAGTGGTGTGAATGACTGTGAGTTTGTTTGGCTTGGAACTATGGAACCTTGTGTTATTAATACTTCCACCACCTTAAAGGCTTTTTCCCCATATCCAAGACCCTAGCCAGTCATTTGAACATGTGTCTAAGACCTCCGGATTACTTAGTGGTGACACCCACTATGTGAACTCTAACATTTAGAGGTTGCTGTCATGGTGAAGAGACGTTAGGGGTTGAGAGTACGAGTATGCATATCTTGCATCAAATTTTGTCCTGACCCCACAGGTCGAGAGTGAGCGATTCATTTCCTTATATTCTCTACACTCTTTATCCCGGTGAGGACCTAGAGTGCTCGGTCTTAATTCTGATGTCTTGAGTTTTATGCATGAGGTGGCTGTCTTGAATAAGTGGTTGAGTCAAGTCTATGTTGGTTGATGAACAGAAGGGAGACTCCTCCTTTACCCGATTTTGCTACACTCGAATGTCCTCTATGGTGGTTGTCCAGGTTGTTGTTGAATTTGTCCATGTGTTGATGTCTAAAAGCCAGTATGATTCCCGTGTTTCGTGCCTATATGATATGTCCCCAAGGGTTGCATGGTTAAAATGTTTTGAGTTTACCTTGTATCTGACTTGGTTTGCTTGGGGACAAGCAAAAGGTTAAGTGTGGGGGAATTTGATAGCGTTGTATTTGCAAATGTTTGCACCCTTGTTTCTTAACTGTTTTGGCTCAAATTTGTGGTGTCTTGGCTTATTTTACGCTAAGTTGTGTTATTTTTTCATATTTCAGGTCCTAGGGAATAAAAGGATGCATAGGTGCAAGTTTCGGGTCTTTTGGAGATCGTTTGGTCATTAGGAGAAGAAACTCGAGCATTACCTGAGGAAGAATGAATTTCTACCTCATATTATAGACAAATAATCATGGAATCTTGTCATGAAAATGAAGAGGACGAAACTACGAGCATCCATGAGGTGAGTGTCTTGAATAAGTGGTTGAGTCAAGTCTATGTTGGTTGATGAACAGAAGGGAGACTCCTCCTTAGCCAATTTTGCTGTACTCGAATGTCCTCTATGGTGGTTGTCCAGGTTGCTGTTAAAGTTGTCCATCTGTTGATGTCTAAAAGAAGTATGATTCCCGTGTTTCGTGCCTATATGATATGTCCCCAAGGGTTGCATGGTTATAATGTTTTGAGCTTACCTTGTATCTGACTTGGTTTGCTTGGGGACAAGCAAACGGTTAAGTGTGGGGGAATTTGATAGCGTCGTATTTGCACATGTTTGCACCCTTGTTTCAAAACTGTTTTGGCTCAAATTTGTGGTGTCTTGGCCTATTTTACGCTAGGTTTTGTTATTTTGTCATATTTTAGGTCCCACAGAATAAAGGGATGCATAGGGGCAAGTTTCGGGTCTTTTGGAGATCGTTTGGTCATTCGGGAGAAGAAACTCGAGCATTACCTGAGGAAGAATGAATTTCTACCTCATATTATAGAAAAATAATCATGGAATCTTGTCATAAAAACAAAGATGACGAGACTGCGAGCGTCTAGGAACAAACGGCGACTGATTCGAAGTCCGGTTGAGGGAGAAACGAAACATTAAACAGGAACGGAGGAAGAAATACGGGCTGGAGAAATACGTATTTTTCCCTCCCATGCCCAAATTTTTAGTGCCGAGAGGAGCCTTGGATGCGCTGAGACTTAACCAAAACACGCATTTTGGGCAAAATACGGGCAGGAAAGAATTACGATCGTATTTCTACCCGTATTTCTCCAGAATCGGGTTTGTAGAGGCAGATTCGAGCCAAAGGAAGGGAAGTCGACTTTCTGGAGCAAAAACAGAGTTTTAGATAGAGAAAGTGCGAAGAACAAACCCTAGTAGCTATTTGGAGTGGATTTCTCACCATTGAAGCCAGATTGCATCCCCAGTAACGAAATTGACATCCCAGAGCAAATTCTTCCCATTGTTACGAGTATGACTACTTTGTATTCTGTTTTCCTCTCTCTCTCTCTCTCTCTCTCTCTCTCTCTATGCAGTAGAACTTTTTCTCACTTGGGTATGTAGAACCCTAGTTCCATGTGTTAGGGATCTTATTGTAATGACGTTTGTATTGATATACTGCTTGGTTATAATCGATTGAGGATGTTTTATTGTGTCAATTAAAGCCTGAACAACTTTTCTTGATTTCTGTTGCAACCTGAGATAGATAGAATCTGATTAGGTTGTTAGAGTTTCCTCAATCGGTAGTAGTGAATTGGTTATACGAGAGTTAGTCGAGTTCTGTGTTAACTGCCTCAGCGTTCTATCCCGGTGAAGACTAGTCGTCTGCTGGGTAGTTTGTCTGAGAGGGCTTGGTCAGCTTAAGAGATTCCAAGCTACAGTCAAATCTTCTGCAGTTTAATCAATAGTAAATCAACCAAAGGTAATTACAACTTTGACCTAACTAAGGAGCTAGGGGGACTCACTCCCAAGTGACCCTTCCCCTGCTTAAGAACTTCGAACCATTTCCTGCTTTCTTCCTGCTTTTGCTTAAAATCACATTCACTCAACTTAGTTTGCTAGATAATAGATAATCGCAGAGTAGGCAGTAGATCTAAACCCCGGATTGATAAATAGAACCTGCCACTATTGTGCATTTCCGTACTACGATTACACTTGGTCGCAGTTTGGTGTTGTGTTTTAGCATGTAACCTTTCCATTTGTTCCTCGGACTTGAATTCCATGCATGGTTGGTTGCAGTTGATAAGTGGTCTTGTGGCGACTTGCATTGATCCATGAACAAGGTGAGAACTTTTTGTTTGCCCGTTTTTGGTGGCTTCGAATGTCGTTTGTGGTGGATGTCGGTATTGCTTGCAAAGGTCCATGTATTGATTGCCAATAGCCATTGAGAATTCCCACTTTGTGCCCTTTGAGTTGTCCCCAAACTATTTGTGTAGGTTGAAATATTACCTTATGTGAAATGGTTTTCTTGGGGACAAGCAAACGTCTAAGTGTGGGGGAGTGATCCAATTCACGGTTATCCTAGAAAGTTCACGGTCTTGCACGACTGTGAAGAAGAGCCCTTGACCGTGAATCTCGAGGCGTCCAGAGCCAAAACAGAGGTTACTAACGCAAGGTGAGTTCACGGTCACTAAGACCGTGAACATAGGCTGTTGGCCGTGAATAGAAGTGAACGAAGCGGTGCATTTTGGCGCTAGCCTGCAGTTCACGGGCGCGTTTCATGGTTCACGGCCGTGAACTAAGCTCGTCTCTGGTTTAAAAGATGAGCTGACAGGAGGAGAGAAGTGGGAGCACATTTTGTGTCAAAAGCCTTCTTCAGATTTCTAGAGAGAGAAACACGAACCAAAGGAGAAGAAGGCTCGGGTTTTTCTTCCAGGTGGATTTTGGGAAGATTTCCTCCAAGGAAAGTTCAACACACGGGTCAAGAAGATTGGGAGCATCCTCCATGATGGTTTCCACCTCTTCTCCCTGCGTTTCCCCCATTTCTAGCATGGAGTAGATCTTCTTTCACTTGGGTGTTGTGAAACCCTAACTCTACCATGTAGTTTCTTTTATGTGAATTGAATGATTGTCATTGGGTACTGGTTAATTCAATGATTGAGGTATTATTCATGTTGATTGTGCATGCTTGTGCTTAGCAACCTAAGGGTTGTGCATGTTTTGTGCTTAGCATCCTGAGGTTTGTACATTTTGGTGCTTAGCAACCTAAGGATTGTGCATAATTGTGCTTAGCACCCTTAGATTTGTGCATTTTGGTGCTAGCAATCTAATTATCCACCTTAACCTAGCTTAGAGAGGAAAATCCCCCTTCCAAGGGAGACTCAATCGAGTTGGTTTTCCTTTAGCTTTTTCAGCCATCTAACTAGGTTAACTAGGTTAATCAAATCGGTTAATCGCGATTAAGCCATCCGACCTTTGAGTTGAGTGAGGGAGTAAGTCAACTATCGATTTCCTAAACCAAGAGGGTCGAGTGACACGGCCTATAATGCTTACCTCGGTTTAGCAATTGAGGTTGTGGTCTCCGACCATATATGCATCCCTCTACGGTTCGCGGTTACCTTGCCCAAAGCAATCGTTCTAATTCACATATCATGGCAGTAGTTGGGGGGAAGCTACACTCGAGTGATCCTTCCACAAAAGAGTTTTCAAAACCATTTACCTTTGGCCTATTTTATTAAAATTAGCAAACTTTTAAACCAAAACATTGTTGCTAGATAATGATTAAAACGATTGAAGTAGGGGCAGACGGACCGACCCGGGTTGATATCTAAATACTTGCTCTATACTGCACCCGGCTAGAGTTTAAAAACTTGGACTCTAGTTGGGATTATATTGTGGTGATTGTGGTGTAGATTCGTGCGATTCAATATCTTAGCATTTTTTTTACTAGTGGAGAATAGATAGACCATGCTAAGATTGGACTTCATAAGGCTCTACCTGCACTCACAAGAGGAGAAAAACTTATTAAACAAAAGGAAAAGTAAGACAACATAGAATCCAAAAAGAAGGCTTCCATATGAATTGGGCATTACCTCCTTCGAGACAATGGCCAATTCCCCAAACTTGACACAATGCTTGGCGAATTCCCTCATTACATATACGTGGAGAACACTAGGAATTGTAGTTCATATAAAGGGTGCAAACCCATCAAAAAGAAGAATCAAACCAGTTCCTTCAAACTAGTGTCGAAGGCTTGCAAACATAATAGAAGCACAAACTGTAGTAATTTCCCACCGAGGTTTCACGAACACGTCGTAGCTTCTCGTATCCCAATATCACCAATGTTACTTTCACATTGGCATCACGATACTTTTATTATGATTTGGGTGGTGCCTCCCTAAAGGATAACACAAGCGATGGAGCATTCCAGGAGGCCGTTGCCGATGATGGGTTGGGTAGGGAATCCGCCAGGGAGTATCTTTTCCAGCTCCTTGAAGGGATTGGAAGGCGAGGCGATGGTGAAGGAGATGTGCAAGGTAGTGAGCAATTTGGGGAAGGTGTCTTTCACCTCTTTAATTGGTGACATGACATCCAACTCCTATTTCATTGTTGCAGGTGGTATTTCATAAATTGGTAGCTTCCACTTAATGGAAGAAGGAATAAATTGGTTTTGTGGGTGTCGAGTGGGTCCCACTCCACTTTTATGTTCTTTTTTTTCTAGTTACATCTTGTTGTGTGGATTAGAAGAAAATGCAATTTTATTTTTAGTTACAATATAAGATAACAAACCTATAGATTAGGACAATTTATTAACTTTTGATTAATTAAATTTGTAAATTCTGAAAGTGTAATAGGAAAACAAAGTTCAAGTATGCTTATATCAATATAAAGATGTGATAACACCTGAATTGGTGTTATTTGTCCCTCATACCTAGGTTCCTTTTGAGTCATTTTATATGCATAATGATCGATACATTGTCAAATATAGCCCTATTTTGTTCCTCGAAGATTATATAATTGTATTAGGATGTATTAGGAAATATATGTGATGTAGGTACCAAAAGGGAACGAGTGTACCAAGAATGGGGAAAAAGTTGAAGATCAAGACCTAGGCAAGGATGATAACAGTCGGGAAAAAGGGAATGAAGAAGGAGCTGAGATCGCGACCCACGGAGCAAAGATTACCCACGCAAACTTTGACACTTCAGGCATGAACTTCAGAAATGGTCAAGACGGGACAAGTAAATGATTTTGATTGTCGCCGCATGGACCCCATCTTGCTATCTTGCCAGAAAGATTAGGTCGTGACTCATAGATTGCGAACATGAAGTCATTCCATTATCCTCCCCTTGGACAAAGAGCAAAATGGCAGCGAATGAAGATTGTGGCCTCCTCCCTCAAGTTTGCACCCACAAACTCTTCTAGAATGGCCGTGAACTTGCACGGATTCGGAAATTCTATAAATAGGGGTCTTCCCCCCTCGAGAAGCAAGCTTTTGATAGAATTTTTATTCTAGAGTGAGAAGTAAAATATTGGAGAAGGGGAGGAGAAGAAGTGGGAGTTAGAAAGAAGGAGCCATCTCCCCCATCAAGTCTTCATCATTTTCTTCAATGTTTCTTCTTCTACCTTAATGGGGCAATCTCCCAAGGTACTAGGAGCTAAGACCCCCAAACCCTATATCAGGTTTATAATGTAGAAGTATGGATTATGTTAGGGTACTAGGAGCTAAGACCGCCAAACCCTTCCTCCAAGAACGGCTTGGCTTCCTAGACGATGCTTTAGGGGAACGCAAGTGTGTATCAATCTGTCTCTTTAGTGTGCACGATAGGTAGAACCTATTGAAATGAGCTAAATTCCTAATGCACCAGATACGTGAGCCTTGATTGAGATGACAATGGGTCTTTGGGGACGTACTCAAAGGTGTGGGATAACAATGAAGGCCCACAAGATTAGAGAGCTCACACACCATATCCGATAAAATCAACATAGTTTTTTATTTCACATTTGCATGTTAGACATAAACTAGGGTAAGGGAGTTACCCCGAGTACTTCTTATATATCAATCTTTAGTTTAGGAATCGCCATTTCCCACCTGGTAAGTAACAGGTTGACTAGATAATGATCGAGCCTAAGCACCTAAATTACCATGACCCTTTGGAATACTACCAATCCACTTTACTACATCCCTAGTGCGGTTATATTTGGCCTAGTTAGGAGGGACTAGTGAGTGTGCATCGACTTATACATTTAAAGCTCGATCACAACGCGAATAAGATGTCAATGATTAAAACTACAATATATCTTTCAATGAATTAGTAAATTTTATTTTATAATTAGAAAAGTACAATATATTATTTAAATTATGTGATACATCTAAAAGTGGTAAAATAATGTAGGCTAGATAAAATGTATAGATGAATTAAAAAATCATTTGGGATCACCATTTGAAATAGATAGTGAATTTCATTGATGTAGAGGAAATGAAAGTAGTATGTAGTGGATTGGAAAATGTTGTTTATATGGCAATAGTGTGAATTAGTAGTTTGAGAAGTAAACAGGATACAATGGCCCAACATTACAATATTGAATCAGTATGGGAGATGTCAATTTTTTCCGACAGGATTTTGTCACTAAAAGCGTCGCAGAAAGACCTAGCCGTGACGACTATATGCGTCGCAGAAAGTCATAGCTGGGATGAATAATTGGTCGCTAAAGTACGTATTTAGCAACGAAGTATATGTCACTAATGCTATTGCTGAGTTACTAAGGAGCGACGAATAAAAAATTTCGTCGCCAAAACAATTGCTTCACCGACGACCTTTTACGTTGCTAAAATATTTTGGTGACGAATATGTCGTCGCAGAAACCAAACTATTCTGCGACGAATGCCATTTTTTTGGCGACGACACATGTATTTTTTGTCACGAAAAGCTAGGGCGATGCGGTATAGGCGACGGAAGGAGTAAGGATTTGGCGACGACATCTGTCGTCGCAGAAACTATTGGCGACGGTTTTTAGGGCTTCAGCGACAAATTTCTTCGTTGCCAAAGATGCTGTTTGTTGTAGTGCTGCATCGGCTCATCCTTCTCCATATGGTTTACATGAGCTGCATGGGCCACAATAGCATGTGTGGGCTGAACTAGAGTCTCACGACCCAATACTCCCACTCAAACTAATATGTGGAGATCACGCACGTTCAGTTTGAAAAGAGGGAAATGAAAACAGTCACTTCCAGTGCCTTTGGTGAAGATGCTGGAAAACTAAAGATCTGTATGAACCTTGACAAAAAGAATGTGACCAGATTGGACGCGTATAAAAATGAAGTAGCAGTCCGTTTCCACATGTTTGGTGCACTCGTGGAATATTGGTTTGTTAGCATTATGAAGAGCTTCCTGGTTATCGTAGTGTAATGGAGTAGGAGTATTCTGAGAAACAACAAGCTCCTGGAGTAACCAACAAAGCCATAGAACATTGCTTACTGTGCTAGCCATGGAACGATACTCAGCCTCAACAGAAGAATGTGTAACCACCTTCTGTTTCTTTGTGCGCCAAGAGATGGGTGGTCCTGCTAAGCTAATGGGTAACCAATGGTGGAACGCTGAGTACGCTGACAACCGCTCCAATCATAATCATAGTAGGCATTGAGACGAAGAGAGTTCTTGGGGAAAAATAGTAATTGACCTATAAAGGTCTTCGAGTAATGAAGAAAGCGAAAAGCAACATCTAACTACATTGGACTAGGAGCATGAACAAATTGACCGAGAATATTCACGACATATGTGAAATCTGGCCGGGTTACTATGAGATAACCTGTCTGACCAGATGAGGGTAGAGAGACGGATCGAGCAAGAAATCATCAAACGACTGTGTGAGCTAATGATTCTGCTCAATTGGAAATGTGATAGGCTGAGACCCCTCCACTCTTGAATCTTCAAGAATATCTAAGAAATATTTGCACTAGCTGAGAACAACTCCTTGGGAATTGCGAGCAATATCGATGCTCAAAAAATAGCGCAAGACACCAAGGTCTTTAATATTAAAACACTGATCAAGGTCTTCAAACACAAAATGACACGCAAAAACAAAAATAAAATGGCTAAGTTAACAATCTAAGCACTTTTGTCAATAACCTAGCATCATACCCCGGCAACGGTGCCAAAAACTAGGCTCGCTCTAACTACAACTTCCCAATCGAATGCCAAGTATAACAGACGATCGGGTGTAGCATTGGGTGAGAAAGCAATAAATATCGAACCATGGGTCTCCTAGGTGTACCTTACTTTGGGTTAGGTTTCGTTATCTAGCCAACCTAGAATAGTGATTAAGAAAACTAGACTAACTAACCTATCTAATCACTAACCTAGCTAATTACAAGTGAAGCTATCCTAGATTTGAATTCCCCTAGTTTATCCTTGAATTGATGTTCAATACTATGCTAGCTCAATGGACTCACTACCCTACTGTTAGGAGATAGACTCACTTGAGATTGACCTAGAATGACGAAGTGATGGATGGGTAGGTGCTCTATTAAAACTAGGGATTCTTATATCATTAGGAGATCGATCTAATCAACTCCCTCGAGGATTACCCGAATGATATACGATAGCAGTGACCCGAAGACGCCAATAATGAGCTCTAAGGAGATTATCTTCCTCCTAAGTCAAAAGCTCAATTGACATTAAGTGGAATCCAAATTATGCAATCCACGAAAACATCCATCAAATAGATAAATTCATCAATCAAACATAGAATATGTCATACATCAACAAAAAACCAAAATATAGACCTAGGGTTCATTAACCTAAGAGAAAGAGGTCTAGTTCATACAGAAGAGGAGAGAGATTACAAAAATTTTCAATATCCTCATCTTCTAGGCTTGAATCCTTTACTCCAAGATCAACCCAAGCCTCCAATTAAGCTCCAAGATCTCTCTCTCTCTCTCTCTCTCTCTCTCTCTCTCTCTCCCTCTCTCCCCCCCCCCCCCTTAAAAAATCCTCTTTGGTGTTTTGGGTCGAAACCCTAGAGAGAGAACTAAGTTCTTCTCCAAAAACCAGCTCTTCTTTCTCTCTCCCTGCTACTGTCTTTTTATACAGACCAGAGCCAATGCCACGGTCAGATATCACGGGGGTGACATCCGTAGCACAACCATGATCTCGAACGAATGCACAGTATTTTGCTGCCGTTTTGTCCAATGTGGCATGCTCATCCTTCAGATCCTTGCAATTGTCACTCTTTGGGCTCAGTTGTCACGGTCCAGAGGTCGTGGCAATTACCCCTAAACAGTGGCATTTGCCTTTTCTTCACCTTTTGGCATTTTCGAACTCCAATCGTCCTGAAACTTGTCATCGACCTTCCCATGCATACTAGCACATGAAATATAACAAAAGAAGAACAACCTAGAGTATAATAGGTTAAGGGAAGTTGATTTACCAAGTCAATCGATGAAGAAATGAGGGGTAAAACATTTTTAATTATGCATGCATCAGAGGTGAAAGCAAATCATTCATTGGGTTGTGCTATAATCTTGGCAAAAGAAGTCAAAGACGAGTCATCACCTATTCGAGTATATTTTTTTATTGTAGATGTCATCCAACATCACTAAATTTGGCTATGGACATCTTCAATACACCAAGTACACGCACAACACCAAATTCTGATTGTGAGTATGGTCCAACCTCTTTTCAATGCAAGTAAATTCAAATATGTGATAATTGAACACATGGATTTAGTTATTAGAGATAAAGTACCATACAAGTAGGTTTGTATTGTAGAGGGACAAAGCCTTCAAGAGTTTGTGGATTAACTTGTCATCCAAGGTAAATATTCAAGTTGGAAAATAATGGAGCCATGGGAGCACATTTATCTTTTGCAACAAGATTTAAGAGCAAATCTTTTTCAAGAGGGCGGGTATGATGCAATTACGCTCACCCCTCATGATCTTATTCGAGGTGAAATAATCTCTTTGTATGGACCATAGGCCAAGAGACGAATTAAGAGGTTCAAAGAGATCTTGGGAGCATTTAAGATGGGTGAAAATGTATCGACAAGCAAGTCCTAAGGTTTTTTATGTGAAATTGATTGCCAGCATATATAGTTCTCGTGGTCCGAAGATGAAGGTTGAATCCGGAGATATAAGATCGATTGGGAGCGTTCCTAATTGATATATGGGTCGTTGCCAACTACACGTGAGTCGTGACCATACATGGCAAAAATGGGGAGCTAGTTCGTAACATATTAGTTGAAGATGGACGTGTTCTGCGAACCAGGACCATTGAGGACTTCAAGCTTCAATTCATATCCTTACTTTTTTTTATCGCCTACGAATCCAGGAGTTCGAGCCTCGATTCATATCACCACTATGGTATCATACCACTGGCAGTCATAATATCCTAATAAAATAGTGGTACGATGACTTGGAGATTTTTTTTTCCAAAAAATATCAAAATGGATATCATCTTATAGAGCACAAAAAATCTAATATTTCTATGTAATTTTTTTAATTAGATGTAGAATGAACGAGGTATGGTCTGATTAATTTTCTTAGAGAATTTGAAAAGTGCTTTAATAGTGTTTGGTAACCGTGCCAATCACCCCCAAAATCCACGCAGCTGGCAAACAATCTAGTCAGCTCTCCCAATTTTCATCCCTACCCCTCTATGATATGACAACCATTAGATCAGGTTTTGTAGTACTACAAAACTAATTGGTTTTGCACCCTAACCCAAACCATATTTTAAGAATCGGTATGTATTTAATAAGAGAATTGATAGGGTAGAAAACTATATATTACAAAACTACTACAAAACCTCATCATCTATCCTCCATCTCATTCTTCATCTAATGGTTAAAATTAATTTTCAATTAAAAAAATCAAAAGAACAAACTGGTAATTCCGCACCCCTACCTTTTTCTTTTTTTCTTGACAGTTTAACAAGGGTCCAGAGGAGAGAGATGATATCTTAGCAAATCTCTTAAAAATGTTTTCATAAAAAGAACTTATTAATTATGATCTATACAATGATATCCACTTTACTATATTTTGAGAAAAGAAAAAAAATTAAAATATTTAAAACATGTGTTGGTTGTAGTAATATCACTGTCATATCTAGCATATCATCAAGATATGAAAGTGGTATGATGATTTATCTCATTCATTTTAACTCTTTTAAAAATTATATATAAAGAACGCATAAATTAAGATGTATACAATATTATCTACTTTGTTGTTTTTTTTTTGTCAAACATAAGAACTGAAACCAACATCTTCTTAGTGTCATACCAGTATGATATCATACCACTGTTAGTAATAATATTGTGATATGATAGTGGTAAGATGACGTCATAAATTAAGTCCAAAAAAATATCAAATCGATATCATCTAATAGAACACAAAAAATCTGATTTTTCTGTGCAAGTATTTTTTAAAATAAGATGTAAAATGAATGAGTTAAGGTTTGTTATTATATTTGTGTCATACCAATATGATCACTTCAATCCGTGTAGATTATTGTCAGTGGTTAGAATGTGTCAACAACTACCCCAACCTAAGCCAAATTTAACATAAGATGGCATTGTCATATAGTGGTAATCAAGGTCGTATTTTACTCGGGTCTAGGTACCCTATACTATTTCCCACCTTATTGCTAATTAGTTAATTGGTTTTGGAGGTTTGAGTGGAGGGCTTGAGGAGATAACTAGACTAGAGATTGATAAAAGATAAAAGCAGGTACTTCTGGGAACTAATCCTCCCCCTAGCTTAGGGTTACTATCCATGCATACATACTATCGTATTTGGAGCATTAAGCTCGTAGCTCCTTTCAATGGATACTATCCACCGTCCACACCGAGCTTTCATCCCGGGTTCTATCTAAGAAGGCTAACCTACGACAGGGGTTCAGTTACCTCAACCATCACAGGTCCCACTACAAAATAGAGGAGCATTAGGGATGAATTTAGGGGACATTTTTAATTTGTCTCCGCAAACACAATAATAAGTAATTTAGGAGACCTCACCTAGATCTGTCTGCTCCTAAAACCTGCATCAGAAAAAGCTTAATAGTCAGAATCCTTCGGCTGAGAAGATATTTGAAAAAACATACAAAACGAACAGTAAATCCAACCACACCTAGTGATCGGCGGCGACATTCTTCCTTCCTCACCTCCGTGTTTCTTTTCCCACCTCTACAAACATATCAAATAACCAAAATGAGATCCCAACAAAAAATAGACCGATAAAGAAAAAAAAATAGATCCAAGCCTACCATCGATTGTCCCTTGCTCGTGTCGTCGCCGGCGGACTCCTCCCTCTCTCTTTTCCTGTTGTCCGAAACCAAACCCAAAAGAAAAATGCAAGAAAACGGAAGAGAATTAGTAGAATAGAAGTTAAAATAAGAAAAACTAGAAACGAAAGGTCGTGCATGTCTCGTACCTTCCTAGATCAGAGGCTTCTCGTCCGGTTAAGTTCGATCTGAGCCATCATTTTGGCTAGCGAAGAAGAGAGAGAGAGAGAGAGAGAGTGATAATTGTCGAAAACATATTGATTTCATGTGCTTAATGTGATTATTTCATAATATGTTAGAGACATATAATGCTTGTTTTTTTGGTCCAACTAAGCCCGGAATGGTTATATAACCATTACCGTCGAGTGCTAAATATTCTATATGTTTTAGGTAAATGAGATGAGAAATTGGCATTGCTGAATGGATTGACTCTAAGTGGACGGATGAGTTTGTTTCTCCAATAAACTTGGACCGGCTGGAGGAAGGAATTGGGCCGGGCCTATTACTGGAGGAGAAGCAAATTACTAGGGGAAGGATTGGAGAAGGACTAGGGAATTCTTGATGGAGGCAATTTTGGCTAGAAAAGAATTGGGCTGGGGTTTTTTCTGGAGGAAGAGTGGGCCGAAGGTTTGGTGATCCAAGGGGAATTATTGGAATTGGAGGGACGGACTGAAGGGGACGGTAGCAGCTTGTTGGAGCGCTGGGAGACGTGGCCTGGGACGGAATTAATTCTCTGGGAAGGAGATTCTTTTGGGGAATCTCTTTTGGCGAAGGAAAGCAGCAGGGCGCAGCGAAGACTTGGGACTAGGAGCAGCGGCGATTTGGCGACTTGGTGAGTGACTTCTCCCAAGGCGCCGTGAGCTTAGTTCAACAAGAACAAGTGATTTGGTTGGATTTTCTAGTTCGAATTGTTTGTTTATTGTTGATTTAGAACATGATGTACAAAACCCTATTATTTTATCTCAGTTTCATCATGAACTAAACCCCGATTTCTGGGGGAAACACCATAGGATGTAGCTATTTCTGAATGGATTAATTCGTATTTCTTTTCTTCCAATCTCTATTGCAAGAAATTACTTAATGCTTTGTGTTGACTGGCCACCAATACATTGATTTGTTGTTAATTAGGTTATTAGCGATAGTGAAACCCTAATAACTGAACATATTTCATGTGACATAGTAACTTATCGAAGCGACAGTGGATTAAATAAGGTGCTATGTGGTCTTAAATAGGATATCGATCTTCAGGCTAAATAATTAAGTCATTGAGCTACGACAATAGGATTTGATTTAATTTTTTAGTACGTAGTAATTCCCGACAGGGATAGCTAGCACAGTCGTGATATCCTGGCTGTAGAGAGTTGGATTAAATTGATTGGAATATGTGAATTAATCTGGATAGGATAGGTAGTGATTCCCGGTGTTTCTCCCTGAGCTTTCTCCCATTGAATCTCTCCCGACAAGTTTACTTAGCTTAATTAGTTTATTTAATTTTGCTTTTATAAATTAGTTTATCTCTCGAACCATTTCCACTTATAGTTTGCTCCACATAGTTGATAAATTATAAGGTTGTACCAGTCCCCAAGAGACGATACCCGGATTTTCGGTTTCACAACAAGATAGGAATTGGCAGTACGCTTTTGCGCTATCAAGTTTTTGGCGCCGTTGCCGGGGACTGCCATACCTTATTTTTGTTGAGTTTTGTGAGTGAACTATTTTGATCTGTGTGCTAGTGTGCAGGTTAATTTCAGGTTAATACTTTTTGTGCATGCCTAGGAGGACAACCAGGGATATATTGCCACTAGACCTGGAGATCGAGAAGACCTGCCGACAGAACAGGAAGCAGGTCAAGTTAGGGAAGCAGCCAACCACAACTACTAGGCCTTCCCTAACCCAGAGAGGGCATGCTTCATCACCTGTCGTCCCTACACCACCGACACCACCACCACCACCTCATGACATTGAGCATGTCATCATGGCAGATGAGGATCGTTCAATCAGGGCTCGTTTGAATCGACGGACTGGAGCCCGAGCTTCATGTGTTGTCATTCCGGCTAGGGATGCAACCATTGAGATTACCCCAGCATTTATCAACATGATCACCAATGGATATACTTTTTCCGGGGCTAGCAATGAGGATTCTCACGAACATCTCCGTCGGTTCGTGAGCATATGTGATACGATGAAGAGCCCAACTGTGTCGGATGATGCAATTCATCTTCGGATGTTCTCATTCTCTCTGATAGGGAATGCATCACACTGGTATTAGAACTTAACACCACGTTCCATCACGACATGGGCTCAGCTTGAGAAGGTCTTTTTAGAAAAATACTTCCCACCTGCCTTGGCAATGAAGAAGCAAGAAGAGATTGTTACTTTTAAGCAGGCTGATGATGAGAGTCTGACTGAGGCATGGGAGCGCTACAAGGGGCTGTTGATGAGATGCCCAAGCCATGGTCTTGAAGATTGGAACGTGATCATTATTTTCTTCAATGGAATCAGAAAGGAGTTTCTGGATGCCCTAAATAATGCTTCTCGAAATGGTTTCACAAGGATGGAGGCTCCAGCAACATATGAACTGGTAGAGAAGATCTGTTTAGAAGCCACTGAATGGGGTAGTGAGACCAGTATTCGAAGGAGGGGAGGCTTGCATGAGATAAACAGAGTTGCGAGTCTAGAAGCCAAGATAGATGCCAAGCTGGATTCTATGTTCGATGCAATCGAATGAAGGTTGGCTAAGATTTCTCTGGGTAGACAAGAGGAGGTTGTTTCATGTGAACTTTGCGAGGGTCCTCATCATAGGGATATGTGCCCACTGGGAGCTGCTCAGTTGGAAGATGTCCAGTATTTCAATAATCCGCGAAGTCAAGGCCAGGGTGGTATGTATTCAAATACCTACAACCCTCAATGAAGACATCACCCCAATATGTCATGGTCAAACAACAATCCAGCTGGTGTTCGAAACATCCCACCGCCTGGTTTTCAATTGCAGCAGCCTCAACCAGAGTTGAAGCCCCAACTAGAAGAGTTGATTTTGGCTCATATGCAAAAAACAGACATAATTTCAAGGGTCTTGATCAATCTGTCACTCAACAGCTAGCCATGAACAATAATATCGATCATCTATGCTATCTATGGAGAGGCAAATAGGCCAGATGGCTCAAACTTTGGCTGATATTCAAGGTAGGATTACCGGGACTTTACCAGCAAATAGTGAGAGGAATCCGAAGGACGCCATGGTTGTAGCTGTCACATTGAGGGGTGGGAAGGAGTTGGAGGATCCAAAGAGAGAAAAATCCAAAAGAAAAGGAGGGCAAAGCAGTTGCAGAGGAAGAAAGTGCAAAAGCTGAAAAATTTGACTTGCACAGGCAAACTGCATGCAATCTGCCTGTGCATGAGCCTTCTACCTGTGCACCTCCAAAGGTGGAAAAATTCAAGAATGAAGAGGTCAAGCCTTATGAATCTCCCCCACCATTCCCTCAAAGGTTAATGAAGCCCATGGAAGACCCGAACTTCAAGAAATTTGTGAATCTCTTCAAGCAACTTCAGATCAACATACCATTGGCAGAGGCACTTGAACAGATGCCTACCTATGCTAAATTTTTAAAGATTTGCTGACAAAGAAGCGCAAGTGGCCTGATCTAGAGAAGGTAACCCTTACTTTTGAATGTAGTTTTGTGATTCAGAATAAATTACCAGAAAAGAGGGATGATCCGGGCAGTTTCACCATTCCATGTGTCATTGGAGGTAGAGAGTTCGATAAATCACTTTGTGATCTTGGAGCAGGAATTAATATGATGCCATACTCAGTCTACAAGAAATTGGGACTGGGAGATGTTCTTAAGCCTACTCGGATCACTCTCCAATTGGCTGATCGATCAGTAAAAATTCCAAAAGGAGTGGTGGAGAATGTATTGGTGAAGGTGGGGAAGTTTATTCTCCCAAAAGATTTTGTTATTCTGTAGATGGAAGAAGATCAAGGAGTGCCTCTAATTCTTGGCATACCTTTTCTAGCCACTGGCGATGCACGCATCAATGTTGGGAGAGGCAAGTTGACATTCCGATTAGGTAAGGAGGAGGAAACTTTTAATGTCTTTCAGGTTGATCATAACCAAGATGCATTTGATGACTTTGAAAGTGGAGGTCAAGAAAGTAAAAAATCCTCTTCCTGTGATAGTGGAGCAGTTGAAGAATCACTTGTCCTATCAGCTCAGATTCTGAAATCAAATCAAGGACAGAAATCCTTGCCAGGTCACCTCAAGTATAGATATTTGGGTAAGGATTTCAATCTTCCTGTTATTATTCCTTCTTCACTGACATTGAAACAGGATGATTACTTGCTTGAGGCGCTGCAATACCACCTACGCCTCACTAAAGGGTCCAACATGCCAAATAAGAAGGTCATACCCAATTTTCGCACACCTGGCCCTGCTGAGGTGACTCATATGTTGGATGGAGGTTATGCATTCTATCATTGCTCGGGAGGGTATTCCGGATACCTTTCCATACCCATTGGTTGAATGTTCCATGAACGTCAGGCTGAGGACGTTAAACAAGCGCTTCTTGGGAGGCAACCCAAGATAAGTTTTCTTTTCTTTATTTTTCTTTTTCGTTGTGTCAAACCCATGCATGTTTAGATTAGGAGTTGAACATTAGGGACATTGTTCCATCCTGTGTAACATCCTATCCTATACGTACTACCTAATCATATTGTTCATACAATTGCAGCGGAATTAATCTCGGGTGTTACATTAATTATCAAAATTTATCTAAATAAAATTTCGACATGAATTACTCGCGTAATGGACTAACAGTTCTTGCAACTTGTCCTGCAAAATAATTCATCACAAACATATATACTCACAACCATAAGCATTGGCTTTCCATAGCCATACTTATACATACCATAATCGTCACAACTTACACAGTTACACAACATATACACATATCATTAACTTTCCACACCTGTGGATATCTCACACTACATTCGAAGCTAGTATGCACATGAAAATGTTCTCAAAACATTTTTACAAAAAGGTGTGGATCACTGGCCAAAATCCCGAGTAGTAGTCCAAGCACAGAATGGTTGAAGACCATACCTCATCTTGCCTTCAACTCTTGCTCAGCTCCCACCTATACACCTATCTACTGCTGTTGCTGATGATCTACTTACACATAGCATAAGCAGAGAAGAAGAATAGAAGAGGGTCAGCTCATAGCTGAGTGAGATAATCATAGCATCGTGAGTTCATAACATAGCATACCACTACCATACATCTAGCCAACAAGCCAAAGCACTAGGATCAGATCTCAGCCCTCCGACATCCCAATAGGCAAAAGACTCAACCACCTTGACTTATGCATATGCATCTTATCATGTTTTTATCATAGGCGCCTGGCTACTCCCATGCTAATAACTGTCCCGGGAAACATACCCCACATCCCGTCGGATGTAGTCATACATACCCCAACATCCCGTCGGATGTGGTCATACATACCCCACACCACTATGGGTGTAGTCATACCCCGACACCGCTCTGGGTGTGGTCATATCTCATAAGAATTCTTCAGCACCACCACATGAGAGGTGTGACTATCATACATATCATAATAGAGTAATAGCATAGGGAGCCCTAATTACTATGTAGTTGACCGTGAGACCACAACACTCATATTTGGTATCCTTGTACATGATTCATATCTCATCTTGCTTAACCATAATTCATTACTTACACATGTACTTGACGTGGCCATAATTGGCTCAATATAGGTAAATCAGGAGTCGTATAATTGCACTTCCTCGGGATGAACCCTTGTGCAAGTCATCCTCCTTAAACATCATAATATCACCCTGAGAAGTTTATTCCCCCACTTATGGATCCAAATACAACCATAATATCACACCATGTCAAAAACCCTTATCGAACAACCATAAAGTCATATCAACAGTTAAGCCACAAATGGCAACATGTATGCAATCATCAACATAAACAAGGTTCATATCGGCTAGGGCAAGTCAATAATATCATACAACAATCCATGGTTCATCATATAGCATAAAAGTCCATACACCCCTAATCATGCCATTCTAGTTCACCTAGGTCAATTCTAAGCATCAATATAATTATCGTGATACGACAAACCCGGTATGCCGTGCTAATCCCTCACCAGTTCTGGTCGTTCAAACCCCAATTTAACCTTCCCGTACTAAAACGTCAATTTCACGAACGAACCCCGAATTAAAATCTGAGACCGTCCTAATATCCCCTGCAGTATCCCCGTCAATATTAGTTCTAGGCTCCGGGTTTAATTCTCGATAAAAACACATCAAACCCTGGCCGGAGCTAAATTCAGCGGTTTGGACCCCGGCCTAAATAATTGCCGAAATTCAGAGATTAGAACTAGAGGATTGATTACCTCGCTGCAGGAAGCTCGTATACGAAATTTGGGCTCAATCCGGCTTCCGGATACTCCGAAACCCTAATTTGCCTTATCGGGAATTCAAGAAATTCCTGAACCAAAAACTCGTTTTAAAGCTCTAAATCGATAAATCACGATGTATAGATGAATTAGGCATTACTTACGGGATTTTTTTTTGGATCAGTGTAGCTCAAGAATCGAGCTACGGAAATTTTCCCCGAGCTCCCCTGTGCGCGACTGTTGTCGTTCTGTTCCCTCGGTTCTTTCTCGGTGGAGAAAATGGAAAAAGATGATGGGGATGATAATTAAAGTAATGGACGGGGGGAAAGGTTTATATATATATGTCGGCCGCTTAATTAACCGGATACTATATGTCGGCCGTTTATATATATATGGTGGCTTCTATCGTACCTTGGGTAAAATCTAGGGTACGACATATCCTAAGTAAGAAAATGCTATCTAGACCTAGAATTAACCGGATTTTTGGGCATGATATTATACCCTAACCCTTGATGAGTGAACCCTAGGTCTTAGTTTTCTAAGTTAAAGAGCCTAATCCCTAAGATTGTGCCTGTAATTTGTTGCATATATTAAAACAAATCATAGCCGTTGATTTTTGGTTCTAATCAAATTGATCTTAGTGTATGAGATTTATAGAACTAATACCTAGATTTTAATCCTTAAGGGTTTGGGAATAATATCATATGCCAAACTATGCTCAATTTGAGGTCTAGATATCATTTTCTTACTCAAGGTATGTCGTACCCTTGATTCTACCCAAGGTAGGATAGAACCACCCATATATATATATATATATATAATTAATACGTATACTTATCCGATCGATCGATAATCCGATTTTCGTCGAAATAGTGTCGAAATGCTCGATTTTAAATCGCGAACTTTCTAGCGATCGAAATACGATTTTAGCTGAAACGGGATGTTACAATTCTCCCCTCCTTAAAAGATTTCGTCCCCGAAATCTAACCTTGAGTCGTACTCTAACTCCTCTTACTTACCCTTAACATGGTCTATCATACATAAAGTCATTACCTAACTCTTAGGTTAGGCGATTTATAACATAGAGAGTAACACATAACACCTCAAGTCCCCATGTTTAGGTTTCCAAAACCTATACTGGGCTATCACAACAAAAGCACATCAGCAAGTTCAAAACATATCTTATTAGGCAAGATTGTTAACCTGCAAAGTAGGTTGCTACCAACTCAGGGTACTTCTCTCGCATACTTGCTTCAGTCTCCCAGGTAGCACTCTCACTATCTTGATTCCTCCACACAACCTTCAACATTGGAATTTCCTTTCTACGAAGAGTTTTAACCTGATGGTCAACAATCTGCACTGGGACTTCTTCAAATGTTAAATCTGTACCCAACTCGATCTCTTCTGGTTGTATAACATGGGAAGGATCCACTTTGTACCTCTTCAACATGCTAACATGAAATACATTGTGGATTTGAGATAGTTCTGGAGGCAATGCTAGTTTATATGCCACTGGTCCAATCTTCTCTGTGATTTCATAGGGTCCAATATACCGAGGTGCAAGTTTCCCTTTCTTACCAAATCTCATTACGCCTTTCCAGGGTGACACTTTGAGAAATACTTTCTCACCCACTTCGAAATTAACTTCACGCCTACTCGTGTCAACATAAACTTTCTGTCGATCTTGAGCCACCCTCAAACGCTTCCTGATTTCCTTGACCTTATCAATTGTGATCTGAACTATCTCTGGCCCTGAGATTTGCCTTGCTCCTTCTACATCCCAACATAATGGTGTTCTACACTTCCTCCCATAAAGTGCTTCATATGGTGGAACACCCAAGCTGCTATGGTACTGGTTGTTGTAAGCAAACTCAATTAATGGCAAATGGTCAATCCATGATTCCTCCCATTTCATTACACATGATCGAAGTAATTCCTCCAAAGTTAGGATGGTTCGTTCACTCTGCCCATCTGTTTGAGGATGATAAGCTGAAGTAAAATGCAGTTTAGTTCCCAAGGCATCATGTAAACTTTGCCAAAATCGAGATGTGAAGCTTGGGTCTCGATCAGAGACAATAGAAATTGGCACACCATGCAATCTGACGATCTCCTTAATATATAGTTGAGACAAAGTCTCCAGTGATGGTTTCCACCTAATGGGTAAAAAGTGAGCTGATTTGGTCAGTCGGTCCACAATAACCCATACTGCATCTTTTCCCCTTGATGATGGGAGACCATATACAAAATCCATTGTGATTCTTTCCCACTTCCATTCTGGAATCGGAAGTGGTTGCAGTTTCCCTACAGGAGCTTGATGTTCTGCCTTAACTTTCTGACATACCAGACATGTGAAAACATGTTCAGCCGCTTCCTTTTTCATCCCACGCGACCAAAAATATGGTTTGATCGTGTGATACATTTTAGTTGCTCCTGGGTGCATAGCATAAGCAGAAGAATGAGCTTCATCTAGGATCTCTTTCCTCAAATTATCAACATTAGGAACACATGCTCTTCCATTCATCTTCAACATGCCATCTACCATTTCAAATGGGCTTTATTTTCCTTCCTCAATGTCTTGAATGATTTTTGCCAACTCTGGGTCCTCCTTCTGCTTCTCATGAATTTTGTCGTGCAACAAAGGTCGAATGTTCAACCGAGCTAGTAACCCTGTCACACCATCCACTTCCAAATCCACATTCATTGCCCTCAAATCAACCAGATCATTTATATTCTTCTTCCCCTTTCTGCTTAGGGCATCCGCAACTACATTAGCTTTACCTGGATGGTAATCAATGGTACAATCATAATCTTTCAACAACTCTATCCATCTCCTCTGGCGACTATTTAAATCCTTCTGATCCATAATATACTTCAAGCTTTTGTGATCAGTTAGGATTTTAAAAGTCTCACCATACAAATAATGTCGCCAAATCTTGAGAGCAAATACCACCGCTGCCAATTCTAAGTCATGAGTGGGATAATTTACTTCATGAGGACGCAATTGCCTAGAGGCATATGCGATAACTCTTCCATCTTGCATTAACACACAGCCCAATCCTTGATACGAGGCATCACTATACACCACAAACTCTCCCTGACTTGAAGGTAGTGCAAGTACTGGTGCTGTGGTCAATCTCTTTTTCAGTTCATCAAAACTCTTTTGACATGATTCATCCCAAACATACTTAGTATTCTTCCTCAACAGTTTAGTCAATGGTGCAGCAATTTTAGAAAATCCTTCGACAAACCGCCGATAATAACCAGCCATGCCAATAAAACTTCTCAACTCCGACACATCTTTTGGTGGAGTCCAACTCACCACTGCTTCCACCTTTTTCGGATCCACCTCGACACCTCTTCCAGAAATTACATGTCCCAGAAATATTACCTCCTTCAGCCAAAACTCACATTTTGAGAATTTTGCATATAATTGTTTCTCCCTTAGAATTTGCAACACAATTCTAAGGTGAGTTTTGTGCTCCTCCTCGCTTTTAGAATAGATGAGAATATCATCTATGAACACAATCACAAACTTATCAAGATATTCATGGAAAACTCTGTTCATAAGAGCCATAAATACCGCTGGTGCATTAGTGAGTCCAAAAGGCATTACCAGGAACTCATAATGCCCATATCTTGTTCTAAAAGCTGTCTTTGAAGTTGCTCCATCTGCCACTTTCAATTGATGGTATCCAGACCTCAAATCAATCTTAGAAAAGACTGATGCACCCTTCAATTGATCAAACAAATCATCTATTCTTGGAAGGGGATAACGATTCTTCACTGTTGCTTTATTCAACCTCCGGTAGTCAATGCACATTCTCATGGAGCCATCTTTCTTCTTGACAAACAAAACCGGTGCACCCCAAGGTGAGATGCTAGGTCGAATAAACCCCTTATCTAACAATTCTTGCAATTGTTCTTTAAGCTCCTTCAGCTCAATTGGTGCCATTCTATATGGTGCCATTGAAATTGGTGTTGTGCCAGGTACCAATTCAATATCAAACTCTACTTCCCTTTCTGGTGGAAGGCCGGGAAATTCTTCAGGGAATACATCAGGAAACTCCCTTACCACCTCTACATCCTCAACCTTCTTATCATTTACTACAGTAACTTGAGCAAGAAAGGCTTCACAACCTTCCTTCACTAATCGAAAAGCTTCCATGGCCGAAAGAAAACCATGAGTCTCCTTTTTCTTAATGCCCCGGAATACAACAGGACCTTTATCTGGTGTGTTAAATAACACTTCTTTCTTTTGACAATCCACAACAGCTCCATGTGTTGCCAGAAAGTCCATTCCAAGGATGACATCAAATTCATCAAAAGGTAGCAGAATTAAATCTGCTGCTAGGAAAGCTCCTTCCACACAAATGAAGGAACTTCTAATAACTGAGTCTACCTTCAAGGTATCTCCCATAGGTGTTTTAACACATAAGGTATAACCTAGCTTATCTGGAACTAAGCGTAGCATATGTGCAAACGTATATGACATGAATGAGTGAGAGGAACCAGTATCGATCAAAGCATATAATTGCTTGCCAAGGATAGAAAGCATACCAGTCACAACTTCTGGTGCCACTTCTGCCTCACCTCGAGTCATTGCATAAACCCTCGGTGCTTCCTGTGCTCTGGTACCCTGCGTACCACTTCCTGATGGTTGATTTCGACCACCACCTCTACCACCCTGTGAACCACCACGACCACTCTGAAATCCACTACGGCCTCCCTGGTAACCACCCCTGAATGGGGCTCTACTAAATTGCACTGAAGGCTCGGACTGTGTAGCTCTTACTTCTCTCGAATGCGGGCAATCCCTCATGATGTGCCCAGGTTGGCCACACTGAAAGCATACACCAGAAAATCTCCTACACTCTCCAAGATGCCTCTTCTGACAAACTTGACAAAATGGAAATTGTGTGGCTGAGGAAATTGGTGCCCTGTATGATGTTCCCGACATAGATTGACTCTGTGTTCTCCCAAAACTGCTAGGACCTCTCCTGGGTGGGTAACGAGGTCCAGCATAATTTACTCCAAACTTCCTCTTCTTCTCCTCTTCTTTAGCCTTGTGTTCCTCTCGGCTCTCAACTTCATAGGCTTCATACTTAAGTGCTGCCTCCTTGATTGTGGCCATACTCTCTTCATCAACCCTGTGGACCTTTTCTTTCAACCCTATGCGCAGACCATGCAAGTATCTCATCTTCTTCTTATGCTCAGTATCCGCCAACCCATCCTCAAAGTAAAGCAGTCGAACAAACTTGATGGTGTACTCAGTAACTGTCATATTCTCCTGCTTAAGGTTGGCGAATTCATTGTTCTTTGCCCTGATAAAAGCTTCGGGAAGAAACTCTGTCTTAAAGGCCTTCAGGAACTCCTCCCAGGTGAACTGAACTCGTTCACCATTAACTCTAGAGACTGAAGACCACCAGCTCCTCGCGTACCCCTTTAGGAGAAAAACAACATATTGTACTTTTTCCTCTGGGGTCGCATAAAGATATTCAAACACATCTTCCATCTCTCTCAACCACTCTACTACAGCATCTGGGCTCACATCTCCCTTGAAGTCCCTACCACCCAAACTCTTCATCTTTGCATAGTCTAATACTGGCGGTCTTGCATCAACCGCCCCCACTCCTCTCGACTGGTTAGTAGGAACATTTTCACAACTTCCGTGCGAGCTACAAGGAAATATTGGCCTTAGATTGATCCACACAAAATTCATTCTTCACCCAATCTCTCACTTGGTTAAAACAAAATTTTCCCTAAATAATTACTTGAAAACAAATACATTCAAAACTCAAGTTTGAAAACCATGATGCAGATAATTTCATCCAATATACCAATACACATAATCATGTCAAACTCAATTCCCAGTTTAAGTCATTATGGGGCACTCCCCTCCTTAGGAGTGTTTAACCTCCCATAGGGTATAGTACGCCATAACAACAAAAAGAGGGAACCGGGCTCTGATACCAAACTGTAACACCCTATCCTATACGTACTACCTAATCATATTGTTCATACAATTGCAGCGGAATTAATCTCGGGTGTTACATTAATTATCAAAATTTATCTAAATAAAATTTCGACATGAATTACTCGCGTAATGGGCTAACAGTTCTTGCAACTTGTCCTGCAAAATAATTCATCACAAACATATATACTCACAACCATAAGCATTGGCTTTCCATAGCCATACTTATACATACCATAATCGTCACAACTTACACAGTTACACAACATATACACATATCATTAACTTTCCACACCTGTGGATATCTCACACTACATTCGAAGCTAGTATTCACATGAAAATGTTCTCAAAACATTTTTACAAAAAGGTGTGGATCACTGGCCAAAATCCCGAGTAGTAGTCCAAGCACAGAATGGTTGAAGACCATACCTCATCTTGCCTTCAACTCTTGCTCAGCTCCCACCTATACACCTATCTACTTACACATAGCATAAGCAGAGAAGAAGAATAGAAGAGGGTCAGCTCATAGCTGAGTGAGATAATCATAGCATCGTGAGTTCATAACATAGCATACCACTACCATACATCTAGCCAACAAGCCAAAGCACTAGGATCAGATCTCAGCCCTCCGACATCCCAATAGGCAAAAGACTCAACCACCTTGACTTATGCATATGCATCTTATCATGTTTTTATCATAGGCGCCTGGCTACTCCCATGCTAATAACTCTCCCGGGAAACATACCCCACATCCCGTCGGATGTAGTCATACATACCCCAACATCCCGTCGGATGTGGTCATCCCGTCGGATGTGGTCATACATACCCCACACCACTATGGGTGTAGTCATACCCCGACACCGCTCTGGGTGTGGTCATATCTCATAAGAATTCTTCAGTCACCACCACATGAGAGGTGTGACTATCATACATATCATAATAGAGTAATAGCATAGGGAGCCCTAATTACTATGTAGTTGACCGTGAGACCACAACACTCATATTTGGTATCCTTGTACATGATTCATATCTCATCTTGCTTAACCATAATTCATTACTTACACATGTACTTGACGTGGCCATAATTGGCTCAACATAGGTAAATCAGGAGTCGTATAATTGCACTTCCTCGGGATGAACCCTCGTGCAAGTCATCCTCCTTAAACATCATAATATCACCCTGGGAAGTTTATTCCCCCACTTATGGATCCAAATACAACCATAATATCACACCATGTCAAAAACCCTTATCGAACAACCATAAAGTCATATCAACAGTTAAGCCACAAATGGCAACATGTATGCAATCATCAACATAAACAAGGTTCATATCGGCTAGGGCAAGTCAATAATATCATACAACAATCCATGGTTCATCATATAGCATTAAAGTCCATACACCCCTAATCATGCCATTCTAGTTCACCTAGGTCAATTCTAAGCATCAATATAATTATCGTGATACGACAAACCCGGTATGCCGTGCTAATCCCTCACCAGTTCTGGTCGTTCAAACCCCGATTTAACCTTCCCGTACTAAAACGTCAATTTCAAGAACGAACCCCGAATTAAAATCCGAGACCGTCCTAATATCCCCTGCAGTATCCCCGTCAATATTAGTTTATAGGCTCCGGGTTTAATTCTCGATAAAAACACATCAAACCCTGGCCGGAGCTAAATTCAGCGGTTTGGACCCCGACCTAAATAATTGCAGAAATTCAGAGATTAGAACTAGAGGATTGATTACCTCTCTGCAGGAAGCTCGTATACGAAATTTGGGCTCAATCCGGCTTCCGGATACTCCGAAACCCTAATTTGCCTTATCGGGAATTCAAGAAATTCCTGAACCAAAAACTCGTTTTAAAGCTCTAAATCGATAAATCACGATGTATAGATGAATTAGGCATTACTTACGGGATTTTTGGATCAGTGTAGCTCAACAATCGAGCTACGGAAATTTTCCCCGAGCTCCCCTGTGCGTGACTGTTGTCGTTCTGTTCCCTCGGTTCTTTCTCGGTGGAGAAAATGGTAAAAGATGATGGGGATGATAATTAAAGTAATGGACGGGGGGAAAGGTTTATATATATATGTCGGCCGCTTAATTAATATATATATATATATATATACACGTATACTTATCCGATCGATCGATAATCCGATTTTCGTCGAAATAGTGTCGAAATGCTCGATTTTAAATCGCGAACTTTCTAGCGATCGGAAGTTGCGGGTTCATCGGGTTTTGGGTCGGGCGGGTCGGGTTTCGGGTTGTTCGGGCCAGCGCATCAAGTAACTTAACTCATTACCAACTTACACATATTATTACACTAATTTAAAATATTTTTTCAACTTTTTAACCAATTTATTTCTACATCGTATATATATACTTTAATTTTTTGAAAAAAACTAGTCAAAATGTTAAATCAATTTGTATGACTTGCAAACTTGTTATGTAATTAATCATAATTGGTAAAGTATTATAGCTAATAGTAATGGTGATATCAATATTTGCAACCAAAAGACACTATTAATTATTTATTTGATATTTTAGTATTAATTCAGTAGTAATTGGATTAAAGTATCTCGTTTAGTATAACCATGCAAATCTGGTATTTGGCGTGTTGTATTTGGCAAAGGCATAGTGATAAAAGGAGTTATTTCAAAATAACTCATTTCCAAAACAACTTTAGTAAACTGTTGCCAAACGAGTTATTTGTAAAATTGTTCGAATTATCCTAAAAATTGAACCATTAAAGATTAGCTATCAAATTTAGTAAAAGTATTGTGACTTCAATCATAACTTACTCAATAGCATATATCCTATACACTTAGCTTTACCCTCAATGAACAATATTAAGTTAGTATATGTTGTTGATTGTATACCCTAAACCATCAATACATTATATACTAACCACATAACCTATACCCTAATCATATGTCCTTGAGTTGTGATTTTGCTAGTATAGTTAATTTAAAAGTGAAATTCATATTTTGATTTTCAAAACATAGATAAAAAGTGATATTTGCTAATTGTTATACCCTAACCATATATCCTATACTTTACACCACATACCTTGTACCCTAACCACGTACCATAAACATAAATTAAAAAGGGATCTCCTGCCGTTAAAGATTTCAAATGACTTCAAGTGAACATATGTTAATAAAAAACTTAGAACCGTCAAAACCATCAATATCTTATACCCTAACCATATACACCCTAAACCATATGTACCTTATACCTTATACCCTAACCATATACTTTATATCCTAAACAACGAACCGTCAAAGATTACTTATCAAGTTTAGTATAAATTGTTGTAACTAATGGTTAATTTATTTATTAGCCCATAAAAAATTACATACATATATACATATTAGCCTTCAAAGCATATAAGAACAATTTTAACTAGTCATGCCCTCCTTATAAAAGTTAAAGATTCATATTTCAAAAGCTAAAATTATGAAAAACCAAAAAATTTAAAACACCAAATTTGTTTCCTTCTTTCTTTTCACAAAAATACTAAAATTTCCATCTTTCTTTCTCCTTCCATACATTAGAAAAACTCAATTTTCCCTCCTCTTTCTCTTCCATAAAATTGAAAGAACCAAATTACTCGCTTCTTTCCTTCTACAAAAAGTTAAAAAGTCAAAACTTTCCCTCCTTATTTCTCTTTCATAATCAAAAGAATTGAACTTTCCCACTTCTTTCTCTTCCCACATATCAAAACCACCAAAATTCCCACTTGTTTCTTTTCTAAAAAATTCAAAGAACCAAATTTTCCTCTTCTTTCTCTTCCAAAAAACTTGAATACACCAAAAACTTTAAAAACATCAAATTACCAAATACATTACTTTACTTTATTTATATTTAATTGATAATTTTATTGAATAGTTAAATTAACCAAAATTTTAATTTATATATTATATTAATATTGTCATGATCTCAAGTGACCTTCATGTTTCAATTTTTGTAATTTTCTTAAAATACGTAATATCAAGTGAGTTTCATATTTTTAAAATTTCTTATACGAAATGAAAAAATAGTTTTACTTAAGTTTAGAATGAAAAACTTTATTTTGAAAAACTATGTATTGTATATTTTTATAATTATTCAAGTGGATTAGATGAAATTCGGGTTGAGTCGGTCGGGTTACGGGTTAGTCGGGTTCGGGTCAATCGGGTTCGAGTTAATCGAGTTGCGGGTCAATCAGGTTGCGGGTCAATCGGGTTCGGGTTAATCGGGTTGCGGGTTAGTCGGGTTGCGGGTTAGTTGGGTTGCGGGTCAATCAGGTTGCGGGTCGGGCGGGTTACGGGTTGTTGACTTTTAGTCAATTCGGGTTGCGGGTCGGGTTGATCGGGAGGGTTAATCGGGTCGGGCTATGTTTTGACACATATAGTCATGAGCAGTCGATATGGCCCAAATTCGCGTAAAAGCTTCCCATCAAGCTGATGGTCATGAGCAGTAGCTATGCCCAACAAAGCAAGTAAATTTCAAAACATCCCAATAAAACTATTTTTAGCTAAATAATTAAATCCTAGGTTCTCAGCAGCCGATCAAGCAAAAGAGGTTTAGATTTAGAGGGATACCACCTGTCCTCTTCAAACTAAAGAGATGTGCAAAATTAAGGAGATCAAGGGTTAGAGTCCCAAATAATGATAATAAACCAGAAAATCCAGAATAAAAAAGGGTTAAAACAAAAAAAAAACTACCCAAAACAAACCCTCGCTGTCGGCTCTATCGCAGGCCGCGCCGCCGGCGATCGCCGCCTCTCCCTTCCTTCTCTCGGCGGAGGTCCAAACAATAACAAAATAACAAAAACAAAACAGGTGAATCTCGATCTAATGCATTAAATCAAACAAAAATGGACATGCATGTAGTAAAATATTACTAGAGGGCAAGATCCCCTCGTCATCTCCTCCGTCCCAAATAGAAATGGTAGATCGAGAGCAGTAGAGGGCGAATCAAAAATCCCACATTGATTTTGAATCGATCTCCGAAAGATAAACAAGAAATAGGGTTAGAACCTCAAAAACCCTAAAATTAAAATCGAAAAATGGTGAAAAGTCTTACATGAAAAACAAAAAATTGAACCTTTAGGACCCCTGGTCATCGTCGTTGTCATCGTTGGCAGCGCTTGCCATCAGTCACCGCCGGCGACGCCCTTTCTTCCTTTCAATCGTCGTTTCCAGAAATAAGGAGCAGGAGAAGATGTAGATGGCGGCTTTGTTGGATGATTAGGCGGCTAGGGTTTCATTTTGTAGTAGGGATGAGAGAGAGAGAGAGAGGCGAGAGACGAGGAAGAATAAGATGAGGGTGGTGCTAGGGTTTCGGTTCGCTCTCTGGAAGAGAGACGAGAGATGGAGAGGTGGAGAGTGGCACCCTTTTTTCTTTGGTTTGATTAGGTTAGGGTTTTCATTTTTTACTTAAGTGACAAATTTATACCCACCCGCAAAAGACCAATTACCCCTGGGGTTTATCGTTAATTACGTGGCCATGCCACCGTCCTTTTGAGCAATTACGGAATTGCCCTTTTCCCAGTCTCTGAAACAAAACGAGAAGCAAAAAATTCCCGTTGACAGAGTGTCTAACCTGTGTCCTCAGGAGTGAATGCAACCTATGCTGGCAACTTAGCCAGTTGGGTCGCTGGCCCATCATGCGTTAATTTAATCATCACGCTTATTTTTATTTATTTAAAAGTCCTTAATACGAAATTTTGAAATGCGGATACATCAAATTTCTTCTTAATAATTAAAATTCTTGCTTTCATTTTAGTAACATCATAATAATCTAACTAAAATTCTATTAACAAAATTATTAATGCGTGAATAACGTTCAGTGGATGTGATAAAAGTTAGGATTAAAACCGTCAAAGTCATACAATTAAACTATCAAAGTTCTAACGAACTACTTGGACTTTGATCCAGTATTACGGGTACGTAGGCAATCGATAAGTTTCGAGTCCAACTAACTAATAAATTTTATCTTTCAATGAATGCAAGCGGGCGTATAATTAAACCATAAATTAATACGATAAAACTCTTTACCAGTCCAGTGGGACCCTATAAATGCCAATGATTATTAAAAACACCCAACTCATAGAAACTTATCAACTTAAGTAGTACCGATTTACGGCGTTGTGGGGGTGTTGCTTAACTTCCCCACACGTAACCGTACTCTCGAACCTAGATTTATATTTCGCAGACCAAGTCTCTGTTCTGACCCTAAGGTTAGAACCAATCTAAGAGTGTTCGTCCACTCCAAGTAAGATCGATGGTGACTCCAAAAAGCGACCCCGACGGACCCCTAGAGGGACAGTTGCGACAAAAAGTATAGCCCAAGTTTCGAACTCGGGTCATCTAGCACTCATGTTCTTTTAACGTGATGGTTGTACCCGTTGGGCTGCCCGCCCTCATGCGTATGTTTAACAACACTGTCATTTTAATATTCTTAATACGAAATTATAAGACATACGATCTAGATTAGGTTAATTTCATTCTTCCCAAATATGTCAAACCTCTTATTAATAACTTAAATCCTTTATTGTCATAACATCTTAATAATCTAATGAAATTTTAATTTAACAAAATTCTTAATACGAGAATCACGTTCAATGGAATGTGATAAAAGTTAATAATTAAAACTATCAAAGTTAACGAACGAACTACATGTACTTTGATCCCGTATTACGGGTACGTAGGCAACCGATAAGGTTAGAGTCCAACTAACTAAATTTTTTTACCTTTACATGAACGCAGTGGGCATATAATAAAATCATAAATTAATACGATAAAAAATCTTTAGCTGTCCAATGGGACCGTATAAATACCAACAATTACTAAAAACACCCAACCCGTATGAACTTATCAACTTAAGTAATACCGATTTAGGGCGTTGTGGGCGTGTTGCTTAACTTCCCCACACGTAACCATACTGCCAAACCTATATCTCTTAATCGCATACCAATTCTCGGTTCTGACCCTAAGGTTAGAGCCGATCGATGAGTGTTCGATCCACTCCAAGTAAGATCGATGGTGATTCCAAAAAGTGAACACGACCTTACCCCCGAGGGACCGTTGCGACACACGGCACCGCTGGCGCCAATTTCTGCCGCTAAAGAGGTTGCATCCTCATCCACACCGATCGCTCCCACTCCTGCTGACCATCCTCTTGTACCTGGACAGGGCGACCAGTCCTCAATAAAGGAAGAGGATGAGGCCCTCATTGCTCGGTCCACTAGTTCTCCTACGAGTACTTCTGCCGAGTAGCCTGCTCCTCCGGAACTCCATTGCAGCAATCGCCACCAAGTCCTTCCAGTTCGCCTTCATGAGGACTACAAAGTCACCTATTCCTCCCTCTAGGAAAGTGCCTGATTGCAGACTTCGCTATGCTCAAGTACTTTCTGGGAATCAAAGTTGCCCGCTTTCGGACTGGTATTATTTTGTCACAACGAAAGTACACCTTGGACATTATCAAGGATGCAGGAGCAGAAGCAACGCAGCTCTGCGCATTTCCTATCGAGCAGAACCATCACCTAACCTCTCTCGAAGGACCTGCGGCCAAAGACCCGGTTGCATTTCTTCTGCTGATTGGGTGGTTCATGTACCTCACCTTCACACGACCAGATATAGTGTATGCAGTCAACATACTCAGTTAAGCAGTACATTCTCCGTGACTGGACCACGAACTGGCAGCGTACATAATCCGACGCTTGGTTAAAGGAGCTTAAAGTAAAGGCCTTTTCCTGCATTTCGATTGTCATCTCAGTCTCCATGCTTACTGTGATGCATATTGGGGAGGATGTCTGCGGAGTCGACATTTGACTACAGGATATTTTATCCGGTTAGGTGGTAGTCCTGTTTCTTGCCTGACCAACAAAAAACAAGTTGTGTCAAGATCGTATGTTGAAGCTGAGTACAGAGTGATGTCAGTCACGGTTAACGAAGTCACCTGGTTGCACTGGTTACTTGAGGAGTTGGGAGTGTCGAACCAGCTGCCTACCCAACTCCACTGCGATAACCAGGTGAGACGTAACGCATACCATTTCCGATTTGGGTATGCAAAAAGACGATGAGAAGCAACGACGAGACTGGCCCCTTCTCACTCACCAGGTCGAGGAAGAAGAGGCAGGATGAGGCGAGCACAGCGGCAGATCCAGAACACAGTGGAGCACTGGGCCGCAGTTCATTACAAAATTAGATACCGTAAAAAATATATATGATCCTAGTTCTTTTGTTTACAATGTCAATTGTACATTCCGGTCTTTTAATTTGGCGAATGCATCAATAATTGAGTCTACATCCATACCAATAACATACTCTGTTTCGAATAACATAGTTAATCAATGGGCGAGAAATCCATCGCTCATTTTGTTGAGTAAATTAGTTTTTACATGTTTCATTGTTGAAAAGGTTCTCTTCGTAGTAGCCTTTGAAATAGGCAACATCAACACTAGACAAATCAATCAACTAATCTTTTTGCGTTGTGTGTCCATCCTTATATCCACCAACTGCTCAAATAATTTTTTTAAGGGAACAAATCTCATATTTCTTTTAGTTCTTTATGGTTTAGATTTATAGAATTTTACGTTTCATTGTTTTTTTAGACGAAAATATTTGGAGCTAGAATTTCTAGGCTAAATTTAGAGTATTTTGAATATGTTCACCTGAACTCTTATTCTAGTTACACACACCGAACCGAATACCTAAAATTGAAAAATTTATATGGACTATACTAGCTCTGAATCTAGATGAGGGCTGGGCCGGGGTCTGGGGTAGCCACCCCCTGGATCCACTACTGGGCGAGCAGCCGTACCAGTGTGGCAAGATCTCACGGAGCTCAACAAGGAGTTACAATTATAGTTCGTTTAGTTAGTTATGTGTATGATTATGATTTATGAGTATAACTGAAGGTTTAAAGGTTAAGTCTTATTGACTATGGTTTGAGGTCGTCCATGTGTTTCAGGGATATCATTTGAGTTTCTTTTTGAAATGATTCAGTTGTATTTAAATTTTTTAGCTTTTTTTTAACAGGATTCGGAGCCATGAGTATTTCTGTTGTTTAAATGGATCAGGGTGTTTCGTAGAAGAAATCGAAGAAGACTTGCGTTGAGGAAGATGATCCCTCTCTTCTAGCTCCTTATCCTTCCTTCTCCTTCCTTAAAATTCTCTCTCTTCTCTCCCTCTCAAAATCAACTCCTCTAAAAGGGGGAAATGGGTCTTCTATCAATAAGCAATATGGGGATAGAGAAGTTCGTGGCCAGAAGAACAAAGATCGCGATCTTCATACGTCAGGCCGCAATCTTGAAGCACCATCGTCTTGGCCTTCAGAAATGAGGAGATCGCGATCCAAGAGTCGCGGACGCGATCTTCCTTGCGGTCAAATACTGTTGTGGCTGTGATTTGACTGGGGAAAATCTCTGTTTCTCCCTGGCTCCTTTACTTGCGAAGTTCGCGCCCTGAGTCCTCGAATTTGTAGCCGCAATCTAGGACTTCCAGGACGCAATATTTAGCTTGAGTTTGTGTTCTATGTTCTCGGTCGTGATCTTTAGCTTTCACGTCACGATCTTCAGCTTCGTGCCCCCTTGCTACATTTTTTACCTTGTTTTGTAACTAATTCGCATACATCATCTAATACACCCTAAAATCACATCAAATTCAAATAGGAAGGAAATAGGGATGCAATTGGCAATGTTCAATTAATTATGCACATGAATTGGCACGAAACAAACCTTGATATGAGGGTTAAATATCACTAATTTAGGTTTTATCAAACTCCCCCACAATTAGGCGTTTGCTTGTCCCCAACAAACCTACTCAAACCTAATGCAACGTGATAGACAAATCAATGGGGAATGCACTCTAGTTCTTCATTGTATAAATAAGAGTAGACGGAGATGAATGAATGTTACTATCTTCTTACTGTGCAAGGACAAACTCTCGAGTGAGGACCATACCTACTACCTTAGGTCGAACATTCAAGGTATGCTCTGCGGGATTCTCAGACAACAAACATGAACTAGAACTCTTGAAGGTGCTCTTAATTCTATCTTTAGATTTAGGAGTTTTCGCTTATTGATCTCCTTTTTTCTGAAATTGACACGCATTGCACCAAGCTTTTGCAATTCTTTTGCAAACAAGCACCTCTCCCTCTCATGACCAAGAGCGGATGAATCATAGCCTTCCTTTTCAAGGTCACATGTGGGGAATTTGATGGGCGGATCTATTGTAGACCGAGTACCACTCCCTAGCCTGCACTCCACATTGGGTTGCCTCACATGTCGGGTACAAGCAAGAGCTATGAGGTCTCATGAATCGCAAAAAGGTACTTTGGACCTTGGCATACGATTCCGTGAGGAGGAAAGATACTTGGAGAATGGTAAGTAGTGAAAGATGGTCGGGATACGGTAAAGCCATCTGATCCCCAAGCATATCCTCAAAAGGCACTCTGAATCGGTGAGGATTGGTTGCCTCCCACGTGAGCCTCATTTTCAAAAGATGTTTCGCTCTTTTCTTTCTTTTCTAATACGCACAAACTTGTAAAAGCTTTGAGTTCACTATACACAAAAGAGAATCCCGCACACATGTTCTTCCTAAAATAGCACATATTATCACTCACAAAAGAGGAAGAAGATAGTAAAATTACCCACACGCCGGTACGCTAATCATGCAACTATCACCTAGCGAGCACAACATATCAATCATCTAACAAATCAAACTATATTGAGTAGGGAGTTGTAAAAAACAAGGTATTTTGGAACCCTCAAATTTGAAAAAGAATTTGGGTAATAGCATTCAAGGTTCAAAAACACTATCATTTGACCATTGATCACCACAACACAAACACAATCTCTATCACACACTCCCATAAGTATTCATCAACATCTTACATTCATAAACAAGGAAGAATTCTAGCAATATATGGTTCAACCAATAATAATATCCATTCAAACATTCATACACATCCCTCCACACTTGAGCAACACATTCTCCTCAATATGGGAGTTTCATAAGAGAAGATTGTGAGGGTTACCATAGGTTTTGGTTGTGAGTTGGTGAACGTACACAAGTGTAGGTCTATGTCTTCTTGGTGGTTTTCACAACGATAAAGCGCATGAGATAGAGTGGAAGACAATTAAGATTTATAGGTACGATAGATATATAATATAAGTAAAAGTACTACTAGTAGTTAAAATTACGATAGCGAAAGGGTTGAAACATATATAGAATAAAAGTTACAATTATACTTCGACGATGAAAAATTGAAAAATCATTAACAATATCGACATGCTTTTTTAACATCATAAGCTAGACGAAAGTACTATGGATGCCAAGGTTCTGATAAAAGAAGCAGGTCGACAACCTTATGTGGTACACCATTGAGATAGAGCTTCAGTCGATGACAGTTAACTTTGAATTCCCCTCTTTCGGCTTTGGCAATTGGAACAACTCCATATAGGAACACTTTAGCGATTACGAAAGGTCCGTACCACCTGGATTTAAGTTTCCCCGACAACAATCAAAGTCTGGAGTTGTAAAGGAGCACTTTGTCTCCTTCTTTGAAATCCTTGTGTTGTGAAAATCGAGAATCATGGAATCGTTTTGTTCGTTCCTTGTAAATTCTCGTATTCTCGTAATTTTGAAGTCGCCACTCTTCAAGTTCCATTTACTGTAGCTTCCATTCCTTTCCCACGAGTGTCTTATCATAATTGAGGAACTTGATTGCTCAATATGACTTATGCTCCATTTCCACCGGAAGGTGACAAGCTTTCCTGAAAACCAATCGATATGGTGAGGTTCTAATTGGTGTTTTATATGTTGTCCAATTTTCCCACACAACATCGCTTAGGTGAAGAGACCAATATTTTCTAGTTTTTGAAACAGTCTTCTCGAGAATTAGTTTCAACTCATGATTGGTCAACTCTGCTTGGCTGCTTATTTGGGGATGATAAGTGACACACTAAAGCACAACAGAAAACTGTGACCAAGTGTAATCGCAGTTCGGGAATGCAGTAAAGTGGAAGTTCTAATTATCAACCCGGGGTCTAGATCTACTGCCTACTCCATGAATATCTATTATCTAGCCAACTAAGTTGATTGATTGTGGTTTTAACTAAAAGCAGTAAGAAAGCAGGAAATTGATTCGGTTTTCTAAAGCAAAGGGAGAGTCACTCGGGAATGAGTCCCCCGAGCTCTTTAGTTAGGTCTCAGTTGTAATTACCCTGGGTTGATTTACTGTTGATTAAACTCGAAAGATCCGACAGCAGCTTGGAATCTCTTAAGCTGACCAAGTCCTCTCAGGTAGGCTATCCTCGACAGGGATAGACTGTTGAGGCAATAAGCACAAAACTCCACTACTGGAACTGGGTTCCAGTACAAAGTAGTGAATCGACTAACTCTTGTATAATCGATTCACTACTACTGATTGATGAAGCTCTAACAACCAAATCAAATTCTATCTATCTCAGGTTGAAGCAAAAATCAAGAAAAGCTGATCAGACTTCAATTAATTCAATGAATCATGCATCATTAGATTAAAACCAAACAGTATAACCATCCCAAGTCATTACAATCAAGATCCCTAACACATGGAACTAGGGTTCTTCATACCCAAGTGAGAGAAAGTTATACTCCATATAGAAAGAGAGGGAAACAGAATTCAGAGTAGTCATACTCATAAAGATGAGAAAAAACTGCACTGGGATGTCAATCTTCACTCCTAGGGATGCAATCTGGGCTTCAATGTTGAGAAATCCACTCCAAATAGCTCATAAGGTATCTTCGTCGCTCTTTCTCTCTCTAAAACTATGTTTTTGCTCCAAAAAGTCGATTCTCTCTCCTTTGGCTCGAATCTGCCTCAAAAACCCATTTTTGGGCAAATTACGGGCTGAATTACGCTCGTAATCATGGTCTGCCCGTAAATCGCCTAAAACGCGCGTTTTACTTGACTCTGAGGAAGGGAATTACGGTCGTAATTCCATAATTACTGGCTAATGTAGTGACCCAAAAATTATCAGCAAATTGAAGAGATCTTTCGATTGGAACAATTACGACCGTAGTTACTTTGACTCTTGCCCGTAATTGTCTTTGCGACAGGAATTCTAAAGAATTAGGCTCGGCATTGCATTTACGGGCAAGACAGGAGCAATTACGACCGTAATTGGTCAGGGTCTGCCCGTAATTCTTCCTCCGCCCCTGTTTAATGCTTCGTGTCTCCCTCGTCCGGACTCCAAGTCAGTCGTCGTTTGATCCCTAACGCTTGTAGTCTCGTCCTCTTTCTTTTCACGACAAAATTCCAAGATTATTTGTCCATAATATGAGGTGGAATTCCATTATTCCTCTGGTCATGCTCCTGTTTCTTCTTCCGAATTGCCAAATGATCTCCGATTGACTTGAAACTTGCGTCTATGCTTCAATTTACATACTAGGACCTGAAATGTGATAAAGGAACACAAATTAGCGTAAAATAGTCCAAGAAAGAAAAACTCAAGCCAAACTAATCAAGAAACGAGGGTGCAAACATGTGCAAATACGATGTTATCAAATTCCCCCTCATGTAACCGTTTGCTTGTCCCCAAGCAAACCAAGTCAGATACAAGGTAAGCTCAAAACATCTTAATCATGAAATCCTTGGGGACATATCATATAGGCACGAAACACGGGAATCATACTGGCTTTTAGACATCAACACATGAACAACTTCAAAAGCACCCTAGACGACCACCACAGAGGACATTCGAGTGCAGCAAAATCGGGTAAAGGAAGAGTCTCCCTTCTGTTCACCAACCAACCTAGACTTGATTCAACCACTTATTCAAGACAGTCGGCTCATGCATAAAACTCAAGACATCAGAATCAAGACCGAGCCATCTAGGTCCTCACCGGGTAAAGAGTGTAAAGAACAAGGAAATGAATCGCTCACTCTCGACCACTGGGGTCAGGACAATTTGATGCGAAAAATGCGCATACTTATTCTCTCAAACCCTAATGTCTCTTCACCATGACGGCAGCCTCTAAATGTTAGAGTTCACATAAATGGGTGTCATCACTAACTAATCCGGAGGTCTTAGACACAGGTTCAAATGACTGGCTAGGGTCTTGGACATGGGGAAAATGCCTTTTAGGTGGTGGAAGTATTCATAGCCCAAGGTTCCACAGTTCCAAACCCAACACATTCACCGCCAATCAAACTATTTACTTTCTTTCTGCCATTCTGCATTACCCAAATTATTTAGAGCACAAGAGCAAAGGAGGTCACAATAATGTTAGTATTTCTAAGCCAGACTCCTAAGAAACACTACTTACTGAGCATGATTCATTTTTTTGGTAGTGGCTCTCTTTAGCTTTCATCCATTTTTTTTTCATTTCTTGAGAGAACCACCACCTCTGCACATTTTTCAAACACATGGCCAACTTTTTTAAGAACTACCTCCAACCCTCACATTATTTTTTGCAGAAACAACAGAGAACATGCAAAAACCACTCCGTGGAACCTTCTAAGAGATGCAAAAGGGTGATTTTCCATTATAAACCAAAAGAAAGAAAGTGACACGGCTCAAAGGGGCTGACTAGGGGGTATGACACACCAGGAGAGTCAATTTAGTCGTGGGCTATTCCTATGCCTCCATCATCTTAGCTAATGACAACGTGAATGCTGCACATCATGGAAGATGGATCTATCGCACAAGAAAGAAACGAGTAGGCTCAAATCTCGCATGGCTACCTATATGCTCTATCTCTCATTCTGATTCCCTGAACTAGATGCATGAACAACTGTCAAGAACAAGTGATAAATCCAAGTCACAGTTGGTAAGCAAACAGTTAAAAAACTGAACTCCTACACAATTCTACTGCACGTCTCAGTCATCATTATAGGTTGTCCTAGTCACAATCCAGTTGTCATGCATTAATTCGAAAGCCATTCGATTCACCAATTAAACCCACAGTGCCAATATGATCATGTAAACATCTGTACTTGGAGCCCTCAAATCTCGAGATTTGGACAGCGGACTAGGCTCCAAGCACACAGACTCATCTAGCAGTCAACAACAGATAAACACCCCCCCACACACACACACTTAAGCACGACATTGCCCTCAATGGAGCAGAGGGAAAGACAAGGGGAATGATGTTACCAGGAATATGGACTGTCGGAGGACTAGAAATGGGACCAGTGAGCAGGGCTAGAGTCATCAAAACACACTGGGTGATAAAAACCATAGTTCCAAGTGGACAAACCAAAAACAAACGAAAGGAAAACAAACCTTGGTGGGGTTGCCTCCCCACAAGCACTTCTTTTACGTCTTTAGCTGGACGTTGGCTCCTAAGTTTTGGTCCACCCCAGAACCTCCTTGAAGTTGAGGTTCTCATCGATGATGCGGAGTCTCAAGTCACAAGCAAGTGATGTGATAGGTGATGAAGATGGCTCGTGGCCTTGAGGAAGATGAAGTCTCCACTCTCGAGACCTCTCCTTCGCGTTTGCTCTTGTCTCATTTCCCCAAACCATATAAGATATCGTCGATTGACCAGTATCGCATCCACCAAGAGGGATTGGTGTTGATGTGGTCTTGGTCTGGCAAAGAGACATTGAAAATGGGTCCTTGCCTAGAAGCTCCTCGAAGTTTGGTGGAGATATCACATGTAACATAGGGCCGGTGCAGGCCTCTTCCACCTCAAATTCATCCTCAGCCTGGATGCCATTTGCTTCCTTAACCCCCCTTCCTTCTTCAAAATGTGGTCTCTCCCCTTGGAAAAGATCAAGAACTTCCTCTTCTTTGCTTTCTTCCTCATCCTCCACAACTTCTTCCCTCACCCTTTCTCGCTCTTCTTCTTCTAGCACAGATTGGAGAGCAAGTCGCCATGTAATTTCTTCAATGAGATCATCTTGCATCTCCTCGCTCGGGCACAACATATCAGAGCGGAAATGGGGACAGTTGTGATCTACCTCCAGAGGATACACTTGATCATGATTATCATGGGAGCTTTCCGTGACAACTTCTGCATGCTCCTCAACATCCTCATGATTGCCTTCTTCTTCCTCCTCCTCTACTTGTATGGCAACATAAAGGTTGTCTTGAGAAAACTGTGCACAAGCTTTCTCAATGACCTCTATGTGCTTCTTTATGCTCTGAAGGGTATCCTCTGTTTCACGGGGAAAGGAGAAGTCAGTTTGGGCCATGGCCTGGATATGAGGATCCATCTCGGGAAAGGATCTCTCAAGTACTCGAGCAATCTGCTCCACGAGAAGCCTCAAGTGATAGTTTGGATCTGGTTGTGGAGTGTAGCATGGCTCTGCCGGATGGCCCATGAAGGCTGTGTCTAAATCAAGATCTGATGGCCATTCTGGTTGTGGGAGGAATTCTTCTTGATAAGGAGATTGTTCTTCGTAGTAGGGGGTTGGTACTGAAACCCGAGTCCATAGTCTTCTCCTCCTTAGTTGCTCCAGGAAGTCTCGGGGTAATACCACTCCGGTGGTGGTGGTTACCCCCACTGATTGGAGAAGCCTTGAGAATCCATGTATCAGATCTGCACCAACAAAAACAAAATACCCAAGTGAAAAGCAAGGGTGGAACAGAAAGGATGCATAAAAGTAAATGCTAAAGTAACAGACTTTCACGTTTCTATAATAACCTAGAGTCATCGGCAACGGTGCCAAAAACTTGGCACGCTAAAACACAACACCAAACTGGGACCAAGTGTAATCGCAGTCCGGGAATGCAGTAAAGTGGGAAGTTCTAATTATCAACCCGAGGTATAGATCTACTGCCTACTCCGTGAATATCTATTATCTAGCCAACTATGTTGATTGATTGTGGTTTTAACTAAAACCAGTAAGAAAGCAAGAAATTTATTCGATTTTCTAAAGCAAAGGGAGAGTCACTCGGGAATGAGTCCCCCTAGCTCCTTAGTTAGGTCTTAGTTGTAATTACCCTGGGTTGATTTACTGTTGATTAAACTACGGAAGATCCGTCAGCAGCTTGGAATCTCTTAAGCTGACCAAGCCCTCTCAGGTAGGCTAACCAGCAGGCATCTAACCTTCATCGAGATAGACTGCTGAGGCAATAAGCACAGAACTCCACAACTGGAACTGGGTTCCAGAACAAAGCAGTGAATCGACTAACTCTCGGATAATCGATTCCCTACTACCGATTGATGAAGCTCTAACAACCAAATCAGATTCTATCTATCTCAGGTTGCAACAGAAATCAAGAAAAGCTGATCAGACTTCAATTAATCCAATGAATCATTCATCATACGATTAAAACCAAACAGTATAACCATCCCAAGTCATTACAATCAAGATCCCTAACACATAGAACTAGGGTTCTTCATACCCAAGTGAGAGAAAGTTCTACTACATAGAGAGAGAGAGGGAAACTGAATTCAAAGTAGTCATACTCATAAAGATGAGGAAAATCTGCTCTGGGATGTCAATCTTCACTCTTGGGGATGCAATCCGGGCTTCAATGGTGAGAAATCCACTCCAAATAGCTCCTAGGATTTGTTCTTCGCTCTTTCTCTCTCTAAAACTCTGTTTTTGCTCCAAAAAGTCGATTCTCTCTCCTTTGGCTCGAATCTGTCTCAAAAACCGGATTCTGGGCAAATTACGGGCTGAATTACGGTCGTAATCATGGTCTGCCCGTAAATCGTCCAAAACGCGCGTTTTACTTAACTCTGAGGAAGGGAATTACGGTCGTAATTACCCAATTACTCCAGTAATTATGGAATTGCGATCGTAGTTACTTTGACTCTTGCCCTTAATTGTCTCTGCGACAGAAATTCTGAAAATTTAGGCTCAGCATTGCATTTACGGGCAAGACAGGAGCAATTACAACCGTAATTGGTCAGGGTCTGCCCGTAATTCTTCCTCCGCCCCTGTTTAATGCTTCGTTTCTCCCTCGTCCGGACTCCAAATCGGTCGCCGTTTGATCCCAGAAGCTCTTAGTCTCATCCTCTTTCTTTTCATGACAAAATTCCATGATTATTTGTCCATAATATAAGGTAGAAGTCCATTATTCCTCAGGTCATGCTCGTGTTTCTTCTCCCGAATTGCCAAATGATCTCCGATTGACTTGAAACTTGCGCCTATGCTTCAATTTACATGCTAGGACCTGAAATGTGACAAAGGAACACAACCTAGCATAAAATAGTCCAAGAAAGCAAAAACGCAAGCCAAAATGATCAAGAAACGGGGGTTCAAACATGTGCAAATACGATGTTATCAATAAGACATAGAAATTCAATGATGGACACCATACTTGCTTAGCAATTTCTCAAATTGCCCTTGGAAGTGTGGCCCTTAATCACTAATTATCGCACTTCACGTACCAAATCTAGAGAATAATTTCTTATAAAATTTGCAAACTTGGCAAGAGTCATTCGTTGGGAGTGCTTGAGCATCGCCCCACCTTGATGCATAATCCACAACCACGAGAATGTGTTTTCATCCAAAATATTAGGGAAATAGACCCATAAATTCATTACTCTATACATCGAAGATCTCACATGTTATGGAGATGCTTTTGGGCATCTCTTCCTACGAGGAGATGTTTCCCGATCTTGGACATTGATCGCACCGACTGATGAACTCGGTTGCATCCTTGAAAATGGTTGGCCAAAAAAACCCAGACTGTAGTATCTTCATCGTTGTACGATGCCCGTCATGGTGTCCACCTGCAGCTCCAATGTGACGATGAGAAAGAATCTCCCTTGCTTCGTCTAAATCCACAATTGTTATAATCATCCCGTCGGCTCCTACTTTGAATTAATAAGGATCATCCCAAAAGTAATGCTTAATATCTGAAAAGAATTTATCCCTATCAAGTCTAGTCATGTCCTTGGGGAGTTGTCTTGTGGCCAAGTAGTTTGCCATATCGGCAAACCATGGGGGTTGGTCATCCCATGTTTGAATAGTATAAAGCTTTTCATCAAGGAATGAAGCATTGATCTCTCTCCTTGACTCTTCCTTAGCTTCTAGACCTTCCAGTCTAGAGAGATGATCGGTTGCAAGGTTTTATACTCCCCTTTTATCCTTGATTTCAATATCAAATTATTGTAGTAAGAGTACCCACCAGATAAGGAAAGGTTTACATCGGTCTTTGTCATCAAGTAACGGAGAGCTGAGTGATCAAAGTTGAAAATCACCTTCGAGAGGACCAGGTAGGGACAAAAATTATAGAATTCAAAACCACCACAAGTAGCTCTTTATATGTGGTTGTGTAATTCTCTTGAGCATCATTCAGAGTCTTACTTGCATAGCAAATGGGTTGAAAGTACTTGTCTCTTCACTAACCCAAAACTGCTCCCACAATGAAGTTGCTTGCATCGCACATCAACTCGAAAGGAAGTGTCCGATCCGGTGTTACCATAATTGGTGCAGTTGTCAGCTGTTTCTTCCATGTCTCAAAAGCTTCCTTGCATTCGTCAGAAAAATGAAAAACTGCGTCCTTCTCAAGTAATTTTGTGAGAGGGAGAGCGATCTTTGAGAAATCTAATATGAATCTCCTTTAAAAACTGGCATGCCCGAGGAATTCCCTTTACAAAATCAGCTAGAAATGGTCTACCAAGAATGAGAGGGGCATCGACATCTCCAGGCCTGTCCATGATAACAAAATCAGCTGGAAATATGAAACTATATACCTAAACAAATAAATCCTGAACTATGCCCTTAGGGAAAACAATAGACCTATCAGCTAGTTGGATGTTCAGTTGAGTAGGAGTTAGTTCAACTACATCTAACTTCTTAAATACTTGATATGGCATGACATTAATGCTAGCCCCTAAATCTGCTAAGCATTTCTTAAACAAGAAATCATTAATCATGCAAGGTAAAGTGAAACTCCCTGGATCGTTCTTCTTCTCGGGGAAGGGCTCTCCCCATCTTTCCCTTTTTCCTTCCCCTTCACTAGCTGCATTAGCTGAGAGATTTTCTATTATAGAACCTGGAGTCCCATTTCATTACGTTCTTGGTTCTTCTCCAATTCTTGGAGATAAGTCAAAAAAATTACACGGAGATCTTCTACTATCTTTTTCCGGTCAAGACTCTCCCCTGCAGCTTCCTGGAATCGAGATAGGAAAACATCTAGCTCCTCTACATCCCTTGGAGGAGTCTCCACATCCTTTCACCGTTGGATAATTCCAATTGCAGAGTCTGGGAGGGTACTTTGGTTTCTGCCTCTGAGAATGACATAACTTTAAATACTTGTTTTAGTGGAGGTGGAGTGGTTGTAACTTGACGCTGATCAGGTGGTGTGAGACACTTTCTCCCTTCATTCTCTAGCTGAAGTGATGAAATGAGGATGAATTTCTACCCCTTTTCTTCTTGTAAGTCCTTACAATCATGCTCATTTTCTGCCATGTCCTGCAAGAGATTCAAAACATCCCCTGGTGCCTTATTCTTTAAATTTCCGCCTACCGTCATTAAGATGTGATTCTTCTCTTCGGTTGTGATTCCCTTAAAGAAAATCTCCACTTTTCTCCACTCTTCAACACCATGATGGGGATACTTATAGAGCAGAACATTGAATTTCTCCCATGCTTCGCTGAAAGTCTCTTGCTCCATTTGCTTGAATGTGTTGATGATAGCTCGCATGCTTGCAGTCTTGGAGGGGGAATAGAATTTGTTCATAAATTTATTGCAAAGCTCCTTCCATGAGGTGATGGAATGGTGGGGTTGACTCATGAACCACTTTCTCAAATTTCAACCAGCAAGAAGGGGAAAAGGCGTAGGCGAGTCAATTCCCTAACGCCTTCATTCACATTCATCCGATTAGTTAGTAGAAGAAAGTCCTCTACATGATGATGAGGTATCTCATCCTTTAATCCCTTGAATTGGTAATCCGTTTTGATCATAGAGATCATACCCGGTGTGATATCGTACTCTTGCCCTGTGAAGTCGGGTATATGATTGGGGACTGAATATTGTTCTTGTCTTCGAAGGAACTTTAGCTTGCAGATCCGGCATCGGTGGAGTTTAAGGTCTTGTAACTCTTCTCAGATTTCGAAGGGTTCTCTCGATTTCTGTATCAATAGGTAATATTCCCAAAGAATCCCATCTTCGCAAACAAAGGTACTACAAAACACAACCTGAACAACCCATGACATACGAAGTTGGATAATGAAACACATACAAAAATAACAAAAACACAAAATGAAACAAACAAATAAACAAACAAAACAAGGTAAAGTCTAACTAACAACTTAATGATTTTCTACTAGTTACCAAGGTTCCCCGGCAACGGCGCCAAAAAGCTTGATCAATCCGTGCAGATTATTGTCAATGGTTAGCACTTGTCAACAGCTACCCCATCCTAAGCCAAGATTAACCTAAGATGGCATTGTCGTATAGTGGTAATCAAGGTCGTATTTTACTCGGGTCCTGGTTCCCTAGCCTACTTCCCACCTTGTTGCTAATTAGTTAATCGGTTTTGGAGGTCTGAGTGGAGGAGTTAGGAGATAACTAGACTAGAGATTGATCAAAGATAAATGCAGGTACTTCAGGGAACTAATCATCCCCTAGCCTAGGGTTACTATGCACGCATAAATACTTAGGGTTATCGAATGTGGTGAGTGAGCTCTTTTCGAGGGGCTTTAGTGGTAATCCACACGCCTCCGAGTACACCTACCCTAAAACCTTACAAATTCACCTTGATCAAGGCTATCGTATCTGGGGCATTAAGCTCGTAGATCCTTTCAATGGATACTATCCACCGTTTACACCAAGGTTTCATCCGGGTTCTATCTAGGACGGCTAACCTACGACAGGGGTTCGGTTGCCTCGACCACCATAGGTTCCTATTTATACATCTATCTCGATTTGCTTGATGGCTCATACCCGTCTAACCCTAGAACTCCATACCCAACGTAGAAGCATAAAGTAGGCTAATAGAGAAGATTAGGGCGACTTACCCAAACAGAATCAATGATAGAATAGCAATAGAATCAACTAGATAAACACATTCATTCATTCAAACCCTAAAATATTCATACATACACAATAAACCCTAAAACTAGGGTTTGGGGTTTAGAACCCCTAGTACCTTAGAGAACTACTCCATAAAGGAGGGAAAAAGAAACATAGAAGAAATTGAAGAAAACTTGGGTTGAGGAAGATGATCCCTCTCTTCTAGCTCCTTCTTCTCCTTCCTACTACGTCGTTCAGCTTCTCTCTCTTCTCTCTCTCTAAAACCATAAATTTATCTCAAAATAAGCTCCTCTAAAAGGAGAAAATGGGTTTTTTATTTCTAGGCAATCTAGGGAAGGAGAAGTTCGCAGCCAGAAGCACAGCGATCACGGTCGTGATCTTAAGAAGTGAGGCCACGATCGTGAAACGCTGTCGTCCAAGCCTTCGAAAATGAGGAGATCGCGGGCTGACATCACAATCGTGATCCATGAGTTGCGGCTGCGATCTTCCTCACTGTCAAATAATGTTGTGGCCGTGATTCGACTAGGGAAAGTCTTTGTTTGTCCTTAGCTCCTTCCTCGCAAAGTTCGCGCCCTGAGCCCTCCAATTTGTGGCGAAAATCTAGGGCTTTTGGGCCGCGATCTTCATCTTGAGTTTGCGGTCTATGTTCCCGACCGTGATCTTTAGCTTCCAAGCCACGATCTTCAACTTATTTCCCCCTTGCTACACTTGTACCTAATTCGCATATATCGTCCAATACACCATAAAATCACATCGAATTCAAATAGGAACGAAATAGGGATGCAATCGATAATGTTCAAGCAATTATGCACATGAATTTGCACGCAACAAACCTTGATATGAGGGTTAAATAACACTAATTTAGGTGTTATCACAACAACATATCAGTGTATCATATCATGATATTATATCAACATCATCCCACAATGAAATCATACCGCAATTAGTGATAATATAGTTATATGACAATGATAAGATTATATTATATCAACATTATACCATTATCATATCAACATCTTGTGAAGGGAAAAAAATCTGATTTTTCTGTGCAATGTATTTTAAATATGATGTAAACCAAATTAGCTAAGGTATGTTGAATTTTCATATAAGATTTGTAAACAAGTTTAACAGGCACTTGGGAATCTGTGCAAACCCACCCTAATTCGGTCATCTCGCCATAAAATCTATTAAATCCATCGTTACCCCTCTATGATATGGACTATTAGATATTTTATTACCAATTTACCAAATACAACAATTGGATTAGATTTTGTATGACTACAAAACCCCATTTCATTGAAATTTTCTTCTTTATGATATAAATAAATAAGAACGGAGAGACATGAAAAGAGAGAGTGGATGAGAAAAGAAAAAATTAGAAATAACAATAAAAATAGAAATTTAAATTTAAATAAATCTTCCCAATAGCAAAATTACCTCAATATTTAAGAAAATCTATTTTCCTACTTAACCGTTGCATATATAAAACCTTATATAAAGGTTGGGAGAGAATAGTCACTTAGCTAATGACCTCTAGTCATGAGATCTTAACCCGAGAGAGACGGAGAAAGGTGGTAAATCTACAATTGAAAAGATCGATGGTCTAGGAAGAAAGAAGTGATATTATGGATAGTTCAAGGGAGAAAGATGGTGAATCTACAATTGAAAAGATCGATGGTCCAGGAAGAAAGAAGTGATATTGAGGAGTCATGAAGGGCCGATGAGTGTTGTGGTATTTTACGAGGATGTTAGCAATAATGAAAAATCATATGAAATTTTTAAAGAACACTTCTTTTTTTCTTAAAAAATATAATCATATATATTGATTGGAATAATAGGTAGTTACATCCTGGAATTAACCTAGTCTAGAAAATCGAAGAAATGATTTGCAGTCGGGTATAGTGAAATGTCCTTTCTTGCCACCAAATGGGCTACATATTGCTACGTCGACCAACAAATCACACACTAAGGCCACTATGAATAGCGAAATAATGCACGACCTCATCGAGAACGGTCCACATCCGATTATCTCAGGTATCAACCTGATTGATTTTCTCAATGAACACTTTGGCGTCACCTTCAAATCTCGTCCTCGTAAATCCCTGGTTTTGACACCAGAGAATCGCCTCCCGGAGAAAGAGCAGCTTCACCACCATAGGATCATCAATCTCCGGAAACTGCACTGCACCCCTTTAGCCAAGAGGACTTCCCCATCTTGATTTAGAATAATCATCCCGCCTGCCGAATGGACTCACTTCTACTGTCACCCTAGGAATTGGCCAAGTGAAACCACTTCCTAAAGCGTAGTATAGCGGGTTAGGTTTATATGTCAACCCGGGTCCTAGATCTGATGACTACTCAGTGAATTCTTGTTATCTAGCAATGAAACTGGAATGCAAATCTAAACTACCAAACAAACAAAGCAAGTAAACTGTTGTATTCAGGTTAAGAGAGGTCACCCGGATATGGTTCCCCCTAGACTGCAGTTAAGCCGGATTGTAATTACCAAGTTCAGTTTCTATGAAAGTTATACTGCGGAAGGTTCTTAAACAGCCTGAAGTCTCGACTAAAGGTCTTCAGACCCTCTCAATCTGAGTCTCTAGCGGGCGACTAACCTCCACCGGAGTAAACAGATTGAGGCCTTAACAAACAAAACCTCCACTACCGAAGTAAATCCAGTACAGAATAGTGAGTTGGCTCCTCGAATAAAGTCACCAACTCCCTACCTTCATCAAGGATGCTCTATCAACCTAGGAAGATATTCTCATTCTAGGTTAAAGCAGAAACAACAGGAATTTGATCAGGATTCAAGTCATTCAATCATTCAAACCTCAATCGAATATAATCAAATCATAGAATCAGTACTTGGGTTCATACAATCAAATCCTAAAATACAAATCTAGGGTTCTCCATACCCAGATGAATGGGAGAACTACTCCATGGAGAAAGAGGCAAAAGCAGAATCAGATGCGGAATTCATACTGTGAAAGATGGATTCCTGCTTCTGGACGTTGAACGGCACTTCTCCAAGCTCAAACTGGCCTCCAATGGTGTTGAAGATCAATCTAGGGCACTTGGAGACTCTTGTTCGTCGCTTTCTCTCTCTAGGAATCGTTCTCTCTTTCCAAAACTCGAATCCCATTCTCTTTGGCTGAAAATCTGCTTAAAAAGGCATCACTGGCCAAAGCACGGTTGAGGGCACGGCCGTGCTTTGCCTCAGCCCGTGTAATCAGCTCATGTTTGCCAAACTCGAATTAGCTCTCGGCAGTAAAAGCACCGCCACAGAACACGGCCGTGTTTTGGAGAGAACACGGCCGTGCTTTGGGAGAACACGGCCGTGTAATGAATTAGGTATGCCCGTGTTTTGGCTCCAGCTCAACGAAATGACTTCCGAATGCCCCGAAACTCGTGCTTAGCCTTTCCTTTGACGCCTGGGACCTGAAATATGACAAAATAGCACAACCCGGCGTAAAATAGGCCAAAAGTACATGACTATGCCCCTCAAACGGATAAGAACTAGGGGCGCAAATATGTGCAATTACATCGTTATCAAACTCCCCCACACTTAACCGTTTGCTTGTCCCCAAGCAAACCTAACTCAAACCAATGCAACTCTCCAGACCTCTATAGCAACAAACAACCCAGATCGTAGGTAGAGGACTTCCTAGATCATTTAGCAGCTTACGAGGTCAACCGACGCACAAGTCATCTCATAGCTCCTTCGGCGAGAGCACTAGTATCGAGTCGGCATCATGGCAAATAGTGAACAGAGGACAAATGAATTGTGGATGAAGAGATTCGCAAAAACAAAGGATCATGGACTCACATTTTTCAAGGTGCTCTATTTTCTTCTTGAAGATGGTTGGAACCCATTTTTCTTTCTGTTTTGCTTGTTTTCTGTTATTTTTTCTTTTTTTTCTTTTTTCAAGGGTCCCAACCGGCTCTTACCGGCCATGCCAGGAGCGAATGTCTCGAGCCTCGTGCGGGGGAAAGACATGTAAGGGGGCTGGAGGTAGTAGGTGGAAATTGGGAACGGATTCCCGTATCCCCTTACAAAGTTTCGCCCTATTCGCACGGGAGACGTTATTTTGAAGCACATTTTCGAGCACCTGTTAAACTCAAAACATGATACAAGAGTCCATGACAGGTAGAGAATCCACAACACCACACCATTCAAGCGTCCTAAGATCACTAATTCACTCAATCAACCAACACAATATGAAGAAGAAATGAGACTTCTTAAATGCATCAACATCCTCCATAGTGCTACACCACCTCCCTAGGTTGCATATTACTATAAAGACTGTCAATTCAAAGCATACTGAGCAGGCAATTGCACGGAAACACGTACTTGGAGCCCTCAAATTTCAAAAATTTGGACAGTGGACTAGGCTCCAAGCACACAAACAGATCTAATGCAGTCAAAAGATAAACATCCCCCCACACTTAAGATCGACATTGCCCTCAATGGAGAAGAGGGAAGGAAAAGGGGAACGATGTTACCGGTATGCACGGACTGCAGGAGGCTGGAAGCGGACTAGTCGAGTGACGCGAACTGGATAGAGGACCAGTCAAGCCAAGCACAGCTAAAGGGGAACAGAAGAGCTCAAACACAATATGTTAGGTCCAATGTCAGCCCAATAAGACATCATCCAAAATAAAAGAAAACAAACCAAAACCAAAACGGTTTACAATCCGACTCAAAACACAAGAAAGAAAGTCAAACCGTGGTGGGGTTGCCTCCCCACAAGCGCTTCTTTACCGTCTTTTAGCTGGACGCCCATGGTGGATACTCAGGGAGGTGCAGGAACAGGTGCCTCCAAAAGCGGATCCACGTCGCTCTTGAGGTACAGCTTAAGGTTGTGGCCATGCACCCGACGGATGCGACCACCATCATCGGTCAGCTCGACCTGGCCATCCGGTAAGATGCAGGCGAGTGAGTACCCGAACGGCCAGGGTGGTCGTGGTGCAGGAGGTGGGACCAGCTCATAGTGGTCTCCACTCTTCTTCCGCGCAGGCTTAGCAACCTGCTTCTTCGGCCGCCACTCCTCCTTGAGCTTTTTGGTCGGAGGCGAGGCTGGATGGAGTGGCGGCGAAGGAATGACAGGAGGGTCCTGCAAAATAAGAGGTGCAGAAGGATACACGACAGGCTCGTGTACCTGATCAGAAATGGCATGCACAGGTGTGACAGCAATCATAGCATAGTGATCAAAGTCAGTCACAGAGAAGGTAGCCTGTTCATTCCCAGCACGCAAGATCAGTTTACCATCATGCACATCAATAAGTGCCTTGGCGGTGGCAAGAAATGGTCTACCCAGAATCAAAGGCACATCCACATCCTCATGTATATCAAGAATAACAAAATCAACAGGATATGTGAATGCACCTACTTTAACAAGCAGATCCTCTATGATCCCCCTAGGATGCACAATGGAACGATTAGCTAGCTGAATGCTCATCCTAGTAGGGCTAAGTTCACCTAGGTCTAGCTTTTTATACAACTTATATGGAATGACATTTATGCTAGCGCCTAGGTCCGCCAAGGACTTGCCTACATGCATGCTGCCAATAGTAAGAGGGATAGTAAAACTCCCTGGGTCTTTTCGCTTCTCGGGCAGCTTGTTCTGCAGGATAGCAGAACACTCCTCACTGAGCATCACTGTCGAAAGATCCCCAAGTTTCTTCTTGTCGGTGAGGAGATCTTTCATGAACTTGGCATACTTGGGCATCTTCGACAGTGCCTCCACGAACAGTATGCTGATGTTGAGCTGCTTCAACATTGCCATAAACTTGGCAAACTCATTCTCCAGCTTGTCTTTGTGGAGGCGAGTGGGGAAGGGAAGCTGAGGTACATGCTCCTTAACCACTGGTTGTGGCTTGGGAGCAGGGGCTTCCTTCTCCACCCGTACTTCTGCATCATCGGCTGGAAGTGCTGAAGCAGGTGATGGTTCCTCCTGTCTGGCCGGGACAGGATCAGCAGATATGGTCTTACCGCTCCTAGTAAAAATGGCATCCAAATGCTGGAGCTGGTGAGGATCCCGAGGATTCGGGATAGTGGTGGCGGGCAGAGTCCCCGGTGCCTTGGTAGTGTTTTGGCGTGCCAAGATGCCCACCTGGGTCTGCAGATCTTGCAAAATGGCACCCTGGTTCCGCTGACCTGCCTCCAGTGACGTGATAGCAGCCTGAGTGCTAGTCATGAAAGAAGCTAGAATATTTTCCAGCTTTGTCATCCGGTCATCTGGGGCCGGGGCTACTGCTGGCTCGGCAAACTGGCGCTGGCGCTGCTGGAATGGTTGCCCCTGCCTAGGCTGGTAGGGCTGCTGCTGTGGGGCTAGCCCCTGTCGAGCCGGGAAGGGCTGTCTCTGCTGAAAACCACCTGCTGGTGTTGGGAAACCAGGTGGTTTAGTGGTGTTGCTGCTCCAGGCGAAGTTGGGATGCTGGCGCCACCCCTCATTATATGTGTTGCTGTACGGGTCGAGGCGCCGAGCATTGGCGATGAAGTCCAACTGCTCTTGGGGAGTGGTAGACTCCCTCATAGCCTGGCAGTCCTCTACTAGGTGATTGGAGCTCTCGCACCACTGACATTGAGCTACTGGAGGTGTAGCCAAACCTCTGCCCGGAATAAGACTATTGGGCTACTTCAATGTCTGCACTAGCTCAGCTACCTGCTGCTCGAGCCCGGATCTGGTCTCCATGGCGTGCACACCACGGTCTCGGGACTGTCTGCCTCGGGTGCTCTGCCCCCAGGAATGATCTCTGGCAGCCAAAGTACTGATCATCTGGTTCAGCTCGGGTGGAGTCTTAGTAAGAATATCCCCTCCTGGGCATAGAGACTCAATCACCCTCTGGCTATCTGGAGAGAGAGCACTGTAGAAGTTCCCCACTGTGAAAGCATCACTAAAGCCATGATGGGGACACTGCCAGAAGTATCCCATGTACCGCTCCCATGCATCACGAAGTGATTCATCTGGCTCTTGGCGGAAGTGAGTGATCTCCCGCTAGATCTCTGTAGTCTTCGATGCCGGATAGTACCTGTGCACGAATTTGTCAGCCAGATCGTCCAAAGAGGTGATGGACAATGGGGGCTGGGTCTCCAACCACCTCTTAGCATTCCCCGCCAGGGAATGAGGGAAAAGGTGAAGGCGGATTGTATCATCAGGGACACCATTAAGCTTGAACCCGTTCGTCAGCTGCAGAAAACGGGAAAGATGTACCCTAGCCTCCTCATCCTTCAAGCCATGGAACTGGATAGAGGATGTAATAAGCTGAATCCAGCATGGCTTGATCTCGAAGTTGTTTGCTGGAATAGGTGGGTAGAGGATGACCGGGCTGATGTCAGCAATCCGTGGAGTGTAGTAGTACTCCAAGTTGGGACCCAGCGGCGGGTGATGATGATGAACCCCATGATCCTGGGGTATGGGATTGTTCCGCAGGACCTGATTCACCGGGGGAACCTGCTGAGGATTCCCCTGGTGCTGATTGTAGTCTCCGTCCATCCCGTACTCTTCTTCAGAATCGCTACTCAGGTGGCCGTCTATGCGCTCTTCCGTAGCTAGTCTAGCTCGCTATTGTCTCCTGAGCTGGCGACAGGTGTGGTCAATCTCTGGATTCAACGCCAGTAAACCTCCTGACTGGCTACGGGTCAAGCACTACCTACACACACTCAAGCAAGCAAATTCGTGAAGGCACAAGTGGGACAAAGCAAACAAAGCAAAAAGAAAACTAAATTAACAGAAATCACTTTTCTTCAACAACCTAGCCGTCCCCCGCAACGGCGCCAAAAACTTGACTCACTTCTACTGTCACCCTAGGAATTGGCCAAGTGAAACCACTTCCTAAAGCGTAGTATAGCGGGTTAGGTTTATATGTCAACCCGGGTCCTAGATCTGATGACTACTCAGTGAATTCTTGTTATCTAGCAATGAAACTGGAATGCAAGTCTAAACTACCAAACAAACAAAGCAAGTAAACTGTTGTATTCAGGTTAAGAGAGGTCACCCGGATATGGTTCCCCCTAGACTGCAGTTAAGCCGGATTGTAATTACCAAGTTCAGTTTCTATGAAAGTTATACTGCGGAAGGTTCTTAAACAGCCTGAAGTCTCGACTAAAGGTCTTCAGACCCTCTCAATCTGAGTCTCTAGCGGGCGACTAACCTCCACCGGAGTAAACAGATTGAGGCCTTAACAAACAAAACCTCCACTACCGAAGTAAATCCAGTACAGAATAGTGAGTTGGCTCCTCAAATAAAGTCACCAACTCCCTACCTTCAATCAAGGATGCTCTATCAACCTAGGCAGATATTCTCATTCTAGGTTAAAGCAGAAACAACAGGAATTTGATCAGGATTCAAGTCATTCAATCATTCAAACCTCAATCGAATATAATCAAATCATAGAATCAGTACTTGGGTTCATACAATCAAAGCCTAACATACAAATCTAGGGTTTTCCATACCCAGATGAATGGGAGAACTACTCCATGGAGAAAGAGGCAAAAGCAGAATCAGATGCGGAATTCATACTGTGAAGGATAGATTCCTGCTTCTGGACGTTGAACGGCACTTCTCCAAGCTCAAACTGGCCTCCAATGGTGTTGAAGATCAATCTAGGGCACTTGGAGACTCTTGTTCGTCGCTTTCTCTCTCTAGGAATCGTTCTCTCTCTCCAAAACTCGAATCCCATTCTCTTTGGCTGAAAATCTGCTTAAAAAGGCATCACTGGCCAAAGCCCGGTCGAGGGCACGGCCGTGCTTTGCCTCAGCCCGCCCTTGCTTTGGCTAGTGTTAATTACACGGCCAGTGCATTGGGAGAAACACGGCCGTGCTTTGGAGAGAACACAGCCGTGCTGTCAGCCCGTGTAATCAGCTCATGTTTGCCAAACTCGAATTAGCTCTCGGCAGTAAAAGCACGGCCACAGAACACGGCCGTGTTTTGGAGAGAACACGGCCGTGCTTTGGGAGAACACGGCCGTGTAATGAATTAGGTGTGCCCGTGTTTTGGCTCCAGCTCAACGAAATGACTTCCGAATGCCCCGAAACTCGTGCTTAGCCTTTCCTTTGACGCCTGGGACCTGAAATATGACAAAATAGCACAACCCGCCGTAAAATAGTCCAAAAGTACACGACTATGCCCTCAAACGGATAAGAACTAGGGGCGCAAATATGTGCAATTACATCGTTATCACTTTTTATCATATTTGTCTTTATTTATTGTCCTATGAGTATACTGGGAAACTCAGGTTTTCTGTTCAAGTGTTTGGATTGAGATTTTCCCAACTGTTTAGGGCTTTTCGTTGAGATTTTTGGTTATTATCATTGGTTGCCCAGTTTTGTGACCACCAAATCATCCAAAGGATCGCAACAACCTCCATGAAAAGTTGGGGTTGATTTAAGAGTAACATCAACTTTTTTTTTTGGAAGAACAGGAAAGTGTGGCGAGGTAGCCCTTAACCAAGATACTAGAGTCCCAAGTGATCCCATATGGCCCTGGCCAGTGGGAAATCAAGAAACAAATGTTCTATTGTTTCCGATTCCGCCCAACAAACCGGACACTTGGGAAGCACATGAACATCTTTCTCGATCAGGGCCTCTGTTGTTGGCAGGATTCAGTTGAAGATATGCCATACAAACACTTTCAACTTGGGTGGAATATTGGCTTCCCACAATCGAATCCAGCTGGAACTATCCATCCAATTAGCTATGGATCTCCATCGATCACTCGAATTATCTAACAAGACAGCAAAGGCCGATTTAATGGTGAAAACCCCGTCAGACGTGCCATGCTAGATCAATTCATCCTCAACCTCTTGACGAGGAAGAGGAATTGCTTTGATGGAACTGGCCATGTTTCAAGTCACACCAGCACCCCTCCCCTTGGCAAAGGACCTCCGCCACTGGCAGGTCCACTCCTTCAGGAAGCACTTGGAGGGTGTACATTGGGGTATAGGGATGTTAACAAGGAATCTAGTTGGAATGAATCAGAGAGGCTGTCTGACCATTGCCAATTTGCCATCGTAGTCCCATCACCAATAACTTCCGGCCATAGAGGATACTCTATCGTCCCCAAAACAGGCGAGATCGAGTAGTAGCATTGAGGAAAGTCCAATTTTTAAAGATTACTTCATTAGCCTCATAGTTCCGATAAATGTTATAGACTCAATCAAGATTCTTTTAAAAACTAATGGCAAAAATTGAGAGCTTTAGGCAAAAGTAAAATATAAATAAGCATCCAATCACATTAGTGAGATCACAAAAGGAAAAAGAATCATACAAGTAGCTCCAATCAGGGTAAAGTCATATACTAACTTAGAAGTATCCAAGGAGGACCATAAGACAACTTTCCACTTTAAGAAGGCCTATTAATAGATCACTTATAGTAGGCCTATTGAGATGGATTAGTGAAATGAAGCAATAATTTACAATTTGTGCCCCCTTTTCGATTGAAGAATTTGCACATTGCAAAAGCATTGGTACCCAATCATCTAATTTTGTACATAATATAGGTTTTACTTGGCAAGGTTTCCTATTTTAGGAACTGTACTATTGCTAAAACGAGTAACCACTGATGCTATATATGTAATTCCAATATATAGTTACCCTAGTTCCCATAAAAAATAATAAAAAAAAATCTTTTCAAGTATCGTATTGTTTCCAGAATAATAATGGCGACTTTCAAGGTTGTCACATTTTTTGTCATTTCAACAGTTTTGGTTTTTGCCTTCATTGCCAGAGAAGCTGAAGCTGGATCAATCAGCAGTGGAGCCATGGGAGAGAATAAGCAATGTGGGCGGTTTAATAAAGGACCACCATGCCAGAAGGTACCTGCTAACCCCTATAACCGAGGTTGTAACAAAGCAAACAAATGTCGTGGATCAGGGCCAACTGAATTTATAGAGGAGGCGAACGAAGACGATAAACATGTCCACATTAGTACTGACGATAATAAACATGACGAGAGTGACGGGAAAGATGCAAAGAGTAAGAAAGATGACGATAAAGAAAATCGCAAGGAAAAGGATGAGAAGAAAATTAGTACTAACAAAAACGAAAAGGAAAACAAGGACAATGACCACAATAGAAAAGAGAATGGTGTTGAACAAGGCGAAAAGAAAGGTGAGATGAAAGGTAGCAATCCCATGCCAAAGAAGGATGATGAGTAAGCCAATCCATGAGACATAATGCAATATTTATTATGGACATGTTAGAATTTAACTAAGAGGAAAACTAATGTACAATTACACAAGGCTCAAGCTTTCACTAATTAATTTAATTAAAATATGAATATAATAGGGTATTATTTTTGAATCATTTTTGTATTTACTCAAATATTAATGAGTTTTCCACTATGTCTTCTATTAATATATAAAGCTAAATCCGGCTTATTATTTCCCAAGAACGGATAATTATGTGTGCTTAGTACGTGTAAGCTCTTTGAATTGGGCTGCTAATGAGTTTTAGTAGCTTCTGCACTTGGGGTAGGATTTGTGTGATGGGCCTTCTGATTATGTTATTTTCATATTGTTTCTCTAGAATTCAAATCAGATCCACGATCATTCTTTCTCTTCAATCATCCCACAATTCCCCACTACGAAAATATGATATTTGCATTTACCTCAACACGTTTGTAGAAACTTGAAGGGTCTTAGTAGAACTTCACTTTACGATTTCTCTGCAAATCTGAGCATGAGAATGAAAATTATATGACCGCATGTCCGCATGCGATCATTCCAGACAAACCATTCGAGAGCAGGAAATCCAAAACTCCAGATCTAGGAGTTCTACAAGTTGGATCAGGAACCCTTTTTTCATTCATCTTCATTGTTATTTCCTGCCATATCATCCCTCAAGTTTTGTTGCCCCATTTCCGAGGCCGCAAATATACATTAACCAAATGAACGTTAGGGTTAGCATGCAAAGACGATGTGGATGGATGTGATAAAGGTTTCATAAAGATAGGGAAGCTGGGTGGGAGGGTTTCAGCTGCGTCGAATCAGAACTTTATCAGGCCGATAGGAGAGTTATAGTGGTAATAACGGGATCGCTAGAGGTGGAGGTTTAGAGGAGGGCAAAGGCCGATGAGAGAAAGAGGGTATGGAGGGAGGAGGAAGGGGCGCAATTGAAGAGTGATGGGCTTAAGAGCTGGATTCAGTCGCTGGGAAAATGAAGGAAAAGATGAGAGTGGAGAAGAGGGGAAAGAAACTAGAAAGAGAAGAAAGAGGTAAAATGGAGAAAGTGGATCTTCTATTTTCCGATAAGAAGAAGGAGGAGGGTGGATGCCAGAGAGACAACCTCATCTACTAAACCACCACTAATTTACTTTAATTAGATTAGTTTGTTAAAAATACTTTGTTCACAAAACTACATTCATACTAACTATTTAAAATAGCTTAACTTTTCAATAAGGATTACAATTTACAACAGTAGAATGCAAATAATAAAATAACATTATAATCAGATAGTCTTTCGATAAAAATGATGAGGAGTAGATTTCATAGGGGTGGGCAACGGGAAACGGGTATTTGGGTATACCCGTACCCGTCCCGTTTTTTAAGGGTTACGGGTACTCATATTACCCGTAATATTTTAAACGGATGGGACTTGGGATTGTACAATCCTAATATGAGTACCCGCGGGTTACCCGCAAATACCCGTTTGGGTAATATGGGTACCCGTTGTACCCATTCAAATTACAAAGACATATAATTCAGCCCATGCGCCCAAGCCCAACCCAATTCAAAATCTATTAAAATTACAAAATCCATTTCATTCAGCCCGTGAGAGTTGAGACGCTGACGCACCCTTGCTTGCTGCTGCAAAATTCACCACCTTCCCCACCCTATTTTGCCAAACTGAGGATTGATTTGAGTAGAAACAACATTATTATAGGAGTAGATTTCATAGGGGTGGGCAACGGGAAACGGGTATTTGGGTATACCCTTACCCGTCCTGTTTTTTAAGGGTTACAGGTACCCATATTACCCGTAATATTTTAAACGGATGGGACTTGGGATTGTACAATCCTAATATGAGTACCCGCGGGTTACCCGCAAATACCTTTGGGTAATATGGGTACCCGTTGTACCCATTCAAATTACAAAGACATATAATTCAGCCCATGCGCCCAAGCCCAACCCAATTCAAAATCCATTAAAATTACAAAATCCATTTTATTCAGCCCGTGAGAGTTGAGACGCTGACGCACCCTTGCTTGCTGCTGCAAAATTCACCACCTTCCCCAACCTATTTTGCCAAACTGAGGATTGATTTGAGTAGAAACAACATTATTATTATTATTATTAATGAATCATGGCACTTTCCAGGAAGCAGAACTTGTTATTATTACTAGCTTTTTACCCGGCCCGTTGGCCGGAGAGATTTATTTTATAATTTATATGTTTAAATCATTTTGGATCTTCTAAATATTTTGTAACAAAGTTTGTAGTATATCTATATTGAAATTTCCAATATTTAGCACACTCACTTGTGATGCTTCGGTTTTCGAATCATAAATTATGTTGCTGTCACGTCCCATTTAGACCTTATGACAAAATTTGTCAACCAAAACACTAATATTTAGCGTACTCCAACCTAAACCACACACACATATATAGTTCAAGCTAGCGTGCGCCAGGAGTACATTATACTCTTGCGTTCATACTACCATACGACCATTGAGTTTTACTATTTAGACCCGAATTAACCGGATTTTTTGGGGCATTATACTATATTCTAACCTCTAATAGGTAAACTCTAGTCCCTAATTCTGTAACCTCTAATTTATGCACATACTTCGTAATACCTATCTTCTATCGTATCTTGAGTTAAATAAAAAGTATAGTATACCTTGATATTACATATACATGTATATATATATATGTGTGTGTATATATTAGACTTAAAATTATCTAGAGATCTCGCTTTTACCGCCATAACGTCAGAGAACCATTGGGGTTATTTATTGTTCGATATATAATATATAAAGAGGCAAATACTAAGATCCTACTACTTATTTCTTATCCTCTCCCGCCGACCCCTTTATGGAGAATAAAAAGGTAGGGATGACAGGATCATAGCTCGATATGGTTTTATTATGTTCATCTTATCGGAGATTATGTTCTTTTTTGCTTTTTTTGGCTTCTTTTTCATTCTACTTTAGCACCTATGGTTGTGATCAGAGGTACTTAGCCCTCGAAAGGGATTGGGATTTTAGGTCCTTTGGAAATTCAATACACATTCATGATCCTCGAGTTTGGACGAACTCTCGACCAATGTTGTAAAAATTACGACTTTTTAGTGAGAAATTCTTAGTAAAGATACTTCATTATTGGATTTATTCATCCATATTGAAACTTGACACACACTGTATCTCTCATGATGACTAAATTCTCTAATCTCGACTAATTTCCATTTTGGATGTTTGTTTTTTTATCCAGACACTTAAATTTAGTATATTATATAATATGTATCAATTGATAATTTTTGAAGTTTATACTAAACCTCAACCGGTGGTCATTGTTTATATGTTGACTTAGAATCTCAATCTAAGGCACTCACACACACTATCGAGGATTTTTTGTCTTAACATGGTCGTTGAATGTGTAATTTTCAAAGATTTTATCGCTTATATATCAATAATTGATAAAGAGTGTCTCCAATACACACATATTTTAAGTGCATTTAAAATGTCTTATCATTTGAACAATATAAGTGTATTTCATTTGATTATTTGCATTAACTTATTATCTTATACAACATATATTAATTCGTTTTCTCGAGTCTAGACGAACTGAAAACCAATTTTGAGAGTTGAGATTATTGGATAAAGATACTTGATTGCTGGATAAATATGTTTATCCCAATTGACGATCTTACTAAAAATTGCCAACCTTTATTTGGTAAATGTCTATGTTAGTAGTTGATGAAACGTGATGTTTATCGTAGATTCTGAACAAAGATTTTTCTAACCTTCACATCTATTATTTTTCAAGGAATCTTGTGTCTCATCCTAGGGTCTGAAGTCAAAGTTCGTCAACAATCATACTTAATTCATTTTGAAAATTTTGATTTATAATCGTCGAAGATAACTCCAAGTCTGAAAGAAAATTTCTTAGCATACGACTTAGAACCTCAATAGAGCTTGCTCAATCAACATGATATAGAGCAAATATTATTAATGTGAACTTAGGTCACATTATCAAATTATTGCACATGCGATTCCACTTCATTTGAGGAATTTAAGGTAGAACATGATTTGAATGAATAAGAATTTTTTTAAAAATAAATAACTGTAACTACTCGATCAAGATTATACTCTGACATTTTGCTAAATAATACTGTTTTATTTTATAGATATATATTGTACGAATAAGAGAGTGTTTCATTGCAACAAAATATAAAGTAATATAGTTTATTTTTCAAAGGTAATTGAATGTCAAATATTTATTTTCTCTCTTTTCATATATATTTTGGTTTAATCGATTAAAACATAATTGTTTATGTGTATGTTTGTTTATTTTTTCATCAAAATTTAACTTATTATTGAATTTTAGTAAAAATGAGTAGAAAATTTATTTCATAAGGTTTAATCAGATATTTTTTATTTAAATAAATGTGATATATGTCAATCTCTTTTTTCTTATTTGTATTTTGTTTATTTTTATAAAATTTATTATTTATGTGTGTTTGGTTAAGTTTATCAACATGTAACTTATTATTAAAGACAAAAAAGATTAAATGGATAAATGAAAAAGAATAATTGGATAAAAGAAATGGAAATATTAAAGAAGAGAGAGGTAGCTCCATAAATACATTAATAACTAATTTTTTGTTGGTAAAAAAGTTGTCCAACTTGGCAAATTGTGCATCCTCCAAGTGCTTATGTGGCAAGAATTGTTTTTTGAATTGCCATAATATATAGTATAGATTATTACTGAATCATTGCACTTTCCAGGAAGCAGAACTTGTTCTCTTTCTGGGTTTTATTATCTGGTCCTTTCTCCTTCCTTGATTCCTTTTCATCTTTATCATCATCCCTTCTTTGGGTTGTAGGAATTGGTGTAAGTTGCTACTTGTGCAGCCATTTTGTGTTTTGAAATGAATGCTTTGGATGTAATTGACTAATTGTCTTTAGGTAAAATGTCATTTAAACTTTGGGTATTTATGGGTAGTATGGGTACCCGTTATCCGTCCCGTACGGGTAATGGGTACCCGTTTCCCATATGGGTTTGGGATATGGGTTGGACTTTGGTGTCCAAATGGGTGAACCCATAATGAGTGAACCCTAGGTCCTAATTATCTAAATCATAAACTATAAACCCTAACATGGTGCATTGATTTTTTTGCCCATATTTGGACGAATCATAACCGTCGATTATTGTTTCTAATTAAATTGATCTTGGGGTATAAGATTTAGAGAATTAAGACCTAGATGTTGATCTTTAAGGGTTCGTGTATAGTATCATGTCCGAAAGATTAGTCAATTCTAGGTACCGTATATATATATATATATATGAGGAGTTCTACGGTACCTATATATATATATATATATATATATATATATTGACGATTCTATGGTACACCAGGCAAATATAGGGTATGTCGTACACCATCCGATCTTTACCGTCTGTTCCATCTCAATAGTCATTATAATTTGTGGCCTCTTTTTTATTGAAATTATAAATAAAATACGCTACTAGTCCCCTAACCCAAAAATGTTACATAGTAATCCACTTCCATGGGATGGTCGGCTAGGATGTACGGACCAAAGTCAAGTTTTGGGCAGATGACCCAACCCTTTTCTGCAAACCATCCAACTCTTTTCTCCTCCACTCAACCCGCCAGCCCTTCCTCCATCTCACATTGTCGTGCTTTTGCTCTCTGTTTCTATCTCCCATCTCTCTCAATCTCTCTTGCTCTCTCACCGCCTTCTTCATTTCTACATTTGAGTCCACTTTGAATCGATTCCAATTTCATTTCGGTATTTTGGATTGAATTCAAAACCCCAGTTTTTCTTTAAATTTGATCCAAGCGATTTTGATATACACACTCTTTTTCTTTCATCCTTCCTTTTCATATTCCGTTGCCATCTCCGACAATAGCCATCGGCCCAAATCAAGAGCCAATGTACACCAGCCGCCTTTCTCTCTAACGCACACGACAAGTTTATGAGAGTATGCCACAAGTAATGTAAAGCAGACTACATGTTTATAAAAGGACACAACAAGTTCCTAAAATTACAACACAAGTCTATTGTCTTGCCCCTTTAGTTATTTAGTGTTGCGTTCTTATTCCAGGTAGGAGTATTTCATCCTAATAAGTGATAGTTAGGGATAGCTTTGGCCGGAGGAAGAAGATGATGAAGAGTGAATTTGACTCGTTCCAAATATCACAGTAAAAATCTCAATTAAGGACCAAGTACAAACCTTAATCGGGTGCAATATAGGGCAAGTATGTTTAAATATCAACCCGGTCCGGACCATGTACCCCTACTTTGATTGTTTGAAACATTATCTAGCAATTGGTTTTTTGTCAAAACAACGGTCTATAACTAAAACGTTTGGAAAAGTAAATAGATTGGACACTAATTGAAAAGGCTTCACATGGGTGTAGCTCCCCCTAGATAACAATAATGACTTGTCGGATCGAATTCATAGGTGTGGCAAAAGCGATTGTAAACAGTTGAGATGTGCAACTAGTTAACAAACGCCACTCTCTCGGTCAATAGGCCGAGGGAATCGATTCAAGCTACCAAAGTAGCTCTCTTGACTTATAAACCAAGGGTTGCCAAGACTTAAACCTCAAACCAGAGTTCGAATGGCCAAATTACAACCAACCCTAGGTGCTAATACGAATTAAGAGTCTGCCCTAATTTAACTTAAGTAGGAGACAAAGATGGCCCAAGGGAATCCAGCTTTGACGAGCCTCTAATCAAAGGAGATTCTCCATTGATTGTATGAAACTTTGTAGTAAAACAAACCCACACACATATCATTCAATCCATACAAATATTCACATCATTGTAGCTAGGGTTTACACACACCCAAGTGAAAAGAGAAACTACTCCATGCTAGGCAATGAGGAAACACAAGGTAGAAGAAGGAAAATCATCTTGGAGATGCTAGCCTTGCTCTTTGTGTTGTAAAGACCCTCCTTTGTGGAAGAAATTCACAAAAACTTGCTTGGAGTTGACACCCTAACCACTTCTCTTCTTTGGTTCGTAAATTTCTCTCTCTAGAAAGCTGAAGAAGAAGAAATTTATCACACTAGGTCTCTCCCTTTTTTCCTTCAGCTCAACCCTACTTTTATACCTGGTCGCGGTCAATTCACGATCCCAGTTCATGGCCGTGAACATCCTTCCTCGACCGTGATGTCGAGCAAATCCGAACCGTTTCACTTAGTTTGTTCATCACTAGCATGTGCAGAGCTCTTAGGCTTGGGTTCAAATGACTAGCTATTGTCTTGTACATGGGAAAAAGGCCTTTTGTGAGGTGGAAAACATAGCATGAGGTCCTACATCTTCATCCTAAAACCAAAGGTTCCATGGTTTTAACAGAACCTTTCCTACAATCAACGACCACTAGCAACGGCCAAAAATCCCTATTCCCTTCTCCCAAACCATTACCAAACATGAACTACATTCAAGCACACTTCCACGGTTTATTCTTGGTATCCACATCTCAATCATAGTAGTGAAGGAGGTTAAAAATTCTTAAGTGTTTCAATGTCTTGAGTGCCAAGAAACTCTTTCTAGAGCATACACTTAGACTTTGGTGGCAACTCTCTACTTTTATTTACCCCGTTTTATTACCTCTTTTTTGTTTCCTATTTTATTCTACTTTCAATTTCTTGTTCTTTTATTTTCTTTCTATTTTCAAGTGGGGTACTAGACAGTTAAACACTTGCCAACTTGACACTTAACGAACAATGCTCCCTATTAAGACTTTCCTCCAACACTACTTTTTCATTCCTAGAAAGAATCGTGCAAAATCCTCCTATGTAGAATCTCAATTGAGTTCAAAAAGGGAAAGCTCCGGGACACAAGGATGACTCACGTTTTGACACGAAGAAAGGAGATGCGGTCGTTCTATCAATCACCATTAAGCTCAACAAGCACAAAGCTCCTTATATTAGAACGACCCCCAAAGTCATACGACTTAAAGGGGTTGACTAGGGGATAAGATGTTTCGGGATAATCAACTTTTTGTCGTGGACTAATCCTATGCCTCCATCATACTCACTTGTGACAAAGGTGAATGTTGCTTGCCATGGTAAGAGGGATCTAAGAACACAAGAATAAGATGATTGGCACACAACTCACATGGATACCTAATCAATCAATCATCTATTCCAATTTCATATAATTCTATGCAAGGCAATTGTGATCAAAAAGTAACCAAGTCAAGACATCCATTCATTTAGGCACACATGAGAACTAGACTTTTGCACACCTCTAATGAAATTTTCAGTAATCATCATAGGATAAACTCAATCACATGCAATCGATTCATGGTCAATGCCAATAAACATGAGATTCACCCACAAACCGGCCACTTTGATCATGCAACGCTTAGAGCCATCAAATTTGGAAATTTGGGCATATCAAGGCTCCAAGCAACCAATCACAAGAAAAAGCACAATAATAAACTACTCCCCCCCCCCCCACACACACACACTTAAGCTCGACATTGCCCTCAATGGCGTAAAATATGTGGTAGAGCGATGTTACCGCAAGGCTTGGCGAGTGAAAGTTGGACAGTTTCCAGGGTAGGATATTTGAGCTTCCAAAGATGAGGAGTAAACATACAAAACACAAGCACATTCTCGCTCGAGGCGAGGCTATTGCAAATAAAAATATTCCACATCACGATGAAAGGAAGAAAATCTCACAAATATACTAGTTCACACACACAAAAGAAAAATAACAAAGTTCAGCGTTTCAAGTGGAGAAGTGGGGCGCAAGAAATCGGCTCTGCCATATGTCTCACTCGGTAGATTACCTATCATTGGTCCCAGGTCAGTCCTCCTCCTCCTCGTTGGTCAAGACACCCTGCTTGCGGGCAATCTGCACTAGAAGGTCGGTGGAGCGATCCAAGCAGGTGGATGTAAGATGGTCGGTTGGATATGCGCTACCCATGGAGCCATATAGTAGCCCATGGTCCTCGGTTCCTCATTTGCCTCTTGGCCGGTATGATTCTCCGCCATCTCGGCTTCACTTCCTTCCTCTTCCGATTCAGATTTCTTCTCAACTACAAAACCCATAAAAAAGTAATTTAGAGACCGAATGTGCATCTTTTGAACACAGTATTTACCATGACAAAATAGATTCTCATGACTAGATGACAATCATTAGTCAGTGTATTTTGGTTGATTTTCCCGTATTTAGATACTAGCAATTGGTCACGGTATTTTTCTATGCCTAATTATGAATCACTAACCACAATATTTTCTCATATTTCTTAAGATCTTGTATATTAATATATAATTGAAAATATCAAGTTTTATAGCATGAAATTCTATCATTATTAAAAGTACAATTAGTTCAAATACATTTATTGATCAATTCTAATGAACATATAATTGAAAAGACTAATTATTGTAGCATAAAAGTTCGACGCTATAAAAATCAACTACAAATCCAATCAGTCATACGATTCTTTGGTCTATATTACTACAAAATATTCTTAAGTAGCTGCAATATCTATAACTCCGGAATCTTCATGTCATTCTAGTCCTGACATAACATAGTAAGAAATTTAAAATAAGATGCAATATTTCAAAAACTGAAACTTGTCAAGTGGTAGGCAAAAACTATATCAAGAGGGAAGAATCATGCTTTTAACTACTTAATAACATGCAATCAAAAGGACTAATTCTTCTGGCATACAATTTTATGAGGTGTTCTGGATTCTCTAGTCATAAAGGTTTCTCTCTGTTTTGATCATTGAAACAAAACAACAATGACCATCTATACCATCTACCATAAAAATATAAATAAAAGAAGACCAACTTGTTATAACGATGACCCTGTTGTCACCATAACAGGAGTACAATAAATATAATTCAAATGCAACATAAATATATTGTCTTTATCAAAACATATGAAAAAAGACCAGACTTTCTTTGCATGTTCAGTTTAAACAAGCAAAACTATCTCAAAACTAGCTTGAGCAATGACTATGTTATGAACCTAAATATTCTTCCTTGGACCAAACTAAAATTCAACAAACTGCCCTTTAATGAATCATAGAACAAGACTAGAGTTTCCGGTACCAAGGTGACCAAGGAGAACCTAAATCATATTAAATTTCAGTTATGATACATATCATGATTCAACCTTTGAATAGGACACATGGTAACCTACTACTTCCAGTGCTGCTAGTTGTAATGTTTCTGTTGCTGTTACAGTTGTAGTAAACCCAGCAAAACCTGCCAAATAAACCAGAAAGCTGTAGTAAACGAAAAATTGTAAGAACTTAGAACATGCTATAGACTTGCATTGGTTGTTGTTAGGGACACATTGGTTATTCAAAGTTCAATTAGAACACAGTAATATATTATTTCAACTGCTACTACAACTTCTACAACTGCTGGTTGTACAAATTCTCTTGGTGCTACTACTTCTACTACTGCTGGCTATTGCTATGTTGCAGTTATTACTGCTGGTGATATTGCTATTCTCTAACTAACACTAGCAACACATTGATAGTAGAATATATGAACAGAAAAAGCTGAAATCTTAATTCTTTTGGAAATTAAACATTCGAGATTTAGGATTGACTTGCTTTGAGATTTTTTTTGGTTTTTACGTTATTTTTGAAGAATAGCATTTCATCAAGAGGATACAAACAACACTGAACTATTTTCCTATTGACTAAAAGCAAGAAAGAATAAGAGCATGCATCATTAACAGAAATACACTTTAAGCTCGTTTGTCAAACCATATACTCAAAGAGGCATTCCATGCCATTCGATGGAGTACATACACACGTCTCAAAATTTGATGTATTCATTCACATTATCATATCAAGTGGCATTATTCAAGCTCTGGAATTGGCTGATTCATAATGAAATAAATTAGCACTATTATACAACATACCTTGATCTTCTGAAACTGGTCGAGGAGATGATTTCAATCCTACTAATTTCCGGTATACTACATATCATAAACACTTTTCCTCAAGACAAAACATAGGAGAAACACAAAATTCACATTATAAGAACGATTTTCCAACTACAATGTCATAGTTGGACATAAATGAAAACAAATAGCATATACCATCCATCTCAACAGCTAGCATATACAAAAATCGAGATACCCACAAATCAGAAACAACCATGACTTGACTAAGGCATACAATCACTAAGAATCAAATGGAAACATAAGCATCCCCTCGCCCTCAAACTTTGAGATCTGCTACATGCATCCTATATTCATTCAACTCTCCAAGTTGAACCAAAGTCATACACGAATCAAATCGGAGGTAATAGACTAGTTCTCCGAGCAACAAAATGGGAAGAAGGGATATACCAAGGAATTTAAGTTGAGTTCATTGTTTAATGACAAAGATACTAACATGCATTCTTCTTCAGAAAGCTGGTATGGATATATCGAGGATCTTGCATCCCACTGTTCTTGCAAGGGCACCGGACGGATTGACTGAAAGTAAAAGCCTACGGTGAAGTCATCGTCAAAGTACCCCATTTTAAGAATTAGTTTTGAAGAAGGAATTGCAGAAAAAGGGTTACGAATGACTCACCACATGATTCTTTGACCAAAAATCAGGGTCTCGGCAGTTAACCATTGGGAGGACAGTCATCTTCATCCCCTCCTAGGCACCTCCATTCAACAAATGGTTCTGCTTCACTGATTCCATACCTGCTTGTCCACATTACGGTCATCTGTTGCATCCAACATATAAAGGCATATAACAAAGATAAAAAAATATTTGAGCAGTTGAGGAAAGAGGAGGATTGCTTTTATTTCATTTTGGTAGGCGAGGGTAGACTAGTGTGTTTGGATTAGAGGATGCCACCCTATTTGAGAGTGAAAGCAGCTCTGGCTGTTGAACAAGAAGAAATCAGAACAAAGGGGAAGTGTGATATGATGCAAGATATAGATAATACCTTGAACTTGGTTTATTTGAGTATGAGAGCATCAACGGTGGCTTTCAATTGGACGATTACTGAAACCCGAATCAGGGAAAACCCCATAATAAGTAGCACACAAAAACATAGTCAAATGGGAGAAAAAGCAAAACCGAAGAGCTTTGATAAGTTCATAAATAAAAACGGGTTACCTTCTCCTCGATCAGGCAGACCTAACCACGTGATCATTGTAAAGCAGAACTCTGCTGAAGAGAAGTGAAACAACTAGTTAGTAAAGTCATACGTGCGATTGCTCGAAACCCCCAATTGACCCAAAATAAAACCCTAATTTTCGATTAACAAAAATAGTTAATCAAATGAAAAAGCTGAAATTGAGTATCAAAAGATTTTAGAAATCATTGTTGGGATCAAATTCATGTTCAATCGGAAGGAGAAAGGTTTAATTTGGAAAGAATTGAAAATCTGCAATTTGATCAGTTACGAAATGAAATCGAAACCAAACCATCCCAATCTTAAAAAATATAAAGAGGAGTGAAAACCAACCCTTGATACCCAACGAGAAGAAGGGTTTGTGAATGGAAGAGGACAATGATTGTAACTTGTCCCATGGAGAAGGGGCGCTGAGGCAAAGGTTGTTGCTTGTGCAAGACGGAGGCGATGGAAACTTGGATTTGAGAGGGCAGGGTTTGTGCGTGAGTGTATTAATGGTTGGGTTGAGCACAAAAGCAAAAAAAGAAGTCAACGGAGCTACTAATGAGAGGAAGGTAGAGCGGGTACCAGAAGCCAGAAGGGGAGGGTTATCGGGGAAGAAGGGGGAACGACTATGCTTTATTTTCCTATACTGGAGTGTTTATCTTGCGAAAAAAATAAAGGGAAAGCTAAACTTTTAGAATTGTGGAGTCATTTTCACGAGCCAAAATTTTGGGATCGCGGTAGATCCAAAATTTCAAGATTGAGGAGACGAAAACAAGTGCGGGACATTGACACGCTAAAACACAACACCAAACTGCGACCAAGTGTAATCGCAGTCCAGAAATGGAGAATAGTGGCAAGTTCTATTTATCAACCGGGGGTCTAGATCTACTGCCTACTCCGTGATGATATATTATCTAGCAAACTAAGCTGAGTGAATGTGATTTTAGCTAAAGCAGTAAGAAAGCAGGAAATTGTTCAAAGTTCTTAAGCAGGGGAAGAGTCACTCGGGAATGAGTCCCCCTAGCTCCTTAGCTAGGTCAAAGTTGTAATTACCTTTGGTTGATTTACTGATGATTAAACTGTGGAAGATTCGGCAGTAGCTTGGAATCTCTTAAGCTCACCAAGCCCTCTCAGACAGACTAACCGGCAGGCGACTAGCCTTCACAGGGATAGACTGCTGAGGAAATAGACACAGAACTCCACTACTGGAATTGGATTCCAGTACAAAGCAGTGAATTGACTAACTCTCGTATAATCGATTCACTACTACCGATTGAAGAAGCTCTAACAAACTAATCAGATTCTATCTATCTTAGGTTGCAGCAGAAGTCAATAAAAGATGATTAGGCTTCAATTGACTCATTGAAAACACTTCAATCGATTATAATCAAGCAGTATCACAATCCAAACGTCATTACAATCAATATCCCTAACACATGGAACTAGGGTTCTTCATACCTAAGTCAGAGAGGGTTCTACTCCATAGAGAGAGAGAGAGAGAGAGAGAGAGAGAGAGAGAGGGAAACAAGAAAAAAAACCATTCATACTCATCAAGATGGGAAGAATCTGCTCTGGGATGATAATCTTCACTACAAGGATGAAATCCAAGCTTGATTGATGAAACCCAGCTCCAAAATCACCTCTAGGGTGTGTCCTTCGCACTTTCTCTCTTCATGACTCTGTTTCTAGCTCTGAAAATTGATTCACCTCTCAAAAGACTCGAAATTGGGTTGAAACTCATAATTCCGCGACTACACGGGCAGGCCACACGACTGTGTAGAATTCCCAGCTACCCCTATGGAGGTGTAAAACGCCACGTTTCACTTAGGTGCCTTCATGCACGCTACACGGCCAGAACCGCAGGGCCGTGTGAAATCTCTGCCTGCCCATGTGAAGGACTCTGTGATTTCTACACGGCAACAAGGGGTCCTTTACACTTACCAATGTGGTTTGCCCGCGCAAAGGGATTCCACACGGCCGTGTGGTTTCCCAGCTTCCTGTCAATCGTTCAACTTCGTCTAATCGACCGTGAACTTGTGCCCAAACCTTCCTTAACGTACAAACACGAACAACCTAGCGTGAAATCGGCCTAAAACATGAGGGATAAGACTCAAACGATAGAGGAATGGTGGACAAAAAATATGTGTATATATCAAGTCATCAAATTCCCCCACACTTAACCATTTGCATGTCCCCAAGCAAACCTGACTCAAACCAATGCAGCTCTCTAGACCTCTATAGCAACATGCAACCCCGATCATCGGCAGAGGATTTTCTCGATCATTTAGCAACTTATGAGGTCAATTGGTCTTCTAAGACACCCCTCATCTCTCTCAATGCGAGTACTAGAATCAAGACCGGATCATGAGAAGCAGTGGAACTAAGACAGTCAATTCATGGATAAGGAGACTCACACCATTAAACAACCAAGGACTCATTGTATCGGGTGCTCTTCGATTTCATTTCACTTGTTGGAACCCCTTCTTCTTACTATTTTTTTCCTTTTGTTTTACATTGCTGGGGTTCGAACTGCAGTTTGTATGCACGGTCTGCCCTTATTAGGTGAGCAAGAGAAATTTATGTACAACTATTGCTTGCCAGAGTACTTCTTTTAACTCATATTCCTCACTTCGTGTGGAGAGTCAATGGAATAAAGGGGGTCGGAAGCTCTATCCGTGCCCTTAAAAACACATCCTCAAGTAGGCAAACCGTTCAACGGGTGGAAATTTTACTTGTATTAGAGACAACTTAGCTTCACCTTGTAGGCCTACCCCACCAAGGATCACTAAAATCTCTTCCAAAACCCGATTTTGTGCAATGAATGGTGCCACACACGTTGGGCTTACCCCATGTCTTAAGATTTCAAAGTTGTTGACATGGAGGACCAACTGCCTTTTCATGTCACATATGAGCACCCTTTTTCGATACACGAGTCCACAACACAACATAAGAGGAGTCATCAATACCACATGAATCAACGGTCCTAAATCCACTAGTTCACAAAATCAACCGGCACAGCAGAGAGACATATAGGATTTTGCATATCTCCCTAGGTTGTATATCACCCTAAAGATTGTCAATTCAAAGCATACTGAGCAGGATTTTGCAGGGAACAATACTTGGAGCCCTCAATTCATCAAATTGGATAGTGGAATAGGCTCCAAGCGCATAAGCTCATCTAGCAGTCAAAGATAGAGAAACACCCCCCATACTTAAGCACGACATTGCCCTCAATGGAGAAGAGGGAAAGATAAAGGGAACGACGTTACCGGGAGAACGGACTGTTGGGGGACTGGAAATGGACTAGTCATTGGGGGACTGACGGAATGATGGAACAGTGTTGCACGAGGGAAACATAAATAACACACTAGCACACTGTGCGTTAGGGATTAGAGTCAGCCCAGATGGGCACAAAACGGAAAATCCACAAAAGAAAAACATACAAAAGACTCAGTTCAAGCTCCTCACACACATGGAGCAAACATGAAAAATCCAAAACACAAACACACTCAAAGGGGCGACAAGTACAGACTACTCATCGCCAAGATTGTCCAAGTCGATGTCGTCCATGAAGGCATAGTCACTGGCTGGTGGGGGTGGTAGTGGGAAATCCTCCCGGGGAGTCCTCCAGACTGGCTGCTCACCTAGTATCAGCTGGAGCTGGTGCTGCTGGACCTTCTGCATACGACGAGCCCGGCCATGCTCCCTCTCAATGTGAGCAAGGGTGACCCCCTGCTGGGCCTCCATGCTGTCAAGGCGCTCATCATATGCAGCCATCCGAGTGTTATACTCCGCCTGGTGGGCCGAGTACTACTGCTGGAACTGGAGATGATGCTCGAGGAGCTGCTGATTTTGTAGATTCAGCGGCTGGAACTAGTGAGCGAAGTAGTCATGGGATGGAAATGTAGAGCTACCACCCCCATGCTCATAGGTGCTCAGGTAAGAGGCGGTGTGGTTGGCAGCAGCATCCACATCGTGGTGGACATCCTTGGTGGCAGTATCCTTAGGAACTGCGGGCTGATCCTCCGCAGGGATGGGGTGGAACAGGAAAGCCCTCAATCCTCTTCACACCGCCCTCGACTCTCAAGAGGTGCATCTTCAAGATCGTCTCTTCTACGAAAACTTAGGTGTCCCCCTGCTTTGTGCAATCTTGATAGTGGATCTGGAAATAGGTTGCCAGGCGGGTGATGAGTGGGGTGCAGTGGAGGGTCCCCAGAGTAATAGCACTCTTGTGCATAGTCCTCACCACCACAGAACCCAGGTGGAGAGCTTGGTCCCCAGTGCAGATCAAGTGGATGAAGTACATGGACTTCCCGAGTAAGTGGTGGAGCAGGCGATTCTGAAGCTGTAGAGTGCTAGCCATTGTCCGCTCTGCAGTGAAGGGGTCCTGACCGGGGTGAGCTAGCCGGGTGTACAGAGCCTTGAAGGATACACCGGCTGGATTAGTAACCTCGGTGAAATAATCCTCGTCATCGGCCAAGTCAAGGTCAGAGCGACATCCAAGTCGTGGTAGCTCATGGAGTGAGGTTCAGCGCCTAGCCTGAACTTGACGACCTCACTGTGCGCCCATTCGGTGGTCTCTTCGTGCCTAAAGGTAGTGTAGAAATCTAGCATCAGCTCGTGGTAGACCTTCTCGTGCACAAACAACAGCCGGCGCCATGCGCGGTTGGTAGCAATAGTGAGGAAGTAGTCGTAGCAATTCAGCTTCTCAAACTCCCTCTGGTCCAAGAGTAATGCTCTCCAAACTTAGAGTCCAGGACGCGCTTAAAGCGATCCTTGTGCAAGCCCCTTTTCAAATCACGGATGAACCAATGCTTAAGATCTGGTTTCGACATGGACCTTCAATAAAGTAAACCAAAGTGGAGCCAAAAGAGTCATAGGAACGTTCAATCACACCCCCACACTCAATAACAGAAAACAACAGAACCCTAGTTTCATCCATAGTTTAGGGTAAAATAACTTGAGCAAACAAGCACAATCTGGGTGGGGGCGCACATTCACAATAAAGTAGGCAACTCAAGGTTCACATCCATAGCCAAAATACCATTAAAGCACATCATTAAGGGCCCCAACCGGCTCCTACGAAATGGTATGAAAAACTGGCATTTCATCGAACACCTTGTGTGCACTTCTAAATTAAGCATAGAATGGGCAAATTCCTAGCACACAAGGGGTCAATCAAGCAAGGGAAACATTGCACAACATATTCCACACATAAACCAAGCCATCAATCAATTTCAATCAAATCGCATGTTTCAATGAGGTTCTCTAAATACACACCCTAACACCCGATTCTCCACAATTCACAAGGTAAAGGGCAAAATCAAACCTGGAGACACAAGTAGAAGTGTAGGGGATGATGAGGGGAAGTAAATGGATGCGACGAAAACCCAAAATTCAGCGCGGAAATTGCTCGTCAGAGCCTCGCCAGAGTCTCGTCCGGTGACCCAAAGCCGGCCCAAATCGCCCCAAAAACCAAGGGAAGGGCAAAAAGGAGGAGGGAAGATTGTATAGGGTGTGGTTTTGTGAAAAACCGACCAAAAATTTCCGAAAAATCGCCAAAAGTTTGAAAAATCGCGGTTTTCCGGCGAGGAGTTTTGAGATTCTGACCACACGCGCCCGTGTGAGGCTTTTTATAGCCGCGCGGGTCGCCACACGGGCAGACCCAGATTTTTGCTCGTGTGGGTCCGAGAAATCCACACCGGCTGGCCGAGTTTTTTACACGGCCGTGTGGAGGACCCCTACGCCCGTGTGGAAATTGTAGGAGCGTCACACGACCAAAGGGGAATTCCATGCGGTCGTGCAGAATTTAGACTTGGCCGTGTGGAATTCCAGAGCACCGGATTCAACCCATTTTCGTGCAAAAGCGACATCCGAACCTTTGACAACACCTCATGACTCAAAAAAAAAAAGGAAAGGAATTGCAAACCTAGGTGGAGTTGCCTCCCCACAAGCGCTTCTTTATCGTCTTTTAGTTGGACGCCAAAAGAGGAACTGAGGGTCCTCGAGCTTGATCAGCAACTATGCCTGCTCGACCTCACCCCCCCCCCCCCCAAATACAACTTTAAGACGTGGTCGTTCACTTTAAACGACTCAGTTTGAGCATTGCTGATCTCCACCGCACCATGCGGGAATACTTGGGTGACCGTGAAGGGTCTTGACCACCTCGAACATTGCTTGCCCGGAATCAGTTTGACCACTTCGAACGCAGCTTGCCCGGAATGAGTTTTAGGCGTGCATTAAAGAGCAGAACACGATCACCTACGTGAAACTCCTTCGGGCCCTTCAACCGAGCGTCGTGGAGACACTTGGTTCGCTCCCATTAGAGCAGGGTGTTCTCGTAGGCGTGGTAACGCCATTCCTCTAACTCCAGCAGTTGCATCTTACGTACATTACCTGCAACACTCAAATCCAGATTTAGCTGCTTAAGGGCCCAGAAGGCCTTGTGCTCTAGCTCTACTGGCAAATGACACCTCTTCCCATAGACAAGCCTATAGGGTGAAGTACCAATTGAGTTTTTGTAGGCTTTCCTATATGCCCAGAAAGCATCATCGAGCTTGGTGGACCAACCCTTGCGGGACTGATCCACCATCTTTTTGATTATTCTTTTAAGCTCTCGGTTTGTCAGCTCGGCTTGACCATTTGTATGGGGATGGTAAGCCACCAACACCAGATGGTTAACACCATAGCGAGAGAGGAGCTTAGTGAATTTCCCTTGAAAATGGGTTCCTCTATCACTTAGATGGCGCGAGGTGTCTCGAACCGGGAGAACATCTGCTTCAGAAATGAGGAGACCCATCTTGCATCATTGGTGGGCATGGCTTGAGCTTCTGCCCACCTCGAGACGTAGTCTACTGCAAAAAGTATATGTTACCTGAAATCGATGCCAAAAGATGTAGGGAATGGGCCTATGAAATCAATGCCCCAAACATCAAAAATTTCACAAACAATAGATATATATTGGGGCATCTCATCCCGGGAGGAAATGTTACCTGACTTCTGGCAGTGGTCGCACTATCGTGCAAAGGTGTCTGAATCCTTGAAGAGTGAGGGCCAGTAGAAGCCTGTCCGTAGCACCTTCCTCGCCGTGCATTTCCCTCCATGGTGACTGCCAATTGGTCCCTCATCGCATTGAGACAGGATGTCTCCCATCTCGTGCTGCATGACACAGTGCCAGATCACACCATCTGCTCCGATCCTAAAGAGGTAAGAATCCTCCCAGAAGTAATGCTTCAGGTCGGAGAAGAACTTGCACTTTGCATGAGTGGCCATCCCCTTTGGTAACGGCTTGCCCACCAGATAATTGGCAAAGTCAGAATACCAAGGGGCCACGCTCTCTACCAAGGTCATCGCCAGCAATCGCTCACCCAGGAAGGAGTCGTTGATCTCTTCCACAAATTTGTCCACCAGAGGGGCTTCCGACCATGAAAGATGATATGCACCAATGTTTTCGGCTCCCTTCTTATCCCGGATCTCGATATCAAATTCCTGTAGAAGCAAGATCCAGCGGATGAGCCTAGGCTTTCATCAGCCTTACTCATCAGATAACGAATCGCGTAGTGATCGGTGTAGACCACCACATGGGAGACAAATATATAGGGTCAGAACTTATCAATTACATACACCACGGCCAGTAGCTCTTTCTCAGTGGTGGTGTAGTTCTCTTGTGCATCATTCAAGGTCTTCGACGCGTATTACATGGGCTGGAAGTGCTTGATGAAGCGCCGGTAGAAGCCTGCATAATCCTGAAAGCTGCGGGTCCACTTCCCAGAAATTAGAGGAGGTAGCTTACTAATCGTCTCTATTTTTGCACGATCCACCTCAATCCCCTGCTTGGAGATCTTGTTCCCGAGCACAATCCCCTCACAAACCATAAAATGGCACTTCTCCCAGCTGAGTGCCAGATTAGTCTCTTCGCATCTCTTCAGGACCAGTTCCTGGTTATAGAGACAATGAGTGAAGGAGGCTCCGTAAACGGAGAAGTCGTCCATGAATACTTCCATGATCTCTCCGACCATTCGGTAGAAGATCACCAGCATGCATCTCTAGAAGGTCGTTGGTGCATTACACAGCCCGAATGGAATCCTCCGGTAAGCAAAAGTATCGAAGGGGCAAGTGAATGTGGTGTTTGCCTGATCCTCCATCGCGATTTCAATAGAACTCATGGCCAGCCATCCTCTCCAAAATCTGATCAATGAATAGGGGAAAATGGTCCTTCCTGGTGGCGTCGTTCAGGCACCTGTAATCGATGTAGACTCTCCAGCCAGTCACGGTCCGCATTGGGATCAACTCGTTCTTCTCATTCGGGAGCACAGTCATCCCGCCTTTCTTCGGAACCACCTGAGTGGGACTGACACACTTGTTATCATATATAGCAAAGATGATTCCTACATCCATCAGCTTCACAATCTCTGCCCGGACCACTGCCTCCAAGTTAGGAGTCAATTTCTGATGTGGTTGCCTGACTAGCTTAACCTCATCCTCCATCAGAAATCTGTGGGAGCAGAAGGATGGGCTAATGCCTCTAATGTCTGTTATCTTCCACGTCGTGGCCTGAGCATACTTCTGCAGCAGAGCCACCAATCTGCTCTTCTGCTCGGGTGTCAGATCCGAGATGATAATGACCGGGAGCTTATTCCCCTCCCGGAGAAATGCATACTCCAGGTGAGAGGGGAATGGTTTAAGATCCAGCTCTGGTGGCTCATCCAATGATGTGGCGATCCGGGGCGAGATAGGGATTGGCTTGAATGGTTTCTCTTGCCCGTCGATCGAGTCTTCATCTAGCTCCCCGAGCTGCTCCTCTAGTTGCAACTTTTGCGATGCCTATTCCCTTAGCAAAAGACAATGCTCGAGAAAATCGTTAGTACCCGCACTCGTGATGGCGAGTGCGGTCTCAAAATCAGCAATAACATCGCAATAGTCTAGATCATGATGGAGCTAGGGGTGTTTCATATTATCATAAACAGAGAAGGTGATTTGCTCACCATCAGCCCTCAGAATCAACTTTCCATCATTCACATCAATAAGTGCCTTGGTAGTGGCGAGAAAAGGTCTACCCAAGAATCAAATAATCAACATGATATGAGAATGGCCCTACTACGAATATCAAGTCCTCTGCAATGCCACTAGGATGCACAATGGACCTATAAGCAAGTTGAATGCTCATCCTAGTATTACTGGGTTCACCTAGGCCTAGATTTTTAAACATTTTATATGGCATGACGTTTATGCTAGCGCCTAAATCCGCCAAGGACTTTCCTACATTCAAGCTACTAATCATGCAAGGGATAGTAAAACTCCCTGGGTCTTTGCACTTCTCTGGTAGCTTGTTCTGTAGGATGGCACAACACTCCTCATTGAGCATCATCGTCGACAACTCCCCAAGCTTCCTCTTGTTGGTGAGGAGATCCTTCATGAACTTAGCATACTTGGGCATCTTCGATAATGCCTCCACGAAGGGCATACTGATGTTTACCTGCTTCAGCATTGCCATGAATTTGGCAAACTCGATCTCTAGTCAGTCTTTGCGCAACCGAGTAGGAAAGGGGAGCTTAGGGACATACTCCACCACTAGTTGCGGCCCAGGAGTAGGCACCTCAACCTCCTTCTCCATTTCTTCTTCGTTAGCTGGAAGTGCCGAAGCAGGGGTCTCTCTTTCATGTCGTGCCCAGACAGCTGGATCCGCGGTCACTTTGCCACTCCTGGTAGTAATGGCCTGGTAGTGTTCATTTGGGTCCTGCGGATAGGGAATGGTCTGCCTGGGTAAAGTTCCCGGAGCCCTCTGTGCTACAGCCTGGACCACACTCCCGAGCTGGTTCTGGATATACCGCAGCACAACCTGCGTGTTTCTCTAGCCAGCTTCTAGCTCCAAGAATTTACCTCAAGCTTTCTCCATGAAATGCTCCATGTTACAAATCGGCCATCGGATCACTCTACATTAGGGCTGCGGGGGCTGCACCTGACTGCTGAAATGGCAGCATCTGTGACTGAGGAGGAACTGGCCCCTTTCTGGGCGGGTAAAGAGGTTGTTGCTGCTGGAATTTACCTTGCCTGGGCTGGTAAGGAGGCCTCTGAAAGCCTGGCGGTCCTTGGGAGGCTGGTGGTCGAGGATTAGGTCCATTCCAGGAGAAGTTGGGATGATGGCGCCACCCCTCGTTATAAGTGTTGTTGTAGGGGTCGAAATGCCTGACATTTCCGATGAAGTCCACCTGCTCCTAGGGAGTAGTTGAATCCCTCATCGCCTGACAGTCTTACACAGTGTGATGGGAGCTTTCGCACCACTCGCAATGCATTGCCTGCTTCTGTCCTATCCATGAGACCATTCCAGAACGATCAATGGCTGAGACCAGCTTAGATATCACCTGCACCAACTCAGACGACGGGGTGGCCACAACATGCACCCCCCGACCTGGTGCTCGTCTCGATCTCCTAGAAGTTCCCCAATCATATCCCTGCTCTGCCATCTCTTCAAAGAGTCAATTCAGCTGTGGCAGGGTTTAGGTTAGCATGTTCCTACCGCAGAGCGATTCAATCAGCAGCTTATCTTCTGGGAAGAGGGCGTGGTAGAAAGTTCCTACCTTGAAGGCGTAATTGAACCCATGATTGGGACACTTCAGGAAAAGACTGGTGTATCTTTTCCAAGCGTCCCGATTGGTTTCATCTTCCTCCTGGGCAAAATGGGTGATATGCTTCTACAGGTCCGCCGTCTTGGACGGAGGATGATAGCGGGTGAGGAACTTGTCTGCCAGGTTGGCGAACGTGGTGATCGATCCTCGAGGTAGAGTGTCTAGCCACTCCTTAGCTTGCCCCACCAAAGTGAATGGGAAGTACCTCTGCTGGATGGCATCGTCTGGGACCCCATTTATCTTGATCCCGTCGATGAGCTCATGGAATCGCCGCAGATGCAATATGGGGTACTCCCCCTCTTTGACACGGAATACCACCAAGCCGTGCAGCATGGTGATGACAGAGGTGCTCACCTCGAAGTTATTGGATGGAACTTGAGGGTGCTGGATGGGCGACCTCATATCCGCGGCTCTGGCGGTCCAGTAATACCCCATGGTGTGCTCATCTGGGACGACCACATCATTATCTTGAGGCTCACCCATGTCTTCCTCCTGGTTGATCTGCAGTTGTGCTAGAGCCTCCTTCGCAGCCAGCCGCGCCTTTAAAGCCCGCTTGAAGTTCCTACCAATCCGTTCAAGCTCTTGGTCTAATGGCAGTAAGTCTCCTGACTGGCTACGGGTCATGCACTACTTGCACACATAATGCAAACACACCCCATGAAGGCACAAAGGTGGAAGAGAGAGAGAATGCAGTAAAGAAAAAGCTAGAATAACAAACTTTCATGTTTCCACAATAACCTAGAGTCCCCGGCAACAGCGACAAAAACTTGACACGCTAAAACACAACATCAAACTGCAACCAAATGTAATCGCAATCCGGAAATGCAGAATAGTGGCAAGTTCAATTTATCAACCCGGAAATGCAGAATACTGCCTACTCCGTGATGATTTATTATCTAGCAAACTAAGTTGAGTGAATGTGATTTTAGCTAAAGCAGTGAGAAAGCAGGAAATGGTTCGAAGTTCTTAAGCAGGGGAAGAGTCACTCGGGAATGAGTCCCCCTAGCTCCTTAGTTAGATCAAAGTTGTAATTACCTTTGGTTGATTTACTGTTGATTAAACTGCGGAAGATCCGACAGTAGCTTGGAATCTCTTAAGTTGGCCAAGCCCTCTCAAACAGCAGAATAGTGGCAAGTTCAATTTATCAACCCGGAAATGCAGAATACTGCCTACTCCGTGATGATTTATTATCTAGCAAACTAAGTTGAGTGAATGTGATTTTAGCTAAAGCAGTGAGAAAGCAGGAAATGGTTCGAAGTTCTTAAGCAGGGGAAGATTCACTCGGGAATGAGTCCCCCTAGCTCCTTAGTTAGATCAAAGTTGTAATTACCTTTGGTTGATTTACTGTTGATTAAACTGCGGAAGATCCGACAGTAGCTTGGAATCTCTTAAGTTGGCCAAGCCCTCTCAAACAGACTAACCGGCAGGCGAATAGCCTTCACCAGGATAGACTGCTAAGGCAATAGACACAGAACTCCACTATTGGAATTGGATTCCATTACAAAGAAGTTAATCGAGTAACTCTCGTTAATCGATTCACTACTACCGATTGAAGAATCTCTAAAAACCTAATCAGATTCTATCTATCTAAGGTTGCAGCAGAAATCAGTAAAAGATGATCAGGCTTCAACTGACTCAATCAAAACACTTCAATCGATTATAATCAAGCAGTATCACAATCCAAACGTCACTACAATCGATATCCCTAACACATGGAACTAGGGTTCTACATACCCAAGTGAGAGAGGGTTCTACTCCATAGAGAGAGAGAGGGAAACATAAAACAAAGCAGTCATACTCATCAAGACGGGAAGAATCTGCTCTGGGATGATAATCTTTACTCCAAGGATGAAATCCAAGCTTGATTGATGAAACCCAGCTCCAAAATCACCTCTAGGGTGTTTTCTTCGCACTTTCTCTCTCTAGGACTCTGTTTCTAGCTCCGAAAATCGATTCACCCCTCAAAAGACCCGTAATTGGTTTAAAACCCAGAATACCGCAACTACACGACCAGGCCACACGACTGTGTAAAATTCCGAGCTGCCCGTGCGGAGGTGTAAAACTCCACGTTTCACTTCTATTCCTTCATGCACGCTACACGGCCAGAACCGCACGGCCGTGTGAAATCTCGGCCTGCCCGTGTGAAGGTCTTTGGGATTTCCACACGACCACAAGGGGTCCTTTACACGGCCAGTGTGGTTTTCCCGTCCAAAGTGATTCCACACGGCCGTGTGGTTTCCCAGCTTCCTGTCAATCGTTCCAACTTCATCCAATCAACCCCGAACTCGTGCCTGAACCTTCCTTCACGTACTAGGACCTGAAATATCATAAACACGAACAACCTAGCGTGAAATTGGCCTAAAACACGAGAGATGAGACTCAAACGATATAGGAATGGTGGACAAAAACATGTGTATATATCATGTCATCAGCCATCAAAATTCCTACGCCGGAATTTTTGGACAAAACTAAAGGTCCCAGTTCTTGAATTATCTATTGAAAAGGGCCATTAAAAATGTATTCATTCTAAACTCCTTTTTTAGAATAATGAATGAGCAAAACTTTATTTATTTGTGATATATTTTTCTTAGAAGTCTTTTTTTTTATTTTCACCTAAAATTTGAAAAGGTAAATTTGCACATTATTCACGGTAATTAACCATGACTAACAATTAATCACGGGAAATAAAAAGTACAAGAACACTTAAATTAATTCCCGTGATTAGAACTTTATATCTAATTACATGAACATTCCCTATGACTATTAGTGCACTTCTTAGTACGGGACAATTTCCCGTGAATAAGATCCTGTGACTAGAAACCTGTTTTCCTGTAGTGCTATCATTCTTGATTCTGCCAGCTCCCTCTCACGAGCCAAGAGCCGGAGAGTGCGGCTAAGGTTCTCGTCTAGTGGCAACAAAGGAGTTGGATTACTTCGAGTAATACACCCTCATGCACACACTTCCAAGAAACACAACTCGTCTAACACAAGCAAGATTCACACTCAACAAAACAAATAGTAAACGCTAGATTAACACCAAACAATCTTTTCAAAATAATGGACCGAAGTTCCATGGCAATGGCGCCAAAAAATATGACTCGTCCCGAATATCACAATTAAAATCCCTATTAAGACCCAAGTATTAACCTTAGCCGGGTGCAATATAGGGCAAGTATGTTTTAAAAGTCAAACCATGGCCGATCCATGCACCCCTACTTCAACTATTTGAAACATTATCTAGCAATCGAGTTTTAGTTGAAACTATGAACTAAATTTGAAAGCAATTGGAAATGTAAATGGTTTTTAACATTAATTGAGAAAGCTTCATCCAGGTGTTGCTCCCCCTAGCTAGTAATTAGTAATTACAATTTGTTGGACCGAATTGAAATGTGTGGTAAAATCGATTGTAAATCACAGGGAAGCGCAACAAATGAACAAGCTTCACTCTCTCGGTCACTAAGCCAATGGATATCAAATCAAGCTACCCAAGTAGCTCTCTTGGACAATCGACTAAGGGTTCCTTAGTCTTTGCCCTCAAACCGTAAACCGGACGGCCAACATACAACCTACCCAAGGTTCTAAAATGTGGTATGACATTTTCCCTAATTTGACCTTAGTAGGTGACTCAATTTGGCAAAGGAATTCCAACATTTTATAAGCCTCTTAGCAAGAAGGGAATTTCCCTCTACCTAGGTAAAAGATGGCATAAGAGTTAGAAATGGAAAACACAACACAACCTTCATGAAAATACCTCAATACTTGCATTAAAACACAACCACACACAAATCATTCAATCCTTACTAACATTTACATAATTCTAGTTAGGATTCACAAACACCCAATTGAAAGAAAGGACTACTCCATGTTAAGAAGTGGAATTATACAAAGGAGAAGAGAAGAGACCATCATGAGAGGGTTGCCTTCTTCCTTTTGTGTGGAGATCAACCTTTGAGGATGAAAATCCCAAGTCTTGGAGCTTGGATGAAACCCTAATGACTCGCTATGACACAACTCCTAACAATGGCCAAGTGTAACCAATGAAAGGGACTGCAGTATAGTGGCTCAAGTAATAAATATCGAATCCACGGGTCTCTAGAGTTACTATTACTCAGCTTCAGTTCATTATCTAGCAAACCACATTAAGATGGAAGAACTAAAAATACTCTAACAAACTACAGTTAAAGTTAATCTAATTACAAGTTGGGGACTAACTTAGGTATGATTCCCCCTAGCCACTAACTAGATTAATGATTGATGATCTCTAACTTGTTTCACTTTCATTCACAATGTGGAGAATCCTTGACTAAAACTTGAATCTCGACTAAAGGATCAAGGCCCTCTTGAGTCGATTGCCTAGAGGGACGTATCCTTCTCTAGAACAACCGATCAAGGCATTATGAAATAGACTCCCTCTATCGAATGAGGTTCTCAATCGATACAAAGTAGTGAATCAATCCACGACTAAAGTAATCGATCCAATACTATCAATCTATGGTGCTCTATTGACCTAATCAGGTATTCGCTCTCATAGGATCAAAGCAGAATCAATAATCTCAACTAAAGCATAATTGAATCATGAAAGCGTGCATAGATTGAATATGAACTTAAGATTATCAAGTAGGAGTACTCATACAATCATCTAATCAAACAAACATAGCAAGGGTTCCTCAAAACCTAAGTAAAGAGAAGTTACTCCATATAGAAGAGAGAGACTGCAGTAAGAATCTTCAGATGATCAGTCTTCAAGTCCGGGCTTGTTTCTCGAGCTTCAAAGGTGAAGAAATCCTCCAATTCCACTCCAATAATGCCCTCAAATCTCCCTCTCTCCTTTTGTTCGTCCCTTGGGTATTTGGGATCCAAAACCCAGCTCTCTTGCAAAAACGCACAAAACAGGCTTTTAACAAACTGCAATCGCGATCCCTGGTCAGAATACCAGGTCGGGTATTTTAGGTGACGACCGTGGATTGTTGAAACGCACCGTCGTGGACATGGGATTAATCCCCGGTCAAGGTCAAGAATACACGACCGAGGATTTATGCTTAATGCCCGGGGCCCCTTCTGCTTCTCAAACGCCCAAAAGTGATTTTCCCAGGTCTGCTCAGATTAATACCTGGCAGGGTATTTTTGCTCACGGCCGGGTATTTTGCTCCTCCAGCACACTTCAACTCAAACGTGCTCCTTTCGACCCGAAACTCGTTTCTTCGCCTCAATGTCCATGCCAAGCCCTGAAATATGATATAAACACACAACGTAGCTTGAAATCGGCTTAAAACACGAGAACAGCATCTCAAATGGCTCAAGAATAGGGGTAAAAACATGTACAATTAATGGTCTATCACCTAACCTTATTCTTATCTCTTTTTCATCACTTTCTCTCACTAGAAATATGAAGAAGAAGAAATTTTCACACACTAGGTTCTCCCCCCCCCCCCCCTTCTCTTTCAGCTCAGCTCTGCTTTTATACCCAAATTGAAAGCTTTTCACGATCCAAGTTCATGGCCGTGCACTATATGCCTTGACCATGTCCTGAGTAAAAGCGTGTTGTTTCATTAATGTTGTTCACGGGCTGGAGCACATTATCACTGTTGAGTGGCCGTGATGTCCCAAATATCCGCGAGATGGAAGAACCTTCTCTAGAACACCACACACTTCTTGGTTCGAGCCTCTTCATCACAGTCTGGCTAACCATGAACTCATGGCCTCAATCGTGAACTCCTGGTGATTGCTCCCTTTTGATCTATTTTAGCCCCCTTTTCGTCCAACTTTCGTTCCCGAGGTCGATTTTACCTGTTAGGATCTGAAACATACTAAAAACAAGCACAAGATAGCATAAAATCGAACATCGCGGAATGAAAGCGTCTCAAACATCTAAGGTAAATGGGGGTAAAATGTGTACAATTGGACCCAAATCAGTAACCACCTGCAGGAGCCTAGAAGCCAGATGTCTTGGGATTGATATTGCCACCCAGGAAGAAATTTAGATGTTGGTGCCACCCCTCATCCTAAGTGTTGATGTAGGGGTCTATGCGCCTGGCATTGCTAATGAAGTCCAGCTCCTGAGGTGAGGTAGACTCCCTCATTGCTTGATAGTCTTCCACCATGTGGTTGGTGCTCTCGCACCACTAACAGTACATCGCTTGTGGTTGTCTTGTACCCGAAACCTTCCCGTTATGGTAAATTTCCGTAACCAACTTAGAAACCACGTCCACTAGGGCATACGGCTGAGTATCCGCAGCATGCATACCACGGCCTGAAGCTTGCCAGGAGCTCTTGGTAGATCCCCAATCATAAATCTACTCCGCCATGTCCTCGAAGAGCTTGTTCAATTAGCGGGTGTCTTGGTTATTATATTCCCGTTACATACCGAATCAATTAGCTGTCAGTCTTAGGGAAAAAGAGCCCGGTAGAAGGTGCTCACTTTGAAGGCATCATTGAACCCGTGGTTTGGGCACTTTGGGGAGAGACTTCAGTATCTCACACATGCATTTCTGAGGGTCTCGTCATCTTCTTCTTCAAAATGAGTGATTTCCTTCTGCAGATTTGTTGTCTTTGATGGGCGATGGTAGCGGTTCATAATTTTATTGGCGATCAACGTCTCGCTTTTACCAATACAACTAAACCACGAAAAAGTGTAATCGCACTCAAGGAATGCATTATAGTTGTTCAGGTTTTAATTGTCAACCCGAGCCCTAGGTCTACTAGTTACTGATTCAAGCCTAATTGGACACTTTTTATCCCCATTTCTCTTTGACGTTTGTGGAAATTGAGCTCCAAAAGGGGTTCTAGGTTTCTTGTGTTTCAAATTCTAACAGCTGAACCAACCCCGGAGTCGAAAGTAGGAAGAAATGGAGCAAAGACCAGGCAAAGAGGAGGATTCAGCCACAGTTTATGGTCCAGCATTGGAGTTCACGGTCGCCGACTGTGAATTGGAACCACGAAGCGTCTAGAGGAGTTTCTGAGGTTAGTGACGCCAAGGCAGTTCATGGTCACCAAGACCGTGAACTGGAACCACAGACCGTGAACCCCAGAACTGAAGCGGTGCATTTTGATCAAGTTCACAGAGATCACTGACGCGTCCTGATGTTCACGGCCGTGAACTGGGGCCATGAACTCGGCACGATCTCGGTATAAATAGAGAGCTGAAAGGAAGAAGAAGGGGGAGCCCAAAGTGAGAGAAACCTTCTTCTTGAAACCCCAGAGAGAGAAAGTCTCGAACCAAGAGGGAGAAGAGGCTAGGGTTTGCTACAAGTGAAGATTTTGGAAGTTCCTCTTCTTTAGAGGATCTCTACAAGCACAAGGAGAGTTGGAGGCATCACAATGATGGGTTCTTCTTCCTCTTTTGGGTTCTTCCTTTGTCTAGCATGGAGTAGTTACCCTTTTCACTTGAGTGTTGTAGAACCCTAATTACTATCATGTAATTAATTGTGTGATGGTGGTGTTTAATTTAAGAATTGAGGTATTTTTCATGGTGATTGTGCATTGTGTGTGCTTGGCAATCTATTATGCTATTCTAACCCAGATTAGAGAGAAGACCCCTCATCTTAAGAGGCTCAAAATTGAGCTGGGTTTTCCTGGGCATTCCATGCCTCCTAACTAGGTTAATGAATGGCAAATCTCTAATTGAATTAGACACCTAGGTTAATTGTGATTATGCCGTCCAAGCCATGGTTTGAGGGAGAACGTAAGTCAATCCTCAATTGCTTGTGCCAAGAGGGCCACAATTGTAGCCTCTAATGCTTACCTTGGCCTAGCAATTGAGAGGATGGTTTCTAACCATTGTTGCACAATTGCCTTGTCACACACTGGTTCATTAGATCCCACGGTTCACGGTAGTTAGTTAAGGGAAGCAACACCCGAGTGAAGCTTCTCACCAAGAGTTTTACACCCTTTTACTTTTCTAAGTCTTGCTTTTAAATCGTAGATTGTAGAGATTTCCACAAACAATAATTCTCTAAATAATGTTTCAAACAATCAAAGTAGGGGTACATGGGCCGACCCATGTTGATATTTAAACATACTTTCCCTACATTGCACCCATCTAAGGTTTATACTTGGGCCTTAGGTGGGATTTTATTGTGATAGTTGGAGCGAGTCAAGTCTTTGGCGACGTTGTCGGGGAAATTCGGTCCGTTATCGTGAAAAGAATGTTTGGTGTTAATCTAACTTTTATTTTCAGTTTTGCTAAGTGTGCAGTGTTGCTTGTGCTAGACATGTTGTGTTCTTTAAGTGTGTGCAGGGAGGTGCATGACCCGGAGCAATCCGGTGCCTTTAACACCACTGGACAAGAACATCAACCGGAGTCTCCGACTCTTAGCTCGTGAGAGGGAGCTAGTGGAGGCATGAAGGATAATTGAAGAGAGGGGAATCAACATCGAGGTGCTAATCCGCTTTGAAACCAAAATGAGGAAGCGGGAGCCAAGGACGAGCCATGGACTATGGGCTATTACATGGCTCTGCGGGCGGCGAATATGCAATCTCCCATCTTACATCCACCCATGGCCGCCAACAACTTTGAAATCTAGCCCGCTCTCTTGACAATGATTCAAAATGTCTTATTCCATGGGCTTGCCAATGAATCACCACGAGAGCAGGGTCAAAGGTTTCTTGGCCTTGCGGGAAGCCTGAAGATAAATGGAGTCCCCGAGGAGGCATTGCAATTGAGGCTATTCCCCTATTCTTTGGCAGAGAAGGCTCTCTGATGGCTCAACAACCGTCCTGCTCGATCCATCACCTCTTGGGAAGATTTACTCAACAAGTTCATGACCCGATATTTTCCTCCTTCCAAGACGGCCGAGTGGATGGAGAAGATCACTCACTTTGAGAAAGAGGAAGATGAGACTTTGACGGATGCATGTGAAAGATTCTCCCACTACTTCCTCCAATGCCCTCACCATGGATTCGAGGAACAATTTCGGATAGAGACTTTCTATGGAGGTCTCATTCAAGATGACAAGATTCTCATTGACTCTCTTTGCCAAGGGAAGTTGATGAACATGACCCCACCTCAAGTGACCGAGTTACTCGAAGATATGGCTCTAAAGGGATATGATTGGGGCTTGACAAGGAGTGGTAAGAGATGCACCGAAAGAGGAGTGCAAAGTGTGGGAGCAAGTGCTCCACTTGAAGCAATGCTTGAAAAGTTGATTGAGGAGATCCTTGAGGACAAGAAGCAAGGGAAGAGAGAGGTGAGGTCTTGTGATCGGTGTTCAAGTCCTAATCATGAAATTGCGGAATGCCAATCGATGAAGGAGACAAGTACATCCGAGGAGCAAGTGAGTTTCATTGCCAATGCTAGAGGGAACAACCCTTATATCAACACCTACAACCCCGGGTGGCGCAATCATCCAAACTTTGCTTGGTCTTCCAGTACCAATCCAAGACCTACTGGTTTCCAAGGTCCAATGGGAAACTATCAACCTCGGCCAAATTTCATCCAACAAAGGTCTCAATTCCAAAACTCGAACTTCCAACAACCATACCAAGCACAAGGTGGTCAAGGGTTCCAGCAACAACAACAAGTCGACAAGTTCTCTAAACTCGAAGACCTTGTGACCACCTTTTTGAGTACAAGCTATCAGAAGTTTGAGAAGATTTATCAATCCATGGATGTGGCAACCTTTAAGTTTACCTCGGTTGAGGTGAGACTCCGAAGTCATAAGCAAGTCTCCAGAACTTGGAAGTGCAAATGGGCAATCTTGTCGAGATCCTCACCGAGAGACCAAAGGGAGCCCTACCCTCTCAAACTATTACAAACCCCAAGGATCGTGCCAGGGTGAATGCAATTCATTTGAGAAGTGGGAAGGTGACTCCAGAGGTAGTTGCCAAATAAGTGAATGAGAAGGAAGACCCTTTACCGGAGGGTGGAGAAGAAGAAACCTCGGGAGAAAAGAGAGGAGCAGCGAGGAAGGCATCGCCAATGCCACCACCTGTGGCTGAGTTCATGCCACCCCTACCTTATCCCACAAGGGTGCACAAGGAAAGATTGGAAGTGGAATGTGGAGGTTTCATGGAGATGCTCCAAAAGCTCCAGCTTAACATTCCCTTCCTTGAAGCAATGACCCACATGCCAAGGTATTCAAAATACCTCAAGGGGCTTCTCTCCAAGAAGCCTAAGTTCGATGACCTCGCCAATGTCACCCTAGGCCAGGAGTGCTCAGCCTTCATCCTCAACAAGTTGCCCAAGAAGCAACCCGATCTAGGTAGTTTCACCATACCTCTTTGCATTGGTACTTACCACATAGAAAACGCCTTGGCAAACTTAGGGGCGAAAATAAATGTGATGCCATGTAAGCTTTTTAAGAGGCTAGACATAGGTGAACTAAAGACTAATAGGTTAGTGTCAGATTGACCGATCGCTCTTTCATTAGTCCTAGGGGCATTGTGGATGACGTTCTAGTACGAGTGGGAAAATTCTGTTATCGATTTTGTAATCTTAAATATAAGTGAGGATTCTGAGATGCCACTAATACTAGGACGCCCTTTCCTTGCAACTGCCAATGCATTAATTGATGTAAATGAGGGAACTTTGATCCTGGGGTCGGTGGGGAGAGAATTACTCTTGGAATTGAACCTAAGCCTAGGAGTGAGGATGTGTGTAAGAAACCCACTTCTTATGGCTTCTAGGGACTAATCTTTGGCACCCGTGATTATTCGTAAAGATAGGGATTTAGCTGTTTGGGAATAGAAATTAGGTATTTAGAGATAAGAATTGAGGATTAGGGATTGAAGAATAGAATTGGAGAAGTTTTGGAGAGAATGGTCGGCGGCCTTTAGGGAAGAAGAGGGACGAGATTGAGAGGGTTTTGGGAGAGATTTGGGGGAGATACTTTTCTTAATATTTTCCATCCTTCGTTGATAATGAAAGCCAACTTACATATTTATAGAAAAATACCGAAAACCCTAACGAATAACCTAATTGGACTAAATCTCTACTGACCATAATAATAATTATCCTACTAGAAATTATAAAGGAAACCCACGAGAATTGGGTTTCTAACAATCTCCTCCAATTGAAAACGACCTTGCCCTCAAGGTCGTAGCCGACTTTCGTCTTCTTGACCTTCCTCTTTCTTCGTTTCCAGTTGCGTTCGATCTCTTGAATGAACTCTTCTCGTGCAACTCCCACCTTCCTCATCTCTCGTCTCTCAACATGACACATGTCACGTTCTCCATAGCCGAACAAATCTTCGTCTTCCTTTTTGAAATTCAGAAAATAAGAATCGAAGAATTGCTCTTCCTTATGCCCATCATCCTTGACCACCTTGAAATATTCTATGTAGTGCTCCATAACTTCTGCTAAGCGTGTGGTGGTAAAGACGAGCTCTAAATTTCCCCATTCTTCTTTTCCTCCACCATGAACTAAGCCCTCATTTGTTTGAGAGAAGGAGTTAGAGCCCAAACTGAAACTACTATTAACCCTTATTGTGCTCTTCTCCTTTTCATTTCTGATTGCGCTTGAATCATCTGAAATCCCACATACCCAATGAATAAGCTCATCTCCCTTCTTCATAAGACAACACATGGGCGGCCCATTTCTTCCAAGAGCCCAGCTGGTCTCATCCTTCAATACCAGCCCGTAGCTTCCCTCAACAATTGGGCCCATGGGTTGCAATCCACCATCGCACAAGAATCTTGTTGGCTCGCCCTCATGCCGCCCCTGTCTGGTTCGAGCCTATCTGCTAACTAGCCCAAGCTCTCCTCTTCTCTTGCAGCCATCCCGGCCCAACGACCTAGTGACGCGAACCACCTCTCGGCCCAACCATTCTGGTGGCTTGAGGTTGGTGGCGTGACCTAGGGTTGCAAGTGGGATGCCGCCGCCGTCGTCTTCCCACGTCTCGACTCCCAACAACGACCCATCCATCAACATCGTCGGCGGCTCGGCTTCTTCCTCCGACGGTGGTTCTTCTCCCGGCTGTAACACCCTAACCCGGCCGGGTACTACTTTTACTAAAATTCCCTTGATAAATACAATACTCAAATCTTAAATTGCAACTGGGAAAAATTTTAATAAATAAAATACTGAAAAACACACTTGTAGTTCAAGGCAAAGCCCTAACATGTGGGCAAATTAAACTCAAACTTTAAAAACTCAACTTGATCTCCAGTCTATACTCATAATCATAAAACATAATAACTAACTAGTCTCAGGTGTTGCTGCTTGTGTGAAAAACTCTGACTAGACATCCTCTGTGACGCTCGTACCGTCCTCCTCTAGCTAGATTCACCCGAACTGTTTCTCTCGATCCCGCTGCTCTCTAACTGCTCCTCTAGCTTATTCCTCTTCAAACTGGTGAGTGAGTTGGGGTCAGTCTACGCCCTTACGTTTTAAAATCTAGTACTTGAGTATTTTACTTTAGATACTTAACTTAAACCGGTGGAAGTTGTTTGTACCTCCACTCTTAAAACTCCTAATTCTTAAAACTATATGGGAGTTACTGTCACTCTCCATTCTTAAAGCTCAAATCTCGACTTAAATACTTGACTGACACTGGGATCCCTCACTAACTAGTCCGGTTGCCAACTCATACGTATGAGAAGCCATTCAGGATTTCCTTAAACTTAAACTTAGTTAGGGAAGTCGTAACGATTCATCCCCCTAACATCTTAAGCTTATCGTGGTGGCTCTTCACCACGATTCTCAAGAGCATAACTGATGCTCATCTTAAAAGTCTCAAGAGCATAACTGCTGCTCTGTCTCAAAGATCTCAAGAGCATAATTGCTGCTCTATCTGAAAATCTCAAATGGCAACGAACTGGCGCTAGTGACTAAAAACACTTAAACTTGACGGCGCCTCCGGTTTGACTAGTCCTTCTACGTCGGCGTGGAGCTTCGCTGCCACCGAGCAGAATGCTGGACTACTCCATGCCAGGATCATAGTCGTCGAGGGAGTAGGTGGAGCTCCGCTCTTGGCTCCTTGTTCATCGATAATCGAGTCCGATTGACAGAGCTCCACTTCGTCCCGATCTCTTGATTTCTAGAAATCAAACCCGTCATCAAAACTTGGATTCTTCTTCTTGAATTTCCACCCTTGAATTGGGAGGTTCCATTGCTCTAGCGTTAACCTTTGATCCACATCTTCTCCTCGGGAGTCTTCTTTAGAGGCGGCCGCTGCTGCCACTTCGAGGACAGGGAAGGATGCAACAACGTCATTCGTCTCCTTCTTCTTGAGTGAGCTAGTGGCGACTTCCACGGTAGCACACGTCGGTGGTGATGGAGTCGCGGCAGCAGGTGGTGGTGCCAAAACTTCTTCCGCGTCTAATGACTCCTCGACTGGTGGAGGAACGACTCCCGCAGATGGTGTCGCTGCGGAGAAGACAGTTGTTGTTGCCACTGCTTTCTCAGCTGCCAACATTGGCTCCATCGACGCGGTGGCTGCGGCTTTGGGTGGAGCAACCTGTATGACTTTCCGGACAGCAGCGAGGACGAGGTAACTTCGTTCCTCCTCATCTCGTCCAACTTCGACTTTAAGATCCTTGTGACTTCTCTAAGTGAGAGCTCGGAGATTGCCATAGCTTTAGTATGGATGCCTGCAACCAGGCTCTGATACCACTATAAGAAACCCACTTCTTAGGGATTCTAGGGACTGATCTTCGGCACCCGCGATTATGCGTAAAGATAGGGATTTAGCTGTTTGGGAATAGAAATTAGGGATTTTGAGATAAGGATTGGGGATTATGGATTGAAGAATAGAATTGGAGAAGTTTGGGAGAGAATGGCCGATGACCTTTAGTAAAGAAGAGGGACGAGATTGAGAGGGTTTTGGGAGAGGTTTGGGGGATATACTTTTCTTAATATTTTCCTTCCTTCGTTGATAATGAAAGCCAACTTACATATTTATAGGAAAATACCAAAACCCTAACGAATTACCTAATTGGACTAAATCTCTACTAACCATAATAATAATTATCCTACTAGAAATAATAAAGTAAACCCACGATTACAGTTGTTCCTTGTGATGACGTGAAGCAGGAAAGCGAAGAGGGCATCTCGCCCAAAGATGGAAGGAAAAGATCTTGGAGGGAAAGCATGAATCACTCTTGGTGGCATCATGTTTAAAGGTGTGATAGATCCGCAATGTCAAGCTAGTGACGCTAACTTAGCGCTTGTTGGGAGATAAACCAACGTAGGTTTGTTTTCTTTTCCTTATTTTTATTTTTTTGTCGAGTGAAGAGTACAAAAGGTCGAGTGGTATCCCTGTGTGTGGTTTTTGTGATTGTGTGCTTTGAGTTGGGTCGTGAATGATAGTAGGCACGGTGGAGTAGGTCGAGTTATATTTTTTTCGTAAATGCCTTGTTTTCACTGCAGTTCACGGATGGATTGCAATGTTCACGGTCTTAATTTACCGTGAACTGTCAAACGCGTCCATGAACAAGGGTGTTTCCACGTGTGTTAAACCCACCCATTTGGCCCAGTTCAAGAACGGATTGCGATGTTCACCGTCTTAACGATCGTTAACTGGCAAACGCGTTTGTGAACTTCAAGGTTTGCCTATAAAAGGGCCGTGGACGCTTTTTCTTCACTTCACGACCCAAAACTCGCCGGAATTCTTTCAAATTCACCGGAAAACCATTGTTTTCCGACAAATTTTGCCCTTTTCACCCTCTTCCAGCGATCCAAATCAAAATTTAATCGCAAACCCATTCCCCCCTCGTCAAGGGCAGCCTTCGCCGAAATTTTGGGGATATTTGGAGTCGATTTTTTATGGTGAAATCGCCGCCGGCGAGCATCTGACGAGATTCCGGCGACCCTCGTCAGACCTATTTTTCGGCCAGTTTTTCGCCTCCCTGGTCTCCTCCTCACTTCCTCTACCATCCTACTTGAGTCTCCAGGTTTGTTTTCAACTCTGCCTTAGTTAATTTAGGAGAATCGAATTAATTAGTGAAGTGAGGAAAACCTAGAAAATTGAATGTTGAACTTAGCAATAGGGAGAAGGATTAGGTGGATTCTGATGAATGAATGATTGAATGATGTTTGCATGATCTTATTTGAGCCTTGGTGGGCATGATTTAATTCGAATTTCTTTAATTTGTGGAATTTGCCCACAAAGTACTAATTTGTGAATGAATGTGCAATTTTTATGCTTGAGTGGTGGATGGTAGCCACCATGGGATGGTTCAAGTTTAATTATTGTGTGGATAATCCGTGAAACACCTAGGACCATGCCTCGGTGTGCTTGAGCTTAATTGTTTTGAATATAATACGACCCTGGGGGTGTAGTTTTATCAAAGTAACGCAGCAACCAATCAATCCGAAGATTGATTGAACTCGAATCAAGAACAATGCGTTCTTAATACGAAATTTGGATAAAACGGAACCAACGGACAAGTCCACACCCGGGGAAAGCTCGTATAGTATAAAAGGATAGATGCTCGACCACAATTGAAGAGAATATTCAATTGTTACAAATCTCACAAGCTTTGAATCCACCAAACTCAACAAGTCTCAACTTGCACAAAACCAAAGGGTTTGTTTTTCGATTAATCAAAGTCTATCTATTTTACATTGAAAAGAAAGGCTTCTTATAGCCAAATAATCCCAATGCATCCCTACCTGAACAAGGAAACTAATTAGAACAGGAAAAGGCTAAAGAATTCGTGTAAAACAAGGTAACTTGCTGGCCAAGAAACTGGCTTAAAACACAAGCAAGTCTGACTAGGAAAACAAGCTTCATAGCCTCTTTGAGCCCCTCGAAAATGGTCTTCTAGGTTGATTCCAACTCAACCAATTCTTTGCCTTTGTATAAGAAAACTTCCTCTTTCACCTCCAACTTGAATCAGCCTGAGATCATGCTCCAAAATCTAGATAAAGGCCTTCAAAGTTGGTATCTCAAAACAGTTTTCTGCCTTAGCCAAATTTAGGCAGTTTTCCTGTTTTGAGGTAGCCTTTTGATGAGCTTTGAAACTAACCTTCAAGACATTCCCTTGAGCTCCAAAATATACCAATGTAAAGATAAAAACTTTATCTTCAAAACAAGCTCTTGATCTCCCATTTTCATTGAGTCATATGTCAGATACAAGATTCCAAAGTAGGCTACCTGAAATTGTTTCAACGCTTAGCCAAAAATCAGAATTCTTCAAGTTAGTTGAGATGACTTCTTTGGCAAGTAATTGTGAGTTGTTGATTGATCCAATTGGGATCATATGAAAATAGCATGGGCCTGTAGTGGAAATATAAGTGTGGGGGAAATCCTTTTTCCTCCCAATGAGTTGAGATTGACAATTATTTTCACGTATGGTGCATGTTTGTCGATTTTGCAGGATGCTGAATTTGGAGCATGAGTACATCAGCAACTTGGTGAACCATGCATGGTTCGGGGCCAAGTTTGCTTATCAGAGGGACAGTTTGATTAGAACTCATTGGAGGCTAGACTTGTACATGTTTAACATGTTCAGGTGCTGAGCCGCGATGTCATAGGTTGCCTGTCACCCACAACACAGTGGCGCCAGCTGCTGTTAGCGGATGAGATCATCTACCATGACCTCTGCGTGTAGTGCTACTCCACCTTCTCCCACGTCGCGGGTCGGCCCCATGTAGAGTTCATGCTTGGAGGTTAGCCGCGAGTGCTGACTTACGATGCCTTCGCCCAGGCCACGAGGTTGGACACCGCCTACATGACGATGACAGAGCGGTAATACACCATCGATTTTCACTATCAGGACGCACTCCATGCCCTCTGCTGCCACGAGCACGACCATGATGAGTTCAAGGCTGGCCGCACCAATGTAGTGAAGTTGCAGACCCCGTGGCGGATCATGCACACTAACAGAGGGCTACTTGCCCTCCATTCTATGAGGTATCCCGCAGAGTCACTCCATCTAGGAACGTTGATTGCCACCACTTTCGCCCGGTGTCTGGGGAGAAACAGGGTGGACACCATGCACATGGGGGCATCATTATGAGACTAGCCTCGTACTTTGGTGTGGATGTGGAGAGGTGCTCCATCGTTGGCTGGACCGAGCCCTTCAGCCATAGTGAGAGAAACCTTATTCTTCTTGAAACCCTAGAGAGAGAAAGTTACGAACCAAGAGGGAGAAGAGTCTAGGGTTTGCTCTAAGTGAAGATTTTGGAAGTTCCTCTTCTTTGGAGGATCTCTACAAGCACAAGGAGAGCTGGAGGCATCACAATGATGGTTTCTTTCTTCCTCTTTTGTGTTCTTCCTTTTTCTAGCATGGAGTAGTTTCCCCTTTCACTTGGGTGTTGTAGAACCCAAATTAATATCATGTAATTAACTGTGTGGATTGAATAATTGTGTGATGGTGGTGTTAATTTAAGAATTGAGGTATTTTTTATGGTGATTGTGCATTGTGTGTGCTTGGAAATCTATTGTGCTATTATAACCTAGATTAGAGAGAAGCCCCCTTACCTTAAGAGACCTGATTCAGGCCCAAATGTACACATTTTACTCCTCATTTCTTATTCGTTTAGCTTTGTATTTCATCGTTCCTCAATATATTTCATGCTAGGTTGTGGTTGTTTTGATACGTTTCATGTCCTAGCACGTGTGGAAGGGCCGACGTCGAATTTTGAGATAATTGGAGGTCAAAAAGCGCAAAAACCAAAGGAAAGTCCGAAGAAAAGAGAAAAGAAAAGGAAAAAAAAGAGATCAATAATAGGGCAAAAAAGAGAAGAGAGTGGCCACCAAAAATATAAATGTTGAACATGCTCTTAGAAGTGTTGCTTAACATACAAGCTATAGGAACACTTACATGTCGTTGACCTCTACACTCTTGTGCTTAAAATTGAATAGCAAATGCAGCAAAGAAAGTATGCTGATATGGTTTGGTGATTGGTTGTGGCTTGGAATAGTGGGAAGTGCGGTTTTTGGCCAATGCTAGTGGCCGTTGTTTGTAGGGAAGGTTCTAGTCGAAACCATAGAACCTTGTTCCTTAGGTTGAAAATGTGGAACCTCTTGTTTTGTTTGCCACCACCAAAAATCCTTTTACCCATGTCCTAGACCCTAGCCAGTCATTTGAACCTGTGTCTATGACCTCCGGGCAAGCTAGCAACGACACCCATCTTGTGAACTCTAACATGTAGAGGTTACTGTCATGATAAAGGGACGTTATGATTGAGCGTGAATATGCACATCTTCTGCATCAAATGGTCCTGACCCCACTGGTCGAGAGTGAGTGATTCATTCATCATGTTTTGTTCATTTCATATACCCCGGTGAGGACCTAGGATGCTCGATCATTCGTTCCTATGATGTGATCTTCATGCATGAGTGACTGTGATTGGTGAGTCGTAGAGGCATGTTGTGCGTGGGTTCGTGAATACTGTGATAACTCTTCTTTTGCACAATCTTAAAACAGTTGAATGTCGTTTGTGGTGGTTGCCAAGATTACTTTGTTTTTTTCCATAGGTCGGTGTCAAATAACCATTGTGATTCATTCGTTTTGTGCCATATGACATGCCTCAAAAATTTGTGTTGAAAAAGAAGTTGTAAGCTTACCTTGTTTTGTACTTGGTTTGCTTGGGGACAAGCAAACGTCTAAGTGTGGGGGAGTGATTCGGTCCCAAATATACACATTTTACCCCTCATTTCTTATTCGTTTAGCTTTGTATTCCATCGTTCCTCAACATATTTCACGCTAGGTTGTGCTTGTTTTGATATGCTTCAGGTTCTAGCACGTGTAGAAGGGTCGGGATCGAATTTTGGGATAACTGGAGGTCAACAAGCGCAAAAACCGAAGGAAAGTCCAAAGTGTGTAACAGTGAAGTGAAGGTGTCCAACAAACAGCCGCAGTTCACGGTCGGACAAGGCAGTTCACAGTCTTCTAAGACCGTGAAGAGGAGGCATGGGCCGTGAACATCCAGGCGTCCAGGGCCAAATCCAAAGTTACTGACGCCAGGCGAGTTCACGGTCTCTAAGTTTATGAACTGGGGCCATTAACCATGAACCCAAGAGAGTGAACCGACACATTTTGGACGAAACTGAGTTCACGGATGCATTTAGGTGGTCACGGCCGTGAACTGGGCAACGCGTCCGTGAACTTATCACTCTCGGGAAAATATGAAGATAGCAGCGGGGAGAGAGAAAGGGGAGCTGGTTTTTAGAGAAGAATTGGTTTCTCTCTAGGGTTTGTCCAAAAACACCAAAGGGGAATTCGAGTGAGAGAGAGAGAGAGAGTGCTAGATTGATCTTGGAGCTTCATTGAAGGCTTGGGTGGAGATTCAAGCCTAGAAGAAGAAGAAGAAGAAGAAGAAGAAGATCTTGAGCTCAAATTTGTAATCCATCTTTATCTCTACAAACTCACTCTTTTCTCTTGGGTGTTGTAGATCCCTAACTAATACTTTGTAATTACTTGTTTAGATTGAATGATTGTCATTGGGTATTGTTTAATTCAATGATTGAGATATTATTCATGTTGATTGTGCATGCTTGTGCTTAGCAACCTTAGGTTTGTTCATGTTGGTGCTAGCAATCTAATCAGCCACCTTAACCTAGCTTGGAGAGGAAAATCCCCCTTCCAAGGGAGACTCAATCGAGTTGGTTTTCCTTTGGCTATTTAAGCCACCTAACTAGGTTAATTTAGGGCAAACCTCAATGTTGAATTAAGCAAATTGGTTAATCGCGATTAATTCGTCCGGCCCTTGAGTTGAGTGAGGGAGTAAGTCAACTACCGATTGCCTAAACCGAGAGTGTCGAGTGACATGGCCTATAATGTTTACCTCGGTTTAGCAATCGAGATTGTGGTCTATGACCATATTTGCATCCCTCTGCGGTTCGCAGTTACCTTGCCCATAGCAATCATTCCAATCCAACGAATCTTGGAAGCTAATTAGGGGGAACAAACTCCTGGGTGAAACTCCCTTAGTTAGGGGTACACGGACCGGCCTGAGTCGATATTTAAATACTTGCTCTATACTGCACCCCGCTAGAGTTTAAAAACTTGGGCTCTAGTCGGGATTAAGTTGTTGTGTAGTTTCTTGCGAGTCAAGGTTGATCTGGGTTTTCTTGGGCATTCCATACCTCCTAACTAGGTTAATGAAGTGCAAACCTCTACTTGAATTAGACACCTAGGTTAATTGTGATTATGCCGTCCAAGCCTTGGTTTTATGGAGAAGGTAAGTCAATCCTCAATTGCTGGTGGCAAGAGGGCTAAAATTTTAGCCTTTAATGCTTACCTTGGCCTAGAAATTGAGAGAATGGTTTCTAACCAATGTTGCACCTCCTATGGATCACAATTGCCTTGTCACACACCGGTTCATTCGACCCCACGGTTCATGGTAGTTAGTTAGGGGGAAGCAACACCCAAGTGAAGCTTCTCACCAAGAGTTTTCCACCCTTTTACTTTTCAAAGTCTTGCTTTTAAATCGTAGATTGTAGAGATTTAAACAAACAACAATCCGCTAGAAAATGTTTGAAACAATCAAAGTAGGAGTACATGGGTCGGGCAGGGTTGATATTTAAACATACTTGCCCTATATAGCACCCATCTAAAGTTTATACTTGGGCCTTAGGTGGGATTTTATTGTGATAGTCGGAGCGAGTCAGTTACTCCATTCAAATCTATTATCTAGGGATGGAGTTCGAGTGAAGTGTTCAAAAACAAAGTCAACAGAAAGCCGTAAATGTTCTGGTTTCAAGTATGAGAAAGATCACCCAGGTATGTGTCCCCCTAGTCTGTAGCTAGTTCAGATTATAATTCCTCAATTCATTTCATTTGGCATATATACTGCGGAAAGTTCTTGATAAGTCTGGGATCTCGATTAAAGATCACTATAGCTTCTCAGTTCGAATACCTGGGGGGCGACACCGAAATAAACTAAACGAGGCCTTAACACACCAAACTTCCACTACTGGTTTTAAATTCCAGTACAAAGTAGTGAATGGATTCCTCGACTAAACTAATCGATTCAATACTTCCAATTAAGCTAGCTCCGTTAACCTATGCAGAGACTATCGTTCTAGGTTGAAGAAGGAATAACATTAATTTGATTATGACTCATGAAATTCTGAATAATGCCTCAATTTAGTGTATCAAATTCCATTATCCATGAAATCAGGTTCATACAATCATTCCTAACATACCCGACTAGGGTTTTTATACCTAGATGAAAAGAGAGAACTCCATGGAGAGTAGAGAAAACCCAAGGCTGGAAATCAACACTCTGAGGGTGAAATATTAAGCTCTAATAACCTTAGATCGCTCCAATCCCTTCCCAAGGTTAATCATCGTCACTTTATCTCTTTAGGGCTCCCCCTTGCTGTTTCAGAACTTGGAAAACCAAATGGCTGTCCAAAATCCCGAGTTCCATCTTAGTAGACTCAGTGTAAGAATCCACGGTTGTGGCATTGGGTTTGTCCTCGAGCAATTTCCACGGTCAGCCACTAAAAATCCCCGATCCTGGAATGGAGACACCAAACCGTGGAATATATCTGCTCAGAAATCGTGGTCAGACACGTGATTCCATAGTATTAGGTTTGGCTCCCCAGACTATGGATTTTGCTTCTTTGTCTTCTGAATCCCGTCCTCTCTATAGTTGCATCCAGACTTGCTCTTAAGCCTTCATTGACGTACTAGACCTGAAATATCACCAACAAGCACTACCTAGCATAAAATGGGCCACAAGGCAACCAAATGACAAGCCAAATGATCAAGAAACGTCGGAAAAAACATGTGTAAATACGGTGTTATCAGACGTGTATGGTATTCGAGGTGCATGTATGCATAAGTTTCATACCTGTCACATCCACCCATGCATAGGTGTCTCGACACCATAAGCATGGAAAGGTGAATTTGGATAAATACTCCCATGCACAATCAAGAACCAATGATTGATTCTGCATCATATGAGCTGCTTGGTCCAGTACGTGATCTAATCCTACCTTGTAGCAAGGCTCTCGCTTGAGTCTGATAGGCGACAAGGACCCTACGGATATCTCCCTTGAGGCGTCACGTCGTTCGATCAAATGAGGATCGATCAAGTAGGACTGCTATTATTAGTCCCATCCTATACGACTTGGATTTTGATCCTTTCACCTCGAAGGAATGTAAGGTAGACTAAGTAATACATTCGAATTCACAAAAGACAGCATACATGGAAGCAAGCACACAAAGACAAAAATCAAATCATCATGCATACCAGGATCAAGGGTTTGACATAAACAAAGGCCCTTTAGGGTTTACTGACCCATACAAGCAGAAGGCTTACAGCGGGTGAAAAGAGAGCGATCATAGGAATGTCGTCCAAAACGGCACCCAAACCCCAAAATTGGCAGCCAATACACCATTTATGGTGCCTATGCGCTCCTTGGCTGCTTCTGGTCGATCCTTGGGTTTTGGATTGGAGGTACCTTGGGGGAAGAGCAAGCCTCTGCCAACTCGTTCATGATTTGTAGCTCTATAGGACGCTAGCTAAAAAGTGGCCCACTAGGTTATCATTTTTTATAGAAGCAATCCTAGGATTGCTAACACACACTAGAAGTAATCATGGCACAAATTCAATGTATTATGATGCTAATGATGGGAAACATATGCAATTTGAGTCATGATACGGGGGTTTTGAATATATACTTCTATGTGTCGTCACATAGTGGAGGACCTACTTGTACAAGTGAGGAAGTTATCCTTCCCTACGAATTTTGTGATCCTCGAAGTCCCCCTTCTACTAGGACGACCTTTCCTAGCCACCGTCAAGACTTTCATAGATGTCGATGAGGGTACACAGATCTTGTGAGTGGGTGATGAGCAAATCACCTTGTCCATTGCTCGTAATCTTAAATTCTTAATCATGTACCCTTAATGAACAAGTTGACACAGGAAATGTGAATGAGAAACCTAAACCTTCAAAGGGCAAGTCCATCTCGTTCAATTATGTGACCTATGAGGTGAACATATCTTGTTTGTTTGCTCCATGTGATTTGGTGTAGGTGTTGCATTCCAAGATGGCCCATAGTAGGGAAAGAGGAAAATAAAAGGAAGGATGGGCCAACGACGACCAGTTGAAAGTTGACAAAGAGATGACATGCCATAGGAGTATGGTGGATCCACTCCGAGAATCATTTTGCTCAAAACCAATATGAGATCCACCAATTGTGTCTAGCTAAAGATGTAAAAAGTAGCACTTGTTGGGAGGCAACCCAATGTAGGTTTTTGTTTCTTTTCCTTATTTTATCTTTTTGTATGTGTGTTTGATTCATGTGTGAGAGTAATAAATTCAATCCATGCCCATCGTTATCTTGATTCGTTCATTGGATGTGTTATGTTTGAGCTTCGGGCACGAACGAGTCAATCATGGTCAAAAATTGACCAAGCTATGAAACTATGTAATGTTCATGGTCTCCAGGTGATTGTTTGGCCAATTTTTGACCCTTCGCTGTTGAGTTTTTGGCCAATTTTCAATCCCTTGCCTTCTCCTCACCTTCCCCTACATCCCTACTCGAGTTTCCATGTGTGTATTTGCCTTGAACCTTGTCATTTATGGAAAATTGGTTCTAGGGTTCTTAGGTGAGGAGAATTGGTAATTTGTTATATAATGATCAAGTTAGGCAAGGAATAGTTGAATGATGTATGGTTGAATGTGTTTAAGGTGTACGAGGGCTTATTTATGCATTAATGGGAATTTTTTGCATGAAATGGCTCTTTGAATTGAGTTTCCCACCAAGTGATTGATATATTGCGTAGTCGTCATACCCTTTTGTGCATGATGAATGGTTAGCATTGAGGCATGATCTATGCTTTCAATTGCATCTCAATGAATATATGAAACACCTAGTTTCATGCCTCGACTTCTTAGTAGTATGATTGAGCTTTACATGTGGGAATATAACCTTGCTTAAACCGTATGCCACATATCACTTAGTTTGGAGATTAAGTGTGGGGGAGTAATATTATCCACCATAGTTGCATTTATTGATGAGTTTTCCATGTATGGTGTATGGTTTGTTGTTTGTTTGATAGTATGGTTGATCTGAACCACCCTTACCGTGAACCATTGGTGAATGACCCTATCTATGGATGTAATTTTTCAGTGGGGAGCACCGGACCCATATGCCCTACTGGCACCTGGACCTCGACATGTTTTCAGAGTTTCACGATTGTAACATCTCATTTCGAATAAATTCGTCTTTCGGTAGTTAAAAATTTACACAATTTAAAATGAAATATTTAGATAATATTTTAACAAAAATCGAAATATCGATCGGATAAATATGACCTATTACATAAGTACATATAAAGAGACATATTAATATATACACTATGCTATACTATACACGTGTGTATTACAAAGAATGGAAAAGGAAACCAAAAATAGAAAATGAAAAGCTAAGCTAAGCTAAGCGGTTAGAACCGCTGGGCCTGTACATATATAATTACACTAGCTTTGACCCGGCCGTTGGCCGAATTACTTTAATTTACTAATTATGGAATGGGGAGAGAGCTAGAGCAAAAAAAGATTTATTTGGGTTTAACCCACAGTTTGAATCTATTTGAGTCGATATAATTATATACCTATAAAGAAATATCGACCATCTAGCTATTCGCATTAAACCAATTCACACATTCATTATCGGTGTTTACACATTTATGTTTGTTATACAAAAAAATTGAAAAAATTACATTAGAGTTGATATTCATTTTTTTTTTTTGGTAGCCAATGTAATCGGTCTAATTTAGATTTACACTAATTAGTCGTTTATTGGTATGACCTTCAAGTGTTATTACCAAATATGATTTAACTGGTGATATATTGGGTTTGAGAAGGAGGTTTTGTTTGCAATTCATAGTGGAGAGAATTTTTTAGGCCACGTTTGGCATTAGTTGTTCATTCACCACCACATCAAACGCTAAAGTATCACTTTTCCATACGACTTTTTAATTTACTGCGAAATGAGATGAGCTAAATTCCTTCAGTTAATTACCGGGAAAAAAAATTCCTTCAGTTTTGGGTTTCAAAATACTAAATTTGTAATCACTTATTTACATAGTTTTCATCTCCTACTTTTAAATTGGTGTTCGAAATTGAAGGTTTAGGGGTTAAGGTAATTCATTGATTAGTTGTGATCATTTGTTATATCATCATATTATACTAATGCTACCAGTTAAAATTCAAAATTTGATGTCTATGGCTAACTTTAGAGTTGGGTGCATTCAATGCACCCTAAAAAGCAAGTGCACCGACGTAGCCACCATATATATAAATAATAGAGTAGCATATTAAACCTATAACCCATTAAAAAATATACAACAAATTTGTTCAGTCTAATTTATTATGACCAAGGTTGTAACTCGATTCCACCAATGAGTCGTTTAAGCAAGTGGATTAAGGATTAATGGATGAATTGGATTAACCTGGTTAAGCCTAGCTTTACCCAGGTGCATGAAAATTTTATTGATTTCACATGTATTATGCTTAGATATTATGGAATTTTTATGATAAATTTAGATACAATGGCGATTTAATATAATTTATTCGTTGGAATTGAGTTTCATTTTTATACTTTTCTCTCACTTGGAACTAATGCTTTAAAATGACGCTTTAATTCAAAAACTCTTCCTTCTTTCTTTTTATCTTTTTCCATTTCATTTTCTAGTTTTTATTTTCTTCTTTTTATTGCATATCATATTCCATTCTTAATGTTCTTACTCTTCTTCTCCAATTCGATTTCATGTATATATACAAATGAGGACATTGGTCTTTGTTAATCACACCAAGTCTCAATCCATATATATGTTCGTCTAATCTTGTGGCTTTTCCTTGTTTGAGATGTGGTTGATTGGCTATGTGACCTTGACCACCGAGTAACTGTATTGGCTTTTGAGATGATTGGGACTTGTATTGTTGCCTGCCGATACTAAAGGAGTAAAAGATATTATGGGATAAACGAACATGGGTGGTTGATGCATATTTCTGGATGGGTCTTTGATAAGGAAAAGGACGACATGTCAATAGAGCTAGTGATTAGATTTGTTGAAAATTATGTCGGTTTAAAGTGACTCAGTGCTTAAAAGAGTTAGTTGAATCATATCGATTTTCTAATTCAACTGGTTTTCTTAGTTTAACCAAGTTTGGTTGATAACCAACTGGCCTCCAACATCCTAACAAATACTCGGGTTTGGGCAAAACTGATTCGCCCAACCATGTCAAACTTGGGTTGACAGACAGGCTTATGATTTTTGTCTTTTTTGGAAGATACATTCGTTCAAATTCCAATACTTGTTTATTTTCTACAAATAAATAAGTTTAATAATTGTGATGGCAAATATACCACTAATACTTTCGCTCTCGTTGTAGGAATTTGAAACGGGAAAATACTTTTCTCATTCCAATCTTATATATTGCATTGTGTTTAGACATAGACATATGTCATTTCCCTAGAAATTCATTAACATGTCAAAAAATAGTGAAATGAACCAATAATTAAGCTCAATCTCGTACACTAATCATTGGATCTAATCATGCCAGATTAGAAACATGTTGAAAGCTTAGCAGTTAACCCGACTAAAAATTTAAAAAGACCAGTCCCATATAGTATGCAATATTCAACCAAGTGATATATGGGTTGCAATTTTAAAGTTATCCTCTATTTATAATATACATTGAAATATAAATTAAGCATTAAAATACAATTAAAATAATAAAAAATATGAAAGTCGAAGTTTCAAATCAACAAATAAGAACTTATGAGAGATTTAGTTGCTAGCTAACCGCTGAAAACGTCTTCTGATTTTTTAGATTTTAAGTTTGTGTACGTTTTTCTTTTAAAAGAGACAACAAATATATGTAGCGTGATTGGTGTAGCTCTTTCATCTCTTAAAAGTGGTCATGGTTCAAATCCCCATATGTATATATTTTTATGAATAAATAAGAAAGAAATTAGTAGTTGTGAAGACAAAAATGTTATTCCTACTTCACTCTCGATGGTGGAAATTTGAAATGAAGCAATGGGTGAAAGCCTCCATTCTGTCTCATTTATTTGCTTTTCTGTAAGCGAGAAAAGTAGAGAACCAGAGCAAATAGAACGCAAGGCAGGGGAGCTCGCTAGAATTCTGAAGAGCTCAATTCTTGAGCATCTGTGATCTAAAAATTCCGTAAGTACGGCCTAAATTGGGGTTTTGGAGGGTACGGAAGCCGGATTAAACCCAAATATCATATAGGAGCTTCCTGCAGCGAGGTAATTAATCCTCTGGTTCTAATCCATTAATTTCAGCAATTATTTAGGTTGGAGTCGAAATCGCTCATTTTGGGTCCGACTAGTATTAACTTTGACGGGGACACTGCAGGGGATATTAAGACGGTCTCGGATTTTGATTATGGGTTGGTTGGTGAAATTGATATTTTAGTACGGAAGGCAGAAACCGATGTTTGAACAACCAGAACTGGTGAGGGATTAGCACGGCATATCGGGTTTATCGTATCACGATAACTATATTGATTCTTAGAATTGACCTAGGTGAATTAGAATGGCATGATTAAGGTTGTGGAGTTTTGTGCTATATGATGAACCCTTGAGTTCTATATAATATTATTGTTTTGTCGTAATCCTTATGGACCTTGTTTATGCTAATGATTGGGTATATGTTGCAATTTGTGAGCTTAACTGTTGATATGCCTTATGATGGTTCGAGAAGGTGATTGGGTATGGTTTTTCATGATTGTTGTATTTGGATGCACTAGTAGGGAAATATATCTCCCATGGTGATATTATGATGTTTAAGGAGGATGACTTGCACGAGTGTTTATCCCGAGCAAGTGCAATTATACGACTCTTGTTTTACCTATGTTGAGCCAATTATGACCAGGTCAAGTACATGTGCAAGTAACGAATTGTGATTAAACAAGATGAGATATGAATCATGTATAAGGACACTGAATATGAGTGTTGTGGTCTCATGGTCAATTACATAATAATTAGGGCTCCCTATGCTATTACTCTATTATGATATGTATGATAGTCACAACTCTCATGTGGTGGGGACTAAAGATTACCAGATATGACCACACCTAGAGCGGTGTGGGGGTATGACTACACCCATAGTGGTGTGGGGTATCTATGACCACATTCGATGGGATGTTGGGGTATGTATGACTACATTCGACGGGATATGGGGTATGTTTCCCGGAAGAGTTATTAGCATGAGAGTAGCTAGGCTCCTATAAGTAAAACAGGATAAGACGCATATGCATAAGTCAAGGTGGTTGAGTCATTTGCCTATTGGGATTTTGGATACCTGAGGTCTAATCCTAGTGTTTTGGTGTGATTGCTAGATGTATGATAGAGGTATGCTCTGTTATGAACTCACTATGCAATTATTGTCTCACTCAGCTATGAGTTGACCCTCTTTTATCATTTTCCTCTGCTTATGCCATGTGTAAGCATATCATCATCTTTAGTAGTAGATAGGTGTATAGGTTGGAGTTGAGCAAGAGTTGAAGGCGAGATGAGTTATGGTTTTCAACTATTCTATGCTTGGATGACTACTTGGGATTTTGGCCAGTGATCCACACTTTTTTGTGAAAATATTTTGAGAACGTTTTTCATTTGCATACTAGTTTCTGATGTTGAGTGAGATATTTACAGATGTGAAAAGTTGACGATATGTATATATGTGTGTGGTTGAGTAAGTTGTGACAAATGTAGCATGTATAAGTATGGTATGTAGTTGCAGAGTATGAAATTGTGACTATGGCTATGAAAAGCCAATGTATATGGTTGTGAGTATATATGTAACGCGAGTAATGCACGTCAAAATTTTATTTGGGTGAAATTTTGGTAATTAATGTAACACCAGTTTCAAATTCCACTGCAATTATATGAACAATATGATTAAGCAAAATGTACAGGGTAGGGTGTTACAACGATATTACATATGGGTTTCGATCCTGATTTTAATGTAAAATCTTTGAACCATAAAATCCCATAAAATCTCGATTTAAAACTCTAAAATCCTTAAAATCTACGATTTTTATGATTTTGTATGATTTCAAGGTTCATTTAAATTGGAGTAAAATCAGGTGAGTCAGGTCGGGTTTCGCCCATGAACCGGGTCAATTTCACTTCTCCTAGCCCAATATAATCAACAACACAACCCTAACCTGATCATAAAATGCCCTCAATTGATTTTCGTTATCTTCCTCAAATCGTCCTCTTCCGCAAGCCAATACTCAACTCCTTCCATCAATGATTTCCTCCACCCTCCCAATTAGCTCGTATTTTTTCCCACCACCCTCACAATTAGCCCACTCACCATTACATCGCAAGTTTTCGTTCATCGACGAAACCTCCAGCACCACTATTCCCTGAATTTTATCAATCAAGTAGGGAATGCATCAATCAATGAGTAAGTTATCTTTGCCAGATTATGGCGATCAAGGAAATATGGTTAATTGTGAAAGTAATTCAGGTGATCCTAAGAAAAATAACATCGTTCCTCAAGAAAATAGAAAAGGATTATGCAAGGATGAGAGTGAGGGTAAGGGTGAGGATGTGTGAGGGATGCTAATGTTGAGCCTAACATCTTATGTGATTTTCTAATCTTAACTACTAATCAAATTAAGTGATTTCCATAAGTTTTCAAGATGCTTGTGTGTATTTGCTATGTAAAATAATAATTCGGGTTAATTGCATGGTTGGTCACTGAGATTACAAAAAATGCTCAAGTTTGGTAACTCGAAATATTTAAATCCATTGGTGGTACTTCAAATTACAGAACCAGTTCGCGTTTGGTCACTCTTCGTCCAACTCCATTAACTTCGGTTACATGGCGGTCAACTCTAAAAGTTAACCATTAAATGCGTGACGTGGCAATTTAAAAATAATAAAATTAAAATTTTCAAACTTGCCATCTCATTTCTACCTCATTTTCACTTTTATTTAAAATAAATAAAAACCCTAATTTCTTCTAATCCCCAATACCAATACCCCCACCCTTTAGGCTTTGGCCACCGCCTGGTTGATGAACCGCCTCGCATAGGAGTGGATCTGGCTCGTCACGGGATTCACGCACACGATCGGGTTGTCGGGTTGCGGCCTTACCGTGTACTCCACCCGGTAGAAGAACCTCCTCCCCGCCGCCACCCCCTGCTAGCTCAGAAACTTCATATTGCTATCAAACTTCATCGATGGCAGATCTGTGTCGATCCAGTTATCCTTCAGATACCCCTCTCCCCTTAGCGCCCCGCCAGGCTTCGGCGCATCCTCGGCTTCCACACGCATATCACCCTCCTGGGAACAGCTCCGCGACCGTCTTGTTGAATACGACATCGTCCTAGTGGATGAGGTGCTCGCCCATCTCCTCCTCCAGGTACCTGCCGAACTCGGGTGGGTCGTTGTGGCCGAACTCGATGCGAACCTCGAGGAGGATGACCTCCGACTGGGTCTCAGACATGAATTTTTTGAGGTTGGCAAGTATGACGTCGACGGAGTAGGTCTTGAGGATGTCGTGGCAGATTAGGCGATCCTGGTTGACGCAGACGCCAAGGACACGGGCGCAGCAGCAGAGCTGGAGGTAGATGGAGAGGTACTGGCACTGGGCGAGAGTAATTAAACCAAAACATACAATCAACTAGCCTTCCCTCACTCGCTCAATTAATTGATACATTCGAGCCTCGACATTACATTTATATATCCACTCTTGTAAATGAATGGATATAGGAAAGATTTTTTATTTTTTATTTTTACGAGGAGCCCATACCTGTGAATGCCACATTCGCGTTGCCTACGCGAGCATGTTCATCAACCAGGCGGTGGCCAAAGGGTGGGGTATTGGTATTGGTGATTTGAAGAAATTAGGGTTTTTATTTTATTTTAAATAAAAGTTATAATGATGTGGAAAGGAGATAACAGATTTGAAAATTTTAATTTTATTATTTTTAAATTGTCACGTCACACATTTAACGGTCAAATTTTAGAGTTGATCGCCACATAAGCAAAAGTTACCGGAGTTGGACAGAGAGTGACCAAACGTAAACGGTTTCAGTAAACTGAAGTACCATAAATGGATTTAAATATTTCGAGTGATCAAACTTGAACGTTTTTTGTAATCTCAGTGACCAACCATGCAATTAACCCATAATAAATCTATGGATTCATTTGTGTTTATTTAGCAGACAAACGTTTATTGGGAAGTAATTAGGTCATATGTGGTTGACTATTATAAATGATATCGATTGTTATTACTATCTGGTGTTTAAAGTGTTTACTTTAATATAAACCTTAAAATCTTATGATATTTCGATTTTTATCTACGATTACAATTTTATCTCACTTTTCGATTTTACGTAAAATCCTGATTTTGACTGTATAGGGCTGCTATCACTGTTGAATAAGCTCATCCGCAGTGGCGGCGACTCCTTAGCATTGACGAGTCGATCGTCAAAGAGCTGTGTGCGGAGTTCTATTTCATGTACCAGCACCATTGGCCACGAGGTCGCCGCCATATACATTTGTCCCCTTCTGGCTAGGAGGTGTTCAACACGATCTATCACGATCCATTTGTCCACTTTTGGATATTACACATTAGCTTATGCATTGGGGCTAGATATGGGCATCATGAGGATGCGAGAGCTGGAGTACCAGGATGGTGAACCCCCGGGGAGTGTTTGAAGTTGTCTGCATAGAGTAGCACAAAGAGTAGTAGTTCTTGTTTAGGCATGGAGTGCCGGCCTATTCAGACCACCATGGCAGGTCATTCCCATGCTCTTGGCCCACTTCATAGCATTGAATGCTCTTGCTCCAGGGAAGTTGACTCTGCAAGGGATTGTCGCCCTCCACACACTAGGCAGGCCACATAGGACCCTCCATCTTGGGTCAGTGTTGGCGACCTCTTTCTCCCAAGTGTTGGGGTGCAAGAGGGTCTACACCATGCACATGGGGCCCATCACACAAAGCTAGATTGTGAAAGGAGCAAAAAATGAGAGATCACGGCCAAGAACTGGAGGTGCAAAGATCATGCCCGCGATCTAGGGAGCCTTAGGCATGAACTTTTGGAGCAACCACCAAGGAAGGACCATAAAGTTTCGATAATCGACTTGCGACTCCAACTTTCCAAGACCGCGAAAAAGATAGTGGTTGTGACTCACATATCGCTACCATGAAGTCCAGCCGGAATCTCCCAAGCCAACAGAGAGTGAAGGTCGCAAACTTACAATCATCTTGAAATCTATAAATATGAGACTCCTTCCCCTTTACAATAGAACTGAAAAAACTTGGTAAATTTTGGGTTTTAGAGAGAGTTTAGAGAGATAAGTTAAAGGAAGAAGAAGAAGAAGAAGCCAAGAAGGAAGAGATCTCTTCCCCATCTCTAGTTTTCTTCCCAATTCTTTCATGTATCTCCTTCCCCCGTTTATAGGGTAGTTACCTACGGTACTAGAGGTTTAATCCCAAAATCTTATATTTATATTTCAAATTTAGAAGAATTTTGTTAGGTTTGTGAATTAAATTTGTTTACCTAGAGTTTATAGGCATATGTTTATGTTAATTATGCTTTAAAAATTGTCTCTCCAATTCTTTTCACTGTAGCCTACTACTTAGAAGTGCATGAATTAGACTGGATTTGAACAGTTTGGCTTGTTAGTGTAGATGAATGATCTAGGGGCCACATTGGTGAACGAGGTGACCATCCCCTGCTAGACGGGATACCCACCTAGGTAATGCTAGAACGATGCGTGCGTGAGCATCGACATGTCGAGCTAGTGTGAAAATAGGTGATACCTATTGGAAGGGTCTAGACCTCATTCCTATTATTGTAAACCCGATCAAGGTGACACTGGGTTAGCAGATCATATTAGGAGGGGGCTAATTTCATCACCATTGAGCTAGTACCCACATTAGTGAGTCCAGCACCTTGTTTCCAACAAACCAACAGAATTAGCTTTTAAATGATAGGTCCTAATATCTATGGAGAGGGTGATGCCCCAACGTAACTGATTTTATCTCTTCTTTCTTAACCAGCAGTTTTCATTTGTCCTCCAAAACAAACCTAAACCGAATCCACTAGATAACAACTGAGTGGGAAGTAACTTAGGATATCGAGACCCTTGGAATATGAAATTTTTCGACCATTATACTAACAATTCTGTCTTGAGTTATTCTTGGCTCATATGGGTTAGTTAGTTCGAGTCATGCAACTGATGTAATTGATACTTGGAGCCTTGATGTATGCCCAAATTTGACAATTTCGAGGGCTCCAAGCAATGTTTGCCTGTCAAAGTGGCCGGTTTGTAGGCGAATCTCGTGTTTATTGGCATTGACCTTGATTTGTTGCATGTGATCGAGTGTGTCCTATGATGATGACTGAGAGGTGCATTAGCATAGTGCAAAAGTTTAGTTCTCATGAGTGCAAAAATGAATGGATGTCTTGACTCGGTTACTTGTTGATTGCAATTGCCATGCATTGTGTTTTGTGAAAGTGGAATGAATGATTGGGTGACTAGGTAGCCATGTGAGTTTTGAGCCGATTGTTTTCTTCTTGTGTGCTTAGATCCCTCTTACCATGGCGAGTAACATCACAGTTGTCACTAGTGAGTATGATGGAGGCATAGGATTAGTCCATGCCCAAATGTTGATTGTCCCGAAATGTTTTATCCCCTAGTAAACCCCTTTGAGCGTTGTGACTTTGGGGGTCATTCTCATGATTATGAGCTTTGTGCTTGTGAGCTTAATGGTGTTTGATAGAATGACCCCCCCCCCCCCCCCTCTTTTCTTTGTTTCTATACGTGTGTCATCATTTTGTCCTGGAGTTCTCACTTTTGAGTTCCATTGAGGTTCTACATAGGAGGATTGTGCACGGTTCTTGCTAGGAATGAAAGAGAAAAAGAGTAGTGTTGGAGTGAGTTCTTAAAGGAGAGCATTGGTTGTTCAAAATAGTGTGGCAAGTTTTTAACCCTCTAGTACCCCCTCAAAAAGAAAAGAAAAGAAAAGAAAAGCAAATGAAAGTAGAAAGAAAGAAAAAGAAAGAGAAACGAAAAAGAGTGGTTTTACGTTCTGATTCGGGCCTAATTGCACACATTTTATCCCCATTTCCCTTGGGCGTTTGCAGCATTTGGACCCTAAAAGGGTGGTATAATGCTAGGTTTTGTGTGTTTTAGTATGTTTCAGGATCCAACAGGTGAAACCAACCCCGCAGCTGGAAGTTGAACGAAAGAGGCAAAAATCGGGCAAATAGGATGATCCAGGCGCAGTTCACGGTTTAGCATGGGAGTTCACGGTCCACTATGGCCGTGAATTGAAGCCCAAATTTGTGAACCGTGATGCGTCCAGGGAGAATTCTGCAGTTACTACCGCGGGACGAGTTCATGGTCAACAAGACGGTGACAATTAAAGCCAAACCGTGAACTCCTGATGGCGAAGCGGTGCGTTTCGACATCGCGCTCTTTGTTCACAGACGCGTTGAAGATTTCACGGCCGTGAACTGAGTCCGTGAACTAAGCCCGATCCAGGTATATAATCTGGCTGAAAGGAAGAGAGAAGAGAGCCCAAAAGTGTTAGAAAGTGTCTTCTTCTTCAGATTTTAGAGAGAGAAAGGACGAACCAAGGAAGAAAGAAGGCTAGGGTTTTCTCTATGTGGTGGATTGGGAAGATTCTCCCCAAGAGAATATAAAAAAAAGCTCAATGGAGATTGGAGGCATCACCATGACGGTTTCTACCTCTTCCTCTTGTGTTCTTCCCCTTCCTAGCTTGGAGTAGCACTCTTTTTCACTTGGGTATTGTGAAACCCTAACTATTTGCCATGTAATTGTTGTGTGAGTTGAATGATTGTTTATGGGGGTTGTTTAATTCAATGATTGAGGTATTTTTCATGTTGATTGTGCATGTTGGTGCTTAGCAATCCAATTGGCCATTCTAACCTAGATGAGAGGGGAAACCCCCTTTCAAGGGAGGCTCAATTGAGTTGGGATTTCCTGGGCTTTTTAAGCTACCTATCTAGGTTAATGAAGGGCAAGCCTCTATGTTGAACTAAGCAATTTGGTTAAGCGCGATTAAGCCAACCAACTATTGGGTTGAGTGAGAGAGTAAGTCAACCATAGATGGCCTTAACAAAGACTCAAAGAGGGTTACTTGAGTAGCCTATAATGTATCCCTTGGTTAGGCAAACGAGAGTGTGGTCTACGACCATAATTGTGTTTCCTAGCAGTTCGCATTCACCTTGCCCGTAAGAATTCATTCAATTCCTCGTGCCATGGTAGTAGTTAGGGGGAAGCTACACCCGAGTGATCCTTCTCACATAAAGCTTTCAAAACCGTTTAGTTTTGCCTTGCTTTACTTTAATTGGCAATCTTTTCACCCAAAACCATTTCTCTAGATAATGTTTCAAACAATTGAAGTAGGGGTACACAGACCACCCGAGTCAATATTTCAACATACTTGCCCTGTATTGCACCCTACTAAGGTTTATACTTGGACCTTAGGCGGGAATTAATTATGATATTCGGGACGAGTCAAGTTCCATTGAGGTTCTAAAAGGAGGATTGTCCGCGGTTCTTGCTAGTAATGAAAGAGAAAAGAGTAGTGTTGGAGTGAGTTCTTAAAGGAGAGCATTGATTGTTCAAAGTAGTGTGGCAAGTGTTTAACTCTCTAGTACCCCCCTCAAAAAGAAAAGAAAAAGAAAGCAAAGGAAAGTATAAAGAAAGAAAGAAAAAGAAAGAAAGAGTAACGAAAAAGGTAATAAAACGGGGTCAATAAAGTAGAGAGTGCCACAAAATATTCGAAGAGTATGCTCTAAGTGGGGTTTCTTGGCATGCAAGCCATTGAAGCCCCCACATTGTTTTAGAACTCCTTCACTACCAAGTCGAAATGTGATAGCAAGAAAGACCGAGGAAGAGCGCTTAAAGGTAGTTCATGATCGGTGATAGGTTGGAAGGGAGAAGAAAGATTTTTGGCTGATGCTATTGGCTATTGTTCATAGGGAAGGTTCTTAGTCGAAACCATAGAACCTAGGGTTTAGGGTGAGGATTTAGGACCTCATGATGTGTTTGCACTACAACAAATTCGGCTTATTATGATGAGACAGTTTTGTCATATTAGATATGCTTCGGTATAATATGACGAAAGATGTTGCACGATGCATCTCTAGAATGTGGCCGGTGCATTTCACAATCCAAACTGGATGCGCCAATAGGAAAATGTACCAAAGCACCCTCTCCTCAAAGTCCCATCTCCAAACCTCTTCCCAAAGATCCCTTAACCTCCTTTAAACATTTTCAAGAAATAATCTCTTCAAAAACCGACCATTTTCTAATTAATTTTGTCTTGGACTAATTGTTCACCCAAATGAAACCTACTTAAAATTCCAGATAATAATTTTCACATGTTGATCATGAGAACCTATATCGTGGAAAATTACCAAACCCTTTAAACACATCGGCATTATTTTTATTTAATTAAAATCAACATTTAACCAATGTTTAAAATAGTAATCCATCTTCAAAAATCCCCAAATTAAATTACAGGAATCTCCTAGACCTTGCTCAATTTATAGAATTGCCAAACTCACAAAACACCACATGAAGAGGCTCAAAACAGTTTAAACATCTTAAAACACGTTTTTTGAACTTTCCTGCATCTTTAGCGACTACCCAATATCTGTCACTAAAAGGTTGTAGTCCGTCGCTATAACCCAAAATTGCACTCTTACGAAAAATCACCAAATCAATCGATCTAACCTGAAGGGGTCGAGTTCCCTTACCTCTAGACGTGCCTAGGACTAGATCATATGGCTAGGGACATTGAACTACTCGTTGATCGATTTTTGAACTCTCAAACGTTACCGCAAACGCTATAGTACAAAAATAAAAAAAAACTTTGAATTAGACTATCAATTAATCGAGTTTGGAATCGTGAAAGATTCCGTGATCCTTACCAAGGAATACGAGGGGGTGGGGGCGGGGTCTGCCTCGCTCTGACTATCACAATAAAATCCCACCTAAGGTCCAAGTATAAACCTTAGATGGGTGCAATATAGGGCAAGTATGTTTAAATATTGACTCGGGCATTTACCGCTACTTTGACTTTTTGAAACATTATCTAGAGGATTGGTTTTGGTGAAAACCTTAGATGGGTGCAATATAGGGCAAGTATGTTTAAATATTGACTCGGGCATTTACCGCTACTTTGACTTTTTGAAACATTATCTAGAGGATTGGTTTTGGTGAAAACAAAGGTCTAACACAAAATTTCTTTGTAAAAGTAAAATGGATTCGACTCTAGCTGAGAAAGCTTCACCCGGGTGTTGCTACCCCTAGCTAACAATTATGACTTGAAGAATCAAACGACCGTGTGTGGTTAGGGGGTCATTAAACCGCAGGGAAGTCTAACAAGTAGCGGAAGCTACTCTATTAGCCTCTAGGTTGAGGAATGTGATACGATCCAAGCCACTAATGTGACCCTCTCAACCTATCAACGAAGGAATGGTTAGACTTCACCCTCGAATTGGAGTTCGGACGGCCACCCACAACCAAAACCTATGTGCTAAGGCGAATTAGGAGGTTTGCCCTTTAACTAACCTAGAATAGGAGGTATAGAATGCCCAAGGAAACCCATCTCTAATAGAGCCTCTTAAGTTAAGGAGGGTTCTCTCTAAACTAGTTTAGGAGGCTTTCAATTCATACAAGCATTCACATAATTGTAGCTAGGGTTTACAAATACCCAAGTGAAAGAGGGGACTACTCCATGATAGGAGAAGGGAAAACACAAGAGAGGGGAAGGGAAACCAGCAAGAAGATGCAATCCTTGCTCCTTGTGCTGAAGAAATCCTCCTTTGGGGAAGAAATTCCCAAAACCTTGCTTGGAGAAGAAACACCTAGCTTTTCCACTTCTTTGGTTTGTCACTTTCTAACTCTAAAATATGACGAATGAGAAGTTTCTCACTCTAGGTCTCTCTCTCCTTTTCTTCTTCCTTTCAGCTTTCCTTTTAAGTGAGAGATCACACCCAGTTCACGGCCTGAGTTCACGGTCGTGAACATTGAAACGCGTCCGTGAACTCAGTGCCATGACCAAAACGCACCGCTTCATTTGCTATGGTTCACGGTCTTAGCGACCGTGAACTGCCTGGGCGTCAGTAACTTGAAAACCCCCTCTGTTTGCTCCTCGCTTCACGGCCATGGCTCCAGATCACGGTCCTGTAAGACCGTGAACTCCAACATCTGGCCGTGAACTGCGACTGTCTCCACCTCTTTGCCAGGTCTTTGCTCCTTTTCTTCCAACTTTCGACTCCGGGTTTGATTTTACCTGTTAAGATTTGAAATATACTAAAACACAATCAACCTCGCTTGAAACCAACCTTTTTAGAGTTCAATTGCAACAAACCTCTAAGAAAATCGAGAATAAAAAGTGTACAATTAGGCCCGAATGAGGGTCGGGAACCAGGGAGGCGGCAGTGGGGAAGGAACTGGCGCTCCCCTTATTTCTTTTCTTTGCCTCCTTCTTCCTCTCGCAGTGATGGTGTTTGTCGATCAAACATGCGTGGGGGAGGGGATTGATGTGAAATGTTGGAGGGGGAAATAATTAAAGGCTGCTCGGCCCTGGCCCTCCTTTATATATAATTTTTATATTATTTTATAATAAAGTAATAATAGTTGTTACTATTATTCCTAATCCGCGGTTGCAATCCTTCGAACGTAACCATCAATCTAACCGTTCATTTGTTGTGGTCGAAACTAAATCAAAATATCGGGATGTTATATTTGTAGTCACTTTAGCTTTAAATAACCAAAAATTGTTTTGCTAGATAACAACTTAAGAAAATGAAGTATGGGTACATGGACCAACCTGGGTTTAACAAGTAAAACATACTTGCCCTATACTACACCCGGCTAGAGTTTATACTTGGGCTCTAGTCGGGATTTAATTAGCGGTGTATCTGTGGCGAGTCAGGCTTTCTAGTTAGTGATTTTTTGTCAATCCTATCAATGGTATACTTTTAAGTGACTTTGGTGATTCGGCCATGGATCACAGGGACACCAAGGTATCTCCCAAGATCCAGGGTTTTTGAATCCCAAGTCTCTTACAAATTTCAGTGAAGTTCTGCTTCTTAACATTTTTGGAAAAAAACACTCTAGATTTCTCCTTGCTAATAGCTTCACCCAAGGCTTCACAGAAATCGTCAAGGCGTTTGAGACAATATTAGCTTGTTGGGGGTTGGCTTTCACAAAGAGCACTAGGTCATCAACAAAGAACAGGTGGAATATGTAGGCCCCCCTAGTGGCAGCCTAATAGGGTTCCAGTTACTATTCCTAACTTCATAATCAATGCAGTGACTTAACCTTTTAACCAGTGTTATTAAAGCCGAGCCGAGCCGCTCGGCCTGATCGGTAAAACCGCCACCTGGTCACAAAATCGGCTCGGAACAGTCTAAAAGCCACTCCGGTTATATGTAACGGTTGAAGAGCGGCCGAGGCGGTTAACCGTTCGAGCCGATTGAGCCGCTCGTCCGGTTTTTGCCACTCAGCCACTAAATTTCATTAAAAAAAATTGCAGAAAATTGAAATAAACCAAAAATGCCGGCCTCTTAAACTGAATCCTTATTTCCATTTCACAATTTCGAAGGAAAGAGATGAGCTCTGATTAAGAAATGTCCACAATTTATACTGATAACGTTTATTACGTACCGGTTCTTTAACGGTTTTTAAACGGTCTAATGTCGGTTGGACCACTAAAGTGCGAGCCGTTCTCATTACCAGGTCATGCTCCGGTTCGGTTCTGACAACATTGCTTTTAACACAAAGAGTAAATAAATTGGGAAAGAGGGGGCATCCCTATCTAAGTCCTGTGGTTTGCCTGAAACTGTCAGTTTCTCCTCCATTCCATTGGACTTGGTATCTTGTAGAGGTCACACATTCCATTATCGGTTTGATGATGCTTTGAGGTAGCCTTGCATCTTTAAGTATTTCTTCGAGGAATTCCCACTCGATTCTGTCATACGCTTTAGCAAGATCCAGTTTCAGGACCATAAAAGCCCTTCATTCAACTTTTCCTTGCAATTGAATGGATGGTTCCTGTAAAATATTATTATTATTAGTAATATGTCAATTGGGGATGAAACTGGATTGGTTTTTATTAACAAGCAGATGAGGCATCAGTGGTTGCAGCTTGTTAACAATCAGTTTTGCCACCACTTCAACCCAACATTGCAAAGGCCAATAGGTCTTAACTGGCTCATCAAGGAGGGAGTTTCCAGTTTGGGAATCAAGGTAAGAAGGGTCTCATTGATGCATTGAACTCTGCTAGGGTTCCTAAATCAAAAGGAGATAAACACAGAAAGGTTTCTACCCACAGAATTCTAACATTTCTGGTAGAAAATGGCATGAAATCTGTCTTTTCTTGGGGCCTTAAGTTCATTCATGTCCACTAAGGGTTTACATGGGTCGGGTGGTCCGGGTTTAGCCATTTTAATCACCCAACCCATGCACTACGGTTTGGAAAATATTAAACCCAAACCCAACCAAAAAAATTCAAAACCCTACGGTTTGTTTTCAATTGGGTTGGGTCGGGTTGGCGATATTTTTAAGTAAAAACCCTACCCAACACAAAATATGTAATTATTCTACACCATAAAAATATTTTTATAACTAATTAAAATTTCAAACGAATAAACCAGGGTGAAAGGTATCGAAATTCACAAATGTTGTTTGAATTTTAATAAAATATAATTTACTTCAACATATGTCTATAGTTTTTTTCACAATATTTGTTTAAATAGGCTAAATAGGTTATAAACAAACACATCCATAATATGTTATTCTATTAAAATTGTACACAAGAAAAAGGATTACGTGAATCATAGCTATATTAAATCTATGTCTAAAATTTAAGCCGATGAATTCATTAGATTAGGGAAACCATGAGAGAAAAACATGGAAAAATATCTTAATTTTCTTACAAGTATGGCTATATACGACATAAATATTTTTTGTACACGAACTCATACTAATAGTTGGAACACGGGTTGGGTCGGGTTCGACGGGTTGTGTAATCCAAAATCCAAACCCAACCCAAAAGAGGCGGGTTGTACCAAAGGAAACCCTCACCCAACCCAAAACCTTAGTTTAGCGATAAATACGGGTGGATTGGGTCGGGTTGGACGGGTGGGTCGGTTTGCGGGTGTATTTGTTCACCCCTAATGTCCACAATCACATTTCTGATATCATCGTGACTAGGGAAAGAGGCCATATTAGCCATAAGACATCTATCCAATTCATGGAAATTAGTTGGGATAATATGCCTAGAAACCAAAGTGCTCTTAGAAAAAAGTTGGAGAAAAAATTCCCCTGCCATGAAGAGGAGCGTGTTAGCATCATCAATCCATTTTCCCTGATCATCACGAAGGCAGGTGATCTTGTTCCTCTTTCTTATACTAAGGGCACTAGTATGAAAGTAGCGTGTATTCAGTTCACCATATACTACCCAGTTAGTTTTGGGGGTCGTTTGGATGAGGTATTAGAGTGAGTTATTTGGGGTTAAATAACTCGTTTGGCAGCATTTTACTCAAATGAGTTATTTGGGTTGTGAGTTATTTACAAATAACTTGAAACAAGATATTTCGAAATTACTCGTTTCGCCTCTCTGCGTTTTCCAAATACCACATATGTATGGTTCTATTAAATGAGATATTTTAATCTAATTACCACTAAAATAACATCGAAATACCACATGAACAATTAAGGAGTTATTTGACTTCAGAAATGCCACATTGACAATTAATTCATCCAAACGACTCTCTGGACTTTTGGATTCACAGCACCTCTTATTGCTAGAGAGTAAGCTCCAGTTCCTCCCAGGTTTGTTGTTCCGTGTCAATCGACTTTGTCGTTGTGCTTCTTTCATTGATCATCTCCAAGGACTTGAGCTCACTCAACAATTTCTTCTTTCTTTGGAATATATTGCTATAAACTTCCTTGTTCCATTTTTGTAGATCTTCTGGTAGATGCTGCAAAGACAGGAGGAAATCCCCTCCACATTTTCAGGAACAAGATAAAAATGAAGGGAAGTTATTAAGGCTTGCTTCCTTCTTGTCCTCATCATAGGTTCGCACAAGAACAAGTGGCTGGCATCTTTGGCAAGACCCTCGACCTAAACACCAAGGTGATGATGGATCAAGTTCTCAAAGATGACGTGTCTCAAATGACCGCTCAACACGCTCTCGAGCATTATATGTTAATGGCTTCCAAGTCTTGAAACTGATCGTGGAAGACTGCTTCTACGACAGTAAAAATGGTACAAGGTCCAGATGACTCACTCACCAACATAGCATAACAAATTAGTTATATTGCTAAGGAGGTACAAGCATTTAAAATGACTAAAAACACCTATGTCACACAACTCCTTGTTTGAGAACTATATGGCGAAGATGGTCATGATGGGAACACTTACGGGGCTAACTCATCCGTATATAGGGGTGGGCAACGGAACGGGACGTGATACTCGTCCCGTTTTAAACGGGTACCCAATCCCATTTGAAGAGCAATCTCCATCCCATATCCCAAACCCGTACCGGTTAACGGGTACTCATTACCCAAACGAGACGGATAACGGGTATACATACTACCCGTAAATACCCGTCCAATTGGTGGAGCATAATTAAAACTACAATCAAGCACGAAATGTTATTGAATAAAACTCGAATTCTCTTCCGCCACACCCTATCCAAATAGGAAGTTTTGTCCAACCAATCATCATCCACCAAGTCTTCTCCGCATAAGCTCAAATCCTTGATTCATTAGATTGAAAAAACTCCAACCTTAACCTGTTTCAAAACTGCTTGCCCAGTAACCTCAAATCAAGAATTCCACCAAGCTAAACATTCATTAAAACTATCACAGTAAAGCTTAATTATCTGGAGATGGAGTTCCGTGGAGTGCTAGAGTGTGCTGTGGACGTGATCAATTTGGCGGTAAAAAACTAAGCTTATGTGGAGAAGACTTGGTTCATTAGATTGAAAAAACTCCTACCTTCACCTGTTTCAAAACTGCTTGCCCAGTAACCTCAAATCAAGAATTCCACTAAGCTAAACAGTCATCAAAACTATCACAGTAAAGCTTAATTATCTGGAGATGGAGTTCCATGGAGCGCTAGAGTGTGCTGTGGACGTGATCAATTTGGCGATAAAAAACTAAGCTATAAGAGTAAATGGGTTTTGGATTTTTAGACTAATGGGTATAACGGGTACCGGTAATACCCAAACGGGTATTAACGGGTAAACTGCGGGTATCCAAAGTAGCAAATCTTCATGACTTCAGCCCAAGTCCCATCTCGTAAAAAAAAAATACGGGTATTTGAGTATCCATACTGTTTACCCGTAACCCTCAAAAAATGGTACGGGTACGGGTATACCCAAATACTCGTTTTCTGTTGCCCACCCCTATCCGTATATGACCGTATCCGCTATCTTCTAGATTTTTCTTGAGCCAACCAGACGAATTCTGATACGGCAGCACTGACGCAACCTCATAGCTCAAGCAGCGCGTACCGCTAACTTTAGTACTGACCTTCCAGTTGCTAACTAACCTACGCCGTTACTGTATCCTACGCCAGGCACCATCTGTTTTTATTTGTATCCCAAAACATTGCTGCAATGGCAATTTTCTGACTTCCCAGGAACGTAATCACGATACGGCCACACAACCTTCGCCCCTTGCACAAGAAAAGACTCAAGTTTGGATTTTTCAGGTAAAAGATCGAAACTTTCCTCTGGGAAGAGGTCGATTGTCGAATTTTTGTTTATGGGGAAATGTTTCGAGGTTCCGAATGTTCAGAGAGCAATTTCACGATCATAGGTCGTCTTGTTCGGAAATTGAAGTCTTTGGTTTTATCCCTACCTATTGGATCGTGAACTTCGTAGATTCTGAGCTTGTTGCCTTGTATAGAAGTTGCAGAGTTTCTCTGGGTTTGGCTTGTTAACTGAAGACGTTCGAGGGTTTTTTATTATGTAGCAAAGTATTATGAATTGTAATTTTTGCGATTCTTTACGAAGGATGCAAGAAGCGGAGAGCTTGATCAATGTGACGGTGACATGGAGAGGTAAGAGGTATGAGGTGGAAATCGATGCTGGCGCGTGTCTCAAGGACCTTGGAGACGAACTTCGCACCTTGACTGATGTCGAACCGGATACTATGAGGCTTATTGTTCCACAGGGCAAAACCTCAAAGCTTCTGTCTCCTTTCTCTGACGAGCATTCTCATATGACTTTGCTAGAGGCCTCCATTTCCGGGGTACGAGTAGTGTGTGCTATGTGACATTTTGTTATTCGTTTTTCCCCCCGTGTAATGAGTTTCGTCCAACACCAATTGTTTTCTGTTGATGTATTTCAGGAGAAGATTGTTAGGATGATGGGAGTGTTCAAGGATGAAGTCGATAGAGTCTTGCAGAATGCAAAATCCGACATGAGAATTGCTGGTTTTGAAGAGGAGGAAAGGAGAATGAGACAGCGAATTTCGGTTGGACGACCTTTGTCTCTCAAACTTCCTCAAGGACGTTACATTTTTTGTGATTTTCGCACTCTTGCCATTCCAGGTCTCGAGGTACGGGAATAATGTTTTGCTGCTTATGGTTTCATGTTGCCCTTCGAAAAGAGATCTGAATACTCTGAACATATGCTTGTGTCGTAGGTTTGATAGCTTTACTTGTCTCTTGGTTGAAACCGGCAGAGAATGAGATGTTATTATATTTGCCAAGTTCTATGTGAAGTCGTTCAAATTCAACTTTATTTGACCTTGGGATCACTTACTACAGTTGAATCCTCCACCTTCCGAGGCATTGAAAAGGATGCACATGCTTGCTGCTGATCCTGGAATTGTTGCTATAATGAACAAGGTGCCACCATTTTAAACATTTTTTTTCATCCAAGTGTTCTCTCTCAATCAAATGCTATAGTTGTCGAGTTTGATCCATTTGTTGTAACTAGCATCATTGGCGTGTGGGAATAATGACCGAGATGGCTCCTATTGGCTATGTTGGCATCAGCCCCAAATGCATCCTTGGTTTCAATAAGGTAATGGCTCCTCAACAGCAATGGAGTTCAATATAATGTTTCTTTGGGAAAATGTATGTTCGTTTTAATTCATGCGAGTTTTGTTTGCTTTTTCAGAATCATGGCGAGGAGATATCACTGAGGCTTAGAACTGATGATCTCAAAGGTTTCAGGAAATATGACAGCATCAAGAAAACCCTTTTGCATGAACTTGTTAGTCACTATTTCATAACCTATTTTTTTAGTACTGGATCTAGTTAACATTCTCACCATCTGTTGTTTTTCTGCTACTTCAGGCTCACATGGTATACTCGGAACATGACTCGGACTTTTACGCTCTAGATAAGCAGGTGAATGGATCATCAATTTGCTGACTTTTTGTTTCGTTGTAACATTTTCTTGGCACCATTTGTTTCTGTATGGCTTACTTTATTTTATTTGTCACAGTTGAATCAAGAAGCTGCCTCTTTGGATTGGACGAAGGCAAAGGGCCATACTTTAACTAGAGTCAGCCATTCTACTGATTATGAAGAAGAAGACTTTGATGTTGCAAACTACCGCAATTCTTCTCAGAAAGTGGGAGGAAATGTATCAGACCAGTTTACCTCTGCTCGTGCATCTTCAGTAGCTGCTGCTTATCAACGTTTAGCAGATGCTTCCATGTCATCAGAAATGGAAGAACCAGACCCTGATGACGATATTGACAGTGCAAGTGCACAAAAGATTGATAGGGTAACCATTGATGAGCCTGATCCAGATGAAAAAGCAATGGATAAAGACAAGGATAATGAACCTTGTCCCATCAATAATGAGCCTGATCCAGATGACCTCGATGCAAAAGAGAGTGACTTGGTAATTGGTAATATCAAAAGTCTTGGACAAAATGGTCTTCTGAGGTCTGAATCAATGGAGTATGAAGCTGGTTTTCCACAGACATATAGAGAATCTGATTCTCAACCAAATAGTTTTGAAGCAGAGCCCGATCCAGACGACGAAGAACTGCGCAGAATTCAAGATCCAGTTACCGCTGTTTGCAATCGTATTAAGAAGGCAATTCAGTCGCTGAGAGCTGAAGCTAATCCCATTGAAGCTACAGCTGCTTTGCAAATGCTTTCTAAAATAATCAGGTGAACTACTATGTTCTTTGTTTAATTTCCCTTATTAATCTTTTGATCAAACAACTGCCCTGAGCTGAGCTGTTATTTGTGGATATTTTCAGGAATATCATTGAGCACCCTAATGAGATGAAGTTCAGGAAGCTACGCAAGGTAGGACCGTTACTTCTTTCTTTCTCCTTTTAGTTGAAGTCCTTTCAATGTCGAATCTTCTCTTTTATGGAATTATGGTATGTTGCAGGCGAATCCCTTGATCCAGAAGAACATTGCTGCTCACAAAGGTACTTGAAATACCCATGTTGAATTATGTGTGTTGTGAATGCTTATAAGTAGAGATATCAAATATTAAGTTAGTGCTGCTAGTGCCAACTGAACTTTCTACCGATTGGATTTAACTCTTTCCCTGCGATGACAGCTGCAATGGAAATCCTGCTAGTGACAGGGTTTACGGAGGATGCTGTTCTCGATGACAGAGGGAACCGAGAAACTTATTTGACCCTGAAGCGGAATGACATGGGATTGCTATGGCTTGCTAAATCATCCCTTGAGGCATCTATGTGAAGCTATTTTTTCAGGCTGAAAATTGGTACAGCCACAATGTAGGTGTTGGTTTGTTTATAATTCTCGTGTCTGGGAAGAGAAGCATAAGTTCTGTGCACGCTCATGGACACTGACTTGTATTATGTAAATAAAAGTTTGGGTAAAGGTGCTGTGTGTTGTTGGGAATCACTCAATCAATGGTGACTGCGTTTCTTTACTAAGGAACTGTTGTTTACAGTAAATACCAAGATAGAAATTGCTCGGGCATCAGTAAGCGACTGTAAACAGCATTGTCGTAAGTATGTCTATAACTGTCACGGTAAGAAACCCACTTATTCGGTTTGATGTAACCAGATATATAAGAAGAAGATGTAGAAATAGATAAGAATTTGGGTATTAGCCTCCCACTAGAACAATGGACTTGTCCCCAAGTTTGTAATTGCCGAGAAAGTCATCATCACCCATCAGTGTCGTTGCACATGAACACTCCTAATGGTTCATCCATTGACCTTGTTTAAGAGACGCTAGAACCTCTCATTGATAATCATGAAGAGTCCTGGTTTGTTCCCAAGTGGCATGTTTGGCGTCTTGAGCACATGATTTCTGCAGCCATAGCCACTGTTGGTTAGCCTCCACTTGCAGGTGAGAGTTGAACCTTTTGTTCCTCCTCTACATTATTATTCTTGAAGAATTGGTCGACCCTTGTGAAACATTCCGTTTGGTCATTTCCTGCGAACCGGGAAATTTTCATTTTGGTGTAGCGAGCAGGGCAGATGAGCGATCTTCCACTCCTCCCTTAGACCACTCTCTCCTGTCTCTCTGCACCTACTCCAAATCTTGGAAATCCCTATCTATCAGTTCAAACAACAAAGGAAACAAATCCCATAACTACTGGTTGACTTGAGGACAGACAGGTGAATCCTTTATTCCTATTCCAAACGCCATCGAATCAAAACATATTCCTAAGCAAGCAGCAGCAGCAGCAGCAGCAACTAACCCAGTCGTTGCATTGCATGGCTCATGGCCGTTGGTTGTCGCGTCATGTCCCGTCAGCTCATCATTTAACTCTTTAAATCTCTATCTATAGACTATAGTCGAGCCGGCTCAAGATAGGGTGAGTAACTTTAGGGTAAGTAACAATGAGTAACCAAATCTGGACCCTTCTTTAAAGTGACTGTAGATCTAAAGGTGGAGAATTAAAAGAATTTATTTTCCCTAGTTTTCTTAACTGGATCATATCTTCTTCATTCTAACTCGGATTTCAAATTTTTTTGCATAGATGGAACGAGTTCGTTGTGCTCTGCAAAATGATATCCATTTTCAATATATTTTGAGAAAAAAAAGTTTTATCTCTCTAGTTACCAACTCCATACCATATGGTATCTCCTTCGTTGTTTAGTCATTTTCGGAAATTTTTGCACAAAAGGAACGATTTAATCATGATCTATTGGATTTCAAAATTTTCTGGGCGAAAAAATTTCAAACCTCTCGTTACCAACTCCATACCACCCTGGTATGAGGTGGTATTTTTTATACCATTTGGTATGCTGTTATTTAATACCATATGGTATTGACTGGTATTAAATAACAGCATATGGTATTGACTATACCATATGGTATTGACTGGTATTTTCATACCATATGGCATGTTGTTATTTAATACCAGTCAATACCATATGGTATAGACTGGTAATAATTGGCAAAAAAAAATTTGTTCCAAAAAATATCAAAGTGGATATCATTTTGAAGAGCACAATTAATCTGATCTAACTGTGCAAAAAAAAATAAATTCCGAGTTAAAACGAGTGAGAAATCGTCCGTTAAAGATTAAGGGAAAGAAAATTAATGATTTTTCCAGGAGAGAGAAGGAGGCGCTGATGTGGCAGATTCTTATTGAGTTATGCATGGGGTAACTCACCACAAGGTTACTCACCGGATCTGCTCCCAGTCGAGCCAATTTGATTGTTGAATCACGTATTTAGAGCTTTCTACTCTAATTGAATCAGCCATTCTATATCTTATTTTCCCCTGCTCGCGTGTTTTTAGAAGATCTGGTAGTTGTGTTTGAGGGTAAAATACCTTAGATATCACTTAAGTTTCATAATTGGGGCAGGCGTACCACTTAAGTTTGAATAGGGCGTCGGGTATTACTGAATTCTCTATTATTTGTGAACCCGATACTACTTAAGTTTAATGTTAAGTGCATTCCGTTAAAGTTAACAGAATATTCCAAGAATATTCTGTTTTCTACATTTCTTAATTGGTCATTCTACTTTTCTTATTGTAAAAAATCATTTTGACTTATGAAAAACATCAATTTTTATTATTTAATTGGTATCCTCTTTTGAAAACTTGATACAAAATTAATGGGTAAATTTGCTCGGTTGGTCACTCAGATTACTAAAAACATTCATGTTTGATCACTACAAATATTTAATTCTGTTAGTGGTCACTAGAATTAGTTTGATGGTTCATATTTAATTCTGTTACTCTAATATGTTTATTTCTTTCTGACTATGTTCCATTTATCCTTCTTTGGTCTTGATGTATTGATGATCGATTAGATTATATTTTAACTATTTTTAATGGTACTTCTTATCGGATTAGTGATTTAAATAGATCTTCTAATATTGATTTTAAATATTTATTATTATATTCTATAAATTTATTCTTCTTCTTGATATTTGTTATATTTTTACTAACTTATCTATTTTATTAAAAAATTTGATTAGTCATTTAAGTAATATTATGTTTAAAAGGTTTTTTTTAATTTCTATATTAGATAAAAACTGTTGAAATATAGTTTTGGATGTTTTTAAAATTTTTGGGTACCAAAAAGTAATTAAAATTTTGGGTTGGATGAAAAACTAGACGGATGCACATTTTGGTGACTTTAATGATACTCGACGCCCTATTCAAAGTTAAGTGGTATGTCTGGCCCAATTCTCAAACTTTAGTGGTACACGAGGTATTTTACCCTTGTGTTTGACGACCATCCTTCAAGTCGAGAAATTCAATTTAATTTAAAAGGAGTAGATTAATTAAGGGATAATACCACTAGGAAACCCGAACTATTAAGAATGTGTCATTTCTGTCCTAACGTATCCAATATGACATTTGTGTCCTAAACTATTTTTTTCGTTAGAGTTGACCAGCGTTGACCGTAAGTATTTAACAAATGGCACATTGTTAATAGTTCGGGTTATGACATAAATTACACAAAACTATAATAGGTTGGGACATAAATGACGCAAAACTATAATAGGTTGGGACACAAATGTCATATTAGATACTTTAGGACACAAATGTCACATTCTTAATAGTTCGGGTTTCCTAGTGGTATTAGCCCATTAATTAATGGGTTCCAATTTATAACCTTAGCAAGTTGTGATATATATAATTACTAGTACTAGCTTTTAACCCGACCAGTTGGCCGGAAATTTTATAATTCAATTAATAGGGTTTTCATGGCCCTCCCTTTCCGAAAGGAAGAACATGGTTTTTTTTCTTTTCCGTATTTTTTAGTAAATTACTCTTTTCGATTGGTAAATGCCATAACAAAACGGTTCTCATATAGTTTTTATTCTAGTATATAATAGAATTTTTAATTTCAGTAGTCATTTTCGAAGTTAACTTAGTTTTTGAAAAAAAGAATTAATAGTCTAATCAAACTATTCAATCATCCAATCACATCATAAACAAAACCCACAAACAAAATGAATATTGCACTATTAGTCCTTAACTCCGAAAAAAAATCCTAGAGTACACTAGTTCTTAAAAAAAAAATCAAAAATACATAAGTTATAATCTTTTTTCCAAAAGTATACATGTTTCACATTCATCGTTGTTTACAAATGTAGTGAATATAATCACCGGTTTAGACAAAACGGTGAACATTTCACCGTTTTAGATGAAAACGATGACGTGTTCACCGTCTTTAACTAAAGCGGTTAAGTATTCACCGCGTTTAACCAAAACGGTGAAGACATCACCGTTTAAATTAAACGTTGTGAATTCGTCACTGTTTTAGGGCAAGGAGGGGAACATCTTCACCGCCCTAGGTTACGGCAGTGATTGTTTCCCACGTTTTCCACCCGTGGTAGGTGAAAATTAGGTCACAACCACCTAATGTTCACCTTTTGAGATAAACGCGATGATATTGTTCACCGTTTGAGACAAAGGCGGTGAATGCTGGCCGATTTTCCTATAAATACCACTCCCACCAGCAGTTGTAAAAACGTAATCACTCTCCCTCTTCAAATTTCACCAACTAAAACCGAGCAACATACACAGAATAGGAATTTTCTGTATGATTTAATTTTCGTATTGTAGCCTAATGATGTTTTTAGTAGTTATATTGTTATGTTATGAATTACTTATCGTAGCAAATATGTTCTATTAATTGGGGAATTTATGTGGTTGTTAGTTAGTTGAATTTATGTTATGTTAGTTATAAGATGGAGTAATATTAGTCGTACAATATGGTTTTGGTTAATTCTACTGGAATTAAGCGAATAGTTACTTATTGTAAATTGTAGATATGGGCAAATTCAAGAAGTTTTAGCTTATTATTCGGTGGAATGGAAGGGTGACAAACTCTGACATAGGGATTGATTATGAGGACGGTGTATCCACTATGCTGAAAATTGAGTCGCGGTTCAATTTTCAAGAACTCTGTGATATTTGTGCAGACAGGGTTTATACGAGCGGACAGACAAGACTTGGTAAAATTAGTTATCGGTATCCAGACATGAGTGCAGGAGGGGTTTTGTACCAAGAAGTTGTCATAAACGATGATGAGGCGGTTACGATGATGTTACAGTTCCTCAGCAATAACGGGATGCGGCTTGCAGAGGTGTATGTTGAGACCGAGGCGGTCAGTGAAACTCATTCTCACCAGTATTCTTATGATGATGGTTCTGCAGGAGGGTTCGGATGGGGTGGTAGTTCGAGCAACTACGAAGGAGGTGGTTATACAGGAGGTTACGGAGAGGGTGGTAGTTCAAGCAACTACGGTGGAGGTAGTAGTGCAGGATGGGTGTCATCGGAAGAATACTCACAACGGGATCAACCTGCCGATGGCGTTCAATGGCCTGCTTGGGGGCCAGAGTGGGCTGAAATGGAGTATACCATTCGATCTGGGCGTACTTCACATGAGCGAGAAGACGATGTTGGTGGTGGTGGTCATGTTGATCCATCTGGCCCGAGCTATCCATTCGACTCGAGCGACGATGATACTGAGGAAGATTTGAGATCAGTGAGCGAGGAGGAAGATACTGATGATACTGACTAGGGCTGGAATTTCAGTTACTTTGGTTATAACAGGTAACCGAACGGTCGGTTACCGGTTAACCGAGATGATAGCTGACTCTACTGACAACCGCTCGACAGTCCGCCTCGGTTATCCGACAACCGACCGAACGGTTACCGGTTAGTTGGTCGGTTAACCGCGCTAACCGCACAACACAATCGTCGGAAAGGAATGGCGCCAGCGGAGGAGATGGCGGGGTTGCACAGGCAACAGAGGAGGACTGCTGGCTGTTGGCTGCGAGCAGAGGAGACCAAGGCGAGGTCGCGGCTGCGGAGCGAAGGGGATGGCTGGCGGCGGCTTCGAGTTGGCAGACAAGGGGCTGGCGGCGGCGACATCTCTGCCTCTCTGGTTCGTCGTCGTCGCGGCTGCTAGCTTTTCGTGGGCTGGTCTTTGGGGACGAGATGGCGGAGCAGAAGGGCGCGCGAGTTGGGGAGGGAGATGGCGGAGAGCGGTGGCGTCGCTCTCGTGCTCCGCTGGGGCCGCCTGGGAGTGGGAAGAAGAGAGAACAATGGTCTCTTCGCCATTCAGGGCTGGGCAGGCGGCAGCGAGAGAGGGTTCAGGGCTGGGTATCGTCGCGATGCAGAGAGAAGAGAAGGGAAGGCGGCATCGATTAGGGTTAGGCTTCGTCAATTTTAGGAAATAGGAAGTGGGGGTGGGGCGACGTCGCGGAATGAGGGGAGGGGGTTAATTTCTCGGTTAGCCGGTTAACCGGCGTAGCTAACCCAACTACCGACAACCGCCCGCAGATGATTTTTCCGGTTAGTCGGTTAACCGATAACCGCCGGTTATCGGTCTAACCGGCTGGTTAACCGGCAACCGATAACCGAACGTCCAGCCCTAATACCGACGACGAGGCGGCATTTCGTGAGGCACCGACGCCATACTACACACAGGTTCCAACTTAATTTTTACATAGTCAGAATGATGCCCCCGACTTTGTCCCTATGCCAGTGTATAATCCGACGGCCATTTTGGAGGTGGGTATGGCGTTCTCATCGAAGGACACTGTGCATGATGCTTTTACCGAAGAGGCCTTGAGGCGCAATTTCGAGTGGAAGGTAAAATATTCTGACAGTAAACAACTACATGTCATATGCAAGAATGATGCAGAGGGCTGTACGTGGCAACTACGGGCTGCAAATATGAAGAGAAAGGGTGCCTGGGTGATTCGAAAAGCTGAGACCAACCACACTTGCTCCTCGTCCATATGTTCCCAGGATCACAGGCAACTTAAAGCAAAGAAAGTTGGGAGAACTATTAAGCACCTTATCGAAGCACAACCAGATATCAAGGTCAAAGCTATCATGACCGAGGTGAAGGATTGAAATTCTTACACGATAAGGTACAAAAAATCATGGCATGGAAAGCAGAAAGCCATGGTTGAGGTGTATGGTGATTGGGAGGATTCGTATGCTTTACTCCCTAGACTTATGGCCGCAATGGAGGAGTCCAACCCTGGGACTGTTTTCGTGCCAATATACAACAATGTATACACTGAGGATCAAGTTTGAGTACAGGAGAAGTTGATGTTCCACCGTCTTTTTTGGGATTTCAAACCATGCATTGACGGGTTTTCGTTCTGCATACCAGTTATTCAAGTATTTTAATAACTGTTTACAATTTGAAATGTTGTATTCTTTCCTGCTAAGTAAATTTCATACTAATTATATCCTAATTTTTAAATAGTTTGATGAAACTTTCCTTACTGGGAAGTACAGAGGAACTCTTCTCATTGCCACTGCGTTGATGGAAACAGGTGGATTTTCCCGCTGGCATTTGCATTAGTGGAAGGGGACAACAGCTTAAGTTGGGCATGGTTCTTTGACCAACTACACGAACACGTGACAGAGCGGGAGGGTATTACGATTATATTCGATCGACGCACAGGGATTAGGAATGCCGTGGGTGGTTTTCCTGACGAGTGGGGATGGACATGCCGCTGGTGTATTCGACACTGGCTCGCCAATTTCCAGCACAAATTTGGGAATAAGAAAGACATCAAAAATCAATTGTGGCATGCAGGTAGTAATGTCCTTTAATGCGAGTTAACTATGTATTTAATAATTTGTTATTTATCATGTATTGACCAGTTTGATTTTGTTCACCTTGCAGCGGTTGCACATCAACCAAAAAAGTACGAGCAAAAGATTTAGACGATCCGTCAGACCCACCAAGCTAGAGCAGTATGGGCTGAAGGTCAAGAGTTGGCCATGTGGACGTTCCATATGGACAACGGGGCCAGATGGGGCATTGCAACTACCAACAATGGAGAAAGTATAAATAATGTGTACAAGGGCCTTTGAGCGATGCCTGTTTCTGTCATAGTGGAGATGTCATACTGGAAGGTCAACGAGTGGCGGGTGGCTCGGCTTCAGCTAGCTATAGGGAGGGAGATATCTGGTCATGCGATAGCACATGACGTCTTTGAGCAAATGCAGAAGAACGAAGAAAAATCAAGTAAGCATAAAGTTGTTCTTTTCGACCACAATGAAAGGATATTTGCAGTGGAAACATGAGTATGGGGTGGAGGTAGACGTGGCCACAATCATCAAACGGTTACTCTGCACTATGAATCAGGAGAGTGTACATGTCAAAAGTATCAAAATGAAAGGATACCATGTTCACATGCAATGGCAGTAGCTAAGTCGTTAACCATGAACAGAAACACTCTGGTGAGTCCTTACTACACTGAACAAGCGATACGGAACTCATATGATGCAGCTTTAAGCCCCATGCAAGATGAAGCATATTGGCCTATATACGCTGGGAAGTTGATTATCCCACCGATGGCATGGAGCTCCCTGAAACCTTGAGGCAGGGTTTGTGGAATTGGTTGCTCCAATCGATATTGCCTCAAGGATCGATCGGGTAGGTGCCACTGCACGATGTGCCAGCAAATCAATGGCACCTTGCACAACCACGACTCGTGATCCTGTGGGTGTCTCAGATGATGCAGCTCGACTACCTCACGTGGATATGGGTCCCATGTAACCTATACTCATTCATAATTTGCAATTAGCGACCATTTACATTGAAAAAATTTAAATTGTTAAAATCAATGATAAAGCACGATTACATGGTTCCACCAAGGCTTATCTGACTCGGAACGATAAAACAGTAAAGAGAGCTCAGGTTGATGATCGTTTGTATTTGCTCCTATCCACCTTGTAAGTAAAAGCATTGAATAAATTTAAATTTGGGCTAAGTATGGAATAAATGCAATTTAAATCTATCTAAGAAGCATGGAATAAATTAGCAATTAGGCTAAGTACGTAATATGTAGTAATTTAAATCTAGCTAAGCATGAAATAAATTTGCAATTAGGCTAAGTACGGAATTGGTAGTAATTTAAATCTAGCTAAGTACAGAGCTCCCTATATATGCCAGCTAACACGGTCGATCCCCAACTCTTTTCGCCAATTGCGTCACAATCACTAGTGAACAATGGCAACCATATGCCTTGAATCCACCTGTTTGACTAGTCGGGGAACAGAAATCCACCCACCAAGCCAATGAGGTAGATGCGTTCATAGCGCTCCACTTAATCTTCCGGAGTCTTCTCATTGATTTCCACCTCATTTTGGATGTGAGTTACGAGCCACGGGATTGACATTTGTCCCGCATTCAACAATGGATGCCCTCGTCCTTGAATTGGTGTGGTGGTCGTCATGTCAAATCCCAATTCAGCAAGAATGAGAGGCCTTAACCACCTTCGGGTTTGGTAGTGGTACCAATGATGGCCTCTCCAGAAATCGGCAGCCCGCTGAGGAGAGCGACATCTTTGAGGGTGATCATCATTTCCCTCTCCGGAAGGTGGAAGGTATGGGTTTCGGGGTGCCATCGCTCAGACATTGCCGTAAGCAGATCGTTGTCGATTTCAATCTGCATGAAATGCCTCAGCATACCCAACCCGGTCCTCTCTATATACGGCGCCAACCGATCATGCTAAGCGGGAAGGTTTGTGGTCCCTTTATGAATTAAGCGAATAAGTTATTCCTACAAAAAAATAGGAAAAACATCAATTTGTTAGTTAAACAAAGCAAAATAAAATATTATAAAATAATAAAATAAAGCAAAATAAATCATCAATTTACCGGATTGTTGTCCCAAATTGCACGGGAGCGATGTGCTTCTTGATAGGTTAAATACTTCGTATTTCTTGGCCCATAATGATATACAATCGAGGATTGTATATCTCGGCACCCATCTATAAAAATAAAGTAATGAAATCAGATTGTTTTGATTAAACAAAATGATAAAATCAAATTGTTTCGATTAAAAAAAATCACAAAAGAGGTTCGACGGGTTTATAAGGGACGGGGGCTTTAGGGTATAACTCTAGTAATTCTTTCTGATGTGGAGGATCGGACTTAGCCGCAACCACAAAGCATACTTAGAACGAGACTAGAGTTTATGGATGGAGGGAGAAAGAATTGTAAATGGGTGGTGTGATTTGGAAGAGGGGGGAATGGATCTATTTATAGGGGGAGGGAAGGCTGTACCGAAAATCAATGCAGAGCAATCACCGCCTTCCACAAACACGATGAATACACCGCCTTTATCGAAGACGGTGAAGCGACGCGGATCGAGCTGACGTGGGACGCTGTGAGGCGTCGGATCTGGGAAGAAAACCAAAATTCGCGCCTCACCACATCCAACGGCAGCGGTGAGCGGCTCCGCGACGCAGATCGTCTACCGCGTTGGCTGAAATTTATCCTTAATTGATAATTGTCGAAAACATATTGATCATATGTGCTTCATGAGATTATTTCATGATATGTTTGAGACATATAATGCTTGTTTTAGAACTAATTGACTATGGAATGGCTGTAAAACCATTACCACCAAGTGCCATGAATTCTATGTGTTTTAGGTGAAGAAAATGGATTTACGCAGCCCAGAAAGATTACAAAAGTGTACAGGAAAAATGATTCACCAAGCCATCTGACAAGAAACCGGCTCTTTCTATTTTGGATCATAAGTGATTATTTCCCTTGTTAACAAGCAACATTGGGCCACAGACCCATTCCACTTCTTTCTCCTGGGTGGTTGCGGAAGGGATCAAAAAGAAGAATTGTGAGGAGCCATTCAGGGGAGAATTAAGTGGACGCAGCAAGGGACACTAGGATCGGGGGAAGTTGGACCGAAGAAAGGGACCAGCCAAGAATTCTTTGGACGAACTTCGATTGGAAAACAACAGTAGCGTAGCGACGGGAGCAGCGGAAAATCTCACCCATTCCCTGAGAGACGATACTCGGAATTTCCGGTTTACTACGAGATAGGATTAAAGCATATACATTTTTGCCCTATCAAGTTTTTGGCGCCGTTGCCGGGGACTACCATACCTTATTTTTGGTGATTTTTGTGAGTGAACTATTTTGATCTCGGTGTTAGTGTGCATAAAAATTTTCAGGTTTATCCTCTTCGTGCATGCCTAGGAGGACGACTGGCAATTTACTACCACTAGATCTGGAGCTCGAGAAGACCATTCGTTAGAACAAGAAGCTGGTCAAGTTAGGGAAGCAGCCAACCACAACTCCTTGGCCTTCCATAACCTAGAGAGGAAGGCTTCATCACCTGTCGTCCCTACACCACAAACACCACCACCACCACGCGACATCGAGCCTGTCGTCATGGCAGAGGATCGTTCGATCAGGGCTCGTTTGAATTGAAGGACTGGAGCCCGAGCTTCATGTGTTGTCATTCTGGCTGGGGATGCAACCATGGAGATTACCCCAACATTTATCAACATGATCACCAACGGGTATACTTTCTCAGGGGCTAGCACTGAGGATTCTCACGAACATCTTCACCGGTTCGCGAGCATATGTGATACAATGAAGAGCCCAACTGTGTCTGATGATGCAATTCATCTTCGGATGTTCTCATTCTCTCTAATAGGGAATGCATCACACTGGTTTCGAAACTTAACACCATGTTCCATCACGACATGGGCTCAGCTTGGGAAGGCCTTTCTGGATAAGTACTTCCCACCCGCCTTGCCAATGAAGATGCAAGAGGAAATTGTTACTTTTAAGCAGGCTGATGATGAGAGTCTGACTGAGGCATGGGAGCGGTATAAGGGGCAATTGATGAGATGCCCAAGCCGTGGTCTTGAAGATTGGAACGTGATCATTATTTTCTTCAATGGAATCAGAAGGAAGTTCCGGGATGCCCTGAATAATGCTTCTCAAAATGGTTTCACAAGCATGGAGGCACCAGCAGCATATGATCTGGTAGAGAAGATCTGTTCAGAAGCTACTAAATGGGGTAGTGAGACCAGTATTCGAAGAAGAGGAGGCTTGCATGAGATAGACAGAGTTGCGAGTCTAGAAGCCAAGATAGATGCCAAGCTGGATTCTAAGTTCAACGCACTTGAACGAAGGCTGGCCATGAATTCTCTGGGTAGACAAGAGGAGGTTGCTTCATGTAAAATTTTCCAGGGTTCTCATCATAGGGATATGTATCCACTGGGATCTGCTCAGTTGGAAGATGTCCAATATATCAATAATCCGCAAAGTCAAGGCCAGGGTGGTATGTATTCAAATACATACAACCCTCAATGGAGACATCACCCCAATATGTCATGGTCAAAAAATAATCCAGCTGGTGTTCGAAACACCCCACCTCTTGGTTTTCAACAGCAGCAGCCTCAACCAGAGAAGAAGCCCCAGCCGGAGGAGTTGATTTTGGCTCATATGCAGAAAACAGACAATAATTTCAAGGGTCTTGATCAATCTGTCACTCAACAGCTAGCCATCAACAATAATATGCAATCATCTATGCTATCTATGGAGAGGCAAATAGGCCAGATGGCTCAAACTTTGGCAGATAGGATTCCTGGGACTTTACCGATAAATACTGAGAGAAATCCAAAGGATGCCATGGTTGTAGCAGTCAAATTGAGGAGTGGGAAGGAGTTGGAGGATCTAGAGAGCAAGAAAAATTCAGTAGAAAAGGAGGACAAAGCAGCTGCAGAGGAAGAAAGTGCAAAAGCTGAAAAATCTGACTTGCACAGGCAAACTGCATGCAATCTGCCTGTGCCCGAGTATTCTGCCCGTGCACCTCCAAAGGTGGAAAAATTCAAGAATGAAGAGGTAAAGCCTTAGGAACTTCCTGCACCATTCCCTCAAAGGTTAATGAAGCCCATGGAAGACCCAAACTTCAAGAAATTTGTGAATCTCTTCAAGCAACTTCATATCAACATACCATTGGCAGAGGCACTTGAACAGATGCCTACATATGCTAAATTTTTAAAGGAGTTGCTGGCTACTATAGAGAAGGTAACCCTTACTTCTGAATGTAGTGCTGTGATTCAGAATAAATTACCAGAAAAGAGGGATGATCCGGGAAGCTTCACCATTCCATGTGTCATTGGAGGTATAGAGTTCAATAAATCACTTTGTGATCTTGGAGCAGGCATTAATTTGATGTCATACTCAGTCTACAAGAAATTGGGATTGAGAGATGTTCTTAAGCCTACTCGGATCACTCTCCAATTGGCTGATCGATCAGTAAAAATCCCAAAAGGAGTGGTGGAGAATGTATTGGTGAAGGTGGGAAAGTTCATTCTCCCAACAGATTTTGTGATTCTGGAGATGGAAGAAGATCGGGGAGTGCCTCTCATGCTCTGTAGACCTTTCCTAGCCACTGGCGATGCACTCATCGATGTCGGGAGAGGCAAGTTGACATTCCGAGTAGGTAAGGAGGAGGAAATTTTTAATGTCTTTCAAGTTGACCATAATCACGATGCATTTGATGACTTTGAAAGTGGAGCTCGAGAAAGGAAAAATTCCTCCTCCTGTGATAGTGTACCACCAGAAGAACTATCACGTGTCCTATCAGCTCAGATTCTGAAATCGAAGCAAGGACAAAAATCCTTGCCAAGGCATCTCAAGTATAGATATTTGGGTAAGGATTTCAATCCTCCTGTTATTATTCCTTGTTCACTGACATTGAAACAGGAAGAGTACTTGCTTGAGGCGTTGCAATACCACCTACGCCTCGCTAAAGGGTCTAACTGCCAGCTAAGAAGGTCGTACCCAATTTTCGCACACCTGGCCCTGCAGAGGGGACTCATATGTTGGGTGGAGGGTATGCGTTCTATCATTGCTCGGGAGGGTATTTTGGATACCTTTCCATACCCATTGGTTGAAAGCTCCATGAACGTCAGGCTGAGGACGTTAAACAAGCACTTCTTGGGGCGCAAACCAAGGTGAGTTTTCTTTTCTTTATTTTTCTTTTTTGTTGTGTCAAACCCGTGCATGTTTAGATTAGGAGTTGAACATTAGGGACAATGTTCCATCCTGAGTGTGGGGTGGTGAGTCTTAGTGTTGTTTGTCCCTATTGCATGTGGCAAAAAAAAAAACCCTGACATTTGGGTTGTGCATAGCCAAACTGCATGCAGTCTACCTGTGTTGGTGCAGTCTGCCTGTGCTAACCTAATGGCTAAAAAACACCTAAAAATCAAAAAAATTAAAAACAAAACCTTGTACTCTTGTGGTAACATGATGTGAATGACCGTGATGCGTGTGAAATGCGTTTGTGCTTGAATGAAATCATCAAAATCACCCCACTAGTGTTGAATTGCATGACTGACTGGATATGCTTTGAATGAGCAAACTCTTTTAGCAAAACTCTATTTTGGGAGGATATTGTAATGACTTAGGGTGAAGTAGTTAGGTGAAGAACATTGACCATTCGACATGTTTGGATACCGGGCTTACTTGCATCTGTTGTGAGCTTTTGACTTTGCATTGAGTCTCTCTGTTTTAAAAGGTTTTATGTTGGGGTGAACTGCATCTTTATAAATGAGAAAACACTACCTGACAAGTAAAATTAAGAAAGTTGCCATAACAATTAAAGTGCGGGTAAATTGCCAAAATCGTGTGAGGCAATCACTCATTGCACAAGGGGTTAGGAAAGGTTCAACTGAGTACCGGTTCGCGACGGTACGATGTTGCTTATCAAGTACGAGCCCACCCACCCCCCACCCCCCCGGGTTGAGTGAAGTGTCGTTTGAGGATGTGCAGTAATCCTCCACATGGACCGAGTAAAAGGAGTTGAAAGAAGCCCTTATGCGAGTGCTAAGAAGCAGAAATTGCTCTTGCTCGGTCACAGGTAGTAAGAAACAAATCCCCCTTGTACTAAATACGACCACTCGGCAAGCAAAATCAGAAAGAGAGAAAGCCTCTCCTTGTTAGAAAGATAGTGATATGCTTAAATTTAAAATCAAGTTTGCTAAAAGCTTCCCCCATTTGTTTTTTAGACTCATGCTTAGTTAATTGCTTATGATTGATATGAGTAAGCCAGACTGTCCTCACGAGATATACACCTCACTGATGTTGTTAGAATATCCTAATAATTGCTGCACCATAAGTTGTTAATCACCCACTACTGACGATCAGAAGTGAGTGTTGCTAATTGAGTTTTTGATGGATTTAAGCTAGTCAATGGTAAATGATCGCAAAGAACTTGAGTGTGGGGTGAATGGTATGATCATTAAAGCACAACTCCTCCATTGACAAAAAAAACTACTGATTACCACAAGAGTACAAGGATAAATTTATGTTGTTGATGTTGTGTTCTGTGTGTCATGGGTCTTGTGTTTTGTGTTTTGAGCAAGGTCGTCACTGTGTGGTCTGTGATTTGTTTTCTCCAATTATTGTCCTCTTGTTCAAGTTGTTGCTTAGGGACAAGCAGGTATTGAGTGTGAGGTTGTGATAATTGTCGAAAACATATTGATCATATGTGCTTCATGACATTATTTCATGATATGTTTGAGACATATAATGCTTGTTTTAGAACTGATTGACTATGGAATGGCTGTAAAACCATTAACACCAAGTGCCATGAATTCTATGTGTTTTAGGTGAAGAAAATGGATTTCCGCAGCTCAGAAAGATTACAAAAGTGTAAAGGAAAAATGATTCACCAAGCCATCTGACAAGAAACTGGCTCTTTCTATTTTGGATCAGAAGTGATTATTTCCCTTGTTAACAAGCAACATTGGGCAACGGGCCCATTCCACTTCTTTCACCTGGGTGGTGGCGGAAGGGATCAAAAAGAGGAATTGGGAGGAGCCATTTAGGGGAGAATTAAGTGGACACGCAGCAAGGGACACTGGGACCGGGGGGCAGTTGGACCGGAGAAAGGGACCGGCCGGGGGGAATTATTTTGGGGGAAACGAATTGCTTGAGGAGGAATTCTTTTAACAGACTTCGATTGATAAACAACAACAGCGTGCGACGGGAGCAGCGGAAAATCTCACCCATCGCGAGCTACCAGGGGAGAAGGAATCGACGAGCATCGGTTGGAAATTTTCGAGTATTTTCGTTCCGACTCCTTTTATTAGCTTCATGATGATCAAGAACATGATTATATATTTTGATTTTGTCATGAACTAAACCCCAATTTCTGGGGGAAACACAATAGGATGTAGTTATTTCTAGATTTGATGGATTGATTCATATTTCTTTTCTTCCAATCTATATTGCATGAAATTTCTTAATGCTTTGTGTTGACTGGCCACCAATATGATGATTTGTAGTTAATTAGTTTATTAGCGACAGTGAAACCCTAATAACTAAACCTATTTCATGTGACATAGTAACTTATCGAAGCGACAGTGGATTAAATAAGGTGTTATGCGGTCTTAAATAGGATATCGATCTTCAGGCTAAATAATTAAGTCATTGAGCTACGACAGTAGGATTTGATTTAATTGTTTGGTACGTAGTAATTCCCGACAGGGATAGTTAGCACAATAGTGAAATCCTGGCTGTAGAGATATGAATTAAACTGATTGGAATATGTGAATTAATTTGGATATGATAGGTAGCGAGTCCCGGTGTTTCTCCTAGAGCTTTCTCCCATTGAATTTCTCCCGAGTTTACTTTGCTTAACTAGTTCATTTTGATTTTAGATAATTAGTCTCATTAAACCATTTTTATCTATAGTTTGCTCCATAGAATTGATAAATCATAATGTTGTAGCAGTCCCTGAGAGACGATACCCGGACTTTCTGGTTTACTACGAGATAGGATTAAAGCATATACGCTTTTGCCCTATCAGTAATCGCGGCTTTGTCTCTCTAGCTTACTAATGTGTAATGATTTTGAATTACTGGCGTAAATTTTTTGAATTAGTGGCCTAACAAAGTGACCAAATTTCTCTCTATTTCCTTCTTTTTTACCATAATGTGTGGCCTTTGCAAAGGCATGCTGCTCTTACCATTATGAATTTGGTCATGGTTCAACCATGTCTCTGAATTTGGTAATCGTTCTAACCATTTCCTCTCGGCATCTCTGTGCTTGATGACAGTGTTTCTGAAAAGGCCAGTCTGTTCAGGGCACCGCGGCCAATGCAAATCGTATACATTAGGTTGGTTCATGCACTCATGTTTGTTTTAGTACTATACTTGGAGTTTGGACCTGCCTTTGCTACTGCTACGGTTCAACAGTTATAGCAAGTTCATCAAACCCAACTTATAGGTTTCTTTTTTCCTACTTTTCCTTCCTGCTCATCGCTTACAAGTCATTGCCACTATAGGAAGTTATAAAAACAAAGAAACCGCCGAAATAAGCTTGGTTTCTGTGATTACAATTTGGTTTTGTAGTCTCTTAATAAGTTGGTGTGCTCTCTCAATACAATTGAAATTTCGGCCAATAACATAACTAAAAAGCTGAGGTAGAAACGCTGGACCTGTTAACCATGAATAAATGGCCCTTATGCCAAATAAGTCAACTTGTTGAATATAAAATTGCAACTATAGGACAATGTTTGCATGTATCTTACTATATAAAATTGGCATCCCTTTTCTTTACATAACCTGTTATACTCTTAACTGTTTTCTTATCTTTGCTGCAGATTTAAGGTTCTACTATTCAATACTCATTCCCTTATATTATGATGTGTAGAAACTTTTGTTATCTTTCTGAACTTTACATCAACAAACATAAGCTCCCCTTTGTGAGCACTGCTTCTTACTAATAATATAGTTCTTGGATTGATTTAATATAGCCACATACAAACATCAATTAAGTTCGAAAGATCCCATGTTATATGGCTCATGATCACTCGATTAATGCTGGAAAATGATTGTCGTTTACGGTTTCTTGAGGATGCATGTGCTTTTTTACTTTACCTTTCAAAATGTGGAGTGTGGAGGAGCTTATGTTAGAAAATTAAGTCTCCATTCCTTGTGCCTATTGTCCCAATTTAAATTTACTCTCCGAAGTATGTAAACCAAATGATATTCACGGTTTCTTCCTTGCAGCAAATTGGTTCCCGCGACGTAGTCGCGGGTATTGATTCTAGTTAGTTACGAGATAAAAGGGAAAGAAAAGCAGTGTTCAAGAACACTCGCCTAGGCGCGTTTAGTAGCTAGGCGAGGAGGAAACGTGGAGAGGAAGCCTGGGCGAAGTGGCTGGGCGCAATAAACGCGTAATCGCGTTGAAGAACGCCTAGGCGGCGAATAATAGCTTGGATCGGCGATTCCAAGCTCTAGGCGACGCCCAGAAAAAATAAAAAAAAGAAGAAGACCATGTTGTGCGTTTTGGATGGGCCGAATAGGGGAAAACCCTAATGGGTTCTTCGATCAGCTGAGTAGCACCCACAGTCGACCGCCTCTCTCCTTCGTCACCTCTCTCCCTTCTCTCCAACAGTCGATCGCTCCAGCCGTCTCCAACAGTCGACCGCCTCCAGCAGGGGGCTTCGTCGCCGGCTGCAGCGTCCTCTCCGCCAGTCTCCATAATCGCGCGCCGTCGGTCTCCATCATAGCCAATCGCGCCTCGTCCTTGCCGTCGGTCTCCACCATCGCCAGTGCCCAGACATGACTCATCCTCGCCGTCGGTCTCCAGCATCGCCAGTGCCCAGCCGTGACTCGTCCTCGCCGTCGGTCTGTAGCATTGAAGGTACTAACTCTTCTTTCTCTTTCGATTGAAGACGAACCCAGAAGAGGAATCGACTCCAACAATAATGGGTTCTCGTCTTCGGATTGTGAAGAGAGCATCGTTTCCTCCCCTGTCCTCGGATTGCGAAGAGAGCATCGCCAGTGATCAGAGAGCTTCTTTTCATCTTTAGGCTTTAGATGATATAGAGAATAAGAATTGGCATTTGACAGGGGCTGCAAATTAGTGAACTTATGAATGTTATGTTTGATCTTGCACTCTAAACTTACATATTTATCATATATTTTTTTTTCGACGTTTAATCTCGCGTAGGTAACGACTAATCGGCCTGGGCGCTGGGCGGTGCCTCCTCGCCTAGGTGGCGCCCAGCGTCTTCTTGAACATTGAAGGAAAGAAAGCAAAAAAATAACTCCTTCCCCACTCAATGAATTACTATGTATAGAAACAAGAAAAGTGACAAGTACAACTCAAGAACTCCCAAAGAATCCATACTTGGCAGTACAGAACTCCTTTTACAGTACCAAATCCAGCTTCTACTAAACATTGTTCACAGAGCCCTAATTTTTCTCTTTCACGTATCCATCGTAACATCTCCGCTGCTAGGGCTTTTCGGGTTCCCCTGAGGAAGGCCAGCCCCAAACTGGAACTCCTGCGGAGGAATGTCCAGAGGGCGAGAGAAAATTGAGGTGGCCCCTGGGGGATTGAAAGCAGGAAAGGTAGCAGCTGGTGATGGTGCTGGATCGTTGTTGACTTTCGGAAATCCAAAGCTAAAAGATGGCGAGCCAGATGGTGGGAAGGCTGGAATCCCAGGATTGGTGGTGTCTGCTGACGAGAGTAGCCTCTGCTCGTACTCCTGTAGTTGCTGGTTTACCCCTGAGATTTAGCAAAGGAGAGAGGAGAATTCAAACAAATTAAATATTGCAATTTCACTGTATTAGGAGGGAACGGACAGAGATAGAAAGCGTGAATCAAATACCTTCAGTCAATTCAACAGTAGGTCTTCGTTCTTTCACCCACTGGTAACTTTGAGCAAGTCTCCATCCCTTGGACTTCATCAAGTAAGCTATTACGATTGCTGGAGACCTGTTGAAACCATTGTAATTTAGATCAGGCCAAACATGAAACGAAAATGTGATGATCTTAATGCACCATCAGCTTCCTCATATCCTATAACTTGATCATTACAACAATCTTCTACAAGACCGGAATTGGGAAGAAGAAAGAAGACGGAAAGAACCGGTTCATATAGCAATGAACTTACCTACTCTTTCCTGACATGCAGTGCACAAGAATACGAGCCTTTTCCTTCTCACATTGCTCTACAAAAAAGCATCAAGCATTGTTTACACTCTAAACCAAATTCACAACATTGATGAAGTCATGGGTCATGGATAAATATATACATTATTTCCTCATCGATCAAGGAAGCATAGCAGTCTGTACAGTCTGATGTGGGACAGATTCAGTTCACGGTTGAAAAGATGAAATTAAAAGAGACTAAGAGCTCACCTAAAATTTGTATGGCTTCATCAAACTGCAAAGTTTTGTCATCTTGGAGGCAATGATAGGTGAAGGAGTTCTTGTAAAGATTTTGACAAGCAGGCACTGTCTAGATATGACAAATACAATAAAGAAAATTAGATTAAGACATTTATCTTGAGAGAGTAATGCAACTTATGATTTCAACACAAGAAATCAAGGAGGTCAGACACTAACAGCTTCGGATAATATCAACTGGTATCATAGTCATGCCTCAGCATCTAAAAAAGAAGAAAATATACTCAATCCTCCTCAACTGCCATAGTGTGATAGCAGAAAGAAGAGGATTGATGTATATATCTGGATCATTATTGATTACCATGCCAAATTCAGTTCATCGAACCGATTAGCATGTCACCAACTCACATACGTTTTGATGTACTATCTTGAGGCTATATATGTAAAGGAAGCATTGTATCTTTACGAACACACGAATGAATCAATTCTCTCAGTCTCTATCGACAACCCAAAACACTCCAACCCTAAAGCACCCAAAGTACTTGACCCTTAATCAATTCAACCATCGTCTGCCTTCCATAATTCCCAACGAACCCATCAAACACCTCACGGGCAAACCACACCCAATCAATCTCAATCCACAATCAACGATTGAGCCAATCGAACACACGAGAACCATATATATTAATTTATTCCAAGTCCAACAACCCTAATCAAATCAATCTAAAGAAACTAATTTTCCCCAGAAAGCAGGGGACTTCCCAATTCGAAACAGAGACTTACATTGAGAATCCGAGAAATCCCCTGGGTTTTGAGAAGCTCGGACCTTGAAGCGTTGTCGTAGCTGCCCAGATAGAGAAACTCCGGGAGGATCTCAGAAGGGAAAGCGCTGATGTGAACAGACGGTTTGTCGGCGGAGGAATCCGGCATCCGGTGGCCGCAAATCCCGCAGACCTCACCTTCTTCGTACTTGTGGTAGTGCCCGCAAACCCCACATGGGTTCTCCCTTTCCCTCTTTCTCATCATCGTCGCCGTCGTCAATCACTAGAGAGATTCAGCTAGTCAGGTTTGAAGCTTGGGATTTGGAGACAAGTTTCAGACTTTCGCCAACTGTTTGATCGCTACGGCCAACGGGTGTTAAATAACAGAGACAGGCTGCCGTCGCTCGCTCTCTTCCTAGTTCCTAAACCTTCACAGTTTCGGTTTTCTCTTTCGAGCTCGGAAACAAAATGAAACGACACAGAATTTTCCGTCTTTTCCCTTTTTCTTTTCCTTTTCGCTTTTTTAGGTCATCATGTAAGTGTACTGTATTTATTTACATTTACGCCCCTATATTTAGAACTAGCCTATTACCCGGCCCGTTGGCCGGATTAGTGTATGTTACCCACTTGTGGAATAGGAGAAAAAGCAAGTGAGAGTAGAAGGAATTGGGATTCCACTTGCTTAGAACCGACCCACTAATCCGATTCTTCCCGACCCGCCCCAACCTAAAGGGTCAGAAAGAGTCAATAAGAAAATACGAACGGAGAGGATTAGTCATATATCTTGAATCTTCATAAGTGGGTCAAACAGGATCAAGGTTGGGTGAGGGGAATTTTTAGCGCTAAGCAGAGTTCTGGTTGAATAACTTTACTTAGGCCTAGAAATTGGTGCGGATGCAGACTGCAGTTTTTATTATACCATCATCAATCATCATTGAATTAGTCCTGGGCATCCATCCCCGTTGTCGGTCTGAATTCTAATGATGGCTTCGTTCCTTGCACCAGCCATATCGGCGAGTTGTCATCTCGAACATGATTTGCCTATGTACAAATGATACAATTAGAGTATGAAACTGAATTCAAAGAAAGGAAAAGAGAATTCTATCACATGACAATAAATACACGCATAATAGTGAAGCTAAGTGAAAGTCATTACTCGCAAATCAATTCTCAAAAATTACAGACTAAACAATGGCTAGAATGGCACTGAAACTACCAAGAATCATGGACGAAACAACTTGTCAAATTAAATAATCCTTATACTCAAAACTACCTTCTAACTTGAAATAGGACATGATCACAGTTCATAGCTCTCTTCTCACTATGAATTGGTTGCAGCTCGTCCTTATCACTGCCTCCCAAGCTCAATTCCAACAGAATAGAGACAGTTATGTAAGATAACCATATCCTTACTGATCATAATTCCTTTCTTCACTCCATTTTTGTCAGAGAAAAGAGTTAACCCCCTCTCCTGCATTTCCCTTTCCCCCTCTCTTCTCCCCCTTCTTCACAAACCGATCCCTAAACCAGCAACAACAACACAAAAATAGCCTTCGCCTCTGCCATCTCCATCTACTGAACGCGTTGGTGGCAAGACAGGATTGCAGAAGCAAAATTTTCTAAAATCAAACTAAATTTTTTGAAGGAGACCTAACCACGAAAAAAGAGTAAAGCAACAATGCTAATAGTTCAGATGGTTGGTTTTGATGTTATACATTGCTTTTGTTCTGGTCTCCAGTATATCAACTGCACGATTTAGAAGCAAGTTCTCCTGTTTGTGTCAAACGAAAACATTCATAGGTTCTTAACTCCCCTGTTAGTGTAAAAGCAGCAGCAGCGGCAAAGAAGTTTGACAACACAGCAAGCACCCAGGCAAAATGATACAATGCAGTAGGTGATATGTGTCTCGAAGGTTTTGAGTTACTAAAGTTCATGTTAAAAATAAACATGAATTAAAATGGATTATTCTATTAAGCAAACATCCCCTCTAATCATACAAAGATCATATATCCAATTCACAAACAATTAAGCCATAAAAAATATCATACATCCACCACCTTTGATTGCCTAAATTTGGTTTTTCGCAAAGTTATGGACTCTTAAGGGTAACGTTCATGGGTAGTCTGTTTCATAACTCTAGAGAGCACAGTAAGCAGCCACCAGCCAGACACAGTGCGGTAGGCGAATATGATTCTCAATTCACAATTTCTCACCACCGGAAGTAAGAACAGACCATAATAAGCGTAACATTCATGGGTGGTCTGTTTCATAGCACTACCACACAATTTGTTAAAAAAGAAAGAAAGGTATTTAGCACCACGGTGGAACAACTTTTACAGGCCAACAACGACAACATGCTGCAACCACCAGAACTGGTATCACAACTCATAGGGAAAATCAAAAGAGCAATCGTCAAGCACATACACCATCACAAAAGTCACGGAATCTGATTCACAAAGCATTCAAACATTTGAGGACATTTCTGCAAAGGTACAACTTATATGTCTTTTTTCCAAGCCATTTCCATCAACATGCTAATAAATTTGCAATGCATAAAACAAACGGGCCAAAACTTGAAATTCAGCCTGTTCGATCGACCCATGCCAAATTCTAATTATTCTTTACTTTTAAACTTTCTATTTGAAAATAAAAAAAAATAGTGAAAGAAAAGAGACGACTACAATTCGCCATTTGCACATCACTTAATCGAGATTAAAACCATGGAAATTCAAAAGGAACTGAAAATGTTTAGGATCGTTATAATGTTTAAAATAACCAAATAGATCGTTATGTTTAGTTTTTTACTAACAAATACCAAACGATTCCCTATAAAATACACTATAATTTGATCATTGTGATATCAAATAATTATAAAATATATATTTGAAATGATAAAAATTGGACTAATTGTGTTGGTCGAGGTTGAACCATTGAATAACTTTAAAATACATTATATTTTAGCCACTAAGATATAAAATAATAGCATAATAGAAAATAGCTTGTTTTAGAATGACAAACCAATGATGTTCATTTGTTTTACTTGATGGCCAAATTCCATGTAGGTCAGGCCCATTCAACTCTTTTATTTTATGGTTAGCGGTTAGCCCATTAGATACCATGCATTAGTTTATTGTTAAATTTTTTATTTTTAACAATAAAAAGGAGTATTAGTTTTTCCTTTTCATATATATTTTATCACCAAGGAGAAATAAAAGGGTTTAAAGAAAAAAAATTGACACTCCTGAACCCGTTTAAATTCGCATGTGTACGGTAAGTTAGCCCGTTCCACAGAGGAAAGAGAAAAAAATTGACACTTCCTATTCTACCCTTCCTATAAACACTTATGGAGCAGGGAATTTGAAATGGGGGAAGGGTTTTTTCCTTCCTGCTAATATATGTTTTTAATTTAAAAAGATACAACAAGTGTGCTTAGTGTGATTGGTTATTATCCTTGCTTTTTTTTAAAATGGTCATGGTTATGTGTAGATTTTTCCCCCTACTTTTACTGTGTTCCTGAGCTGAGTCGCCGTCCCGAGTTCTATTTTGCGTTAACCGAGTTCTTTCTCTTTGCCGCCGCTCTTCTTCCATTCTTCGTAACCACAAAAAAGGAAGAAAAAAGAACTAACTGCAACTTACCTGATTCAGTGACCTCTGGAGAATGGCAACGATCACATATTCCTGCCGCAGAATGCTAAACTCACCTCGATTTCGCCTCTCCCGCCGCTTCTCCACTCCTTCCTTCAACCCTCGCCGAGTCGTAGTCACCGGTACGCAGCGGCTATTTCTTATATGCTTCGAGTTTGTAATTAGCACTCCAAATGATTTGGGTCCTCTTTTTCAGGCATGGGGATGGTGACTCCATTGGGAAATGGAGTGGAGACGACGTGGAAGCGATTGATAGAGGGAAATTGCGGGGTAAGGGGAATCTCCCCCGACGATCTCAAGATGGGTTCGTTTGACGAAGAGACCAAGTTAAGAACTTTCGAGCAGCTGAGCTCCAAAGTTGCCGCGGTTGTGCCTTGTGGAGAAGGTCCTGGCGAGTTCAGTGAGAAGCTGTGGCTTAATTCCAAGGTGATGAACATTTCCGCGTTTCAGTTCATTTCTTAAAGGTAAATACGTAGTTATAGAGATGGGGAATTAGAGATTGAAGAATGGAGAATCCAAATTGAAATACGAATTTATTCCATTAGGCTTTGTTTATGATGCATTGTGGGTTTTCCAATGGGATGATCTTTCATGTGGTGTTTGCTTTAAGCTTAGAAATGGCTTGTATTGGTCACCAGGAGCACAGATCAATGGCGAAGTTTATAGTGTATGCCTTAAGTGCGGCAGATGAAGCCTTGAAGGATGCGAAGTGGGAACCAATAGAAGAGGAGCAGAGGGAAAGAACGGTAATTTTCAGTTATTATTTTGTATGCAGGGAGCTAGAGTGAGGAGTAGGTTGCGAATTTCAGATTGATTTTCTGATTATCCTGGTTGATGTTTTCTTTAACCTGAAGATTTCCAGGGCGTCTCGATTGGTGGTGGAATCGGCAGCATAACTGATATCCTAGATGCCTCACAGATGATCTGTGACAAGGTCTTGTTGTTACAGTTCTTCTTTTACTGCTGTTAATGTTGCGGTTTGGAGTTACCTATATTCGTGGTCAAAGGACTGATCTCATATAGTTTCTTTCTCAACGCAGAGAGTTCGTCGGCTAAGCCCATTCTTCATACCTAGGATACTCATAAACATGGCTTCTGGTCATGTGAGCATGAAGTATGGATTCCAGGTGCTCATATTATTGCCTTCACTGAACGTTTAATCATGGTATTGCATGCTTCAGTGTAGTAGATTATCTTATCTTTTTCTTCATCATTACAGGGACCTAACCATGCGGCTGTGACTGCATGTGCTACCGGAGCGCATTCGATTGGTGATGCCACAAGAATGATTCAGTTTGGAGATGCTGATGTTATGGTGGCTGGAGGCACGGAATCCAGCATAGATGCTCTATCAATTGCAGGATTTTGCAAGTATTTATCCTGTGAAAGTCACATCATTTCTTTTTCGATAGTTTTTATTTGATTGTCATGGGGCTATAAGTTTTCCGCATGTAAAGACTACGTTCTTGATTCCTCCCAGGTCCAGGGCTTTAACTTCAAAGTACAACGCAAATCCCCTTGAAGCTTCACGCCCTTTTGATAGTGCCCGGGATGGATTTGTGTAAGCCGTCAGTTTCTTATTACTGTTCTCCATTTCCATTACTTGTTCTTGCTTTCCTAATCATCCAACTCTCTACAAGCGCAGCATCGGGGAAGGCTCTGGTGTCTTGGTATTAGAGGTGAGTTAAAGATGTCTTTCTTTCTGAGTTTCTAATTCTATTACATACTAATACAAGTTCAGATTGATTGTTATATCTCTCTCGTGCATGGTTTAACCAGGAGCTCGAGCATGCAAAACAAAGAGGAGCAAAGATATATGCAGAGATCCGAGGATATGGGATGTCCGGTATAGTTCTAAACCTTTGCCACAATTTGTGCTACTACTTCCTTAATGATAATAATATCTATGATTGATTATCCAGGAGATGCTCATCACATTACTCAGCCACCTACTACCGGAAAAGGAGCCATTCTAGCTATGACTCGTGCTTTAAAACAGGTATTAGAGTAGGCTTGAATGCTTTGGGTGGTCTTGGTTTTCGTTTTCTTCAATCAAACAATAAGATGGCTTTCGTACTTGGTTCGAACAATTTTGAGTCTTTCGTGCATTTGCAGTCAGGTTTGCATCCAAATCAAGTGGATTACGTAAATGCTCATGCTACTTCTACGCCTTTGGGTACTAACACTCTGAATCCTCAAAGATAGTTTTCTATGTGAAGATTCGGCAACACTTACGCTTGCTTTTGCCTCTTTGCAAATATTTGCTCTTCAGGCGATGCAGTGGAAGCCACCGCCATTAAAACCCTATTTGGAGAACACGCAGCCTCTGGGGCTCTGGCATTTTCCTCAACCAAGGTACACCGCAATTCAGGGTTTTCGAGCTTTCTCTTTCCCCCAGCTAGCATATGATTCTTTTCGCTTAAAAACAAGAAATGGTTGTGGTATAGGGTGCCATTGGCCATCTTCTTGGAGCAGCTGGTGCTGTTGAAGCAATCTTCACCATATTAGCAATCCACAAGGTATGCATCAATCTTCACGTACACATGAATCTAAAGTCCAATTGACGATAGAAGTTTGTGATCATCAACTGGCTTGCGGTTGTTTCAGGGAATTGCACCTTTGACTCTTAACCTAGCTACACCAGATCCAGTGTTCAAAGACGGCTTCAAACCACTGACCTCTTCGCAAGAGATGCCAATAAGTGTGGCCATGTCGAATTCTTTTGGCTTCGGAGGCACAAATGCGTGTCTTCTCTTCTCCACTTTATCATAGAAGATTCCTAACGCACATTCTAGTCTTGGATATTGAGTTCCTCAACATCCCAAATTTGGCTTGTGCTTATAAATCTTGCACGAAGGGTTTTCTTTCCCAATTCCATGTTGTAGCATTGTTGACATTTTCATAGAACCATCTTATACCGAGTTTTGCAGATGTTAAGGTTCTCTTTCAAGTTTTGTACAGTATTACCCAGAAATACAGCTTCTTAGCATACAAATACTATGTATGAACCGACTTGTAACCTTCTGTCAAAGGAACCACCTTCGCCGAAACTTTGGACTGCAACTTCATGGCAGCGGCACGAATATCCTGGGAATCAAGAATTAGAAAAGCCATCATTTGTCTAGACTCTGGAAATTATTCAGTTAGATTTTATCAATTTTTTTCTTTTTTTTTTTCTTTTTACAAATTAGATGATTCGTATCAGTTCAGTACTGTTTACCTCTATGCTATAACGAGATGAAAAATGAGTCAACATCACCACTCTGCTCCTAATCCATTCGGCATTCTCAATGATCTGGAAAGGTTTTTAAACAGATTATTCTCAAGCCAGAATTCTTCACAATGACAATGTTCGAAACTACAGATTCAGGGTAATTTTGTTTTTACCTCAAACAAATGGGTATGACCGTGTTGTTGAGCATGATCGACACTAAACCCTTCGTCCAAGAAAGTCGCCTGTCTCGAAACAGTTATTAAACAATCACCAACTAATAACTCTACTTCTTCACAGAGAGAGAGAGAGAGAGAGAGAGAGAGGAAGATCTTATTAGTAAGTGTGTTACCTCTGTTATCAGAACTTTGGCTCTCAAAGCATCTGCATTACGTGGATCAAGCATGTAGTCTGCAGTGGTATCTCCAGTGAAGGCAACCTCGGGCGACATTATGATGTCTGTGATCTAACATTGGCAGAAAAACAGAATGAAAAACATTCAGTGTAACTCAAGACAAGTCTGAAGTAAAAACAGAAGAAAAAAAAAATGATAAACCTCTACTCCAGATTTCTTCAGCTTCTCAATCTGTTTCCCTTTCAAATGACTATACTGCTTCTTCAGCTTCTTCCTAAGCGAGTACACCACATACCCCTAAACACAAAACACAATAACCCCAATCATCAAAATTCATCGCAACAAAAATCAAATCGCCGAGAAGTTTTGATAAACTCCCCAGGAGAAAGGAACCATACCTGGCTGGGGATTACATGCTGAGTTCTAAATGGCCTGACCACAATGTCATTACGCAGTTCATATGTTTCACCTGAAAGTTTCGAAAGTTGAGAATTCTTATCCAAACGCACCAAGTTGAAGAGAAATAAACATGGAATCCAATAGCAGCAAAGGGAGCATTTTACCAATATCCAAGGCAACTAGCTCCATGTTGAGTTCGACTTGGCCCATTGACCTGTGAATGTCGAAGAGCTTCTCGACATCGTCTTTCAAGGAAGGAGGCACAAATATGGTTGGAGGTTTCAAGTTGTACAGACCCCGGCTGGCTACATACATTGGTAATCCTCCCTACATAACCATAATTCAAGCACAAAAATCGATAGTAATTGAGAAGCTGTATTGAAATCAAACCGCTGACGCTGAGATTAGCAACTCTTAGGCGTAATAGAGCTACACTAACAAAGCCACGAATGATAATCTGATAAAATTCCCACTTGTTCGTACCAATAACTTAAGCTAATCCCAAGGTTTCCATAAACAGACCTTTATACACTACACCCAGCTACCAATACTCTAACTGTTCAATGGAAGCTACCGGGAGGAGGGAACTTTTTGCAAGAGCAGCGGACTCACGATGTGATCAAGATGTCCATGGGTGATGAACACGAAGTTCTGTTGAATAGCTCGAGCAGGACACCTCCCAATGTCGAAAGCGCACTTCAATTCCGGGATTATGACGCATGTCTCGTGGCCGCCGACGGAGATGCCCTCGACGGTGTATCCTTCCAAGTCGACGCCTCGCCGGATGACAGCGGAGCGGGCCTTTCGGTACTCTTCTTCCTCGTCAATTGCGCGGCTGAGGGAGGACAGGTAGCCAGAAGCTCTGGCGGCGGTGGTGGTAGAGCTCGCCGTGAGGTTCTTGAGAGAAGGAAGGTACGGCGGCGCGGTTGCAGTTGGCGGTGGAATTGGATAGTGGTGGTGGTGGTGGAAAGGGGAAATTGAAGGAGAGGACGAAATTGGAAGAAAAGTTTGCATTTTTTTTTCTCAAGTAATGTGGTGAGATGAATTTTTGCAGAAATGGAGAAAAGAGGGGTTTGCAGAGGTTTTGCAAGCAAGCGCCAACAGCAACAAGATGACTTCGGTCTCTAGATTCCAGCGGTTAAACGGCGCTGTTTTGTGTCCCCTGTGTCTCTTATCAACCGTTTTCCTCGCTAGGTATGTTTTGACAAGTGGTACAATTTTATATCAGTTCATATAGGGATGAAAATCGCGCGGATCGAGGTCGGATGTATATGGATCCGTTACCCGCCCGCCGGAACTTCGGGTTCGGGGAATCCCCGACCGAACTCTGTTATCGGATGTAAAATAGCAACCAGGCCCGCCCGTTTTCGAATGTCGGGTTTGTCGGGGATCCGAAACTTATCCGAGTAGTTCATTAATTAAAAAATAACAACCAAATTCTTACGTGAAGCTGAAGCATGAACTTCATAATATCAAATCCAGAAATCAGAATGCATTGGAGAAGTAGCAAAAGAACAAAACATTCAACAGAAAACATTCAATCCTAAAATACCATCAAATCCAAAATGACCAAGACCATTGTATCAGCAAAACAAAAGTTTAAATGACTAGCAAAACATCTCTCCTACTCGAGAACAACTTCGATAGCAGCAGCAACACAACAGCAAGATAAAGACTTCACTTCAGGCCTCCATACTCCACTTTCCAGTAGCAGCAGCAACAATGCAGCATTCTGCATTCTTTGATTCCACCCAGCAGCCAAGGCAACAAAACTCAAACAAAACCTGAAAAACGAAGAAAAACAACCGTTATTAAGGATCCAAATTCACAAATCATGAAATCAACTAAAGTACTAAGAGAACTCAAAAGTTCTTACTTACATCTTGCTGCTAAGTATCAGTTCACAAATCTTGATTAATCTTCAAGAAGCTTGAAACGAGGGGCTTGCTCTACACATTTAAACAAACTATCTCAATCTCATTGACATATATCAAAGGCCGGAAGAAATCACACATCTGAAACAAGGTTTTATGTTTATTACCTTCAGTAGTTTCAACATCAGGTTGGAGCTGGACCAGATCCAGATTGGCTTCACTTGTAGGGGAGAAACATCCTTCCAACACTCCTGCTCCAGCAGCATCATCATCTACGAATGCAAGCCAAGTCAAAATAGTTACATAAGATGCTAAAACAACAATGAAATTGAACAAAAATATTAACTTAACAGGGTTAAGAATTTACCTACAGCCAACTCAGCTTGCAACCAACTTCTTGTGCACACAAGTGTTTCCACAGTAGCAAGGTGAAACCTGCTCCTATGAGGGTCCAAAACACGACCTCCAGAGCTGAATGCACACTAAGATGCAAGAGAGGTAACATGAACAGCCAAAACATCCCTTGCTATGGCTTGCAAAGTGGATATTTTGGACCATTATGCTTCCAACACATTAAAATATCAAACTCAGCAAAACGAGGGAGAATTTCCTCATTGAGGTAACTGTCCAACTCAGTATGGACAGAAGTAACCCTTGCCCTTTTTCTTTGGCTCACAAATCGATCAAAGTCCAAATCAGTGGTGCTAGGAGAAGAGGACTCAACTCCAACATACCCAGAAACATTCAGATTCCTCTCCTCATTCATTTTACTTTGGTACTCCAATACCAGATCAGATAATATGTCCTTAACAGATTCCAAACGATAGCCATCAAATTCAACACCAAATTTTTTAGCATAGTAGTCAACAATTTCCAACTTATACCGTGGATCTAGAATCACAACAATAGCAAGGACTTTGTGAATCTCGTCCCAGTACTCGCTGAATTTTTCCAGCATAGAATAACCCATCTTTTGAATCACTTCATTGGTATCAACACACCACTCATGAATCTTGAGTTTCAACTCACAAATACGAGGGAAGAACAGATTAGCCGTTGAATACTTCGATCCAGAGAACAAATCAGAGATTGAGCTAAAATTTTTAAGTTTCTTACAAACAAGTGCAGCAAATTGCCACTGCTCATTCGATGGCAAGTGATTATATTGAGCATCACGCTGCTTCAGTTTAATGAAAACCTCCTTGTAAGGAATAGCAACAGATAGCATTTTAAAGGTGGAGTTCCACCGAGTAGGGCAATCCATAACAAGTCGTTTCTCAGAAGTGAATTTTAACTGCTTTGCAGTTTCAAGTAAGAACTCTAGCCTTTTAGGGGCAGCAGACCAGTAAACAACACTGCTCCTAATGTTATCAATTCCCTCTTTAACAACATCCAGACCATCTTTCAAGGCGTAGTCGATGGACAACAGGTGAATATTCCTGTACTACCCCTTGTTGGTCCCGAGGGACAATCAAATTCAAGATGTGAACAGCACACCTCATATGTATCAAAGCACCATCACTTATCAAGTCAGGTAACACTAATTTTGACTGTATGACACGAATCATAGAGTCATTAGTGTTACAATTGTCTAGGGCAATGGTGGATACCTTCCTGTCGACATTCCAATCGAGCAAACAGTTAACCAACACTGTCCCCAACCTTTCAGCAGTATGAGGTGCTGGTAAATATGCAAATCTGCACAAGAACGAGCAGACAAAGAAACAATTGCAATTAGGAATGAAACAAAAACTAAGAAACAGAAACCAATGATTCAAATAGATACAAACTACATGTCTTACCTAAGCATATGTCTCTTTCGCACCCACGAGTTCTCAATATAATGAGCTGTAACAGTCATGTACCCCTTCTTTTGATTGGTGGCAGTCCACAAATCAGTAGTTATTGCAATTCTACCTCTGTTGATATCAAACAGACTTTGAATCTTATCTCTTTCAATATCATAGATCTTAAGGACCTCTTTCTTTATAGTATTCATCGATGGAACATTGAACAATGGTTGAAGAGAGTAGACAAATCCCTTGAAATAGAGATGATCAACCATCGACAAAGGATATTCATGCATTGTAATAGCAATTGCAAGCTCCCTTTTTGAAAAATCAGAGTTGAAAGCAGTAGCAACCAAGTCTTGATTTCCTTTAGCCAAATAGTGAGGGCCGAGAATCTTTTGACTACCATCCCTAATTTTCTTCTGAACACAGATTTTGGTGTGATTCTTTAGGTGGGTAGTACCATTATTTGATTCCCCACCTAATTGCTTCTTACAATAATTGCATTTAGCCTTGACAATTCCATTAATTCGAACTTTGGTACAGTGTAACCAAACAGCACTATTAAGCTTACCAACGTCGAGTAATTCCTCGACAACATTACCATTCCCAGCATTGCCATTCTACTCATTTGTAGTTGCTGCCTGCAGAGTAGTTAAAATCCCGATTTAAATCCTAAAATCCTACGCTTTTACGATCTTACTTACCTATTCCAATTCTGAGTTCACTATAAAATCTATGGACCTTAAAATCCTACACTATTCATGATTTAAATCCTTAAAATCTTTAAAATCTCACAATTTTACGATTCAAATCTTTTGAGTAAATTTTACTTGTTTTCCCTAGAATTTGCAAAATTACGCCTCTTTTTCTTCTCCTCCACCAACATCATCTAGTTCTCTAACACTAACCACCATGGACTATAATAAATTCACATCAACGTATTAATCTCATCGATTCATCACCTCTTAACATTAATCTTGATAAATTGGAACATTAACCTTGAAAATTTATCATTGTAAGTGTTATGTGCTTTTGTGTTATTCATGATTTTCCTTACTAATATTATTCCGTCTTGATTTTTATATGGACCTTAAAATCCTACGATTTTACGATTCGATTTTACGATTTCGATTTTACCCTCATTTTCGATTTTACATAAAATCCCGATTTTGACTGCTTTGGCTGCCTGCGGAGTTGGGTTTGTGACCGTCCCATTTCGAGTAGGTGCAGACAGAACTGGATTTGCACTATTGCCATTATCTTGTGGAGTGGGTTGAACTCCCTCTGTTGACATTGTTCCTGCCGAAAAAACAGAGAAACAAGGATTAGTAGGATATCAAGCAACTCCCTCAATCATTAACCAACATCAATGATCAAAATTGAAACAAAGAAAATGGATATTTACCTTGAACAAACAGAGTGAGGCACAAACAACGGGTGTGAATGAATGTGAAGATGATTCTCGCACGCACAAGGCCACAGACCAAACAAGCAGTAAAAGGATGAGAAGTCTGTCTGGGAACTGAGAAACAGAGTACTGAGATGGAGACTTGAGAGAAGGATGAACAAAAAAATAAACCTCACCTCGTATTTATACTCCAACTTCAATCTCCAGCCGAATCGACTATTCGACTTCACTGCGAGAAATTCTCTTTGCATGCGGCAAGCCATGATTGAAAGGGAAATGATTATCATCATCGGGAAGGAAAGCAGATAATCGATGGGAGATATGCAGCCGATATGTTAGGGATTCGATGCAGCGGGAGCAATCGGATTGCTAGAATCTAGCCTAGGGTTGGAGGCGGAGAAGAAAATGGGAGAGGAAGAGTTTAGTTGAGGGGAGTAATCTAACCTAGGGTTTCTGATTAGCGGGTATATATATGTACGGGGCGGAGTCGGGGCGGATAGTTTCGAGTCCGAAGCCCGCCCGAAGCCTGTTTCTCTTATTCTCGGGTTAATCCGAGTCCGACCCGGAGCCCATCATCAACGGATTTTGCCTGATTTTGTCGGGTCGGGTTCGGATCGGATTTTCGAGTTTCGGTTCAATTTGCCAAGCCCAATTTCATACTTCTTACTTGAAAAATACATATAAATAATGAATTAATCATTGACACTGAATGAAATTAGACATATATAATATATTTGAAGACATTTTCTATAAAATAATATTTAAATAAAATATAACATTTCAAAATTCTCATATTTAAATACAACATTTAAAATGTAACATCCAAAATTTTATAATCCAATAAATAACATAAATATCTAAACATAATCTAACAAATAATATCAACATTTTATTTTTCAACTTGAAGAAACAAATACAAAATATGGTTTTTGTGAACTAATTAATTCACCAAAACCACGTAATTTGAAAATTTTAAAGGATCATATCAGTCATATCGTTGTTGTGCACTGCCAACAAGAATAGACTTTGCTCTGCCTCCTCCTCCTCGTTGAGACTTTCTGTTGTCTTAGCAGGGAACTGTATGATCTTTTCCCCTATTTTTTTATCCAATATTGATCAAGGACGAGCCCCGACTTCCATTCTTTTCATATAAGAGTCTATTATAGCTTCCTTACATAATTTGTCTTAGACCAGCTCGTAACTGAAAATCACCAAAAACTACCAAAGGACATCAAAATATATCAAGGTCTAATAATCATTGTCACCCTTAGCCGAAAGGTTAAGTGAGTTAGCTTCCTAACTTGTTGCAACGAATCTCAATTAGCTAACTAAGAGAGAGTTAGGAATCTCCTTGGTTGATCGATAAAGAGGATTAGACTCTCTAGCTACGAATCACAATTCTTGACCTAACGATTAACAGAGCTAGTTCCCCTAGCTTATATTTGTTGATTTTCCTTCATTGATCAACTAAGGGAGTTTGTCCCTAGCTAGTTGCGCCACCTAGCGATGTATGGACACGTCCTTCTCACTAGAGCTTTGTTTGTCGCTTCTTAGCACGAGACTAGGGGGAGCAATGCCCAAGTGAAGTCCCCTCAAGTCGAATTCTCCTCGATTTACTTTCCTTGTTCGTTCACTTTGTAGTTTTCTTAGTTTTAAATCTAAAATTGTTTTGCTAGATAACAACTTAAGCGATTGAAGTAGGGATACATGCACCGGTCCGGGTTGATAATTTAAATACTTGCCCTATACTACACCCGACTAGAGTTTAAAACTTGTTCTCTAGTCGGGATTAATTCGCAGTGTAGTTCCGTGCGAGTCATGTCTTCTAGTATATTTATTAATCCTTTTTTATATTTGTTTATTATTTTTACTAATTCATCCATTTTATTGAACAAATTTCAGTAGCCATTCTAGTAATACTATGTTTAGAAGGTTTTCTAATTTTTATATTTGATAATACTTGTTGGAATATAATTTTAGATGTTTTAAAAAGTTTTGGGTACCAAAAGGTAATTAATTTTTTTTGGGTTGGATGGAAAACTAGACAGATGCACCTTTTGGCATATTTAATGGTACCCGACACTCTATTCAAACTTAAGTGGTATGTCTACCACAATTCTCAAAGTTAAGTGATACTCGAGGTATTTTACCCTCAAACTGCGGATAGAAAAATACCACTTTTGAAGTGTCATCATGCATAAAAAATTTCCTTTCCGGAAAATTAAGTCATGTTGACTAATGAAACATAAATTATAGATTTTATTAACTCTTTTCATGAAATGTTTTGCACCTTTTCTACATATATTAAGCCATAATGACTTTGATTTGCTTGATAATTGGTCAAAGAGATGTATTTAGTAGTCTCTAAGGATTTTTTATACATTTGAAATGTTTTGGGTAGTGTTTCGTGCCTTTTCAGACCAAAGCACTCAACTGGACGACCGTGTATGAGTTGGAGATATCAAGACCAGTGAGATAAACATCATAAATGAAGCCAGGGCGACCCAAATTGTCCAGTAGAAGCCAAAATGGCACCTCGGGCACCATTTTTCAGTAGGTGCAATTCCACTCAATCTAATCGGGTATTCCTTCCCTAGGCATTACGTTTAAAATATTCAGAAGAAGATATGTGACTGAGAGAGTTACCATCATACAAAATATCTAAAAAAACCTGATAGAAAAGCCTATATATAGATCCCCTCAACCATCATTTGAAGACAAGTATTTTACGGTGGGTTAGTATGTCTCTAAAGCAACTCACTAGAACGAGCATTGATCAGAAGCTCAAGGGCAGAATAGCAGCCAAAATGGCTAGGCGCCATTTTGCTTCTTTAGACCACAATTTCACAAAGCTTAGTTAGCCTCGTCTTTGACTAACGTACTTCCTATATTTTTTCCTCATGACCGACCACTTTGATAGGGTTGCGAACCCTATAGATTCCTTACTCCTTAGACAATGTATAAGTCAATTCTTGATATTATATATATAGCTTGTTTGATTGATTTCATCTCATTGTTTTTATTGTCTTTGATTTTAATTTTTATATGTGTCTATGTGGGTGGATTGTAACAGGAACCCATGTAATTGAGTGCACATCAACAAAATTACACGGCTAGGTAGTCAACATATGCGATAATCGTGACAAGCATGACTACAAACTCTAGGGGAAAAAATACATGAACAAAGTCTTTTATTTCCTCTTTCGTCACTACAAAATTAGGAAGTATAGAGGACAATAATTGGAGACAAAGATTTAAAATTGTCTCCGGAATAACAAATTTAAGTGATATTAAGGACAACTCCATGTAATTGTCTCCAAACCAATCCGAATTGGATGTTTCAATACTACGGGCCTAACCCAAGTTGTCCCCAAAGGTTTGGGCTGCCGATTCTCTCACGATAAAGTCAGGGCAACTTGAGTCTTAGGGTTTACTTATTCCCCAACTTTCGCCTACTCTCATTCTTCTGTGATCGCCAACAAGAGTCGAAGGCGATAGACCATAGCCCTGGCCAATCGCAAGGTATGAGAGCACTTCTCTCTATATCTCCTTTCAATTTTCTTTCCTTCCATCAGTTCGTAGTTTTCATGCATCATCCTCCCGCAGAATCCCTCACTCAATTAAGGATTCCGTATATTGCTTTAATGATCGCAATCACTCTTATGTCTAATCCCCTAAATCCATACCCTTTGATTTTCGTTTATGGAGATTACAGATTTAATTCCCCATTCTCAATTTTTATGTGCGTGCGTGTCACCAGTTATTTGAGACCATAACCTTTTTTTGTTAAAAAAGGTTCTCTCTCCTTCAATTAACTTGATTGGTTTTCATTCATCCAATTGTTTTGTGATGAAAAGTGGTGTGCAACAAAGTTCTCAATATCAGGATGGAGGGAGAAGCAAGAGATATGCAATGAAGGCTCTGATAGCTTCAAAAGAGTTCCAGATAAGTGATTTATTCATCTTGATCATGTGCATGTATGTGTTGGTTACTTGGTAAATCGGATATTTAGTTGAAAATCTCTGCTTTCTGCTCCAGGAAGAGCATTTGGAGGCTGTATGGGTAAATAGTTTTATAAGTTAGATTGAATTTGGCCATGGGACAATGAGCTTGTAAATTGATTAATCACAATATCCAACGCACTCTGGCACAAAGCTTGTGATAATTAGATCTTAATTTCCTCTTTCAAGTTCTTATTGCGCTCAAATGGTCAACTCTGAATTTGGGTTTGGTTTATCTTTCAAGATGAAATAGATTTACCACAGAGACCAACTTTTTAAAATCATGTCCTATAATTTTAAGGAAACTTAGCCCTCTCTCAGTTCCTTAGCAGGTAAATCATTCTTCAATAACTTGTACTCCTTTTAACGTCAGTTCTTGTATATTACATTTTGTTGCTTGTTCTATTTGAGAAGGTCTAGGTACTTAACTATTCCTCAAGTTCTAGGTAGTCTTAAGAAGTGGTGTTACGAGTTGTGACGGTTGTGGAATGGACTACCTATTGCATAATAAGTGGGTCTAATTCTCGATTGACTTCACTTACTATGTCGATGAAATATTGTCTTGTTTCATTGTGACAGGCTATTGAGTATTCACTGCCTAGAAGAATTTTGGAGGAATCATTTTCAAACCTCAAGGGTACATTTCTGTAAGGAAGATAGAAAAATATCACATGATTATCTATAGGGTTATAGTTTAGCCTGATTGTAATATGTAATTTAAAGACAGTTATTCATATTATCTTATGTTGTATACACTTTTGTATTATTAATATTTACAAGAGAATGGATTTTCCATGCTGTGTTGTGAATTGTGTGAATAATATGTAATTTGTATTTCTTGTGGAGTAAATTATTTTTTACACTTAAAGGATATAGGTTCTCAGTTATTAAAAATATAGTTCTTCAGTTACTACTTTTCGTCTCGAAAACATTGCATTAAGGACGACTAACTGTCTTTATATATAGTTCTTAGCAAGGATTAATGTCTCAAAAACACTTCACATGAGACGATTTGTCGTCTCTACAAATACTTCATAGGGGACCACTTGTCGTCTCCAAAAACAGTGATAGGGGACGACATCTTGTCTTAAATTGATACAAAAAGGACGATGTGTTGAATCAGATTTTTGAATCTTTGGGGACGACTATGTGTCCCTGATATTAGGGACGAATTACATTTTTTGTTCCCAAAAGAATAGAGGACGGAACCTATAGGCACCACCCATGGGGACGACATTTGTCGTCTTCAAAAGATTTGGAGACGAAAAATCTATGTTTTGGAGACGACATTTTTCGTCTCCTAAACTTACTAACTTTGTAGTGCGTCTTGTATTATTATTGTCATTTACTATCTGCTTTTACTTTTGTTTTTGTGTTAGTTCTTTTTTTTTTTTTGACAAAAGATATTCATATATATAGAATCAACCACAAGATAGTTACATCCTGGAGCACAGCCAAGTCTGGAAATCAAACAAACAATTTGCAGTCGGAGACAATGAAAGGGCCTTCCTAGCCACCAAGTGGGCTACCCTATTGCGAGACCGACCTACAAATCGAACACTAAACCCCGGGTGCAAAGCAAAACAGTTAACAACTTCTACTAGAACCGCACCCATCCTACCATCACCAGTCTCCGCCCGATTGATCTTGTCTATGACCACTTTGGCGTCCCCTTCAAAGCAAACTTCCGAGACCCCATTCACCAGACACCACCCTATAGCCTCTCGCAGGGCCAACAGTTCCACCACCAACGGATCATCAATGCACGGGAAGTGGAAACCTCTGGCTACCAACATAGCCCTAGAAGGGGTCATCAGTACCACACCTCCAGCAGAGTGCGATCCCTGTCTCGTCGCTCCATCCCACATACAAATAACCCGGCCATCAGCCCCCGCATTAGTTGTGAGGGGCTCAGGAGCAAACACAGGATTCCCCCGCTCAATTGGCACCCGCAGCCACTCATCAACCTGCTGGTTTAACTGCCGCATCAAGGCTGGGAACCCAAATTGCTTCCCTTCAAACACAACCCAGTTTCGAGAGCGCCAAATCCTCCAGAGAACCGCCACCACCGTCATAATCATTTCCGAATGTGGAATGAGGGCCAACAAGCGTTTAAGAAAGAGTGGGAACGTATGGCGGGGCAATCCCTGACCCAGGTGTTCTAGCCCAGAGTAATCCCAAAGTGCCCTAGCCACTGGGCAGTCCAGAAATAAATGTTACATGGTTTCCTCTGCATCCCAACAGACCGGACATCGAGGGTGAACCATCACATCTTTACTCCGTAGTGCCTCAGTAGTGGGGAGAGTCCGATTAAAAATTTGCCAGACGAACACTTTAAGCTTTGGGGGTATGTTAGCCTCCCATAACCGGATCCAGCTGGGCTTATCCATCCAACTAACCGTAGCTCTACATTGATTCCTCTGCTGATCCACTCTGACCGCAAGGTGGTACGCAGATTTTACCGTAAAAATCCCATCCGCAGTGTCATTCCATACCAGTCGATCCTCCACGCATTGCCGCGGAAGCGGAATGCGCATAATGGCTCGACAAGTAGGGGGATCAAACCACTGCCTCAGCTTCTCCTCATTCCACCTCCCTTCCCCCGGACAGAGAACTGTTTCTACCCGGAGGTCCCCCTCAGCCGGAATCACCACTGGATTAAACCGCGGGGGGTCCGGGTGAAGGGACGGGACCCAATTGGACAAAAGTAAAGAAGCAGTTTGGCCATTCCCAATTTGCCACCGAAGCCCTTGTTCGAGCAATTGTCTGCCGTACAAAATACTCTGCCAGCCCCAAGAGGGCCTGGAACGGGCCGTAGCCGTCAAGAAAGACCCAGAGGGGAAATATTTGCCCTTATAAACTTGAGCTAAGAGGGATAGGGGATCCGTAATGATCTGCCATCCAATCTTGGCTAGCAGGGCTTGGTTAAAGAGCTCAAAACGCCGGAAACCCATGCCCCCATCATGTTTACTACGGCACATATTCCTCCATGATAACCACCGAATTCTAGGCTGACCCTCCACCACATTCCACCAAAACCTCGCTACATGCTTGTCCAACAGTCTACATAGGGAGACAGGAAGTTTGAAACAGGACATGACATGGAGCGGGAGAGCCAAGTCAACGGATTTAATCAAAACCTCCTTAGTTCAGTGTTTTTGTGTTAGTTCAGTGTTTATAATTTTGTGCTTTCTTAGTAGTTCGATTCATGCTTTTTAAGTATGGTTTGACTTGGCAATTCGAGGCAACTCAACCTAAAAATGGTTTCCTAAGAACATAACAGTAGTTTTGAATAGTGTGAGTAGAAAGGCCCCTAGTGAATACAATAGTAATTGTCTTTGCACTTGTTGAGTTAAATTTGTCCATATCCTATGAAAGCTCTAGAATCTTTACTCATTCTCCTTTTATTGGAGTCAAAGAAAAGTTTATTTGGTGGTAGAAGTGCAATTCATCATTTTTCCTGGTTTTGAAAAGTGAATGCTAAAACGGGTTATGACCGCCACATTAGACCACTAAGTTCTTATGGGCTCCAATTGGGTTTCAAACTTTTGGTTTTGGTTCTTGATGTCTAAGGAACGTACATGACAATAGATGATATAGTATATGAAAATATCCAAAACTAAAAAAAGGTTCAAATATACCGAATTGACCACAAATGAAGAAAATCCAAGTCAAAGTTTCTAAAGATGTATCAAAGCGATGTAAAACTTGCTTTAAAATGAAGTATAAAAATAGCATATTTTAGGTGTCATCATCTTTCCTCTTTAATGTTTTATTATCTATGGTTAATATTGTTCTTCTGTAGGTTTTGAATTTTTTTGGGAAAATAGCATAAATACCTTGTATGGCAATGTCATAGTCCGTATCCTCTTTTTTTTTTTTTTTTTTTTTTTTGTCAAAAGATATCATATATTACTTCAATCAAAACAGATAGTTACATCCTGGAAAACAGCCAGGCTCTGAAATCAAACAAGCGATTCCCATTCGGGTACAAAGAGAGGGCTTTTCTAGCTACCGAATGAGCTACCCTATTGTTATCCCGACCTACAAACCGCACACTAAACCCCGGATGGGCAGCAAAATATTGACAAATTTCTTCCAGGACCGCCCCCAAGTGATTGTCACGCGAATCGGCTTGATTAATCTTGTCAATAATGACCTTCGCATCCCCCTCGAACCGAACTTCGGACAAACCCCACTCTAAACACCAAGTAATAGCCTCACGCAGCACTAGCAGCTCCACCACCATCGGGTCATCCAATTGTGCAAATTGCACTCCTTTAGCCCGAATGACCGTCCCTCCTGGACCACAAAGGACCATCCCACCAGCCGAGTGTGACCCTCCCCTAGTTGCCCCATCCCACATGCAAACCAACCGAGAGTCATCCACGGGGGTCTGGACCACTTGGAAAGACCTCCTTGGCTGCTGGTCTACCGGCAGCCCCACCCACTCCTCATACTGCTGGTGAAATTGGCGCATTAAAGCCGGAATCCCAAACTGTTTGCCCTCAAAGACAACCCAATTTCGCGATCGCCAGATCCGCCAGAGGATGGCCACCACCGCCATAAACAGCGGCGGATCATGGACAAGGGAAAGCATCCGCTTTAGAAACAGAGGAAACGTGTGCCGAGGCAAAGCCTCCCCTAAATAATCCAACCCCGAATAGTCCCAGAGGGCCCGTGCCACCGGGCAGTAGAGAAACAAGTGCTCCAACGTCTCGGGCCCCTCCCAGCAAACCGGGCACCGGAGCAGCACAGGGACCTCCTTTTCAATGAGCGCCTCTGTGGTTGGCAGGGCCCAATTCAAAATTTGCCAGACAAAGACTTTAAGCTTTGGAGGGATCTTCGCTTCCCACAACCGGATCCAACTTTTCCTATCCATCCAGCTCACCGATTCCCGCCACCCACCCCTTCTCCTGTCAAGCTCAACTGCCAGATGGTAAGCCGTCTTAACCGAGAACACCCCATCAGCAGTGTTATGCCAGATAAGTTTATCATCCACATTCCGCCTCGGAAGTGGGATAGCCTTAATGGCCCCACAGACAGAAGGGTCAAACCATTGACTAAGCTTATTCTCATCCCAACGCCCTTCCCCTTGACAAATAACCTCCGCCACCACGGGATCACTCCCATTTGGCAGAATGCGGGGATTATAGCAAGGGGAATCCAGCTGAAGCCCCGGAATCCATTTAGAATGAACAAGGGAGGCCGAGAGGCCATTGCCTATCTGCCATCTTAACCCTGCGTCCAAAAGCTGACGCCCAAACAGGATACCCTGCCAACCCCAAGAAGGCCGAGACCGGGCAGTAGTAGTCAAAAAAGATCCTTGAGGAAAGTATTTCCCTTTATAAACCGTGAGCATCAAGATGCGTCCGTGAACACAGTGAAATGGACCAAAATGCATTGCTTCACTTCTGGAGTTCACGGTTTGTGGTTCCTGTTCACAATCTTAGCGACCGTGAACAGCCTTGGTGTCAGTAACCTCAAAAACCCCTCTGGAAGCTTCACGGTTCATGGTCCTAGCGGCCGTGAACTCCAATGTTGGACCGTGAACACAGACTGAATCCTCCTCTTTGCCTGGTCTTTGCTCCTTTTCTTCCAACTTTCGACTCTGGGGTTGGTTTCACCTGGTAGACTCAGAAACACACTGAAACACAAGAAACCTAGCGAAAAAACACCCCTTTTGGAGCTTAATTGCCATAAACGTCAAAGAGAAACCGGGATAAAAAGTGTACAATTATGCTCGAATCAGATCCCTACCTATATCATGTGTTTGTTTCTCCTGCCAGTGACCCTCACAAAAAATATTGACTCGCTTTTAAAAAACTTCTTCTGGTGTTGATCAATGCAATAAGTGGCCTGCGCTGGTGTAAAAGAGAGATCATGTGTTCTTCGAAGTTGGAGGGAGGCTAAGGGTTCAGGAGTTTTAAAGACTTCAACATGACTCTCCTAGCTAAGTAAGTTTGGAGAGTCCTTAGCTCTCTAGAAGCACTTTGGAGTCCTATCCGAAAGGGTTTGTACTTCCCTGGAGAAAATTATCTATCTACAAAGAAGGGTACTCGAGCCTCTTTGATTTGAACTAGTCTTTGGGAGACAAAGAAGGTAATCAAACTAGGAATTGTGAAAGTGATCGACTTAGGAGAAGATATGTCGGTGGACTAAGATCCATGAATACCCTCGCTTCATAAGTCAACAATTGGTAGTTGTAATTCACCTAAGTCAGGTCGATTAATGTTTAAACTGCGGAAAGTTCTCAAATAGTCTGGAGTCTCAACTAAAGTGCTCCAATAAATTGCGGAAAGTTCTCAAATAGTCTGTGAATCTCTATTACATACCCCAGTTATAGAGGGGATTACACCATAGAGAGAGAGTGGAAAGCAATGCCGGATGTAGAAATCATCATGTAGACGAAAGAAATCTACTATGGGTTTTTAATCGTCACTCCTCGAGGCTTGAATCGAGCCCCAATGGTGGAGAGACTTGATCTAGGGCAATCTAGGTGTAACACCCTAACCCGGACGGGTACTACTTTTACTAAAATGCCCTTGATAAAAAAAATACTCAAATCTTAAATTGCAGCGGGAAAAGTTTTCATAAATAAAATACTGAAAACACACACTTGTAGCTCAGAGAAAATCCCTAACACGTGGGCAAATTAAACTCAAACTTTAAAATCTCAATCTGATCTCCAGTCTATACTCATAATCATAAAACATAATAACTAACTAGTCCCAAGTGCTGCTGCTTTGTGAAGCTCTAACTAGACATCCTCTGTGACGCACGTACCGTCCTCCTCTAGCTAGCTTGCCTCGTGCAGCTCTCTCGATCTCGCTGCTCTCTAACTGCTCCTCTAGCTAGCTGTTATCGATCTGGTTCACGTTCGTTCCTTTACTAAGGCCTGGTGAGTGAGATGGGGTCAGTCTACGCCCTTACGTTTAGAAATTTCTTATACTTGAGTACTTTGCTTAAACACTTAACTTTGACTAGTGGAAGTTGTTTGTACTTCCAATCTTAAAATCTTAACTCTTAAACTTTGAGGGAGTTGAAGTTAATCTCCTCTCTTAAAGCTCAAAACCTTACTTAAACTTTTGACTGACACGGGGATCCCTCACTAGCTAGTCTGGTTGCCAACTCATACGTATGAGAAGTCATCCATGCTTTCCTTAAACTTAAACTTAGTTAGGGGAGTCGTAACGATTCATCCCCCTAACATCTTAAACTTATCGTGGTGGCTCTTCACCACGATTCTCAAGAGCATAACTGCTGCTCATCTTAAAAGTAACAAGAGCATAACTGTTGCTCTATCACAAAATGTCTCAAAAGGCATCGGACTGGCGCTAGTGACTAAAAACACTTAAAACGACTTCACCTTCTTGAAGGTGAGTTACTTCTTAAAAAGAACTTGTTTCTTAAACTTTAACCATAGCTCAAACATAACGCTTAGGTAAATAGCACAAAATCACCTCAAATCATAGCTCAAGCAAAGCACAATTAAGCAAACATAATCATAACCAAGCAACGGTAACCAATTCGCTAAAATACTCAAAATCATAATACTTAAAAGAATACGTAAGGCGTAAAATTTACCCCATTTACACTCACCTCACAAGTAGATTGGATTGAAGTACCCACCATCCAAGAATCGATGGTTGCTCTCCCCGAACAATACACATACCTTTGCTCCCATTATTCACTAATCATGATGAACCCACGTCATCAGAATACTTGGGTAACATACTGTAACTAGTTTTGCTTAAAACTAACACATTACTAATGTCATACGCATGTGTATACTACCAATTTCAAAAGATTCCTTTTACCCATTTTAATTCAGCACTCCCAATTTCGTTCATTAGGTTCCACTTAGAGACTAGAGGTTTAATGAATGATGCCATATCAAAAGAAAGGCTCCTCTTGCTGTATCTACGTCCATATATACAGATACACATGAACCCAATTCACCATGATCGAGTAAGACAAGAAAGACCCTTACCTCCCTGCTCGCCACATGGAAATCCTTCCCGCAACTCCGGTCCAAATTAATGGAATAGTGCCCTGTCCATTTATTTGCCAAAAGACAAAGAAGGAATCCAATTGAAGAGTTCCAAGCTTCTCTCCTCCTCTTCATCAGGTGATAGAGACAACAAGAAGACAAAGGTGGTGTTTGGTTCACTTGCGGTGAGATGGCGAGGGATTGACGGCGGTCTGTATATTCAATTGGGATTTGTGCGATTGAGGAGAAGAGATGGGAACCGAGAGAAAGAAGGGTAACGGTGGGCTTTAGGTGCGGCCGAGTGGGTTAGGCAAGGGTTCTAGGGTTTTAATTAGTCAAAGGGTTATTTGTGAAAATTCACACTTGCGGGTGAATTTTAATGCGAAACTCAATTAATGTCCGGCACTTTCTCATTTTATGTCGAAATTCGACACCGCTTGAACCGTTAGTTCACATTTTAAGTCCTCCTCGACATTACGGTGAAACTTGACCCAAGGGTATAATAGTCATTTTGACTTTTGGGAAGAGCTGGGTGTAACACTAGGTTCTCTCTTCGTCACTTTCTCTCTCTAAACCTTTATTTTCAGCTCCAAGAATCCAATGGCAACAAAATTTTCGTGTTTCACTTGTAACAACCTGAGTTGGTCATACCCGATCTAAATCCCTGGTCGGGTAGGAGACCATACCGGGTTTTTAAGCAAAAAGGCGTGCAACACTTAGTTTACGTAGGGGAATTACCCGTTCTCGAGGTGAAATACCCGATCGGGTATTTCATCTTCACGACCGAGGGACTTCCTGGATGATTCACCTGGCCTCCTCTCGCGATCGCGTATTTATATGGCTTGACTTTGGGGTGGGTCCAGTCTTGGTTTTCTGGTCAAACCGGAAACCGAATTGCATCCAATCTGGTTATGTCTCCGGTCAGTCTATTAGCCAGTCCGGTCCAATCCGGTAAAAATCGAAAACAAGATTAACTTAAAAATAAAATTTTTCAGCTAAGCCCAACCCACAGCTCAATCCCCCAAGCTTACACTAAACTTCTCCAGCCCAGCCCAACGTGACAGAGCCCACCTGAGCCACTTAACCCTAAACCTTTTCCCAGTTACTTCCCCCTCCTGTTGTCTCCCACAAGTCATACCAGCCGCCAACCGCCAACTGCTCCTCCTTTATTCTCACTCACTGAAAACCCATCCAAACCAGGGAAAAAAATCCCAAGTTACACATGTTTTTAAAAAAAATTCTCAAAATACACATGTTATGAAAAAAATTCCCAATCTACACATGTTTGGGCCTTCACCGCGTCAGAGAAGGGCGGTGATTGCTTCACCGCGTGAGAGCAAAACGGTGATTGTTTCACCGCGTGAGAGCAAAACGGTGACAGCTTCACCGTGGGAGAGCAAAACGGTGATTGCTTCACCGCGTGAGAGCAAAACGGTGAAGCACTGAACTGCGTCCAAACTTTAAAACAACGTAACTTTGTGCTCGGTTATCCGATCGTAGCGAATTTTTTTTTGATTCCGCATAATTTTTCGAGATCTTGCAAGCCGCAAACTACCGGAGGCGGTTTGGTCCCGCCTTCGTCTCGAAAAAATGTCGTTTGCTACCCCGAACGACCCTTTTTTCGATTTCGTCAAACTTTGAACGACCATAACTTTGTGCTCCACAATCCAAAAATCATGATTTTTTTTTTGATTCTGCATAACTTTTTAAGGACTACAATTTTTAGTAGGAGAGAATTTTCAAAAAATGAATTATTTATGGATATAAGGGGTTTTGGGAATAACTTTACCTTCCCTTTTCAGGAATCCAAGTACATTCCGAAATTATGTCTATGATAAAAATTGTAGTCCTTAAAAAGTTATGCGAAATCAAAAAAAATTCATGATTTTTGGATTGTGGAGCACAAAGTTATGGTCGTTCAAAGTTTGACGAAATCGAAAAAATGCTCGTTCGGGGTAGCAAACGACATTTTTTCGAGACGAAGGCGGGACCCGGCGGTTTGCGGCTTGCAAGATCTCGAAAAATTATGCGGAATCAAAAAATAATTCTCTACGATCGGATAACCGAGCACAAAGTTACGTGGTTTTAAAGTTTGGACGCAGGTCAGTGCTTCACCGTTTTGCTCTCCCACGGTGAAGCAATCACCGTTTTGCTCTCACGCGGTGAAGCAATCACCGTTTTGCTCTCACGCGGTGAAGCAATCACCGCCCTTCTCTGACGCGGTGAAGGCCCAAACATGTGTAGATTGGGAATTTTTTTCATAATATGTGTATTTTGAGAATTTTTTTTAAAAACATGTGTAACTTGGGATTTTTTCCCCAAACCAGAGCAAGCTCTCGACCTTCCTCCCTCGAATCACGTCGGCTGTCGACCAGCCAAGAGCATGACTAAGAACAACAAAATCATTGCCACTCGACCTTCCGCCGATCGATGCCGCATGTTCGTGCATATGTCTTCTTGTTGCTTTGCTTTTTCAGATTTGTAGGAGTGGCGGTATCACTGGTGTTGCCATCGCCATCACCGGACTCGGATCTGTAACCGTGGTTTCCAGAAGGTGGATGTGTGGAGGAGGAGGCGCTGACCACAACTCAGATCTCTCTCACCGGCGAGGTCGCGATCACCACCCCGCTGCCTCGCCTCTGTAATACGCCACTTTGTCATTCTGAAGCCTTGTCGGTCACTCCCAGCTTCACAGGAGAGGAGGTTGTCGTCATCGTCCAATAGTTGAGAAGCAGGGAGGAGAAGAAGATTCGCGAGGAATTGGGATTTGGAAGGAGATAAGAATTGTGTGGTAGCCTTTACTCTGTAGGTCGACGATTTTGTTACCTTTTGTCCAGTCAAATGACCTACACGGCGATGTTTAGCTTAAATTGTTTAATTCTGGTTTTTTGGTTAAAACCGGATCCAATCCCTCTTTGGTTCTGATATTGGCCAAAATGGTTGCAAAAAATTAGGTTAATCCAGTCCAATTTTTACCAAACTGGACCATTTTCCACCCCTAGCTTGATCGGGTATTCTCTCTTTCAGCTCCACTTTTCGCCCACTCTTAGCTTTTGACCCGAAACTCGCTCCCAAGTCTCGATTTCTGCTCTAGATCCTGAAATACGACATAAAAGCACAACCTAGAGTGAAATCGGCTTAAACGTGAGAATTGATCCTAAAAACCGTGCAAGAATGGTGGCAAAACATGGGCAAATACCGGGTTATTAGTCTCGGAACCACCGAATAGTTAAGGAGTGGATTGATTAGGGAGAAAGAAAATGGAATACAGAGCTTACTAAGGGGAATATGACTATTAATGAGTTCGAAGCCATTAAGAGTGATAAAGCACCAAGGGGTGCTTTTGATCAGAATACGCAGCTAACACAAACAATCGAACGATAATGATGGAAATGTAGAATTCTCGCCACAATCAATGTGATTACTCGATTAATAAGAGAACTTGCTAAACAATTATGGAATCCTCCACAAAATAGCTTAAACAAGGGTCTTGAAATTAGCTACGGAATCCACTCGAAGCTAAAGACAATAGGTAAATTCTCGAGACACACTCAAGAACTCAAAACTAGAAAGGTATTTAAAGGAAAATAAACCTAATACAAACCTAATAGAACTAGGAAACAATTAAGGTAAAAATCTACTCTAAAAAGGACTCAAAATTCGGGTTTAAACTTCCTTTCCTTAAGCACAAGTAAGCTGCCAGCAAACAGTTCAAAAGCAGCTTCATACTAACTTCATGCCTTTCGTTCGAGGCCTTCCAGAACTCCGATCTTTCATCCAATTCCTTCCCTTGGTAGATAAACATACCTATTTTCATGTCGTGGAAGCCTCTGGACTCGAATCAACTCCATGCTCCTCGAATTGACCTCCAAAGTAGGTTTCACAAACACGTTTCCAGAATTGACCATTTTCTGGCAGTTTTCCAGTTTTGAGGTAGCAACTTTGAGGCCTTGGAAAACAACCTTAATGACTTCTTATGGATCCAAAAAGCATACCATTGGAAAGATGGCAACTTTATATTTAAAACAAGCACCTAGCCTTGAATTTATACCAAGCCAATTGAGAGAACCATGCCTCCAAAGTAGATACCATGAACTCGAAATATGTTAGCCAAATTCTGCCCTTCTTCTTCCCAACTTTGATAGCTTCTTCGGCAAGTAATAAAAACGTGTAGAGTTGGCCATTTGAAATCATATCAAAGAGAATTTTTATTATGGAAGAATGATTAGAGGACTTATGTCCTTGGAATATGAATAATGGGGGTTGTTTCGCAATTAAATATGCATATTATGTGGTTCATCAAAACAATACCAATCCTCAACCTACTAGAAACTCAGATAAGTGGAATTCGATTTGGAGGTTGTAAATACCTCATAAGCTTCTTTTCTTCATTTGGAGGTGTGCTAGCAATGGTTTGGCAACTAAATGTAGGCTAAGTCAAAGTAAGGGATCCCCAAATTTGAATTGTTCGGTTTGTCACAACCATAATCAATTGATTTTTCATTGCCTCTTTGCCTGCTCACATCTGTTCACCTCGTGGAACAAATTTTCCCCCTCTCTTCCCCTTCCCTCTCAGTCCACTTACTTCTTCAAACGAATATGCTCCCTTAGAGATTCAACCTAGATGAGAAGCCTTCACCTTATCATCTTCTTTTGTTGGAATAGCTGGAAGGCAACGAATGAGTGTACCTTCAAAAATCATACACTTTGGCCTCCAAACATTTGTCTACATACCTATAGATACAAGGAGTTCACTAAATGTAGAGCATATTCGAGGTTAACGCAACCTAATGTCCTCCATGTACCTCTATCTTCTCCACTGCCAAGTAATTACTCGACGGGGAATCACTATGACGTCTCCTTCATAAGCGACGACCAGAAGGCGGCTTATGGTGTTATGATCGTTAACCATCATGGACAAGTTAGTGATGGGCGAGCTGATACTTTCGTTTGTTCCACCTCGTTTGAAGCAGAAATGAAGGCGCTGTCAATAGGTCTAAAATTAGCTCAAGAATATGGAGCAAAATGCATTTTCCAATGTCAAGTTCTAGTTCAAGCTCTTTTGCAAGACAAATCAAAATGGGTCGTGGAGGGGAGTGACACGCCTCTACCGTCACACTAGAAAGTGGCCAAGTGTAACCATCTACTAATGCGTAGTATAGCGGGTTCAATTCTAATTGTCAACCCGGGTCCTAAGTGTGATGACTACTCCGTGAAAGTCATGTTATCTAGCGGTTCAAGTGTAGTGAAGGTTTAGTTAAACTAGCAAGCAAAGCAGTGAAAGTTGTGTTCAAGTTGAGAGAGGTCACCCGGATATGGTTCCCCCTAGACTGCAGTTAAGCCAGATTGTAATTTACCAAGTTCAATTTCAATGATAGTTATATTGCGGGAGGTTCTTAAACAGTCTGCAGTTTCGACAAAAGGTCTCCAGACCCTCTCAATCTGAGTCCCCAGCGAGCGACTAACCTCCACCGGAGTAAACAGATTGAGGCCCTAACGTACCAAACCTCCTCTACCGAAGTAAATCCGGTACAGAATAGTGAATTGACTCCTCCACTAAAGTCGTCAATTCACTACCTTCAATCGAAGGTGCTCTATCAACCTAGGCAGATACTCTCTTTCTAGGTCAAAGCAGAAATAACAGGAATTTGATCAGGATTCATGCCATTCAAGAAATCAAACCTCAATTGAATATAATCATATCACTGAATTCGTACTTGGGTTCATACAATCGGACCTAACATACAAATCTAGGGTTCTTCATGCCCTACTGTGAAGGGAAATCTAGCTCAGATGCGGAAACCATACTGTGAAGGATGGGATTCTGCTTCTGGCAATCAATCGGCACTTCTCCAAGCTCAAATCGGGCTCCAATGGTGATGAATATCGATCTAGGGTGCTTGGAGAATCAGGTTCGTCACTCTCTCTCTAGGTATAAGCTTTGTCTCTCTAAAACTCGGGACCCTTGAAAAATTGGCCTTCTTTCCCTCAAAAGCAAGGTTGTTAACCCGCGGGTCGACCCACGGGTTGACCCACTTTGACCTTGACCCGATGAGAAAAACGGGCCGCACGCACCCGCCGGGTCGACCGCTAAAGGTATCGGGTTCGAGGTCAAATTGTGTCATTTTTTTCTTTGGTTTGCGAAATGCGCCTATTTTCCGATTTTGCTTTTCGCCTAACTCAATCTTTGGAATCCTTAGTTGAACATTTGAATATTGATGTTATATAAGTGTGTGTGAATTTTCACTATATGTTGGATCTAAGTACGACATGTTACTTTGGTGTAATGTTACATGTTATTACTCGTATGTTAGATGAGATTTGATATAATTTATGAGGATAAATACAATATAATAACTCTTTTCATATTTCCGGGCTGAAACGGGCTAAAACGGATGACCCATTAACCCTTGACCCACTAGCTTGACTGGGTCCGGGTCAACCCACGGGTTGACAACCTTGCTCAAAAGGGAACAGATCGCGATCCCCGGTCGTAATCCCCAGTCGGGTTCAGGTGCCCGACCGGGGATTTTGAAACGCAACGCAGCGGTATAGGGTTAATACCCGATCGAGGTCCAGAATACCCGATCGTGTATTTAAGTTGTCCGGCCGGGACCCCTTCTGTCTTTTTCCCCCTGCTTCCTTCAGCATTTTACCCGGCCGGGTATTTTCACTCTTGGCCGGGTATTTTGCTCTTTAAGCGCCCTTCTACTCAAACGTCCTCCTTTTGACCCGAAACTCGTTTCCTCGCCTTCACGTCAACGCCAAGTCCTGAAATATGACAAACACACAATCTAGCGTTAAATCGGCTTAAAACACGAGAAACGACTCTCAAACGACGCAAGAATGGAGGTATGAACATGTGCAATTAACGATCTATCAAAGAGCTACCTGGATGGGATCCATGCTACAAAACTTTGGGCTAACAATCAGATCAATATCAAATTTGTTCCTAGAAAGTTTATTTAATATTAAAGCTGATTGGGTAGCTCGATTTCTAATGAAAAATTCAGCTTAAGGTTAAATTGATTGGGTAGATTGATTTCAAAAAAATCTCCTGGTGGACTGGATAATATTCTTGATCAAATTTTTTTATTTATCTATTTATCAATCTATCTATCTAACATATACTATGGTTGTTTTGTGTGAAGCCACATCAGCGATAACTAATTGTTTTGTGTGAAGCCACATCAGCGATAACTAATTTCTCCTTAATCCCTTGATTTTTCTTTTTCTTTAAATGAATTGAATGACAAAACTTAACTTACGTGGCGAAACAAGATGTGCATAAATATAATGCACTAATAAATGGGGAATAATGCCCACTCCGCCGGGAACGACTACAGTGCTAATTGCACAATAGTTAGCACCGTTCTAACCAAGAGAAAAACTACTACTAGTTTGAATTAGTAGTGATTTAGCTTAGATGTTGTATTGATTTTATAATAATCCGTAGTGATTTTTGCTAGTTATCACGATGCTAACCCCTATAAGGGTTAGCACCTAATCCCATCCCCACTCCGCCCACTTACAAGCCAATGGTGATTATAGACACCAAACAAATTGGGATGGGTTAGCATGCTAACCCCCTTAAGGGTTTGGAAAAATGACACCCCCCTAGTGTATTAAATACAACTATAGAATTTAATGCACACCTTAAATATACATTAGGTATTAAAAGCACCATATTAATTTTTTTTTTTTTTTCAAATTAAAACCTACACTAAATATATTCTCTCTCCTTATATCTGATTTTTCCTTTTTCAGCAACCTCTGCCCACCAGATTTCCTCCGACCGCCACACTTCTCCGGTGAAAATCTCATCGGCAGACTCCCTCCGAACACCTGCAAAAAATATACCACTGCACTGGTACGTTGTACCACTACACTGGTAGCTATACCACTGCACTGGTAGCGATATCAGTGCACTGGTACCAATGTCATATGTGAGTATCAGTGCAGTGGTACAAATACCAGTACAGTGGTACAACATATCGGTGCAGTGGTATATTTTCGCAGGTGATCGGAGAGAGTATGTCGGCGAATTTGACCGGCGAAATGTGGTGGTCGGAGGAAACTTGGTGGTCGGAGGGTGCTCGGAAAGGAAGAATAGAGATAGGAGAGAGAAAGATCAAAGATGAGAGAGAATTGTATTTTTGTATATGTTTAGATTTTTTTAAAAAAACGAGTAATTAATGTGATGCTTACTTTGTATTTAATAACAGAACATTTATTATGGTTACTTTCATTAATACTAGTCAATAATTAATGAAAAATTGACCAATTAACAAGGGGTGTCATTTTTCCAACTCCTTAAGGGGTTAGCATGCTAACCCATCCCAAACAAATTACCCGTCACCTGTCATTTGTTGTAATGAAAGAAAAAAAAAGTGGTCTTCTATGTGTGGTCGATTCTTTGTGTGGATTGGAGCATTAGATTCTTTCTCAATATTTTTCATGAAATTTACGATATATTTGCATTCTAAATTATTTGAGTGAAATAGAGAATTCATGAAATTTACGATATATTTGCATTCTAAATTATTTGAGTGAAATAGAGAATATATGAATGTTTTTAGCTATCAAGGACACTTGTGTATAAATTATACTTGAAATAGATATAGCTAAATATCATAGCTATTATATAGTATTTATAAGGGTAAATACTTTATTTGGTCCGAACTATGATCATATAATCAATTTTAGTCCGTGGTTTCATAAATTAACATACTGGCCTCAACTATGTAACATATAGACTCAATTGGTCGGAAACATGGTTTGACCGTCAATTTGGATGGTCAACACCGTTGACCGTTAGTCAATACGCCACGTCAGCCTAAAAATCATTCAAAAATTCAAAATTAAATTATTTTTCTAATTTCTATTATTTATCATTTCAAATTAACCAAAAACTAAATTTTTAAAAATATTAAATAAATTTTATGTTATATCTTTTGGGACATTTGAAAATGATAAATTTTATAAATTAAAAAAAATTTACCAAATTCAATTTTATAAATTTAGAAAATATAAAAATCATAAACCCAAAACTAATTTTTCTAATTCAAATTATTTCCTAATTTATATTACTTATCATTATCAAATTAACCAAAAAATAATAAATTTTATTTTTGTGTAATTTGAAAATGATGAATTTTGTAAATTAACCAAAAATTATCAAATTATTACTTATTATTTAAATTACCAAAAAAATTATATTATTTTTTAAAAATTTATCATTTTCAAATGTCCCGAAAGATAAAAACATAAATTTTATTTTATATTTTTAAAATTTTATTTTTTGGTTAATTTGAAAATGATAAATAATAATAATTTGGAAAATAATTTGAATTTAAATTTTTTAATGATTTTTAGCTTGACTAGGCAATGACGTGTTGACTAGTTGTAAAAAAAAAGCGTGTTAACTAACGGTCAATGGTGTTGACCGTCCAAATTGACGGTCAAACCATGTGTCGGGCCAATTGAGTCGTTATGCTGCATAGTTGAGGTCATAATGTTAATTTCTGAAATCACGAGTCAAAATTGATTATATGATCATAATTCGGTCCAAAATAAGGTATTAATCCTATTTATAATACTTTTAGTTATCAAGGAAACTTATCTATAAACTTACATGAAAATAGCTAAATATCAGAGCTCTATTTACTATTTAGACTAAAAAATTATTAGGCCAATCACTTTTATGCTAAAAAATAATGTAGTTATAGCTTTGCGTGGGATTTTGGAACAATTTTGGGGAATGGACAATTCTTGAGGTTTCTTATTGATATTTTATCATTTTTTCAATAGTTCCACCATCTTTGAGGTCCAAGAATTTCATCCCCTAAATTCATAATATATATGTATTCTAATTTTTATTAGATTTGATCTTATCATTTTTGTAATAGTTCTGCCATGTTTGGTACATTAAGTCATTAGTCATTCCTCAATACTTTTTATGAAATTGAAAATATATTTGCATTTCCATTTTTTCGTGCAGTTTTTATGCTCAACTTTAAATTTTGAACGGAAAGTAGCATCTCCTATATCACCAGCATTCCAACTTATTAAGTTTAAATCCTGTTTTTTTCGTAATATTTTACCATTTTTCATCCATTAATTCCTTCCCCTATAGTTTCCACGAATTGATAGTATGTATGGTATAATAATTAATATGGTCAAAATGCTAGTGGCCAATGTTTGTAGGGAAGGTTCGTAGTCGAAACCTTAGAACCTTCGATTTTAGGGTGAAGATGTAGGACCTGATGATGTGTTTGCCACCACCCAAAAATCTTTTTCTCAATGTCCAAAACAATTGCCAGTCATTTGAACCTGTGTCTAAGACCTCCGGACAAGCTAGTGATGACAACCGTCCTGTGAACTCTAATATTTAGAGGTTGACGCAGTAGTGAAGAGACGATAGGGCCAAGTTTTGATGATTGTGCACATTCTCTGCACCAAAAAGGTCCCGACCCCACTGGTCAAGAAAGTGAGTGATTCATTCTTGCTTTGCATGTCATATCATACCACGGAGAGGACCTTTGTTGCCCATTCATTTGTTCCTTGGACTTGAATGTTATGCATGGTTAGTTGTGGTCGATAAGTGATCTTGTTGAGACTTGCATTGATTCATGAACAAGGTGAGAACTTTTCGTTTGCCCATTTTGCTGCCTCGAATGTCGTTTGTGGTGGATGTCGGTATTGCTTGCAACCGTCCATGTGTTAATTGCCAATAGCCATTGAGATTCACCATTTTATGCCCTTTGATTTGTCCCCAAAGCATATTTATTAGGTTGCGAGATTACCTTGTGTGAAATGGTTTGCTTGGGGACAAGCAAACGCCTAAGTGTGGGGGAGTGATTCGGGCCTAATAGTACACTTTTTATCCTCTTTTCGCTTTGATGTTTGTTGCAATTGAACTCCGAAAGGGGTGGTTTACGCGTGGTTTCTTGTGTTTCAGTGTGTTTCAGATCCTAACAGGTGAAACCAACCCCGGAGTTGAAAGTTGGAAGGAAAGGAGCAAAGAGGAGCAGACAACTGCCGTACACGGTCAGCCATTGGAGTTCACGGTCTTACAGGACTGTGAACTGGAGCTATAATCCGTGAACAAAGGAGTGTCCAGAGATGGTTTTGAAGTTACTGACACCACGGCTGTTCACGGTTGCTAAGAGCGTGAACATATGCCACAGACCGTGAACCTAGGGATGTAAGAATTGAATGATTTGTGTGTGGTTGTGTTAAATGTGAATGTGGATGTATTTTTCATGATGATGGTGTGTTCTTGGTTGCCCTAGATTAGAGAGGAAACCTCCTTAGGTTAAGAGGCTCAATTAGAGATAAGTGTTCTTGGGCATTGCATGCCTCCTAGGCTAGTTTCAAGAGGAAACCTCCTTTATCCAAAGAGGCTCAATTTGAGTTGGGTTTCCTTGGGCATTCAAAGCCTCCTAGACTAGTTTAGAGAGAACCCTCCTTAACCTAAGAGGCTCCATTAGAGATGGGTTTCATTGGGCATTTCATGCCTCCTATCCTAGGTTAATTAAGGGCGAACCTCTTAACTCGTATTAGCACTTAGGGTTTGGTTGTGGGTGGCCATCCGAACTCCAATTTGAGGGTGACGAGAGACTATGAGGGTAGCCTCGGTTGCTTGTTAGACTTCCCTATGGTTTATAACCCCCTAACCACACACGATCGTTCGATTCTGCAAGTCATAATTGTTAGCTAGGGGGAGCAACACCCAGGTGAAGACTTCTCTATTAGTGTCAAATCCATTTTACCTTTGCAAAGTACTTTAGTTTTAGACCTTAGTTTTCACGAATAACTAATCCTCTAGATAATGTTTCAAACAGTCGAAGTAGCGATACATGGGTCGGCACGGGTCGATATTTAAACATATATGTCCTATATCGAACCCATCTAAAGCTTATTTATACTTGGGTCTTAGATGGGATTTTATTGTGATAGTCAGAGCGAGTCACCGACCCATGTACCACTACATCGACTGTTTAAAACATTATCTAGCAAATAGTTTTTGTTAAAACGAAGATCTAAAACTAAAGTACTTTGCAAAGATGAAAAGGTTTTGATACTAATTGAGAAGGATTCACCCGGGTGTTGCTCCCCCTAGCTAACAATTACGACTTGAAGGATCGAATGACCGTGTGTGGTTAGGGGGTTATAAACCGCATGGAAGTCTAACAAGTAGCCAAAGCTGCCCTCTTAGTCTCTAGGTCGAGGAAATGGGATACGATCCAAGCCACTAATGAGACCCTCTCAACCTATTGACTAAGGAATGGTTAGACTTCACCCTCGAATTTGAGTTCGGATGGCCACCCACAACCAAACCCTAAGTGCTGATACGAAATTAGAGGTTTTCCCTACGTTAACCTAACTAGGACAACAAATTTCCCAAGAAAACCCAATATTCAAGCCTCTTTCAAAGAAAGGAAGGGGGTTTTCGCTCTACCTAGATTAGAATGGCAATTAGATTGATAGGCTTTCACACAACACAATCATTCATGAATAATACCTCCACATTCACATAAAACACAACCACACACAAATCATTCAATTCATACAAGCATTCACATAATTGTAGCTAGGGTTTACAAACACCCAAGTGAAAGAAGGGACTACTCCATGCTAGGAGAAGGGAAAACACAAGGGAGAAGAAAGAAAACCATCAAAAAGATGCTAGCCTTGCTCTTTGTGTTGAATAGATCCTCCTTTGGTGGAGGAATTCCCAAATCCTTGCTTGGAGATGAAACCCTAGCTTCTCCTCATCTTTGGTTCATCACTTTCTCACTCTAAAAATCTGAAGAAGAAGTTTCTCACACTAGGTCTCCCCCCTCTTCTTCCTTTCAACTGGCCTTTTATACTGAGATCTTGCCCAGTTTACGGCCTGAGTTCATGGGTGTGAACATCAAAACGCGTCCGTGAACTCAGTGTGTTGAACCAAAACGCACAGCTTCGCTTCTTGGGTTCACTGTTTGTGGTTGCGGTTCATGGTCTTAGAGATCGTGAATAGCCTTGGCGTCAGTAACCTCAGAATCCTCTCTGGACGCTTCTTGGTTCATCGGTTGTGGTTCCCGTTCACGGTCCTAGAGAACGTGAACTCCAATGGCAGACCGTGAACACACGTTGTTTCCTCCTATTTGCCTGGTCTTTGCTCCTTTTCTTCCAACTTTCAACTCCTGGGTTGGTTTCACCTGTTAGGATCCGAAATACATCGAAACACAAGAAACCTTGCGTAAAACCACCCCTTTTGGGAGCTCAATTGCAACAAACGTCAAAGAAAAACGGGAATAAAAAGTGTACAATTAGGTCCGAATCATTTGACTTTATAACAACTTTTAATATTATATTAAATGTTATATATAAATATGAATATTAAAATATCGATGTTATATGTTCAACTTAGATATGTGAATTGTTTGATTCTATGTTATTACTCAACTATAAACTATTATTTTGGTGTAATGTTAAATGTTTTTATCATGTGTAGGATGAAACTTGATTTATTTTATATATACGTTCACAATATAATGATTTTTATACACATATTCAAGATAAACAGGGCTAAATTGGGCTAAACGATCCGATCATTAAATCTTAACCCACTTGCTCAGCCCTGTCAACGGGCCAAACTGGGTTGACAACCATAATAGTGAGAAAGAGTGAATATATGATAATGTTCATGACTTAAATAAGATAAACTCTACTAACCGAAAATTAAGTTTTATACTAATTTTTATTCCAATAGTTAGACAATTTGTGCTCTTTTCCTATATCAAATAAAATCTAATTTCATCAAATATTGTTATTGTTGTTCCCCATTAATGAAAAGTATCCGATGAACGGGCCGGCCCCAAATCTAGTTTCCTTTAGAGCTGTAATCTTCAAATATGTAACTCTCTCGGGTAGAATAAAAGTAATCCAATTGTTGATGGTACATCTGTTGTTCTTCAGGGAGCGATATCCATCATTAAATTGTTAGTAGCTGAAGTCCACTGTCACACATCCATTGTAATTTGTAAACGTTATTAGAAGTCAAACATGCTTGGGCTCAATTAAATCTGATGTGATTAAATGTCACAATTGACTAAATTAATATCAGCTATGCTGTAATCGTCTTACAACTGTTGTTTACACATCACTGCACTTATGGGATGGAATGTATTGAACTAGTGAAGACAAATATGCGCGAGCAATAGACTTCTACAGTGAGGAGGAGAAGAGGAAATGGTGGTGGATTAGGAGAGCTGCAATATGAAATTTAGTTGGGCTACCAAGTTTTACTAATTTGATTGAGTTGTACATTGGTTGGGTTCTAGAATTTGTTGTTAACATTAACTCACACATAACTGAAATAGAAAAGATGTGAGATTTTGATAGTTAGAAGTGTTAATTTAAGGCAAAATTCACTTGCATAGCCAAAACTATCACCTTTGTGCCACTTATAGCCACTTTTGGCGAAATACCACTAATAGCCACTTTTAAAAGATGTTGCGTGCCAGATATAGCCATTTCCGTTAGAAACTATAACGGTGTTAATAACACCGTCAACTTATTTGACGGTCGACTGACGAGGCGCCAATTCAGCGGACACGTCAGCGCCACATAAATAAATAGTGACACGTTAGATATTTCAATTATTTAATAATTACAAATTATAAATTAAAAAAATACTCATATTCCTTATCTGCGCAACCCATCTTCCCCAACTTTTCCCCAAATTCAATTTTAGGGTTCTTCTCCAATTTTTCCATTCCCCACGCGAATCCTCTACCCCTTTTAGATCGAAGCGGCGAATCCTCTTCCCCGATTACTTCTTATGCAGCCATTTCCCCCAACTTTTCAATTTTGGATAGCAATCATGGAAACTAGAAGAAGAAAAAACAGAACCCCCAAATTGAAAATGATGTACGCATGGAAATTCTGCAGGTGCTCCACGAACAGAGAGATGACTCAGAAGCAACGACAGCTTATGGAATTTGGGTTTTTGGAAGCAGCAGCGGCTTTTGAAGCAGCGTCCCCATCTCCTATACTTCGTTCCATCTTCATATCCTCTTTTACACCGACCATCTACGATCCCAGCTTTCATGCGTAGTCACCGCCATCGCCACCAAATTGAATGTACGGAGTCGACAACTGCGCTTGCTCTAGTCGAAGTCGCTCCTCGATAAACCCCTTCAACAACTGGCAATGGAAGAGGGATTGGGGGAGGTGGTTGAGGGAGAGCCGAATTTTGAGGGCAGCAGTGGAGGCGGTGGTTGAGGGAACACCGGATTTTGAGGGCGGCAGTGGATATGAGTCCCGACGACGGGGAGAATCACCTCTGCTCTGTTGAATCCAGAAAGCATCGATGGCCTCGCTACAGGATGCTCCGTTGGATTGGCAGTGCGGTGGCGTCAGAGCGGTGGATTGTCGGCTGAGAGGATGTTGCGGCAAGGAGATTTGCGACGATGGAGGAGGATGCCAGAGCGATTTGGGATTTTTTTTTCCCCAAAAATTACGCTGACCACGCAGAGGGATTTGGGATTTTTTGTTTTCCTTTTTTCATTAATTTAATAATAAAAGAAAAGCCTATTTCCACCTAGTATGATTTTGGAGAAAAAAATGCTCATGTGGCTGGCCACGTAAGTCACGCTGTTTGCCCAGTCACACTTAACGTTAACAGCGTTAAAGAATTGGATGGAAGTGGCTATAAGTGGTATTTTGCCAAATTTGGCTATTATTGACATAAACACGAAAATTTTGGCTATACAAATGTATTTTGCCTTAATTTAAATTTGTTCTTTAAAAACAATAGGCAAAATACACTTGTATAGCCAAAATTTTGATGTTTGTGCCAATAATAGCCAAATTTGACGAAACACCACTTATAGCCAATTCCGTCTAGTACTTTAACGGTGTCAACTAACAGACTGACTGGACTAACGGAAAAGCTGACTTGGCGACATTTCATCCACGTGGATGAATGAAAAAGAATAAAAAATAAAACAAATAATAAATAACCAAATAATATATCTTCCCATCCTTCCCTCTCTCTCATCGCCTTTCTCCCCACCTCCACTGCCGGTAGCCATCACCTCTACCTCCTCCCTCCTGGCCTCCTCCTCAACCTTTTGCCCCACTTCGTTTTGACCATCTGATTTCATCAGCCAGAACCAAAATTATTCCCAAACCACTTATCTCCAAAAAATTGAACTCCATCTCCATTTTCCAGGTCTGGCGTTGAGGAAGAAGATGATGGGAGGAAGAAGATGAAGCGGCAGAGAAGTGACACAGAGGGATTTTTTTTATATGCGGATTTATTTGATTTCTTGGATTTTCTTTACTCGCGGTGGTATACGAACCCATCTTAGCCGCCGTCAATCATCCACCCTTTATACCCCCAGCTCCCCCACACAGCAGAGAAAGTTGGTCGCCCAACGGCAGAGCTTCTCGTTTTACACCTGTGATAGATTCAAGACACACCACCGTGGTAGCGGCAGGACCGAGATGCACCGAGGCTGTTGGTAATCGGATGTAAAGAGATTCATCCAGTCCAAATTCCACGCCATGGATTGAACTGGGTAGCTGAGGGATTCAAAATTCAGGGAGCGACGAAGTGCCATGATAGCTTCAAATGGTTTGAGTTTTCCGATTCGAAATCGATGGCAGATCTAAATTCATTCAATAAGGGTTCGATGGCTGCCGCGTCGGTGCCGTTGGGCCATATCCCTGTTCTTCGCTTCTTCTTCTTCCATTTCATTGCTGCTGACGGTGATTTTAATGCTTTGCGTGAATCTGACCTTGGGTTCATGAGTCTCGAATCTCAAAGACATGAAAGTTTCCAGATCCGTCTTTCTCACTACTGCAGTCACTGGATCTTGGAGACGTTGAGCTCCGAGAAGCGGATCTTGGCGGAGGAAATGGAGACGAGGAGGGTGAGGAGGAGAGGCAAGAGAAGGAACCAAGCTATTGATCGGGTGAGAAATTTAGAGAGCTCGAAGGAGGAGGAATCAGACCTTCTAAGGGATCTGGTTGTTCACACAATGGCTAAGAAGAGTGTTGATTCACAGCGGCGGCGGAAAAATAGGGGAAGAAGAGGCACCGAGGGAGTAGAACTCTAAGGGGTTTTTTTGTAATTTTTTATTAAATTATTTTTAAAGTAAATAATGGCATAGCATGTAATTGTCGCTGACGTGGTAACTATTTGGCAATCTAGTCAGTATACCGTTAATCTAATGGACGGAATTCTTAACACCGTTAAAGTATCTAACGGAAATGACTAGATTTGTCATACAACATTTTAAATTCTGACTATTTCTGGTATTTCGCCAAAAATGGCTTTTATTGTCACAAACGTGAAAGTTTTGGCTACATAGATGTATTTTGTCAAAACAATATCATAAGTTAAAACACGACAATTTTTTTCTTTTTTTCCATATAACAAGTTCATTCATTCATAACATTAAAACTAGGGATGGCAAAAGTATCCGTAACCGTGGATATCTGCCCGAATTCGACCTAGTCGGGTAGGGTAAAACTCGAACTCGAAAGACTTTTAGTGGGTATGGGTAAACCCGAACCCGAATATTGCGAGTAATGAGTGGGCATGGTTTTTTCACTATCCAACCTGAACCCGCCCGATTATACACATGCATATGTATTTTGTCTAGAAATAATCATTATTTTTCTCTAACATATTTTGTATTAAGCATATAAATATAGTATTTTCATGAAATTATGTTATTTTTATTAATTTTCCTCATCCTAGTGAATTATTGTCATACTTTTTCTATTATATAGTGTGAGAATACGAGTGAACATGGGTAACCGAAACCCGAACGAGTATAGACATGGTTTTGATTTTCTACCTGTTTCTTATATGAATATGAGTAAAATCTGAACTACTTTGAATAGGGTAACGAATATGTACTATCTACCACCGACCCGACCCATTGTCATCTCTAATTAAAACTCACTACTTAACAAAAGAGACAAGACAAAGGTATTTACGTTACTTGTTCTATTTATATTTTGTTTTGAAAACAATACATAAGTTAAAGCAAGACAAAGGTATTTATTTACATTTACTCGTTCTTTATTCCTACAATGACATGTACTTACCTATACAGAGAACTAGCTAGTGTGTAACATTTACACATCATTAACATCTTCTCTGTGAACAACCATTCTACCTTTAGTGTCATTTTGCTACTTGGGGTTTTAACATAGCTCCCCACCTAGTAGTAAAACATGCCTTTTGTCGAGAATTCGGTTCCACACGAACTACCAGAACTCTAAATATGGAGTTCAGTTCTCTGTTTATCATCCCTATACGCCACATCTCCACAGACCGTGATCTTCGAGCTTGTAGTGACGGTCTCTGCATTCTGCAGGGCAAATCCATGGACGATAGGCAACGGGATCCCCTGTGCGAGATGTGCATTCACGTACGGCAAGAACACCGTTTCTATGGCTGTCCACATCACTGGCTGCCAGTAGTAAACGAGAAGGAAAGGTGTTATCATGTTGCAAAATTGATGGCAGTCAAAGTTTCGAGTCTTTTATCTCCTAACTAAATATATAGTTAGACCTCGACTAAGAGTGGCCAAACTATCACGATCCTACCTGAATGACAAACAATGGAAGATTGCCAACATCACTCCAGTTCTGGATCATTGTGAAGCCGTCCAGTTTCATGCTCCCCGCCAGGTTGTTCCCCGAGATCCTCACTGAAGCCGACCCACTAATTTCCTGACATCGTAACAAAAGCAAAACACACAAAACTCAGCAAAATAGTTCAAAAGCGTTGATAACATGTTTTACCACCAATAGTTTGAGCTTACAAAAGAAACACAAGCAACTGGTATCGCTTGATTCGCTTCCAATACGTTGATGATCAATGCTGCATTTACTGTTGCGTCGATCTTTTGCTCCGAAACACTAATCACCGGAGGGGAGGACAAGGAGATGTTTAAGTTCATGTCGTCATTTGGGTACTTCTTGTATAGTTTCGGAGCGATGAATCTCCATCCAGCTGTGTTCAGAAGAGCTTGATCTGGGATTTTGTCCACAATCCACTGCATGAATTTTGCCTGCTCCCAGAGGTAAGAATTGCCAACAGTTTTATAACAGAAAGAGATGACTGATGAGTTTTATATTAAATGCTACTACGTTGGAAACCCAGGACAATATTGGGTTGACCTATTTGGTCACTGAACTCGTCACTGAGTCACACTGAGCATCAAACTCACTCGAATGGATCAAATGTTAGTCATTCCATCACTTGGCTCACTTCTGCGTTAATAACGTGGTAAACATCGGTTACATGAAAACCTTGTTAGCATCATATCGCAAACATAGATAGCATTTACGAGAGAAAAAGTTGAGATCAGTACCCAAGTTGTCACATATACGTGAGTTGAATGCCCAAATTGTCATACATTGCTTGAGTTTCATGTCTGGGCACTGAACTGGCATATATGTGATAATACAGGTATTCAAGAACTTTCTCTCTCCTAAATGACATTCATGCTAGCAATCCAATGATGAACTGGCTGTCAATCCAACCAAATAATTAGAGGTTCCAGGTGTTGACACGGAAGTAGACAGGAATTGCTAATGTCAGCCCATCAGAGTGAGTTCAATGCCTTGGTAGCTTAAAAGACAAATTTACGGCCCAATGTATCACATATCGACGATCTCAGTAACCTGATGGATAGCAGTAGCACTAGGTGTTATGTAGGAACTATGAAGTGCTGCAACTTACATTGTAATATAGTGCACAAGCAGAATTGAAAACAGCTTCGTCCAGTTCAATTCCAAGCATTTTAGAAGGATCTGAGCAGAGAACCGATGATTGTGAATTCCTGAAGTACTCCATTGATGTAGATGATGTATTTTGCCTTGCCATGAACAATCCATTGATGTCAAACTGAATGGAGTTGCTGGTCAGCAAAGGATCACTCAAGAAAGTCACATTCAGAGAAGCAATATCATCTACTGGAATCTCTTTGGGAAGGGACTGCAGAAATGCATCAAGCTTGTCAATGCCATCTTTGAGATTCTTGGTAATAGTGCTCTCAACTGCAGATGTGATGCGTCCTGCAAATGCATCGATCATTCTGGTACGACAAACAAAGGGAAAGAAGCATCAAACTTTTCAATTCAATCAAAAAAGCAGTCCCAAGACTAACAACGAAGTAAGAGATTGATGTACCCTTGATAGAGCCACGATGCTCCTCCATCCACATTTATCTTGATACCTCTAACAATGCAGCCACACTCCATAGCTGAAAGCTTCAGGCTTCCGTTCTGGTTCTTCAACCCTAATGTAAGCCCAACTTCCATTCCTTCAACCTTTACCAGCAAGAAAGAACTGAAATCATGATGGAACACATAATGCCAAACTCATAACAGTTTAAAGATATCTAAAAATATTCAACATTCCCATAAAAGTACCAATTTCAAGCAAACAACTAGATTTACCACTGTGACCTTCCAAGAAGAGTCAGATTACTTCCAAAGCTTTGAGGAACTGATGTGATCACCAAACTCCTCAATATGCATCATATTGGCAAATAACTCAATATTGAAACTAACTAAACACCAAACTCATTGCAATAAGTCACAAGTAGCATTTCCGTTTCCCCCATCTTACGTTCATTAGCCCTTGTGTTGCTGATGTGGCAGCCTTTATTTCCCCAACAGAGGCTACCACATCATCAACATAGCTAGCAAAAACTGACCGAGAAAATGAAAATATTCACCGTGATAAAGGGCCAAGTTTGGTGCTTTAGTTGTTCAATACATAGGTGAGCTGGGTGACCAAATTGGTACTTAACCCGCTTATTATTTATCAGAAAAGTAAGCTTATGGACTGATGATTGCTTCCCCCAACAGAACAAGTCATTTAATTCCTGTTCTTTCTCAACACAATTCAATTCATCAACAACACCAAAAAAAAGTCATTAAATTTGAGAAGCCAGAGTCCAGAGACAATCCACACAACATAAAAGAACTCGCTTGCCCCATAAACCAATTCAGGCATTACAATAGCAGCAATCAAACTATACCCTCTAAAAGATTCAAACCTTCCCCCATCTCATCCATTTTTTTCATATGCAAAGCACAAGAACACATCAGCTATGTATCAATCCGAGGCTCACCTGAACAGAAGCGTTCCCCTTATCAGAAATCTCCACAGGAAGAAGCCAGGAACTGTACTTGTAATACCAATTCATGCTCAAATTACAAGTCATCCCAGAAGCTATAATCGCCACGCCAGTGTCACCAGGCTTAACATAAGACGACAAAACGTCAATTTCATCGATTGTGATGCCCGTGAGCGTCATCTGAACATTGCCCAGGAAAGGAAACTTGGCAGATTTCTCGAGCCGTGGCAATTTCAGAGGTATTGTCGAGGCAATCGCCTTGTTTATGAGCAAGTCCTTGAGAAATTCAAGACCTCTCTCCGATAGCTCCATAGCCATGAAGCCTTCTCCATTACTGGTCTCTGATATCGATTGGGTTCGCGATGACTTGGGGAATGAAGCTGTTGTGATGAGGAAGAAGAGGAAGAAGAGAGGAGTTGGTGACGCCATATCTGGGCGTCAAGTTTTCTTGATAAAATTTGTAAATTCTTGAGTTATTGCTTTCGGCCCTGCGGACAAGAGCATGAGCTAAAAAAGGGTACTGTTGAATTTGTTAAGTATAAATTTGGTCACCAAACTTAAATACGTATATAGATATAAACTGAATTGCTATTCGTCATCCTAAAATTCAAAATTTATCGCCCTAAAACGTAGTAATTTACATATTTACCTCTCAACAAAAATTTTATTATCCCTAAAACCAAACCAAACAATTGCAGAGAAGTTAATTTGCGCCGGGATCCCGATGCTCTGGACGCGGCCGGCGACGCAATTCAGAATTCCAGATCCGCCGAGAACAAACGATTCTCTAACGGACTCATTTGGTCAAGCAAAACAAGGGAAAAGATAACTAACGAACATATTTTAACTTTCTCTCGTTCTATTTAAGTTTATTGATCAATTAATTTTCCTACACGATAACTGCAACAATGAAGGTTCATCAAGTGTTGTAGGCTGTAGCTCCAAAAGGATACCGTGTTTCTTAGCAAATTCCAATTGACGGGTCACTTGAGTAGTATGCTTTCTGACATTGCAGAATTCTGGCGCAGATGCGAAGCAATCAAATGGAAACGCCTTTGTCAAAAAAAAAAAAAATCATGGAAATGAGCTAATAGGATCAGACATGCGCTATGCAATAGGAAACCAACTGCACTCTGCGAGCCTAGAACGAGCTAGGAAACAAAGTAGTTTAACTTTATCGAACCGAGGGTATTAGAGTAAAATTTACTTAATTAGGGCGACGAATAAGAATTTTTAGAGCGACGAATAGCAACCCCAGATATAAAGGGTAAATTGCAACTTTGGTCACTAAAATTTTTATAAAAGTTCATGTTTGCCACTAAAATTAATTTATTTCATTCGTAGTCACTTAAATTAGTTTAATGTTTGAGCCTCGACACCCCGCTGACACGTCACGTCTTTTCGATCAGGCGCCTGCCTACACACACGAGCACAGAGGGGGGCGTCTGTGCCCGTTAGCCCTCCGACGATCAAGTCAGTATCTTAGAGAGAGAAGTGCTTTAGAGCAAGAGTTTTAGTGAGAGAGTCCAACCTCTGTAAATGCTACCAACTTCCCCTATTTATACTCACCGACCTCGAGGTGGATCTCCTCCACGTCACCGTCACATTAAATGCTTTGTACCTTCCCTCCTGTCAGAAGACTCAACCACCTTGTCAGGCTTCTGATGACTGGCAGGCGCCCACAGGCGGGGGACCACTTGCCAGCCTGGACTTCTTTGGCCCTTAGCGCTTTATCTTCTAGCCTATGTTGCCTGGCATGAAGTGGGCTTTGTGAGCTTCTTCTCCTGGCCCACTGCCTTGGGCTACCTTCAATTGAATGAGCTCCTTCTTGGGTCTTTCTTTGGGCCCCTTTTAGTGTTACCCCAACAATTGCCCCCCCAGTTAGGCGCTCATGGTCTTTTACCTGAGCGCCTAACTTACCCCTCGGTCAGGGCGCTTCTTACGAGTCCCAATCTCTCAATGGGCACCGGTTGCCCCTTTAAGTATAGCTTTCTGACGCCCGAATCCTTGTAGTCAATCAGTGTTCGCCTCGTGCCCGGCGCCTGTTCGTGTGACTGGAGGCTCTTAGGTTCATGCCCCCCCTTTCGGAAGGCACCCTACGTCCTTATTGCTTTTGGGCGCCCTCTTTGCGGTTATGACCTGGGTCGTGCTATGGTATGGACACCTGATAAGTGTGACTGATGCCCCCCTCACGGGCGGGAATTTGAGCCTTTACTTTAAGATATTCTTTTAAATTCCAATTTCGAATTTTGAAAATCAAATTTTGAAATTTTAAAACAAGGGGAGCTCAAAGGTCCGCCCGTGATTTGGTGACACGTGGCAGGTGGCGTGGTCTTCTATACACGCCCTTCCTCCCTTTAAATACCCCCAGCCTTCCTTCTCTTTGTCACTTTCCTCATTTCACTCTCTCTCTACATCTTTGCTCTCCCTTCTCTCTAGACTTGCTCTGCCCTCTCTCTACTTTGAAGCTTTCCGCGGACGGCCTTTTCTTCTTTCCCCTTGCAATCAGATGGCCTCTCCTCAAGACCGAACTTCCGACGGGGGCGCCCTAGAGACTCGCGCCTCCCCCAATCGCTCCGCTGGAAATGAAGCAGGCGCCACTCCCTCTCGTCCTGCACAGTCGGGAGCAGGCGCCTCCAACCGCCCCTCTGTTTCTGGTAAGCGCCCAGTCGTGGACTTCTTCCTCCTCTTGTAGTTTTTTTTAAGGCGTGAGTGAGGTTCTTACTCCAACTCGAAATTGTACGTCTGGTTCGTTCTTGGTTTAGATAGGGCGCCTGAGTCTGCGGGAGGAGCGAGCGCCTCCACCTTGGTTTACGTGGCTGCCGATGGCTCTTATAAGATCACTACCTTGGAGAAGGCGTTCCCCCCCCCCCCCCCCCCCCCCCCCCCCCCCCCGCGATCATCTTCCCACCGATACTGTTCGAGGAGGCTGGCCCGGAGCATCAATCGACGGTGACCCTGGCACACGTTCATGAATTAGTGACCAGTCTTCAGCTCCCGCGTGACTGGTGGTACGCGCCCCCGTCAGCCATCTCTAGGGTTGGCGTTTTTGAACCCAAGTGGATAGGAGTTTACCAGGATTACTTTAGATTTGGGTTGCGCTTTCCCATAGACCCCATTCTAGAAGGGATTCTAACGATGTGCGAGTGCCCGTTGGGGCGCCTATCCCCCTCAGTGATGGTGGTGGTGGCGTTGTTTAAGTTGAAGTGCCAGGTGCACAACATGAGACCCACCTTCAACCTTTTCAGGTGGTTTTTCAGCGTGGCGCCTCTCAACAACCGTCTCTCCCTACAGAAGCGCACTAAGCGCCCACATCATTTTGTTGTTAGGTGCCCCAAGCTGGGGCATAGTTGGTTCAACGGGTTCTTCTTCGTGAAGTCCTACCGGGATTCTTTCTTTGAAAGTGGGGCGCCTTTGTGAGGCATTGGGCGCTGGGTAGCACTGAGAGCTTCAACTCGGTGGTCCATCTGTCGTCCGACGAGACCAGAGGCGCCCAGCTTATTAGCACGCACCCAGTTAACCTTCGCATCACTGAGAATCGACTTAGGGTTTTGGAAGAGTATTATGATGATGGTGTGTGGGCGCCTTTCAATTGCTACTTGGCTCTCCTTTGCACAATTCTAATCATTTGTTTTTGCCTGTGCAGGATCGGACTTCAGTTCCATCAGGAAGCTGATCAAGAGCCGGTTGGCTATAATGGCGGCGGGGGCGCCTGCTGCCGCTGGTGCCCCTCAACCTTAGGTGCCCCCAAGAAGGGTAGGGTGGCAAAGAAAGCCCCCGCGAAAGCTGCCCCATCTAAGGCGCCTGCGCGCGCCAAAAATGCGAGTGTGGCGTCCTCTGCCCCCGAACAGAACGTTGAGGAACCTGCTGTCGACCCCACTTTAGGCGCCAAGGAATCAGAGGAGGAGGCGCCTTCTCTTGTTCGGCGGGAAAAAAGAGCAGGCTCCCCCCTGCCCACGGCGGGAAAAAGGCTCGCGAAAGCGATAAAGAGAAGGGCAAGGCCGCGGCCCAAAGCCCTGATAAGGAAGAAGGCGCCCGCGTCCATCTGGATGAAGAGGGGCGGGGCGCTTTGTTGGCCCCGATGGGCGCCCGCCAGTCCTTCGGCCACGGCAGATTGAGGTTGGGCGCATCGCCCTTCCTTGATCTCCACTGTCCGCGGTGGACCGCGGGTGCGCCATTGGACTGGCCATATCTGCCGCCAAGATGTGGCAGGTACCTTCGGAGGTGAACGGAGATCACCTCTTCGCGGAGCTGTCACAAGTGGGCGCCAAGGTAACTTACTAGTTGTCACATTTGTTAAATTTTGCCCTATCTTCTTTTTACATAGTCTTTTTATATGTCTAACTCCTTTGTGTTATTGGCATAGATTCTCCTTTTCGCGGAGAGAGGCGCCCGCCGGCTGTGGGAGTCGTAGGAGGAGGCGCTGGCGGCCTCGAGTTCGGCGTCCGCTCTAAAGGAGGACTTGGAGACGGCGTCCAAACGCCGCGAGCAGATGGTGCAAGAATGCGAAGACGCCCAGCTGAAGGCGGCCATGGAGCTGTCGCGGCTGCAGGACGCTTTGGAGGAGGAGCATGCCAGATGCGAGGCAGAGTTCGAGGAGGAGGGGAGGGGTTTGATGGAGAAGGTGGCGAACCTTGAGGCCGAGAAAGAGGAGCTGGCAAAGGAGGTGGGCGCCCAAGCCAGCGAGATAGACCTTCTCAATGAAGAGAATGGTAGGCTTCGGGATAGCCAAAGGGAGAGCAAGAAGTCACTGAAGGCCGCCCGCAAGGAGATTGCGGGTCTGAAGACTTCTCTCGATACGTTCGAGGAGTTTGAGGCCGGAAAAAATTTGTTCGCAAACGCCTGCCTCACCTTCCTCGACATCTTAAAGAGGAAGCTCGACCAAGATCATCCAGACCAAGTTTGGGATGTGACAGAAATGGCCGAGTTCCTGATTGGTGACATGATGGGTGCCAAGGAAGGAGAGAGGGCGCCTCCCACTCCAGCTGCAGATGCGCCTCCTTCTCAGGAATATCAGGCGCTTCCCACTCCAGGAGAACAGGCTCCTCCTCCCGAAGAGTAGGCGACCCAGACCGTGGACGCCACCTCCGAGGTCGAGTGATGCTTTTCTTATGATCTGCCCCCCTTGTGTACTTTAATTTTTTTTTCTTTTGTTATGGACAACTTATTTTTATGGACATCTTGAGTTTACCTTTTTCGACTCTCCTTTATGAATCCTCGTTGTGCGTTGGTGTTGTTTGGCATTCTGCGTATATGGGGGCGCTAGTTGTGGGCGCTTTTAGTGGCGCTAATTGTGGGCGCTTTTAGGGGCTCGATCATTGGGCGCTTTAATAGGTATTTCCTTGTCGTCGTACCGTTCATGTAGGGCGCGTAATCTGGGCGCTTTCACGGGTTATGACTTCGCATTTTTTGGTGGGACATAGGGCGCAAGAGCGGGCGCTTTAGACATTCTAATATAATTGGGACTAACTTACACACAATCACTCAGTCATTTGGGCGCAAAGTTGGGCGCTTTAATCAACACAAAATTGTAGATATAGTCATGAAGTCATGGTCGGGGCGCTATAACACAGGGCGCTTTGAACACGATACGACGCTATTACTATGGGAGCTTTAGTCACAATACAAGCGCGCTTACACACTTGGTTACCATAAACAAACACTTACTACTATTATTGTCTTGTATCATCGCTGCCCGTGGTCAAGTGGAGGCGCCCTTCCCTTTTTCGCGCCCTCCCAGTAAAGTCGCAAGTTTTGCGCGTTCCATATTCTTTTCACCGCCTTGCCGTTAGCATGCTCTAGCTTGAACATTCTGGGACCTACCACCTCCCGGACTCAATATGGGCCTTTCCATTTTGGTGCCAACTTCCCCTCGCGGGCGTCCGGTCGAAAATCACATTTGAGAACCAGGGCGCCTTTAGTAATTCCATGGGCACGCATCTTCTTGTTGTAGTACCGGGCCACTTATCGCTTCATTTCCTCCAGGCGAATTGCCGCCACCTCCCTTGACTCGTCCGCCATGTCCAATTCACTGACTCGCGCCTCGTCGTTGCCGTTTGGGTCGTAATTGACAACACGGTAACTTGGGAGGCTGACCTTGACTGGAATTACAGCCTCGCTGCCGTAGGTTAAGGCAAAGGGTGTTTCCCCGGTGGCAGTCTTGTAAGTCGTGCGGTGAGCCCACAACACGTTTGGCAGCTCCTCAACCCATCTTCCTTTGGCACCAGCCAACCTGGTGTGCAATCCGTGGAGAATGCTTTTGTTGGCCGCCTCGGCTTGCCCGTTCGCTTGCGGGTAAGCTACCAATGAAAATCTTAGCACCACGCCATTTTCGTCACAAAACTAAAAAATTTCTTGCAGTCGAACTGCTTTCCATGGTCTGTGACAATGGACTCAGGTAAGCCGTAGCGAGTGAATATATTCTTCTTGGTGAATTTCGCACCTGGGCTTCTGAAACTGTGGCCAAAGGTTCTGCCTCGATCCATTTGGAGAAGTAGTACACTGCTACTATCAAATATTTCATTTGGCCTGGTGCTTTGGGAAAAGGGCCCAAGAGATCCATGCCCGATTGAGCGAAAGGCCAGGCTCCCACATTGCTTTGCATGGGCGCCGCTGGAATGTGAATGTCATTGGCGTGTAGTTGGCATTGGTGGCAAGCGTCCACATGTGCCTTTGCATCCCTTCTCATCGTTGGCCAGTAAAATCTTTGCCTTAGAAGCGTTTTCTCCAGACTTCGCCCCCCTGCGTGCATGCCGCACGTTCCGCTATGAACCTCTTTGATTGCCTCCTTGCTCTCTTCTTCCTTCAGGAACCTCGAGTATGTCCCTGCATGAGACCTTTTGTACAATTTTCCCTCGATTATGGAACATCGCGCTGCTTTTCGGCGGAGCCGCCAGGCTTCCTTTGGATCATCAGGCACCACGCCCTGTGTCAGAAACATCTCAATTGGCGCCATCCAACCGGAGGTGGCGCCCACACTGCCGAGGGCAGCGATCATATGTTCATGGGGCGCCTCGGTGGTGACTATGACTTTCTTTTCTTCCGCGAAATCTACTGCAGTTGCTAGCTTGGATAAGGCGTATGCATAGGCATTCTCCTCTCGGGGGACGTGAACAAAGGAGATTTCCCCGAACCAGGATCCCATCTCTCTTACTCTTCGTACATACCCTTCCAGCGCCTCTTCCTTTACCTCGAAGACTCCTTTGAGTTGATTAATGACAAGAGCCGAATCAGACCTGACTTGGATATTGTGGCCGCCCAGCTCCTTAGCCATACTCATGCCAGCGATAACTGCTTCATATTCCGCGGCGTTGTTTGTCTTCAGGGCCGCAAATCGCAACGCGACTTCGTACATTGCGCCTCCTGAGCTTATAATCACGATACCTGCCCCGGCACCGGTGCGACTGGCCGCCCCATCGACTTGAACTTTCAAGCGGTCATCCACCCCCCGTTCTGCCTCTGCTACTCCTTCTACAACGAAATCTGACAAGACCTGGCCCTTTATCGCTGGTCGGGGCGCATACCGAATGTCGAACTCACTTAGTTGAACCGCCCATTTGACGAGGCGCCCGGCCACATCCATTGACCCCAACGTGGACTTCAACGGTAGGTTGGTGAGCACCATGATGGTGTGTGCCTGGAAGTAGGGCCTCAGCTTGGTTGCAGCCATCACAACCTCCAATGCGGCCTTCTCAATGGGTGCATACCGCCTTTCGTGGGCGACCATGGTACGACTGATATAGTATACTGGTTTGTCTTCTCCGGAGGGGTCGTCCCTTGAGACGAGGACTGCGCTTACCGAGACTTCCGATACGGCGATATAAAGGTACAACGTCTCCCCCGCTTTGGGCGCCGTCATGACGGTCGGGGCGGCTAGGAGTTGCTTCAATTCTTCGAACGCCCCATCGCATTCAACATTCCATTGAAAACGCAACGCCTTTTTGAGCGTTCGTAAAAAAGGAGCGGCCCTATCAGCGGATCGCGGGATGAGGCGCCCTAGGGCCGCTAACCTTCCTGCCAGGCCTTGCACCTCTTTGGGTGTCTTCGGGGGTGTAAATCTGACGATGGCGTCCACCTGCTTCGGGTTGGCTTCGATGCCTCGCTTGGTGATCATGAATCCAAAAAATTTCCCTGCTTTGGCGCTGAACACACATTTGAGGGGTTCGAGACAAAGCTTGTGCGCCCGCATGGCCTGGAACGTCTCCCGCAAGTCTTCTAAGTGATCCTCACGCCTACGAATTTTGACTATCAAGTCGTCCACATAAGCCTCTACATTACGACCGATTTGTTTGCGGAAAACGTTGTTGACCATTCTTTGATATGTGGCACCCGCATTCTTGAGTCCGAACGCCATGACCCGGTAGCAAAAGTTCCCGAAGGGCGTCATGAAAGCCGTCTTTGGTCGGTCTTCCTCTGTCATGGGGATCTGATGGTACCCGGAGAACATGTCCACAAAGCTCAGCATCTCATGATATGCAGTGGAATCCATCAATTGATCTATGGGGGCATCGGGTAAGCATCTGTGGGGCATGCTCTGTTAAGACTCATATAGTCTACGCACATTCTCCAATCTCCTGACGGTTTTGGCACGAAGACCACATTCGACAACCAAGTGACATAGGCGATTTCTTCTACCAAATTAGCGCCCAAGAGCTTGTCCACCTTGACCCTAAGCGTCGCTTCCTTTTCTGGCGACAAGTTCCTGCGCTTTTGTTGCACTAGGAGCCTGCCTTCCTCGACTGCCAACTTGTGTACAGCCGTTTTGGGTGCGACGCCCGGCATCTCCAGAGCACTCCACGCGAAAAGTTCCGCGAACTCCTTTAGAAGGGCAATTAGACACTCTTTCATTTCACCAGGTGCCTCTGCCGATATCCTCGCCTGTCTTTCCGGGCGCCCTTCGTCCAAAGCTACCAAAAGCTCTTCGTCGACAGCTTCAGCTCGGGGCTCCTCTGCCACGGTCTCCATCACATTGACCCTTGCTTTGGTGCATCATCACTTTCGCCCAGTTTCTCTTGCATAACACGGGGCGCCACTCCCGCGTGCTACGCCCACTCCTTGCGGAGCGATAAATTTCAAGGTTTGGTGACAAGTAGAGGCCACCCCGTTGAACAAGGCTAGGAGGGGCCTTCCCAGGATCGCATTGTACGGCGATGGGCAGTCCACTATTCCAAAGTCAATGGCGCGTGTCACCCTTTGCTCCCCGTCGCCCAAGGTGACAGGCAGGCGCACTCGCCCTATCACCCTGGCGGGTGCCCTGAAAAATCCGACTGGCACGGACTCCGACGGCCTGATCAACTCAGGCGCTAGTTGCATGCGGGCCACCGTGTCCTTGAACAACACGTCCATGGAGCTCCCCGTGTCGACGAGCATCCTCCTTACCTTGCATCCTGCCACCACTCCTTGTATCTCCAAGGCGTCCATGGATGGGAGCATGCACACCTCCTCGGGCGCCCTGTTGAATCTGATGTCGATGGCCTCCTGTACATCGGCAGAGGCGGCTCTTAGCCGGCGACTTGCCTCCAACTTTTCCCTCAAATCCACCGTTCCTGAAATTGACTCGATGGTAAGTCGTATTCGTTCAGGCGCCTTCTCTTGGTCGAGGACGTAGGGAGGAGGTGGCAGCTCCGCTGCTCCTCGCTCTGTGCCGGCCACACACGCACGATGCACCCTCTCCTCAGGCTTCTTGACAAAATCATTAAGCATCCCTCTATCCGTCAGGCCTTGCAACTCAGTTTTTAATTGGTAGTAGTCGGCCGTATGGTGCCCCACCTCCCGGTGGAAATCACAATATCGGTCCAAGTTCCGTTCATTGGGTTGTCCCCTCATGGGGCCCGACCATCGAATGTGATATCCTTTCTCCTTGACGTGCTGGAGTATGTTCTTCAGCGTGTCATTGTATTCTGCGAAGGCTCCCGCCCCCCTGGGCGTCGGGCGCCCGGTATCCATTCTTCTCGGCTGGGGGGTGGTTTATGGGTGCATATCCTGGTCCATTCAGGGTATGTGGTCTCCTTATCATCTCAACATCCTCTCCCCTTGTCCTTCGCCTATCTGCCCTCCTGGCCGCCAAAGTCTCTTCGAGCATGATCACCTTCTACACTCGGTGATCCAAGTCTTCCGTGGATATCACATACCTCTTAGCGAGCGCCCTGCATAGCTCCTCGCTGGTGGTACACTCGTTCAAGCACACTCCCAATACTGACGGCTGGGCGTCTTTTACCGCCAAGGCTACTGAGAGCCACCTTTCATAAAACTCTCTCAACGCCTCCCCTTCCTTCTGCTTGACCTTGAAGAGGGCGCCTATGGTCAGGGAGCGGCGCTTCCTGCTAGCGAATATTTCCAAAAACATCGCCGCAAACTGCTCGAAGCAATCAATGCGCCCCTCTTCAATTTGGTGGTACCAGTCAAGGACCACGCCCGCGAAGGTCGACGGGAACACTTTGCACAGGGTAGCGTCTGAGCTGTTGTAAAGCTGCATCTTGGTGAAGTATCCATTTAAGTGATCATTCGGGTCCGTTGTCCCGTCATAAGTGGGGGGATGTTGGTTCCCGCGGGCTCCATCAGTATGTTCCGCGCCAGGGCTGCCTTACGGAGTAGTGGCGTGATAGGCGCCCCAGGATTCCCCCGTTCCATCCATTGGTTTCCGGTCCACTGCGTTCATGTGGGCGCCACAGGCTTGGGCGCCTCAAATGCCCGGACTCGCTTCTCAACCACCCTTTCCCTTTTCTTCGAAGTTGGGCTGGGCATCGTCCCTTCTCCTCTCTTCAAGGCATCCACTTCCCGTCGCAGCACCTCGATCGCCTCATCCTGAAGTGGGCTTTGTGGGCTTCTTCTCCTGGCCCACTGCCTTGGGCTACCTTCAATTGAATGAGCTCCTTCTTGGGTCTTTCTTTGAGCCCCTTTTAGTTCTACCCCCAACATTTAACAATTCAAGTTTGGTGACAGACTGTTAGTCTTTGTTAACTTTTGCTGATGTGGCAGTAAATTTTCACAGTTAACCGTTAAATGAGTGACGTGACAATTAAAAAATAATAAATTATTAAATTTATTTATTTTTATCTTCCACCTAATTTTTATAAAAAATTATAAAAAAAAAACAACTAATTCCATTAATTCCCTGCCACCGCGAACACTTTCACTGCGAAGGGGAGAATGAGAAGACCAGACCGGCGAATTCACCGGTGTTGGATACCGACGTCAGCGAACGTGATAATTGACAATCAATCTCTCGTCTCTCTGTCTTTGCATAGTCGTGTCAAAGTCGAGCTTTGTTCTTTCCCTTCCCTATTAGTTCCCTCTCCGGCCGCGCCACCGTCGGAGAGTATTACCTACTGACCTTTTGCAGTGAATGACTGCCTCATAGATAGAGGAATCTGCGTTGGACCAACCATCCGATGAATAAGCCGTGCTTCTTCTTGGTGAAATCTACGGCGAGTTGGCCAAGCTTTTGACTTGTAAAACTCTTCTGTCAGCAGCATCATCTGCCATTATAATTTTTCTCGAGCTCCTTACCCACAATAAATTTCGGATGTTGGAAGTAGTTTAACAGGACGCGCGCAGACACCTTTTTCCATCTTCCCAAAACTTGACACTGGGTGTTAACTGCAGAAACAACCCTTTTGTTGGCGACAAAAGCGGAGGAAGAAGGAGTAGCAGGAGCGGTCGACGTCGACGGGTTTGGTAATCTTGACGAGCTTGGCGATTTGGTGTGTGATTTTTTGTAGAGACAAGAAGTCAACGTTGGCTAGCATCGGTATCCCAACCCCCGGCGAATTTGCCGACCTAGTCTTCTGATTCTCCCCTTTGCAGGAAAAGTGTGTATGGTGGCGGTGAATTAATGGAATTATGTTTTTTTAAAAATTTTTATAATAATTAGGTGGGATATAAAAATTATTAAATTTAATAATTTATTATTTTTAATTACCACGTCACTCATTTAACGGTCAACTGTGAGAGTTGACTGCCACATCAGCAAAAGATAACGGATACTAACGGTCACTGACCAAACTTGAACTGTTAAACTAATTTAAGTGACTACGAATAGAATAAATTAATTTTAGTGCCAAATATGAACTTTTATAGTAAATTCTAGTGACCAAACTTGCAATTTACCCTACATATAAACTTAAATGCATGTTACTGTTCACTAACTTATATGAGTTTTTACTTATGCATTAGGCTTTAATTTGTTGGCCCAAATAACCATCATTGGAGGTAGTAAAATCCACCATTAAAAGAAAAAGAAAAAAAACGAGGGTTGTGCATAACTATGGGCCATGATTTTTTTAATTTATTACTTATTAATAATTTACTAGATTTGTCGACTACACTAATAGAACTTCCAACCGGTCCAAAACGTGAAATGACTATCAGTTATTTATCGTTCTTAACACTCTGTTTGGAAAGAGGGGTAAATGAGAGGAGGGTGCAAATGGGAGGGGTAAACACAGTTTCCTACACATTTGCACTTGTTTGGATAATTTGGAACAGTAGCGGGGTGCAACCTGCAGGTGCAGAATTACTATTTCGGCTTACCCCCAAATTGGGGTGCAAGGGAAGGAAGGAAGAGAGGAGGGAGTGGGGAAATTAAGAATTTTTATTTTTAATTGCTTTTAATAATATAATAATTAATATTATCAATTTATGGAAATTATAATAATTATAGTTATCGTTAATATAGACATTGTTTGGAGTTGACCATTTGACTCCGAGAGTAAGTTTATTAATGTTAGTCTAGTCAAATAGAGATCTCTTGGTTGACTCGAATTTGTAGCATGACCAGTTACGAGTTGGGCTTCGAATTCGCTCAACCAATAATTATTGCAGTTGTTATAATTAATTATTATTTGAGGATTATTAAATAATAATTATTTTTATTAAAATATAATAATTATTATATATTATTTTCTTTTATTATTTTATGATAATATTTTATAAATTTGATAAATCTATTTTATAATAATATAATATTTACTTTAACTCTATTTTCACTCCCTTACCTTTTCGTCCAAACAACAATTTACTCCTCCACTTACACCCCCACCAATTTGCACCCTCCTGCAATTTACCCCTCAACTTGCACCCCCACGAATTTGCACCCCTTTTGTTGCCAAACATGATGTGAGCAATTTACTGATGAGATAGTAATGACTAATTATTGAATCATGCATCACTAATTTTTAAAGGTTGTAAACCGTATCGACGGTTGTATCGAATACGTCGATGTTAGGATTGTTTTTCTTCGTTGAATCGGTTTTCTCTTCTCATAAAAAGCCAAAACAGAAACAACGAAGATGGGCCAAGCCCAAATAAGAACAAGAGGACATCTCCCTCTCGTTCTCAAAGAAGATCAGGACCCTCTACTACTACTACAGCCACCCCCTGCACCTTAAAGCAAACCCAAAGCCAGTAAATCGCTTCTAATAGCCACGTTGCAGGTACCGAGATATCTCAAGTCTTGTATAATAGCATTTCCCAACACCTCTTCACTACGAGGATCCTCCCCATGAACCCTCTTACACCTTTCCTTCCATATACCTGAAACACAGAAGCACCAAAGCCATCCCACCATTCTCCCAGCTGCTGTCCTCTACGTTCTAAGCTGACAAGCGGCAGAGACTGTGTCCAGCCATGACCCTCGACACCACTATGTGCAATGGAGAATCTCCAGCAGCTCCTCTGAAAAAGCACACTGGAAAAACAAATGGGTTCTCGTTTCAGAAGCATTGTTACACAGAACACAAGCATCATCAACCTATTTACCCCATTTAATCAGCTTATCACATGTTACGATACTGTCCTGCAAAACCAACCAAGAAAGAAGACTAGGTTTAGGGATATACCCCTTTCCCCACACCAATTTGTCCCACAAAACCATAGGCCACTTCTTCCTAAGCGATTCCCAAGCCATTTTCATAGTGAAACATTGCATCGGAGTACCATCCCAACAAAGAGATGCTCCTTGTCTTGAAAAATGAGGTTGGACAATAGACCGAACTTTGAGAATTCGTCTCCAAGCCCACGAACTACTAGAAGAGGACCTTATTGTCCAAATACTACCATTTTTCACCCTGTAATGCATAATCCATGCAACCCAGATTGTACCTCCTTGCATTAAGAGTAGCCAAATCTGCCTTGTTGTGCAAGCCTGAATCCAGGTAAACAATTCCTTTAAACCCAATCCTCCTTCTTCCCTGGGTCTAGCTATTATATCCCAAACCACTTTTGCTCTGCCCTCCTCACCTCCATGCCAAAGAAAATCTGTACATAGTTTATGCACCCTCTTAAACACACTCTTTGGTAATAGAAAAACTTGCATCCAAAACTGTAGAACTCCCAGCACCACTGTGGCTAAAACTGTAACCTTCCTGCATAGCTGAGCTTTTTAACTTTCCAATTCTTAGTCTTCTGAGTAATTTTGTCAACCAATCTGTCACATTCAGCTGACGAAAGCTTACCATAAATAAGAGGGAGCCCCAGATATCTGATTGGGAGCTTACCCTCCTGAAACCCAGACAGCTCCAGTGCATTGCTTTTTAATCTCCACAGAGTTACCCCCAAAATACACTTCACACTTCCTAGGATTACATTGCAAACCAGATAACTCATAAAACTCATTAAGAACCTTTTGGACAGCAACAATAGCCCTAGCAAGCAGACCCCTCAGAAAAAACCAACAAATCATCAGCAAAGCTAAGGTGAGTTAAACCTACTTTCTTGCACTATGGATGGTATGGAATGAGCCCTGAACTAGGTGCAACATTCAGAAGTATAGATAACTCTTCCATTGCTATGGTAAACAGATAAGGGGACAAGGGATCCCCCTGTCTAACCCCCCTCTTAGCTCAAAAATACCCACACAATCCACCATTCACACAAATACTAAAACGAGCTGTTTTCACACACAAAGAAATCCACTTGCAGAAGGGTGCAGGAAATCCCATTATATCCAGCATTAGAAACAAGTATTCCCAATTAACCGAATCAAAATCCTCCATTAAATCTACTTTGACAGAACATCGTGAGGATAACTGTTTCTTATGATATCCACTCACCATTTCTTGAGCAATGAGTATATTGTCCACAATCCTTCTACCCTCAATAAAAGCAGATTGATTTCCACCTATAACCGTAGGAAGAACCTTTTTCAACCGATTAGCTAGCATTTTAGCAATTATTTTGTATAATAGGTTAATGCATGAGATTGGCCTAAAGTCCTTCAATGCACAAGCAGAGGGAATCTTAGGCAATAAAGTAATGGCAGCAGAATTTACACTACCTCGCAACCTTCCAGACCGAAAGAAGTCCAACACAGTTGCAGTAACATCCCTTCCAATAATTGGCCAAGTTTTCCTATAGAACCCAGCTGAGAACCCATCAGGCCCCGGAGCTTTATGAGGATCCATGTGCATCACCACCCTTCTAACATCATCTTCTGTGAAAGCAAAACCCAGAAACAATCTTTCCTCCTCACTAAGTCCCTTCTGAATTAGATTTTCCAATTTCACTCTGTCAGGATGAACATTAGGATCCACCCTATCAAACATGAACTTGTAAAACCTAACAGGCTCGTCAGCTATCTAATCACTTTCAAACAACTCCTCACTATTTTTTGTAACCAACTTCCTTATTGATTTCTTGGCATTTCGAATTTTCACAGCTTGATGAAAAAATCATGTACATCACTCACCCAAAGACAACCAGTTGATCCGAGACTTCTGCCTGTACATGCTTTCTTTTGCTTTCCTAAGCTCAAGCAAACGAGCCTCCAGATCAGCAACCTCTTGGAAAATTTGTTCACCAGGCTCATCAAATGCTTTGAGTTGTGCTTTATTCAACCTCTCTTCCATACCTTTCACTTGGCCACTCAGATCTCCATAAACTTCCTTGTTGAACGGCTTCAACAGTTTCTTTGCTTCGTTTAGCCTAGCCTTCAATACCGTAATAGGAACCCTCTGTGCTTCCAAATCCCAAGCCTTCTGAATCAGAGGAAGGAATTGAGGATCCTCAGTCCAAAATTCAAAGAATTTGAAAGGTTTTGGGAGTGATTTCTGACCAGGCTTAGTGGCCACAAGCACACCACAATGATCCATAAAAGTAGCTGGTAGAAATTCTACCCTACACTCAGGGAAGTTATCAAACCAACATTCATTCACCAAATCCCTATCCAATTTCTTGGCAATTAGAGTATCCACTTGCTTATTTTTCCATGTAGATTGAGAACTTGCAGCCCTGTGGTCAAACAGTTCCATGTTTGCTACGCAATTGCTAAAGTCAGTCATACATCCAGTAGTATCTCTAAGATTAGAGGTATCCCCAGGTTTCAATACAACATTGAAATCCCTTCCAACAAGCCATGGAATCCCACTAACCTTTAATTGAGACATTTCCAGATATGTTGCCTGTCTTTCCAATTCATCATTGGACCCATACACTGCAGTAAAAAAACAAAGATTCCCCATTCACCGTTTTAACCAGACAATGCACAAAATTCTTCTTAGGCAGCAAGATGCTAACATTGACCATATCCAAATCCCAAAATAACCACACTCTCCCCAACTCAGAATCCACATAATTCAAATATTTCTTCCAATCTTGACAAAAATCAGCTGTCACCTCCTCAGCCTTTACTTTCCTCACTCTTGTTTCAAGGATTACTACTACATCTACTCTATACTTTCGAAGGACATTAAACATGTCCTTCCTTTTAGAGGGTTTGTTAAACCCTCTAACATTCCAGAAGATAACAATCATGGGGGGAAGAGGGATGATGACGCCCTGACTTCTTCCCACCTTTTTCTTGGAGCACCCTGCAGCTGAACCACCCTCTCCTCCTACAGCCCATCTAGAACTTCAAAAGACTGCGAAGTAGACAAAACACTGGTTGGACTCATCAGAGGAGACCATCTTGGTTTAGCTCCATTCACCACCTTCTGAAAACTCCCTATCTGACGGTAGCTTAGGAGAACGGCAATCAGAGACCTGTTGAAACAATGCCTCTAAATTGACCCCCTGATCCTGTAAACCAGCAGCTAATACCACCATGTTTAATCTAATCAACACATTGAAACCATTTACCTCCCACGGATCATCAACTAAACTTTCCTTACCCTTGCCTTGGATCTCCACACTAGGAGCAGTAGGCTCCTGAATCTCTACAGTTAAAGGAACAGACTCCTGAGTCACTTCTTGTTGATTCGTCCCTACCTTCTGCACCCAAACCTTCTGCTCCAATCAACACATTGAAACCATTTACCTCTCGCGGATCATCAACTAAAATTTCCTTTCCACACTAGGAGCAGTAGGCTCCTTAATCTCTACAGTTAAAGGAACATACTCCTGAGTCACTTCTTGTTGATTGATCCCTACCTTCTGCACCCAAACCTTCTGCTCCCTTATAAAACCACAACCAAGCCCAAAGTTCTTACACATCTGGCAAATTGGAGGGAGATGACTATATGTCACCCCTACCCGAATTGAAATATCATTTGTCGGCCAAATTAGGACATGGTCAGGGAAATCTCCATCAGCACGGAGCTCCACCAGGATCTTCGCAAAACCCAGCCTCCCTCCCACTCTTGTGGTCTGATCAACTCCCAGAGGAATCCCTAACCAACTCGCAGTTTTGCTAAGCACCATAAAGTTCACATACTCAATAGGGAGATTCAAGAATCTCACCCAGATCGGAAGGGCCTTGCAACCCAGGTCTGCAACATCAATCCCAGGTTTCCAAGGATGCAAATATAAAGATTATCAAGATAGAACCATGGACCGCTCTCTAAAATCCAATCACAAGTTGCCTGGGTTGAGAGCTGAATCAAGAGAAGTTGATCCCCCAGTAGAGACACACGCACCAGACCAACCCATCCCCACATTCGATTTGCCCATCGCCTAAGCTCCGATAGCGCCGGGAACGGATGAAGAAATTGATCGACGAGGCTATGCTTCCAGCGAGCAGCGCCTTCATCACTAGCCTCCTTCGGCATCCGAAGCCCACCCTTGTAGACCTCATGCTTCATGTAGCAGAGACGATTAGCATCCGAAATTCCGAACAAATCTACCCAAGGTTTGAGAGGAACCCCTTGGACAGGCACACTACCACTCGCCATGGAACCAGCAGTGCTCATCAGAGAAGACGAAACTCAGAATGTAATCGAAGAAGAAACAGGAACCAGAGCAGATGCCGGCGCGGCCAGCCCAGCCCTAAACAGAAACCAGACTCGCACGAGATTTGGGAGCGTTTCTCACTCTACTTTCTCACTCTAAATACGGACCCCACAACTATAAAATTCCGATGTTAGGATATTTCATATTTAAATCATGGTTTAATTGTTGCTGAACACTTTGATATGGTAAAAATATATATCGACTTGAGTTCGATATCCTCTCCGCTGATCGACATCTCGAGTTTGATCCGCTCCCACCGTTCTTGAACACTCAATTCTGGAAGGTCTTGTGGAACCTACCTGTCCCACCTAAGCTCAAGGTGTTCCTGTGGCGCGCTGTCCGCGGTTTTCTGCCTATGAAAATGATACTTTTTAGGAAATCCTTAAGTGAATCTGATCTGTGTCCTGTTTGTTCAGCATCGGCAGAATCCATTTCACATTGTTTCTTTGACTGCAGGATTGCTCAAGAGGTATGGGCACTAGCGGACAAAGACAGCATCCGAGCAGCCATGGCCGCTGTTAACAGTGACATGGCCTGGCACCATTTGTTTTTTTCTATGCAGCTGTCAAAACTCGACATGGCGGAAGTGGTTTTCCTGGTGTGGCGGATCTGGAAAGGGAGGTGCTGGACTACATATGACAATATCCAATATTTACCTGGGCCATTATTTTGCCAGTTCACAAACCAGGTTGCTGAATGGAGGGAAGCTACGTCCACCCCAACTTCAAACCCTCTGTCTGCGCGAGCCATTCTGCGACCTTCCCCTTCCCCCATATGTCCCCCAGGTGGTCTGCTTGTTCGGTTCGATGGGGCAACAAGAAAGGGTGTAGGTGGCAGCATTGGTTTTGTCGGATTCTCTGGAGATGGATCGGTTGTCTGTGCATACGGTAAGTACTATGTGGGCCTTTCGGATCCGTTTTTGCTTGAATTGTTAGCATTACGGGATGCAATGATATAGAGCTTACACCGTGGTCATTCCTCTGTTTGTTTTTGTGGGGATTCCCAATTGGTCATCCACCGAGCCATGGAGGATAATGTCAATCATGACCGAGGAGGAGCGGTGCTGGAGGAAGTGCAGGTGCTGAAGTCCTCCTTTGCATTGGTTTCTTTTGTTTTTACTCCTCGTAGTACTAACAGGGCTGCCCATCGCGTGGCGCAAACGGCCCTTGCATCGGTAGCGACCCAGTTGGTTGACTACCGCCTTTATATTTCCAACGCATTGTAACGAACTATCTATTACAAACTATCTATGACAAAAAAAAAAATACGTACGTGTATTAGAGATCCTATTTGTATGCATATATTAACTGAACACTATCATTACCTAACTACCACTTTAAATACGTCTAACAACAAGAAAATTACATTCCAAAGGAAAACCACGACCGGCAGTACTAATAAACCCGCGAAAACGCGCGCATCACAGGCTAGTTTGTAATAAAAAAACTAAAACAATGGTCACCAAATTCGTTGATTGGTTTTCAAAATAATTGAACCACCAAATGGACCAACTTCGATGAAAAAAACTTACAACCATTGTCCATGAAATCGTATGGGAAAAGTCAGCCGTAGAATATTTTATGACAAAATCGTAGTTAAATCGTATTTGAACCGTTAATATCGTTAAATGCAGCCTATTGATTTAGCCTTCAATACTGGTATTTTGTGATTGAACCGCCAGTACGATACGATTTCATGGACAATGCTTACAACTGTTACAAAATGTTGTTAGTATTTCAGTTGCTTTTGTTTTTATGGTATCATAAATCTTTGTTACTTCATAATTTCAAAGGATAGTGATGAATTGATGATGTTGGGATAAGATATTCATTATATTTTAAATGTGAGAATCTATAATTATCTCACTTTTTTTAGTTGGCATATTTTATAACCATTTTTTCATTGAATTATGACATCAAATATCATGTCAAAGAGAATTTATACTTTGATTTGAATACACCCAAGTCATATAAAAACATAAGAACATAATCATTTATGTATAACCATCACCAAGTAGTGCTAGAGAGGAAGAGTCCAGCACTCAATGCTTTCCAACCACACTTCAAGAGAGGCAAAGAGCAAGAATTATCCACCAAAGGATAAGTGGTGCTAGACCACTCGGGCCCCACCACTAGCCCAGCAAGAGACGCCTCGTATAAAGGAGGGACGCACACATGCGTCTTGTAAGGAGGTCGACTCGCGTCTCTTGTACACCTGCAAGGCAGGCGACTTGTCATCCGATCCGACCGTTGAATAAATAAATAAAAACAAACTTCACTTAACCCCTCCCCCCACCCACAAAAAAGAAAAAATTCTTCCTACAGAGTATTTCAACCACCAACAACTCTTTTTCAATTATTCCTATAAATACAACACATTTTTTTCCCACTAAAACTTCACCACAACCAAAATTTTCTCTTCTTCGATCGTCTAAAAAAATTCATTCCTTCACATTGCCTGAAAAATGCTCTTCTTCCCGAAGTCTTCATCATGTCTCAATCTTCTCGCCCTCAGAATTGGAAAGATTCCGAAGAAAAGGTGCTATGCAATGTTTGGACTGAAGTTTCAGAGTATGGTGTTGTCAGCCATTATCAAACCTACAATGCATTTCGGAGCCGAGTGGCAGTCGTATTTGCTTCTTTTGGAGGGGTGTTTTTCACTCGCTACCACCACAACTCAATCCCAATTACAGGCCAAGTGTAACCTATATCCGAGTGTAACACAGAGTAAGTATTTCAAATATCAACCTGAGCAATTTATATACCCTTACTTCAACCGTCTACAAGTTCAATAACAATCGAAACATTGTTAAAGCTAATAAACTAAGCAAGCAAGTAGGTAAAATGATGTTGAATTCAATCGAGAAAAGTTCACTCGGACGATATACCCCATAGTCCCATGTTGAGATGCTATTGTGATACTCTAATGCGATAGGTAAGCTTCATATACTGTTAGGATCGCTAAAGTAGCTAGGACCTTCTATTCGAGTGCATCCTAGCCTGCTTAATCAATATAATCGAATGGACATACCTCATACCCGCAAAAAGACTAAGGCAACTTATTCTACTCCCTCGAGATTAACTCGGAACAACGTAGAGTCACTAATCACAACGATTCATGGAACCATACAATGATTGAGGAGTGGCCCAAATTGCAATAAATGGATTTTCTCCCTCCTAGGTAATTGCCCCAAAATAGAAAGATTTGATCAATAACACCCAATTTGAATGAAAATATGTCAATAAATATATAAATCACAATACCCATTCATAATCGAGTTCACAAACTACAAACTACAACATCTTAGGCTAGGATTCCTATCATCCAAGTGAAAAGGAGGACAACCCCATAGTTAGAAGAGAAATAACAACTAAGACAGAAGAAAAACACACGGGAAAGTGATTCTTCCTCTTCCTAGTTGCTTGAATGGATCCTTGGATGAGAAATCTACCAACTAATTGGATTGGGTAGGTCAATTTCACCGTTCCTTCCTTGCTCGTAACTTTCTCTCTCTAAGCTTTGAGAAGAACCCTTAATACTCTCTCTCTCTCTCTCTCTCTCTCTCTCTCTAAAACTCTCTCTTTCAAATTCAGCTCACTCTCCATTATATAGTCTGCGAGTGCTCATATCATGGTCTCACTTCATCCCCATTAAGTATGTAATGTAACCGTGAACTCAGCGCAAAATGCATCGTTTCATTAACATACTTTAGGGACTTGTCCTAACCGTGATCTTTAGAATGCTCGCGATCTGCCAAGGATCCTAGACGATTGCAGACTTCACAGGTTGGATGCTGACTTCACAGTCTGGGGACAGTGATCATCGCATTGCCCGCATACTGCTTAAAGTCTCCTAGAAGTGTGTAGTCTTCACGGTTTCCATGTTGACATCACTGTTGATGTCCGTGATAATTCCTGCTTGACCGTGATCTTTGCACTTTTTCCCATTTTCTTTTCTTTTTATCCCTTTTTCCCGACTTTCGATCCCAGTGCCAATTCTGTCTACTAAGGGCTAGAGTTTAAAAACTTGGGCTCTAGTCGGGATTAATTCGTGGTGTAGTTTTGTGCGAGTCATAGACGATTATTTGAAAGTGAACTCTATCATGAATGTGCTCCTTGTAAGGATACCTTGAAGAAATTGAAGGTAACAGTCCATTTCTTGCACATGGTGATGAAGATTCCTAAATATACTAAATTCTTGAAGGAAATATTGTCGATAAAGAGGAAAATGGAAGAAGTAGCTATGGTATCCGTTAGTGAACTGGCTTCGGTATCCATCGGGTGTGAAAGATTCCCTCCCAAATTACAAGATCAGGGAATCTTCACTATTCCATGCACCTTAGGAGTCAGAACTTTTTGGAATTCGTAAGCTGATTTGGGATCTAGTATTAACATTATGCTTGGACAGATATTCAATGAACTAGACTTGGGACCACTCATACTTACTAAGATGCATATTGAGTTGGCCAATAGGTCTGTCGTCGAGCCAAGAGGAATCATAGAGAACGTCTTGGTGAAGTGTGCTCATTTTTTTATCCGGTGAATTTTGTGGTTCTTGACACAGAGGGGAATGATGCATCGATTGTCCTAGGCCGATCATTCTTAGCCACGACATAGTAACTTCTGGAACCTCGTTGGACTGCTCGATGTTCACGGTTTTTGGTCCATGTTCACGGTCTTAGGAGACCATGAACTGGCTTGTCCGGCCGTGAACTGCGGCTGTTTACTAGGATGCCTTCACTTCACTGTTACGAGGCAATTGTCACGGTGACTTCGGACTTTTCTTCGGTTTTTGCACTTTTTGACCTCTAATTATCCCAAAATTCCACCTCGACCCTTCCACACATGCTAGGACCTGAAATGTATCAAAAAGAGCACAACCTAGCGTAAAATATGTCAAGGAACGATGAAATGCTAAGCTAAACGAATAAGAAATGAGGGGTAAAATGTGTACATTTGGGCCCGAATCAACTAGAGATCTAAACACATGCCATTTTTACACTTTACTAACAATGCTCTCTATTAAGAACTTTCCTCCAACACTAACTTTTCATTCCTAGCAAGAACCGTGCAAAATCCACCTATGTAGAACCTAAATGGAGCTTACAAACGAGAGCTCTGAGACAAAAGGATGACTCACAAAGGTTTAGAACCGAAGAAAGCAAAGGGTCGTTCTCGCAATCACCATTAAGCTCAAAAAGAAACAAGCTCCTAACATGAGAACGAACCTAAGTCACACGACTCAAAGGGGTTGACTAGGGGATAAATATTTCGGGACAATCAACTTTTGAGCGTGGACTAATCCTTTGCCTCCATCTTCTTCGCTAATGACAATTCGAATGTTACACGCCATGTTAAGAGGGATCTAAACACACATGAAAGAGACGATCGACACAAGCTTCACATGGCTACCCAATCACTCAATCTTCTATTCCAATTTACAAAATTTTAAAACATTTGCACCAACCTCATGCAATTCTAAATCATCATAAGAGGATGCACTTGATCACAAGCAATCAATCCAAGGACAAAGCCAATAAACATGAGATTCTCCCACAAATGGCCTCAATGAACATGCAATGCTTGGAGCCCTCAAATTTTTAAAATTTGGACATACATCTAGGCTCCAAGCGCACAATCACACATACAAGCTATAATAGATAAACTACCCCCCACCCCACACACACTTAAGCTCGACATTGCCCTCGATGGCGTAAAATAAGGGGTAGAATGATGTTACCGCATAGCTTGGCGAGTGAAAGTCGGGACGAAACTTGGCCAAAATAAAGAGGAGAGAGCTTCATGAAGAAAAAAAACAAACACACACAAACTCGCGCAAGGCGTGGTTATTTAACAGTAATAGTACTTAACATAAAAACAAACACAAACCTATGTTGGGTTGCCTCCCAACAAGCGTTATTTTAACGTCATAAGCTAGACTGTTGCTCTTTAAGCTTCGGTCCATCCGAGAACCTCCTGGAAGTTGAGGTTCTCGTCGGTGAGATGAAGTCTCAAGCCACGAGCATTGGACGAATCCATGATTGAGAGCTCGTGAACTTGATCGGGTTTGAGGATCCACCCACGAGACCTCTTCTTCTTCTTTTCTTCTTCTTTCTCTTTGCCCCACACCATGTAGTCCATCATCGATTGACTTCCATTGCATCCATCAAAAGGGATCGCTGATGGTTTGGCCTTGGCTTGGCAAAGAGCTGCAAATGGGTCCTTCTCTAAAAGTGCATCGAGGTTGGGCGGAAAGCTTTGGTAGCTCTTGTAACTTGTGGATGCTTCATCCACAACGACCTCATCCTCATCTTGGACCTCACTTCCTCCTTCTACTTCTTCCTCAACCTCCCTTCCTTCTTCTTCACTTTGTTCCTCCCCTTGGGAACAATCAATATCTTCCCCTTCTTGAATTTTCACTTCCTCTTCCAAAACCTCTTCTCTCACCTTCCCATCCATGTCTTCAACCACGGTTTGGAGGGCAAAATGCCCTGCATTCTCTTTCTCCTCTTCCCTCGTGACTTGGTCTTCAAAGTTGGTCTCGGAAAGGGAAAGGTGATGAGAGTCGCCAATGAGACAATCTTGATCATCCTCACCACGGGAGCTCTCCGGGATGAGTACTTCTCGCTCCACATAGTCTTCATTGACCTCCCCTCTAACCGCCACTTCTTATTCCAATTGGGAGAGGTGATGGCATGCACAAGCTCGTTCCACCTTCTCTTCTAGTGTCAAACCGGGAGGAGGGAGGGGTTGAAAATTCATGCCAGAGCTCATTCTTCCAAAGGTTTCATGGCTCGCCTCCCCGACTTCTTCTCTTCCTTCAAATGGTAAAAGGCGATTGCGAGCAAGTTGTGCGCATGCTTGCTCAACAAGCCCTCCTAGCCTCTACGTGTGTCAAAAGAGCCCTTCCTATTCCCGTAGAAAGGTGGAGTCGAAAGGGGCGACACTTGCGAGGTCCATGCTAGAGCTCCCTTCGTTGGTGCCCCGGGCAAATCACTCCACCATGAGCTTTAATTCGCTCTTTGGCTCTGATTATGGATTGACACATGGTCTTGAATGCCCCCATGAAAGCCGCCATGACTAACTCCAACTTGGACTTCTCCTCGGGTTGTGATTCGGGTCCAATTGTAGACATTTTACCCCTCATCTCATGTCCATTTTTCTTAGTAGATCACCGTCCCTCGACCTATTCTTCACTAGGTTATGCTTGTTTTGTTACATTTCAGGTCCTAGCACGTGTGGGAAGGTCGAGGACGAGTTTCGGTTCGATTGGTGGTCGAAAAGCGCAAAAAGTGAAAAAAATGTCCAAAGTGACTGTGACAATTGCCCTGAGACCGTGAATGGGGAGGAGGGTCCAGAGCAGTTTTCAGTCTCAATGGGTCAAGTCATTTCACGGTCACGCGACCGTGAAGTGACTTAGTGAAACGATGCGAATCTGATTGACTTCACGATCCAGGACGAATGTTCATGGCCGTGAACTAGGGCAGTGAACAAGCATCGATCTGGGTAAAAAGGGGAAGTGAGCTTAAGGAGAAGGGAGAGCATTTCTAGAGTTTTAGTTTTCAGAATAAGAAGGGTTTCTAGTGAGAGATTAGGGTTTCCTCTTCCTATTCTAGGGAGAGAAAGTGACATTCAAAGGAGGAAGAAGTAGATTGGGCTTGCCCTAAACTAGAGGAGTGAAGATTGTTTCCTCTCAAGGGGGATTCAAGCAAAGAGGAAGGAAGATTGTCATCTCTTCATGGTTCTTTCTCTCCTTTTATTTTTGTTTTCCTTTGCCTAGCTATGGAATAGCCTACCTATTCACTTGGGTGTTCTGAATCCTAGCTTGAAATATCTGATAGATTGTATTAATTGAATGCTTTGTGTGTGGATTTGTGTTTAATGCAAAGTTTGAGGTATTTTCATGATGTTTGGGTTGTGTTCTTCGTTTCTCATTACGATGCCAATTTGACCTAGGTGGAGCGAATTCCCCATTTTGTTAGGAGGCTTTGATAAGCTGGATTCCTTGGACAATTGAGCCACCTACCTTGGGCGAATTAGGGAAAACCTTAATCTTCGACTTAACACTTCAACTTGGGTGTTATATTGCCGTCCGGATTAAGTTTTGAGAGCTAGACTTTCTAGTTTATTGTAGCAATCCACAATCCATTGATTGAAAGAGCTAAGGTTCCTAGCTTAGTTGTTTTCCTTAACCATTTGATTAAGAGAGTGAGGTTTCCGTCACTTGTTGCTCCCTCTTAACGGTGTATGAACACACCTTCACAATTTGCATTCAATCTGGTAAATCTTGATATGTAGCTAGGGGGAGCAATACCCGGGTGAATTCTTCTCTCATTGGGACAACCTCGATTTACTTTACTTGTTTGTTTATATTGTAGTTTTCTTAATTTTTAAATCCAAAAACGTTTTCTAGATAACAAACTAAGCGATTGAAGTAGGGGTACATGGATCGGCCCGGGTTTGACAATTAAAACATATACTTGCCTTATACTGCACCCGACTAGAGTTTAAATGTGAGCTCTAGTCGGGATTTAATTCATGGTGTGTCAGGTAGTTGAGGGAAATCTTCTTGTTATGGGGAAGCTTCTTGATACCCCCATTTGTATGCTTGTTCACCTTTGAAGGGGGGTTGGTAGTAGAACCAGGATCCTTGACTTACCCCATTTCGATCATCCCATGAAGTTTTGGGGTAACCACTCTCGGGTGGTGGTGGATACCCCCTCATTTGGGTTAAATCATAAGGATCCATGGTCCAATACCTACAAATACTAAAACACTAAAAAGGAAAATCAAACACACACAAACAACCCTTCAAGACGAAGAGTGGTAAACAAAACACAAAACAAAAAGGCAAGATAGAAAATTCTAGAGTAATACTAAACGACCTTTTCAAAATAATGGACCGTAGGTCCCCGAAAATGGTGCCAAAAACTTGACTCACCACGGATACAACGCAAATTAATCCCGACTAGTGCCCAAGTTTTTAAACTCTATCCGGGTGCGGTATAGGGCAAGTAGTTAAAATGTCAACCAAGGCTGGTCCATGTACACCTACTTCAATCGCTTAGGTTGTTATCTAGCTAACGGTTTTTGGTTTAAAAGCTAGCAAATCTACATATGAAAGAAAGCAAGAAAGGTAAATGAAGAGAATTCTATATGCGAGACCTTCACCTGGGCATTACTCCCCCTAATATCGTATTAATAAACAAAGAGCAAAACTATAGTGTGAATGATGTGTTCATATACTGCAAGGCGGGTGCAACAAGTTAGAAACAAGCCCTCCTAGTTGATCAATCAAGGATTGCTACAACAAAACTAGGGAACCTAGCTCTCAACCGCTTGGCTAAGGATTGCGACAATAAGATAGGAGGCCTAGCTCTCTAAAGCGATCAACTGATGAATTCCTAATTTTCTTGGTCGACCAAATAAGGATAGTAGCAATAAGCTAGATGGCCTAACTCTCTTAGCCATTCGACTAATGATTGCAACTATAAGCTAGGAAATCTAGCCCTCTTAACTGGTTGACCAAGGGTTGCAAGACCCAATCCCTTGAAAATTAATCCGAACGCTGGATAATGACCAATCATGGTGGAATCATGCACTTGTACGATATTTGATGTTTGCCCTAATTTGCCTCGGTGGGGGACACAAATTGTCCAAGAATCCAGTTACTCAAAGCCTCTTACAATCAAGGGGATTCTCTCCACCTAGGTTAAAATGACCCAATAATGAGTTAATGCTAGCACACTCAATCATTCATGAAGAATACCTCAAATATTATATATGACATTCAATCAACACACATAGAGTCATGTTCTTACATCCTAACACACATGCAGACTAGGATTCACAATACACAAGCGACTAGGGAGGCTATTCCATAGTTAGGCAAGGGAAAACAAGAAAAAAGGTGAGAAAGAACCATGAAGAGATGACAATCTTCCTTCCTTGTTGCGCGAATCTCCCTTGAGCGGTAAGAATCTTCACTCCTCTAGCTTAGGACAAGCCCAATTTCCTTCTTGCTCTTTTAAATGGCATTTTATCTCTCTAGATTAGGAAGAGGAAACCCTAATATCTCACTAGGAATCCTCCTGTATTCTAAAAACTAAAAACTTACAAAAGCTCCCCGCTTATTCCTTCTACTGCAGACTTTATAGTTTGTAGAAATCAGCTCGAACACAGCCGTGTTCACTTTCCAGCGTGTTGCGTTTTGGTTGTCTGCGAGTAAATCCCTAACACGGCCAAATAACACGGTTGTTTTGCATGACTTCACTCTCTCTTTATTGATTATCACGGTCTGAGTGACCGTGATAATCTTCTATGCTAGCAAGGTGCACAAGAGCCTCTAGAACTCAGCTGCGGACACTGCCTATGAATACGAATGTGTTCATCCCGTGTTCGTTGAATGGCAATAATCTTCTGTTGCCTAAAATGTTCCCATGGCCAAGCGATGGTGTGGAACACGAGCTGTGAACAAAGACGTGTCCTAGCTGTGTTCACTTCTGTTTTCTTCATTTCCTTTTCATTCTTGCAGCCATTTGTGCCGAACTCGTCCTCGACCTTCTCACACGTGCTAGTAACTGCAACATTTCAAACAAACACAACCTAGCATAAAATAGGTTGAGGGACTGTGAAAAGCAAAGTCAAACTATCAAGAAATGAGGGGTAAAAAGCGTATAATTTGCCCCGAATCATTTGCGCATTGTGTACTACTTGTTTTGAAGGATAAAATACAGGACTAAGGAAATGGCTCATGGTGAGAGTTCCTCTTCTCGTACCTCTCACCCTCGACAAGGAAACTGGACGAAGACAAGGAAATCCAAATCAAAGGAAGTAGTTGTTGAAGACCCATATCCACCATCATCTAGTCCACATATATCAAGGGAACTTCATCAAGATAATCAAGTCAATGACGGAGGCGGCATAGAGCATGATAGATGTCGTTGACCTTGAAGACAACATCCAATTCTGACTAGGAGGAGAACATTGCCAACTGTCGATTTGAGAATTCACTATAGCAATGGATATTTTACCCGGCGGATTTTATTGACTCATCAGACACATTTGCTACCTTGACAAGGGAATCCGACTTCCCCTGCTTCAAGGAATTTTATGAATTTGAAGTCAAGAGATCCAACATTCAATCGTGGGATGGCAAGCTATGATAAGTTAGTAAGGTGAAACCGGAGTGTGGGCTCATTCACTACGTGATTGCTAGGTCTGTGGGAGGAAAGAACCAAAGCAAAGGCAACTTAACTGCCTGAGACGTCACCTTCCTTAGTATGCATCTACCCCTGATCTCTTCATCTCGTTTTGGCTATCTTATCTATCTTCAAGCGTTATGAGACGGATCATCGGCTCACCGCACTTCATGGAAAAAAAAATTTCACCAGTCTAGCTAAGTATTACCAAGTCAACTTCGGGGCCGTCCAGTTTCGATTGGATAGTAGGACCACTCCTATATCCTTCAAAGTCTTGAAGTCGAAGCTCAAAGTTCTACACATAAACAACAATCATTTGGGGAGTACAGGGACTTCTGTTTCCAACCACTAATATGTTGGACATGAAGGGCACCATGTTCTGTCCTCCGGAAGCTAGGGTGGCACGAGAGCGAAGAAGATTTGCAACAGAGGGAGATCAAGTGGAGAGCGTATATGAAGGGGAGAGTCACCCATACCCACTCCTCAACTGGTTCATCCATAGTTCAACAATGCAAGGGAATACTGAGTTACGTTGAAGCAATGATAGTGACGATCCTTCATAATCAAGAGAGGGAGAAGGAAGTGCGGCTCCACATTATGTCGTACATTCATGCGATCATGAAGAAGATAAACATTTCGATCGAAGATGTACCAGCCCAGTTTGATCGCTCCGCTCCCCTTGCACCACTCCAAGAAAAAGAAGAAGAAGAACCCCCCGACTAGGATTGAGTACTAGGCATTCAGGGCCTAATTTCTATCTTCATTTTTTCTTTTCCTTTCTTTATTTTAATTAAAACAATGTTTAATTATCGCTTTATTTTTCGTTTTTCTTTTCATACTTTAAATACTCTAGCACTAGTAGTATTAGTACTTATTTTATTTATCTATCCTACCTATAACTCTTAATCGTCTTCCTCTCTATCTTATTCACTTTATCGTTGTAAAAACTACTAGGATGACAAAGACCTACACTTGTGTACCTTCACCAACCCACAACCCAACCTATGGTAATCATCATGATTTTTTCTTATGAAACTCTACATTGAGGACAATATGTTTCTCAAGTGTGGGGGGGAGGGGGTGAATGTTTGAATGATTATCATGATTGGTTGAACCATGAATTGTTAGTACCCTCCTTTGTTTGTGAATGTAAGACATTGATGAATGCATATGGGAGTGTATGCTAGCAATTGCATTTGTGTTGTGGTGATCAATGGTCAAATGATAGTATTTTGGAACCTGGAATGCAAAACCCAATTTTTTTTTTCAAATTTGAGGTTCCAAATCACCTTGTTCCTTGCAACCCCCTACTCAATATGCTTTGATTTGCTACATAATTGATGTGTTGTGCTCGCAAGGTGATAGCTGCCTTGTTAGAGTACCAGTGTATGTGTAATTGTACTATCTTTTTCCTCTTTTGCGAGTTGATAATATTTTCTATTTTAGTAAGAACATGTGTGTGGGATTCTCTTTTTGTTTGATTTTTTAACTCGAAGCTTTTAAAGATTTGGGCGTATTAGAAACAGAGAAAAAATATTTTGAAAATGAGGTACTCACGTGAGAGGAAACCAATCCTCACGGATTCGGAGTGCCCTTTGAGGATATGCTTGGGGATTCAGAGTGCCCCAAGTATCTTTCCTCCTCACGGAATCGTATGACAAGGTCCAAAGTACCTTTTAGGAATTCAAGAGACCTCAAAGCTCTCATTTGTATCCAACATGTGTGGAAACCCAATGTGGAGTGCAGGCAGGAAAGTGGTGCTCGGGCTAAGGCGAATCCACCTATCAACTTCCCCACATGTGAACTTGAAAGGGAAGGCTATGATTCATTCGCTCATGGTCTTGAGGGAGAGATGTTTGTTTGAAATAGAATTGAAAAAGCTTGGTGCAATGTGCATCAATGTCGAAAAAGGTGACCAATAAACAACTCCTAATCGTAAGAAAGAATAAAGAGCACCTTCGAGAGTTTATGTGCTTATTGTTGTTTGAGAAATCTCCCGAAGCACACCTTGAATGTTCAGTCCTAAGGTATTAAGTATGGTCCTCACCTGAGAGTTTGTGCTTGCACAGTAAGATAATAGTATCATTCATCCTTCTCAGTCAACTCTTCTTTATGCAATGAAGAACTAGAGTGCATTCCCCATTAATTTGTCTATCATGTTGCATTAGGTTTGAGTAGGTTTGCTTGGGGACAAGCAAGCGTAAGTGTGGGGGAGTTTGATAACACCTAAATTGGTGTTATTTACTCTTCATAATAAGGTCTGTTTCATGACAATTCATGTGCATAATTGCTTGAACATCGTCAATTGCATCCCTATTTTGTTCCTATTTGAATTCGATGTGATTTTTGAGTGCTTTAGACGATACATGCGAATTAGGTACAAAACAAGTTCCTATTCAATCATCTAACCCTAATTTGCAAGATGGAGCATACCCGTCTAACCCTAAAACTACATACCCAGCGTAGAAGCTCAAGTAGACTAGTAGAGAAGATTATGGCGACTTGACCAAGCACAATTAAAACTAGAGAAGCGATGAAATCAACTGGATAAACACATTCATACCCAACCCACTCATTCATAACCTATAAACTCAGGTTCATCTTCCCGAAACAACCATTAGTGATTCAAGTGATAGAGAGAGAACGAAAACACAAACTATAAGAGAGGGAGTGAAGGAATAAATCTTCTTCTCCTTGTTGCACCTTCTTCTTGCTCCTTGGGTGGATTGGATCTCCAATTAATCTCTCCCAAGGTGTTTCTCTCTCTAAAAAGACCCCAAAATTTAACTTTCTCACTCAAGGTTGGATCCCCTTTGAAAAGTGTAACAGGAGGGGTATTTGTAGAAAGCTGATGGTGGTCAAGGCCTCTAGGGCGTAACGTGAAGATCACGGCCGTGACCTGGCTGTGTCCTAGCTGCGACCAGCTGGAATGTCTCCAAATTGCCCAAAATGATGTGTTTTGAATCCATCTTTAAGCTCCAAGATCGTGGCCTCCTTCACAAGATCGTGGTCGTGAAAGACCTGGAATTTCAAATGCTTGGAATTTCATCACAAATGCATAAAAGACCTGGAATTTCATCACAAATACTTGGAAAAGCATAAAATACGATAAAGTGGGGTCTATTCCCCTATGAAACCTTCTTATCAAGAATACCTATTGCAAAATACATGTTTTGCAAATAGGAACGAAAATAGACATAAATAACTTGATATGTGGCCTAGACACAGTGATTTAACATGCAAATGCCTTGCGAATAGGGGCTAAATAATGCCTAATTTAGGTGTTATCAAACTCCCCACCATAAGCGTTTGCTTGTCTCCAAGCAAACCTACTCAAACTTGTACAACTTGCAAGATAAATGACAATGGCATGCATAATAGATCATCGATAGAGGCTCAAGTAGCAACTTTGAGGTCAACCCGTCATTAAGAATTCTACCGCCGATCTCTACTCGAAAACAAACTCCCAAATGAGGACCTTGCCACTAAAGAGTTCTAGAAGGTGCTCTTTATTCTTTCTTTCATTTTAGGAGTTGTCATTTATCGGTCTCCTTTTTCTATGTTGACGCGCATTGCACCAAACTTTTTTGCAAGAAAGCATCTCTCCCTCATGACCAAGAGTGGATGAATCATTGCCTTCCCTATCAAGGTCACATGTGGGGAAGTTGATGGGTGGATTCATCTTAGCCCGAACACCACTTCCCAACCTGCACTCCACATTGGGTTGCCGCACATGTTGGGTACAAACGAGAGCTTGAGGTCTCTTAAACCGCTACAAATTCGTGAGGAGGAAAGATGTTTGGTGGATGGTAAGTAGTAAAAGGTAGTCGGGACGCGATAAAGTTATTTGATCCCCAAACATATCATCAAATGGCACTCCGAGCCGAGAGAATTTATCTCCAACACAATGCTCGGTTTCCTCTCACGTGAGAACCTCCTTATTTCGAAAGATTTTTTTTTTTTAAAATGGACCACACGTTTGCAAATATTTCGAGTCCAAAAGTCAGTAGAGAATCCCGCACACATATCCTAACCTAAATAGTGGACAATATCAACACATTCAAGGAGGAAATCATTTGCTAAATTCCTCACTTCCAACATCCTCCTTAGCTCTACATATCCTTCCTATCATTCATAACATCACAATTATCTAGCAATTCAAAGCACATTTAGTAGGGAGAATTCAAAAGGGAAATACTTGGAGCCCTCAAATTTGAACAAAATTTGGGCATACATACAAGGCTCCAAGTGCTTGAAACATGGTTAATCATCGTCCACAATCACTCTAAAAGCACACTCTCTCGATCAAGCTTTCAAACATTTATGGCATAAGAGAGTATAATCGATAATACACTAAAGGAACACATTGTCCTCAATGTGAGAAAGGTTAAAGGATAGGGGAACGAAGTTACCAAAATGCTTTGTCAAAGTGATTGTGGTATCGAAGGGTAGGGAGGGTGGGTTGATCTCCTCCCAAAGTTGAGAAATCACCTATTGGACTAGGTTTCTCAGCCTCTAGGCGACACTTCTAGTTGTTGTTGGTGTTATTGCTTACGGTGTAGTGGTTCTTTCAGGCTGGAATTATTGTGTGGAGTTTCGAGTGGTCCGGCTTCTCCATTGATCGAAAGTTTGAAATTTGTTCCCCTCAGGTTGAGGAACCTTAGAACTTTCTCATCATCATAGGATTAACCCTTATAAAGGTTCCGATACACACAAGAACGATTCATAGCCATCCATGCCAAACACATTTAATAAATAATAAAAGAATGCATTGAACGCTTCTCATCATCCCTGGGATACAATCTCATACACCCCCACACTTGGTTACTATGTAAAACAAGGGTGCAAAGTGGAAGACAATGTCAAAATAGGTAGTTAACAATCTTGATTGATTGATTGATTCAATTGTCAACATGTCAAGCTAGGGGTTTTAATGTCGTGGCCAAAGGCAATAAACAACCTAAACGACTAAGGTAGGAGTACGTACCGATTTCTCAAAAATCATGTCAACGTGGTAAGCTTTCTTGAGAAAATGGGCCATAATCCTTATACCAATCTATAAAGATTCGAAACTACCCCTCAAACATGATTCTAGGGGTCTAACATACGCATTGAAGTTCATTTAGCATGCATCAAATATTTAAAAGCACAAATCATGTGGTTTGGGAATTTCATCGAGCACTTGGTGGGTGACAATCAAAACATTTATAATCTTGCAATTCATGCTGAACAAGGCCTCCAAAACACATACCTTCATTCATAAACATGCAACACACAAGTCAACCATTGATTGCCTAGACCGAGAGGGTCTAGTGACAACCTATAATGTATACCTCGATTTGGAAATCATGAGCATGGTCTACGACCATATTTGCAATCCTTAGCGGTTAGCGATTGCCTCGCCCATAGCGATCATTCTGGTTCACATACCATGATAGTAGTTAGGGGGAAGCGACACTCGAGTGATCTTCCCACAAAGAGTTTTCAAAACCAATTACCTTTGCCTTGTTTTATTTTAATTAGAAAACTTTTAAACCAAACTTTGTTACTAGATAATGATTCAAATGACTGAAGTAGGGGTAGACATACCGACCCAAGTTGATATTTAAACACACTTATCCTATACTGGACCCGACTAAGGTTTATACTTGGGCCTTAGGTGGGAAATTACTGTGGTATTCCGGACGAGTCAAGTTTTTGTCGCAGTTGCCGGGGACATCGGTCTTTTATCTTGAAAAAGTTTTTGGTTGTTAATTCAACTTTTAATTTCTAGTTTTGTATGTGTGTGTTATTTGCTTGTGCTAGACTTGGTGTGTTTTTCGACTGTGTGTAGGTGGTGCTTGAACTGGAGTAACCCAACACCTTTGCTACCACTTGTCGAGGAAATAAACCGAACTCTCCGGCTCCTAGAAAGGGAGAGAGAGCTAGCGGAGTCAAAGAGAAGGAGTGAAAGAGGGGGACAACATTTGAGTCCCGGTGTTAGTGGAGAAGAAGTTGAAGAAGTAGAAGTTGAACCCATTGTTGTAGTAGAAATGGCGGGGAACCAAAGGCAAGATGGAGCCAAGCTCGTCAATTGAACGATGCGGCGTGGGAAGAGGAAACCTCAAGGACGATGGGATACTATATGGCCCCAAGGCCGGCGGAAATTCAATCGCCAATCCTACATCCTCCAATGGTGGCAAAAAATTTCGAGATCAAGCCGGCTCTAGTGACTATGATACAAAGCAATGATTTATTCCACGTCCTTGAAAGCGAGTCACCAAGAGAGCACTTGCAGAGATTCTTGGAGCTCGCGGGTAGCTTGAAGATCAATGGTGTGCCGGCCGAAACTTTGCAACTATGTCTTTTCCCTTAATCACTTTCGGGGAAAGCAAATAGGTGGCTAAACATTCACCCGCCTTAGTCAATCACCTCATGGGAAGACCTCTTCAACAAATTCACGGCAGAGTGGAGAAAGAATATAATCCATTTCGAGCAAGAAGAGGACGAGACCTTGTGTGATTCTTTGGAGAGGTACTATGACTATTTTCTTCAATGCCCTCAATCATATCCCTTAAGGGCCATATCTTCGAGTAACTCGGTCACTTGAGGAGGGATCATGTTCATCAACTTTCCTTGGCAAAGAGAGTCGAAGAGGATATTGTCATCTTGAATGTGTCCTCCATAGAAAGTTTCTATCCAAAATTGCTCCTCGAATCCATGGTGAGGGCATCGGAGGAAGTAGTCGGAGAATCTTTCTCATGCATTCCTCAATGTCTCATCCTCCTCTTGCTCAAAGTGTGTGATCTTCTACCTTCACTCGGCCTTCTTGGAAGGAGGACAATATCGGCTCATGAACTTGTTGAGTAGGTCGTCCCAAGAGGTAGGATAGAGCCGGACAGTTGTTGAGACATCAGAGTGCCTTCCCGCCAAAGTATAAGGGATGAGCTTCAATCGCAATGCCTCCCCGGGGACGCAATTTATCTTCAAGCTTCCCGCTAACTCAAGAAACCTTTAGACATGCTCTCGTGGTGATTCATGAGCAAGCCCGTGGAAGTAGGCATTTTGTTGAATCATGGTCACGAGACAGGGCTAGATTTCAAAGTTGTTGGCGGCCACTGGTGGATGTAAGATGGGAGATTGGATATCCATTGCCCGTGGAGCCATGTAATAGCCCATAGTCCTTGGCTCTTCCTCGGCTCCCGCTTCCACATTTGGCTTTGGAAGCGGATTAGCCCCTCGGTGTTAATTTTTTGCCATCTCAACTTCAACTTCTCCTTCAATTCCTTCAAATCCGGGACCAACTTGTTGTCCCCTTCCTTCACTTCTCCTTCTTGCCTCCGCTTGCTCCCTCTCTCGGGCTAGAATTCTGAGAGTCTGGTTGATGTCCTCGTCTAGTGCTGTTAAAGGCACCGGATTGCTCCGAGTCATGAACCCACCTACACACACTTCAAGAACACAACACGTCTAGCACAAGCAAACACTTCACAACTTAATAAAAGCATAAATTAAAAGCTAGATTAACACCAACCAAACTTTTCACGATAAAAGACCAAAGAGGGTCTAGTGACAGCCTATAATGTATACCTCGATTTAGAAATCATGAGCGTGGTCTACGACCATATTTGCGTCCCTTAGCGGTTAGCGATTGCCTCGCCCATAGCGATCATTCTGGTTCACATACCATGATAGTAGTTAGGGGGAAGCGACACTCGAGTGATCTTCCCACAAAGAGTTTTCAAAACCAAACCTTTGCCTTGTTTTATTTTAATTAGAAAACTTTTAAACCAAACTTTGTTACTAGATAATGATTCAAATGACTGAAGTAGGGGTAGACAGACCGACCCAAGTTGATATTTAAACACACTTATCCTATACTGCACCCGACTAAGGTTTATACTTGGGCCTTAGGCGGGAAATTACTGTGGTATTCGGGACGCATCATGTTTTTGTCGCAGTTGCCGGGGACATCGGTCTTTTATCTTGAAAAAGTTGTTGGTTGTTAATTCAGCTTTTAATTTCTAGTTTTGTATGTGTGTGTTCTTTGCTTGTGCTAGACTTGGTGTGTTTTTCGACTGTGTAGGTGGTGCATGACCCGGAGTAACCCGACACCTTTTCTACCACTTGTCGAGGACATAAACAGAACTCTCCGTCTCCTAGAAAGGGAGAGAGAGAGCTAGCGGAGGCAAGGAGAAGGAGTGAAAAAGGGGGACAACATTTGGGTCCCGGTGTTAGTGGAGAAGAAGTTGAAGAAGTGGAAGTTGAACCCATTGTTGTAGTAGAAATGGCGGGGAACCAAAGGAAAGATGGAGCCAAGCTCGTCAATTGAACCATGCGGCATGGGAAGAGGAAACCTCGAGGACGAGGGGATACTATATGGCCCCAAGGCCGGCGGACATTCAATCACCAATCCTACATCCTCCAGTGGCGGCAAAAAATTTCGAGATCAAGCCGGCTCTAGTGACTATGATACAAAGCAATGATTTAGTCCATTAGAACTCATTCTTAACTAAGGCATGGTCATACACTACTACTTAAACTACAAACTAACCTAAAAAACAAATTTCAAACATGGAAGTTCTTTATTGAAAGGTAAAAGGTAAAAAATGCAAACCGATGTTGGGGTGCCTCCCAACTAGCGTGTCTTTAAGGTTGTTTCACCGGACCGTTGCCTTCAAGTACTCAGTCTAGCTCAAGACCTCCTTGGAATTCAGGTTTTCATCAGTTAAGTGGAGTCTCCAGTCTTGATCTGTCTCCCGATCATTCGGTGAAGGCTCATGTAGATAAGAATGCTTGAGACACCTCCAATGAAACCTATCTTCAAATTTTCTATGCTTCTCTTTGCCTCGAACCAAATCAAGCATTCTTGACGGGTCATCACCGGATCCACCAGGAGAGATTGATGATGTCTCTGCCTCATCTTGGAAAAGAGAACCCGCAAAAGGATCCCTCTCTAAGAGTGTATCAAGGTCAGGCGAAAAGCTTGAGTAGTACGCGTAACTTGTGGAAACTTCATCCACTTTGACCTTGTCCATTGGTTGGACTCCAATTGCGTCTTCAACCTCCTCTGATTCTTGTGAATAATCTTCTCCATGTTGAGTACCAAGCTCTTCCTCTTCTTCACTTTCTCCTTCCTTCCTTACAACCTCATCAATGCTGCCTTCTTTAGTTTTCTCTTCTTGATGATTAGGAGCAATGATGGTTTTGCAAGAAAGTTCTTCAATTGATGGATCTTCAAGGTCCACTTTCTTTCCACCCTTGAGACACCTTCCTCTTCTACCGCTTCCTTTTTTATTCATTCTTGATGACGAAGAGGCGCTCTTGATTGAGTTTCGAGTAAAGTTGCACAATAACTCTTCCATTCTTATTTATTCTCTTCAGCATCTCTTCTTATTCTTTGAGGAAGTCTTGACTAGAAGGGTCGAGACTTCCCTTGATGAAAGATGTCCCTAAGGTCCCCACCTCTTGGAGCCACCGTTCCTCTCGTTTAACATATTTAATCCGAAAGTAAAAGGAGGAAGGTTGGGATCGTTAGCATCTACGCACTCCATTGGGATGTTGTAGTGCTCGGATTCTAACTCCCCAGTGCTCTTTGGTGTAGGTGGTGATGAATGTCTAAGTGTACTCCCACTCCCAGCCATGAGTTTTTCTAACACGAGCTCCAAGAGGCTCTTTGGTTGCGGGGTTGGAGTTGAGTGAGTTGTCTCAAGGCCTTCTAGATATGGCATACTTGCCTTAAATCGCTCAATGGCCATCTCCAACTCGGTCTTTACAATAGGTTGTGGAGGTGGTTCTTGGAATGATGGTGAAGATGCTTGGTTAATATGGGGGTACCATTGATAGGCATGGAGATGTGATTATTCTTTGTACCTGGATCCTTGACTAGCACCACTACTAGAAGCTTCAAGATAACACCAATTCAGCGGTTGGTGATCTCCCCACTTCTCATGCCAACCATATGGATCCATAGCTACACCTTAACACTATCTATATTCACAAAAACAACAATAACCTATGAAAGCACAAATGTAAAAAGTAAAGAAAACAAAAAGCGAACAAACCTTTAACATAAGATAACTAAAGGAAACATAACAAAAGAAAGAAGGATACGAGAAAGAAAATAAGAAATGACAAACAGAAAACACAAGAAAATGGCAACAAAAACTTGATGCTACACAAATGCAAAACACGACAAAACAACACCAAACATGGCACAATACACACAAACACAACAAATGATTAAACTAGTTGTTCTCGGCTTTTCCTAATAACTTAAGAATCCCCGCCAAAGGAGCCAAATACTTTATCCCTCTCTTGCGTAACCGAGCTTTAAATTTATAAGTCGATGAACACTCTCTATTCAATCCTAACAAAGCCAAGCATAACCTAGCTAGGTTTGTAGTAAAGTGGCTTGGCAGTATTCCAAGGGAATCCTAAGCTTATATTACTTAGCTCCAAACTACTATCTAATCGAATTGGAAGGTTGGGTGTTTAAACTAATCTAATCTAATCCTAAAGGCAAAATAAACAACCAACCAAGTCGTTGGGAGAACGCTATAGATGAGACGGTTGCCTCGGGTCGAGCTATGGTTGTCATGTAGGGTTAAGAGAATGTGGTAAGTGAAATCTTTTCTGCGGGCCTTCGTGATTATCCACACTCCTCCGAGTACACCTCCCCTAAAACCATGTCAGTCACCTCGATCTAGGCTATCGTATCTGGGGCTTTAGGAACATAGCTCATTTCAATGGGTACTACCCACCGTCCACGTCGAGGTTTCATACCAATTTCTATCTTAGAAGGCATTCTTATGGCAGGGGTATAGTCCCCTCGTCCACCACAAGATCCTATTAAATAATCTAACCCTGATTGACAAGATGGCGCATACCCGTCTAACCCTAAAACTTGATACTCAACGTAGAAGCTCAAGTAGGCTAGTAGAGAAGATTAGAGAGACTTACCCAAGCACAATTAAAGCTAGAGAAGCAATAAAATCAACTAGATAAACACATTCATACATAACTCATTCATTCACAACCTATATACTACGGTTCATCTTCCCTAAACAACCATTTGAGATTCAAGTCATAGAGAGAGAAAGAAAAAACAAACTAGAAGAGAGGGAGTGATGGAACCAATCTTCTTCTCCTTGCTTGCACCTTCTTCTTGTTCCTTGTGTGGATTGAATCTCCAATTAAGCTTTTCCAAGGTGTTTCCCTCTCTAAAAACAACCCAATATCCTAACTTTCTAACTCTAGGTAGGCTTTCCTTTGAAAAGTGCAACAAGAGGGGTATTTATAGAAAGTTGATGGCGGTCAAGGCCTCTAAGGCGTTACGTGATGGTCATGGCTGTGACCTAGCCGTAACCAACTAGAACGTCTATGAATCGCCCAAAACGTCATGTTTTGACTCCGTCTTTATGCTCCAAGATCGCGGCCTCCTTCAAAAGATCGCGACAAAGTTCTTTGTGTCCCAGGCACGATTTTTTTCGCAATCAAAATGCACCATGTCCACGATTCGACTGGAGAAACTTTATTCCTTCTTCTTGGTCGCATGTTGAAGTTCGCGGTTACTGTTCACGACCATGATCCTCAACCCGCGAACATGGTCACGACCTAGTGGTCACGGTCGTGACTAGTGCCTCTTATCCCCTTCTTGCTTATATGCTTCCCAATCGTGTTTGGAAGACCTCTAATCGATTCCCGATCAATCCTACTTGCATATTAGACCTGGAATTTCATCACAGACACTTGGAAAAGCATAAAAGACGACAAAGTGGGGTCTATCCCCTATAAAAGCCTTCATATCAAGAATACATATGCCCAAATACATGTTTTGCAAATAGGAACGGAAATAGGCATAAATAACTTGACATGTGGCCTAAGCACGGTGATTTAACATGCAAATACCTTGGGAATAGGGGCTATATAACATCTGTTTTAGCTGTTATCAGTGGGACAGATGGATACTAGAAAGACCAGAATACAAAATTGAAACGCGTAAGAATGGATTAAGCTGGGATGCGAGAGTGGTGAGCCTGATTGATGAGGAGATAAGGACATATAAGAGTAACTTAATGCAGAGCTATTTCAAGCCAGAAAATTGAAAAATAATCATACAGATTCCAATTCCATCTCACCATTTTGAAGATACATGGGTGTGGGGATGACACGCTAAAACACAACATCAAACTGCGACCAAGTGTAATCGCAGAATGGGACTGCAGTAAATGGCAAGTTCTAAATATCAACCCGGGGTCTAGATCTACTGCCTACTCCGTGATTATCTATTATCTAGCTAACTAAGTCGATTGACTGTTGTTTTAACTAAAAGCAGAAAGAAAGCAGGAATTGGTTAGGTTTTTCTAAAGCAAGGAAGAGTCACTCGGGAATGAGTCCCCCTAGCTCCTTAGTTAGGTCTCAATTGTAATTACCCTGGGTTGATTTACTGTTGATTAGACTGCAGAAGATCCGACAGTAGCTTGGACTCTCTTAAGCTGACCAAGCCCTCTCAGTCTAACTACCCGGCAGACGACTAGTCTTCACCGGGATAGAAAGCTGAAGCAATAAGCACAGAACTCCACTACTGGAATTGGATTCCGGTACAAAGCAGTAGACTGGCTAACTCTCATATAGCCAATCTCCTACTACCGAATGGAGAAGCTCTAACAACCTAATCAGATTCTATCTATCTCAGGTTGCAGCAGAAATCAAGAAAAGCTGATCAGACTTCAATCAATCCAATGAAACATGCATCATTCTATTAAAACCAAACAATATAATCATCCCAAGTCATTACAATCAAATCCCTAACACATGGAACTAGGGTTCTTCATACCCAAGTGAGAGAAGGGTTCTACTGCATAGAGAAAGAGAGGAAAACAGAAATCAGAGTAGTCATACTCATAAAGATGAGGAAAATCTGCTCTGGGATGTCAATCTTCACTCCTGGGGACGCAATATGGGCTTCAAAGGTGAGAAATCCACTCCAAATAGCTCCTAGGGTTTGTGCTTCGCCCTTTCTCTCTCTAAAACTCTGTTTTTGCTCTCCGAAGTCGATTCCCCCTCCTTTGGCTCGAATCTGCCTCAAAAACCCGATTCTGGGCGAATTACGGGCAGAATTACGACCGTAATTGTGGTCTGCCCGTAATTACCCAAAATGCGCGTTTCACTTGACTCGGAAGACAGGATTCACGGTCGTAATTTGCCAATTACCGCCAGTAATTACATAATTACGACCGTAATTCAAGTGACTCTTGCCCGTAATTGACTCTGCGACAGGATTTCCGGAAATTAGGCTCGGCATTGAAATTACGGGCATGCCAAGGACAATTACGACCGTAATTGTGCAGGGGCTGCCCGTAATTTTTCCTTAAAGCGCAATCCGACCTCCAAATGACCTGAAACTTGCGCCTATGCACCTCTTTACTTGCTAGGACCTGAAATACGCCAAAACAACACAACCTAGCGTAAAATAGGCCAAGGAACAAGAAATTCGAGCTAAACTGGTCAGGAAACAAAGGTGAAAACATGTGCAAATACGAAGTTATCAAATTTCCCCACACTTAACCGTTTGCTTGTCCCCAAGCAAACCAAGCTAGATACAAGGTAAGCTCGAAATATCTCAATCATGCAACCCCTTGGGGACATATCACATAGGGACGAAACACGGGAATCATACTGGCTTTCAAACATCAACACATGAACAACCTCAATAGCAACCTGGACAACCACCACAGAAGACATTCGAGTGCAGCGAAATCGGGTAAAGGAAGAGTCTCCCTTCTGTTCACCAACCAACCTAGACTTGACTCAACCACTTATTCAAGACATTCAGCTCATGCATAAAACTCAAGACATCAGAATCAAGACCGAGCCATCTAGGTCCTCACCGGGGTAAAGAGTGTAAAGAACAAGAAAATAAATCACTCACTCTCAACCAGTGGGGTCAGGACAATTTAATGCGAAAAATGCGCATACTTATTCTCTCAATCCCTAACATCTCTTCACCATGACGGCAGCCTCTAAATGTTAAAGTTCACATAAATGGGTGTCATCACTAACTAATCCGGAGGTCTTAGACAGAGGTTCAAATGACTGGCTAGGGTCTTGGACATGGGGAAAAGGCCTTTTAGGTGGTGGAAGTATTCATAGCACAAGGTTCCACAGTTCCAAACCCAACAGAATCACAACCAATCAATCTAGTACTTCCTTTTTGCCATTCTGCATTACTCAAATTCTCTAGAGCACAAGAGCGAAGGAGGTCATATAAATGTTAGCATTTCCAAGCCAGACTGCTAAGAAACACTACTTAGTGGACACTATTCAGATTTTTGGTAGTGGCTCTCTTTTGCTTTCATTTTTTTTTCTTTGTTTTTCTTTCATTTTTTTTCATTTCTTAAGAGAACCACCACCTCTGCACATTTTTCAAACACATGCCCAATTTTTAAGCACTACCTCCAACCCTCACATTATATTTAGCAGAAACAGAAGAGAACATGTAAAAACCACTCTGTGGAACCTTCTAAGAGATGCAAAAGGGTGATTTTCCATTGTAGACCGAAAGAAAGGATAACACACAGCTCAAAAGGGCTGACTAGGGGGTATGACACATCAGGACAGTCAATTTGGTCGTGGGCCAATCCTATGCCTCCATCATCTTAGCTAATGACAACGTGAATACTACACATCATGGAAGAGGGATCTATCGCACAAGAAAGAAACGAGCAGGCTCAAATCTCACATGGCTACCTATATGCTCTATCTCTCATTCTGATTCTCTGAACTAGATGCATAAACGACTGTTAAGAAAAAGTGATCCATCCAAGTCATAGTTGGTAAGCAAACAGTTGAAAAACTGAACCCCTACACAACCCTACTGCACGTCTCAGTCATCATCATAGGTTGTCCTAGTTACAATCAAGTTGTCATGCATTAATTCGAAAGCCATTCGATTCACCAATTAAACTCACAATGGCAATACGATCAAGCAAACAACAGTACTTGGAGCCCTCAAATCTCAAGATTTGGACAGTGGAATAGGCTCCAAGCACACATATATATTTTCCAATAAATACAAAGAACCCCCCCCCCCCACACACACACACACTTAAATGCGACAGTGTCCTCAATGGAGCAAAGGGAAGGGGGACGATGTTACCGTGAAACAGTGGTCAGGAGCTATAGTCAGCAAAACACACACATGGGGTGAAAGAAGCCATAGTTCCAAGTTTGCAATCCAAAGAAACAAGACAAGAGAAAAGGAAACACAATCTGGAGTCTTAGTCTGGAAAGAAAGACAAATGCAGGGCCCCACTCGATGGGCCAGTAGACAGAGCCAGCTCAGTGCTCATCACCTCCATCGCCAGTGGGAGGCGGGTAGAAGTCCACATGCCCCGGGGAAGCCTCCCAAGGGTAGCTAACAGCAGCAGGGTCCATGTTCCAGTAGCTCATCATGTAATGCTGAGCCGAAATGATGCGGCGCCGACCATCGCGCTCCCGATCGAGTCGGGCGTTGATGTGATCCTGGCTAGCAAGGATCTGCTCGTTTTGGCGAGAAATGCCGGCCAACTGCTCAGCAATGTAGGAGGTGGGTGCAGCAGCAAACGAGCCGGCAGCAAAAGTGGATGCGCCAGCTGTAGAAGGCATGGTCCGACGATTGGTCCGACGAGTGGTCCGACGAGCTGCAACATTGCTCCCCTCGGGGATATCCTCGCCCTCTGGTGCACGGGGAACATGACGAGGAAGCCCCCGGATCCAGGTCACGTCCCCACCCCGCCGCAGAATCAGCTGGCGCCGGAGGGTGTCCCTGGAGAAGGGCGTCGGTGGAAAGAGGAGAGTGAACCCGGAGAGGTCGATGTTGAAGTACCGGGCCAGGGCAGTGACCACCGGCCCACAAGCCAGAGCACGACCACAACGAGAAGCCTTGACGACCGTCCTGGCGATGAGAGAGGACAAATGAAGATTGTCTTCCTCCTGGCTGATGGAGTGCAGGCAGTGCAAGGTGCGGAGCTGAAGATGACTGGTGGAGCCCTCGCTGGGGGTGTATAATTTCCCCAACAGCTGGTTGAGGTTGCGCCACTCTGGGCTTAGCTGAGTAGCCGTGGTGTAGCCCGGTGTGAATACAGCGCATGCGAACTCCGGGAGGCAGATCCTCTCGAAGAATTGCTGGTCCCGAAAGATGGGACTGTCGGGCTCTTCGATGGCCAGGTGGTAGGCGAATGGTGGAAGGAGCCCTAGTGCCCGACCGAAGTCATCATAGATGAGGGAGTAAGACTCCCCGCCAAGTCGGAACTAAATGGCGTTGCCGTGCGCGCCCGCGTGGGTCCGGAAGTGCTCGAAGGTGGAGTAGAACTCCTAGAGGAGCTCCTGATAGATCGGCTCAGCGAGGCAGAGGAGGCGGCGCCAAGAGTAAGCACGGATGGCAACCTCCATTGCCTTGCGAGCACCCAGTGCCTCGAAGACCGCCTAATCGAGGTAGTGGTGCTGAACGACTTTGCGGTGTCGGATGTCCCGCAAAGTCTTCCTCTGGTCGGCGTCGAGCATGTTCAAGTAAGTGTTCATTTACCTGCAGCCACAAAACAGCAAAAACACAACAACATACATGGAAATTTGTCAATGGTGAGTTCACAATCATCCTCACCTGGGGCCCTCGAATCAAAAATTCGGACAGTGGACTAGGCCCCAAGAGAGGAAAAACATTCAAAACCAATCAGAACCATTCACCATTCACACAAACTCAAACGCACTTGGAGCCCTCGGATGATAAACCCGGACAGCAAATTAGGCTCTAAGTGGGACAATCACAACTCATGTTACCCGGTAGGCCAACCAAAGGATGAACAAACAAAGCATGCAATACCGTAGGCCTAACGAATTAATTAAAGCACAAACCAATCCCCGAGTTTCCTCACTAAACCCACAATATCAATCCTCCACAACTGACAAGTAAAAATAGAGAAGCACACCTGGAGGCACAAGAAGATACCGCGGGGAAGGTGAGGGAAGAGCGAGAGAACACGACAATCGCCGGGAAACTCGCCGGAAGGCTCACCGGAGTTTCGTCGCTTGCGACTTCACCACCGCCAAACTGACCCAAAACTTTGGGGAATGAGGCCCCGGATACCAGGAACGCAATGATGGTCGCGGTTTTCCGATTGGAAGTCGGAGGAGGGAGATCGGGCCGAAAGAACACTGAAAGGTCGCAGTTTTCCGGCGATCCAAACCACCGCCAAACTCGAACCCACTGGTATAGGTTTGAGTGCGCCGACGAGAGGAGCACGGGGGTGGTCTCGGATTTTTATTTGGAGCTCCGGTGAGGGAGTTATGGCCGGAAAACCTACTGAGAAGAAAAGGGGGGCAATTTTCCGGTGGAGGAGAGAGAGAGGGCGACCAGAAAGATGAGGAGAGAGAAAGAATTTACGGGCGTCTTCTGGAATTTAAAAGTCCGGGGGTAATTACGGGCAGAATTACGACCGTAATTGCCCCCTTCTAGCCCGTAATTTTAATGTCGCGAGCGAACTGCTCACCTGTACTAATTACGGGCAGGATTACGACCGTAATTAGTCTGATCCTGCCCGTAATTTTACTACCGAGACAAATCCCCTCTTCTGGGATAATTACGGGCAGGGGAATGACAAGCTACGACCGTAATTTACTCCCCCTTGCTAGTAATTTTACTGCCGCCAGCCCTTTTCTCATATTTTTAAACCACAATTTCGAACGGCCAACACCAATCGTGTCCCGGCTTGAAAATGGACACCACCACAGACAAAAATATACCATCCGGGGCACGAGAACATTCCAGAAAGACTCAAGACAGACTCACAGACTCAAAAACCGACAAAAATTGAAAAGGAAAAAAGATAGAAATGCAAACCGTAGTGGGGTTGCCTCCCCACAAGCGCTTCTTTACCGTCTTTTAGTTGGACGCCAATAGAAGAACTAAGGGTCCTCGAGCTTGATCACCAGCTCTGCGCGCTCGACAGCACCTCCCAAGTACAACTTTAGGAGGTGGCCATTCACCTTGAATGGCTCGGTTTGAGCATTGCTGATCTCCACCGCACCGTGCGGGAAAACTTGGGTGACCGTGAAGGGTCCTGACCACCTCGAACGTAGCTTGCCCGGGAAGAGTTTCAGGCGTGCATTGAAGAGCAAAACACGATCACCTACCTGAAACTCCTTTGGACCGCTCAACCGAGCATCGTGGAAACGCTTGGTTCACTCTTTGTAGAGCAGGGTGTTCTCGTAGGCGTGGTAACGCCATTCCTCCAACTCCAGCAGCTGCAACTTACGTTCAGTACCTGCAACACTCAAATCCAGGTTTAGCAGTTTAATGGCCCGGAAGGCCTTGTGCTCTAGCTCTACTGGCAGATGACACGTCTTCCCATGGACAAGCCTATAGGGAGAAGTGCCAATTGGGTTCTTATAGGCCGTCCTATATGCCCACAGAGCATCATCGAGCTTGGTGGACCAATCCTTGCGGGACTGATCCATCGTCTTTTCAATTATCCGTTTAAGCTCCCGGTTCGTCAGCTCGGCTTGCCCATTTGACTGGGGGTGGTAAGCCACCGACACCTAATGCTTAACACCATAGCGAGAGAGGAGTTTAGTGAATTTCCCTTGAAAATGGGTTCCTCTATCACTAATGATGGCGCGGGGTGTCCCGTCTTGCATCATTGGTGGGCATGGCTAGAGCTTCTGCCCACCTCGAGACGTAGTCCACTGCAACCAATATGTACAGATTGCCAAAAGATGGAGGGAATGGGCCCATGAAATCGATACCCCAAACATAAAAAATTTCACAAATGACAGAAATATGTTGGGGCATCTCATCCCGGGCAGAAATGTTACCTGACCTTTGGCAGCGGTCGCACTGTCGTGCGAATGTGTCTGCATCCTTGAAGAGCGAGGGCCAATAAAAGCCCGACTGTAGCACCTTCCGCGCCGTGCGGTTTCCTCCATGGTGACCTCCAGTAGGTCCCTCGTGGCATTGAGACAGGATGTCTCCCATCTCGTGCTCCATGACACAGCGCCGGATCACGCCATCTGCTTTGATCTTGAAGAGGTAAGGATCCTCCCAGAAGTAATGCTTCAGGTCGGAGAAAAACTTGCGCTTTGCATGAGTGGCCATCCCCTTAGGTAGCTGCTTGCCCACCAGATAATTGGCAAAGTCAGAATACCAAGGGACCACGCTTTCCACCAGTGTCATCGCCAGCAATCTCTCACCCGGGAAGGAGTCATTGATCTCTTCCACGAAGTTGTCCACCGGAGGGGCTTCCAACCGTGAAAGATAATCTGCAGCAACATTCTCGGCTCCCTTCTTGTCCCGGATATCGATATCAAATTCCTGTAGGAGCAGGATCCAGCGGATGAGCTCAAAAGGAAGAGACCAGTCAGGAGTCACCATGATAGGTGCATGGGTAAGCTTCTCCTTCAGAGTCTCGAATGCAGCTATGCACTCAGGAGTGAACTGGAATGGTGCATCCTTCTCCAGCAGCTTGGTCAGAGGCAAGGCAATCTTCGAGAAATCTTTAATGAACCGCCGGTAGAAGCCTGCATGACCCAAAAAGCTGCGAATCCCCTTCACAGAAACGGGAGGAGGTAGCTTACTGATCGTCTCAATCTTCGCGCGATCCACCTCAATCCTCTGCTTGGAGATCTTGTGCCCGAGCACAATCCCCTCACGGACCATAAAATGGCACTTCTCCCAGCTGAGTGCCAGATTAGTCTCCTCGCACCTCTTCAGAACGAGTTCTAGGTTATGGAGACAATGAGTGAAGGAGTCTCCATAAACCGAGAAGTCATCCATGAAGACTTCCATGATCTACCCGACCAGTCGGTCGAAGATCGCCATCATGCATCTCTGGAAGGTCGCCGCTGCATTACACAGCCCGAATGGAATCCTCCGGTAAGCAAAAGTGCCGAAGGGGCAAGTGAATGTGGTCTTCGCCTGATCCTCTAGTGCAATAGGAATCTGGAAATAACCAGACATGCCATCCAGGAAGCAATAAAACTCATGACCAGCCAACCTCTCCAGCATCTGATCAATGAAAGGTAGGGGAAAATGATCTTTCCTGGTGGCGTCGTTCAGGCGCCTGTAATCGATGCAGACTCTCCAGCCGGTCACGGTCCGCATCGGGATCAGCTCTTTTTTCTCATTCGGGACCATAGTCATCCCTCCTTTCTTCGGGACCACCTGAGTGGGGCTGACCCACTTGCTATCAGATATAGCAAAGATGATCCCTGCATCCATGAGCTTCACAATCTCTGCCCGGACCACTGCCTCCAAGTTAGGAGACAATCTCCTCTGCGGCTGCCTGACTGGCTTAACCTCATCCTCCATCAGAATTCTGTGGGAGCAGAAGGATGGGCTAATGCCTCTGATGTCTGTGACCTTCCATGCCATGGCCCGGGCAGCAGAGCCACCAGCCTGCTCTTCTGCTCGGGTGTTAGATCCGAGCTAATAATGACCGAGAGCTTATTCCCCTCCCGGAGAAATGCATACTCCAGGTGAGAGGGGAGGGGCTTAAGCTCCAGCTCTGGTGGCTCCTCCAATGATGTAGCAATCCGGGGCGAGATAGGGATCGGCTTGAATGGTATCTCTCGCCCCTCGATCGCGGCCTCGTCTAGCTCCGCGAGCTGCTCCTCCAGCTGCACGTCCTGTGATGCCTGTTCCCCTAGCAAAAGACAATGCTCAAGGAAATCATCAGTACCCGCACTCATGATGGCGAGTGCGGTCTCAAAATCAGCAACAACATCACAGTAATCTAGATCATCATGGAGCTGGGGGTGTTTCATATTATCAGAAACAGAGAAGGTGATTTGTTCACCCCCAGCTTGCAAAATCAGTTTTCCATCATTCACATCAATGAGCGCCTTGGCGGTGGCGAGAAAAGGTCTACCCAATATCAATGGCACATCCACATCCTCATTTATTTCCAAAATAAAAAAATCAACAGGATAAGAGAATGGCCCTACTGCGACTATCAAGTCCTCTGCAATGCCCCTAGGATGCACAATGGACCTATCAGCAAGTTGAATGCTCATCCTAGTATCACTGGGTTCACCTAGGCCTAGCTTCTTAAACAATTTATATGGCATAACATTTATGCTAGCGCCTAAATCCGCCAAGGACTTCCCTATATGCAAACTACCAATCAAGCAAGGGATAGTGAAACTCCCTGGGTCTTTTCGCATTTTTGGTAGTTTGTTCTGCAGGATGGCAGAACACTCCTCGTTGAGCATTATCGTTGACAGCTCCCCAAGCTTCCTCTTGTTAGTGAGGAGATCTTTCATGAACTTGGCATACTTGGGCATCTTCGATAATGCCTCCAAGAAGGGCATGCTTATATTCACCTGCTTCAGCATTGCCATGAACTTGGCAAACTCAGTCTCCAAGCGGTCCTTGTGCAACCGAGTAGGAAAGGGGAGCTGGGGTACATACTCCTTCACCACTGGTTGCGGTTTAGGAGCAGGCACCTCAACCTCAACCTCCTTCTCCATTTCCTCTTCATTAGCTGGAAGTGCTGAAGCAGGGGTCTCTCTCTCTTCTGCCCGAACAGGTGGATCGGCAGTCACCTTGCCACTCCTGGTTGTGATGGCATTCCAGTTGGCATTCGGGTCCTGCAGGTCAGGGATGGTCTGACCGGGTAGAGTACCCGGAGTCCTCTGAGCTACACCCTGGGCAACACTCCCAAGCTGGGTCTGGATATCCCGAAGCACAGCCTGTGTGTTTCTCTCACCAGCTTCTAGCTCCAAGAATTTGCCTGAAGCTTTCTCCATGAACTGCTCGATGTTATTAAACTTGTTTGCACTGGAGTTGGCAAGAGAACCCACCAAATCTCGCAGTTCCACCATCGGGTCATTCTGTGTTGGGGCTGCAGGTGCTGCCCCTGTCTGCTGAAATGACCGCACCTGTGACTGAGGTGCAACTGGCCCCTGTCTGGGCAGGTAGAGTGGCTATTGTGGCTGCTGAAATTGCCCTTGTCTGTGCTGGTAAGGAGGCCTCTGGAGGCCAGGTGGTCTGGAATTCGCCCCACCCCAGGAGAAGTTGGGATGCTGGCGCCACCCCTTGTTGTAAGTGTTGCTGTAGGGGTCGAAGCGTCTGGCGTTGCCGATGAAGTCCAGCTGCTCCTGGGGAGTAGAAGACTCCCTCATCGCCTGGAAATCCTCCACGGTGTGATGGGAACTCTCACACCATTGACAGAGCATCGCCTGCTGCTATCCGGTACCTGCAATCATCCCGAAACAATCGATAGGTGAAACCAGCTTCGACACCACCTGCACCAGATCAGATGACTGGGTGGATACAGCATGCACACCCCGTCCTGGTGCTCGTCTCGATCTCCTCGCAGTTCCCCAGTCATAGCCCTGCTCTGCCATCATACCGAATCAATCAGCTGCTTGTCCTCCGGGAAGAGGGCATGGTAGAAGGTTCCCACCTTGAATGCATCAGTAAAACCATGGTTGGGACACTTGAGGAAGAGACTGGTGTATCTCTCCCAAGAATCCCTGATGGTCTCATCCTCATCCTGAGCAAAATGGGTAATTTGCTTCTGTAGGTCCGCCGTCTTGGATGGGGGGTGGTAGCGAGTGAGGAACTTGTCCGCCAGGTTGGCGAACGTGGTGATAGAGCCTGGAGGTCAAGTGTCTAGCCACTCCTTGGCCTGCCCCTCCAGAGTAAATGGGAAGCACCTTAGCTGGATGGCATCTGCTGGGACCCCATTTATCTTGATTCCATCGATGAGCTCGTGGAATCGCCTGAGATGTGATCAGGGGCACTCCCCCTCTTTGCCACGGAACACCACCGAACCGCGCAGCATGGTGATGACGGAGGTGCTCACCTCAAAATTGTTGGTCGGGACATGAGGGTGTTGAATGGGTGACCTCATGTCCGCGGCCCTTGCGGTCCAGTAATATCCCATGGTCTGCTCCTCGGGAAGAACCACATCATGGTCCTGTGGATCTCCCATCTCTTCTTCTTCTTCTTCTTCGGCGATTTGCAGCTGTGCTAGCTCTTCCTCCGTAGCCAGTCGCGCCTTTAGAGCACGCTTGAAGTTCCTGCAGGTTCGTTCAAGCTCCTGGTCTAATGGTAGTAGATCTCCCGACTGGCTACGGGTCATGCACTACCTGCACACAATTAGCAGAAACAACCCGTGAAGGCACACAGGTGGAAGAGATAAAATGCAATAATGAAAAAGCTAGAGTAACAAATTTTCACGTTTCCCCAATAACCTAGAGGTCCCCGGCAACACAGCCAAAAACTTGACACGCTAAAACACAACACCAAACTGCGACCAAGTATAATCGCAGAATGGGACTGCAGTAAAGTGGCAAGTTCTAAATATCAACCCGGGGTCTAGATCTACTGCCTACTCCGTGATTATCTATTATCTAGCCAACTAAGTCGATTGATTGTTGTTTTAACTAAAAGCAGAAAGAAAGCAGGAATTGGTTCGGTTTTTCTAAAGCAAGGAAGAGTCGCTCAAGAATGAGTCCCCCTAGCTCCTTAGTTAGGTCTCAATTGTAATTACCCTGGGTTGATTTACTGTTGATTAGACTGCAAAAGATCCGACAGTAGCTTGGATTCTCTTAAGCTGACCAAGCCCTCTCAGTCTAACTACCTGGCAGACGACTAGTCTTCACCGGGAGAGAAATCTGAAGCAATAAGCACAGAACTCCACTACTGGAATTGGATTCCAGTACAAAGCAGTAGACTGGCTAACTCTCATATAGCCAATCTCCTACTACCGAACGGAGAAGCTCTAACAACCTAATCAGATTATATCTATCTCAGGTTGCAGCAGAAATCAAGAAAAGTTGATCAGACTTCAATCAATTCAATGAAACATGCATCATTCGATTAAAACCAAACAGTATAATCATCCCAAGTCATTACAATCAAATCCCTAACACATGGAACTAGGGTTCTTCATACCCAAGTGAGAGAAGGGTTCTACTGCATAGAGAAAGAGAGGAAAACAGAAATCAGAGTAGTCATACTCATAAAGATGAGGAAAATCTACTCTAGGATGTCAATCTTCACTCCTAGGGACGCAATCTGGGCTTCAAAGGTGAGAAATCCACTCCAAATAGCTCCTAGGGTTTGTTCTTCGCCCTTGCTCTCTCTAAAACTCTGTTTTTGCTCTCCAAAGTCGATTCCCCCTCCTTTGGCTCGAATCTGCCTCAAAAACCCGATTCTGGGCGAATTACGGGCAGAATTATGACCGTAATTGTGGTCTGCCCGTAATTGCCCAAAATGCGCGTTTCACTTGACGCGGAAGACAGGATTCACGGTCGTAATTTGCCAATTACCGCCAGTAATTACATAAGTACGACCGTAATTCAAGTGACTCTTGCCCGTAATTGACTCTGCGACAGGATTTCTGGAAATTAGGCTCGGCATTGAAATTACGAGCATGCCAGGGACAATTACGACCGTAATTGTGCAGGGGTTGCCCGTAATTTTTCCTTAAAGCGCAATCCGACCTCCAAATGACCCGAAACTTGCGCCTATGCACCTCTTTACTTGTTAGGACCTGAAATACGCCAAAACAACATAACCTAGCATAAAATAGGCCAAGGAACAAGAAATTCAAGCTAAAATGGTCAGGAAACAAAGGTGAAAACATGTGCAAATACGAAGTTATCAGGGGACCTAAGAAATTGGGAAGATACTCTGTTAAGTCTTCTTACTATATATCTATGGAGAAGGAAAAGAGAGAATGTTGAATGAGAGATGTACATCCCAATTGTCTGGAAATGGCTCTATCATATGATGATACCCCTAAAATCAGGGTATTCATTTGGAGATGGGGAATTACTATACTACCTATAGGCTCAAATTTGGTGAGATGAATAAAAGATGCGTACGAAGGGTGTTCATTCCGCAGGTTGCTCAAGACACAAGAACACATTACCCATGATTGCGAATGGGCAGGCAGAGTGTGGTGTCCTAGTTCTCTAAGCAAGATTTTCAGCCTTGGGGAAAGTAAATTTAGCGAAGAATGGCTTTGTGAGGCAATGGAAACATCGACGGATGAGAAGCTGGGTTCGTTTATAACATCATTATGGTTTCTATGGGTAGAAAGGAACAACCACCTGTTCAATAACCCAAAATTGGAAGAATGGGAGATAATCGCGAGGTTTCTTGTGTTTCAGTGTGTTTCAGATCCTAACGGGTGAAACCAACACGGAGACGAAAGTTGGAAGGAAAGGAGCAAAGACCGGGCAAAGAGGAGGAGACAACTGCAGTACACGGTCTGCCATTGGAGTTCACAGTCTTACTGGACCATGAACTGGAGCCATAGACCATGAACCCAGGGATGTGAAGCGGTGCATTTTGGTTCACGATCGCTAAGACCATGAACAAAGGCCATAGACCATGAACCCAGGGATGTGAAGCGGTGCATTTTGGTTCAGACACCGTGTTCACGGACGCGTTTTGATGTTCAGGGCCGTGAACTCAGTCCGTGAACTGGGCTCGATCTCGGTTTAAAGAGCCAGTTGAAAGGAAGAAGAAAGGGAGAGAGACCTAGTGTGAGAAACTTCTTCTTCATATTTAGAGTGAGAAAGTGACAAACCAAAGAAAAGGAGAAGCTAGGGTTTCATCTCCAAGCAAGGATTTCGGAATTCTTGCCCCAAAGGATGATCCCTTCAACACAAGGAGCAAGACTTTCCTCTTCTTGATGGTTTTCCTTTCCCTCTCTTGTGTTTTCCCTTCTCCTAGCATGGAGTAGTCCCTTCTTTCACTTGGGTGTTTGTGAAACCTAGCTACAATTATGTGAATGCTTATAAGAATTGAATGATTTGTGTGTGGTTGTGTTTTAATGTGAATGTGGAGCTTTTTTCATGATGATGGTGTGTTCTTTGTTGACCTATCTTAGAGAGGAGACCTCCTTAGGTTAAGAGGCTCAATTAGAGATGGGTGTTCTTGAGCATTTCATGCCTCCTAGGCTAGTTTAGAGAGGAAACCTCCTTTATCCAAAGAGGCTCGATTTGAGTTGGGTTTCCTTGGGCATTCAAAGCCTCCTAGACTAGTTTAGAGAGAACCCTGCTTAACCTAAGAGGCTCTATTAGAGATGGGTTACCTTGAGCATTTCATGCCTCCTTATGCTAGGTTAATTAAGGGCAAACCTCCTAATTCGTATTAGCACTTAGGGTTTGGTTGTGGGTGGCCGTCCCAACTCCAATTCGAGGGTGAAGTCTAACCATTCCTCAGTCGATAGGTTGAGAGGGTCGCATTAGCGGCTTGGATCATATCCCATTTCCTCAACCTAGAGACTAAGAGGGTAGCCTTGGTTAATTGTTAGACTTCCCTGCGATTTATAACCCCCTAACCTAGGGGAGGGCATTCGGTCGTTTCGGTTTCGACCAAACCGAAATTATGCATACGGGGTCCCCAAATGCTCCCAAACATCAAACCGAATTATAATTTGGTTTGAACCGACCGAACCAAATTATGATTCGGTTCGGTTCATTTTTCACACAAAATCGAATTTGTGAAACTACTTGTATCTTCTCACTTATAAATTATTTTTCACCCCTAATATAAACAATAAATATGCATCATTAATGATAAAATCAAACTTTTCAACACATAAGTCATAAAACATTTCAAATATTTAAGTCTAAAATCATAAAAATCCACCATTTGGAGCTTGCAATTATAGTATTTCGATTTTTCGGTTGGAAATTCAATTCAATTGAAAGAACCCTGGTTTCCGAACTATCCATATTTTCCTTCCGAATTCCGAACCGAATAGCATTAATTTGGTTTCGGTTTGGTTTAATTCATTTTCGGTTTGAGTTGGGTTTACCGAACCGGTTGCCCACCCCTACTCTAACCACACACGGTTATTCGATTCCACAAGTCCTAAATGTTAGCTAGGGGAAGCAACACCCAGGTGAAGCCCTCTCAATTAGTGTCAAATCCATTTTTACCTTTGCAAAGTACTTTAGTTTTAGACCATTCTTTTCACCAAACTAATCAGCTAGATAATTTTCCAAACAGTCGAAGCAGCGGTACATGTGTCGGCCCGGGTCGATATTTAAACATACTTGCCCTATATTGCACCCATTTAAGGTTTATACTTGGGCCTTAGGTGGGATTTTATTGTGATAGTCAGAGCGAGTAAAGTTTTTGGCGTCGTTGCCGGGAACTTCGATATGTTAATCTAGCTTTTAATTTCTATTTTTGTTAAGTGGTGAAGTGTTTGCTTGTACTAGACGTGCTGCGTTCAAGAAGTGTGTGTAGGGAGGTGCATGACCCGGAGCAATCCGGCGATTTTAACACCACTGGACGAGGACATCAATCGGACTCTCCGACTTCTAGCTCGAGAGAGGGAGCAAGCGGAGGCAAGAAGTAGATGTGAAGGAAGGGGACAACAAGTTCGTCCCAGATTGGAAGGAATTGATGGAGAAGTTGACGTTGAGATGGCGGGAAATCAACATCGAGGGGCTAATCCGCTTCCAAACCCAAATGTGGAAGCGGGAGCCGAGGATGAGCCAACGAGTATGGGCTTTACATGGCTCCATGGGCGGTGGATATCCAATCTTCCATCTTACATCCACCCGTGGCCGCCAACACTTTGAAATCAAGCCCTGTTTCAAGAAGATGATTCAACAAAATGCTTACTTCCACGGGCTTTCTCATGAATCATTACGAGAACATGTCAAAAGGTTTCTTGAATTAGTGGGAAGCTTGAAGACAAATGGCGTCCTCAAGGAGGCATTGCGATTTAAGCTCTTCTCCTATTCTTTGGTGGGGAAGGCACTCTGATGGCTCAACAACCGTCCGAATCTATCCATCACGTCTTTGGAAAACCTACTCAACAAGTTCATCACCTGATATTGTCCTCCATCCAAGACGTCCGATTGGAGGAAGAAGATCACTCACTTTGAGCAAGAGGAGGATGAGAAATTGAGGGATGCATGGGAAAGATTCTCCGACTACTTCCTCCAATTCCCTCACCACGGTTTCGATGAACAATTTCAGATATAAACATTCTATGGAGGACTCATTCAAGATACCAAGATGCTAATCGACGCTCTTTTCCAAGAGAAGTTGATGAACATAACCCCTCCTCAAGTAATCGAGTTGCTCGAAAATATGGCCCTTAAGGGATATGATTGGGGCTTGACAAGAAGTGGGAAGAGAAAAATCGAACGAGGAGTGCAAAGTGTGGGAGCAAGTGCTCCAGTTGAAGCAATGCTTATCGATTTGATCGAGGTGATCCTAGAGAACAAAAAACAGGAGAAGGAGCCGTTAGTGCCATATGATTGGGGTGCAATCTCAGGCTATTAGGAAGCCGAGTGCCAAGTGATGAACGAGGAAACGGCCCATTACGATCAGTTGAACTCTATCTCCCCTATGCACACTGACCGGATGTCTTGTTTGGAAGAGTTACTTACCACCATTGTCGACTCCAGCTCTAAGAAGTTAGAAATAATTGAGAGATTCATAGGGGAGGCGACCGAGAAATTCTCAACCATAGAGTCGGGGTTGCAAAGTCATCAATCACTCTTGTAAACATTGACCACAAGTGTGGGGATTATCTCGTAGGCAGCTCTATGGTTGATTAGCAAGATAGAGCCGGTAGTTTCCCCGAACAACCAGGGGGCACGAGTGCAAACGAAGGGTAGAAGGGCGATTTGATTCAGAGTAGAGGAGGGAAAAGGAAACTCTAGCTATTCCCTACCCTTCTCGACTCCACAATGACTGCATGGCGGCAGAGTTTGCCCTCTTCATGGAGTTGATAAATCAATTGCACCTCAACATCCTCTTAGTGGAGGCCCTCACCCAGATGACCAAGTAAGCAAAGTACTTCAAGAACCTCCTAACCAACAAGAGGAAGCTGGAAGGGATAGCTACAGTGACCTTAAATAAAGAGTGCTCAACCATCCTGCAGAACCACCTGCCCGCTAAGCGCAAAGATCCAGGGAGTTTCACTATCCCTTGTTTTATTTGCAACATTGGCAGATCTTGGAGCAAGTATAAATGTGATGCCTTATAAGTTGTTTCAAAAGCTAGACCTAGGTGAACCTAGAACTACCAGGATGAATATTCAGTTGGCAGATAGGTCTATCGTGCGACCTAAGGGTGTTGTTGATGACTTACTTATCAAGGTAGGGCTCTCATTTACCTGATCGATTTCGTGATTCTAGACATTGACGACAACGTTGATGTCCCCTTAATCTTGGGTAGACCTTTCTTAGCTACCGCCAAGGCCTTAATTGATGTGCATGGGGGAAAGTTAGTGCTTAGGGCAGGGGAGGAAGAGGTTACCTTTTCTATTGATGATAGCATGAAGTTGTCTCGCCATCCTGATGATGTTGATTATTGTGATGAGGTTTTTTATTTCATAGAAGCACTCACGTCCGCGGGTGCTTACCCTTCTAACCCTTTTGAAGAATGTTGTTTATTAGGGACGAACATTGCAGAATCTCTGGAGGAAGAAGACCAACTTCCACAAGAACAAGCAGTGGAAGCTCTGCTTGCAATGCCTAAAATCCCTACCTCCTTGGAGGAACCACCCAAGTTGGAGTTGAAGCCTCTGCCTCCCCATCTTGAGTATGCCTTCCCGAGGGATGATGGCAAACTCACAGTCATCATCAACTCCAATCTTACACTGGAGCAGAAGATTGAGTTTATTGAGGTCTTGCATCGTCATGAGAGGGCCATCGCATGGTAGATCACAGATATCCGAGGGATCAGACCAACCTTTTGCTCGCACAAGATCCTCTTAGAAGAAGGTTCCAAGCCGGTGCGACAACCGCCAGGGCATGTGAATCATAACCTGGAGGAGGTAGTGAAGGCAGAAGTAATCAAGCTATTGGATGTCGGGATCATCTATCCCATCTCGGATAGTTAGTTGGTGAGTCCAACATGGTTGGTCCCCAAGAAAGGAGGGATGACAGTGGTAGCCAATGAAAAGGAAGAGCTTATACCAATAAGAGCGGTGACGGGGTGGCGGGTGTGCATTGACTACCGGCGATTGAATGATGCCACTTGTAAATATCATTTCCATGTACCCTTCATCGATTAGATTATTGAGAGGCTCGCTAGGCATGATTACTACTATTTCCAGAATGGGATGTCGGGTACTTCCTGATCCCGATTGCCCTAGAAGATCAAGCTGACTCGTCCCGATTACCACAATAATTTCCCGCCTAAGGCCCAAGTATAAACCTTAGTCGGGAGTAGTATAGGATAAGTATGTTTAAATATCAGCCCGGGTCGGTCCGTCTACCCCTACTTTAGTCATTTGAATCATTATCTAGAAACAAAGTTTTGGTTTAAAAGTTTGCTAATTAAAATAAAATAAGGCAAAGGTAATTGGTTTTGAAAACTCTTTGTGGGAAGATCACTCGGGTGTCGCTTCCCCCCACCTACTACCATGGTATGTGAACCGGAATGATCTCTATGGGCGAAGCCATCGCTAACCGCTAAGCGACACAATCAAGATGAATAATACCTCAATCATTGAATTAAACAATACCCAATGACAATCATTCAATTCACATAAAAGAAAACTACATGGTAGAGTTAGGGTTTCACAACACCCAAGTGAAAGGAAATCTACTCCATGCTAGAAATGGGGAAAACACTAGGAGAAGAGGTGGAAACCATCTTGGAGGATGCTCCCAATCTTCTTGGCCCTTGTGTTGAACTTTTCTTGGAGGATGCTCCCAATCTTCTTGGCCTTTGTGTTGAACTTTTCTTGGAGGAAATCTTCCCAAAATCCACCTTGAAGCAAAACCCTAACCTCTTCTCCTTTGGTTTGTGTTTATCTCTCTAAAAATCCGAAGAAGGCTTTTCACACAAATGGGCTCTCTCCTCTCTCCTCCTTTCAGTTCATCTTTTAAACCAGAGACGAGCTCAGTTCACGGCCGTGAACCATGAAATGCGTCCGTGAACTATAGGCGTGCTCCAAAATGCACCGCTTCATTCACTTCAGTTCACGGTCAACAGCCTCCGTTCACCGTCTTAGTGACCGTGAACTAACCTTGCGTCAGTAACCTCTGGGAATGCTCTGGACGTCTTGAGTTGCACGGTCAATGGCTCTTCCTCACGGTCATACAAGACCGTGAACTTCCTCGGAAAGCCGTGAACTGGCCATTTTTCACCTCTTCTCCCGGTTTTCGATCCTTTTCGTCCAATTTCGACTCCGAGGCTGGTTTCACTTGTTGAATCTTGAAACATGCTAAAACTCGAGAAACCTAGAGTAAAACCAACCTTTTCGGAGCGAATTTGCTACAAACACCTAAGTAAAACGGGGTAAAACATGTATAATTATGCCTATTTCACTCCCCCACACTTAGACGTTTGCTTGTCCCCAAGCAAACCATTTCATACAAGGTAATATTTCAACCTACCCAAAAACTTCAGGGACAACTCAAAGGGCACAAAGTGGGAATTCTCAATGGCTATTGGCAATTAACACATGGACAGTTGCAAGAAATACCGACATCCACCACAAACTACATTCGAAGCCACCAAAAATAGGAAAACGAAAAGTTCTCACCTTGTTCATGGATCAATGCAAGTCTCAACGAAACCACTTATCAACCACAACTAACCATGCATAGAATTCAAGAACCGCACACAAACCTCCTATGTAGAACCTCTATGGAACTCAAAAGCGAAAGCTACGGGACACAAGGACGACTCATGTTTAGACATGAAGAAAGGATTGGGGGTCGTTCTATTAACACCATTAAGCTCACAAGCATGAAGCTCCTAAATTGAGAACGACCCTCGAAGTCACAAGGCTCATAGGGGTTGACTAAAGGATGACACATTTCGGGACAATCAACATTTGGGCGTGGACTCATCCTATGCATCCATCATACTCAGTAATGACAACTATGATGCTACACATCGTGGTAAGAGGGAACTATAACACCAGAAGAAAACGGTCGGCTCAAAATTTGAAAGAGGGGAATTGAAGTGGATCGAGCCAAGCTTGACACAATAAGCAAGCTTCCTCCACCAACAACAGTTAAGGGCATCGAGAGTTTCCTTGGGCATGCAGGATTTTACTGATGCTTCATTGAGAACTTCGCAAAGATTGCATTACCATTGACAAAACTTTTGGAGAAGGATGCTCCTTTCCTTTTCACAAAGGAATGTTTTGAAGCATTTAACATCCTCAAGGTGAAGCTCACGAATGCTCCCATAATGGTCTCGCCTGATTGGAGCCTTCCTTTTTGAGCTTTTGTGTGATGCTAGTGACTATGTAGTGGGAGCGGTGTTGGGACAAAGGCAGGGTAGGCATTTTCAACCTGCTTGCTATGCTTCCAAGACGTTGAATGGTGCTTAGGAGAATTATACAACTACCGAAAAAGAGTTGTTGGCAGTAATCTTTTCTTTTGAAAAGTTCAGGTCTTACCTTGTGTTTTCAAAGCTTATTGTCTACACTGACCACTCTGCCATTCGCTTCTTGATGAACAAGGCCGATGCCAAGCCCCGCCTAATCCGATGGATCCTACTTCTCCAAGAGTTTGATGTGGAGATCAAACAAAAGAAGGGAGTAGAAAATCTTAAGGCAGACCATCTTTCGTGACTCAAATGACTAGGAGGAAGTACCTCACAAAGAGAGATAAATGACACTTTCCCGCTTGCCACTGTTGAGAGTGTCGCACCTTGGTTGGCGCTTAGGGTTTGGTTGTAGTTGGCCGTCAGAACTCCAATTCGAGGGTGAAGTCTAACCATTCTTTAGTCGATAGGTTGAGAGGGTCGCATTAGCGGCTTGGATCATATCTTATTTCCTCAACCTAGAGACTAAGAGGGTAGCCTTGGTTACACTTCCCTGCGGTTAATAACCCCCTAACCACACACGGTCGTTCGATTCTGCAAGTCGTAACTGTTAGCTAGGGGGAACAACACCCGGGTGAAGCCATCTCAATCAGTGTCAAATCCATTTTACCTTTGCAAAGTACTTTAGTTATAGACCTTTGTTTTCACCAAAACTAATCCGGTAGATAATGTTTCAAATAGTCGAAGTAGCAGTACATGGGCCGGCCTGGGTCCATATTTAAACATACTTTCCCTATATTGCACCCATCTAAGGTTTATAGTTGGGCCTTAGGTAGGATTTTATTGTGATAGTCAGAACGAGTCAAGTTTTTCGCGCCATTGCAGGGGAACTTTGGTCTGTTATCGTGAAAAGTTTGTTTGGTGTTAATCTAGCTTTTAATTTCTGTTTTTATTAAGTTGTGAAGTGTTTCCTTGTGCTAGACGTGTTGTGTTCTTGAAGTGTGTGTAGGGAGGTGCATGACTCGGAGCAATCCGACGCCTTTAACACCACTGGACGAGGACATTAACCAGACTCTCAGAATTCTAGCCCGAGAGAGGGAGCAAGCGGAGGCAAGAAGGAGAAGTGAAGGAAGGGGATGACAAGTTGGTCTCGGATTTGAAGGAATTGAAGGAGAAGTTGAAGTTGAGATGGCAAAAAATTAACACCGAGGGGCTAATCCGCTTCCAAACCCAAATGTGGAAGCGGGAGCCGAGGAAGAGCCAAGGACTATGGGCTATTACATGGCTCCACGGGCGATGGATATCCAATCTCCCATCTTACATCCACCAGTGGCCGCCAACAACTTTGAAATCTAGCCCTGTCTCGTGACCATGATTCAACAAAATGCCTACTTCCACGGGCTTGCTCATGAATCACCACGAGAGCATGTCCAAAGGTTTCTTGAATTAGCGGGAAGCTTGAAGATAAATTGCGTCCCCGGGGAGGCATTGCGATTGAAGCTCATCCCCTATACTTTGGCGGGAAGGCACTCCGATGGCTCAACAACTGTCCGGCTCTATCCTACCTCTTGGGACAACCTACTCAACAAGTTCATGGGCTGATATTGTCCTCCTTCCAAGAAGGCCGAGTGAAGGTAGAAGATCACTCACTTTGAGCAAGAGGAGGATGAGACATTGAGGAATGCATGAGAAAGATTCTCTGACTACTTCCTCCGATGCCCTCACCATGGATTCGAGGAGCAATTTTGGATAGAAACTTTCTATGGAGGACACATTCAAGATGACAATATCCTCATCGACTCTCTTTGCCAAGGAAAGTTGATGAACATGATCCCTCCTCAAGTGACCGAGTTACTCGAAGATATGGCCCTTAAGGGATATGATTGAGGGCACTGAAGAAAGTAGTCATAGTACCTCTCCAAAGATTCACACAAGGTCTCGTCCTCTTCTTGCTCGAAATGGATTATATTCTTTCTCCACTCTGCCGTGAATTTATTGAGGAGGTCGTCCCATGAGGTGATTGACTAGGGGGGCGAATGTTTAGCCACCTAAGTGCTTTCCCCGAAAGTGATTAAGGGAAAAGCCATAGTTGCAAAGCTTCGGCCGGCACACCATTGATCTTCAAGCTACCCGCGAGGTCCAAGAATCTCTGCACGTGCTCTCTTGGTGACTCACTCTCAAGGCCGTGGAATAAATCATTGCTTTGTATCATAGTCACTAGAGCCGGCTTGATCTCGAAATTTTTTGCCGCCACTGGAGGATGTAGGATTGGCGATTGAATTTCTGCCGGCCTTGGGGCCATATAGTATCCCATCGTCCTTGAGGTTTCCTCTTCCCACGCCGCATCGTTCAATTGACGAGCTTGGCTCCATCTTGCCTTTGGTTCCCCGTCATTTCTACTACAACAATGGGTTCAACTTCCACTTCTTCAACTTCTTCTCCACTAACACCGAGACCCAAATGTTGTCCCCCTCTTTCACTCCTTCTCTTTGCCTCCGCTAGCTCTCTCTCTCTTTCTAGGAGCCGGAGAGTTCGGTTTATTTCCTCGACAAGTGGTAGCAAAGGTGTCGGGTTACTCCGGGTCATGCACCACCTACACACAGTCGAAAACACACCAAGTCTAGCACAAGCAAAGCACACACACATACAAAACTAGAAATTAAAAGCTGAATTAACAACCAACAACCTTTTCAAGATAAAAGACCGATGTCCCCGGCAACTGCGACAAAAACTTGACTCGTCCGGAATACCACAGTAATTTCCCACCTAAGGCCCAAGTATAAACCTTAGTCGGGTGCAGTATAGGATAAGTGTGTTTAAATATCAACTTGGGTCGGTCTGTCTACCCCTACTTCAGTCATTTGAATCATTATCTAGTAACAAAGTTTGGTTTAAAAGTTTTCTAATTAAAATAAAACAAGGCAAAGGTAATTGGTTTTGAAAACTCTTTGTGGGAAGATCACTCGAGTGTCGCTTCCCCCTAACTACTATCATGGTATGTGAACCAGAATGATCTCTATGGGCAAGGCAATCGCTAACCGCTAAGGGACGCAAATATGGTCGTAGACCACGCTCATGATTTCTAAATCGAGGTATACATTATAGGTTGTCACTAGACCCTCTCTGTCTAGGCAATCAATGGTTGACTTACTCCCTATCTCAACCCAAGGGTTGGTCGGTTTAATTGCACTTAACCAAATTGCTTAATCCAATATTAAGGTTTGCCTTAAATTAACCTAGTTAGAAGACTTAAAAAAGTCCTAGGGATACCAACTCAATTGAGACTCCCCTTGAAGGGGGGTTTCCCTCTTTAGTCTAGGTTAAGTGGCTAGTTAGATTGCTAAGCATAGACATGCACAATCAAGATGAATAATACCTCAATCATTGAATTAAACAATACCCAATGACAATCATTCAATTCACATAAAAGAAAACTACATGGTAGAGTTAGGGTTTCACAACACCCAAGTGAAAGGAAATCTACTCCATGCTAGAAATGGGAAAAACACTAGGAGAAGAGGTGGAAACCATCTTGGAGGGAAAAGGCAACTCTAGCTATTTCCTACCCTTCTCAACTCCGCAATGACAACATGGCGGCACAGTTTACCCACTTCATGGAGTTTATGAATATGTTGCACATCAACATTTCCTTAGGGGAGGCCCTCACCCAGATGCCCAAGTACGCAAAGTACTTGAAAGACCTCCTCTCCAACAAGAGGAAGCTGGAAGGAACGGCTACAGTGACCTTGAATGAAGAGTGCTCGACCATCCTACAGAACCACCTGCCCATAAAGCGCAAAGATCCAGGGAGTTTCACTATCCCTTGTTTTATTGGCAACATGTGCATAGGAAAATCCTTAGTGGATCTAGGAGCAAGTATAAATGTGATGCCTTATAAGTTGTTTCAAAACCTAGACCTAGGTGAACCTAGAACTACCAGGATGAATATTCAGTTGGCGGATAGGTCTATCGTGCGACATAAGGGTGTTGTTGAGGACTTACTTATCAAGGTAGGTCCTCTCATTTACCCGATCTATTTCATCATTCTAGACATTGACGACAACGTTGATGTCCTCTTAATCGTGGGTAGACCTTTCTTAGCTACCGCCAAGGCCTTAATTGATGTGCATGAGGGAAAGTTACTGCTGAGGGCAGGGGACGAAGAGGTTACCTTTTCTAATGATGATAACATGAAGTTGTCTCACAAACATGATGATGTTGATTATTGTGATGAGGTTATTGATTTCATAAAAGCACTCGCGTCCGCGGGTGCTTACCCTTCCGACCCTTCTAAAGAATGTTGTTTAGTATGGACAAACATTCCAGAATCTCTGGAGGAAGAAGTCCATCTTCCACAAGAACAGGCGGTGGAAGCCCTGCCCGCAATGCCTAAAATCCCTACCTCCTTGGAGGAACCACCCGAGTTGGAGTTGAAGCCTTTGCCTCTCCATCTTGAGTATGCCTTCGTGAGGTATGATGGCAAGCTCACAGTCATCATCAACTCCAATCTTACATCGGAGCAGAAGATTGAGTTGATTGAGGTCGTGCGTCATCACGAGAGGGCCATTGCGTGGAAGATCACATAAATCGACGGAACAGACCAACCTTTTGCTCGCACAAGATCCTCTTAGAATAAGGTGCCAAGTCAGTGTGACAACCGCAAAGGCGTGTGAATCCTAACATGGAGGAGGTAGTGAAGGCAGAAGTAATCAAGCTCTTGGATGCCGGGATAATCTATCCCATCTTGGATAGTCAGTGGGTGAGTCCAACACAGTTGGTCCCCAATAAAGGAGGGATTACGGTGGTAGCCAATGAAAAGGAAGAGCTTATACCAACAAGAACAATGACCGGGTGGAAAGTGTGCATTGACTACCGGAGATTGAACGAAACCATAGAACCTTCAGGCTTAGGGTGAAAATGTAGGACCTCATGATGTGTTTGCCACCACCCAAAAAGCCTTTTTCCCATGTCCAAGACAGTTTCCAGTTATTTGAACCCGTGTCTATGACCTCCGGACAAGCTAGTGATGACAACCGTCCCATGAACTCTAATTATTTAAAGGTTGTTGTCGTGGTGAGGAGACGATAGGGCCAAGTGTTGATGATTATGCACATTCTTTGCACCAAAAAGGTCCTAACCCACTGGTCAAGAGAGCGAGTGATTCATTCTTGCTTTGCGTGCCATATCATACCCCGGTGAGGACCTTTGTTGGCCATTCGTTTGTTCATTGGACTTGAATGTTATGCATAGTTAATTTTGTCATTGATTCATGAACAAGGTGGGAACTTTTCATTTGCCCGTTTTTATCAATGATCTTGTTGAGACTTGCATTGATTCATGAACAAGGTGAGAACTTTTTGTTTGCCCGTTTTTGGTGACCTCGAATGTCATTTGTGGTGGATGTCGGGATTGCTTGCAACTTTCCATGTGTTAATTGCCAATAACCATTGAGATTCGCCACTTTGTGCCCTTTGATTTGTCCCTAAAGAATTTTTGTACCTTGTGTGAAATGGTTTGCTTGGGGACAAGCAAACGTCTAAGTGTAGAGGAATGATTCGGGCCTAATTGTACACTTTTTACCCCTGTTTCACTTTGATGTTTGTTGTAATTGAACTCCAAAAGGGGTGGTTTTAGGCAAGGTTTCTTGTGTTTCAGATCCTAACAGTTGAAACCAACCCCCAGAGTCGAAAGTTGGAAGGAAAGGAGCGAAGACCGGGCAAAGAGGAGGAGACAGCCGCAGTACACGGTCTGCCATTAGAGTTCACAGTCTTACGGGACCTTGAACTGGAGCCATAATCCATGAACAAAGGAGCGTCCAGAGAGGGTTTTGAGGTTACTAACGGCAGGGCTGTTCACGGTCGCTAAGACCATGAACATAAGCCACAGACCGTGAACCCAAGGACGGTCTCGTGTGCGTAACTTTTTCTCCTTCTTCGGATTTTAGAGTGAGAAAATGACGAACCAAAGAAGAGCGGAAGCTAGGGTTTCATCTCCAAGCAAGGATTTGGGAATTCTTCCCCCAAAGGAGGATCTCTTCAACACAAGGAGCAAGGCTTTCATCTTCTTGATGGTTTTCCTTTCCCTCTCTTCTGTTTTCCCTTATCCTAGCATGGAGTAGTCCCTTCTTTCACTTGGGTGTTTGTGAACCCTAGCTACAATTATGTGAATGCTTATAAGAATTGAATGATTTGTGTGTGGTTGTGTTTTAATATGAATGTGGAGGTATTTTTCATGATGATGGTGTGTGCTTTGTTGACCTAGCTTAGAGAGGAGACCTCCTTAGGTTAAGAGGCTCAATTAGAGATGGGTGTTCTTGGGCATTGCATGCCTCCTAGACTAGTATAGAGAGGAAACGTCCTTTATCCAAAAAGGCTCAATTTGAGCTGGGTTTCCTTGGGCATTCAAAGCCTCCTAGACTAGTTTAGAGAGAACCCTCATTAACCTAAGAGGCTCTATTAGAGAAGGGTTTCATTGGGCATTCAAAGCCTCCTATTCTAGGTTAATTAAGGGCAAACCTCCTAATTCGTATTAGCACTTAGGGTTTGGTTGTGGGTGGTCGTCTGAACTCTAATTCGAGGGTGAAGTCTAACCATTCCTTAGTCGATAGGTTGAGAGGGTTGCATTAGCGGCATTTCCTCAACCTAGAAACTAAGAAGGTAGCCTTAGTTAGTTGTTAGACTTCCCTACGGTTTATAACCCCCTAACCACACATGTTCGTTCGATTCTGCAAGTCATAATTTGTTAGCTAAGGGGAGCAACACCCGGGTGAAGCCTTCTCAATTAGTGTCAAATCCATTTTACCTTTGCAAAGTACTTTAGTTTTAGACCTTTGTTTTCACCAAAACTGTAACACCCTAACCCGGCCGGGTACTAATTTTACCAAAATACCCTTAATAAACCGTGAAATAAAATAAGAACAGAAAATACTTAGAAAAATAGCGGAACACTTCATAAATAACTTTAATAAATACCGAAAACAACTATCATTACTTAAACACAAAGCTTGACACTTGGGAAAAACTCAAACCTTAAAATCTCAAAATGATCTCCTGCCTATACTCATAATCATAAACTGAAACAACTAAAAAGTCTCTAATGCTACTGCTTCCCGAAAGCCTTGACCAGACATCCTCAGTGGCGCTTGTACTTCCCTCCTCTAGCTGGCTGCCCTCAAACTGCTCCTCTTGAACTCACTGCTCTCTAACTTCTCTTAGTCCTCTTCAAACTGGTGAGTGAGATGAGGTCAGTCTACGCCCTTACGTTTAACATCTTATTAATACTTGATCACTTTACTTAACTGAGTGGAAGTTGTTTTGTACTTCCAATCTTACAATCTTAACTCTTCAACTTTGAGGGAGTTGAAGTTACTCTCCTCTCTTAAAGCTCAAATCTTGACTTAAATACTTGACTGACATGGGGATCCCTCACTAGCTAGTCCGGTTGCCAACTCATACGTATGAGAAGCCATCCAGGCTGTCCTTAAACTTAAACTTAGTTAAGGGAGTCGTAACGATTCATCCCCCTAACATCTTAAACTTATCGTGGTGGCTATTCACCACGATTCTCAAGAGCATAACTGTTGCTCATCTTAAAAGTCTCAAGAGCATAACTGTTGCTCTATCTCAAAAGTCTCAAGAGCATAACTGCTGCTCTATCTCAAAATGTCTCAAAAGGCAACGAACTGGCGCTAGTGACTAAAAACACTTAAAATGACTTCACCTTCTTGAAGGTGAGTTACTTCTTAAAAAGAACTTTTTTCTTTAACTTAAAATTACTTGTGAGTAAAGCACACAACAACATAAAACTGGAAGCATAACTCACACAAATCATATGACATCATATAAGCATACAAAGGTAAGTACGGCACATAGCAGTCAAATCTCAAAAACTTAAATACTGTAAGGCGTAGAATTTACCCCCTTTACACTCACCTCGAAAAGAGGACTCCTTGTTTCGTTACTCGAAGAAGTCTCTCCCATGGCTGATCATTTTACGTCTTACTTGCAAAGTCCAAGCATGCTCAAATCTCTATCCCATCCATGCATTTCCAAAGGCTATGTCGTACCGCATCCCAAAAAGTCACCAAGTTTTCATGTCCATTAGTCATTATACATGAATATCCTTAAGCAACCATCTGGTTCTTCTCCTCGTATTCATCAGCACATCCATTGCTTTAAGCCACCTAACTACCCATTGGCAAAACCCAATTATCACTCCTAATTCGTTGTATTCCCATCCATATCGAGTCATCTATGAGTTGGGACAGTTGGGTGCTTACCGCGATGGTGGATGGCGATGCGAGGGGACAAAATTAGTTTGGCGCTTCTCTCCCCAACGGACCGTTTCTAATGGGTGCTACCCTCCTAGTCCAAGTAATTACGCCGCAAATTCCATACTGTCCCTGCCAATTCCCAAAACCTTCCGTCCCACGAAAGCCTGTCGTCGTTCCTTGTGATTCTTTTGGAATCTCGGCAATAGCCAGAGCAGAAGACGGTTCTCGAGGAAGATAGCAATCCCGCTCCTTATTCTTTCGCTATCGTCTCCTAGATCGCGACCTGTATCTCTCTGCCTTCCTTTTCATGGGATTTTTTTTTTGGTAGAAAACAGAGCGCATGGGGCGCTCTAACCCTTAAATATTAATAATACGAGACGTTTGAACGCCAATAGAGTCAAACAATAGCCAGTGTCTCAGACTCGGTCCCGGGTTATCCAAGACATGCAGCCCCGGATTCAAAGAGTGCCCAACATTCGCCAAAAAATCAGCAACATAGTTCCCTTCCCGGTAGACATGCTCCAGCGTGGTCTCCCATTCCCGTCTCAACAGTTCTCTTATAGCATTTGCCAATGAACGGTGGGGGTGGCTCTCCCTTTGCGACTGAATGATAGCTAAAGCCGTCCTCGAGTCAGTCTGGATACGCACTTTCCGGACTCCTGATTCCCAAGCAATACACAGACCATGATATATCCCGGCCAACTCCGCGTGCGTGATTGAATGATCTCCCAAATTTGCTGAGAAGGCTCTCAAGAGCCTGCCGTCACTGTCCCAAAGCACCCCACCTGCCGTGGCACTTCCCGCGGATAGAATTACGGAACCATCTGTATTCAAAGCAGTCCAACCAGGAGGAGGCTTTTCCCAGCCAATCATGTCTTCGGTCTTCTCCCTTCCATCGCCCACGGCCTGTTGAGTTTTAACAAAAGCTAGGTGGCACTGATGCTTCAGCTCCACTGCTCGGCGGGCAAGCATCCAGGGAGGCTCCAAACATTTTTCAAACACCCAAACATTGCGGTTCTTCCATAGCTTCCAGTAGAGAATTGCAAATAAGGAAGCATCGATCACTTTGCTCTTGCCCGCCAGATAATAATGTATCCATTTTGTGCTATCTTCTTCGAAGAAGTTCCCATCAGGCTCATCCTCAAGTACTTCCGACCATACCGCCCGGGCGTACGAACAGTCCCTTATTACATGCAAAATAGTCTCCGGGCCGCCACCGCAGACCGGGCAAGTGTCCGTCTGAGCAATATGTCTCCTGCACCTCTCGCCATTAGTAAGTAACTTACCTTGTAGCACCAGCCAAAAAAAGGAGCGAGTTCTCTGGGGTCCCTCTATTCGCCACGCACGCCGCCAAACCGGGTGAGACTGGCCAACCTCCTCCTCCGCTCTCAGAAGGTCGTATGCGGATTTAACAGTGAAACGGCCCGAGGGTGACAATCTCCAGATTGGGACGTCCGGGTCTCCCTCTGTCGGCACCGGGTGTAGGGCCAATTGCAGAACAAGTGCTTCGGGGAGAAACGCTTGCACGTACTGCAGATTCCACTCTCCATTCAGTACCAATTCGGCTACAGTGAGCCTCCTCGCCTCATCAGGCAAACCAATGGCGAAATCAGCTAGAGGTGGCCCGTCCTGCAACCAACAATCCTCCCAGAATCTCGTCTGCCCTCCACTCTTGACATTCCACATCGTCCCTTGAGGAATAAGGTGAAGGATCCGTAGCACTCCCTTCCACAGATTAGACATCCGACCCGTCGTTCGGGGCAGCCACCCATCATCAGTCTTCTTCAGGTACTTGCTTCGCACAACTCTCGCCCATAAGGAATCAGCTTCCGTCATAAGCCGCCAAGCTATCTTCATCATGAAAGCCTCATTCATATGAGTTGCATTTCGCATGCCCAGCCCACCCTGGTCTTTCGGCTTACAGACGGTCTCCCAATCCACCAGATGGATCTTGCGTCCTTGCTCGGAGCTCCCCCAGATAAACCCTCTTATCTTCCTATCAATATACTATCGTACGGAGGCAGGCAAGAACGAAGTCTGCATCATGTAAGCTGGGAGCGATGACAGAACTGACTGTGCTAACGTGATCCTCCCTACCAGAGACAGTGTCTTGACTTTCCAACCAGCCAGCCTTGCATCTATCCGATCAATGAGCTCTGTGAATGTTGCTTTGGAGACCCTGTCATGGATCACCGGGACACCCAAGTATCGCCCTAGATTTTTCGTCTCCGGGATGTTCAAAGCATTGCTAATTACTCCTCCCTCTGCCAAGTTGACATTTCGCAAGAAAAAAACTCTTGACTTGGGCCTGCTAACTTGTTGCCCTGATGCTGCCCCAAATTCTGCCAGACACTGAAGGATAACCTGGACCTGCTCGAGGGAGGCAACACTGAAAAGTATGAGATCGTCAGCGAAAAATAAGTGTGAGAGAGTCGGTCCGCGGCTCGACAGCTTGACAGGCTTCCAATCCCCTCTCTCTACAGCCGCCGATATGAGGTGGCCAAGCCGTTCCATACAAAGGGTAAAGATATACGGAGAGAGAGGACAGCCTTGGCGTAATCCTCGAGATGGTTCGAAAGGCTCAGTCAATCCACCGTTCCACTGTATCTGCATAGTCGGTGTGGAAATGCAGCTCATTGTTAAGTCAATAAAACTCTGGGGCACGCCTGCTGCCTGCAAAGTGTCACGAACAAAACTCCACTTGATCCTGTCATACGCCTTGGCTAGATCAATTTTAAGGACCATCCATCCCGTCTTCCCTTTCTTAGCCCTCATCGAATGAACCACTTACTGCAAAATGCAAATATTATCCGTTATATGTCTACCGGGAACAAAACTCGTTTGAGTTTCATGCACCAGCCGAGGCATGATTGGCTTGATTCTCTCCGCCAAGCACTTCGTAAGCATCTTGTATGTAACGTTGCAGAGGCTAATCGGGCGGAATTGATCGATTGTAGCTGGTTTTGCAACCTTCGGGATGAGTACCACGATTGTATCATTAAGATCCTTCACTCGCAAAGGCTGGGACCAGCAAGCTTGGATAAACTGCAGTACCGCAGGGCCCACCAACTCCCACTTCCGCTGGTAGAACAACGGATTAAGCCCGTCTTTGCCTGGCGCCTTAAGCGCGCCCATCGCCTTCACCGCACCCTGAATCTCCTCCATTGAAAACTGTCGTGCTAAGGGTAGCCACAACTCCGTAGGGACCTCGTCAAAACAGGCCTGCAACACGACACTAGCACCATTTTCATCAGTGTATAAATCCTCATAAAATTCCCTTGCCATATCCAACAGGGAAGTCTGTTCCGTCACCCATTCCCCATTATTATTCCTCAACGCCGCCACTCTGTTTCTCCGCCTCCGGCTCATGGTTCTTAAGTGGAAGTACTTAGTGTTGCTATCCCCTGAAACAATCCAAGTCGACCGCGATTTTTGGTACCAGAGTAATTCTTCCTGTAAGAGGATATCTTCGAGCTCGGATCGAGCTAGACCGAGTCTCGGATCATCCGAGTCACCCCCACCCTGCACCTCCAGTCTCTCTATCCGTCACAGAATAGCATTCTTCTTCCTGAATATATTCCCGAAAACATTATGGTTCCAATTTTTTGCATCCGCCGTAAACTCTGCTATAGAGTTGAGAAGGTCCGTCCCCCGCTCCCATGCTCCCGTAGCCATCTCGTGAAAGCCCTCATGCACCAGCCACGCCGCCAGGAATTTGAAAGGTTTTGGGCCAGCTGGCTGGAACATGGGGTTCAAAGTAGCAAGGATTGGGCGATGGTCGCTTCTCAGTCTAGGAAGGTGATTAATCACTGTATCCGGGAACATGGCATTCCAAGCAGCATTCGCCAAAGCCCTGTCGAGCCTCTCCTTAATACCTGTCCTGAACCACGTGTAAGGAGGCCCCGTGAACCCCAGATCGAGCAAACCAGCATCCAAGACACAATTTTGGAAGTCACGTGCCCGCACCGCATCAAAGGGTGCACCGCCCTGCTTGTCATTCGGCTGTAGAATGGAGTTGAAATCTCCCGACAAGATCCAAGGCTCCGTTACCTCATCCGCCATCGTACGAATAGCCTCCCAAAGCTCTCGACGCTGGATGAGCGCTGGGTTATCGTAGATAGCCGTCAGCATCCATTGCTCTTGGCCGCTTTGAACTCTAACGTGAAGAAACTGGTCCCCTCTGTCAACCTCAGTAATCGATGCCACCCCGGAGTCCCAGAGTAACCAAATTCCACCCGACCTGCCTACTGCCTCTACCACAATGTGCTTGTCATATCCCAGATCTCGAATAACCTCTTCCGCTCTATTTCCACTGATTTTCGGTTCCACCAGAGTAACTATATTTGGTTGATAACGCCTACGATACTCCCTGAACACTCGCAGGAAGCTTTTGCTCCCCGCCCCCCTACAATTCCATGTAAAGATCTTTATCATTGATAATACAGAATAATAGGGAACCTCAGCATTCTCTTGGACACTCAAAGTGAGGTAGCCTCCTCATTGAGGCCCTCTCCTACCTTCCCATTACCGTCGCTTAATACTTTCCCTTGTTGGCCATCCATCCTCGTTGGTATGTCCCCTCTTGGAATGTTCGGAACTCTGGGATCCGGTGGCTTCTCTTGTTTGTTACCACCGATCCCTTTGCTAAGCTTCCCCATGTCACCTTGGCCCAGCTCCATCCACATGGCATTGCTACCCTGGCTTGGTGGGGATATGGTGCTAACGTGATTTGTTACCGTTTGTGCTATCGGACTAGGTCGGGGAGAGGAATACTGGGGGTCCGAGGGTGGTTGATCCACCGGCGGGTCCACTTTTGTATTGGATTTGGACTGCTCACAGTTGGTCAGGTTCACAACCTCCTTCTCTTTCTCCCTCTCGTTAGATTTTCCTTTATTTTTATCCCGTTCTTCAGCAGAATGCATGGGTCGTATTTCCGTCGAAGCACCCCCCTCGCCCCCTATCTCTTCCACCTCCAGTACATTAAATCGAGACCCATTTTGTCTTTCCCTCTCTTGTACCTGAACTCTCCGCTTTTCTTGGCTTCCCCTTTCCGGCTCTGAGGTCGGCCTGCGAGACCTTGGCTTCTTCTTAGCGATCATCCACTCCCCATACACTGTATCTGGTTGCTTAGGCTCAGTCCTTGTAGGGGTAGCAGCGGGTTCCTCCACCTCCATTTCCTCATTCCTCCCCATGCAAGAGCACCGAATGCGCTCGAAATACGTACCACACTGCAAACATATTTTGTCAAGCCCCTCATATTGAATGAAGTACTTCTTCCCGTGGATAGTAAATTGGGATAACAAAGGTCGAGTTAAATCAACTTGGACGCAAACTCGGGCGTAGTTGCTTCGCGCCCCCGACAGTGTTGCATGGTCTACCCGCATGGGTTTCCCTATACGTTCTCCAAGCCTCATTACCGCCACTGGGTGGAAATAGTGGATCGGCAGCTCCAACAGTCTAGCCCAAACAAGGGTCGACGAAATCTCATGTTCGTATGGATTAAAGTCCTTCGTCCATGGGTGTACGGTTAAGTAGTTATCACCCACTAGCCACGGTCCACCTGTTAAAGCTCTCTCATAGTCTATCCCACTCGTGAAACGAACGAGGAAGTAGCCTTTTTAACCGACGTTACTTGAATCGATCCCGCCTTCTCCCAAATGCTCTGCAAACGCTTCAGCATCATCGTGTATGAGACTGTTTGCCCTAGCGCCTTCACCACAAGGGTTGATCTCCATTGACGACAGAACATTCTCTCTTCCGCCGCGGTGTAATGAATAGCCGGGCACTTAGGATCACCCTCGCCTTCGCCATCATGCTCCAAACCATCCTCACGTATGCTGGCCATCACATCTTCAGAGTCCGAATCTGCAATGTACCACATCTCAGACCGAGGCGCCTCGCTGAAAAGCTGTCTCGCCGCCCCTTTCCCATCCCCCCATGCCGGGGTTTTGGTACCGGCCGGGGGTATCGTTTGTTGCCTATCAGCTCCAACCTTCTCCGCCGATCCCCCTGCCTGACTGGATTCACCTGGTATCGGAACCGTTTGTTTCACCCTTTTCATGGACTGCTGCGCCTCTCGTTCGCCCTTAGGGTTTGGCGAGGAGGTCTCGGTCGGGGGTCGCCTTTGTCCGGTCACCGTGTCTTCATGCATAATAACATCGTGGCCGCCCCCGGCCAGCGGTGTAGGCACCGCCGGCATGGAACGCTAGCTCGGAAACCCTACTGCTCGCAAGGGAGAATTTTCCTCTCTCCGAACTTTTCGGAAACCCTATAAACTTTAACTCCCATAATTTATAGTCTTGAGACTTTTGATACACACGCATTATACACACGACTAGCAACGAGACTTTTAGGTTTTTGTCTTTTAAGTGATATATATGTATAATGCGTGGTGGACATTTGTGGAAGCCGGTTGGTTTAGGTTTAGGGTTTCAAGGGTATTTTGGGAATTTCACTATTATTGGTGAGTTTAATCCGAAACTCAGTTACCGTCCGTAACTTTCTCGTTTTAGGTCAAGACTCGACACCGTTTGAGCCGATCATTCACATTTTTAGTCCTCACCGATATTATGGCGGAATTTGACAAATTTGGACCAAGGGCATAATGGTCATTTTGGCTTAGAAAAAGATGGGATGTAACAAAAACTAATCCGCTAGATAATGTTTCAAACAGTCGAAGTAGCGGTACATGGGCCGGCCCGGGGCGATATTTAAACGTACTTGCCATATATTGCACCCATCTAAGGTTATACTTGGGTCTTAGGTGGGATTTTATTATGATAGTCAGAGCGAGTCAAGGCTTTGGCATGGTGGTAAGAGATAGCGCCGAAAACTTCAAAATGGCAGCAGTTCATCGAACAAGAACCTCGTGGACTCCCAAATTAGCTTAAGCGAAGGTGATTAACTAGGCACCGAGTTTGGGCATTAATCACTAATGTCGTCCGCTCATGGTAGAATCGGACTGCTTGTCGACGATAAGTAAGATCCATGAAGATGATCGAACATAAATGAAAATCGAGACAGTTTGCTCAGAGATCAGAAATTTGATGAGGGAAGAAATGGAGATCAGTGTGTGATTCTCGGGGACGAAAGGGAATGAAGCTGCTCACCGATTGCTAGGGTGAGATGTTGCTGGGAAGAATGAGAGATATGGTTCGAGTGACCTCCGATTGGCCCATCTTACACAAGAATGACATGCATAATTCTCTTTCCCAAAATTTCTAGCTATCTTCATTAGAGTTCGAATATTGTAGAGCTTCTTCAATGCATATCCAGTAACCTCACGACGGCCCAACCAAATGGGCTACCTTGCTAAATGGGCCAACCGCCCCAAACCTCAGTGATAGAGCCCGATTCCTTTCCTTCCTAATCATCAAATCAGTAAGTATAATAAGGAAAGCATGCGTTGGGCAGATTCTTTCTCCCTCTTTCGCGAATCGGGTTCGCTCGCTCTCTTCCTTTCCCCGAGAGCATTTCCCCTCCTGTTTGCGTATTTGCTTGCTCTTTCCCTCTCCATCGCCAAACAGCGAACAGCGAAGGTTCGTCGTTTCAATCCCTTCATTCATTAACTCTGTTTCTTTACTCATTAGCAGCATCTTAATTTTGTCAATCATCCTGCAATCGAGGTAAACGTTCCGATCTTTTCCCGTCCCCCGAGGCTTTTCCTTTCACCCTCTGTATCGTTCCGTAATCTGCTGGTTGATATCGGATCGAGTTCTTGTGACCGTTTGTGTGTTCGATTGTGTGAGTGATTTCGTTTCTGTGCTTCGTTTTCTGATGGGTGGATGATTCGTCTTGGGTATGTTTGTTATTGTTCTCGTTTCTGTTTTATCCAGCTGAATTTCGAGCTGGGGGTATTGGAAAATTAGGGTTCATGAGTTTTTAATTTTTTTGCAAACTGATGAACTTGCTGGGTTGGAAGTGAATTTCATTTTCTAGGGATCGTTGCTGTTTTCCTATTCATTTTTTGAAGTTGGGTGTATCAGGGTTTTCATTTCTTTATCCTAGCGGTGATTGAATTATTAGGGTTAGTAATTTAATTTGGGTGTTTGTGTGTTGCAGAACCAGAAACGATGCCGAAGAACAAGGGAAAAGGTGGAAAGAACAGGAAGAGAGGAAAGAACGAAGCCGATGACGAGAAGCGTGAGCTGATCTTCAAGGAAGACGGGCAGGAGTATGCCCAGGTGATGCGTATGCTGGGTAACGGCCGTTGTGAGGCCACATGCATCGACGGGGTGAAACGACTGTGCCATATCCGTGGCAAGATGCACAAGAAAGTTTGGATTGCAGCTGGTGACATCATCCTAGTGGGTCTCCGAGACTATCAGGATGACAAGGCTGATGTTATTCTGAAGTACATGCCGGATGAGGCCAGGCTTCTCAAGGCGTATGGTGAACTTCCTGAGAACACTCGTCTTAATGAGGGTATTGCTGGAGGTCTCGATGAGGAGGATGAAGGTGCTGGTGATGACTACATCGAGTTCGAAGATGAAGATATTGATAAGATCTAAAGAGCTTTTGGGATTGTGTGTAATACACTTTGTTATATTCAAGCTATAGCTCTGTAATCTTGTCTTTTTTACTGGATCTAGAGAGTTTGTGATATTTCCGAGTTTGTAGCTCTGCTGTATGCTCTTTGGGGTACTTTCCTTCATAGAGTGTTGTACTTCTGTCTTTTCTATTTTGAATCTATTATGCGGTTACTGGATTCATATCTCGTGATGCCTGAAAATCAGGCACAGGGTTTTACATAGGTTGGTAGCTCTTTTTCTGAATTTGTCCATAGTTAAATCTGTGCTTGGAAGGCAGATGAGCAAGTTACAGCGAATGTTTGGGTTCCGGCATATGCTTGGAGTGAAATTAATAGAAACTAGTCACTTCATTACGGCGTATTCAATGTTTTAAACAATGGCTAAGATTTCTAAGTTTATTCGAAATATCGCTTTCAGCTCAGTTCACAAGGAAGTGAATGTTGCCATAGTTGTAAGATGCTGAAGCATCTTTACACTTGTTTTCTCTGTTGCTGGTTGATCTTTTCAGCTTCTGATCCTTCTCGTGCTCTAAACTGGCACAGCTCTTCTTGACTGTCTGTTTGAGAACAAGAACCATATTGAAGAAGAGAAGAAGATAAAACTTCAGATTGCAGTAAACAGATACAACTGAGCTATTCTCTTTTGAGAGGGAGAGAACTTCACCTTTTGCTCTTTTGGAGGACATTGATAGCATGGCGCTGTTTTCCTCCTGGAGATACTTCTTACAGGCTTGGTTCTCTTTCTGGTCGAGATGAATGAGCCATTTTCTAATCCTGCATCGGTTTCTGAGCTCTCATCAGGGACAGGTACCTCATTTGACCCACAACTCTCCCTCTCTGCTACTGCTAAATCGAAACATCTGCTTTTTCCTTGTCTGTGGCTGTTGTTGTTTGCTGACTGTTCAGATTGCTTGTTTGAATGGCTCTCGAACGAGAATTCAGGAGCTCTGGTGGCCATCCACCTTTCCAGCCAATGCCAACTCATGCTGGGCTGCTGCTGCTGTGTACGTTCGGTCCTAGCTTGCTTTTCCCTCGAGCATATCCGCAGCTTTAATGACAAAACAACGGTAGATTCAAATGACGCATAAAGATGACAACTTTGGAAGTGAATTATTAATATGTCTTCCATTTTCTTATGAATGGAGTGAATAATGTATCTTGATACCTGTTGCGATAAAGCGTAAGCAAGTGCTCTCTCACGGCGGTTAGTGGCGTCCAGTCTGTTCTGAATCCTCATTTTTAACACGTTGCTGCTAAGCGTGCTGTCATTCCAATCCTCCTGCAACTCGGTCAACAATTATAATCGTAGGGTTAGTTGCTTAATATTGGTTGTAACACAATGGTACTTGCCTTTTGGTGTGTGTTCTGGTGATCACCTTGGACATGAAATCCTGGCATCTGCTGGCTTTCTTTGTTTTGCGTTGGTCACCATTGTTTTCTTCTGTTATTGAGAGAGCATCTACCGAGTTACCAGTCTGAACCTCGATAGATGTGCTCACTGAGTACCTTCCAAGACTTCCACATCCCATTTCTGGGTGCAGCTCCTGCTTGTCATCAGCCCTCACTTTTGCTTGTTCCTCGTCCTGACGTCTAGCCTGAAAATTTTCAAGCATCCACACTAAAGGAAATAAGCAGAATTTCCTTTGCTTGTTGCAGTCATGGTCTGAAGAAGTAAAACTAACCATTAGCTTTCTGAATGCGGTCTGAATGATGATCGCTGCATCCTCCTGAAGGAACAAGCTAGACGTAGAACTCAGCTCCTTGTCCTTGATCATCGTCTCTTGGGTCTCCACAGAACCTTTTACTTGAGGACATTGTGAGACTGTAGCAGAATCCTCCTCCCCCTGAACCGAGTTAAACTCATCCCCACAAAGGTATGATCTCACCACACTCCACCTCTTCTTCTCACCACCGTTGCTGCGTCTTCCCTGAAAACCCAGAAAACCAATAGTCAACAAGAATCATTGAGCAATCATTTGATAATTAACCTTGTTTTCACTTACATTGCCATGATGATGACAAGTTCCAGAGGAAGCAGTAGAACGTGTCCTGGAGAAGGCACTCCTAACAATCCCTCCATTGATGCCCATAATAATACTATGATTATGAAGTTGGTAACCACAAGAAATCCCGGAAAAAAGAAGTCTTCACCCCTTTTCTTGTTTCTTTTCCTAATGGCTGGAATGAATAAATGAAGTCTGCCTGCAGGTTATATGGGAAAGAGCTGTGAAGAGAGGGGATACTCAGATTCCTTCAATAATTACAGGCATTCCCCCCGAAGAGAAAAGCTCTCGAGAGCCTGGCAGTTTCCCTTTCCCCAAAATTATCTACTTTGAGATCAAAGAAGAATGGTGGGTTGATGGGTATCAAAGCATAGGCTGTAAAAATCAAGCCTTTTTCATAGAATAATTGGGATTGTTGATGGGATTTTGCTTCCAGAGATTAGATTATGCAGATGGCTTGTAAGTCACCCTTTTAGAGGGCACATGGGTTGCTCTTGAACCAGGACAACAAAAGAAAACAACATCAAGTGTTGAGTTGTTGCCTTTCAATTTGCGCTAATGTGGGTGAACATGGCCTATAACTTTTGTTAAAATGACACCAATATCCAAGTCATTTTTAACCTTGTTAAGCTGATGAAACCCTTGGAGAAGGTTAGGTCAGTATGTCTGGTAAATAAAACTGTTCAAAGCTGCTGGTCTTTTCCAAAAGTAGCAGGATGAGATTGTTCATGATCATGGCAGGTGAAAGTTATGGGGGTTGTTCCTTTTTTGCAGAGAGATAAGAAGGGCACACATTTTTATTACTTTTGGTATAGTTTATGGTTCAGCCATTGAGCATAACTTTTCTGACCAAGACCCGTTTTGCAGAGGTACTAACTTCCAGAAACCACCAACAGAAGGTGGAGATGAAACGGACATGGTGAAAAACTAGAATCGATCAAAACATCGATTCATCTTTCGGCTTCTTTCAGACGTGGATTGGTAACGTTGGCCAACAAATGGAAGTGCCGTGCCCATCAAACTTTTTTTTTTATTCCTATCGAATTTGAATTGTAATAACTAATCAAACTCCATTTTTTGGTTAAGATTCAACCATAACAAATTCATGAATTTGAGTTAATGGATTGGTATGAGAAACACGATTCAAACGAAACTGATTTATATATCAAAATCCAATCAATCAATTAGCTTAGCCCCTACACTTTGGGTATGTGGAGTTTTCCTTTTCTGTGCAATACTCTATTTATGAATTATGAATATATGTTAGCATATAAATTATATATATATATATGGCGGCGTTTTCGGTGCACCCACGTTTTTGGGTGCACTGAATACACTCACTTTTCTGTTTAATCTTATTCATTGATTACATCTAACGGTTACAATAATTTGATGAATTTATAATTAATTATTAATTATTAACTATATTATATTTATTAAAAGAAGTTTAACTTATTAATAATTGCATTTAGACCCCAAATCCTCTCCTTCCCCGATTCTTTCCCCTTTTCCACCGTCAATTTATTCCGATGGCCTGGCCGTCGTCCTCTGTCCCAATTCTACCGAGTGCCGACAATAACAATATCGGAATTCGGAAGCAAGCTACTAATCGTTTCTGACTGAGAGTTAGATGAACGATTTCAAGGTTAGAGTGATTCCGAAATCCATGATAGACTGCGAACAGAGGAAAAGCGTACCAAACTTTAATTTAACGGAAGGAGATAGTTTAATTTAATTAGAGTGGTTAACTGCTGGGTTTTCTTTTGCCGCAAAGGAATAGATGGTGAAGCATTGAAGAAGCCTAATTCCGCTCAAAATCTGATAGGGAAACAAAAGCGAAGTACCAATCGGTTTTGATTAAGTTCACTTTTGATGATTTACACCTAACAAGATGCGTTCAAACTTCAAACCTTCTTTTCACACCATAGAACGACCACAGGATGCTGCCCTGTTTCCGGTGAGGCTGCGACAGGGGAACCAGCTCCACCTTCGTCGAAGCTTTTGCCCAGTTCGCCTCCACCTTTTAGCCAAACGACGTCTCTTGTTTGGGTTTCATATATTTAGGAAATGGACTAAAATTTGATGCTAATAAGAGCTTCGCTAGGCCTCAAGAATTGAGGCTTAAATAAGAAATAGAGAGTCCGTTAGCCAAGCAAGATTATTAAGTCCATAACCATAAACATAATTGCAGGAAGGAGAAGAGACTTTCTCGATCAAAAACAGATTCCCTTTTCTTCAACCTCCTTCTATCAGCAGCAGAGTGTTCCAACGACTTCCCTATCTCTTGTTTGGATGCATCGGAGACATCGAGATGAAGGTTTTCCCATCACGGAGTCGGCGGCGGCGGCGCATCACAGCCAGCGGCCGCACAATTCTTCAGATGGGAAGAAACTTAGAATTGAGGAATTGAAAAATAGTAAGCTCCGATTGTTTTTCTAATTTCCCGGAGGAATCAATGTTTAATTGGGAAGCTTGACGGAGCTTGGGTAAAGAAGAATTATCTGATTGTCTCTTTCCTTGTGAGGGAGAAATGAAGATGTCTCTGTTGGTGAGAGGAAGAAGAGGGGTTAGTAGAAAAGGGGAAAATAAACAGGGAAAAAGACGGTTAATGTTAGTGGTCTATTTGCAATTATTAATAAGTTTAAATTATTTTAATAAAAATTAAGTTTATAAACAAGTCAAAATCACTTTTGTTCTTATTAACCACTTCAAATAATTGACTTAGACGTCTATCAACTCAAGAATTAAGACAATCCATTTGAGAATTTACCTGATGAGAAGAAGCTCTAGCCTCCTCCATCATGCGGCGGTTCTCCACCATCATTTGGCGGTTCTCCTCTGTGGCTTGACGGTTCTCTGCCACCAGTTTGCGGTTCTCCTCCATCATTTGACGAAGGACCCCCACTGCTTCACCAATATCTCCACTAAGCGTTGTCGTTGGTAGGATCTCCGCCTCACCATTGTTTCCGGCCACCGCCTCCGACACTTGGCTATGTTCAATGTTGGCCACTTGCTCCTCCACAAAACCAGCCGGAGCGTCACCTTCTTGATCCTCCGCCTAGGAGCCATCAAATCGAACACACGGGTCCCACCGGGTGTGCCAATTTGTTTTCCCGGCGAGAAAATCTAGATGAACAGAATTGGATTTTGCACCTTTTTGACTTCCAAACAAACGATTAACAAACACGCTCCACACCTCTTTGAACAAAGTTCAAACAAGGGTGTTCGATGTTCTTGGTGATCTACGAGGCGAACTAAATTACATTAATTCTACTCCTATGGAGGTTCAACGAGAGCTCCGAAACTACAACTATGGCTACATTTGCAGAGGAAAAGGTAAAGATAAAAGGATAAAATTTGACGATAGGTTGTCTGGTGTGATTTTGGCGAACCCTTTCTCTATCATCTTCACCTCCTATTTATAGCCACCAGAAGTAACTGCCCCAAGAAACTGCTCTGCTGACGTGCTGTGACGGTTACCCACTCAAATGCTATGACGGTTACCCTGATGTTGGATGTGGGATCCTCTTCAGTCTTGACTTCATCCTCTTGAGACCTCAACCTCTGCTCTTGGCATCTCCTTCGTTGTTTTGCTTATCCATAGAGTAAAAATGGCTGCTCACATGACCCCCTTGCCTTGGCCATACCATGGGGGTGTACATTGGTGACCCCCTCACCATACCATTGGGCATCCTCCATGGGGGTCATATGGATCACCCCCGCCACTATATCATCCTCATGGGAGCCGGCGTTAGTGACCCCCCACCCCCGATCATACCATGGGGGTGGTATGGGAGCCGTCGTTAGTGACCCCCACCCCCTGATCATACCATGGGGGTGGTACGTTGGTGGTCCCTCTCACCATACCATTTGGGGCATCCCCCATGGGGTCATATGGATCACCCCACCACTATATCATCCTCATGGGAGCTGGCGTTGGTGACTCCTCACCCCCTGATCATACCATGGGGGTGCTATGTTGGTGGTCCCCAGACCACCTCATGGGGGTGCTCCTTCCACCCTTATCATCTTCCATGTCATGGGGGTGGCGGTATGATGTCCACCCCCCTTGCCATGTCCTGGGGGTGGTGGTATGATGGCCACCCCCCTTGATACCTCCTGGGGGTGGTGGTATAACGCTCACCTCCTTGCCACGTCCTGGGGGTGGTACTATGGTGGCCACCCCCCCTTGGTACCTCTTGGGGGTGGTATGATGATGGTCACCCCCCTTGGCACCTCCTGGGGGTGGTGGTATGATGCCCACCCCCCTCACCATGTCCTGGGGGTGGTATGATGGTGGTCACCCCCCCTTGATACCTCCTGGGGGTGGCTACCATACTCCTTGCCTTAGCCAAATTCGGCCATCACCCCCCTTACCACGTCGTGCCCCCTAGTTAATCCAAACTACTACTAATCATACTCCATGCCAATCACCATCACCTCCATGTCTTGTCATGGGGTATATAGTTCACACCATACAAAATTTTAAAGTTTGGCATGGTTAGGCCACCTTAATGGCCTGACAATACGAGTAATGATTGAGGCTTACTAGTCGTGGCAAGATTCTCACATCAAAACCTACTAACTTCTTCTGAAACTTGCCACTTTGGGATTTTAAATATATATATATATATATAGCCATGATTGGCTTTTCTATATTAATTAATATTTTTTTTTACTTTTTTTTATTGTATATAATAAGTAGTTACAGACATCATTGATCTCCATACCCTTTGGCAATAACCAAAGTGCCAAAGGTATACATCCACTGCCAAGTCCATGTATTAAACCAAACAAGCCAACCATACACCATATGGCCATGGTTATTCAAAGGAGATGATTCTTCACAAGCTGACTTTGAATCACCCCCTACACCATTTTTTCCCTTCTGACCCTTACCATCACTTTGGACTTGGGCATGCTTGCCCTTGTCAGACACTATCACTTTGGAACCCGTGTTCATAGAGTTGTCCACCTCAATGCTAGCATGACCATCCTCATTTTGTTGTGTTGGTCTCACCATCTCACCAGGTACTACTGGGTATTGCCCCTTTAGTGCTTTGACATTCTTATGTAGGAATCTCCTCCTTTGAGTCTTTGTCATCCCCCCAATAGCTACTGGTTGACTATGCATATCATAAGTATGCCCCCCTCCTTGTGGCACATTGGGCATCTTAGAAGTCCTTCTCATGGGAAGAGGGCCATGTGCCACCCATTGCCTTCTTTGCCCCCATGTCGGTTGAATGACCCCCTCTACTTGTCTTTGATAGAATGGGTATCTCGTCCTATGGGGTGGACCAATTCTTTGTTGGACTGGTCGATTCGGTCTCACCTCATCAAGTCTAGAACTCCTTTTGCAAGGGTCACATAGCTTCTCCACCTCACTTGACACCTTAGAAGCGGCCGAGTTGGCCTGCGTACCCTTCGATGACTCTCCCTGCTCGAACACCATGGTGGGGGTCCCTTGTTGCGGTGTTGTATCCAACACCAACTTGCAACGGGGTAGCTCAATTATTGAGAAGTCTAGGTTAACCATGTTGACACCAAGCAAGTTCAAAAATGGGTTGGTATCCACCAACATGGCTTCTTTCTTTGGCTCGGGGAGCTTGATGCGACCCTTCTCAATGGCATCCTGCAATATATTGCGAAAAACCACACATGAGTTTGTGGAGTGTAGCATGTTGTTGTGCCACTTACAGTATGTTTTCCCTCTTAACTTCTCAGGGGGTGGGATGTTATGCTCCCCTGTCAACTTGATTTGACCATCTTTGTAGAGTTGGTCAAATATCAAATCGGCTTTAGAAATATCAAATGAATACTTCCGTGGCTGGATGGGGGCAGAATTCGGTCTACCCCCAAGTGGTTCATTGTCCATAGTAGCCAAAGGAGCACATACATATGGCTTCCCCAGAGTTAACTCAGCCAGATCTACCCCCACCTCATTGGCCTCTTGGCCAATATGGTTGACAGGGTAGCCGATGTTGGGGAAGTATTGCCCACTTGAGGCACTCCTCCTATTCTCCTCTTCTTGAAGAAGAGATTCATATCTCACCGCACAAGACATGAGTTGGAACAAGTCAGAGAATTCTCTATCTTGGAATGTCTTCCTTAACTCAAAACTCAACCCCCCTTGTGCTAACTTGACAAACTCTCTCTCTGTCAAGTTGACAAAACAACGGTTACGAGCATTCTTGAAGTTTGTCAAAAAGTGCTCCACCGACTCCCCTGGCTCTTGGTGCATGCGCGCAAATCAGCAATGGAAACCTCACGCTCAGATCTATAGAAGTGAGCATGAAAGATTTGCTCCATCTGCTGCCATGTTTGGATGGAGTTCGATGGCAAGTTGACATACCAGGCAAAAGCAGGTCCTATCAATGAGTTTCCAAATACTCTTAACTTAATAAAATCTCCTACATCCCCACACTGGACAGTAAAACGTCCAATGTGCTCCACAGTAGACTGGTCCCCTGTACCAGTGAATGTTGCAAACTCGGGCACTCTAAACCCCCTTGGGAATGGGTAGAGTCTATCCACCCACTCAGGGTATGGTTTTCGATAAACAGGTGGCATGATGGGTCTCACTCCCATGCCAAATTGCTCGTCAAGAAGTTGAGCCACCTGATCCCTTAGAGCGTTGGGATCATGCCCCCTAGTTGCCCCCCTTGGAGTACGAAACCCATGGGGTCCATGTCATGCCCATTGAAATGCGGTGGCATGGGTGTTGGGTATGCTCTGGGAGGAACTTGATCTCCCCCACCTAAACCTACTCCCCCTCCCATGTGAGCAGGAACCATATAGGGTCTTGCCACTGGTATGGGTATGGGTGGTGGTTCCACTGGAGCAGAATGTGTAACTCCCAAATTCTCACCACGTGGGGGAATTTCTCCAACTCCTACATTGGGTATCCCTTCCACTTGAGAAGTGGCAGGAATCTCGCCGCGATTCATGCGGTGAGGAGTTGGTTGGTTTGTCATCTGCGGAAAGAGGTTATCTTGCCGTGGCTGACCATTTCCGTCGCCGACGGGAGATGAACTAGAATTTACAGAATTGTTAATGGGGTTTGGATTCCCGCCATCTAATGGCAGAGCTCTAGATTGGATTATTGGTGTGGTTAAAAACCTTCTGAACTCATCAAAATCACTTTTGTTCTTATTAACCACTTCAAATAATTGACTTAGACGTCTATCAACTCTAGAATTAAGACAATCTATTTGAGAATTTACCTGATGAGAAGAAGCTCTAGCCTCCTCCATCATGCGGCGGTTCTCCACCATCATTTGGCGGTTCTCCTCTGTGGCTTGACGGTTCTCTGCCACCAGTTTGCGGTTCTCCTCCATCATTTGACGAAGGACCCCCACTGCTTCACCAATATCTCCACTAGGCATTGCCGTTGGTAGGATCTCCGCCTCACCATTGTTTCAGGCCACCGCCTCTGACACTTGGCCATGTTCAATGTTGGCAACTTGCTCCTCCACAAAACCAGTCGGAGCGTCACCTTCTTGATTCCTCCGCCTCGGAGCCATCAAATCGAACACACGGGTCCCACCGGGTGAGCCAATTTGTTTTCCCAGCGAGAAAATCTAGATGAACAGAATTGGATTTTGCACCTTTTGGACTTCCAAACAAACGATTAACAAACACGGTCCACACCTCTTAGAACAAAGTTCAAACAAGGGTGTTCGATGTTCTTGGTGATCTACGAGGCAAACTAAATTACATTAATTCTACTCCTATGGAGGTTCAGAGAGAGCTCCGAAACTACAACTATGGCTACATTTGCAGAGGAAAAGGTAAAGATAAAAGGATAAAATTTGACAATAGGTTGTCTGGTGTGATTTTGGCGAACCCTTTCTCTGTCATCTTCACCTCCTATTTATTGCCACCAGAAGTAACTGCCCCAAGAAACTGCTCTGCTGACGTGGCATGACGGTTACCCACTCAAATGCTATGACGGTTACCCTGATGTTGGATGTGGGATCCTCTTTAGTCTTGACTTCCTCCTCTTGAGACCTCAACCTCTGCTCTTGGCATCTCCTTCGTAGTTTTGCTTATCCATAGAGTAAAAATGGCTGCTCACATGACCCCCTTGCCTTGGCCATACCATGGGGGTGTACATTGGTGACCCCCTCACCATACCATTGGGCATCCTCCATGGGGGTCATATGGATCACCCCCGCCACAATATCATCCTCATGGGAGCAGCGTTAGTGACCCCCCACCCCCGATCATACCATGGGGGTGGTATGGGAGCCGTCGTTAGTGACCCCCACCCCCTGATCATACCATGGGGGTGGTACGTTGGTGGTCCCTCTCACCATACCATTGGGGGCATCCCCCATGGGGTCATATGAATCACCCCACCACTATATCATCCCCATGGTATGGGGACCACCTCATGGGGGTGCTCCTTCCACCCTCATCATCTTCCATGTCATGGGGGTGGCGGTATGATGTCCACCCCCTTGCCATGTCCTGGGGGTGGTGGTATGATGGCCACCCCCCTTGATACCTCCTGGGGGTGGTGGTATAACGCTCACCCCCTTGCCACGTCCTGGGGATGGTACTATGGTGGCCACCCCCCATGGTACCTCTTGGGGGTGGTATGATGATGGTCACCCCCCTTGGCACCTCCTGGGGGTGGTGGTATGATGCCCACCCCCCTCACCATGTTCTGGGGGTGGTATGATGGTGGTCACCCTCCTTGATACCTCTTGGGGGTGGCTACCATACTCCTTGCCTTAGCCAAATTCGGCCATCACCCCCCTTACCACGTCGTGGGGGGTGGAGGTATGATGTCCACCCCCCTCTGCGTGTCATCGGGGTGGCTCCCATACTTAGTCAAATTTGGATATGCATGGCGCGCGTGGTGCCACAGAGTAATGGGCCCAAAAACCCAATCCTCATGGCCCACCCAACTGATTTAAACTGATATGATTAAGTTGGCCTTATAAAGCCATTTAATTCCTTGTTTTTAACCGATGTGGTACAAGGTTAATTTTTATGGGTAAACAGGTACTAAGTGGCATGGTAGGTAAGGTGTGCCGGCAGAAAATTTTGTGAGAGGCCTGTCTTTTTTCCGTACAAAAAAAATTTAAAAGTCGGGACGTCCGACACACTTTTGGTAGTTTTCACCAACACACTTTTATTATGCTACGATAAATTTAGGGCTAATACAATTGGGAAGTCCGAACTACCAAGAAAGTGTCACTTGTGTCCTGAATTATTCAATATGACATTTATGTCCTGAACTATTTTCAATTATTGTTGACCGAGTTTCACCGTCAATATTTAACAGAAAATTCAGTCAGTATCGATGTGGCATTTAAATATGTATTTTTATCTATATTTTCATAAAAAATTATTAAAATAATAAAAAATAAAAAGTTACAAAAATCCCAAATCATTTTAATCACTCCGTCGATGTCGCTCCTAAGTCAACATCAAGTTGACCATCATCTGGTCAACTGTTATCTATAATGGTTAACAAAATCATGAGGACATAAATAACACATAACTATCATAAATGGAATATTGAATAGTTTGGTACACAAATGACATTTTCTTGATAGTTCGGGTTTTCCAATGGTATTACCCATAAATTTATTGTTATAAACTTACTTTAATATGTGAATATCAAGGTTGTCAATCCCGGTCGAGCAAGTAGGTATGGTTAATGGTTCGATCGGTTTAGCTTGGATATATGAAAAGATCATTATATTGTTCATACATCTATAAATTATATAAAATCTCATCTAATATGGATAATAACATATAACATTGTACCAAAATAACAGTTTGTACTTGGTCTATATAGTGAAAATTCAAACATACTCATATAACATCAATATTCAAACGTTCAGCTTAGATTTCCAAAGGAAAAGAGGCGTAATGCGCAAACCAAAGGGAAAAATAACGTCGTGTGACCTCTACAATAATTACAAACATTTGAGCTAAGGATATTGTAAACTTTATGAATTAATTATTTAATGAATTTTAATTAAATATTATTAATTATTAAATATTTTTATTTTAATTGGTCGACCGACACACCTTACAGAATTTTTGGGTCCGCCACTGCCACCAACTTCATAAAACTCAAGCAAAGTAGACACATGAAACACTGGATGAATGAAAGCTCCCAATGGCAACTTTAACTTGTAAGCTAAGGGGTGGGCATTCGGTCGGTTCGGTTTCGACCGAACCGAATTATGAAAACCGGGTCCTCGAATTCTCCCAAACCTCAAACTGAATTCGAATCGAATTATAATTAGGTTCGGTCGGTTTAAATCGAATTATAATTCGGTTCGGTTTTTCACACAAAACCGAATTTGTGAAGCTACTTGTATCTTCTCACTTTTAAATTATTTTTCACCCTAATATAAACAATAAATATGCAATTATATGCATCATCAATGATAAAATCAAACTAACAACACATAAGTCATAAAACATTTTAAATATTTAAGGCTAAAAATAACTACAAACATAAAAATCGCCATTTGGAGCTTGCAATTATAGTATTTAGATTTTTCGGTCGGAAATTCGGTTATGTTAAAAGAACCCTGATTTCCGAACTATCCATATTTTCCTTCCGAATTCTGAACCGAATAGCATTAATTCGGTTTCGGTTCAATTCAGTTTTCGATTTGATTTGGTTCGAGTTTACCGAACCGCTTGCCCACCCCTATGTAAGCTACAACTCCAATCTTATAAATGTTCTTGAAAGGTCCACAGGAGTTAGCTTCTAGTTAGCTCTCATTGCCATTGATGATTGCCTGTATGGCCTAAGCTTCAGGTAAACCAGATCTCATTGAAAGTTTCTCTCTAATATGTGCTTATCTGCCATTTGTTTTTGTTTGTTCTGTGCTCTTGCCAAGTTTCTCCTGAGTATTCCCACCACCCTTTGTTGTTGAGTCGATCTCTCAGCCATTGCAGCAACAGAAGTGTGAGGAGGATTCTGCATAGCAAAGTGGGAAGGAGAGTAGCCATACAAAGCCTCAAAGGAAGTCAGTTTGAGGCTGCAATGAAAGTTGGTGTTGTACCACTGCTCTGCAAGAGACAACCAGAAATACCAAGAGTTGGGAGATCTTGACTTCACAAGTTTTATAATCTTTTGTGCTTCTAGCTTACACCATGTTCACCTTTCCTAAATTCAAGGGAATTCTAGACATGGAACTTTGATGCAGGTCTGTTTGCAAGCCCCATTTGGATACGTTCAATATCCAATACTACTAGCAACTAAGCCCGTGCTCCGCTGCAGAGAATGCGTGAGTGACTCCTAGTTATCATATGAAAATTATAATTAGTTAAAGATTTGACGAACAACAACTTAAACATTTTAATTAATATCATAATATTAATAAATAAACACAACAAATAATTAGAATAATTGAGAAGCAACTACATATAAATACATATATGCAAAGTACAAACCATTTTACATTAACATTAGATAGAAACACAATAAATTATTAACAAAATAGCAAAAATACTTAAAAAATGCACTCCAATAAATTCGAGAAATAGCACATGAAATTATCATTATTAATGGACCAGATTGTTTATAACAAAAAAAAAACAACGTTCATTGACAACTTTATTACATATCAGGTAAAGCATATGCCAATGGATGCAATAAGCAGGTAACATTGATAAAACCAGAGAGAGGTGATCCAGGTACAACTATTTCCACCTCTGCAGTGAATACTTGACCGTTTGCTAACTTCATTAGACGATGTCTGTCACCAACTGTAAGATTTTTGAACTCCGTTAATGGTGTTTTTAGCAAGGTAGTCACGGGCCATTGACGGAACATCAAATCGCAGGAAGTTATTCCATCCCCACAGGCGATCACACTCAAATAGCTTGTAAGAAATTGAGTAAACAACGAGAAGCATTAATATTCCTTTTACACTAAGCAATGAAATGAATAAGTGAACATATACCTACCATTCAGGATATCTTGAGAAAACTTCATGATCTGTATTGAAATTCTCAACTTCTATCAAACACCAGTAAGGTTTCTGTTAAAAAAAAAATGAAACATTCAACCTTAATTATTGTTTACACTATATATAGACATAATATGCAATAATACTTAACAAGTGTAACATGTCATGCACATGTATACCATATAAAAAATGGCAAAGATATGATGAACCATGGTTAAGTTTAAGGGTAAATTGATTAAAGTAACCTCCAACATGTACACTTACTGTACACTCATTTACACTTATTTAAACTTCAATACAAAAAAAAAATACACATCTAACCCCATATTGCGGTTTTTCAGACCGAAATTCCGCAAGCAAATCTCTCAGTATGATTCGTTCCGGTAATGGACCACGAAGATATTTAATAGTCGACGGTTGTGATTTTGGATTCAGTTGTATTGGCATGCGAACGGTAGAAAACCTACAAGATATATAATTTTTAAACATGTATTAGCAATAGCCGTGAGAACGTACGGAAAATTGACCATATATCACACCTATCAAAGACATTCCTGTATCTGTGAGTATATGTGGCAAATTTTATGAGACTTCCCAATGTGCTCTTCAACATATAGACCCCTACATTCTTTGGAACAACAAATGCACGTAAAAAAATATCGATTATATGTTACACAATAAAGTCAAACATAATTAAATTAAGTAAATTACAATAAAAGATGTTAAGAGTGTAAATATCAATAAGAACGTAAATACCTGGAGTACGCGTCTTGCCAACAAAAATACCGGTAATTGCACATATAACTGGTCCATTATGCTCTTTCATTAATGCATCTTGACAAATGCTATAATATTGTGTATCAGTATAAAAGATGGGGAATCTCCTGTTCCTACAATTGAAACCGAATGACAAAAATCTAATAGACATTAACAATCAAAGTAAATATAGAACATTAATGTGATAGTAAAAAAAACCTGGTATTTTCTATCACGAGTTTGACAGTTTTAATGTGATATGGATGGTGTCATGTCGTGGTAATGGAAAGTAAATGACTCGTAAGAACTGTTTATAAAGAGATTGACACAGATATAATTCGATTAGGTTGAATAATTAAATATATCTATCTAAAAATAGGATTATAATATACATAAATTGTAAATATATTTACATGCTAGATGGGTATGATTAGAACGCATAGGTGGTACGTCTTCAAATGCAGTATCTCTGAAGCTTTCGAAAGGGAAGCGATAGACTGGATTGTCGCGTACTAAATAATTGTCATAAATTTCGACAAATTCCATGGCATATTTAATGTATAGTCGTAGATCACATGGAGAGTAACGATTTCTAGACCGTGCAGGAATCAGTAACACGTCTGACATAATGTAAATGCATCTTATTCCGATGGAATATTTGACCATCTCATAATATTTGGGTAAGGTATGACCTTCTATAATGTTTTCCCGTTGTTGAAACAAATTCACATTAGACTATTACAACAACAAACACATGCTTTAAAGATATACTTGAAGGGAACCACCTCTTTGTCGACCCATATTGTATAAAGTGCAGGTGAACCAGGAACGTCTCTGGTGATGCATTGGTGAATGAGTCGGACAACCAATGGTCGCTCAATGATACCTCCTGAAAGTTCTCTGATGGTCATTGAGGAATTTATTGGGTCTACAAAAAACATGGCTCTTGGAATATATGTCATGTAAGACATTGATCGGTTAAAGATATACGCTAATATTGAACATTTTTTCAAATGAATACGTATAAAATAAATTTGACTGTAATGAAAATACCAACACATGAAATAAATAACCTTCGAGTGAGCTCGGCAAAATATAATTCATCGACATAATGGAACATCACCTAACAAAAATAACAGACTCTATGATCAACCATCGTATTGATACTATGAACAAATATGTATCACCGATCAGAACAATACAAAACAAAGTTACTCAATACCTTGTAAAAGCCGATTGACAGGTGACTATAACGTGGATTAAACAATTTCCATAGTGTGTTTAAAGTTGCGGGAACACGAAAGGAGGACTGAAGAGGGAAACTATACTATAGTTGAACAATCTCCGCGATGGTTTATGTTTGTAGGCTAACTCTACCTCACTCAAGAAGCGGACCTAGTCATTGCCAATGTAGTCAAAATCGGGATTTTAAGTAAAATCGAAAACTAAGGTAGAATCGGAATCGTAGATTAAAATCGTAAAATCGTAAGATTTTAAGGTTCATATTAAATAATCACTTAAAACACCAGATAGTAATACAAATGCATATCCTGGATAACAATCAACCACATATAACATAATTACTTCCCAAGATAAGTTTGTTTGCTAAATAAATACAACTAAATCCATATATCTATTCTTGTACATAATATAAAACACAAATAAGCAACCTGAAACCCCAATGCAATCACTTAATTAATAGTTAAGAGTAGAAAATTACATAAGATCGTTAGGGATCAACATTAATATCACTTACACATCATCATGATCATCCTCACCCTCACCCTCACTTTAACTCTCATCCTTGTCTATTTGCTTAAGGACTAATATAATTACTCTTAAGATCACTTGAAATATTTTCACCATTAACCATAATTCCTTGATCACAAAGATAACTCATTGATTGGTGCATTCCCTTCTTAATTGATAAAAGGTGGGGGATAGTGCTACTGAAGGATTGAGAGATGAACGAAAGATTGCAATGGAATGGAGATTTGGATTTTTGTGAGGGTGGTGGGAAAAACCTACAAGCTAATTGGGAGAGTGGAAGATATCGTTGAAGGAAGGAGTTGAGCGTCGATGTGCGAAAGAGGAAGATACGAGGAAGAGAATGAACATAAATTGAGTGTTGTCTATTGGGTTAGGGTTGCGTTGTTCATTATGTTGGGTCGTGAGAAGTAAACTTGACTTGGTTTATGGACAGAACCGAACTTGACCAGCCTCATTTTGCTCCAATAGGAAGATACGAGGAAGAGAATGAACATAAATTGAGTGTTGTCCATTGGGTTAGGGTTGCGTTGTTCATTATGTTGGGTCGTGAGAAGTAAACTTGACTTGGTTTATGGACAGACCGGACTTGACCAACCTCATTTTGCTCCAATTGATGTGAACCTTGAAATCGTACAAAATCGTAGAAATCGTAGATTTTAAGGATTTTAGAGTTTTAAATCGGGATTTTATGGGATTTTAAGGTTCAAAGATTTTACAATAAAATCATGATCGGAACCCATAGGTAAGATCGTAAAATCGTAAGATTTTAAGATTAAAATCGGGATTTTGACTACATTGGTCATTGCCTTTGAGAGTAGTTTGAAATGGCAGAAGAGGGGATTATGAAGGGTGTCTCCTATTTTGTTTATATATCTGACCCGTGAAAGGAAGATTTACGGGAGGAAACTACTCATCTTCTAATTATATACGGTCTCAACATGGTTGCTCACGTACACTTCTTCACTATCCATTGCCTTCTCCTGATCCAATTTTTCTCTTGATCACCTTCCTCCGTGAAATTTTTTTAACACCAATGATCAATTCACTTCACCAAACCAAAATCTCAAATTTTGAGTTTGTATGTAAATTAAACAGTCACTAAAAAAATTACTAAGAAGAATCACAAAGAAGAAACTCGCAAAACTCACATGGCTTAGAAAAGTTCAAACCAACCACCGCTAACCTCTAGGCAATATAACGGAGACGAGAGAGATCATGCGAAGTGAGTTTTGAATATCGGGATTGAGCAGAGCCAAGGACAGGAACGAAGTAAAAGAAAGCAAGAAAGAACTAATACATGAGCAATTTCACACTTCCTCTTTGTCTCTTCTATTAAATCAGCTGCTCTTTTGAACTTGAAGTGGAAAGAAGACGCTATAGATGGAGTTTACTCACCAATATATATTCTTCTTTATTCTTTTGTGTTATATACTATTTGTGTAAAGTCACCATCTCATAGTGACTACACTCTCACAACAGGTGACAAACATTAAAAAATACAATACAATAATGACAGTAGTACTGACAGGGACAATTCATGTCGCCATTATTCCATTTTAAATACAATAAATGTTTAAGAGCTATTCACCATAGTAAAAAATCTCTATCATAATCAATATGTCCTTCCAAAATGGACATTATATCATTGCTCATTGTGTCATGCGACTATCAATAGTAAGTTGATAATGAGGTTAAAATGAGAAGATAAAGCATAAATAAAATTAATAAATCTGGTTCGATGGAGTTAGTATACGTTAAAGTATTTGTTTAAAAAAATTGGTTAAATAATGAATCAATGAACCAGTTAAACTGTAGTGGTTCATTTGGTTTTATGTTGAACTATGAAAAATCATTTGGTCTAGCAAAAACAGTAAAAAAGTTAAATGTACCGTTATTTTAACTGATTGTGGTTCTACTGACTCAATTGTTGATCGAGTTCGATTATTATACCAATGAAAAAATCTCTATACTTGGAAATAACAACAAAATTTACATACAATCCAATGATTAAATAAAGGATATGAACGAAACGCCCTCTCCCCACCCCTCGTCCAATTATGCTTATGTCCATATAGTCAGTGTGTACTATTGTTTTCCCATACATGCATGTGTTCGATATGAAACCGACGTATGCTTGGGTCGTTCTTCTCTATTTTGTCTTCTTGTATTCAATATGAATATGAAAGTGACGTACACTATGCTTAGGTCCCTATAGCCGGTGTGTACTGTTGTTTTCACATACATGCATGTGTTATATATGAAAAGGACGTACACTATGCTTGGGTCGTTCTTCTCTATTTTGTCTTCTTGTATTCAATACGAAAGAGACGTGCACTATGCTTGGGTCCCTATAGTCGGTGTGCACTATTGTTTTCCCGTACATCAATATGGAACATAATAATTGACCACCGATGTTAACTTTCCGAAATAGCCAACTTTGTTTTCTTTCTCTCCCCTTTCAGTTTTGTCCTTTTTCTTCTCATTATTTATTGGGCCAACATGTATTTAAATGATACATATGTGTACGATATTGACGTGATATCAAAATTTATACTAATGTTAATATATACATGTATGATAACCATATGTATTTAAATGATTTATATCATTTTATTATGTCCAATTTTCTCGTGCAATCCTTCCTACAATGATATACGAAGTTTGGAAAATTAAACATAACCACCATATTCATATTTGTTTTAGGATTTTAAAGATGGATAGAAACAAAAGGCGTATACACCGATATAAAGCCATGTTATATATTTTTCTAATGTATAACAACGCTAACGATAAATCAATTTTATTTATTGTAACCGACAGTTAGCAGCAATGAGAGTTTATATTGAATTACTCAAATAATGCACTAACGTGTAATAAAGTCCAAGTTTCAACTTTACATAACTAATATTGTGATAGATTCTTAAATTAATATACAATAAATACAACAAATAGCAACACTACAAACAGAAACCTAACTCCTCCAATGGAAATATAAGGGCGATTATTCCCTTTCTCCAATACCACAATCCGCCTATGTAGACCACTGATAACCTGTTTCATAGATTCATCTAGGATGGGATCCACCCAATTGAAGAAGCCACACGAACCTAAATCCTACACATTATAGACAATGAACAAACAATTAGCGGAAGAATACAGTATACCTATGTGCTCTGATATATATCGAAAAGGTAATGCGTGAGTACACCTACACCATAAAATCGACGCCCAAGATTGGCTGCAGTCCAAGAAGTGCGAAGGATTGCAGCGTCACCACATCGGCAAGTTGGTGGTGCCATATCCACCAGTGACAAGGACAATAATAGCAATACCAAGTAAGCAGAAGCAAATAAGAAGAATTGAATGATAATACAGAAGAGGATACGTTAGTGATAGACCATTGATTACACATGTTTTTACCCCTATTCTTGAGCCGTTTGAGATGTCGATTCCCGTGTTTGAGGCCGATTTCATGCTAGGTTGTTCTTGTTTGTGATATTTCAGGTCCTAGTACGTGAATGAAGGATTAGGAACGAGTTCGGGGTCGATTGGACGAAGTTTGGACGCTTGGCGAGAAGCTGAGAAGCCACACGGGCATGCCCAAAAGCCACACGGCCGTGTGGGAGACCCACTGTGGCCGTGTGAAGGCTCGACAAAAGCCACACGGGCAGCCTGGACACTCACACGGCCGTGTGAGTCGTGGCCGCGTGGGAAGCCTAAAGTTACTTAACGAAACGCCGCGTTTTGCAAAGCCACACGGGCAGCTGGGGGAGTCACACGGTCGTGTGACATGGCCGTGTGAGTCGAGATTTTCTGGTTTTAAGCCAATTTCCAACCACAAGTGAGGGGAATTCGAGTTTAGAGAGACAGAGTGATTCCTAGAGAGAGAAAGCGACGAACAAGAGTTCCCAAGTGCCCTAGCTTGGTCTTCATCACCATTGGAGCTCGGCTTGAGCTTGGAGAAGTGTCGATCGACGCCCAGGAGCAGAAATCCATCCTTCACAGTATGGTTTCCGCATCTGAATCTGCTTTTGCTTCTATCTCCATGGAGTAGTTCTCCCATTCATCTAGGTATGGAAAACCCTAGATTTGTATGTTAGGTCTGATTGTATGAACCCAAGTACAGATTCTATGATTTGTTTATATTCAACTGAGGTTTGAATGGAATGAATCCTTATCAAATTCCTGTTGTTTCTGCTTTAACCTAGAAAGAGAATATCTGCCTAGGTTGATAGAGCACCCTTAATTGAAGGTAGTGAATTGGCGACTTTAGTCGACGAGCCAATTCACTATTCTGTACCGAAGTTACTTCGGTAGAGGAGGTTTTGTTCATTAGGGCCTCAATCTGTTTATTCCGATGGGGGTTAGTCGCCCGCTAGAGACTCAGATTGAGAGGGTCTGGAGACCTTTAGTCGAGACTTCAGACTGTTTAAGAACCTTCCGCAGTATAACTATCTTAGAAACTGAACTTGGTAATTGCAATCCGGCTTAACTGCAGGCTAGGGGGAACCATATCCGGGTGACTTCTCTCGAATTAAAACAACCGTCTAACTTGCTTTGTGTTTTTGCTTGTTTGAACCTGCACTTAGGTTTTACCGCTAGATAATAAGAATTCACTGAGTAGTCATCACATCTAGGACCCGGGTTGATATTAAAACCCAAACCCGCTATACTACGCTTTAGGAAGTGGTTTCACTTTGCCATTTTCTACAGTGACAGTAGGAGTGAGTCAAGTTTTTGGTGCCGTTGCCGGGGACGGCTAGGTTGTTGAAGAAAAGTGATTTCTGTTACTTTAGAATTTTCGTTTTCGCATTGACTATTTGTTCTTTCCCACTTGTGCCTTCACGGGTTTGTTTGCTTGAGTATGTGCAGGTAGTGCATGACCCGTAGCCAGTCGGGAGGTTTACTGCCGTTGAATCCAGAGATTGAACGCACCGGTCGCCAACTCAGGAGACAACAGCGAGCTAGACTGGCTACGGAGGAGCGCATAGACGGCCACTTGAGCAGCGATTGTGAGGAAGAGTACGAGATGGAAGGAGATTACAATCCACACCAGGGGAATCCTCACTAGGTTCCCCCGGTGAATCAGGTCTTGGGTAACAACCCCATACCCCAGGCAGATGGGGTTTATCATCATCCACCTCCACCGAGTCCCACCTTGGAATACTACTATGCTCCACAAATTGCTGACATCCGCCCGGTCATCCTCTACCCGCCTATTCCAGCGAACAACTTCGAGATCAAGCCATGTTGGATTCAACTCATTACATCCTCTATCCAGTTCCATTGCTTGAAGGATGAGGAGGCAAGGGTGTATCTTTCCCGTTTTCTGCAGCTGACGAACGGGTTCAAGCTGAATGGTGTCCCTGATGATGCAATCCGCCTTCACCTCTTCCCCCATTCTGTGGCGAGGAATGCTAAGAGGTGGTTGGAGACCCAGCCCCCATTGTCCATCACTTCTTGGGATGATCTGGCTGACAAGTTCGTGCACAGGTACTACCCAGCATCGAATACCACAGAGATCCAGCGGGAGATCACTCACTCCTGCCAAGAGCCAGACGAGTCACTTCGTGATGAATGGGAGCGGTACATGGGATATTTCTGGCAGTGTCCCCAACATGGCTTCAGTGATGCATTCACAGTGGGGAATTTCTACAGTGCCCTCTCTCTGGACTGCCAGAGGGTGATTGAGTCTCTATGCCCAGGAGGGGATATTCTTACTAAGACTCCACCCGAACTGAACCAGATGATCAGTACCTTGGCTGCCAGAGATCATTCCTGGGGGCGGAGCAGCAGAGGCAGACATTCCCGGGACCAGGGTGTGCACGCCATGGAGACCAGATTCGGGCTCGAGCAGCAGGTAGCTGAGTTAGTGCATACATTGAAGCAGCCCAACAGTCTTATTCCGGGCCGAGGTTTGGCTACACCTCCAGTAGCTCAATGTCAGTGGTGTGAGAGCTTGAATCATCTGGTGGAGGACTGCCAGGCTATGCGGGAGTCCTCTACACCCCAGGAGAAGTTGGACTTCATCGCCAATGCACGGCGCCTCGATCCATACAGTAACACATACAATAAGGGGTGGCGCCAGCATCCCAACTTCGCTTGGAGTAGTAACATCACTAAACCACCTGGTTTTCCAGCACCAGGTGGTGGTTTTCAGCAGAGGCAGCCCTTCCAGGCTCGACAGGGTCCAGCCCCACAGCAGCAGCCCTACCAGCCTAGGCAGGGGCAACCATTCCAACAGCCCCAACGTCAGTTTGCCGAGCCAGCAGCAGCTCCGGCTCCAGATAATCAAATAACGGAGCTGAAAAACATTCTAGCGATATTCATGACTACCACCCAGGCAACTGTCACAAGGCTGGACCAGAGCATAGCCTCACTGGAGGCAGGTCAGAGGAACTAAGGTGCCATTTTGCAAGATTTGCAGAACCAGATGGGTGACATGGCTCGCCAAATTAATACCCGAGCCCCGGGAACTCTACCTGCCACTACCATCCCCAATCCACGGGAGCCGCACCAGCAGCTGGATGCCATCTTCACCAGGAGTTGCAGGCCAACATCGGCTACACCTGCCCTGGCTAGCTAGGAGGAACCACTACCTGCTTCAGCACTTCCAGCCGACGATGCAGAAGTGCGGGTGGAGAAGGAAGCCCCTACTCCCAAGCCACAACCAATGGTTAAGGAGCATGTACCCCAGCTTTCCTTCCCCACTCGCCTACACAAAGACAAGTTGGAGACTGAGGTTGCCAAGTTTATGGCAATGTTGAAGCAGCTCAACATCAGCATACCGTTTGTGGATACGCGAAGTTCATGAAAGATCTCCTCACCAACAAGAAGAAACTTGGGGATCTCTCGACAGTGTTGCTGAGCGAGGAGTGTTCTGCTATCCTGCAGAACAAGCTGCCCGAAAAGCGCAAGGACCCAGGGAGTTTTACTATCCCTCTTACTATTGGCAGCATGCATGTAGGCAAGTCCTTGGCGGACCTAGGCGCTAGCATAAATGTCATGCCATATAAGTTGTATAAAAAGCTAGACCTAGGTGAACTTAGCCCTACTAGGATGAGCATTCAGCTAGCTGATCGTTCCATTGTGCATCCTTGGGGGATCATAGAGGATCTGCTTTTTAATGTAGGTGCATTCACATATCGTGTTGATTTTGTTATTCTTGATATACATGAGGATGTGGATGTGCCTTTGATTCTGGGTAGACCATTTCTTGCCACCGCCAAGGCACTTATTGATGTGCATAGTGGTAAACTGATCTTGGGTGCTGGGAATGAACAGGCTACTTTTTCTATGGCTGAACTTCATCATTGTGATATGCCTGCTATCACACCTATGCATGCTATTTCTCACCAGGTACACGAGCCTGTCGTGTACCCCCCTGTGCATCTCGTTTTGCCGGACCCCCCCTCTCACGCCTTCACCGCCACTCCCGGCAACCTCACTTCCCAATAAAAAGCTCAAGGAGGAGTGGCGGCCGAAGCCGCAGGTGGCTAAGCCTGCACGGAAGAAGGGTGGAGACCACTACGAGCTGGTTCCACCCCCTGCACCACGACCACCCTGGCCATCCGAGTACTCACTCGCCTGCATCTTGCCGGATGGCCAGGTTGAGCTAACCAATGCTGGTGGTTGCACCCGTCGGGTGCATGGCCACAACCTGAAGCTGTACCTCAAGAGCGACGTGGATCCGCTCCTGGAGGCACCTGTTCCTGCACCTCCCTGAGTATCCACCATGGGCGTCCAGCTAAAAGACGGTAAAGAAGCGCTTGTGGGGAGGCAACCCCACCACGGTTTTAATCTCTTTCTTGTGTTTTGAGTCGGATTGTAAGCCGGTTTGGTTTTGGTTTATTTTCTTTTGTTTTGGATGATGTATTATTGGGCTGACCATTGGACCTAACATATTGTGTTTGAGCTCTTTATTCCCCTTTAGCTGTGCTTTGCTCCAGACTGGTCCCTCTCCAGTCCGCTTCACTCGGCGAGTCCGCTTCCAGTCTCATGTAGTCCGTGCACACCGGTAACATCGTTCCCCTTATCCTTCCCTCTTCTCCATTGAGGGCAATGTCGATCTTAAGTGTGGGGGGATGTTTATCTTTTGACTGCATTAGATCTGTTTGTGTGCTTGGAGCCTAGTCCACTGTCCAAATCTCGAGATTTGAGGGCTCCAAGCACTGCTGTTTGCTTGATGTTTGATCGTATTGGCACTGTGGATGTGATTAGTGAATTGAATGGCTTTTAACTTGATGCATGACAACTTGAGTGTGACTAAGACAACTTATTATGATGACTGAGATGTGCATTAGAACTGTGTAGGGGTTCAGTTTTCAACTGTTTGCTTACCAACTGCGACTTGGATTGATTACTTGCTTTTGACAGTCATTTATGCATCTAGTTCAGGGAATCAGAACGAGAGATAGAGCATATAGGTAGCCATGTGAGATTTGAGCCTGCTCGTTTCTTTCTTATGCGATAGTTCCCTCTTCCATGATGTGCAGCATTCACGTTGTCATTAGCTAAGATGATGGAGGCATAGGATTAGCCCACGACCAAATTGACTGTCCTGGTGTGTCATACCCCCTAGTTAGCCCCTTTGAGCCGTGTGTTACCCTTTCTTTCGGTCTGCAATGAAAAATCACCCTTTTGCATCTCTTAGAAGGTTCCACAGAGTGTTTTTTTTTTGCATGTTCTCTGCTGTTTCTGCTAAGTATAATATGAGAGTTGGAGGTAGTTCTTTAAAAGTTGGGCAGGTGTTTGAAAATGTGCAGAGGTGGTGGTTCTCTTATAAAATTAAAAAAATGGAAGAAAAACAAAGAAAAAAATGAAAAAAGCAAAAGAGAGCCACCACTAAAAATCTAAATAGTGCCCACTACGTAGTGTTTCTTAGCAGTCTGGCTTATAAATACTAGCATTTATGTGACCTCCTTCGCTCTTGTGCTCTGAAGAATTTGAGTAATGCAGAATAGCAGAAAGAAAGTTATTGGTTTGATTGACTGTGAGTTTGTTGGGTTTGGAAATGTGGAACCTTGTGCTATGAATACTTCCACCACCTAAAAGGCCTTTTCCCCATGTCCAAGATCCTAGCCAGTCATTTGAACCTGTGTCTAAGACCTCCGGATTAGTTAGTGGTGACACCTCATATGTGAACTCTAGCATTTAGAGGCTGCCTTCATGGTGAAGAGACGTTAGGGATTGAGAGAATAAGCATGCACATTTTTTGCATCAAATTGTCCTGACCCCACTGGTCGAGAGTGAGCGATTCATTTTCTCATATTCTCTATACTCTTTATCCCGGTGAGGACCTAGATTGCTCGACTTAATTCTGATATCTTGAGCTTTATGCATGAAGTGATTGTTTTGAATAAGTGGTTAGGTCAAGTCTATGTTGGTTGGTGAACAGAAGGGAACTCTTCCTTTGCTCGACTTTACTGCATTCGAATGTCATCTGTGGTGGTTGTCTAGGTTGTCGTTGGAGTTGCCCATGTGATAACGATCGAAAGCCAGTATGATCCACGTGTTTTGTGCCAATATGATATGCCTTAAAGCCTGCTTGATTGAAAGGTTTTGAGCTTACCTTGTGTCTGACTTGGTTTGCTTGGGGACAAGCAAACGGTTAAGTGTGTGGGAGTTTGATAGACCATTGATTACACATGTTTTTATCCCTATTCTTGAGCCGTTTGAGATGTCGATTCCCGTGTTTTAGGACGATTTCACGCTAGGTTGTTCTTGTTTGTGATATTTCAGGTCCTAGTACGTGAATGAAGGTTTAGGAACGAGTTCGGGGTCGATTGGACGAAGTTTGGACGCTTGGCGAGAAGCTGAGAAGCCACATGGGCATGCCCAAAAGCCACACGGCCGTGTGGGAGACCCACTGTGGCCGTGTGAAGACTCGGCAAAAGCCACACGGGCAGCCTGGACACTAACACGGCCGTGTGAGTCATGGCCGCGTGGGAAGCCTGAAGTCACTTAACGAAACGCCGCGTTTTGCAAAGCCACACGGGCAGCTGGGGGAGTCACACGACCCTGTGACATTGCCGTGTGAGTCGGGATTTTCTGGTTTTAAGCCAATTTCCAGTAACAAGTGAGGGGGATTCGAGTTTTAGAGAGACAGAGCGATTCCTAGAGAGAGAAAGCGACGAACAAGAGTTCCCAAGTGCCCTAGCTTGATCTTCATCACCATTGGAGCCCGGCTTGAGCTTGGAGAAGTGCCGATCGACGCCCAGGAGCATAAATCCATCCTTCACAGTATGGTTTCCGCATCTGAATATGCTTTTGCTTCTTTCTCCATGGAGTAGTTCTCCCATTCATCTGGGTATGGGAAACCCTAGATTTGTATGTTAGGTCTGATTGTATGAACCCAAGTACAGATTATATGATTTGTTTATATTCAACTGAGATTTGAATGATTGAATGGCATGAATCCTGATCAAATTCCTGTTGTTTCTGCTTTAACCTAGAAAGAGAATATCTGCCTAGGTTGATAGAGCACCCTTAATTGAAGGTAGTGAATTGGTGACTTTAGTCGAGAAGTCAATTCACTATTCTGTACCGAAGTTACTTCGGTAGAGGAGGTTTTGTTCATTAGGGCCTCAATCTATTTACTCCGGTGGAGGTTAGTCGCCCGCTAGAGACTCAGATTGAGAGGGTCTGGAGACCTTTAGTCGAGACTTCAGACTGTTTAAGAACCTTCCGCAGTATAACTATCTTAGAAACTGAACTTGGTAATTGCAATCCGGCTTAACTGCAGTCTAGGGGGAACCATATCCGGGTGACCTCTCTCGACTTGAAACAACCGTTTAACTTGCTTTGTGTTTTTTCTTGTTTGAACCTGCACTTAGGTTTTACCGCTAGATAATAAGAATTCACTGAGTAGTCATCACATCTAGGACCCGGGTTAACATTAAAACCCAAACCCGCTATACTACGCTTTAGGAAGTGGTTTCACTTGGCCATTTTCTAGAGTGACAGTAGGAGTGAGTTAGTTAGATAGATAGAGAATTTATACCTGGAGTGAGAAAACAGATGCAGCACACACCAACTATAGTGACCCAAACATAGTATACGTCTCTTTCACATTGAGTACAAGCAGACAAAATAGAAAAGAGCTCACATAGATGACATTAAAGGTATTCAATAATACATGTACTGCACATCAACAGTGCAAACCAACTAAATGGACTCAAACATAGTATACGTCTCTATCGCATTTAGTACAATAATTAAATTCCCTTATTTAATTCAAACCCAAAAATTTCGTCACCTTAGTCTAACTTGAATGAAAGCCCCCAAATTTGGGGGATTGTCCCTATTTTCTTCATTTTGGTTCCAATGTTACCATCCCCAAATTTGGGGATCTTCCTTTTTTTAAGTTATTGTTTACTTAAAAATTTACTTATTATCAGCTTAATATAATTTGTTCATATTAATTTTTGTATGGTTTGTCATCATTTTTAGATACGAATTTTGCAATCGAAAGTTTTTAATTTTGATACTTAATTTTTAAATATAATGATAAATTATCATAAATAAACCCCTATTTAATCTCATATTAATTACATAAAATAATACCCTAATTAAACCCTCTAATTAATCTCATAATTAATTACAAAGAATAAAAAAATACATTAAACTCCTAATTAATGGCCCCCGCTACCAGATATCCGCATCCCCATTTTTCTGAGAATCAGCATTCCCTTCCCCACAATTGGCTACCTAAACGATGATTATCGCGATTAATGGCGAACATACCATAAATGCCGATGACGTTAGAGTCGGCCTTAACCCTCATTTATCGAGAGTCATTGTACCTATATGATGGAGCTTGCCATTAGTGTACATCTGTACACAATTAGTACGCAACCATTTTACACCAACGACAACCACACCAATTAAATACTATAACACCCCGATATTTTAGAATTAGGTTCGACCTTAATACGTGATCGGTTGGATTGACGGTTATGTACTAAGAATTATATATATAATTATAGTAATAATAATAAGAGGGGGCCGAGAGGGCCGGGCGCCCTCAAATATTTCACCTGCAGCAAACGTAATAATAAATCCCCCACCCCCCACCTTATTTCCTCCACGCAAAAGAGTAGCAACTTCCACCCCGCCGCCCCTGCACCTCGTCACGGCGAGAGGAAAAGAAGAAGTAGCCGCCGATCCCGATTCCGATCCCAATCCCGATTTCGATCCGATCCCAATTTGAATCCCATCCCTTTCGTGTTTCTAGGTAAGGATCACGAACCTCTTCGCGATTTCTAAACTCGATTTATCGATAGTCTAATCCGAAGCTCGTATTTTATTAGCGGTGACGTTTGAGGGTTCGATCAACGAGGAGATCAACGTCCGCGGTCATCCAACCTAGGCCTAGGCACATTCTAGAGGTAAGGGAACTTGATCCCTTTGAGTTAGATCGATCGATTTGGTGATTTTTCATGAGGATGCAATTCTGGGTTTTTAGCAACAGGCTTTTAGTGACAGATTTTGATTAGTCACTAAAGCTGTGGGAATTTCCAGAAACATATTTTTTTAGATGTTTTAAATTTTTTCGAGCCTCTCTGAAGTTTTTTTCTGAATTTAACAATTTTATAAATTGAGCGACGTCTTGGAGATGATTATAATTTAATTTGGTGATTTTTGAAGATGTATTTTTATTTTTAGAAATTGTTCTAATATTCGTTTTAATTAAATAAAATCCTTCCGTGGGGTTTTAAGGGTTTGATAATTTTCCAGGGTATAGGTGCTCATGTTTGACATGGGAAATTATTATCCGAATTTTTAAGAAGGTTCAAGTTAGGTGAAAAATTCGTCCAAAATAAGAATAATTAAGAAAAATGGTCGTTTTTTAAGGGATTAATTCTAGAAAATTTTAATGGGGGTTAAAGGACCTTTGGAATGAGGTTCAAGGACTGGAGTTTGAGGAGGAATGTTCTAGTGATTCAAAAGGGGTTTTAAATCAAGAAAGGTCGTCTAAGAAAATGGATTCTTATTAATAGGTTTCCCCAAGATAATCCGGCTAAGGAGGGGTTTCTTCGAGGAAGGAATTGATGAGTCATCTTTTCGAGGTGAGTGTAAATGGGGTAAAATGTCTTTCGTAGGTCTTTTAGTTTCCGCTTTTCGTTCAAGTTATTATTTAGTTGATTTTTCTAGTATGCCCGATATGTCTGTGAGGCATCCACCGCCTGTGAGGCTGGAGGCACACGTTGTGCTATGTATGAGTGTATGTGATGTTGTATGGATTGATGGTATGAGGAACCCCCGGGCGGTTGGGTCACTACTGGACGGCGGGACGTAACGCAGTAGTTGACGGGCATGGACTGGACGGCGAGATGTAACGCAATGCCGTTGCCGAGTTTGGGTATGCAACCGGACGGCGAGACGTAACGCGGTTGGCATACTAGGGTAGGGACGCTGGACGGCGAGACGTAACGAGGTGGTCCCTTGTGTTGGTATCTTTGGATTAAGAATATAAGTAAGAGAATTCTAAAGATAAGATAGGAGTAGAGATCTCTTATAGACTGTTTGATAGTAAAGTTTTAAGGATGAAAGTGAGAACGACTTTCGTCTAAGGAAGACATTCCCCTAATAATGTATTAGTAGGGAGTTTGCCTAGGGCAAAGACCTTAGGAAGTAACAACGAGACTGACCCCTTCTCACTCACCAGGTTGAGGATAGTCTATCAGAAGTGGATCAGGAGAAGAAGCAGGGCGAGGCGAGCAGCAGTACCATCGTCGACGGGATATCGGAAAGCTCGTGAGGAGTCAAGTTAGATTAGTTAATTATTCTGTATCATGGTTATTAGTATAAACTGGAGATTCTGTGTTAAGTCGTTTTAAGTGTTTGAGATTGAGAATTTTGCCCAAGTGTTGGAGCTTTTCGTTAAAAATTCTTAAATAATATCAGTTTGTTTATTTTAAAATGTGGTTTGGGTTGCTCCGGAGTAACCGGTTTTTGGTTTGAGTTGTGGTTTGGTTTTCAAAAAGGATCGGGTCGTGTCAAATACCTTCATTGCACAAACGACATGGATCGAAAATTATGAGAAACTAATCATGTAATAAACTTGTGCACGGAACTACTGGTTTAACGGGATACAAACTGTAACACAAGATCATGATACTACAAAGGTTTAATACACTTGTATATCCAAAACTTTCATGGTTGTGCCAATAATATCCAAATTTCCCGGAATACCACTTATATCCATGTTTTAAAGTTGTTCTTTGCTAAATCTATCCATTTCCCAATATATTTTTGGTTAAATACACTTGTATATCCCAAAACACCGTTAAAGAATGTGAAGGAATTGGATATAAGTGGTATTTCGGGAAATTTGGATATTATTGGCACAACCGTGAAGTTTTGGATATACAAGTGTATTTAACCTACTACAAATAACAATTTGAGAGATTGGTTTCCCTACACATCAGGTAGAGAATATGCTAATGGGTTTAACAGGCAAGTCACATGTAATGATCCGGGAAGGGGCGATCCTGGTTCACACAACTCCACCTCCGCCGTGAATGCCTTGCCTTCTGCCAATTTCATTATGTTGCATCTCCCCCTCCTTGTAAGTTTTAAAAATTCCATAACTGGTGTTTTTAGCAGCGTAGTTGTCGGGCAAGGTTTGAATGTCAGGTCATAAGAAAAAGTCCCATCCCCACAAGTGACTGTACTCCAATAGCTAATATGGATTGATTGAATGATGATAAAAAAATCAAACATGCTATTTTTATCAAGCTATGTACGTTAGTATAAAGCATAGTGTGCAAACCTTTCATGGTACTGCAATATGACATCTTATTTTGAATCAAAATGTTCAATTTTCAACAGGCACCAATAGCGTTTCTGATGAAAAGAAGAAACAACAACGTTCATTTGTCACATAAAAATGGGTTACATTATATACAAAATTTGTGTTCTGAATCATAAAATGCATAAAATATCATAGATTGCACACTATTAGTAAACAGTATGTTAAAGGACAAACTACAACCATACAATAATTATATTATGTGCATATATTGATATCTTGTTTATAATTATATACACCCACACCCTAAATAGACCATTTTCTATCAAATGTTAAAGCCAACTTATTAACTTAGGTAAGAAGAACGTATCTAACCCTATATTGTGGTTCACTGGAATTAAGAGAAGCAATCAGATCCCTTAGCATGATTCACTCTGGCAGTTTACCACGAAGGTATTTTATGCCTGGTTGTTGAACATCTGGATCCAACTTTACAGGCATGTGAACGTCGAAGAAACTGATATATAAAGTATTTTGTTTAGTTTCTAACAAGTGGATATGAAAGTGAAACAAAATGGAGAGCTTACCGTTCTGTTATATCCTTATATTTGTAGGTATACGTGGCAGAAATAATACGACTTCCTGATGTACTGTGCAATCTATACTTTTCTGTACTTAATGGACAACAAGAAAGAGAAAAGGGAAGGGCGTTAAAACAAAATCACTCCATATTGGAAATGATCGAATGTAAGATTGGCAGTTGGATTAGACGTCACGCCAACACGCACCCCAGTGAATGTATATATAACTGGTCCAAGCCATTCGGTCCTTTTGGCTTCTTGGTGAATGCTATAGTGTTGAGGTCCAATGAAAACTATGGCGACTTTTTTCCTTCTAAATTTTTAACTCCAATCACAAAGAATTAAAATTTAAATAACTTTCACATCATAAGATAAAATATAGTAATTTATTCGAGCAAGACCTTATATTTTCCAACACAACGGTAAACGTTTTCGTGCCATTTGGATGATCTCGTGCTGTGGTAATTGAAACTAACCGGCCCGTAAGATATGGAAACAACAATTGATCAGGGGTTAAATCACAAACAACTATATAATAATTGAATACATAACATGCAAATAAATAAGAATGACCTTATAAAGTATGTTGAGTGCAGACATGAGATGCACAATGAAGAAATGAAGCACATATTAATACTAAAATGTGAAACAGAATAACACGATTTCACAATGAATATGTTACAACAAGTACGAGAATCACGATTAAACTATTAAACGTTGTAGAACCGGAGAATCAACTCACTTGCTAAATGTGTACGATCAGATAGCATGGGACGTAGGTCTTCAAACTCAGTGCCTTTAAAACCTTCATTAGGGAATTGATAAATTGGAAAATCTTTCCGCAAAACATTATTGTCAGGAGTTTCAATAAATTGATACGCCGACACAATATGCAAACGTAAGTCTCCTGGGGCATATCGGTTCCTCTCTCTCGCAATAATAAGTGGAACATGTGATCATATATAAATACAGTTCATTGTTATCAAGCATTTGACTGCTTTAAAATGCTTGGCCATTGTAAGTCCTCCTACAAAAAGAACATGTTGGCAATTAGTCAAAATTAAAGAAAGAACATAGTTTGAAAAATGATTAGATTGTAATTACATTTTTGTCCATCCATAGAGTGCAAAATGCAGGTGGACGGTTAGTACCAAAGGATTCCCTTGCCTCCCACTGGTGAATGAGTCTCACAACCAATGGTTGGTATAGGACATCCCCGAATAAATCCCGGATAGTAATGGATGAATTTATGGGATCTGTATTAAAAATAACCAACAACGTACATGGGATACACTTCTTATACGATAAACTTCTTAACTTAGATCGAGGGTATGAAACTGTCAACCGATAAAATAGATGAAAACTTAGAAAAGGAAGGGAATAAGCCCCATCTAAATATGTTGCATCCGAAAGAACCAACCTCGTGGGGAGCTGGGCAGAATATAATCTTTTGACATAACACAAGACAACCTACAAAACATCAACCACTTCTATTAATATACAAGGTACACGACTGACTTCTCGTAATGTACATATTGCACGTCAAACACTTTACTTCTTTTCAGCCTCTATTTATCATCAGCTAACAAAATAAATAGTAATTTTATGGGAGATCAATTATATAAATATAAGTACTCATTTCATCGCAATAACATATTCACTCTTATTCCACCACCAGAAAAATCTGACGTTGGCGTTGTCAACCAACCCACATAAACTATAGCAAAGCAAAACATAGTTAAATCCTACGATCTCTCAATGCTTTGCTCCTTATATTTTGCTAAAAACCCATCATCTTATACTGATATATAAACTAATCAGGACCGATGATAACATCAGATAACATTTAAAAAAAAACAGCAACACATTATAATAGTTTGACAAAACACAAGTGATTTTTTAATAACAATGAAAATATCGACAAAAGGAATACTACTAACATGCATTTGTTAAAAAATATAGTGATAAATTATTGATAATATTTGTTTTAAGATAGACAATATTCGTGAATGATCCCTTTAAACCTACTGTTTATGTTGACATTCGGAGAGCAGTTATATAGTGGTGTTTACACAAAACTAAAATAGGTGGATCATGGCACACACCTGTGGATCAGGATGGAAGTATACGTTGTTGTTTCCGTCGCCGTGAAGTTTTTTTCGTGCTTCTAATGAGCGCCAGAGAATATTTACCTTGTATGGGTCATTATCGGTGACCGGATTTGCTCTCTTTGCCCTATTGTAAGAATAACACCTGATTGTAAAAAGATAGTCCCAACGATTATTATAAAGGCAACGACAGCACTTTCCATTAACCAATATCCTCTGCCAACTTATTAATGTCGGGAAAAATGGATGTGGGTGCATAAAATAGTAATGTATAAATAAAAAAAATTCATCAAAATAATTACCGATAAAAATCTCGGAGAAGCCAGGTAGCAGAGAGAAGCTTAAACTAACCACCAGCAACCACTGAGTATAGAAAACGAAAACAAGAGAGAGCATGTCAAGTGTAACACCCTAACCCGGCCGGGTACTACTTTTACTAAAATTCCCTTGATAAATAAAATACTCAAATCTTAAATTTCAGCGGGAAAAATTTTCATAAATAAAATACTGAAAACACACACTTGTAGTTCAAAGCAAAGCCCTAACACGTGGGCAAATTAAGCTCAAACTTTAAAATCTCAAACTGATGTCCAGTCTATACTCATAATCATAAATGTAAATAACTAATAATCTCTAATATTGCTGCTACAGAAACCTTGACTAAGCATCCTCTGTGACGCTTATACTGCTCTCCTCTAGCTGGCTTGCCTCGAACAGCTTTCTCGATCTCGCTGCTCACTAACTGCTCCTCTAGCTGCAACTATCGATCTAGTTCCCGCTTATTCCTTTACTAAATCCTGGTGAGTGAGATAGGGTCAGTCTACGCCCTTACGTTTTAATAATTCTAATACTTGAGTACTTTAGTTAAACACTTAACTTTGACTAGTGGAAGTTGTTTGTACTTCCAATCTTAAATTCTTAACTCTTAAACTTTGAAGGAGTTGAAGTTACTCTCCTCTCTTAAAGCTCAAAACTTGACTTAAATCTTGACCGACACGGGGATCCCTCACTAGCTAGTCCGGTTGCCAACTCATACGTATGAGAAGCCATCCAGGCTTTCCTTAAACTTAAACTTAGTTTGGGAAGTCGTAACGATTCATCCCCCTAACATCTTAAACTTACCGTGGTGGCTCTTCACCACGAATCTCAAGAGCATAACTGCTGCTCATCTTAAAAGTCTCAAGAGCATAACTACTGCTCTATCTCGAAGATCTCAAGAGCATAACTGCTGCTCTATCTGAAAATCTCAAATGGCAACGGACTGGCGCTAGTGACTAAAAATACTTATAACGACTTCACCTTCTTGAAGGTGAGTTACTTCTTAAAAAGAACTTGTTTCTTAAACTTAAACTTACTTGTAAGTATAGCACACAACAACATAAAACTGAAAGCATAAATCACATAAATCATATGACATCATATAAACATACAAAGGCATGTACGGCACATAGCAGTCAAATCTCAAAAACTTAAATACCGTAAGGTGTAGAATTTACTTCTTTTACACTCATCTTGATACTGACGTACAACCTTGATGTGAGGTAGGTGGACCTCGTCTCCTTGCATTGCTCTCTCTACAACCAACTACTTTGCATCTGAACCTCATTTCCACGTACTTCTTATAATCCCCGACCTGCTATTCTTCATCGTCAAACTCTCATGTCCCGCTGCCACAACTCCTGCTGACAGCTTCTCGGCTTCCAACCTCCCTGCTGCGCCACATGGAAATCCTTCCCGCAACTCTGGTCCAAATTAATGGAATCGTGCCATGTCCATTTATTTGCCAAAAGAAGCCAAAAGACAAGGAAGGAATCCAACCATGTCCACTTATTTGCCAAAAGACAAGGAAGGAATCCAACCATGTCCACTTATTTGCAAAAAAACAAAGAAGGAATCCAACCATGTCCATTTATTTCTAGCCCTTCCAATTTGCCGCTTGACCCAAACATTGCTTGCTTCCTTTCGCTTGACCCACCACCGAGATCAGCTTGCCTAGACGATCTCAAGAGCTGATTGCTTACTTATTTTCGTTTGCCAAGTGCCGCTTGACCAAGCTGGCTGCTTGTCCATTTAATTGACCACTTTGCTCACCATATCCCCACCATCACATGAGCTCTAATCCAATTCATTGCCATCAGAACCACCACTTCCTCCTTGACTCCTCGATCCACCACATACTACCATGCCCGGCTGGAGGGCCACCACGACCACCACCTCTATTGCCACCGCCTCCACTTCTACCATCACTGTTGTAACTTCCACTTCTATTGCCATCATCTCTGCCACCTCCTCGGTTCTCAGACTACCCACCTCTGTTATAACCATTTTAAACGCACGAATGGGATGGGCATAACCATGGAACCTCACTGCCCGAACAAACTTGCCTTTCCTCACCGCCCCCAAATTCAAAGTCTTCACAGCCATAGCAACAAACGGAAACAACTTACACGTCTCTTGATCACTAACATCCTTGCATGATAAAAAATGATTTCTCTACAACGGCAGCAAGGACAAAGGCGTAGGATCTCGCTTCTGCGGCGGCAGAACCAAGACAACCTTGAGCGACGTGAGCCCCCTGAGGATGCGGCGGAGCTGCTCGAGGGCGCGGTAGTCCCCTAGGTCGGAGACGTAGGAGCGGAGGTAGTCAACAGGAGCACCGGAGATGAGATTCTCTAGCTCCTGCAAGGGCTCGAGGCGGGAGAGCTTTTCTCTTTGTATGGGCGGCAGCAAACTGAAGAAGGAAAGGCGGTCTAGGCGTCTAGGGTTTTAGTTTAATGAATAATAATATAATAATAATTATTATTATTATTTTCCCTAATATGTGGTTGTAACTCTTTGTACGTAACCGTCGATCCAAACGTTCGGTCGAACCTTAATCGAACCCTAACCTGAAAATGGAGTGTTACATCAATGAGTTTTCAATATTGAGATCGAACAGAGCCAATGAACGGAAGGAAGTCGAAGAAGGAAATAAGGAAAGAATACAAAAAACCTCTTTGTCCTTTTCTAAAATCAGCTGCTCGTTTGATATTGGAAAGAAAGAAGATGTTTTAGATGGCATTGGCCAACCAAACACTATTTTGCTTCTTCTTTTGTGTGTATATACCAATTATGCAAAGTCACCATTGCACAATGACTACACGGTCACAACAAGTAACAAACACAAATACAACAACCCAAGAAAATTATAATATTAGAACTGATAGGGACAATTCATGGCACCAATATTTAATTGTCAATATAATAAATTTTCAATAGCTAGTCACCATCCAAAAATTTCTATTGTGAGAAATTTGTTTTAGCTAGTCACCATCCAAAAATCTTTATTGTGATAAATTTGTCCTGCTAAAAAGGACACTATGTCATTACCCATTGTGACCTACAAGTATCAATAGTATTTGCCTTACTATTCCTTTCATGATGAAATAAAAAGTGAAAGTCTTATGTTTCAGTATTGTACTAGCGAATGAACTGGAAGAATTAGTCATTTAGTGTTTAGTGGTTAACCGTTGATATAACAACTCACGATATATAACATACAAAACTTGTATAGTACATTAATTTATGAATTAAATTATCAATGAACAAAAATAACGTTGATACCATCCTTTTAGCAAGATTTGTACAATACATACAAACATAAGGGTTCGTTCGTATTCTGTCTTCAAATGAAATTTCATATTTGTATTTAAGTAGAAAATGTAACAATTAATTTTTTTTAGTTGAATAACTGCCAGAATTAGTCATTATGGATGGTTGTCGAAATCTCACTTTGTGTTGAGTTTGTGAGTTTGTAAATTCCTAATTTTTGTAGGATATACTACAATCATATAACATACAAACAGTATATTTTTAAATTTCACAAATTAATACAATATGTCTAATTAGAATGCATAAATCGAATAAAAGCATCAATTTATAAAATCTCAACTACCAAACATCCCCTTACATTCATAAGCACTACAATTGCATATTTGCATTTGCAACCAATGCTAGTTTCTTTTAGCCCAATAGATTTTATATAAGAAGAACATGATTAATCACACTTTAATCGTATATGTATTTTATGTGACCCTATCGCATTTTCTGTGCGTATGAAATTCAAATTGCCATGATCTATGCCTAAAGTCACTCAACTGTGAAACATGTAGATACCCCTTTATCGTCGAAGGATTCCAAATGAAATTGACGCTTAATTATATACCAAAATTTTCATTAAATTATAAGATGTAATGGTCACATTCACACCCCAAAGGTAAGCTGAAATATTACACGTCAGCATAACGTGTATTGTCATGCGAGATGTATACTAATTTAATTTCTGTCCGGAAATTTTTGTGTTTTTAAAATTGTACAAGCGAGATGTTATACCGGTGGTAATTAATTTTGCAATTGCTACAAATTGACGGATGAATTAATCGATTACCTTATCATTAATTAAAATTAATCTTTGCATGACATAAACGCACAGTCTCTTATCCACATAAGCGATAAACGAAGCAAGTGTTCGGTACGGGAACGACGAGCCAGGTTTGAAAGAGCTGACAAAAGTTTTAAACTGAATTTAATCATAATTATGTTATTCTCGTTATTAAAATAAAATTAATAGCTAGAGCATCGTTCCATGTTGCACAATGGTTCCAACTTGATATTTTGATTTTGCATATTAATTGTCGTACGACGACAGATTCAATATTAATTAACTCTAATTAAGTTGGGATAATGGATTCTCTCTGTAACTATACGACAGACAATGATGTCATATACATAATAATACTTTCTATGTCACAATTGCGTATTGACAAAAGGAAAAAAAGTTGCAATTATTATGAATATGAATTTACCAACCAAAAACATTAACAATTTACCAATAAATATTTTACCTGATATGATTATTCAACAAAACAACAACCAATGTGCGCACACAGTAACAAACCATGGTTCATGACATCGACCCTTAGTTGTCCAACTCCACGCGGAGTCTTCAATTCCACAAAACAAATCCTCAAGATGAGATTGTTTTTTATACCAAAAAAAATGTAACATGCGCTCACAGTATGTTGACAAATTGGTACCAAGAATTTAAAAAATTTATTCTGAAATAGGTAAAAGTAGGAACATTACAAGATTGCATTTGATCTTCAATAAAATAAATAGTGTTGCATAGAATATCATAGGAATTCGTGTATAACATAATTTAATTTTTTCCTTTTTAATGAAACGAACACAATTATATCTATATATTATTAGCAAAGTCATTCTACAAGTATCATAAACATTTTATACCTAGGCCAGCACAATCTTTGATACACCAACAAAAACATATTACTTCAACCACTCGTGCCGCAGGATGTCAAATATTCACGAGGGTCACCCTTACCGCCTCTACCCAAATGATAATCATTCTATGGTGTGGGGCTTATGGTTACAAAAAAAAGCACGAGCATGGAACGGTGATTGTGTAATCCTTCATCTTGCAAGGATTTGCTTCCTCTGCTGTGCTTGCTATAATAAAGCGGCTCTTCAGATCCTCCCATACTTCCATGGCAGATTCAAACCATGACAAGCTTTTTACGATGCTAGGATCAATGGATTGGTATATCCATCCTTTTACCATTGCGTTAGCTTCATCCCATGCAAGAGACATCGTGTCGATGACTAACGGTCTTTTGGAGCTTCCATCAATGAATGAGATTATATTCTTCAAGCACAATGCTGTTTGCATTGAAGTAGACCAATATCCATAGTTTTCTCCATTAAGAGTCATGGATACAGTGCCTCACCCAACATAAAATGGTAAGTTATTTTATGTTATATCCTTTTCTATAGCAGCGCACCCATGTCGTCAAACTTCCATAATTGGTAAAATTATAACTCTGAATCACCTGATTTTGTGACACCAGGATATTCCATTGAATTTTACTCACAAATATGGGTCGGAGCTCTCATCACCCACAATTTTTCAATTACCAACGAGAGATTCTTGGATAATCGGAGTTAACAGGGAAGCAGACACAAAATCATTATTTTTCACTGATAATTTGCACCAATTTATGCAACATTATTCAGTAACTATTGGTTGTGTCCTCAATTTTAAATACACCGGCATGAGTAATTTTACAGTCAATATATTCAACCTCAATGGTCGCTCGTTCTTTAACTCCGATATCTGAAAAAAGAATAACACAAAAGTCATCAGGGAAAAAATGTGGCCACTCTAAGCAGCAATCCAAAAGATATTGGCGCTACTGCACGTCATTCGATAAAGTTGGCGGTAAAAGGCATAGAAAGAATTCGACAACCAGATGATGGTAAGTACACTATCACTATGGTTCAACCATATTTCTCTTGATTTTTAAACTACTATTCAATAACGACACATCTTCATCTTCACAATTATATATGTATTAATGTTTTGAAATAATACATTACAGAACATTTCAGCGCGGTCAAGAAACTTTGAACAAAGAAAGGAATCTACTCAACTCGAATCCTACGTCTATCAATGTACGATCCACTCATAAGGTGTATGAGGCCAATAATAGAAGCAATACTATCATAACCCAAATATCCGTAATACATAACAGTCATGACCCGTACACAAATCACAGGCCGCACAAAACCCATAATACAATTACTCTACATCATATCAAATATTATCATTTGCACACGTTGAATTAATTTAATTAGTTATATTTCATTGGTGTAGCTCATGCCTAGTGACTTCGTAAGAAAGTACATTACAGACGAATGCGACAATGTATTCCTCGTTGCAAGGTGTACTAATTATAACATAAGATTGAAGAGAAGAAGCGAGCACAGTGTAAGACTCATTGGCAGAAACTGACTTTCATTTTGCTACGAGCATTCACTACAAGTTGGCGACGTTTGTCTATTCCAGAAAGTGGATTCCATTGATTTTATTTTGGAAGTTAACATTTTTCGTGCTTAGCAGATAATTCATTAGCGCATGAACAGAGATCTGTAGTGGTTTGGTCTGTCTGGTTCAAAAGTTATGTCGGTTACAATAGTATACAATACCATTCTCTTTACGTGCTTGCAAAAAAATATGATGCATACGTATGTACCATTCGTGTCACGCATATTTATGTAATAGCTGACGAAAATTTTAGATAACATATTATGACACAATCTTGATAATTTAAAATGTTTATCCCAAGAAATATAACTTGTAATTGTTTAAACTTTTTTACAAATAGTTGTAGTCCACTACGATAAACTGGTATAAATTTCACTGGTCGAAAAGGCTAAAGCCAATACCATGATTGTTTGATCATTTATACTCGTACATGTACATACACATCCACAAAATATCGTGATTACATTCAATGGCTCAGACTAAAATGAGGGAAAAGATGGATGCCAATATAGACATACAAAACAACAACAGTCATGCCAAAATTAATTTTCATCAGATCGACGCATTTTTTTAGCAAATACAAACAGCATTACATGAACAAAATACAATATAAAGTAGATACAACCCGTAAGTACCGCAACCAAATCACAATGACTAACCAACCTACCAAACTGATAAAAGATACCCTCCGAAGGAACTAATATCCTCAAAGGACATTCGACACCCAACAGAAGCCAGATTCATGCCCACCTTGCAATGAGCAGTGGTTCATGGATTTAACATCCTATAAACCTTGTTGACAACTCTAGCCGTGAACGCTAGTTGAAATACATAACCGTTGCAGCCCACATGTTATGAATTTGTAGATGCACAGCATCTCCATCAGCCAATAAATTGGAAATAGAAACGTCGACACAGAACTATTTAGTCTCTATGTTTGCAACAGCTTGAAGAAAGATTTCTTCTCCTTCGGGATCTTGGGGTGCGAAAGATTCCGGTGTCCGTCTGAGTGCAGCAATTGCGGCTTCATTAGTCATACAGAAAGTGGAGGATGTATATCCATCATCCGCAACCACAATCAACTCATACCTATCATGGGGCCAATTTTTTTTTCACTTTATCAGAACAGTATTCAATGCATCCAACAACTGCTAGATGAATTATATATAGTTACCTGAACGAATCAAGCATTCGACTGTATGCATTCGCCCTCATTACAACACGATTGATTGTAAAAAAGACACCGGTAACATACCTAAAAATAACAAAGGGTCAGCAAATCACACCAATATATGAATATAGCTAACTTATAGGTATAATATTGATGATCACAAGTGCATCATGTAATATATTTTCAAACAAATACAATATAGAATACAAAGCATTAATATGTGCATCTTACTTGAGGATCAGGAGTGACATCCCCAATTAAATCAATCAAATCAGGTGAAATAATACGGTTTGGTAATCGACCCCGTGCACACCGAATGTTTCTAGATACAGGCAACGGAAATATCGTAATCGGCATGTTGATATGATAAAACCTAAAAAAGATTGTTTAATAAGTTACCGATAACAACAAAATTACGACAATAGATACAACAAACCGCACGCACGACGAACAACCTGTCCCATAATTCCCAGATCTGAGGTATGTCCGACCGCAAATATAAACGGGTTGCAGGGGTATCTTTCAGTTGGATCGACAAATCCCCGCCAACCAGATCTACAACAAAATTTAATTTATTATAGAGACACGAAAATATATAATATGTATAGCCATAAATAAACATACAACACGTTTCGTTAACATAATCATGAACCTTGCATTCTTATAGAGCTGTCTATTTTTAGTCAATGTCACCAAAATATTCTATTAGAAATTAGAGTTATGCATGTATAGATTCATAATTTATACAAGTTAGCACATGGATTTCAAATTATGAAAACACCAATCGTACCACAATATCAAAATTTTCATTTTGTTAGTAAATTGCAATTTAATTGCGAATTCTCTATAACGATACCATCCCAATAGAAATGGAAAGCATCACGTTTCGATATTTTCTTTTCTAAAGAATGACAACTTTTCCACCTAAAACAGAAGATACACAAATCAAAATGGATTTACCGGAATGATCTTTTACAATAAGCCCACAAAGGATAATACACACAGGACCAGAATTTTCGAGCAACGCTACTCTTTCAGGTCCAAGTTCTATTGCGACCCTCCCGTGTAATTACACGTGCACATGTCGATTCCTTCAGTGAGACAAATTGTGTTAAGAAATTAATACTAGGAAACTGAATCTATAAAAAATTACAGTGATTACCAACTTACATTTGATCTTTAATTACTATGTCGTAAGCTTGATAGGGATTAAAACCTCTTTTGTTAACTGAAACGATCCGCCCAGCAACATCTACAATTAAACAACATTATTAAATGTGTTATTAATAAATTAAACACTGGTTAATAAGTTATTTTCAGTAATATAGCTATACAATATATTATAAAATCGCTAACCTGTGAGATAAGTGTTATTAAGCATTCGCATAGGAAGTCTAGCATAATGAACAAGTTCAAAGTTTTCTCTTCGGAAAACATCAGGAGATGGTATGGCTCCAACAACAGACATAACTGTCTCTAAGATAAATACAATACGTAAAGCATTCGAACATGCACGGCGTCTGCAGGTGATTGGCACAACTTCGACGGTAAACGTGGTAATTGTCTAGATTTCATTGTCACATAATGGTCCCATCAAATAGTCAGCTTGAACTCGACCAACTAATCCTTCTAAAATCTTAATTGATTCTCCATCGAAAATAAAGACAGGATTATCGACGGAAATTATTAATATCATTGAGTAGTAATACTCGACAAAACGTCCAAATAACCATTAAAAAAAACAGACCTCGTGATCCAACCATAGGCTATGTATTTTGTCATCCCCATCAACAAAATGTGTAGATGGCCAACTCCAATTACCTAGTAACTGGAGTTGAATAGATTTATCGTAAAATCCAGGTCGAAGATCTTCAATATTTGTAATCATGATCACCACTGTCCACTGCAACACAAAATATACTTAAAGGCAACGAAAGAAATGCATGTATATAGAATAATTCCACGATGGTACTTCTTACTTCAGATTATCACTACAGGAAAAGTGGCTTTACGCAACACTTGTTTTGTATAACACTTTTTAAAAGTGTCGCATAAAATAGACATAGACAACACTTAGGTTATGTGTCGCCTAATATATATCTTATACAACACAAATTATCAACTTCAGAATTTTTGTTACATATACCTAATAATATGCAACACTTGCATCATAAAATAAATTGTGTTGCCTATTCTTACATTTTAGGCAACATTTAATAAAAAAAATGTTACATATTATATCAATTTGATACTTATTATTAACTAATATTATTAATCACTACAAAAAATAATTCATCATTTCATGAGATGGTTCTAATTTGTCATAAATATTCGACATGTTAAATATATAGTATGACAAGTAATGTATATCACTAACATATTAATTATCACTTAATAGGACTCAAATATGGCACATTAAAATACATATGTGGTGGATTTGACCATTGAAATTGCCTCTTAATCTCCTATATCAATTATTTAGATCATAATGTTCGTTAACAACAAATAGGTTATCATGTTATACTAAAAATGTGTTACTTGACAAGTTCATTCAGTTTGATTTCACAAACAGTGGTTCATTTTAGTTTCTTTTACAATTTTATTATAAAACCTGAATTTCATTATTTTCTTTTTACATTTTGGATATTAACAACTTGTTTCTTTAACCAAACCGTATTTAACACCCGACCTATAAAATTTGTTAGGATTCCTTAATTAATAACCCTTCCCATCTAATCACGTCTACATAAAGAAACCCTAGCCTCAAATATAACCCCAAGCAGCCGTCCCCCTCGTCGCACTCCAACAAGATTGGCAGCGTCGACGAACGAGAGAGAAGCAATCCTGTTTCTAGAGCAAGAGGAGAATCAAAGAATTCCAGGAAAGAGGTGAGGTGGGAATCATCATCGCCAAGAACAACGATGACGGCGTCAAACAGAGTTGCGGTCAAGAAGTTGAAGCTACTTCTTGGACAATCGGGGCTTGATGTAGTTAATGATAACCCACTCTCGTTAACAGAGCAGTACTGAAGGGAAAATAAGTCGCCTTATTGACGAACGAGGCGATGGAGTCGGACAAGAACAACCTTCCATGTGACAATGTCGAGGCGGGATGAAATTGAGGTAAGGGCTTAGCTCTCTTAATTCTTAGTCAATGTTGTCTATGAAATGTTTGGAATTAGATGATAGAGCAAGGTCGTGTGTTAGCATGGAAAGTGGGAGAAGTTTATTTATTACCGGCTAAGAACCCAAATTGCAGACTGGTTGTATCATTATTGTATGTATACAAATAATAATTCGTAAGAGTTTGATTGGGCAACATATATATTGAGTATTGAGGCTGGGTCGAAGGCTGAAGGAGGATTTTAAGTGGTGGTCAAGGATAATGATTAGCTAATCAATTGATCTTGCATGTAGTAATACTTAGGAAAAAGTTCAGGTGATGAAATTTGAGATTCAAAGCACATAACTTGGTAGAATGGAATCTTCACCATGGACCCTAGATAATGTTGAATGTAGGTAAGTAAGAATGGGGGAGGTAAATGTTGTATTCTACTTTATTTGATGGAATCCTCTTCTTGGATTTAATTATCTTTACACTAATACACTTATTCTTCCATGCGGCTACGAGAAATATAGGTTCATTTCTTTTTAATTTATTTTAGTATTTGTTGGGACCTTTTTTATTTAGTTTCTACTTAATTTTCAACTTGGCTTGTCAAATATTTGCGTTTTAGATGAGTTATGTGAAGTGAAGCTCTTGGATCCCTGTTACTGCATTAGGACGGACAGAAGAGAAGAAAAAGATAAAGCTAAGGAAGGAAATACAAGCAGGGGTAAAACATTATAGCTTGCTTACAAGTTGGCTGAGGAAAAGAAGAAATCCGATGACAATATATTTTGCTTGCAATTTGAGATTAAAGTTGAGCATATATCTCTTTAATTTTTAGTACAATCTATTTTATTTTATTGTTTGATGATGAATTAAATTTTGTTCTATTATTGTCAAAATTTTGTTGTATAAAGATATTTGTGACAACAGATTTCTCATAAGACCTTTACTATTATTATCAAAAGGTTCACATTTATCTTAAATGTCACAACAAAACTTCTCACAAAATTCGAATTGTTCGACACCAGGCATAACAATAAATATTATACTTGTGACAAATAAGTTTGTTACCAATAGGTTTGTCACAAAATTTTAATTTTGTGATAATAACACCATCACAAAATTCCTTTTGACACAAAAATATTATAGAAAAGGTGGCTCATTTGTGACGACTCAAACTCGTGACAGTTGGAAGTATTGACCACCATATTAACTTTCCTTAGACACGTGACAGGTTACAAACAATATATATTTTAATAAAACAGATAGTTTGCGTAATGAACCCCATAACTCGACTTTCCATGTTTACAGTTGGGGATTAAGGGCAACTATATATTTGAAAAGAACAAAAATATATTAGGTTGATTTTGGTTTACACCCGATGACAAATGAATTGCAAATGTACCAACCTATTGAAATATGAGAAAATCCTACACCACCGGGTTGATCACGGGAAGGATTATGTCTATGTTGACATCTTGAGGACAATATATATAGTTGGGCGATGCAGATGATGCTGAGAGTAAATAAGAGAAACCAAGAAGGGAGCAAAGAATAGTTGAGAGAGAGATAAGAGAAGAGGAGGCTTCGTATATTGGGAATGATGATGGTGATTGGATGTGGGAATCACTTAGAATAAAGGAGAGAGAGAAGGCTGATTGATGAGTCTAAGTTAGAAGGAAATGGAAGGGGTAAAACCGCAGAAGGAATGAAGAAGAGAGAAGAGGACGCACAAAAGAAAGTGTGGTATGACGACGAGTGACCGTCTCTTTATAAGTTTTTGCATGTGAACACATCTCAAAATAATGAAGGGGTACACTTAAGTAACCCAATGTGGAGAATTAAGTCTACGTTAAAACTGCTATACTTGATCATAACACCACTTAGTGAGCAGTTTGTCATGATTATTGTTAGCGAACAATGACTATGATTTTTTCTGTTTTCTAATAAAACGTGGTTTAATACGAACAAGAGATTGGCCTAGTGATAATACCACTAGCCTAGAAATTGAAGGTTACAGGTCCGAATCCCTTAAGTAGTACCTTAATAATAATAAAATGAAACATATATCACTCTTATAAAAAAAAATAAGAAACGCGTTTTAACAATTTTAGTTATGCACAAATAGTAACATTACTGTTTATATGAAAATAGTGAACCCCTCTTAGTTGTACATGAATTACTACAAAGACATTAACAAGTATCATAAGTTGGATCATAAATATTGCAACGTATTATGTAAAACCCATTACAGTGCGAGAGAAATGGATGATTCATTTTGGGACATAAGGCTATATAAACGTCAAAATGAAATCAATTACGATTAACGCAACACTAAGCTAGTCGCAGTTGATCTCGTAGAATGACATGAACAATTTAACAAACAAAATTACATTAAACAATAAACCTAATAACCGACATCAGAAGCGCAGGTAAATCTACACAAATATAAGGCAAGGAGTAAGGACATGCAAATAAAAACATCTACAGAAAGAATTGTACTATAACAATGATATGAAGATAAGGAAAAAAGAAAAGTCAAATATCGTGAAATAAATGGGACTTTTCAACAAAAAGAATAACATCAATCACAAGGTCAGACCAATCTTCTGCCAATTTACTATTTACCATTTATCATCTGTTCAATCATAAATTCCTTATTGATTGTGACGGTGACTTTACTGGCAACGCTGCACAACCCAACGCTGCACAAAGGTGGATGAAAATCTGGCATCATCATAGAGTAAGAAGATGGTTACCCAATAAATTTTTATTTTCCATACTTTCCTCCGCTAAGGTGAACAACTGAAGCAAATTAATCTGTAACTTGTAAAAAAACGTTAAACGACATTACTACCACGCAAATATTAATAACATATATAATTATTTATAGTAAAAGATCATAAATGAACACAACCAATAAATTGATATAGTGATAATTCTTCTCATCATGAGAACCCATGTGGCAATTTAGCTGATTGAGATGTCTGAAACGTTCAGGAAGTTAGGATCTCGTCCTTAGTTTCTTCCTCTTCTAGGTGACGGCTTATGGGATTGATATCGCTAACCCCCACGGTCAGGTTATCTATGGAAGAGTTGATAGATTCTTTTCTTCCTCTCCGATTCAGACAGAAGCTTTTGCAATTCTCAATGCAGTTATCTTGGCAGTCTAGGATCCAGTCCTAACGTGTATCAGGTTTGACTGCCAGAGAATGACGATTGCATTGAGAGAGGATCAGAGCCTTTGGCCATGGTAGGGGTGGGCAACAGGAAACGGGTATTTGGGTATACCCGTACCCGTCCCGTTTTTTGAGGGTTACGGGTACCCAAATACCCGTAATTTTTTTACGGGATGGGACTTGGGATCAAGAATTACTACTTTGGGTACCCGTTATATCCATTAGTCCAACGCCCAAAACCCATTTACTCTAAGAGGTTGGGACTTTCTACCCCCAATTTGAGTGATCCCATCACAGCCCATAGTAACCACTCTACTGAACTCCATCCCAGGTAATTAAGCTTTAGTGTGCTAGCCTTGATGAATGTTTACCTTGGTGGAATTCCTTATTTGAGGTTACTGGGAAGCAGTTGTGAAACGGTGAGTTGCATTTTTACAGAATATGGCTTGTCGTTATTAGTGCACATATTCAAAGAAATGAATCTTACTTCCTTTGTTTCCGGAGGTGTGTGTTGTGAAGGTAGGATGTTTTTCAATCTAATGAATCAATTTACATGTCCAAGTTCAATAATGTAAAATTTCATGTTTGATTGTAGTTTTAATTTTGTTCCACCAATTGGACGGGTATTTACGGGTAATATGGGTACTCGTTATCCATCCGGTACGGGTAATGGGTAGGGCTGGCAGTTTGGACCGGGACCGGATTGAAAACCGGAAACCGGACCGTAAAAACCGGACCGTTTTAAGACCGGGACCGGATTTAAAACAATCCAATCCCGTCTTTGGTCCTAGAATTAGCAAAAAAACCGGACCAATCCAGTCCGGGTCAAAACCGGGTAAAAACCGGAAGATCGGATAGGCCAATACCCATGGCCTCTCGGCCCACTTACCCAGGCCCACTAACCCATGGCCTCTGTTCTCTGTCGTCTGTAGGGTTGAGAGCTGACCCAGCCTCTCTTCAGTCTTCATTCCGCCTGCCGCCTCCCTCTCCCTCGAGACTGAAAGCATCGCCCATCGCCATCGCCATCGGAGACTCTCGGACCAGCGCGCCGTCGATGGAGTCTCGGAGACTCGGACCATCACGACGGCGACGGCGACCTTCTCTTCTCTCGTTGCTGGTCGCGACTCGTTCTCTGCGACGTGACGTCGCGACTCGCGACCCAGCTGCAGCCGCAAGCATCCGTCCCGTCGTGACCCAGGAACAGGAAGCCTCCGCCCCCAACTCTGTCCCGTCGCGACCTCCTCCTATCGCCATTTCGCCGCTCCAGTCCACAGTCCGCCTCTGCGGCCCGCGCCGACCTAGCGCCGACTCCGACCCGCCTCCGCGCCGACAGCGAGCAGCGACGACCCCGAGCAGCACAAAAGCACAAACTTTCACCAGCGACGACCCGCCTCCGCGCCGACAGCACAGCCGCGACGACCCCGACCACCCAGCCCCGACGCGACTCCGACTCAGCTCTGTCATAGCCTCGTCGCCGGCTCTGTCATAGCCTCGTCGCCCTCCCACAGCCTCATCACCGTTCGTCGACTTTTGGGAACATCTGCGAACTCATAGAAATGGAAGGCAGCAGCAGCTGGGTAAGCAAACTGTGCAAATGAATGAAGCTCATCATGTGTCCTTGTTGTTTGTCGTCACTTTGTTCCTTAATTATTCTGCCTAACCCGCCATTGTTCTCATGAATTGATTTTATTTCTTTCTTTTAGTTCTTGTATTATTCGACAGTACTGACCATTGGCACAAATTCTTAAATTTTGGGTGCATCTTTTGCTTATCAATGAAAATTTCCAGCCTTTGCCAAAATGACAAAAACAATCCAGCCAGGACAAAGTAAAGAGATATGCCAAAGATTTGGCAGTGGCAGAAACACATGCTAGCTATTACAGTTTTGCTTATAGTCTAAAAGAATTGCTGCATTTGAATGATGGAATGTGATATACCAGGGTTGGATGAGTTTATTATCGATTGAAGTGAGTTTGGTGTTTGATGTCTAAACTTTGTTTGTGAACTTGTGATGCACTTTATTTTTATTTTGAAGTTTGAATTGGACTTTGAGTTTGTAATAGACATCAATGATGGTTGTGATTTTGTATTGGACCATATTTGGCTTGATTTTTGCTACAAACAGGTTGTTTACATTCCAGGAAATAGGTATATGCTGCTGAATTTTTTGCAACATGGTCAAAACGGGTCAAAACAGGTCAAAACCGGATTGGGACCGGACTGGGTCAAAACCGGACCGGGTCAAAACCGGACTGTACCCAATCCAAGTTTTGGTCCCCATATTTCCAAAAAGACCGGACCGGACCGGATCAATTCGGGCCAATTTAACCGGACCGGACCGTACTGCCACCCCTAGTAATGCGTACCCGTTAACCCGTATAGATTTGGGATATGGGATAGGGATTGCTCTTCAAATGGGATTGGGTACCCGTTTCAAACGGGACAGGTTTCCGTCCCGTTGCCCACCCCTAGGCCATGGCAGTGCAGGGCAACCCTTGTCCGTGTGGTTTCCATTCTTTGTGTTTCTCCTTGGATTTTGGTTGAGTTTGATCCCCGTCGATTCAATGTGTTGACTGATTGGATCGCAAAGAACTCTCGTCTTGATCTTTTTCCTCCAGAGTGGACTGTCACTGCCGACCTTGTTGCTTCATTATTGTAATTGTAATTCTTCCCACTTGTTTGTGTTTGGAATGAAATGAATGGTGTTTGTTGTAAAAAAAATTAGAACCCTTGTACATAATTTTTTGATGTATCATAACGCAGACTATCTGCTGTTCGTACACAATAAACTGGATAAACTTATTATTGATTAGCCAGTAAAAAAAATCAAATCCGATATTTTATTACTGGAATAACGAACAATAGAACCAAAATACCCAAGCCTTACTTAAAAAGATGATACCACAAAAGTCCGTTACACAGAAAAAATGCAAGCAAATGTAAATTATATATTTAAACGGCAACAACAAATTATTGAAAGCAGCAAAAACACACTTAAATAAAACTAAAATAAAGACACGCGTGCATGCTTAAACTATCAAAGGATAGCATACACCAAAATACCAACGATCAAGCAAGTACTACTTCTTCTCGTCGTCAGAAACATCCATTTCAATACCCAGGACCGATTGTTCGCACTTATGAATGTCATAACAGATTCACTAAAGGTTGTTACGGGAGAGCAACTTCCTTATGTAAGAGTCCTCTTCTGCACGTCGATTCCCGTTTGATACATAATCTCGGATTTTAGCGTTGCTACTGCTGGCCATCAAATGCAAAGGCTTTTGATTAGGTATCAAATGAGCGAAGTGTGATTCCATCAAATTTTGTGTACCTCCACGCTCTGTATCAACAACCTCGAGTGCACCAGAATATACAACCATTTTAGAATCACCATACTCTGGACCAGCCAACGCAGAATCGCCAGTGAAGTAGCCGATTTCACTGGACCCTAAGCAAAACCAACTATTCATAACAATGTTTATACAAAACTGGGTTGTTATGTTTTAGCCACGAAGACAGATAATTGTATATAATATAGGTGATAGTGAAGCGAGGTAAAATACATGCGGGAAACATCTTTTATATATACATCACAAGATTTTCAGCATTAAATATGTACTATTCACATTGCCACTTGGACAATTAATTGTGCAATTTGGTATTGAAGTTTTTTTTTTAAATGGTGACATCATTTGAGATTGAAGTTTCCATATATAGGAATAGGCTAAATTGCAAGTTTGGTCATTTGAATTACTAAAAAGTTTCACATTTGCCACTAAAATTAGTTTATTCCATTCATAATCACTAAAATTAGTTCAACAGTTCAAGTTTGGTCATTTTCCGTTAGTCTCCGTTAACTTTCGCTGATGTGGCAGTCAACTCAGATAGTTGACCGTCAAATGTATGACGTGGCAATTTAAAAGTAAATTGTAAAAAAATATAATTTCCACCTCATTATCACTAACATTAAAAATAAAAAAAACTTTTGTTTTAATTTTCCAAATCTCATCAACTAACCTCACCGCCTTTCTCACTATCCCTCCTCCTCCTACGCCGTACACGGTGTCGCAGCCGCCGCCTCATCAAAACGCCCTTCCACTTCCCCAATTCGTTCATCTCCGCAAGCACCCAGACCTCTCCCTCCGCCCCAAAAAAGTTCCCGCCGCTCCATTGCCGTCAGCGCCAAGATCCTCTCCCCACCTTCGACAGTTCATCAATTCCACCCAGACTCAAAAAGCTTTAGAAGATCAACGGGGGAAAAAATTAGCCTTCTGGGGAATTTCAATCTCTTTACCCGTTAGTGCTTCAGCTCCGGACAGTCGACATCGAGGTAATTTCCTCGTCTATGTTCGGGCTGAATGGAAATCTAGTGAATTTGAAGGACCACTTGTCGGACCTCAGCCTCAACGTGATCACCCGAATGGTGTTGGGGAAGAAGTACATCGGGGTGACGGTGGCGGGGGATTGTGATGCCCGAGGAGTTCAAGGAGATGCTCGACAATCTCTTCTTGCTCAACGGGGTTCTGGATATCGGGGACTCGCTGGCCGGGTTGGACCTGCAGGGGGACTAAAAGCCTTCTAGGTTTGGAGAATTGGCAAACCCTCAAAAGCTAGGGAGTTGCCTCTGATTCCAATATATACTACTGTGTTCGGATAAAACAGAATCACTCTAGAGTTAGCCAAGTGGCAGAATGTCATTGGCCATTACAAAATGTAAACAGTTCTTAACAACAGCTATTAAGCCTAAGCAAAACGACATCGTTCAACATATAAAATCAACTTCAAATAAAAACTTCTTCTGAAACGTTTCTCTGGTGAAACTCCTTCTCCTTCCTCGTAATCCAGACAGCATCAGGACTCCTCTGCAACTTGACCTCTTCACTTGGTTGACACCCCCCTTCAAGTTGTGGCATCCTTCAGGATTCCCAACTTGCCAAGCAACTCTTGGATACGCACCCTATGAAGACTTTTAGTGAAAATGTCAGCCAATTGATTAATTGTACTGACATGTTGCAGTTGTATCAATCCATCCTTAATCCTTTCTCTAGTGACATGCATATCGATCTCGATATGCTTTGTCCTTTCATGAAACACCGGGTTCTCAGCAATGTGGATTGCAGACCTATTGTCACAGTAAACAGTCACAGATAATGGTATTTTGACACTCAATTCAGCCAACAGACTTCTCAGCCACTCAATTTTACTGACCAGTAGAGCAAGAGCTCTATACTCAGCTTCTGATGACGATCTGGAAACCGTGGTTTGCTTCTTAGACTTCCAGGTGAGTAATGATCTTCCAATAAAAGTGCAATAGCCTGTAGTGGATCTCCTGCTGTCAGGACAGCTTGCCCAGTCAGAATCACAGAATCCAGTGAGTTTCAGTTCTGCTTGGCTGCTGAAGTAAATCCCTTGTCTTGGAGATGTCTTAAGGTATCTAAGCACTCTATGGATCTTTCTGGAATTGGCAAAGTTGTTGCACTGAGAAAGTAAGACCAGGCCTAGTGATTCTGATATAGTGCAACCTTCCCACTAGCCTTCTGTACATCTCAGGGTCTTCCATCTTGATTCCTTGTCCTGCTGCAAGCTTCACCTTGGGATCAGATGGAGACAAGCAACCTTTAGCTTCAAGAAAACCAGTATCATTCAGCAGCTCCATACAATACTTCCTCTGACAAACAGATAAACCTTCTACAATCCTTGTCACTTCCAATCCAAGAAAATATTTCAGAGGACCAAGCAGTTTAACTTCAAACTCACCACACAATGACCTTTTAATCTGGTCTATGTCCTTCTGTGCATCTCCTCCAACTATGATATCATCCACATAGACTAAAATCACCACAATCCTGTCATGAATCCACTTGGTAAACAAGGAATAATCAGATTTGGACTGTGAGAACCCATTCCTCAATAAGAAACCTGTCAGCTTAGAGAACCACTGTTTGGAGGCTTGTTCAATCCATACAGTGACTTCTTCAATCTGCAAGCCATCCTTGTATTGCTTGAACATGGAATTTCAACTTCTTGAGGTATTTCCATATAAACTTCTTCAGTTAAGTCTCCATGTAAGAAGTCATTAGAGACATCTAACTGCTCAAGAGTCCAATTCTTTACTACTTCTATTGCCAATAAGGCTTTTACTGAGTTAATTTTTGCTACAGGTGAATAAGTGTCAAGGAAATCAATTCCATACACCTGAGTAAAGCCTTTTGCAACCAGCCTAGCCTTATACCTTTCTATTGTACCATATGGCTTCAATTTGAGTTTAAAACCCATTTGCTCCCCACTACATGTTTATCTGGGGGCACTGGTACTATTTCCCATGTCTGATTGGCCTCCAATGCTGCAAGTTCCTCATTAATTGCTCTCCTCCATTACAGAACTTGAATAGCTTCTCTATAGCTTCTAGGTTCCACACAAGTCAGAATACTCAATGCATAAGCTTTGTCTGCTGCATTGAGATGATCTAGATCAAATGTGACAGAATGCCTAGTAACAGTAGCTCCAAAAGCTCCAAACTGAAATTGAGGATCCAATACACAATCTTGGTACTTAACAGGAAGGACAATCTTTCGTCTGGGTCTACCAGTAGGTTCCTCATATGGTGCATGTGGTTCCAATTCAGGTTCCAGTTCTGAACCAGGTGAAAACTCATTCAATGAAGGAACTTCCTCAGAACTACTACTAGATGGATCCGCCCTTGAATCACAGGCTGAATCAGGTATATGAGGTGGTGTGGTAGTGGGAACTAAGATTGGTTGGGCAAGAGTCACCACAGGGAAGGAAGGAGAAGGTAGATTAGCATCAGGGGAAGGTAAATCATGTGTGTCTGATGAGCTTCGAAATGGAAGAATTGATTCATAAAAGACTACATGTCTGGAAACAAAAACCTCCCTGGTCTGCAAATCAAGCAACTTATACCCTTTAATCCCAGCTGGAAGACCAATGAAAACACACTGTCTTGCACGTGGTGCAAACTTAGTTCTACCACTGACGAAGGTGCTTGCATAGAACAAGCATCCAAACACACGTAAGTGACCCAGTAGAGGTGAGGTTTGGTATAGAACTTCATATGGAGACTTGTTCTCAAGGACTGGAGTAGGCAATCTGTTTATGAGATAGGTGGCATGCAGAATGCAGTCACTCCAATAGGTTAAAGGAAGTCCTGACTGAAATCTAAGAGACCTTGCAACATTTAAAATGTGCTGGTGTTTCCTTTCTACATGTGCATTTTGTTCTGGTGTCTCTATACAAGATATCTGATGTTCAATCCCATGTTCCATGTAAAAATCACACATGTTAAACTCCTGTCCTTGGTCACTCCTGATCAATTTAACACATTTACCAAACTGATTCTGTACAAGAATGCAGAACCCGTTAAGAAGAGGTCTAGCCTCACTTTTGTGTTTCATTAAATATCCACACAACCCTTGAACAATCATCCACAACAGTAAAAAAGTAAGCATATCCATCATAAGAGATCACAGACAAAGGCCCCTATATATCAACATGAATCAAATGGAACAAATCATGTGCAATACTGGTGCTAACAGGAAAGGGCAGTTTCTTATGTTTGGAAAGATGGTAGACATCACAGTGTTTAAATTTAGGACTGGTTACAGATAAATCTGTTTGTTGTAACAAAGAAGTCCTAGTTGAAAGAACTGGCTGCTTGAGGTAGTGGTATGGATGGTTGGGTTTTGGTTTGGAAAAGGTGAGCTGGTACAGGCCTATACTCTCTTTTGCTAAACCAATCATCTTCTTGCTTAGCAGGTCCTGGATTTGGCAGAAATCAGATTGGAAATGTAAGGCTAAAGGATGATCATGGGTGAGTTTACTAACAGACACAAGGTTAAAGGAGAAACTGGGGACAAACAGAACATTGTATAGAATGAGTCCTGAAGGAAATTTAACAGTTCCTATATGTGTCACAAGGACTTTTGTGGCATTTGGTAGGTAAACAAACATATTGTGAGTCACTCTATGCTCTATGAAAAGGGATAGAGAGCATGAAATATGATCTGACGCGCTTGTGTCTAGAATCCAAAAATCAATAGGATCTAGATTGTTATATTCTGTGTGTGAGGAAAGGATGAATTTACCTAAAAATTGGGAAAGGGAGGTAGATACTGGGACACTGAGTAGGCATGGTGTGAAATGGAAGGTTAATGAGGTGGTGAAGGGCTTAGATTAGCACCAGTTTGCATCATTTGCCTAAGTCTGTTAACCTCTTCAGGAGTAAAGGCTGCCACTACCTTTGCTGGACTCACAGGACTACCATCTGGTGTGTCACTGTTATAACTCACCTCTGTTGATGAGTCTCTTGAACTTGCTTGAGAGACTGACCCTGCAAACTTTGGTGTATTGGATCCTCCAGAGCTGCTACCATTATCAGCATCTTTCTTTCTCTTAGCCCTCCAACATTCATCAACCACATGGCCAGGCCTTTTGTAGTAAATGCAATATTTCCTTCCCTGACTCCTTTGTCCTGATTCTTGAGGTTGGTTCCCTGCTGCTAAAGCAACACTCTGAGCCTTCTTTCCAGTACTTCCCTTCTCAGCCTTCAATTTCTGCTCATATTGTAGCAGATCATCAACTGCTTCTAACACAGTAGGCAACGACTTCTGTGCAAGCAATTGACTCTTGATTACCTCAAAGTCTGGGTTAAAACCCCTTAGGAATCGAATTAGGTAGTCAGCTTCTTGTCTCTCAGTGTAAGCTACCACTTCATCACATGGATTTGGGTTTCCTGGAGCACAATTGCAGGGCACAATAGGATTGAACTGCATGTACTCCTCCCATAACCCTTTAATTTCAGTGTAGTATTGGTTAATGGTTTGAGTGCCCTGCTTACACTTGTGAATATCATCCTCCAGATTTGTTATTCTGGTGGCATTTGGTTTCCCATATCTCCTCTTCAATTCATCCCACAAAACTCTAGCATTCACATGACTCATTACAGATCTCCTTAAATCCTTGTTCAGGGAGTTAAGTATCCATGACAGCATAGCAGTATTACAACCATCCCACAATAAGAAATTAGGATCTGTTCTAGCTGGCATGGGTATAGTACCATCAACAAAACCCAACTTGTGCTTTATCTTCAGGCCCATTATCACAGAACGACTCCGCATAGTGTAGTTACTACCATGAAAAACCTCAGATCCTATAGATTGATTTAAGGCTTCATTTGGGTTTAGGTAGTAAGGATTACCGAAGGTTATGACATCGTTTCTGGCTCCACCAAATAGTTGTTGTTGTTGCTGCTCATCAAACAACCCAAATTGGAAAGCATGAGGACCAAACCCATTTCCCGCTTGAGCTCCTTGAGACGTGTTTCCCGATGATGAATTTGGGAGACCCTGGGAACCCGACGGCATGTTCATGGTTGCCCTAGCTGCTTGACCGCTCTGATACCATAAAAGCCTTCTAGGTTTGGAGAATTGGCAAACCCTCAAAAGCTATGGAGTTGCCTTTGATTCCAATATATACTACTGTGTTCTGATAAAATAGAATCACTATAGAGTTAGCCAAGTGGCAAAATGCCATTGGCCATTGCAAAATGTAAACAGTTCTTAACAACGGCTATTAAGCCTAAGCAAAACGACAACGTTCAACATATAAAATCAACTTCAAATAAAAACTTCTTCTGAAACGTTTCTCTGGTGAAACTCCTTCTCCTTCCTCGTAATCTGGATAGCATCAGGACTCCTCTGCAACTTGACCTCTTCACTTGGTTGACAGGGACTCCAGTTCTGTGACGGCCGCCACCACAGCTGATGCATAACACCTATCTCCTCTCACCAGTCCGACAGCTGAGGCGACAGAGGCGCGAAGCTCTGGCTCTCCGATGCGGAGGAGGCGGAGTGTTGCGGCCAGTTTCCTCCATCTTTCTTCTTGTGTTGCAATCTCTTCTTAAACGGAAACCTAGTTGAATTCCGATTTCTATTCCGATTCGGATTCTGTAGTTCCCAATTTCATATTCTCCCGGGAGGTAAACAAATTGGCAATTACCGGCAAGCTTAAGGAGAGCGCACAGTTGCAACGGTGGCCAGGGCTGCCGTCGCCCCCGACGAGTGTGATGTAATGGTGGTGAGGGCTAAAAATAAATTAGTTTAATTTTTTAAATTTTTGTATGGGTTGGAATAATGAAGTTGAAAATTGAAAATATTTATTTTATTATTTTTTAATTTCCACGTCACACATTTAACGGTCAACTATCTGAGTTGACTGCCACATCAGTGAAAATTAACGAACACTAAAGGGGAGTGACCAACTTGAACTGTTGAACTAATTTTATTGACCATGAATGGAATAAACTAATTTTAGTGACAAACGTGAAACTTTTTAGTAAATCGAGTGACCAAACTTGCAATTTACCCTATAGGAATAAGTACTGTATGCCCAACAACTGCTGTAGTCACATATTGAATATTTTATTGTCCGACATCGAATCAACGACATTAAACAAAACACGTCGCCGAATACGCAAAGTATTATATTTCCCGACAAGCCAAGAATTTACCTATGAAAGGCTTACCGTCAACAGTGAAGCGAGCTGTATTTGTTTTACATACATTTCCAAATTAGTATACATACGTTTAAGTAATACCAAGGGTTCATTGGGATACCCAGTAAATTAAGAACCACTTTGGTAAATCCAAATTGGATATTACGATCACATTGTTTTGGCAGGTAAGGTAATGACACCTGACGTGAATGTATCGTGTAAACTCAACATATTGCTTCGTGCAGCCTTCCTTTCACCTATATGGAACTTGTTAAACAATTGTTACCATTGGTACACGTATATCACCAATTCGATCGTAATTCAGTAAGTTTAGATAGATAAATACGTACGCAAAATGTTCCATATAATCAAGTCCAACTTATTCTTATAATAGTTATACTTGTTTATTGAAGCATTAGACAACCAAGATCAAAACAAACGCAACTTTATTGAAGCATTAGACACGCAATGATCCGAACTAAGGGCCATGCCAGTCGATGTTGAATCCTTCTTCAGTGTTGTCATCCTCCGACTCTGAGCACTGTGACCACTGGGAGGTTGAGTCCTCAAAATCTTCACCTTCAGTTTGGTCGTCCACAGCAAGGGGTTGCAGATATTCATTCGAACAAATGCCCTACAGATGATCACCCAGTAAAGAGAAGAAACAATTCTGACGACATAATAGAGGGGTGGTAATCGGTCGGTAACCGGTTTAACCGGTTACCGTTTGACCGGTTACCAGTATACCGGATCTCCTATTGCCGTTGCCGTGTACCGCTACTAATTTATTTCGGTACACCGTTTACCGAATGGGACGGTTACGGTATTTGCACCGGTTTCCCGTTTAACCGAAAGTGCCTTTGGCTGCGGAAATTTTGTGCTACGGTGCGGCAAGACTGTCCCCTGCTTTTCGATGGGGTACTGGGGTTACTGACAGAGAAACAATTTTGCCGACTGTGTACTGTCTTCCTTTATTTTTCTTATTTGGGGAATTGGGTCCAAGCGGCCACCTCTCCCTCTCTCACAAGAAAATGGCAAACAAAATTATAAAGGAACCAAACTAGAAAGAAATCACAGAATCACATGGTTCTGCTTCCAACGTGGCAATGTGTCCATCTCTCTTGATAGGAAAATGCCAAAAAGTGAAAAAGATAAAGGACCAGAGCACCAAACAAAGAAATCAAACGAATCATCAATCAAGCTAGGTAAAAGTTACTAGCTATAATTCCAAACGAATCACAATTCACAAATCGACGATGAGACTTAAGACGAACTGGAACTGCTGTCTATTCTATTGGGCTGTGGGGTCGAGGGAATAAGTTCCGACGGGACGGAGATGGGAACAGGGCAACGGCGAGGCCTTGATGGAAACAGAGCTTGGCGGAGAGAATGATGCACCCTGGGCTGTTGGGTCGTGTTTCTTGGATGCAGCTTGCGCCGGCGACGGGGGACGACGAAGATACCGCTGGTTTTGATCGGCGGCGTTAGATTGGCGTGACTCGTCGAGCGGCCGGCAGGGGAGACGGGAGAGAGATGGCTTGATTTACTTTAGTTTTCTAATTCCTAATTACAACTAGGATTAGCCGACTAGGTTAATTACTTAGGTGCTAGGGCGGCCGACGTTTGGTTGATTGATGGCTTGATGTCTTTTCCAATCGGTATCGGAATACCGGTATGCCGACGGTGTTTTACCGTCCTTATCTCGGTATACCGCCAGCTTAATTTCCATGGCCGAATACCGTTTGGAACGGTTAACGGTTTAACCGGTAACCGCGATTATCGGTACGGTTACCGGTTAAACCGTTAACCGTAATACCGTTTACCAGCCCTAATAGAGTTACGCATTTCTAATGGAATATATGCACAACATAGCATATACAAAAAGGATGAGTTTGAAAACTAATACCACTTGTTCTTTCTCGGCGGGGAAAACACAATTCAAATGCTCACCCCTGTCATCGACTTCTAGCTTCACTTTCACTCGGAGACCACAGTGGCATAATACCTGAGGATTCTGCTGATCATTCTTACTATGACCAGGAGTATCGAGTGTGAAGGGAGTGGGAGTTCCAGTTGACATATTCAGGTGCGGCAGACTATACGTGGGAGAAAGAGGGGATATCATTAATCATGCATACGAGAAGGCCATATAAATAAAGGCTCGACTTCAAAAGCTTAATGGGATGCTTACTCGATAGTTTTTAAGGAAATAACAGGTGTTATCAGGATAAAACATAAAACAAATATAACGTTTGGTTACAGCAAACGCGACTTTCCATTAGTTTAATTAAGTATTTTGTAAGAGCAAACGTAATATTATGTAACTCTTTATCCGAGCTGCCTCCAGATTCCCCCTGTCGACCGACTGGCAATTAGTCGGGTACATATTTATGAAATCCAACTATTGTTCAAACATACGTGCAAATTGTGACCATGTCATGGACGTCCAATCCAAGGTAAAAAGAAACCTTACTTCTCCAAAATATCATTTACAATAATGAATTAGACCAATATAAATATTGCATTTTCTTTTTTTATATATATATTTGCATGGACGACACATGACTACAAGTTTACAACCAAAATGAAATAGTGCCACATGTCCATACACAGTACTTAATAAACATCATTGTTTCAGTCGGTAAACTTGACAATACAGAACAAATAACCACTTACATAGTGTAGTAAATAACAATGCACATTCCTCCTGGATCCAAATAGTATTTGGGAAGTCCAAGTCATGACTTAAAAGGCAAAGCTACAACTCCGCGTCATGACTTAAAACCAGAAGAACAAAAATTTGGATAGTTGTTAAAAAAATTGTTAGTCGGTAACGACGGCAATATACATGAAATCACATAAACAGTGTATAAAAATCTTATTGCATATTTAATGAATTCAAGTTATATAAAAGTCAATTTCATAGGAAACACAATAACAAATAATAAATAGTTATTCAAAAAATTCTTGAAAATTGATTATTAGTCAGTAGTCATGTCAATGTACATAGAATCGGACCACCTATACAGTGTAAGCAAACAACAGTACATATTCAGGCAATCATACCCATATGGGACATCCTTTGATACAAATAGCTTTCTTCTTTTGTAAGCAACGCACAATAAAGACCATCTTATAAGGAACACATGGAGCCTAATAGTAGGCAAGTTTCGTATCTTAGTCAAGGTTGTTAAACCCCTATCGAACCCCCCGGTTGGACCCGGTTCAACCCGAGTCGGGCTTCAAAATGGCCTCCAGAAAACCCCCCGGTCTGACCCCTAAACAGGGAGAAGAAGAGAGGCAGAAGAGAGGAAAAGGAACGAAGGAAGGGAAATGGTAGGTGGATCATGGAGATTAGGTAGATTTATTTTGTTGAAAATAAGTTTTTAATAGATATATGTAAGATAAATTTTATTTCACTCATTAAATTTTTAATTACTACTTCATTTGTATATATATTTAGAAAACGTCTAAAACGGCTCAAACCGGCCGGACCCCGATCAGACCATTAAACCTCAAACACATTGCTTGACCGGCTCAATGACTTAAACCGGTTTGACAACCTTGATCTTAGTAGATCGATATCAAATCGGAAGACCCACATTGATTTTACACAGTATCCAACAGGCTTGTCATAATAATGGATATTTTGTTCTTTTACGCATTATTACGTTCTACCTTCCCAAGCTGACCCACGTCAATTTGATTCTGACTACTTGGAACAACTCACTGTATGTAATTCCTCTCGCTTTAAACATATCTTTATAATACTATTTTTTTACCCTCTCTTACAAATTTAATTACTGTATTAAAAAAGCAAAAAATAAACGGAAGGTCAAATTAATTCAACATGCATGCAAGTGATACTCATTGTTAGTAAATACTCTATTTAATACACGTATATGTACCCGTACGTATTTTATTCGTTTAAAACTTCTGTACCTATATTATTGTCAAGCCGTTTCATTTTTCTCTGTTCATTTGATGGTTCCGGTACTAAACACATATAAAACTCGTATATCACGTTTAATATCCGCATTTAATGAATTAAATTGTTAACTTACTATTATTTATATATTTATTTATTTTGAAAAACTAATTATACATATTTACAATTATTAACGTACTATTGAACGTAACATTAGCTCAGCGACAAGGTAAAATATCTGTACGTATTTTATATGTAACTTTCCCGTATCGTATTTTACTAACCATGGTGATAATGAGCAATGTAAACCGTGAGTGCCGATAAGCTCCAAAAAAACATACACTCAATTATACTATCAATAGATTCCTTGCTTTTTGGACGTTATCGCATGTATAATATACCATACATGTATAATATATTTTCATCCATATGTTATGGGAGAAATTTTACAATGCTATACTGTATTGGTGCTATAGGGTCTTGCCTTTATGGTACAATTTAAATTTGTACATTTACGTTATGGTACAACTTTAGATTGTACCTATACTTTTTGTACAAATTCTTTTATGGTACGACTTGAACTTGTACCTTTGTGTGATAGTACAACTTCAAGTTGTAAAGTTGTACCATAACATAATGGTACAACCTAAACTTATACATTTAATATTATGGTACAATTTTAAATTGTACATTAAAGCACCAATACTATATAGCATAGTAGAATTGCTCGTGTTATGGGCGTTCTAAGATTGTGTTACAACTCCCTTCACGCGGGATCAAACTATGAACTGGTTTACTTATTTTGACTTTCCATTTACACTCGAAAATCTCTTCGTTGATATCCAATAACGGATACTTGCGGAGTCCGATTGTTTATATACACAAGTATGTCATCGAACCATCCAGCGTAATTTTGGTTTTTAATCTAAAAGACATACAAGTTTCGTATTAAAATAAAAAATCCTAATCAATCAATCAATTAAAAGTGCAAGTCTATTTTACTGTTCCTTACGATATTATCGCAAGGAAATGATGCTTTAATTATGGGTAGGTGGTAAGTATCCTCACGGCTGGCCAATAGCTTATTTGAAACACTGTTCACAAAAGTGTTAATCACCTGTAACCAGATTCACGGTAATTTTCAAAGGATTAATAAACCAATTAAAAGTGCAAGTCTATTTTACTGTTCCTTACGATATTATCGCAAGGAAATGATGCTTTAATTATGGGTAGGTGGTAAGTATCCTCACGGCTGGCCAATAGCTTATTTGAAACACTGTTCACAAAAGTGTTAATCACCTGTAACCAGATTCACGGTAATTTTCAAAGGATTAATAAATTGTTTATTTTGATTCCAGTACTAAAATTCATGGTTAGTTGGGAAAAGTTAAAACCAATGTTCCTAAGAGGTAATATTACATCTTTTTCTAGGGAGTGGTGTTTACATTGAGTTTTATCATCTATACTACATTTTATGAAGACATTTTTTTCTATAGTCAGTTGTCTACGTAACAGCCTTACACGTGTTGTCACATTGATTTTTACCCTCTATACGAAGACATTTTCCTCTATAGTCAGTTGTCTACGTAATTTTTTTCCTTATTTTTTGGTAATAATAATTTTTTCCCTATAGTCAGTTGTCTACGTAATTTTTTCCCCAAATCCTTACACCCAATTTCACCAATGAATCATTTTCCCTATACTCAATTTTATGAAGACATTTGTCCCTATAGCCAATTGTCTACGTAACTTTTTGTTCAAATCTGTATACCCAATTTCACCAATAAATCATTTTCCTCCTACAGTCTTCTGTGTAGGTATTTTTTGTTTTAAAAAAAAATTACACGTACACCACGAAAGATTTAAGTATTGAAAATACATTACCTAAGACTTATGGAGGATAAATTATGAATACATTATCTAAAACTTATTGGGGGATATTCTTTTTAACAAAAGTGTAGGTGGTAAGTATCCTCACGGCTGGCCAATAACTTATTTGAAACACTGTTCACAAAAGTGTTAATCACCTGTAACCAGATTCACGGTAATTGTCAAAGGATTAATAAATTGTTTATTTTGATTCCAGTACTAAAATTCACGGTTAGTTGGGAAAAGTTAAAACCAATGTTCCTAAGAGGTAATATTACATCTTTTTCTTGGGAGTGGTGTTTACATTGAGTTTTATCATCTATACTAAATTTTATGAAGACATTTTTTTCTATAGTCAGTTGTCTACGTAACAGCCTTACACGTGTTGTCACATTGATTTTTACCCTCTATACGAAGACATTTTCCTCTATAGTCAGTTGTCTACGTAATTTTTTTCCTTTTTTTTGGTAATAATAATTTTTTCCCTATAGTCAGTTGTCTACGTAATTTTTTCCCCAAATCCTTACACCCAATTTCACCAATGAATCATTTTCCCTATACTCAATTTTATGAAGACATTTGTCCCTATAGCCAATTGTCTACGTAACTTTTTGTTCAAATCTGTAAACCCAATTTCACCAATAAATCATTTTCCTCCTACAGTCTTCTGTGTAGGTATTTTTTGTTTTAAAAAAAAATTACACGTACACCACGAAAGATTTAAGTATTGCAAATACATTACCTAAGACTTATGGAGGATAAATTATGAATACATTATCTAAAACTTATTGGGGGATATTCTTTTTAACAAAAGTGTAGGTGGTAAGTATCCTCACGGCTGGCCAATAACTTATTTGAAACACTGTTCACAAAAGTGTTAATCACCTGTAACCAGATTCACGGTAATTTTCAAAGGATTAATAAATTGTTTATTTTGATTCCAGTACTAAAATTCACGGTTAGTTGGGAAAAGTTAAAACCAATGTTCCTAAGAGGTAATATTACATCTTTTTCTAGGGAGTGGTGTTTACATTGAGTTTTATCATCTATACTAAATTTTATGAAGACATTTTTTTCTATAGTCAGTTGTCTACGTAACAGCCTTACACGTGTTGTCACATTGATTTTTACCCTCTATACGAAGACATTTTCCTCTATAGTCAGTTGTCTACGTAATTTTTTTCCTTTTTTTTTGGTAATAATAATTTTTTCCCTATAGTCAGTTGTCTACGTAATTTTTTCCCCAAATCCTTACACCCAATTTCACCAATGAATCATTTTCCCTATACTCAATTTTATGAAGACATTTGTCCCTATAGCCAATTGTCTACGTACTTTTTGTTCAAATCTGTAAACCCAATTTCACCAATAAATCATTTTCCTCCTACAGTCTTCTGTGTAGGTATTTTTTGTTTTAAAAAAAAATTACACGTACACCACGAAAGATTTAAGTATTGCAAATACATTACCTAAGACTTATGGAGGATAAATTATGAATACATTATCTAAAACTTATTGGGGGATATTCTTTTTAACAAAAGTGTAGGTGGTAAGTATCCTCACGGCTGGCCAATAACTTATTTGAAACACTGTTCACAAAAGTGTTAATCACCTGTAACCAGATTCACGGTAATTTTCAAAGGATTAATAAATTGTTTATTTTGATTCCAGTACTAAAATTCACGGTTAGTTGGGAAAAGTTAAAACCAATGTTCCTAAGAGGTAATATTACATCTTTTTCTAGGGAGTGGTGTTTACATTGAGTTTTATCATCTATACTAAATTTTATGAAGACATTTTTTTCTATAGTCAGTTGTCTACGTAACAGCCTTACACGTGTTGTCACATTGATTTTTACCCTCTATACGAAGACATTTTCCTCTATAGTCAGTTGTCTACGTAATTTTTTTCCTTTTTTTTTTGGTAATAATAATTTTTTCCCTATAGTCAGTTGTCTACGTAATTTTTTTCCCCAAATCCTTACACCCAATTTCACCAATGAATCATTTTCCCTATACTCAATTTTATGAAGACATTTGTCCCTATAGCCAATTGTCTACGTAACTTTTTGTTCAAATCTAAACCCAATTTCACCAATAAATCATTTTCCTCCTACAGTCTTCTGTGTAGGTATTTTTTGTTTAAAAAAAAAATTACACGTACACCACGAAAGATTTAAGTATTGCAAATACATTACCTAAGACTTATGGAGGATAAATTATGAATACATTATCTAAAACTTATTGGGGGATATTCTTTTTAACAAAAGATAGCTTGCATTACCAAGAAATCAGAAGATCAGAAACGTTTACAACTCCAAATAGAGCCAAGCGAAAAAATCAAATCCACCAATAATAGCAGGAAACAATGAAAGGGCATTTTGAGCCACCCTAGGGGATATTAATTCCTTATGTATTGTTTAAGCAAAACTAATTAAGTAAGTCTTCCATAATATTTAAATATTATGTAGAACTTATAGAGAGATAGTCATTTCTTAAGTATCAATTAAAGAACATTTTTTCGTTGGTTTTTAATATGAAAATTCGAACCTATGATGTGGTGGATGTTCTCATCCTTACTTTACCACTATGCCAACTCCTTAGAATTAATTAAATAAATAAATTACCTAAGTCTTCCGAAATATAAGTTTGAAAGAATATTCATTTATTATTTACTACACCATTAATCATCTCATCATTGCATTATGCAATGGTTTGATAATGTAGGTTAACTTCCATATAATAGTTCAATTGATTATGATACTTATCATAATTTGACTTTGTTATTAGACCATGTTACGGAAGATTTATGTAACAACGTTTTATATAATAGCGTAAATTAAAAATAATTTAATCGTATATTACTTTCATTTTACTTTCTAACAGTTTATTTTATTATTAGACCACACATTAATGATTAAGACACTACATAAAATTATGGACAAATAATAATTTATCAATTAAAAAAACAATATGTAAGTTTTCTATAGTGATTAAACACCACGTAAATCTTATGTAGAAATAGTTATTTACTATCTATCACTTAAACAAACGAATTATGTTTGTCATTCATAATGATTAAGTAATCACGTGAAACTTACATATGTATCTTATCTAAATTCTATAGTGATTAAACACTACGTAAATCTTATGTAGAAATAGTTATTTATTATGTATCACTTAAACAAACGAATTATGTATGTTATTACATAATGATTAAGACATCACGTGAAACTTACAGATATATCATATCTAAATAATTTTGTGAATTATTTGATTTAAACGAAATTATTAGTTTCTTGCCGCGATGGAGCGCGGGCCAAAATACTAGTAAGCATATTAAAGATCAAGTACATCAATTAAGATCCACAACTATTAACGAGATTAAGAGGGAAAACAACACAACAACAAAACAAGCATATAACACAAAATGTGGAAATTGTAAGATAACATTGTAGCGGAAGAGTCAAATAAAATGGCAAATCTTTTTATTTACAACACAATACTGGAATTTCTTAAGATCCTCGTATTTCTCATCGTACACCATATTTATAGTATATCCATACGAAACGTTATCTGCTGGCTTAATCAATATACACAAATCCTTAGTAGATTTCACTCTGGAAGCAGCAACATAAAGCTGACCATGACTAAACACAGGCTTTGGTAAAAATATTCCAACAAGATCCATAGTTTGACCTTGACTCTTGTTGATCGTCATCGCATAACAAATTTGCAATGGAAACTGTCTCCGTTTCAACACGAAAGGCCACCTCACATCAGAAATCGTCAAAACTATTCGTAGAATAGCAACAACAGAGTTCCGAAAACTTCCTCCTATAATAATACCTTTAACGACGTTAGCCGCGAGATAAGTAATAATGATACGCGCCCCGTTGCATAGTTCTCCAGTTGGGTTTAGATTTCGTAGCAGCATGATAGGTACAAAATACTTAAGCTCCAAACGATGCTTCGGAAGACCATTAAACGACAAAGAATTTAGAAACTCCACAGGGTATACAATATCAAGCTGATCACTTTCTGTAGATGATCTCGTCAAAGAGTCTACGCTATAATACGTTTTGGCGACGGATGGAACCATCACCAGCATATACTCGTTAATATCCGTCACCGTTCGGTTTGTCGGTGTCACTATAGCATGGCTGTTCAAATAACTTGCATTCCGAAAGTTATGGAGGAAATCTCCGTATATTTCGTTGCACATGCTTGCGACAGGACACGAGGAAAAATTCTTGAATTTTAACCCAGTCCACAAATACCTTTCCATTGAAACTATAGACTTGAGCCGTACCATCTCCCAAAGACAACACCCAATCAGAGAAACACATACTGTTGAATATAGGTTCCATATTGATAGGATCAGTGTTGACGCGCATGTTCTGGCGTAGGCAAAGAAGATGACAATGATCCCATAAGATGGACTTAGTAATCGATGCAGAGATTGTATCGTCACACCCCGCACCACTGGTAAAGTTTGTCGAAAACAATAGTTTTACCTCCAAATGGCCTATAGTCTGGACTAGCAAGAGGAACTTCAATAAGATCACAAAACTTGTAGCAAGATGACACACTTCAACGTTAATATGAGCCTGAAATTTCACGAGTAATCGTCGATTATAAGGGACCAGGCAATTATTGCCAAGCAATATCCCTGACTTATCAAAAGTTACAACTAAGTTCCTTCGTCGATATATAACATACCCACTACAACAAAACAGTGATTTAGCGACGGTTAAACGGACTTTTAGCGACGGTCAAAACCGTCGCTAAAATATTTAATGACGGACAGCCAACCGTCGCTGACCTCGCCGTCCTTAAATTTTATAGCGACGGTTTTGGTCGACCGTCGCCCTGACCGTCGCCAAAGTTTAACGACGGTGGTAACCGACGTAATTTTCCTGACAACCGTCGTCAAATAAATGACCCTGCAATTGTTAAAATTATTTAGCGACAGTATCCGACCGTCACTAAAAGTTAGAAACCGTCGCTAAAAGCTACAGTATTTTAAGGGGCCACCTTCCCTAATAATAACAGCCCTAGCCTGCTGTGATTTTCGAGTACTCTAATGATCACAAATCATTTTCTAAACATCAAATCATCAATACACTACTCTAATAATCACAAATCAAGAATTGTAAATCCATTCATAGCCCTTTGAATTGTAAATCAAACCATCAATCCTTACAAAAGTACCATCAAATCCCTCAAATCCAGAATTGTAAATCAGTCAAACCACTTACAAAAGTTCAAAGCCTACAATCTAAAGTTCAATACTATTTCAAACTAAAAACTGAGTTTACCCCTGCAGCCCTTCATCAACTTGCAGCCCTGTAAATCAACAAAACAACAACAAAGATCCAGTCACAAATCCATAATTACAGATCATTTCAAACTAAGTTCTCATTAACTTGCAACTTCTGCATCACCCTTTTCTACCCCTTTATTCCTAGCACAACTTAAGGACTAGGATCTCATAAAAGAAACAGCCGAAATTTTGGTTCAGATAAGCGAAATCCAAGAACTAGATGCTAACCTTTCATGACAGGAGGTTTGTTGAATGAAGAACAAAATCCTGAAACACCAGAAAGAGAAAAACGAACATGAGATTAGTCTTCACTGATCATTTTGCCTAGGTTGGAGTGGTATCGAAACTGAAGCTATTCGGATGGTTGAAGAAGCTGAGCTTGCTTTCGTAATGCACTCATTTAAGAAGAAAAAAGCCTTTTTCCCTCAATTTCTTGAGTCAGTAGTACCTGTTAAGGAGTGCTACTCCTGCTGTCTCGGACCGCTAGTCGAAGAGTGGCCAGAATGCTGACCAGTGGAGTCAAGAGGATGCTGAAAAGTGAAAAATATACAACAAAAAATCAGTTAAAAGGCATAAACTCACAATTTCCTCTGAATGTTCTTACATTCAAAATAACAACTTACTTGTTCTACTAACATAGCCAGCTCCAATGGCATAGGGACATTCATGTGCTGAAAAATCTTGACAAACCACTCTTCATACTTCTCATTCTTCTTCAAGCTTTGTTGTAACTTAGACCACAAAATTTGCTCACTTCCAAAATCAGCATGTGATGATTCTCCGACATATTCAGACGAGCTAGAACCAAAGGACTCAGACAGAACAACACCAGCCCCCATACCACGCATCCTACCTGAATGTTCTTTGCCCAAAACTTGGCCTAAAGAATCATTAGGTGCTGCTTGCTTTGGCATAGCACCTGTTGCTTCAAGTTCAGCAATTTTTTCCTACACCAATGTTCACCAAAAATATTAGTTTAGATCCTGCCTCTACCTATATTATCTATCAAAGCATAAGCACCAGCAGCTGCTGCCTTTTTCCTTTCCGTGTTCATAAAAACCTAAAAACAAACTCTGCCTATATTATCTATCAAAGCATAAGCACCAGCAGCTGCTGCCTTTTTCCTTTCCGTGTTCATAAAATCCTAAAAACAAACTCTGCCTATATTATCTATCAAAGCATAAGCACCAACAGCTGCTGCCTTTTTCCTTTCCGTGTTCATAAAAACATGAAAACAAACATCATCACCAGAAAAGTAGAAGGGAAAATGTTCTTACACAAACATCTCTGGTCTTGGGATTCAAATATGATCCATCTGGCCTTTTGTGAGTCTCAACGAAAACTTGTCCTCTTGAAACCTCCTGCCCAGTTGACTCACTCTATATAATCCAACCAGAAAAATGTAAGCACCTTAAATATTTTGATTCTTTAGCAAAATGCAAGAAACATCTATGAACATACCATCTCAGTAGTTTTCCTAGCAATGGACTTTGAGCCTCCTGTGTGATTAAGCTGATATTCACCCCTATTTCTTGTATTCCTTATTGACATATCCTTCAATAAAAAAAATACAGAATACTGATTAACCTCCTATCATGGAAAATAAATCCAAAAATCCCACTTGTAGGAAATAAAACAACAACACAACACCTGAGTGGTCTTTCTTTGGCGATAGTCGATGAAACTAGCCCATTGTTCTTTGGGAATCCCTTCAGGAGGTTTGTTGATATTTTGCTCTCTTGTCCATATACGCTTGTACTTGTGTTTGTAAAGTTCATACCTATGCCCCTTCCATTTGCTGCCTAAGCTACTCAAAATGTACTTGTATGCCCTATCTCTGTGGCTAGGCTCAACAAAAACTTTGTCCTACAAACATCAAAGATTTAGTACTTAAATATCCAGACCAACAAGTAGAAAACAACTCATAATTAAATCAAAGAATTACAAAAAAACAATACTTACAGCAATTATACCATGGAGGACTTCATTCTTATAGCTAGAAGGAACATCAAGCCAACTATCAAAGCTTATAGGAAAATAGTTAACGTCCCTAGCTAAGAGTCCCAAAAATTGTCCAAGTAGTCCACCACCATCATGAACAGGCTGGTTCCTTACAAATGGCACCACAAACTTGGTGCCCTGTGGGAGATACCACACATCCTGTGCATGTAGATGTGCCATGGACCTCTGTCCCTCAGAATCTGAGAAGCAAAGGAAAATATAAACAAGCTGCAGTAAGCCAACAAACAACTCGACTTAACTTGAAACAGTTGGGTAAAATATAAAAGTAACTATTCCATAAAACCACAATATCATATAAGTCCAGAAACACATATCTCTGCAGCTTTAGAATCAAGAAAAGGTTCTAATACATCTTACCTATAACCTGAACTTTCCAATATGGTCTATGACTAGCTTTATCGGTAGTTGTCATTCCTGAAAATCAAGAATATAACCATGGAATATTCATTAGACTCCTTTACAGTATGGTCTATGAGTACCTACAACTAATATATAACTCACACTCACAGTACAAAGCACAAGTTTCCTTCTCAATAGGCTTACCGGAACATAGAAGACATAGAGGCTCAATAAACTGCTGTTTTGAGGGAAGGAATTCAATAGCAGGAGCAAACCTTAACACATATATGCGATGGTAGGTCCAAATTATGAACTTAAGAGATTAGAGAAGGTGATTAATCTATAATTTTAATCATTGAAATTCTGGAATCGGCCCTGTTTTTGACTTCTTACACACCCTGTCATTCAAGCAGAGCGAGGAAGATGCTTTTGAATCAAAAGTTTTGATGATTCATTTTATCATCAATGATGTCAGTTGAATTCTTGCTCCAAATAGTTGTCCTGGATATGCATGAACTAAATTATCATTCTTAATTTGGTGGTAATCATTGCTACTTTTAAATTCAGTTGTGTATAACTAATTAGCATATGTATTTCTCCTCGTTCTAGCTAGCACTCTAATAGCTGTGTCTTTTTCTTGGCAGGGACTACAAGCATGTCAATGATAAACACTTAATTACCCAATTGGAAAGGTAGGTAATGAGGCAAAAATGATATAACTATTGTCTGGTAGCTAAAAGAAATGTGTCAATTTAGAGAACATTTACTAACATTTTGGTGAATCTGAATCTTTCGTAAGGTTCTGCTGAGGGTAAAAATCATCATGCAGTGTTTTGTTAGCTTCCTGTTAAGGCTGTAAATGAAATACACAGGTGTGCTGCAAATTTCCTAGTTCCCCTAATCGTTTCATTCCCATGACGCTCTTTTTCTTTTGCAGGTGAAATATGAGAGAGTTCTTGAGCTTCTGACAACAATATAAATGTTCAGTGTAGTGTTAAGGTGTGCTCCTGCTATTGAATTCCTTCCTTCAAAACAGGAGTTTATTGAGCCTCTATGTCTTCTATGTTCTGGTAAGCCTATGTTTGAGTTTATGTGTTAAGGTGTGCTAAGGCAGATATGCTGGTTTCTCAGGCAAACAGGAACACATATATGCGAAGCTAAGGCAGATCTGTAACCTAACTAGAATGAGCTCGCTAGTGCAAGTGAGGAAATCAGAGAGCGAGCCATGGAGAGAGAGAGAGAGAGAGAGAGAGAGAGAGAGAGAGACGAGAAGATTCACCTTTCAACCGGAGCGAGCGAGCGATATCGGACAATCGCCTGTCAATAACGGAGCGAGCGAGGAAGATCGGACAACTGACACCAGAGTGAGCGAGGGAGGATCGGAGAACTGACACCGGATTGTGAGAGGGATAACGGAGAACTGGCGGCCGGAGTGAGTGAGGGAAGTCGGAGAACTGGCAGCCGGAGTGAGCGAGGGAGATCGTGAATCGCGATTTCAGCCAGAGAGAGGAATCGCGATTTCAGTCGGGATGAGTGAGGGAGATCTGAATCGTTTTTTTAGCTTTGGATAAGGTTGTCGTTTTTTATATTTCGAATTCAGAAACTAAAAATACAGAACCTAATAAATTAATATTATTAGTTTCTTGGGCTTGTAGAGCTTTTAGACCCATTACTCGTTCTTTTTCACAAGTCATCCTCTCCCCATCCTTCTTAAATCGAGAAACCCCTTTGCAAGCCCAAAGAAACCCCAGAACAAGCCATTATATACTGAAGAAAGTCATAGAACAAAGAGCCTTAAAAAACCTGTGTGCATATGCAACCCCATAGCTCTCCCGCAAAAAAAAAAAACCTTTAAATCCCAAGAGATTCATACACAATATCATAATATGCAACAGCAGATTCATACACAATATCACAAGAGAAAAAAAATCAAGCAACCAAAAAATCCAGCAAAGGTGAATGAAATCAAACTACCAAATTTTATCACTCAAACTCTACTTCCACACCAAGTCTTGACAATTGCACTTGTGAACTGCCATCAACCCATGTACTAGCTAAGTCTTGATATGGAAATGCCTCACTCTCATAAACTGTATCCCCCTCCATGGAACCCATGTCGTACAGATCTCTTGGTTTGATATGTACAGGGATACTCCATCCTTTATCCATTTTGTCCTCCACATAATAAACCATTTGGGCTTCATCAGCCTTGATGAATGGTTCATCATCATCTCGATCACCGGTATGAATCAAGTGGGAGAAGTTGATTGACGTGAAGCCTAATGCATCTTTCTTCATACATCTAGGATTGATGGTATTGGCCCATTCACACTTGAACAAAGTGACAGAAAAATTACCGTAATAATTCAGCTCAATGATGTCAACCAATCTACCATAGTATGGCACTAAACCTTGAACTGGTCTCATATCACTTGAGCTTGCATAGCTGTTGGTGCCAAAGCTGCCAAACACACCACTATTGCTTGTCTTTGAAAGCTGTTCTCGGACTAAGGTCCGGAATCTATACCCGTTGATGTCATATGCAGAAAACTTTCTTGCTCTTCTCATGGGGCCTCTTGCAAGTGCCTTGAGATCTTTTGAATGTGACCCTACATTATCATTTAAAATCTACAAGCAACAGAAAGTGTCTCAATAAGAATCATATACTGCCAACTGTCTAGTATCACTAAGAAAACAAGACATTTAAGGAATATAACATAATGTAAAAGCAAGCTAACTCTGTAACCATTAATCACTGACCCGAGTTTTAAACCAATCTACGATTCCTCGGTGTACTGCTTTATCTATTTCATTTGCTGACCTTGTCCGATTTCGTAACTTCTTCTTGGTTATGTCTCTAAATTCCCTGCATAAGAAAGGGTATGATCTTCAAAAATCACTCTGTATTTACACCACTATAGTTTAGAGCTGGATGAAACGAAATCCCTTACAACAATTATACCATGGGGGAGACGATGACAAGAAACTTACTGGATGAAGCGGTTTGCAGCTGTGCAATTAATCAGAACATGTCTACTTGCTTGCAAAATTTCAGAGTCACTTAAGTTAAAAGGTTGTGCACCACCAACTGGTTTCCCTATGCACGGGAAGAGAGAAGAAGATAACTGAAGTGAGTCATCCAGCTTATCATTGACACGCCTTCCTCGATTGAACCTTTCTTCAACTCCCATTTCAAGATACAATGAAGCAAATGAAATAATTTCTTCAGATCTCCACCATTCAGCAATCGAGCCTTCAGGACGTGCTTTATTGCCAACGTGTGACTTCAAATTTCCCAGGAACCTAATAAAAAGATATGATGAGCAGAATGTAAAATAATCAGTGTAGGTAGCAGTAGGTAATACTAGTAAAACCAACTTCAAAGAGGGAAAAACCATACTCCACCATTCATCCAATGTACAAGAATAAACAGGATGACAGAAAGAATTATGTTGATTGAAAGAAGATATTTGACCTTTCTATAGGATACATCCATCTATAATGGACCGGTCCGCCGAGTCGGAGTTCTTCAACCAAATGGATTACAAGGTGAACCATGACAGTAAAGAATGATGGTGGGAAAAACATTTCCAAGTGACACAAGCATAGAGAAATTCGTTTTTGAAGATTATCTAGCTCTGAAGTGTTTACCACCTTTGAACATATGAGTTTGAAACAAGATGAGAGTTCAACCAATGGTGAAGACACTTGTATAGGCATGATATTCCTTACTGCCAAAGGTAAGAAATCTTGTAGAAGAACATGTGAGTCATGACTTTTCAGACCAGATAACTTACGTGCAGATAAATCTACACATTCAGAAATGTTGCTAGAATAACCGTCTGGCACAGATATATCTTTCAATGTCTCAAGCATAACATCGATCTCTTGCTTCTTCAATGTGAATAAAGCTGCAGGACATGTCTTCCCATCCTCTTTTGGCCAAAGTTCACCTCTAATATTCAATTCAATTAGATCCTTTCGAGCATTCAAATGATCCTTTCTTTTATCTTTGTCATTAAGCAGAGTATATATGATGTTATCGCATACATTCTTCTCTATATGCATAACATCCAAATTGTGACGAAGCATATTGAACTCCCAATATGAAAGTTGAAAAAATATACTCTTCTTCTTCCATTGTTCAGGCAAGTCAGCACGGTTTCTTTTTCTACCACTTGTATGCTTACCAAATGTAACATGAACATGCTCTACTTGTTTCAAAATCTCTGATCCTGACATACGTTTTGGTGGATCCCTATCTTCAATATGTCCATCAAATTGAACCCTATTAAGGCGAAATTTGTGGCCTTTATCCAAAAAGCGACGACTGCCCATGAAGCACCATTTTTTACTACATGGAAGACGAAGAGGACGTGCATCAAAATTACAGGTTGGACAAGCCAAACCTGTATATATGTTCCACCCAGTTAGATTTCCAAGGGTGGGGAAATCACTAACTGTCCACATAAGAGTTGCACGCAACTTGAACACTTCATTTTTTGAAGCATCATAAGTCTCCACTCCTTCCTCCCATAAGGTCTTCAACTCTTCAATCATTGGTTGCATATAAACATCTATATCATTTCCTGGCATCTTTTTCCCTGGGATGATACCTGAAAGAATGAAGTTAGTTTGCTTCATACACAGCCAAGGAGGATTGTTATAAGGGATTAGAACAATGGGCCATATGCTGTAATTGTTACCCAATGACCCATTGGGGTTGAATCCATCACTAGCAAGACCGAGTCGCACATTTCGAGGGTCCGAAGCAAAATCGGGATATCTCACATCAAAGTTCTTCCAAGCCTCTGAATCTCTTGGATGCCTTGCTATTCCATCATTTTTTTTGTCTTTTGAGTGCCAAACCATATTTTCAGCAGTCTTGGAACAAGCAAATAACCTCTGCAAACGAGGTATTAAGGGGAAATAGCGAAAAATCTTGGTTGCTTGCTCTTTCCTCTTTTTATCACCAACTCGATCATTCTTCATCAACTTGTATCTAGACCTCCCGCAAACCTTACAACTCTTCCTATTAGCATCACTTCCCCAATATAACATACAATCCTTAGGACAAGCATGTATCTCAGTATAAGAAAGTCCAAGAGTCCTCATGACTTTTTTTGCCTCGTATTCTGATTTGGGAATGTTTGCAAACTCGAAAGCATCACTCAACAAGTCAATAAGCATAGACATAGCTTTGTCAGTGATTCTACACAAAGACTTAATGTTATACAGTCTTATCAAGAATGATAATTTTGTGAACTTTTTGCATCCTGGATACAATACTTCTTCCCCATCTTTCAAAAGTTGGCAAAACCTTTTAGCCTCAACATTTGACTCTTCATTCAAGTCTGACATCATATCATCTTCAAACAAAGGTTCATGCAGAGGGGAAGTATCTTCAAAAGTATAATCTCCATGAGCCCTAAATGCATCCGTTACCAAGTTGATCATTGGATTCGCATTGCAATGCACCTCCTCTCCTAGAATAGGTAAGCTTTGGGAGGATTCTCCTAAACGTGATTCCCCATGACGATACCAAACCGTGTATTCAATGGGAAAGGGACTACGTAACAAGTCGGCAAACACCTCATCCCTTATCTTCAACTTCTTAAAACCACACTTTCTACAAGGGCATAGTATATGATCTATGCCAGAGTTACGCTCAAATGCGAAATCCAAAAATTTATTCAATCCTTGTACATATTCTGGTGTATTACGAGGCATGCTAATCCATGACTTGTCCATTTTAAGAATCACAACACCTAACAAATTGTGTAAACATGTACAGAGTAAAAAGTCACAGCACATCATAAAGAAGAGGCAAGCATTTTGTGATGATTGTAACATACATCAAAAAAATTTCACAAAGAAAGAAATCTAGCACCAATTTCACAACTACGATATAAAATTCTGATTCATTTCACAAACATCACACACAAGGCGGATCAACTTTCGTAAATGAATTGAACCTTGGGGAGTGAGTTATACCATAAATGCAGAAGGCTAAATAGAGAGAAGAAGAAAATACCTGTAAATTTGAAGGCTTGCAAATTTGACGAAGTCTAGGCACAATTCAACTCTACTCCAATTCCTTCTATGAGAGATTTCAAAGACTCCAAAAACCCACACGCTCCAACTCTGCTCTTGTTCTGCTCCAACTCTGCTCCAATTCCAATTCCTTCTCTAGAACCAGAAACCCAAAAGCTCTATTCCACGAAGATGCCAATACGAGTTAGAGAAACCCAGAAGCCCCATTCCACACAGAACTCTTAACGCGAAGAACTAGGGGCGATCGCGTTGGTCGTCGGAGAATACAGTGAGAGGAGATCGACGGGGAAGGACGGTTGCGATCGAAAAATGTATGGCTCTGGCCATCGTCGAGGCAGAGGAAGGGGAAAGCGCTCGCAGAAGAACTAGGGGTGATCGCTTTGGTCGTCGGAGAATAGAGAGAGAGGGGACCGACGGGGAAGGACGGCGCGCTGCGATCGACGACTCTGGCCACCGTCGACGCAGAGGAAGGGGAAAGTGCGAGATTTCTTTTGTCCGTTTTGTTTTTCAGATATGAAGCTGGGAAAAGAGAGACAGGAGGAATAATTTTTATATTTTATGTTTTTTATTATAGGAAATCATAACTCTAAGAACAAATGTAAAAAAGAAAAATACAAAGGAAAGAAGGAGTCACGTGTTCTGATCAAGAGGAATCATAAAGAAGAAAAAAAATCAAAAATGGAAAAGAGAGACACGTCTCTCATGGTCTCATGTGCCATTTACTTTATCGTTACTTGCAATTAATTAATAATATTTTAAATGGACAGAATTTTCATCCAAATCCCGACGGTCACAAACAACGGCCAATTTGTCCGTCCAATCTCCTCACATAACGACGGTCCTAGTGGCTGTCATTAAGTGAATGTCGGTAAAGTAGCTTTTTGTTGTAGTGACCCATGCTTATCAAAATACGTATGCTCATTGTAGTCCTTAGGAAAATATGTGGTGCACTTGTTTTCTCTCATGCACGGACACTTTAGATTGGCATGACCACAGGGACCATGAACCATAAACTTTTTTACGGCTTCGTATCCCACGGGATCCAATTATGGAGTAGGAATCTCGGCAAAAATAAATTCATCAATTCTCTTTCAGTATTGATCTTCGAATCCTGACTTAACCAAATTAATATATGAACGTGTGGTAAACCTCTCTTCTGAAATTCAATGGTATACATACCTATGAAAACACTATAACAATTAAAGTAAAAACTAAATGTTCAATATCAATGGAAAAACAACAATCATGATATTTTATGGTAAGCATCACAATATACATGAGATTGATAATTTATTCTAAAATTTAAAATGGCATAATAAAGTATAACGCCACACCAGCCACCGAGCGTCCAAAACAACATGATTTGTGAATATATTCCTTGAGGATCTTCAGCTTCATATTGAACACACGAGCTATAATTTGTGGCTTTTCGTCTCCCTTAGAACCAAGGACAGAACTGAAAGCATCGGTTATCTCAGGACACTGTGCATTGCAAGTGAACGCAATAAAGAGATCGGGGTTTCCTGAGAATGAACATGTGTGAGTAATATAGTTACCAACCTACTATAATAAAAATATACATAGGAAAAGTATACCATAAAAATTATAAGTATTAAAGGAATACACCATCGCAAATTTCAACACTCACCAAAATACTGGCATATGGCCATTGCATCTAAATATAGTTGCTTCATATATCGAAGACTTCCAATATAGGTTGCTGGCAAAATCACACTGCCCAAATGCTTAGCATCGAGATCACCTTTACTAAATGCATCATGCAATCCCTTATATAATTCTGTCCTAAGTTGCTTTTGATGATACCGTAGAAAAGTGAGCCTGTTCTGCTCGATCGTGGCGAATGCATCAACATAGTAATGCTGAAAAGTCGTTCCACCACGGAGAAGAGTGTGTCCCTCGCTAACACGAAACTGTAACCGAATATAGTAGTACTCTCTTTGAGTAACGTGCTTCCTCTTTGTAGAGGTGGAACGGTGAGTAGTACGATAACTCATTCTCAAATGGAATCCATCCTCGCCATAAGGAAACAATAATGGAAAATGCAATGCTTCGAACTTGGGATGTAAACTTGAAATACGTTGCAACCCATTGGACCTATGATCAACTATAATATCATGGTCATCCTTGTCAACTGAAAAATCACCTGAAACAAAATAAAACAGATAGAAGACAATCAATGAGTCTGAAAAAATGCATCCACTATAGACAATGATAAGACACCCTTACCTGGAATTAGACCAACCACCTCATCCATAGTTCGCAGTTCATACTGTACACCAAACCGTTCTTTAGAACCAACAATTCGGAGTCGCAGATCGTTATTTCTAGGATCCTGCAACTCAGTTCGTATTCTACGGAAACTCATGACTAAGATATTACAATCGTCCAACATACTTGAAAGTCTTGACACCAACTGATGTCGCAGGACACTACCATCATTGGTTGGAAAGTTGGCTAACCTATTTTCCATCTCAAATTCGGGATCATACACGTAAAGTTGTGAAAATTTAGGTTTACGACCAATCATGGGAAGAAGGGACCCAATCAAATGATGATTTTCTCCACAGAGAACAAACAAATATGGACCTCGAGAACCCAAAATCTTAGGATCAACTTTAGCTCCAACCGAAGTAAACGAGAAAGCCCCATTATATGAACGAATGTGTTTACGAAAATTATTAGACTCTGGACCGCCATTAACATCCATCAATTGATTTAGAACTTGAGGTGTTTTCTTAAAGAAATTAATCATTACCTTTCCTTTCTGACAACACAACCGAAACACTAGATTGAGTGTCGGACGATGATAATCCAAATGCTCACGATCCCAAAAACAAGCACCGCAGAACTCACAAATGCAAGAAGGGAAACCAATACTCAATATCACATCGTGCGGGAATATACTTTCCGTTCCATAGGTATTTTCATGAAGCGCAGTACCTACTAAGGAAGATGCAACAATGCTATCGAAAGCATTGAAGTTGCCTGACAAAAAGACGATGTAACAGTCAAGGGAATAACCATAAATTATAGGAAACAAACAAAAATTCGTACAACCTTTAAAAAAATCATTCAAACCAAAAAAAGTACCGTTAGCGTAAGTGTCATCACTCCATTCATCATTGTTCGAAGTCGGATTATTGTTAACACCCTCCATTCCCGTGATCGTCAAACAAACGCTGGTTTGCATTTTACAACTTTGTAATAAAATATTAACATACCATTGACGGTTGACCTTCTAGTAACTCTGGCACGGACTCAACTTCAGTAGAAGGCACGTTATTAGGACAACCGTTAATATGCAATCCTGAAAAGAACATAGCCCACTTAGACAAGCGTCGTCTGTGTCGAATATTTGGATCCGACGACGTAACATTGTCATGATGAGGCAAATCTTGGCTACCATCGCCAAAAGAAGATGATGTATTTGCTAACTCCTTCCTCTTAGTACATCCCATTACACAACGTAGAGAGTGGAATAATATAGGATATACACAACGAGACTACTTGCCTTTCAATAGTAGTAACCATAAGTCATATATATAGAGAAGAGAATTGGCTTACCTAGGACGCCCATCTGGCACGACCACTTGCCCATGTAGACGGTAAACTCGTATGATTTGTACCATACACCAATATGAATCCTATATATCATTAATTAATGCAGAGTTAGGAAAATGTGCCAAAATAAAATATCAACAAATACCAACTAACTGACTTACAGTGGAAGGGAGATGAACTAAGTCAAGTAACTCGGAAACAGATTTCTTTCCAGGAATATTGATAGCGATGTGTTGGCACATGTTTGCACCCTTAGTTCTTATCCGTTTGCGGCAAGTAGTCGTGTATTTTTGGCCCGTTTTACGTTGGGTTGTGCTACTTTGTCATATTTCAGGTCCCAGACGTCGAAGGAAAGGCTAAGCACGAGTTTCGGGGCATTTGGAAGTCATTCGGTCGAGCTAGGGCCAAAGCACGGGCTTGCCTAAACCAAAACACGGCCGTGTACACAAACAGGCATGCCAGTGTTTTTATTGCCGAGAGCTGAACTAATGGAAAAGCAAAACACGGATTGGCCTAAATCAAAACACGGTCGTGTCCATATTTAGGCACGACCGTATTTTGGCCGACGCGAGCGTGTTTTTAACATGGGGCAAAACACGGGTGGGCAAAACCAAAGCACGGCCGTGCCATCGACCGTGTTTTGCCCAGGGTCGGCCTTTTTAGGCAGATTTGAGCCAAAGAAGAGGGAATTTCGAGTTTTAGAGAGAAAGATCGATTCCTAGAGAGAGAAAGCGATGAAGCAGAGTTCCCAAGTGCCCTAGCTTGATCTTCATCACCATTGGAGCCCGGCTTGAGCTTGGAGAAGTGCCGATTGACGACCAGGAGCAGAAACCCATCCTTTACAGTATGGTTTCCGCATCTGAATATGCTTTTGCTTCTCTCTCCATGAAGTAGTTTTCCCATTCATCTGGGTATAGAGAACCCTAGATTTGTATGTTAGGTCTGATTGTATAAATGATAGACTGATAATTGCACATGTTTTTACCCCTATTCTTGAGCCGTTTGAGATGTTAATTCTCGTGTTTTAAGCCGATTTCACGCGAGGTTGTACGTTTATGTCATATTTCAAGACCCGGCGTTGGAATCGAGGCGAAGGAATGAGATTCGGGTCAAAAGGAGCAAGTGAGGCTTGAAGTGTGCTGGAGAGCAAAAATACCCGGCCATGAGAAGAAATACCCGACCGGGTATTATCTGGCCATGTCCGGGGATTTTTGGCTTTGGGCGTCCGTGAGAAACAGAAGGGGGCCCGGGCAGGAGGCAAAAACCCCCGGTCGGGGATTCTTGGGCCAGACCGAGGATTTCCCCTGAGTCAAAAACGGTGAGTATCAATTATACCCGGGCGCGACCCAAAATACCCGACCGGGGATCGCGACAGTCAGCCTTTTAAAGGAAAAGAAAGCCAAAAATCAAGGGTTCCGAGTTTTAGAGAGACAGAGCGATTCCTAGAGAGAGAAAGCGATGAACCAGAGTTCCCAAGTGCCATAGCCTGATCTTCATCACCATTGGAGCCCGGCTTGAGCTTGGAGAAGTGCCGATTGACAACCAGGAGCAGAAACTCATCCTTCATAGTATGATTTCGGCGTCTGAATCTGCTTTTGCTTCTCTCTCCATGGAGTAGTTTTCCCATTCATCTGGGTATGGAGAACCCTAGATTTGTATGTTAGGTCTGATTGTATGAACCCAAGTACAGATTTCATGAGTTGATTATATTCGATTGAGGCTTGAATGATTGAATGACTTGAATCCTGATCAAATTCCTATTGTTTCTGCTTTAACCTAGAATGAGAATATCTGGCTAGGTTGATAGAGCACCCTTAATTGAAGGTGGCGAATTGGTGACTTTAGTCGAGGAGCCAATTCGCTATTCTGTACCGAATTCAATTCGGTAGTGGAGGTTTGGTTCGTTAAGGCCTCAATCTGTTTACTCCGGTGGAGGTTAGTCGCCCGCTGGAGACTCAGATTGAGAGGGTCTGGAGACCTTTAGTCGAGACTTCAGACTGTTTAAGAACCTCCCGCAATATAACTATCATAGAAACTGAACCTGGTAAATTGAAATCCGGCTTAACTGCAGTCTAGGGGGAACCATATCCAGGTGACCTCTCTCGACTTGATAACAACCGTTTAATTGCTTGCTTTACTTGTTTGCTTGTTTGAACTTGCACTAAAGTTTCACCGCTAGATAATAAGAATTCGCTGAGTAGTCATCACATCTAGGACCCGGGTTGACATTAAAACCCAAACCCACTATACTACGCTTTAGGAAGTGGTTACAGTTGGCCATTTTCTAGAGTGATAGTAGGAGTGAGTTAAGTTTTTGGCGCCGTTGCCGGGAACGACTAGGTTGTTGAAGAAACGTGAATTCTATTAATTTAGCTTTTCTTTTCGCATTGTTTGCTTTGTCCCACTTGTTCCTTCACGGGTTTGCTGCTTGACTGTGTGCAGGTAGTGCATGACCCGTAGCCAGTCAGGAGGTTTACTGTCGTTGCATCCGGAGCTTGAACGCACCTGTCGCCAACTTAGGAGACAACAACGAGCTAGACTGGCTACGGAGGAGCGCATAGACGGCCATTTGAGCAGCGATTTCGAGGACGAGTACGAGATGGAAGGAGATCACAATCCACACCAGGGAAATCCTCACCAGGTTCCCCAGGAAGATGGGGTTCATCATCATCCACCGCCGCCGGGTCCCACCTTGGAGTACTACTACCCTCCACGAATTGCTGACATCCGCCCTGTCATCCTCTATCCGCCCTTTCCAGCGAACAACTTTGAGATCAAGCCATACTGGATTCAACTCATTACATCCTCTATCCAGTTCCATGGCCTGAAGGATGAGGAGGCGAGGGTGCATCTTTCCCGTTTTCTGTAGCTGACGAACGGGTTCAAGCTAAACGGTGTCCCTGATGACGCAATCCGCCTTCACCTCTTCCCCCATTCTCTTGTGGGAAATGCTAAGAAGTGGCCTGCCTACAGTGAGGCTACGCTTTAAGAAATGCATGGGAGCAGTACTTGGGATATTTCTGGCAGTGTCCCCATCAGGGCTTCAGTGATGCATTCACAGTGGGGGACTTCTACAGTGCTCTCTCTCTCTCCGGACAGCTAGAGGGTGATTGAGTCTCTATGCCCAGGAGGGGATATTCTTACTAAGACCCCCACCCGAACTGAACCAAATGATCACTACACTGGCTGCCAGAGATCATTCCTAGGGGCAGAGTACCAGAGGCAGGAATTTCCGGGAGCATGATGTGCACGCCATGGAGGCCAGGTCCGGGCTCGAGCAACAGGTAGCCGAGTTAGTGCAGACATTGAAGCAGCCCAACAGCCTTATTCCAGGTAGAGGTTTGGCTACACCTTTAGTAGCTCAATGTCAGTGGTGTGAGAGCTCAAATCCTCTGGTGGAAGACTGCCAGGCTATGCGGGAGTCAACTACTCCCCAAGAGTAGCTGGACTTCATCGCCAATGCTCGGCGCTTTGACCCCCTACAGCAATACATACAATGAGGGGTGGTGCCAGCATCCCAACTTTTCTTGGAATACCAACACCACTAAGCCACCTGGTTTCCCAACACCAGCAAGTGGTTTTCAGCAGAGGCAGCCTTTCCAGGCTAGATAAGGGCCAGTCCTCAGCAGCACCCTCAGCGTTAGTATGCCGAGCCAGCAGCAGCTCCGGCTCCACATAATCAGATGACGGAGCTGAAAAACATTCTAGCGGCATTCATGACTACCACCCAGGCAACTTTCACGAGGATGAACCAGAGCATAGCCTCACTGGAGGCAGGCCAGAGGAACCAAGGTGCCGTTTTCAAGATTTACAGGACCAGATGGGTAGCATGGCTCGCCAAATTAATACCCGGGCCCCGGGAACTCTACCTGCCACTACCGTCCCCAATCCACGGGAGCCGCACCAGCAGATGAATGCCATAACCACCAGGAGTGGCAAGTCCACTTCGGCGGTACCTTCCCAGGCTAGGGAGGAAGAGCCACTGCCTGCTTCAGCACTTCCAGCCGATGATGTAGAAGTGAGGGCGGAGAAGGAAGCCCCTGCTCCCAAGCCACAACCAGTGGTTAAGGAGCATGCACCCCAGCTTCCCTTCCCCACTCGACTACATACAGATAAGCTGGAGACTGAGTTTGCCAAGTTCATGGCAATGTTGAAGCAGATCGATGTCAGCATACCCTTCATGGAGGCACTATGGAAGATGCCCAAATACGCCAAGTTCATGAAGGATCTCCTCAGCAACAAGAAGAAACTTGGGGATCTTTCGATAGTGATGCTGAGCGAGGAGTGTTCTGCCATCGTGCAGAACAAGCTGTCCGAAAAGCGCAAAGACCCAGGGAGTTTCACTATCCCTCTTAATATTGGTAGCATGCATGTAGGGAGGTCCTTGGCGGACCTAGGCGCTAGCATAAATGTCATGCCATACAATCTGTTTAAAAAGCTAGACCTAGGTGAACTTAGCCCTGCTAGGATGAGCATTCAGTTAGCTGATCGCTCTATTGTGCATCCTAGGGGTATCATAGAGGATCTGCTTGTTAAAGTAGGCACATTCACGTAACCTGTTAATTTTGTTGTCTGGATATAAATGAGGATGTGGATGTGCCTTTGATTCTGGGTAGACCATTTCTTGCCACCGCCAAGGCACTTATTGATGTGCATAGTGGTAAACTGATCTTGGGTGCTGGGAATGAACAGGCTACTTTTTGTGGCTGAACTTTATCCTTGTGATATGCCTGCTGTCACACCTATGCATGCTATTTCTCACCAGGTACACGAGCATGTCGTGTACCCCCCTGTGCATCTCGTTTTGCAGGACCCCCCTCTCACGCCTTCACCGCCACTCCCGGCAACCTCACTTCCCAATAAAAAGCTCAAGAAGGAGTGGCGGCCGAAGCCGCAGGAGGCTAAGCCTGCTCGAAATAAAGGTGGAGACCACTATGAGCTGGTCCCACCTCCTGCACCAAGACCACCCTGGCCATCCGAGTACTCCTTCGCCTGAATCTTGCCGGATGGCCAGGTCGAGCTAACCAATGCTGGTGGTCGCACCCGTCTGGTGCATGGCCGCAATCTGAAGTTGTACCTCAAGAGCGATGTGGATCCGTTCTTGGAGGCACCTGTTCCTACACCCCGCTGAGTATCCACCATGGGCCCAGCTAAAAGACGGTAAAGAAGCGCTTGTGGGGAGGCAACCCCACCACGGTTTTCATTTATTTCTTTTTTTTTTAGTCGGATTGTAAACTGGTTTTGTTTTGGTTTGTTTTCTTTTATTTTGGATAATGTATTATTGGGTTGACAATTGGACCTAACGGATTGTGTTTGAGTTCTTCTGTTCCCTTTAGCTGTGCTCTGTCCCTGACTGGTCACCTCTCCAGTCCTCTTCACTCAGACTGGTCCGCTTCCAGTCTCATGTAGTCCGTGCACACCGGTAACATCGTTCCCCTTTATCCTTCCCTCTTCTCCATTGAGGGCAATGTCGATCTTAAGTGTGGGGGGATGTTTCTCTTTTGACTGCATTAGATCTGTTTGTGTGCTTGGAGCCTAGTCCACTGGCCAAATTTTTAAATTTGAGGGCTCCAAATACGTGTTTCCTTGCAAATTGCCTGCTCAGTATGCTTTGAATTGACGGTCTCTATAGTAATGTGTAACCTAGGGAGGTAGTGTAGCACTATGGAGGATGTTGAAGTATAAGATTTTTCCTATCTATCTCTCTGTTGTGCCAGTTGATTTTGTGAATTAGTGGAGCTAGGACCGTTGAATTCATGTGGTAATGGTGACTCTATGTGGATTGTGTTATGGACTCGTGTATCGAACAGGGTGTTCATGTGAAAAATGAAAAATGCAGTTGGTCCTCCATGTCAAAATCATCAAAATCTTAAACATGGGGTAATCCCAACGTGTGCGGCACCGTTAATTGCACAAAATCGGGTTTTGGAAGAGATTTTAGTGATCCTTAGTGGGGTACTCCTACAAGGTGAAGCTAAGCAGTCTCTAGTACAAGTAAAACTTCCACCCGTTGAAGGTTTTCCTACTTAAGGATGTGTTTTTAAGGGCACGGATAGAGCTTCCGACCCCCCTTAATTTCATTGACCCTCCACACGAGTTGAGGAAAAGGAGTTAAAAGAAGTACTCTAGCGAGCGCCAGATGTACAAAAATTGCTCTTGCTCGACTATTAAGGGTCGACCGTGCGAAAGACTGCAGTTGGAACCCCGCTAAGTGAATGAAAAAAAAAAGTAAAATGGAAGTGAAAAAGGGCTTCCAACGGTGAAATGAAGTGAAAGAGCACCCCGGTATCGCGAGTCCTTGATTGTGAATGGTGTGAGTCCCTTTATCCATGAACTGACCGTCTTACTTCTACTTCTTCTCATGATCCTGGCTTGAGTCTAGTACTCGCATTGAGAGAGATAGGGAACGTCTTAGAAGACCAGTTGACCTCGTAATCTGCTATATGATCTAGAAAATGCTCTACTGACGATCGAGGTTGTTTGTTGCTATAGAGGTCTGGAGAGTTGCATTGGTTTGAGTTAGGTTTGTTTGGGGACAAGCAAACGGTTAAGTGTGGGGGAATTTGATAGCGATGTATTTGCACATGTTTGCACCCTTAGTTCTTATCCGTTTGCGGCAAGTAGTCGTGTATTTTTTTCCCGTTTTACGCCGGTTTGTGCTACTTTGTCATATGTCAGGTCCCAGACTTCGAAGGAAAGGCTAAGCACGAGTTTCGGGAAATTTGGAAGTCATTCGGTCGAGCTAGGGCCAAAGCACGGGCTTGCCTAAACCAAAACACGGCCGTGTACACAAACAGGCACGCCAGTGTTTTTATTGCCGAGAGCTGAACTGATGGAAAAGCAAAACACGGTCGTGTCCATATTTAGGCACGACCGTGTTTTGGCCGACGCGGGCGTGTTTTTAACACGAGGCAAAACACGGGCGGGCAAAACCAAAGCACGGCCGTGCCCTCCACCGTGTTTTGCCCAAGGTCGGCCTTTTTAGGCAGATTTGAGCCAAAGAAGAGGGAATTCCGAGTTTTAGAGAGACAGAGCGATTCCTAGAGAGAGAAAGCGACGAACCAGAGTTCCCAAGTGCTCTAGCTTGATCTTCATCACCATTGGAGCCCGGCTTGAGCTTGGAGAAGTGCTGATTGACGACCAGAAGCAGACACCCATCCTTTACAGTATGGTTTCCGCATCTGAATCTGCTTTTGCTTCTCTCTCCATGGAGTAGTTTTCCCATTCATCTGGGTATGGAGAACCCTAGATTTGTATGTTAGGTCTGATTGTATGAACCCAAGTACATGTTTTATGATTTGATTATATTCAACTGAGGCTTGAATGATTGAATGACTTGAATCCTGATCAATTCACTATTCTGTACTGAAGTTACTTCGGTAGTGGAGGTTTTGTTCGTTAGGGCCTCAATCTGTTTACTCCGGTGGAGGTTAGTCGCCTGCTGGAGACTCAGATTGAGAGGGTCTGGAGACCTTTATTCGAGACTTCAGACTGTTTAAGAACCTCCCGCAGTTTAACTATCATAGAAACTGAACTTGGTAAATTGCAATCCGGCTTAACTGCAGTCTAGGGGGAACCATATCCGGGTGACCTCTCTCGACTTGATAACAATCGCTTAATTGCTTGCTTTACTTGTTTGAACTTGCACTAAAGTTTCACCACTAGATAATAAGAATTCGCTGAGTAGTCATCACATCTAGGACCCGGGTTGACAGTAAGAGTGAGTCAAATATGCAATCGGAGAGTACGTGTATACATGAAATGCTCCTCGTCAAATACACGAATTGGTTGATGATCATGAAAGAAATTATCATATATCCCTTGAAATCTATGTATAGTCCCCAATTATTATCCTTGTTGAGTCCGTGCTCGTTAACTCATGTACAGAGGGATAATCTGTTAACGACAAAAATATATCGTCAGACATGCCAACAAGTACACATTGTTGCTCAAGTTCTCTCCAACAAGGTCCTTTGTACCGGACAATTGCAAACTCATTTCTGAAATATATAATGACGTGCAATCAATCTATATGAGTTTGTATTTGCATCCATGTATTTCCCATTTAATGGAATCAACTGATCATAAATAAGGTATCATTTGATACATATAAAATACAAATACCTCTCGTTTTCCAATACAATGTGAATGATCGGATTGTCATCGCCATCAGGGTTGTCCACGGCTGTTTTCCTAAAACGAATGATGCGACCGACTATGTCTGTTCACCGCCAACAAATTTAGTTTCACCAAATCAAATACAATCTATACACGAAATTAACAACACCCACCCTTATAACATTCTGTCGATCCCCCGTATTTGTTGAGTCTTTTGAAAGGTGTCTTCTGAAAACCCGTCAAAGGAAAAAATAAAGACGATGGATCTTCCACAATCAACTTCAAATCATCAATGCTCGTAAGCCAAAGACGATCCGATGTGTTACAACTCCTATGTCGCGACCTACGACCAACAAATATGCAATTTGTGATTACATATAGTCGATTTGTTTGTAGATAGTTGATCATTCCCACCGCCTCTTCTCCTGATGTAAATCCTTCATTGAGATTCTCCTGAGAAAATCTCAACAATTAAAAAGAATTCGATCAAACCACTTACAATATAATAAAGGTTAAATACAAACCTCTTTGTCTAGCCACAGAGTGTACACTTCAAGTGTTCTCTCTGCTCAAACCATCTTTACTTCAGACCAACGATGCAATAATCGAGCGAGTAAAGGAACCTCCACACCCTTTTCACCATATCCTTTGAAATTTCCAGCATACTCAACCAGACCTGACAACAACATAACGTCACAATTGATTCTTTATGGACAATACAAACAACTAACACAATATAAACATTTACCTTGCGGAGTGCAACAAGAATTGTAGTTTACTCCCATTGTTAAAGATGAAGGTAACACCTTTCACATGAAAAAATATGAAAGTAATACATATATCCACGAACACTGCAAAGGAAAACCTTTAAATAGACAAGTTTGCCTACAACAATCATTGTTGTAATCCCTTCTTTGTTTGTCTTTAACATTTTAGGGATTACATTGTAATTGTCCACCCGAGTTTGACGTTGTAAGTGTGCGACATTCTCTTTATTAGGGCTGCGGGTGTTCCTTGTAAACCCTAAGCCAAATATCTCATCATCAAATCAAAGTCCGAGAGCTCACGTTCTCCGTGGAATAGTCTCGTCCATCTAGGACGGGGAAACCACGTAAAATCCTTGTTGTTCGTGTTCTTTATGTTTCGATAATTGTCGTTTTCTACATGGTATCAGAGCTGTGAACGATTCCACAGCAATCCCTTCACAACACGAGTGACGTTGAAGATGAATCAAAGTCCAGCGCCGCCAAGGCTACCTCTGGCGGTTCGGGCAGCGGTGGTAAACCTCCAGGACCCCGTCGCCTTTCACCATTCATCAATCCGACAACCCCGGCCAATTGTTTGTAGGAGAGCTGCTCACGGAGCTCAATTACGGCGAATGGCGGGGCGATATTATTGACTCTCTCATCGCCAAAAACAAACTCGGATTCGTCGACGGATCCTTGGTTAAACCTGCGCAAGGGGGCGAAGACTATGATCTTTGGAAGCAATGTGACGCCATGGTCAAAGGCTGGCTCAAAACAGCCATGTCCAAAGACGTCCGTAGCAGCGTTCGATTCGCCAAAACTGCGCGGGAAATCTGGGTCGATCTTGAGTCTCGTTTTGGTCAAGGTTGTGCGCCCAGGTTATATGAACTACGGACCACAATCAGCCTTCTTCAGCAAGAAAAGCAATTCGTTGCCACTTTCTACACCAAACTCCGCGGATATTGGGATGAAATCAGCTCTCTGGCGCCATCCGTTGAGTGCACATGTGGTGGGTGCACTTGCGATGTTCAGCGTCGTCAACGAGAAGCAAAGGAAGGTGAACGCCTCTTTGATTTTTTAATGGGCTTAGATGATGCTTTCTCTACTGTGAAATCTCAGATTCTCACCATGAAACCTATCCCAAGTCTTGCCGAGGCATATAATCTAGTCATGAATGATGAGCATCAGCGGCACATATCGAGCACTCGTTGTCCGCGCATTGATGCTGCCGCGTTCCAGGCGCAGGGAGACAAGCGTGCTGATCGTTCTCATCGGTCGGGTTAGCGGGACTCCGATGGCCGGCCCTACTGTACACACTGTCAAAAGTCCGGCCACTTCCGCGAAACCTGCTACAAACTGAACGGCTACCCTCCTCGCACTCCTGGCAGTGGCGATCAGCAGCACAGGCGCAGGTCTGATCGTCCTCCCCGCTCTCAACCTCAAGCGGCAGCAGTCGACATCGAGGCCAGCCCGGTACCTGGACTCACCGCAGCACAATTCTCTCAACTCAAGGCCTATCTTGCTGCGGAGTCCGCGTCCTCTCCATCAACGTCGGCCGATCCCACTTCAAACATGGCAGGTACGAGTTTTCCCTCTTCCTCCTCTTGGGTTATAGACTCTGGGTGCAACGAACATATCGTCAATGACAAATCTTTATTGTTTACCGAGTTGGGGCAACCCCCAGCGTTACAGGTTCGTATTCCCAATGGAACGGGAGTTCCAGTTCATCATATTGGTTCAGCCAAGTTGTCGGATAAATTGGTTTTGCAGCGAGTCCTTCATGTGCCGAATTTCCAGTGCAACCTGTTATCCGTCAGTCGTCTTACAGCTGATCTGCCAGTAGCGTTAACATTCATGCATAATTTATGTGTTGTTCAGGACTTACCATCCAAGAAGCTGATTGGGATGGGTAAGCACGTTGATGGGCTGTATTATTTGCGGCTGTTTGATGAAGGACATTCTATGGCGCATTCTGTTCGTCGAGCAATGGATAGTACAGCTCTCTGGCATGCACGACTGGGCCATCCGTTGCCTGGGAAGTTGTCTCATCTTCAACAGTTCATCCCTAGTCCTATCGTGCAGCAAAAGAATTCTTGTCATTCCTGTTTTCGAGCTAAACAAGCTCGTGATTCTTTTCAGACTAGTACCATTTCTACTACGTCTTGTTTTGAACTCATTCATTTGGATATCTGGGGTGGTTATCACGTCCCATCTTTTACTGGTGCTCGCTATTTCTTGACGATTGTTGATGGCTATAGTAGAGCGGTTTGGGTTTTACTGTTGAAGTTCAAATCGGAGGTTTCTCGTTATTTGCTGTACTTTTGTCGCATGATTGCCACTCAGTTTGGGAAACAGGTTCGCCGAATTCAGACTGATAATGGGCCTGAATTTGCCACTTCACAGTTGAAAGAATACTATGAGGAAACCGGGATCACTCTGCAGACTTCTTGTACCGATACCCCTCAGCAGAATGGGGTTGCAGAACGGAAACATCGTCACCTTTTAGAGACTGCTCGTGCTCTGCGGTTCCATGCTAATCTTCCCCTTCAATTTTGGGGTGAGTGTGTGCTCACCGCGGCCTATTTACTCAATCGTATGCCTTTATCACCTATTGGCCATCGATCTCCTTATCAGTTGTTGTTCGACAAGGCCCCATCATATCAGCATCTTCGCAGTTTTGGTTGTCTTGCGTATGCTCGGGATAATCATCGCGGGTTAGACAAGTTCAGCGCTCGTGGTCGTGCCTGCATCTTCGTTGGGTATCCTACTGGGCAACGAGGTTACCGAGTTTATGATTTGGAGTCCAAGAAAATATATACATCCCGTGATGTAAAGTTCTTGGAAACTAAATTTCCTTACCGTTTCTCGACGGCTCCTTCTCACTCTCTTGTTGAGAATCTCTCGGCTGCCCCACACTTGTCCACTCCTACTCCTTCATGGGATGATCTCCCTGATATAGTGGCGCCTCTCCATGATAGCCCAGCTACCATTTCCACTCCCATTCCATGCGAAGACAACACTTCTCCTCCACCACACACACCTCCTCATGCGCCATCTTCCGCAGCTGAACGTGAGTCATCGCCACCTCCCTCGGCTGCCTCCTCCCATGAGACGACTACATCACCTTCCACCTTGTCTCCTGTACCACCTAGCTGCGCCTCACCACCTCCCAGCGCATCTTCAACACCTTCGGCAGCTGACTCCCCCACTCCACCTCCACCTCCGCTTCGTCGCGGTGACCGGGTTCGTCAACGCTCTTCTCGGTTGCAAAGTTTTGACGTTGATCTTCCTGGTCATGCTCATTCTGCCACGGTGACTCATCCCATCGAGGACTACCTCACATATCGTCGGCTCTCTCAGGCGCATCACGCCTTCGTCGCGGCTGTCAGCCTTGTTGACGAGCCCAAGTATTTTTATCAGGCCGTCCGCCACCAACACTGGCGCGACGCCATGCAGGTTGAGTTCACTGCTTTGACTGATATTGGTACTTGGTCTCTTTGCATTCTTCCCCCTGGTAAGCACGCTATCGCCTGCAAATGGGTTTATAAGGTGAAGTTTCGACCTGACGGGTCCGTTGACCGCTATAAGGCTCGCTTGGTCGCCAAAGGTTTTAGTCAGGTCGAAGGGATCGACTACCATGACACGTTTGCTCCTGTTGCCAAGCTCGTTACTGTTCCATGTCTCTTGGCAATTGCTGTCAAACGTGGTTGGTTCATTCATCAGCTCGACGTTAACAACGCGTTTCTCCATGGCGAGCTTTCTGAGGAGGTCTATATGCAGCTTCCGCAGGGTTTCTCTCGTCCTGGTGACACTCGCGTTTTCCGGTTACATAAGTCTATTTATGGTCTCAAACAGGCATCCCGGAACTGGTACCAGAAGTTCACTCAAGCTCTTCTCTCTGGGCTTCACCCAGAGTCGTGCTGATCACTCCCTCTTCACCTATCGCCGCGGTGCCACTTTTGTAGCGGCCCTCATCTATGTTGATGACGTTATCCTCACAGGTAATGACATGTCATTCATCCAGAGAGTCAAGGATTTTCTGCATGCACGTTTCACTATCAAGGACTTGGGCACCCTAAAATATTTCCTTGGTATTGAAGTTGCTCGATCACCTCGTGGCATGGTTTTGAATCAACGGAAGTACGTCCTCGATATCCTCGAGGAAGCCGGTCTCACAGCCACTCGTCCCAGTTCCACTCCCATTGAGCAGAGTCATCGTTTTGGCCGTGATCCCTCTGCTCCAGCATCTGATCCTGCCGCTTACCGTCGTTTGGTGGGTCGTTTGCTCTATCTCACTGTTACGCGCCCAGACATTACTTACGCCGTCAACATTCTCAGTCAGGCAGTTCATTCTCCCATTGAAGCACATGTCGATGCTGCAGCTCGTGTTCTCCGGTACCTTAAGACATCCCCTGGGCGGGGTCTTTTTCTCCCGGTGGCGGGAGATCTTTCCTTAACTGCCTACTGCGATGCTGACTGGGGCGGGTGTCCTACCACTCGTCGCTCCACTTCTGGGTATTTCATCACTCTTGGTTCCTCTCCTGTTTCTTGGCGCACTAAGAAGCAGTCAGTTGTTGCTCGCTCCTCTGCCGAAGCTGAGTACCGTGCCATGGCCAGCACCGTTAGTGAGGTTTTATGGCTTCGTTGGCTTTTGCGTGACCTTGGCATGGTTTTGACTCAGCCGACTCCCTTATACTGCGACAACCAGGCTGCTCTACACATTGCTGCCAACCCAGTTTTTCACGAACGGACCAAGCACGTTGAGATGGATTGTCATTTTGTTCGTGAACGGGTTCAGTCTGGTGATATTCAGCACTCTAAAATCAGCACTACTGATCAACCGGCGGATCTCTTCACCAAAGGGCTCAGTAGCGATCAGTTTCATCATCTTATGGTCAAGCTCGGAATGCTTGACATCCATTCCTTCGCTTGAGGGGGCGTGTTGTAATCCCTTCTTTGTTTGTCTTTAACATTTTAGGGATTACATTGTAATTGTCCACCCGAGTTTGACGTTGTAAGGGTGCGACATTCTCTTTATTAGGGCTGCGGGTGTTCCTTGTAAACCCTAAGCCAAATATCTCATCATCAAATCAAAGTCCGAGAGCTCACGTTCTCCGTGGAATAGTCTCGTCCATCTAGGACGGGGAAACCACGTAAAATCCTTGTTGTTCGTGTTCTTTATGTTTCGATAATTGTCGTTGTCTACAATCATTTATTTTAAAAAACAGTCTGGCTATTATAGCTATATAGAAGGATAGACAGAGAATCTATTTAATTACAGTAACTACAGGAATCCTATATGGACAATAAGTTAATGCATCGCTTTCAACAGTCCAATCAATAAATTGGGGATAAGTTTACTATACTATGAGTTAGAATAAAATGTTCATGTATAATTACATTAAATGGTTATTTCAAAATTGATGAAGTGTAAGAATACACTAAAAAAAGTATTTTACAAATTACACGACCATGACTCACTTTATATAAATGATATATTTAAATATCATTATTCTGAATAATAATTATAATGTTAGTATACCTGCAATTATATAATTACATAGTCAGAAAGAATTGAGTATTCCCAAAACAAAAAAAGAACCCAAGATATTATGAAACCTGACATTGCCGCTCCACATACCCACTACAATAAATGTGATCATTGCTCAGTACTCAACATTATTGTGCGAAAAAAACACATACGCAACATGACAAACTCGTCAATCTCATCGGTCGACTAATATTAATATGAATAGTATAATTATATATGTCGAAAGCAACGACTCACCATATTAATCAACGACCAGCAAGCATCTTAAAATATTGGAACAATAGTGGAGAAATTGATGAACTGGGACACATACAACAAAAAAGAACTCAATATAATGAATAGTAGTTTATGTGTATAGCTATAGGGAAGGTACATGAATATACAGTTTGTAAGAGAACAATAAAGGAAAAATCTTAGCCAGATGACGAACCATTTCATATTGACACAAATAAATTCTTACTGTTGGTTTCGCCCTTCTACTTTGCCATTGTCCACGTAAAGGAGATTGGTATTGATAGATAATGCCGACTTACCAATCTCCTAACAAAAGTAATCAATTACATTTATCGTACGACAACATTACAAACACACCTCACGAACTCATTACGACAATGCAAAATCGCAACACTCATTGTTCACTGAACACTCAATGAGTTCAAGAAAGCACACCAGTTCTACACTCATGGAGTCCACAACATGCCTGGTTAATACGTATTATATGTCCGATGCCTGTTTATATTCTAATGTTAGCATAATAGCAATTTAATTTGTCGTAACAAAGATGAAGTGAAGTTAATATTTTGATACCTTAAATTTAATTAAATTACAACTTAGTCATTATAAGTTATATTTTACATTTTTATACCCCAATTTAATTTTAATGTAAAATCATTGAACAATAATGTTTTGGTATCTTAATTTTATGAGATTTTCGTAACTGCAATTTTATACATTTGCATCCATGAATCCAATCCATCAAACCTTTTGAACCAATCCATGAATCCAATCCATCATAACATAAAGTATAAATTAGTTTGTAGCATACAAAATGTTGTATCACTCAACCGTGTGAGAAGATTCGATCATTATATATTTGCACATTACATACAACAGTAAAAATAAATGATAAAACATAGATTATTCTAAAATATTGCAAGAGCGACTTTAAAAACTCATTTAGTACATTTACGAGGAACTAACAAACTTATACTAACTACATTTAAAAAATTATGCGACATTTACATAAGCAAGTGTCAATAAATTGCTAGGGTGAAAAAGGGTTTGTTGTGGTATTAACGGCCAACTTAAAGAATTGATCAAAACCTTATCATCATCTACTTCCTCTTTGCTTCATTTTTCACTCGCCTTCCATAACCCTTTTTTTATTTCTTTCTTTGCCTTCTTCGTCTAACCCTAATTACTATACTATTTGTATGTATTCTAATCACAAGTATGAACGAGTCCATACAGTATTGATCAACAGTCTAGAGAATTAATAATTGAACCATATAAATAGGTCTAATTTTTGTATGTGTAATTGAAACACCCTCGAATAAATGGGTACTCATACCCAGATCATACACATTTAGATTATGAAAGTAAATATCCACACCCTGCCAAACCACATTTACAAACTTCTAAACTCATATATACGTCACTCATACCCTACTTATAATCAATGGCTCTACTTGGGTTTAGATAAATATCATTTATATAGTAACAAAACTACATAACGGGACACATAATACATGCCCATAGGCCATCTCCGACCCACAACAAGGCGCGGCATCACCACCTAGTAATTAATAAAAGTAAAAGACGGACATCTCATATATTTCAATAAACAACAAGATTAAAGAAACGAATGACAAAAACTACCATGGACCTCACCGCTAATTTATCTAGACGATGATCATCGTAACTATGAAATATCGGGTCAAAACACGAAATAGTGGTAAAACTGCTATATCAATTCATCACCGTCGATTTAAATAATAGGAATGAGATACGACCAGAAGATGGGTTACTAATTTACACAGACTGATTGCGTTTCCATTTTCTACCTATCCAAGTATCCATGGCCCTTTCTATAACTTACCCCAAAATGGTTTAAGCTCCAAAGGTGCAACGATATGCGAGCATGATCGATATACATCCCTTACAGTTTTTACTTTCTTCTTTAGTAAAAGCACCCTTCTTCTCTCATTAATTATTGTGAACTTCATGGAAGATGGCCGTTTCGACCCTGTTTGTCCTTTACATCTATATGTGAGTACCTGTATTTGATTTTCAAACTATGCTTTCATATTTAGAAAAATTATTAATAAAAAAATTAACGAAGTCAATATAATAATTTCAATATTTAAACTTTAACTATAAAAAGATAAATACATTTTAAAAATAACAATAGATTAGGAAATTTTCGCAATATCAAATAGTTTATCACACAAATGATAGATTATTAATAGTTCGGATTCCACAGCGGTATTTTCTAAACAAAAATTGTGCTTAATAGTTCATATGTCCAATCTTCAATGATGTTATTTTTCCTTGCCCCACTAATAGCACCTTATAACAAGAATTTACAAAATAAATAATTATTTACATCCTTAATTATATAAATTATCTACCACCGGTACCACAGCTCAATAAGTAAGTTCTTTGCAGTCCTAACTCTCGACTAACAAATAGATGAATGTTTAACGTGGATAAACAGTTGGCAAATTTAATGCCGTGAAGTGAACGACCTCCAGCTGATTCATATTGTGATCAAGGAACACCATCTCGTAATAGCAACTACAAATACTACACACAAATATAACACATTTGGTTATTACTAATAACAAAGAAGCATGTCAAACCATACATCCACCGTCCACTCATAAAATGGTTATAAAACCATATAACCACCATCCATGACAACATAAAGACAATGACGAGCAAACAAAATACACAATCCATAATTCACACAGGGAATCCATCCATAATTAAGGAATCACTGATTGAACAGTTTCTTTCTAGATGAAGAGTCCTTGGACGTACGTGACCTAACTCTCTTTGACATAATAGAAGATAAAAGCTCATCATCTTCACAAGACTCTGTATTATCCAAAGTGATATAGTCTGTAGTGCAGACTTGTCGACCTTTGTCCCAGGTCTAAAACATAGATACACATAAATGAAGGAAAAATTCTATCAAATATAATATAGGAACGGGCAAACCTAAAAACACTCACTCAAATGCGGGTAGTTGTATTTATAGTACACTTGCACGTGACGAAATATCCAGTACGTACAGAAATGGCAGCTAGCTCAGCCTGTTCACGTATGATAGGAGTCAAAGAATCTTCATTTCCAAACACAATAACAAGCTTGCAAGTAGAAACATCAAGTACACCAGTACCCAAGACATTCCCGTCTTCCACACACACTCCACATCAACCGTATCAACCTCTTTTCCTTTCGCCACAAGATTAGAACTACTGCTGTTTACAAAGAGAACAACAAAATAATAACCACGAGAATATATATAATCTGATAGCATAACAATATGCGAATCAACACATAATCAACTGTAGCCAAATTCAGATAATTAAGCACACCAAGAACAGACCACACGAAGATCGAATAATAATTAAATAAAGACGGAAGTACACCCAAACATCACAATGATACATTGACTACCATGAGCATTACTACACACACATTCTATATTAAAAAAACAGCTATAATATATACAGACAAATCAAATATGTATCATCACCTAGTTAAATTCACATGTCCTGCAACCGCAACCTCGTTATTCGAACTGGATGTACCAGGAGCCGAGAGGTACGTTTCAGCTGCACATCATCAAGTATATCAATGCCAGAAATACCAGTGACACAATCATTCAGGTAAACAATAATCCAATCATTCTAAACCACGCGGGATAATGAACACATAAACTCACAATGAAAACAATTCCTGGAAACGTGTCACTGTTGGAAAGACCACAATGCGTGTTGCCGATGTACTACCGACAGACATCTTATCCGAATTCACAAGAAAACATATGGTTGACCAACAATGTGCCAATAGTAAAATGAGAAGTAAACTAAAAAATTTACCTCGATATTCACTGACAGTCATCCCAGAAAAGGCAACAATTACAGGTGTTGCATTCCCGCCCTGACTCAAATGAGTAGCATTCAGCTGACCAGCGAACGCACCCCATATAGTAACAGAGATAGAGAACCCTCTGGATAAAATAACAACATAATAAACTCCATGTTTGCTAAAACACCAAGCATTTATTTTAGAACATACACAAACCTCTCATTCTCCAACACAGCATTTTGCTTGACGGTCAATCCATGTTTTGTAGATACATGGTCGATTTCTCCAATGGACTCAAGTCGACCACTAACATCTGCTCATATAAAAATTTGAAATATATAAACAACTCGTCAAAGACAATGAAAACCACAATAAAACAACCATTATCCTTACCGGCCAAGACAAAATTATTAGAAACGCGAGATCGAAGCTCCTCAAAATCAACAAACTCAAACTTTTCCAAACAGAAAGTTGGAGCAACATCAGATTCTTCTTCGAAAATTGTATTCCGATCAAACTCCACACACCAGTTACCAGAACAACCATTGTACATCGTTCTTGGAGGAATAATAGAAAAATTACGAACATTATAAACGTTGCCCTTACAAACAACAGCTCTAATCACATCAGTCAAATCAGGTCCAGCAACACATTGGACGAGCGTACCCTGAAAAAAACATGCACACAAGAGACAAACCCTTAGAATTAAAATAATCAATTGAAAACAAAAAAAAACTTAAAAAATAAGATAATAACGACATACTTTTTCATCCACCCACAAGCTTCTATGATCATAAACCGTACTCGAAACAACCAAATTAATAGAATTCCAATCATGCAGGAAACGTAGTTTCAAAACAACATTAACATTTGATTCTTTCAAATTCTTCAAAAAAACTGCAATTGCAAAACTTTCACTGCCAACAACCAAACGCAGCAATTGGACACAACAAAGAGAACCTTTACACTATGTTTTTATGAGAAGGAAAAGGAGGGGAGGGAAATAAATGAGTGGAAAGTAACAGAACCAATGCACTTTTCCCTATTTTTTAGTTTTGTAACAGTGATAAGGTGAAGGAAAAGAAAGGAAAAGGTTACTCTTGAACTCACCCCCCAAAACCGAGAGAAACTTCCCACTATCTACATTTTCATTTATTTTATTTGCCATCTCTTACCTCACTCTTTACTTTTCTGTATCTTCTTTTTTCTTCTCCCTAGGAATTATGATAGAGAACCAGAAAAACTTCTTCTCAACATGATGAGATAAATGTTGGGTTTTGGGGTTAGTATATGTATTTGTGTCAATGAGTTAATTAGTCTAGGGTTTAGTAGGTTAGTGGGTTATTAGCTTACGTGGGTAGTAATTGTGTGGGCTTAGTAAGTCTAATTAGGAGTCTACTTTAGTTAGCTTGTTGATTTGTGGTCAAATATAGTGCTAAATTCTATTTATTGTTGTATGATGTGGAAGTCACGTCGAAGCCACTTTAGAATTATATGTTGCGTCGTAGACAAAAGAGACTAATGCCTGTCAATATTAACGGTCTAGCTAAATTTCGAGTTTAATTTTTCGATTTCAAAGTGGATGTCATATTTGTTTATGTTCTTAGTTGCTATGTTGATAAATCAACAAAATAGCAAACAAAATTTTAATAAGTTGAATGATTTTTAATTGATTTAGAATCCTTGATCAATTATTATAAAGTCTCTATTTTAAATGATTGATGTGGTTAAATCACGATTTTTAAATAAACAAAGTCTCTATTTACATAACTAATAATAACATATTGATCACACTTCCCAAAACACACTTTACTTCCTACTTTCCTCCATAAAACAACACTTTCCTTCCAATTTCCTTCACCTCCAAATCTCCCCTCCCCTCCTAATTTTCCTTCACCTCCCCTTAATAAAGAATAGTATGTGTGGTCTGTATAGATTATTTACTCGGGGATCAAATAATTACTGCTAATATAACATACTAAGTACATGACTCATAATTTATCAAGAAATTTTTTAAGTTCTCAATAAATACTAAGTAATTTATGATTTTATCTTATGATTAGGCTTTGTTTGCTTTAATATGTATTTTAAAAATAATACATATTATCAAAACAAATTTGGAAAGTTGCTTGTAGGGTTCGTTTGGAGACAAGATTTGTGAGTACAGGTTAATTAAATCGATAGATTTATCATAACTTATTTTTTCCTGTTATAGAGTGGATTTTAGCATCAGATATTTCGAAATCCAAAATTTATAGACATATATCTTTTATACTTAGAGAGATTCTATAAATTGGTTTGCGAGATTTTTTGTTCCTCCTTCTTTATATCTTTTTATATTTGTCCCACCGAATATTATTACTTATTAGTTCTCAATTTTTTTAATCACTGTAATTTTGTTGGTTAAGACTACATCATATGCAAAAAATAGAATTATTTTTTCTATATGTTAACAATCACGGTTAACAAACAGTGAAATTTTTAAAAGGTATATTTTATAATTCGAAGAAGCAGAACCTTTCGATTGTTTACAATCCAATAAAATATAATCCAATTATCCAAGCGAGCTCTTATTTTTATTATAAATAGAGTCAAGTTATCAAAATAAATCCAAAAAAAAAAACTCTTGAATTTGGCAATCAAAATTAGAAAAAGTTACAGAATACTAACATCAAGCTCAATTCATAGTGAAGATAATCGTGCGCACATCAACACATTACTTTTGAAGACACGTGAATGATTTCCAACAACTATTAACATTCTGGTTAAATAACTAACTAGGGCTGGTAAACGGTATTACGGTTAACGGTTTAACCGGTAACCGTACCGATAACCGCGGTTACCGGTTAAACCGTTAACCGTTCCAAACGGTATTCGGCCATGGAAATTAAGCTGGCGGTATACCGAGATAAGGACGGTAAAACACCGTCGGCATACCGGTATTCCGATCCGAATGGAAAAGACATCAAGCCATCAATCAACCAAACGTCGGCCGCCCTAGCACCTAAGTAATTAACCTAGTCGGCTAATCCTAGTGGTAATTAGGAATTAGAAAACTAAAGTAAATCAAGCCATCTCTCTCCCGTGTCCCCTGCCGGCCGCTCGACGAGTCACGCCAATCTAACGCCGCCGATCAAAACTAGCGGTATCTTCGTCGTCCCCCGTCGCCGGCGCAAGCTGCATCCAAGAAACACGACCCAACAGCCCAGGGTGCATCATTCTCTCCGCCAAGCTCTGTTTCCATCAAGGCCTCGCCGTTGCCCTGTTCCCATCTCCGTCCCGTCGGAACTTATTCCCTCGACCCCACGCCCAATAGAATAGACAGCAGTTCCAGTTCGTCTTAAGTCTCATCGTCGATTTGTGAATTGTGATTCGTTTGGAATTATAGCTAGTAACTTTTACCTAGCTTGATTGATGATTCGTTTGATTTCTTTGTTTGGTGCTCTGGTCCTTTATCTTTTTCACTTTTTGGCATTTTCCTATCAAGAGAGATGGACACATTGCCACGTTGGAAGCAGAACCATGTGATTCTGTGATTTCTTTCTAGTTTGGTTCCTTTATAATTTTGTTTGCCATTTTCTTGTGAGAGAGGGAGAGGTGGCCGGTTGGACCCAATTCCCCAAATAAGAAAAATAAAGGAAGACAGTACACAGTCGGCAAAATTGTTTCTCTGTCAGTAACCCCAGTACCCCATCGAAAAGCAGGGGACAGTCTTGCCGCACCGTAGCACAAAATTTCCGCAGCCAAAGGCACTTTCGGTTAAACGGGAAACCGGTGCAAATACCGTAACCGTCCCATTCGGTAAACGGTGTACCGAAATAAATCGGTGGAGGTACACGGCAACGGCAATAGGAGATCCGGTATACTGGTAACCGGTCAAACAGTAACCGGTTAAACCGGTTACCGACCGATTACCACCCCTATAACTAACCATATTCGTCACATACATAATGGAGAAACAAAGCAAAAAAGTAAAAAGTCAATTCCCAAAAAAAAAACAATTCAAAAATGCAGATCATCGTTCACTGACAATAATATTAAAAACTACCCCAAAGATAAATTAAACAATAGAAACGCGTACTAAAAAACCCCATCCAACTGTCCTCTAGTTCTGAGATCTTATGATTGAAAAAGTCGAATTCTCCATCTGAAAAATAAAAATGCGAGATCAATAAATTGTCTATAGTCTAAAAAGTGTTAAAAAATTATATAACGAAAATTTCTACCCCAAGTACACTTCCCAACTTGTTGCGAAGAATGCAATATTCTCGAGTGACATGAAACACCCTAACCCGGCCGGGTACTACTTTTTCTAAAATGCCCTTGATAAATAAAATACTCAAATCTTAAATTGCAACTGGGAAAAAATTTTAATAAATAAAATACAGAAAACACACACTTGTAGTTCAGAGCAAAGCCCTAACATGTGGGGAAATTAAATTGATTCTGTGATTTATCACTACGCACTTACGCTTAATATCTTATTAATACTTGATCACTTTACTTAACTAAGTGGAAGTTGTTTGTACTTCCATTCTTAAAAATCTTAACTCTTAAAACTGTATGGGAGTAACTGTTACTCTCCATTCTTAAAGCTCAAATCTCAACTTAAATTCTTGACTGACACTAGGATCCCTCACTAGCTAGTCCGGTTGCCAACTCATATGTATGATAAGCCATCAAGGATTTCCTTAAACTTAAACTTAGTTAGGGAAGTCGTAATGATTCATCCCCCTAACATCTTAAACTTATCGTGGTGGCTCTTCACCACGATTCTCAAGAGCATAACTGCTGCTCATCTTAAAAGTCTCAAGAGCATAACTGCTGCTCTGTCTCAAAGATCTCAAGAGCATAACTGCTGCTCTATCTGAAAATCTCAAATGGCAACGGACTGGCGCTAGCGACTAAAAACACTGAAAACGACTTCACCTCCTTGAAGCTGAGTTACTTCTTAAAAAGAACTTGTTTCTTACTTTTTAAAATAACTTGTACTCGTAAAAATTTCAAAGTAATCAATAAACATTCACTTCAAGCACAACTCAAACAAAATCACCTCAAATAGCACAAAGTCATCTCAAACCGTAACTCAAGCAAAGCACAACTAATTCAATCATACACATAACCAAGCAACGATAACCAATTCGCTAAAGTACTGAAAATCATAATACTTAAAAGAATACGTAAGGCGTAGAATTTACCCCCTTTACACTCAACTTAATGTCAAGTCGATTGACTTGAACTAACCATCATTTGCTTATCCTCGTACTGCCAATGCATAGTCGTGACTCGACTTCCTTTCTTCACCCATGCCAAGTTAATTATTTGTTTGTCCTGTAGCAGCAGACTAAATCTTCACCATTGATGATACACGCCATTCTTTCTAACTCCACCTTTCATAACTAATTCCCACTTTAACACATCCATCATCATCACCATTCTATAATTAAGACCAACGCCACAAACATAATCCTTACCCTTTTTCTTACGCAAGCACGCGCTAGTCACTCATCCCCCTATACTCTCTCGGCTTCTATATATATACAAATACCCACGCAATCAACTGCCTGCAACCCAAAGCTAGCAGGGGGATTATTCATCTCCGCAACTTATATTCATCACCGTCGATGTCTAGCGAAAGGCCTGTAGAAGTGGGAAATGGACGTCCCAACCATTCAGAGAATTCCCTCGGGGTACATGATGTTTGATCGGCGGTTGGTGAGAGCGGCCGGGTTAGGGTTTTTGCGTAGGGGTGATGGGAAAAACACAATGAGGGCCGAGTGCCCTCTTGGCCTGTTCTCTTTTTTTTTTTTTTTAATAATAATAATAATAGTTATTATTATTATTATTCCTAATTCGCGGTTGCAATCTTAGTATGTAACCGTTAATCCAACCATTCACGATTTATGGTCGAACTTGCATCATTAGCAGCACGTATACTCCTGTAGAAAAAAAAAAAAGATGCAATAAGGAATGAACTATGCAACCCACAATCCTAGAAAATTGATCTGATACTTAAGTTATGCTGTGGGCTAACCTATCTCTGTTTCTGTCAATACATGCTTGAAGAAGTTCGTCACAAACAACCTTCAGTCGACGTGCCCCAATGCTATAAATACAAAACAATACAAATTAAACTTTACAGCACACACCAAAACACCTGTGAAGAAAATAAACATAAGAAAAAGTTCAAGATCCCGACGTGCAGCTACTGCCTCTAATTTGATGCAAGGATTCTTCAATTTGAGAAAAATTCACGTCAATAGCACCTATGCAAAATACATGGACAAAAAAATAATAGCCAGTGTATTGAATTTCGGAGACCAAAATAACTTAGATAAATAGACGGGATTACAATACTGGGAATGGAAAACAGGCAAATATCATACAAATCCCTGTTGATTTCCCTGATGATCCTATCACCATCGCGATAGAAAGAACTGATAACTTCAGTTACGAATTCAGGATTAGTAGCATATTGGAGAGCATGAACTTGGGAAAACTGATTGTCCAAAATGCCCTTCAACACAACAAGAACTTACAAAGATTGGAAAAACGAATAAATGATAGAACGAGAAACTAAACCAAACAAAGTCGCGTACCTCATCTACCATAGATTGCACAAAGCCTTTTAGCTTTCTCATGCAAGAAAACAATGACATTTTGGTGTTTCAGATTCGCAAACGAAGTGTTTTTTTACTGCAAATAGACAGATGGGTTACTCTGAGATACAATTCAAGGTCTCGAGCAAAATGTACATTATTATATAGCAATACGTAGATGAAATTGGTCATCCAAATAAAGATGAACGATTTGACATATTCGATAAGATACTTTAATCAAATAATTATAGCCATTATTTTTTTAACCCTAGCCTATATAGTCTTTCCTATGTCGATCATAGACTCACATCGAACAGTAGCAGTACTTTTTACATGAGATGCCTGATAGCTTCCCCGACATACTTGTTTCTCTTTCTTCTTTACATCCTTTCCTCTGCTATTTCTTCTCTTTCTCTCCCCCCCATAGATGCGATCATTTTGCACTAACTTTACTAAATTATTTCATCATTACAAAAAATAGCTACCACAATAAGTGCACCACAGGCACCCTTGTCGACCACGCAAAACCGACAACCCATATAGGTCTAAATCTACTTTTCGATCCATCAATATTCGTTATAATGTTAAAGTATGCCAGAAAAACATCCTTCGTAGCAACTTCGACTCTTTTGTTTGAAGCCTTATAGATATCCAGTCTTTCATCCAATGCCTTGAATTTGTATATACCTAATTTAACATGATAGAGGCTCCTGGACTCGACTCGCATTCATGCTTCTCGAATTGAGCTCCAAAATAGGCTTCACAAACATGTTTCCAGACTTGGCCATTTCCAGACAGTTTCCCAGTTTTGGCATAGCCTTATGATGAGGTTAAAAAATGGTCTTCTGGACTTCCTATCGAGCTCTCTTCCACTTCAATATGTAGAGGGACACTCCAGCTTCAAAACAAGTCATTAGTCTTCAATTTCCATCTAGCCAATTGTATGATATGTATATCTACAGTAGGCACCATGAACTGCTTTTACACTGAAACAACATATTAGGTCGACCTGATCCTATATGAGGTAGACCGAATCCTAAATGAGGTCGACCAGATCCTATATGAGGTCGACCGAATTCTAAATGAGGTCGACCTAATCCTAATTGAGGTCGACCGGAAAGTGCAAGTCACCATGACATGCATGTCACCGTATGCACACCCTAACTTTTAACGTGACCATCCACAATAAAACTCAACTACAACTCTAAAAGGAGGATCATCTCCTAATACATATAACATTTGGTAAAAAAAATGCCATAAAAAAACAAGGTCACCAATTTAGACAGAAAACACACAACAACAACCACTTACAATGTAACACATAACAAAAACACACAACCAGAGTGAACGAGAAATTACATCAAGATAGTACCGTCTAACACGATTGATCATCTGGATACCATGTCTAAGTCGACGATAAAGATATAAACAATGGATCCCATATACAGCATACACGCACTTTAGGTGAAACTGATCTTGGTTAACGTTGAAGGAAAATCTCTATAGTGACAAGCTTCCCTTCAAGGCGTTTAAAATATTCAATCCGCTCATCGAGACTTAGTAAACAAAACTCTTGAACCGGCATCCGAAACAACATTGTAAGTGGAGAAGATTCAAAAGTAATTCCGCAAGTTGCAGTGGCATCTCTACAATAAATGATACTCTTAAACCTAAAACAGTCAAAATTCCTATTAACAAATAACAAAAAAAAAAGGATACGTTGAAAAAATTGTGCTTGTTCAGGATATTGTACCTCTACGAACCATTCTAATCAAAACAGACCTCCTTATTAGGAGGAATACTAACAATTCGAACCAAGCACAATTAACGTTTCTGAAACAAGAAAAAATCAAAATACAACATCACGCTAACCCATACAAAATCAATGTAGGATCAGGAAAAAATGAAGTCCCACGTGGAATAATCCCAATCAGCAATAATTAAAATAAAAAACCTGAAAATCACCACACTGGGTCTCGTACAACAAAGCCAACTTATCAAGAGTCAGCTGAGAAGGAAGTGGACCACAAAGGAACCTAAGAGGATGGTAAGGTGATTCCTCAATTTTTATAATCGGCAAATGTTCGTCGAAAAACCTGCTCCCAATATAAAATTCATCATAAAATATAGCACTAATAGACCGTTACAAATATTAAAATACACCACCTACCGATCATATAGTGTCCTATATCGATGAGTGTAATCACCATAGATAATACGACTGCCTGGAGTGCTTGTTAGAACAAGAGAGTCTGAAATCAAATTAACAATAGTATCAAAGTACATCATATCACAAATGCGAGCTAACAACATATTAAAACCAAATGAGTCCTCCAAACAAACAAAATAAACGATAAAGTACACTTTTATCACAAGATGCACAATAATTCATCTAAAAATAATATAAAAAATTATGTTGCAACAAAAAAATACAATAGTATGTACAAAACAACTAAAATAACTAAAAACAAAAAACAATATATGCAATAAAATAACCATATATCCTAAGACGTACCCAGGTCATCTGATTTAGTAGACTTCGCAACCAAAATGCTAGTAAAGGTAAGCACAATTGGAGATAATCATTCACCTATGCGAGCAAGTTCTCCAATATAATGATCATGTGCACCAACGTACTTAATGGTTACAACCCTACTCCTGCACATCAATTGGAAATTTTTTAAAAACATAAAACGACGGACACAATCAACCACCGGAAGTTACGAACAATGACCTTGAATTCTCGAGAACAATATGAAAAGACATATATCTATTTGAGATATTGTGTTTATCCGACGAAGCAAGAACACGCCCACTGACATCTGCAAAAAAGACATTCGTTAGCTTCCAGTTCAATAAATTAATACTTAACAAACGAAAAAAAATCACCTGCCAAGTTTTGTGAATCATAACACATTTGCACCAAATCCTCAAATTGTGTGTCCCTAAAACCATCAAGGGGAAATAAAGCCAACTTCGGCGGATTGTTATCAAGAATTTCCATAAAAGACTGGGTTCTTGTCAAATGAAATTGCAAATCACACGGAACATTTCACAGTGGATTTCCGGTAGTCCTGGCCGGGATCAAGGGCACAAGTTTCATGTTGTATATCCCACCAACCCGAATAAGGGCACCAACAACACCACTATCCCCAGGGGAGGTAAAACCTTCAATGATGTCCTCCTACATCCGGAAACTCATACAAATCATCCCAACAACAAGCAACATGATCATGTAAATAAAGCACAACAGAAACACAACCTCTCTGTCAACCCAAAGCGTATACTTAACAAGAGGACTGGTCATACAAACACACTCTTTTGCCGTCCACATATGAATAAGTCTAGCAACAATATGGGTATCCACAATTGATCCATCCAGCTGACGAACGATCAACGAAGTCATGATAGGATCTACAAAAATACAACATCCATTATATCGTGGTTGAACAAAACAGCAACATGCGCCACATTCAAAGGTAGTATAACAAGAAATTTACCTTGCATCGAAGTTGGCAAAAGATAATCCATCGACATGGCAATAAACAATCTACCAGGATACAAAGTCACAAATCAACGTACGTTTAATGAGAAAGGAGATGTGGCATGGCAAGAAAGGACGACAGCTAAAAAGGGAGGACAGTGGTGGTATGAGTTGCCTTGAGAAGCTGAGAAAGAAAAGGGCAGCAGAGGGTTTGTTTGGGTAGAAAAAGGCAAAAGCATTTGGGAAAATAGAGGTATTAGGGTGGGGTCGTAAAGAGAATAGTATATTTACTATTGCAGTCATAATATATTTGATTGATATGGAGAGTAATTAAGGAGTATCTATAATTATTAAATAAATAATTAATAATTATGATTTTGCATATTATATCTTACCATTTGGTCGTTAAATATTTTTTATATAATTTAACTTAGCATGTGATTTTTAACGATACGAAAGGGTTGAACCACATATAAATCGTATTTTCATCATAAAATATCTAGTCTTGACTTTACTTGTACACCTTTCAATATAATTTTACAATCTTTGTTTTTTTATGCTCATCGCAATTAAAACTTGATTTTATATGTTAAAAATTCCATTGAACTTCATGAGCAAGGATTACTTGACACCCAAATCATCAACTTCTAATATTTGATTTAAATCTTGCAACGGATTGATTTAATTTAGTGATCTCCAACTCAATTGATTATTCTTACACCGCTTATCATGTCAATTAGACGTATCAAATTTAAAAGAAAAAAAATTATATGGCAAAACAATCCAGTTGTTTATAAAATCCTTACATTTCATATAGCTAACCCGAGAAATGCGCGAAGAACCGACCATAAAGGGAAGTGAACGTCCACTCCAAACTCTTACACCCGTATATTGAAAACATAAACATAACACCATTCACGCAAAATCGAGGTATTGAAGTAAAATATCGTAAAATGTACAATTAAAACATACAAAAAACAAATGTACAAATTCTTCCATGCATAAACTGTCATTGAGAACTATTTGCTTTATAATAACAACAGTATTTAAAAAACATAAAACACACTGTATATAAATGGTAAGTTGGATTTATCATCGTCCATAATAAATGAGTTTCAAGTTTGAAAATGACGCCTGTTTTGTCTTAGTATAACCAGTACTGCAACCGACAACGTAATAATTGAACACCGACGTTAACTTCCCGAAATAGTCAAATTTATTTCCTATCTCTTCTCTTTCGGCTTTGTCCATTTATCTTCACTATTTAAAGGACCAACATTTGCCTTCAACTTGATGTGCGCCTGTACCCAAAGCTGAAGTTTGAAAATTCAAACAGGAAGAATATGCGATTCACAATTTCACATTTTAGTGGGTCCATCTGATAAAGATCTCATGACCATTTTGATTTGTAGCCATTAATTACTCGGTAGTTGTTGCCTTGTCCGTCTACAGATTAAAGACTGTTCATCCACTTGCAGCCATAGATATATAGGTGAAAAATACTAACATTCTGGTGGCATTTGTTTCTTATAGTAACAAAAATTAACAACCACAGTTTAGAGTTTAGGTTATGTCGATTTCTTCTACACAGTCGCTTATGCTTTCTTTTACTAACTATTATTTGATGGATGATACCTTTCATGCATTTCTTTTCTTGAATTTATTGTAACCAAATCGGTACAGTTATCACTTTATTCGTGTTGGATTTGAACCGTTCTTTTTGTATAGTTCACGATATAATTTTGAAGAAAATAATTGTGTGCAGTAACCTAGTACATGGGCCAGATAAAAGAAATTACTAATACTAATTCATTTTAAATACAAAAGTTATCTATTGTAATTGTTAAGCATTTTACTCTCAAGATCATGAGATCAAATTTATATAAATCTTAATACATACATGCATATATCATTACACCCACATATTTAAATGACTTATTTTGTTTTACTATGTACGAGCTTCCCATACGAATCCTTCATAAAATAATACTCAAAGTTGTAAAATGAATAATTGCTAATTCATCTCTTATTTTCCAACATCTACACATGCATGAAGACAAGGTTGGGCCAATAATGTTCCATACATAATTGGGGTTCTTATTTTATTTGTCCGTATGCATATCCCAATAAAAAAATTAAAATTCCATAAAAAATATAGTATTGTTAGATAGTTACATGCACACTATTGTTTCGCCCCTTTTTGCTTGGTCTGATTTGTGACGGGTGATGATTGTAACAGATATAGAGGACTCATATTTTGTGTCCATCAATAAAACACCAAAACTAAAAACATGCAATTTAGTGAAAATATGAAAAACTAACAGCCACAGTGTGCCATTCATTTATGTCATCTATTTAAGACAATGGCTAGACATATGAAGAACCACGATTCCAATGAAACAAAAAAAAAGCAAAGGATGAACGAAAGCGGCTCTTCAGAGAGAAAATGGGAGGACATGGATTCAGATATATTAGTGAAGACATTCAACACTCTCGACACACTTGAGTTGACGTCAGGGATTGGTCAAGTTTGCAGTTCATGGCGCATGACATGTGCTAGTCCTCTTCTATGGAGAACACTGGATCTCTCGACAAAGAAGTCCAACTTCATAAAGACTCCTATAGAGTCATATGTGTACATGCACAGTAGTTCAGATAAAACTCTGACACGTTTATTAAAAATAGCTTTGAATCTCAGCAAAGGAAGCATAATTTCGGTGATATTCCATCTCAATTTATACATCACCGATGAGCAGTTGACCTACATTGCTGAAAGGTAAACTATGATTACGTTTGCTGAAACTCTAAATTTATGCTTAATTATGTGATTTAACATGCCATAACACATGGATTTATCTCTTCCACCTCTTCTATTTTCTCCAATTAATAAAGCTAATAAGACCAAGGTACATCAATCATAATTTGTTGTCATTCATAAAACTATATTGCCAGTAAATTCATGTACTATTTATTTATTATGGTACAGGTACTTGACAAAAAAAATTCCTTTATTGATTACTTATTTTCTATTCAGGTGTCCACATCTTAGAAACTTGTATTCCCAGCGTGGAACCGAATAAAATGGACAAGCATATGCGATGCAATACGTTCATGGAAAGAACTTGAATCACTCACAATGCCTAGTATAGATAATCCTCCGTATCTCATCAAGGAAATCGCCAATAACTACACAAACTTCAGCGAGCTCAAAATAATGGGACCTTTTGACACTTTATTCGCTACAGCACTAGTAACGCATCTCCCTAAACTAAAAGTTCTAAGTTTTCACTGCTCACTACTACTTAAGGATGCCCTAATCAAAATACTAGACCGTCTTCAGAGTCTACAAGTGCTAAACATCTGTCACTGTTTACTGATAGAAAGACCACCACCGCCTGAGGCTAGATGAGTCATGGAAAAATTAGACGACACCATACATCGTAAAGCATCGAGACTAAACCAGTTTCTAACTTGTATGGAGGAGTCGTGTGTCACATGCCAATGAACGAAAGATGACGAAGGGATCATGAGGTGGCATAAGTATGAAGAAGGATTTTGGAAGGAAGATGAGGTATAATCGCTCTCACAATATTAACACATAGAATTCGGGTACGAAGTCCATAATTCATGGACAAGAATGTGGCAATTTCAACCGACAGGAGTGAGTCCGAATTTGTATTGGTTGTAACAAAAAATATTGTACCTCAAGTTGCTATCTATTTCTTTCCATTGACCCAGTATTTTATACAAGGGTTGTACAATGTCACTAATAAGTGTTGGACATACACACAGGTTCCAAAAAAAAAAAAAAAAAGATAAGTGTTAGAGTTGGTGGTGTTTCCAAATGCATCACACACAAGTCTGTGTACAGAAAACAGACTTTTTAATGCTTTCAATCACGACCAACTTATCCGATACAATGGGAAGACCAATTTTATAAGTCACGACAAAGTTGGTTTACTCTAGGCACCACCTCGGTAGAAACATAAAACCAAAAGTATGTTGTTAAATATGTATCAATAACAACAATAAAGGTGAATCATTTATCCACTCCAAGCATTGGTCCCATTGTACAATATAGTACATTCGCATATAACCTTACGTTATACATACAAACAAAATATGGTTAGGGATCCATACTATGAGATGGATCAAGTATTTTCACAATGAAGCTGAAAAGCGTGGATAACACGATGAATGTCTAAAGGACACAAGGGTTATACATAAGCAAAATGCGGAATGAGAATAAGGTGGTGGGTATATATCTTTCTGGTTCGTTTCCCGTAAGAATACTGTGACTGTGCTATGGCTACATAGCTAGCGGACGATATATATTTCGATATGCAAAATGAGGATCAATAATCATGATGACGATGATTAACGAAGAAGAAGAAATCAATAGAATATAGACCTTTCTGGTAATATAATGACATACTCGCTTTCATTATATTACCACTCACTCCTTATCAGCTATGTGAAAAGGACGAAAAGAATGTTAATAAGACAAAATCAATCAACTAATCAAATGAGTATCGCAACACAGGTCGCTGAACCTTGTGTTCTTCGTCAACTTACATTTGTGAAGTTAGGAATGAGAAATTACTAATACAAACCAAAGAAATATGTCTTCAATCAACTCTATATTAAAAAACGTCGAGGGATTAAGAAAAATGGTTGACTATGCATATGTAGTGATAAGAATCATAAGGCAAACAGTATTATATGCGAGTGTTAGTTTCAATGGCATATGCATAACACAACATATTTTTCCTATTAAGGTAAAAAAAATCAACATCTATTACATTATATAATCCGGATACATTAACTTATATGCTAGTGAAACTGACAATTATTACAACCGACATGTGGTGTGGTCTCTGGTCTATACTTTAGTCCCTCAATCTAAACTGTATGCTGTCTATATATGATGTACTGCATACATTGATGATCAAAATGACAATCTACATAGTAGTAATAATAATAATAATAATAATAATAATATATTTAAAGTGTTTGAGTCATAGTCCGAGAAAAGAGGAAAAGGATGTAGATAATACGATTACATAATGTACACAATTGTACATAATCTGGTAGGTCCACGTCATTTAGTGGGGCCAGAAGCACGCCAACTAAGAATCCACCGTCTGTCCAGTCATCAAGTTAACTGACGGAGTTAACGGACTGGATGGAAATGGATATTTCGTGTATTTCGATAGTTATGAATATATTTGTCACAACCCTGATAGTTGTGGATATACAGCTGCATTTTGCCAATTTTTTATTAGTTAAAACTATCAGGATCCCAAATTGTAACAATTCGAATACAAGGTGGACTTTCCGAATTCGCAGATACAATAAAAAGCTTTGCTGCAAATGTTATGTTTCATCTACTATAAATACGATCATATGCCTCTTCATAACCAAGCTTAAAAAGTTCTTCAGGGGACATACAGACCAGCCCCAAAGTCGCTTCATGATAAAAAAAACCACATCAACAGCAATGCCTTCATTTTCACATGTTGCATGCAATTCATACTGCATTCCTATGAACACTATTCCTAAGACAGGAGATTCGACTTGGAAATATGCTTACTCCTTTTCTTACATAGCTGATCTTGGACTTCTGGACTGGCTTTCTAACCATATGATTTATAAAATAAAGGTAACACTTTCAGTTCATGTATGTGCAATGGATAGAAGGAAAATCAAATAAGACATAATAGAAACATACTTTGGATATTCTGAACTTGACTTGTAAACTTGGGAACCATAGATGAAGCTTATCATCTTCAACTTACATCGATAAAGAACCTAAAAGATACATATATATTGGACGATTGATCAAATTTTTAAGTAAATTTAGTTAGGAAAGAAATCTATAATATTTTATATATACCTCAAAATGTTGTGTATGGAACATAATAATTTCTTTTAGTTCTTGAAGTGATCTTTTGGGTGGAAGTAAGCCACGAAGGTAACCAATAGATTTACGTGATACTTTATTGATATAGGTTACTGGTTTTCGATCATCTATGAATCTGAAATAGAAGAAAGGAATGTTAGTATTGCTTGTTTATAGAAAACGGAAAACTATCAGAATCGGTAAATATTATTTTTTCTCTCCATATATTAAAACATGTTCATAAGTTTTTCATAGTGGCGATTATAAGAACCAATGATAAGTTGACTGCCCGTTGAAGATTGAAATTTATATTCATTGTCATCTCCATTTATAGTTGATAACATACTAACTGCAGTAACAGTAGTAATAAGTGGAAGTTGAGATTCCGAGTCTACAGCAAGATCGAGATATTTGATAAGTTCTGGTCCGGAATAGTAAACTGTTGCCCGTTTTCCACTGCACAAAAGAACATAAAAAACGCTTAACATTACATCTGAACGGTGAAAGTCCTTGCAAAATTCAGTAATGTAGATACCTAAAATCTTCCATCACAAGTTCAAATTGAGTAAGTCCGCCGGCGATACATTCTGGGATAGTAAGGTGAAAAACACATCCTGTTACATCTGGAATTTAATTGATAGTTAGGTTATGAATTACAATCATCACATGAACAAAGAAATATATAGACATTATTACCTGAATAATGTAGAATAGTTTGTGACTGTAATGGGATATCTGAGAACCGTGTTTTTAAGAAATTGTTGAGAGGAAACTTTGGATTATTGCTATTTTCAGGAATGCATGCTAGTATTTTTCCTCCTGTAAAAGCCAAGCGAATTTCTCCAGGGACAACTCGGTTTCGTTCTCGAGCAGGGATTACATGAATACCATCTGACTCGACTCTACTGTCACCCTAGGAATTGGCCAAGTGTAACCGCTTCCTAAAGCGTAGTATAGCGGGTTTGGGTTTAATTATCAACCCGGGTCCTAGATATGATGACTACTCAGTGAATTCGTGTTATCTAGCAATGAAACTGGAATGCAAGTCTAAACTACCAAACAAACAAAGCAAAGCAGGTAAACGGTTGTATTCAAGTTAAGAGAGGTCACCCGGATATGGTTCCCCCTAGACTGCAGTTAAGCCGGATTGTAATTACCAAGTTCAGTTTCTATGACAGTTATACTGCGGAAGGTTCTTAAACAGCCTGAAGTCTCGACTAAAGGTCTTCAGACCCTCTCAATCTGACTCTCTAGCGGGCGACTAACCTCCACCGGAGTCGACAGATTGAGGCCCTAAGAACAAAACCTCCACCACCGGAGTAAATCCGGTACATAATAGTGAGTTGGCTCCTCGACTAAAGTCACCAACTCCCTACCTTCAATCAAGGATACTCTATTAACCTAGGCAGATATTCTCATTCTAGGTTAAAGCAGAAACAACAGGAATTTGATCAGGATTCAAGTCATTCAATCATTAAAACCTCAATCGAATATAATCAATCACAGAATCAGTACTTGGGTTCATACAATCAAAGCCTAACATACAAATCTAGGGTTCTCCATACCCAGATGAATGGGAGAACTACTCCATGGAGAAGAAAGCAAAAGCAGATTCAGACACGGAATTCATACTGCAAAGGATGGATTCCTGCTTCTGGACGTTGATTGGCACTTCTCCAAGCTCAAGCTGGCCTCCAATGGTGTTGAAGATCAATCTAGGGCACTTGGGAACTCTTGCTCGTCACTTTCTCTCTCTAGAAGTCGTTCTTTCTCTCAAAAACTCGAATCCCCTTCTGTTTGGCTGAAAATCTGCTTAAAAAGGCATCAGCCAAAGCACGGTCGAGGGCACGGCCGTGTAATGCCTCAGCCCGCCCGTGCTTTGGCTAGTGTTAATTACACGGCCAGTGCATTGGGAGAAACACGGCCGTGCTTTGGTGGAACACGCCCGTGCTTTGGCAGAACACGCCCGTGTTTTGTTTTGGCCCTGCCCGTGTAATCAGCTCAGCTCTCGGCATAAAAAGCACGGCCACCAGAACACGGCCGTGTAATGATTTAAGTGTGCCCGTGTTTTGGCTCCAGCTCAGCGAAATGACTTCCGAATGCCCCGAAACTCGCGCTTAGCCTTCCCTTTGACACCTGGGACTTGAAACATGACAAAATAGCACAACCCGGAGTAAAATAGGCCACAACACACGAATATGCCCCTCAAACGGATAAGAACTAGGGGCGCAAACATGTGCAATTACATCGTTATCAAACTCCCCCACACTTAACCGTTTGCTTGTCCCCAAGCAAACCTAACTCAAACCAATGCAACTCTCCAGACCTCCATAGCAACAAACAACCCAGATCGTAAGTAGAGGACTTCCTAGGTCATTTAGCAGCTTACGAGGTCAACCGACGCACAAGTCATCTCATAGCTTCTTCGGCGAGTCGGCATCATGGCAAACAGTGAACAGAGGACAAATGAATTGTGGATGAAGAGATTCTCAAAAAAAAGATCATGGACTCACATTTTTCAAGGTGCTCGATTTTCTTTGAAGATGGTTGGAACCCCTTTTTTTTTCCTGTTTTGCTTGTTTTCTGTTATTTTTCTTTTCTTTTTTTTCTTTTCAAGGGTCCCAACCTGCTCTTACCGGCCATGCCAGGAGCGGATGTCTCGAGCCTCGTGCGGGGGAAAGACATGTAAGGGGGCTGGAGGTAGTAGGTGGAAATTGGGAACGGATTCCCGTCTCCCCTTACACACTTTCGCCCTATTCGCACGGGAGACGTTATTTTGAAGCACATTTTCGAGCACCTGTTAAACTCAAAACATGATACAAGAGTCCATGACAAGCAGAGAATCCACAACACCACACAATTCAAGGGTCCTAAGATCACTAATTCACTCAATCAACCAACACAATATGAAGAAGAAATGAGACTTCTTAAATGCATCAACATTCTCCATAGTGATACACTACCTCCCTAGGTTGCACATTACTATAAAGACTGTCAATTCAAAGCATACTGAGCAGGCAATTGCATGGAAACACGTACTTGGAGCCCTCAAATTTAAAAATTTGGACAGTGGACTAGGCTCCAAGCACACAAACAGATCTAATGCAGTCAAAAGATAAACATCCCCCCACACTTAAGATCGACATTGCCCTCAATGGAGAAGAGGGAAGGATAAGGGAACGATGTTACCGGTATGCACGGACTGCAGGAGACTGGAAAAGGGCCAGTCGGGGCACGCACAGTCAAAGGGAAACAGAAGAGCTCAGACACAATATGTTAGGTTCAATGGTCAGCCCAATAAAATATCATCCAAACCAAAAGAAAACAAACCAAACCCAAACCAGGTTACAATCCGACGCAAAACACAAGAAAGAAAATCAAACCGAGGTGGGGTTGCCTCCCCATAAGCGCTTCTTTACCGTCGTATTAGCTGGACGCCCATGGTGGATAGTCAGGGTGGTGCAGGAAAAGGTGCCTCCAAGAGCGGATCCACGTCGCTCTTGAGGTACAACTTCAGGTTGTGGCCCTGCACCCGACGGATGCGACCACCATCATCAGTCAGCTCGACCTGCCCATCTGGCAAGATGCAGGCGAGTGAATACCCGGACGGCCAGGGTGGTCGTGGTGCAGGAGGTGGGACCAGCTCATAGTGGTCTCCACTCTTCTTTCGTGCAGGCTTAGCAACCTGCGGCTTCGGCCGCCACTCCTCCTTGAGCTTTTTGTTCGGAGGCGAGGCTGGATGGAGTGGCGGCGAAGGAATGATGGGGGGTCCTGCAAAATAGGAGGTGCAGAAGGGTACATGACAGACTCGTGTACCTGATCAGAAATGGCATTCACAGGCGTGACGGCAATCATAGCACAGTGATCAAACTCAGTCACAGAAAAAGTTGCCTGTTCATTCCCAGCACGCAAGATCAATTTTCCATCATGCACATCAATAAGTGCCTTGGCGGTGGCAAGAAATGGCCTACCTAGAATCAAAGGCACATCCACATCCTCATGCACATCAAGAATAAAAAAATCAACAGGATATGTGAATTTACCTACTTTAACAAGCAGATCCTCAATGATACCCTTAGGATGCACGATAGAACGATCAGCTAATTGAATGCTCATCCTAGTAGGGCTAAGTTCACCTAGGTCTAGCATTTTATATAACTTATATGGCATGACGTTAATGCTAGCGCCTAGGTCCGCCAAGGACTTGCCTACATGCATGCTGCCAATAGTAAGAGGGATAGTAAAACTCCCTGGATCCTTGCGCTTCTCGGGCAGCTTGTTCTGCAGGATAGCAGAACACTCCTCGCTCAGCATCACTGTCGAAAGATCCCCAAGTTTCTTCTTGTTGGTGCAGATATCTTTCATGAACTTGGCATACTTGGGCATTTTCGACAGTGCCTCCATGAACGGTATGCTGATGTTGAGCTGCTTCAACATTGCCATGAACTTGGCAAACTCAGTCTCCAGCTTGTCCTTGTGTAGGCGAGTGGGGAAGGGAAGCTGGGGTACATGCTCCTTAACCACTGGTTGTGGCTTGGGAGCAGGGGCTTCCTTCTCCACCCGCACTTCTGCATCGTCGGCTGGAAGCGCTGGAGCAGGCAGTGGTTCCTCCTGTCTGGCCAGGACAGGATCAGCAGATATGGTCTTACCGCTCCTGGTAAAAATGGCATCCAGCTGCTGATGCTGGTGAGGATCTCGAGGATTAGGAACAGTGGTGGCAAGTAGAGTACCCGGTGCCCTGGTGGTGCTCTGGCGGGCCAAGATGCCCACCTGGGTCTGCAGATCCTGCAAAATGGCACCCTGGTTCCGCTGACCTGCCTCCAGGGATGTGATAGCAGCCTGGGTGCTAGTCATGAATGAAGCTAGAATGTTTTCCAGCTTCGTCATCCTGTCATCTGGGGCCGGAGCTGCTGCTGGCTCGGCAAACTGGCGCTGGGGCTGCTGGAATGACTGGCCCTGCCTAGGCTGGTTGGGCTGCTGCTGTGGGTCTGGCCCCTGGCGAGCCTGGAAGGGCTGCCTCTGCTGAAAACCACCTGCTGGTGCTGGGAAACCAGGTGGTTTAGTGGTGTTGCTGCTCCAGGCGAAATTGGGATGCTGGCGCCACCCCTCATTATATGTGCTGCTGTATGGATCGAGGCGCCTTGCATTGGCGATGAAGGCCAACTGCTCCTGGGGTGTGGTAGACTCCCTCATAGCCTGGCAGTCCTCCACTAGGTGATTGGAGCTCTCACACCACTGACATTGAGCTACTGGAGGTGTAGCCAAACCTCTGCCCGGAATCAGACTGTTGGGCTGCTTCAATGTCTGCACTAGCTCAGCTACCTGCTGCTCGAGCCCGGATCTGGTCTCCATGGCGTGCACACCACGGTCCCGGAACTGTCTGCCTCGGCTACCCTGTCCCCAAGAATGATCTCTGGCAGCCAAAGTACTGATCATCTGGTTCAGCTCGGGTGGAGTCTTGGTAAGAATATCCCCTCCTGGGCATAGAGACTCAATCACCCTCTGGCTATCTGGCGAAAGGGCACTGTAGAAGTTCCCAACAGTGAAAGCATCACTGAAGCCATGATGGGGGCACTGCCAGAAATAGCCCATGTACCGCTCCCAAGCATCACGAAGTGACTCATCTGGCTCCTGGCGGAAGTGAGTGATCTCCCGCTGAATCTCTATAGTCTTCGATGCCGGATAATACCTGTGCACGAACTTGTCCGCCAGATCGTCCCAAGAGGTGATGGACAATGGGGGCTGGGTCTCCAACCACCTCTTAGCATTCCCCGCCAGAGAATGGGGGAAGAGATGAAGGCGGATCGCATCATCGGGGACACCATTCAGCTTGAACCCGTTCGTCAGCTGCAGAAAACGGGAAAGATGCACCCTGGCCTCCTCATTCTTCAAGCCATGGAACTGGATAGATAATGTAATGAGCTGAATCCAGCATGGCTTGATCTCGAAATTGTTTGCTGGAATAGGCGGGTAGAGGATGACCGGGCGGATGTCAGCAATCCGCGGAGTGTAGTAGTATTCCAAGGTGGGGCCCGGCTGCGGGGGATGATGAACTCCATGGTCCTGGGGTATGGGGTTGTTCCCCAGGACCTGATTCACCGGGGGAACCTGCTGTGGATTCCCCTGGTGTTGGTTGTAGTCTCCGTCCATCCCGTGCTCTTCTTCAGAATCGCTACTCAGGTGGCCGTCTATGCGCTCTTCCGTAGCCAGTCTAGCTCGCTGTTGTCTCCTGAGCTGGCGACAGGTGCGGTTAATCTCTGGATTCAACGGCAGTAAACCTCCTGACTGGCTACGGGTCATGCACTACCTGCACACACTCAAGCAAGCAAACCCGTGAAGGCACAAGTGGGACAAAGCAAACAAAGCAAAAAGAAAAGCTAAATTAACAGAAATCACTTTTCTTCAATAACCTAGCCGTCCCCGGCAACGGCGCCAAAAACTTGACTCGACTCTACTGTCACCCTAGGAATTGGCCAAGTGTAACCACTTCCTAAAGCGTAGTATAGCGGGTTTGGGTTTAATTATCAACCCGGGTCCTAGATATGATGAATACTCAGTGAATTCATGTTATCTAGCAATGAAACTGGAATGCAAGTCTAAACTACCAAACAAACAAAGCAAAGCAGGTAAACGGTTGTATTCAAGTTAAGAGAGGTCACCCGGATATGGTTCCCCCTAGACTGCAGTTAAGCCGGATTGTAATTACCAAGTTCAGTTTCTATGACAGTTATACTGCGGAAGGTTCTTAAACAGCCTGAAGTCTCGACTAAAGGTCTTCAGACCCTCTCAATCTGACTCTCTAGCGGGCGACTAACCTCCACCGGAGTCGACAGATTGAGGCCCTAAGAACAAAACCTCCACTACCGGAGTAAATCCGGTACAGAATAGTGAGTTGGATCCTCGACTAAAGTCACCAACTCCCTACCTTCAATCAAGGATACTCTATTAACCTAGGCAGATATTCTCATTCTAGGTTAAAGCAGAAACAACAGGAATTTGATCAGAATTCAAGTCATTCAATCATTAAAACCTCAATCGAATATAATCAATCACAGAATCAGTACTTGGGTTCATACAATCAAAGCCTAACATACAAATCTAGGGTTCTCCATACCCAGATGAATGGGAGAACTACTCCATGGAGAAGAAAGCAAAAGCAGATTCAGACACAGAATTCATACTGCAAAGGATGGATTCCTGCTTCTGGACGTTGATTGGCACTTCTCCAAGCTCAAGCTGGCCTCCAATGGTGTTGAAGATCAATCTAGGGCACTTGGGAACTCTTGCTCGTCACTTTCTCTCTCTAGAAGTCGTTCTTTCTCTCAAAAACTCGAATCCCCTTCTGTTTGGCTGAAAATCTGCTTAAAAAGGCATCAGCCAATGCACGGTCGAGGGCACGGTCGTGTAATGCCTCAGCCCGCCCGTGCTTTGGCTAGTGTTAATTACACGGCCAGTGCATTGGGAGAAACACGGCCGTGATTTGGTGGAACACGCCCGTGCTTTGGCAGAACACGCCCGTGTTTTGTTTTGGCCCTGCCCATGTAATCAGCTCAGCTCTCGGCATAAAAAGCACGGCCACCAGAACACGGCCGTGTAATGATTTAGGTGTGCCCGTGTTTTGGCTCCAGATCACCGAAACGACTTCCGAATGCCCCGAAACTCGCGCTTAGCCTTCCCTTTGACACCTGGGACCTGAAACATGACAAAATAGCACAACCCGGCGTAAAATAGGCCACAACACACGAATATGCCCCTCAAACGGATAAGAACTAGGGGCGCAAACATGTGCAATTACATCGTTATCACCATCCATCATATATAAGCGGTTGACCTTAAGCTTAATACTCATTTCTTCAATATTATCTTCTTCAGCATAACCTTCAAGCAAACGTTCCTGCAAAACACTAATTAAACAGTTAAAACATACATGAATGAAATGTCTGTATACAATAAAGATCTGGTACAAACCTCTTTATCAATCCATAACATATGTATTGTTCGTTTGAGGCATGTAGGATTTCCACTATGCTCAATCCATATTTTGAGAAGTCGAGCTATGATACCATCAGTATAGATGCCAATACGAAGCCCCCGAAACCCCATGACTATGCTATGATACCATCAGTATAGATGCCAATACAAAGCCCCCGAAACCCCATGAATGTACAGATCAGATCTATATCAAACATCACAGCAACAATATCTGGAAACCCACATGAAATGGTTAGGGAGAATAACAATGATGCAGTTGAGGAATTCCACATGAAACTATAGAAAGAACAAATAGAAAAAATATGAATAAAAGAGCACATACTGATTCGAGTAGGGAAGAAAATTGTGAGAATCCTCTTCAAAGATAGGAACGTTTTATAGGAATGAAAATGGAAATCTATTTGGTGGTGCAAGCACATGCAATGGCATTACACGTATCCAATAATACATGTGTTGTACATAAACAACATACACTAACCATAGGGACCCGAGCATAGTATATGTCTCTTTCGCATTGAGTACAAGCAGATAAAACAAAAAAGAGCTCACCTAGACGACATCAAAAGCCTCCAACAATGCATGTACGAGAAAACAATAGTGGACACCGACTATAGGGACCCAACCATATTGTACGTCCCTTTCATATTGAATACAAGAAGACAAAATAGAGAAGAACGATCCAAGCATAGTGTACGTCCCTTTCATATCAAATAGATACATGTACGGGAAAACAACAGTGCACACCGACTATAGGAACCCAAGCATAGTGTACGTCCCTTTCATATTGAATACAAGAAGATAAAATAGAGAAGAAGACCAAAGCATAGTGTACGTCCCTTTCATATTGAATACAAGCAGACAAAATAGAAAAAAACTCACCTAGTCGCGTCCGCAGGGGAGGATCTCCTCCTTAGCTACAGTTCGCTTCCTTCCAAAATTATATATTACAATAGATCTTCACTGGTCTTATGCATTCCTTGTCCAAGAATTACTTCACTGAACGTTTGATAGTATCTATGCTAATATTTGATTATTCTCCTCTCTATCTTGCATGCAAGTATTTTATGGAGTCGGGTATCTAACAAACATGGCTATAGTCCTTGGTTCCTTCAATGAAATACCTTTGTTCAAAAATTTGTTGCTGCAGATTTTGATGTGGATTACCATGTTAACTGTACATATTCCATTTATGTTATTTCATGGGTGTGAGAAATAGAATTGTCATTATCCATCATTGTACTGAAGGTAAAATTAAACGAAGGTGCTGCATATGCTCTTCTTTTTAAAGGATGTTTGGCCTTTGAATTCTAAGATTTTGATTCAATCTTCTGAAGGTCCCTTCTCGAAGTATTGTTTGCGATTGTTTGTTACTGAATGATGTTTGAATCAAACATTTGGTGATTACCATAAAATTATATGGTTTGAAGATTGATTCAAGCCACAACTTATGGTTTTACTTTTAAGTGATATGATGTTTTATGATGCTTATATGGACGATAATACAAATGACTTTCATATTCGTTCTCTCTTATTGTTTGCAGGCGTAATGGAAGTTCAGCATGGCTTGAGGGCAAGGGGAGCCCTGCGACAAGTGCAGTCAAGTAGTCGATGTCCAGTTTTTTGCATGGTCCATTAAACCGTACCAAAAATCGTACTAGAAAAGTCAGCGGCATGATATTTTATGACAAAATCGTGGTTTAACCGTTAGTATCGTTAAATACCACCTACCGTTTAGCCTCCAATACTGGTATTTCGTGGTTGAATCGTCGGTACAGTACGATTTCATGGACCATGGTTTTTTTGTGGATATCATCGGTACGCTTAGAGTGGCGTATTGTCGCTTAGTGATATCCTATAACATGTGTAATAACTAATAATCTTTCAATGTTTCAAGTTAAGTTGTGTATATCCTATAACATGTGTAATAACTAATAATCTTTATATCGTCTATAGTAGTCGTTAGTATCTGCTGAGTATTTTTATGTCTACCATTGTACCTGCATATTGTCTATTGATGACTCAAGTTGTATTGCTATGTATTGTTATGCGCAATGCACAATATCATTTGATTTGATATTCCTTTGTCCATTTTTAGATTGACATTTTTAGTATCCCACATCCCACAGCGGAGTACGAGCCATGATAACTAGTTGTAACAGAAAAGGGAGAAAAAGGAAAAGGAAACGAAGAGGCAGAGAACACAGGAGGAAAAATAAGATTTCCTATTTCTATATTAGTCGTCCTGGAAAACTACAATTTGATCCTCAATGAATCTATTTTCTACAGTTGCATCCTTCTGAGTTATTCATTATTATAAATTGGTACGGTATGTTATAGCTGGAGGTGGCAATTTCAATCCAATCCATTAAAATATCCACCTAATCCAATACATTTAAATTCAATCCAATTAGATTGGTGGATTCATGGATCATTGGAAAATTACAGTTTAGTAACTATAATTTTTCTTTTTTTTATTGGGGAACCTAAAATTTAATTTTTTATAAGAAAAATATCATTGAAAAATTACGTTTTGGTACCTAAAATTTTTCATTATAACATTTTAGTACCTAAACTTTGCACATTTTACATGTTGGTCATTGGTTGAGGATGTCATTTGGATTCATGGATAATCCACTAATCCACTTGATCCAATCCATTTGATCCATGTATCCACCAATCCAATCCATTTGCCATCTAGACTTACAGCCTTCCATCCCCAGTCTCATGCAGTCTCGGCATAAAGGTATCGTTTGCTTGTGGGATTTGAGGGATGGATTTGGCACCCAAATCTCAAGCATCAAGGACTTGGCTCAAATCCATTATTTGGTAAGGGACACAAATCCACATTTTATTTATGATTTGATAATAGAAGGCAAAGTTGTGAGACAAATCCATCATAAATTCATGATAAAAATAAACTAAGCAAAAAATGTACTATTTCAAATTCATAATGCAACAAATACATTGAAACATCCCTCTTTGAACTTGGAAAAAGACATTTCTACCTCGGGGTATAATTAAAAATCTCAAATAACAGAAGTTTAAATAAAATATCAAACTCAAATATCTCAACTCGAAGCCCTAAACACGTGGGCAAAACTCAAATTGTTCAAAAGAAATGAATCTCCAGTCTTTAACTCTTAACCATAAAGTCTTAATAACTTGAAAAGTTCTTCGAAGCTTACTCTGACGCCTGGCTCGACATCTCTCAGCGACGATGGTGTTGAGCTCCTCTAGCTTGTTGATCGCGGACTGGCTGGTTAGGATTTCCTCCTCTACGATCTGGCGAGTGAGTTGGGGTCAGTCTACGCCCTTACAATAAAATCTATAGTATTTTAGTATTCTTCTTTAAACACTCAACTCTACAAGTGGAAGCCGTTTTGTACTTCCACTCTTAACAATCTTAACTCATTAAATTCTTCGGGAGTTTAAGTTACTCTCCCTTCTTAAAGCTCAAAACTTGACTTAAATCTTTTGACTGACACTGGGATCCCTCACTAGCTAGTCCGGTTGCCAACTCATACGTATGAGAAGCCATTCAGGCTTTCCTTAAACTTAAACTTAGTTAGGGAAGTCGTAACGATTAATCCTTCTAACATCTTAAACTTATCTTGGTGGCTCTTCACCACATTTCTCAAGGGAATAACTGCTGCCAAACTTAAAGGTCTCAAGAGCATAACTGCTGCTCTATCTCAAAAGGCAACGGACTGGTGCTAGTGACTAAAAACACTTAAAACGACTTCACCTTCTTGAAGGTGAGTTACTTCTTAAAAGAACTTGTTTCTTAACTTCAACAATAACTTATAAACTTAAAGCTTAAATTTAAATAAGAACTCATGCACATTCACATCAAGCATAGCTCAAACAAAATCACATATCATCAACCATAAGCACAATCAAACAACAACATTCACTTCAACAAAATACTCAAGACTTGTAACTCTTGAAAGAACACGTAAGGCGTAGAATTTACACCCTTTACACTCACCTTAAAAAGCTGACTCCTCTCGATTATTTACTCGAAGAAATCCCTCCTAGTCGAATTATCTCGGTGAACCTATTAATAAGAAAGTCGTCTCTTTAGTCGTCCTTTCTCGTTTTAGAAATCCCTTTTGGGTCACTAGAACATCCTCTCCTCGACATCCAGCCCTCGAGACTCGCTCCCAAGGTCCCTTAACCCTCTTTAAAAATTTTCTAAAAACAATCCCTTCAAAACCGACCACTTTTCCTAATTATTTTAGTCTTGGAAGAATTTTTCACCTACCTTGAACCTTCTCAAAAATTCGGATAATAATTTTCCTACATCAATCATGAGTACTTATACCCTGGAAAATTATCAACTCCTATAAAATCCTCGGAATTAGTTTTATTTAACTAAAACGAATGTTCGAACCATTCCTAAAATTTGAAATACATCTTCAAAAATCCCCAAATTAATTTACAGCCATCTCCTAGACCTGCCTCAATTTATAAAAATGTAAAAGTCAAGAACAAACCCTTGTAAAGACTCGAAAAAATTTAAACCACCTAAACATGCTTTTGAAAATTCCCAGCAGCTTTAGTGACCACCCATATTCTGTCACTAAAGGCCTGAACGTCTGTTGCTAAAACATCAGAATTGCACCCTCACGAAAAATTACCAAATCAATCGACCTAACTCATAGGGATCGAGTTCCATTACCTCTAGAACGTGCCTAGGCCTAGATTGGCTGACCCGGGACGTTTATCTCCTCGCTGATCGAACCCTCAACATCACCGCTAATAAAAACCGAGCTTCGAATTAGTCTAACGATAAATCACGTTTAGAAATCGCGAAGGGGTTCGTGATCCTTACCTAGAACACGAGAGGGATGAGATCGGTTGATTGGCGGCGGGGGCTTGGGGAATTGATCGGCGACGGGCTGGTGGTGTTTTTTTCTCGCGGCCTTGGGGTTTCTCCTCGTGGGCTTGGGGTTACGAAAAGAAACAGCGAGCGGCGTGTTTGGGAAAAAAATAAAAGAAGGAGATTGATTGGGAAATCGTAGATAGGGTCGGGTTTATTTTTTCTTGCGGGGCTGCTGACCAAAATTGGGGCCATGGGAAAAATATAGAGAGGCCAAGGGTTTTGGAGGCCTGGGGAATTATTTGGGAGGGTCCAATATAGGGTCAGTAACCACTGGTTACTGACCCATCAGTAACCACACGGGAGCCGTAGGATTGGGAATGGAGCAATCCTACGGTTGGGCTGGATGTGAAGTGGGGAGGGGCATTTTTGTCCGTTTTTGTATTTTTAATTTTTTTTATTCATTCCGCATTTCAATGGCTGACTTTTCAATGAAAGAGAAAATGCAACTCAACTTTCTTCCTTCTCCCTTCTTTTCTTTCAATCTCTTTCCAGATCTTTTCTCTTTCTCTATTCCTTCTCTCTTACTTTTTCTTTCACAATCTCCTTTCCAAATTTAGATCCACTATCTTCCTTCTTCATTTTTTTTCTCTAGCAATCGACGAATAAAAATTGTAGCCACTCTCTTTCTTTGCATTTCTTCTCTTCATCAACTCGTTGGCCTCAATTCTGATCTTTCTCATTTTTTTGGCATTTTGGTGTTCTTGATTGAGGAAGAGGAAATGAGAGGCATCAGAAGACGATTTTTTCTCTCCCTCCTTCTGTTTTTTTTTCCTTTTAGATAATATATATTGATATTATGACTCTATACCATATGGTATTGAGTGGTAAGGAAATATATATTGATATTACCACACTATACCCTATGGTAATGTATGGTATTGCGTGGTAACGAAATATATATTGATATTACCACTCTATACCATATGGTATTGTGTGATATTACCATACTATACCATATGATATTGTGTGGTAACGAAATATACATTGATATTACCACACTATACCATATGGTATTGGGTGGTAACGAAATATATATTGATATTACCACACTATACCATATGGTATTGGGTGGTAACGAAATATATATTGATATTACCACACTATACCCTATGGTAATGTATGGTATTGCGTGGTAACGAAATATATATTGATATTACCACTCTATACCATATGGTATTGTGTGATATTACCACACTATACCATATGGTATTGGGTGGTAACGAAATATATATTGATATTACCACACTATACCATATGGTATTGGGTGGTAACGAAATATATATTGATATTACCACACAATACCATATGGTATAGACTGGTAATAACTGGAAAAAAATTTTGTGTCAAAAAAATATCAAAGTGGATATCATTTTGAAGAGCATAATTAATCTGATCTAACTTTGCAAAAAAAATTAAATTTCTACTTAAAACGAGTGAGAAATCGTCCGTTAAAGATTAAAAGAAGGAAAATTAAAGGTTTTTCGATGAGAGAGAAGGAGGTCCTGATGTGGTCGGTCAAAAGTCAGCGCGTCAGCAATAAATAGGGGATAAGTGCATTTTACCTTACTGCCCTTCCGCATTTAATTTAAATAAAAAAGTGGACTGACACGTGGAGATCAGCTGATGGGTTACTGATGGGTTACTTGCCCCATCAGTTACTGACAAGATCCGCTCCCATTTGGGAGGGCTGCTCGGCCCCGGCTGATTGTATTCTTTTTTTAATAATAAAATAATAATAATAATTATTATTATTTCTACTAATCCGCGATTGCAACTTTTAGTACGCAACTGTCAACCCAACCGATCACGCATTATGGTCGAACCATAACCCAAAATTCGGGGTGTTACATACATCATAAACCAAAGATTTTTAAAATCCAAAATGTTCATTTTCAAATCCAACAAGTAAACGAACACAAAAGTTTAATAAAGAAGGACCTCACCTCACTGTTGAAGGGTTTTCTTTACTTTCTTCACAGGCAGAGGCAGGAGCCAAAACAGTTAAACGAACCGCCACTAATCCGATCCCTAAACAAACACCATGAGCATCGTCCTGAAGGAGACAATGGAAGTCATAGCTCAAAGCATCGGAATCAGCAATTTGTCCTCTGATGCGGCACTAGCCCTCGCTCCCGATGTGGAGTACCGACTCCGCGAAATCATGCAGGAATCAATCAAATCCATGCGCCATTCCCGCCGGGCCACCCTCACTACCAACGTCGACTCCGCTCTCACTCTCAGAAACGTTGAGGTAAATGGACAAGAGAGAGAGGCTCGCTGAAGCGGAATGGAATTTCCCGCACCGGTGATCTCGAGCGATTTAGCGAAAGAACTAGAAAACACGATAAAAGAGCTACTTTTCTCTACTAACTACTAATACTTTATTGATCGACTTAATAAAAGGAAGAGCAAAGGTACATATTTATAGGACTAATCCTACAAACCCCTTTCCTCTTAAGAGGAAACCCAAACCTAAAGCAACAAGTAAACGAATACTTCCTAAACAAGATACGTAATAATAATCCTAGACCCAAACTAATACGAATAACCCGAATAATAACAGAATATCCCAACAAATAATAGTAATAAAACAACAACCCATCAATCCTCCCCCTTTTTACAGCTTCGTCCCCGAAGTTTAACCTTCATCTCAACCCGGATCGATGAAAAAGAATCGCTCCCACGTATTGTTGACAACGAAGAGAGTGTATGCCCATCGAAATCGATCTCGTTTACGACGCTTCCAATTATGTTCTGAGACTTGAACGAATTCAACACCACTAGCTACAGCCGCTTAATCCACCTTTCCGCGCATGAATTCAAAGACCCACCAATCCTCATTTTTCAAACCTAACTCCCCATGCATTCCTTCAAACTTGTCACGTATGTGTGCATGAGAAAAGGCTCTTTTCTCAAACCCATCAAAGCTATTAATTCCACCCTCTTGGTGATTCGCCCAAACGTATATAGGTTCCCATGGCCGAACTGAACCTTGGGTTGCTTTCTTTCTATGCTTAGAATCAATTAATGGATTTCTTCCCTTTTGCAAGCAACACTCGCCCATTGGCCGCCCAAGATTCATTCTTCCCCCAGGTCGCGTCTCACAATTCCTCCATCACCACCAATTGATTCCATCATTGTAGGTCGATCCTCTCGCTCGCATCCTCCAGCTTGGGTCACGATTTTATTTGTAGACAACCAGTCAACTCTATAGTAACATCTCTATCAGAGAAATTCTCTGGATCAACTCCATACACCAACGCCCCAACGAGTTCACCCATGTTCGGACCTACGCAACCGCGGACCAAACCTCGGCATCCCATGACACCTTGGCTTCTTCCTTCACCTTCCACCTCCTTCTTTCGATTGGCCGAATAATTGAGCGAGGCCAACCTTATCCATGTAAACCTTGATCCAACACCGACCGGCGATGGCGGCTTCTCCTCATAACGCTTCCTTGCGACATGGCGTGGCGAAACAAGAGCTACGGTCAACAATGGTTGTGCAGGCAATGAGCCATCGATGACAACAGCTTCATCTTCGTCCTCGGCCTCCAAAGAATGGTGTAGGGCTTCCCCCTATGGTGATATCAACTTGATGGCAGGTTTAGTGACAGCAACGACAAGGGCTTCCTGGAGTTTCTTTCTCTTCTTTCTACGATAGAGACGCCTCCCCCCTTTAAGGCGGATAGCAGTACACGGCGCCGATGAGGTTAGGGTTCCCACAGGTGGCGGCGGTGGTGCAATGACCCTCGATGACGTCGCGGTTACAGACGTGGTGGCGGGGACGACAACATCAACTGTAGGGTAGACTTCTTCCAGCTTCGACTCCAATGCCTCAGATGTTTGAAGAATCAGGTGACCTCCTTGATTGCGGCATACGATCCTTCGAGACATGCCGTCATTATCTAGCAAACTCTCGAAAGCACATGTAGCCTCTTCGTCGAGCTTAATGGATCCTTGCAACGTGACCCACGAGCCCTTATCTTTGAAGCGCATGGTCGTCTTCTTCTAATCAAAAGATATCGGACTCGCTTGCTCAAGCCATTGACAGCCGAGAACGACGTCAACTCCACGTAGTGGTAGATCGTACAAATCAGCCTGAATTTATACCCCTTGTATCTTGATTGGTACCGCTTCGTAGCATCGTTGGCACAATAGGGAATCCCCATTAATTACCTTAACTTCAAACGGCGAAACTATAGTAGCTCTCAAAAACAATCTCCCGGCAGCTTCGCGGCTCACAAAGTTGTGCGAGGATGCACTATCGACGAGGACGGCAGCTAGTTCTTGATGGATGGTGGTGTCGAAGCCGATGATCGTGGGCTTGGATATGCCGCTGAGAGCGCACAATGAGATCTCTACGTCGGCTGGACTAAGAGGTTTATCCGGCATCTCGTCAAGCTCGATCGTTGGTTCTCCATCGACAAGTTGTAAAGCTTCATCCCTAAACAACCTTCTGCATTCGTCCAGTTGCTTCTGAATGATAGAAATCCTCCCATCGATCTGCGGAAAGCATTCCCTATATGCGAGCATCGTCGAGCTTGATTCCTCGAAATCCGCTTTGGTGCTTGTCCCTGTGAGCTGGTAAGGGCTCGGTTCTTTTGAACCAGGCTCTGATACCAATTGATGCGGAATGGAATTTCACGCACCGGTGATCTCGAGCGATTTAGCGAAAGAACTAGAAAACACGATAAAAGAGCTACTTTTCTCTACTAACTACTAATACTTTATTGATCGACTTAATAAAAGGAAGAGCAAAGGTACATATTTATAGGACTAATCCTACAAACCTCTTTCCTCTTAAGACAAGGAAACCCAAACCTAAAGCAACAAGTAAACGAATAATTCCTAAATAATTACGATCATCGCCCTGATCATCACCACTTCCGGCATCAGCTGCGTCGACCGTCAATTGTGGATCCCTATCATCGTCTTGAGTTGCCTTATTTCTCTGGTTCAGATCCTCATGTGTGGGTGAGCAACTGTAACAAACTCTTCCTGCTTTATTCAATTCTAGAAGATCAGAAGGTCGATTTGATTTCCTCCTATCTGGAAGGGTGAGCTCACATATGGTTCGAAGGCTGGTCTTTCCATCGTTTTCCTTTGATTTGGGGTAATTTTGTCGAGGGGTTGCTTCGTTGGTTTGGGGGGCAAGAGCAGATGAATGTCGTCGTGGCGTGTAATCAGCTCCAGCATCCGTTGTACCTCCCTTCTCTACTTTCCGAGCAAATTGGGTTTGTGGGCGACTCCCAGCCACTGCGTGGTGTTCCAGAACAACTTGCTAGCAAACTCGAAATCAACAGCCATTCTCACGGTATTTCTACCTCCTCTCTGTCGTTGGAATTTCCTTCTGTCGATAGCGAGACCCCTAAAGAATGGATTAGGGAATGTGAGTTGTTATTTGTCGAGTTGGGAATACCGGATCGGCGGAGAGCTGAGTTGGAGGCAGCAGAGTTCCATCGTAGGCCGGCTGTCTGGTTTTGGAATTGGGGGTTCAACAGGCTTGGGCTGCTAGAATCGATAGAGGAATATCAATAGCGATTTGAGGTGTTGAAAGTGGCACTTTTGAGGTTGGACCCAACGTTACCAGAAGCTTACTTCATTCAGGGTTTCCTCTATGGCTTGCCGGGTGATATTCAAGCATCGGGAAGGAAGTCCCAGCCACAAACACTTATCCAAGCTTACCATACAACTCACCTGGGAGAGGATGCCATCGTGGCTTGCAAAGTGCAGAAGCAATCTAAAATTAGTGATTACTTAGGTTCGGATGGTGATACAGTGGTTGTGACTGTTGAATCTCTTCTTCCTCCAAGCTTGGTTGGTGGGAATGGTACTCTACTTGTTGAAAAGAAACATATACCTCTTGCTACAACTGCCCCAACTGAATATAAACCTGTATTGTTGATGCAACGACCTCAAACTATGACAATCCCAAATCAAGTTCCAATAGCTAGGAAAGTGTTGTCAGTAGAAACTATAGGTTTTTTTCAGCAGCCTCAAGACATGGTTGTGGATAAAGGCGGGTCATTTTATTCTGAGTTTCATGGTGCTGGGACTGAAATCTTAACCACAGCTGGTTATATGTATGAAGGGGGGTAGGTTCAATAGTATCTTTGTGTTGGTGGAATCTCAAGGGAGAGGTATTGGCTTTGACTTCAAAGAACCCTACAAGGAGTTGGGTTGGATTGTGGTTCTTTCTTATGGAAGAGGTAAATGTCCTGAATTTAAGGAGCCCTACAAGGACGACCTCTTGTAGGATGTTACATAGGTGTAACTGCTGCAATGCTAGTGTGAGGTGGTTATTTTCATTGGTACTGGGATTGCTTCCACCCGTAAATCTATTAAGTACATAGTTGAGATGCCTCCATGCTGCAGTAGACAACAAATTACACTTCCTTACTTGTTAGCAGTTGCTGTGCTTGGTGGCGAAGGACAACATTTCTTCCCTATTCTGTGTATGTTTCTTCTTGTGCTGCAGCGGGAAACCTTATTCTGCAGCTAGCAACCAAGTAGTACTGTTGTTATGAATGCTCATTTGTCAAAGGTTATACTAGTGTTGACGGTGATGGCTCAACGAGGCCCTTATCGGGTAATCTGCAGCTTGTGGGAGAAATTCTTCTTGGTAATGAGGTTGTTCTTGATATGCCCAGGGGTCTGATTGTTCTCCTTAGTAAGGAGTTGGTACTGGAACCCGAATCCGTAGTCTTCTCCTCCTTGATTGCTCCAAGGAGTCTCGGGGTAATACCACTCGGATGGTGGTGGATACCCCCAATGGTTGGAGAAGCCATGAGGATCCATGATTCAGATCTGCACCAAGAAAAACAAAAACACCCAAGTGAAAAGCAAGGGTGGAAAAGAAAAGAAAAACTCTAAAGTAACAAACTTCTGCCTTTCCTAATAATCTAGAAAGTCCCCAGCAACGGTGTCAAAAACTTGACTCGCTATGACACAACTCCTAACAAAGGCAAAGTGTAACCAATGAAAGGAACTGCAGTATAGTGGCTCAAGTAATAAATTTCAAATCCACGGGTCTCTAGAGTTACTATTACTCAGCTTTAGTTCATTATCTAGCAAACCAGATTAAGATAGAACAACTAAAACTACTCTAGCAAACTACAGTTAAAGTTAATCTAATTACAGGTTGGGAATCACGTAGGTATGATTCCCCCTAGCCACTAGCCAGATTAATGATTGATGATCTCTAACCTGTTTCACTTTCATTCACAATGCGGAGAATCCTTGACTAGACCAGACCTTGAATCTCGACTAAAGGATCAAGGCCCTCTTGAGTCGATTGCCTAGAGGGACGTATCCTTCTCTAGAACAACCGATCAAGGCGTTCTGAACTAGACTCCCTCTAACGAAAGAAGTTCTCAATCGATACAAAGCAGTGAGTCAACCCTCGACTAAAGCAATCGATCCACTACTATCAATCTATGGTGCTCTATTGACCTAATCAGATATTCGCTCTCATAGGATCAAAGCAGAATCAATAATCTCGACTAAAGCATAATTAAATCATGAAAACGTGCATAGATTGAATATGAACTCAAGATTATCAAGTAGGAGTACTCATACAATCATCCAATCAAACAAACATAGCTAGGGTTCCTCAAAACCTAAGTGAAGGGAAGTTACTCCATAGAGAAGAGAGAGACTGCAGTAAGAATCTTCAGATGATCAGTCTTCAAGTCCGGGCTTGTTCCTCGAGCTTCCAAGGCGAAGAAATCCTCCAGTTCCACTCCAAGAATGCCCTCAAATCACCATCTCTCTCTTTGGTTCGTCCCTTAGGTGTTTGGGATCCAAAACCCAGCTCCCCCTTGCAGAAACGCACAAAACAGGCTTTTAATAGCCTGCTTTCGCGATCCTCGGTCAGAATACCCGGTCGGGAATTTTAGGTGGCGACCGATGATTTTTGAAACGCACCGTTGTGAAGAGGGGGTTAATCCCCGATCAGGGTCAAGAATACCCGACCAGGGATTTATGATTAATGCCCGAGCCCCCTTCTGCTTCTCAAACGCCCAAAAGAGATTTTCCTCGGTCTGCTATGATTAATACCCGGCCGGGTATTTCTTCCCATGGCCGGGTATTATGCTCCTCCAGCACACTTCAACCCAAACGTGCTCCTTTCGACCCGAAACTCGTTTCTTCGCCTCGATGCCAACGCCAAGCCCTGAAATATGACATAAACACACAACCTAGCGTGAAATTGGCTTAAAACACGAGAATCAACATCTCAAACGGCTCAAGAATAGGGGTAAAAACATGTGAAATCAATGGTCTATCAAGGCCTTATCGTCGCCAACAAAGTTAATGATTGTGTTGTTGTCGAGTTCCTCTACGCTCATTGTTGATGCCTTTTGTGGGATCCTAGAAGGTTGTCTGTTGGTTTTTTCAGTTGGACTTCATCAGCAATGCTAGTCGCGTAGACCCCTACAGAAACACCTAAAATGAGGGGTGGCGCTATCACTCGAACTTCTCCTAGGGTGGAAACAACAATCCAAAGACATCATGCTTCCAGGCTCCTAGAAGCAGTTACCAGAACCAGGGACAGCAGTACCCGCCTCGCTCGGGTCAATTCCAACAGTAGCAGCCACCTTACATCCAGAAAGGTGCCTGCTCCTAAGCTACAATCAGTGGTGAAAGAGTATGTCTCTCAACTTCCCTTCTCCACTAAGTTGCATAAAGACCGATTGGAGACTGTGTTTTCCAAATTCATGGCAATGCTGAAGTAGGTAAACATAAACATGCCTTTCATTGAGGCACTATGAAAGATGCTCAAGTATGCTACGTTCATGAAGGACCTCCTCACCAACAAGAGGAAGCTTGGGGAGATGTCGACGATTACGCTCATCGATGAATAATCTGCCATATTCCAGAACAAGCTACTAAAGAAGTGCAAAGACCCAGTGAGTTTTACTATCCCTTGCATTATAGATAGTTTGCATGTAGGAAAGTCCTTGATGGATTTGGACGCTAGTATAAATGTGATGTCATACAAATTGTTCAAAAAGCTAGGCCTACACTATAGGAAATAGATCATATAATCATAGGACATCCCATATTTGAAAGTGTGTTTCCCGTGTTTAATAGTTTTGGTCACAAGAAAATTACCGTAATATATACCTCAGTGTCTAATTGTAAAGGTCATGGGAAACTTGTACCGTGACTAGTTATAGCTTGTCACGGTATAATTTCTTGTGATAATCATTACTCATTAATCACGGGAAGCACCATGACTAATACCAAATCTTGCCATACAAAACCTATATTAAAAACTCATTTAGAGACGGGATATACACATTTAAACACAATATTTACCATGGCTAAATCGTTTCCCATAACTACGTGTCAATCATTAGTCACGGTATTTGATTGGTTATTCCGTGTCTAGATACTAATACTTGGTCACGATATTTGATAATCAAAATATCTAATTATCAGTCACTAGCCATAATATTTTCCCTTCGTACATGTCTCATATATTAGCATACAATTGAAAAGACCAACTATTGTCAACACAGTCAAATACCATTTATTAATCAATATATAATTGAAAGACTAATTATTGTAGCATAAAATGAAACTCAGTTATAATGAAAATTTACAAATCCAATAAGTCTAACCAAATCATCTAACTTTATCCCAATCTTTGGTCTATGCTTTGTACCTAAAATATTCATCAACTCCGAAATCTTTAAGTCTTTCTCGTCATGACAAAACAGATTAAGAAACTTGAACGCTATGTTTCATAAACATTTGCCAAGAGGTAGGCAACTTGCATGTCGAGCATAAGTACCATCAACTATTACCTAGGTCCTAGAAACAATATGTCAGCCTACCAATCTAACTTTATTACCTTGCTCTTCCAGTTAATCACATGGAACTTACCAAACTAGATGCTTTAAGACATAATTTCAAACCATTGAAAAACATACCAATAGGTAATTCTTGACGGTCTCGTGATTGTACTCTTAATAAAACATGTAAGTTGCATACCGAGACTACAAAAGAACCAAAAGACTTCAAGCCTGATTCCAGTTCATATAAATGAAATTTAGTAATTGAAAGTCACCAGTAGTAAGAAACGGTCATATACATAAAATGGAGTATCTGCCATGAACCTTAATAATGGCAAACCTGGAAAGAAAAAATCAGTACAAACACCCTCAAACTTACTACTATAACTTGGATCGATAGACCTGGTAGATATAGTTGAAATGAGGATGGATATGAATGGAGGAATGCATTACCATGGAGAGGAGCAGACACGGCTAACAGATCATCATACTGTTCCACGAACATGATCCCAACAATCATTTCAAGAGTGGCAGAGAAAGCAGTAAACCAGAAATTCTACAGAAATTGTAGAAAACCATCATCAACCAAAAGTGTTAGGAATATATATTAGTAGTGTTATGATTAGTAGAGTTAGGCGGCTAGGTATAGCCGAATGGGTTAGGGTTAATTGTTAGGGTTTTGGGTTTATTTCCTATATATATGTACTTTGGGTTTACGTCATAATAAGTCAAGAATAATATTACAGAAAGTATCTCTCAAACCCTAGTCTCTAATCCCTCTCAAATCTCGTCCCTCTCTTCCCTAAAGGCCGTCGGCCATTCTTCTATCTCAACCCCAATTCTGTTCTTCAATCCCTAATCCCCAATTCTCATCTAAATCCCTAATTGTTACGATAATTACGGGTGCCGAAGATCAGTCTCTAGAATCCTTAACAAGAGGGTTCTTTCAGTGGTATCAGAGCCTGGTTGTGGCACTCGTACCATGGTTTCGACCAACTTCGATATCTCAATCGAAGAACTCACCAAAGCTCTTAAGATGAAGTTGAAAGCGGCGAGAACGGAGAGGAGTCCGATCACACCTCCAGCCACCGTAATCAAACCGCCTGTCGTTGAAAGGGATTTCGTAGAATGGCTGGAACAACCTGCGTTCCCAATCGAGCCGAGCACGGTCACGGCAGATAGCAGATCGAGTCCGCAGAAAGTCAAGGAGCAGGAGGCGGAACTGTGTCCGGAAGCCAAGGCCTCTAATGAGCAGCAGCAACCTTCCCCGACATCGCAACCAGCCTCTATCGATGAGTTCCGAACGGCGATGAGCCGTCGGGGCTCTTCGCCTACGTCACGATTCCGAGGGCGGTAGATGGCCGGAGAAGAAGAAATGAAGCGGGCAAAGATGAAGGAAGAACCGCCAGTGCTCCAGAGGAAGAAGAAGAATCGCGGCGACGAGATCCTCTGTGCGCCGCCGAAGGAGACGTCGCCGGCGGTCCGAATTGCACAGACTCCGCGAACTGCTCCAGTCGAGGTGATGAAGGGGAAGACGGCAGTGGGGTCGGACAGGCCTCGTGTTCGCCGAGCAGTGTCGCCGGGAAACGAAACGACTGAGAAGAAGGCAGAGCTCGAGCCGCCATTGGAGTACGGGGCGGTGTTGAAAACGATGACCGTGAAGCCAAGGCTCGAAGCGAGCCGACCTCCACGCCTGTCGTCGATCGGCCTTTGGCCGAGGAAGAAGACGCCGCAAGAGGATGAGTCTCCGACGGACGAGAGAAAGAGGAACGGCGACGGCGGCGGCGGACCTCTGCTCCCGAACAACGCACGGCGGCTTCTTCCCTCGCACGAACAACAGCAGCAGCGAAAGGGAGGTAGGCCAAGGGAAGCAGCTGCTTACCCTACTGGGCCAAGCCCGGAACCAAAGTGGATAAGGAGCCAAATCTCTGTTGGGCCGAGGAAGATAGATGTGCCCAACAATCTGGGTCACAAGCTTGCATCCATTGGGTTTTCGCTAGACCCAGCGACTGCGTCCGCACATTTGGATGGTTCAGAAGTGAAGAGGGCCGAGAAGAAGGTTGGGTTTGGGCTGAAAGAAGGGAAATGGTTTCAAAGGAAATATGAGCTGAGTTGGGCTTTGAAGGGCCCAATCCCTAGACCATTCAAGGGCAGCCTTGTGAGAGCTCTCTTATATGATGTTGGGCCAAATCAGGACGGAGGGCTTAAGCCCAACGTGGGCTCTGATTTAAAAGAGATGGGCTTGGAGGAAAAGAAGGAAGGAGTTGTGAAGTTGGCAAGTGGACTTACAAGCCCAAACGAAATTAAGAAGAAGAACACCTCATTACTCCATGCAATTATGGGCCAAATCCAAGAGGTAGGAAATGAAGGTTTGTTGAAGCTAGGGGTTACTCTCACCACCAAATCCATGATAGAATTTATAGAGCCCTCTCCTGAAGATCTCAGACTGGAACACAAAGAAGAACTGTTTTCCGATTCTTATTTCGTGGACTTCGAAAGAGAGGAGGAAGAACTGCTCGACTATGAGATGAGTAGCATGTGCCACATGACGGGAGAAGAGTCGTGGGAAGTAGAAGCTGTTGGAGAAAGATTAGTTTGTAGAATTGAGCGCAATTGGAAGCGACGAAAGCGGAAGATCAAGAATACGGAAGTTGACTGAAACCTTGAGGACAAGGTCGCTTTCAAGGAGGGTAGAATGTTAGGAATATATATTAGTAGTGTTATGATTAGTAGAGTTAGGCGGCTAGGTATAGCCGAATGGGCTAGGGTTAATTGTTAGGGTTTTGGGTTTATTTCCTATATATATGTACTTTGGGTTTACGTCATAATAAGTCAAGAATAATATTACAGAAAGTATCTCTCAAACCCTAGTCTCTAATCCCTCTCAAATCTCATCCCTCACTTCCCTAAAGGCCGTCGGCCATTCTTCTATCTCAACCCCAATTCTGTTCTTCAATCCCTAATCCCCAATTCTCATATAAATCCCTAATTGTTACGATAATTACAGGTGCCGAAGATCAGTCTCTAGAATCCTTAACAAGAGGGTTCTTTCAAAAAGCCTATAGAAAACACCAGCATCTCAAGTCCTGTATTTTAGCTTTGGAAAAATCAACAGATTAACCGAAAGGATTTCATTACAAGGAGCCATCCATCCATATATGTTGTTTCCTTTGAGAAAAGCGACTAGCAGCAGGCATCTAGTAGGAATATGTTAAAGCTGCGTTTCCGTTTGGCTGCTGGGGACAGGGCTTTGCTTCTGCTCTCCTCTCCTTCTGATAGAAACCCGCTTATTTGGATTTCTAACGATTTACGTAACCTGTAATTTAGAAAGGGGATTTAGGGATTGAGAATAAAAATTAGGGATTAGGAGAAGAATTGGGATTTGGGGAAGAACGGCCGAGGCCTTTGAGAAAGAAAGACAGACGAGGTTGAGAGAGAACAAAATAGGGTTTTGAGAGATAATTGTTTTACTGATTTCTACTTAATCGAAAAAAACCCCAAAGTACATATTTATAGCTAAAGACTGGGAAAACCTAATAAACTATCCTAATTTGACTCAAATACTACTAACCATATCTAATAAAATCCTAATATTAATAATAATGATAATTATGATAGACCTAGAAATTAGGTTTCTATCATCCCCTTCCCCTTGAGACCAACCTTGTCCTCAAGGTTGCAAATCAACTTCCCTTTCTCGAACTTCCTCTTTCTTCGCTTTCAATTGCGCTCAGTCTCACGATTAAATTCTTTTCCAACATCTTCCATGTCTCTTGACTTCTCTTCCACCTCGTGACACATGTCACATTCCCTATCGCCAAACAATTCGTCCTCCTCTCTTTCGAAATCTACGAAATAAGAGTCGGAGAATTGTTCTTCTTGGAGCTCCTTATCACTAACCGGCTTGAAATCTTCAAGGAAATACTCCACAAATTCCTCAACGGGCTTGGCGGTGAAAACAAGCTCTAGCTTTTGCCAACCTCCTCTTCCTTTATCTTTGACTTGGCCCATAAATTTTTGGGAGGCAGAGATGTGGCCCAGCCCAAGGTTAAGTCCTTTGCTCTATTTGTCTCCCAACTTGATTGTGCCTAACTCCTTTGAAAGCCCATCTTCCTTCCTAAGAGCACCTTCCACACCTGCCTTCTTCAAATCACAAGCAACATTGGGCTTAAGCACTTCCTGAAACGACCCACTTTCCTCTAGTCTCAGCCCGTACTCCACTTCTTCCTCGGCCCGCTCCGTTTGTTCAAGCCCAGCGTCACCAATCATTTTCTTTCGAGCATGCCTGCCCTCCATGGAATCAGACTTACCTCTTTGTTTTGGTATGCCCATTCCCAGTTTCTCTGGCCCGATCATTGGTCCATGCAAGCAAAATCCGGCCCATGCTCCAAACCATCAAGCCCGGTGATCTGAACGGCAGCGCGGCGCAAGAACTCGGTCCCGACCTGACCCACTCGTTGTTGCTGCTGCTCCCCGACCCGAGTCGATGACCTAGGGCTCGCAAACAGAGTGGCGCTGCTCTCCTTCTTTTCCATGGTCGACATCGCCGAGAGAGAAGCCGTCCGCTGCTTCCCCGTCTTCGTCCCCGACAGCTCCCTCATCAGCGGTTCCTCCCTCGCCATCTTTTCTGGTGGCGCCATCGTCGACGAGTTCGTCAAGTGGCTAGGAGGGAGGGCCGACTTAGTGCTTCTCTCCGCCTCGAATGACTTCTGTCGGAAGGGAGAACAATCGTCGCCTCGTTCCTCATTCTCCTTCGACTCTCCTAGCGGCGCGCCAGATTCCTTCCTTGGAGACGGGGGTTCGTCCTTAATCGGGAGAGAGACAGAGCCGCTGCCCTCTTCCATATTCTTCTTCCTCGTTGCGCCGCGGCCTTCGCCGGCGATTCCCTCTTCGCCAACGGTGCGCGAGGAGACACACCGCCTCCGTCTTCCTTCTCCATTCCCGGCGGCCAATAGCTCATCCGACGGCGACGCGACGAGCCCTACTCCGCCATTGCCTTCAACTTCCAGTTCGCCGTCGCTTTGAGGAGCATCGCACCGCCCCCCTCCGTCGCACCCCTTCCCGGATCTGCCTCCCTGGTCTTCGTCGCCGTCACTCCTACTCGCGAAACCGGCGAGGAATCGCCCAGCTGCCAGCAAGGCGACGCTCGCGCTCCCTCTCCTTTTACTTCTTCTTCTTCGATTTCGTATGGAGTTGGTATGGTGGCTGGCGGAACATTGATTGGAGGTTCCATCTCGGCTTCATAGCCCGACTTCTTGGTGGTGGAGACCAAAGTAAACGAGTCAGGCAGCATTGTGGTGGTTGCCGAAAGCTGCTGCTGATCTCCAACGTTCTTGGCGGCCTGATCTTCTTCTTCGGTGGCAGTGGGGACAATTACGACCAGGATTTCATCGCGGGTGGAGGGAATGACCTCGCAGCAGTGGTGGTTGGTGTCTTGGCTCGCCGAGGCGAGGTTAGGGGTCGTTTCAATTTCTCCACCAACAGTCGCCACTCCTCGGCTCTCTTCTCAGCATCTTGTATGCTTTTCTCCAAGACTTTCATTGCCCACTCACAGCAGACTTGCATTTGGTAGATCACGTCCCCGGTTACGAGTTGTGATAAATTCAGATTCGTGACCATTGCTCTGATACCAAATGATAGAAACCCGCTTATTTGGATTTCTTACGATTTACGTAACTTGTAATTTAGAAAGGGGATTTAGGGATTGAGAATAGAAATTAAGGATTAGGAGAAGAATTGGGATTTGGGGAAGAACTGCCGAGGCCTTTGAGAAAGAAAGACATACGAGGTTGAGAGAGAACACAATAAGGTTTTGGGAGATAATTGTTTTACTGATTTCTGCTTAATCGAAAAAAAGCCCCAAAGTACATATTTATAGCTAAAGACCGGGAAAACCTAATAAACTATCCTAATTTGACTCAAATACTACTAGCCATATCTAATAAAATCCTAATATTAATAATAATGATAATTATGATAGACCTAGAAATTGGGTTTCTATCACCTTCCCCTAGAGATTTTGCCATATGAGATGGATGCTCCTGATGCTACTTTTGGGGTTTTGGGTTTTATTGGTGATCAGTTTGTTCCTTGGGCTTCTGGGCCTGTCTAGCGGAATTGCTCCCTTGTCCATATGTATCTTCTTTCTTTTCACTTATTAATAAAATTTATATCACCCTCATAAAAAAAATATTGAGTAAGGAGTAGACACTGAATTCAGGGTGAATTGGGACCACAGATTCATTTCATTAACATGTTATTAAAACAATAACCTCAAAGTAACAATGATGTGAAGAACATTAGGAGAAGTTTTGATATGCAGATTCTGGTCCAACTTGTAATTTGGATACTAAGACTGCAAAAGAACACACAAAAGACTTCAACCCTTATTCCAGTTTATATAAGGGTTAATATTTTTGTATGGCCCGAACTTTGACCAAAATAAATATCATGGCCAATCTTTTCGATCTATAACATCATGGCCCGAACTATACATCAAAATAAACAATTTGGCCAGACCCGACATTTGACCGTTAACTTGGACGGTCAAATGCATTGACTAATGGTCAAAGCGCCATGTCACTACCAACTCAGCAAGTTTCAATTAATTTTTTTTTTAATTTACACCTATTTCAATTTTCTTTCCTTTATAATTTTGAATCCCGTTCAAAATTATAAATGAAAGAAAATGGAAATAGGTGTAAATTAAAAAAAATAATTGAGTGACATGGCGCGTTGACCGTTAGTTAATGCGTTTGACCGTCCAAGTTAACGGTCAAAAGTCAGATTTTGGCCAAATTCTTTATTTTTATGTATAGTTTGGGCCAGGATGTTATAGATCGAAAAGATTGGCCAGGATGTTTATTTTGGTCAAAGTTCAGGTCATACTAAAATATTAACCCTTTATATAACTCACATTCAACAGTGAATTCAAAGTTACAAGTGTTGAGAGAAGCCTATCAATAACAAGGAAGGAAAGAACCGAAAGAATCAATCAAAGCATAGAAGGAAGGTCTCCAGAAGGAAGGTTACAATAGATTTTGGGAAATCAAATCAAAACCCTCCACAACGACTAATTCAAGAGCAGAGGAGTATAAAAAGGCTACAGAATAAGATTGGTGATTCACGTTTTCAAAGGGATCAATAGCTGTGTTATTGCGAGATTAATCGTAGTCTTTTGAGTGAAAACTGTGAGCAAGCAAGTCAAGGAGATTTGCGTAGTTAGTCTGAGTGTATAAACAAGGAGTTGATACATCAGCGTTAGGAGCAACTAGTTAGGCAGGGAGCTGATCAAGTTTTCTCATCATTTGTAAGAGGAACAGGTGAACTCGAACTAGTAGTTAGGTAGGAGATCTCAAGAGGAGAATCTCCTATCGTGGATTAGTCGATATTGGGATCCTTATTCTCCCAATATCGGATACCATATAAAATTCGGCCTTGTGTCTTGTGCGTTTGCTTTCACTGTGTGTTGTGCTCTATGTTCTGCTTTTTGTGTGTTTAAGATTGAAACAGAGGAGCTGCAGAATATGTCTCCAGAGAAGACAATATGCTGCTATGGTTGGGCTGGCTTGGAACATGCCCAACTGATCTGGTGTGCAAACCAAACGAGAAAGAACACAAGGCCCAACCCACTTCTGTTATAATTAGTTTGTTTAGTTTTAACTCTGAACAAAATATCCTTCGATCATATTTCTCTTTTTACTTTTTCATTTCGAGAGTTCTTCACTTGATCCCCTTTTTGTGCAATTAGGGTTCTTTGCAGTCAAACGAAAGGGAAGGAATACATCTTGTTATGTTACAAATAGAGCTATCATTAGACCTAAGCTAAACTAAACACCATATGAACTCTGGAAAAACAGGAAGCCAAATCTGATTTACCTCCATCCATTCGGATGCAAATGTTTTGTTCTGAATACTAAAGATCACCTAGGAAAGTTTGATTCAGAATTAGATGAATCAATCTTCCTTGGTTATGCTGTGAATAGCAGAGCATATCGCATGTATAATAAACAGACCCTCACGGTTGAGGAGTCCATCAATGTGATATTTGATGAGTCTTGTAGCAAGTGTGCATACAGTTTAGATGATGATGGTGACTTTGGCTTGGGAACAGCAAACAAGAGTTCCAGAAAAAGAAACCTCAACCTCTGAGGGAGACAAAATTCAGAAGGAAAAGGATCATGATGTGAACATACTTCTTTTGTAGCTCAATTTGAACCAAAAAGTGTCGAGGAGGCAATAAAAAATACATACTGGTATGCTGCCATGCATGATGAAATGAATCAGTTTGCTAGAACTCGAGTATGTGACTTAGTTTTCAGACCTAAAGATAGAATAATCACTGGAATAAAGTGGATTTTCCGAAATAAAACAGACGAAATTGGAACCATAATTAGAAACAAAGCCAGGTTAGTAGCTCAAGGCTATTGTCAGGAAGAGGAATTGACTTTCATGCAACCTTTGCTCCCGTAGCTAGGTTAGAAGCATTTCGACTTCTGCGTGCTTATGCAGCTTCTAGAGGCTTTAAATTATAACAAATGAATTTTAAGAGTGCATTTTTAAACGATGATCTAAAGGAAGAGGTATATGTCTAACAACCTTCTGGTTTTGAAGATTTCGAACATCCAGACTATGTGTATAAACTTAATAAAGCTTTATATGGGCTCAAGCAGGCTCCTTGGGGCTGGTATGAAAAACTCAGTAACTTTCTAATTGAAAAAGGTTTTCATCGAGGACGAGTTGATAAAACTTTGTTCTTTAAAAATGGAAAAGAACACACTCTATTGGTTCAAGTCTACGTAGATGACATTATTTTTGGCTCCATTAGTCAACAGTTATGTACAAAATTTGAAATTGACATGAAAAATGCATTTGAAATGATTCTTATGAGGGAATTAAACAATTTTCTTGGCCTTCAAGTAAAACAAACCAGTAAAGGTATTTTCATCAGTCAATCCAAATACTTCCTGTCTTGTGTGATAACACTAGTGCTATCAACACGAATAAGAATCCCATCCAAAATTCTCGAACTAAACACATAGAGGTCCGATACCACTTCATTTGTGATCTGGTTCATGAAGGAAAGATCCACTCAGAATTTATAGGTCTGATACACTTGCTCTCCTCTCGTATCATTCATTCAATCATCCCATTTTTGACTCCTCAAAAGACTATGGCTTTCACCCGCAAGCCCATCAATTACGCCTCACTTGTGTTCTCATCACTAGTTATCTTCATCGCCTAGGGATTGATCTCCAATACAAGGTTATTGTCTGCAACATCCATGATGATTTGTGTCCCAATCATGTCCTCAATCGCATGGATGCCAATGTTGGTCGTTGGGAGCTTATCTCTAGCTCAGGGGGAGAAGCTAACTACTCCGTGTTCTCTGCAAATGGCGCTACTGATGGCTTAGTTGTAGGCCTGACTCAAGCTGCTGTAACAGCCATAGAAGGTGATATCAAATGAGGCAAGGAGGCCGGAAGTGTGACCACTACTCGACTTCAAGTGTGTAAAGAGCGTCTAGAACTTCTGGAAACTAATGAAGTTGTGCCTGCTCCGGACGATTTCGACCCTATATCTCCTCACTCTAGTTCTGGAGATGATATCTTAGACTATGAGTCACCTCCCAACTATCGTTTCTAGAAACCTGGTTATTAAACTTAGGGGAGTTGTAGTATTCGGTCTAGAGAAGTCTAATAGGATTCAGTCTGTTAGTGTCAAGTTTGTCTCTCTTGTGTTCGTGTTTTGAGTTTGATTAAAAGTTTTGTACTTTTTGAGAATCTTCATAATAAAATGAAATAAGATCTCCTCATTACATTGTCTCAAACATCTTGTATAAAATAGACTGCACCAATTGTGTGTTGAGTGTGTGTAGAGAATACGATTGCAGCAAGATAGGCCATTGACAAGCTTAGGGGGAGCATGTTGAGAGAAGCCTGCCAATAACAAAGAAGGAAAGAACCGAAAGAATCAATAAAAGCAAAGAAGAAAGGTCTCAAGTAGGAAGTTTACAACAGATTCTGGGAAGTCAAATCAAACCCCTACACAACGGCTAATTCAAGGGAAGAGGAGTATAAAATGGCAACGGAGCAAGACTGGTGATTCGCGTTTCAAAGAGATAAAAAGTTGTGTTATTGTGAGATCAATTGTAGTTTTCTGAGTGAAAACTGTGAGCAAGCAAGTCAGGGAGATTTGCGTAGTTAGGCTGAGTGTATAAACAGGGAGTTGGTACATTAGAGTTAGCAGCAACTGGTTAGACAGGGAGCTGATCAAGTTTGCTCATCATTTATAAGAGGAACAGGTGAACTCAAACTAGTAGTTAGGTAGGAGATCTCAAGAGGAGAATCTTCTACCTTGGATTAGTCGATATTGGGATCCTTATTCTCCCAATATCGGATACCACATAAAATTCGGCCTCGTGTCTTGTGTGTTTACTTTCACTGTGTGTTGTGCTCTCTGTTCTGCTTTTTGTGTGTTTAAAATTGAAACATGGGAGTTTCAGAATAGGTCTCTAGAGAAGACGATCTGCTACTGTGATTGGGCTCGCTTAGAACATGGCCAACTTATCTAGTGTGCAAACCGAACGATAAAGAACACAAGGCCCAACCCACTTATGTTATAATCAGTTTGTTTAGTTTTAACTCTGAACAAAATATCCTTCGATCATATTTCTCTGTTTACTTTTTCATTTCGAGAGTTCTTTACTTGATCCCCTTTTTGTGCGATTAGGGTTCTTTGCAGTCAAACGAAAGGGAATAAATTAGTAGAAGACAAGTGTTCAGTCTCACGCTCGACCAATAAACAACAAGGAGTAAAAGAGATAGAGGAGTAAAAGTGAGAAATAAATGAACTTTGTAACTTCCCCGCAAGAACTGAAGGCTGGGATAACTAAGGACAGTTGTGAGCTTTCTAAATACGAAAATTCTTTCTCTCCACAATCCTTGAGTCCTCGTGTGATGTCCTTAAGATTTCAGAGGTGTTCTGTGGCTGGCACTGCCCTTCAGCAACACCTGGGCAATTCCCCGCTGTGAGCCTTCACGAATACATCGTAGCTACTCTTGTAGCCCAATATCACCAATGGGACTTTTACATAATGAACCCATAGAGTGTTCCCATGCAAATAGGCTAGCAAATGCCGGGATGAAGAAAGGAAAACTCAATCACTCGTTAAAATTAGGGGAATTGCCAAACCCTAGGATTAAAATCGGACACTGGAGTTCTTAATACTGGTGAATTCAGAAAAGAAGAAGGAAATCGTTGATTACGACTTACATTGGCATTGCGTTAGTTGATTATGAGTCGGGAGATGCCTTTCAAGAGGACAACACAAATGATGGAGCATTCCCGGCAGCCGATGTCGATGATGGGTTGGGCAGGAAATCCGTCGGGGAGTCTAGCTCCTTGAAGATAGACTAGTGAGGGATTTGGGAAAGGTGAGAGGGTAGATTTTGCATTGGATTGAGATAGCGAGGTGAGTATAATAAAATTAATAAAATAATGAACTAAACTAAAAGAAATGGAAAGAGTCGAAGAGGTTAGAGGAGTACAATAGGGCGAGCAATTTAAAGAACTAAAATTTTGATGGAGTTGGCGGCAGAATCACAAAAGTCTTTCACCGGGAAAAATTGTGTACATTGATTCATGGGCTTTTTCGGTTTTTAAATAGACAAACCGCGGGATATCCAATTTTTTAAGATTTCAGGGAGGCAAATTTTTGGATAATGGAGGCAAATTTTTTGAATTGGAAGGTTGGAACAAAATTTGGGAGATCCAAGTTGTTCGCAAATGTTTTAGGAAATCAATTTTATATGAGTTTTCGGTAAGAAGAATTGTACTAGTAATTTTTTTACTAAAATCAAGAGCTCTGTGATTAAGGAGTAAAAATCTTTGATTAAAATTTCCTTTTAGAACAATATTGAGTCGAAAATTTATTGCTTTGTAATAAAAGAATTAAACCTTCTCGATTTCACTTAAAATTTGAAAATATAAGTGACATTGTTCACGGTAATTAACTGTGACTAACAATTAGTCACAGGAAATGAAGATTTAAAAACAAGTAAATTAATTCCCGTGATTAGAGCTATATAAATAACTACAGGAATTTTCCCATGACTATTGGTATACTTCTTAGTATAGGAAACATTCCTGTGAATAAGATAACGTGATTAAAAACCAGTTTTCTGTAGTGCTAGGTGAACCCAGTAATACTAGGTTGAACATACAGTTAGTCGATCTTTCATTGTGCATCCTAGGGGCATTACAGAGGATTTGATGTGAATGATGGCAAACTGATTTTGAGGGCTGGGGGTTAACAAATCAGCTATTATAATGTTGTTAATCTGATACACCCACAACTCCATGATGATTTAGATTATTTTGATATGATTGCTAATTTTGATATCTCACTCGCTATCACGAGTGCGGGTACTAATGATTCCCTTGAGGTGTTATCTTTTTATAAGGGAACATGCATTACAAGAGCTACAGTTGGAGCAGCACTAGCGGAGTTAGATGGAGCCATGATCGAGGGGTGCGAGAAGCCGTTCAAGTCGATTACTATCTCACCCTAGATCACCATATATTTGGATGAGCCACCAGATCTGGAGCTTAAGCCCTCTGGAGTATGCATTTCTCCGGGTGGAGAACAAGCTACCTGTCATTATCAGCTCGAAAATGAACACCGAGTAGAAAAGCATTCTGGTGGTCCTCCTGAAGTAGTATGTGTGCACGCTAGCCTAGAAGATTACCAACATCAGGGGCATCAGCCCATTCTTATGCTCCCAGAGGATTCTAATGGAGGATGATGTCAAGTGATTCAGGCAACCGCAGTGGAGGCAGGGGTCGGTGCCGAGATTGTGAAGCTGATGGATGCGAGGATCATTTTGTTATATCTGATTGGTAGTGGGTCAGCCCCACTTAGGTGGTACCGAAGAAAAGTGGGATGGCTGTGGTCCCGAATAAGAAGAATGAGTTGATCCCAATGCGTATAATGACTGGGTGGCATTTTTGCATTAGCTAACGCCGTCTAAACGATGCCACCAGGAACGACCACGTCCCAATCCCATTTATTGATCAGATGCTGGAGAGGCTGGTGGGACACAAGTTCTACTATTTATTGGATGGCATATCCGGGTACATCCAGATCTCGATAGCCTCTGAGGATTAGGCAAAGACCACTTTCACCTGGCCCTTCTGCACCTTTGTGTATCGGCGGATTCCATTCGGTCTCTACAGTTCACCGATGACCTTCCAGATATTTATGATGGCAATCTTCGACCGACTGGTTGGATATATCATATAAATCTTCATGGATGACTTCTCAGTTTATGGAGACTCCTTCTCTCATTGTCTTCATAACCTAGAACTTGTCCTAAATAGGTGCGGGGAGAAGAACTTAACACTAAGTTGGGAGAACTGTCATTTCATGGTTTGTGAAGGATTGTGCTTGGTCACAAGGTCTCAAGGAAGGGGGTTGAGATAGAAGCTTATCCATGCACTCATCATGGTGAATCCCGTGTAGACTCTCCCCTTTGAGCTAATGTGTGATGCGAGTACTATGTAGTAGAGCTGTTCTGGGACAGAGACGCGACAAACTTTTCAAGCTTACCCATTCACAAGAGAACTACACCACCATAGAGAAGGACCTGGTTGTCGTGGTGTTTGCCTTTGATAAGTTCCGACCATATTTGGTGTTATGCCACGTGGTGGTTTACATGGATCATTTTGCGATCTGATACTTGATGACCAAGGATGATGCTAAGCCTAGGCTCATCCGCTTGATCTTGCTGCTACAGGAGTTTGATATCAAGATCCGGGATAAGAAAGGAGTAGAGAACATTGTTGCAGATCATCTTTCACGAAGGGAAGCCCGTCCGGTGGACAACTTTGTGGAAAAGATCAATGAATCCTTCCCGGATGAGCCATGCTAGCACTCTACTTGGTGGAGAGTGTCACCCCTTTGTACTATGAGTTCGCCAATTATCTGGTGAGAAAACAATTGCCTAAGGTGATGGCCACTCACGTTAAGCGCAAGTTCTTCTGACCTAAAGTACTACGTATGGGAGGATCCACACCTCTTTAGGATCGGAGTAGATGGTGTGATACGAAGGTACGTGATGGAGCACGAGATGGGAGACGTGTATGTTTGTTTCAAAAGCAACTCTTTTTCCGGTTTGGGACACCTCGAGCTATCATTGGCGATAGAGGAACCCGTTTTCAAGGGAAATTCACTAAACTCCTCTCTCGCTACAATTTTAAACATATGGTGTTCATGCATGGTTGAATTGTGTTGTAATCAAGCCGTAAGGTTGCAAGATGGTTCATTAATGAGTCCAAATTGTATAATAATTGTAATCATGCTCCAAATGACTTACAATGTCCATGGAATTATGTTTCATTGGTTCGTTTAGTCATTTTAAATCACAAAATTATTATTCTCCAAAGGTTGAATCAAGCACCTAAGAAGAAGGAAAATCATCTTGCTATGGGTTTTCTCTCTCTCTTATTTGTGTTTTCACATCTAGCTATGGTGTAGCCTCCAATTTCACTTGGATGTTGTGTACTGTAACGACCCGCTCTTTTTCAAAAACCAAATCATAACTCAAACCAAAAACCGGTTACTCTGGAGCAACCAAACAACTTTTTGAAATAAATAAACCAACAATGTTTAAGAATTTCAAACAAAAAGCCCGAACACTTGGCCAAATGACAATCCCAATACTTAAAATGAATGGACTCAGAATCTCCAGTTTACATTCCTAACCATGTAACAAATAAATTAAACTATTCTAACTCTATCTCTTCACGAGTTCCTTGACTTCTCATCAATGCTGGTGCAGATACTCGCCTCGTCTTGCCTCTTCTCGAAATCCGCCTCTGCTAACTCTTCCTCGACCTGGTGAATGAGAAGGTGTCAGTCTCGTCGTTACTTCCTAAGGTCTTTGTAACACCCCGAATTTTGGGTTACAGTTCGACCTTAATACGTAATCGGTTGGGTTGACAGTTGCGTACTAAAAATTGCAATCGCGGATTAGTAATAATAATAATAATTATTATTATTATTATTATTATTACTATTATTATTATATTATAAAAAAATAGAAGGAGGAGCCGCTCGTTCCATATTATTCCCAGCTCCCCTTTAACCCATCCCCCAGAAAACCCTCGCCCATTTTTGTTCTTTCCCCAGCAATATTTTCCCCACCCCAAAAATAGACCCTCCGCCGTCCCTGCTCCTCATCGCGGGCGCGGCGAGTGGAAAAGAAGAAGGAGTCGCAGTTGATCCCAATCCTGATCCCCATCCCATCCCTTTCGTGTTTCTAGGTAAGGATCACGATCCCCATCGCGGTTTCTAAACTCGATTCATTGTAGTCTAATCCGAAGTTTGTTTTTTTTAGCGGTGACGTTGAGGGTTCGATCAACGAGGAGATCAATGTCCCGGGTCATCCAACCTAGGCCTAGGCGTGTTCTAGAGGTAAGGGAACTCGATCCCTTTGAGTTAGAACGATCGATTTGGTGATTTTTCGTGAGGGTACAATTCTGAGTTTTTAGCAACAGGCGTGACAGACTTTTAGTGACAGATTTTGGGTGGTCACTAAAGCTGCTGGAAATTTTCAGAAACGTATTTTTGGATGTTTTAATTATTTCGAGTCTGTGTTTGTGTTTATTCCTGGTTTTAATAATTTTATAAATTGAGGGAGGTCTAAGATATGGCTGTAATTTAATTTGGGGATTTTAGAAGATGAATTTCAATTTTTAGAAATTATTCGAATATTCGTTTTAATTAAATAAAAATCCTTCCGAGGGGTTTTAAGGGTTTGTTAATTTTCCAGGGTATAGGTGCTCATGATTGTCATGGGAAAATTATTATCCGAATTTTTAAGAAGGTTATAGTTAAATGGAAAATTCGTCCAAGACTAAAATAATTATGCAAAATTGTCGTTTTTTAAGGGATTGTTTCTAGAAAATTTTTGAAGGGGGTTAGGAGACCTTGGGAGCGAGTCTCGAGGGCTGGATGTTGAAGAGAGGATGTTCTTGTGACCCAAAAGGGAATTTTAAATCGAGAAAGGTTGTCTTAGAGTATGAACTTCTTATTAATAGGTGTCATGGGATCAGTGTTATTAAAGCCGAGCCGAGGCGCTCGGCCCGACCGGTAAAACCTCCACCCGGTCATAAAATCGGCTCGAAACAGTCTAAAAGTCGCTCCGGTCTTATGTAGCGGTTGGCGAGCGGCCGAGGTAGTTAACCGTTCGAGCCGATTGAGCCGCTGGTCCGGTTTTTGCCATTCAGCCACTAAATTTAATTAAAAAAATTGCAGAAAATTGAAAATTGAAATAAACAAAAAACGTAGGGCTCTCAAACTGAATACTTATTTAAATTTCACAATTTCGAAGGAAAGAGATGAGCTCTGATTAATAAATGTCCGCTATTTATACTGATAACGTTTATTACGTACCGGTTCTCTAACGGTTTTTAAACGGTCTAATTCCGGTTGGACCACTAAAATGCGAGTCGTTCGCATTACCGGGTCATGCTCCGGTTCGGTTATGACAACATTGCCTGGGATAATCCGGCTAAGGAGGGAAAGAAGGCGAGAAAGTTAGCAGCCGATCGAACTTCGTAGTCTCGCGTGATGAAGAGGTTCACAACGATTAGTAGTAGGGGAAGAGTCGCGTCTATTAGAGGCGGAAGGAAGGCCGAGAACTCGACATCGGTGATTACAACTGGCGGGGGTAAAGTGATGGAGAGGCCTCGACCCTATCCTCCTAGATGACCCGGGGTGTCGGCAGTTCGAAGTTGGGCGCTGAATTGTGGCCCGAGGAGGGACCTTGAAGAGAATGGCGGCGGAGCTCCAATGGTTAGGGTCGTTGAAGAGGAAGACGATGAACCGATAGAGGAGGAGCCAAAAGAGGAAAAACACGCGAGGCTTGAGCGTGAGAATGCAGACGTTGATGCGACTAAAGAGGTGAGTGTAAAGGGGGTAAAATCTCTGTCGCAGGTCTTTTAGTTTCTGCTTTTCGTTCAGGTTATTAATTAATTAATTAATTGTTGAGTAATGTGCGATATGTGTGTGAGGCATCCCACCGCCTGTAAGGGTGGAGGCACGCGTTGTGCTATGTATGAATGTATGATTGTAATAGTTGGTTAATGGTAAGAGGAACCACCGTCGGTTGGGCCACTACTGGACGCGGGAGTTGGTCGGGTCACTGCTGGACGACGAGACGTAACACAGCAGTTGATAGAGTATGTTGGGTCACTACCGGACGGCGAGACGTAACGCAGTAGTTGACGGGCATGGACTGGACGGCGAGACGTAATGCAGTGCCATTGCCGAGTTTGGGTATGCAACCGGACGGCGAGATGTAACGCGGTTGGCATACTAGGGTAGGGACACCGGACAGCGAGACGTAACGCGGTGGTCCCTTATGTGGGTGTCTTTGGATTAAGAGTATAAGTAAGAATAATTCTAAAGATAAAATCGGAGTAGAGATCTCTTATAGACTTTTTGATAATAAAGTATAAAGGATGAAAGTGAGAACGACTTTCATGCTAGGAAGGCATTCCCCTAATAATGTGTTACGTCTCGCCGTCCAGTAGTGATCCTAATATACTCGATCAACTGTTGCGTTACGCCTCACCGTCCAGCAGTGACCCGACCATCTACCGCGTCTAGTAGTGGCCCAACCGCCCGGGGATTCATCTTACATACAAACATACAACACATACATAGCACAAAGCGTGCCTCCACCTTAAGTAGGCGGTGGAATCCCTCCCAAACATAATTGCGCATACTCATAAATTAACTAGCATAACTTGAAATTAACGACATAAACTAAAAGACCTCGATAGAGGTTTTACCCCTTTGCACTCACCTTGATACCGAAGTAACAAATTTGATGTAGGGTAGTGGTACCTTGTCTTCATCCCTTTGGTCTCTCTACGACCAACTAATTAGCCTAAGAACCTCATTCACACGTACTGCTACTGCTACAGTTCAATGCAATCCATAATCACTACCTATTGTCGCAACCGCACCTCCGAATCGGCGAGATCCGTCGCGAATCGGTCGGAGTCGCCATCGACCTTAGATGTGGTGGGTCGAACACCATTTGACCCGATCTCGACCTCAGGGTCGAAACCGGGGTCTGGTCAGCGAAATTTATAGATTTGGGTTCGGGAGTACGGTTACGTGTGGGGAAGTGTATTCACACCCCACAACGCCCAAAATTGGTACTACTCAAATCGATAAGTTTTAAAGGGTTGAGTGTTTAAATTGTTAGTGATTTAACTTAAAGTCCTATAGGACTATTGAGTTAAAATAAATTTCGTATACTATTGGTGCACGATGGGATTTTACGTCTATTGACGTGCATCTTGATAGATGAAAAGTTATTGGTTAGCTAGAATCAATTGATCGATGATTATGGAAAGATTACACTATAAAAATAATTATAATCTATTAACCATAATTTAATTTTATTGAATCTTTAGAAGAAAAAAAAAACAAACAAATGCGTAATGATGTAATGAAAAAGATATCTAGAAGATTCTGATGTATGAAAATAATGACGATATAACTAGATAAAAATTTCTTATATGTTTAATTGATTACGTATTAAGCATGATAAGGAATAAAACTAGACGAGGGGCCTAAAAGGTTCATGGATTGTGATGTAGCTTACTGGTCAAGTGTGGCGGGCTGTGGTGAGGAGTGAGGTGAAGGTCGTTGGCTCGAAACCACAAGACTACAATTTTTCACGATTTAAGGCTTGGAGGGGTAGATTGGTCATTTAGGTTGAGGCCAGAGGTACATAAGTGAGCTTTAACTAATAAAAACCCTAATCTAACCTAGCAGCTGGGCGAACGGCCGCTCCTCTCTCTCTCTACCTCGCCCTCTCATTTTCTTCTACTCTCGCTCTCTCTCTCCTTCATTTCTCCCTTCTTCTCCAGAGAACGAAAACCTCACTCCAAATCCATGGCCGCCCTGCACCTCTACTCTCAATCCGTTCGTTTCTTTCTTTCCCTTCTCCTGGAAATCCGATCGACAACCGAAAAAAAAAACGAAAACGAAACCCTCAAGATCCAACCCCTCTTATCTTTCGTACTCTCTGGAAATCGAGCAAAAAAAGAAAAAGAAGCACCGATTCACTCCGATTTCTCTCTCCCTCGCCCTTCTATATCACGGCGGTGACGATGACGACGGTGAAGCCGGGTTCAGCGGTAAGTTTTTGGTTGCATGTTAACTTTTTTGTGCGATTGTGAGCTGGTTGTTTTTAGGGTTCTAACCCCTTTTGTCTTTCTTTTGATTTCTGGGTTTAATGGCGAACGAGGGAAGAAGAAGAGGATGAAGTCGCCGGCGGTGACAAGATTGATGGGCAAACGACGGTGAGTATAACGGGTAATTTCTAGGTTTCGATTATACTCTCTTTACTTTATCCAAATACTAACTCCCTTTTTTTCTTATTTTAGCAGGTTTGAGAAGAGGCCAATTCTGGGTGAGGACTCTCCCTACTCTGATTTTGGTTTTGATTAACCTGTGCTGGATCTAGTTAGATTAGGGTTTTTTATGATTAATGGTCCTGAGTTTGGGATTGCGGTCTGGCTATTGTAGTTGATTTGGACATAAATTTTATGATTCTGAGATTTGAGATTAGTGGGGGAAAATGGTTGTGATTGTCTCAATTTTGTGGTAAGTCGATGGTTGGCGAGCTTAGGGGGTCGGGATGATATATTTTAGTACATATGCATGACATATTTTATGTATGTGCTAGAAAATAAGAGAATTGAAATATACGACATGGATAAAAGGGATGGAAAACGACTTGTAGTAAATAGCATAATAGGAATGGAATGGAAAGATCATGAGCAGAGGTTAATTAGCAAGATAATATACAAATCAGAGATTTAACTCGAATAGCTTTTATTATTTGTCAACGTATTAATTGTGCTAAAAATAAGTAATTAATGGGACCGAAAATAAAACTGAAACTGAAGAACTAATAAAGTAAACTAGGTGAGTTTTCTCTTTTAAATTAGTTTGGTCGATGTATAGTTATTAGAGTTGATTGATTTTTTTCTCATAAAAACAAGCCTTGTGTTAGCTAGATGATTATGATATATATGGATGACATAGTAGTAATAACGATAAAAGAGAGTTGGTTTGGCAAAAGGGAAAGAGTAATGGAGAAGAGAATAAAGAGCAGCAAATCAATACTATATTATTAGAACTGGAATATGAACCTGGCCTTAGCTGAATACACACTTTGTTGGGCTTCTATTTTGCTTAGATACCTTCTTCTACTTGACAGAAAATAAAGAAGGAAAAGAAAGTGTTTGGTATTTCTCTTTTATATTTTTCCAGCACTTCCCCTCTCCAGACTGACTAAGAAGAAGAAAAGGAATTAAGAGGAAGAAGCTAGTACTGACAACGAAAGAAATGCTTCCCCCAGTGTTTCCCCTTCTCCCCCAAAAGCTCTCCCTTCTCCTTGAGAATTGGGCCTCCTTTTATAGAAAAAAGGCGGGGGTTTCTGGGTTCGGTCGAACCAGTTCTGGTTCGACCAGTCCGTCTGTTGGTTGGGTCGTTGGGCTGGTTCTGGTTGCTGGTCCATTAATTTGTCTGGGCTCGCCTTGGGCTTAATTCTGGGCTCGCCTTGGGCTTGATGAAAATCTGTCAACCTTTATGTCTGGGCTCGTTTTAGGTTTGGATTGTGGGCTATGATCTTCTGGACTTGTCTTGGTTCTGGGTCTGAATTGACTGTCTTCTTTCTAGTTGTTTGGCAGGTCCATTGCTGGCTTCAAAAAGAGATGGAAGAAACATGTATTGATTGTAATTTCCATGTAGTAATTCTTATTTGTAATTTGTATTCTTATTGTAATTGTATAATTTATTGATAATTTAAATAAACTTTATTCTTCTTCTGTATTTTCTATGTTGGGCCAAAAGCGTAAATTGGAAGCCAATCGGTCCTATTAATCCACTCGAATCGAATTTGAATAATTTATACAATCGTCGATTTTTTAGACTCGCAATGGCCAATCTAGCGGCCAATCTAATTATCTTACGACATTTAAAGATTAATTAGAATTTTTAGTTGAGTAATTGACCCGGACAAAATGGGGTGTCTACAGTTGCCCCCCTTGTATATCTCTTTACGTAAAGAGTTATACAAAGTTCCCGTATAGACACCACATTTTCTCAGTTCAATGGAGGATTATATTTTGCTGGTGAGGTATTTTTCGACATTCGTCATCGCCAATTGTTACATTTTTCTCGATAATGACGTAAATGAAGCGCACGTCAACGCTAATTGTTTTTTCTGATGATGACGTAAACGAAGCGCACGTCCGCGCTAATTGTTGGGGTTTCCTGATGATGGCGTAAACGAAGCGCACGTCAGCGCTAATTGTTGAATTTTTTATAATTAATTGTTTTATGCTTATTAGCATTGATGTAGTACTTTTCAGGCGCTCTCCAGCACTAGTGTACTTTTCAAACGCTCACCAGCGTTGGTGTCGTATTTTTCAAGCGCTCGCCCGCACCAGTGTACTTTTCGAACGCTCACTAGCGTCAGTGTCGTATTTTTCAGGCGCTCGCCAGCACCAGTGTACTTTTCGAACGCTCACTAGCGTCTGTGTCGTATTTTTCAGGTGCTCGCCAGCACCAATGTACTTTTCAAACGCTCACCAGCGTCGGTTTCGTATTTTTCAGGCGCTCGCCAGCACCAATTTAATTTGTTTATGGATTTGTTGAGGCCATGTCTAAAGTGAAATTAAGACAAGTTCTAATGTTAGACTTTTGTGAAGTCGGAAACATAATTGTTGTACTTGAAATCTTGATGAATATCAAAATGCATTTGGGAATGAATGTTAATGAGTATGATTGTTGATATGATGATGTTTTCTAATGGGTATCAAAATGATTTTGCACATGATTATGTGATGAGTCATGCTAATGAATGATAAAGTCACGAATATTGTAAAAAAATGGTGTAATGTATTATCAATTGGTTTGAGAATTTTTTCTTTTTGCTTTTTTTTCTTGGGTTCCTTAAAATTGAGCTCCCACAAGAACTTGTGTCATTGTCTTTGTAACCTTGATCTCCAATTGCGCTCAATAGTGCGAGCTCTTAATTAGGCCACCTTCGGGCCTCTTGATATGATCAAAGTACGCAGCCTTCCTTCTTTTTAAGGATTTTCGAAGCTTTTCTCCAACTTGAAATAAAAGATAGATGCGGAATCAATCGGACAATCCCAACTCGTGACAAAGGGCAATTGGTATATTAAACCAATCGGACAGAATCAACTCGTGGAAAGGGGCAATTGATATAGGATAGATGCTCTCCACAACTAGACGCGTTCCACGTGAAACTCCTGGAGACTCTCGACAGAAGCTTGCACAAACGTTCACAAAGGAACACGAGTAAAAACTCTTAATTGATAACTTGAATATTGGGTACCAAATTCGTAGCTATTACACCCTCTATTTATAGAGGTCTCAAAAACATAAAACTAACCTAAAAGGAATAGGAAAACAAACCCCAAACTAACTAGGAAACATAATACTACTTAAATAAGGACTATAACTCGTTTTTATGACCAAAGGAAGCTCCTTAGCAGCTAAGTAATCTCCAAACACGTTTTTAATGCTTAAGGAAGCTCCTTAGTGGTTAAGCAATCTCTTTTCTTGCCCTTTTCACATTTGGACGACTTGGGCAGCAAGGATGGACGTTTCGGGCTCCAAGAAATGTTGTAGGCCCGATCCTTAATGAATTCTCCATTTTATCCATCAAGAATGCTCCTAGTTGATCCTTAAATCGTCGAATCCGAATCTTCATTTTTGGACCACGGGAACTAAATATCGTGCTAGTCGATATTGCATCATTCCCTCTCTCTTGAAGAAGATTCGACCTCGAATCTTTATAGAACTTTGATTTCCAATCAGCACCACTCTTCTGGGCCTTCGAACGAAATTGTTGTGGTAGCGAGAATTGTATCATTCCCCCCTTCTTTAGAACAATTCGTCCACGAATTGTAGAGACTCCATTTTGATGAAAACCTTCCACATAGCTCTGCAATTCTCGTCGCTTTTTCATGCGTGCTCCCTCTTCGAAAATTGCATCACCAACCACGAAATCAATATGATCATATTCAGGAACAATTGATGAATCCCCCAGAATTTTCATGCATTCATCTCCTCCATTGATTTCTGGTTTCTTCATGTATTGCTCACAATCCGGCGCACCCAAAGCTGGCTCTTCAACAAGAACATCTTCTATCGCCTCCTCATCATCTTCATGCTCTTCACAACAAGTATCAAAAAGTGGACCTTCCATAGGAGATATTTCAATATACTTCTCCTTGTCTTGATCTTGCTTTGATGAATTAATTCCCAATAAAGCTTCCAATCGAGCAAGTTTGGTGTCCCATTGTTCTTCCAATAGTGCTTGCCCATGAAGAATAACTTCGATCGTCGTGAGAGCTTGCTTCATCGTCTCTACCAATCTTTGACCTTGCTCCATTATTGATTTTCAAAGGCTAACAAGAATCACAAAAACAAAACAAAAAAACAAACACAATATATTTTTTTTGTTCTTTTTTTACCACGTACAGCTTTGTGGCTGTATAACTTTTTTCTTAGATTTTTTTATATTACGTGACAGTACACGGAAATAAGAAAAACAATAATATAAAACTTATAAAAAAAACACTAACTCTTTTTTTTCTACTCACGTAATGTAAAGGAAGAAAGAAACAAATTTTTTTTTAATATGCCTTTTTCAACCTATATTTATTTTTGGCTTTTCTGGAAAATACCTCTTACGATAAATAAAACAAATGAGCTTAAATTACCTCTCTTTTTTTTTGCCGCTGAGTTTGAACCAGGCTGTCTTCAAATCGCCGCTGAGTTTGAACCGGGCTCTTGATACCACTTGATATGATCAAAGTACGCAGCCTTCCTTCTTTTTAAGGATTTTCGAAGCTTTTCTCCAACTTGAAATAAAAGATAGATGCGGAATCAATCGGACAATCCCAACTCGTGACAAAGGGCAATTGGTATATTAAACCAATCGGACAGAATCAACTCGTGGAAAGGGGCAATTGATATAGGATAGATGCTCGCCACAACTAGACGCGTTCTCTAGTTGATAAGAGACACGTGAAACTCCTGGAGACTCTCGACAGAAGCTTGCACAAACGTTCACACAAAGGAACACGAGTAAAAACTCTTAATTGATAACTTGAATATTGGGTACCAAATTCGTAGCTATTACACCCTCTATTTATAGAGGTCTCAAAAACATAAAACTAACCTAAAAGGAATAGGAAAACAAACCCCAAACTAACTAGGAAACATAATACTACTTAAATAAGGACTATAACTCGTTTTTATGACCAAAGGAAGCTCCTTAGCAGCTAAGTAATCTCCAAACACGTTTTTAATGCTTAAGGAAGCTCCTTAGTGGTTAAGCAATCTCTTTCCTTGCCCTTTTCACATTTGGACGACTTGGGCAGCAAGGATGGACGTTTCGGGCTCCAAGAAATGTTGTAGGCCCGATCCTTAATGAATTCTCCATTTTATCCATCAAGAATGCTCCTAGTTGATCCTTAAATCGTCGAATCCGAATCTTCATTTTTGGACCACGGGAACTAAATATCGTGCTAGTCGATATTGCATCACCTCTCATTGTCCAAAGCAGGACTCTTTGATTTCACCGATGTAGTGTAGCATGCCCCTTTTGTCACGGAGCGGTAACTGATTGGTTGAACGCAGTCGAAGGTGCTCTCAACATCTTTGAGATTTCTAAACTGTTGAGTTGAAAGGTTGGGTACTATGGCTTGCGAACATTTCATAATGCTCCTCCTTTGAGGTTACATTATTCTTGCCCGTAAAGATTTGTCGTTCACTTTCTATTCTATGGAACAAAGAGTGACTTTATCAACCTTAACTTAAGATGAGTGCCAAAATGTATGACAAATGCGGATGGAAAAGTATCATAGGAGCATGATGTTGAAATTTTCGATTGAGACAAGCGTGTAAGAATTGGATACAACTTTGTGTGGTTATTTCATGTTACTAAAGCTCATTTTTGCATTTTTTTAAGAGAAGGGAGCAAGTCAAGCCATGCGAAAATCAATAAGCACTCACTCTACTCTCACTTCGATATCGTGCCCGAATTCAGTCTCACTTATTCCTAAGGTGCTTTGAGCATATGACATTTCAGCTACCATTACGATTCGGGTCACTATGAGAGGCCTTCTTTTATGTTGATGGTCAAATATGTTCGGGGTAATGGTTTTTTTCAAATGAGGATATTCTTACAAAGTCTGATTTTGGTCCTGTGAAGTTCCTTGTAAGGGATATTGGCTTGCCCCCGAGGTATTAGGTTGAATGATGGCTCAAAGTGATCCTAATGACAATTATTATGGTTTTATCGAGCCTTTCTTTCTCAAAAATAGTGGTGGCTTTTGGACATCTTGGGGAATGCGTCTTACGTTGCCCCCTTGTCTTGAGATTTTATGAAGTGGGGTCAGGTGGTGAATAAATGAGGTCTTTGTGAATGTGAACTTGGCTATGGGAAGTCTCATCACATAGGTTCTTTGCTTAAGGTTTTCTGTAGGTATTAGCCGGCAAACATTTTGATTTGCCGTGAATGGTTGACTTCAAATGCTATTGAAAGGGCCTTTAACATGTAAGTCCCCCCAACATTTTTCTTTGCTTCTCTTTATTTGCTTTGCTTTTTTTTTTTTTTTTTTTTGTCGTGGGACTTACTTAACTTGGTTGTGGCACAGAATATGCTTCCCTTATTCTCCCCTCTAACATTTGTATAACTAGACAGAAGTATCAAAAGGTTAGTACTTCACAATGTAAGTGTATTTTCTCGTTGGCTTGGCTGGTTGGTTATTCCTCTCTCGAAGAAGCAAAACTTCTAATGCCATTGGGCTTATTTGAATTTTTTTGGTTGGCTTCATATGTACTTGGATCCCAATTCGCTAGCAAAAGTTGGCAATGATGGTGGCGAGATTCTACAAATAGCTTGATGTCATACGCTCGTTACACCTTTTGACTACTCACTCACACATTTGTGTATACCCAATGGGGGTGTTTACACTCTTAGTTCTGGCGCAGTGTGCACATTCTCAACACAATGGGGTGCTCAAATTTGATGGTAATCTCATGGCTTAACTTGGAAATAAAACTAGGTTTGGATAGTTTCCAACAAATTTAAAGAAGTTGGGAATAACATTCATCGTTTGGGCAACGAAAAACCATTGATGCAAACTTCTACATTAAGATTGATAATAGTCACAAAACATTCCAAAGGAGTCGAAAGGTGGAAATCTTATTATTTATAATGATGAAAGCAAAGGTGATACATCTGTTGTTAGCTCGATACGTTTATTTACGTAATAGGATCGACATCATCCTTGAATCGAGCATTGCTTGTAGTATGCCTACTACTTCCCATGAGCCGGCAATGGATTATTGTTAATGTTTGGACGCTTAGACTCCTCTTCAAATTTCAACCAACCAGCATTGATCATCTGTTGCACCTTTAACTTGAATGATCTGCAATTTTCAATTGAGTGTCCTGCGACTCCTGAGTGGTAAGCACAATGTTGATCTGACTTGTACCAGTTTGGGAAGGGAGGTTGCATAGGCTCAGATGGAATTAGGGAAATTAGATGACTTTGTAGTAGTTGCGGGAAAAGTTCGGTGTATGTAATAGGAATAGGGTCAATTTGGATGGGTTTTTTGTATCTCCCAGAATAATTTTGGTCTTGGTTATTTGGTGGTGGTGCCACTGGTGATTGAGTAGGAAAATTCGAACGTTGAGTAATCAATGCGGTATTTGAAACATAGGGATGAGCTTGATTGTCTTGAGGTTGGTGATTCCACCTTCCTCTTCTTAATGAGTCTTCTTGAGCATAATGAATCTCTCCATCTCCCCTTCGAGTTTGGTATGGTTTCTTGGAGGCTTCTGGACTTTCCATCCGGCCTTGCTTCAATCCCTTTTCAATTCGCTCTCCAATTACTAGCAAGTCAAAGTTGGTTGTGGTAATCCCCACCATGTTGTTGTAATATGGAACCCTCAATGTTCCGAAGAAGATTGACACCATTTCCTTTTCTGACAGCGGGGGTTGAACATCTGCCGCCTTCTCCCTCCATCTATGAGCATACTCTCTGAACGATTCTTTCTCGTTCTTTTCCATATTACGTAGATCCTCCCGATCTGGGGCCAAATCCTGGTTATGCTTGTAATGCCTCATGAATGCATCGGCTAGGTCTTGCCACCTTTTCACTTTCGTTTTCTCTAATTGCATATACCATCTCAGCGCGGAGCTGCTCAAGCTATTTTGGAAGCAATGTATCATCAACCTTTCATCACGAATATAGTTAGCCATTTTATTACAAAACATGACTAGATGGCTTCTTGGGCAAGTAGTGCCATTGTATCTTTCAAATTCAGGCATTTGAAATTTATGAGGAATTATGACATCTGGGACTAAACATAGTTGTGATGCATCCATAGGCTCATAGGATTCAAATCCTTCTATGCTTCTTATTCGTTCATTCATGTGTTCCAATTTTTCTTTCAGCATAGCATCAACCCCATGTTCCTCCTGCTTCTCAGTCTCTTCTAATTTGTCATGCTTTGGTTGTCCCATGACATCTTCGTCACATGTGTTCTTCGAAGGTATGAGAATACATTTACTACCCGAGGGATCTCCTTTAGGTGGTTCATAGTGATCTTCTTCGTCGAATATCACTTCTTCTTCGTTAGTTGCAACCCCCTTTCCTTTTCCTGATAATATGCTCAAAATTGTGTTGAGTTGACCTTTCATCTCATCAAAAACCACCAGTTTTTCATCGAAACCCGTCAGTTTCTCATCAAACCCTGTTAGCTTCCCATTGATGTCGTTTATCTGTTTCTGAAATGCCTCCATGAAGACCTTGAGTTTTGATCTAGTGAAGTGCTTAGAAGGCTGACTTTTTACTCGTAGGCGAGCAATTTTAAGGAACCCTGACAAATTTATTGTTTGTTAAACGGTTTTGTATATATGATGCTTATGATGCTAAATGATATGAATGTGTAAATGCAAAGATGACTTTAATGGATGCATGTGCTTTATCTTTTATGATTTTGAATAAGATGGATGCTAATGTCATGAATTTTGAAAAGGTTTTATGTGCATAATAAAACCACATTATAAAAGTAATCAATAATGCACAAATTATCACATCACAAGCAAACATATATCTAAATTAAAAAACAATTCTCTAATTAAATAAACATAAAAAGTTATGGAAGATTTGACGATAAGGTTTATACGAGATGGTGTTGGGCGGCTGGTAAGCTTACTAAATGGTAAAGGTACCTAGGAAAATACCCAAGTTGTATCCTACTATTGCTCTTTCAAGCTTAGCCGGATACCTCAAATCAACCTCGGATTTGAGTTCAACTTGGTTAGTAAGTTTCACGATATTCCCCAACTATTGTAGGAGTCACGTTACACCTTGCAATTTCTAAAGGGAGAGCTCGGGTATAGAGCTTTGATGTATGAATGTAAATAATTAAATACGGGTTAAATTAAATGCATAAACAATATAATAAACGCCCAACACGTTAAAGATGGTAAGGGAAGCTTATCGATTTAATATCGTAGTTCGATTCTCAAAGTCCCCAGCGGAGTCGCCACTGTCGCAACCGCACCTCCGAATCGGCGAGATCCGTCGCGAATCGGTCGGAGTCACCATCGACCTTAGATGTGGTGGGTCGAACACCATTTGACCCGATCTCGACCTCAGGGTCGAAACCGGGGTTTGGTCAGCGAAATTTATAGATTTGGGTTCGGGAGTACGGTTACGTGTGGGGAAGTGTATTCACACCCCACAACGCCCAAAATTGGTACTACTCAAATCGATAAGTTTTAAAGGGTTGAGTGTTTAAATTGTTAGTGATTTAACTTAAAGTCCTATAGGACTATTGAGTTAAAATAAATTTCGTATACTATTGGTGCACGATGAGATTTTACGTCTATTGACGTGCATCTTTATAGATGAAAAGTTATTGGTTAGCTAGAATCAATTGATCGATGATTATGGAAAGATTACACTATAAAAATAATTATAATCTATTAACCATAATTTAATTTTATTGAATCTTTAGAAGAAAAAAAAACAAACAAATGCGTAATGATGTAATGAAAAATATATCTAGAAGATTCTGATGTATGAAAATAATGACGATATAACTAGATAAAAATTTCTTATATGTTTAATTGATTACGTATTAAGCATGATAAGGAATAAAACTAGACGAGGGGCCTAAAAGGTTCATGGATTGTGATGTAGCTTACTGGTCAAGTGTGGCGGGCTGTGGTGAGGAGTGAGGTGAAGGTCGTTGGCTCGAAACCACAAGACTACAATTTTTCACGATTTAAGGCTTGGAGGGGTAGATTGGTCATTTAGGTTGAGGCCAGAGGTACATAAGTGAGCTTTAACTAATAAAAACCCTAATCTAACCTAGCAGCTGGGCGAACGGTCGCTCCTCTCTCTCTCTACCTCGCCCTCTCATTTTCTTCTACTCTCGCTCTCTCTCTCCTTCATTTCTCCCTTCTTCTCCAGAGAACGAAAACCTCACTCCAAATCCATGGCCGCCCTGCACCTCTACTCTCAATCCGTTCGTTTCTTTCTTTCCCTTCTCCTGGAAATCCGATCGACAACCGGAAAAAAAAACGAAAACGAAACCCTCAAGATCCAACCCCTCTTATCTTTCGTACTCTCTGGAAATCGAGCAAAAAAAGAAAAAGAAGCACCGATTCACTCCGATTTCTCTCTCCCTCGCCCTTCTATATCACGGCGGTGACGATGACGACGGTGAAGCCGGGTTCAGCGGTAAGTTTTTGGTTGCATGTTAACTTTTTTGTGCGATTGTGAGCTGGTTGTTTTTAGGGTTCTAACCCCTTTTGTCTTTCTTTTGATTTCTGGGTTTAATGGCGAACAAGGGAAGAAGAAGAGGATGAAGTCTCCGGCGGTGACAAGATTGATGGGCAAACGACGGTGAGTATAACGGGTAATTTCTAGGTTTCGATTATACTCTCTTTACTTTATCCAAATACTAACTCCCTTTTTTTCTTATTTTAGCAGGTTTGAGAAGAGGCCAATTCTGGGTGAGGACTCTCCCTACTCTGATTTTGGTTTCGATTAACCTGTGCTGGATCTAGTTAGATTAGGGTTTTTTATGATTAATGGTCCTGAGTTTGGGATTGCGGTCTGGCTATTGTAGTTGATTTGGACCTAAATTTTATGATTCTGAGATTTGAGATTAGTGGGGGAAAATGGTTGTGATTGTCTCAATTTTGTGGTAAGTCGATGGTTGGCGAGCTTAGGGGGTCGGGATGATATATTTTAGTACATATGCATGACATATTTTATGTATGTGCTAGAAAATAAGAGAATTGAAATATACGACATGGATAAAAGGGATGGAAAACGACTGGTAGTAAATAGCATAATAGGAATGGAATGGAAAGATCATGAGCAGAGGTTAATTAGCAAGATAATATACAAATCAGAGATTTAACTCGAATAGCTTTTATTATTTGTTAACGTATTAATTGTGCTAAAAATAAGTAATTAATGGGACCGAAAATAAAACTGAAACTGAAGAACTAATAAAGTAAACTAGGTGAGTTTTCTCTTTTAAATTAGTTTGGTCGATGTATAGTTATTAGAGTTGATTGATTTTTTTCTCATAAAAACAAGCATTGTGTTAGCTAGATGATTATGATATATATGGATGACATAGTAGTAATAACGATAAAAGAGAGTTGGTTTGGCAAAAGGGAAAGAGTAATGGAGAAGAGAATAAAGAGCAGCAAATCAATACTATATTATTAGAACTGGAATATGAACCTGGCCTTAGCTGAATACACACTTTGTTGGACTTCTATTTTGCTTAGATACCTTCTTCTACTTGACAGAAAATAAAAAAGGAAAAGAAAGTGTTTGGTATTTCTCTTTTATATTTTTCCAGCACTTCCCCTCTCCAGACTGACTAAGAAGAAGAAAAGGAATTAAGAGGAAGAAGCTAGTACTGACAACGAAAGAAATGCTTCCCCTAGTGTTTCCCCTTCTCCCCCAATAGCTCTCCCTTCTCCTTGAGAATTTGGCCTCCTTTTATAGAAAAAAGGCGGTGGTTTCTGGGTTCGGTCGGACCAGTTCTGGTTCGACCAGTCCGTCTGTTCGTTGGGTCGTTGGGCTGGTTCTGGTTGCTGGTCCATTAATTTGTCTGGGCTCGCCTTGGGCTTAATTCTGGGCTCGCCTTGGGCTTGATGAAAATCTGTCAACCTTTATGTCTGGGCTCGTTTTAGGTTTGGATTGTGGGCTATGATCTTCTGGACTTGTCTTGGTTCTGGGTCTGAATTGACTGTCTTCTTTCTTGTTGTTTGGCAGGTCCATTGCTGGCTTCAAAAAGAGATGGAAGAAACATGTATTGATTGTAATTTCCATGTAGCAATTCTTATTTGTAATTTGTATTCTTATTGTAATTGTATAATTTATTGATAATTTAAATAAACTTTATTCTTCTTCTGTATTTTCTGGCCAAAAGCGTAAATTGGAAGCCAATCGGTCCTATTAATCCACTCGAATCGAATTTGAATAATTTATACAATTGTCGATATTTTAGACTCGCAATGGCCAATCTAGCGGCCAATCTAATTATCTTACGACATTTAAAGATTAATTAGAATTTTTAGTTGAGTAATTGACCCGGACAAAATGGGGTGTCTACACCTATAACTTAAACCAAAATGCAATTATATGGTGGGATTATTATATTATCCCCAGGGGCGGAGGGAGAGAGTTAGAGGGTGGGTCCCGGAACCCACCCTGGCTCGGGTTAGAAAATGGTCAATTAGGTACAATAGTTAATCAGGTATGAAAAATAATATGTATTTAAATGAAATTGGTATACCTTTGAAATATTTGAAGTATGATTTATAACGAGAGTTGACGTATTCAATGTATTTATAACGAGCTATGTACAAATGATAATGATGTATATGATTCGACCAAAATTGAAGATGTATTTATTCAATATTTACAACAAATTTCCACCAAATCATAATTCATTAGTAAAAATAATTTTATTTCAATCAGAGGTAGGGAGATTGTAACAGGTGTTTCCTAAGGACGAAAATGAGTAAATTAGTATAATAGTTCATTAAGAATGAAATTTAGGGACTTCTAATTGAGAATGGTTGACCAAATATCATTTGTTCGAATCTTTGTAACCTCATTTGTTAAATACATTATATTCGGATTTACGTAAACTTTAAGCATGCATAAATTGGTTGTAGTAAGCAGGAAAGTGTTAGTAAATACTAAATAGTATTAGATTCATTATTAAATCTTTCCTAACAACTCGAGTTAATGATACTAAACGGTCTTGACGAAGAACACGATTCAAAAGCAAATGTCTAACTAAATCATAAATAATTGTTTGATATATATATATGGTGATATTCTTGATAGTTTTGACATATAATTTAATTTACCAAGTTTTTGCAAATGCAAAATTATATCATGAACGATTTAGAAAGCTAACAAAATTATTTTATCGTATGTATTTTTTCTAAATGGACCCACCCTCGACAAAATCCTGGCTACGCCCCTGATCAGCACCCTTCACGTTAGTGGTAACCCAAAATCCTCATGATGTTTGATCGGCGACCATTCCAAATTATCTCCCCATCCATTAATTCCAAACTTGCCCATTGTTGGTCACTGAGATTATAAAAAACTTTCATGTTTGGTCACTCGAAATATTTAAATCCATTTTTGGTCATTAACTTTACAAAAACCGTTCATTTATGGTCACTCTCCGTTAGCTGCCGTCCAACGCCGTTAACGGCGTCCGTTAAGTGATGACGTGGCTGACGGATTCGCCTAATCAGCACCTTTTAACCCGAAAATCGACTGACCCGACCCGCCACGTCATTTAAACCCTCCATGTCAGCTAAACCTAACCAAACCAGATCCGACCCGACCCGACCCAACCAACAAAAACGACCCACCCGCCACTAAACAAAACCTAATTTCTAAAACCCAGTAGGTCGGGACGGTGATGACGGCGCCGGTGATTGGGGACGAAAGACATGTCCTGCTTCTCGGGCGGCCTCCGTCGTGCCCTGCGTCGAGCTCCTCTGATGGTAATTACAGGGAGAGGTCTCGGAGTAGCGTAAAAGTAACAGCAGCAAGAGGACTAAGAAGAGGAAGAAGGAAAGGACAGATTTGGCAAGGTTCTTTAATCCAATTGGAGGGAAACCTGTTTCGGTGGTTACTACTACCAAATCCATCGTCAGCATTTCCCTCTATAACCTTCTTCATAGTGTATGTGAGACCGATGTGAAATAGATCAAAGTTCGTAGTTTAAGAAGAGTGCAGTCAGGCCATCCAGACTGGAGTGCGAAAATACCAAGTGGGGAAAAAATCAATTCCAAAGGAGAGCTCAAAAGTCGAAGAACAAAAATTTTGGACAAAATTTGACACACAAAAAGACAAGAAGTATCAAACCAGTCGACACTAGTCCACTAACACGCTCGAACGCGCCGCATACGACGACAAGGGCCAGAGCTAAAATTGGTGCTCGTTCGCCATGCTTCTCAAACAGGCACTCGGTAATATGCACGGGCAAACGAAAATGAGGAATAAAATCACAAGCTATTGGGCTACGCTTCATATAAAAGCTGCAGATTGCCTCAACAATTTTGGGGGTCTGGTCTGGATTTGGAAGGGCGGAAGGGAGGAAGGCGGCGGCGCGTCGGCGAATTCGCGATCAGAAAATCTCCAGGAAGAAAAACGGAAGGGAGGAAGGCTGCGCGGGATGGAGGCAGTCTTTGATTAGGGTTTTAGTCAAACAATTTTGGGGTCTTGTCTGGTTTGGTTTTAGTTAGCGGGTCTGGTCAGGTTTGGGTAGAGGTTTGGTTAGGTTTAGCTGACATGGCGGGTTTAAATGACGTGGCGGGTCGGATCAGTCAATTTTGGGGTTAAAAAGTGCTGATTAAGCAAATCTGTCAGCCACGTCATCACTTAACGGACGCCGTTAACGGCGTTGGACGGCAGCTAACGGAGAGTGACCATAAATGAACGGTTTTTGTAAAGTTAGTGACCAAAAATGGATTTAAATATTTATAGTGACCAAACATGAACGCTTTTTGTAATCTCAGTGACCAACCATGCAATTAACCCGTATTTTTTCTAAATGGACCCACCCTCGACAAAATCCTGGCTACGCCCCTGATCAGCACCCTTCACGTTAGTGGTAACCCAAAATCCTCATGATGTTTGATCGGCGACCATTCCAAATTATCTCCCCATCCATTAATTCCAAACTTGCCCACTGTTTCTCTATAATTCATGCATCCCCCCTGAATCACACGTCTAACCTATATTTCGCAACGATAAGCAATGACAGTAGCATGCTTACCTACGATGTTCGTTTTGAATCCAAACTGATTCTCCTCCCTGCTCCCCTACAATGAGGTCCGCTGGTTTCATGCGTTTGGTTCCCCGGTGACACAAGGATTGGCCTCGCAACCTCTCGTTGTGGATCTGTCTCCAACTCCGATCGCCATCTCTCTCTCCATGGCGGAAGAAATTAGATCGAGCCGAGGGGGTGGGGAAAATAATGTGGACGGGGAATTGACAAGGGCCTCTCCGCCCTTTTGCCCCATTAATATGTATATATTTATAATAATAATTTATTATTATTATTCATAATCTGTTCTGCGGTTGCAACACCTCGTACGTAACCGTTAATCCAACCGTTCACGTATCATGGTCAAAGCAGAACCCAAAAGTCGGGGTGTTACATGTACCCTAGTATAGGATGTGTTAGATTGTAGGAATTAAACTCGATGTGTGTGGGTTTGTAATTAATATAATGTTTGATGTATTATCCATGGAATTTGAGTGTTGATTGTTCATATCTCAATTTTGGGACTAGTTGACCTAGATGGAGGAAATCCCCTCATAGCCCAATATTAGCAATTTGGGTAACCTACTCTAGGGAAATCGTGTCATCCATCATTCATTAAAATAGTGCCATGATATCGTGTTGATTGGTTGCTTTTTACCGTGCCTGAATGCTTTCTGAGGGAGTGGCTTTATAAACTTTGTTCGATCGATTAAGAGGCTTAGGTTTCCTAACTGACCGTGATAATCCTTAGTCGATCGATTGCGTGGTTGGGGTTTTCCTAGGTAATTCTCCTTGCGATATATATGATCTTACCTATCACACTAGAGTTTTGTTCATCACATATTAACACGAGACTAGGGGGAGCATCATAGTGATTCTTTCTCAAATCGAACTCACCAAAGTTAAATTGCTTGTTTAATTTGGTTAGTCTTCATATCTTTAACTACAATCCGATCGCTAGATAACGTGTGAACAATTGAAGTAAGGGTAGATAGACCACCCGGGTTGATATTCAGATACTTACCATATCCTACACCCCCTATAGGTTGAACTTGGCGTATAGTTGGGAATAAGTTTAGTGATAGCACGAGTGAAAGATCAACTTCAAATGCATAGAATAGGGAGAAGGAGATGGAGTCTAAAGCCACAACCATATTTGAGAAGATTAAAGTTTCTAGTTCCATGGAATCCAAGGGATTGATGTTAGCCCGCAATGGAGAGGTGAAGCAAGCAATTAATGATAGCGAATCCTTAATCATGGTCATCTACAAAGGTGTGCTACCCAATCAATAATTGGTTCAAGACGTCTCGCCTAGTGCACGAGTGGCTTTAGAGGAGTTTGATGATGTCTTTCCCGAGGATGCATCAAAAGGTCTGCCTCCAATATGAAGGATAGAGCATCAGATCAATCTTGTTCCCGGAGCTACAATTCCAAATAAGTTATCATACAGAATGAATCTAGAAGATACCAAGGAGTTGCAAAGGCAGATAGCTGAGCATATGGAGAGAGGACATGTTCTTGAAAACATGAGTCCTTATGCAGTTCCAAGCATTCTCGTGCCAAAGAAAGATCGAACATGTAGGATATGTGTTGATTGTCGAGCAATAAACCAAACCATAGTTAAGTATCGACATGCTATACCTCGTTTAGATGAGATGCTTGATGAATTACCTTTTTCTAGTATGTTTTCAAAGACTGATTTGAGTTCAGGTTATCATCAAATTCGAATGAAGGAAGGAGATGAATGGAAGACTTCTTTTAAAGCAAAGCATGGTCTTTATGAATGAATGGTGATGCCTTTCAGATTGACTAATGCTCCGAGTACTTGTATGAGGTTGAAGAATCACGTGTTAAGGGCTTTTATTGGGAAGTTCATGGTTATCTACTTCGATGATATTATGATTTGCTCAAAGAGCATGGAGGATCATCTTGAGCATTTGCAAGAGGTGTTGGCCACTTTAAGGAAGGAGAGCTCTTTGCAAATCTCAAGAAGTGCAAGTTTTGTACCACAAGCATGGTGTTTCTTGGTTTTTTGGTTAGTATTAATGGAGTGGAAGTCGATGAAGATAAGGTGAAGGCTCTTCAGGCGTGGCGTACTGATAGACCATTGATTGCACATGTTTTTACCCCTATTCTTGAGCCATTTGAGATGTTGATCCTCGTGTTTTAAGCCGATTTCACGCTAGGTTGTGCGTTTATGTCATATTTCAGGGCTTAGCGTTGGCATCGAGGCGAAGAAATGAGTTTCGGGTCGAAATGAGCACGTTTGGGGTGAAGTGTGCTGGAGGAGCAAAATACCCGGCCATGAGCATAAATACCCGGTCGGGTATTATTTGGAGCAGGCCGGGGATTTTATGTTTTGGGCGTCTCTGAGAAGCAGAAGGGGGCCCGGGCAGTGAGCAGAAATCCCCGGTCGGGTATTTTTGGCCTTGACCGGGGATTTTCCCTTGTTCCCCAACGGTGCGTGTTGATGTGACTTGAATCGGACTATCAGCCGCTACGACTGGTAATCGGGGGTCTCACTGTTATTTGGGTTTGGGTTCTGGGCCTGGTCTGTAACCGTTTCCTTTGCCAGATTGGATTAGGTTTAGACCCACATGGAGAAGTACTATAAATACTTCTCATACTCCTCTGTAATCTGTAATCTCCTTGATATAGTGAAACTGGCTCTCTCTCGCCCGTGGACGTAGCTAACACACATCGTGTTAGTGAACCACGTAAATCATGTGTCGTGTTTTCGATTCTCGCTTTCGTATTCTTGCTTTGTCGATTCCTGCGATTTCTCGATCCGTAGCAGCGCGTTTATAACAAGTGGTATCAGAGCCGCGGCTGGAAATCAGGCTAGGGTTTTCGATTCAGAAGAATGACGTCGGTGAACATGAAGATCGAAAAGTTCATGGGGAAGAATAGCTTCGCTATATGGTAGATCAAGATGCAGACTTTATTGAAACAACAAGGGCTGTGGGGGCCGCTGTCTGCGAAACAGAAGAAGGCAGCGGTCGATGACGATGAGTGGAATACCCTGGAGGAGAAGGCCCACTCGACCATCATGCTATCGTTGTCTGATGACATCATCATTGAAGTCGCTGCTGAGAAGACTGCCGCGGGGTTGTGGTTAAAGTTGGAGAGACTGTATATGACAAAGTCCTTAACCAACAAGCTGCATCTCAAGCAACGGTTGTTCAGTTTGAGGATGCAAGAAGGTACGCCTTTGAGGGAACATCTCGAACAGCTTAACTCTATTTTTCTGGATCTGCGTAATATAGATGTTCAAGTTGATGACGAGGATGCTGCCCTAATCCTGCTGGTTTCATTGCCGAGTTCATATGAGAATTTTGTTGATTCTTTTATTGCCGGTAAAGGAAGCGTGTCATTGGAGGATGTCAGGTTTGCTCTTCATACGAGAGAGATCAGGCATAAGGCGTCCGAATCTGGTACAGGTGGCGAGGCATCGGGTTTGGCTGTTACAGGTGGAAAGGGAAAGAATAAATCTGGTAAAGGGAATTCGAACAAGAATTCCAAGGGTCTCGGTCCACAGCCAGGTGATGCTTGTCACAACTGTAAGGAAGTGGGGCATTGGAAGTACAACTGTCCCAAGAGAAGAGGGCAACAGAAGAAACAAGGTTCAGTTGCCGTGGCAGAAGTGGACAACAGTTCTGAAGACGATCTCGCCTTGGCTGTAGATGAGAAGGCACATCGTGGGGATGTGTTGTTTCTGGATACTGCAGCCTCATACCATAAGTCTCTGAACAGGAATTGCTTCACAACCTACGAGCAGATAGATGGTGGTAACGTGGTCATGGCTAATGGAGCTGTCTACAAGGTTGTTGGAATCGGGTCCATAAAGGTTCGGACACATGATGGTTCGTTCTGTACCGTGAATGATGTCAGACATGTTACACGAATGACAAAGAACCTGATCTCCTTGAGTATACTCGACAACAAGGGTTTCAGTTTCAAAGGAAAAGGTGGAGTTGTGTATGTCTGCAAAGGTTCAAGGAAGGTGCTGAAGGGCGTCAAGCGTGGGACCTTGTATGCATTACAATGGTCTGTGTTGTCTGGTTCTGCTGCAGTTGCATCATCTCAGGTTCATCAGGAAGATATGACCACTATCTGGCACATGGGACTAGGGCATATGAGTGAACGGGGGATGCAAGTTCTGTCGAAGAGGGATCTTCTTTGCGGGCACAAGATGCAGAATTTGGAATTCTGCGAGCATTGTGTGTTTGGGAAGCTACATCGCAACAAATTTCCCAAGAAGGCAGCAGGTATTTTCTGTCTATTATTGATGATTATTCGAGATTTACTTGGATTTTCATGATGAAGCAGAAAAGTGAGGCTTTCACGAAGTTCAAGCAGTGGAAGATATTGGTGGAGAATCAGACTGGAAGAAGATCAAGAAGCTGCGAACGGACAATGGTCTGGAGTTCTGTAATTCTGAGTTCAACAAATTCTGCAAGGATGAAGGGATTGCCCGTCATCGGACTGTGAGAGATACATTCCAGCAGAATGGCGTTGCAGAAAGGATGAACCAGACGTTGTTAGAGAGAGCACGGTGCATGCTCTCTAATGCTGGACTAGAGAGAAGATTCTGGGCAGAAGTAGTGAACATGGCGTGCTTCCTGATCAACCGTGGACCTCACACAGGTATCGAGTTGAAGACTCCTTATGAGGTGTGGTATGGTAAGCCTGCTGATTACTCTTCACTGAAAGTTTTTGGGTGTCCTGTTTATTATCATGTAGATGAGGGTAAAGTGAACCCAAGGGCAAAGTGTTTTGTGGGTTACGGAGATGGAGTTAAGGGATTTCGAGTCGTGTCACCTTCTGAGCATCGAGTTATACTAAGTAGAAATGTGATATTTGATGATAAGTCTATGTTTAACCCCATGTTGAAGGTTACTGTTGTTGAAGGTAGCAGGAATGTTGATAAGCAGGTGGAGCTGCAAACTCTCAATGAGAGTGAGTTTGAGCACTAAGGTGGAGAAGATCAACATGATGAGGATGTCTCTGCAGAGCCAGAAATTTCAGAGTCCAGTGCACGAGCTCAACAGTGTATTGCTTCCGGTAGACCGAAGAGAGCGACTGCAGAAGTACCTCCACAGAGGTATGGCTTCGAGGACATGGTGGCGTATTCATTTCAGGTTGCTGAAGAAGTGGATGCAGGAGAGCCACAGTCCTATAGAGAAGCAGTTTCGGGTGGTGAAGCTGATCAGTGGCTTGCCGCAATGAGAGATGAGATGGAATCCCATGACAGGAATCAGACTTGGGAGCTAGTCAAACGACCACAGGGGAGGAAGATTGTTACAAACAAGTGGATCTACAAGAAGAAGGAAGGAATCACTTCTAAAGAGGGCATGAAATTTAAAGCTCGGGTGGTTGCAAGAGGCTTCTCACAGAGGGAAGGAGTTGACTACAATGAGATTTTCTCACCAGTGGTCAGACATACTTCGATCAAAGTGCTACTAGAAATAGTGGCACATCATGACTTGGAGCTCGAGCAGCTAGACGTGAAGACAGCTTTCCTACATGGAGAGTTGGAGGAAGAAATTTACATGACTCAGCCAGAAGGATTCGAGGTTCCTAGAAAAGAAGACTATTTTTGTAAGCTGAAGAAGTCCTTGTATGGACTTAAGCAGTCTGCGAGGCAGTGGTACACGAGATTTGACAGTTACATGCTTGAGCTGGGCTACAGCAGAAGTCCATATGATTGTTGTGTATATCACAGCAAGGCAGAGGATGGTTCGATGATATATCTAGTTCTGTATGTGGATGATATGCTCGTAGCTGCGAGGTCAAAGTCTGATATCCAGATGTTAAAGGGGCTTCTCAGTGCTGAGTTTGAGATGAAGGATTTGGGAGCTGCTAAGAAGATCTTGGGTATGGAGATTTATAGGGACAGGTCGAAGAAGAAGCTTTTCTTGTCACAGAAGAGCTACATCCAAAAGATACTGTCGAGGTTTGGCATGTCTTCAGCAAAGCCCTTAAATACTCCCAGTGCTTCAAATGTTCATCTATCCTCAGCTTATGCACCGCAGTCAGAGGCTGAGAAGGAGTACATGTCGAGAGTCCCATATGCTAGTGCAGTAGGTAGCTTGATGTACGCTATGGTATGCACTAGACCTGATCTTTCACATGTTGTTAGTGTTGTCAGCAGGTTTATGATACAACCTGGGAAGGAGCATTGGCAGGCTATGAAGAGGATCTTCCGGTACCTTAAGGGTACACCTGATGTGGGGATTAGTTGGTGTCTGGGTATTCTGACTCGGACTATGCTGGAGATGTTGACACGAGGAGATCGATGACCGGTTATGTATTCACTCTTGGGAGGTTTGTAGTGAGCTGGAAGGCAACTTTGCAGTCGGCGGTGACATTGTCTACTACTGGGGCAGAGTATATGGCGTTGACAGAAGCTGCTAAGGAGGGAATATGGTTGAAGGGACTGGTTGGTGATCTTGGTATACATCATGATCAGGCAGTGGTGTATTGCGACAGTTTGAGTGCAATATGCTTGGCCAAGGATCAAGTCCACCATGAGAGGACTAAGCACATCGATGTGAGGTATCATTTCTTGAGGACAGAGAAGAGGATTAAGGTGAAGAAGGTTGGCACCGCAGATAATCCTGCTGATATGTTCACGAAGCCGGTTCCACATGGCAAGTTCCAACACTGCTTGGACTTGCTGAATGTCTTGAGTGGGTGACTCCGCCCTGCGGGGAATTGATGGCGGGAGAGAGGTAGAAGGAGCAGAGTACATCAGAGATTTCAGAGGAAGAGGATTCAAGTCAAGGTGGAGATTTGTTGATGTTACTTGAATCGGACTATCAGCCGCTACGACTGGTAATCGGGGGTCTCGCTGTCCGGTCAGCAAGTGGGGTCCACGGTGTATGGGCTCAATGTTATTTGGGTTTGGGTTCTGGGCCTGGTCTGTAACCGTTTCCTTTGCCAGATTGGATTAGGTTTAGACCCACATGGAGAAGTACTATAAATACTTCTCATACTCCTCTGTAATCTGTAATATCCTAGATATAGTGAAACTGGCTCTCTCTCGCCCGTGGACGTAGCTAACACACATCGTGTTAGTGAACCACATAAATCATGTGTCGTGTTTTTGATTCTCGCTTTCGTATTCTTGCTTTGTCGATTCCTGCAATTTACCGATCCGTAGCAGCGCGTTTATAACAGTGCGTTTTGATAATACCCGGTCGCCACCCAAATTACCCGACCAGGTATTCAGGCCGGGGATCGCGAAAGACGGCTTCTTAAGGGAAAAGAAGGGCAAAAGTGAAGGGTTCCGAGTTTTTATAGAGAAAAGGCGATACCTAGAGAGAGAAAGTGACGAACTTGATTCTGTAAGTGTCCTTGATCGATCTGCATCACCATTGGAGCACGGTTTGAGCTTTGAGAAGAGTTGATTGAGTGCCAGAAGCAGATTCTCATCCTTCACAGTATGGTTTCCGCATCTGAGCTAGATTTCCCATCTCTCTCTATGGAGTAACTTTCTTATTCACCTGGGTATGAAGAACCCTAGATTTGTATGTTAGGTGTGATTGTATGAACCCAAGTACAGAGTCAGTGGTATGATTATGTTCAATTAAGGTTTGATTTGTTGAATGGCATGAATCCTGATCAAATTCCTATTGTTTCTGCTTTAACCTAAGAAAGAGAATATCTGCCTAGGTTGATAGAGCACCCTTGATTGAAGGTAGTGAATTGACGAATTTATTCGAGGAGTCAATTCACTATTCTGTACCGAATTTACTTCGATAGTGGGGGTTTGGTTCGTTAGGGCCTCAATTTGTTTACTCCGGTGGAGGTTAGTCGCCCGCTGGAGACTCAGATTGAGAGGGTCTGGATACCTTTAGTCGAGACTGCAGACTGTTTAAGAACCTCCCATAGTATAACTATCATTGAAATTGAACTTGGTAAATTACAATCCGGCTTAACTGCAGTCTAGGGGGAACCATATCCGGGTGACCTCTCTCGACTTGAAAACAACCTTTTTACTTGCTTTGCTTATTTGCTTGTTTGAACCTTCGCTAAAGTTTCACTGCTAAATAATAAGAACTCACGGAGTAGTCATCACATCTAGGACCCGGGTTGACATTAAAACCCAAACCCGCTATACTACGCTTTAGGAGGTGGTTACACTTGGCCATTTTCTAGAGTGACGGTAGGAGGGAGTCACGTACCCCTAGTAATTTCAATGAAGTAAGGAGTTTTCATGGGTTGGCTAGCTTCTATTGAAGAATTGTTCCAAATTTCAGTACCAGAGGTGCACCATTGACTGCAATCATCAAAAATAATGTGGGTTTCTATTTGTGAGAAGAACAAGACAAGAAATTCGAATTATACTCATGCTCATGTTCTAATGCTACCAGATTTCAACAAGACATTTGAAGTAGAGTGTGATACCCCAGGGATGGGAATTGGAGCCGTATTGATGCAAGAAAAGAAGCATAGATTGCCCACTTTAGCAAGAAGTTAAGTGGAGCTACGATTGCCTACCCTACCTATGATAAGGAGCTCTATGTATTAGTTCGAGCTTTGGAGACTTGGTGATAATACCATATTTGGACATGTTTTTTCCCTTCATTTCTTGATTGTTGGAGCTTGCTTTCTCGCTCTTGTGACCTATTTTATGCTAGGTTGTGTTGGTTTATGTTGTTTCAGGTCCTAATACGCGAATAGGTGCGAATGAGCGAGTTTTCGGACGTTTTGGAACGATCGGGCAAAGAGCAGGGAAAAGGTACGACAAAAATTTGAAAGTTACGGTATGGCCTGTAACTTCCCCATACAGCCCGTAACTTTGGAGGAGCAGAGCCAGGGATCCAGGAGCATTTTTAAAGTTATGGCCTTCCCATCAAAGTTACGTCTGGCTTATAACTTCTCTATAGGAGCTGTAACTCTTGGTTTACAGAGTGCATCAACGTCAACATTTGATAGAGCGTTAGGGGCTGGGCAAGGGAGTTACTTCCGTAACTTTGGCTGTAACTCACGAATCTCCAGCAAATAAAAGGCCAGCACAGGATGATTGGAAGGGATCCAGTTTTTCAAGTTCAGAAACAGCTAGGGAGAGCCCTAGATAAAGTGACAAAGAACAACATTGGGAAGGATTGTAGCATTCTAAGGACATTGGAGCTCGATCTTTCCCCCTCGGAGTGCCGATTTCCAGTTTGGAGCAGATTTTCATCCCTTTGACGATGATTTCTCTTCCCAGCTTGGTGTTTTCCCTTCTCTCCATGGAGTGAAATCCCTTTTCATCTAGATATGAAGAACCCTAGTTCTGTATGTTAGGAATGGTTGTATGAACCTTGTTTGTTAATGATTGATTCTATATTCAATTGAGACATTAATCAGAATTGCATGAGTTCTGTTTAAACTTTTGTGATTCATGCTTTAACCTAGGATGATAGTCTCTGCATAGGTTAATAGATAAACCTTAATTGGAAGTAGTGAATCGATTGCTTTAGTTGAGAAGTCGATTCACTGCTCTGTACAGGATTTAAAACCAGTAGAGAAAGTTTGATGTGTTACTGCCTTGGTATTCAAACTGAGAGGGTCTGCATCAAAATTACTTCTGTTAAAGTCACGAGATTATAACACTAGGTAAAACTACTCTTAAGCTTTTACAATGTAATGTGCAAAAGAAAAAGAAATAAAAGAGAGAAACTCAATAAGTATGGGAAAGTGGAATTGTTAAGTAATAAGAAAGTTCAAAAATTGGATCCACTTTGGTTCTTGTTTTTAGAGTCTCTTCATTCACAAACTTTTAATCCTAGGCTTACAATTTTTCATTGTACCGATACGAGTCATCACTGATGTGGTTAGACATTTTCTTGTTTTTCGGTTAATATTATAAGTTCTTAGTTACCCATTACTTGTTATTGAAAGTTATATGTCATCATGAAGGTCTAGTGAGTTGTACATTTCTTAAAATGGTTTGCGTGGGAACGAGCAAAGTTCAAGTGTGGGGTTATTTGTTATAACGTAAACCATAGGTATTTCTAATTGATTTTATGGGACGATCTGCATCAATTCTTCATATCTTTAGTTATTTTTACTCGAAATTCCTTGATTATTACTCAAAAGGTGTATGTCGAAACTCTATATGTGTTTTTATACATCCTGCACGAGCTGAGTACATCAAGACGGGTAAGCTGGAAGAAAAAAACAAATGGAATTGTGAAGCCAACCCAAAATGGCTGTCAAAACAAAAAATTACAGCCCATCAATTGTGGTCGAGAGCTAGTATAGTACGTATGAATTTTTCAAATTTAGGCGTTTGGACCAGTGAAATTTAAAAGTCGGTCCAATATTATTTGATAATATGATTTTGTGTAACTTGAAAAATGCTCTTGATGAATATATCCCAACCACAGGTCTAGATTTAGACTAATTTTCTAGCCCCAATAATTTCATTTGAAAAGAATAAAATAAACAACGATATCTAAAAGTCTTACACGTAAAAGACTAAATGTGTAAAGTTTCATTGGAATAAAAAAAACCTCTAAACTATAATCTCACACTTCTCTGTCAAAACTAAAAAAATTCCCTCAAATCACAATCCCCCAAAATACAAAATTAGAACGAGGACACGAATGGATCCGAAACGGATTCCTCCGCTAGTTCGCCGGGAGCTGATTTCTTTCCAGTCTTTTGATAAAGAAAATTGGGTACTATCTATTTTTTATCCAAACCTTTTTCAGATTCTTTTGTATTATCCAAACCTATTAAAGTGCTATTAATTAGCCAAATCTTTCGTAATGCATCAAAATATTAGCTATTTTTATGTTATCTTTAATAATTTTGCAACTCTTTTCTTAGTTAAAATACAAATTTTTTGGAATGTTGACCATCATTTGTCTCTTCCAAGTCAGTATCATGTTGCCCAGTCAATATTACTAACAAAATTTCTTACGGAAAGTTAACATTTGGCTAATTCTTAGTATTTCGATAGGTTTGGCTAATAAAAAAAGAATACGAAAAAGGTTTTGCTAATAAATAGTCATTACCCAAGAAAATATCTAAAAACTTGCTCAAGAGTTTATCCTCGAAACTTTGAAGGCTATTAGATGTATTTGTTGAAGAATGATCTATGATAGTATACACCTGATGTGGTTCATTGACTCGCACGAAACTACATCGCGAATTAATCTAGACTAGAGCCCAAGTTTTAAACTCTAGCCGGGTGCAGTATAAGGCAAGTATTTAATTGTTAAACCCGGTCCGATCCATGTACCCCTACTTCAATCGTTTAAGTTGTTATCTAGGAAAATAGTTTTGGGTTTAAAACTAAGAAAACTACATACTAAACAAGCAAAGAAAGTAAGTGGGGGAGAATTCTACTTGAGGGGACTTCACCTGGGTATTGCTCCCCCTAGTCTCATGCTAAGAAGCGACAAACAAAGCTCTAGTGAAGGAAGTGTACATACATCGCAAGGTGGGTGCAACTAGCTAGGAACAAACTCCCTTGGTCGATCAATGAAGGAAAATCAACAACTATAAGCTAAGGGAACTAGCTCTCTTAACCGTTAGGTCAAAGATTGTGATTCATAGCTAGGGAACATAGCCCTCCTTACCGATCAAACAAGGAGATCCCTAAATCTCTTAGCTAGCTAATTAGGAATCGTTGCTACAAGTTAGAAAGCTAACTCTCTTAACCTTTCGGCTAAGGGTGACAACGATAGGCTAGGAAACCTAACCCTCTCAACTAGCTGACTAAGGATTGCAACCCAAACCCTCGGAACTTAATCCGTTCGGCGGAGAGACCAATCATGGTGGAATCACGGCCCTACTCCGACACTTGAGATTTCGGTCTTAAATCAACCTAAAGGAGATTACCCAAGTAGCTAAGAAGTCTAGCTTCCTATTGGACCAAAAGGGGATTTCCATCCTCTAGGTCAATTTTACCTGATACTGAGTTAAAGCTAGCACACTCAATCATTCATGAATAATACCTCAAATATCATATAAAACACACAATCAACACAATAGGTTCATGTTCTTACATCTTAACACATAAAGAGACTAAGATTCACAATACCCAAGTGAGTAGGTAGGCTTTTCCATTGCTAAGCAAGAGATAACAACAAAAGGGGAAGAAAGAACCATGAAGTGATGCCAATATTTTCTCCTTGTTGCTTGAGACACTCTTGAGATGAATAAATCTTCAATCCTCTATCTAGGAACAAGCCCAAAGCTCCTTCTTCCTCCTTTGATTTGCACTTTCTCACCTAAAAATGAAAACCTAACCTAAAAAATGAAACTCCCTTGCTTCTTCCTTTCAGCTATCCATTTATACTAATATTGTGCCCAGTTCACGGCCTTCCTGTTCACGGCCGCGAACACCTAAACACGTCTGTGAACTCGGTGTCGTGGCCAAAACGCACCGCTTTACTTCCTGGGGTTCACGGTTTGTGCTCAAAGTTCACGGTCTTAGCGACCGTGAACTGCCTTGTTGTCATTAACCTCTTGAAGCCCCCTGGACGCCTCGATGTTCCAGTTCACGGTGGAGACTGTGAACTTGTAGCTTTGTTCGTGAACCACGACTGGTTCCTGGACGCATGCGCTTCACTGTCACGGGGCAATTGTCACGGTTTGGACTTTTCTTCGGATTTTGCGCTTTTTGACATCCAATTGTCCCGAAACTCGTCTCGACCCTTCCACACGTGTAGGACCTGAAATGTATCAAAACAAGCACAACCTAACATGAAATATGTCGAGGAACGATGAAATGCAAAGTAAAATTATCAAGAAATGAGGGGCATAATGTGTACAATTGGACTCGAATCACTCCCCCACACTTGAACATTTGCTTGTCCCCAAGCAAACCAAGTACAAAACAAGGTAAGCTTGCAACTTCTCTTTTTCAACAAAATTTTTGAGGCATGTCATAGGGCACAAACGAATGAATCACAATGGTTATTTGACACTGACCTATGGACAAAAACAAAGTAATCATGGCAACCACCACAAACGACATTCCATTATATTAAGATTGTGCAAAAGAAGAGTTCCCACATTATTCACGAACCCACACACAACATGCCTCGACGACTCACCAATCACAGTTAATCATGCATGAAGATCACATCATAGGAAAGAACGATCGAGCAACCTAAGTCCCCATTGAGGTTGAAGAAATGAACAAAACATGATGAATGAATCACTCACTCTCGACCATTGGGGTTAGGACCATTTGCTGCAAAAGATGTGCATATTTAAGCTCAATTCTAACGTCCCTTTACCATGATGGTGGTAGCCTCTAAATTCTAGAGCTCACATGATGGGTGTCATTGCTAGCTTGTCTGGAGGTCTTAGACTGAGGTTCAAATGATTAGCTAAGTCTAGGACATGGGGAAAAGTATTTTTGAGTGGTGGCAAACATAACTTGAGGTTCCACATCTTCGACCTAAAACTGCAAAAGGGTTCAAAGGTTTCGATTAGAACCCTCTCCTATAATCAATGGCCACTAGCATCGCCCAAAAACCGCACTTCTTCAATTCCATACCACAACCAATCACAACACCATGTCACACATACTTCTTTTCTACATTTGCTAGTCGATTTCAAGCACAAGAGTGTGGTAGGCAAACAACATGTAAGTGTTCCTAAAGCTTGCATGCTAAGCAACACTTTTAAGAGCATGTTCAACATTTATTATATTTTTGGTGGCCACTCTCTTTTCTTCTTTGCCCTCTTATTGTTCTCTTTTTTTTGTTGCTTTTTTCTCTTTTCTTTGGGGGCTATAAAGAGATTTATACACATGCCACATTTGTTTTCAACTTACGGAACAATGCTCACTTTTAAAACCTACCTCCACACTCACTTCACATTCTTAGCAAAACCATACACAAATCACTCATGTGGAACCTCATCTAAGCTCAAACGGTATGAATGGAGCTTCCAAACACAAGGTTGACTCTACAATGGTGTAGATACGAAGAAAGTAGGGTCGCTCTATCTAAATCAACCAAGCTCAAGTAGCGTGAGCTACCTAACACGAGAACGGCCCTTAGACACACGGCTGAAAGGGGTTGACTAAGGGATGATATGATCAGGTTGGTCAACATTTGGGTCGTGGACTAATCCTATGCCTCCATCTTTCTTGCTAGCAACAACGTGAATACTACACATCATGTAAAGGGGGATCTATCACACAAGAACGAAACGAACGACACAAGTCTCACATGGCTACTTAGGTGCTCAATCATCGTTCTAACTCCCTAAACTCGATGCATAGGCAACTGTGAAAAGCAAGTAATCGATTCAAAACATCTATCGGTTCACAAACATATGAGAAATGAACCTATGCACAAACCTACTACATATCTCAATCATCATCGTCATAGGTTGCACATAATAACAACCAAATCATCCATAGACAATTCTAATAACCACGAGATTCAAAACAAAGCAACATAAGTGCCACTACGATCATACAAATGTCAAAGTTTCTAAGCTTGGAGCCCTCAAATTTTAAAATTTTGGGCATACAACTAGGCTCCAAGCATTCAAAATCACACCAAACACTCACACACACATGCATAATGGAGTACCCCCACACTTAAGCTCGACATTGTCCTCAATGGCGTAAAAGAAGGAGGTAGAACGATGTTACCGAATAGTGGTGAATGTTGGTGTTCGGGAGCGGAGGGAGGGTGAGATCCAAAAGAGCAAGGAGGTGGCAAAACAAAAGTTCGACTTATTGAAGCCAAAAGGAAACAAACCGATGGTGGTTGGGTTGCCTCCCAACAAGCGCTTCTTTAACGTCATGAGCCGGACGGTTGCTCTTCAAGTTTCTGTCCACCCAAGAACCTCCTTGAAGTTGAGGTTTTCGTTGGTGAGGTGGTGTCTCAAGTCACGAGCTTTGGACGAATCCATGATTGAGGGCTTGGGAACTTGAGTTGTCATGAGGATCCACCCACGAGACATCTCCTTCTTTCTTCTTCTTCCTTCTCTTTGCCCCATACCATACAGTGCAAACTCTATTGGCTTCCATCGCATCCACCAAGAGGGATCGCCGATGGTTTGGCAAAGAGCCGCAAATGGGTCCTTCACCAAAAGTGCATCGACGTCGGGTGGAAAGCTTTCATAGCACTTGTAACTTGTGGATGCTTCATCCACCCCTACCTCGTCCTCATCTTGGACACCACTTGCTCCTCCTACTTCATCTTCAACCTCCCCTCCTTCTTATTCCATTCGTTCCTCCCCTTGGGAACAATCAAGATCTTCCCCTTCTTCAATGCTCACTTTCTCCTCTTTAACCTCTTTTCCGACCCTCCCATTCATGTCTTCAAGCACGGTTTGGAGGGCAAGATTACATGCAAGATCATAGAAAGGATTATCTTGCCCCTCCACACTCATGACTTGGTCTTCAAATTTGCTCTCGGGGAGGGGAAAGTGAGAGTCGTCAATGCAACCTTCTTGTTCATCCTCACTGCGGGAGCTCTCCAGGGTGAGTTCGTCTTGCTACACACGGTTGTCATTGATCGCTCCATCAACCTGCTCTTTCTCCTCCGATGATAAGAGGCGATAGCTTGCATAAGCTCGTGCCACCTTCTCTTCAAGTGTCAAACCGGGAGGAGGGAGGGGTTGGAAATCCTTGTCGGAGCTCGTTCTTCCAAAATTCTCATGGCTCGCCTCTTCGACTTCCTCTCTTTCTTCTAATGGTAGGAGGCAATTGTGAGCAAGTTGTGAACATGCTTTCTCTACAAGCCCTCCTAGACTCTCTGTGCGTCGAAGGAGCTCCTCTGATTCCTGAAGAAAGGCTGACTCGAGAGGGTTGGCGGTTTGGAGGTCCATGCTAAAGCACCCTTCATTGGTGCCCCGAACAAATTGCTCCACCATGAGCTCTAATTTGCTCTTTGGCTCCGGTTATGGAGTGGCACATGGTCTTGAGGTTTTTCCCATGAAAGCTTCCATGGCCAACTCCAACTTAGATTTCTCCTCGGGTTATCGAGGGAAATATTCTTGATATGGGGAAGCTTCTTGATACCCCCATTGGTATGCTTGTTCATATTGGAAGGGGGTTGGTAGTAGAACCTGGATGCTTGACTTCCCCTATTTTGATCGTCCCATGAAGTTCCGGGGTAACCACTCTCGGTGGTGGTGGATATCCCCACACTTGGGTGAAATCATAAGGATCCATGATCCAATTCCTACAAACAAAAAAAGACTAAAAAGGAAAACCAAACACACATAAAACACCCTTCAAGACGAACAGTGGTAAACAAAATGCACATGAACATAAAACACAAACACAAAGGCAAGAAAGAAAATGCTAGAGTAACACTAAGCGACCTTTTTTCGATAACGGACTGTTAGGTCCCCGACAAAGGTGCCAAAAACTTGTCTCACACGAAAGTACACCGCGAATTAATCCCAACTGGAGCCCAAGTTTTTAAACTCTAGCCGAGTGCAGTATAGGGCAAGTATTTAATTGTCCAACTCGGGTCGGTCCATGTACCCCTACTTCAATCGCTTAAGTTGTTATCTAGCAAAAGAGTTTTGGGTTTAAAATTAAGAAAACTACAAACTAAACAAGCAAGGAAAGTAAATGGAGGAGAATTCTACTTGAGGGGACTTCACCTGGGTATTGCTCCCCCTAGTCTCATGCTAAGAAGCGACAAACAAAGCACTAGTGTGAAGGAAGTGTTCATACACCGCAAGGTGGGCGCAACTACCTAGGAACAAACTCCCTTAGTCGATCAATGAAGGAAAATCAACAACTATAAGCTAGGGGAACTAGCTCTCTTAATCGTTAGGTCAAGGATTGTGATTCATAGCTAAGGAACCTAGACTTCCTTACCGATCAACCAAGGAGATACCTAACTCTCTTAGCTAGCTAATTGGGAATCGTTGCAACTAACCCTCTCAATTAGCCGACTAAGAATTGCAACCCAAACCCACGGAACTTAATCCTGTCGGCAGAGAGACCAATCCTGGTAGAATCATGGCCCTACTTCGACACTTGAGATTTTGGTCTTAAATCGACCTAAAGGAGGTTACCCAAGTGGCTAAGAAGTCTTCCTTCCTATTGTAGCAAAAGGAGATTTCCACCCTCTAGGTCAATTTTACCCGATATTGAGTTAAAGATAGCACACTCAATAATTCATGAATAATACCTCAAATATCATATATAACACCAATCAACACAATAGGTTCATGTTCTTACACCTTAACACATAAAAAGTAGGATTCACAATACCCAAGTGAGTAGGTAGGCTTTTCCATAGCTAAGCGAGAGAAAACAACAAAAGGGGAAGAAAGAACCGTGAAGTGATGACAATATTTCCTCCTTGTTGCTTGAGACACGGTTTGGACTTTTCTTCGATTTTTGCGCTTTTTGGCCTGCAATCATCTTGAAACTCGTCTTCGACCCTTCCACATGTGCTAGGACCTGAAATGTATCTAAACAAGCACAACCTAGCATGAAATATGTCGAGGTACGATAAAATGCAAAGTCAAACTTCCAAGAAATAAGGGCAGAATGTGTACAATTTGACCCGAATCATTCATAGTCAAGAATATAAAGTTTCTTCCCTTGCGAATTACTAGAGAAGCTAGTGTGAATATGGATGGATACACAGTATAAATTGATTTGTCGGTTGATTTGTCTAGTCTCTAGTGTTGACCTAGCTCGTTTCAACACCTTCGGAGAGAACAATTTATTTCTATGCAATGAAACATGTGAACACTTATTTACGCAACAAAATGACCGATGTATTTCTCGTTGATTGCTTAGCTATTTTCTATGAGATAGAGTTTGTTAATGGTATGACTGAATGAAGTTTCTAAATTAAAAGACCGTCATGTACAATTGACATTGTACGGTATCTAGTTTTCTATTCCAATGCGGCCTAGTTCTCTACTAGGTCCTGCATCAGCAGTTGCAGTCTAGACACCAATTCCTACATTTGCTGCAGTTTTCACATTTTGACGAACTAGAAATTGAAACCACATACCTTTGAAGTGGCCAATTTCCAGAGCGTTTTGCCATCTCACTGGAGTCCAACCAGTTCACGGTCGCTAAGATCGTGAACTCAAGCCCAGACCGTGAAGTGGCCCAAAATGTTGTGTTTTTGTCCAAGATCAAGGTCAAGCCTCCGAGTTCACGGTCATGAACAGTAACCATGATGTCAGCATTTTCGGGATGTATAAAAGACAACAGTGGGGAGAGAGAAAGGGAAGCTGGTTTTTGGAGAAGAATTTGATTCTCTCTCTAGGGTTTCGACCCAATACACCAAAAGGGAGTTCTAGTGAGAGAGAGAGTTCTTGAGTGATATTGGAGCTTAATTGAAGGGATTGATAAAGCTTGAAAGTAAGGAATCAAGCCTAGAAGAAGAAGAAGAAAAAGATGTTGGGCTGCAATTTGTAGTATCTCTATTCTCTCTCTAGAAACTCACCCTCTTCTCTTGGGTTTAAGAACCCTAGATCTAGGTTTTATTTTGTTGTTGATGTATGTGACAAATTCCATGTTTGATTGATGATTTTAATTAATTGATGGATGTTTTCATGAATCGCATGAGTTGGGTTTCCATTTTCATGTTTTGAGCTTTTGACCTAGGAGGGAGAAAATCCCCTTAGAGCCCATTATTGGCGTCTTTGGGTCACTACTCATCCTACATAGGTGGATTTTGCACAGTTTTTGCTAGTAATGAAAAGGTAGTGTTGGAGGAAAGATGTTAATAGAGAGCATTTTTCGTTCAGTGTACAATTGGCATGTGTTTCGCTCTCTGATACCACCCTCGAAAAAAGAAAAGGAAATTGAAAAAAGAAATTGAAAAAAGTGGTAATAAACGAGGTAAATAAAGATAGAAAGTTGCCATGACGAAATGATGTGTATGCTCTAGAAAGGATTTTTTGGCACTTAAGGCATTGAAGCAGCTAATTGTTTTCTGACCTACATCATTACTATGATTGAATTGTGGATAGCAAGATATGCTAAAGAAGTGTGCTTGAATATAGTTCGTGATTGGTAGTGGTATGGAAGAAGGGAAGTGTGGTTTTTGGCTAATGCTAGTGGCCTTTGTTTGTAGGAAGGTTCTAGTCGAAGCCTTTGAACCTTTGGTTTTAGGTTGAAGATGTAGAACCTCATTCTTTGGCTGCCACCACCCAAAATGCATTTTCCCCATGTCCGAGACCCTTGCCAGTTAAACCGTGTCTAAGACCTCCAGACAAGCTAGTGACGACAACCACCTTGTGAACTCTAGCGTTTAGCGGTTGCCGCCGTGGTGAAGAGATGATAGGGTTGAGTGTTGGTGATTGTACACATCTTTTGAACCAAAAGATCTTGACCCCACTGGTCGAGAGTGAGTGATTCATTCACATTATGGATGTTCATATCTTATCCCAGTGAGGACCTTTGTCGCCCTTTTGTTTGTTCCTTGGACTTGATTTCTATGCATGGTTAGTTGTGGTTGATGAGTAGTCCGGTTGAGACTTGTATTGATTTGTGAATAGGGTGAGAACTTTTCATTTGCATGTTCTTAATTCATTCGAATGTCGTTTGTGGTGAGTGTCGATATTGCTTATGACAATTCATTTGTTGATGCCAAATAAACATTGAGATTCATCCATTGCGTGCCCTTTGATGTGTTTCCCAAGTTTTTGTTGTTAGGTTGAAATATTACCTTGTTTGAGATTGGATTGCTTGGGGACAAGAAAGCGTTCAAGTGCGAGGGTCTGATTCGGGTCCAATTGTACATGTTTTACCCATCATTTCTTATTTGTTTTGCTTAGTAGATCATTGTCCCTCGACTTATGTTACGCTAGGTTGTGCTTCTTTTATCACATTTCAGGTCCTAGCACATGTAGGGAGGTGCGAGACAAGTTTCGGGTCATTCAGAGGTCAAAACGAGCCAAAAAATTGAGGCTGAGCACTATTCACGGGCTGGAGGCACTACAAAAAACTGCACCTTTAGCGACGAATTTTGCTGCGACGAAGAAAATTTCGTCGCCAAAAGATAGGTTTTGGCGACGAATTTCGACTCTCCATCGCAGATAGTATCAATGTTTGGTAAAAGGAGAACCAAATAGCAAAATGGATTTTGCGACGAAAAATCAAGTTTTAGGCGACACAAAATTTCGTCGCAGAGTATCTTAAATAATGTGCGACAATGTCATTCGTCGCATAGAAGTTTAAGACTATAGGTGATGATGTTCCCGTCGCAAAATATTTAATTGGTTTTATTTTATTTTTTTAATTGTTTTTTTTTTTTTGTAGTGAATGTCATGTATCAGACTCTAACTCATCTTAGTTGCATTTATATGAACTTTACTTGTAAAGTTGTTTATTAAGTTTTTGTGCAGATTATCAGCTAAGCAACGATGGCCAAGTAATACTTTTAGATATTATTCTTTATATGTGTAATTCTATGTAGAGATTAGTTAAACATGAAAATTGTAATTGTTATGGTGGATGAAAGAGTTCAGATCGTAATATCTTTTGTATAGTCCTGTTTTTATTTGACAAGATTGTCTTCCTTATTAATCAATAAATGAAAGCGTTCAGATATTTTATTGTAAGTTTTCTCTATTAATTTTCTTATTATTTTTAGAACGGAACAACAAAATACATTACAGGGACAATTAAGTAGAAACAACTAGAAAACAATACAAGTTTAGCGACCAAATATTTTGTCTCTAAACATTATCGAAAAATTACTTCAACGACAAAATCACCATCTGCGCCACAATTTTCCGTCGCCGAACATAATTTTTTGCGACGAACGTGTACTTTTGGCGAAGACAACATATATTTCATCGCAGATCCTTGAGGTGATGCGGTATAGGCGATGGAGGATTGATTCCTTCCGCGACGACATTTTCATCGCCAATGACATTTTGCGACGAATTTTGTGGTTTTTGCGACGAAACCTTCTGTAACACTTCGAATTTTGGGTTATGGTTCGACCATAGTACGTTATCAGTTGGGTTGACAGTTGCGTACTAAAATTTGCAATCGCGGATTAGTAATAATAATAATAACTATTATTATTATAAATATAAAAAATATATAAATAAATATATACACAGGGCCCAAAAAGGGCCGACAGCCCTCCAAAACCTAATAATTTCCCCCCGCCCTAAATTCCCAAAACCCGACCCACTATTTCCCCAGCAAGACCCGCCCACTCCCAATTAATCCCCGACCCCTCTCTGCTATCTCTAATTTCCCGAAGCAAAGGGAATAAACACCCCCGCCCCCAAGTTTTGTTTTAGCAACAGCCGATCCCAATTCCCCAAACCTTTCCCCGCCGCCCTCTCAACTTGCAATCACCGCCGCCCAATCCCCATCCTCGCGCGGGCGAGAGGAAAAGAAGGAAGGGAGCGCCGATCCCGATCCCGGCTCCCGATCTCGACCCCGACCCCGATTTCCCAGTTTATTCCTTTCGTGTTTCTAGGTAAGGATCTCGAACCCCTTCGCGGTTTCCAAACTCGATTCATCGGTAGTCTAATCCGAACCTCGTTTTTATTAGCGGTGACGTTGAGGGTTCGATCAACGAGCAGATCAACGTCCCGGGTCATCCAACCTAGGACTAGGCAGGATCTAGAGGTAAGGGAACTCGATCCCTTTGAGTTAGATCGATTAATTTGGAGATTTTTCGTGGGGGTGCAATTCTGAGGTTTTAGCAACAGACGTACATGCCTTTAGTGACTGAATTTGGGTGGTCATTAAAGCTGCTAGGAATTTTCAGAAACTTGTTTTAGATGCTTTTAATTGTTTCAAGTCTTTATGGGGGTTTGTTCTTTGGTTTAAAGTTTTTATAAATTGAGGCACGTCTAAGAGATGGCTGTAATTTAATTTAGGGATTTGTGAAGATGTATTTTCAATTTTAGAAATTGTTTGAACATTTGTTTTAATTAAATAAAAATAATTCCGAGGAGTTTATAAGGATTTGATAATTTTCCAGGGTATAAGTACTCATGATTGATGTAGGAAATTATGATCCGAATTTTTAAGAAGGTTTAAGTTAAGTGGAAAATTCGTCCTAGACTAAAATAATTAGGAAAAGTGGTCGGTTTTGAAGGTATTGTTTTTAGAAAATTTTTAAAGGGGGTTAAGGGACCTTGGGAGCGAGTCTCGAGGGCTGGATGTTGAGGAGAGGATGTTCTATTGACCCAAAAGGGGATTCTAAATCGAGAAAGGTCGACTAAGGAGAGGACATTCTTATTAATAGGTTCACCGAGATAATTCGGCTAGGAGGGATTTCTTCGAGTAAAGAATCGAGGAGTTAGCTTTTTAAGGTGAGTGTAAAGGGGGTAAATTCTACGCCTTACGTGTTCTTTCAAGAATTACAAGTCTTGAGTACTTTGATGAAGTGAGTGTCGTTGTTGATTGTGCTTATGGTTGATGATATATGATTCTGTTTGAGCTATGCTTGATGTGAATGTGCATGAGTTCTTATTTAAATTTGAGCTTTAAGTTTATAAGTTATTGTTAAAGTTAAGAAATGAGTTCTTTTTAAGAAGTAACTCACCTTCAAGAAGGTGAAGTCATTTTAAGTGTTTTTAGTCACTAGCGCCAGTCTGTTGCCTTTGAGACATTTTGAGATAGAGCAGCAGTTATGCTCTTGAGACTTTTAAGATGGGCAGCAGTTATGCCCTTGAGAATCGTGGTGAAGAGCCACCACGATAAGTTTAAGATGTTAGGTGGATGAATCGTTACGACTTCACTAACTAAGTTTAAGTTTAAGGAAAGCCTGAATGGCTTCTCATACGTATGAGTTGGCAACCGGACTAGCTAGTGAGGGATCCCATTGTCAAAATCTTAAGTAAGAAATATCCACCAATTTAAGTCAAAATCTTGGAGGGTGGAAGAATCATCCACCAATTTAAGTTAACTTCTTAAGTAAGAAATATTAGAGATTTAAATCGTAAGGGCATAGACTGACCCCAACTCACTCACCAGATCGTAGAGGAGGAAATCCTAACCAGCCAGCCCGTGATCAGCAAGCTAGGGGAGCTCAACACCATCGCCGCTGAGAGATGTCGAGCCAGGCGTCAGAGTAAGCATCGGAGAACTTCTTTCAAGTTATTAAGACTTTATGGTTAAGAGTTTAAGATTAGAGATTCATTTCTTTTGGACAATTTGAGTTTTGCCCACGTGTTTAGGGCTTCGATTTGAGATGTTAAGATATTTGAGTTGGTATTTTATTTAAACTTGTGTTATTTGAGAATTTGTAATTATACCCCGGGGTAGAAATGTCTTTTTCCAAATTCAAAGAGGTGGGATGTTTCATTTTGGTATCAGAGCCTGGTCTTCCTTTGTTTCTTGGTTTCCAAGAAATATTGCTATGTCGGTCTTAGTTTTTAAAGGTTTTGTTTTAAAGATTTCAAGTCAAAGTTTTGCCAAACAAGTCAAGGATTTCTTTTAAGAATTTAGAATGTCCAGTCTACTCTAAACCATATCAAGGAAGAAATAAATGAGATCTAACGAAACCATGTGCGTCTATAGTGAAAGTGTTGGCCCGCACCCCACACAACCGGTGCCATTACTAGAGAGACGTCCACCAGACTATGTAGGGTTCCGAAAGAGAAAGGTGGAAGATTTTAGGGGGGGGGGGGCGTTCAATAGACCCCATGGAAGTAGAGCAGTGGCTAGCTAAGGTCACTCGTACGCTGGTCGAGATGAGAGCTAATGATGAGGACAGAGTACTGCTGACAGTGTTCTTGCTGCAGGACGGTGCATACAACTGGTGGACTACCTAGCCAGCTAGTCGAGAGGATCCACCGGCCATCATTGGCTAGAGTTCGTGCAGTTTTTCAAAGACCACTTCATACCGGAGGCTTACCGGATCGGGAAGTAGAGGGAATTTCTGCTGATCAGGCAGAAGTGGGGCAATGAAGGCAGGAAAAGCGTGACTGAGTACACGGCCAGGTTTGACAAGCTACTTATCTATGGAGGGCCTCAATTTCAAGATGTGGCAGCTCAACGCACCCATTACCTGGAGAGCCTGAAGCCTGCTTTTCGGCGTCAACTGAGTATACTGAATTGGAGAGGGCGGATATAGCTCTGTATGAGGAGGGGATGCAACGAGAAGGGAACAAGAGAAAGGCTGCTAGCCTGTCTGAGGGGCCAGGACAACCGAGTCAGCAGAGAAGGAGACCATCCCTGAGCTATTAAGGGGCCACACAGAGTCAGGCCGGGTCAACCAGATCAGGGCCGACCTATATTCCTCGGGACCCATGCAACCATTGTGGGAGGACTCACGTGGGAGAGTGTAAGGTGCATCTGGGAGGCATCTACTATCACTGCAACGAGCCGGGCCACTATGCCAGAGATTGCCCTAGGAGAGGAGGACAGGGGAGAGTCCATTCCGAACAATCAGTACGGGGCGGAGGAGGAAGAACTCAGACCAGACAGCAGTTTGGCAACCAGCCAAACCAGTCTTATCACATGCAGGGAGGAAATGCAGGGCGGTTCAACAGCAATGAGCGAGATCGAGGGAAAGGATATCAAGCATATGGGCAACCAAGACTGTTTGCCATGAGGAGAGAAGAAGCTGACGCTGCACCTGGGGTGGTGACTGGTATGATCTTGCTTTACCACCAGCCCACTTTTGTATTATTTGATTCCGGTTCCACGCACTCTTTCATTTCTACCAAGCTTGCTAGAACCTTAAGAGTCCCATTTGTGAGGTTGGGGCAGAATTTAGGGGTCAGGACCCCCGTGGGGGATACCCTTATAGTGGACTCGGTCATTCGTGATTGTCTTATCACCGTGGCAGGGCACGAATTTGAGGCGAACCTAATTCTACTATCCTTCGACGAGTTCGATGTCATCTTGGGTATGGATTGGCTGTCAAAGAATAGAGCAAAGGTGGACTGCTACTAGAAGGAGGTTAGCCTGGAGGTGGAAGGAAAGGGCACTGTTTTGTTCAAAGGGACTAAGAAGCTTATCCCTGTGTGCTTAATCTCCGCGGTTAAGGCATTCTCATTAATTCAAGAAGGATGTGAATCATATTTAGCTCATGTTAAGGAGGTGCAAGAGAAGAAGATAGAAGATGTACCTGTCGTCAGGGAATACCCCGAGGTATTTCCCGAAGATCTTCCTGGGCTACCACCGCAGCGAGAGGTGGAATTTGATATTGAAGTGATTCCTGGCACGGCAGCGATATCTATTCCTCCTTACCGTATGGCACCAGTGGAGTTAAAGGAGTTGAAGGAGCACTTGCAGGAGCTGTTGGAGAAGGGGTTCATACGCCCTAGTGTATCACCATGGGGAGCACCAGTGTTATTCGTGAAGAAGAAGGATGGCAGTGTGAGACTGTGCATTGACTATAGGAAGCTGAACAAGGCTACCATCAAGAACCGCTATCCTTTGCCAAGGATAGATGATCTATTCGACCAACTAGAAGGAGCAAGGGTGTTCTCGAAGATCGATCTACGGTCAGGGTATCATCAGTTGAGAGTGGCAGATGGTTCAGTACCAAAGACAGCTTTTCGCACTAGGTACGGCCACTACGAATTCTTGGTCATGCCGTTCGGCCTGACCAATGCACTGGCAGCTTTTATGGCACTAATGAACCGGGTTCTTCATGAGTACTTGGACAAGTTTGTCATCGTCTTCATAGATGACATACTCATCTACTCGAGAAGTAAGGAGGAGCACAAAGAACACCTTAGAGTGGTTTTGCAGAAATTGAGAGAGGAGAAGCTATACGCCAAGTTCTCGAAGTGTGACTTTTGGTTGGAGGAGGTCTTGTTCTTGGGTCACATGATTTCTGGACGTGGAGTTGAAGTGGATCCCAAGAAGATTGAAGCTGTAACAAACTGGGCTCCACCAAAGAATGTTTCTGAAGTGCGGAGTTTTCTGGGTTTAGCTGGGTACTATCGGAGGTTTGTGGAAGGGTTCTCCAGCATTGCACGACCCATGACACAGCTATTGCAGAAGGGGAAGGCATTTATTTGGGACGAGAAATGTCAAATGGCATTTTGAGTCGCTAAAGGAGAAGCTGACCTCTGCACCGGTGCTAGCACTACCGACCAGCGGTGGGGAGTATTCCATCTATAGCGATGCTTCCTACCAAGGCTTGGGTTGTGTACTGATGCAGGATAAGAAGGTGATCGCCTATGCCTCGAGGCAGCTACTGCTCCATGAGGTGAACTACCCCACCCATGACCTGGAGTTGGCAGCAATGGTATTTGCCTTGAAGGTATGGATACACTATCTTTACGCCGAGACGTTCACCATCTTCACGGATCACAAGAGCCTCCAACACTTGACTGATCAGAAGGAGTTGAACATGAGGCAGAGAAGGTGGATGGAGCTGTTGAGCGATTATGACTGCACCATTAAGTACCATCCGGGAAAGGCAAATGTGGTGGCTAACGCTTTGAGCAGAAAGAGGGAGAGCCCTTTACCGGAGCTGGTCTCTTTGAGGGCCATAAACGTGGAATTGGAGCTAGAGGAGGTAACAAAGTTGCTAGCAACTTTGAAAATTCGTCCTATTCTGCAGGAACGAATCAAGGAGAAGCAGAGTGAAGATTTGGAATTAGAGAAGTACAAGAAGCAAGTGTTAGAAGGGCAAGACATCAAATTTGGACTGGTAGATGGGGTACTGATGTATCAAGGAAGGCTGTGTGTCCCATATGTTGACAAGCTAAGGAAGGATATTCTGGACGAGGCTCACTCTGCACCCTATGCAATGCACCCTGGGGCTACTAAGATGTATCGTACCCTCAATGAGCATTTCTGGTGGCCAAGATTGAAGAAGGAGGTAGCTACACATGTCTACCAATGCTTAGAGTGCCAAATGATCAAGGCTGAACATCAAGCTCCAGTCATTGAGAACCTATCGTTGGAAATTCCACAGTGGACTTGGGAGAAGATCACCATGGATTTTGTGTATGGTTTACCGAGGACCCCAAGGGGAAATGATGGAGTATGGGTGATTGTGGATCGCTTCTCGAAGGTGGCTCATTTTATACCCATCAAGTTCAAGCCAGGGCTTGAGGATCTGGCTAGGTTGTATATGAGGGAGATAGTGAGATTGCATGGAGTTCCACTTAGTATCGTGTCTGATCGCGACCCCAGCTTCACGACACCATTCTGGGTGAGTCTTCAAAAGGCAATGGGCACTAAAGTTCACTTCTCTACCGCATATCACCCCCAGACATATGGACAGTTAGAGAGGACGATTCAGACACTAGAGGACCTGTTGAGGGCGTGTGTCTTAACCATGGAAGGAGCTTGGGACGAGCATTTGCCTTTAATGGAGTTTTCCTACAACAACCAGTATCACAGCTCGATACAAGCAGCTCCATATGAGGTATTGTATAGGAGGAAGTTTTCGTACACCATTGCAGTGGGTGAACTTCTGTGTACTCTCACTTTTAGTTCTCTTTTTAGTTCGCATTTCTCGATTTTTTAAATAATAAGACCTGGTGGTTCAGGCCGGATTTACGATTGCTAGCAACCCAGTTCAACTTGCAATTTCGAGGTCGAAATTTCTTAAGGGGGAGGGAAAATGTTATATCCCAACTAGCACCGCTCCTTCGAATACAGCGTTAAATTGTTCAAGTGATTGCTCTACCGTTCAAATTTCGGGGTCGAATTTTTTTATAAGGGTGAAGGAAATGTAACACCCCGAATTTTGGGTTATGATTCGACCATAGTACGTGATCAGTTGGGTTGACAGTTGCGTACTAAAAGTTTGCAATCGCGGATTAGTAATAATAATAATAATAATAATAATAATAATAATAATAACTATTATTATTATTATAAAAAATATATATATATATATATACATAGGGCCGAAAAAGGGCCGGCGGCCCTCCAAACCTAATAATTTCCCCCCGCCCTAAATTCCCAAAAACCGACCCACTATTTCCCCCAGCAAGGCCCGACCCACTCCCAATTAATCCCCGACCCCTCTCTGCTATCTCTAATTTCCCGAAGAAAAGGGAATAAACACCCCCGCCCCCAAGTTTTGTTTTAGCAGCAGCCAATCCCAATTCCCCAAACCTCTCCCCGCCGCCCTCTCAACTTCCAATCACCGCCGCCCAATCCCCAACCCCGCGCGGGCGAGAGGATAAGAAGGAAGGGAGCGGCGATCCCGATCCCGGCTCCCGATCTCGACCCCGACCCCGATTTCCCAGTTCATTCCTTTCGTGTTTCTAGGTAAGGATCTCGAACCCCTTCGCGGTTTGCAAACTCGATTCATCGGTAGTCTGATCCGAAGCTCGTTTTTATTAGCGGGGATGTTGAGGGTTCGATCAACGAGGAGATCAACGTCCCGGGTCATACAACCTAGGACTAGGCATGATCTAGAAGTAAGGGAACTCGATCCCTTTGAGTTATATCGATTAATTTGGGGATTTTTCGTGAGGGTGCAATTCTGGGGATTTTTCCAGAAATAGCACTGTTAAAAAAAAATTCCAAAAATAGCACCCAACTCCGAAAAATTCCAAAAAATAGCACCCTTTCTGAAAAACAGCTCCCTACCAGTGCGGTTTAAGCGAAAACCGCCACCCAGGGGCGCGTTTTTCGATGAAAACCGCACCCCCAGTGGGCGGTTTTGCAGACCGCACCCCCAGGGTGCGATTTGGTTGCAGATCGCACCCCCAGGGTGCGATCTGTTTTTTTTTTTTTTTAAAAATCCTAACCTAGGTGGAAACTTCAAACGGACGTATCTTTGTGTTCGGGTATCCGATCGTCGCGAATTTTTTTTTGATTCCGCATAACATTTTGAGATCTTGCAAGCCGAAGGTGGTTTGATCCTGCCTTCTTCCTAAAAAATGCCGTTTCCTACCCCGAACGAGCTTTTTTCCGATTTCGTCAAACTTTGGACAACCATAACTTTGTGCTCCAAAATCCAAACAACATGAATTTTTTTTTATTTCGCATAACTTTTTAAGGACTTCAATTTTTACTAGAATGAATTTTCAAAACAGGAATTATTTTTGGATATACAGGATTTTGGGAATAGCTTACCTTCCCTTCTCAGCAATCCACGTATATTTTGAAATTGTGTCTATGATAAAAGTTGTAGTCCTTAAAAAGTTATGTGAAATAAAAAAAAAATTCATGTTGTTTGGATTTTGGAGCACAAAGTTATGGTTGTCCAATGTTTGACGAAATCGGAAAAAGCTCGTTCAGGGTAGCAAACGACATTTATTGGGATGAAGGCGGGACCAAACAACCTTTGGCTTGCAAGATCTCAAAAAGTTATGCGGAATTAAAAAAAATTTTGCGACGATTGGATACCCGAACACAAAGATACATCCGTTTGAAGTTTCCACCTAGGTTAGGATTTTTCAAAAAAAAAAAAAAAAAAAAAAACAGATCGCACCCTGGGGGTGCGATCTGCAAACAAATCGCATGGTGGGGGTGCGGTTTTCATCGAAAAACGCGCCCCTGGGTGGCAGTTTTCGCCTAAACCGCACTGGCAGGGAGTGGTTTTTGGAAAAGGGTGCTATTTTTGGAATTTTTCGGAGTTGGGTGCTATTTTTGGAATTTTTTTTTAAACAGTGCTATTTGTGGAAAAATCCCGCAATTCTGAGGTTTTAGCAACAGACGTTCAAGCCTTTAGTGATAGAATTTGGGTGGTCACTAAAGCTGTTGGGAATTTTCAGAAACTTGTTTTAGATGTTTTTAATTGTCTCAAGTCTTTCTGGGTGGTTTGTTCTTGAGTTTAAAATTTTTGCAAATTGAGGCAGGTCTAGGAGATGGCTGTAATTTAATTTGGGGATTTTGGAAGATGTATTTTTAAATTTAGAAATTGTTCGAAAATTTGTTTAAATTAAATAAAAATAATTCCGAGGATTTGATAATTTTCCAGGGTATAAGTACTCATGATTGATGTAGGAAAATTATGATCGGAATTTTTAAGAAGGTTCAAGTTAAGTGGAAAATTCGTCCAATACTAAAATAATTAGGAAAAGTGGTCAGTTTTGAAGGGATTGTTTTTATAAAATTTTTAAAGGGGGTTAAGGGACCTTGGTAGCGAGTCTCGAGGGATGGATGTTGAGGAGAGGATGTTCTAGTGACCCAAAAGGGGATTCTAAATCGAGAAAGGTCGACTAAGGAGATGACATTCTTATTAATAGGTTCACCGAGATAATTCGGCTAGGAGGGATTTCTTCAAGTAAAGAATGGAGGAGTCAGCTTTTTAAGGTGAGTGTAAAGGGAGTAAATTCTACGCCTTACGTGTTCTTTCAAGAATTACAAGTCTTGAGTATTTTGATGAAGTGAGTGTCGTTGTTGATTGTGCTTATGGTTGATGATATGTGATTCTGTTTGAGCTATGCTTGATGTGAATGTGCATGAGTTCTTATTTAAATTTAAGCTTTAATTTTATAAGTTATTGTTAAAGTTAAGAAACGAGTTCTTTTTAAGAAGTAACTCACCTTCAAGAAGGTGAAGTCGTTTTAAGTGTTTTTAGTCACTAGCGCCAGTCCTTTGCCTTTGAGACATTTTGAGATAGAGCAGCAGTTATGCTCTTGAGACTTTTAAGATGGGCAACAGTTATGCCCTTGAGAATCGGGGTGAAGAGCCACCACGATATGTTTAAGATGTTATGGGGATGAATCGTTACGACCTCCCTAACTAAGTTTAAGTTTAAGGAAAGCCTGAATGGCTTCTCATACGTATGAGTTGGCAACCGGACTAGCTAGTGAGGGATCGCAGTGCCTGTCAAATTTTTAAGTTGAGATTTGAGTTTTAAGAATAAAATCTTGGAGGGTGGAAGAATCATCCACCAATTTAAGTTAAGTTCTTAAGTAAGAAATATTAGAGTTTTAAATCGTAAGGGCGTAGACTGACCCCAACTCACTCACCAGATCGTAGAGGAGGAAATCCTAACCAACCAGTCCGTGATCAGCATGCTAGGGGAGCTCAACACCATCGCCGCTGAGAGATGTCGAGCCAGGCGTCAGAGTAATCATCGGAGAACTTCTTTCAAGTTATTAAGATAAGAGTTTAAGATTGGAGATTCATTTCTTTTGGACAATTTGAGTTTTGCCCACGTGTTTAGGGCTTCGATTTGAGATGTTAAGATATTTGAGTTGGTATTTTATTTAAACTTGTGTTATTTGAGAATTTTTAATTATACCTCGGGGTAGAAATGTCTTTTTCCAAATTCAAAGAGGTGGGATGTTTCAACTCCCGTCGCTAAAAACCTTGTTTCTTGTAGTGAGGCAAATGTCATGCCCTTAGACCGTGAAAAGTACCGCAAGGGAGTAAATTGTATGTCTTTACGGTCTGGACTCATTTATCACGGTCCTAAGACCGTGATAATCACCTGAGACCGTTAAGTGGCCAATTTCTAGAGTTGCATGGTCGCCAAGACCGTGAACTAAAGCCCCAAACCGTGAAGTGGCTCAAAATGCTGCTTTTTTGTCCGAGATCAAGGTCAAGCCTCCGAGTTCACAGTCATGAATAGTAACCGTGATGTTGGCACTTTCGGGCTTTACAAAAGACATCAATGGGGAGAGAGAAAGAGGAGCTGGTTTTTGGAGAAGAATTTGATTCTCTCTCTAGGGTTTCGACCCAAAACACAAAAGGGGAGTTCTAGTAAGAGAGAGAGAGATTTCTTGAGTGATCTTGGAGCTTAATTGAAGGCATTGATCAAGCTTGGAAGCAAGGAATCAAGCCTAGAAGAAGAAGATCTTGGGCTTTAATTTGTAACATCTTTCTTCTCTCTCTAGAAACTCACCCTCTTCTCTTGGGTTTAAGAACCCTAGGTCTAGGTTTTGGTTTGTTGTTGATGTATGTGACAAATTTTCCATGTTTGATTGATGATTTTACTTAATTGATGGATGTTTTCATGAATTGCATGAGTTGGGTTTCCATTTTCATGCTTTGAGATTTTGACGTAGGATGGAGAAAATCCCCATAGAGCCCATTATTGGCGTGTTTGGGTCACTAATCATTCTATATCGTCCGGGTGATCCCCGAGGGAGTCGATTCCATCAATATCCTATGATATAGGGTTGCCCTAGGTTGAATAGGGCACACCCCATTCGTCGTTTCGGGTCATTCTCGAGTGAGTCCATCTCCTAGCAGTAGAGTATTTGAGTGGATCGAGTTAGGAGGATACCCAACATCGACCCAAAGGACGGACCTAGGACGATTCAACCCAAGAGAGCTTCAAACCTTATAAATAGCTATAGGTTAGTGGTTAGTTTAGATTGGTTGGTTTAGTTTTATTAATCACTATCCTAAGGCTGGGTAGCTAGATAACGAATTATAAACCGAAGTAAAGTAAGACTAAATCCCCGTAATACGATAGATTTTTATTGCTTGCTTGCACTATTCTACAATCGATTGGCGGTTATAATTGCCGGTCGTTCGGAATATTGTAGTTGGAACGCTACTAGCCTACTAATACGTTAGAATCTAATCAATTCTTCCAAGTTATTCATGACATAAAACATAACTCTTCCTCTCATATCACTTCTGTGCGATACATAAGACAAAAGAGGAACAAAACAAGAAAGAAAGGCGAAGCCAATGCACATGGTGATGACGAAATTTCAAATAACGTTGATCTACAAATCCCATTGAATAAGAAATTCTTTTATTATTACGTTTTTATCACATATATTTCTTTATTATTATTTACATAAAATATTTTCATGTATTTTAGAAAAATGATTAAATATGTATTTTTGTTAAAATTTTAATTGAAAAAATTGTTCACAATGATTGCACCGAGATTTAGATGACCCGGCATTGACAAATGCGAGGAAAAATATCATTTTTGTCACTGGTTTATTTTTCTAGGTCTCATTAGACTGAAATTATTAAAGGTATATAGCTATACAGAATGATTAGGGTATTTGTAGACATTTGTGTGACTCAACCAGTAACTGCAAAGAAATAGAAATAGCGAGATGATCCATCATAACGAGACCAAAATTCAATCGTGATTGACGATTATTGGATGAAAATTTCAACATATTCCAAATACATGATCATATTTGATATAAAAATCCTAAGGAGGCTTATGTGTGATAAAAACAACATATAAATAGATACTTTGACTGCCGGATAGCTTCATCGTAGATATCCTCTTTCCGCAAAACATGACAAACAATATCCAAACAAATCCCAATATCCATTTTCCGTGCACGTTTGAATGCTCGCCAGCTACATATATGCATGCATCAATATTGTCACACTACATCCCGAGAAAAGACATTAGCAAGCATGCATGCATCCAAATTTATTACCTAAGCCATGCAAAAATGTGACCACCCTTTCCTACTCTCCACCCGCCATGTGTCTTCCACGTCATCAATCTCAATCTACGGCTTACACTTGGCTTCTCCCCCTTCATCAGAAGCTCCACTATAAATACTTGGGTCTGCATCCAACTTTTAACCCACAGAAAATCAGAAAACCCAAATCAGTAAGCAATGGGTTCCATCAAGAGTTCAGTTGGGTTGGTTGTTTTACTCTTTGCTGCGGGCATCTCTAATCTAGTGGCAGCCGACCAGAATGGTGAGCTTAATGAATGCCCGCCCATTTAATTTTCCTTTTGTGCGGACGTTCAACGTAACGCATAGTTTAATTTTTTTTTCTGCGCAAATAATCACTTGTTATGCATGCTACAGTGATGAAGGTAATTAATTGACGAGGACAGTCAAGTTAAGTTATTAGGTTATTTATTTATTATATATGCTGAGAAATGGTGACGTACGTCCGTCTGATTTGCAGCCGGTGAAGTAGCGAAAGAAGTGGTGGAGGAATCGAAGCACTACTGCCGATACGGTTGCTGCTACTGGGGGTACGGTGGCGCCTGCAACAGGTGCTGCTACAGTGCCCAAGAGGCCAAGGCCATGGCCATCGCTGCTGATGACGTGGCAGCTGTAGGGGAGGACGAAGACAAGCATGGCGGAGGTCGAGGGTGGGGCGGCGGCGGAAGAGGATGGGGCGGAGGAGGTCGTGGATGGGGCGGTGGTGGTCGAGGATGGGGCGGTGGAGGGCGAGGGTGGGGCGGAGGTGGCGGTGGCAGAGGATGGGGCGGTGGAGGTGGTGGTGGTGGGAAAGTCTCCGTCGGTGAGGAGGAAGACAAGCACGGCGGAAGAGGATGGGGCGGCGGCGGAAGAGGATGGGGCGGCGGTGGTAGAGGAGGTGGAGGCGGTGGTGGAGAAGAATCCTTTGCTGTCGAGGAAGACAAACACGGCGGTCGCGGGTGGGGTGGCGGCGGTCGTGGTTGGGGTGGCGGCGGGCGAGGAGGAGGCGGCGGTGGACAAGAATCCGTCGGTGTTGAGGAAGAGAAGCACGGTGGTCACGGGTGGGGAGGCGGCGGCAAAGGATGGGGAGGAGGCGGTAAAGGATGCTGCGGTAAAGAGGAGCAAGAGAATGATCAAACAGGTCTGTGTGTTATATTCTCTACATACAAGTTGTGTTTGCTTCTCTCCTGTTAATAAATGATAAGTACGTATATTTTCAAATTAAAGCGGCAAGCTTGATAGTTGTTTTACGTGTACGTGTGTTTGTGTGGCAGCAAAAAAGTCGGAAGCTTCGAATCCCTTGGTGGAAGAGAAGCAAAGTGGTGGCCGCGGAGGACAGAGCGGTGGGCGTGGTGGCGGCAGTAGCGGAGGACAAAGTGGTGGACGTGGTGGTGGTAGCGGTGGCGGTGGACGAGGTGGTGGAGGAGGACAGGGCGGTGGGCGAGGTGGAGGTAGCGGCGGTGGGCAGTAAATGGTTTACGCACGTTGCATGAAGAAGCTAGGGAAAGGAAGAAGTGATAATCGGAATGACGTACGCATATGTAGAGGGGAGAAACCTTCACTATAATACGTTTGTACGAGTACGTAGAGTATTATGAAAATAAAATGGACTACGTAGTGCATACAGAAAGCGAAGTAGGAAGATAAATAAGAAGCGGCGAACGGGTAAAGAAGGCAAAAGCTATGGCTCCAGTATATAGAAGCATTTCGGACTCGGTTTCTCATGTAGAAAGTAATAAGTAGGAAGGGACGTAGAACTACTGGTCCTTTCGTACTTTGTAGTACAATAATGTGTGCAATTATAATATATGATCCCTCTCGTTTGAGTTACGTTTCTCATAGTTTTATAATTTCTTCGGTTTTCCAAACGATGAATCAATATATATATATATATATATATAATATTTGAGGATATGCTACTTAAATCATACTATTTATGATTGTCAGACATGGTTTTTACTAAATGCATGAGCAATTACGCCATTCAAACTTTTAAAATTGTATTTCGTTCACTACAAGAAATTTATAATTTAGTGATAATTTTTTAATTGTTTTTCATCGACTCCCTTTTATTTAATTTAATCATTAATAAATTCTACCAAGAAATAGAACATAATATTTAAGATTTAAGCTACTTGTTGGAATTGTCGTGCTTTTTCTTTTTTTTTAACTTCGAGAGAGCACAAACATACAAAAGCTTTTAGATGGTATTATCGGAATCCTAGTTATCAATAGAATATTTGAGATCTTCAATCGTTGGTTGACTTGCCCATGACAATTTTATTGAATGTCCCTCTCATTTCTGTGACCAAATGTTACATAACGTGACAGTTTTTATTGTCACATGAAATCTTTTATTTTCCTTTCCAACTCTTTTGCCCACTTGGTATATGTGACAGAAGTACAGAGACACAAAAAAGCGTTTGATCATCTTTCTGTATTTTTATTTTATTTTTTGGTATAGAGTCTTGGCCACTTTCCCAATCCTCCACAAGATTGATGTTTCTATTTCCAAGTTCCAAAAGTTATCTTTCTAGTTCAATCAATTTTTTCCCCTCTCCCCTTTCTCCAGAACCCTAACCTGAAAATCCATCCATTCATTGCATCTCTTCATCTCCCTCGTTCTCTCACTCATCTCGACTCGCGGTTGTGAGCGACCACCTACAGATTTCACGAGATGATCTAAACTCAGAATGGAGGTTCTGGCAATGAACCTGTCGGCTCCGCATCTAAACGGCTTGAAGGGCTAGTTCAATCTCGTTACTATCGTGTGAGCATATATAGCTGCTAGCTCCCTCCCATCTTTGTTATGGAGAACGGCGTCCATGATCTTAGCCTTGGCGGAGAACGTGACTACCATGCTACAGAGTTCAAGGCTGTGGTTTCAGTATGAAATCATGGCGTGGACACACAAAATCATTATGGAGACAGGTTTGAGACATCTCAGTCGCCGCAGTTACTTCAAAGAGAATATCATAAAGAGAACTGGCAACGCTGCAGTTAGAGCTGTTAAAATGTAGCATGATGTGAGGAGGATTGTAGCAACGGAGGTGGAAAGTCACATAGCATTTGGGTCAAAATGCAAAAAATTAATATTAATGGCCGCCGAAAGTAAACAAGTCTTATCTTTAAAGTTTCACAGGAGATTGTTTGAAACTCTCATGTTGTTTTTTGAGATATTTTAGCAACTTATAGGTACGTTAATTGATGTTATTGTAGTATTTGGCGATACTTAATAAACGAACATGATGTGATTGACTTATGATATTTATGTTATTCATAAAAACACTTTTCATATACTTACGGTAGCGATAGGCGACGAATAAATTGCAGATACAAATTAATTAAGCAGATATTATATATTCGTATTGTGACAAAGAGAAGGAAATCATGACGGATAAAACCGTCACTATAAACTAGTGTCATTTTAGGTGACACTCAATTTCACTGTTGCGTATAGTAATTTATGGTGATAGTTTTAGAGCGTCGCAATAGAATCCTACCTTAGGTAACGCCGCAAAACTGTCAGAGAGAGATTATCTTGCGTGACGAATTGCACTTTTGGTGACAAACACTTATCATTGCATCACGTACGTATTGATTTGGCGACGTGCATAGGGTGAAACAACGTGACCACAAATTACTCTCACGTAAACTTTACGTGACGGTATTTTCTACTTTTCGTGACACTTTTAACTGTCACAGAAAGGGTAATTTCTTGTAGCGAGTTGTCGCTACCACAGGTGTCCCCACTCTCTTCCGTTATGTCCTTTTACTTGCGATTTTTCAGTTTTATTTTCTAATGTTCTTACTATTCATCGATCTACACTGGGCATCAAGACCTGCAGCGCTGCGAGAGGGTTCTCGATGCCTCGTCTTCCCGTGCCTCTTTTGCAACTTGTTTGCAATTCCTCTTAATTGACAAACCTCGATCTATAGTTTTATATCCTCATTCTTGATCATATGAGTTCTTCGACACAGATCTGGCTCGGTTATCCAATATCCAATGCATGCATCTGATCTGCTGGTCCGAGCTTCTCCCTTTATTTTTCATTTTCAATTTCATAGGTGAACAAATTGTTTCACAAGGTCATCTGCTTTTCGTGAACTCTAATTTAGCGAACTGAGATATGTTTATTGCAATGTTTATCCCCTTTTTCCCTTGGCTGTGGATATTTCAAGTCCTATGCAGCTGTTAGCTGATGAATTATAATCATAGTGTAGGCATTTAGGTTTACATACTCATGCTCTATGCATGATTTGGGTTTTTTTACCTGGCGGTTTTTATAGTTTATTAATGTCATACCAATCAGTATGTTCTCTTCTGGAACTAGAGCTATAATGCTTACTTTTTCGCTGTCTGTGCCATGGGTTTCCCTATTGTTAGTTTTCTGCTAGGTTTCTTAAACTCTATAGGCTCTTAGCTTTTGCAACGGTAACTTTCTTGTAGTTGATTGCCTTGAGTCTTAGATTTTTTTCCCCTTATTTACAGTACACTTACGGATGCTGTTGCAGTCTGGAATCATTCGACTGTTTATCATGTTACCATAAACTCTTGATTATCCAACTGGAAAGGTAGGCGCGTAATGCGGGTAAAATTAAAGACAACATGTCGTCCTTGTAGCTATAACTTTGGTAACAATAAGTTGTCCTTAAACATCATTTCCAGGAACAAACTATTGTCCCATATAATCAATATCACGATTGTGTTGGGCCTATACGAGGATAACAATACTCATGAAAGTAAAAAATTTTCTCTAAAATTCATTTTTTCCTAATGGTTTTTTAGTTTTCGTCACTATTGTTGACATTTTTTATGACAAGAAATAGGTTTTGTCACAAAGGAATGAATGTAGTGACGATGATTCAGATTTTACCGACGAGGAATAACCTTTGTAACAAATACAATGTTTTTTGACGAAACATTATGTACGACCAAATTATATTCATGACAAATAACCATGGCACCAATTTTTGCCTCCTAAAAGTAGACTTATTAGTGACAGATTCTTATTTTTACCGACAAGATATAAGCTTCATCGCAAATACATAAATTTTTGACGAAACATTATTGATGAGAGTTTAATGTTTCCCAAAAACTATTCTTTTGCGACGAATTTGACATGCATTGCAATCGCTAAATTTTGTCACTACTGACTGTCTTTTATGCAGTGTGAGGGAGAAATGATAGAACTATCTCATGATTTGAGCCCATCTTTCGTGTACGGACTTTGAACTGATCAGCAGCATAAATAATTCATATCTTACAAGTAGATCACTTGCAAGAAAACTTATGTGGAAAGATCTTATTATCATATCTATACTTGTCCATTTCATATAGGATATGGTCACGAAATGTTGTTTGTCAAAAAAAAAAAAGGTCACGAAATGTAGTTTTTGTTTCTTGATGGTTAGGGAAACGAACTAGCTCATTCTTGTCGAGATGATGGTTTCAAAACTGGTCCTTTATACGAAAGCTCAAGGTCGTCTGAGAATAAAATGGTACACTCTGTTTCTAGTTAAATGTACTTTGAATTGATGTTTTGATTATTCCAACATCTTTCAAAAAGAACTTATGCTGAAAATGGCCAAGTTGGGAGAGGAAATCAGAGGCAACATAGAACAATTACGTAGAACTTATGCTCCGCGCAACGGTCGTGAGTGTTGTTAACATTACATCCCCTTCCTAACTTTCTCTGGACCAGCAGCAACTGCTACGTACAATGTCCAATAGGCTGAGACTGACCCAACCATATATGGAAAAAATCCCAGAATACTCTAATTATTAAAAAAAATTCCTTAAATACAGTACTTATAAACTTATTTCCCAAAATACAGCAGTTTCAACATCACTGTCTTTGTCTTCGACAGTGATAGTGATCACCGCTTTAGTCAAAAACGGGGAAGGTATCCCCGCTTTTGACAACAACGGGGAACACATCACCGCTTTGGACAACAACGGGTAAGTAATCACCGCTGCAGTCCAAAACGGTGATTGCCTCATCGCTGTTGTGAGAAACGGTGATCACATCATCGCCGTCGACCAAAACGGTGATAATTGACCACGTTTTAGAGCCCTGGTAGGTGGAAAATTAGGTCACAGCGACCTAGCTATCACCGCTTTGGACAAAAGCGGTGATGTATTCACCGCAATTGTCCACTGCGGTGATTAGCTGCCATTTTTTCCTATAAATTCCGACCCCCACTTCCCTCCTGCTGCCTTACAGCAAATTAGTACAAAAATTATTGTTTTTTTAGTCGTTTTCTCAGCTGGTTTGGAGTTGGTTTACTGCTCAAGAAACTCGTCGGGATTCGGTATGTTATAATTATGTATTGTTTACATGTTGATGTGTTAGTAATTATATGTCTGTATTTAGTGAATTGCGATTATTGGAAAATATATTATGATATATTTAGATTAATTATGATATGATAGATGTTAGTTAGTACTGAATTTAGATGAATTTGTTTATTCGGTATGTAATAATTATGTATTGTTTACATGTTGATGTGTTAGTAATTATATGTCTGTATTTAGTGAATTGCGGTTATTGGAAAATATGTTATGATATATTTAGATTAATTATGATAGGATAGATGTTAGTTAGTTATTTATGAATTTAGATGAATTTGCTTAGTTTTCTCATGATAGATCAATTACATGCGTTTGTTTATGGGTTTGGATGATATTGTTTTTGTATCCCTAATGTCCTAATTATATACTATACTTAATTATTATAAATTGCAGACATGGGTAAATTTAAGAAGTTTTGGCTTATTATTCGGTGGAATGGTCGGGTGACAAACTCGAACATTGGGATCGACTATGAAAATGGCGAATCCACTATGCTAAAAATTGAGTCGAGATTCTCGTGGCAAGAACTCCATGACATTTGTGCAGAAAGGACTTGTACGGGCGGGCAAAGGAGAGTTGGTCAAATTGCTTACCGCTATCCAAACATGAGTGCTGACGGAATCATGTACGAAAAATTTGTCATAAATGATGATGACTCGGTGAACATGATGATACAGTTCCTATCTGACAACGGGGTGCGGCTTGCAGAGGTGTATGTCGAGACCGAGCAGGTCGGTGAAACTCATTCTCACCAGTATTCTTGTGATGATGGTTTTGCAGGAGGGTATGGCTGGGGTGGTAGTTCAAGTAACTACGGAGGAGGTACTTCTGCAGGAGGGTATGGTTGGGGTGGTACTTCAAGCAACTACGGAGGAGGTAGTTCTGAAGGAGGTGTTGGGTTGGAAGAATACCCGCAACATGCTGAGACTGCCGTCGATATCGTTCAGCCCGACGGTGATCAATGTCCTACTTGGGTCGAGAGTGGGCTGACATTGAGAACACCCTTCAATCTGGCCGTACTTCGCATAACCAAGAAGACGATGTTGGTTATGCTGGTAACGATGACCATCCTGAGTCGAGCTATCCATTCGCCTCTAGTGACGATGAAAGTGAGGAAGATTTGAGATCAGTCAGTGAGGAGGAAGATACGGACGATATCGATGACAGAGAGGTGGCGTTCCGTCAGGCATCAACGCCTTACTACACAGAGGTTCCTGATCAATTTTTATATGGTCAGAACGATGCCCCTCACTTTCGGCCCATGCCTTTGTATAATCCGACTGCTAATTTGGAAGTGGGTATGGCGTTCACTTCGAAAGCCGATGTGCAAGATGCTTTTAGAGAAGAAGCCATGCGGCGTAACTTCGAATGGAAGGTTAAATATTCTGACACCAAACAACTGCATGTCATTTGCAAGAATGCTGGAGAGGGTTGTATGTGGCAACTTCGGGCTACATATATGAAGAGAAAGGGCGTCTGGGTCATGCGAATAGTAGAGAACAACCATAGATGCTCCTCAACCATACTTTCACATGATCACCGGCAACTTAAAGCAAAAAAGTGGCTAGAACCATTAAGCACCTAATCGAGGCACAACCAGATATCAAGATAAAAGCTATCATGGCTGAGGTGAAGGATCGACATTCCTACACCATAAGGTATAAGAAGGCGTGGCATGGGAAGCAGAAGGCCATGGCTAAGGTCTATGGTGATTGGGATGACTCGTATGCTTTATTCCCTAGACTAATGTCCGCAATGGAGGAGTCCAACCCCGGGACGGTTTTCGTGTCGTGGTACAACAACGTACAAACTGAAGATCAAGTTCGAGTACAGAACGAGTTGATGTTTCATCGCCTGTTCTGGACATTCAAGCCATGCATTGACGGGTTTCCCTTCTGCATGCCAGTGACTCAGGTATATTACGGACTCATGCTATTGTACTAGTTCATTACTTTACTAAGTTCAATTTTTACACTAACTAATTATTCATTTTAACAGGTTGATGGAACTTTCCTTACTGGGAAGTATAAAGGGACCCTTCTCATTGCCACTGGGGTTGATGGAAATTTAAGTATTTTCCCCTTAGCATTTGCATTAGTTGAAGGGGAGAACAACTTAAGTTGGGCATGGTTTTTTGACCAGCTACACGCCCACGTCACACAAAGAATGGGTATTACAATTATATCGGATCGACATGCCGAGATTAGACACGCCATCGGTGGTTTTCCCGACGAATGGGGATGGGCATGGCGCTGGTGTATTCGTCACTTCCTTGCCAATTTCCAACACAAATTTGGCAAAAAGAAAGACATAAGAGATCAATTGTGGAGTGCAGGTAGTAATGTAATTCAGTGCTTGTTCATGGTTTATTGTTCAAATGAAATTTCTTATGCCATAATTATTTATTCTTCGGTCTTGAAGCGGTTGCACATCAACCAAAAAAGTACGAGAAGAAGATGAAGACGATCCATCAGATACACCAGGCGGGGGCAATATGGGCAGAAGGCCAAGATTTGCACATGTGGACATTCCACATGGACAACGGGGCTAGATTTGACATTGCAACTACCAACCATGGCGAGAGCATAAATGGTGTCTACAAGGGAATTAGGGCAATGCATGTGTCTGTCCTAGTGGAGATGACATACTGGAAGGTAAACGAGTGGTTTGTGAAGAGACGGGAGCTCGCCATAGGGAGGGAGCGTGCTGGTCATTCAATAGCACATCATGTAGTTCATGACATGCAGAAGATCGAAGAGAAATCAAGTAAGCACAGAGTTGTTCTGTTCAACCGCACTGAAGGTATTTTTGCTGTGCAAACATGTATTTGGGGTGGAGGAAGACGTGGGCATAATCGTCAATCCGTTACTCTACACGTAGAAACTCACACCGGAGAGTGTACATGCCAAAAGTATCAAAACAGAAGAGTACCATGTTCACATGCAATGGCAGTAGCTAAGTCGATAACCCTTAGCGCTTACAGTTTGGTTAGTCCTTACTACACGGAACATGCGATCAGGAACTCTTACTCGTCAAGTTTCAGCCCCCTGCCGGATGAAGCTTATTGGCCTGTAGACAATGGGAAGCTGATTATCCCACCGTTGCACTTAAAGCGCACCAAAGGTTGTCCTAGGACCGAAAGGATTCACAATGAAATGGATCAATCACAACGTGCCCGACGAGGTCCAAAGCGTTGCTCAAAGTGCAGACAACCGTGTCATGACAAGAGGCGTTGCCCAGGTCCACCTCTAGAGCAAGATTCGGGGGCAAATACGAACCAACCTTGAGGCTGATGTATTTAATTGTCATTTTCGTTGTTGTGATGTTTAAGTTGGACTTCTTATTTTAATCTTGTTGAGTGATTGTAATGATGATGGGTGTTGTTTATCTTGGTACAACATGGGAGGTAAAAAACAACACAAGACCAAATTTGGCATAAGACGACATAGATAGTTCATGGAAAATAACACAAGACATAACTAAATTAAGACGACATAGATAGTTCATGGAAAACAACACAAGACCAAACTAAATTAAGACGACATAGATAGTTCATGGAAAACACAAGACATAACTAAACATGGATATTTCACAGGTTGTCTTCATTTCCTTCCACTTCCCCTTCTCTACCTCTACCTCTTCCTCTTCCTCCACGACGTCCTCGGCCCCTTCTTCCGCCGCCTTCCATACCTCCTCCTTCTTCGCGAGCCCGCTGGACAACTGCCCGCGGATTCCTCTTAACCCGACCCCCCACCGGAGTGTACACAGGTGGTGGTGGTGGAATTTGCTGAGATGAACCAGAAGCGTGGTAGAAAGTCCATTTTGTATGTTGTTGTTGCGGGGTCTGAGAGTTCATCAGAGTTTGTTGCTGATGGTAGAACATGTCATGTTCCTGAGTCGGGATATAGCTTGACGACCCTCCGGTGCCCTCAGTACTAGTTGCCCATTCACAATGTGGCCATGGTTCAGGAAGTTGAGTTTGTTGAGTCGGATGAAGCTCTTCAATGTTGGCTCTCACCCTTCTTCTGCTCTTCCGCGGGGGCTCTTGTGGGGGCACGATCCTCTCATCATCATGGAATGAAGGTCGTGCCGGAGCAGGCATTGGAGGGTATAATACGACATCCCTCCTTTGCTCTCGGGTACAAGAGAGCAGGTTGTTGAAAAGCCTCACCAAAAAAGATGTCTTCCGCTCATCCATGGTGCGTGCACTCTCGACAGTGTGCTTGGCATGTTCCAAACCATCAACCTAATAAATAAATGTACAAAATTATCTAAATTAAATCTAATAATGTTAATTAACATTCTAGCTAATATAGGCATGTAATCATACTACAAAAAATTAAGACAAAGAGGGTAAAATGGATTTCACTTACCACTGCGCCCCAAACAGCACCTTGCTTTGATACCCATCTTTGCGTGAATTTCCTATACCACCGCATGTACCCATCGTGGTACCCCATTGGCCTCGTCTCCGACACCCCTTGGACCACCCACTGATCTCTATTCTCCCATATGTTGATGTAGAATTCATGCTTGCGGATCCAATCCTTTTTGCTGTAGCGTAGGTCGATGGCGTGGAGCTCCCTGAACCCTTGAGGTGGGGATGCTGGAATTGGTTGCTCCAATCGATATTGCCTTAAAGATCGATCAGGCAGGTGCCATTCCACCATGTGCCAGCAGATTAAGGGCACCTTGCACAACCATGTCTCTTCATCCTCGAGATGTCTAAGACGATGCAACTCAACCACTTCCGGTGGATATGGATCCCATACCGCCTACAATCATTATAGTTCATGGAATTAGTACAAATTATAAGACTCCACCTAAAAAATTGAAATTGATGAAATTTTCTATTTTTACCTGGTTCCACCAAGGCTTATCAAGTTCAGCACGATAAAACAGTAAAGAGTGCTCGGGCTGGTGATCGTTTGTATTTGCACCGATCCACCTAATTAAGCAAAAGTACGTATATAAGCAATTTTTAAAGCATAGATGTAACCTTGTTAAATATCAATTATGGAAGCATCTAAATTGAAATAAAATTCCTTACTTGGTAATAATCTAAATTCGCTCAATACGATTTGGTTAGAATAAATCTAAATCGCTTACTTGGAATCGATCTAAATTCACTAACATACTATAATTGCAGACTTAAAATGAATCTAAATTCGCTTACTTGGAATCGATCTAAATTCACTAAAATACTATAATTGCATACTTAAAATGAATCTAAATTCGCTTACTTGGAATAGATCTAAATTCTCTAAAATACTACCATTGCATATCTAAAATAAATTAACCATAAATTTAACTTACTTGAAACCATATGGGGGATTTACTACAAAACGTAACTCATCATCTGGCAACCAGAATTCCCGTGGGTCTCGAGGTGCGAAAAATGGAAGATGCTCCCATGCCCAGAGCTGGACTATGAACATCGCACCACCAGCTTGTTTCGCTCCCAACCTCGAGCAAGTACACAACTCTCGGTAGATCCCAGCCAAGACGGCCGACCCCCAACTTTTTTTCCCGATCTCGTCCCAGTCATCGAGGAGCATATGTAACCACATGCCTTGTATCCACCGGTTTGCCTTGTCGGGGAACAGAAACCCACCAACCAAGCCAATTAGGTAGACACGTGCACGGGCCTATATTAACCTCCTCCTGGATATGTTCAACAAGCCACGGGATCGATATTTGCCCCGCATTCAGTGGTGGATGCCCAACCCCTTCGACGAGCGTGGTGGTCGGCATGTTGAACCCCAAACGCTCTTGAATCAACGGCCCCCAACTATCTTCCGGTTTTCTCGAGTTTTCGATGATGGCATCTCCAGTGATCGGGAGCCCGGTGAGGATGGCAACATCTTTGAGGGTGATCGTCATTTCACCCTCAGGAAAGTGGAAGGTATGCAGCTCGGGGTGCCATCGCTCTGCCATTGCCGTCAGCAAATCGTTGTCAATATCAAGCCTCATGAAGTGCCTCAGCATGTGCAATCCCGTCATCTCTAGATAGGGCGCCAGTCGAGCATGCCAACGGGGCAATTGACATGTCCCTCGATGATTGATGGGAATAAGTGATTCCTACAAAACAAAAAACACAATGTTGTCAGTCAATAATAGAAAGCAAAATAAAAACTTTAAAACTAATGAAATAATTTTAGTGTCTACCGGATTATTGTTCCAAATTGCACGGGAACGATGTTGATCTTGCCCTGTTAAATACCTTCGATCCCTTGGGCCAGGATCGATATACAATCGAGGGTCGTATATCTCAGCACTCATCTATAAAAAAAATATGAAATCAAATCAATTTATATTTTAGCACACATGTATAAAAAATCACAAAAGAATAAAATAAATTTACGTACTCTCAGAGCTTCTTCGTCCATTTTTTGCCGAAAAGCTAGCGAGAGTATCGACAAAACAAAAACTCTAGTAATTCTTTCTGATGCGGAAGATCGGACTTAGCCGCAACCACAGAGCATACTTAGAACGAAACTAGAGTGAAGTAAAGGAGGGAGAAAGAAGTATAAAATTTTATAAGTACTGTATTTAGGAAATTTTTTTTTTAATAATTAGAGTATTTTGGGATTTTTCCACCATATATATGGTATTAATCATTTTGTTATCACATAAAGGAGGAGATGACATATTTTACTAGCTACAGAGAGATGTGTTAGGGATTAGCGGAATTATGGTAGAAATTAGGATCAACACAAATAAAACATATGGTGTTAATCACTCAATTTAAGAAAGCACTCAAACAATCATAGCCTTATAGTTTTGGCTTATGTTTAACAATTACAAAGAAAGCTCACACAGGAAGACTTCTTCCTTTTCTTTTGTTTTGATTTCTCTATTGACACACCACACTTCACTCCATACGTACACAATATATATATAATTAGATTTAGCGATAGAAGAATTGATTATTTGGCTCATTCATTTACTAGCCACTAGCTGTAGCGTGGATCCCATTATTATAATGCATCCATCAATTTCCATGTGCTGTGTTTGTTTACTTGCATTATTATTTTGTCTTGGTAACTTTATTGTAGATAAGTGATGGTGGTGTTGATAACTAGTTTCAACCGCCAGAGTAATGAACTTGTCTTTCTTGATGATAGAATGAGATGTCTCTCTTCAGCAAATGGGTTGTCTCCATGGACCAACTTTGATGGAGGTAATTGCAAATTACCATTTGACATCCCCTCTTGATTTGCAATTTGGATTAGCTCTTTGAACTTCTCAAACTTATCACGAGCTATCGCCTTTGTCATGATACCTACTGGCTGGTCGTCGGTGTTGATAAATTCCAACACGATTACTCCTTCGTTGACGAGGTCTCGGATGAAATGATGACACAACTTGATATGCTTCAATCTTGCGTGAAATACTGGATTTTTAGTCATGGATATGGCTGACATGTTGTCAAAATGAATAATGGTTGGACCATTTTCGTTTTGCTGCAAATAAGATATTAATCTTTTTAGCCATACCGCTTCGCATGTTGCATCAATAGCTACGATATATTCTGCTTTCGCTGAAGATAATGGCACAATCTTCTGCTTCTTTGAACTCCAGGGAATGGGTTTCGAACCTAGGCAAAATATATACCCCGATGTGCTTTTTCGATCATCTAGTGATCCTGCCCAGTCACTATCGGTATATCCAGTCAGCTTGCTTTCTGCTTCTTTCTTGTACGCCAGGCCCAATTTCTTCGTTCCTTGAAGATACCGCGAAATTCTTTTGGTTGCTGCAAAATGAAGTTTGCTAGGTTCATTCATAAATCTTGATATAAGACTTACTGAATGACATATATCCGGCCTGGTATGTGTCATGTAAATGAGTGACCCGACAAGACTTCGGTACAGCTTTCCATCGACTTTATCAGCTTCATCATTGAGTTGCAATTTCTCGTTCAATGCCATCAGTGTTGAGATTGGTTTGCACGTTAGCATGTGAAACCTTTTCAGCATATCTTCAGTGTACTTCTCCCGTGAAATAAATATTTCCCAAGGTGACTGCTTCACTTGGATCACAAGAAAATATTTCATGAGTCCCAAATCCGTCATCTCGAATTCTTTCATCATGGTACTTTTTAATTCTCCAATCATTTGTTGACTTGTACCTGTGTTATTCAAGTCGTCAACATATAAACACACCATTAGAAAATCCTTTCCTTCCCCCTTTTTGATGTAGAGAGATGCTTCACTCGGACTCCTTTGTAATCCGTTTTGCTGAAAATATCGATCAATTCTGCTGTTCCATGCTCTCGGTGCTTGCTTTAGCCCGTATAAAGCCTTTCGGAGATAATAGACTTTGTCTTCTCCTTTTGTTCTCATAGCCACGTGGTTGTTCCACATAGACTTCTTCTAACAGTTCTCCATTCATAAATGCTGATTTCCCAACCCTTAGCAAATTCCCAACTATCAAATCTCCCTCCCTATTTATTTGTCCCAGCCGCAACTTCCCCATCAAAGAGAAAACAAAACCCAAACGTCGCCGTCACGTTTCCCCAGCACGGCGAGGAGAAGAAAAGAAAGGGAGCGCCGACTCCCCACCTGACTCCGATCCCGATCCCATCCCTTTCGTGTTTCTAGGTAAGGATCACGAATCCTTTCTCGATTCCAAACTCGATTCATTGATAATCTAATCCGAAACTCTTATTTTTTTACTATAGCGTTCGCGGTGAGGTTTCAGGGTTCTAACATCGATCAACGTTATGGGTCATCCAATCTAGTCCTAAGCACGTTCTAGAGGAAAGGGAACTCGATACATTTGAGTTAGATCGACCGATTTGGTGATTTTTCGTGAGGTTGCAATTCTGGGGTTTTAGCAACAGACTTTACGGGGTTTTAGTGACAGATTTTTAATGGTCACCAAAGCTGCAGGGAATTTCCAGAAAAATCATTTTAGATGTTTTAATTGTTTCGAGCCTCTACTGGTGTTGGTTTCTGGGTTTAATAATTTTATAAATTGAGGGAGGTCTAGGAAATGACTTTAATTTAACTTGGGGATTTTTGAAGATGTATTTCTAATTTTATAAATTGTTCGAATTTTTATTTTAATTAAATAAAAATCTTACTGAATGGATTTTAAGGTTTTGATAATTTTACAGGGTATAGGTGCTCATGGTTGACCCAGAAAAATTATTATCCGAATTGTTAAGAAAGTTAAAGTTAGGTGAAAAATTCGTCCAAGACAAATATAATTAGGAAAAATGGTCGGTTTTGAAGGGATCATTTCTAGGAAAATTTTAAAGGGGGTTAGGGGACCTTTGGAGTGAGGTTTGGGGATGGGAATTTGAGGAGAGGGTGTCTGGGTAGATAGAAAGGGGTTTTAAATCGAGAAAAGTCGTCTTTGAATATGAATTTCTTATTAATAGGTTTCCTGAGATAATCCGGCTAAGGAGGGAAAGAAGGTGAGAAAGTTAGCCGCCGATCGCAACTGGCGGGGGTAAAGCGATGGAGAGGCCCCGACCCTATCCTCCTAGACGACCCGGGGTGTCGAGAGTTCGAAGTTGGCGCTGAATTGTGGCCGAAGGATGGACCTCCAAGAGAATGGCAGTGGAACTCCAATGGTGAGGGTTCGTCGAAGAGGAAGACGATGAATCGATAGAGGAGCCAAAGGAGGAAAAACACCCCGGGCTTGAGCGAGACAATGCAGACGTTGTCGCGACTAAAGAGGTGAGTGTAAAGGGGGTAATATCTCCGTCGTAGGTCTTTTAATTTATGTATTTTGTTTCAAGCTATTAATTAGTTAATTTTGAGTAATGCGTGATATGTGTGTGAGGCATCCCACCGCCTACTTAAGGTGGAGGCACGCGTTGTGCTATGTATGTGATGATATGAGGAACCCCCGGGCGGTTGGGCCACTACTAGACACGGTAGATGGTCGGGTCACTGCTGGACGGCGAGATGTAACGCAACAGTGGATCGAGTATGTTGGGGTCACTACTAGACGGCGAGACGTAACACAGTGCCATTTCCGAGTTTGGGTATGCAACCGGACGGCGAGATGTAACGCGGTTGGCACAGCAGAGTAGAGACACCGGACGACGAGACGTAACGCGGTGGTCCCTGGCATTGATGTCTATGAGTTAAGGATAAAAGCTGAGAACTTCTATGAGTTATGTCGAATAAAGTATTAACGATAGAAGTTGAGAACTTCTATGAGATAAGAATAAGGGTAAAGTTTTTCTATCACTTGTTTTGGAATAAAGTTATTTAAGGATGAAAGCGAGAACGACTTTCGTCTAAGGAATGCAATCCCCTAATAATATGTTTAGTAAGGAGTTTGCTTAGGGAAAAGACCTTAGGATGTAATGACGAGACTGACCCCTTCTCACTCACCAGGTCGAGGAAGGGTTAGCAGAGGCGGACGTCGAGAAGAGGCAGGGCGAGGCGAGTAGCTCACCAACATTGATGAAAAGTCAAGGAGCTCGTGAAGAGTCAGAGCTAGAATAGTTTAATTTCTTTGTTACATGGTTAGGAGTATAAACTGGAGGTTCTGAGTTCATTCCTTTTAAGTATTTGAATTTTCATTTGTCCAAGTGTTTGTGCTTTTTGTTTGAAATGCTTAAACATTATCGGTTTGTTTATTTTAAAAAGTGGTTTGGGTTGCTCTGTAGTTTTCGGTTTGAGTTATGGTTTGGTTTTCAAAAAAGAGTGGGTCATTTCATTTTGGTATCAGAGCCGGCACTCCTTTGTTTCTTGGTTTCCAAGGAATACTGGAATGATGATCTGTGTTTTTCAAGGGTTCAGTTTTTAAAGGAAAGGAAAAAGGTAGTGTCAGTTAAAAGTTTGGCCACACGGGTCATCCAATCTAGTCCTAAGCACGTTCTAGAGGTAAGGGAACTCGATCCCTTTGAGTTAGATCAATCGATTTGGTGATTATTCGTGAGGGTGCAATTGTGGGGTTTTAACAACAGACTTTACAGGGTTTTAGTGACAGATTTGTAATGGTCACCAAAGCTGCAGGGAATTTCCATAAACTTCTTTTAAGATGTTTTAATTGTTTTGGGCCTCTATGGGTGTTGGTTTCTTGGTTTAACAATTTTATAAATTGAAGGAGGTCTAGGAGATAGTTGTAATTTAATTTGGGGATTTTTGAAGATGTATTTCTATTTTTGAAAATAGTTCTAATTTTTATTTTAATTAAATAAATTCTTACTGAGTGGATTTTATGTGTTTGATAATTTTACAGGGTATAGGTACTCATGGTTGACATAAGAAAATTATTATCCAAATTGTTAAGAAGGTTCAAGTTATGAAAAAAATTCGTCCAAAACAATTATAATTAGGAAAAATGGTCGGTTTTGAAGGGATTATTTCTACAAAAATTTTAAAGGGGGTTAGGGGACCTTTCGAGTGAGGTTTGAGGATGGGAATTTGAGGAGAGGGTTTTAAAGTCATCTTAGAATATGAAATTCTTATTAATAGATTTCCTGGGATAATCCGGCTAAGGAGGGAAAGAAGGTGAGAAAGTTAGCCGCCGATCAAACGTTATAATCTCTCGTGATGAAGAGGTTCACGCCGGTTAGTAGAAGAGGAAGAGTCGTGTCTAGCGGAGGCGGGAGGAAGGCCGAGAACTCGGCAACGGTGATCGCGAATGGCGTGGGTAAAGCGATGGAGAGGCCCCGACCCTATCCTCCTAGACAACCCGGGGTGTCGAGAGTTCAAAGTTGGCCGCTGAATTGTGGCCGGAGGAGGTACCTCGAAGAGAATGGCAGTGGAGCTCCAATGGCGAGGGTCATCGAAGAGCAAGAAGATGAATCAGTAGAGGAGGAGCAAAAGGAGGAAAAACACCCGGGGCTTGAACGTGAGAATGCAGACGTTGACGCGACTAAAGAGGTGAGTGTAAAGGGGGTAATATCTCAGTCGTAGGTTTTTTAATTTACGCCTTAGGTTTGAAGCTATTAATTAGTTAATTTTGAGTAATGCACGATATGTGTGTGAGGCATCCCACCGCCTACTTAACATGGAGGCACGCGTTATGCTATGTATGTAAATGTATGTTTTTGATGGTAAGAGGAAACCCCGTGAGGTTGGGCCACTACTGGACACGATAGTTGGTCGGGTCACTGCTGGACGGCGAGACATAATGCAACAGTTGATCGAGTATGTTGCGGTCACTACTGGACGGCGAGACGTAACGCAGTAGTTGACCGGGCATGGACTGGACGGCGACACGTAACACAGTGCCATTGCCGAGTTTGGGTATGCAACCGGACGGCGAGACGTAACCCGGTTGGCATACCAAAGTAGAGACACAGGACGGCGAGACGTAACGCGGTGGTCCCTTGTATTGATGTCTATTAGTTAAGGATAAAAGTTGAGAACTTCTATGAGTTATGTCGAATAAAGTATTAAGGATAGAAGTTGAGAACTTATATGAGATAAGAATAAGGGTAAAGTTTTTCTATCAATTGTTTTGGAATAAAGTTATTTAAGGATGAAAGCGAGAACGACTTTCGTCTAAGGAAATCCCCTAATAATGTGTTTAGTAAGGAGTTTGCCTAGGGCAAAGACCTTAGGAAGTAACGACGAGACTGACCCCTTCTCACTCACCAGGTCGAGGAAGGGTTAGTAGAGGCGGACTTCGAAAAGAGGCAGGGTGAGGCGAGTACCTGCACCAGCATTGATGAAAAGTCAAGGAGCTCGTGAAGATTCAGAGCTAGAATAGTTTAATTTCTTTGTTACATGGTTAGGAGTATAAACTGGAGGTTCTGAGTTCATTCCTTTTAAATATTTGGATTTTCATTTTTCCAAGTGTTCGGGCTTTTTGTTTGAAATTCTTAAACAATGTCGGTTTGTTTATTTTAAAAAGTGGTTTGTGTTGCTCCGGTGTAACTGGTTTTTTGTTTGAGCTATGGTTTGGTTTTCAAAAAAGAGCGGGTCGTTTCAATAGATCCATTTGAGACCTATAACCGGCTTGTCTTGTTGTTAATCAACAAGCTCACATGTCTTATTTTTCTCGATCATTGAAATTTCTGCATCCATTGCCTCGTTCCAAACTTCTTCTTTGGACGCTTCTTCAAAGACTTGAGGTTCACAAGAAAAATAAGTAACATGACTTGTTTCATAAATTTCTCGCAAAGACCTTGTTCTCAACAGAGGTGAATCCGAGTCTGTTCCGTCGTCTCTGAAGTTGTCTCCTTCTGGGCTAGGTGTAGAATTTCTTTCTGGACTTGTAACAGGGTCTGGTTCGTTGCTGGAGTCTTCTGGAGTTGCTGAGTCCTCCAGAATTTCATAACTTGGTGGAGATTGAGAAATTGGATTTTCCCAATTCCACTCCGCCATCTCATCAAAGATCACATCTTGGGAAACCACCACTTCTTTCTTTACTAGATTGTAAAGACGATAGCCTTTGGATTCGTCACTGTAGCCGCTGAAGATTAGCTTCTCTCCGTTCTGGTCAAACTTGTCTCGATTTGGGGTAGATATGTGTGCATAAGCTATGCACCCAAAGACTTTGAGGTGATCCACCTGTGGCCTCCGGTGGTGCCATGCATTTATCGGTGTCTTGTTCTGAACTGCTTTGGTTGGTCATCTGTTGATGATGTAAATTGCTGTATTGACCGCTTCTGCCCACAAGTGGTTGGGAATCTTTTTTTCTTTGAGCATACTTCTCGCCATCTCCACAATCGTGCGGTTTTTTTGTTCTGCCATGCATTTTGTTGTGGTGCGTAACGGACCGCAACTGACTTTTGATTCCGTTGTCACGGCAATACTCCATGAATGGAGTATAAATAAATTCTCCTCCACGATCTGTTCGGAGAGTTTTGATCTGATAGCCGCTTTCCTTCTCAGCTACTTCTTGAAATTGAAGAAACTTGGGAAAAGCTTCAGACTTTTGCTCCAGAAAGAATACCCATATCATTCTAGTGAAGTCATCTACAAATAGTAGAAAGTATATTTTGCCACTAAGTGATTGTGTTCAGGTTGGACCGCATATGTCTGCATGTACCAACTCCAGTGGAGCTTTTGCGCTCCAAGATGTCTTTGGAAATGGTAAACAATGCATTTTGCAATATATGCATCCTTCACCGATCTTGTCTTCTCTGTTGATCTGGGGAAGTCCCACCATCATATTTTTCTGCCTTAGCAATTTGAGACCCTTGAAGTTGAGATGACTGTATCTGAGATGCTATAGGAAGGATTGATCCAGATTTTCACTCTTGAATGCTACTTCACCATTTTGTGACATAGCAAGAGAGAAAATTTTGTTGGAAGTCATCGGGACTTTGGCCACCTTGAAATTTTCAGCTTTGTTGATAATCTCGCACACGCCATTATCTCGAATGAGATTTTTGTTGCCTTCTTCCGTGCATACAAATACTGTGCATTTTCCTTCCACTTTTAGGTTCTTTCTATCTCCCAATTTGACTTGAGAGTGGTATTGGGCATCGATGTCGGTGAAGGACTCCAGATCTCCAGTCATGTGGTTACTGCAACCACTATCCACCATCCAGGGAAGCTGTGTATTTTGCTCACCCTTCAAGCATGACAACGCCACCATATTGCGTTCTTCATTTTTGGTGCCGCTTGACTCGCCACCAGCAATCTCTCTGGGAGTGGTTTTGAATTTTGCACTTGGTGCACTTGAATCTACAGTCTTTTGTTGCATGACCCGCCTTTTTGCAAATTATGCAACTCGAGCTGGTGTAGCCTGATTTTTGTTGTTGATAATTGTGTCGGTTGTTTCCTCTGTAATTGGATCTTCCTCTTCCTCTTCCTTGTGAGTTTACCCCTCTCTGGCCTTGCTCCTATTTGGCATATTTACTTTCCGTCATGCTGACTTTTGACGAGAAAGCTTGCTCCAGTGGCGGTTTGGTGAAGCGGCACATTCTTTGCTCGTGTGCTACAAGTGAGCCCATCAACTTGCTCATTGGTAGATTTGCCAAATCTTTGGTTTCTTCTATCACAGCAACAATGTGTTCGAACTTCGATGATAAGCTTCGGATAATTCTCTCCACGACCTTCATTTCTTCCATGACGTCACCAGTGGCTTTGATCTGGTTGACTGTCTCTGCCACACTGGAATGCAAGTCTTTAATGGTGTCGGTTTCCTTCATCATCAAGTTGTTGAAGTGGCACCATAAACTTTTTCGCCTGATGGAGATCGACTTTTCAGAACCTTGAAATTGTTTACGCAAGACATTCCAACTTCTTTGGACTTTTTCGATGCCATAGATTATTGGATAAATAGATTTGCTCACTGCTTGCTGAATGATTCTCAAGGCGCTGACATTTTGCTTGGCATTCTCCTTGTACTCCTCTGTCTGCTTGCCTTCTCGTTTCTTCGAGTCTTCATCCTCGTCTTGTGGATCTTCATATCCTTCTTGGACGATATCCCACAGATCTTGAGAGATGAAAATTGGCTCAATTTGGGATATCCAGTACTCGTACAATTCTCCATTGAAAATGGGAATTTGATTAGAAAATGTAGCAAACATGGTATGTGATGAATTTGTTGCCATGACTTTTTGAGAAAATTGTGTGGGCTTGAAAATTGAGGATTTTTTGAGAGGATAGAAGGGTATAAGCTCTGATACCAAATTTAATAGGGATTAGCGGAACTGTGGTAGAAATTAGGATCAACACAAAATAAACATATGGTGTTTAATCACTCAATTTGGAGATTAAATACTAATGATGCTTTCCCAAATGCATGCAAAATAATTGAACTACTCAAATGAAATGAAATACTATTTTCCATTTGACATACTGGAGAACTTAGTTGTGTTGTATGCAAAAAGATGAAATGAGGATATAGAAGCATCATATATTCATACCTGCTGATCAGACAACTTTCTTAGCTTAGTTTCAATAGAACTTAGGTCCTGGCATGCGAAAGCATGGTTCTCTAATGATCTCTTTAATTTGAATCAACTGGGGAATAATTGTAAGCTCATTCCCATCATTAGGAAATAATTATGGCCCAAGTGTAATTATCCCTTAGTGGTTTAATATATAAGGTAAGTCCTATATTGGTTAAGTTAATGAAAGGTAAATTCTTAATATACCCTAATGGTGGGTCTATATAAAGAAACCCTAAGATTGGTCCTCTCTCAGCCCATTACGTAGAATTACTTAGCCATCACAGAAATCTCTAAACCTAAAACCTAAAGGGGTCAAGAGGGAGAAACTCAATTCCGGTGATTGCTACTCCAGCTGCCGCTCTCGTCATTGATCGAGGTAGGTTTCCTCAATCTATTATCGATTCGTGAAATCATCTAATTCTAAAATCCATGATATTATGATCTATATTTACATGTGGTATCAGAGCCTTAGGTTTATATGAATAAATGGTTTTTGATTATTTAATTTTTCTGATGCTGTGTAGCTATTCGATTACGTGCGATTAGCTTCATCCAATATTATCGAAGCTACTGTTTGTTATTGATTAAGTGTGCTGATTACCAATCTGGTTTATAAAATTTTATCGGTGACTTTTGTTTCATGGAGTGCTTTGCCAAATTCCATATTTTATTTGCTTTGTCGTTTATTTTCACATCTTGCGTTGTGAGTGCAATTATGCTTGATCAAATTCCCTTAGTTTTTTCCTGTTGCTATCTATTGCCTTCGGCTATAATATATTTGAGTTTCTCTGATAATGAATTTGATCAATAGGATTAATGATTGATCAGTTAAGTAATTATTATAATAGTAACCCATTAACGAGTCAAGTTTTACGTTTGTGTATTTGAGAATTATGATTAACAATTGCTTTGACTTGACTTAAAATTTATCTTTGATATCTATGTTATGATTAATTTGTTAGTCACCAAAGTGGCCAATTTAGAAGGTTTATAGATATCAAGTTGGATCAAGTTCAACTAGTAATGTTTATGTGATGCTTTTAAGTTGAAGTTTGTGATTATAAAATATTTTGAATCGCCCAAAGGTTGATTGCTCGTTTTATAACTCATGAAAATTATCGTGGTAAATTGATATGCTTGTTAGATATATTTAGTATATCCAAAGATTGCAAGTATATCTAATTTGAGTATGTCTATCACCAATTATATGATTATTTTGAGCATCAATTACGATTATTTATCGCATATATATTGTTGTTTTGCCCAAAGGTAGCACCAATATATATTTTATGTTTATGTTTCCGAATCTGTATTATAGTTTATGCTTATTACCCAAGGCATTAATGTGTGAGTACATGTTATATATGTTTGCAGCATCTGTTCCTGTTTCTCTTCATTCGCAAGCCACGTCTGTTATTAAGTTTAATGGCCTCAACTTCTCTGAATGGGCTAAACAAATACACTTTCACCTCGGTGTTCTGGATCTTGATTTGGCACGCTTAAGTGAGAAACCTGCTGCTCTTACTGATGCTAGTAGTGCTGAGGAAAAATCTGTCCATAAAGCTTAGGAAAGATCTAACATACTAAGCCTAATGTTTATGAGAATGACTGTAGCAAACAACATTAAGTCAACTTTCAATGGTACTGAGAGTGCTAAGGAATTCATGAATTTTGTGAAAGAAAGCTCTCAATCTGAGTTAGCTGATAAGTCACTTGTTGGGACACTGATGGGCACGCTAACCACCATGAAGTTTGATGGTTCTCGTACCATGCATGAGCATATCGTCGAAATGACGATTATTGCAGCAAGACTAAAGACCATGGGAATGGAAGTGAATGAAAATTTTCTAGTAACGTTCATCATTAATTCCTTACCTCCAAAGTATGGCACATTTCATGTGCATTACAATAATCAAGGCATGAGTTACAAAGCATACTCATTCAAGAGGAAGCAAAGCTTAAGAACCCAGGAAATCATTCTGCCAATCTTGTTGGTCATAAAGGAGTTGGAAAGAAACCATGGAACAGGAATGGAAAGGGAAATAAAGAACTATCAAAACTTAATGAGTCATTTGCCAAAATCCACAAGAAGGAACCAAGTAATGATATATGCCGCTTCTGTAAGAAAGCCAGACATTATCAGAAAGATTTCTTGAAAAGAAAGGCATGGGTCGAAAGAAAGGGTAAGCCTAGTGCTTCAGTATGTTTCGAATCAAATTTAATTGAGGTTCCTCATAATACTTGGTGGGTTGACACCGGTTGTACCATTCATGTTTCCAAAACAATCCATGGATTCTTTACGACCCAAACCATAAGGTAAAATGAGAAGTTTATCTATATGGGATACCGAGCCAAAGTTCCAGTGGAAGCTATTGGGACTTATTGTTTGGTTTTAGATACTGGTCATCATTCGGACCTTGTCAATACACTTTGTGCTCCTTCTATTTCTCGTAATTTGGTTTCGTTGTCTCAACTAGATAAGGATGGGTATTTTTGGAACATTGTAGATGGTTCTATTAGTTTGTTCAAACATAATGTTTTATTGGGTTCTGGTACCCTTGTTGATGGTTTGTACAAACTAAAGCTTGATACCCTATTCGCCGAGACTCTCTTAACCTTGCATCATAAAGTTGGTATTAAACGTGGTTTGTTTGATGAATCCTCTGCTTACTTGTGGCATAAACGGTTGGATCACATATCCAAAGAAAGAATGGAAAGGCTATTAACGAATGAAATCCTTCCTCATTTGGATTTTACTGGCCTTGGAATTTGTGTTGAGTGTATTAAAGGAAAACACACAAAACACACACTTAAGAAAGCAGCCACAACCAGCTCACAGCTCCTGGAAATTATACACACTGATATTTGTGGGCCTTTTGATGTTCCATCACTTGTTGAAACTGGAAATGCTAGGTTTATTGAGAATAGTGAAGTTAGTGGGAGCTTAGAGCCACGCAATGTAGAAATTTAAGAAGTTAGAGTGCAAATATCTTTGCCTCTACCCTCTTCTCAAGTTGTTGCTTCTGCACATGTTGAACATGATAATGATTTGCAAGAACAACAAATGAACGGTCAAGCACCACCTAATATTGCTATTGAGAATGAACCTAACATAGATGAACCACAAGTGATTCGGGCCTAATCGTACATATTTTACCCCCATCTTCCGTAGGCGTTTGTGGCAATTGTGATCCTAAAAGGGTGGTTTTACGCAAGGTTTCTTGTGTGTTTAGCATGTTTCAGGATTTAACAGGTGAAACCAGCCCTGTAGTCGAAAGTTGGATGAAATGGAGCGAAAACCGAGAGAAGAGGTGAAAAATCGGCATTTCACGGTTTTTATTGGAAGTTCACGGTCGTCTAAGACCGTGAAGAGGAGCTTTTTCCCGTGAACATCTAGGCGTCCAGGGCAAAATCTGAAGTTACTGACGCTAGGCGAGTTCACGGTCACTAAGATCGTGAATTGGAGTTGTTGCCCGTGAACCTATGCAAGCGAAGTGGCGCGTTTCGACGCCAACCTTGAGCTCACGGATGCATTCAAGAGTTCACGGACATGAACTGAAGCCGTGAATTGAGCCCAATTCCTGTTTAAAAGGAGAGCTAAAATGAGGAGAGAGGGAGAGCCTTCTTCAGATTTTAGCACAAGTGGTCAATTGGGAAGAATCTCCCCAAGAGAAGTTTAGCACAAGCTCAAAGGAGATTGTAAGCATCACCATGATGGTTTCTACCTCTTCCTCTTGTGTTTCTACCATTTCTAGCATGGAGTAGTTTCCTCTTTTCACTTGGGTGTGTGAAACCCTAACTATTTGCCATGTAGTTGTTAGGTGAATTGAATGATTGTTTATGTGTGTTGTTTAATTCAATGATTGATGTATTTTTCATGTTGATTGAGCATGTTTGTGCTTAGCAATCTAACTGGCCATTCTAACCCAGATTAGAGGGGAAAGCCCCCTTTCAAGGGAGGCTCAATTGAGTTGGGAATCCTAGGGCTTCTTAAGCCACCTATCTAGGTTAGTGTAGGGCAAACCTCTATGTTGAATTAAGCAATTTGGTTAAGCACGATTAAGCCGACCAACTATTGGGTTGAGTGAGGAGTAAGTCAACCATCGATTGCCTTAACCGAGAGGGCTACTTGAATAACCTATAATGTATCCCTCGGTTTGGGAATCAAGAGTGTGGTCTACGACCACATTTGCATCCTCTAGCGGTTCGCGGTCATCTTGCCCATAGAAATCACTTAGATTCACAGACCATGGTAGTAGTTAGGGGGAAGCTACACCCGAGTGATCCTTCTCACAAAGAGCTTTCAAAACCATTTACTCTTGCCTAGCTTTACATTAATTATCAAACTTTTCAACCAAAACCGATTCGCTATATAATGATTCAAATGACTAAAGTATGGGCACGGACTGGCTCTAGTCGATATTTAAACATACTTGCCCTGTATTGCACCTGACTAAGGTTTATACTTGGACCTTAGGCGGGAATTAATTGTGATATTCGGAGTGAGTCATATTTTTGGCGCCGTTGCCGGGGATCAAAGGTTTGTTATCTTGAAAAAGTTGTTTGGTGTTAATCTAGCTTTTAATTTCCAGTTTTGAAAGTGTGTGTTCTTTGCTTGTGCTAGACTTGGTGTTGTTTTATAATTGTGTGTAGGGAGGTGCATGACCTGGAGCAATCCGACACCTTTGCTAACCCGTGATGAGGATATAAATCGAACTCTCTGGATCCTAGCACGGGAGAGAGAGCTAGCGGAGGCAAGGAGAAGAAGTGAAGAAAGGGGACGACAATTTGGTCTCGGTGTTAGTGAAGAAGAAGTCGAAGAAATGGAGGTTGAACCCGTCGTTGGAGTAGACATGGCGGGGAATCACAGACAAGAGGGAGCCGCCCAAGCTCGTATCCTAAACGAGGCGGTGGCAAAAGAGGAAGCCCCCAGGATAATGGGTTACTATATGGCCTCACTTGAAGCAAAGCTAGATCAGTTGATCGAGGTAATTCTTAAAGAAAAGGGGCAAGGAAATGGAGTAGTGACATCTATGGAGTGGGGGTGCAAGTTGGGACCATGAGGAAGTAGAGTCTCACATGGTGAGTGGCGAATTGGCTCCATGTCAGCAGTTATACTCAATCGCCCCGGTGCATGACGACCGGATGACCCGCCTTGAGGAGGTAGTGATGACCTTTTTCGCCTCCAGAGAAGTTCTCGGAGAATCGACAGGTTCATTTGAGAGGCAACAGAGAAGTTCTCGGCCATCGAGGCGGGGTTGGAGAGCCGGCAAACGGAAAACCCGCCTGACTAGACAGGCCACAAGCGTAGGGGTTATCTCACAAGTGGCTCGTTCTTGGAATTCATTCGACGAAGTTGAAGTAGGGGCGGTTACTCTTCGAAGTGGAAGAGAGGCCAAAGAGTTACCCCCAAAGAAGAAGTCGCTCGCAATAGAGGAGCAACAAGTGGCCGGTAGCTTCCCCACACAACCAGAAGCCACAAGTGCAAAGGAAAAAGAGGATGTCACTCCGACCCCTCAAACAGAGCGAGAGAAGGGAAAGGCAACCCCAACTCTTCCCTTTCCTTCATGACTCCGCAATGACCGCATGGAGGTGGGGTTTGCCCACTTTATGGAGTTGATGAACTAGTTGCATTTCAATATCCCCTTAATGGAGGTCGTAACCCAAATTCCCAAATACGCAAAATACTTGAAAGACCTCCTCACTAACAAGAAAAAGCTATAAGGGGTAGCTACGGTGAGCTTGAATGAGGAATGCTTCGCCATCCTGCAGAACCACTTACCTGTGAAGCGCAAAGATCCAGGGAGTTACACTATCCCTTGCTTTATTGGTAACATGTGCATATAAAAGTCCTTGGCGGATCTAGGAGCTAGCATAAATGTGATCCCTTATCAGTTGTTTCAAAATCTAGAACTAGGAGAAATTAGAGCCACTAGGATGAACATTCAATTGGCAGATAGGTCTATAGTACGACCTAAATGTGTTGTGGATGACTTGCTCATTAAAGTAGGACCTCTCATTTATCCTGTTGACTTTGTTATCTTAGACATTGATGAGAACGTTGAGGTCCCCCTTATCTTGGGTAGACCTTTCTTAGCCACCGCCAAGGCTTTGATTGATGTGCACGGGGAAAGTTGGTGCTTAGGGTAGGAGAGGAGGAGGTTACATTCTCTATCGATGTTAGCATGCAGTTATCTCGTTGCCATGATGATTTTGATTACTGCGAGGAGGTTTTTGACTTCATGGAGGCACTCGCATCCGTGGGCGCCCTTACTTCTGACCTTTTTGAGGAGTGTTGTTTGGTAGGAACGGACGTCCCGGACTCCCCGGAGAATGGAAATCGACCACCGCAAGATCAAAAAGTGGAGGCCTTACCCTCAATATCAAAAATCCCTACCTCTTTGGAGGAGTCTCCCGAGTTGGAATTGAATTCGTTGCCTCCTCACCTCGAATACGCCTTTCTAAGGGATGATGGAAAGCTTCCAGTCATTATCAACGCCAATCTTACACCGGAGCAGAAGGCGGAATTAATTGAGGTCTTAAGGCGTCACGAGAGGGCGATATCACGGAAGATCATAGATATCCAGGGAATTGGGCCGAACTTTTGTTCACACAAAATCCATTTGGAGGAGGGAGCTAAAACGGTTCGGCAACCGCAAAGGCGAGTGAATCCTAATATGGAATAAGTAGTGAAAGCAGAAGTGATCAAGCTACTGGATGCCGGGATTATCTACCCTATCTGGATAGAAGTGGGTGAGTCCAACCCAGTTAGTCCCTAAGAAGGGAGGAACGACAATGGTAGCCAATGATAAGGAAGAGCTTATACCAACAAGAACAGTGACGGGGTGGAGGGTGTGCATCGACTTTCGAAGATTGAACGAAGCCACTCGTAAAGATCACTTTCATTTACCTTTCATTGATCAAATCTTGGAGAGGCTCGCTGGACATGATTACTATTGCTTCCTAGATGGGATGTCAGGATACTTCCAGATTCTAATCGTCCTAGAAGATCAAGCCAAAACAACATTCACAAGACCCTTCGGACCATTTGCTTACAGGCGCAACCCGTTTTGATTGTGCAATGGCCCGACGACATTCCAGAGATGCATGGTAGCAATTTTTTATAAGCTAGTTGGGGAGATAATCGAAGTGTTCATGGACGACTTCTCGGTGTTCGGAGATTCATTCTCCCACTGTCTGACCAACTTGGTGAAGGTCCTTGAGTGATGTGAAGAAACCAATCTAGCTTTGAGTTGGGAGAAGTCACATTTTATGGTTCGGGGGGGGGGGGGGGGGGGGGGGAGGGGGGCATTGTGTGGATCACAAAATCTCCAAGATAGGGATTGAGGTGGATCGAGCCAAATTTGAGACAATAAGCAAACTCCCTCCACCAACCACGGTCAAGGGCATCACGAGTTTCCTTGGGCATGCTGGGTTTTACCGACGTTTCATTGAGAACCTCTCAAAGATTGCATTGCCCTTGACCAAGCTTTTGGAGAAGGATGCACCATTCCTTTTCACAAAGGAATGTTCTGAAGCTTTCAACATCCTTAAGGAGAAGCTTACAAATGCCCCCATAATGGTCTTACTGGATTGGAACCTTCCCTTCGAGCTCATGTGTGATGCTAGTGACTATGCAGTGGGAGCGGTGTTAGGCCAAACGCGGGGTAGACATTTTCAACATATTTGCTACGCCTTAAAGACACTAAATGATGCTCAAGAGAACTACACAACCACGGAAAAGAGTTGTTGGTAGTAATCTTCGCTTTCGATAAATTCAGATCTTATCTGGTGCTCTCCAAGATTGTTGTCTACACCGACCACTCCGCTATCCACTTCTTGATGAGTAAGGCGGATGCGAAGCCCTTACTAATTCGATGGATCCTACTACTTGAAGAGTTCGATGTAGAGATCAGGGACAAAAGGGGGCTGAAAACCTTGCAGCTGACCACCTCTCGTGCCTCGAAGGACCGGGAGGTAGCACCTCCCCAAGAGAGATAAATGATACTTCCACGGATGAACGGTTCTCCTCCCTCGCCGCTGCAGAGAGTGCCTCCCCGTGTTTCGCCGACTTTTCCATTTATCTGGTTGGAGGGCAGCTATGTAAGGGGATGAATACACATGAGACAAACAAGTTTTTCTTCGACCTCCGTTGCTACTATTGGGATGATCCCTACCTTTTTCGAATTGGGGCCGACGGAGTCATTCGAAGGTGTGTACCGGAGGAGGAAATGGCATATATTTTGAACCACCGTCATATGGGACCAGCTGGAGGCCATCACTGAGGCAATCGAACGACAAGAAAGGTGCTCCAGTCGGGATTCTACTAGCCGAGCCTTTTTCGGGATGCCTACAAATTTGTGAGTTATTGTGAAAAATTCCAAAGGACAGGTAATGATTCTAACCTAAATGAGATGCCCCAAACGATTTCCATCACTTGTGAGATCTTTGATGTTTGGGGCATCGATTTTATGGGTCCTTTCCCCTCGTCTTTTGGTAACAAATACATCCTTGTGGCCGTAGACTACGTCTCGAGGTGAGTTGAGGCTCAGGCTCTCCCAATCAATGATGCAAGACGAGGGTGTGGATTCCTGGAAAAGCTGTTATCATGGTTCGGGACACCGAGCGCCATCATGAGCGACCGAGGAACCCATTTTCAAGGACAATTCGAAAAGCTTCTTGATCGCTACGGCGTCACGCACCGGGTGTCCATGGCCTATCATCCCCAAACTATCAAACAAGTTGATTTATCAAATAGGGAGCTCAAACGGATAGTAGAAAAGACCGTGGATCAATCCCGCAAGGATTGGTCCGCAAAGCTCGATAATTCTCTATGGGCATACCGCACGGCCTACAAAATCCCAATAGGCGTCTCGCCTTACCATTTGGTGTATGGCAAAGCGTGCCACTTGCCCGTAGAGCTATAGCATAAAGCTTTCTGGTCCATAAAGCTTTTGAATATGAAACCTAGTCTGTGTGGCAATGAACGAAAGTTGCAGGTGCTCGAACTCGATGAATGGCGTCTCCAAGCCTATGAGAACACCAAAATTTACAAGGAAAAGACGAAGCGCTTGCACGATGCTCGTCTGAAAGGAGGGAAAGATTTCCAGCCGAGAGACCAGGTTCTCTTGTACAACTCCAGTTTGAAGTTATTCCCAGGAGAGCAAAGGTCAAAATGGTCGGGCCCGTATGTGGTAACGCAAGTGTTCGCATGCGGGGTTGTTGAGATCTCCCACCCGGAGGAAGGAACTTTCAAAGTGAATGGACACCGCCTGAAACGTTACCTTGGAGGAGAGGTAATGTCGCACAAGGAGGTGGTGTTCCCGCAAGATGCATGACGCGGAGTCACCGTCTAGCTTAAGACGTTAGAGAAGCGCTTGTTGGGAGGCAACCCAACGGAGGTTAGCAAGTTTTTCCTACTACTACTACTACTATCATGTTGTGTTTGTAATAACCTCGCCTCGAGCGAGTTGTATTGTGTTTGTGTGTGCGTTTTTATCTCTCCTTGAGTCTCCCAAAATCCTATGCCGGAGTCGATTCCAACTTCCACTCACCAAGCCCAAGCGGTAACATCATTCTTCCCCTATCTTACGCCATTGAGGGCAATGTCGAGCTTAAGTGTGTGTGTGTGGGGGGGGGGGGGGGGGGGGGTAGTTTACTATTATGCTTGTGTGAGTGTGATTAATGCTTGGAGCCTTGTTTTATGCCCAAAATTGAAAAAATTGTGGGCTCCAAGCAATGTTTGCATGATCAAAGTGGCCGGTTTCTGGGAAAATCTCGTATTTATTGGCATTGATCGTGATTTGTTGCATGTGATCCAGTTTAACCTATGATGAAGACTGAGAGGTCCATTAGGATAGTGCAAAATTCTAGTTCTCATGTGTGCATAAATGAATGGATGTCTTGACTCAATTACTTGTTGACTACAATTTGCCATGCATTGTGTTTAGTGAATTGGAATAGATGGTTGGGTGACTAGGTAGCCATGTGAGCTTTGAGACGATCGTTTTCTTCTTGTGTGCTTAGATTCCTCTTACCATGGCGAGTAACATCACAGTTGTCACTAGTGAGTATGATGGAGGGATAGGATTAGTCCATGCTCAAATATTGATTGTCCCGAAATGTGTTATCCACTAGTCAACCCCTTTGAGCCTTGTGGCTTCGAGGGTCGTTCTTAAATTAGGAGCTTCTTGCTTGTGAGCTTAATGTTGCTAATAGAACGACCCCCAATCCTTTCTTCGTGTCTAAACATGAGTCGTCCTTGTGTTCCGGAGCTCTCACTTTTTAGTTTCCATAGAGGTTCTACATAGGAGGTTTGTGTGCGGTTCTTGCTAGGAATGGAAAAGGAAGTGTAGTGTTGGAGTGAGTTCTTGAAAAGAGAGCATTGGTAGTTAAATGTATAGGTGGCAAAGGTTTTACTCTCTGTTGATATGACTTGAATCGGATTATCAGCCGCTACGACTGGTAATCGGGGGTCTCGCTGTTATTTGGGTTCGGGTTCGGGGCCTGGTCTGTAACCGTTTCCTTTGCCAGATTGGTTTAGGTTTAGACCCACATGGAGAAGTACTATAAATACTTCTCATACTCCTCTATAATCTGTAATCTCCTTGATATACTGAAACTGGCTCTCTCTCACCCGTGGACGTAGCTAACACACATCGTGTTAGTGAACCACGTAAATCGTGTGTCGTGTTTTCGATTCTCGCTTTCGTATTCTTGCTTTGTCGATTCCTGCGATTTCCCGATCCGTAGCAGCGCGTTTATAACAAGTGGTATCAGAGCCGCGGCTGGAAATCAGGCTAGGGTTTTTTCGATTCAGAAGAATGACGTCGGTGAACATGAAGATCGAAAAGTTCACGGGGAAGAACAGCTTCGCTATATGGCAGATCAAGATGCAGGCTTTATTAAAACATCAAGGGCTGTGGGGGCTGCTGTCTGCGAAACAGAAGAAGGCAGCGGTTGATGACGATGAGTGGAACACCCTGGAGGAGAAGGCCCACTCGACCATCATGCTATTGTTGTCTGATGACGTCATCATTGAAGTCGCTGCTGAGAAGACTGCCGCGGGCTTGTGGTTAAAGTTGGAGAGTCTGTATATGACGAAGTCCCTAATCAACAAGCTGCATCTCAAGCAACGGTTGTTCACCTTGAGGATGCAAGAAAGTACGCCTTTGAGGGAACATCTCGAACAGCTTAACTCTATTTTGCTGGATCTGCGTAATATAGATGTTCAAGTTGATGACGAGGATGCTGCCCTAATCCTACTGGTTTCTTTGCCGAGTTCATATGAGAATTTTGTTGATTCTTTTATTGCTGGTAAAGAAAGCGTGTCGTTGGAGGATGCCAGGTCTGCTCTTCATATGAGAGAGATCAGGCATAAGGCGTCTGGATCTGGTACAGGTGGTGAGGCATCGGGTTTGCCAGTTACAGGTGGAAAGGGAAAGAAGAAATCTGGTAAAGGGAATTCGAACAAGAATTCCAAGGGTCCCGGTCCACAGCCATGTGATGCTTGCCACAACTGTAAGGAAGTGGGGCATTGGAAGTACAACTGTCCCAAGAGAAGAGGGCAATAGAAGAAACAAGGTTCAGTTGCCGTGGCAGAAGTGGACAACAGTTCTGAAGACGATCTCGCCTTGGCTGTAGATGAGAAGGCACATCGTGGGGATGTGTGGTTTCTGGATACTGCAGCCTCATACCATATGTCTCCGAACAGGGATTGCTTCACAACCTACGAGCAGATAGATGGAGGTAACGTGGTCATGGCAAATGGAGCTGTCTGCAAGGTTGTTGGAATCGGGTCCATAAAGGTTCGGACACATGATGGTTCATTCTGTACCGTGAATGATGTCAGGCATGTTCCACGAATGACAAAGAACCTGATCTCCTTGAGTCTACTCGACAGCAAGGGTTTCAGTTTCAAAGGAAAAGGTGGAGTTGTGTATGTCTGCAAAGGTTCAAGGATGGTGCTGAAGGGCGTGAAGCGTGGGACCTTGTATGCATTACAAGGGTCTGTGTTGTCTAGTTCTGTTGCTGTTGCATCATCTCAGGTTCATCAGGAAGATATGACCACTCTCTGGCACATGAGACTGGGCATATGAGTGAACGGGGGATGCAAGTTCTGTCGAAGAGGGATCTTCTTTGCGGGCACAGGATGCAGAATTTGGAATTCTGCGAGCATTGTGTGTTTGGGAAGCTACATCGCAGTAAGTTTCCCAAGAAGGGTATCCACCGGACGAAGGGGATACTGGATTACCTCCACTACGACTGTTGGGGTCCTTCACGAGTTGAATCCATTGGAGGCAGCAGATATTTTCTGTCTATTATTGATGATTATTCGAGATTTACTTGGATTTTCATGATGAAGCAGAAAAGTGAGGCTTTCACGAAGTTCAAGCAGTGGAAGACATTGATGGAGAATCAGACCGGGAAGAAGATCAAGAAGCTGCGAACGGACAATGGTCTAGAGTTCTGTAATTCTGAGTTCAACGAGTTCTGCAAGGATGAAGGGATTGCCCGTCATCGGACTGTGAGAGATACACCCCAGCAGAATGGCGTTGCAGAAAGGATGAACCAGACATTGTTGGAGAGAGCACGGTGCATGCTCTCTAATGCTGGACTAGAGAGAAGATTCTAGGCAGAAGCAGTGAACATGGCGTGCTTCCTGATCAACCGTGGACCTCACACAGGTATCGAGTTGAAGACTCCTTATGAGGTGTGGTATGGTAAGCCTGCGGATTACTCTTCACTGAAATTTTTTGGGTGTCCTGTTTATTATCATGTGGATGAGGGTAAACTGAAACCAAGGGCAAAGAAGGGTGTTTTTGTGGGTTACGGAGATGGAGTTAAGGGATTTTGAGTCTGGTTACCTTCTGAGCATCGAGTTATACTCAGTAGAAATGTGATATTTGATGAGAATTCTATGTTTAACCCCATGTTGAAGGTTACTGTTGTTGAAGGTAGCATGAATGTTGATAAGCAGGTGGAGCTGCAAACTCTCAATGAGAGTGAGTTTGAGCACCAAGGTGGAGAAGATCAACATGATGAGGATGTCTCTGCAGAGCCAGAAACTTCAGATTCCAGTGCACGAGCTCAACAGTCTATGGCTTCCGGTAGACCGAAGAGAGCGACTGCAGGAGTACCTCCACAAAGGTATGGTTTCGAGGACATGGTGGCGTATTCATTTCAGGTTGCTGAAGAAGTGGATGCAGGAGAGCCACAGTCCTATAGAGAATCCGTTTCGGGTGGCAAAGCTGATCAGTGGCTTGCCGCAATGGGAGATGAGATGGAATCCCATGACAGGAATCAGACTTGGGAGCTAGTCAAACGACCACATGGAAGGAAGATTGTTACAAACAAGTGGATCTACAAGAAGAAGGAAGGAATCACTTCTAAAGAGGGCATGAAATTTAAAGCTAGGGTGGTTGCACAAGGCTTCTCGCAGAGGGAAGGAGTTGACTACAATGAGATTTTCTCACCAGTGGTCAGACATACTTCGTTCAGAGTGCTACTAGCAATAGTGGCACATTATGACTTGGAGCTCGAGCAGCTAGACGTGAAGACAGCTTTCCTACATGGAGAGTTGGAGGAAGAAATTTACATGACTCGGCCAGAAGGATTCGAGGTTCCTGGAAAAGAAGACTATGTTTGTAAGCTCAAGAAGTCCTTGTATGGACATAAGCAGTCTCCGAGGCAGTGGTACAAGATATTTGACAGTTACATGCTTGAGCTGGGCTATAGCAGAAGTCCATATGATTGTTGTGTGTATCACAACAAGGGGGAGGATGGTTCAATGATCTATCTTGTTCTGTATGTGGATTATATGCTCATAGCTGCGAGGTCGAAGTCTGATATCCAGAAGTTAAAGGGGCTTCTCAGTGCTGAGTTTGAGATGAAGGATTTGGGAGCTGCTCAGAAGATCTTGGGTATGGAGATTTACAGGGACAGGTCGAAGAAGAAGCTTTTCTTGTCACAGAAGAGCTACATCCCGAAGATACTGTCGAGGTTAGGCATGTCTTCAGCAAAGCCCTTAAATACTCCTAGTGCTTCAAATGTTCATCTATCCTCAGCTTATGCACCACAGTCGGAGGCTGAGAAGGAGTACATGTCGAGAGTCCCATATGCTAGTGCAGTAGGTAGCTTGATGTACGCTATGGTATGCACTAGACCTGATCTTGCACATGCTGTTAGTGTTGTCAGCAGGTTTATGATACAACCTGGGAAGGAGCATTGGCAGGCTGTGAAGAGGATCTTGGTGTCTGGGTATTCTGACTCGGAAGTGATACAGAGTGCTTGGTGTCTGGGTATTCTGACTCGGACTATGCTGAAGATGTTGACACGAGGAGATCGATGACTGGTTATGTATTGACTCTTGGGAGTTCTGTAGTGAGCTGGAAGGCAACTTTGCAGTCGGCGGTGACATTGTCTACTATTGAGGCAGAGTATATGGCGTTGACAGAAGCTGCTAAGGAGGGAATATGGTTGAAGGGACTGGTTGGTGATCTTGGTCTACATCATGATCAGGCAGTGGTGTATTGCGACAGTTTGAGTGCAATATGCTTGGCCAAGGATCAAGTCCACCATGAGAGGACTAATCACATCGATGTGAGGTATCATTTCTTGAGGACAGAGAAGAGGATTAAGGTGAAGAAGGTTGGCACCGCGGATAATCCTGCTGATATGTTCACGAAGCCGGTTCCACATGGCAAGTTCCAACACTGCTTGGACTTGCTGAATGTCTTGAGTGGGTGACTCCGCCCTGCGGGGCATTGATGGCGGGAGAGAGGTAGAAGGAGCAGAGTACATCAGAGATTTCAGAGGAAGAGGATTCAAGTCAAGGTGGAGATTTGTTGATGTGACTTGAATCGGACTATCAACCGCTACGACTGGTAATCGGGGGTCTCACTGCCCGGTCAGCGAGTGGGATCCACGGTGTATGGGCTCAATGTTATTTGGGTTTGGGTTCTGGGCCTGGTCTGTAACCGTTTCCTTTTCCAGATTGGATTAGGTTTAGACCCACATGGAGAAGTACTATAAATACTTCTCATACTCCTCTGTAATCTGTAATCTCCTTGATATAGTGAAACTGGCTCTCTCTCGCCCGTGGACGTAGCTAACACACATCGTGTTAGTGAACCACGTAAATCGTGTGTCGTGTTTTCGATTCTCGCTTTCGTATTCTTGCTTTGTCGATTCCTGCGATTTCCCGATCCGTAGCAGCGCGTTTATAACACTCTCTAGTACCCCCCTCATAAGAAAACAAAAGAAAAAGAAAGAAAAGAAAAGAAAAGAGAAGAGAAACGAAAAAGAGATAATAAAACAGGGTAAATAAAGTAGAGAGTGCCACGAAAAACCAAAGTGTATGCTCTAGGAGGGGTTTCTTGGCACTCAAGCCACTGAAACCCCCACATTGTTTTATAACTCCTTCACTACCAAATCGAAAGGTGATAGCAAGAGTAGACCGAGGAAGAGTGCTTTAATGTAGTTCACGATGGGTGATAGTTCGGAAGGGAGAGATAAGGTTTTTGGGCGATGCTAGTGGCCTTTGCTTGAAGAGAAGGGTCTTAGTCGAAACCATAGAACTTTTGGGTTTAGGTTGAAGATGTATAACCTCATGTCGTGTTTGCCACCACAAAAAATCCATTTCCCCATGTCTAAGACAATTGCCAGTCATTTGAATCCGTGTCTAAAACCTCCGGACAAGCTAGTGGTGACAACCATCCCGTGAATTGAAGCATTTAGAGGTTACCGCCGTGGTATTGAGACGATAGGTCCGAGTGTTGATGATTGTGCACATCTTTTGCACCGAAAAATTCCCGACCACACTGGTCTTGAGATTGAGTGATTCATTCTTGTTTTCCATGCCATATCATACCCCGGTGAGGACCTTTGTTGCCTTTTCATTTGTTCCTCGGACTTGAATTCTATGCATGGTTAGTTGTGGTTGATAAGTGGTCTTGTTGAGACTTGCATTGATCCATGAACAAGGTGAGAACTTTTCGTTTGCCCATTTTTTGTGGCCTCGAATGTCGTTTGTGGTGGATGTCGGTATTGCTTGCAACGGTCCATGTGTTAATAGCCAATATCCATTAACAATTCCCACTTTGTGCCCTTTGAGTTGTCCCCAAAGTAATTGTGTAGGTTGAGATATTAACTTGTGTGAAATGGTTTGCTTGGGGACAAGCAAACTTCTAAGTGTGGGGGAGTGATTCGGGCCTAATTGTACATATTTTACCCCCGTTTTCCTTACGCGTTTGTGGCAATTGTGCTCCTAAAAGGGTGGTTTTATGTGAAGTTTCTTGTGTTTTATCATGTTTAAGGATTTAACAGGTGAAACCATCCCCATAGTCGAAAGTTGGACAAAACGGAAAGAAAACCGGGAGAAGAGGTGAAAAATCGGCAATTCACGGTTTCTCTTGGAAGTTCACGGTCGGCAAATACCGTGAAGTGGAGTTGTTTCCCATGAACATCCAGGCATCTAGGGCAAAATCTGAAGTTAATGACGATGCTAGGCGAGTTCACGGTCACTAAGACCGTGACCTGGAGTTGTTGCCCATGAACCTGTGCAAGCAAAGCGGCATGTTTCGACGCCAACCTTGAGTTCACGGATGCATTCAAGAGTTCACGGCTGTGAACTGAGCCCGATCCCTGTTTAAAAGGAGAGCGGAAAGGAAGAGACAAGGAGAGCCCAATAGTGAGAAAGTGCCATCTTCTGATTTTAGAGAGAGAAAGAGCAAACCAAGGAAGGAAGAAGGCTAGGGTTTGCTCCAAGTGGTGAATTGGGAAGATTCTCCCCAAGAAAAGTTCAGCACAAGCTCAAAGGAGATTGGAAGCATCACCATGATTGTTTCTACCTCTTCCTCTTGTGTTTCTCCCCTTTCTAACATGGAATAGTTTCCTCTTTTTACTTAGGTGCTGTGAAACCTTAACTATTTTCCATGTAGCTGTTAGGTGAATTTAATGATTGTTTATGGGTGTTGTTTAATTCAATGATTGAGGTATTTTTCATGTTGATTGTGCATGTTTGTGCTTAGCAATCTAATTGGCCATTCTAACCTAGATTAGAGGGGAAACCCCCCCTTTCAAGGGAGGCTCAACTGAGTTGGGAATCCTTGGGATTCTTAAGCCACCTATCTAGGTTAGTGTAGGGCAAACCTCTTTGTTGAATTAAGAAATTTGGTTAAGCGCGATTAAGCCGACCAACCATTGGGTTGAGTGAGGGAGTAAGTCAACCATCGATTGCCTTAACCGAGAGGGCCATTTGAATAGCCTATAATGTATCCCTCGGTTTGGCAATTGAGAGTTTGGTCTACGACCATATTTGCGTCCCCTAGCGGTTCCCGGTCACCTTGCCCATAACAACCACTTCGATTCACATACCATGGTAGTAGTTAGGAGGAAGCGACACCCGAGTGTTCCTTCTCACAAAGAGATTTCAAAACCATTTACTTTTGTCTTGCTTTACTTTAATTAGCAAACTTTTCAACAAAAACCGATTCGTTAGGTAATGATTCAAATGACTGAAGTAAGGGTACACGGACAGGCCCGAGTTGATATTTAAACATACTTTCCCTGTATTGCACCCAACTAAGGTTTATACTTGGACCTTAGGCGTGAATTTATTGTGATATTTGGAGTGAGTCAACAAGAAATCGCATTAAGAAGGTCTAGAATAAATCGAAGACCTGCAATTTGTGATGATTATGAGGTTTATCTTCATGAGTTAGAATCTTATTTAGGACTCTATCATGATCCAGTTTCATTTTCACAAGCCATGGAAAGTGAGCATTCTGATAAATGGTTAGCTGCCGCGAAAGAATAGATGAAATCTATGCATAAAAATGAAGTTTGGGACCTTGTTGTTTTGCCTGAAGGTTGTAAAAGAGTTGGTAATAGATGGGTCTTGAAGACCAAACACGACTCTAATGGAAATATCGAAAGACACAGGGAGAGACATGTTACCAAAGGTTTTACTCAGAAAAGTAGTGTTGACTATAAAGAGACATTTTCACCCGTCTCTAAGAAAGACTCCTTAAGGATTGTGATGGCAATGGTAGCTCATTATAATCTAGAGCTCCATCAGATGGATGTGAAAACCGCCTTTCTGAATGAGAATTTAGATGAAGCAGTCTATATGAATCAACATGAAGGTTTTGTGGTTGAGGGAAAAGAGTATATGGTGCGTAAATTAAAGAAGTTAATATACGGACTTAAACAAGCTTCCCGACAATGGTCGATCGATGTATATATTAAGTTCAATGATACCATTACATCTTTTGGATTTAAGGAAAACATCGTGGATCGATGTATATATCTGAAGATTAGTGGGAGTAAGTTTATAATTTTTGTTCTGTATGTTGACGATATCTTGCTTGCTACTAATGATCTTGGTTTATTACATCAAACCAAGGAGTTTCTTTCTAAGAACTTTGAAATGAAGGATTTGGGTGAGGCATCCTATGTGATTGGAACAGAAATATTTCGTGATAGATCACAAGGACTGTTGGGATTGTCTCGGAGATCATACATTAACCGAGTATTAGAGAGATACAACATGGCTGAATGCTCTGCAAATGTCATTCCAATTCAGAAGGGAGATAAATTTAGTCTCAAACAATGTCCAAAGAATGAATTGGAACGCAAGCAAATGGAACATATTCCTTAGGAATCTATTGTTTGAAGTTTGAATTATGAACAAACTTGTACCAGACAGACATTAGTTTTGTTGTCGGAATGCTGGGCAGGTATCAAAGTAATCGAGGAGAAGATCATTGGAAAGCTGCAAAGAAGGTACTATGGTACGAATCATGGTTTATGGCTGCAGAATTTTAAAACTGGACTTGGAATTGTCTACACTATCGCCAAGCCGCTGAAAATTTACTCTGATTATTCCATAACAGTATTCTTCTCTAAAAATGACAAGTATTCGAAGGTTGCTAAGAATATGGAGGTGAAATACTTCGTCGTTAAGGAAGAAGTTCAGAAACAAAGGGTGTCTATCGAGCATATTAGCACACAACTTATGGTTGAGAGCCATTAATAAAAGGATTACTCCCTAACACATTTACTGAAAATGTTAAAAGGATGGGGATTATAGGACGTCATGACTAAAGTGATTTAATGTTTCATCGATTGACACTTTGAGCTCATTTATTTTGTTTCTGGAATAAAGTTATGGATCTTGTTTTATTTATTTCGATCAATATATATACATTATGCATTATGTGAACAGAACAAGATATTTGTCTTTAGGGAAGACATTATTGTTGGACCATTATAAATACCTTGTCATGTGTCATGTTGAGCATGAGACTGGTTTTCTGGTACATGGAAGGGACTATGTCGATAAATTGATAAACAACCGCCATGATCCTAATCTAGTTTTCATACATGATTGTGACATTATAGTTAACCAAATATTATGATAGATTTATCTTATATGATGTGCACACTTATATTTATTATTACACCATGTGATATATAATGACACATGGGCCAAGTGGGAGAATGTAAGCCCATTCCCGTAGGTTACTAGGGAATAATTGTGGCCCAAGTGTAATTATCAGTTAATAGTTTAATATAGGGTAAATTGCACAGTTGGTCACTGGATTTATTAAAAAGGTTCATGTTTGATCACTATAAATATTTAATTCCATTCGTGGTCCTTAGATTAGTTAAATGTTTCAAATTGGTCACTCTCTGTCCAACTCCGTTAATTCTGTTTGACATGGCAGTTAATTCTCAAAGTTGACCGTTAACTGAGTGACGTGACAACTAAAAAATTTTAAAAATAATAAATTTTAATCTTTTACAATAATGTGTCAAGACTCAAGATGGCAACTAACAATGTGGTAAGGTGTGTTTAGTTTGAAGTCGATTCTTTTTGTTCCCTGTAGTGTTTCACTCTGTTTCGGTGCTTCAAGGATGACTAGATTCAATAGTATCAAGGAGTTCAAAATTGTTAAGGGTTGATGGGTGTTTATTCTTAAAGTAGGAGATACTAATAGATTTTTCAAATTCAGATTGTTTTTTGTAATTGAAATTCTCAAGCATTGATATTTGGGAATGTCACACCAGGGAAGAGGTGATAATTAGAGCAGCTTCTAAAAAAATTGTATACATTTCTAATATTTAATTGGGCTAATACCACTACAACACCGAACTATCAACAAAATACCACTTGTATCATATTCTTTTCTATATTTCGCTTCTATCCCATCGTATGATAGTTTTGTGTCATTTGTATCCTAACACTTTTGTTGATCGTTAAAGATAACGGTTGACCAGACGCTGGTCAAAGCATTATTGACTTTTGATGATGTAAAAAAAATGTGGCAGCCACATAGATGCCATATCATATTGTCTTTTTACACATTAGATTATTTTTTGGTCAAAATTATATTAAACAGAAAAAATATGGTTGACCAGACGGAATCCCTTCCGGCCACCACTTTCTGTTAAAAAATAACTGTCAAGGACGGTCAACACTGATGGAATAATAATTCAGGACATGATTGGAATATTGAATGAAATATGATACAACTGGCATTTTGTTGATAGTTCGGGTGTTGTAGTGGTATTACCCTATTTAATTTAAAGACGATATTTCTAAACATAACAATATTCTTGTCCGTCGCTAAATATATCGACGGTTATTATGACGGTCGACCAAAACCGTCGCTAAATAATTTAAGGACTACGAGGTCTGTGATGGTCTGCTGCCTGTCGGGAAATGTACGCTAACTGTCCAAAAAACCATCGCTAAACGTCTGTTCTATTGTAGTGGATCGAATTAATTTATAATGATAATACCAACATGATATTTTATTTTTATTAATTTTGATTGTTAGTATTCGTACGATATAATCTAGACTAAAATTTTCCTTTTCCAAATTGCCCAAATAAATGTTTAAAAACATTCACCAACAAACTAAAACTAAAATTAATGTTAAAAAGGGAACTCTTGCCCATGTTTGAAAAACGGAAACCCCTAAAAACCCCAATGTAAATTGCGAAGAATAAAAAATCTCCTTCTCCGGAAAGAGTTTTCTTACTTGAAATTGCGAAGAATGTACTTTACAATTACCAAGGAGACATTGATTTCCTTATTTCTTCTGAAGCCCTTGGCATTGGGCCATGATGGTCAAGAAAGATCCATGGCAGTCTTAGATTGCATTGCCCATAAAGAAAGTCCAGAAATCAATTCTGAAAGAGACAAGCTTTTAACCCATATCAATTTGAGCCCAAGATCATCCATGGCTTTCAGAAGGGAGTTGGTGATGGCTATAACTCTCCATAACCTGGTAAAAAAAATCCTAAAAATTGAATATTATTATGAATATGCATATGTGGATGGCCATTGCCCATTGTCCACCTATTAGAATAATTATCCACATGCATAATATTGAAGAATAAGATTGGCTGAGTGAGCTATTATGCTCCCCATTCACCAATGGCTTCTCCCCATTCCTATAAAAGGAAGACTTTGACTGAAGGAAAACACACACATACATTTTCTCTTTTCCCTCACCTCTATGTATATATGCTCTCCCGGTGTAATCAGTCTTTGGCATAATGGAATAAAAACAGTGTGGTATTATGCTCCCCATTCAGCAATGGCTTCTCCCCATTCCCATAAAAAGAAGACTTTGGCTGATAGAAAACACACACGTACATTTCTCTTCTCCCTCACCTCTATGTATATATGCTCTCCCAGTGTAATCCGTCTTTGACATAATGGAATAAAAACAGTGTTACACTTGCTCTTCTACTTTATGTTTCTCTTGTTTATTCTCATTTTTGGAATAATTATTCGTAGCACGTTATCATCACGAATGCTCTTACTTGTTTACTCAAATATCACATTGGTCATATGTAACTCCAGAAGTAGTAGATATCATTAACATAGAAGTTCTGCTTGTTCAAAATCTTGTCGATCTGCAAATATTTCTGTTGATGCAAAGTTTAGAGCAACCTGATTCTGTATTTTATTGTGCAATTTTACTGTTGTTAGTACTTGAACCCAAATGATGTGGTGATGTTTAATTGTTTATAGTGTGATGTAGTCACGTAGAGGAAATGGTAGCATCAAGTGCAACACAACAACAACCAGCAATAGTAGAAGCAATGCCGCATAAGCAGTAGGTTAATGTGTGTTCTAATTGAACTTTGTGTGATTAATATATGTCCTAACTTAACCATAATGTGATCCAGGTTTAGCTTGGCGACTGGTGATTGAAATTTTAGTCTTAATCTGCATTTCCTCACATTGTAGTAGAGGTAAGTCTCTGACCTGTGCTACTAAGTTGTTGCAATTGATGAATTATATAAGGTGGGTAGGTGGTTGTACAAGAATTGCAGAAATCACTGATGTATATTTATTGCTTGGTTTGGATAGTGGTAAGGATGATGTTCGAGAGCCGCGAGCTTTTGTTAAGTTTGTAGTTGAGCTATTATGATGTGCTTCTACTATGTTTTGTCATAACTACTTGGGACTGGACAAGTGTTCTTAGTGCTTTGTATATGTTTTATTTATGTCTAATTGCTTCAACAGTTGAGTTTGCTAGGGAGAGAAGTAACTTTGAGCTCATTTGAATAATGTTTTTAGGTGGAAAAGGTTTGAAGGTCTCAAATGATTTGAGGGGACAATTGGCAGCAAAATTATGGAACTGATGAAGAAGAGGCAGACCTGGAAACTATAGTAATTGAGCAAGAAAATATTATCTCATAGATTTGTAATTGGTTCTCGTTAGGTCGGATTCTCATGCTACAAGAATAAGTTCTTTTTATTGTATGTTAATTACCATTGATCATATTTGTATCAGTTGTATTGACATTAATGTTAGAATCTTATTTTACAAGAGTTTATCTTTTCCATTTGTATGTTAACATATTTACAGTGGATATATGATTTGTGGTTTGTAATTAACTATGGAAAAATATTGTCCTAGTGATTAGGATTTAATCAGAGGAGAAACAATGAATTTATGTAGCATGTACCATGACTATTGATTGATATGTAGTCACCGGAAATTGTTTTTTTTTTTTTACGGTTAATACCTTCTTAAAAGAAATGCATCCCGTATTTAAATATTCATTTTCTCAGATATGTGCCCAAAAATTAACATTAAGCATGGTTTATCCCATGATTAATAGGTACAAATAATTATAAGAAACTACATTGTGGCTGTTATAACTAGTCACGATAGTATAATTAGTCACAGTATACAATTAGTCATGAAGCTTTATATTACGGTAATTTTTCGTGACTAAAATTATTAATCACGGGAAACAAGCTTTTAAACACTAGATTTCACTTGATTAAAAGACATTTTTCCTGTAGTGTTAGGGAATTCATACATTCAAAACATAAGGACCATCGCCCAGTCTCTTTATAAATCACTGTATAAATACTAGGGGTGTTCAAACGGATTGGTTACCGTGGTAACCATATTAACCGGTAGAATTCGGTTAATTTGGTTAATTTGGATAATTGGTTTGGTTTGGTTAAATAATTTAGCTTATTTGGTTTAGGTGGTTTGGTTTGGTTTTAACACTGTTAACCAATGAAACCAATTAATGATACACCTAATATACAAAATTATTTATACTTTCATGCAACCAACTAACCCAAACTTTCGTGATTCCCTATTTTATGTCCATGTGCACAACAAACCAAAACATTATGGGTAAAAAATTAAATGGGCCTGCCTTTTTACTAAACCAAAACATGTTGGACAGCTACTAGACTTTAGGATTACGTACAATACCATGGTAGTCATCTCAAACGATGTATAGTTTAAGTGTTTTGTATGAGAGGTTTAACTTCCTGATGATGGGTATTGGTAATGTATATATATTAAGGGGTTTGTTGTAAGCCAACTATTCACAATGGTATTTGTATGTAATATTATTTGGTTAATCCGATTAACCAAACCAATTAAATTTTGGTTTGGTTAATTTGGTTTTCTTGTTAATTTGGACGGTTTGGTTAGGACATTTTATTCCATGGTTAATGAAATTTAGGCTTAATTGGTTTTGTCATTACCAAGGTAACCATTTGAACACCCCTAATAAACACATATGCATCAAGTATCACATCATACTGGCATCACCATATAATCACATCATACCTAGACAAAAGGGTGAAGACAATTGAAGGGGTAGAATCATATGGTTCCACTGATGCAACACAATTACGCCTCGTACCAGACATGATAATTCTGCCAAAATTTAAAATTTCATAGTTTGAAAAGTATGAAGGTACCATGTTCCCCACAAACCATTTGATCATGTATTGCAACAAAATGGCTAACCACATCAGAGATGACAAGCTCATGATACACTGCTTCCAAAATAGCCTCAGTGGTTCGACGCTAAGATGGTATATGCAACTCAAAAGGTTGAAGGTGAAAGGTGGCAAGATTTAGTTGATGCGTTCATAAGACACTACAAGCACAACCAGAATCTAGCTCCAGACGGAGAAGATCTATGTAATAGGGAAAAGCAAGAAAATGAATCTTTTTGTGAGTATGCACAAAGGTGGCGAGGAAAGGACGCAGATGTTCAACCCCGGTTGTCAGAAAAAGAAATGGTTTCGACTTTTTTCGAAACACTAAAGCCTCCATATTAGAACAATCTGGTAGGGACTACCACATCAAAATTTGCTGATTTGTTAGTAATTGGAGAACGAATAGAGAAGGCGATTAAGCAAGGAAAAATGGAAAGTTTAGAAACGCCAAAGAAAGTTAGTCCGTCTCGAAAGGGACAGGGAGATGTACATTCGACTAAAGATGAATCTACGAAAGGGAGATGGTGGAATTAGCACCCTTAAGTCAATCAAAATTCAACAATCATCCCACAACCAAATTTTGTCAGTCGTCGGGTAGTACAGGCACCACCACCTGCAACCCCATGAGAGAAAAATCAGGACTCATACAATAATAGGAGATGATACGAAAAATACATTTGAGTCGATCCTATCCCCATCACATATAGCGAAATATTCTCCCAGTTGCTCCAGGATCACTTAATTTCACCTATACCAGATCGTCCAATGCAAACTCCATACCCAAGATGGTACAAACCATATGAGCATTGTGACTACCACTCTGGAGCGGTATGAAACTCAACCAAGAATTACAAATGGTAAAAAAGCAGGGTCCAAAAAATGGTAGAAGCCGGATGTCTCAATAAGAACCTGAATTGCTTGCTTAGATGATTAGGAGGGACAATGTAGTTGCCAGTTTGTGTGATTGTCCGTGAGTTATGCTGTGCCCAGTTAGACCTTAAAACTTTGTCCTTTTTGTAGTCTACTTACTAAAGTATAGTGAATTCAGCTTTAGTGTGGGGGGAAATGCTGGTTCTGTTAGCCCAATTTCCCCGCCTATTTTGGTTACTAACGAGTCTTGAGGTTATGGTTTTCTGCTTTGCAGGAAGATGGTCAACCTGGATCACAACTTCCTCTAGGGCCTACGATACACCGAGGCCTACGATACGGCATTCGCCAAGATGCGGAAAGCCGAGATTGGGTGTCACTACAGCCTCAATCTCGACTACTTCACCCAGTTCCGGTGCCGCGGGGTTATAGAGGCGGTCGCCCCTCACCCGGGCTGGAGGCGCCTGTTGGAGCTCCGGGACGAAATTTACGAGGAGCTCACTCTGGAGTTCTACAACACATACCACCACGTCCGGCAATAGCAGGTGACCATAGATGGCGCGGTCAACTTCATACTCATAGGCCATCACTACAGTCTGATCTATGACGAGTTCCATACACCTTCGACCTGGACCAGGATGGCATATTCAAGGTGGAGCCTACCCTCCCAACGATCAAATTCTAGGGCTTCTACGAGTAGATCTGCCTCCAGTAGTACGCGGATGTCCCGTACCTGCACAACAAGATGATCCGCCTCATCATCCATGAGCGCGACGCCCGTTGCTACACGCACTTCCTGTTGGAGCGTCTGTGCATGTCCACTAATGTGGACACGACCCAGACCTTCTGAAGCCTTCTCCTCTCGAGGATGATGAGGTGGCAGAGGATGATGAGGCGGCAGATGATGATGAGGATTGAGCCAGTCTGGAACACGACTTCATGTTTCTTGTGATTTGTGTTTTTGTGATTTGAGTCAAACTAGATATGTTCTGTCTTGTTTGATGTATTTTATTGTGTCCCATGGGGCTGACACTGATGTTCTTAACACTTTTGTGTTGCCTTTTGGTTGTTCTCAGAATCTAGTCCATTTCCAGTCCGCTCCAACCGACTGGTCCTATTTCAGTCCCATTGCAGCCCTTTTTTTTGGTAACATCGTCTCCCTTATCTTTCCCTCGTCTCCATTGAGAGCAATGTCATGTTTAAGTGTGGGGGGTGTTTATCTTTGGCTGCATTGATATGGTTGTGTGCTTGGAGCCTAGTCCACTGTCCAAATCTCAAGATTTGAGGGCTCCAAGTACTAATGTTTGCATGATTATATTGGCAATGTGATGGTATGTGGTGAATCAATTGGTTATTGGCAATGATGCATGGTAACTTGCTTGTGACTAGGACAACCTATACTGATGATTGAGACGCGTAGTAGAACCGTGTAGTGGTTCAGTTTTTCAACTGTTTGCTTACCAAATGTGACTTGGATTGATCACTTATTTTTACAGTAGTTTATGCATCTAGTTCAGGGAATCAAAATGAGAGATAGAGCATATAGGCCATGCGAGATTTGAGCTTGCTAGTATATTTCTTGTGCGATAGATACCTCTTCCATGATGTGTAGCTTTCACGTTGTCACTAATTAGGATGATGGAGGCATAGTATTAGCCCACGACTAAATTGACTGTCCTGGTGTCATACCCCTAGTCAGCCCCTTTGAGCCGTGTAACTTCCTTTTCGGTCTTCAATGAAAATCACCCTTTTGCATCTCTTAGAGGTTCCACCGAGTGTTTTTTGCATGTTCTTTGTTGTTTTGCTAAAAACAATATGAGGGATGGAGGTAGTTCTTAAATGTTGGGCGTGCATAGGTACTCATTTCGGCCAGGAGCCAGATGAGCCACTACGTGATGCTTGGGAACGGTACTTGGGATTTTTCTGGCAGTTTCTCAATCACGGCTTTAGTGATGCATTCACTGTGGGAACTTCTATAGTGCTCTATCTCTAGAGAGGCAGAGGGTGATCGAGTCTCTATGCCCAGGGGGGGACATTCTCACTAAGACTCCACCCGAGTTGAATCAGATGATTAGTACTTTGGCTGCTAGAGACCATTCTTGGGGGCAGAGTACCAGAGGCAGGAACTCTCAGGATCGAGGTGTGCATGCCATGGAGGCTAGATCCGAGCTCGAGCGATAGGTGGCAGAGTTGGTCCAGACATTGAAGCAACCCAATAGTCTCATTCACGTAAAAGGAATTGCCACCCCTCCGGTTGCACAGTGCTAGTGGTGTGAGAGTTCAAACCATTTGGCGGAAGACTGCCAGGCTATGCGGAAGTCTTCTACACCCCAGGAGCAGTTGGACTTCATCGCCAATGCTCGACACCTTGATCCTTACAGTGGAACATATAATAAGGGGTGGCGCAAGCATCCCAATTTCTCCTTGAATGGCAACAACAACACCACCAAGCATCCCGGTTTCCCAGCACCATCTGGTGGTTTTCAGCAAAGGCAGCCTTTCCAGGCCCGACATGGTCCATTTCCACAGTTGCAGCCTTATTAGCCCAGACTAGGGCAACCATTTCAGCAGCAGCAGCGACAATTTGCCCAGCAAAGGATGACTAGATGTCAAAGCTGAAAAAACATGGTGCAGGCCTTCGTGAGCACCAGCACAACGAATTTCGCCAGGCTGGACCAGTGAATCACCTCACTGGTGGCAGGCCAGAGGAACCAGGGTAACATACTGCAAGATCTCCAGAACCAAATTGGAGGCATAGCTTGCCAAAACAACACTAGGGCACCGGGAACTCTGCCTACCACCACCATCATAAATCCTCGCGATCCTCACCAGTAGTTAGATGCCATCACTACTCGAAGTAGCAAGACGACATCCACTATCCCTGCTCCGGCCAGGCAGGAGGAACCAACACCTGCTTCAGCACTTCTAGTTGACAAAGAAGAAGTGGGGATCGAGAAAGAAGCACCTACTACCAATCCACGGTCAGTGGTTAAGGAGCATATTCCCCAGCTTCCCTTCCCCACTCGAATTCACAAAGACAAGTTGGAGACTGTGTTTGCCAAATTCATGGCAATGTTGAAGCAGGTCAACATCAGCATGCCGTTCATGGAGGCACTGTCGAAGATGCCCAAGTACGCCAAATTCATGAAGGATCTCCTCACCAGCAAAAAGAAACTTGGGGAGCTCTCGACAGTGATGCTGAGCGAGGATTGTTCTGCCATCCTGCAGAATAAGCTGCCCGAGAAGTGCAAAGACACATGGAGTTTTACTATCCCTCTTATTATTGATAGCATGCATGTAGGAAAGTCCTTGGCGGACCTAGGTGCTAGCATTAATTTCATGCCCTATAAACTATTTAAGAAGCTAGGCCCAGGTAAACCAAGAACCATTAGGATGAGTATTCAGTTAGCAGATCGCTCTATTGTGCATCCTAGGGGTATCATAGAGGACTTGCTTGTTAATGTGGGTGAATTCACATATCCTGTTGATTTTGTTATTCTAGATATAAATGAGGATGTGGATGTGCCATTGATTTTGGGTATACCATTTCTTGCCACCGCCAAGGCGCTAATTGATGTGCATATGGCAAGTTACATTTTGTGTCGGATAATGAGAAGCATTCACATTTGCATGATGATGTGGATTACTGTGATATGTTGGCTGATTTTGAAACCACACTCGCCATCACGAGTGCTGGTACTGACAATGCCCTTGAGCGTTGTATTTTGCTTGGTGAGCAGATCGCAGGAGCTGCAACCGGAGGAGCCGTTGGTCGCGCTGGAGAGTGGCGAATTCCTGGAGGTTGATAAACTGTTCAAACTGATCTCATCCTCGAATCGCATCACCACCTATCTGGAGGAGCCACCAAAACTGGAGCTAAAGCCCCTCCCTCCTCACTTGGAGTATGCATTTCTCAGGGAGGGGAACAAGCTTCCAGTCATCATTAGCTCGACCCTCACACCCGAGCATCAAACCAGACTAGTGGCCCTGTTGAAGCAGTACGAGTGAGCTCTGGCATGGAAAATCACTAATATCCGGGGGATCAGCCCTTCTTTCTGTTCCCACCGGATACTGCTCGAGGATGAGATTTAGCTAGTGAGGCAGCCCCAGCGAAGATTGACACCGAACCTAGAGGCAGTGGTTCCGGCAGAGATTGTGAAGCTGATGGACGCGGGGATAATCTTCCCCATTTCTGACAGCGAGTGGGTCAGTCCCACTCATGTGGTGCCTAAGAAGGATGGGATGACTGTGGTACCCAACGAGAAGAACGAGCTCATCGCGATGTGCACGGTGACCGGTACCGCGTCTACATAGACTACCATCGCCTCAACGACGCCACCTGGAAGGATCACTTCCCGCTAGCTTCCATTGACCAAATTCTGGAGATGGTGCCGGAGCACAAGTTCTACTGTTTCCTGTATGGGATGTTTGGGTATTTTCAGATTCCCATTGCACTGGAAGACCAGGCGAAGACCACCTTCACCTGCCCTTTTGGCACATTTGATTACCGAAGGATCCAATTCGGGCTTTGCAACGCCCCAGCCACATTTTAGCCATGAATGTTTGCCATCTTCGACCAACTGGTCGGAGAAATCATGGAGGTGTTCATGGACGAATTTTTGGTTTATGGAGACTTATTCTTCCACTGTCTCCGTAACCTGGAACTCGTCTTGAAACGGCGTGAGGAGACTAACCTGGCACTGAGTTGGGAGAAGTGCCACTTCATGGTTCGTGAAGGCATAGTTCTGGGGCATAAGATCTCCAAGATGGGGATAGAGGTAAACATAACCAAGATCGAGACAATTAGCAAGCTGCCTCCTCCCACATATGTTAAGGGGATCTGTAGTTTCTTGGGCCATGCAGGGTTCTATATGTGGTTCATAAAAGACTTCTAGAAGATCGCCTTGCCCCTGAAGAAGCACCTTAAGAAGAATTCCACCTTCCAGTTCACTGATGCGTGCACAGCGCCATTCGCGACCTTGACGGAGAAGCTCACTCATGCTCCTATCATCCTAACTAATCTTTAGCGTTCGAGCTGATGTGCAATGCCAGTGACTTCGCTGTTGGATTTGTCTTGGAGCAGAGGCGAGATCAGCACTAACCTCCTATCTACTACGCCTCAATGACCCTTAATGATGCCCAGGAGAACTACACTACCACGGAGAAGGATCTGCTGGCGGTGGTGTTCGCCTTCGACAAGTTTCGTCCTTATCTGGTCTTGTCCCATGTGATAGTGTACATGGATCACTTCGCAATACGATACCTTATAAGCAAGGCCGATGCCAAGCCTTGGATCATACGATTGATCTTATTATTGCAGGAGTTCGACATTGAGATTCAGGAAAAGAAGGGAGCCGAAAATATTGCTGCTGATCATCTCTCCCTGTTGGACGCACCTCCTGCGGACAACGTCGAGGAGGAGATCAATGACTCCTTTCCAGGTGAGTGACTAATGATGATTGGCCTGGTGGAGAGTGTCACCCCTTGGTACTCCGATTTTGCAAACTATCTGGTGGGCCAGCAGCTACCCAAGGGGATGACGACTCACGCCAAGAGGAAGTTCTTCTCCGACGAGAATCACTACTTCTGGGATGACCCGCATCCCTTTAGGATCGGAGCCGATGGGGTCATCCGTCGGTGTGTCATGGAAAATGAGATGGAGGGCATTCTGTCTCACTGCCATGAGGGACCTACTGGCGGGCACCATGGCGATAACCGAACGGTGCGAAAGGTACTACAGTCGGGCTTCTACTGGCCCTCGCTCTTCAAAAATGCCAAAACCTTCGCACGTAGGTGCGATCGATGGTAGAGGTCAGGTAACATCTCTGCCCGTGATGAGATGCCCCAGAATGTGTCTATAACTTGTGAGATTTTTTATGTCTGGGGTATCGACTTCATGGGCCCCTTCCTTCCATCATTTGCCCACCAATGATGCTAGACGTGTTTGTCAGTTTCTGAAGCAGCTGTTCTCCCGTTTCGAGGCGCCTAGAGCCATCATTAGCGACAGAGGGACCCATTTTCAGGGCCAATTCGATAAATTACTCTCTCGCTATGGTGTCACTCACAAGGTGTCCGTGGCCTACCACCCCCAAAAGAGTGGTCAAGCCGAGCTGACGAATCGGGAGCTTAAGCGCATACTAGAGAAAACGTTGGATCAATCTCGTAAGGATTGGTCCACCAAACTCGATAATGCTCTCTAGGCATACCGGACTGCCTACAAGACGCCAATTGGTACTTTGCCATATCGACTTGTCTATGGAAAGGCATGTCACCTGCCTGTGGAGTTAGAGCACAAGGCCTTCTGTTCCCTTAAGCTGCTCAACTTGGATGTTAGTCTTGCAGGTACTGAACGCAAATTGCAGATGCTGGAGCTGGAGGAATGGTGTTATCACGCCTATGAGAACACCAAGTTATATAAGGAGCGAAGTAAGCATCTCCATGACACTCGATTGAGGGGCCTGAAGGAGTTTTAGGTTGGCGATCGAGTTCTCCTCTATAACTCTCGTCTGAAACTCATTCCTGGAAAACTTTGCTCCCGATGGTCTGGACCATTCACAGTCACACAGGTGTTCCCGTATGGCACGATACACATTGCCAACCCGCAAACTGAACCATGTAAAGTCAATGGCCATCATCTCAAACTCTATCTAGGAGACGAGGTCGAACGTGCGGAGCTAGTGGTCGGCCGCGACTCAAAATACTCGGCCGGGTATTTTGGCCTCGTGGTCGGGACCCCTTCTGATCAGTGGGCGAAAAAGCTGAAATACCCGACCGAGACTCAAAATACCCGACCGGGTATTTTGGTCTCTCGGTCGGGACCCTTGTTGACCATGATTTGCTTTTAAGGGCGAATACCCGACAACAGGCCTCAAATACTCGACCGGCTATTTTTTAGGCTCGGCCGGGTATTATTCCTTTAAAAGCGAATACCCAGCCATACCCTTTCTCTCTCCTCTCATTTTTTTAGAATTCCCCCCTCTCTTCCTTCTCTCTTCCTCCCCTACTCTCTCGTCGGAGCAAATTCTCCCGTCGAAGTTTTCTAGATCCCGTTTTCGTCCGACCTCTAAATTAAAATCCGTTTGCGGATTTGGGATCTACGTTGCGGGGCACACCACCGCTGCAGGCGACTTGCGACGAATTTTCGGCTTGTTTCCGACGATTCCTCCGGGGTCATTTTTTTGGCGGTTTCGTGTCCCTCACTATTTGCTCGTGTCCCTCTACGGCCCTACTTGTGTTTCCAGGTGTGTATCTTGATCAATTTTTCTTTATTTCTGGAAAATCCAACTATAGATGTTAGGCCCGAGAACTCTGAATTGGTTGGCATGTTTGAACTAGAATAGGGTGAGGGATGCAGTGGATGTGATTTGCTAGTGCGTGTTGGATGCCCTGTTGCTTGAATGACTCGCCTTTACCATGATTCTTGCTTGGAATGTGGTTGTTTTGCATCCAAATCAACTGCTTTGTGCTTGATTGCCTATCCTAGGTGGTCCTTAAGTGTGGGGGAATTGTTGCACCCCTACTTGCGGTCCTAACAAGAATTTTCTTGGTTCCACCTTTGGGTTGTTCGTTTTGCAGAATAATATCTCTCGACCACCGCTACATGCAGGGCTTGCGCCTCCACCCTAACTATGCTCACTAGTTCCACCGGGTCCTTAGCGAGGTGTTGCACCGCCCCCACCACCTTGTGTGGGGAGTTTTCCATCAGCTCCACTGCCTGGATGAGATAGTCGCCGCCATCAGCCACCCTCACTGGCGGGTTCTCCTGTGAACACACAATTCCACCTACACGGAGCTGGTGTGGGAGTTCTACTCCACTTGTCGCAACCGCCTCAAGGTGGCCCATGACTCCCCCACCGGTGTCACCTTCTGGCTCGGCGACCACATGCGAGAGATGAGCATCGACGGGTTGACCCATGCAGTTGGGATCCACTACCACCCGTACTCTTGCCACGAGATGGAGGTCCCCCATCCCAAGGATTGGGATCAGGATTCGTTCTACTGCAGCATCGCCCGTCCTGATTACCAGCAGGGCGCCTTCGAGGCCGTCCAAACGTATGTCTCCACCATGCGACCAGAGTGGCACATCATCAACCTCCTGCTCACCCGCTCGATCACCCCCAACGCCACCGAATCTCACAAAATTCCGAAGAGGGTGCTCTATGCCATGCACTTGGGGTCTGTCGTGGCCACCCCCTTTACTCGGTGCCACGGCAAACCCACCTACTTCTTTTGTGGTCCCATAAACACAAAGCTGACGCGCCACTTCGAGATCGACATGGAGGGGTTGAATAACGCCATAGAGCAGGGCGGCTCCTCTCCTCTCGGCAGGGAAGTGCTTCACAACGCAATCCTGCTCGAGGGAGATCGTGGGTTAATGGGTTGTCCATGCCTCCGGATGAGGATGCTGAGGATGATGAGGATGACGAGGGCTACCCTAGCGAGGATGAGGCCGATGATGATGATGACGGTGGGGCTATGGATGCTGAGATGCCGGAGTCCCTACTTTCCCTCCAGGGATCTTCTTCCACGACGGAGACCTGAGCGAGGCCATTCCTCCTCCGGTCCTTCTGTTTTATCGATGGACTTCTTCATGGAGCAGTTCTACCAGATGGGGCTCCAGTTTCAACAACTTGGGCTCCAGAACCAGCAGCTTATGGACCACCAGGTCCAGTTTCACTAGCAGTATTCAGCCCACAAGGCTGAGTACGTGACCAAGATGGCTGTGCTAGACGAGCGCCTCGACCGTATGGAGGTTCAGCAGGGACCGCAACCGCCGGATGATGGAGTACCAGGAACACCTACTCCAGTCTTGTCATCCACCACAGGAGTGCCACTGAACCACTCCGTGGGCCCATTCACCACCACCACCACCGATGGACGGTGTCGACTACCTCATGGACCAGATTAACTTCGACCAGCTCGACTAGGCTGTACTCGCTGGCACTTTTGTGTTTCTTTTGGTTTGGGTCAGAGTGCAAACTGGATTTTATGTTTGGTTGGGTTTATTTTTCCCTTTGGATGATGTACTATTGGGTTGACAACTCTCCCCAAAGTATCTGTGTTTGAGTGATTGTGGTTTTTCTAACCCTGCATTTGCTTCGATTGGGCTGACAACTCTCCCTAAAATACCTCAATCATTGAATTAAATAATACCCAATGACAATCATTCAATTCACATAAAAGAAACTACATGGTAGAGTTAGGGTTTCACAACACCCAAGTGAAAGGAGATCTACTACATGCTAGAAATGGGGAAAACACAAAGAGAAGAAGAGGAAACCATCTTGGAGGATGCTCCCAATCTCCTTGTCCCTTGTGTTGAGCTTTCATTGGAGGAAATCTTTCCAAAATCCACTTTGAAGCAAAACCCTAGACTTCTTCTTCCTTGGTTCGTGTTTCTCTCTCTAGAAATCTTAAGAAGGCTTTTCACACAAAGTGGGCTCTCCCCTTTCTCCTCCTTTCAGCTCATCATTTAAACCAGAGACGAGCTCAGCTCATCAATTGTTTCTCCCACTTTGCGTCAGTAACCTGGGCTCTATAGATGCCAACACAAGGGACCACCGCGCTACGTCTCGCCGTCCGGTGTCCCTACCCTAGTATGCCAACCGTGTTACGTCTCGTCGTCCGTAAGGCAGTGCTATAGAGACGTAACATGGTTGGCATACTAGGGTAGGGACACCGGACGACGAGACGTAGAGCCATGGTCCCTTGTGTTGGTGTCTATGGATTAAGAACATAAATAAGGGAATTCTAAAGATAAGACAGGAGTAAAGATCTCTTATAGACTGTTTGATAGTAAAGTTTAAAGGATGAAAGTGAGAACGACTTTTGTCTAAGGAAGGCATTCTCCTAATAATGTGATTAGTAAGGAGTTTGCCTAGGGCAAAGACCTTAGGAAGTAACGACTAGACTGACCCCTTCTCACTCACCAGGTCGAGGAAGGGTTAGCAGAGGCGGACTGCAAGAAGAGGCAAGGCGATGCGAGCAGCTGCACCATCATTGATGAGAAGTCAAGGAACTCGTGAAGAGTCAGAGCTAGAATAGTTTAATTTCCTTGTTACATGGTTAGGAGTGTAAACTGGAGATTTTGAGTTCTTTCATTTTAAGTATTGGGATTGTGATTTGCCCAAGCGTTCATTCTTTTCGTTTGAAGTTCTTAAACGTTGTCGGTTTATTTATTTTAAAAAGTTGTTTGGGTTGCTCCGGAGTAACCGGTTTTTGGTTTGAGTTATGGTTTGGTTTTTGAAAAGAGACGGGATGTGTCATTAGGCCTGAATCACTTCTCCTTATCTTTCCCTCTTCTCCATCGAGGGCAATGTCAAGCTTAAGTGTTTGTATCCTTGGAGCCTAGTCCACTGTCCAAATTTCGATTTGAGAGCTCCAAGCATGTGTTCCTTGCAATTTCCTGCTAAGTATGCTTTGAATTGATAGTCTTTATAATAATATGCAACCTAGGGAGGTAGTTGACTCGCTCCTACCGTCACTCTAGAAAATGGCCAAGTGTAACCACCTCCTAAAGCGTAGTATAGCAGGTTTGTGTTTAAATGTCAACCCGGGTCCTAAGTGTGATGACTACTCCGTGAGTTCTTATTATTTAGCAGTGAAAGTGTAGTTAAGGTCCAAACAAGCAAAGCAGTTAAAGGTTGTTTTCAAGTTGAAAGAGGTCACCCGGATATGGGTCCCCCTAGACTGCAATTAAGTCGGATTGTAATTTACCAAGTTCAATTTCACTGATAGTTTTACTGTGGAAGGTTCTTAAATAGTCTGCATTCTCGACTAAAGGTCTCTAAACCCTCTCAATCTGAGTCCCCAGCGGGCGACTAACCTCCACCGGAGTAAACAGATTCAGTTCCTAACGAACCAAACCTCCTCTACCGAAGTAAATCCGGTACAAAATAGTGACTTGACTCCTTGACTAAAGTCGCCAATTCACTACCTTCAATCAAGAGTGCTCTATCAACCTAGGCAGATATTCTCTTTCTAGGCCAAAGTAGAAATAACAGGAATTTGATCAGGATTCATGCCATTCAAGAAATCAAACCTCAATTGAATATAATCATATCACTGAATTCGTACTTGGGATCATACAATCAGACCTAACATACAAATCTAGGGTTCTTCATACCCTGGTGAATAAGAAAGTTACTCCATAGAGAGAGACGGGAAATCTAGCTCAGATGCGGAAACCATATTGTGAAGGATGAGATTCTGCTTCTGGCAATCAATCAGCACTTCTCCAAGCTCAAGCCGGGCTTCAATGGTGATGGAGATCGATCTAAGGCACTTGAAGAATCAGGTTCGTCACTTTCTCTCTCTAGGTATACGCTTTTTCTCTCTAAAACTCGGAACCCTTCAATTTTGCCCTTCTTTTCCCTTAATAAGCTGTAAATCGCGATCCCCGGTCAGAATACCCGGTCGGGTATTTTAGGCTGAGACCGGGGATTCTTGAAACGCACCTTCGCGGACATGGGATTAATTCCCGGTCAAGGTAAAGAATACCCGATCGGGGATTTTTCCTTAATGCCCGGGGCCCCTTCTGCTTCTCAAATGACCAAAAGAGGTTTTCCCTGGTCTGCATAGATTAATACCCGGCCGGGTATTTTTGCTCATGGTCGGGTATTTTCCTCCTCCAGCACACTTCACCTCAAACGTGCTCCTCTCGACCCGAAACTCGTTTCTTCACCTCGATGCCAACGCCAAGCCCTGAAATATGACATAAACACACAACCTAGCATGAAATCAGCTTAAAACACGAGAATCAACATCTCAAACAGCTCAAGAATAGGGGTAAAAACATGTGCAATCAGTGGTCTATCAGTAATGTAGCACTATGGAGTATGGAGGATGTTGATTCATTTAAGAAGTCTCCTTTCTTCTTCATATTGTGTTGGTTGATTGTGTGAATCAGGGACCTTAGGACCTTTGAATTGTGTGGTATTATGGACTCTCTACCTGTCATGGACTCATGTATCATGTTTTGAAATATAAAAGGTGCTCTAAAATGTGCTTTCAAATAACATCTCCCGTGCGAAAAGGGCAAAAGGGTGTAAGGGGGAGACGGGAATCCGTTCCCAATTTCCACCTACTACCTCTAGCGACCGGGTAAAAGCCATTATGGAGACCAAGGAAGCAGAAGGGGTCCCGACCAGGAAGCTTAAATACCCGATCGGGTATTCTGCACCTCGATCGGGTATTAACCCTTTCCCCCGTGCACAACGTTTTAAATACCCGGCCGGTCACCTGAAATACCTGACCGGGTTTTAAGGCCAGGTATTGCGATCTGCCCCTTTTGAAGAGAAGAAAGCCTCTTTTGAGGGGGATCCGATTTTAGAGAAAGAAAGAGAAACCTAGAGAGAGTGACGAACAGAACTTCCAAGCGCTCTAAATCGATCTTCAACACCATTGGAGCTCGGTTGAAGCTTGAAGAAGTGTCGATTGATTACCAGAAGCTGCTTATCATCCTTCACAAAATGATTTCCGCATTTGAAGCTGATTTCTCTTCTCTCTCTATGGAGTAAACTCTCTCACTCACCTGGGTATGAAGAACCTAGATTTGTATGTTAGGTCTGGTTGTATGAACCCAAGTACATGTCTTTGATATCGATTATATTCAATTGAGGCATGATTTTATGAATCACATGAATCCTGATTAAATTCCTGTAGTTCCTGCTTTGACCTAGAAAGAGAATATAGCCTAGGTTGATAGAGCACCTTTAATTGAAGGTAGTGAATTGACGACTTTAGTCGAGGAGTCGATTTACTATTCTGTACTAGATTTACTCCGGTAGAGGAGGTTTGGTATGTTAGGGCCTCAGTCTGTTTACTCCGGTGGATGTTAGTCGCCCGCTGGGGATTCAGATTGAGAGGGTCTAGAGACCTTTAGTCGAGACTGAAGACTGTCTAAGAACCTTCCGCAGTATAATTATCATTGAAACTGGACTGGGTGAATTACAACTTGGCTTAACTGCAGTCTAGGGGGAACCATATCTGGGTGACCTCTCTCAAACTTGGAACACAACCTTTACTACTTTTGTTTGCTAGTTGAGTTGAAACTTCACTATAGTTGAACCGCTAAATTATAAGAATTTCATGGAGTAGTCATCAAACCTAGGACTCGGGTTAACATTTACATCTAAACCAACTATACTACGCATTAGTAGGTGGTGACACTTGGCCACTTTCTAGTGTGACAGTATAGGCGAGTCACCCCCTCAACTTTAAAAGGAAGCCTCGATAGTGTTCTTGATAGGGTAGCTTCTTCATTTGGTGCAATGCCGACGAGTGATTGCGTCGAGGATGATTTGGTTGATGTTTTTCTTAGAGTCCATAAGAAGTTTTTTGTTGCCACCAAGTGATTTTAGTGATTGAAGAATGGGTTGCCAACGAATGGTCTTTCGTGCATTGAAGAACATGATTTAACCATGATAGCGTTCGAGAAGATGCTTGAGTATATGAAAGTACATTTGGCAAATATTTCTTTCATGATCAACCTACTGATTGTTGGTATCAGTATATCTTTTGTTTTTTTTTTTCATTCAGATGCATGGATGCCTTAATTGATATAGATCCAGATCAAGTATTTTTTCATTCTTGAATGTTCACAATTGTAAGCAAATACATTTGTTTGACATTTGCACTTTGGTGGCTTTGGACAGGTAGAAGAAATGTTTAAAGCTGCTTCTAGTTATTTGTCACGTCAAAATTTTCTTATATAAATGTGCCTTCCAAAAAGAGTGTGTATCATATCTAAATGGGCTCCGATGTCTTGACATCGGATGTGCATGAATTTATCGATTTTCCATACATGTAATTGGAGAATTTCGAATATCTCAAAATTTGAATAGCTTGTCACATGTATTCTGTTGATTTCTCTATATTAGATACATTGATAAAAGTGCAATTTGTGGCATACGTACAAACTTTAAAAGGGTTACTACTTGTTTGTAATTCAATGAGAAATTGTAAACGGTGCAAATAACCATAACTAGAAACACAATATAGACTTTGTTATTGATAAATAATTTTGGCTATTTAATGGTGAATCATTCATTCCTAGATAGAATCATCTCATCTTTTACTACACCATTACAAAACCCTTTTCTCTTTCTAGTTGTCTTGAGAAAATATAACACTATAGAAGGAAAAGAGATGAATAAAAATGTATAACTTCAAAAAATTTTGTAAACTGAAGTAATATTTATGTGAAAAGAAGAAAGAAACATCAATTGAAGTAGAACTCCAGGGTGAACCTTTTTTTGAAAAGGGATGTTAAGAGGTTTCTTCAGTTTCATCTGCTGCAACATCTTCATCTGCAACTTCTTCTGCATGCTCTTCTGGTGCGGTTGCAGGAGCAGCATAGGCATGGTACCCCCCTCCATGCTTTCGATGCAGGCTCCAATACATTATGCTTGCAGTCAGTATTAAGATCATCTTCTGGTTTACCTATAGGCATAGGAAAAACGAACAATGAATCAAATGTGTGTAGGAAGTCAGAAAAGGTTCAAAGAGTTATTGGATTACCTCCATTATGTCCTCAGGTAATAAGAAGATGGAACATCCAAGCTTCCTAGCAACACTAATTATATATGTCGCATTCATCTTCTTATCCTCATCTGCATAAAAAAAAAAAGAATTAAGATTACCTTGGAGTTTAGTCGGTGAAGGAAGAGCAAACTAGATTCTAAACATACCAGTTTCTCCAGCTCTACAGACTTCCCAATTGACCACCCTAGGCTCCACTGCACTGAGAAGCTCTAGGAAGAAAACCCCAGTAGCAAGGTTCTTATCCTGGAATCGAAACATAATATGTTATAGTTTTGCCATCATCAAAGAAACAAGCCTCCTTGTTCATATTACAATTATTACCTTAAAGCTATCCATTTGAGATGTTTTACCAGACTTCTTCACTTTTTCATTCGCCCATTGAAGAATGTCTGCGTCGGTTATCTCTTTACCTTCACTAGAGTGAGATCTCAAGTTTCTCAATAGTTGAAGCATACTGAACCTCATAAGCTGCCATAAATATGCTACTCGAAACAAGGACAAGTGAAGAAATAAAGAATCATGAATTAAGTATGATGGAGAGACCATAAATAACAAACAAATGTAGGGTGGGGGAGGTGAAGGAAGGCGAAAACCTATAATAAGCTTCTTGTTTCCTTGAACAATGTCATTCCCAGCTACATTCACAAGTGAGAAATGCATGTCCTTTCCAATTTGTATGACTTGGTTACAATTTTCAACTTTTCTAAAAGGCATCTTTATGGGAGGCTTAGTAGCCAACTTCCAGTTAACTGATCCAGGAGAGACTTTGTCGAGTACTTCCAAAAGAATCCATCTATAATGAGAAAATTAGTTAAATCAATTGGATCAAATTAGCAAGGAACACTACTGCAAGAGTAATAATTGATAGCTCTACCCATTTCTAACATCCTCAAAGACATTGTTGCAATGTGTAGGAATCCCAAGACTGTTGATCCATAACCGAAAGCATCTCTCTTCTCGAGAAGTTTGATCGTCGTCCTCCATCATCTCGGCATAGGACACTTTTGTGGTGTCGGTAGCAGTCAATCCATTTCTGTCCAAGTAGAAGATAAAAATGAGTTCATAAACAACACATTGTAATCAAATGAAAAAAGCATTAGAGGTCTTATCTTATCAATATGTCCATTTACCTATGTTGGAAAATTTCCGCAACGAATGCAAGATTGAGATTAGCTGATCCTTCAACAATGTCTGAGGGAGTGAGGTATTTGCTACACTCTAATTTTTCTGCTTGCTCAATAACCATATTTGCCCTCTCTTTGGGGTCCATATCTTGTAAGGCATCTGCGGTACTGAGCTCTGGTGCAAGAGCCGTAAGGAGGTAAGCATAAGCCTCTCCATCCTGAAAATATCCAATGTTATGACCATGAAATATAAAACACAATACTGATCATAAAATAAATATATCACGACTCTTTGATTATAATTTACCTTCACATCTGAAGAAAAGTTTGTAACTTGCTTAGTATATCCAGCCTTTTTTAGATGGAAGTTCATCCATTTTAATAGAACTTTCTCGGGAGCTAAGTTCCTGAGCTCTTCCACTTCCTGTATATTTCATACGACAATGTGAGAAAAGAAATAGACATTCGTTGTTTTCATCCAAAGACACACGTTCCGCTAATTTGTCACCTCATTGTCCTCAATCAATTCAACAAGTTCTGGGGTATTCTTAAGATTCACATCAGCCAATAGTTGAATCTAAAATCCAAAAAAAAAACAAAAGATATTAAACTAATAACCATAGCTAACCACCATATATTATATAAATATAAGTTACAAGTCCTCTTGTTTTCGTACCTTAACGATTTGGGAAATCAATCCAAGCACCAAATGAGGCTGAAAATGAGAAAGAAATAAGAACACCATAACAGTTCAAATCATTGCTAGAGTGTTGTTAAGTAAATAACAAAGGGCTTACTCTAGCTTCAACGAGATCCTGAGTACCGATATTGACAACAGTACATCCAATAGCCTTAGCTGAATTAAGGCATAATGTATGATTTTCATTTCTCTCCCATGGATTAAGAGACTTTTTTGTATTGATAGCTCGTTCGTCTATCGTGTTAGGGACAGCCACATTGATTAGCTTACTGCATTATCATCATCATCATCATCATCGACATAAGGAAAACATAACTAAGACGCAATAAACAAAACAACATTGTTAGACAACAATCATATACAAACTAATTACCATAGGAGGACACCATCTTTTATTATATCAAACAAGGCATTCGTTGAGGGATCAATGGGGAGGTAGTCCTTCAAGAACTTATCCTCTCCTAGGTGCTTATTAATGTGTTGAACATAAGAGTTCTTTTCAGATTCATTAATATTGTGGTGGAAAGTTGTTGTGGAGGCCTTGAGGAACGAGGATGAACCTGCCAATTTTTTTCCTGATGATTTTGATTTTATCGATGCACGTCCATGCAAGTTTAGATATGCCTGTGCGGGGTTTGGGAACCAAAATAAAAAATAATCAAACAATGATTATTCTAACTAAGTAAAATTAAACTAATCAAAGCTAGTTCCTCACTACTCACCCTAAGGAATGATTCGAAATCAATCTCTTCATCCATGTTCGAAGTTGATTCTTGAAGCATAGAACTAATATCATTCTCACTGAAGACATCGATAAAGGCCTTAAGTTTGGAGAACAGGGCTGGCATATCTCCCACTGTGACCCGACCAGACTGCGTTCGCACTGATACATACTGTCAATCATAAAACCAAGCACACACATCAATGTCAAAATCTAAAATCTTTGTCGAAATATTCGAATTTCAAGCCTAGCTAGCATCAAAATTCATATGAAAAGGTTTTCACCTTGGATTTGAGGGTGCGTAGCTGGACTTGGGTAAACTGACTCTGTAGCCATGGATCAGAAACAAGTACACCCTCAAAACTGGACATGGTATCCTAGAAAATAAATCAAAATATATAGCCACCTGCAGGAATGACGTGCATTTTGATCGAAATACAATCGTTGTTCAGGACTTTTGACAAACAAAAAATGTGTGTGATATTCTCTTACACTAAAGAAGGACTAACGAGGGGAAGGAAAAATCATACCGTGTTAAATATTATCTGAATCCACGTAGGTAATCCAGCTAAAAACAACAGACTTAGGGGATGAGAGAGTTCTGGCAAACAAGACGAAGCTGTTTGGAAGAGTATTTCGAATAGGAAAGGAAGAGATTATCAAAATGTGAAATGTTTACGTCTAAGAATTTGGTAGTAAGAGAGAGAAGATGAGAGGGAAAAATTTGTGCGGTAATAGAAGAAATTAGGAGTGTGGAAAGGGAGAGAGGTAGGAAGGAGAGAAAAGCGTGTTGCCTGTAAAGAAGCGCGAAGGCACAGGCGAAAGAAAGGAAAACATAGTGACTCTGAAAATAGGAATATTTTGTCAAGAATTTTTTAGTTCCAATCTGTCATATGGAACATTACTATTGGTGAGTTTTAAATGCTTTTATTTTAATTTTTAATGACCATTAACACTTACCAAAATAGGGAGAGAAAAAAAAAGAAACAAAAATTTGAAGTGATGGAATATAATGCAAGAAATTTCTTTTTTCTTTCTCATTTCTTTGGATATAATGGAAATTGGGTTTAAAAATTAGGTTATGATTTTAATCTCCTATAAATTAGGGTATAGTAATATATTCAAATTTCCGTTAATTCACAATGTACCACACTTAACCTCCAGATTATGAATTGATTGGATTTTGGGTATGGTACAATGTTAAAACCTTTAATGCGTAAACCACATACTAATCTTATCACGAAGCAACTGAGGCAGATGAATTTTTTTTAGTTCCAACCATGCAACTACTACCCTAACAAGTAATTGCAATTTATTAGAGAAAACTTTCGTATTTCACAAAATAGTAATGACTCATCCCGGATATCCCAATAAAAACCCCAATAAGGCCAAAGTATAAACCATAACTGGGTGCAATATAGGGCAAGTGTCTTTTAAAAGTCAAACCCGGGGTGGTCCATGTACCCCTACTTAGATTGTTTGAAACATTATCTAGCAATTGGTTTTTGGTTAAAACTACGATTTATAATTAAAAAGATTTGACAAGTGAATGGTTTGAACACTAATTGACGCTTCACCAGTGTGTTGCTCTCCCTAGCTAACAATCATTCGAATAAAATCACTCATAAAGGACAACACAAGAATTAAAAAAATGTAATTACATAAAAAGAAGTAATCAAATTATCTCAATTTAAATACTCCACAATTCTTGAAACCCACATGTTCCAAAATATTATGCAAAAAGCTAAGCGAGAACTACTTAACTAAAAGACAAAAGTCTTTTTATTCAATCTCAAAGTAGCCTAACTAATTGCCCCTCTAATCTTCCATTTTCATTTCCGGAGTGCACGTTGGACCTCCCAATCTCCATAATTTCCACTGTTTATTAGAAAGAAGTTTGACAAAATGACACTTACTCCAAGAACTAGTGCAATAAAACAAATGATTCTTAAACATGCTAATTTGCAGTGGTGTTGTCAGACTTGGCAGAAGCATCTGTGGTGTCATTTATTCGCATCTTCTCCATATCTGAAATATTAAACAAGAAAAGAGAACAAAATATAAATACCAAAGTCAGGAAAAGTCAATCTTATTTATAGGTAATTAAGTGGCATGTAGGGTAGTATGGTTTTCAACTCCAAGTCGACTTTCCTTCTCAGAGCCTAATAAAATAGGCAATTAATTTAATTAGGATTCGGTCCGGTCCTTAGCTTGATTTTACGGTTTCGGTCTGGACAGAACCAAAACCGAAAATGTCCCAAATTAGGAACCAAAGTTGAATCAAAAGATAAACAGTTCGATCCGATTCAGTTTGAGAGTCGATTCGGTCCGATATGAATCGAATCGTTGCCCACTCCTACCCAAGTGAAAGAAAGGTATATTCCATGCTAAGTAAAGGGAAACCACAAGGGAGATGTTTTCCTTTTCCTTGGGTGTGGAGATCAACCGTGGAGGAAGAACTTCCCAAAACCTAGCTCTTGGATGAAACCCTAACTTCTCTTCTCCTCTTGTTCATCACTTTCTCACTCTAGAAATCTGAAGAAGAAGAAGAAGAAGAAGAAGAAGAAGAAGAAGAAGTACCTCTGACTAAGGTCCTCCCCTCTTTTCTCTTTCAGCTCATCCCCCTTTATATACCCAGAATGACGGCGTTTCACGGTCTCATTTCACCGCCATGAAAATCTAGCCCTGACCGTGATGTTAAGCAAAAACGCGTCGTTTCATTAAGGGGGTTCATGGTCTGGAGTTGGTCTTTACAATCGAGTGAACATGAACTGGTTTATGCGCGTGAGATGGACAAACACTTCTGGATTCCCCTCTCTTCACTGTCGATACCTCCTCTTCACGGTCTGGATGACCATGAACTGCTGGCCTCCATCGTGATGTGCTACTATTGCTCCCTTTTGACCGGTATTCGCCCCATTTCGTCCAACTTCGTTCCATGGGTGGATTTCACCTGCTAGGATCTGAAACATACTAAAAACAACCACATCCTAGAACCAAACCTCACGAAGTAAAAGTACCTCAAACATCTCTGGATAAATGGGGTAAAAAGTGTACAAATAGACCCATCACTTCCCACACTTAGACGCTTGCTTGTCCCCAAGCAAAACAAAGCAACACAAGATAATATCTCAATCTAACAAGATAACTTGGGGGACACATCAAAGGACTCAAACCAGGTGAATCTTAATGGCTATTGAGCATCAACACATGAACCGTTACAAGCAATACCGGCACACACGACAAACGACATTCAAATGCATTGAGAACGTGGAAATTAAAGTTCTCACTTTGTTCACCAATCAATACAAGTCTCGACAAGACTACTCACCAACCACAAATAACCATGCATAAAGTTTAAGTCCAAGGAACAAACGAATCGGTCACATAGGTCCTCATCGGGGTAAGATATGAACATGCAAAACATGAATGAATCACTCACTCTCAACCTGTGGGGTCAGGACCATTTGGTACAAACGATGTGCACAACCATCAACACTCAACCCTATCATCTCTTCACTACGAGGACAACCTCTAAATGCTAGAGTTCTCTGGGTGGTTTTCATCACTAGCTTTTTCGGAGGTCTTAGACACGGTTTCAAATGATTGACAAGGGTCTTGGACATGGGGAAAAGGCCTTTTGGGTGGTGGCAAAGATAGCATGAGGTTTCACATCTTCACCTAAATCCACCACAAGGTCCTATGATTTTAATTTGGACCTTCTCCTACAAGCAACAACCACTAGAAACGGCCAAAAACCACACTTTCTTTCTTCCAAAACATCACCTAACATGAACTATATTCTAGCACACTTCCTCAATTCTAAACCAAAATCAATCCTGAACGACATTGTGATTCAGGCCTAAATGTACACTTTTCATCCTTGTTTCTCTTTGGCATTTGACATCCTATAAAGGGTGGTTTTATGCTAGGTTTCTTGTGTTTCAATGTGTTCTAGAGTCTAACAGGTGAAACCAACCCCCAGAGTTGAAAGCTGGAAGAAAAGGTGCAAAGACCGGGCAAAGAGGAGGATCCAGCCACAGTTCACGGTCAGAGCTTGGAGTTCACGATCGCCAGGACCATGAACTAGAACCACAAACCTTGAACCACAGAGCGTTCAGAGGCAGTTTCAGAGGTTACATGGCAAGAGGACATCCACTAGCATCGGCCAAAAACCACACTTCCCTTCTTCCAAACCACTACCAATCACGAACTACATTCAAGCACACTTCTTCGGCCTATCTTGCTATTTACATTTCAAACCTAGTAGTGAAGGAGGACATCAAACAATTTAGGTGTTTCAATGGCTTGAGTGCCAAGAAACCCTTTCTAGAGCATACGCTTAGACTTTTGTGGCCAGTCTCTACTTTTATTTACCCTGTTTTATTACCTCTTTTTTTGTTTCTTTTGCTCTTTCTTTTTTTTTCGAGCGAGGTACTAGAGAATGAAACACATGCCAACTATCATTAAACAAACAATGCTCGTCCAGAAAACCACAGTTCCCTTCTTCCAAACCACTACCAATCATGAACTACATTCAAGCACACTTCTTCAGCCTATCTTGCTATTCACATTTCAAACCTAGTAGTGAATGAGGTCATCAAACAATTTAGGTGTTTCAATGGCTCTAGTGCCAAGAAACCCTTTCTAGAGCATACACTTAGACTTTTTTTAGCCAATCTCTACTTTTGTTCACCCCGTTTTATTACCCTTTTGTTTCTTTTGCTCTTTCTTTTTTTTCTTTTTTGAGGGAGGTAATAGAGAATGCAACACATGCCACCTATCTTTACACGAACAATGCTCTCCATTAAGAAATTTCCTCCAACACTGCCTTCTCATTTCTTGCAAGAACCGTGCAAAACCACCTATGTAGAACCTCAATTTAGCTCAAAAGCAAGAATTGTGAGACACAAGAATGACTCACACTTTGGCAGAAGAAAGGATGGGGGGTCGCTCTTTAAATCACCATTAAGCTGAAAAAGCACAAACTCCTAGCATTAGAACGACCCCAAAGTTACACGGCTCAAAGGGAAATTCGGCCCGTTATCTTGAAAAGATTATTTGGTGTTAATCTAGATTTTATCTTCAATTTTTCTAAATGTGGATTTTGCTTGTGCTAGACGTGTGGTTGTTCTTTAAGTGTGTGGAGGGAGGTGTATGATCCGCAACAATCCGACGCCTTTAACAGCACTAGACGAGAACATTAACCAGACTCTCAGACTTTTGGCTCCTCAGAGGGAGTTAGTGGAAGCAAGAAAGAGAATTGAGGAGAGGGGACAACAAGTTGGTGCCGGATTTGGAGGAATTGAAGTAGAAGTAGAAGTTGAGATGATAGGGAATCAACCTCGAGGTGCTAATCCCCTCCAGAACCAAATTGAGGAAGCGAGAGCCGAGGAAAAACCAAGAACTATGGGCTATTACATGGCCCCACGGGTGGCGGATATCCAATCTTCCATCCTACATCCACCCATGGCTGCCAACAACTTTTAAATCAAGCCCGCTCTCGTCACGATGATTCAAAACAACGCCTTATTCCACGGGCTTTCCAATTCAATCATCGCGAGAGCATGTTCAAAGGTTTCTTGAGCTTGCGAGAATCCTGAAGATAAATGGCGTCCCCGAGGAGGCATTGCAATTGAGGCTATTCCCATACTCTTCTACGGGGAAGGCGCTCCGAGGCTAAACAACCAACCGCTCGATCCATCGCCTCTTTGATGATTTGCTCAACAAGTTCATGACCCGATATTTTCCTCCTTCCAAGACGGTCGAGTGGAGGAAGAAGATCACTCACTTTGATAAAGAGGAAGATGAGATGTTGATGGATGCATGAGAAAGATTCTCCGACTACTTCCACCAATGCCCTCACCATTGCTTCGAAGAGCAATTTTGGATAGAGACTTTCTATGGCGGTCTCTTTCAAGAAGACAAGATTCTCATCGACTCTCTTTGCCATGGGAAGTTGATGAACATGACTCCACCTCAAGTGACCGAGTTGCTTGAAGACATGGCTCTCAAAGGTTATGATTGGGGCTTGACAAGAAGTGGTAAGAGAAGCACCAAGATAGGAGTGCAAAGTTTGGGAGCAAGTGCTCCAATTGAAGCAAAGCTTGACAAGTTGATCAAGGTGATCCTTGAGGATAAGAAGAAAGAAAAGAGAGCGGTGATGTCTTGTGATTGATGTTCTAGAACTTATAATGAAATTGAGGATTTCCAAGCGATGAAGGAAACAAGTACCCCTGAGGAGCAAGTGAGTTTCATAGCCAATGGTAGGGAACAACCCTTATAGCAACACCTACAACCCCGGGTGGCGCAATCATCCAAACTTTGCTTGGTCTTCCCCTACCAATCCAAGACCTCCCGATTTTGAAGTTCCAACGGGAAACTATCAACCTCGGCCAACTTTCATCCAACAAAGGCTTCAATTCCAAAACTCGAACTTCCAACAACCATACCAAGCACAATGTGGTCAAGGGTTCTAACAACAACAACAAGTCGACAAGTTTTCTAAACTTGAAGATCTAGTCACCACCTTAGAAGTTCGAGAAGATTGAGCAATTTATGCATGTGGCATCCTCCACATTTACCTCGATTGAGGCGATACTCCAAAGTCATCAAGCAATTCGCCAAAATTTGGAAGTGCAAATTGTCAATCTTGTCGGGATCCTCACCGAGAGACCAAAGGGAGCCATTACCTCTCAAACCATTGCAAACCCCAAGGATCATATCGTGGGTGAATGCAATTCAATTGCGAAGTGGGAAGGTAATTCTGGAGGTCGTTGCAAAAGAAGTGAATGAGAAAGAAGACCCTCTACCTTAGGGTGGAAAAGAAGAAACCTCGGGAGAAAAGAGAGGAGTGGCGAGGAAGGCATCGCCAATGTCACCTCCGGTTGAGTACACGCGACCCCTACCTTTTCCCACGAGGGTGCACAAGGAAAGATTGGAAGCGGAATGTGGAGGTTTCATGGAGATGCTCAGAAAACTCCACCTCAACATTCCCTTCCTTGAAGCAATGACCCACATGCCACGGTACTCGAAATACCTCAAGGGGCTTCTCTCCAAGAATCCGAAGTTCAAAGACCTTGCCAATGTCACCCTAGGAGAGGAGTGCTCAGCCTTCATCCTCAACAGGTTGCCCAAGAAGCAACCCGATCTAGGTAGTCTTACCATACCTCTTTGCATCAGTACTCATCACATAGATAATTACTTGGCGGACTTAGGGGTGAGCATAAATGTGATGTCATTTAAGCTTTCTAAGAGGCTAGACATACGTGAACTAAATACTACTAGTCTTAGTGTCGTATTGGCCGATCGCTCTGTCATTATTCCAAGGGGCATTGGGGAGGACGTGCTAGTGCGAGTGGGAAAATTCTGTTATCCGACGGATTTTGTGTTCATGGATATGAGTGAGGATTCTGAGATGCCACTCATAGTAGGACGCCCTTTCCTTGCCACCACCAAGGCGTTAATTGATGTAAAGGAGGGAGATTTGATTATAAGGAATGGTGAGGATAGAATTACTCTTTGAATTGAACCTAAGCCTACGAGTGAGGATGTGAAGAAAGTGGAACCGGATGATAAGAATGCAAGTGGAGGAGAACCTTTCAAGGTAAACCTCACTATTACCTTTGTTCCTTGTGGTGATGTGAAGCAGGAAACTAAGAGGGCATCTCTCCCAAAGAAGGAAGGAAAAGAGCTTAGAGGGAAAGGATGAATCACGCTAATTCCTAGATGAATGAAAATGGCAAAGCAAAAGTCATTGGCCGAGAAGGCCATCCCATGGAGTTTAAGTTGGGAGGTGACATGCCTTGACCCGAGATCGTGGCAGATCCACTCTCGATGGCATCACGTTTTAAAGGCGTGATAGATCTGCAACCGTCAAGCTAATGACAATAACTTAGCGCTTCTTGGGAGGCAACCCAACAGAGTTTTGTTTTATTTTCCTTATTTTTGTTTACGTGTCGAGTGAAGAGTTCAAGTGGTCGAGTAGTATCCCCGTGCCGGGTCTTTGTGATTGTGTGTTTTGAGTTGTGTCGTGATCAATAGTAGGCACGGTGGAGAAGATCGAGTCAATATTTTCCAAAAATGCCATGTTTTCCCTACAGTTCACTATTTGCAGTTAGTGTTCACGGTTTTAATAGACTGTGAACTGCAAACACGTCTGTGAACCAAGGTGTTTCGATTTTTGTGAAACTCGCTGTTTTTACCTCAGTTCACGGTCTACGAGCCTTGTTCACGGTATTAGCGACCGTGAACTGGCAAAAGCATCTGTGATCCTTAGGGTCTACCTATAAAAGGGCCGTGAACGTCTTATCTTCAATTCATGACCCAAACTCGCCGGATTTCTTTCAAATTCGTCGAAAAACCGTGATTTTCCATCAAATTTTTCCATTTTCACCACCCTCCGGCCACCCAAATAAAAAACCAATCACAGTGCCAATATCCCTTCATCAAGAGTGGCCTTCGCTGAGATTTTTGGGAGATTTGGAGTCGTTTTTTTAGGTGAAGTCACCGTCGGCGAGCCACAGACGAGTCTCTGGTGAGCTTTCGGCGAAGCTCCAGCGACACTTCTCCGACCTGTTTTCTGCCAGATTTTTTCTTCCCTCGCCCTACCTTCACTTCCCCTACGATCCGACTTGACTCTCCAGGTTTGTTTTCGACTTTACCTTTGTTAATTGTGGAGAATCGGATTAGGTAGTGAAGTGAGAAGAATTTAGTGTATTGAATTTTCAACTTAGAAATAGGGTGAGGGATTAGGTGATTTGTGGTGCATGAATGTTGAATGTGTTTGAATGAGCTTAATGGCGCCTTGGTGGGCATAATTTAGGACAAATTGTCTCCAAATGTGAAATTTGCCCGGCAAGTGCAAAAACATGAATGAATGTGGAATTTTTATGCTTGAGTGGTGGATGGTAGCCACCGTGGCACAGTTTGGGTTAGAATTTTTGTGCGGATAAACCGTGAAACACCTAGAACCATGCATCGGTGTGCTTGAGCTTAATTGTTTTAAATAGCATGGACCCTTTGTGGAAGTATAAGAGTGGGGGGATTCTTTTTCCTCCCAATGAGTTGAGATTGACAATTATTTCCACGTATGCTGCATGTTCGAATGTTTTGCAGGATGGTCAACATGAAGCACCCATACCTTTTGGTGCAAAGAGAGGACCCCGCAATGGAAAAAGAGATGAGATTTTGGCAAGCTCTCACTCCGACGAACACTGGAAACTCGACTTCACTCAGTTTGAGGGTCTTCATTGTGGAGATATCATGAGGGAGGCTGTGGTACACCCACAATGGAGCTAGCTCCTTGAATGGGAAGATGACATTTATGGGGAGCTGTGTGTCGAGTTTTTCAGTACCTTAACCATCTCTAAGACCATGAGCAGTTTAGAAACCGGAGGTGCACGATGAAATTCCATTTGGGCGGAGAATGCCGCACCTTGACTTTCGACGGGCTAGCTCAAGCCATGGGAGTTGAACCGCATCTTGAGCTGAGTGGGAAGAGGACGCCACAAGAGGGTGCGACATGAATGCAACATTTAAAGATTTTACCTCCTAGAGGACCGACGAACACCATTTCGATCAACACTCATGTTGGCGTCCACACTCAAGTCACAGTGGCGCATCATCAATGCACTCCTTGCTCATTCCCTCTACCCGAGCTAGCACAATATGAACAAGATAATCAAGAGGATCTTGCTGGCATTCACTTGCATAGTGAACCCGTCTAGCAATCTTCATCTTGGTTTAGTCTTGGCCAACTCTTTCGCCACAGCCATAGGGGGATATCAAAGATATGTCACATTAATGGGGCCCTACATCACCCTTCTTGCTCGTCACTTTAATGTTAACCTTGTGGGCTGCACTAAGGAGGGCCATACCTTGGGGTTTGAAGAGGGAACTTTGAGTTCCTTGCATTTACTGCGAACATTTGGACCATTTCGATTCATTGAGGGACTGACTCTACCACTAGGGGTCCCTCCTCCAGAGCAGCTAACTGCTAGAGCTCTCGGTCGCCGCTGGCGCCCCGCGGTCCCGCGCCCTTCCCCACCACAACTACCAGCATACGGAGATGGAACTTCCACCTCAGGGGATCACCTCGTGGGAGAGGATGGATTTCTTTGAGACCCAGGTTGTGAGAGTCACTACCCGGCTTGACCGAACCACTGACTTGTTGGAGCGGATGGCACGTCGCCTGGGTATCCTCGCAGATGATGGAGAAGGACCTTCTACTAGTGAGAGGTAGTGGACGAGTGAGACATGTGGCAGAGCCGAGTTCTTTTGCCCCACTTCTCCACTTCTCCACTTGGAACTCTGAACTCTTCTATTTTATTTTTCTTTTATTTGGTATGTGTGAACAACTACTACTACTACTATCGTACTGTTATGTGTAATAACCTCGCCTCGAGCGAGTATGTCTTTGTGTTTGTGTGTGTGTTTTTTTCTTCACCTTGAAGCTCAAAACTCCTACCCCAAAAAAAATTCCAACTTTCACTCACCAAGACATGCGGTAACATCGTTCTACCCCTATCTTACGCCATTGAGGGCAATGTCGAACTTAAGTGTAGGGGATAGGTAGTTTATTATTATGCTTGTGTGAGTGTGATTGATGCTTGGGGCCATGATGTATGCCCAAATTTGGAAATTTTGAGGGCTCCAAGCAATGTTTGCATGATCAAAGTGGCTGGTTTGTGGGAGAATCTCGTGTTTATTGGCGTTGACCTTGAATTGTTGCATGTGATTGACTGTGTCCTATGATGATGACTGAGAGGTGCATTAGGATAGTGAAAAGGTTTAGTTCTCATGTGTGCAAATTTGAATGGATGTCTTGACTCGATTACTTATTGATTACAATTTCCATGCATTCTGTTTTGTGAATTGGAATAGATGATTGGGTGAATAGGTAGCCAAGTGAGTTTTAAGTTGACCGTTTTCTTCTTGTGTGCTTGATTAGATCCCTCTTACCATGGCAAGTAACATCACAGTTGTCATTAGTGATTATGATGGAGGCACATGATTTGTCCACGCCCAAACTTTGATTGTCCTGAAATGTTTTATCCACTAGTCAACCCTTTTGAGCCTTGTGACTTTGGGGGCCATTCTCTCGTAGGAGCTTATTGTTTGTGAGCTTAATGGTGTTTGATAGAACAACCCCCATCCTTTTTTCGTCTCTATATGTGACTCTTCCTTGTGTCCCAGAGCTCTCGCTTTTGAGTTCCATTGAGGTTCTTGATGACTCGGTATTTGCACATGTTTTCCCCTTTGTTTCTTGATTGTTTGAGCTTGAATTATTGCTTCTTTGTCCTATTTTATGCTAGGCTGTGTTCCTTTGTCACATTTCAGGTCCTAGCACATAAAGTGAAGCATAGGCGCAAGTTTCAAATCAATCAGAGATCAATAGACGATTCGGGAAAAGAAACTCAGGCATGACCTGAAGAAGAATGGATTTATACCTCACTTTATGAACAAAGAATCAAGCAAGCTTGTCATGAAAAGAAAGAGGACGAGACTACGAGCGTCTGGCATAAAACAGGGACTGATTCGGAGTCCGGACGAGGGAGAAACGAAGCATTAAACAGAGGCTGAGCAAGAAGTGAAGCATAGGCGCAAGTTTCAAATCAATCAGAGATCAATTGACGATTCGGGAGAAGAAACTCGGGCATGACCTGAAGAATAATGGATTTCTACCTCACTTTATGGACAAAGAATCATGCAAGCTTGTCATGAAGAGAAAGAGGACAAGACTACGAGCGTCTGGGATCAAACGGGGACTGATTCGGAGTCCGGACGAGGGAGAAACGAAGCATTAAACAGAGGCTGAGCAAGCCACACGGGCATCCTGGAACTCCATACGGCCGTGTGGTTCCTGGCCGTGTGGAAATCACCGAGCCTTCACACGGGCAGCTGGGAAAGCCACACGGCCGTGTGGCCTGGCCGCGTGATCGGGAATTTCTGTTTAAAACTCGATTTTCAGCCAAAGTAAAGGGGAGAGCTGGGTTTTTGGTTCCCAAACACCCAAGGGACGAACCCTAGAGAGAGAGAACGACTTGGGAACATTCTTGGAGCTATTTTGGAGGATTTCTTCGCCATTGGATCTCGGGAATCAAGCTTGGAGATGGAGATTAAAGATCTAGATCAGATTTCTGCAGTATCTCTCTTCTCTATGGAGTAACTTCCCTTCACTTAGGTTTTGAGGAACCCTAGTTCCATGTGTTAGGATCTTTCTTGTATGAAGTTTTGGATGCTATATTGTTTGATTATAATCGATTGAGTAAATTGAATTTTGATCAAATTCTCTTGATTTCTGCTTTAACCTATGATAGATAGAGTCTGATTAGGTTAAGAGAGCTTCCTTGATTGATGGTGGTGAATTGGTTATACGAGAGTTAGTCAATCTACTGCTTTGTACTGGAATCCAATTCCGGTAGTGGAGTTCTGTGTTCATAGCCTCAGCTTTCTATCCCGGTGAAGGTTAGTCGCCTGCCGGGTAGTTGGACTGAGAGGGCTTGGTCAGCTTAAGAGATTCCAAGCTACTGTCGGATCTTCCGCAGTTTAATCAACAGTAGATCAACCAAAGGTAATTGCAACTTGGACCTAATTGAGGAGCTAGGGGGAATCATACCTAAGTGAGTTCACAACTTGTAATTAGTAGAGTATTTAGTAGAGTAGTTTATAAATCAATCCTTAATCTAGTTTGTTAGATAATGAACTGAAGTTGAGTGATAGTAACTCTAGAGACCCGTGGATTCGATATTTATTACTTGTGCCACTATACTGCAGTCCCTTTCATTGGTTACACTTGGCCATTGTTAGGTGTTGTGTTTTAGCGTGTCAAGTTTTTGGCGCTGTTGCCTGGGACTTTCTAGATTATTAGGAAAGGCAGAAGTTTGTTACTTTAGCGTTTTTCTTTTTTTTTTTCGCCCTTGCTTTTAACTTGGGTGTTTTTTTTGTTTTTGTTGGTGCAGATCTGAATCATGGGCCCTCATGGCTTCTCCAATCATTGGGGATATCCACCACCATCCGAGTGGTATTACCCCGAGAATCCCTGGAGTAACCAAGGAGGAGAAGACTATGGAGTCTGGTTTCAATACCAACCCCCCTACTACGAAGAACAATCAGACCCCTGGGTATTTCAAGAACAATCTCCTTATCAAGAAGAATTCCTCCCACAACAAGAAGGGCCATCAGATCTTGAGTTCGCCACAGCCTTCACGGGCGATCCGGCAGAGCCATGCTACACTCCACAGCCAGATCCAAACTATCACTTGAGGCTTCTTGTGGAGCAGATTGCTTGAGTACCTGAGAGATCCTTTCCCGAGATGGATCCTCATATCCAGGCCATTGCCCAAACTGACTTCTCCTTTCCCCGTGAAACAGAGGATACCCTTCGGAGCATAAATAAGCACATAGAGGTCATTGAGAAAGTCTATTCATAGTTTTCTCAAGACAACCTTTATGTTGCCATACAAGTAGAGGTGGAGGAAGAAGTAGGCAATCGTGAGGATGTTGAGGAGCATACAGAAGATGTCAAGGAAAACTCCCATGATAATCATGATCAAGTTTATCCTCTAGTGGTAGATCACAACTTTCCCCATTTTCGCTCTGACATGCTGGGCCCGAGCGAGGAGATGCAAGCAGAACTTATTGAGAACCTTGCATGGCGACTTGCTCTCCAATCAGTTATGGGAGAAGAAGAGAGAGAAAGGGTGAGGAAAGAAGTTGTGGAGGATGAGGAAGAAAGAAAAGAAGAGGTAGTTCTTAATCTTTTCCGAGGAGAGAGACCACATTTTGAAGAAGAAAGGGGGGTTGAAGAAGCGAGTGGTGTCCAGGCTGAGGATGAAGTTGATGTGGAAGAGGCTTGCACCGGCCCTATAATACAAGTAATATACCCACCAAACTTTGAGGAACTACTTAGCAAGGACCCATTTGCAGTGTCTCTTTGCCACACCAAGGCCACATCGACATCGGTCCCTCTTGGTGGACGCGATGGTGGTCAATTGATGTTGTCATATATGGTTTGGGGCAATGAGACGAGAGAAGACAAGAAGAGGTCTCGAGGATGGAGACTTCATCTGCATCAAGTGCACGAGCTTCCATCACCAGTCATACCACATGCTCGTGACTTGCGACTCCACCTCATTGACGAGAACCTCAACTTCAAGGAGGTTCTAGCATGGATCGAAACTTAGGAGCCATCGTCTGGCTCACGACGTGAAAGAAGCGCTTGTTGGGAGGCAACCCAACCAGTCGGTTTGCATTTCTTTCTCTATTTCTCCTCGGTTGAGTCAGTTTTGTTATTTGATTTTGGAGTCAATAACTCAACCTTTGTGAGATTTTGTGTGGTGTTTGCGTTCTGATTACTCTCTCTTCCTGGAATGCACCGCCTGACCCGTCCATCATCATTCACCCTTGATCTGGTAACTTCGTTCTACCCTCCTTATCTTTCCTCCATTGAGGACAATGTCGTGCTTAAGTGTGGGGGGGTGTTCGATTATGTATGCGGGTGAATGTTTGGCTGTTTGTGTGCTTGGAGCCTAGTCCACTGTCCAAATTTTTAAATTTGAGGGCTCCAAGTACGTGTTTCCTTGCAAATTGCCTGCTCAGTATGCAAAGAATTGATTTCTCTATAGTAATGTGCAACCTAGGGAGGTAGTGTAGCACTATGGAGGATGTTGAAGTATAAGATTTTTCCTATCTAGCTCTCTGTTGTGCCAGTTGATTTTGTGAATTAGTGGAGCTAAGACCGTTGAATTCATGTGGTAATGGTGACTCTGTTTGGATTGTGTTATGGACTCGTGTATCGAACAGGGTGCTCATATAGAAAATGGGAAGCAGTTGGTCCTCCATGTCGAAATCATTGAAATCTTAAACATGGGGTAAGGCCAACGTGTGTGGCACCGTTCATTGCACAAAATCGGGTTTTGGAAGAGATTTTAGTGATCCTTAGTGGGGTACTCCTACAAGGTGAAGCTAAGTTGTCTCTAGTACAAGTAAAATTTTCACCCGTTGAACGGTTTGCCTACTTGAGGATGTGTTTTTAAGGGCACGGATAGAGCTTCCGACCCCCCTTGATTTCATTGACCCTCCACACGAGTTGAGGAAAAGGAGTTAAAAGAAGTACTCTGGCGAGGGCTAGATGTACAAAAATTGCTCTTGCTCGACTAATAAGGGTCGACCGTGCAAAAGAATGCAGTTGGAACCCCCGCCAAGTGAATGAAGAAAAAAAAGAGAAAAAGAAATGTAAATGAAAGTGCAAAAAGGGGTTCCAACGGTGAAATGAAGTGAAAGAGCACCCCGGTACAATGAGTCCCTGGTTGTGAATGGTGTGAGTCCCTTTGTCCATGAACTGACTGTCTTACTTCTACTTCTTCTCATGTTCCTGGCTTGAGTCTAGTACTCGCATTGAGAGAGATAGGGGACGTCTTAGAAGACCAGTTGACCTCGTAAGCTGCTATATGATCTAGGAAATCCTCTACCGACGATCGGGGTTGTTTGTTGCTATAGAGGTCTGGAGAGCTGCATTGGTTTGAGTTAGGTTTGCTTGGGGACAAGCAAACAGTTAAGTGTGGGGGGATTTGAAGACTCGGTATTTGCACATGTTTTCCCCTTTTAGTTAGGTTTGCTTGGGGACAAGCAAACAGTCAATTGAATCTTGATCAAATTCTCTTGATTTTTGCTTTAACCTATGATAGATAGAATCTGATTAGGTTAAGAGAGCTTCCTTGATTGATGGTAGTGAATTGGTTATACGAGAGTTAGTCAATCTACTGCTTTGTACTGGAATCCAATTCCGGTAGTGGAGTTCTGTGTTCATAGCCTCAGCTTTCTATCCCGGTGAAGGTTAGTCGCCTGCCGGGTAGTTGGACTGAGAGGGCTTGGTCAGCTTAAGAGATTCCAAGCTACTGTCGGATCTTCCGCAGTTTAATCAACAGTAGATCAACCAAAGGTAATTGCAACTTGGACCTAATTGAGGAGCTAGGGGGAATCATACCTAAGTGAGTTCACAACTTGTAATTAGTAGAGTAGTCAGTAGAGTAGTTTATAAATCAATCCTTAATCTAGTTTGCTAGATAATGAACTGAAGTTGAGTAATAGTAACTCTAGAGACCCTTGGATTCGATATTTATTACTTGTGCCACTATACTGCAGTCCCTTTCATTGGTTACATTTGGCCATTGTTAGGTGTTGTGTTTTAGCGTGTCAGTTCTAGATAGGAGGATTTTGTGCGGTTCTTGCAAGGAATGAAAGAGAAAGATTAGTGTTGGAGTAAGTTCTCAAAAGATAGCGTTGGCTGGTAAATGAAATGTAGCAAATGTTTTAATCTCCAGTACCCCCCCCCCCACCCCCCTCAAAAGAAAAGAAAAGAAAAGAAAAGAAAAGAAGGTGATTAAGCAAATAGAAGCTCTCTGTTCTCAATTTCCCTGGAGTGATTTTGAAAAGAAGAAAAGAGCCCAAGTTTTTTGGAAAATTGTAGCCCTGCCCAAAACAAAAGAATGTATGGGTTCAAGGATCTTTGCTCTTGGAAAAAATCTTGTTTTACTTGTCATATCTAGGGTATTCTATGATCAGGACACACTTTGGATAGCTTGGATTAAGGAGTATCATCTTCGTATTTGAGCATCTGGGATGTGAAAACTAGGAGGTCTTGGGTATGGAACAAGATACTTGAGCTGCGGGATGATTTTGCAGGGAAACTGTGTAAAACAGATCAAGGGGTGGAATAGGAAGGGGAGAAGATGGTCAGATTTCAGATAAGCAAAGTTTGGCAGAATTTCAGGCCAAGAGGTGAAGTTGTGGTTTAACTTGGTATGGAAGGGTGGTATCTGAATCGTCCTGAAAATAACAACAAAATCCCACCTAAGGCCCAAGTATAAACCTTAGATGGGTGCAATATAGGGAAAGTATGTTTAAATATCAACCCAGGCCGGTCCATGTACCCCTACTTCCATTGTTTGAAACATTATCTAGTGGATTAGTTTCTGGTTGAAAACTATGAGGTTTAAATCAAAACAAAGCAAAGGTAAATGGTTTGAAAGCTCTAGATGAGAAGGATCACTCGGGTGTTGCTTCCCCCTAACTAATACCATGGTACGTGGACTCAAATGAGACGTTATGGGCAAGGAAATCATGAACCTCTAGGAGGTGCAACGATGGTCGAAGACCACACTCTCAATTGCCAAACCAAGGGATATATTATAGGCTACTAGAGTAGCCCTCTTAGTTAAGGAAATTGAGGGTTGACTTAGCTTCTCCCTCAAACCGATGGTTGGACGGCTTAATCACGATTAACCTAGTTGATAAATTCAAGATAGAGGTTTTCCCTAAATTAACCTAGGTAGGTGGCTTGAAAAGCCCAAGGAATCCTAACTCAATTGAGCCCATTTTGAAAAGGGGGTTCCCCTCTAACCTAGGTTAGAATGGCCAATTAGATTGCTAAGCACAAACATGCACAATCATCATGAAAATTACCTCAATCACTAAATTAAACAACACCCATAAAAAATCAAATCAATTCACATTACAAAAACATGGCAAATAGTTAGGGTTTAAAAACACCCAAGTGAAAAAGAGTACTACTCCATGCCAGAAAGGGGAAGAACACAAAAGAAAGAAGTAGAAACCATCATGGAGATGCCTCCACTCTTCTTTGATCTTGTGTTGATTTTTTCTTGAGGAGATTCTTCCCAATTCACCACTTGGAACAAACCCTAGCCTCCTTTCTTTATTGGTTCATCCTTTCTCTCTCAAAAATCTAAAGAAGAATAAACTTTTTCATTCTTCGGCTCTCCCTCTACTTCCTTTCAGCTCACATTTTATACTGGGATCCCGCTTAGTTCACGGCCTCAGTTCACGACCGTGAACTCTTCAACAAGGCCGTAAACTTAGAGTGTTGTGCCGAAATGCATCGCTTCACTCAAATGAGTTCACGGTTTGCACTCAAAGTTCACGGTCTTGTTGACCGTGAACTCGCCTTGCGTCAGTAACTTTAAAATTCGCCCTGGACGCTTCTCGGTTCTTGGTTTTGGGCTTCAGTTCACGGCCATTGGACACCGTGAACCTAGCTTGAATCACCCTCTTTGCCCGGTTTTTGCTCATTTCCTTCCAACTTCCTACTCCGGGGCTGGTTTCATTTGTTAGATCCTAAAACAAAATGAAACGCACAAAACCTAGCGTAAACCCACCCTTTAGGAGCACAATTGCTAGAAACGCCCAAGAAAAATGGGCATAAAATGTGTGCAATTATGCCTGAATCACTCCCCCACACTTAAACGTTTTCTTGTCCCCAAACAAACCATTTCACACAAGGTAGTATCTCAACCTATCAAAATGCTTTGGGGACAAACCAAAGGGCACAAAGTGTCGAATCTCAAATGGCTATTGGCAATTAACACAGGAACCGTTGCAAGCAATACCCACATCCACCACAAATGACATTCGAGGCTACTAGAAACGGGCAAATGAAAATTTCTCACCTTGTTCATGAATCAATGCAAGTTTCAACAAGTTCACTTACCAACTACAACTAACCATGCATAGAGTTCAAGTCCATGGAACAAACGGATGGGCAACAAAGGTCCTCACTGGGGTATGATATGACATGCAAAATAAGAATGAATCACTCACTCTATTGAGAAGTGGGGTCGGGACCTTTTGGTGCAAAGACTGTGAACAATCATCAACACTCAGCCCTATCATCTGAACAACACGACGACAACCTCTAAATGCTAGGGTTCACGGAATGGTTGTCATCACTAGCTTGTCCGGAGGTCGTAGACATGGGTTCAAATGATTGGCGATTGTCTTGGACATGGGGAAAAGGCTTTTTGGGTGGTGGCAAACACATCATGAGGTCCTACATCTTCACCCTAAAACCAAAGGTTCTATGGTTTCGACTAAGAACCTTCCTTACAAACAACGGCCACTAGCATCAGCCAAAAACCTTGTTTCTCCCTTCCAAACTATCAACCATCATGAACTTTCCTTAAGCGCTCTTCCTCGGTCCACTAGCTCTTCTTTCTTTCTACTTTCCTTTTCTTCATTTTTCTTTTCTTTTTGAGAGGGGTACTAGAGAGTTAAACATTTGCAACACTAGTATTAAGAAACAATGCTCTATTTTTTAAGAACTCACTCCAACACTACTCTTCCTTTCACTTTCGTTCCTAGCAAGAACCAAAACACAATCCTCCTATGTATAATCTCAATCGAACTCAAAAGAAAGAGCTCCGGGACACAAGGACGACACACATATAGACACAAAGGAAGGATTGGGGATCGTTCTATCAACACCATTAAGCTCACAAGCAAAAAACTCCTAACATGAGAGCGACCCCCAAAGTAACAAGCCTCAAAAGGGTTAACTAGTGGATAAATCATTTCAGGACAATCAACATTTGGGCGTGGACTAATCCTATGCCTTCATCATACTCACTAGTGACAACTGTTATGTTACTCGCCATGGTAAGAGTGATCTAAGCACACAAGAAGAAAACAATCGGCTCAAAGCTCACATAGCTACTAAGTCACCCAACCATCTATTCCAATTCACAAAGCAACATGCATGTCAATTGTAATCAACAAGTAATCGAGTCAAAACATCCATTCATTAATGCACCTCTTAGTCATCATCATAGGACATACACGATCACATGCAACAATTCAAGGTCAATGCCAATAACCATAAGATTCTCCTACAAACCGACCACTTTGATCAAGCAAACATTGCTTGGAGCCCTCAAATTTTTCAAATTTGAGCATAAATCAAGGCTCCAAGCATCAATCAAACTCACACAAGTATAATAATAGACTATGCCCCCACACTTAAGCTCGATATGGCCCTCAATGGCGTAAGATAGGGGTAGAACGATTTTACCGCTTTGCTTGGTTAGTGAAAGTTGGAATTGTTTCCGGGGTAGGAGATTTGGAGTTTCAAGGAAAAGACAAAACACACACCCACAAAGACAATATGACTCGCTCAAGGCTACGTTATTACACAATACGATAGTAGTAGTAGTTTATAGTCACACACACATAAACGAAAGAAAAATAAAATAAAAGAGTTCAGTGTTCGAAGTGGAGTATTGGGGCGAAAGGAATCGGCTCTGCCACATATCTCCCTCTTCGGCTACCTCACTAGGTTAAAGGCCCCAACTCATCATCGAGAATGAGACCTTGGCATCTAGCTATCTGCTCGAGGAGGTCCATCTGCCGATCGAGGCGGGAAGTCACTCCCCCAATTGGGTCTCAAGGTTATCCATCCTCTAGACGAGGGGATCACTTGCTGGTCTAGGTGCTGAAGCTGTTGCTAGTGGTGGTATGGGGCGCTGGAGCGGGGGACGCCAGCAGCGGCCGGGTGCTCGATCAGGTGGCTGCTTTGAGGGTGGAACCCCTAGAGGTAGACTCAATCCATCAATGTACCAAAATGTTCCAAAGGTGCGCAATAAATGCATGGAGTGCAAGGTGCCCTCGTCAAACCCCTAGGTGCGCCCCTCCCTAGTGCACTCCACAAGGCTAACATTGAAGTGCCGAGCCAGGCGGGTGATGTAGGGACCCATCGATGTGACATAACGATCTTTGCCCCCCATGGCCCTGGCAAAAGAAGTGGCCACGACTGAACCCAGGTGTGGATTGGTCGACGGGTCCAACATGCAAGAACAAGCCAGTAAGATCCTCTGGGTTATCTTGTTTGGGTTGGGGTAAGTCGGGTGGAGGGAACAAGCCAGGAGGCTGACGATGAAACACCACTGGGGCTGGAGTGCATATGCCACTATGAGGGCTGACCTAAACTTTGTCCTTCGGTTCTTTGGAAGGAAGAACTTCCGAAATGAGACATTCATGTTGCAACTTTGGATGGCGTCTTTCTCCCACTCTTACACATGTTTGGCTTCCACTCCTAGGGCTCTGGCCAACCCGTCGTAGCTCAAAATGTGACATTCCCCTCCCAATAGGATTTTGACCTGGCATAACTAATGGCGAGGCGGGTTTGGGTCTTGAAAAGGGTGAAGGTACTGAAAAACTCGACGCACAATTCCCCGTAAATGTCATCTTCGAGATCAAGGAGTTGGTGCCATTGTGAGTGCACCACTGCCTCCCTTATAAAATCACCGCAATGAAGCCTATCGAACTGTGCGAAGTCGAGTTTCCAAAGGTCACTGGCGTTTGCAGTTTCCGAAAAACACATTTCTTTTTCCATTTCGGGGAGGGCTCTTAGCGCCACAAGGTATGGGGGCTATTGTTAACAATCCTGCAAAATTTGGCAAACAAACACCATACATGGAAACATTCGTTAAGCACAACTCATTGGGAGGAAAAGAAATCCCCCCCCCCCCCCCCCCCCCCCCCCCCCACACACACACACACTTATCACCACTATGGATTTCCAACATTTAAGCTCAACACACCGTGGCATGGATATGGGTAATTCACGGTTCCTCTACACAAAATATTTGAACCCCAACTCATGCCATAGTGGCTATCAACCACCAATCAACTCAACCATGCATATTCATTCAACAATTAGCACTTGGTGGGAAAAATCTACAAACATAAGCAATTCCATTCAAATACGCCCACCACGAGGAAACTACTCAACCACTTGAACTCTTCATTTGACACAAAAAAGAAAATAAGGAAAAGAAAACAAACCTCTGTTGGGTTGCCTCTCAACAAGCTCTAAGTTAATGTCACTAGCTTGACGTTGCAGATCTATCATGCTTTGGAATAGGATGCCACCGAGAGTGGATCCGCCACGTTCTCGGGGCGAGTCTTGTATCCTGGATTGGGTCAATTCTATGATGGATAATGAAGCTACCTGGATTGGGTCAATTCTTGAGTAACCGGTTGAGGATGAAGGCCGAGCACTCCTTGCCTAGAGTCACGTTGGTGAGGTCTTCGAACTTTGGTTTCTTGGCGAGGAATCCATTGAGATACTTTGCATACCTTGGTATGTGAGCCATAGCTTTAAGGAAGGGGATGTTGAGGTGGAGATTTCGGAGCATCTCCATGAAGCCCGCACATTCCACTTCCAACCTCTCCTTGTACACCCTTTGTGGGGAAAGGAAGAGGTGGTTTGTACTCACCCACCGGATATGGCATCGGCGATGCCTTCCTTGACACTTATTTCTTTCCCTTTGAGGTCTCTTCATCTCTATCCTTGGGGTTGGAGTCTTCCTTCTCAATCACTTCCTTAACAACAACTCTCGGAGTCACCTTCCCACTCCTCAAGTAAATCGCATTGCACCCGGATTGATCTTTGGGATTGGCAATGGTTTGAGAGGGTAGGGCTCCCTTTGGTCTCTCGGTGAGGATCCGGGCAAGATTGCCGATTTTCACCTCCAGATTTTGAAGGCTTGCTAGATGGCTTCGGATTACCACCTCAACCGAGGTAAACTTGGTAGTTGCCACATCCATGAATTGCTAAATCTTCTCTAACTTCGGAGCACTCGTTCTCACAAAGGTATTCACAAGGTCTTCAAGTTTGGACAGCTTGTCGGGTTGTTGTTGTTGTTGAAACCCTTGTCCACCTTGTACTTGGTAAGGTTGTTGGAAGCTCGAGCTTTGAAATTGAGGCCGTTGTTGGATGAAAATTGGCCGAAATTGATAATTGCCCGTGGGGCCTTGGAAACTGGGGGTCTCGAATTAGTCGGGGACGACCAAGCAAAGTCATGACGATTTCTCCTTCCCGGGGTTATAGGTATTGCTATACAAGTTGTTCCCCCTAGCATTGGCAACAAAATTAACTTGTTCCTCTGGGGTACTCGACTCCTTCATTGCTTGGAAATCTTCAATTTCGTGATTGGTACTCAAACACCAATCGCACTACATCACCTCTCTCTTCCATTGCTTCTTATCCTCGAGAATTACCTCGATCAACTTATCAAGATTCGCTTCAAGTGGAGCACTCGCTCCCACACTTTTTACTCCTCTTTCATTGCTCCTCTTCCTGATTCTCGTCAAACCCCAATCATTTCCTTTAAGGGCCATATCTTCTAGCAACTGGGTCACTTGTGATGGGGTCATGTTCATTAAACTCCCTTGACAAAGAGAGTTAATGAGGATCTTGTCTTCATGTATAAGTCCACCTTAGAAAATTTCTATCTGAAATTGTTCTTCGAACCCATGGTGAGGGCATTGAAGAAAATATTCGAAGAATCTCTCCCAAGCATCCCTCAAGGTTTCATCTTCATCTTGCTCGAAATGGGTGATCTTCTTTCTCCACTCGGTCGTCTTCAAAGGCGGCCAATAGCGGGTCATGAATTTGTTGAGAAGATCATCCCTCGTGGTAATTGAACGAGGTGTCTGGTTCTTGAGCCATCGAAGTGCTTTCCCCGAAAGTGAGTAGAGGAAAAGCTTCCGCAACATGCCATTTATCTGCCAACCCCGCGAGCTCAAGAAATTTTTGTACATGCTCCTCCTTCTAAGTGTTGTGAGCTTGGGCAGCTCCTCCTTCTCTTTGGTTCTCTGCCATCTCAACTCCAATATCAACTTCCCCTTCAACTCCTTCAGCCTCTACTCCACTAACTCTGGGACACAATTTTTGTCCCCTTTCTTCACTTCTCCTCCTTGCTTCCGATAACTCCCTCTCCCGATCTAAGAGTCGTAGAGTCCTGTTGTTGTTCTCGTCAAGCGATACTAAAGGCGTTGGATTGCTCCGGGTCATGCACCTCCCAGCACACACTTAGAGAACAACACCACGTCTAGCACAAGAAAAGCACTCAAACAAACAAAGTTTAAAATTAAAAGATAGATTAACACCAAACAACTTTTTCAAGATAACAGACCGAAGCTCCTCGGCAACGGTGCCAAAAACTTGACTCGTCCCGAATATCACAACAAAAACCCACCTAAGGCCCAAGTATAAACCTTAGATGGGTGCAATATAGGTCAAGTATGTTTAAATATCAACCCAGGCCAGTCCATGTACCCCTACTTCCATTGTTTGAAACATTATCTAGCGAATTGGTTTTTGGTTGAAAACTATGAGGTTTAAATCAAAACAAAGCAAAGGTAAATGGTTTGAAAGCTCTAGATGAGAAGGATCACTCGGGTGTCGCTTCCCACTAACTACTACCCTGACACGTGGACTCGAATGAGACATTATGGGCAAGGCAATCATGAACCGCTAGGAAGTGCAACTATGGTCGAAGACTAGACTCTCAATTTCCTAACGAAGGGATACATTATAGGCTACTAGAGTATCCCTCTTGATTAAGGAAATTGAGGATTGACTTACCTTCTCTCTCAAACTGATGGTTGGACGGCTTAATCACGATTAACCTAGTTGATTCATTCAAGATAGTGGTTTGCCCTACATTAACCTAGGTAGGTGGCTTGAAAAGCCCAATGAATCCCAACTCAATTGAGCCTCTTTTGGAAAGGGGGGTTTCACCTTTAACCTAGGTTAGAATGGCCAATTATATTGTTAAGCACAATCATGCACAATCATCATGAAAAATACTGCAATCATTAAATTAAACGACACCTATAAACAATCATTCAATTCACACTACAACTACATGGCTAATAGTTAGGGTTTCACAACACCCAAGTGAAAAAGTGTACTACTCCATGCTAGAAAGGGGAAGAACACAAAAGAAAGAAGTAGAAACCATCATGGAGAAGAAGAAGAAGAAGAAGAAGAAGAAGAAGAAGAAGACACTTTCTCACTCTTGGGATCTCCCTCTACTTCCTTTCAGCACACATTTTATAATGGGATTAGGCTCAGTTCACTACTGTGAACTCTTCAACGCGTCCATGAACTTAAAGCGCTGTGTTGAAACGCACCGCTTCACTCACATGAGTTCACAGTTTTCCATCAAAGTCACGGTATTGTTGACCATGAACTCGGCTTGCATCAGTAGCTTTAGAATTTTCCCTGTATGCTTCGCGGTTCACGGTTTTGGGCTTCAGTTCACGCCATAGGAGATTGTAAACTCCAATGGGAAACCGTGAACCTGGCCTGAATCACCCTCTTTGCCCAGTTTTTCCTCCTTTCCTTCCAACTTCCAACTCCGGGGAAAGTTCCACCTTTTAGATCCTGAAACACACTGAAACGCACAAAACCTAGCGTAAAACCACCCTTTTAGGAGCACAATTGCTACAAACTCCCAAGGGAAACGGGGATAAAATATGTGCAATTAGGCCCGAATCAGTATCCCAAAGAATTCTACGATTACGTGGTTGATCTTCTTAGGGAGAATAACTACCTTAGATGTGGTACAATGTTGGAGCCTTGAAGTAGTAGTTACATGTCCTCTCTATGGACAAGAGCCAGAGTCAAAGGACCACATTTTTCTTTCTATGTAACTATGTGCAGGATGTACTGAGTATTGTATTTCCTGTGCCATGGCAGTTCCCGGTTTCTCTTAACTTGCAACATGCGGTGAATTTAGCAACTCAGAGATTCAGTAAGTGTTTGGTCCGTAAAATCCTCTAGTGTCTAGTGTTGAGTAAGGTATGGCGAGAACGGTGTAGACGAGTCTATGGAGGCAAGCATTTCTCTTTTGGAGAGCTTATCAAAAAGATGCAGGGGTGATGGAAGCAAAAGAGTTGGGTGACCTCAGTTTTGCTGAGTCTTCTACTACACAGTCCTTGTGGCACAAGAGCAGTCCTACTGTAGCATTGTAAATAATTACAAGTAGATCAGTTTTTTGGGTTTATTGTTTTGCAGTAGGCTAGTGGTTGATTTGTTGCTACTTGACTATTTTTAACTTGTCCTTGATCGTATTTGATGAATAAGATTCCACCCATTCATCGAAAAAAAAGAGGAAAAGAAAGAAAAGGAAAGTGGAAAGAAAATTAAACGAAAAAGAGGTAATAAAACGGGGTAAATAAAGTAGAGAATGCCACAAAAATCAAAGTGTATGCTCTAGGAGGGGTTTCTTTGCACTCAAGCCATTGAAACACCCAAATTGTTGTTGAACTCCTTCACTACTATGTTTGAAATGTGATAGCAAGAATAGACTGAGGAAGTGTGCTTTAATATAGTTCATGATGGGTAATAGTTTGGAAGGGAGAAGTTAGGGTTTTGGACGATGCTAGTTGCCATTGTTTGTAGGGAAGGTTCTTAGTAGAAACCATAGAACCTTCGGGTTTAGGGTGAAGATGTAGAACCTCATGTTGTGTTTGCCACCACCCAAAAAACCTTTTCCCATTGTCTTAGAAAATTGCCAGTCATTTGAACCCGTGTCTAAGACCTCCGGACAAGCTAGTGATGACAACCGTCCAGTGAAATCTAGCATTTAGAGGTTGCCGCCGTGGTGTTGAGACGATAGGGCTGAGTGTTGATGCTTGTGCACATTCTTTGCACCAAATGGTCCCGACCCCACTAGTCAAGAGAGTGAGTGATTATTCTTGTTTTGCATGTCATATCATACCCCGGTGAGGACCTTTGTTGCCCATTCGTTTGTTCCTTGGACTTGAATGCTATGCATGGTTAGTTTTATTTGATAAGTGATATTGTTGGGACTTTCATTGATTCATGAACAAAGTTAGTACTTTTCGTTTACCCGTTTTTGGTGACCTAGAATGTCGTTTGTGGTCCATCTGTTAATTGCCAATAGCCATTGAGATTCACAACTGTGTGCCCTTTGATGTGTCCCCAAGTTATTTTTTTAGGTTGAGATATTACCTGGTGTGAAATGGTTTGCTTGGGGAAAAGCAAACAACTAAGTGTGGGGGAGTGATTCGGGACTAGATGTACACTTTTTATCCCCGTTTTTCCTTGCCGTTTGTGGCATTTGAGCTCCTAAAAGTGTGATTTTACGCTAGGTTTCTTTTGTTTCAATGTGTTTCAGAGTCTAACAGGTGAAACCAACCGCATAGTCGAAAGTAGGAAGAAAAGGCGCAAAGACCGGGCCAAGAGGAGGATCCAGCCGCAGTTCACGGTCACCAGGATCGTGAACTGGAACCGCAAATTGTGAACTGCAGAGCGTCCAGAGGAGTTTCAGAGGTTACTGACGCCGAGGCAGTTCACTGTCTTACGATAGTGAGCTGGAGCCATGGACCGTGAACTCCATAAATGAAGTTGCGCGTTTTAATCTATGTTCAAGGTACCGGCCTGATGTTCACAATCGTGAACTATGACCTTGAACTAGGTACGATCTGTGTATAAATTTATAGCTGAAAGGAAGAAGAAGAAGGGAGAGCCCAAAGTGAGAGAAACCTTCTTTTTCTTGAAACCCTAGAGAGAGAAAGCACAAACCAAGAGGGAGAAGAGGCTAGGGTTTGCTCCAAGTGAAGATTTTGGAAGTTCCTCTTCAAGAGAGGATCTCTACAAGCATAAGGAGGGTTGGTGGCATCACAATGATGGTTTGTTTTTTCTTCCCTTTGGTCTCTCGGTGAGGATCCGGGCAAGATTGCCGATTTTCACCTCCAGATTTTGAAGGCTTGCTAGATGGCTTCGGATTACCACCTCAACCGAGGTAAACTTGGTAGTTGCCACATCCATGAATTGCTAAATCTTCTCTAACTTCGGAGCACTCGTTCTCACAAAGGTATTCACAAGGTCTTCAAGTTTGGACAGCTTGTCGGGTTGTTGTTGTTGTTGAAACCCTTGTCCACCTTGTACTTGGTAAGGTTGTTGGAAGCTCGAGCTTTGAAATTGAGGCCGTTGTTGGATGAAAATTGGCCAAAATTGATAATTGCCCGTGGGGCCTTGGAAACTGGGGGGTCTCGAATTAGTCGGGGACGACCAAGCAAAGTCATGACGATTTCTCCTTCCCGGGGTTATAGGTATTGCTATACAAGTTGTTCCCCCTAGCATTGGCAACGAAATTAACTTGTTCCTCTGGGGTACTCGACTCCTTCATTGCTTGGAAATCTTCAATTTCGTGATTGGTACTCAAACACCAATCGCACGACATCACCGCTCTCTTCCATTGCTTCTTATCCTCGAGAATTACCTCAATCAACTTATCAAGATTCGCTTCAAGTGGAGCACTCGCTCCCACACTTTTTACTCCTCTTTCATTGCTCCTCTTCCTGATTCTCGTCAAACCCCAATCATATCCTTTAAGGGCCATATCTTCTAGCAACTGGGTCACTTGTGATGGGGTCATGTTCATTAAACTCCCTTGACAAAAAGAGTTAATGAGGATCTTGTCTTCATGTATAAGTCCACCTTAGAAAATTTCTATCTGAAATTGTTCTTCGAACCCATGGTGAGGGCATTGAAGAAAATAGTCGAAGAATCTCTCCCAAGCATCCCTCAAGGTTTCATCTTCATCTTGCTCGAAATGGGTGATCTTCTTTCTCCACTCGGTCGTCTTCAAAGGCGGCCAATAGCGGGTCATGAATTTGTTGAGAAGATCATCCCTCGTGGTAATTGAACGAGGCGTCTGGTTCTTGAGCCATCGAAGTGCTTTCCCCGAAAGTGAGTAGAGGAAAAGCTTCCGCAACATGCCATTTATCTGCAAACCCCGCGAGCTCAAAAAATTTTTGTACATGCTCCTCCTTCTAAGTGTTGTGAGCTTGGGCAGCTCCTCCTTCTCTTTGGTTCTCTGCCATCTCAACTCCAATATCAACTTCCCCTTCAACTCCTTCAGCCTCTACTCCACTAACTCTGGGACACAATTTTTGTCCCCTTTCTTCACTTCTCCTCCTTGCTTCCGATAACTCCCTCTCCCGATCTAAGAGTCGTAGAGTCCTGTTGTTGTTCTCGTCAAGCGATACTAAAGGCGTTGGATTGCTCCGGGTCATGCACCTCCCAGCACACACTTAGAGAACAACACCACGTCTAGCACAAGAAAAGCACTCAAACAAACAAAGTTTAAAATTAAAAGATAGATTAACACCAAACAACTTTTTCAAGATAACAGACCGAAGCTCCTCAGCAACGGTGCCAAAAACTTGACTCGTCCCGAATATCACAACAAAAACCCACCTAAGGCCCAAGTATAAACCTTAGATGGGTGCAATATAGGTCAAGTATGTTTAAATATCAACCCAGGCCAGTCCATGTACCCCTACTTCCATTGTTTGAAACATTATCTAGCGGATTGGTTTTTGGTTGAAAACTATGAGGTTTAAATCAAAACAAAGCAAAGGTAAATGGTTTGAAAGCTCTAGATGAGAAGGATCACTCGGGTGTCGCTTCCCACTAACTACTACCCTGACACGTGGACTCGAATGAGACATTATGGTCAAGGCAATCATGAACCGCTAGGAGGTGCAACTATGGTCGAAGACTAGACTCTCAATTTCCTAACGAAGGGATACATTATAGGCTACTAGAGTATCCCTCTTGATTAAGGAAATTGAGGATTGACTTACCTTCTCCCTCAAACTGATGGTTGAACGGCTTAATCACGATTAACCTAGTTGATTCATTCAAGATAGTGGTTTGCCCTACATTAACCTAGGTAGGTGGCTTGAAAAGCCCAATGAATCCCAACTCAATTGAGCCTCTTTTGGAAAGGGGGGTTTCACCTTTAACCTAGGTTAGAATGGCCAATTATATTGTTAAGCACAATCATGCACAATCATCATGAAAAATACTGCAATCATTAAATTAAACGACACCTATAAACAATCATTCAATTCACACTACAACTACATGGCTAATAGTTAGGGTTTCACAACACCCAAGTGAAAAAGTGTACTACTCCATGCTAGAAAGGGGAAGAACACAAAAGAAAGAAGTAGAAACCATCATGGAGATGCCTTCCCTCTTCTTTGATCTTGTGTTGATCTTCTCTTGAGGAGATTCTTCCCAATTCACCACTTGGAGCAAACCCTAGCCTCCTTTCTTCTTTGGTTCGTCCTTTCTATCTCTAAAATCTGAAGAAGAAGAAGAAGAAGAAGAAGAAGAAGAAGACACTTTCTCACTCTTGGGATCTCCCTCTACTTCCTTTCAGCACACATTTTATAATGGGATTAGGCTCAGTTCACTACTGTGAACTCTTCAACGCGTCCATGAACTTAAAGCGCTGTGTTGAAACGCACCGCTTCACTCACATGAGTTCACAGTTTTCCATCAAAGTCACGGTATTGTTGACCATGAACTCGGCTTGCATCAGTAGCTTTAGAATTTTCCCTGTATGCTTCGCGGTTCACGGTTTTGGGCTTCAGTTCACGCCATAGGAGATTGTAAACTCCAATGGGAAACCGTGAACCTGGCCTGAATCACCCTCTTTGCCCAGTTTTTCCTCCTTTCCTTCCAACTTCCAACTCCGGGGAAAGTTCCACCTTTTAGATCCTGAAACACACTGAAACGCACAAAACCTAGCGTAAAACCACCCTTTTAGGAGCACAATTGCTACAAACTCCCAAGGGAAACGGGGATAAAATATGTGCAATTAGGCCCGAATCAGTATCCCAAAGAATTCTACGATTACGTGGTTGATCTTCTTAGGGAGAATAACTACCTTAGATGTGGTACAATGTTGGAGCCTTGAAGTAGTAGTTACATGTCCTCTCTATGGACAAGAGCCAGAGTCAAAGGACCACATTTTTCTTTCTATGTAACTATGTGCAGGATGTACTGAGTATTGTATTTCCTGTGCCATGGCAGTTCCCGGTTTCTCTTAACTTGCAACATGCGGTGAATTTAGCAACTCAGAGATTCAGTAAGTGTTTGGTCCGTAAAATCCTCTAGTGTCTAGTGTTGAGTAAGGTATGGCGAGAACGGTGTAGACGAGTCTATGGAGGCAAGCATTTCTCTTTTGGAGAGCTTATCAAAAAGATGCAGGGGTGATGGAAGCAAAAGAGTTGGGTGACCTCAGTTTTGCTGAGTCTTCTACTACACAGTCCTTGTGGCACAAGAGCAGTCCTACTGTAGCATTGTAAATAATTACAAGTAGATCAGTTTTTTGGGTTTATTGTTTTGCAGTAGGCTAGTGGTTGATTTGTTGCTACTTGACTATTTTTAACTTGTCCTTGATCGTATTTGATGAATAAGATTCCACCCATTCATCGAAAAAAAAGAGGAAAAGAAAGAAAAGGAAAGTGGAATGAAAATTAAACGAAAAAGAGGTAATAAAACGGGGTAAATAAAGTAGAGAATGCCACAAAAATCAAAGTGTATGCTCTAGGAGGGGTTTCTTGGCACTCAAGCCATTGAAACACCAAAATTGTTGTTGAACTCCTTCACTACTATGTTTGAAATGTGATAGCAAGAATAGACTGAGGAAGTGTGCTTTAATATAGTTCATGATGGGTAATAGTTTGGAAGGGAGAAGTTAGGGTTTTGGACGATGCTAGTTGCCATTGTTTGTAGGGAAGGTTCTTAGTAGAAACCACAGAACCTTCGGGTTTAGGGTGAAGATGTAGAACCTCATGTTGTGTTTGCCACCACCCAAAAAACCTTTTCCCATTGTCCAAGAAAATTGCCAGTCATTTGAACCCGTGTCTAAGACCTCCGGACAAGCTAGTGATGACAACCGTCCAGTGAAATCTAGAATTTAGAGGTTGCCGCCGTGGTGTTGAGACGATAGGGCTGAGTGTTGATGCTTGTGCACATTCTTTGCACCAAATGGTCCCAACCCCACTAGTCAAGAGAGTGAGTGATTATTCTTGTTTTGCATGTCATATCATACCCCGGTGAGGACCTTTGTTGCCCATTCGTTTGTTCCTTGGACTTGAATGCTTTGCATGGTTAGTTTTATTTGATAAGTGATCTTGTTGGGACTTTCATTGATTCATGAACAAAGTTAGAACTTTTCGTTTACCCGTTTTTGGTGACCTAGAATGTCGTTTGTGGTCCATCTGTTAATTGCCAATAGCCATTGAGATTCACAACTGTGTGCCCTTTGATGTGTCCCCAAGTTATTTTTTTAGGTTGAGATATTACCTGGTGTGAAATGGTTTGCTTGGGGAAAAGCAAACAACTAAGTGTGGGGGAGTGATTCGGGACTAGATGTACACTTTTTATCCCCGTTTTTCCTTGCCGTTTGTGGCATTTGAGCTCCTAAAAGTGTGATTTTACGCTAGGTTTCTTTTGTTTCAATGTGTTTCAGAGTCTAACAGGTGAAACCAACCGCAGAGTCGAAAGTAGGAAGAAAAGGCGCAAAGACCGGGCCAAGAGGAGGATCCAGCCGCAGTTCACGGTCACCAGGATCGTGAACTGGAACCGCAAATTGTGAACTGCAGAGCGTCCAGAGGAGTTTCAGAGGTTACTGACGCCGAGGCAGTTCACTGTCTTACGATTGTGAGCTGGAGCCATGGACCGTGAACTCCATAAATGAAGTTGCGCGTTTTAATCTATGTTCAAGGTACCGGCCTGATGTTCACAATCGTGAACTATGACCTTGAACTAGGTACGATCTGTGCATAAATTGATAGCTGAAAGGAAGAAGAAGAAGGGAGAGCCCAAAGTGAGAGAAACCTTCTTTTTCTTGAAACCCTAGAGAGAGAAAGCACAAACCAAGAGGGAGAATAGGCTAGGGTTTGCTCCAAGTGAAGATTTTGGAAGTTCCTCTTCAAGAGAGGATCTCTACAAGCATAAGGAGGGTTGGTGGCATCACAATGATGGTTTGTTTTTTCTTCCTTTGTGTTCTTCCTTTGTCTAGCATGGAGTAGTTTCTCTTTTCACTTGGGTGTTGTAGAACCCTAACTTTTACCTTGTAATTGATTGTGTGGATTGAAGGATTTTGTGATGGTGGTGTTTAATTTAAGAATTGAGGTATTTTTCATGGTGATTGTGCATTGTGTGTGCTTGACAATCTATTGTGTTATTCTAACCTAGCTTAGAGAGAACCCCCTTACCTTAAGAGGCTCAAATTGAGATGGATTTTCTTAGGCATTCCATTCCTCCTAACTAGGTTAATTGTGATTATGCCATCCAACCCTTGGTTTGAGGGAGAAGATAATTAAGTCAACCGTCAATTGCTTGAGCCAAGAGGGTTACAATTGTAACCTATGATGCTTTCCTTGGTATAGCAATTGAGAAGATGTTTTCTAATCATTGTTTCACCTCCGACGGGTCACAATTGCCTTGTCACACATCGATTCATTCAATCCCACGATTCATGGTAGTTAGTTAGGGGGAAGCAACTCCCGAGTGAAGTTTCTCACCAAGAGTTTTCCACCCTTTTACTTTTCAAGTCTTGCTTTTAAATATTAGATTGTAGAGATTTTAACAAAAAACGTTCCGCTAGATAATGTTTCTTAGGCATTCCATGACTCCTAACTAGGTTAATTGTGATTATGCCGTCCAACCCTTGGTTTGAGGGAGAAGATAATTAAGTCAACCCTCAATTGCTTGAGCCAAGAGGGCTACAATTGTAGCCTATAATGCTTTCCTTGGTATAGCAATTGAGAGGATGGTTTCTAACCATTGTTTCACCTCCGACGGGTCACAATTGCCTTGTCACACATCAATTCATTCGATCCCACGGTTCATGGTAGTTAGTTAGGGGGAAGCAACTCCCAAGTGAATGCTTCTCACCAAGAGTTTTCCACCCTTTTACTTTTCAAGTCTTTCTTTTAAATAGTAGATTGTAGAGATTTTAACAAAAAACATTCCGCTAGATAATGTTTCAAACAATTGAAGTAGGGATTTTCATAGAGATATGAATCTTGATGATGTTGTGGTAAACATTTTGTAGGTTGATAACCTTGTGTACTGTGATATGTTTTTTAACTTCTTGATGTGCTCATGTTGCGATAACCAAATATAGGAGCGAAACATATAATTGGGATTGGGAACTTGATGTGTTATGTGTTTACTTATTTACATAAGATCTTCTAACCTATGAGTTAGGTAGTAACAAGATATGTGGTAGTATATATTAGGAGAGGAAGAGTGGATGCGTAGTATTGACTCAAGGTTAGATTTTGGGGACAAAATTTTTTAAGAAGGGGAGAATTGTAACATCCCGTTCCGACTAAATCCATATTTTGGTTGTTAGAAATTTGTGCAATTTAAGTTGAGTGTTTTGATATAATTTCGTCGAAAATCGAAATATCGATCGATCGGATAAATATTTATTATTATTATATATATAAATATAATATATAAATATAATAATTAACTATATATATATATATTAGTATTAGTATTACATATATATGTTTATGTGTCACAATGAGAGGATTAAGCAGAAAGCAAAGGCGGCCATCTGCATCTCTTTCATTCTTTAACCCCCGTTTCCATTCTTTCTTGATTACGGACCGAGAGAAACTGAACAACAGAGCGCAGAAGCAGGGGAGGTCGAGGAAAAACGTTTGAGAGCTTAATTCTTGAAGTTGTGTTGTCCAAAAATACGACGGAAATGGTACGCACCCCTTCCGCATAATATCACCCATCAATTTCGGTGCTTGTAGTGGGTTTTGGGGGGCAAGAATTTTCTACGTTTACCATTGTAGGAATTAGGGTTTTAAGTATCAGGAAGCTAGATTGTGCCCAGATTTCAAATACGAGCTTTCTGCAGCGAGGTAATTAATCCTCGGTTTGATGAAGTGTTGGTTGGTAAAATTAAGATTTTAGTACGGGAGGCTGAAACCGGTGTTTGAACAATCAAAATTGGTGAGGGATTAGCACGGCATACTCGGTTTGTCGTATCACGATGATTATATTGATGGTTAGAATTGACGTAGGTGAATTAGAATGGCATGATTAGAGGTGTATGGACTTTTGTACTATATGATGAACCCTTGAGTGCTATATGATATTATTCTCTTGCCCTAATCCTTATGGACCTTGTTTATGCTGATGATTGGGTATATATTGCAATTTGTTAGCTTGACTGTTGATATGTCTTATGATTGTTTGAGAAGGTAATTGGGTATGATTTTCATGATTGTTTAATTTTGATTCAAAAGTGGGAGAATAAACTTCCCAAGGTGATATTATGATGTTTATGGAGGATGACTTGCACGAGGGTTTATCCCGATGAAGTGCAATTATACAACTCCTGGTTTACCTAGGTTGAGCCAATTGTGGCCAGGTCAAGAACATGTCCATGTAATGAATTATGATTAATCAAGATGAGATATGAATCATGTATAAGGATACAAAGTAAGAGTATTTTGGTCTCATGGTCAATTACATAGTAATTAGGGCTCCCCATGCTATTACTCCGTTATGATATGTTATGTCACACCCTTGATGTGGCGTTGACCATTGATTATCATGAGATATGACCACACCCAGAGTGGTGTTAACTCCAATATGACCACACCCAGAGTGGTGTCGGGTCCGATATGAATACACCTGCATTGGTGGGTCCGATATAACAACATCCACGAGATGTTTTGTCCATTTTCCCAAGAGAGTAATTAGCATGAGACTAGCCAGGCGCCTATGATTAAAACATGATAAGACGCATATGCATAAGTCAAGGTTGTTGAGTCTTTTGGCCATTGGGATATGAGAATGGTTGTGGTCTGATCCTAGTGTTTTGGCTTGACTGCTAGATGTATGGTAGGGCATGCGTTGTTATGAACTCACGATGCAATGATTGTCTCACTGATCTATAAGCTGACCCTCTTTAATTATTTTCCTCTACTTATGCCATGTGTAAGCATATCATCATCAACAACAGCAGCGCTTGGACGACTACATGGAAGTTTGGCCAGTGATCCACACTCTTTTGTAAAACTAGTTTGAGAACATGTTATGTACATACTAGCTTTTCATGTAGCGTGTGGAATCCACAAGTGTGGTAGGTTTTTAGTAGTCATATATGTGTGTGGTTTTATATGTAATGATGATCATGACATTTACTAGTTTAGTATGCACAGTATGAACTTGTGACTACGACTATAAAAGGTGGTGTATATGGTTGTAGTACATATGTGTACCTAGGGATGCAAAGAATCGGATATGTTATATTGCAGGTCTGATAACAAGAACTGCTAGCCCATTACGCGAGTGATTCATGTCGAAATTTAATTTTGGCAAAATTTATGAATTAATGTAACACCCGATATTATTTTCGCTACGAATGTATGAACGAATTGATTAGTTAATACGTACAGGGTGGGGGTGTTACATCAACCGTCCTACAGCAACGTTCAAAATACGCCCCATACATAGAAATAGTTGTCAATCACACGCTCAATGGGAGAAAAGAATTCCCCCACACTTAGGTTTCCACTACGGTTCTATGCCTTTGAAGGCTTTTCACAAGACCGGTTTTTAGAGAATTAAGCTCAAATGCAAAGAAAACTCATCTAGGCAGGGTTCAAGGTGGTTCACGTATTATCAACACAAAAAATCAAACCCAAACCATGCCCCCGATGGCTTCCAACCATCAATCAAAAATCATGGATTCACATTCATTCACATTTTTGCACTTGATGGGCAATTTTCACATTTAACCATAATTTGTACCTAAATCATGCCCACTAAGGCTCGATTAAGCTCATGCATCATCATCATACATCATTCATTCACATTAATCAGCTAATCCCTCGCCCCTAATTTCTACATTGAAGCATCAATTCACTAAAACACCTCACTTCACACCCTAATCCGATTCTCCAAAATTTGATAAGGAAAAGGTTGAAAACAAACCTGGAGACTTTAGTAGGATTGAGGGGGAAGTGAGAAGAGGGCGAGGGAGGCGAAAAATGCACGAAAAACTGGCAAGAGGGGGTCAGCGGAGCCTCGTCGGAAGCTCGCCGGAAATTGCCTCACCGGAAAAAAAATTTGAGCCAAACCTTCCCAAAACTTTGGCGAAGGTACTCCTTGGTGAGGGAAGACTAGGTCTGTGATTTGTTTTGGATTTGGGTGGCCGGAGGTCGCCAACATCGACAAAAATTGATGGAAAATCGTGATTTTTTGGAGAGATTCAAAAAATTATGGTGAAGGGGTGGTCATGAAGTGAAATGAGTCGTTTACACCCCTTTTATAGGCAGATCCCTTAGTTCACGAACGGAGGAGCCAGTTCACTGTCATTAAGACCGTGAAAATAACTTGCAGCCTATGAACTAGGGTTAAACGATGAGATTTTGAAAACAGCTGGAGCACCCCCAGTTCACGAACGGAAGGACCAGTTCACAATCATTAAGATCGTGTACTGAAAGCACAAACCGTGAACTGAGTGAAAAACAGGCACTTCCAATTATTTTTGACTCGATCTACTCAACTGTGCCCCTAATTCGATCACACCACATCCCAAAACACACAACCACAGAGACTTGGCACGATGATACCAAAATTTAACACTTGAACTCTTCACACACGATGATGCCTATCTTTCATGCTTGAGGGCAAGACGCCACTGAGATTGGATCCGCCACGGTTTTTGGGGCGAGGCTTGTCACCTCCTACATTTAACTCCGTAGGGTGCCCTTTTTGGCCTGAGACCTTCGTCTTACCCTTATCTTTTGGTCGGGAGTAAGCTCGATTAAGCCTTTCCATCCACGCTCTCTTCTTTTTTCCTCTGGGCTTTGTACCCGCCTTGGTTTCCTGCACCTCATCATCAATTGGAACATACATACTGGTGGGGTATGCCTTGAGAGGCTCACCTCCAATTCCGTTCATACCACTCGAGTTCATTTCTTTCACAACATCATTCCTAACTTTAGGATCAATTGAAAGAGTGAGTTGCTCCTCCCCATCTCTCAAAAAAAGATTTCCCTCATTACATCGATTAAGGCCTTGGCACTGGCAAGGAAGGCGCGTCCTTGTATGAGTGGCATATCCGCATCTTCACTAATATCAAGGATAAAAAAATCCATCGAATAATAGAAATTGCCAACTCTCACTAGGACATCCTCCATAATACCCCAAGGACTAATGACAGAACGATCAAGAATGGTATAGTGATGCGGAGCTTCTTGAGAGTCTTCATGAATCCACCACATTCTGCCTCCAATCGGTCTTTATACATCCTTGTGGGGAAAGGAAGAGGATGCTTGTACTCAGCCACTTGTGGTGGAATCGGCAATCCCTTCTTAGGTTCTTCTTCCTTTTCTCCTTGTTCTTCGTGATCATTGGCTGTTGGAGGGGTCTTCTCTTCGTCCATCACTTCCTTAGGAACAACCTCTGGGGTAACCTTCCCACTCCTCAAAAGAATAGCATTGCAACCGACATTTTGATCTTTGGGGTTAACAATAGTTTGAGAGGGAAGGGCTCCCCTTGGTCTCTCGGTGAGAATCCCAGTGAGATTACCAATTTGCACCTCCAAGTTTTGAAGGATTGCTTGATGTCTCCTTAATCTCGCCTCAACCGAGGTCAACTTTGTTGTTGCCACATCCATAAATTGCTCAATCTCCTCAAAATTTTGAGTGCTCGTGCTCACAAAGGTGGTCACAAGTTTGTCAAGTTTTGCGAACTTATCGGGTTGTTGGAACCCTTGAACACCTTGAGTTTGGAACGGTTGTTGGAAGTTGGAGCCTTGGAATTGAGGCCTTTGTGAATGAAGGTAGGACTTGGTTGATAATTTCCTGTCAGTCCTTGGAAATCGGGGGATCTTGGGTTGGTAGGAGAAGACCAAGAGAAATTTGGATGATTACGCCACCCTGGGTTGTAGGTGTTGCTATAGGTGTCATTCCCATGAGCATTGGCAATGAAACTCACTTGCTCCTAGGGGGTGCTTGATTTCTTCATCATTTAAAAATCCAAAATCTTGTGGTTGGTACTTAAACACCAATCACACGCCATTACCGGCCTCTTCCCATGCTTCTTGTCCTCTAGGAGTGCATCAAGCAACTAATCAATTTCGCTTCAAGCGTGGGACTCGCTCCTACACTTTGCACTTCCCTTGTGGTGCTTCTCTTTCCACTTCTCGTCAAACCCCAATCATACCCTTTACTTGCCATGTCTTCAAGCAACTTGGTCACTTGGGGTGGAGTCATGTTCATCAATTTCCCTTGTCATAATGAGTCAATGACGATCTTGTCGTCTTGGTGGAGACTGCCATAGAAGGTCTCAATCCAGAATTACTCCTCGAATCCCTGATGTGGGCATTGGAGGAAGTAGTCGAAGTACCTTTCCCAAGCATCCCTCAATGTCTCATCTTTCTCTTGCCCAAAGTGGGTGAACCTCTTGCGCCACTCCACCCTCTTTGAAGGTGGGCAATACCGAGTCATAAACTTGTTGAGAATATCATCCCAAGAAGTTATCGAGAGAGTTTCTTATTGTTTAAGCACCGAGACGCATTCCCCTCAGGAGAGTAGGGGAATTGCCTCAACTTTAAAGCATCCTCGGGGACCCCATTGATCTTCAAACTCCCCGCAAGTTCAATGAACTTCTGAACATGCTCCCTTGGAGACTCGTTGCTAAGCCCATGGAATAGCGCATTGTTTTGAATCATGCTGACAAGGACGGGCTTTATCTCAAAATTGTTGGTGGCCACGGGCGAATGTCAAATGGTGGGTTGAATATCTACTTCCCTTGGAGCCATATAGTAGCCTTTGTTGATAATTCCCCATTGGCCCTTGGAAATGTGGCCTTAGTTGAATGAAATGAGGCCTTGGTTGATAATTCCCTGTTGGTCTTTGGAAACAGAGGTGTCTTGGATTACTTGGGGAAGACCAAGAGAAGTTCGGATGGTTTCGCCACCCCGGGTTGTAAGTGTTGCTATAGGGGTTGTTGTTCCCTTAGCATGAGCGATGAAGCTCACTTTTTCCTCGGGGGAGCTTTCTTCCTTCATCAACTGGCACTCCGAAATCTCATGGTTGGTACTTGAACACCAATCACATGCCATCAACGGCTTCTTCCCTTGCTTATTAGCTTCAAGAAGAGAATCAATCAACCAGTTAATCCTGGCAGCAAGTGGAGGACTCACTTTCGTGGATTGTACTCCTCTCTTGGCATCCCTCACACAGCTTCTCTTCAAACCCCAATCATACCCTTGTGTCGCTATATCTTCAAGCAATTGAGTTAGCTCGGGTGGAGTCTTGTTCATCAACTCCCCTTGATAGATCTCTTCCAGGCTGTTCTAAACATGTATGCTCATGATTGCCTTAGAGTAGGCTTTAGGTTCTCCAGATAGTGATTGCACTGAATAGCGACATCTTGAAATTATGGGACACCATAAGTCAGTAGCCTGTCGAACCGGGTTGTATACTCCGCCAAACTCTATTCTTTTTGCTTTTGCTCTGATAGGCCTTTGGCATAAAGTGGTCTCTGAACAGCCGCACAAACTCTGGCTAGGTGCTGGCTGGTGGCTTCTCTCGACAAGTTGGGTGTGTAGTCCACTAGTCGTAATCAATGTTCTGCAGCAAGGACACTATTAGTAGTAATCTGTCCTTGTCATCCACTCGCATCTTTTGCAGGGTACGAGTGAACTTCGACAACAACATCTTTATCACCAACGAATCCATAGAGTGCTCCCCGTAGAAGTCTTCTAGCTTCCTGTGAGGATTTACGTAGCCGTTACTAGTTATTTCTTACCATACAATGACTGAAGATGTTTATAAACTCTTTAAAGAAAATCCTTGACACGTTTGACCAAACTCTTAACATAAAACTCATTTCCCTTGCATTTAAAACAAAAGTCTTTAAAACTGAGATCGATATTCTAGCATTCCTTGTAGACCGAGGAAGACCGGCTCTGATACCAAAAATGCCACATCCCAATCACTAAAACCTTTAAATAATATTTTTGCTGCAGAGCATATTTAAATTTTTTGAAAAGAAGGAATAACCTGAAATTTCAATAAAACCTTCTAGCTCCTCCTTCTCTTCTTCTCATTCCTTCCGCTTATCTCTCAAATTTCTCTCTCGAGAACCAAAAATTTCAATAAAAAACAGCTCTCCTGAATGAGGAAAATGCATCCCATATTTATAGAGTTTCAGTTCTCAGATATGTGCGCGTCCAAGAAGAGAGAGTTCGCGAGCGCGATCTTGAGCAGGGAGGCTGCAATCTTCAAGCACTGCTGTTTTGTTCTTCATCCATGGGGGAGATTGCAGGCCGACTTCACGGTCGCAATCTGTGAGCTGTGGCCGCTATCTTTCTCGCAGACTGGGAAGTCGTGGGCTGCCATCTGAATCACGAAACTCTCTTCTTTTCCTGAGTTGGTTCCTCCTGAAGTTCACGACTGGAGTCTCCAACATCACAACCAAGATCTTTGCTATGCAGGCTGCAATCTTTGCTCTCACTTCGGGTGCTCCTTTCCTGACCGTGATCTTCCTTGTTCAAACTGGGATCTTAAGCTTTTGCCCCATTCTTGCTACATTTGTGTACTTTTGGTAACTAATTCGCACATATAATCTAGTACAACCTGATATAACGATATATTCTTCGAGGAACGATATAAAGGTGTAATTGACGATGTATCTTTCAGTATGCACGTGAAATGACCCAAAAAGAATCTATATATGACTATGAAGAGTAATAACACCAATTTAGGTGTTATCACCTCCAGATCAACAAAGCCAAGCCCATTCTTGACTACCTCCTTGCCATTGAGTTCCTCATCTCTCAGGACGATTCCATCTTTGTGTGATCCCGCTCCATCAAATTCATTAATGAAAAATCCTTGGTCCTCAATCTCGAAAATGTCTAAAACCCTGTGCCAAATTTTTTGGGGAGAGGGTATGTGGTGGTGGGAGTGCGGATCGGTGACTAAGGGGGGGTGCTTAGTCACTTGACTAAACCCCTCCCAGCCCTTAGATCTGGACACATCAATCTGATGGTTAAAAAGTGGGAAGGGCTATTTAATTAATGACAGGGGTAGTTTGGGTATTATGGAAAATTACGAACTATACAAACTGGACTTACAATCAGTACAAACCATACAAACAGTACAAACTAGAGTGACAAAACATACAAACAGATTTACAAACATTACAAACATATGAACTGTACAAAAAATACAAACTAGACCGACAAACAATACAAACCATACAAAAAGAAAAAACAACCAGGTTGACTTTGGAGACTCATCCCTATATAGAGGGGCTCCTTCCCAAAGTCAACCCGGGTGTTTTTTAGACATACAAACATTACAAACATGGTGGACAAATATGACAAACTAGACCGACAATCCATGCGAACTGGAAAAAACACCCTGGTTGACTTTGGAGGCTGCATCCCTATATAGAGAAGTTCCATCCAAAAGTCAACCAGGTTGTTTTTTAGACATAAAAAACATTACAAACATGGTTGACAAAAATGATAAACATGGTGCACAAAAATAACAAAGTTTACAAACATTACAAAATAACAAAGCGTACAAACATTACAAAATATGTCAACAAACATCACAAAGCACTGTCACCGGAAAATCTCTCTCTCTCTCTCTCTCTCTCTCTCTCTCTCTCTCTCTCTCTCTCTCTCTCTCTGGAACTTCATAGGGGGTAATCCACTCTCTCTGGGAAAATAATTTCCCATGTCACCTCCCTCTCTCTTTTCTCTGGCCGCGGGGAAAGAAGATGAGAAGCCGGAAAAAAAATTGGTCGGCTGGAGGTGCTGGAGGAACGACGATCGGCGGGATGAAAGCGAGGTGGGAGGGACGGACGGAAGTGACCTGTCCAATTATTATTTTAATGGTTAAATAAATAAAATGTATAATTACAACCTTGTCCTTCATTAAACTAGATAAACTAGAACCATTAGATTTTAATGAGGCTAGATGGCTGAGATTGGCTTAGTCACCTGATCTTATCCCGTGGTGGTGGCTTACGATATGATGGGTAGGCGGTGGCTTAAAGTGGCAAGGGTTGCAGTGGGGACTAGGTAGTGCTGGATTAGTGGGATGATGAGTGAAAGGAAAAAAGTATTTTTGGTCAATGTATTTTAAAATTTTTATTGCAAAAATAATCCACATCGTCAGAAACATCAGCAGTTAACTCATTGACTGTTGATCACTAATAGTTAACTTTGTTATAGTTAAAGGAGACGAAAGTTCATACTAGGATTGTTATATTGAACACTTGAGTACGTAAGTGACATTTTTTAGATTGTGGGTGTTTTGTAGTGGAATTGACACTTTCTTTTATTTTCCATTAAGTGTTTCTAATTATTATATGGGTTGGAGATATAAATCTCAATAATGATCTTCACGTTTGCCTCTAATTTTATAATGTTTCGGATCACCACATGACCATTTCCTCAATTCCTCTATTGAAAACTAAAAAAAAAATGTCAATATTTTCATTTACTTCTCTATCTTTAGCTCTTAGTTCTCTTCCATGCAATTTCTCTTCTCTTAATGCATTTTCCCACTTTGTTACCCATCCTAACCAATACTACCAAAGCTGAGTATCTTTTATTTCCTTTTTGGTTCTTTTACCTTTTTTCCCCTTTATCTCTCTTTTTTGGTCTTTGTTTCTTTGGTTGTGTTGTGTGTCAATCATCCAAAAAATCAGTAAAGACGCAAGCTTTCCCACATTTCCCCTACTTTCCCCCCATCTTTCTGGTTTTCTCCCATTCGTGCTCCTCTCTTTTCGATAGAAAGATGGTGCCTATCCCGAAAGATAATTTTTCCATCCTCTCATTTCCTTTGTCCATCCCTAAGAGATCCCAGTTTCTCCTTTCTATTTGAAGCGTTTATTAGCGACAAAAGGGTTTTCTTTTACATTTGCGTTTTGGTTTATTCTTCCATGAGTTGATGTCTTTGGCTGTGTCACCTTCAAATAACATGGGCTTGGATGACAACAACCAGAATGAAGAGTTTCAGAAGCAACACGAAGATGAAGGTGTGGAGAAGATTTCAAAGCACACGAGCCACTCTTCCTTAGATGGAGGCGGTGGCGACGATGACGAAGACGATGATGAAGTAGCCAATAAGCTTGAGCTTGGTCCTCAGTATTCTCTCAAGGAACAGCTCGAGAAAGATAAGGTTTGATTCGAAAAGAAAGCTCTAGTTTAGCTTTTCGTTTGATTTTGGGCTACTGGTTGTTTAATTTTCAACATTGTCTGGTTTTTGTTTATTTAGGATGACGAGAGCCTCAGGAAGTGGAAGGAACAACTCCTCGGAAGTGTGGATTTTGAGAATATTGGAGGTAATGTTTGTGTCCTTGAGTTGTGCGTTGTGATTGGAATTGTAATTAAGGGTCTTGTTTGCTAATTTTTGTGCATTGAAAGCATGGTTAAGAACTTGAGATGTGATATGTTGCCACTAAATTTGAGCCCGCCCGTTGGTAGGATGAATTTCGTTAATAGTATAAATAACCATAGAAATTATTTTATTTTATACCATAAAATTTTTGAATCATTTAGTAACTGGAGACAATATCATACTCATATAATATTTGAACATGCTAAACCAATTTATTGCTAAAGTCCTTATTGCAAGTAAAAAACAAAACCATGCAAGAAAATCTACTCCTAAAAATATAATCAAACCGCACTATTTGCTCTTTTTTTTTGTTGACAAAAGATAATCTTCATTGACCGAAACAAAAGATAGTTACATCCTGGAGAGCAGTCAGGCCTGAAAATCAAAGAAACAACTCGCAGTCGGGTACAAAGAGAGGGCCTTATGAGCCACCAAGTGGGCTACCCTATTGCTACGCCGACATACAAATCTAACACTAAACCCTGAGTGAACCGCCAAGTGATGAATAATTTCCGCAAGAATAGCACCAATCTGACTATCACTAGCATCCGCATGGTTGATTTTGTTAATAATGACCTTAGCATCCCCCTCAAAACACACCTCCATGAAACCCCGATTCAGGCACCACATGATAGCTTCCCGGAGCACCAACACCTCTACTACCATGGGATCATCGATGCCCGGGAACTGAACCCCACCAGCCATAAGGACCCCTCTAGCCGGGGTCATAACAACAATCCCCCCAGCTGAGTAACACCCCCTCCTCGTAGCCCATCCCACATGCAAACCAGCCTATCAGCCTCCACCGGAACCAGTTGAGGAGGAGGAAGGGCATAGGAGCGAGAGTTCCGATCCGCAGGCAGCCCAACCCATTCCTCATACTGCTGGTTGTATTGACGCATCAGGGCAGGGATCCCAAACTGCTTGCCGTCGAAGACAACCCAGTTTCGAGAACGCCATATTCGCCAAAGGACAGAAACAACCGCCATGAGAATGGATGGCTGATTAATCAGAAACATTAACCGCTTACGAAACATGGAAAAGGTGTGCTAAGGCAACCCTTCTCCTAGGGAAGCCAGCCCCGAATAGTCCCAGAGCGCCCGAGCCACCGGACAGGAGAGGAATAAATGTTCCAAGGTTTCTGACTCGGCCCAACAAACCGGACACCTAGGTAAAACTAGAACATCTTTGGCAATGAGGGCTTCCGTCGTAGGAATCATGCGATTCAGTATTTTCCAAACAAACACCTTCAATTTAGGGGGCAGATTAGCCTCCCAGAGCCTGATCCAACTCGCCTTATCCATCCAGCTAACCTCTGACCACCAACGACCCTTCCTTCTATCAAGGGTGACAGCTAAATGATAGGCCGACTTCACAATGAAAATCCCTTCCGGAGTATTATGCCAAATCAGCTTATCCTCCACCGGCAATCGCGGAAGGGGGATGGCTTTAATGGCCTTACAAGTAGGAGGGTCGAACCAGTGACTCAACTTCCAGTCACACCACCGGCCCCCTTCCGGGCTGATCACCTCTGCCACCATCGGCTCCCCCTCAACTGGCAGGACCTGGGGGTTATACCTAGGAGGATCAAGCTGTAATTGAGGAATCCATCTAGAATGGAGCAGGGGAACAAACTTCCCATTTCCAATTTGCCAACGTAGCCCTGCTTCTAACAACTAACGGCCATACTGAATACTCTGCCACCCCCACGAGGGACGAGATCGTGTCGTAGCTGATAGGAAGGATCCATTGGGAAAGTACTTCCCTTTATAGACTTGAGCTAAGAGGGACTGGGGTTCCTGAAGGAGGCGCCAACCAATTTTAGCCAAAAGAGCTTGGTTGAAATGTTCAAAACCGTGAAACCCCATTCCTCCATCATGCTTACTCCGGCACATATTTCTCCATGACATCCTTGTCCGCATGTTTATCCAGTAATCGGCACAGTGAGAAAGGCAGCCTGAAATAGGACATCACATGCAACGGTAGTGCCAAGGCAATGGATTTGATTAGGGTTTCCTTAGCCGCCCAGGATAGCGTCCTTTGTTTCTATCCTTGGAGGCGATCAAGCAGCTTCTCCTCCAAGTACTGGAAGGTCTCCATCTTAGACCGAGCAATCAGCATAAGCAGTCCCATGTACTTATCATGAACCCCAACCGCCCCTACTCCCAAGACCGCAGCCAGGAATTCTTGGTCGGGCAAAACAATGTTTCTACTAAAGCTCCTCATACTCATTCAAGACCTCGATTAAATTCTCGCATTCTTGGAGAGACCCACGCAGGAACAAATACAAATCATCAGCAAGAACAGATGCGAGATCCGCGGGACTCGGGGAGCAACCTTGATTCCTCCAAGCTTATCATCAGAAATAGCCTTCCGAAGAAGCGCAACAAACCCCTCCGTACAAAGCACAAACAATAGCGGGGACAGAGGATCCCCCTGGCGGAGGCCTCTGGAGGGGGTGAATTGAAGTAGCCCGAAGGGGTGCCATTCATTAAAACGGAGAAAGACGAGGACCGAAGGCATTCTTGTATCCATCCCCGCCAGGTAGAGTTAAACCCCATTTTTTCGAAGACACCAAGCAGAAAGGGCCATTCAACTCTATCATAGGCTTTTTCCATGTCAACCTTCAGAGCCATGAACCCTTTCTTTCCACGCGACTTAATTTTCAAATAGTGCATTAACTCATGCCCAAGGAGGATATTCTCGATGATTTGTCGGTCCCGTATAAAAGCATTTTGACCCTCTGAGACAATCTGCGGTAAAAAACCCGCAAGTCTCTCAGCCATGATCTTGGTAATCAGAGTGATTGGCCGCAATTGTCGCATATTCTCCACAGAGTCGACTTTGGGAATCAGAGTGAGCCAAGTATGGTTGAAACTATGGAGCATCCTGCTAGTCTCAAAGAAGGAACAAACTACCTCAACCACTGAGGCTCCCACAATATCCCAGAAGGATTTGAAGAATTTCCCCGTGAATTTGTCTGACCCAGGAGCCTGCTTCGATCCCATGGCGAAAAATGTTTTGCGAATTTCATCAGGGAGAATAGCTGGCGTTAGGCTAGCATTCATCTCTGGGGTAACCTTGTGATCGATAGGCAAGCCTGCCACACGCTCAGACATATTAAAGATTTGATTCTCCGAGGTAAAGAGATGTTGATAGAAATTGGTCGCCATGCCATCTTTTCCAGGCTCATCCGTGATCCAATCGCCCTCATCATTACGAAGCCCGGCCACAAAATTCTTCTTACGGCGCGTCCGAGTCACTATATGAAAATAAGAGGTGTTTTTGTCTCCTTTCTTTGACCAGTGGACCCTAGACTTTTGCTGCCAATAGAGATCCTCTGCTTCCCATTGCCGATTCAACTCACTTTCCAGAATCCGGATTGTATCCCAGTCAATTGGATGGGAACGCTTAATCGTTTCGATTTCATTATGGAGAGTTTTTATATTTCGGAGGGAATTAGTGGTGCCCTCCCTACTCCAATCATACAATAAATGACGGAGCTTCTTAAGGCGTTCCATAAACGAAACATAGGCGTCTCCTCCTGCCAGACGTATTGTACCATGGCCCTAACTTCGGGATTATCCGCCCAACGGGCATCAAATCGGAAGAGAGGGCGGCAATTACGAGCATAGGGCTTATCAGAGAGGAGGAGCGCCCGATGATCAGACCCTTGATCTGTAAAATGTTTAACCAACGTATCAGGGTAGTAATCAATCCAGGCTTGCAAATACATCGCTCTATCGAGACGTTCGCGAATGCAAGCTGCACCCATCCTCTTATTCGTCCACGTAAATTGATCGCCCTGATAACCAGGGTCACGAAGACCCAGGTGGATAATAAAGTCACGTTGACTAGCAGACTGAGTGGCATTCCAGGGATTCCCTCCCTCCTTCTCACTTTTTATGAAGAATAGTGTTAAGATCGCCAATGACAACGTAAAGGCTCTGGATGGCCGCACAAACCTCACTAAGATGGGCCAATTGGGAAGCCTTGGTCGCACCATTACAACTAATGTAAACACACACCACAACATAAACAAAATCTCCTTCATTAACTAGAACACAAATACAAAAATTGGAATGATAAAACACTGAAGCATCAACCTCGGAAGACCAAGCAACAACTAAACCTCCGGAAGCGTCAATCGCATCCACAAAGAAACAATTGGAAAGATCAAAACATAAACACCGCATACGGCGAGAGACAACACGCCGGCTCGATCCCGTCTCCGAGAAAAACACGAGATCCGGTTATTCGATCGAACTAACCCTACAACAGTTTGGATTTGAGGGATGGCCCAATTTCTCTCACATTCCAAGCCAGAAGCCTCCTTTATCCGGGTGGGGCCACTCGAGGATGGCTTCCTCCACCTTCTCATTTCCATCATTATCCTCCACAAATTGTTTTTTCGGGGATGGGGTTCCGCAAAAACACCCTCAAGCACCTCCAGAGGCCGCTTTAGTCCCACAATAGAGGGGTCCAAAAGATTGGATCCATAGGCATTAACTCGGCAGACCTTCCTCACCTTCCTTTACATTGAGTTGGTCAATGGTATTTTCTTCAAGGGTACGAGGTTTCCAGACCCACTTCCTGGGAGAGTTATCATCCATCACCGGTCCGGCCTCAAACGCCCTAACCACTTGTCGAACACGGCCAGATTGACTTGGCTTAGAGAGCTTAGCCGTTGTCGCACGCCGTTTCAGCTCAAAAGAATGGGAGTCGTCCCCAGAGGTAGCCTCCTCCAAGTCTATAGCCATAGCTCGATCAGCCGCATTGACGTCAACCATAGGGGCCATCCCAGGCGAGTTATCAGCACCCGGTGCCTTCTCCAAACCCTCCGTTTGCACCGTATGTTCCTCACTCGGAGGAGCAGTACAAGGAGCATTTTTGTTGGACAATTTGTGGCCCTTCCTAGCCTTTGAACTTGATTCCTGACGCACCTTTCCTGAGCCAAAACTGAGGGGTCATTCGACAATTTCTTCTTGGGGATGCGTTTAGCATTCACCCGGGTTGAGGTGCGTTTCTCATTTGGATACGTCATTTTCATGGGATGGGCTTCATCAGGCTCGTTATCCTCATATCATTCAGCCAACGGGACCTGCTGGACATAGAATTCGTCCTCAGAGTCCTCCTCCAGTATCAGGCGTCGGCGATGGGAAGCTTCCCACTCGCTAGGCTGGGTTGGGGGTTCCCGACGTGTGGGAGAAGAGCGGGCCTTCCCATGCAACTCATGCATCCTACCATTTTGATGCTCCTCGTGGACCCCCTGGCTGGTTCGATATTGAGTAATTCGCCCCCGGGTCTCCAACGTGGAATCACGAGAGTGAGGCAGCACATGGGTTTGCGTGCCAGTCTTCAGCACGACGCCCTTGTGCCCTTGTCTCCCGAATGCAATCCTCGGCCCTTTAGAAACGGGGACATATGGGGGCCAAATCGTTCTTTTCCGGAAGGTGGATCGAACAAACACGTCTGCCGAGAGTGCGCTACTCGGCCACAGTGGTAGCAAAAGCTCGGAAAGTGTTCATATTTCAGCCGAATCCAGAAGCACCCGGTCTCTTCATTAGATGCCATGAGCTGGGAACGAAGGGGTTTGGAAAAGTCAATCAGGGCTTTCACCTTGATGAACTTCTGATCCGTGTTACTGCACGAGAATAGTCCAGCCTCGAGCACCCGTCCCAGCGCTGCATTGGCCACTTTTCTTCCAAACTGGTGAGTACAGCAATCATCCTGAACGTCCCACATTTGGATGCGGAATGGAGCGATGGCTAGCTCCTCAAAGGTACGCCGAGTAATGGAAGGGGTCTAGGATCGTAGGTGGAGGATCTTATCCCCAATCACCCACGGAGTTTGCTTGAGGAACCACGCCTTGGAGGTCTTGTTCGGCAAGACGAATTCAAAGAGCCCATGGGCTACCAGTCTCACCCTGATACGGCTTCGACCTTGCCAAGGATTGTTCACCGCCTCGCAAAGCTCCCTTGGTCATACATTTTTCTCGGTAATGAGATGCCCTAATATCGAGCGATCCTATCGCGCCTTGTCAGATGGGACATCCTCCAGCGAGAATTCAACGATCTGGTCCTTTCAAATACGTGACATGTCGGCACACTCCCAGGGGGCTATGCTACATCCAGGAACTCCTTGCCTCTCACGAAAGCACTTTGGATGCGTGGAAGCAATATGGCAGGAGTGGGACTTTAAATACAAGTCACAGCTGGAAACCCCAAAGCAAAGCGCGTAGCCAGATTGGATCGGATTCGAAATAGTAGTTATCCCCTTCTGTTTATTTGTTTTTCGAATATTCTGAGCCATTAAGATATTTGTGAGATTTCTCACAATCTCCAACCGACTAGGGATATAGAGAAAGATCAAATCGGAGCCATTAAGATATTTTGATGGAATTTTTGTTTTTTTGACTGACCGACACTCCCATCAGCACACGCAACAAGGGCATCGGCGGCCAAGGACAGGCCACCGGCCGGCGTAGGGAGGCTTTAATGGGCTGATTTTCCCCAGATGATTGCTGGAGAGAACTCGCCCCACAACGGGATCTAAGTTTACTCTCTATTACTTCAAGTTTGTTCTCCGTTAAAGCACAACCATCTGTATTCTCTGATCTTTCACAATCAACTTCACTTTCTATTACTTCACTCGACGACGGCAACCGGAATTGCCAAATCTACACATTATGGAGTCGCCGCCGTTTGGGAGAAGAAGGGACGGACGCAGCAGCGCTGCTGCTCTTTGGCCGTTTTCGTTTTTGCCCAGAGGAAAACACTCTCGTCGTCCGTCCTGGGGTATGCTCAGCCTCCACTGCATGAGCATCATGCGATTTGCCGAAAGCACCAGTAATTTTCTGGTTATCAAGAGCCACCTCCAGCATCGCCGTCAGGCAGGCCCGAAGAACCTGCCCCATGCGGAGGCAGAGCTCAAGGAGAGAGGAGAGAGCTCCTCTCATTTTTTTTTATTTTTTTCAATTGTATGGAAACTAAAGAAATCACCAGCTTGAGGTAAAGGTCTATATAAAAAGATATCAATGCTAATTTTTGCAAATGTCATTTTAGATTTCGTGTGATCGCAGCATCCTCTAAAGCACCATCACATCTATAAATTCCAATGCATTATTTTTTCTTTACGAAACCTTTATCTTCACACTAAACATTACACACGGTAGAATTTACGTCACATGAACATTTTATGATATCTATTCTTTCCCATGCTGATAAACAACCCAACAACCAACACAAATATTGATACTCTTTAGATTGAAAAATTAATGAATAAAGCGAGAACCAAAAAAACCAAAAATTGATGGTGGGGATGTAATTAGGAATTGTCGTATAGATAGGGTACCATTATAGAAGAATTGATAGTGCATGAACGCTACGGTACATGATGCCATAGGATTAGAGGTGGACATCGGTCGATTCGGTACAGAATTTGTTCGAATTGATACAAAACTGAACCAAAAACAAAGGAAAAATAAGGACGAGAACCGGACCAAAAACATGTTTGGTTTATTTTGTTCGATTTAGTCCATCCCAAATTCAATTTTGGTCCATGTTTCTTCATACTTAAAATAATTCATAGGATCAAAATCGAATCAAAATATATTCAATCTGATATGATTTGATCCAAATATCAATTTGGTACGATTTACTCTGGTGCGAACCGGATCGTTAGCCACCCCTACATAGGATGCTAGACTAACATATCTTCCAAAATATGTCAAAAATGAAGATTTTGTCTTCTATGCGGTCACTTTTTGGGTACATGCTATCACTGGCCTCATAACCGTCATTGTGAGCAGGTGATTCATGTCAAACTCATGTCAATCATTACCGGTGACATGATGGACAAAAATACACATGAATAATGTATAAATTAAATTTTGAACAAATGAAATATGATTAATTAGAAACCGATAAGGGAGTGATTATGCACGTTGAACTATGCACCTAAATTTTTTCACAAAGTAACAATAAACTATTTTATCTAAATGGATACAATAAAATATAGCTGCTAATTATAATTTTAATAAATATATAGAGAGAAATTTCACTATATTTCATACCAACATTGTTCCATTTTTAAAAAAATACAATATTCAGTTTGTGTCTATACATTTTCGTAAAAAATTATAGTATAAACTCAACTTGTATCTTTAATATTACGGTACAAACTTAATTTGTATTTATATCTCTACGTACAAATTCATTTATGACAACACAAAATCGTGTATCTTTAACACTATAATATGGCAGTTATGATATAAATTAAATGTATCTACAAACACTAATTCTTTGAAGTATAGTAAATTAGGAGCTTTAAATAACAAAACACATTAATAAAATAGGGAGATTTAATTCTTTATGTGGGAGTTCCGGTCCTAATTTTTTAATTAATATGTTGAGGGTTTTAACTTATAAGCCCAAATGACCAATGAATCCTCCCTTCCTATGCAGAGAAGCTAGGAAAAAATCAATTGGATGGGTTCTCAACAGGAACCTCTATATATTATTTATTAATTAGAAACCGATAAGGGAGTGATTATGCACGTTGAACTATGCACCTAAATTTTTTAATAAAGTAACAATAAGCTATTTTATCTAAATGGATACAATAAAATATAGCTGCTAATTATAATTTTAATAAATATATATAGAGAAATTTCACTATATTTCATACCATCAATTGTTCCATTTTTAAAAAAATACAATATTCAGTTTATGTCTATACATTTTCGTAAAAAAAAATTTATAGTATAAACTCAACTTGTACCTTTAATATTATGGTAAAAACTTAATTTGTATTTATATCTCTACATATAAATTCATTTATGACAACACAAAATCGTGTATCTTTAACACTAAAACATGGCAGTTATGATATAAATTAAATGTATCTACAAACACTAATTCTTTGAAGTATAGTAAATTAGGAGCTTTAAATAACATAACACATTAATAAAATAGGGAGCTTTAATTCTTTCCGTGGGAGTTCCGGTACTAATTTTTTAATTAATATGTTGAGGGTTTTAACTTATAAGCCCAAATGACCAATGAATCCTCCCTTCCTATGCGGAGAAGTTAGGAAAAAATCAATTGGATGGGTTATCAACAGGAACCTCTAAATATTATTTGGAGGAGGAGGATTATCCAATGTTACCTTATGGGTTGAATTCGTAACTTTTAAACTATTGCATAAATTATGGGGAGAAATTTTACAATGCTATATAGTATTGGTGCTATAGGATTTTGCCTTTATGGTACAACTTAAAATTGTACATTTACATTATGGTACAACTTCAGATTGTACCTATACTTTTTGTACAAATTCTTTTATGGTACAACTTGAACTTGTACTTTTATGTGATGGTACAACTTCAAGTTGTAAATTTGTACCATAACATAATGGTACAAATTGTTTTATGGTACAACCTAAACTTATACATTTAATGTTATGGTACAACTTTAAGTTGTACATTAAAGCACCAATACTATATAGCATAGTAGAAGTGCTCAAATTATGGGCCATAGAAGCCCTTTTACGTAGGAAGTAAGCTCCAATTTGTCCAATCTCTGATACTCATATCTGAATTTCAGTCTTCCAATTTAGTTATGCATTTGACTGCAAACGGGATAGCTATGTCTAGTTTAAGAAGGGAATGGTGTTTAACCGGGAAAACCTAAGTGCTAAGATTTGGTGTTCATCATTGTATTGAAGGAAACCGACTTGATGATTTTTCGTTTGTTAGAGCATTCTCATTTATTCTGCGATGACTTGCGGATGCCTTCTGTAGTAAATCTTTTTTTTTTTTTTTCTTACGTTGGTTCTTTGCAGAAACACTTGAGCCAGAAGTGAAAATTCTAAGTCTATCGATTGTTTCTCCTGATAGAGCTGATATTGTCCTATCTATTCCCGAAGACGGGAAGCCAAAAGGGTCGTGGTTTACTTTGAAAGAAGGAAGTCAGTACAAGTTGAAGTTCGCATTTCAAGTCAGTAACAACATTGTATCTGGTCTCAAGTACACCAACACTGTCTGGAAAACTGGTGTCAAGGGTAAGTGTGTCATCTCCATTGCTAACTGAGTTCCTTCACAAAGCATTTCTTAGACAACTTGGAAGTTATTTGTAGGTACTTGTGAACACTTAAAATGGGGCGTACTATTTTTTATTTTTTACCTTAAGTAGTATTTGAACTATGGATTAGAGTTAAACTCTTATAACTAGAGGACTTGTTGTAGTTGATGGCACAAAGGAGATGCTGGGTACCTTTAGTCCTCAGCCGGAACCTTACATACATGAGATGCCAGAAGAGTCCACCCCATCTGGCATGTTTGCTAGGGGATCATATTCAGCGAGGTCAAAGGTTAGTTTATCTCATTGAGTCAATCTTGGAATCAAGCTTGTGTCCTAAATGCCCAGAGGTTTTGTACATCTTTGACATTTTGAGCATTGTTAACCATCTCCCAATTAGATGCTTAGAAGCTTCGAGTTAGAATGGATAGCATTAAATCATGGAATTGCATTATTACATGTTTTGTGCATTATTTTCCAAATAAGGTTCCATGACGAAACCGGATTTGAAAAATGTAGTTATCAGAATAGACCCACACCAACCCTTCTCAATCAGTCATCGTCCTGTGAAAAAACTGTATCTGTGTTGTACAACTTCTCATTGAAAATGAACTGTCGATGTTCTTGGTACATTGTTGGATTTAGAACTCCATCATTGACCTCTTGCATTTACTTTGATGCAACGCAGTTTGTCGATGATGATAACAAATGCTATTTGGAAATCAGTTACACGTTCGACATTCGGAAAGAATGGGCACCAACCACTTGAGGCAGGAGAAGTGTTTTGACTGTTTTCCCCTCCTGCAAAGCGAGCGCTTTTCCTCCTCCCTCAATGCTCATTTTTTTGCCCCCTTCAATGATCCCATCAACCCCCAGCAATAGAGACACACAGAAAGAAATTCGTTTAACAATGACCATTGATAAGGGGAATTGTTTTGAATTTCTGGTTAGCGTTGCTTGCACACGTTATGGCTTCCAAAATCTAGCCTGCCTTGGTTTCGTTTGCGGAGACTGGAAATGGAGGCCAGAACCAGAATCCCTTTAATAAATGGTACATTGTTCTTCTTTTTCTTGGTTTTTGTTAGTTTAGATCTTCCATTTGGCGAGCTAAAACAAAAGGGGCAAGGTTAGACTGTTTTTTATTATGGTAACCTATGCGCGAAGCTATTATTGAACAGGTATTGACATTACATCATCCAACAGAAGTTGGTCAATCACAATCAAAGGCGGCCTATCAAACCAAACTTGTGTTTCCTCTCATCTAGTTATGACCTTATCCATAATATCAGCTGCATTATTGGCCTCCCCGTAGACGTGTTGCCACGTCCCACCATTCGTCTCTGACAACAGTCTTCGAACATTTCTGCTCACCGCACCCACCTCCGTTTGATCCTCAGTTGCCATCTCCAATTTTCACAAAACGATTAGGCTATCCATCTCCAAGATCGGCTTCCCCAAGTATTACCAGTTTCACTCCAAACCCTGCTGACAATGCTTCCCCTAGCTCCACCGAGTACTCCCCCCTTGTTCGACGTGCCGTAGCTAACAGGAGCTTGCCCCAGAGTCTCGGACAACCACTTCCGGGCCGATTCCTCCATCACATCTCCAGGAGTCAGTATTAACTTTAATCTACCCCGTCGGAGGTCTTGCGGGGGAGAAATTAACATTAAAGAAGATCAATGATAAATCCAAAAAAGGCAAGAACTTTCGTATATAGTTTTACCCTATTACATGCAGAATGGATGAAAATGGAACTATAAGTAACACATAAGGACTACTCTACATCATACATGATGACCATAAGTACAGAAATTTACTTCAAATTTCTAATAAACAAAGAGCATCATCATCTATGTCATACCCCTCAGCATGATGAACCTAGATTATAACAATAAGATATTAGCAATAAGTAAATTCATAAACTGACTTATCCCATTCGACTATCCCTACATAGCAACCCTACATCGACTTCGAAATCATATTTTCAACTAAAATAAGAGGATAATTTTCAATAACTTGAATCACGAGATGAAGGAATAAACCCAAACTATAACTGTAACGGATTCTTCGCCCAAGTAAATTAAAAAATGGCTTCTCTCATTCGAGTCGTCCATACATAGCAATATGACACAGACCTAGAAAACAAATTTGCAGCTAAAATAAGAAGATATTTTTCAATAATTTGAATAGCGAGATGAAGGAAAGAAGAAAAGCTGGAGAAACCCACCAAGTAGCAGCAGGGCATTGAACAGATAGGTGCAAAGCGAATCGCAAGAGCTGAAAAGATAAAGACGGGTCAAACGACACACATGATAATCGGTCCAACAACAGTGGAATCGCCAAAACCTACTACTAATTGAGAGCAGTCAGTTGTTCCGAAAACGGACCTAGAGCTCCCTGCTGCAATCCAACAAAGACATGGTCCTTAAATTTGTAAAAAGTAAATAGCTTCATTTGCAATTGATAACAATGCGTGAAATGATGAAAAGAAGAGAAGCAAAGAGGAACCACCCCACGTGATGCTAACGGAGGGGTGAGGGCAGTGAGCTTTAGGAACCCAACAGATAGGTAGCAATTATTAACTGAGGGCAGAGTGGTGGTCAAGACAGTTTCGGCTGGTTTGAATAGGCGGAGAACAACTGCCACCCACTCCGTTCTTGTCTCCCTCCCAAAGTCACCATCACCGTTTCTTTCTCCACTGCCAAGCCCAAGCTCCTCTCCCTCCCACCAACTCACCGCTTCAAAAAAAAAAACCCTAACTTACTGCAATCTCGAAAAAATCATTGCCTGCCTGGTCTAATATCAAGATTTCGAGAGATTGCAGATGTCCAATATCAACGAATGCTTCTCCGAAATTTATCATATACTAAAAATCCAATATATTGAGATCCCAAAGTTGTAAGAATGCAGTGGGCGGACCACAGTGCCAAGGTAGCAACGCCGGTGGAACGGGTTAGCTTATCCGCAAGTTAAATCCTCAAATCCGTTTCAGAGAATGGACGGGAAGAGATTGGAAGTATACAACAGAAGATGGAGTGTATTTTGCTGCGTCAAGGGGATTAGGGTCGAGGGGAGATAGGGAATCAGAGTTTACTTTGTTGCGGGATGTAAAGAGAAAGAGGGAGGGAGGTCGGTTGCAGGCGACGAAATAGGGTGAAAACCCTGGCAGCCACCTCAGCATCCGAAAAACACTCTAAGACCAGGATTTTTTGAATAGGGAGTGCATTTATAAGTTTCAGCTATAAATGATACTGTAGTTGTCTCAATTTTATTATCTTTGAAACACCCTAACCCGGTCGGGTACTACTTTTACCAAAATACTCTTGATAAACTGTGAAATAAAACAAGAACTAAAATACTTAGAAAAATAGCAGAATGTTTTCATAGATAACGTTAATAAATACTGAAAAAAACTATCATTACTTAACTATCATAGATAACTCCGCGGATGCTTGCTCCGATCCTATCGCTGACGTCCTCAGTGATGCTTGAGCGTTCTCCTCCAGCTAGCTCCCCTCGAACCGTTTCTCTCGCTCTCGCTGCTATCTAACTGTTCCTCTAACTCTTTCTCTTCAAACTGGTGAGTTGGGTTAGTCTACGCCTTACGTTAAAAACCTATAGCACTTTAGTATTTTTCTTAAGATACTTAACTTAAACTAGTAGAAGTTGTTTGTACTTCCACTCTTAAAAATGGCAACTCTTAACATCATACGGGAGCTAAAGCTACTCTCCCTTCTTAAAGCTCAATTCTCGACTTAAATACTTGACCAACACGGGGATCTCTCGCTAGCTAGTCTGATTGCCCAACTCATACGTACAAGAGTCCATCCAGGTTTTCCTTAAACTTAAACTTAAACTTAGTCAGGGAAGTCGTAACGATTCATGCCGCCTAACATCTTAAACTTATCGTGATGGCTCTTCACCACGATTCTCAAGAGTATAACTGCTGCCCATCTTAAAAGTCTCAAGAGCATATATATAACTGCTGATCTATCTCAAAATCTAAACGGCAACGGACTGGCGCTAGTTACTAAAAACACTTAAAACTATTTCACCTTCTTTAAAGGTGAAGTACTCAAATCACTCGTTATAGCTTTTTTGAAGGTGAAGCACTCACCTTCTTTAAAGCTCTGAGTACCCCCCAAAGATACCGATACCGCTCGGCCTCCTCCTGTACTCACGGGGCTGGCCGGACCACTCTGTCATGCTACTAGTCTTTCTCTTGCTTCCCTCTCGTTGTATCCCTTCTTCATGCACAGCTGTGTCAACCCTCTCTATTCGAATAGCCGCCTAATAAATCTCCTCCCGATTGTTCCACGCTAGCATGCTCAACTGCTTCTTAAGGGCAGGCTTCAGACTCTCGAAATATGGGCACGTTGAGCTGCCGCATCTTGGAACTAGGGTCCCCCGTAGGGCAGCAGCTTCTCGAACCTGGAGGTGTACTCTGCAACACCCTCCTCTCCTTCGTTTTCTCCATCTATGTTTGATCATCAAAAATTCACTCTTTTTGCCGAGTTGGTAAGCCTCTTGTACATAGTGGTCACGGAACACCCGCACCAGCTCTGGCCAAGTGATAGCTGGTGGGTCCTCCTGGCTGGGTGGCTGGATGCACCACCAATTGTATGTTGAATCCTAGAGCAGGGGTACTGTCAGTAGCACCCTATCCACATCATCTGCCCTCATTTCATTCAATGTGCGCGAGACCTTCGCCAACCATTTCTCTACTTCAGTAGCATCCTTCAAGCGGTCCCCATCAAAATCCACCACTCCTCGCCTCCGGAAAGCCTCATAATCCGGGGTTGGCCTAACTCCCGCGTGGTAAACATTAGTATTACCTTATTAGAACCACATTTATTTGTCTTATCATGCTTGAGTATACTGGTGACTCTATAACCTTTTCAAATTGGTTGGCCAACTATTTTTCATGAAATTTTCTTTTTTCTTTAAAACTATACCTTTGAAAACCCAAATCGTCGCTCTAATATTCCTTGGAGACCAAGAAACAGAGGAATGCCGGCTTTAATACCAAAATGTAACGACCCGATCCTTTTCGAAAACCAAACCATAACTCAAACCACAACCCGGTTACTCCGAAGCAACCTAAAACAGGTTTATAAGTCAAATCCGAAAATCAACAACGACAATGTTTAAAATTCTCAAGTGAAATGCCCTAAACACTTGGGCGACCTCAATCCAAAGCAACAAAACATAAAACACAATTCTTGAGTTTCCTAGTATACTCATTAAAACATGAAGTAAAGATAAGAATATTAATGGTTCTATCTCGTTACCCAGATCCTGCTAACATCTTCAAGATTGTCGCGACTACTCTCCTTGGGTAACCTCCTCTTGATGGATGTGTTCCCTTCCCCTCTCTGCATCTGGTGAGTGAAAAGGGGTTAGTATTGTCGTTACTTCCTAATGTCTTCGCCAAAGGCAAACTCCCTACTAAATACGTTATTAGAGTTTCCTTCCTAGCACGAAAGTCGTTCTCGCCTTCTGCTTTTAAGTAACCATTCCTTACTAGCTTATAGAAGTCCTCTACCTCTATCCTGAGCTTGTAGGAGTTCTCTATTTCTATCCTTAACTCATACACTAACACTAGAGACCATCACGTTACGTACCGCCGTCCGGTGTCCCTACCCTAGTATGCCAACCGTGTTACGTCTCTCTGTCCGGTTGCATACCCAGCTCGGCAATGGCACTGCGTTTCGTCTCGTCGTCCAGTCCATGCCCGGTCAACTACTGCGTTCCGTCTTGCCGTCCAGTAGTGACCCCAACATACTCGATCAACTGTTGCGTTACGTCTCACCGTCCAGCAGTGATCCGACCATCTACTGCGTCTAGTAGTGGCCCAACCGCCCGGGGATTCATCTTACCATCAACCAACTATTACAACCATACATCACATACATAGCACAACGCGTGCCTCCACCTTAAGTAGGCGGTTTGATGCCTCACACACATAATCGCGCATAACTAAAAAAATTAACTAATATTACTGAAAATAAAAGCATAAACTAAAAGACCTACGAAATGTTAACTCCTCGATTCCTTGCTCGAAGAAATCCCTCATTAGCCGAAATATATCGGAAAACCTATTAATAAGAAATTTATTTTCTTAGACGACCTTTCTCGATTTAAAACCCCTTATTATTTACCAAAACACCTCTCCTCAAAGTCTCATCCTCAAACCTCATCCCCAAGATCCTTTAACCTCCTTTAAAAAATTTCCTAGGAATAATCCCTTCGAAAACCGCACATTTTTCTAATTAATCAACGTTCGACTAATTTCTAAAAATAGTAATCCGTTATAAAAAATCTCCAAATTAAAGCCATCTCCAGAACCCCGCTCAATTTATAAAATTGTTAAACCCATAAATCAAAAGCCACATAGGCTCAAAACAATTTAAAACATCTAAAAATACGTTTCTGGAAATTCAATGCTGCTTTAGTGACCACCCACAATCTGTCACTAAAAGTCTGTAAAGTCTGTCGCTAAAATCCCAGAATTGCACCCTCACGAAAAATCACCAAATCACCAAAGTCTGTCGCTAAAATCCCAGAATTGCACCCTCTCGAAGGGGTCGAGTTCTCTTACCTCTAGAATGTGCCTAGTACTAGATTGGATGACCTGGAACATTGATTTCCTCGTTGATCGACCTCTCAAAGACCTTGTCGTCAAGGTACGGTTCACAATTGACGGTTTCGAATTAGTTTGATTGATCAAACAAACTTAGAAGTAACTTGGGGTTAACGTCCTTACCTTTCTCGGAAGATTGCACACTCGGGCTGGTCGAGGGAAGGGGGCACGACGGACGTCGGGTGGGGATTTGGAACAGGGATGCTGCCTCTGTACCATAAAAGAATTTTTACAAAAAGTATAAGTACAATATAAAGTTGTACCATAACGTAAATGTACAATTTTAAGTTGTACCATAAAAGCAAAACCCTATAGCACCAATACTATATAGCATTGTAAAATTTCTCGGGTGGGGATAGGTTTTGATGGGAGGGCCGCTCGGCCTTTTCCCATTAATAAATAATAATTTTTTTTATAATATATTATCATTATTATTATTTTCAACCTACGGTTGTAACTTTTTGTACGTAACTGTTAATCACATAGCTCATTTGTTATTGTCGAACCTAAATTTAAATATTGGGGCGTTAAATTTCATCCACCATTGTAAAAAAAATTTCTCTGAAATTGGAACTGTAAGATAGGAACTGGAAAGACGACTACTTGAACTCAAACTTATGGTGTTTGATTGAAACTTCTCAAGCTAGGATATAACAAGCTTCTTACGTAGTAAGAAACTTAATTCCGATCATGCAACAACTATGCTTTGTCGAGCTAAGATCAGGTGACTAAGTGGGGTCCCTTAGTCACATGACTAAATGAATCCCAGCTCTTACACCTCATTAAAATTCAATGACTCACATTATTCCAATCGAATGAAGGACAATATAGTAATTACATGATTATTTTATTTATTAATTAAAATAATAAATAAAAGTATATCAATTTGGCCGCTACCTTCGGACTTCCATGGTTCCCCCGGCTGGGAAACTTTCCCTCCAAAATCTTTTCCGGCGTCTCCAATTTGCAGCAACTCTAATTTGTTGTCTTGGTGTCTATTTCTTTTGCCCCATGAGGGATTTGGCAGCTCAACAACATGGGAATGAATTTTTGAGAGAGAGAGAGGGAGCAAGAGTTTTCTGGTCAGCTTCTTCGGCGACGGCGGACGAGGTTTTCCAGCGACCAGAAACGGTGGAGGAGGATTTTCCGGCGCTAGAGCTGGATTCGTGATGTTTGTCGACCTATATTGTAATGTTTATAAGTTCAGTTTGTAATGTTTATATCAATTTCGTTTGTATTGTTTGTTATTCTTGTTTGTCATATGACTACTTTCTATATATTGTAATTTGTAATATTTTTTTATCTAGTTTGTATACTTTTATGTCATGATTTTTATACTTTATATTCATTGGTTTGTAATATAAGTTTACCGATTTGTATTGTAAGTAGTGGTATTCTATACGGTTAGTATGCTTTGTACTATTTGTCTGTTACTTTTATAGTGTTTGTCAGTTTTGTTATTATGTAATGTTTGTCGGTTACTTTTGTAATGTTTGTAAGTTTTATTATTTTGTAATGTCTGTCGGTTACTTTTATAATGTTTGTAAGCTGTGTTATTTTTCTGCACCATGTTTGTAATTTTTGTCAACAATGTTTGTAACGTTTTTTTTATGTCTAAAAAAATCTGGTTGACTTTTAGATGAAACTTCTCTATATAGAGATGAAACCTCCAAAATCAACTAGGGTGTTTTCCCATTTTGTATGGTTTGTCGGTCTAGTTTGTAATGTTTGTCCACTATTTTTGTAATGTTTATATGTCTAAAAACCAACCAAGTTGACTTTGGGATGGAGCCTCTCTATAAAGGGATGAAGCCTCCAAAGTCAACCTGCTTGTTTTTTCATTTTTATATGGTTTGTATTATTTGTCAGTCTAGTTTGTATTATTTGTAAATCTGTTTATATGTTTTGTTGCTCTAGTTTGTATTGTTCGTATGTTTGTGTAGTTTGTACTGATTGTAAGTCTGATTTGTATACTTTGTAATTTTCCATAATACCCAAACTACCCCTGTCATTAATTAAATAGCCCTTCCCACTTAGTCACAGAATCCGAACCCATGCTTTACCATTAGAAACAACCCAAATAAGCCCAATCATCAATTCTAGCCACGTTAACTTTTGTCTCCCACTAATTATTAACTTAGTTGACCATCCTCGGTAACCCATTTTAAGATGCATCTTGTAATCAAGTTGACCAACTTAAGACCCTTGATTTCCCTCGGAAACAGTAGGCAACACGACAATAATTTCCAAAGTGGAGCTAACAGATGCATCTCAACCATATATCAGCGCCATTCTTTCTTCCTACCTTACCATATAAGTATAAAGGCTTGTTAGCTACTCACCTTGGCTTAAATCTATGAACGAAGTTCAATTCCAGTCTAGCTCTTACTAGTCTAGCTCTTACTCTGACGATCTACCTATCGTCGCCAGGGTCTGAACGATCGAGCCATCATCGCCAAGTTCTTTTATGCTCGTCCATTACTAGGGCCACGACAAATTAAAGCACTACAGGCCACAACGCGATCTTCATAAGTGATTTTCCGTCACTTCACTTCCTTTGCAGTTCTGCGATGATGAGCGAGGAGGATCAAATGGGGAGTGGGGGTTTCTCGTGACTGCTGCTGCATTATGCTCCACTTTGAGAGTAGCGTAGGGGTTAATAAAATGATAATGGAAAAGTTAGCTGGGATGTTACTCATGCAGGAATAAGTGGCTTGGGATACATTGATTATTGATCTATTAGTAATTTAATCTGGATCTTTAAATTTAAGTGGGCCCAGAAAATTCAAATATAAGGGTTGTGAATTAAAAACATTTTATTTTCCCTAGTTTTTTAATCAACTCTAATCTTCTCCGTTCTAACTCAGATTTCAATTTTTTGCACAGATGAAATGAGTTCGTTGTGCTCTACAAAATGAGATCCATTTTCAATATATTTCGAGAATTTTTTTTTTCCATACCTCTCATTACCAACTACATACCATAGGTAACTTCTTCGTTTTTAATTCATTTTTGAAAACATTTGCTCAGAAGGAACGAGTTCATCATGATCTATTGGATCTACAAATTTCAGGGTGAAAAAAATACAGGACCAAAAATTACCATACTTTACCACTATGGTATGTGGGTGGTTAGAGTTCCAAAGAAGATCGACACCATTTCCTTTTCTGACAGTGGAGGTTGAACGTTTGCAGCTTTCTCTCTCCACATCTGAGCATACTCTCTGAGAGACTCTTTCTCGTTCTTTTCCATACTCCTCAGATCCTCTCAGTCTGGAGCGAGATCCTGGTTATGCTTGTAATGTGTGCGTCGGCTAGGTCTTGCCACCTTTTCACTTTTGTTTTCTCTAATTGCATATACCATCTTAGTGCAGAACTACTCAAAATGTTCTAGAAGCAATGTATCATTAGCCTTTCATCCCAGATGTGATTGGCCATTTTATTACAGTACATGACCAGATGACTTTTTGGGCAAGTGGTGCCATTGTATCTTTCAAATGTTGGCATTTGAAATATGTGAGGAATCACGACATCTGGGACTAGACATAGTTTTGATGCATCCATAGGCTCGTACGATTCAACTCCTTCTATGTTTCTTATTCGTTCATTCATATGTTCTAATTTTTCTTCGAACATATCTTCGATCTTATGTTCGTCTCTCTCCTCATACTCTCCTGATTTTTCATGCTTCGATGGCCCCATGTTGCCCTTATCGCCCGTGTTCTTCGAAGATATAGGACAAATTCACTACCTGAGGCATGCCCCCGAGGTGGCTCATAGTGATCGTCGTCATCAAATATGGTTTCTTCATCATTTGTTGCAACCTCCTTCCCTTTTTCTGACAATATGCTTATTATTGTGTTGAGTTGGCCTTTCATCTCATCGAACCCTGTTAGTTTCTCATTGAACCCTATTAGTTTCTCCTCGAACCCTGTCAGCTTTCCTTTGATGTCATTCAACTCCTTTTGGAATGCTTCTATGGCAAACTTGATCATGGATCTAGTTAGATACTTGAATGGAAAGCCTGGGTATAGAGCTTTTATGCATGAATGAATAATTTAAATGGCGATATAAATGCGCAAATAAATAGTAAACACCCAACATGTAATAGAAAGTTACAAAAAATTATCAAACTTGATTATGTAGCTCGACTCTCTTAGGTCCCTAGCAGAGTCGCCATCTGTCACAACCGTCACTCCGGGGTCGGGGTCGTGTTCACTTTTGAGAGTCGTCATCGATCTTACTTGGAGTGGATCGAACACTCTTCGGTCATATCTAACCTTAGGGTCGAAACCGAGACATGGTCTGCGATTAATAGATATGGGTTCGGGAGTACGATTACGTGTGGGGAAGTTAACCAACACCCCCACAACGCCCTAAATCGGTACTTAAGTTGATAAGTTTATATATGTTGGGTACACTTAGTGTAACATCCCGAACCTTTTTCTTGACACATATATTGTCCGCTTTGGGCCTAGACCCTCAAGGTTTTTGACTTGGGGTGCAATTCCAGGTGACTTCCCATAAGGTCACCCATCCTTCTTGTACTCCACACTGAGCACGTTTAACTTCGGAGTTCTCACAAGAATTCCTCCATTTCACCCCAAAACGCGTCTTGTTAGTGAAAGTCGGTTTTCCTACTTATGACCATGGATCTCTCTCGTGCTTTGTCAATGTGAGATTTGCCTAAGGTGTTACATACACCCCCCCCCCCCTGGGACTCAACGTCCTCGTTGAGGTTTGCCCCACCATCGTTCATGAGGGACGCGAAGAGGCTTTGATACCACTTGTAACATCCCGAACCTTTTCCCGACACAGATATTGTCCGCTTTGGGCCTCGACTCTCACGGTTTTTGACTTGGGGTGCAATTCAAGGTGACTTCCCATAAGATCACCCATGCTTCTTCTACAATACAATGAGCACGTTTAACTTCAGATTTCTCACAAGAACTCCTCCATTTCACCCCAAAATGCGTCTTGTCAGTTAAGGTCGGTTTCCTACTTATGAACCATGGATCTCTCTCGTGCTTTATCGATGTGAGATTTACCTAAAGTGTTACACTTAGTATTTATGTATTTTTAGGGTCCCACTGGACCTTTCAAGAGTTTTAATGTATTGATTTATAATTTGATTATACTCCACTGGCGTTCATTTAAAAGATAAATTTTGTTAGTTAGTTGGACTCGAACTTTATCGGTTGCTTACGTACCCGTAATAGGGGATCAAAGTCAACGTCTTTCTTTTAAAACTTTGATCATTTTAAATGTAATTTTTACCACGTTCCATTACATTGATTGCTGTTTTCTGATTAATGATTTTCGTTAATAAAAATTGAATTGATTATTATGAGGTTATAAAAAGATAACATAAGCATTTTAGTTATTAAGAAGAGATTTGTTGTATTAGAAAAGAAACTCTAATCCAAATTCAAAATTTTGCATCAAGGATATTAAATAATAAAATAAAACAAAATGATTAAATTTACGTATGATGGGCCAAGTAGCCCAATTGGTTAAATTCCTGTACTTGATTTCGCATGAAAGATGTAAGGTAGCGGGTTCGATACCTCTACCTTCGTCTATAATTTTCGTTTTTCAAAACCCAGAAGGGGCATTTTTGTACTTCCTCGAAAATGCGGTGGCAATGTGCAAGGAGAAGAGAGGGCGGCGAGCCTTGTCGCCGGCGACAAAGGCTCCGACGCCGATATGGTCTTTCAATGATCTTCTCCCTCTATTTGCTTTGATTTTCCTAGGTTAGATGGTTTTAGTTAATTTGACTAGGGTTTATTCATTTCTAATCTTTCATTCTGGTGGGAGGGATTCTAAACTGGATTTTTTGGTTTGGTTTTGGTGTTCTGGTTGTTGAGAGAGAAGGTGGGAGGAGGCAAGCAGATGGCCTCACTCCCGACAACGCAGCTAGCCCCGATGATGCAGGGAAGACCCAAATCTTGCTAGTCGCTCTCTAAGTGTGTTTCGATTTAGGTTTTTATTTGGATTCTGGCTCTCTGATAATACCTTATTTCTTATCTTGAATGCAATCACATGGCTATGGACCGCTAGGAGATGCATCTCTAAACTCATGGTTTCTAGGTTGGATTTTTCGATCAGCTGGTTTCTAAGCAGTATAGGGTTAGTTTGGTATAGGTCGGTTAATTTGGCCTTAAGGTTTGAGTTCGAGCTCCCTATTGGGATTATCTATCCATTTTTACAGTATTTTGGAAATTACCTGCTTTGTTAGATTCTAGCAACTTAAATGATTCTGGAATAACCAAAACAATAGTCACTGGTAATGATTTACGATTGAAAAAGAAAGTTTTGTTTTGTGTTTGGCATTGGAACATAAGGGTATAGTATCGACAATGGTTTGGAAAGGTTAAGTAGGAGGCTTTTTGGCGATCATCATGATCCCTCCATGACCTGGGAAAATCGGGTTCTAAGCGATCCTCGGATCCCCCCCTTTTTCTGTCAAAAAGACTGTGTTTCTAAGGATTGATGACTTCCTCCAGTTCCATGATGATACTCCTGCCTCCAGCTCGACTCTTGGAAATCCTGGTGGGGATGATCTTCGTATAATACACTCCCACCGTGGATACCAGATGTTTGGCCATCTCCAGAATGACCTACACTGCCTTCGACGACCTCGGTGTAAACGAACATCTCCGCTTGCTTAATTTTATTGGTGGTCAAAAATTGGACCATGGCATCAACGTCCTCCTGAGTGGTAAGGAGGAATTCCTCATTCCACAGCGACCCGTCATGTCTGTTTGGATATCGATACACCATTCGATCAACTCTTCTAGTGCCATCCATGCAGGTAATCTGACTGCACATTTGATGGAGCTCTTCAAGCATCGGTCTCGTACGGACCTTCATTTTATAAAAATTTCCACCGACGTAACTTACACCCTTTTCGGTGTCTTCCGTGTAACCATTCCACCGCAACCCAAGCGTGAACCTTTGGAATGCCATCTGCAATGAAAAGTAATACAAGTTACTAACATAACATCACAAAGGACAATGAAAAGTAATTAAGTTACTAACATAAAATCACAAATGACAATGAAAAGTAATTAAGTTACTAACATAAAATCACAAATGACAATGAAAAGTAATTAAGTTACTAACATAAAAATCACAAAGGACAATGAAAAGTAATTAAGTTACTAACATAAAATCACAAAGGACAATGAAAAGTAATTACTAAACAAACTTACGAATTAACGTTAATCGCAAAAACTAAATAATTTAAAGGTGCAAAGCTGAAAATTTAAGAAGGAAGAGGAGGAGGTGTGAAGAATTGAGTTCTCCGAAACAGCCTTTTATAGGCAAATTTTGCAGCAAAACCGCTGGGGGGAGCGGTTTTAGGTCTGCCATGCAGCCCTACCCCCTGCATGCCGACATGTCCGACATGTTTGCTGTCGGGTGACCAGGCACAAACCGCGCCATGGGGCAGCGGTTTATGTCCTGACATTATAAACCGCCGCTTGGTGAGGCGGTTTGTAATGCCGACGTTTAAACGCTCCCTCTTAAAGCGTTTTGTGGTAGGGTTAGCCTATAACCGCGCCTTCCATAAGCGGTTTTTTCTGGAAATTAAAAATGCCTCTTGGAGGCGCGGTTATAATGTAAAACGCTGCCTGGAGGCGCGGTTTCATTCAAAACCTCTCATTAGAGGCGCGGTTTTATATAAACGATGGTATTTTTGGAAATTATTTGGAGTGTGTGGTATTTTTGTAATTTTTTTTTAAACAGTGGTAGTTTTGGATTTTTTTCGGCTTTTTGTTAAGTTTATCAATTAAAAGGTTACAATAACATAAGTCACAGCCACCGCTCATGACTAAATAAAATCAATTGATTTTGCCATGACTGGTTTCTTATAATGTCTAGTTTAGTGCAAGCAGAAACATGTATTGAAAAGCATAGTACAGTTAAAATCGGATCTAGCACTACATGTTTGCAGTAAAGAACATAGATAAAACGAATCTAACTCAAAGTATCTATATGGGTATAAATATACCGGATCTGACTTCTCTTGTGGCTTTTGTTGGCTAGCAGTTTTAGTTATTTATCTTGCTTACACAAAATGATGATATATGTGCAAGCAAACAATCTGGTTATGCTTAGTTTGCTACTTGAGATTAGATCGGCCGATTCATAACATGATTCAAAGTTGAATGAAAGCAATAGGCAAGTAGTTGTAGTAGTAAGCTTCAATCATCTGCATACATATAGATCTATAATGAAAAATGACTTCAATCATCCGCATACATACATGCAGATCTAGCATAAAAAGATTTATATTCTTTCTATCTGTTATGTTTCTAGATGTATGGGATCAAATGATATTTTGACTTAGGTTGAAGAGCTATCAACCTGGTTTTCGTGTGGTTCTTGATGACTCCTTACTCTGCCCTTGCCTTTGTTTTTGGCTCAAGATAGGGTGAGTAATTTTAGAGTGAGTAACAATGAGTAACCAAATCTGGACCCTTCTTTTAAGTGACTGCAGATCTAAGGGTGGAGAATTAAAGGAATTTATTTTCCCTAATTTTCTTAATTGGATCATATCTTCTTCATTCTAACTCGGATTTCAATTTTTTTGCATAGATGGAACGAGTTCGTTGTGCTCTACAAAATGATATCCATTTCAATATTTTTTTAGAAAAAAAAATTTCATCCCTCTCGTTACCAACTCCATACCATATGGTATCTCCTTCGTTGTTTAGTCATTTTCGGAAATTTTTGCACAAAAGGAACGATTTAATCATGATCTATTGGATTTCAAAATTTGTGTTCCAAAAAATATCAAAGTGGATATCATTTTGAAGAGCACAATTAACCTGATCTAACTGTGCAAAAGAAAAATTAAATTCCGAATTAAAACGAGTGAGAAATCGTCCGTTAAAAATTAAGGGAAAGAAAATTAATGATTTTTCCAGGAGAGAGAAGGAGGCGCTGATGTGGCAGATTTTTATTGGGTTATGCATGGAGTTACTCACCGGATCTGCTCCCTTTGTTTTTTCCTGTCTTCTACTTGCTGCTTCCCTTTCCCTTTTTGTCTTCTCGTTAAGAATTCCCCCAATTGGATCTCTCCAACAATAACTCCTAAAAACTCTACCAACTCCTTTCTGTTTCTCCTTTGCTGGGTGTTATGTGATCTTTTTCCAAAGCCCCCAATCCTATCCCCCCCCCCCCCCCGGCCCATTTTTACTTGTGGTAAGCTCATTTTTATATATGTTTTTCATTTATATACGTTGGCATTATTTGGTTGGTTCTCTTGAGAGGTGGCTATGCTCTCGTTTCAGATGCAGCAGCCATTTTCTTTGCCCTTTGAGATAGGATATGGACAGGGTAGCTGATTGACCTGAGTTGACTTTAATTGACTGGTTGACTCGAGTTGACCAAAAGTGGGCTTGAATTGTGCTGATGATTTTAATTTTGGGTTAAGACTAATTAATCCCCCTTCTCTTTTGCAAGTACCTAATTTGTATGGGCCTAAGTTGAGTATTTGAAGACGCCCAACCACTCGAATGGGCTAGACCTTCAAAACTGACAAGCTCCTCAAATTGTAATTTGCATCACGTAGCCTTTTGGCCAAACCAACTCATGTATCATTGATTAGTTAGAACCTTTGCTTCTATTACGCAATGCAATCTTTATTGTATTTTTAGTGGAAACATTTAATAATAAAGCTTAGGCTTTCCTTGTCCAATTTGGTCGGCTTTCCATTATCAAAAGACAAACTAAAGTCCAACCTCGAACAATCACTTGGGCTAATCGTATTTATGTATCGATTTAACCTTACTCTAAGATAAAGCAAAAGATAACTCAACGACCGTCTTTGATGATTCTCAACCAATTGGGTTGTTAAATAAAACGAAACTTGGTAATTATTGATACTTATTGACTTGCCACTGCTAGTCTATACCAAATCGATATTAGGATTAAATAAAAGCGAACTTGAAAATTATTGATACTTATCGACTTTCCACTGCAATCTCAACCAATTATTTTCAAGCATCCTATTTAATTTATCGTAATAATTTTTCTCATCTTGAGTTTAGGTTATAGAGTATGGTCCGGACAAAATGTGGTGTCTACAATGATGATTCAACAAAACGCCTACTTTCATGGTCTTTCTCATGAATCACCACGAGAGCATGTCCAAAGGTTTCTTGAGATAGCGGGAAGCTTGAAGATAAATGGCGTCCCCAAGGAGGCATTGCGATTGAGGCTCTTCCCCTATTCTTTGGCGGGGAAGGCACTCCGATGGCTAAACAAGCGTCCAGCTCTATCCATTACCTCTTGGAATGATCTGCTCAACAAGTTCATGACCCAATATTATCCTCCTTCCAAGATGTCCAAGTGGAGGAAGAAGATCACTCACTTTGAGCAAGAGGAGGATGAGACATTGAGGGATGCATGGGAAAGATTCTCCGACTACTTCCTCTAATGTCCTCACAATGGATTCGAGGAGCAATTTCGGATAGAAACTTTAAATGGAGGACTCATTCAAGACGACAATATCATCATCGAGTCTCTTTGCCAAGGGAAGTTGATGAACATGACTCTTAAGATATGGTTCTTAAGGGATATGATTGGGGCTTGACAATAAGTGGGAAGAGAAGCACCGAAAGAGGAGTGCGAAGTGTGGGAGCAAGTGCTCCACTTGAACCGAAGCTTGATAAGTTGATCGAGGTTATCCTTTAGGACAAGAAGGAAGGTAAGAGAGCTGTGATGTCTTGTGATGGTGTTCAAGCACTAATCATGAAATTGCAGATTGCCAAGCGATGAAAGAGACAAGTACCCCCGAGGAGCAAGTGAGTTCCATCGCCAATGCTAGAGGGAACAACCCTTATAGCAACACCTACAACCTCGGGTGGCGCAATCATCCAAACTTCGCTTGGTCTTCCCCTACCAATCCAACACCTCCCGGTTTTCAAGGTCCAATGGGCAACTATCAACCTCAGCCAACCTTCATCCAACAAAGGCCTAAATTCCGAAACTCGAACTTCCAACAACCATACCAAGCACAAGGCGGTCAAGGGTTTCAACAACGACAAGTCGACAAGTTCTATAAGCTTGAAGACCTTGTGACCACCTTTGTGTGTACAGGCTCTCAGAAGTTCGAGAAGATTGAGCAATTCATGGATGTGGCAACCTCCAAGTTTACCTCGGTTGAGGCGGGACTCCGAAGCTATCAAGCAAGTCTACAAAGCTTGAAAGTGAAAATTAGCAATCTTCCCAGGATCCTCACCGAAAGACCAAAGGGAGCCCTACCCACTCAAACCATTACCAACCCCAAGGATCATGTTGGGGTGAATGCAATCCATTTGAGGAGCGGAAAGGTGACTCCGGAGGTCGTTGCCAAAGAAGTGAACGAGAAGGAAGACCCTCTACCCGAGGGTAAAGAAGAAGAAACCTTGGGAGAAAATAGAGGAGTAGGGAGGAAGGCATTGTCGACGCCACCACTTGTGGCTGAGTACACACCACCCCTACCTTTTCCCAAGAGGGTGTACAAGGAAAGATTGGAAGCGGAATATGGAGGTTTCATGGAGATGCTACGAAAGCTTCACCTAAATATTCCCTTCCTTGAAGTAATGGCCCACCTGCCAAGGTATTCGAGATACCTCAAGGGGTTTCTCTCCAAGAAGCCGAAGTTAGAAAACCTCGCCAATGTCGCCCTAGGCAAGGAGTGCTCAGCCTTCATCCTCAACAGGTTGCCCAAGAAGTAACCCGATCCAGGTAGTTTAACTATAGCTCTTTGCATCGGTTCTCATCACATAGAAAACTCATTGGTGGACTTAGGGGCAAGCAGAAATGTGATGCCATATAAGCTTTTTAAGAGGCTAGACATAGGTGAACTAAAGACTACGAGGCTTAGTGTCACATTGGCCGATCGCTCTGTCATGATTCCTAGGGGCATACTGGAGGACGTGCTAGTACGAGTGGGAAAATTCTGTTATCCGACGGATTTTGTGATCCTGTATATAAGTGAGGATTCTAAGATGTCACTCATACTAGGACACCCTTTCCTTGCCACCGCCAAGGCTTTAATTGATGTAAATGAGAGAACTTTGATTCTGAGGGATGGTGAGGAGAGAATTACTCTAGGAATTGATCCTAAGCCTAGGAGTGAGAATGTGAAGGAAGTGAAACCGAGTGATATGAATGCAAGTGGAGGAGAGCCTTGCACGGCGAACCCCACTATTACTGTTGATTCTTGTGATGATGTGAAGTAGGAAAGCAAGGAGGGCATCTCGCCCAAAGAAGGAAGGAAACGATCTTGGAGAGAAAGGATAAGTTATGCTAATGCCCTGTGGAAGGAAAAGGGCAAAGCAAAAGTCATTGGCTAAGAAGGCTACCCCATGGAGAGTAAGTTGGGAGGCGACATGCCTCACCCTGAGAACGTGGCGGATCCACTCTCGGTGGCACCACGTCAAAGGCATGATAGATCCGCTACGTCAAGCTAGTGATGTTAACTTAGTGCTTGTTGGGAGGCAACCCAACGTAGGTTTCTTTTCTTTTCCTTATTTTCGTTTTTGTGTCGAGTGAAGAGTTCAAGTGGTTGAGTGGTCTCCCCGTGCCAGGGTTTTGTGGTTGAGTGTTTTGAGTTGTGTCATGAATGATAGTAGGCACGGTAGAGTAGGTCGAGTAAAAAATATTTGAAGTGCCCTGTTTTCACTTGTGTTCACGGACGAATTGCTCTTTTACGGTCTTATAAGACCGTGAACCAGCAAACGCATTCATGAACCAGGGTGCTTCCACGTGTGTCAAACCCATCGACCTGCTTGTGTTCATGGATGGATTGCAGTGTTCACGGTCTTAACGACCGTGAACTAGCAAATGGACTTGTTAACTGCAAGGTTTGCCTACAAAAGGATTGTGAACAGTCTTCTTCAATTCACGACCCAAAATCTCGCCGGTTTTGCTCATTTCACCCACTTCCAGCGAGGCTCCGACGAGCTTCCGACGAAGCTCTAGCGACCTCCTCCGGTGTGTTTTCGACCGATTTTTTTCCTTCCTCACCCTCTCACCACCTCCCTACCCTTCCTACTTGAGCAGCTGTACCTTATTTATTATTGGAGAATCGGATTAGGTAGTGAAGTGAGGAGAATTTTAGTGAATTGAATGTTGAACATAGCATTAGGGAGAGGATTTAGGTGAATTAGGGTGATTGAATGATGTTGCTTGAGCTCAGTTGAGCCTTGATGGGCATGTTTTGATTCGAATTGCTTTTATTTGTGAAATTTGCCCACCAAGTGCCAATGTTTGAATGATGTGAAATGAATATGCTTGAGTGGTGGTTGGTAGCCACCGTGTCACGGTTCGAGTTTAATTTTTGTTTGATAATCCATGAACACCTAGAACCATGCCTCGGTGTGCTTGTGCTTAATTGTTTTGATTAGCATGGATCCGTAGTGGAAATATAAGAGTGTGTGTGTGTGGGTGGGGGGGGGGGAATTCCTTTTTCCAACCAATGAGTTCAGATTGACAATTATTTACACGTATGGTGCATGTTTTTTTATTTTGCAGGATGCTTAACGTGGAGCACGAGTACGTCGGCCATCCATTGTCATTCGAGTTATTTGTGGATATGTCAAAATCAAACTATAGATTAACTACCAGAAAATTTTAGGGGTTGATAAAGGTCATTGTTAAATGCTAATGATCACCCTAAAAAACAACCAACTTACACTTTTTAACCTTTTGGCATATTTACCTTCCCTTTAACAAACATACACCACATTGACTAAAAAACGAAAAACACTTGTTGTTCCACACTCTCGAATTCATTGTCGACATTCTGGAGCCATAATCGTCGAGAATATGTCCGAAGCATGATTAGAAACTACGCAAGGAAATCTGGAAAAATACTAAAAATCCAAAAAAAAAACTTAACCAAAGCTCATTTTCGGTTGTATCATGGAACAGTGGCGGTGGTTGCTGGCGAAGGTAACGGCGGCTGCTGTCACGAAAGGACGACGACGCGCGACGGACGGTGGCACGCATCTGGAGGCGGCAATTTAGCAGGGTATGTTGTACAACAGAGAGGAGGGAGGCGAAGAGTTTATGGAAAGGAAGGGAAGGGTTGTTTGTTATGTGTTTCAATTTGAAATTCAAAATGGGCACTTCAGTAAATTACGTATTAAGTTAAGACGATCGTGAGGATGAACTTTTACACACGGGATATTCTCACGGAAATGGCCAGTTAGTTACAATTTACACACGTAATTAGTAGTAAGCCCAGGTAGCTAAGTTATGGAATCAAGGTTCTCTACATGCGTTCTTCACGGAGTCTTCAGTTCAAGAGATCCTATCCATTCCTCTTCCCCGTCAACCTCTGGTGGATAAACAGGTTTGGCATTTCTCTTCATCGGGTGTGTAACACCCTACCCTATACGTTTTGCCTAATCATATTGTTCATACAATTGCAGCGGAAATAATCTCGGGTGTTACATTAATTATCAAAATTTACCTAAATAAAATTTCGACATGAATTACTCGCGTAATGGGCTAACAGTTCTTGCAACTTAACCTGCAAAATAATTCATCACAAACATATATACTCACAACCATATGCATTGGCTTTTCTTAGCCATAGTCACACTTTTCATACTTCCTAACTGCATACCATACTTATACATACCATAATCGTCACAACTTACACAGTTACACAACATATACACATATCATTAACTTTCCACACCTGTGGATATCTCACACTAGATCAGAAGCTAGTATGCACATGAAAAACGTTCTCAAAACATTCTTTTACAAAAAGGTGTGGATCACTGGCCAAAATCCCGAGTAGTAGTCCAAGCACATAATAGTTGAAGACCATACCTCATCCTGGCTTCAACTCTAGCTCCTCTCCCACCTAACACTTATCTACTGCTGCTGCTGATGATCTGCTTACACATAGCATAAGCAGAGAAGAAGAATAAAAGAGGGTCAGCTCATAGCTGAGTGAGATAATCATAGCATCGTGAGTTCATAACAGAGCATACCCCTACCATACATCTAGCAAACGAGCCAAAACACTAGGATCGGACCTCAGCCATCCTCATATCCCAATAAGCAAAAGACTCAACCACTTTGACTTATGCATATGCATCTTATCATGTTTTAATCATAGGCGCCTGGCTACTCCCATGCTAATAACTCTCCCGGGAAACATACCCCACATCCCGTCGGATGTAGTCATACATACCCCAACATCCCGTCGGATGTGGTCATACATACCCCACACCACTATGGGTGTAGTCATACCCCGACACCGCTCTGGGTGTGGTCATATCTCATAAGAATTCTTCAGTCACCACCAAATGAGAGGTGTGACTATCATACATATCATAATAGAGTAATAGCATAGGGAGCCCTAATTACTATGTAGTTGACCGTGAGACCACCACACTCATTATTGGTATCCTTATACATGATTCATATCTCATCTTGCTTAATCATAATTCATTACTTGCACATGTACTTGACCTGGCCACAATTGGCTCAACATAGGTAAATCAGGAGTCGTATAATTGCATTTCCTCGGGATAAACCCTCGTGCAAGTCATCCTCCTTAAACATCATAATATCACCCTGGGAAGTTTATTTTCCCCACTTGTGAATCCAAAAACAACCACAATATCACATCATGTCAAAAACCCTTAACGAACAACCATAAAGTCATATCAACAGTTAAGCCACAAATGGCAACATGTAGGCAATCATCCACATAAACAAGGTTCATATCGATTAGGGCAAGTCAATAATACATACAGTAGTCCAGGGTTCATCATATAGCACAAAAGTCCATACACCCCTAATCATGCCATTCTAGTTCACCTAGGTCAATTCTAAGCATCAATATAATTATCGTGATACGACAAACCCGGTATGCCGTGCTAATCCCTCACCAGTTCTGGTCGTTCAAACACCGGTTCTAGCCTCCCGTACTAAAACATCAATTTCACGAACGAACCCCGAATTAAAATCCGAGACCGTCCTAATATCCCCTGCAGTATCCCCATCAATATTAGTTCTGGGCTCCGTGTCAAATTCTCGATAAAAACACATCAAACCCTGGCCGGAGCTAAATTCAGCGGTTTGGACCCCGGCCTAAATAATAGCCGAAATTCAGGGATTAGAACTAGAGGATTGATTACCTCGCTGCAGGAAGCTCGTATATGAAATTTGGGCTCAATCCGGCTTCCGGATACTCCGAAACCCTAATTTGGCTTATCGGGAATTCGAGAAATTCCTGAATCAAAAACTCGTTTTAAAGCTCTAAATCGATAAATCACGATGAATGGATGGATTAGGCATTACTTACGGGATTTTTGGATCAGTGTAGCTCAAGAATCGAGCTAAGGAAATTTTCCCCGAGCTCCCCTGTGCGCGACTGTTGTCGCTCTGCTTTGTTTTGATTATCTCGGTGGAAATGAGAAAACGATGGTGATAATGGACGAGTGGGGGGGGGGAGAGATTAATATATATGCGGCCGCTTAATTAATATATATATATATATATATATAATTAATACGTATACTTATCCGATCGATCGATAATCCGATTTTCGCCGAAATACTGTTAAAACGCTCGATTTTAAATCGCGAACTTTCTAGCGATCGAAATACGATTTTAGTCGAAACGGGATGTTACAATTCTCCCCTCCTTAAAAGATTTCGTCCCCGAAATCTATCCTTGAGTCGATGGTACAAATCCGCTCGTTCCCCCCCTAACCTACACTATCACAAATCTTGTTACTACCTTACTTTTAGGTTAGGAGATTCATAACATAGAGAGTAACACATAACACCTCAAGTTCCCATGTTTAGGTTTCAAAACCTATATTGGGCTATCACAACAAAAGCACATCAGCAAGTTCAAAGCATAACTTACTAAGCAAGATTGTTAACCTGCAAAGTAGGTTGCTACCAACTCAGGGTACTTCTCTCGCATACTTGCTTCAGTCTCCCAGGTAGCACTCTCACTATCTTGATTTCTCCACACCACTTTCAACATTGGGATTTCCTTCCTACGAAGATTCTTAATCTGAAAATCAACAATCTCAACTGGAACCTCCTCAAAAGTCAAATCTGAACCCAACTCGATCTCTTCTGGTTGTATAACATGGGAAGGATCCACTTTGTACCTCTTCAGCATACTAACATGAAATACATTGTGGATTTGAGATAGTTCTGGAGGCAATGCCAGTTTATATGCCACTGGTCCAATCTTCTCTATGATTTCATAGGGTCCAATATACCGATGTGCAAGTTTCCCTTTCTTACCAAATCTCATCACCCCTTTCCATGGTGACACTTTGAGAAATACTTTCTCACCCACTTCGAAATTAACTTCACGCCTATTCGTGTCAACATAAACTTTATGTCGATCTTGAGCCAACCTCAAACGCTCCCTGATTTCCTTGACCTTATCAACTGTGATCTGAACTATCTCTGGCCCTGAGATTTGCCTTGCTCCTTCTACATCCCAACATAATGGTGTTCTACACTTCCTCCCATAAAGTGCTTCATATGGTGGAACACCCAAGCTACTATGGTACTGGTTGTTGTAAGCAAACTCAATTAAGGGCAAATGGTCAATCCATGATTCCTCCCATTGCATTACACATGATCGAAGTAACTCCTCCAAGGTAAGGATGGTTCGTTCACTCTGCCCATCTGTTTGAGGATGATAAGCTGAAGTAAAATGTAATTTAGTTCCCAAGGCATCATGTAAACTTTGCCAAAACCGAGATGTGAAGCTCGGGTCTCGATCAGAGACAATAGAAATTGGCACACCATGCAATCTGACGATCTCCTTAATATATAGATGAGACAAGGTCTCGAGTGATGGTTTCCATCTAATGGGTAAAAAGTGAGCCGATTTGGTTAGTCGGTCCACAATAACCCATACTGCATCCTTTCCCCTTGATGGTGGGAGACCATATACAAAATCCATTGTGATTCTTTCCCACTTCCATTCTGGAATTGGAAGTGGTTGCAGTTTTCCCACAGGAGCTTGATGTTCTGCCTTAACTTTCTGACATACCAGACATGTGAAAACATGTTCAGCCGCTTCCTTTTTCATCCCACGCCACCAAAAATATGGTTTGATCGTGTGATACATTTTAGTTGCTCCTGGGTGCATAGCATAAGCAGAAGAATGAGCTTCATCTAGGATCTCTTTCCTCAAATTATCAACATTAGGAACACATGCTCTTCCATTCATCTTCAACATGCCATCTACCATTTCAAATGGGCTTTCTTTTCCTTCCTCAATATCTTGAATGATTTTTGCCAACTCTGGGTCCTCCTTCTGCTTCTCATGAATTTTTTCATGTAACAAAGGTCGAATGTTCAACCGAGCTAGTAACCCTGTTACACCATCCACTTCCAAATCCACATTCATTGCCCTCAAATCAACCAGATCATTTATATTCTTCTTTCCCTTTCTGCTCAGAGCATCAGCAACTACATTAGCTTTACCTGGATGGTAATCAATGGTACAATCATAATCTTTCAACAACTCTATCCATCTCCTCTGGCGACTATTTAAATCCTTCTGATCCATAATATACTTCAAGCTTTTGTGATCAGTTAGGATTTTAAAAGTCTCACCATACAAATAATTTACTTCATGAGGACGCAATTGCCTAGAGGCATATGCGATAACTCTTCCATCTTGCATTAACACACAGCCCAATCCTTGATACGAGGCATCACTATACACCACAAACTCTCCCTGACTTGAAGGTAGTGCAAGTACTGGTGCTGTGGTCAATCTCTTTTTCAGTTCATCAAAACTCTTTTGACATGATTCATCCCAAACATACTTGGTATTCTTCCTCAACATTTTAGTCAATGGTGCAGCAATTTTGGAAAATCCTTCGACAAACCGTCGATAATAACCAGCCATGCCAAGAAAACTTCTCAACTCCGAAACATCTTTTGGTGGAGCCCAACTCACCACTGCTTCAACCTTTTTCGGATCCACCTCGACACCTCTTCCAGAAATTACATGTCCCAGAAATATTACCTCCTTCAGCCAAAACTCACATTTTGAGAATTTTGCATATAACTGTTTCTCCCTTAGAATTTGCAACACAATTCTAAGGTGAGTTTTGTGCTCCTCCTCGCTTTTAGAATAGATGAGAATATCATCTATGAACACAATCACAAACTTATCAAGATATTCATGGAAAACTCTATTCATAAGAGCCATAAATACTGCTGGTGCATTAGTGAGTCCAAAAGGCATTACCAGGAACTCATAATGCCCATATCTTGTTCTAAAAGCTGTCTTTGAGGTTGCTCCATCTGCCACTTTCAATTGATGGTATCCAGACCTCAAATCAATCTTAGAAAAGACTGATGCACCCTGCAATTGATCAAACAAATCATCTATTCTTGGAAGGGGATAACGATTCATCACTGTCGCCTTATTCAACCTCTGGTAGTCAATGCACATTCTCATGGAGCCATCTTTCTTCTTGACAAACAAAACCGGTGCACCCCATGGTGAGATGCTAGGTCGAATAAACCCCTTGTCTAGCAATTCTTGCAATTGTTCTTTAAGCTCCTTCAGCTCAATTGGTGCCATTCTATATGGTGCCATTGAAATTGGTGTTGTGCCAGGTACCAATTCAATATCAAACTCTACTTCCCTTTCTGGTGGAAGGCCGGGAAGTTCTTCGGGGAATACATCAGGGAACTCCCTTACCACCTCTACATCCTCAACCTTCTTATCATTTACTATAGTACTTTGAGCAAGAAAGGCTTCACAACCTTCCTTCACTAATCGAAAAGCTTCTAAGGCAGAAAGAAAACCATGAGTCTCCTTTTTCTTAATGCCTCGAAATACAACAGGACCTTTATCTGGTGTGTTGAATAACACTTCTTTCTTTTGACAATCCACAACAGCTCCATGTGTTGCCAGAAAGTCCATTCCAAGGATGACATCAAATTCATCAAAAGGTAGCAGAATTAAATCTGCTGCTAGGAAAGCTCCTTCCACACAAATGAAGGAACTTCTAATAACTGAGTCTACCTTCAAGGTATCTCCCACAGGTGTTTTAACACATAAGGTATAACCTAGCTTATTTGGAACTAAGCGTAGCATATGTGCAAACGTATATGACATGAATGAGTGAGAGGAACCAGTATCGATCAAAGCATATAATTGCTTGCCAAGGATAGAAAGCATACCAGTCACAACTTCTGGTGCCACTTCTGCCTCACCTCGAGTCATTGCATAAACCCTTGGTGCTCCCTGTGCTCTGGTACCCTGCGTACCACTTCCTGATGGCTGATTTCGACCACCACCTCTACCACCCTGTGAACCACCACGACCACTCTGAAATCCACTACGGCCTCCCTGGTAACCACCCCTGAATGGGGCTCTACTCATTTGCACTGAAGGCTCGGACTGTGTAACTCTTACTTCTCTCGCATGCGGGCAATCCCTCATGATGTGCCCAGGTTGGCCACAGTGAAAGCATACACCAGAAAATCTCCTACACTCTCCAATATGCCTCTTCTGACAAACTTGACAAAATGGAAATTGTGTGGCTGAGGAAATTGGTGCCCTGTATGATGTTCCCGACATAGATTGACTCTGTGTTCTCCCAAAACTGCTAGGACCTCTCCTGGGTGGGTAACGAGGTCCAGCATAATTTACTCCAAACTTCCTCTTCTTCGCCTCTTCTTTGGCCTTGTGTTCCTCTCGGCTCTCAACTTCATAGGCTTCATACTTAAGTGCTGCCTCCTTGATTGTGGCCATACTCTCTTCATCAACCCTGTGGATCTTTTCTTTCAACCCTATGCGCAGACCATGCAAGTATCTCATCTTCTTCTTGTGCTTAGTATCCGCCAACCCATCCTCAAAGTAAAGTAGTCGAACAAACTTGATGGTGTACTCAGTAACTGTCATATTCTCCTGCTTAAGGTTGGCGAATTCATTGTTCTTTGCCCTGATAAAAGCTTCGGGAAGAAACTCTGTCTTAAAGGCCTTCAGGAACTCCTCCCAGGTGAATTGAACTCGTTCACCATTAACCCTAGAGACTGAAGACCACCAGCTCCTCGCGTACCCCTTTAGGAGAAAAACAACATATTGTACTTTTTCCTCTGGGGTCGCATAAAGATATTCAAACACATCTTCCATCTCTCTCAACCACTCTACTACAGCATCTGGGCTCACATCTCCCTTGAAGTCCCTACCACCCAAACTCTTCATCTTTGCATAGTCTAATACTGGCGGCCTTGCATCAACCACCCCCACTCCTCTCGATTGGTCAGTAGGAACATTTTCACAACTTCCGTGCGAGCTACAAGGAAATATTGGCCTTAGATTGATCCACACAAAATTCATTCCTCACCAAATCTCTCACTTGGTTAAAACAAAAATTTTCCAAAATAATTACTTGAAAACATAGAAATTCAAAACTCAATTTTGAAAACCATGATGCAGGTAATTTCATCCAATATACCAATACACATAATCATGTCAAACTCAATTCCCAGTTTAAGTCATTATGGGGCACTCCCCTCCTTAGGAGTGTTTAACCTCCCATAGGGTATAGTACGCCATAACAGCAAAAAGAGGGAACCGGGCTCTGATACCAAACTGTAACACCCTACCCTATACGTTTTGCCTAATCATATTGTTCATACAATTGCAGCGGAAATAATCTCGGGTGTTACATTAATTATCAAAATTTACCTAAATAAAATTTCGACATGAATTACTCGCGTAATGGGCTAACAGTTCTTGCAACTTAACCTGCAAAATAATTCATCACAAACATATATACTCACAACCATATGCATTGGCTTTTCTTAGCCATAGTCACACTTTTCATACTTCCTAACTGCATACCATACTTATACATACCATAATCGTCACAACTTACACAGTTACACAACATATACACATATCATTAACTTTCCACACCTGTGGATATCTCACACTAGATCAGAAGCTAGTATGCACATGAAAAACGTTCTCAAAACATTCTTTTACAAAAAGGTGTGGATCACTGGCCAAAATCCCGAGTAGTAGTCCAAGCACATAATAGTTGAAGACCATACCTCATCCTGGCTTCAACTCTAGCTCCTCTCCCACCTAACACTTATCTACTGCTGCTGCTGATGATCTGCTTACACATAGCATAAGCATAGAAGAAGAATAAAAGAGGGTCAGCTCATAGCTGAGTGAGATAATCATAGCATCGTGAGTTCATAACAGAGCATACCCCTACCATACATCTAGCAAACGAGCCAAAACACTAGGATCGGACCTCAGCCATCCTCATATCCCAATAAGCAAAAGACTCAACTACTTTGACTTATGCATATGCATCTTATCATGTTTTAATCATAGGCGCCTGGCTACTCCCATGCTAATAACTCTCCCGGGAAACATACCCCACATCCCGTCGGATGTAGTCATACATACCCCAACATCCCGTCGGATGTGGTCATACATACCCCACACCACTATGGGTGTAGTCATACCCCGACACCGCTCTGGGTGTGGTCATATCTCATAAGAATTCTTCAGTCACCACCAAATGAGAGGTGTGACTATCATACATATCATAATAGAGTAATAGCATAGGGAGCCCTAATTACTATGTAGTTGACCGTGAGACCACCACACTCATTATTGGTATCCTTATACATGATTCATATCTCATCTTGCTTAATCATAATTCATTACTTGCACATGTACTTGACCTGGCCACAATTGGCTCAACATAGGTAAATCAGGAGTCGTATAATTGCATTTCCTCGGGATAAACCCTCGTGCAAGTCATCCTCCTTAAACATCATAATATCACCCTGGGAAGTTTATTTTCCCCACTTGTGAATCCAAAAACAACCACAAAATCACATCATGTCAAAAACCCTTATCGAACAACCATAAAGTCATATCAACAGTTAAGCCACAAATGGCAACATGTAGGCAATCATCCACATAAACAAGGTTCATATCGATTAGGGCAAGTCAATAATATCATACAGTAGTCCAGGGTTCATCATATAGCACAAAAGTCCATACACCCCTAATCATGCCATTCTAGTTCACCTAGGTCAATTCTAAGCATCAATATAATTATCGTGATACGACAAACCCGGTATGCCGTGCTAATCCCTCACCAGTTCTGGTCGTTGAAACACCGGTTCTAGCCTCCCGTACTAAAACATCAATTTCACGAACGAACCCCGAATTAAAATCCGAGACCGTCCTAATATCCCCTGCAGTATCCCCATCAATATTAGTTCTGGGCTCCGTGTCAAATTCTCGATAAAAACACATCAAACCCTGGCCGGAGCTAAATTCAGCGGTTTGGACCCCGGCCTAAATAATAGCCGAAATTCAGGGATTAGAACTAGAGGATTGATTACCTCGCTGCAGGAAGCTCGTATATGAAATTTGGGCTCAATCCGGCTTCCGGATACTCCGAAACCCTAATTTGGCTTATCGGGAATTCGAGAAATTCCTGAATCAAAAACTCGTTTTAAAGCTCTAAATCGATAAATCACGATGAATGGATGGATTAGGCATTACTTACGGGATTTTTGGATCAGTGTAGCTCAAGAATCGAGCTAAGGAAATTTTCCCCGAGCTCCCCTGTGCGCGACTGTTGTCGCTCTGCTTTGTTTTGATTATCTCGGTGGAAATGAGAAAACGATGGTGATAATGGACGAGTGGGGGGGGAGAGATTAATATATATGCGGCCGCTTAATTAATATATATATATATATATATAATTAATACGTATACTTATCCGATCGATCGATAATCCGATTTTCGCCGAAATACTGTTAAAACGCTCGATTTTAAATCGCGAACTTTCTAGCGATCGAAATACGATTTTAGTCGAAACGGGATGTTACAGGGTGAATATGAGGTAAAGACTGGCTGCCATCTTTCTTTTCCGCTTGCTCACTCTGTTCTATGCAAGGTTCGGGTTGATGTTATGGATCGTCAGGTTTGGACTTGGCTTTGGAACTTAAAAGTGCCACCCAAACTTATTTTGTTCTTACGGTAATGCTTGCATCACATCTTACAGACGCGTGAGGCTTTGGATATTCATGGATTGGATCTGAGTCCAGTCTGCTCCTTCTGTAATCGTCGACTTGAATCCATTGAACTTTTTTTTTTCAAATGTCTACTTGCTCGATGATTTTTTAGGGCAATTGGTCTCTCTCATGAGCTATCGAATTGGTCAACTGTTTCTTTTGTTGTCTTTCCCCGTTCGGATTTGTTTGCTATGGAAGGAATTGATTTGGAGTACAGGCTGCTGCAAGTTATTTGCGGGCTTTGGCGTTTATGGAAAAATCAATGCTCAGTGGTTTTCGACTATGTCCTGCTCCAACCTTCAACGCTGGCGTGGCAATGGAGTCATCAAGTAGAGAAATATGACAAGGATGTATAGTGGCCACCGCAATCAACAGCTACGCCACAGTACAATCTCACCACTCTTCTCGTTTAGTCATAGCCGCCACATGTTTTTAAAGCTACTTTTGATGTGGCTACTTCAGGGGACAAGAAAGGGTCGGCTGCTTGTGTTCTTTTTTCTGCATGTGGAAGCATCCTTCATGCCGTAGTGAATCGTTATGATGGCATATCTTATGCCTTTGTTTTGGAAGCATTGGTGTTGAGGGATTGTTTGGCTTATTGTACAGAGCGCAACAATCCACGATGCACTTGTTCAGGGGATGCTAAAACGGTGATTGATCGATGCTGCAGCAATGATCTTTCTCATGTTCAGGCGGGGACAATTCTGCAGGAAATTGTTGGGTACTTGATGTCTCAATTGGGGTTTTGGGTGATGTTCATAGGACGTGTTCGTAATAGAGTGGCTCATTTAATGGCCCGTAAGGCTTTGTTTTTGTCGCCTTGCTTGTTGCAGAGGTTCGACTATGTTACTTGGGTTACTAGCCAATACGCTAGGTGTATTCGTACTCTATCCTATGTGATGGATGTTTTATCTCTCTAAACAAGAGATCTAATGGAATAAAGGTAAATACAATATATTAGCCAGAACTAATCACAAGTGCAAAATAATAGCCACAACTATCAAAATACAAATTATTAGCCATAACTATTGTTGTGGGTCAAGATATGGTTAACAGTCCTTTACCGCTTTAATTTCATAACAAAGACTGCCACATCAGTCCGGATTTTACCGATATCAACATTCTCGCCAACGCCTATTGCATTTTGATGGAAAAGGGACCTGGCAGTTCACTTATGGCCATGTCATCTTCCACGTAAGATTACTTTTCATTTATAATTTTAAAACAAAAAAAAATAAAAACATATCCCCTCGTTTCTTCTCCCCTTCCTCTTCTTCCTCCTACGCCACCACAGACCCTCCAACGCCACCAGAAACTTCGTCGGAGGGACAACTCCCATCTCTTCAGTCTTCCCTAGCCAATTGCGCCCCCCACTCTCACAATGACCAGCTCTGGTCGCCCTAATTTTTGTCGGCAATTTCAACTTCCTCTTCAAATCTCCCCAGTTCATCGACCGAGGTAGAGGCGGAAGTTTTGTCACCGAACGCGTTTCCTTCGCTTGAGTAGGCGTCGATTGGGGAGTTATGGTCTTGGTCTCGGGACATCAAAATCCATGCCCGACTAATCCTTGGCGATACTTTTGACAGATGGGGTAGATCTGGAGAATGGAGAGAGAAGCAGAAGCGGTGCGGTGGAGGCGGGTTGGAGTTGGATATGGTGTGCTGGGTTCAAGGGAGAAAATGCAATTGCACTGCTAATATAAGAGGGTTTAGCATCGCTTCTGTCTTGAGTTGGATCTATAATTGATCTTCGATTGGGTGAGCACTCTAGATTCGATCGAACAAAAAGACAGAGCTTGCTTCGGCTATTCTGGGAAGGATCAACTTTGGAGGTTATGAAATTTCATTGTTGGAATTGGGGGTTTGTTTCCTTAACTAAATTAGGTGGTTAAGATAGTCGCTACTTCTCCTCAAAATTAAGTTATGAAATTGGAATTTGGGAAACTTATGTGGTAAATGAAGGGAAGAAGAAGAAGAAAAGATGGAGGGGAGAAGAAACGATTGATCAACTATTATTTTTGTTTTAATTTTTAAAAATAATTAATTAATTAATAAATTGGTATAGTTCACTGGGTGATGTGCATTTTTGTTGACTGTCACATCAGAATGTCTCTTACACGTTAGTATAACATATGCCAGCTCACCATCATCTATGGCTATTATTTTGTAATTTATAAAAAAAAAATTAGTAAACCCAGGTTGCTGACCTGCGTGACCCACGGCCCCCACACGTCAGCTCCCGGGGCCCGACGAAGAGGGACCGTACAGTTGTAACGGATTGTACGGACAGCCCCACGCCCACAATAAGCCTTCCCCCAACGGCAATACCACACCTTAGCGGCTTCCCGCGAAAACCCGCCGCTGCTGCGGCGATTATTATACCTTAATTCTCTCTCAAATCAATCCTAATCCAATCGTATTATTATTAAGTTTTTAACTTTTCTCTTCGTTTTAACTTTTAATAATTAATCATCTGCTCAATCCTCCGATCCGTTCCCCCCTTTGTTTCTCCTATTCGTTTCGCGAGATCCGGCGGCGGATGATGAGCAGGGGCGGCGGAGGAGGAATTTGAACGAGAGAGAATCATCAGAAACCGCGTGCGTGGTGGTCGTCTGCGTAACGATGAAAGGACTCTTCAAAGCCAGGAGCCGGACACCGGTGGAGCTCGTCCAACACCTCCGGGAACTCATCCTCTTCGCCCACCGCGATCCTTCCGACATCCCCAAAAAAAAGCGCGAAGACAAGGTAAGGTTCCTCTCTCTCCCTCGTTTTCCTGCACCAATTGAAACGTTTCGATTCTGTTATACCATTGCAATTGCAAACGTGATGATCCAGAATTGCATTAGGATTGAGAGATTACAATTATGAGAATTAAGGTGTATAATCGAAGCTATGATACAGAATTGTATTAGGAATGAGGGATTATAATTAGGAATGATGATGACGTGCATAAAATTATAGTACAATCCAACGACAATGTGTTTGTACGTAGTTAGTCAGGATGATAGCCTCCTTGGCTCCTTCCTCTTCTAATTTGATTCACAAGGATGCGCGGCAACTGCAAGTAGTGAATAAGAAGGTGTGTGTGTGTGTGTGTGTGTTTGTTTGAGCAGATGGCAGAGCTGGGGAAAGTTCTAGTGGAGATAAGGACTATACTGTTCGGTGAAGGGCAATCGGAGCCAAATGCTGAGGCTTGCTCACAATTGACCCAGGAGTTCTTTCGAGAGGACACACTGCGTATCCTCATTGTCTGCATCCCTAAACTCGACCTCGGGGTGGGTAACTATACCTGTTTTGTAACGATTGTTTCCTTCTGAGAAAAGAGCTGATATGCGTTTCCCTTTGAAAAAACAAAAAAATGGTTTGCAGTCTCGTCAGATTGCGGCCCGTGTAATTTCCAACTTGCAGAAGCAGAAGGTGCAAGGGAGGCTGGTGGCTCCGCAGTACATGGAGAGCAATTTGGATCTTTTGGACATTTTGCTACCTGGGTAAACCTCTTTAATATCGGTATCTACGAACTAGTTTGCGTGGTTGTTTTTTGGTTTAGAAAAGCAAAATGTGTCTTTTCCATTCGCAGTTATGCAGATGATGAGATAGCAGTGCCTTATGGGATCATCGCAAGAGAGCTAATATGCCATCAGGTGGTAGCAAAGTAAGCTGCAGCATTCCCAGAAATATACATATATTATTTGATTTGATTAGCCGAATTGTATATGTTGATGATTTCTGAGTTTGTCTTTCAGGTATGTCCTGGAATCAGAGCACATGCGCAATTTCTTTGAATACATTCAGATTGAGACTTTTGAAATCTCATCCGATGCTCAAGCCACTTTCAAGGTTACGTATTTGACATCAAGGATCAACTTCTCCCTGTCATGTATAGCTTATCCAACCATAACTGCGTTTAACCTTTTCTTTCATGACTGACATTTTTATACTGTCACATATACAAAATTCATTGTAGGAACTTCTCACAAGGCATAAATCAACCGTTTCTGAATTTCTAACCAACAATTTCGACTGGGTACGTACGTAATTATGCTCCAACCCTTCATGTTTGAGGAGTTCGGTTAAGGAACTGAAAGAGGGAGGTGGTACGTAATTATTCGAACTAAGTTGGTCACTAACTACCAATCACGTCTCTGCAAATTTCTTTACCCTTTCAGTTCTTCGTGGAATACAATTCAAAGTTGCTTGAGTCGGATAAATACATAACCAGAAGGCATGCTGTCAAGGTATCCATTTTCCGACCCCTCTGTGTATACTGACTATGGAGAATGACAAATCACTGCAACAAAACTTGCACTGTTCCTACTTTCATGTGATCCCTTTTTACTTGCTCTTGTTCACTCAGCTTCTGGGAGATATGCTGCTTGATCGATCAAATGCGGCGGTGATGGTTCGATATGTGAGCTCACTGGATAACCTGAGAATAATGATGAACCTTTTCAGAGTAAGATTCTCGCTCTCTCTCTCTCTCTCTCTCTCTCTCTCTCTCTCTCTCTCTCTCTCTCTCTCTCTCTCTCTCTGTGCAATCTTTCGTATTCTAAATGTGATGATGCACCAACTCTTTTTCTTGTTACTGGGCAGGAAGAAAAGAAGTCCATACAGATGGAAGCTTTCCATGTCTTCAAGGTATAGTTTTCAAATTTGATGGATGACACATTGATGCTTTTGTTTATAGGCACCATTGACACCGTCCCTCCATTTGATTCTACGTTAATTTGACTGAGTCAGCAATGCCAAATAGGACTGTTATGTGACAAAAATAAATCAATCAGCATTCTATAACTCGACCAAATCTTCGAGTTGGGTGTGTGAGGTGTTGACTGGCCGATTTTTGTGGTAATAATACAAACGTTTGTTTGGCATGCTCCAATCAACTTACGGCTCAGTGGATTGTTTTATTGCCAGCTCACTTGGTTTAGTTAGCATTCTGGTTCATTTTTTTCCCTTTCAGTTTAATGACTGTTTTGCTACAATCTCTATACTCTTTAATGTTTCTCAGCTGTTTGTGGCAAACCAAAGCAAGCCTCCTGCGATCGTCGGTGTGCTGATTCAGAACAAGAACAAGCTTCTCAGGTTCTTAGCTGGTTTAACAACTGAGAAAGGTATGCAATTTTACTCTTGTCAATCTAAGCAGTCCAGCTCTTACTTGCATTGCTTTGAAAATCGACCATCTAAGCAGTCCATCTTTAGCTTCTTAATCATTGTACATTGTTTGTTTTGCAGAGGATGAACAGTTTGAGGCAGACAAATCTGAAGTGATTAGGGAGATTGCGACCTTAGACACCAGAGAACGTTCAATTACTGATTCAGATAATGAGGCTGAATCCTAAATACATGATGTGGAAACTGGATGATAATTTATCTTTCTTTCTAGGACTTGTCTTAATTATCTGTTCGTTTTCTCCTTTTTTTCCTTTTCCTTGAATTGGCTTTTGTATTTTACAACATCACTGTAAAGAACACAGCTCACAACAGCAGATAGTGCTTGTATGAAGAGTACAACAACACAGCATTTTGTTTCAGTTTTCCCTTTTATCAGTCAAGTGAAACTCCCATGTCTTGTATTCTACTTGTTTCTGATCCAATTTATATTAAAATAGACGAAATACGTGAATTAATGATTTATCGTCACAAATGACCGACTCATTGTCAGAAGAATGTTTTACGTGTCGGAGCATCAAGTGGGAAGGTTCGAGGTCGATCTTTATTAGAGGTACGTGCAACAAATTCACGTCACTAGAAGTACATTTCCATGTATATTCTGGGTTCCTAACTAGAGTGTGATTACACACCTCTCGAATCACGTATGGATGTTCATTTTCCTCTTGCTTTGCGTTTCTATAATCCAAATATATATACATATAGCAGAGAAGAGAAGAGAAGAGAAGAGAGGCATGGTAATTAGTAGAAAGAATCACATACAAAACAAATGGTCTCAATATACTAAGTGACAAGATCTAAACTATAGAGTACTCTCTACAAACCATCAAGTCCCTCCAAAACAAGCCCTTCCCACTGCAGTGTATAAGCACTAAACTCACAAGGAGATACCCAAAAGAGAGAGAACTTAAATTAAAAATGTAGAGAGAGAAAAAAAAATACACACTAATGGGGAGGGGCAGTAAATGAATCGTTCTCAAGAATTGAAAAGGAAGAATCTTCAAGCATTCTGCTGTGTCCTGTGACCATATCCAGTGCCTCCATTGGCATACTTATCAGCAGAGCCAACAGCCCGCTTCCTCTTGATGACAATGAGCCAAGTGAGAGCTTCCCACACCAGAGCAATGACTCCCAACGAGATGATAATGCCGGTGTACGCGCTCTTCCACTTCTTCTCTGGGTTGAGGATGTCGAATCCCTCATAGATGTTGGTGATGCTGAGGGCAATCGTCGCATACCCGATCGCATAATGGTAGAAGTTCCAGTACACTCTGTACTTGTGGTCTGGCTTTGGCCGTAACAGCAAGGCAAACATCTGGTTTCATAAAACAAGAAGATATTTCATTACATTAGTATCTTGTTCATTACAATGAGATGGGACAATCATGTGACGTGAGCTTTAAGTCTTCATGTGAGGTGACGAGGATATATATATATATATATATATATATATATATATACACACACAAGTGTAGAATCCCCATTTTATCCTTTCATTTGAAGTGTACACGTAATGATTTTCACATGCGGAGGAGGCAAGTGGGGTTTGCTTCTCTTCAACGATACGTGCATTTTGCTTAGGTTAGGAAAAGTCAAGACATCGCAATGGAAGGTTCATTCAGGAAAACAAATGTTGACCTTTTTCAGGCATGTGCTAGAAAATTCAAACCAAGAACCGGTTGCTGTTACCATCCATAACAACACCAATGCACCAACCCCATCAGAAGATTGGACGGAAGGCAAAGACGAAATAAATGGTCGATGGTAGAGGAACACATTCGTATGCTAGATACCAATTCAAACCGGTTTTGATAACAGCAGCAGTAATGGCACCAAATCCAACAAAGAAAATTTTGAAAAGGATTAGACTTTTAGTTATGTTTACCTGAAGGGTGCCAAAGCAGAAGAGGGTGATTCCAATGTTCCTGTGCTTGTTGTACTGAATTCCAACACTGTCACTGCCGAGTTTGAGTCCCGTTCCCCAGCCAGCAACACCAATGATGTAGGCAGACAATTGGCAGGCAACATGGAGGTAGAACCATGCTGGGTTTGCTACCTGGAACACCTTCACGTACCTTGCTATCATGGCCCCGCAAGGCATCAGAATTCCCCAACTCACTGCATTCAGAACTCCATGAATCTGCACAAGAAAGATGGAACAGAAGAGGTTAACCTTCAATTCTAAGCAAACTAGAATCCGTATGTTTGTTAGAGCTTGAAACTTTTCCTAGGTTAGGTAGCACCCTGACGACTCGGAATCCTCCACCGCAAGGACCAAATAGGAAACTTTTTTTCTAAGACAAGTTGAATTTCTCGACCTCAAAGATATTTACATAATCTTTTCAGTGTTCGTAGTACCATATTGGAGACTGAAACAGTGAAGACCTCGAAAACTGTCAAAGTCCTCGGACCTTGAAGATCAAATATGCGAGTGTTTTATTGTTTGTGAAAACATATCGAAAATCGAACCAGCAAAGCAAATGGCTTCAGATCAACCGACAAAACCATACTAAAATTGTTACCAATATAATCACAAACACGGATTTTTCCAAGTGACCCCTAAACTTTAAAAACCATCCGTCGCAAGGCTCAAGTACCCAAGTTGGACAATTTCAAAATGCTTAACACAACAGACAAATCAAACCCTAATCATCAAACTAAACTTGACTCAGACACAAGATTAGGGGGAAAGTGGGTGAAATTTTCTCAATATACTTACATTCCTCTTGCGGAGTCTTGAGTTACTGGCACCACCACCGGCAGTGGAAGCACCAGTCTGGAAATTGATAGTCCCAATCGACCTAACATTATCCCCAGTAGTAGAATGCATTGAAGGAGTCCCACTGGCCAAGGGCCCCTCTTGCCAAACCTGATTGGTTGACAACAAATTGGCATCCAGATGCAAAGTAGCAAAGATTAAAGTCTCCCCATTACTATGCTGAGCTCTGAGGTTAGAAACTCTAAAGCTCAAGCTCCCTGGTCTCATGGAAGGACCCAAGGAGTCGATCGAAGTGGTGTAAGCAGTCATGGAACCATTAGCCTGCTGGAAAGCGACCAAAGCTTGGGAGCCAACCATTCGGCCTCCACTAGGGTTCAGAGCCCAACAAACCCAGTTGGTGGGTGAAGTTCCAGTCTTTCTGAAGGCTATATCAGCGGTGGAGTTGTCTTGGTGAAATGTCCAGTGGAGATATGAGCTGAGAACTGGCAGATCTACGCAGGTTGAGTAGACTTGGTTGCTTGGTAAGGCCAAGCCGTTGCAGGTTTGGGCTTGAGACGGCGAGGTGAAGAAGGAAAGGAAGAGGAGGAACCCAGTAATGATCAGAGCTCCAAGTGACTTCCCCATGGCCGGAAATTAGGGGAAAGGTTCGATCTTTATGTAAGAGACTACTGAAATTGGGATTTCTAAGAAATGGGTTCTGCCCAACTTTTCGCTCTGTTTGTGTTCTTTTGAGTGGCTCTCTCTCTCCCCAAAGGAATTGAGAGGGTATTGTGAGATTGAGATGAGAGGCGGAAAGGGGAATCAAAGGGGATTTTATAAAGGGTAGATTGTTTCCGTTTTTCTTCTTTTTGGAAATCCGGAAGTGGAGAGGAAATAGAAGTGGAATGCGATGTCTTACTTGTTTGCTGCCGAGTTGTATGAATTTGTGTGTGTGGGGGGGGGGGGGGGGGGGGGGGGGGGGGAAGCTGGAAAGGTCAAGGGAAGAAATTTTGCAGAGCGGGTCGTATTTTCTTTTCCCGTTTTTTTGTACTACGAAAAGAGAAAAGGAGAGTTGTGGGTTGTTGACTGGTTCTACGTGTGAAGTTGGTTTGTAATTACTATAGTGTCTGTTCTTCTTGTTTCTCTTTTAGCGAGAGATTAATTAAACAAGTTTTCAATTCGCTTTTTTTGTTAATCAAAAGAAGAAAGAAATGTGTTAAATGCTGCAGTATGTGATAGATAACGTGTGCCTGCCATGGGGATGGGATCATCTTGTGTAGCAATCTTGGTAAACTCGAACAAAATTGGGTGTTAGGTATGAAGAGCAAAGGAAATAGAGTCGAGATTGGCTCTCGAAATATAATCTCACGCAGCGCTTGCGTCCATTATTTTGGAGGACATAAGAGGGATCATCCATTCATGGTAGATCACAATTAGCAATTAAATAGGGGCTCCCCATTGTATTAACCTTCATGTTTTTTTAGCTATGTTCTTTTGTTGTCTTCGGCCATAGGTTAGCCGTTTCTTTTGGAAAATCGGGCCAGGTTTTGTTCTGACAAAATTATGTAGATAGCTTTGTAATTCGGCTAAGTGATTCAGCCTCAAATAAATAAGTAAATAAATAACTTATTCCGTGCATTTCATTAATATTTTCTCTCTCCCTGGATCTCATTATTTGCTTGCCTGTGAAGAGAAATTTTACCATACTTCATAGTTTACATGAAGAAATTTTTGTGGTATAAACTGAACTTGTACTTTTAGCATTATAATACAAATCTTGTTCATGAAAGAGGAAGAGAAATTTGGGAAGGAAATGAAATTTGGAGAGAGTAAAAATTTAGGCAGAATGAAATAATAAGAAAAAATAATTATACAAATTTGTGTTTTTTGAAGGAAAAAGAGACACAATAAGAGTAAATGGAGTTTTCAGCCCAAAATTGGAGAAGAAATTGCTACAATTAGGGATGGAAAAATAGAGCAGGTTGTTTGAAGAACTGTATACCAAAGTAGACCCTACCGTTTGGTATGGACCGTAGATGGTTAAGAATGGTTTCGTCTAGGCTATGGTATGTACTATAGGATGTATTGATTTCTTTGTCTGGTCTAATCTAAACTGCGGTTTAACATACCAAATCGTGGACCCAACCCATTTTTCAATTGGTGTTTGCAACTCACTCGACCATTCTTCTAACTCTTCAACGAGACCCAAGTCTCAACCCTAATTTTGCGAATCTCATTCCTTCCTTCATTCATAAATCATAAACATTTCGTACATAGTACAGACAATTGTATCGCCATATGACTTTATGTTTATATTTATGACGTTATGGTGCAAGTTGGATTGCTCTAACTTTGTGTTTTCGTTATGTACTTGCATTTATGGTATCAAAATTATGTATACGACTTGGAATTTATGTTTTAAACGAATAAGTAGATTTTTTCTTGATTATTGGTCCATTTTTTTGTCGAAGTGTTCCAACTGAGTGGTTACCATGGTAATCATTTAATCGGTAGATTTGGATAATTTAGTTTAATTAATTGGCTTGGTTTGGTTAAATTTTTTGCTTGTCTGATTTAGATGGTTTGATTTGGTTTCAGACACTACTAATCATTCAAACCAATTAACCAATTAGAGAAGTAGCAATATATTATTATTATTATTATTATTATTATTATTATATTTTATTTTATTATTAAAAGGACAATCACTTTTTCACTATTCATTAACAAAAAAAGATGCTATTCATAATGGGGTTTATACCATATACCCAATTTTACCATAATCTCTTTTTTTTCTGCAATACTATTCATATGAGTTTTATTCCCTATAACCACTTCTACGATAAGTATAAAAATCATATGATATTCTATTAAAAGTTTTTCTCTAAATTCAACTTAACATTATACAAAGATTTTGTAGATTGGTTATTAAATATACAATTATGTTTATGCAGAGCTGGTGAGTAGGAGTTCTGCACTGAGTCAAGTATGGGGGATGTAGTTTTGACGAGGGAGGCAAGCGTTTGGCAAAGATGAAAGGAGAGAGATCTTAGAGAGAAAATGAGAAAATGACTATTATCCTCTTTTCAAGATTACTTTCTTCGGTGGAGTAAATGGTAAATTTATAGTAGTTACATGTTAGGTAGAAAAAGGTGACATGACTCGTCTGTCAGAGCAGGTATGCGTCTTCCCGAGGCACTCCTTGGGCGGCGAGTGAAGGAAGTATTGGGCAGCGAGTGGGAAATGAGCATGCCAACCTCGCTGAGAGCGCTCACCCCAACAATTGCCCCCCAGCAGGAGCTGAGCTGCGGTTGCCTCATGCGCTTGACTTGGCCGGTCGTTGGCTAGGTCTCTGGTCTCCATTTGGCCTTTGTGAGCTTTGCCGCGTTGGACTCGCGTCATCGTGGTTGGATTTGATTGATGAGAGGTAACCCCAAACCGGTGTCGCGCTAGGACTTGGATTCCTTTCTTACTTCTTCTTGAACCGCTTCCTTTTTGCCGCGATTGTATTGATGCCCCCCAACCGCGCCCGATGGAAAATTTTACTTGCCCTTCCTTGTCGTATCGCGGTATTGGCGGGGTAGGGTTGCCCCCCAACCGACGTCGCGTTGGGGAACGGGGGGTCGGTTCTTTCTCATTATGCCACGTGGCGGGTTTGAGATCGCTTTTTTAGGCGGTGGATTTGAATTTCGAATTTCAAATTAACATGACGTGCTGGCGCAGGTTTCGAAGGGTCGTGTGTCGATTGGCTCTCCTGGCGGTTACACTCAACTTTAAAAGGGCGAAGATGGTGAGTGTTTTCACTCACCAAGTTTCTCTCTTTCTCCATTTTGCTTGTCTTCGACTTCGATCATCGTCCGCAAATCGCTGCTTCCTCTTCTCAAATTGTCTTCTGCAAAAGCTGGCGGCCAGGCTGTGATCGAGCTAGACGATGGAGGTAATGGTTTTTCTGAATCCTGTGTAGATGCTAGGAATGTAGATTTAGGAGTAGAAACTTCGTCCCTACCCAGCACTCCTGGGTTTGATCCGACTGGCAGCAGCGAGTTCCTCCGCAGCTCCTCCGCCGGTTTGGCCGGTCGTACCGGCGGTGAAGAAAGTCTCTGGGACGGTGGGCTCCGGGATGTGGACTCCGGTGTGGCTCGTCGGGAGGGGAAGGAGCCTATGGTGGAAGAGAGTTCCAGCCAAGAGTGGGCCGTGGATGAAGGTGCGGCGGGAGGCGAGATGGAGACAGACAGCTCCCTTACATTGTCTGAGGCGGACGTGGAGGTTGAGCCCTTCTTCCTTGCGGAGCCACACCTTCTTGTCTCCCTTGCTCGAGTCACGGAAGCTTTTGCGTCGTGTGGTGCGCGCGGACTAGGCGTGAAGTACAACATAATCGGGTGGGCGGACATGTTCCCCGACGACGATGTTCCCTAGGAGCATTTGGAGCGAGGGCCAGATCACCCCTCGATTCTCAGCTGCGAAGATGTGGAGATGTACGTGCGCGGGCTTGGGTTGCCGCCAAACTGGCAGTACGCGGTGCCTTCCGAGTTCAGCCGCGTTGGCAACTGTCCAGATGGCTGGTTTGACGTCTACACAGAGTATTGGCGCATGGGGTTCAAGTTTCCCATTGAGCCTCTACTCTGTCATCTATACAGCTTGGTGAAGTGCTCTCTTGCACGCGTTTCGCCCTCTGTGATCTTCCACACATGCGCGCTGCGGGCTATGTGCAAACGGTGGAACCTGCTTCCCACCTATGGCTTGTTCCGCCATATATACATATTGAAGGTTCCCCGGCTGACCGGTCCAAAGAGGGGAAATGGTTTATCCATCAAAAGGCGCGATAACAAACCCGAGGGGTATGTTTACGGGTCGCCGAAGCTGGAGAAAAACTGGTTCGAGAAATTTTTTTTACGTTCGACCAGTCCCTGGCGAGATGACCGCCGTACCAGTAGAGTTTCTACACGCCTTGTCGAACAGGAATGTGAAGGATTACGAGTCCAATTTGGGGAAGTATCCGCTTCTGCAGAGGCATTATGATCTGTTGATGCTGGAGAGGGTCAACCTTCATGAGAAGGGCACGCGCGAAGCCGTGCTTTGCGAGCTTTTTGTTGATGGTTAGTGTTTTTTCATGTTTCATATATTTCCTCTTTTGTATTAATCGGATCCTTACGCCTCTTTGTTGTAGGAGTGGATTATAATACTGTTGCCTCCATGATAATGGTTACTGAGGAGCCTCCTGCGCGGAAGTGAAAGGCTGGCGGCGCCGATCGGAACCCTCAGCCCGCGAAGGTCACTCGCGCAGACCTTCTGAGTCGAGTGGATGCGCGGCCTATGATTGCCGCAAAGAAGCCACCCTGTTCCGATAGGGGGTCTAGCGGAAGTGGAGGAAATTCGAGTTCCCGTCCGACGCAGCAAACCTTGCCGGACATGGCGGTCTTTCAGGAAGCTTCCGCGTTGCAATATCGCGACTTGTGTATTCCCGCTGCCGCCGCGCAAAACCTTCCAGCTGCCCAGTTGGGTCTCAAGGCGATAGGTGGTGCGCTCAGCCTGCCTGAGTGAATGGAGAGCGGCGACCCTTTCGCGGACCTCGCGCTCACCCATTTCCACGTACTGTCGTCTGCTTTAGTTCTATTTGTCTAAGTTTTCACGTGGGGATCTACTCCATTTTTCTTCTACAGTTGTCTGACTTTGGTTTAAATCCCTGTAGTCGCTGCTGGCGTGCCATCGCGCACTGAAGGACAGAGCCGAGACAATGGATCGGTTGGGCTCGGAGCAGGCTCAGGTCGTTCAACTCCAAGGGCGCGTGACTAACGCCGAGAAGAGGTTTGCTCATGCCAAGGAGAAGTGCAAGGATGCCTTGCCTCGTGCTGATGAGCTGAGCAGGAAGCTAACAGATGACCTTGCTGCTGAGCAGGAGAAGGTGCGGTTGGAAGAACGGGCCGCGATTCGTGCTGAGCTGGAGAAAGATTTTGAAGAAGAGAGGAAGACCTTCATCGATGAGCTGGACTCGAATCGAGAGAAGGCTGAAGCTGAGAAGGATGAGCTGAAGAAGAAGATTGAAGAGCCCAAAGAGAAGGCGGACGCCGACAAGACGGCTATCGCGACGGAGGCCTTCGGAGCCTATAAGAAGTCTGTTGCTTTCAAACAGCAACTGGCCGACTGCATGTACCGCACCATTGTGGCGGTACGGAAGAAGGTGAGGCCTGACAACCCAGGCTGCCACTGGAACACCAAATATATTGTGCGTCACGTCTAGCGTTTTTTTGTGGACAAGAAGCCTCTTGTCGCGGACTCCGAGATTGAGACGGAAGAAGAAGGGGCGGTCGGCGCCAGTAGCCAACCGGCTCACCTTGAATAGTTTTGGTTTGCCTCTCGTTTCTCGAAGCTTATGACCATTATTCTCTTCTGAGTTTTTTTGCGAATTTTATCAATGAAGGCTTTGCGCAGTTTGCCCGATATTGTGTCGTTTCCAGTATTTCAATTTTTGAGGTTTGCCCAGTATTGTACGTAATATGTGGACGTTTCTCGCTAGATCGGTTTGAAGAGGCGAATTCGCGCTTGTTATGTTTGTGTCCTCGCGTTTTACGCGGGTTTAAGAGGCGAATTCGTGCTTGTACTTTTTTGCAGGGCCTCGCAATTTTATGCGGTTCAGGGGGCGGATTCGCGTTCGTAATGATTTCGTAAAACATATAAGTTACATATAGAACATGTATCCTTGAAGTTATCCCGATGCCTTTCAAAATTCCTTCTAACTCGGGAAATACGGTACAATATGTTACACAGGTAAGGCGGGGTGATACAGACGAAGGTTCTGTGCGTTCCAAGTTCTTGGGACCTTTGTTCCGCTTAGCTCAGCGAGCTTGAACGTGTTTGCGCCTACTACCTCGCGAATCTGGTAGAGGCCCTCCCATGGCGCTGCTATCTTTCCATGCCTTTTATCTGGCCTGAAATTCCGCTTGAGTACTTGGTCTCCCTGCCGCAAGCTGTGTGGACGCAACTTCGCATTGTAGTACTTCGCTACTTGGGCCTTCCCCGCCGCTAAGCATATAGTGGCTTGCTCTCGTCGTTTCGTCGCCAGATCCAGGTCCAACTGCCGCGCCATTGAGTTGTCCTCCTCGTTGTATAACTCCACTTGGACAGCTGGGGCATTGACTTCAATTGGGATCACTGCCTCCGTTCCGTACGTTAGGGCAAATGGGGTGTCGCCTGTAGCAGTTTTGTACGTCGTCCGATGCGCCCATAGTACACTGTGTAGTTCTTCCGGCCAGTTGCCTTTCGCGTCGTCTAGCCTGGTGTGAAGCCCATGCAATATTGTTTTGTTGGCCGCATCAGCTTGTTCGTTGGCCTGGTGATAGGCAACGAAGGCGAAACGCGCTATAGTGCCTACTTGATCGTACAGGTCGATTACCTCCACGCAATCAAATTGCGTCCCGTGGTCGAAAATGAAAAACTGCGGCGGGCCAAATCTCGAAAGTATGTTTTTGAGTGAGGAATCGCGTGACTCCGCCTAGATCCACTTGGTGAAGTAGTCGACTGCGACGATGAGGTATTTCCGTTTGCCTTTTGCGGTGGCAAAGGGGCCGAGGAGATCCACTCCCCACTGCGCAAATGGCCAAGGACTTATGTTGGACTGAAGTTCAGCCGCTGGTAAGTGGTGGAGTTTTGAATGTATTTGGCACTTGTGGCATCTGTCGACAAAGTCTCTGCGTCCTTCTTGATCCGAGGCCAGTATTAACTAAAACTCTTTTATTTTTAACATTTATTTGTAAATAATATGAACAATATCAAATTATTCCTTTAATATTAACCAAAATTCCATTATTGTTAACTAAAATATTTAATTGATCTAATCATACTTTACTTTCTAAAATTTGATTTATCACTAGACCACACATTATAAAAGATTTATGTAATAATGTTCTATCTTTATCTCCTACATCTAATTTTATCATAAGCTTTTGAACAGTTAACTTTGACATAACAATTTAATATTATGCTACTTTCCTATTACTTCCCTGTTATTCCTCAGAAGGAGGCTAAGATTTTTCAGAATCAGTCGGGGTCGTCTTCTTACTATAGCGCCGGTGATTGTTCCTCCAAAGGAGAAAGGGTCGTGCATAAAAACTAGTGTTTTCTTCTTTCTCGTCTTCCTCCTTTCAAAATCCATCTCTGGCGACAAAGGTAGGGAGGGAGGCAAGTAGTCGAACACTGGGACATTATTGTCGTCTTCAACATTGTCATCTTCAGCCATCTGGGTTTCTTCAAATCCCTAATATCCAATTGATAGCTTCATCCAATTCATTATTCCCATTGAGTGTGTGTGATTTTTTTTTTCTTTTTGTGGCCTCAACTGGTTCTGGGTGTGTCGATGGGAAGGTTGACCGTCAACGACAATTCCGAGATGAAGCTAAAGGGGGTGGTGGCAGATTAATTAAATATAATCTTAGAAGTTTAATTAATTAACCATTGCGATGGCTCTGTTAGGGAAACAATAATTCCTTTTTTTTATGTAGAACAATTCCAACTTACTAAGAGCATCTCATTAATGCAATTGTATTTGAAATTGCATTTGTTTTTTATTGTTACTTATTTTTTTTTTCAATCCAACTCATCGTACTTGTATTGCACCACATCAATGCAATTAACTTGCAATTGCAACTAATTTTTTAAATTAATTTATTAAAACATAAACACTCAAATTATAAAATTAATGAATAATTTAATAATAAAAAAGATGACATGGCTTGCATTCCATAATTGCATTATATGCAAGCTTGGAAAGATGCAATTGTTATCTACGTACATCAATCCAATTGCAAATGAATGCCATGTCATAATGCAATTCTAAATGTAATTCCAATGGAGATGCTCTAAGCTTTAAAATGGAAATTGGTCTGCGGCACACAAAATATATATATTTTTAATTTAAATTGTGACATGGTTTCCATGTGGCATGTCGAGTCAATGTGGACATGACATGTCGTCCAGATTTCAGCCACATAAGTCTAACGTTCATTTAACTGAATGAGTCATTGACGGTGTTAAATTATTCGACGGAAAAGACTAAATTACTCAAACAAGTTTGAAAAATGTGGCTATACCTGGTTTTCTCTCTCCAAAAGTGGCTATTATTGTCAAAACGCGAAAGTTATGACTATATAGGTATATTTTTCCTAAATTAAATTACAAGGACCAGCTTATCAAATATATTTAAGTTCTACTCAAGTTAAAAGTAACTCAAGATCTACAATTATAGTTAATTGTTGTGGTCATAGTTTATTTAACAAATTTGAATTAATCAGCACGTTTCAAAGTGGCAATATACCAAAAAAAGGAGCTATTAAGCACAAATTTTCATGCTAATCTACACTACTTATAATACATTTTAAATAGTTTGATTTGCTCCATTTAAAATTTCCTACAACGAGAGTGAAAGTAGGAAGGGTATTTTCATCTACACAATCAATTAAAGAAATGTAACAAATTAGACTAGACACATTTGTTGTACTTCATAAATACAAAACATAGAGGAAGTTAAAATTATGAAAAACATAGTACTTTTCTATCACGGTTAGTTAGTCCGCTAAGTCTCCTGTATGTATTTTGTGCTGTTTGATAATTCTATTTTCATATTTTAATAATTAATTTAGAATTTTTTCTAACTTATAAATGAAGGATAATCTTAAAATCTCAACACAAATATCACTGGTTGGAATATTGCGCATTGAATTGAAGTGTTCAATGACGACATAAGAACACTGGTACCATACATTTCAAGAAAAATAAACATGAAAAACAACGATACCAATTATCTCGACAGTCTATGCTAAAATTTAAATTTGTTTAATCATTCAATTTGAGTGATAGTTTAGTCAAATCAATCAAATAATTCACGATTGTGTATGAACAAAAATAAAAACATATGTATTGTATTATTAAAAATGTATTTATTTTAACAATCTAAAAAATCAATCAAGACTTCCATATACAACCCCTTATTTCCGCATTGTAATTAATGAAACAATTTTTATCAACATGATGCAATGTTCAAGCTATGGTCCAATTATTAATCACCAGTATATAGTATTCAGCGTACTAAACTATTTCAATATCCACAGCTAACTATTAATGATTACTTGCTTTCTGTTTGAGGGTTTAATGTAACACTCTCATGCCTACACTCTAAGCAATTTTTTTCCTTTTTCCAATATTTTTTGCAGTTATTTGTTAAATCAACTATGTTTCTAGCTTTCCATTCCTAATTATGCACTGCTTCCTACCAACTTATAGGAATGATGAATAATTTTTCATGTATAATCTATTGACTATAAATGTTGCTTATTACTTAAATTCAACGGTATCCATGTTAGGTTTGATGTCTCCAACATATTCTCACAATTTCTCGAAAAAACACCATATCTTGCGATTGATATCATAGTTTTGTTAGGTAAAGTTCAACAAACTCAATCAATAATTCGAACTCTTTGAAGTATCTATCTACATACATGTGAATATGAAGTACTGAGTAGCTAAAACTCTACTTGAGTTAGTACGATCTTTTGCACTATCAATTAAAATTTAATACATGATTATCTTATTACAATTTAGTCATACTAATTGTGCAGTAGGGGACATTTATCAAAATCATATCGAAAGACTCCTTGATTGATCAATTTCAGGATGTAATCAATTATACCAAATGAAGTAACAGTTTTGAAGCACTTCCATACTTCAGTTCAAATGATTTAACAACAAGCAAAATAACTCTCAAGTTTATAATTTTTTAATACCAAATGGTATAATTAATTCATTTATGAGCAGAAATAGCTAACTATAAGCACTTAAATTTTTAAATTAAAACTCATATGATACAATTGTTTGACGAAATGGTTTTTATCATAGAGTGGTTCTATCGAGAGAGGTCTCTAAGAAACATGGCTTACTTTATTATTCCTTAGGTTGATATAATATATATATCTTCATCGTTACTTTTACATTGGATTCAATTTAGTATACTTTTTCGTTTAGATAGTTTTTATAATGATTTTTTGGGATAATATATAATTATTGTATGATGGTGTAGGATATTAGTTCCTCTCATTTTAGGTTCAAATTGATGCATTGTCCCCTTTCTCATTCCCTTTTATCGGTTAATAATTTTTATGATATTTTTCACTATGAAATATCGTGAGCAGAATCTATACACAACAATTTGTGTTTTTTTTTTCGCTTCCTCTTCTCCTGATTAGATATTGTGTCCATATTGATTCTTATATTGATTATTGAATTACTACTTTTTTGTTCTGAAATTTATGAAACTAAGATGCATTTTTTTGAGAAACATGAAACTAAGATGCATATTGATAAAGAATGTAAGGTGTCATCTTCCCTCTTAAGGCTTAAGCACTACATATCATTGTTTACCTACTGTTAAATCAAAGTCTTTCTAACTTGAATACGAGCTACAATGACTTTTATTGTTGTCGATTTTTTCCCAAAATATTAAGTATGTTGCTTTTAGTTTGCGCATTCTTTTCAGTTTGATTTAGCTTTTTATGTGTTGCTCTATTAGTTGAACTTGCCAGTTGGAGACCTGCATGCTTCGACTACATTAATGTCACAGTGACTTCTATATGAAATGCCACTCGAAACATATATCATTGAATACACTAAAGTCAATGGAAAAGTTGAAACATTTTATCGTATACTGAAGATTGATTATGCATGTATGATGTAAAACAACTCTTACCATTGTTCTTCTTAGATGTTTTTATACCAATACGACTTGTTTGGAAATATGTATTTATGTCAGTGTAGTTGGATGTTGTTCGTCATTTTTAAAATTTCATTAGTCAAATACATCAAATACTTTCCTATATTATTAATGTTCAAACCCCAAAAACATGAACTATAAACAAAAATATATACCTACACTTATACATGACAACATGAGAATCAAACTCTTCCGGCCAAGAGGCCGGGGCCATAATCTAGTTATGTTAGTATACATATTGGTTGGACTTGGATTATTTCTAGAATTCTTGAATCCTTTTGTCTCTCTCTTAGAGAAAAGGAAAAAAATTAGTTGAACTATTCTTCAACCACTCCCCATGTTCACACATGCTTTATTCCAAAACTTGGTTTGTAGTTGTTGTTACTTTGATTATGTCTGAAGAAGAATAGACCATGATTTAGGGGTTTGAATAAATACAAATTAATTAGTTTACGAATTTGAACAAATATATATAAGTAAAAGGACCTACACGTTACGGCTGCTTATGCCAATTGGGAAATTGCCATGACGTAAGACGACGGAGAGACCATTGATAAAAAAGAGAAAGGGGAAGCAGCAACCAACTATCTTCTTTTTTCTTTTTTTGGGTGGAAAAGCAACTAACTATTTGGCTTTGGTGATGGGCGCCTACAAAAATGGATCCATCCTTTCCCCTAACCATGCACCCAACCCAAAAAGTTAACCATGACGCATCACAAGACAACAATTACGTCAAATCTTAGTGGACAAGTATGATTGGGACATCTATCTCAATGCTCTATTGCCCGCAATGATGATCCCCATCCTATTTAATTGCGGTACTTTACCTACAAATTAGTGGTTTAACGAAATTCACCATCCGCGTAACGTTATATAGTAACGTTATATAGTCCGGGATAGTTTGGCCCTGTTGTAACTTTTTCAAAGTAGGTTTTGGTTGGAGTTTTTAAAGAAATACTTAAAAAAAAATAGTTGAGCGTTTGGATGAAGAACTATTAGAAGTGGTTTTTAATATAAGAGGTTATATAAGAACTTTTTCGGTAATTGAGGTTATGTAAGATTAGTAGATTACTGTGAAGGATTTATGATATAAATATGTAAATTTTTTTAAACAATGAAAAGTAGTCAAAATTAATTATGATAGATTTCTTTTATATTAAATAATATGATTTAATAATTATTTTATTTTTAAAGGGATATAAATGAAATAAAATTATATTTCTGAAATAAAATTAAAATATGGTATGAATAATTTTTGTATTTTCAAAAATTATTCTGTATGATGGTGTTGAAAAGTCTTCTGTAAAAAAATACTGGTCGCTCTCTCCTCAGGTTTCGCGTCGTCTTCCGCGATGGCGGCCTCGTCGTCGGAATCTGCTCCGGCGACGGGCAAGGGTTCTGCGCCTGCGGTTAGTACTTGGGCTCAGTTGTTTGACATCGCGCTGGAAAATAGGATGAAGTTCCATCCTCCGGAGCGTGTGAACGATGGTTTTCGGATTCCCCGTGAGGTGAAGAAAAAGGGGGAAGAGCGCTGGAAGGATTATCTCATAGGGCAGTTTGTTGGAGCTCAACCCAAGGTAGTGCAACTTCAGACCTGGGGTACTGCAATCTAGGTGAGGGATGGAACTCTTCGAGTTTCTCGATTTGGATCTCGAATGTTTGTTTTTCGATTTCCCTCTGCGTCCACCAGTCAGTGGATTTTCAGATCGGGTTCGTGGCATTTCCAGAGCAATCAACTTTTCCTCAGGAAATGGGTTCCAGGGATTCAGCAGTGACTCCGTTGGTTGAATCTCTCCCTATCTGGGTTGCCAGTACGCTTGGTCCGCCTCTCTGGATGGACAAGTCTACCAGGATGGGGGTCATATGGGGTTTACAAAGTTTTTTGTGGATCTTACGGTGGAGTCTGGATTTCCTTTAAAGGTACGCCTCTACCCTGATGATGATCTGTGTTTAGAAGTGGATGTTGAATACTTGAATCTGCCTAGAGTGTGTCCGATGTGTCAAGTTTATGGTCATGATTGCTCAATAAATGCTATGAGTAACAAGCGGTGGGTCATCAAGGGGACTAATTGTGATCTAGTGACTAGTAATTCTATGGGATTGGGTAAACTGTGGCTGATTTGGAAGTTTGATATCAAACTCACTATTCTTTACAATGCGGATCAATTTATTAATATAATGGTAGCTTCTGGTGTTCCTTTCTTTCTTTCCGTGGTTTATGCATCAAATGAGGAAGTGGATAGAAGGGCTCTTTATAGAGATTATCTACAATTTCATATCAGTTCAGCTCCTTGGGGTAGTTTTGGGGGATTTTAATGCCATAGGTGATGTGAGTAAGGCATCGAATGCACCTCAGTTCTCTAGTAGTATGTCTGACTTCAGGCAGTGGCAGTATGATTGTGATCTGGAAGAACACAAGGCTTCAAGCCGTGGTTTACTTGGATAATAAGCAGGTGGGCAATCCTATTGCAAGGAGGCTTGATCGTGTGTTTGTTAATACTAAATGGTTTGAAGGGTTATCTTCTAGTACAGTTGATCTACTGGACCCTTCAGTGTCTGATCATTGCTCAATATTCATGAATACTGACAGTTCTGTGAAATCCTTACCTAAGCTATTTTAGTTCTTCAAGTTTTGGATTAAACACCCTAACTTCATGGAGTTGGTCAAGGAGGCTTGGATGGTGCAAGTGGAGGGGGTCTCCTCTTATTTGTGTATGCAAGAAGTTGAAGATACTAAAAGGTCTCCTTAAGAAGTTAATTAAAGATGTTTATTCTGATCTGAGTGAAAGGGTTCGCTTAAAAGCGACAGAGTTGATGGAAGCTCAGGCTGACGCTTTAAATCAACCTTCTCCAACCACTTTTGAAGTTGAGATTAGACTGTCAAGAGAAGTAAAAGAGCTTAGAGAGGCCGAGGAATCCTTTTTTCGTCAGAAGTCTAGGGAAATCTGGCTTAAAGAAGGCGACTCCAACACTCCTTATTTTCACAACTCTGTTAAGAGTAGACAAAAGCGAAATAGGATTAGATCCTTGTTGGATGATAATGGTCAAAGGGTTACTGACACAGATGGGATGTCAAAAATTGCTGAATGCTTCTATAGGAAGCTGCTGGGAGAGAAGGATAAAGATGTGATTCTTCCTGAAGTTGATAAGAATTCAAGTATACTGATGAAAACGTTGCCTCCTGATCAAGCTGATGAATTGTGTAGGCCTGTCACTGCTGAGGAAGTCCAGTCTACTATGTTTGGATTTAATGGTGAGAAGGCTCTTGGTCCTGATGTCTTCCCTGCTTGTTTCTTTCAGGCTACTTGGAGTATAATTGGAGTTGAGGTAACAAATGCTACTCTCTACTGTTTTCATGCCTCTAGCATACCTGTTAGTATAAATTCTACTCTCCTGGCTCTTATTCCTAAGATTCATAACCAATTTTTAGACCAATTTCATGCTGCAATATTCTCTATAAGTGTGTGGCAAAAATTCTGGCTACAAGGCTAAGCTTTGTTATTCCTAGTATTATTAGTGAATCTCTGATAGCCTTTGTCAAGGGTAGAGTTATTGGGGAAAATATTTTGCTTGCACATGAATTGGTCCAAAAATATGGTAGGAAGAACATATCCCCTAGATAATTAGTTAAGGTTGATTTGATGAAAGCCTTTGATTAAGCGGATTGGGGTGTCCTGTTTATTGTACTGCAAGCTATGGGACTCCCTACTAGGTTCTTAAACTGGTTGAGAATGTGTGTGACTACTCCGAAGCTAATTATTGGATTTAATGGAGGGTTAGTTGGCTATTTTTCAGCTAAGAAGGGTCTGAGACAGGGTGACCCCCTCTCCCCTTACTTGTTTGCAGTGGCAATGGAAATTTTCTCCTGTCTTATGAATGAAGATGTTAAGAAGAACAGTATGCCATTCCACCCTATGTATAAGAGGCTAAAATTAACTCATCTTATGTTTGTTGATGATTTATTGCTCTTCTCTAATGGATCCAATTATGGAATTCAATGTATTCAAAAAGTGTTGTCAGAATTTAGGACTATGTCAGGGCTTCAGTCCAACCCAGCTAAGTGTGAGTTATACTGTGGGGGGATTAGTGGCCAATGGCAGAAAACAATGGCTGATTTCTCAGGGTACAAGTTGGGTTCTCTTCCTGTCAGATATTTGGGACTTCCATTGTTGGCAGGAAAGCTCACTATCAGAGCTTGTGCACCTTTGATTGACAGAGTCACAAGGAGGATTGCTAGCTGGAAATCAAAATCCTTATCCTATGCTAGCAAGTTTCAGTTGCTTATGTCTGTTTTGTGCAGCCTCACACAGTTCTGGATGTCTATTTTCATCCTTCCTAAAGCTATTATGAGATCTATTGAGAAGCTCTGTAGTGACTTTCTATGGGGTGTGGGAGATGGAGCTAGGAAAAATGCAGTGGTAGCCTGGTCTAGGATCACCTATCCCAAAAAAGAGGGTGGTCTAGGACTTAGGGATATGGCTTCATGGAATTTTGCTTGTGTAACGAGGCACATTTGGGCTATCCTCCTGGAAAGGATCTTGCATCCAAAAAAATCAGTTTCTTGTGTGGCTTGTAGTCAATGATCATATTGTAACAAGGGATAAAGCTCAAGGATGGGGGATGCTGGGAGTTATGGATGCATCTTCTGTCCTTGCCCACTGGAGACAAGGTCTCATTTGTTTGCTGAATGTCAAGTGTATAGGCAAATATTTGCTGCTTTATTTGCCAATTTTACAGGTCGCACTCCGGGAGTTCAGTGGATTGATGAACTTCAATGGGCATCCCTGCAATTTCAAAAAAAGACTGATATTGCTCAAGCGGGGAAGATCATTTGACAGGCCTTGATAGCTACCACATGGAGAGAAAGATGTTAGGTAAAATATGGCGGAAGGCTGCTGGATATGAATGAACTGGTTCGGTTGGTGAAAAGTGAGTTAAGATTGGTTCTAGATCCCATGCTAATTGAGCTGTTTTTCTAGGACTAAAGGGTTTTGCAGTTGTCCTCTTGTGTCTTGACATTTAGTCATACTGAAGTAGTACTATACTCCGTTTATAGGTCTTATTTGCTCAGTTGGCAGAGCTTGTTGCCAGCAAGTTTTTGCCCATTTTGATGAAAAGAAAAGTCTCAACCAATTCATAAAAAAAAGTCTCCTGTATGATGGTGTTGTCATTCTTCCAATAGTGGTAAATAGTAAGATCATGGTATGATAGTGATGAGATGATAATATGAAGTCTCACAATAGTGGTATGATATTATGATAGTGGTAAGATAGTATGAGGTCTTACCTGTGAGCAACAAAATTTGATGTCATCGTACCATATCACTTCGAATGGGACGTGAAGGCCTCCCTCATCCAAATCTCCACAAGGGAATCTCCACTCATTGCTTCCCCTAATATCCGTTCGGGAAGGATGAATCGCCCCCGAAAAGGAATCTAGTTATTCTCTCCCAATTGGTTAATTGGTTGGACCGTAGATGCAATAATATAATAATATTATAGTATTATTTGTCTTACATACCATAGTGGTAAGTTCATGATATGATAGTTATAAATTACAGAAACATGTGTTTTTAAGGAAAAATTGTTCAAAACATTGCGAAATATATAATAGTGTGTAGATCATATTTAATGATTTCTTTTTATACAGAGAATTTTAATTTTCGAGCTAAAACTCATAATACCACTCTTACCATGACGATATAACAACCAACATGTCTTTTGAATTGCTAGTTTGTTTTTTAAAAATATAGAAAATGGTTATTATTGTGTAGATCATAATTAATACTTTCTTCCTATGCAAAAATTTTAAAATTTTGAATAAAAAAAAAAGAGATATTACGTGATTAAGAAAAAATAGTTAACTACAAATAGTAGGTTCTGACTAGTTAAAACTTAAAAGTATCTTCTCTCCTATGGATTTAATGTTAGTCAAAGAAAAATAGAGAAGAGTCGAAAGACTGCCCCTCTTTGTCTCTTATTAATTTTGGGTTAGTTTGAGTGTTTGACCATGATGTAGTTTGTGCAGAAATAACTTTTAGTTGGAGCTTTTAGATTATAGAAAATTTACTGAATATATTTTTTTACGTAATGAATATTAATCTTGCATTGCATAAAGTTCTAAGTTGTTACCGACATTTTATGTAATAACTAATAACATTCAATTACTTAAAGTATCAAATCATTACGAAAGGTTTAGCTAATCCGGTTCCCCTTAATCCATTATTTTATTTTCTTTTCTTAATCAACGGCCACAATCTCTTATTATTATCTTAAAAGGGCCAGATTCAACGTACCCTCATCGAACACAAGTTACCAGTTAAATTAATGGCAAGGCACTGTAGGCAGTCCCTGAGAAATTAAACCTTCGTAATGCGAAGGTTGTTTCTTTTCATTTTCAATCACTTCCCTGTTTCACATGCTAATTACAACAAGTTTATTTTAGTTATGCATCACTCGTTACGAGTGTTGACTGAGTTAGATATTATTCTCGAGTCATTACACACCAAGTTTAAAAGGGCATCCATCTAACCCCTAACCATCGAGATAAACAAGACCTTAAGCAACTTGGAATTTTGAAATGGTAATACGCACACACGCGTAATTAAGCCTGTGAACCTTCAACTTATCAACAATTAAAATGTATTTCATTTTTCAATTCAACGACTATCTATTATCATCGCCGATTCCATTATAACCATATTATAGTATTGTCGTCGGAGCTACCATGAAATACCATATATATAGTGAACGACTATTTGCCGCCAACTAAATTTTTTTTTTTTGAATTTTCCCTTCCAAGCATTCTATAAATTCGGATACCGTTAACATTTGACTCATTCCAACAAAAACTTATGTTTGACGAGCCCAGTGCCTCCGTCGCCGGCCAACCTCCCGTCGCCTTCAATCGTCGGAAAACAAGTAACTTTACTTTTTACTACAAGTTTTCCAGTTTTCCGGCGAAAAACACGGGATCAAAAAAAAAATTAAGGACGGAACACCACCGAGACGAAAACATTTTGCGGCCGGTGCGACGCCCAGCCGAAAATCTCTTTCGGCCCGACGTCGCCTCGGCCGCAAATTTTTTTCGACCCGACGTCGGGCCGACGGAGATCCCAGCCGCAAAATGTTTTCGGCTCGGCGGCGCACTGGCCAAAATAAATTTTCGGCCTGGCGGTGCACCGCCAGCAAAATGTTTTCGGCCCGGCGGCGTACCGGGCAAAAAAAAATTTCGGCCCGACGACGCACCTGGCGCAGGTTTTTTTCGGCCCGACCTATTTTTACATTTAACTTAATATGTTAATTAATTAATCAATAAATAATTACTTAATTAGTTAATAGAAATTAGCAATTAGTGTTAATATTTATTTAAGTTGGTGTATGAATGTTTTTTTTTTGTAATAGGTGTATGAATGTTTAATTACTTAGATTAGTTAATAGAAAATTAATTAATTAATAATTGATTTAACAATTAATGTTAATATTCAGTACATTAGTTAGTGTCCTGGTGGACCTACAGATCCTAGCCTCATGAGGAGCTTCCGTGGCCACGCTTCCTATGCACTTTGGAAGGGGGTTGGAGATCGAGGGGTCATCAGTTGCTACAGTCGTACATCGGCGGTTGATTATCTGGGTAGCTACGTGTTTAGTCATGTTGAGGCGGAGAATTTGGTTCAACAGTCAGGTCTCCAGCACCTGATCTACTCTATGTTCCGCAAGATAGCGATTGACGAGGCTTTGATCTCAGCTTTTGTGGAGAGGTGGCAGCTAGACACGAACACCTTCTACTTTCCTTTTGGAGAGATGACGATCCTCCTCCACGATGTTCAGTACTTACTGCAGATTTCTATTGAGGGACGACTGATGAGTAGGACTTCTGCGTAGGTTGACCATCTGGAGGTGGGTTTGTGTGCGCTTCTTGGGATGAACTCGGAGCAGTTGAGTGGTCGTTCGGAGGCCCCTGGATATGGTAATAGGGGTAAGTGGTACGAGAAGGGTGGTTTTCTTACGGAGATGGCGTCCAGATACTTGCAGGTGAACGTGACACATGTGACAGAGGCGCAGTCGTACTTGTTGTTGCTGTTGGGGTCCACTTTGTTTGTGGACAAGAGTAGAGATAGGGTTCGGCCAGTGGTGAACCTATTTTTGGACGAGTTGGAGGAGGTAGATCAGTACAGTTGGGCGTTAGGTACACTTGCTTGGTTGTACAGATACCTTGGTCAGGCGTGCTGGTGCTAGGGGGTGGCTGGTTGTCTCACACTTCTGCAGTTTTGGATCTACGAGTACTTTCCGGGTTTCAGGTCTCACTTCGAGCCACCCGTCGTTGGACGTGATGAGGCTTGGGCTTCACGATGGATTGGGTAGCCGACACCTGGTTCTGTGGCTGATTCTAGTGTGAGGTTGGCGTTCTACCGTCGAGCTCTTGACAGCTTGACCCCTTCTGATGTGTTTTGGACACCTTTCCATCAGAGGCCTCATCAGGCAGTGCATCGCTCTTTGTACACTGGAGTCATCCGGTTCGCTGATATAGGCAAGTTCTATGATCCAGCCCGTTGTCTCCGACAGATGGTACCGCCTCCCCCTTCGCGTCCTCAGCGAGCAGACCGACCAGAGGCACCTGGTGGATATGTCATTCAGATTCCTGAGTGTTTTGATGTTGCATGGGATGCTCTGCTATCCCACATGGTTCATATAGACATGTACTCTCAGTCGTGGACGACGTATCCATATGAGACTACGATAGACTATTTTGACTGGTTCGTGGCGCACTCTCATTGTAGAGTCCTACGGGATGATAGAGATGCAGATCGACTAGTTGACTCCGCAGCGGTAAGATTTGACCACTAGATCGTTACTCTATTATAAATATACTTAGCGTGAAACTAACAATTGTTCTTGTTTTTTTTTATGTAGCGTGCTCGCTACCTTTTGTACACGTTTGCACTTGCGGTTCGAGCAGCAGCAGAGACCAAGGAGGAGTTTCTTTAGCATTCTCGATGAGCCTACAGGACACTGCACGGAGTGCAGAATGTGTGGACTGAGTACTGGGTCTCTCAGGGACTCCCCCCTCCAGGGGATTTTTAGTTGTTTTTTATGTTTGGATCATTTATGATTTGTAATATTTGTGTTTAGGTCGGATGTTTATGTTTAGACTGCATGTTTGCATATTTATGTTTAGATCGGATGCTTGACTACTTATGTATGTTTGGATCGAATGTTTATGTTTAGACTGCATGTTTCCATGTTTATGTTTAGGACGGATGTTTGACTACTTATGTTTGGATCGGATGTTTGCACACTCATGATTAAAACATCGACGGTAGATAATGAAATCCATAAGTTCATGATGATAATGAAATCCATAATGAAATCCATAAGTTCATAATGACACTAGGGACATTTAAAATATAACTAGAAAAACAACATATAAATAGAGCATTGTGACTCGCTATGACACAACTCCTAACAAAGGCCAAGTGTAACCAATGAAAGGGACTGCAGTATAGTGGCTCAAGTGATAAATATCGAATCCACGGGTCTCTAAAGTTACTATTACTCAGCTTCAGTTTATTATTTAGCAAACCAGATTAAGATGAAAGAACTAAAACTACTCTAGCAAACAACAGTTAAAGTTAATCTAATTACAGGTTGGGAACTCACTTAGGTATGATTCCCCCTAGCCACTAGCTAGACTAACGATTGATGATTTCTAACTTGCTTCACTTTCATTCACAATGCGGAGAATCCTTGATTAGACCTTGAGTCTCGACTAAAGGAACAAGGCCCTCTTGAGTCAATTGCCTAGAGGGACGTATCCTTCTCTAGAACAACTGATCAAGGCGTTCTGAACTAGACTCCCTCTATCGAAAGAGGTTCTCAATCGATACAAAGCAGTGAATCAACCCTCGACTAAAGCAATCGATCCACTACTATCAATCTATGGTGCTCTATTGACCTAATCAGGTATTCCCTCTCATAGGATCAAAGCAGAATCAATAATCTCGACTAAAGCACAATTGAATCATGAAAACATGCATAGATTGAATATGAACTCAAGATTATCAAGTCAGAGTACTCATACAATCATCCAATCAAACAAACATAGCTAGGGTTCCTCAAAACCTAAGTGAAGGGAAGTTACTCCATAGAGAAGAGAGAGACTGCAGTAAGAATCTTCAGATGATCAGTCTTCAAGTCCGGGCTTGTTCCTCGAGCTTCCAAGGCGAAGAAATCCTCCAATTCCACTCTTAGAATGCCCTCAGATCGCCCTCTCTCTCTTTGGTTCGTCCCTTGGGTGTTTGGGATCCAAAACCCAGCTCTCCCCTTTCCTTTGGCTGAAAATCGGGTTTTAACAAGCAATTCCCGACTCACACGGGCAGGCCGCACGGCCGTGTGGCTCACCCAGTTTCCCGTGTGATACGATCCTGGAATCGATCGAATTCCATCCAGGATTAATCGTCAAAGAGGCCAAGTCGAATTGCAAAGTAAAAGCTGAAAATTGTCCAAGTCAAAATTCGTGTTCAGGGTACATATTTTGGAGGCATGGTTCTCTCAATTGGCTTGGTGGAAATTCAAGGTTAAGGGTTTGTTTTGCAGATAAAGTTGTCATGTTTTCAATGGTATGCTTGGTGGAACCAGATGATGTCATTAAGGTTGTTTTCCAAGGCCTCAAAGTTGCTACCTCAAAACTGGAAAACTGCCAGAAAATGGTTAAGTCTGGAAACTGTTTTGTGAAGCCTAATTTGGAGCTCAATTCAAGGAGCATGGATCTGATTCGAGACCAAAGGCTTCTACAACATGAAACTAGGAATGTTTATCTACCAAGGGAATGAATCGGATGAAAGATCGGAGTTCTAGAAGGCCTTGTACGAAAGGTGTGAAGTTAGTACGAAAGCTGCTTTTGGACTGTTTGCTGGCAGCTTGCTTGCACTTGAAGAAAGAGAGTTTAAATCCGAATTTTGAGTCCTTTTTAGAGTAGATTTTTTTACCTTAATTGTTTCCTAGTTCTATTAGGTTTGCATTAGGTTTATTTGTCTATAAATACTCTTCTATTTACGTTGTAAAAAATAAGACTGTGTTGAATAGAAATCGAAACCGTTTGGTTTGTGCAAGTTGCGACTTGTTTTGGGTTTGGTGGATTCCAACCTTGCTGAGCTTGTGTATCGATTGAATAGTCACTTCAATCGTGGTCGAGCAACTATCCTTTTATACCAATCGAGCTATCCCCAGGTGTGGATTTGTCCTTTTGGTTCCGTTTTATCCAAGTTCGTATTAAGAACGTGTTGTTCTTGATTCGAGCTCAATCGATTCTTCGATTGAGTCGTTTGCTGCGTGACTTTGATAAACATACACCCCCCCAGGGGCGTATCAAGTGGTATCAGAGCCCCGTTCAAATCAGTGGCGGTTTGTTCTTGACGACTCTGTTTTTTGCTCGTCAAACAAGATGGAAATTTTGGCAGAAGAGCTAGCAGAATCGATGTTCTTCACGCGTTGTTTAATCGATGAGAAAGTGTGTTTGGTTCTCGTTGATGGAGGCAGGGAGAGGAATTTAATCTCCTCCAGAACAGTGGTCAAGTTAGGGCTACAATCACAGCTACATCCAGCTCCCTACAACGTCCAATTACCGTACGAAAAATACCCAAGTTTCGTGATTTCTCAGGTGGTTGTGGACTTTTCGATTGGTTCGTATAAAGATAAAGTACTGTGTGATGTGGTTTACAACTTGCCCAACCATATTGTTTTGGGACAGCCTTGGTTTCATGATCGACAAGTTCGGCTAGTTAGTAGAAGGAGCAAGAAATTTCGTTTGCAGAAGCAAAACATGGTAGTCATTCTGGTTCCTTTGTCTCCAGACGCAGCTGCCGAAGACCTGAAGGTGGTACAACGACTCCACAAGGATTACAGGTCGTCGTTGATGGCCAGGTCGCTGCCAGTGAGCAGCAACTCTATCCAACCTCGGCTGGGAGATGGAGACCCCTGTCTTTTTGTGACGAAACAGAGCTCCGACGCCAGCAGTAGTGCCGACGACGACGAGGCGAAACCCGAGCACAAGGGCGCTTCCAATTCGTCCCTAGAGGTTGAAGGTATGTCAAGAAAGCGAGAAGAAGGCTCGAAATTGACCACCATCGCGCGAATCGACCCGACGACGAGAGCAGAGTTTCTCGACTATGTTTTTTCGACGACAGAACAGAGCATGAGAGAGGGAGTATCGGGTGGAGCTCTGCAGAGTACTCCGACCCACTCCAAGGAGACCGACACACTCCATTCTGCCTTAAGAACCTCTCAACTCGACCAATTTGAAACGATTACTTCAATTTTTCAGAATCAAGATCGAGCTCCAAAGCCTCTGGTCGCGCACAGGGAAGAAGAAAAAGTTTCCGAATTGGTTGGGGTGATCGAGCGAGATTCGACCCAAACAGCTATCGTGGAATCATCTGAGAAGATCTCAGGAAGCTATTTGAATGCTAAATTGAAGTCGGGGATGATCGAGCAGAAAACGCCCAAAATTGAAAATTTTGGCCGAAAATTGGAAGAAAAACAGAAGGATTCAATTCGAGCTACTGGGATTGATTCGATCCAATTGGAAGCTTTTAAAAAGTTCAGGGTGGTCCGAGGATGGTGTAGAATCCAAGAATTGAGCACGAAGATGCCAGAATTGCAATTCCCCAATTTCAATTTTGGGTCGCCGGATTCTGGAATTGCAACGCTGGCTTCTGGGCAATTCAAAATCCCAGGCGGCGGGAAATCTGTTTATTCTTATTGGAGACGAATTGCTCCACTTCGACGCACAAGGATGCTTGGAGACGATCCTTGGAATCCATACGGACCGGATGGAGGCCATGAATTCGATCAAGACAGCTCCGAGAAGAAACACCCAATTTTGGAGCCCTCGCCGGAAAATATGGACTCGCCGGAATCTGCATTCTTTTGGCCGGATTCTGGAAAATTTCAAGGCCTTATTCTGGGTCCGATTTTGCACACTTGTTTCGTGGGGAAGGTCCATTGGAGCCCCACGATTGTGTTGAAGCTCAAATCGTGGAGAACACAGGCCAATTTATGGGCTGGAGCAGAATTTGAAGTTCGAAATTTTTTGCCGAAAATTGTGTTTGAGCAGGCCACTTTCGATCCAGTTTGGAATAAATTTTGCAAAGATTTTGACAAAAGAAAGTTTCAAGCTTTGAGGTCAAAGCTTTTTGAAGAGGGGGAGCCTGATACGATCCTGGAATCGATCGAATTCCATCCAGGATTAATCGTCAAAGAGGCCAAGTCGAATTGCAAAGTAAAAGCTGAAAATTGTCCAAGTCAAAATCCGTGTTCAGGGTACATACTTTGGAGACATGGTTCTCTCAATCGGCTTGGTGGAAATTCAAGGTTAAGGGTTTGTTTTGCAGATAAAGTTGTCATGTTTTCAATGGTATGCTTGGTGGAACCAGATGATGTCATTAAGGTTGTTTTCCAAGGCCTCAAAGTTGCTACCTCAAAACTGGAAAACTGCCAGAAAATGGTTAAGTCTGGAAACTGTTTTGTGAAGCCTAATTTGGAGCTCAATTCAAGGAGCATGGATATGATTCGAGACCAAAGGCTTCTACAACATGAAACTAGGAATGTTTATCTACCAAGGGAAGGAATGGGATGAAAGATCGGAGTTCTAGAAGGCCTTGTAAGAAAGGTGTGAAGTTAGTACGAAAGCTGCTTTTGGACTGTTTGCTGGCAGCTTGCTTGCACTTGAAGAAAGAGAGTTTAAATCCGAATTTTGAGTCCTTTTTAGAGTAGATTTTTTTACCTTAATTGTTTCCTAGTTCTATTAGGTTTGCATTAGGTTTATTTGTCTATAAATACTCCTTCTATTTACGTTGTAAAAAATAAGACTTTGTTGAATAGAAATCGAAACCGTTTGGTTTGTGCAAGTTGCGACTTGTTTTGGGTTTGGTGGATTCCAACCTTGCTGAGCTTGTGTATCGATTGAATAGTCACTTCAATCGTGGTCGAGCAACTATCCTTTTATACCAATCGAGCTATCCCCAGGTGTGGATTTGTCCTTTTGGTTCCGTTTTATCCAAGTTCGTATTAAGAACGTGTTGTTCTTGATTCGAGCTCAATCGATTCTTCGATTGAGTCGTTTGCTGCGTGACTTTGATAAACATACACCCCCCAGGGGCGTATCACCGTGCGAGTCAAAACACAGCGTATCACTTAGTTGAATTCCAGGCTTCTTACACGGCCAGGGTCGCACGGCCGTGCAGCTCACCCAGCCTGGCTGTGTGAAGCCTCGCAGAATTCCACACGGCCAAACTGGTCAATTGCACGGCCGTGTGGATTTTCAGCTCTGCCCGTGTTTGCTCTCGCACAATCCCACACGGCCAAACTGGTCAATTGCACGGCCGTGCGGGTTGTGGGTTTGCCCGTGCAGCTTCCTTTGTGACTTGCCTCGCGCCCGATCTTCGCCCAATCGACGCTGAAGTCGCTCCTAAACCTTCATTCACTTGCCAGGACCTGCTATATCACAAACAAGCACAACCTAGCGTGAAATCGGTCTAAAACACGAGAAACCACATCTCAAACGGTGTAAGAACAGGGGTGAAAACATGTGTAATTAACGGTCTATCAAACTCCCCCACACTTAACCGTTTGCTTGTCCCCAAGCAAACCTAACTCAAACCAATGCAACTCTCCGGACCTCTATAGCAACAAACACCCCAGATCGTAGGTAGAGGACTTCCTAGATCATTTAGCAGCTTACGAGGCCAACCGACGCATAAGTCATCTCATAGCTTCTTCGGCGAGAGAACTAGTATCGAGTCGGAATCATGGCAAATAGTGAACAGAGGACAAATGAATTGTGGATGAAGAGATTCTAAAAAACAAAGGATCATGGACTCACATTTTTTTTAAGGTACTCTATTTTCTTCTTGAAGATGGTTGGAACCCCTTTTCTTTCAGTTTTGCTTGTTTTCTGTTATTTTTTCTTCTTTTTTTTTTCAAGGGTCCCAACCTGCTCTTACCGGCCATGCCAGGAGCGGATTTCTCGAGCCTCGTGTGGGGGAAAGACATGTAAGGGGGCTGGCAGTAGTAGGTGGAAATTGGGAACGAATTCCCGTCTCCCCTTACACACTTTTGCCCTATTCGCACGGGAGACGTTATTTTGAAGCACATTTTCGAGCACCTGTTAAACTCAAAACAAGAACCAAGAGTCCATGACAGGTAGAGAGTCCACAACACCACACAATTCAAGGGTCCTAAGATCACTAATTCACTCAATCAACCAACACAATATGAAGAAGAAATGGGATTTCTTAAATGCATCAACATCCTCCATAGTGCTACACTACCTCCCTAGGTTGCATATTACTATAGAGACTGTCAATTCAAAGCATACTGAGCAGGCAATTGCACGGAAACACATACTTGGAGCCCTCAAATTTAAAAATTTGGACAGTGGACTAGGCTCCAAGCACACAAACAGATCTAATGCAGTCAAAAGATAAACATAACATCCCCCCACACTTAAGATCGACATTGCCCTCAATGGAGAAGAGGGAAGGAAAGGGGAACGATGTTACCGGATCAAGGGTGAATGATGATGAACGGGGCAGGCGGTGCATTCCAGAAAGAGAGAGTAATCAGAACACAAACACCACACAAAATCTCACAAAGGTTGAGTTATTGACTCTAAAATCAAATAGCAAAACTGACTCAACCGAGGAGAAATAGAGAAAGAAATGCAAACCGACTGGTTGGGTTGCCTCCCAACAAGCGCTTCTTTCACGTCGTGAGCCGGACGATGGCTCCTAAGTTTCGGTCCACCCCAAAACCTCCTTGAAGTTGAGGTTCTCGTCGATGAGGTGGAGTCTCAAGTCACGAGCATGTGGTATGACAGGTGATGGAAGCTCGTGCACTTGATGCAGATAACGTCTCCACCCTCGAGACCTCTTCTTCTTTTCTCTCGTCTCATTGCCCCAAACCAGATATGACAGCATCAATTGGCCACCATCGCGTCCACCAAGAGGGACCGATGTTGATGTGGCCTTGGTCTGGCAAAGAGACACTGCAAATGGGTCCTTGCTAAGCAGTTCCTTGAAGTTTGGTGGAGATATCAAATGTAACTCATGGCCGGTGCAAGCCTCTTCCACCTCAACTTCGTCCTCAGCCTGGACGCCAATTGCTTCTTCAACCTCCCTTCCTTCTTCATGCGGTATCACCCCTTGGAAATGATCAAAGAACTCGTCCAGCTTCACTTTCGTCATCCTCCACAACTTCTTTCTGCACCCTTTCTTGCTCTTCTTCTTCTAGCACGGATTGGAGAGCAAGTTGCCAAGCAATTTCTTTCATGAGACCTTCTTGCATCTCCTCACTCATGCCCGCCTCTTCGAAGCACAGTTTGGGGTGTAGGAAGGTGTGGTCGGCTACGACATGACACTCCTGATCATGATCATCACGGGAGCTCTCCGTGACAACTTCAGTGTGCTCCACAATGTCCTTGTAGCCTTCTTCTTCCTCCTCCTCTTCTTGTCTGGTAGCCGAAGGGTGATCTTGAGCAGGTTGTGCCCAAGATCGCTCAAGATCATCGACGCTCTTCATAAGGCTCAAGAGGATCTCCTCTATTTCACGAAAAGCCTGGACACAATGATCCATCTTGGAGCATGATCTTTCCATGAGAAGCCTCAATTCGTAGGTTGGATCTGGCTGTGGAGTGTAGCATGGCTCTGCAGAATAGCCCGTGAAGGCCGCCATGGGTAACTCCAGCGCCGATGGCCCTTCTGGTTGTGGGAGAAATTCTTCTTGGTAATGAGGTTGTTCTTGATATGCCCAGAGGTCCGGTTGTTCTCCGTAGTAAGGGGGTTGGTACTGGAACCCGAATCCATAGTCTTCTCCTCCTTGATTGCTCCAGGGAGTCTCGGGGTAATACCACTCGGGTGGTGGTGGATACCCCCAATTGTTGGAGAAGCCATGAGGATCCATGATTCAGATCTGCACCAACAAAAACAAAAACACCCAAGTGAAAAGCAAGGGTGGAAAAGAAAAGAAAAGAAAAACGCTTAAGTAACAAACTTCTGCCTTTCCTAATACTCTAGAAAGTCCCCGGCAACGGCGCCAAAAACTTGACTCGCTATGACACAACTCCTAACAAAGGCCAAGTGTAACCAATGAAAGGGACTGCAGTATAGTGACTCAAGTGATAAATATCGAATCCACGGGTCTCTAAAGTTACTATTACTCAGCTTCAGTTTATTATTTAGCAAACCAGGTTAAGATGAAAGAACTAAAACTACTCTAGCAAACTACAGTTAAAGTTAATCTAATTACAGGTTGGGAACTCACTTAGGTATGATTCCCCCTAGCCACTAGCCAGACTAACGATTGATGATTTCTAACTTGCTTCACTTTCATTCACAATGCGGAGAATCCTTGATTAGACCTTGAGTCTCGACTAAAGGAACAAGGCCCTCTTGAGTCAATTGCCTAGAGGGACGTATCCTTCTCTAGAACAACTGATCAAGGCGTTCTGAACTAGACTCCCTCTATCGAAAGAGGTTCTCAATCGATACAAAGCAGTGAATCAACCCTCGACTAAAGCAATCGATCCACTACTATCAATCTATGGTGCTCTATTGACCTAATCAGGTATTCCCTCTCATAGGATCAAAGCAGAATCAATAATCTCGACTAAAGCAGAATTGAATCATGAAAACATGCATAGATTGAATATGAAATCAAGATTATCAAGTCAGAGTACTCATACAATCATCCAATCAAACAAACATAGCTAGGGTTCCTCAAAACCTAAGTGAAGGGAAGTTACTCCATAGAGAAGAGAGAGACTGGAGTAAGAATCTTCAGATGATCAGTCTTCAAGTCCGGGCTTGTTCCTCGAGCTTCCAAGGCGAAGAAATCCTCCAATTCCACTCTTAGAATGCCCTCAGATCGCCCTCTCTCTCTTTGGTTCATCCCTTGGGTGTTTGGGATCCAAAACCCAGCTCTCCCCTTTCCTTTGGCTGAAAATCGGGTTTTAACCAGCAATTCCCGACTCACACGGGCAGGCCGCACAACCGTGTAGCTCACCCAGTTGCCCGTGCGAGTCAAAACGCAGCGTATCACTTAGTTGAATTCCAGGCTTCTTACACGGCCAGGGTCGCACGGCCGTGCAGCTCACCCAGCCTGGCCGTGTGAAGCCTCGCATAATTCCACACGGCCAAACTGGTCAATTGAACGGCCGTGTGGATTTTCTGCTCTGCCCGTGTTTGCTCTCGCACAATCCCACACGTCCAAACTGGTCAATTGCACGGCCGTGCGGGTTGTGGGTCTGCCTGTGCAGCTTCCTTTGTGACTTGCCTCGTGCCCGATCTTCGTACAATCGACCCTGAACTCGCTCCTAAACCTTCATTCACTTGCCAGGACCTGCAATATCACAAACAAGCACAACCTAGCGTGAAATCGGTCTAAAACACGAGAAACCACATCTCAAACGGTGTAAGAACAGGGGTGAAAACATGTGTAATTAACGGTCTATCACATTGCAACACTATGCATTGCTCCTACCCCTACCCCTTCCCCTAGCTCTTCGTGGGTCTCTCTGCCTGGCTCGCTGCCGACCACCAAGACTCGCAAACAAATTTTGTCCAATAATCTCAACCCATGGCCAGCCGTACCTGTTGGTCTTGTAGGTCGAGTCAATGAGGATGACGTACGGCCATGCATGAAACATCTGAATGGACGTCGGGTGCGCAAAAAACAGATTAGAGAGCACATTATTAGAGTCCTTTTGCAAACATATATGGTACCCACGTTGTTCAGCTTCGTGAAGCGCAAACTGTATCGCATCCATTTCACCCATCTCATCCAATCTTGTCTTGTAATTTCTGTTGTACATATGTTTGATATCATGATGCACACCCCCTTCAGTATTGAGTGTCGTCTTCTGCTGATTTGGTCTCACCCCCGCCTTCCTCATTAATCTTAACCTCTCTTTTTCAGCCTCACTAAACTGTTTGTTGTGTCGGTGATGTTCTGGATACAACACCTTTTCATGGTTGTGAAACCCTCTATTAGCTCCGGTTACACGACTTGTCACTCCCACTATGACCCATGTGTTTGGACCATTCTCTTGCCATACTTCCTTAATACATATATGAAACTGGAAACCAGTACCCTTCGAACTAATATTCCTACGCGTCTCCTTCGTAGGGTCTGGTTTATAAGACTTAACGATCCTACTGTTTCTGTCGCAATACATAGAGAGGGCAGTAACAGGATGTAGTCCAACAGTATTTGGTTTCCATGCTCCTCTAACAATAAAGAACCCACACTCCTGAGCGATTGCTTTTGCAGCTAACTCAGCTAACTTCACACTTGCATAATAGATCCCATTCTCAAATTTCGTCTGAAGTTCTTTAGAAAATGGTAATGTTTATTTTTTCTATATTTGTACCTTTCTGATCCGCCATTATAAAAAATATTAAGTTATGTTCGTTATTAACATTCTCTGTTTGTATTTATCGTTATTAGAGAATGGGTTATTAATAGTTTTATATGCAATTTTTAATTTTTTACAGTGGTCCACAATATGGCACGTAAAAAGAAAACATCACGCAAGTCTGCACCGCTTAGTAAGCCTATGAAGAAGAATGCAGATGCACCCATAGCTGATGACAATCGCTTACCAATCATGTGCAGTGTGTCTCAGGTCCGCAAGATTGTTAAGAATATTAGCCCACGTCGTGCGGCTATACTTCGAAGCTATGGGTTCGGCTTCGTTCTGAACTTGCAGATGTGCAGTATTGACCAGGATTACTTGCGGTCGGTAGATGTTGATTTTGATGGTGAGTGAATGCATGACTAGCATTTTTAATTCGAGTTTTTCTTGTTGCGTCTTCAACTTTATCATGAGTCATTATCCATAAAATTTGCTTAAGTAGTAATTGTGAGCACCTGTCCTTGTAACATTTTTTAGGTCAGTCTATGGCGTTCCATATGCCTGGCGGGGAACGTTTGTATCTCACTAAGGATGACGTTGAACGAGTGTATAGCTTGCCCAAGGGTATCAATACAGTTGATCTTGATATCTTCGACCAACGCAATACAAGGAAATGGGCGTTGGCTCTTGGCATATCCACAGTCGGCCCAAATATAATTGACCTGATGCATTTGAAGAATGACATGAGCAACACAATCGATGATGAATCTTGTTCCAGATGTGCATTCTGTTGAGCATTGGATATGTCTTAGACCCAAATGGCAGTATGACTGTGATGCATAAGTACCTGGGATTCATGAGGGGGAGAGCTGCTGAGCAGATTACGGGGTTGCTTATTAACTAATAGGCTTAATTGCAAGTTTGGTCACCCGAATTGCTTAAAAATTTCACGTTTGCCACCCGAATTGATTTATTCCATTTATAGTCACTCGAATTAGTTCAACAGTCCAAGTTCGGTCACTCTCCGTTAACCTCCGTTAGACTTCGTTAATAACGGCCGTTAAGTGATGACGTGGCTAACAGAAAGACACAGTCAGCACATTTAAACATTAAAAAAAGGCGACCGACCCGACCCGACCCGACCCGCCAACTCAGCCTTACCTGCCAACTCAGCCTTACTTGCCCAACCCAAGAACCAACCCAGCCTAATTCACCCTAAACCCAGACCCGAGACCCAATCCCCCCCTGAATCCACCGCCGAATCCTAGATCCCGATCCCAACAACATACATACATACACAATCCCCTCCAAAAACCTCAATCGGTGAAATTAGCAATGGCTCCGTGGGGCTCGCAGGCCTTGGCATGCGCCGCCGGCTCCACGATGGGGCTAGGCGGGACGGGCGCGCCGAGCAGCTCCTCCGGCAAGTCCTCGAGCCGCCGGTCACGGCCAGGTAGCTGTCCTCGTAGGTTAGGTACGGCCCCTGGACGGCGATGTGGCCGTAATCGCCGAAGTAGAAGCTGTAGATTGCCTCGTAGCTGTCCCCTTTCATCTCCGGCTTGTGCTGGATCAGCAGGCATATCCCCGACGTGATCCCGATCCGCTTCTTCAGGTCCCCGCTGTAGACCTAATTAATCCGATTCGCAGAGAGTGTGAAATAGAGTGAGTAAGATTTGAATCGAAATTTTTTTTTTCTCGGCAAAAAAAAAAATAGTCAAAATCGGAAGAGAAACCGACTTTTTTGCTGAAAGGGACGAGATCGCCGAGGGAATTGGTCGACTTCTGGCTCAATCGGAGGACGGCGGGGCTCCCTCGATCTCGCTCGTTCATCTCGTAAACGTGGAGCTCCTGAACTTTGGCTGAAAAAAAATAATTAATAAAATAAGGGGGGGATTGGGTCTCGGGTCTGGGTTTAGGGTGAATTAGGCTGGGTTGGTTCTTGGGTTGGGCAAGTAAGGCTGAGTTGGCGGGTAAGGCTGAGTTGGCGGGTCGGGTCGGGTCGTCTTTTTTTAATGTTTAAATGTGCTGACTGTGTCTTTCTGTTAGCCACGTCATCACTTAACGGCCGTTATTAACGGAGTCTAACGGAGGTTAACGGAGAGTGACCGAACTTGGACTGTTGAACTAATTCGAGTGACTATAAATGGAATAAATCAATTCGGGTGGCAAACGTGAAATTTTTAAGCAATTCGGGTGACCAAACTTGCAATTAAGCCTTAGCTAATAATTATCAATATTTTTCCAAGAAAACTCTTTAAGATCATTAACTTGCATTATCAATGTTTCGTTCGGCTCTTTTCAATTTGCTAACTTAGTTTTCTATTATGAATCAATCTATAGTCTTTATCAACCTTTTATGTCTATCATATTAACAATTACGGGGCTGCTTAATAACTAATAATTTCGACTTGATTAATAAGAACTACATACAAATGTTGATAATAGGGTACAAAAATATTAATGAATTGGGATGAGAAGTTGATAATCGTGTTTAAATAAGTTGATAAACTATGATCGTTCTCACCCTCTTAGTGTCGATCATTAATAATTACGAATGGGCGCATTATTATTAATACTTACGTCGCAATTATTATTATTATTATTAACAATGGCATTATCAAAAGTTTTCTATTATGAATCAATCTATAGTCTTTATCAACCTTTTCTGTCTATCCTATTAACAATTACGTGGTTGCTTATTAACTAATAATTTCGACTTGATTAATAAGAACCACAAACAAATGTTGATAATAGGGTAAAAAATATTAATGAATTGGGACAAGGAGTTGATAATCGTGTTTAAATAAGTTGATAAACTATGATCGTTCTCACCCTCTTAGTGTCGATCATTAATAATTACGAATGTGCGCATTATTATTATTGATTACGTTGCAATTATTATTAATGGCGTTATCAAAAGTTTTGTTATCATCAACCATAATTTCCCGTATTGCAGGCAACGAGATTGGAGAAGACGTGGTCATCCGCCCTGCTACTGTTGCTGATGAGCCACTTGTACCTATCTCCACCGATCAAGATGATGAAGTTGCTAAGAAGGCTGACTAGCCTAAGGTGGGCAAGGCGTGCGCGAGGACATACAAGCGCAAGAAAGGAAAGGATGACTTGGTTGTGGAAGCAGAGGACGATGCCCAACCAAATAAGAGGCCACAAAGGGAGATTCGGCCATCTAATCTTGTCACTTCTCCATTAACTGCATGGACAAAGATAAATGTAGCAGTGACTCCTAAAATGAAGAAAAAGAATACTCTTCTCAATTAAAATTATCTATTTAATCTTAATTATTAAACAATGCTCTCGGTCATTATTAATAACATCTCATCGTGTTACTAACTTATTAGCTTCAATTAATAACAACTAATTCATTTATTATTAACCTTCAGGAGTTATTAAAACAACTCGAATTATTAACAAATAGTTACGTCATTACTAATCATCCAAACAAGAATTATTAATCTACAACGTAATGGTAGTTTTACATGCACAGTTTATTATAACTTAAAACTTTAATTATTAACAACTAATGCAAACATTATTAATCATCCCGGTCTGAGTTATGAAAAAACCTCTAGGGTGATGTTTATACATTCTTATCAATCATTAACAAATAATTACGTTCTTATTATTTACACATTCAATTATTAACAAATATTAACAAATAATTACGTTCTTATCAATCATCCTTTTTTGAATTATTAATCCACACCAATAATTAGATGCCTTACATGCAAAGTTTAATATTAACTTAAAACCTTTACTTATTAGCAACTACTACATGCATTATTAATCATCCCGTTCCTAGTTATGAAAACACCTCTAGGAGGATGTTTAGACCTCTGGTTCAATTTGTAACTGTATTACACCTTCAATTATTAAAATAATTACGTTTTATTAATCATCCTTTTTCGAATTATTAATCCACACCAATATTTAGATGCTTTATATGCAAAATTTATTATTAACTTAAAACCTTCAATTATTAGCAACTACTGCATGCATTATTAATCATCCTGTTCCTATTTATGAAAACACCTCTAGGGTGATGTTTAGACCTCTGGTTCAATTTGTAACCGTATTACACCTTCAATTATTAACAAATAATTACGTTATTATTAATCATCCTTTTTTGAATTATTAATCCACACCAACATTTAGATGCTTTACATGCAAAGTTACTTCTTAACTCATTGCCTTTAATTATTAACAACTAATGCCTGTATTATTAATCAACCCTTTCCGAGCTGTTATAACACCTCTCAAACAATTAATTACTTACAAATAATGCCACTATTATTAATCATCCATTTCCGAATGATTAATCATCGATTATTATGTATTAACAAAGCAACCCAATATACAATATGCAAACGAAAATACAGGAACTTACCAAACATAAAGGGTTTTGTCGATTCCATGGAATCAGTAGGCTAGCCACACCGTCGTGACGCCGGCGAAGTAGAACGCTGATGAAAGATGCCGACGGTTATGAAGGGAAGTGGTTGTACAACGAAGACAAACAAGGCGTGACGGGAGAGCCGAGGCGTGACAGTGGAAGGTAACGCAACAGCGGTTCTGCGAGACCATATGCCGGAAAGCAAGAGCTCCGTCGGATGCGCGGCACGACAGCGATTTTTGGAGGATGAATGGTTTTAGGATTGAGAGGAGACTGTTATAAGAAACCCCAATTAATTCTACGTTTCTGTGGGTTTCTGTCAATTTAATTTTAATTAATAATATGATTAAAAATTTTGTATATTCCTGTTTTGCCCTTTAACGTATTAGGTACGTAGTTACACAATGATTACTAATCATTCTCTCTATCTCCTTCTCCTATTGGTTGAAAGGGATTTAAGATCTTTCTTAAGAAAGAAGCCTTAAAGACGTGATCTAACCCGACCACACACCTAGCCATAAAACTAACCAACCCCCAAAGCTAACAAACTCCACTTATTGATCCATAAAGAACCTAAGCCTATAACTAAAATAGAGAAACAAACATCATTCATTTACGTGTTAAAAGGCTAAAATCAAAAGTTAACCACCACCCACCAACTATTGATAACCGAAGCATATATTGTAAAATCGTAGCGTATGTTACATAAACTAAGTGATAAGCTACTTTATGCTTAAGCCCGCATTGTTGTTTATCAAGCACAAGTCACGAGAGTTTCTTCCCATGACAAATAGTTTACTTTTGATAATGGGAGAGTACCCGTAGCAAAAAATTCCCGTGACTGAAGGTGCATTTTCTTGTAGTGACACCAAGGTGGAGAAGATTAACATGAGGATGTTTCTGCAGAGCTAGAAACTTCAGAGTCCAGTGTAGGAGCTCAACAGTCTATAGCTTCCGGTAGACCGAAGAGCGCGACTGCAGGAGTACCTCCATAGAGGTATGACTTCAAGGATATTGTGACGTATTCATTTCAGGTTGCTGAAGAAGTGGATGTAGGTGAACCACAGTCCTATAGGAAAGCCGTTTCGGGTGGCGAAACTAATCAGTGGCTTGCCACAATGGGAGATGAGATGGAATCCCATGACAGGAATCAGACTTGGCAGCTAGTTAAACGACCACAGGCAAGGAAGATTGTGACAAACTAATGGATCTACATGAAGAAGGAAGGAATCAGTTATGAAGAAGGCATTAAATTTAAAGCTCGGGTGGTTGCACGAGGCTTCTCGCAGAGGGAAGGAGTTGACTACAATGAGATTTTCTTCCAAGTTCCAGGAAAGGAAGACTATGTTTGTAAGCTCAAGAAGTCCTTGTATGGACTTAAGTAGTCTCCGAGGCAGTGGTACAAGAGATTTGACAGTTACATGCTTGAGCTGGGCTACAACAGAAGTCCATATGATTGTTGTGTGTATCACAACAAGGTGGAGGATGGTTCAATGATCTATCTTGTTTTGTATGTGGATGATATGCTCATAGCTGCAAGGTCGAAGTCTGATATCCAGAAGTTAAAGGGCCTTCTCAGTGCTGAGTTTGAGATGAAGGATTTGGTAGCTGCTCATAAGATATTGGGTATGGAGATTTACAGGGACAGGTCGAAGAAGAAGCTTTTCTTGTCACAGAAGAGCTACATCTAGAAGATACTGTCGAGGTTTGGCATATCTTCAGCAAAGCTCTTAAAAACTCCTAGTGCTTCAAATGTTCATCTATCCTCAGCTTATGCACCACAGTGTGAGGCTGAGAAGGAGTACATGTCGAGAGTCCCATATGCTAGTGCAGTAGGTAGCTTTATGTACGCTATGGTATGCACTAGACCTGATCTTGCACATGCTGTTAGTGTTGTCAGCAGATTCATGATACAACCTGGGAAGGAGCATTGGCAGGTTATGAAGAGGATCTTTTGGTACCTTAAGGGTACACTTGATGTGGGGATTAGCTTCAGAAGTGATACAAAGTGCTTGGTTTCTGGGTATTCTGACTCGGACTATGCTAGAGATGTTGACACGAGGAGATCGATGATCGGTTAATTCACTCTTGGGAGTTCTGTAGTGAGCTGGAAGGCAACTTTGCAGTCAGCGGTGACATTGTCAACTACTGAGGCAGAGTATATGGTGTTGACAGAAGCTGCTAAGGAGGGAATATGGTTGAAGGGACTGGTTGGTGATCTGGGTCTACATCATGATCAGGCAGTGGTGTATTGCGACAATATGAGTGCAATATGCTTGGCCAAGGATCAAGTCCACCATGAGAGGACTAAGCACATCGACGTGAGGTATCATTTCTTGAAGACAGAGAAGAGGATTAAGGTGAAGAAGGTTGGCACCGCGGATAATCCTGCTGATATGTTCACGAAGCCGGTTCCACATGGAAAGTTCCAACATTGCTTGGACTTGCTGAATATCTTGAGTGGGTGACTTCGCCCTGCAGGGGATTGATGGCGGGAGAGAGAGAGAAGGAGCAGAGTACATGAGATATTTCAGAGGAAGAGGATCCAAGTCAAGGTGGAGATTTTTTGATGTGACTTGAATCGGACTATCAGCTGCTACGACTGGTAGTCGGGGGTCTCGCTGACCGGTCAGCGAGTGGGGTCTAGGGGTAACGCCCCGGTGGGGGTGCAGGGGTAACGCCCCCTGCCCATGGTGTTCTGGACCTGGTCTATAACCGTTTTCCTTTACCATATTGGATTAGGGTTAGACCTAGGAGAAGTACTATAAATACTTCTCATACCCCTCTGTAATCTGTAATCTCCTCGATATAGTTAAACTGGCTCTCTCTGGCCCATGGACTAGCTACCATACATCGTGTTAGTGAACCACGTAAATCATGTGTCGTGTTTTCGATTTTCGCTTTGTCGATTCCTGCGATTTCCCGATCCGTATTAGCGCGTTTATAACAGTGGGAAATGGCTCTTGAGTTAAGATATGGGTAGATCGGTACCAAGGATCTGTTGAAGAAGCTTTGGGCACTCAACAATCAACCTAAGACGGTTTGTTCGCAATGCTATACCGACAGACACCAATTATATATCGTCCAAGAGATGAGGATGGAAATGATTGCTGCCCGTTTTGTAGCTTGCAAGAGACACATAGCCATCTATTTGGGGAGTGACCAAGATTATATATGTAGATGCATGCATGGCCGGTGGAGATGGTGCAGTAGCTCGTGACTCGACGAGTAGGTTCATCTCTGCAGTGACGAAGAAAATAAAGGGAAGATGGCAGAGGCAAGCCACTGGCTCTGGAAATTGCAGTGAGCCTTGACATTCAAAAGGTACACATCGAGACAGACTGCCTTACTGTTTCAGGAAAGGTAAATGGAGCCAAACCCTCTCTAGCTGAACATTTGTCAAGCTATAAGAAAATAGCTTGATCCAAATCCATGGCGATCACTACAAGAAAAGTGTTATTTAGTGACATTTCCTTAGGGAAAACCAGCATAGCCCGTCGACAAATGTATGAGATTGGTCGGCCATCGTAGTAATCATTCCTCATGGACTTTATATTTTTTTTAATCCATAGTCTCTATTCTTTAAGTTATTATTTAAATGTAAATTAAAAGAAAACCCCACATATTTGAGATACCTCCGAGCCTTTTATTCTCTGTTATTTTATAGTTATTATGAGGGGAAAAAGAGAACAGAGAGTTCTGGACGACACTCTCCAAACCCTAGCTATCGATGGCGTTTTTACCTTCTCTAATCGTTCGTCAAACCTGCCAGTGTCAATGTTGCCACCGATACATGCACATGCTTATTGAAAGTCTCCGTTGTCTCTCCTCTTAACTTTTCTCCATTGTCGAAATTATTGCCCTCTGTCATCAGTTCCTCTTAATTGAAAGTCTCGAACTGGATTCTGAGATCCTCATTCTCAGAGAAGTGTGGGAGAGCCATAGGAAAGCTGCTCGGCTGGGTTCTTCTGTGGGGATCCTAGATCGGTAATCCAAAATTCAATGCATGCACATGCTTAGATATTACTGTTGGAAATAAAATAATATTTCCTTATAATTCAAACACTAATGGTGGACTTTTGGTGGAAGGGCTCATGATTGAGCTAGCAAAATGGAAAGGAGGGGTTTTAAATGGGGGAGAATGATACTATTTATTATTGATTCTTAGTTTGAGCTCTCTGCTCTCTTTCATCCATTTGCCTACAAACAAGCCTATTTATAGGCAATTTCCCCTAAAAAATCTACTACAACCGACTCAAATATGTGGCCTCTTTTTTTCCTTCAATTTTTTTTATCACCACAACTTCTAACTAGCAACATTTTTTTTTTGTTCTACACCATTCCATATAACAAACACTCCAAATCCATATTTCCCGTAGCTTCCCATTCTAGGACTTTCTGATATTTGGTTTATTATTCATTTTAATTAAACTTTATTTAATTTTAACACTCCCCCTTAAAGTTTAATTCTTCGTAACTCCGAGTAGCATCCTCATCTTGACGAACACATCTTGCTTCAACGGCTTCGTGAAAATATCAGCAATCTGGTTTTTGGTTTTCACATACTTCAGCATCACTTCTTTCTGCTCCACTAATTCTCTCAGAAAATGATATCTTGTATCAATATGTTTACTGCGATCATGAAACACCGGATTCTGTGCTAATGCTAGAGCATACTTGTTATCCACAAAAATCTCAGTTGACTCTTCTTGTGATATGTTCAACTCCTTCAACAATTTTCTCAGCCATATCGCATGACACGCACAGGATGTCGCAACAACATACTCAGCTTCACAAGTTGACAGCGTCACGATAGCTTGCTTCTTTGAACTCCATGTGAAAGCTGTATCTCCCAGAAAAAATACAAATCCTGTAGTGCTCTTGCTATCATCCACGTGTCCTACCCAATCACTATCGCAGTATCCAACCAATTTGAAATTTTCTGACTTAGTATAAAGTAGACCATGATCGATTGTACCTTTGATATAGCGCAATATCCTCTTGGCAGCATTCCAGTGTGACATTGTCGGTGCCTCCATGTATCTGCAGACTAATCCAACAGCGTAGAGAATATCTGTTTGGAACAAGTCAGATATCTCAAGCTTCCAACAAGGCTTCTAAACTCCGTTGACTTAACCTTCTCTCCTTTGTAATCCTTGGATAATTTCAGTCCACACTCAACTGGAGTGTTCACAAGATTACAATTCTACATCTTAAACTTCTTTAGGACTTCCTTGGCAAAACCACTCTATGAGATAAAAATTCCTTTTGACTTACTTCAATTCCGAGATAGTATGACATTAGTCCAATGTCTGTCATCTCGAACTCACAAACAATCGTCTCCTTGAACTCTTCAAACATATGAGGATCGTTGCCTGTAAAGACGAGATCATCTACATGCAGGAAAACTATCAATATTGCTCCTCTTACATCTTGCAGTATAGTGCATGCTCATGTGGGCATTTGCTGAAAATACTTGTCAATCCTGCTATTCTCAGCTCTTGGTGCTTGTTTTAGTCCATACAATGCCTTCTTCAGCTTTAACACCTTATCTTCTTGGCCTTCAACAATATATCCAGGGAGTTGCTCCACATAGATATCTTCCTCGAGATATCCATTCAGAAAAGTTGACTTCACATCCATCTGATGTATCTTCCATCCATTTTGAGCATCGAGAGATATCACCATTCTAATACTTTCCATTCTCGTAACGGGAGCAAATACTTCATTATACTCAATGTCTGGTCTTTAACTATATCCTTTAGCCACCAATCTTGCTTTGTATCTGGCAATTTCTCCCTTTGTATTATTTTTCGCGTTAAATACCCACTTCACACCTATGGGTTTCTGGTTCTCATGAAGTGACAAAAGCTCCCAAGTATTGTTCCTCAATTGCTCCAATTTCTTCATCCATGGCTCTTTTCCATTTTTCATCCTTCATGGCTTCTTCAGCATCCATCGGTTTATCATCAATGAAATGACAGTAGAGTGTCAATTCATCACCTTCGATGCTTGTTGTTTCCTCATATAGATCTTCAAGACGTCTGTACTTCTGTGGCCTTTCTTTTGGACTTTCACTTGAACTTCCTTCTGGGCTGGTAGGCTCTCTGTGACTAGGTGGATTTATCACAGGTGTAGCTGTATTTGGTTCATCATCACTTTCATCCATAGTAAATGGATAAAAAGTGTAATTCTTCATTGCTTCAGCAGTCCAATCCCATTTTGCTTTTTCATCAATCACCACGTCTCTGTTGATGATCACCTTCTCTTCCATGGGATCAAACATCTTGTAACCTTTTGAGTGTTCTAAGTATCCCAGGAATCTGTACTTCTTGCTTTTGTCATCCAACTTCTTCCTTTCTTGATCAGGTACGTGCACATATCCGACACTTCCGAAGACTCAGAGGTGAGAGACTGAGGGTTTTCTTCCGCTTCATGCTTCTTGGGGTGTTTGATTCTAAACACTCTTTGTTGGTGACCTGTTCAACAGGTAGACTGCACAATCAATGGCTTCAGCCCATAGCTCCTTTGGTAGGTTTTTGCTCTTCAGCATACTTCTCGCCATGTTGAGTACAGTTCTGTTCTTCCTTTCAACAATTCCATTCTGCTGTGGCGATCTTGGGACTGTGAGAAACCTGGGAATTCCTTGATATTCACAGAACCTTCTGAACTTCTTGAGCATAAATTCTCCATCTCTATCTGATCTCATTGCTTTGATGGAGTGGCCACTTTCATTCTCCACGAGCATGTTGAACTTCTTGAAAGCTTCAAATGTATCTGACTTCTGCTTCAAGAAGTATACCCATGTCTTTCTACTGTAGTCGTCAATGAACAGTAGAAAATATTTGTTCTTTTTGAACGATGTTTGGGTGATCGGTCCATAGAGATCACCATGGACAAGGTCAAGCGGTGCTTTAGCTCTTGACAGGGACTCCTTCAGGAAACTTGCCCTGAATTGCTTCCCAACTAAGCATCCTTCACACAACTGGTCTGGATGATTGGCAGACCATGCACCATCTTCTTCTGACCGAGTAACTTTAGGCCTCCAAAATTCAGATGGCCATACCTTAGATGCCATAACCATGTTGTTTATTTCACACATGCTTTCAAACACTTCGCCATTTCAGTTTGAATGTTCAGGGTGAACATTCTGTTTCTTGACATTGGGACTCTGGCTAGCAACTGCTTCTTCTCATTTAGCAGCTTCAATTGACGATTCACCATTTGAACTTCATAATTTTTCTCCATCAGCTGACCCAAACTCAGGATGTTACTAGTCATGTCCGGGACATAGTACACATCAGTAATAAATTGTTGTGAGTCATTCTTCAACTGGATGAGTATAGTTCCTCTGCCTTTGATAGGAACCTTGGAGGAATCTCCAAATACGACATTTCCTTTCACCGATTCATCCATATCCACGAACATGCTTCTTTTACCGCGCATGTGGTTGCTTGCTACATTATCCAGATACCACATGTTGTCTTTCGATTTTTCATCTCCTTGATGTGACAACATCAATGTGTCTTTGACTTCTTCTTCTTGCACGTTGTTTGCTGTCTCCTCCACTTCTTTAGGCGGACTCCAACATTCTGATGCATAATGCCCTTATTTCGAGCAATTATTGCATTGGACGTTTGATTTATCACGACCCTCATTTGATCTACAAATTCCTCTTCCACTTCCACGACCTCTGCCCGTGGTGGACGTTTCATATTTCGTGGTGAAATTTCGTCCATCTCTGCTTTGATATCCTCCTCGAGCTCTTCCTCTGCCTCGGTAAGTGCCTCGACCTCTGTTGTAACATCCTCCTCGTGCGCCTTCTTTCTCCTCTCTGGTAGCTTTTGTAGCTAACACTTGTTCTGACGATTCTTCATTTCTTTTATTTAATCTCTCATCTCTAGCATGCAGTGAGCCAATAATATATTTTTCTCAATAATCATGGTTACATCTTTGTCTCTTTCCACTGCTTTGGTTATGTTGCACTCTCTGAGATTGAAGTTTAACATTTTCATCCTGTTGTAACCCGCTCCATGCATTTTATCTGGAAACTACCTGCTCATTTTACTCTCTAATATTGAAGTTTAACATATTCAAAATTACTAATTGGCTTATACATTGATACCGATGGGCAGATCATGAAGCCTGCTTTCACTGTTTTATCGGAAGAAACTATTATGCATTCTTTGATTTATATAACTCTTAGCATCGGCAATAATATATTTTTCTAAATAATCATGGTTACATCTTTGTCTATTTCCACTGCTTTGGTTAAGTTGCACTCTCTGAGATTGAAGTTTAACATGGTCATCCTGTTGTAGCCCGCTCCATGCATTTTATCTGGATACTGGCTGCTCATTTTACTTTCTGTCTAGATTGATTATTAAGGTTTACAAGTGAATTCTTATACCGAAAATATATTATTAGATAATGTAATATCAAGAATGTCAAACATTAATAGTTATGAACATGAAGGCAGCACACCGAATGAGGCAACACATTTGACTAGGCGCACACCGAATGAGGCAGCACATTTGACGACAAAGTGTGAAACCACATGGGAAGAGCCAGTTGTTTGGCTAGATAGATCTCCAATCATCTTATTTGATCAGGTTCGGATCGATGATGTAACACTAGTTTCTGATTAATAAAGCTTCTAGCAGGTTTTCCATCAAAACAAAAAAAAAGTTACAATTAACATCACACTTTTCCTTCTTAATTATTTATATGCATTGGCTCATGAGATTTTATTTAATCATGATTGTGATCTTACTCCTCTTGCATTAATTGTAACTTATGATGGATCCAAATAATTTTGTGATGTGAGTTTGGTTTAAACTGGACCGACATGACACGGGCCTATTATAGGTTTGTTTTCCTCCTATTATGTTCTGTGAAACCTGTTAGTTTTTTCCTCTTATCTTACTACTTTATTTTGTGTCTACTTGTGCTCATATTTGTGCTTAATGAAAATAAAATTTAAATAAATGTGGAAACAAAAAAATAAATTGGGTGGGGAATGAAAGTAGTAATGGGAAAGTTTGAGAAAAGTAAAAATTGAGGGAAAGAAAGAGATTGGAAGCATAGCGGAAGTGAGTTTACCTACACATCTGTTTTAGTTCTTTTAAATAATTTTTATTTATGATCGTAATTAAAATTAATACTTTTATGATCATTTCTTAAAAATAGTTGATGATTTGTGTATCTGTATTTTTTATTTTCAAACTCGTAATTATATATTATTGATTCGGGCTCAAATGTACACATTTTACCCCTCATTTCTTATTCGTTTAGCTTAGTATTTCATCGTTCCTCGACATATTTCATGCTACGTTGTGCTTGCTTCGATACATTTTAGGTCCTAGCACGTGTGGAAGTCGAGGACGAGTTTTGAGATATTTGGAGGTCAAAAAGTGCAAAAACCGAAAAAAAGTTTGAAGTCTCTTAACAGTGAAGTGAAGGCGTCCCAGGACACGGTCGCAATTCACGGGCGGACAAGGCAGTTCACGATCTCCTAAGACCGTGAAAAGGAGGCATAGGCTGTGAACATCAATGCGTCCAGGGCCAAATCCGAAGTTACTGACGCTAGAGACCGTGAACTAGGGCCATTGACCGTGAACCCAGCAGAGTGAAGCGTTGCGTTTTGGAGACGACGGAGTTCACGGACGTGTTTAGGTGTTCACGGTCGTGAACTGGCCAACGCATCTGTGGACTCGTCACTTTTGGACAAATATGAAGACAACAGCGGGGAGAGAGAAAGGAGAGCTGGTTTTTGGAGAAGAAACACTTTCTTTCACTAGGAATTCAACCTAAACACCAAATGGGAGTTCTAGTGAGAGAGAGAGAGAGAGAGAGAGAGAGAGAGTGCTAGGGTGATCTTGGAGCATCATTGGAGGCTTGGATGGAAGATTCAAGCCTAGAAGAAGAAGAAGAAGAAGAAGAAGATCTTGAGCTCAAATTTGTAATCTCTCTCTCTCTCTCTCTCTCTCTAGAAACTCACTCTTTTCTCTTGGGTGTTGTATATCCCTAACTAATACTTTGTAATTACTTGTTTGGATGGAATGATTGTCATTGGGTAGTGTTTAATTCAAGGATTGATGTATTATTCATGTCGATTGTGCATTCTTGTGCTTAGCAACCTAAGGATTGTGCATAATTGTGCGTAGCACCCCTAGGTTTGTGCATTTAGGTGCTAGTAATCTAATTTGCCACCTTAGCCGAGCTTAGAGAGGAAAAACCCCTTTCAAGGGAGACTCAATCGAGTTGGTTTTCCTTCCGCTTTCTAAGCCACCTAAACTAGGTTAAATTAGGGCGACCCTTAATATTGGGTTAAGCAAGTCGAGTAATCGTGATTAAACCGTCCGACCATAAACTTGAGTGAGGGAGTAAGTCAATTACCAATTTTCTAAACCGAGATGGTCGAGTGACACGGCATTTCATCCTTACCTCGGTTTAGCAATTGAGACTGTGGTCTCCGACCACATATGCATTCCTCTGCGGTTCACGATTAACGTGCCCAAGGCAATCGTTTCAATCCAGTCATGGTAGCTAGTTAGGGGGAAGCGATTCCTGGGTGAAGCTCCCTTATTAGACTTTTCCTTTATTTAATTTTCTTTGCTTGGTTAGTTTGTAGTTCCAATAAACCTAAACCCAAACCATTTTGCTAGATAACAACTTAAGCGATTGAAGTAAGGGTACATGGACCGACCCGAGTCGATATTTAAATACTTGCTCTATACTGCACCCGGCTAAAGTTTAAAAACTTGGGCTCTAGTCGGGATTTTATTGTGGTGTAGTTTCGTGCGAGTCAATTAGAAAAGAAGTACCTTATTACTTGTGCTTGTGCCCATAAAATAAAGTAATTGTGCTCGTGTCGAACTAGCACGTATATTTCGTGCTCTACTTGTACTGTATTTTAACCATCGTCAACGACCCGGTGACTTCTTACACACTTGAGACCAACATTAAGTACAAACTAGAAAATAAATATTTTTTTATGATTCATAACATCCAAGTAGTATTAAGTGGATCGGTTTGTTGTTTTTGTATCCAGTACGTACGGTACGTTCTCATGAGTTGAAGCCTGAAATAAAGGGAGCGGTTACGGTGATTACTACCACCGTGGTTACTAACGGAAAATTGGGTATAAAAAAAATAAGTTATATTAATTAATTAATTTTAATAAATTATATTTTAGGTAGTTACAAAAATTTATTAATTATATTTCTTTCTCTTTCTTTCACTTCCGTAATCTCCAGCCAGATCTTCTTTCCATTTTTTCTCAATCTTTCTGCAAAAGAAAAAACACGAAAGCACTACCAATCTGCCACCAATCCATTAGACAACCACTACCATTTTGAAAAACATCAATACCATTGGAGAAATAAATTTATATCATTACAAGAAACTACCAATATAAACAATCTATACTATTACAAAAGTCAAACAAATACTAAAACAACCAATACCACTACTAATGTGGAATCAAAACAATACCATTGCATAAATAAATCAAGACAAACACTACCAAAATAAATACAGAGAACTACCAAAGCATAATGCAAACACTACCAAACCAAATGTAGATAACTACCAAAACATAATGCTCCATCTAACCAACACAAATGCAGGTAAATACCAAAGCGTAATGCACACACTACCAAAGAAAATGTAGGTAACCACTAAAGCATAATGCAAACACTACCAAAGCATAATGCAAACAATACCAAAATAAAATGCAAGCTAGCTACCAAGGCAAATCCTCTACCAATGCAAACACTAGCTACCATTCTTGGAAGTGAAGGACTTCTATTGCAACGAAAAAGTAGTGAATGACAAGGAGCTGGGGAGGATTATTTAGCGCTAGGGCGACCAGCGCAAGAATGTCCAGGCCTTCCTGGTCTGTTCCAATCTCGCCACCAAGGACTAGATCCAGATCCATTACACCACGCTGCTGATTACGGCTTATGCTGGGCGAAATAGGCCGTGCGAGGGCATGAGAGAGAGAGAGAGAGGAGGCGTGCGAGGGATGGAGGAGGGCACCGGTGGCGAGGGTGGACGGAGGGGAAGGGTGCCCAACAGCGGCAGTGCGGGGGGAGAGAGGCTGATGGGAATGAGGTTGCAGTAGGGTTTAGATATAATATACACAAATCAATTTTTTAAAGGATAAATCTGGTGTGATATTTTTTTCATTTTCAAAAATACCCTTAATCTAATCTTCACCGTCGATTAAAAAATATGGTGAAATATAGATAATGAATGGTGTGGATTTTGGTAGCCACTGTGATTATTTAAAACTGAGTAACCACTCTAACGCATTCCCGAAATAAATATTCAATAAATGTACAAAGATGAGTTAGATTTTTATACCCTTGTTTGTGTTCTAGTTTCCTTTGGCCTTTTCACGAAACGTGTAATTCTTTGTTCTCCGGTTCTAATATATATTGTTATATGTTACTTTTAAAAGGAGGAAAAATGATTGGTAACCGATATATGTTAACTTAAAACTTAAACATAATTTCCCATTTATTATTATTGTCCTTGTGACAACATTATACTTTTTAGTACGTATAGTCTTTGTTTTGTGTACATATCATATACATGACAAACAAATAGAAAAGGATAGTATGATAATTTTGGACTTTAAGTTCTAAATGTCAAACTCTTAAATCCATGATAAAATATCTCAACAAACAAAGGATTGTTACAAATTCATAATACTTCAAATCCTTGATAAATCCTGGAAAAAATCCAAAACTACCACTATTTAAAAAAAATTACAAAAATACCACCCATTCCCAATAATTTCCAAAAATACCATCGTTTAAATAAAACCACGCCTCTAATGAGCGGTTTTTAATGAAACTGCGCCTCCTGCCAGCTGTTTTTATTGAAACCGCGTGAGAGAGGGAGGAATGGGTTTGGTGTGCAGAAAATGGGAGGGGGAAGGTGGTTTATATAGGGACGAAACCGCGTGAGGGAGGGGCGGTTTTTTCCTTTTACCCTGCCTAAAACCGCGCATTCAACACGCGGTTTGACTGTTGGGGAACGCAAACCGCGCTTCGGGGTAGCGGTTTGACTGAGCGACGCGGATCGCTGAGCTGGCGCGCGGTTTGGCCGTCAGATCGCTCCCCCATCGCGCGGTTTGGGTCACCGCCACGTGGCCACGCGTTTTGACAGCCATGCAAGGTCAAACCGCGCCTCCAAGGCGCGTTTTGTGATATAACCGCTGGCAGGAGGCGCAGTTTCAATTAAAACCGCCAACTAGAGGCGCGGTTTTAAATAAACGATGGTATTTTTGGAAATTATTGGGAGTGGGTGTTATTTTTGTAATTTTTTTTAAACAGTGGTAGTTTTGGATTTTTCCATAAATTTTTGAATTTTTAAATTACAAAACCCTCGTATTTAAATCCATGAATCAAACGACCCCTAAATAAACAAAATTAATTGTCACCTTCCAAAAATTTTAATGGGAGCTTTAGAATAAATTAAGCTATGAATGATAATTTTAAGTTATTGATCGTAATGATGATGAGAACATCCACCACTTTGAATTCTGAGCGAACAACCGCTGAAAAAGCTATTATTGATAAAATGGAACTTACAATGCTAGAGGAGAAGATTCTCAACTGTTTGGAACGGAAGGAGGTTGACCAAAAAATTGACAGAGCTAGACGCTCGCAAAATGGTTCAGCGGCTTCGCAAATCGAAAAAGGAGGAATTGTACAATGCTATATAGTATTGGTGCTATAGGTTTTTACCTTTATGGTACAACTTTAAATTGTATATTTAATGTTATGGTACAACTTCAGATTGTACCTATACTTTTTGTACAAATTCTTTTATGGTACAACTTAAACTTGTACCTTATGTGATGGTACAACTTCAAGTTGTAAAGTTGTACCATAACATAATGATACAAATTTCTTTATGGTACAATCTAAACTTGTACATTTAATGTTATGGTACAACTTCAAGTCGTACATTAAAGCACCAATACTATATAGCATAGTAGAATTGCTCTCGAAAAAGGAGTAAAGGACCATTCCAAAAGACTCGCGCAGTTTGGTTTGAATTTTCTCTGCTCCTCTTATACATTAATAATTAGTCAATAATATTAGTAATGGTTAAGGTCCAACTAGTTTATATTTAGTTAGTTGTTCACCAACCCCATTTGCCAGTCTTGATTAATGGAGGATCCCAAAGAGATATCTAAGAAGGTTCAGAGTAGTCGTTTCGGACCTTCTGTATCACCCAAATTGGGAAAACCCACATTGATTCATAAACATGCATCGACCCTTTGAGTTCAACCAAAGTGTCAAGTACTCAAGTTAGATCAATAAGTCCTGGGGGTTGTTTGGAGGAGGATTTCCAACGGATCAATTTGGTTAGATTGTCTCATTTTGATTCAATTTGGCCAAATTGATATGTTTGACAGCACAAAATTCTGATGAAGCAATTCTGCCTGAGAAATTTAAAATTTACTCATTTTGAGGCAATTACAATTGTCTGGAATGGGAGCAGACAATTCGAATTGACTCGTTTTAAATGAATCGTTTTGTAAAATGAGACAATTGGTCAAATTATCTTGATTTTCAATTGATCAATCCAAACCACGCTCTAAATTTTTTAGCGTTCTCCTTTGATTCGACTCATGACATTTACTAGTATGAATTTATGATCACCAGCTTGTCTGAAAATCATAAATTAAATAAACAGCTACATGAATTTGTCTCAAACGTTTGAGATTGGGTTAGTCTTCACTAGTTCACTTAGACCGGCTAAAAGTCTGATCATGGATTAATAGTTTCTTCCTTCATAAGATTGCCCAAAAATCATGGATTAATAGTTTATGCGAGTTTGTCTAATCTCCATGAGTTCTGATTTGTCTCCAGTAGGTGTTGTCTTAATAAGTTAGACGTGTTCTCAATATATATCTCGTTGCGAAATTTTTAGGCGGGATTTTTTGGCCTTGCTTAGTGACTAGTTGTGTCTAAGAGTAAGTTTAAACACGTCTTTTTAAAACATTGTTATAATAAATAAAAAAAACTAACTTTTGACCCGACCTATTTGTTAACAAATCAAGCTTAACCAAATAGACAAATAAACGAAGCACAAACACTATATACGTGGTATTTCTGGAATTCGGGACTAGTCCACGTGAGAGTATGACACTCTCCGAAACACGAAGTCTATCGTAGTTAGGATGGTTAGAAAACAAGGCAAAGTGGGGACTCTGATTATCAAGGACTGGGGTAATCTAATAATTTATTAAGCGAACTGCAGTAGAGACAGCATCAGGCAAAAAACGAGGAGGAACAAAGGACTCAAGAAGAAGAGCTCGAATATTTTCTAGGACATGGGGATTCTTGCGTTCCACTACACCGTTTTGTTAGGACACGCCCGGGAAAGATTTATGAAACAACATGCCAAGAGAGCGATAGAGATTCGTGAGATCATGAGAACTAAATTCGCAACCCTCGTCAGATCGAACAATCTGAACTTGTTTTCCAAACTGAGTCTTGATCATGGCGATAAACTCAGTAGCAACAAAGAGAAGATCAAACTTCCGACGTAAGAAATATACCCAAACAAAACGAGTAGTGTGATCAACAAACAGAGCAAAATAACGATAGCCATGTCTAGAAAATACGGGAGAGGGGCGCTATACATCCGTATGAACAATATGAAATGTGTCCTTGATAATGGTAGTACTAGACGGAAACGATTTACGAGTAGATTTAGCTTCTATGTAACTAGTACACATAAACTTGGAGGAGGTATCAATCATCTTATTATCACCCAATAAACACAGTTTGACCATTGATACTAGCCGACTCAAACGCGGGTGACCATGGAGGGAATGCCAAAGATGCATGTTCTGATAAGTTAGACTCGAGAAGAAAAACACAAAAAACAGACTTCGAAGGAAACACAGAGGGCGTTGTCTACTCCCGCATGTACATGGGCGTTGGCCGTGCTTGGGCCGGCACGGCACGGGCACGCTTCAGGCCCATTTATTTCGTGCCGTGCTTGGCACGACCCGTCAGTTTTCGTGCCGTGCCATGCAAGCCCATTTGTCAACTTTGCTAGGCCCGGGCACGATTCGAATCGTGTCGTGCCTATTCGTGCTCGTGCCATGCTCGTATTCGTGTTTAATGAAAAGGCCGAAAACAAAAGAGAGAATGCAAAAGAAGGTGAAAATTGGACGGAGGAAGATAGTATTAACCGATAATGTTTGAGAAAAGTAACAAATAGGGGGAAAAGAAAATTGAAAGTATAGCGAGTGTGATTTGGCTTTCTTTAATTCTTTGTCCATTTTTATTTATGTTAGTAATTACGTATATATCTTTATGACACTTCTAACAACAACAAATAATTATTTTCTACTTATGTTTTGTAATATTTGAACCTATAATTCTTTTTATACTTATTTTCTATCAAATAAATATTATTTTCGTGCCATGTCCGTTCTTATACTCAATAAAGTCTCGAAAAAATTAGGCCCGACACGGCCCACTTATATACCGTGCTCGTGCCCATGAATTTTAAGCCCGACACGGCCCATAAATTATTCGTGCTCGTGCTGGGCTGGCCCATTTATTTCGTGCTCGTGCTCTGCTCTAACCGTGTCGTGCCGTGCTAGCCCGTGGGCGGCACGTCCCAGTGCCCACATACACTCCCGCACCCAACTTCCCTCCCCGTCTTCTCTTCCTGCACAATACACCCAGAATACCCAACCACAGTACGATACCCTTGTTCAGCAAGTTGTCCAACAGAAACAAGATTCAAAAATAATTTGGGCACAAATAAGGTGTTAGGGAGAGTAATAGCTGGCTGTATAACTCGCCCAATACCACTAACGCCCAACCGTTCCCCATTCCCAACCTGCAGATTAACATCCTGAACGAGCACAATATCTCGCAAAGCACGTGTATCACTGGTCATATGGTTGAAACAAGCAGAATCAAAGAGCCATGTCTTGAGATTACCTAACATTTGGAATGACGCGAAGGCTGAACTTAGGACCGTGGGGAGTGATCGCTGAAGAATATCCTAGACCAGTCCTTCAATCGCTTCCGTTGTGAGCACTGAATTGCCAGCTGCGGGTGAGGTTTGCTAGGAAGAAAACACCTGATGCAAAGACCCTCTAGCAGCATCCGAACGTGGTCCAAAAGAGGATCGCTGATGCTTTTGAAGAGCTGGACAATCCAGGATGATATGTCCTGATTTCTTGCAATAGGCACACATATTCCGTTGTCAATAGTGCTTCTGCAAGTGCCCTTTCACATGGCAATGATGACACTCCAACTCCGACACAGGAACCCGCTGCCGGAATCGGGGACGACTAACCGCAAAGGCCTGATCAGATGACCCTTGCGAGGAGGAGGACACAGCAAATGCGGCAAAGACAGCTTCACCTTCGCTGAGACACACAACCAGCTTGGATTGGGTACGAAGAAACGTCTCTTCATGCAACAATTTTTGCAAGACTCCATCTATATTGATCTCATCGTGATTGATGAGAGTTGAGCGAACCAATTCATATTTGGTATGCAGCCGCACCAGAAACTGTAGGATGCACTCCTGCTTGCGTTCCTCCATGTTTTAGGTGGAATTTCGCATGATCAATGCACCCTAACTTCAAGAGAACAGAAAACGATGTTACTCGGTTCACACCTCTTCAAACACTATTCGAACGAGGATGTTCGATGCATACATCAAAGGATCTGGCTACTCTTACCTCTACTCCTAAGGAGATTTCTTGAGAACTCCGCAACTACTGACTACAACTAACAAAGAAGCCTTGTTATAAGGTCCCTGGTGCTACTGCTACGGTTAATGTTCTAGAGAGAAAAGATAAATTTTGACGAAACCATTTGTGATTTGATTTGTCTGTCCCTCCTTGGAGTCTTGCTGAGAGTTTTGTTGTGCCTCACCCTCTAACCGTCTTCTCTCTCTCTATCTCTCTCTCTCTCTCTCTCTCTCTCTCTCTCTCTCTCTCTCTCTCTCTCTTCCTGAAAATCAGCTCCATGTAGCATCCAGTAACTCCTCTCCAAGAGTCCTTTGCAAGTCAGGTGCTGATTCTGGTAACCACCTTCGACACATCATCATGTCACTAGACAATCAACCCTGCGTACCATGGATGACCAATTGGATGGTCACCATACATCAAACAACTTGGATGGTCACCATACATCAAACAACTTGGATGGCATCCATGTTGACTAAGACAATAATCCATGGATGGCACCATCCATTTAATAGTTTGGATAGCGTCCATGATATGGGATGACATCATCATTGATTCCTTGTGGGGTTGGATGGTATCCATGATGCTGGATATTACCATCCATTATATTATTTGGATGGTATCCATGATGCTGGACACTACCATCCATTATTGGATTTGGATGGTATCCATGATGTTGGACACTACCATCCATTATTGGATTATGATGGTATCCATGATGTTGGACACTACCATCCCCCAAACCGACGATTTGATAAATTGGACCATCCATGTACACATGAACCAACTACTTAAATTGGCCAAGCTGTTCATACATGTAATAATTAATGAAATTTATTTTGGTGTAAACACTCCATAACCTCAGTTGATGCCTCCATGGATCGCAACGCCGCCGTGAGCAAACCTTGCTCAGTCTACAACTCCTAAGCTTCATTATAATATGTCAAAATATCATGGTCCGCCTGCTCGAGGTGATCCAGCACCGGCTGCACCTAAAGTTGTCGAGCCATATTATGAGACGAATACGTGGTTTCGAGATGCTTCCACATCGAACGAGTATCCTTCAGCAAACGGAGTCCAAGAACAATTTTAGGATCAACCGACCCCAAAATCAAAGACCGAACATTGGCATCGCTTTGCTATGTCTAGAAAATACTGGAGAGGGGCGCCATAGAACCGTATGAACAATATGAAATGTGTCCTTGATAATGGTAGTACTAGAAGGAAATGATTTACGAGTAGACTTAGCTTCTATGAAACTAGTACACATAAGCTTGAAGGAGGTATCAATAATTTTATTATCACCAAATAAACGAAGTTTGACCATTGATACATGCCGACTCAAATGCGGGTGACCAAGACGGGAGTGCTAAAGATGCAAGTTATGATAAGCTAGACTCGAGAAGACAGAACACAAAAAAAGAGACTTCGATGGAAACATAGAGGAAGACTGACTACTTGATGATTGATCCGAGAGCTCCTCAAAGTGGAAAATGCGCCCAAGTCTACTCCCGCACCCGACCTCCCTCCCCGTCTTCTCTTCCTGCACAATACATCCAAAAGACCCAAAAACAGTACGATACCCTTGTTCTGCAAGTTGTCCAACAGAAACAAGATTCGAAAATAATTTGGGCACAAATAAGGTTTTAGGGAGAGTAATAGCAGGTTGTGTCACTAGCCCAATACTACTAACGCCAAACCGTTCTCCATTCGCAACCTGCAGATTAACATCCTGAACTGGCACTATATCTTACAAAGTACGTGTATCACTGTTCATATGGTTGGAACAAGCGAAATCAAAGAGCCATGGATTGAGATTACCTGACATTTGCAGTGACGCAAAGGCTGAAGTTAGGGCCGTGGGGAGTGATCGATGAAGAGTAGCCTGAACCAGCCCTTCAACCGCTTTCGTCGTGAGCACTGAACTGCCATCCGCGGGTGAGGTTGCTGGGCAGAAAACATCTGATGCAAAGACCCTCTAGCAGCATCAGAATGTGGTCCAGAAGAGGATTGCCGACGCTTTTGAAGAGATGGACTGTTTAAGACGATATGTCCTGGTTTCTTGTAATAGACACACATATTCCACTGTCGATGGTGCTTCTGCAAGTGCCCTTTCACATGGCAATGATGACACTCCAACTCCGACATAGGAACCCGCTGTCGGAATTGGGGATGCTAACCGCAAAGGCTTGATCAGATGACCCTTGCGTGGACGAGGACACAATAGACGCGGCAAAGACATCTCCACCTTCGCCGAGACGCACAACCAACTTGGATTGGGTACTAAGCAACGTCTCTACGTGCAACAATTTTTTCAAGACTCCATCCATATTGATCTCATCCTAATTGATGAGACTCGAGTGAACCGGTTAATATTCGGGACGCATACGCATCAGAAACTGTAGGATGCGATGCTGCTTGCGTTCCTCCATAACCTCAGTTGATGCCTCCTTCGATCGCAACGCCGCCGTGAGAAAATCTTGCTCAGTTCGAAGCTCCTTATCTTCATTATAATAGGTCAAAATATCACGGTCCGCCTGATCGAGGTGATCCAGCACCGTCTGGACCTCAAATTGTCGAGCCATATGGCGAGACGAATACGTGGTTTGGAGATGCTTCCACATCGAACGAGTATCCTTCATCAAACGGAGTCCAAGAACAATTGTAGGATCAACCGACCCCAAAATCAAAGACTGAACATTGGCATCGCTTTGATTCCATTTTTTGATGTCATATGTCGTAGCCGTAGCACCAGGATTTTTCGAAGAGCCATCAATCTAGCCAAGAAGGCCCTTGCCTTCAACATAGACTCGAAACTAGAACTCCCATAAAGCATAGTTCTGGGAGTTCAATCGGGCAACAAGACGATAAGAATCGCCAGACGAAAGCTCTGAATCATGTTAACAAATCGAGCTAAATCAAATAGACAAATAAACGAAGCACACACACGATATACGTGGTATCACCGAGATTCGGGACTAGTCCACGGGAGAGTATGGCACTCTCCGAGCTTAGATCTTATTCACTCAAATCGATAATCAGTTACAACATACAAAGAGCATATATATGCTCATGCAAACCCTAGCTCTCCACAACCAAACTCGGCCACAATTTAGGTCCAACAACAAGTCCAACCAAAAATGACCCAACTCCAATCCGCTAACACCGTTGGTAGGATTAAAGTACTCAGTCGTGGTTCGGGAGAGAGCTAAAGAGGGTGATCATTTATTTTCGAAGAATTGTATATTCAAAATATTAATTAAGCATTAATATAATTTTGTGTATGAAAAAGTATGAAATATATTGCCATACATTAGAAAAACGTATACATCTATATCAAAATACTACAACATATCTTATATTTTGATTTCAATATATACATCAAAATCAAAAAGAAATAACAAATTTTAATAGCCCATTCGAATAATATGTTACCAATTCCTTACATAAAATTATGAAAATTCACTTTGTATTATAAAGTCTATTTATAAAATAAAAAATAAAAGTATGTTTATTCTCATCCTGCCTACACCACTAAGTTTTTCCCAAATAGCATCATAGTACTCCACCCATGGTGTTACTATTTCTAATCATCTTCCTTTTTTTTAGCCATCGACCGTCAATGTTTTGCATCTGTAGCGACTCTCTTATCAGTTCTGTTAGTGGAAGTAGAGATTATGATTGGGTGGCAAAGAATGCTCTGAACACTTGTGGTGGGATAGCTATGTACTGGAACACAAGCGATTATAGGTTGGTTGATAAATGGGAGGGCAGATTCTTGCTTGCAGTTAGGCTGGAAATTGCAAATAGTAGGGAAACTTTAGCCGTCCTTGGTGCCTATGGTCCTCAAGATCGGAGGGGTAAAATTGATTTCTTGCAGGAGTTGAGTTGGGTTTGTGGTCAAGTCAGAGAGCCTATTTGCATCATTGGTGACTTCAATCTGGTCCGATTAGAGGAAGATTACATAGGGCAGCCCAGAGATAGTGAATTGATGTTGAAGTTCAATGAGCTAATCAACTCACATGCCCTCATTGATTTACCCCTCAAAGGATCTTTGTTCACTTGGAACAGAGGTGGAGAAAACAATTCCATGTCTCGTATCGATTGAGCATTGGTTAACCACATTTTCGAGACTTGCTTTGCGCCTGCATCCGTTTTGGCTTTAGAGAGGATTGATTCGTACCATAATCCATTTCTGTTACGATGGGGTATTGAGGTACAGATTAGGAGACCTCGGAAGTTTCTCAACATGTGGCTTTTAGATGATGACTTCCTGTCGCCGATGGTTGGCTGGTGGAGCATCCCGGTTTCGGGGATCTAATATCTTTTCAGATTTGGACAACGCTTGAGAAGCACCAAGTTCATGATTAAAAGGTGTAACGTTGAGGTCTTTGGCAGAGTCGAAGTTCAAATTGCTGGACTGCTTAGAAAACTGAAGGACGTTGAGCACTGGAAGATCAAGGACCATTGACTGAAGATGTTCAGGTGCAGAAAAGTCTTCTGAGATGTGAACTGGAAAAAACTCTTATAATGGAGGAAATTGCTTGGCGTCAGAAATCGCATGAGACTTGGCTTAAAGTTGGGGATACAAACATGCCTTTCTTTCATAATGTCGCGAAGAGTAACCAGTGGAGGAGCAACATCTAGAACATTAAAGTGAATGGGTGCTTCGTCGATGATAAGGCAGAGTTACAGGAGGTTTTCATTGGGTACTTTCAGGAGAGGTTTCATGATGATGCCCCTGATAGACGTTTCCCGCGCAATTATAGAGAAGGTCTGATTGGGGAGGGGGATAACTTTGCGATCATAGTGCCATTCATAGAAACAGAGATTTGGAAAGCCATTTCAGCTTGTGACGGGGATAGAGCCTCGAGACCGGATTGATTCACTATTGCTTTCTTCAAGAAGTGCTGGAATATTATTAAAGGGGATTTAATCAAAGCGTTTGATGATTTTTATATTACAGGACTGGTTCCTCATTCTGTTGCTCATTCATTCATCTGCTTAATCCCAAAGAAGGAAGCCGTGGAGGAGCCTAATGACTTCAGACCAATCAGCCTCATTGGCAGCATTAACAGGATCATATCAAAGGTCCTGGTCGCTCGCCTTCGACCTTGAATGGAAAAAATCATCTATATGAACTAATTTGCAGGGGTAAGAGGTAGACAGCTTCACGAGGCCAGCCTTATTGCGAATGAACAGGTGGACAACAGGAGGAGAAGTGGGAAGCCAGGATTGGTCCTAAAGCTGGATATTGAAAAGGCTTTCGACTCGGTTAACTGGGGCTGCCTGTTCAAAATCATAGAGTCTTTCGGGTTCAACGTCAAGTTTAAGAGATGGGTTCGCGGGTTAGTTTCGGCTTCCCGACTGTCAGTCCCTTTTAATGGTGAAGCTGTTGGGTTCATCAAACCGGCAAGGGGTTTAAAGCAAGGCGACCCACTATCCCCTTTCTTCTTCAATTTGATCATGGACGTTCTTTCTCTTATGATTCAAGAGATCAGTGATGCCGGGAAGACCAAGGGATTTTGTATGAATGAGCAAATCAGAAGAGGTGAAGTCACTCACTTGCTTTACGCAGACAACGCTATTATTTTTTGTGACGCTTCTGAAGAAGAGGTTAGGAGTGTTTTGGCAGTGCTGATTTGTTTCCAAAGCGTCACTAGATTGAGAGTAAACGTTGCCAAAAGTTTCTTGTACCCGGTTCGGGAAGTTGAGCAGATTGACTCGTTGGCGCAAATCCTGGAATGTCAGTGGGCCTACCTTCCAACAACCTACTTGGGGCTTCCACTCGGAGCCTCCCCGTCGGCCTCGAGTCCTTGGAATCGGGTTTTATCCAAATTGCAGGTTAAACTGGATGGTTGGAAGGCTAGGATGCTTTCTATTGGTGGGAGAATCATCTTGTGTAAATCCGTTCTTTCGAGCCAACCTCTTTTCCGCTGCGCACTCCTCACTGCTCCAAAGAACGTGATTCACAAGTTTGAGAAAGTTCAAAGATCTTTCATTTGGGAGGGTAATTCGGATCACCGCCATCTTCATCTTGTTTCATGGGATCGATGTAAAACACCAATTAAATGGGGTGGGCTGGGGATCATGGACCTTAAGTTACAGAACAAGGCGATGATCTGCAAATGGTAATGGAGATTCACTCAAGAGCAAGATAGTTGATGGAGGAAGTTAATTAATGAAAAGTTTTTCATTGGTGGAACTCGGTGGTGTAGCGGAGATATTGCGGGGAGATTTAGGGTAGGGATGGCAATGGGTCGGGTCGGGGACGGATAGTGCATATCCGTTACCCTACCCAATGAAGTTCGGGTTTCACCCATACCCATACCCACATAAGAAACGGGTAAAAAATCCAAACCATGCCCATACCCGTTCGGGTTTCGGGTATCCACGGTTATCCATGGGTAATAGTTTCTCTTTATAACTCCAACCAATAGGTTTATATTCACGAGTATTCTCACGTTACGTAAGAAGAAAAGTACGACAATAATTCACTAGAATGAAGAAAACTAATTAAAATAACACAATTACATAAAAATATTATATTTATATGCTAAACATTTAATATGTTAGAGAAAAATATTGATTATTTCTAGACAAAATACATATGCATATGTATAATCGGGCGGGTTCGGGTTGGATAGTGAGAAAACCATGCCCACCCATTACCTGCAATATTCGGGTTCGGGTTTTACCCATACCCACTAAAAGTTCTTCGGGTGCGGGTTTTACCCTACCCGATTAGGTCGAATTCGGGTGGATATCCACGATTACGGATATTTTTGCCATCCCTACTTTAGGGTGCAGTGTTTGGAGCCAAATCAACAAGAAGGCACCGGATTTCTGGAAATTTGCACAGGTTAAACCGGGCACCGGTGAAGCTACTTCCTTTTGGTGGGACGTCTAGAAGGGTAATCTTTCACTCGCAGAAAGCTTCCCGCGTTTGGCCTCTGTTGCTGCCTCCCCTTTGGCCTCGATTAAAGACCTGCTTCGAATCTCGGATGAGAGTGTTTCCTGGGAAATACCTTTTAACACCTCTTTTAGAGGGGGGGGGGGGGGGGGGAGGCTGAGAGGGAAAGGGAGAGATTTTTTTGATTTCTTGAATGCTATAGATCCGTCTTGTTTTTCTGCAGGTCCGGATTCCGTGGTTTGGCGGCCGGCGGAGAAGTTCAGCGTGCATTCCATGTATGTCGGCCTGGTGAAAGAGAAATATACACATCCTGATGACTTTCCACACAAGGCAATTTGGCAGGCTTGGATCCCATCCAAGGTCTGCACCTTCATGTGGATTCTTCATCACCAAAAGATCCTCACCCATGATTCGCTTAAGAAGAAAGACTGGAACTTCCCCATCATGTGCGTGATGTGTGCCGCAAGTGAAGAGGATGCAAGCCATCTGTTCCTTCACTGCAGTTTTGCTTCTAGAGTTTAGGAAATTCTCAAGGCGTTTGTTCACTTGAATCGGGGAGATAGGGATATTTCCCAGGTCAACAACAATTGGCCCCGAAGGAAGCCGACAAACCCGAGAGAATGGTGCACTTCAGTTTTTCTTCATGCTCTGTGCTGGAATCTGTGGAAAGAAAGGAACCAAAGAATTCTTGAGGGTGTGGCCACTACTGAATTTGTCATCGCCTTCAGGATTGGAGATTTGATTGCAAAGTGGCTGGCGGTTGCTGAAAAAGTGGACAAAGAAGATGCAGAGGATTGGCTCAGGTGTCTCAGGCAAAGAACTATTGGCAATAGAGAACCGACCCAAGCAGCTTAAGTGTAGGATGGTCCCTTTTGGTGTGTTGTTGCCTTCGGTTTGCTGTTGTGCTTGTTTTTTGCTATGTCGGTTTTGAAGCCTGTCGGCCTTTGTCTCTGTTCTTCCAGGTCTGACCGCTTTAGCTGCTTGCCGGCTGTTTTTTCCTCTTTATTGCGCTTTGCGCTTTGGTTTGCTGTTGTCCGCTTTCTTTCTTTTTTTTTCTTTTTTTGTCGCTGTTTGGTTTTCTCTTTTTAAGTAATAAATTGATGTCAACATTATAAAAAAAAAGAGTATCCTCTACATAATATGTATAATTCTTGTTGGGCCCGATAAGCAAAGGCTTGACCCGACTGACAAACCAATAAACTAAGTCATCGAAAAAATTTCAATTTCTTACTTCTAGCCCCAACTAGTCAAATAAGGCCCAACATGCACCTAGATCTGGGAAGGACGTGCTCAACGATAGTACCAATGAGACAATTGTCCACGTCGGAATGAAGAAGCTACTGAACAGTAGGATCACACGCCAATCTGGTTCGTAAGACTAGTGCTCAGAAATTTTAAGTAATCATAAATATTGGCACCACTTAACATGACAAAAAGAGTGCTATAAACGAAAATGCACCAGAAACATTATTAAATGTGCTCAAAGCGCCCATACACGATTCCATGTGCAGGAATTTAGTATTAATGATGTTTAAACAGATTTGCCTAATATAGATAGTGACAACGTCTCTAGACAGGGCATACATTAATACACATAATTTTCAAACAATCAAACTAAAATCATTCCATATTTGAGCCCGGGCAACCTCCTATGCCCAGCCCGGACCCCTCTTTCTCTCTCTTTCTATTTTCCTAATATCTTTTTGATACTTTTCCTTTTTAACACATAATGAATTATCAAACACCAATCCACTCACCTACTCTCCCTCTAATTCATTAACCCATACCATTGTAATAAGTTTTTGTTTGGTGAATACTTCTATACTAACCGTAAGATAATTTGTCTTAGTTGCATGTATTTATTTTAAGTGTCAACTATAACTATGTGTTGATTTTTATATTTTATTCATTATACAAATTGTGAATTGATAAATTAACCGAAAATTTTCTCACTTAATGATAATATGATTTTATATTGGTTAATCTGGTTAACCAATTAACCAAACCGATTAAACTTTAGTTTGGTTAATTTGGTTGTTTTATTAGTTTGGACGGTTTGGTTATGATATTGTATTCCATGGTTAATGAAATTTAGCCTTATTTGATTTGGTAATAACCATGGTAACCATTTGAACACCCCTACCTAGGTCGATATTGATTGTAGTGTCTTCTAACCCTTATCAAATTGTCGACCCAGTCAAACAAGATTAAACACTTCTAAATCACATATAAAAGATTTCACACATTACAAATATTATGAATAAACTAATTACTATAAATGAAAAAACAAAAATCATTCAACCAATCAAGTGACTGTACAATTAGTTAATGGCTTAAACCATTTTATTTTTCGAAAGAATCAAAATGTATAATCAGTTTCATCTTCACTCATTTACATGTCTTTGTCGTGAAAATTTATTAACAAATAAAAAATGATTTTGGCCCATCATATCAAAATCAATCGCGTCTCATAATTGTTGGATCCAATCATGTCGGTTTAGCAAGAGGTTTAAGGCTCATGGTTAACTGAGTTGAAAATTCATACTAATTTAATAATTCTACATCTATTATACATATTTTGTACACCAATTCAATATGCAATATTCAAACATATTATATATGAGTTTTGCTTTTAAGATTATGCTTCATTTATAATATAGATAAAATTTTATATTAAGTATGAAACTCCAACGAAAATAATCATAATATGAAAATTGAAGTATAAAACGACACAAAATTTCTTGTATAAGACTTAGTGGGCTAGCTAGCTAACTGTAGTGATAATGGCCTTCGATTTTTGCTTCGTGTATGTTTTAATATATAAATATACAATAAATCTATTTAGTTTAATTGGTTATGATTCCCTACGTGAGTATCTCTTTTGTCAATGCAGTTATTCTGTTGAATTTGTGAATTGTCTTTTACAGCAGAGGGTCAGTTTGGCCAGCATATGGGAAGATATGTTGCAGCTGATGTGCAGAAGTGCAAGATCAGGAGGGGACAATGGCTGTGTTGAGGTTGTGGTTTGGTGTTGGTGTGTGGCCTATATCTGGAAAGAGAGATGCAGAAGATGCTTTGGAGGGCAGGCTAAATCATCTTCTCAGTTAGCAGAACAGCTGCGTGAAGAGATTAGCTTGTACTGCTGTGGGAAGCCACAATTTGAGTCTAGGGTGAAGGGTTCGGATTAATCTAGTTGTCTTTTTTAACCTTTCTCAGTTTTTCTGATATGTATTGGCTTTGACCAAACTGTATTTTTTCGACTCTTAGCTGGGGGTTACAGCTACAGAGGAAAGCTTAATGAAACTGCTAATTACCGAAAAAAATATATTCAAACAAATTATATATGAGTTTTGCTTTTAAGATTATGCTTCATTTATAATATAGATAAAATTTTATATTAAGTATGAAACTCCAACGAAAAAAATCATAATATGAAAATTGAAGTATAAAATGACACAAAATTTCTTATATAAGACTTAGTGGGCTAGCTAGCTAACTGTAGTGATAATGGCCTTCGATTTTTGCTTCGTGTATGTTTTAATATATAAATATACAACAAATCTATTTAGTTTAATTGGTTATGATTCTTATTAATCTTTGTCTACAAAAGATCATAGTTCAAATCCCAATACTGATGTCACTTTTCTAAAATAAATAAAGAAATAGATAATAGGAAGACAAAATACTCTTTCTGCTTTTATTCTCGTTGCATAAAATTTGAAATAAGGCAACAATATTGGTCAGCTCAAAATGCCTCTGTAGTCTTTCTAATGCTAATGCCTTCTTCTTTCATTAATCAGTCCATTATCATATGTTCGGTATATTTCGACCGATACAAAAAAAAATATGTTTAAGGCAATTGGTTATGCCTCTATATATATTTGAAGGATCATCGTTTAAATCAAAATACCTGTCTATTTATCTATAAAAAATAAATTAATAATTGTAAAATCAAAAATAGTATTCCTACTTTCATTCTGGTTTTAGGAATTTGATATAAGCCAACAATTTTCACATTATACTATTATATATTGTGTAGAAATAATGTCAAATATAGCTATATTTATGAGGTTTTTTGGACAAATGTACCCATTTTTATAGAAATGTAACGATCTTCGATGTGTCATTAGAATAAGTAACGTCAAGTTGAGATAAACGTCACTTCATCACCCACGTTATCTCTAAATCGACATGTCACACCACTTGTTGGCTACATCCTATTAGTAAAATATAAAAAATAGTTTTTTATTTTTCCTATTTTATTTTATTTTCACTTCTCTTCTCCTTCTTCTTCCAACGAAAGTCTTCATCATCGCCATCCTCGTCGCTTAAAATAAAATCCACAAAATTCTTAAATTCAATGAAACCATTTGTTATTTATATGTTATGGTTCTCTCGAAAAACATGTTATCCTATCTTTTCACTCAACACCCCACTCAATCTTCCAATCATACGTTCTTCTTCTCTTTCTTCCAACCAATCAAGCAATCGCTAAACCTTTTCTTGTAAAACAGTCAAAATTTAACTAATCAAAGTGACATTGAAGCTTTTCTTTTGTTCCCCCAAATTGAGCCGATGTCCTAAGATTTCAAACGGTTCACTGCTACTTCCTCGTTGACACCCTCGTCTTTTTCTCCCTTCCTCCAATTATTTCGAAGTTATGTTAGGATTCCCTTATATAATATCACCAAAAATAACATGGAAAAAATCTCAAAGTACACTAGTTCTTAAAAAAAATTCCCAAAATACATAAGTTATAAAAAAAATTCCAAAAGTACACATTTTTGAGCATCACCGTCCCGAAAAAACGTTGTTTGCTACCCCGAATGAGCCTTTTTTCGATTTCGTCAAACTTTGAACGACCATAACTTTGTGCTCCACAATCCAAAAATCATGAATTTTTTTTTGATTTCGCATAACTTTTTAAGGACTACAATTTTTATCATAGACATAATTTCGGAATGTACTTGGATTCCTGAAAAGGGAAGGTAAAGTTATTCCCAAAACCCCTTATATCCATAAATAATTCATTTTTTGAAAATTCTCTCCTACTAAAAATTGTAGTCCTTAAAAAGTTATGCGGAATCAAAAAAAAATTCATGATTTTTGGATTGTGGAGCACAAAGTTATGGTCGTTCAAAGTTTGACGAAATCGAAAAAAGGCTCGTTCGGGGTAGCAAACGACATTTTTTTGAGACGAAGGCGGGACCAAACCGCCTTCGGCGTTTGCGGCTTGCAAGATCTCGAAAAATTATGCGGAATAAAAAAAAAATTCGCTACGATCGGATAACCGAGCACAAAGTTACGTTGTTTTAAAGTTTGGACGCAGTTCAGTGCTTCACCGTTTTGCTCTCACGCGGTGAAGCAATCACCGTTTTGCTCTCCCACGGTGAAGCAGTCACCGTTTTGCTCTCACGCGGTGAAGCAATCACCGTTTTGCTCTCACGCGGTGAAGCAATCACCGCCCTTCTCTGACGCGGTGAAGGCCCAAACATGTGTAGATTGGGAATTATTTTCATAACATGTGTATTTTGAGAATTTTTTTTAAAAACATGTGTAACTTGGGATTTTTTCCAAATAACATAGGGTGTAAATATCAAAATGAAGAAATTGAATCTGGTGAGAGATAAGATATATAATTTTAGGATATCTGGATAGAATGATATTCATGAATCATTTACTTCGATGTTAACATGTATTAAACGGTGCTTGTGCAACTAGCTTTGTGTTTTGGGTTTCGTCAGTGTCGATTCGGTCGCCGTATAGAGTAGGCTATTATGTCTTCGTCATTCCCCGAGCGACAGGGCATTTTCAGATGTTTAATTGAACTCCAGTGAGCTGACATATGATAGCCGACATAGATTTGGATTTGGATCGACTATGAGAGATAGAGAATACGTGAAAACAAAGGTAAAAAGGGTAGCACGGAGAGATCATGTGATAATTCATTTGTTGATCTTAATTTTCCTTTTTTTCTTAAGAAATATATTGTTTTCTTTGTTTCTTTTTCTTTTTTATTTAAGTTGGAACGTTAACACAAAAAATGTAATGTCATGGTATTGTTTTATATATGTCACAGAAAAATTATTGAGTTTGTAGCAAAGTCCATGTTTTGGTTATACAACTGTATTTTTTGTCTAAACTAAGCTACACATACAATTTAATATTTAATGTTCAAATCAATGTTACATGATTTTTGATTTCAGAATTAATCTCTTTTATAAGATAAAGATAAGTCCAAGTAAGATATAAATATGACAGCGTCAACAACAAATATGTGTTTAGAGTTAATAAAAGAAATTACAATAAATACAGTGTAACCTAGTTGGTTATAGTCCTCTTCCTTCAGTTAAGTGACCAAAGTTCAAATCCCGATAATGACATCTTTGAGTATATAAAGATAAATTCGGCGTAATTATGAAATGACATTTCTAGAATCACTCTCAGTTCACAAAGTTTGAAATGTGAATTGCAATTTTCCCATTTTTCACTATAAATATATGGGTTGTGCATACATAACTAAATATGGACCTTTAGTTTAGAGTGGGCCTAGAAGAGTCCATATCGAAGGGTGGGTCTAGAAGAGTCCATACCGAAGAATTGGGAATTAAAAACTTTTTATTTTCCCTAGTTTTCTTAATCGGCTTTTATCTTCTTCGTTCTAACTAGGATTTTAATTTTTTTTGCACAGATGGAACAAATTTGTTGTAATCTACAAAAATGAGATCCAATTTCAATATATTTCAAAAATAATTGCATACCACTTGTTACCACCTCCATACCATATAGTATCACCATCGTTTTAAGTCGATTTTGAAAATTTTTGCACATAATGAACGAATTAATCATGATCTATTGGATGTATAATTTTCTATGAAAAAATACGAGACAAAAAATACCTCATCATACCACCCTGGTTACGGGTGGTATCTTATGGTACACAATGTTGCAAATGTCAGTTAGTATATTTATACTATCATGTATTCAACCATTCTACCGTCTGGTGTGTTCATACCACGTGGTATGCTCTTATGTTATACCAAACAATACCACCATGGTATTGATTGGTACTAAATGTCTCAATATTTTTATTCCATTAATATATCAAAGTGTATATCATTTGGAATGACATAATTAATCTGATTTATCTGTGCAAAAAAATTAAGACTTAAAACGAAAGAGTTATAGCCATTAAAATTTAGAGAAAAAAATGTTAGAAGCCTTTCATAAATGATTATATGACGTTGATATATCAAATTATGCATGATTATTGATCATAAGATTATGAAGAGGATCTGCTGCCAAATAGATAGATGTAGAAAAGTAAGTTGAGTTAGAATTTGATCACCCACCCCCTTTATCTTCCAAACTTCCAAGCATTGTTTTCACAGGTAAATCAAAACATAAGTGATTCGCTCCTATCTTGCCGAAATGGGAGATTATCTCTTCCCACATTCTTTTCCCCCATTCAAGCAATCGAGTAACTGAAAGTCTTCATATACCGGCAAAAAGAAGGTACAAGACACAGCCAACAAAACAACCCATATTTAACTCATAGGAAAGTCAGTTCACCAACCCAAATTATGTTGGAAACTGTCAAGTTTTTTAATCTGGCAAATTACAACCCAATTCGTTGACCCGACCCGAAATCGCCCAAAAACTAGAAATTTTTGTAACTCGAAATCCAAATGACCAAAATCCGATAACACGTGATTTTTTGGGCCGGGTTGGGTGAGTTAGCGAGTCGACCCGTTTGACTCGTTCCATTTAGTATATTACTCCCAAAATATGATAAAATCACTCATAAATTGATGAGATATTTAAAAAAAAATCACAAGGATTTGAATGACATGTTTGGAGTTTAAGGATAATCAAGTATCATGTGTTTCTTGTAGTAGTATTACTCTTGTGATTGTTTTTTGACGATTTGCGCAATTTATATTTCATTACATTGGCGTGGGAGGATTTGAGAATTTGTTAATTGACATGTGTTAGGTAAACTATTGTCATGCATATGTGAAAATTTGTGTTCTTTAAGAAAATATAAAGCATGTCTGATATTGTTTCTGAGAACGCTCATAACCCGAAATGACCTGTAACTCTACCTGAAACCAAATAGGTTGGGTCAATATTTGACTCGAAATAAGCCAACCAAACATGACCCCGACCCGTAACCAAAGTTCCCAACCCGAAATCACCCGACCCGATTGCCAGATCTAAGTTTTTGTTCTTTCAGCATATTCTAGAAGCCCACATTAGGGGTTTAGGTTGTAAAGGCCGCCCTGATTGGTTTTGACCTCCTTGACCCGCCTCGAGAATTGATAGGAGCATCCATTGCATTGGAGGTCAATTCTTGGGTGATCTTCTGCAAGAAGTCTAAAGAAGACAAGTTGAGAAGAGAAAGGATCATCTCTGATAAAGGGAGGACTGATCTAATCCATAGCTAAAAGGGATGAACATATCAAAATTTGACCCAAATGGATTGCCTTCTCTGTTTGAATATTGTGTAAGAAAAAAGTGGAGGAAGAGAACGGATAAAAAATATAAGCAATCTGGTAATAATAATATTTTTATTAATGAGGAACCCTAGATGGGTATCCTTCAGACAAGTTTTGTACTTTCTAGCTGCACTAGAGCTCCAAGCTCAACAATACAAACAATCCGAGGGGGATAAGGAATACAGCATAGAGGAAAATATACCTGACAATAATCCACAAACCTGCCAGGTATGCTACAGAGAGGAGACATTAACGGAAACCCAACGATAAAGAACAAAAGAAAACCTATGAAAGCAATACTTCTTTTTTTTTTTTTGTATGGCTGCCGCAAGCTGATGTACATTTCACTCATTAACCAACAATGCTAAGAATGACGATGAAAACCCCTAGAAAGCACTCAAAACAATAACATAATAGTTTCCTTATAACTTCTTCTTCTATGTATTATCCCTAAAGCTTTTAAACTTCCAACTCTTCCTTCTTGAGACAGGGCACTCCACAGTTCATCTCCAGAATAACCCCATGGTAAATCCTTCTTTAACTAACATGGTAAATATACTTATCAATGTAGGGGAAAATCTGTGCTAATACTCAGTAATTTCCACCAGCTTCAACAGCTTGATCCACCTAGGTAGCGATTCCTGATTCAAACCAAAAGATCGCCGTAAAAAGAAGCCCATTAGAAACCCACCAACATAAGACGATAAAGAAGAAATCTTTATTCAACAAATGGTGTTCTTAGTTTGTTACCTCTAGTTGTCTGTCTTTTATTAACACTATAGCCACCAACAAACCCAGGAGAAGGGCTTTTCACTGCAACATCTGAAGTTGTATTATTACTGCCAAGTGGAAGCCCCCCATCTCGCCAAGCGGGTTCTCCATAATCTTCGGAACCACCACCACCTCCAACGTAGAGATGATCAGCTATCAATCCTCCATCAAACCCACCACCCGATGAAGCAGTAGGGTTTATCACACTGTTATTCCCACTGCTGCTTCTTCCCCCTCCATAGCCCCCTGTAGAAGGCCCCAAGCTAAAGCTGTTCTCTCCACCGCCATATGAGAAATTCAGACTATTGTTGGGTGCATTGTTGTTGACTTCATCACCCCAATTTATACTTCGGTTGCCAAATGTGTTTCCATGACCCACATAAGCATCATCTAGACCAGCAGAGTTGGTAATCCCTCCATTTCCCCACATGTTCCTAGTAACCGAGCTGAAGAAAGAAGTATTTCCTCCATTATTACTACCTGCATTATCATACCCTATTGGATTACTGAATCTATTTGTGCTCTCGATGTAATAAGGGTGATGATTCATCATCCCCCTGAACCCGCCGTTAAAGTTCCCACCACTCCCTCCATATGCAGCTTGACTCAAACCTGGCTCAAAATTCAAACCCATCCCGTAACCAGAACCAAAATTGGGACCATACCCACTTCGACTTGCAACAACAGGACTGAACCTTCCTCCGTGGTCCATTCTAAGCCCATACCCAACTGTTCCTGGGTTATATCCTTGATTGTAACCAGTAAGAAAGCTGCTACTAACCCTACCAAGACCATAGTTGTTTAGTGGAGATGTGCCACGGCTTGGACCAGCTGGAGATAGCTCCTTGGGGACTGCTCTCTTGACCTCGACCATTTTCCCATTGAGTTCATGGAAGGTCTTCAAGTGGAGGACTTTGTCAACTGCTTCCTCCGAATCGTATGTTATGAACCCGAACCCTCTTGGCCTCTGCGTGTTGTGATCATACATAACTACCACATCTGTGATTGTTCCAAACTGCTCGAAGTAGTTACGGAAATCAGCTTCTGTGACTGTGGATGCTAATCCTCCTACAAAGATTTTTCTGGTTCGACCTGGACTTGGAGAACCATATTGAATAATGCCACTTGTGGTTCTGTGCAGAATGTTCTGATCATCCTTTGGAACAGCCTTCTTTGCCTCCACCTGATCAAATTGTCAAATTACATCAATGTGCCATTCGAAAATCAATGTTCTTTAATCAACAATCAAGGACAAAACACTACCTAGAGACACTTAAACAACACAAAAAATAGCTTCTTATCAACTCATTCTCGGGGATCAGAGCATTGCTTGCAATTGAACTTTCACCAAATGCCAATACTTTTCTCAGCAAATACCAATCAGACTTTTTCATGGTGACGATCATTTTGCATTCAAGTCTTCGATCACTATTCTGATTCCAGTCAAGTCAGTTATGATCACACCCACCCTATAAACTCTACCTATATATAGTTGAAGAACAAGAAAAAGCTTATTCTCAACTAGTTCACACGAATTAGACCATTGCACTCAAACTTTCACTATTACTTTTGGTTTCAGCAAATCCCAGAATTAAACTTCTCATAAACAATGAACATTCCGCTGATCATTAGCATGACTAATCTAATTCAAACTCGAACCAAGTACAATCACAACGTAGACAAGATTCTCCCTGTAGGAACTTAAACCCTTGTTTTCAGTACATTTTGACATCAAACATTCTCATGGCAATGAAATTCTCCCATATGAACAATTGCTCTTGCGTCACTAATCCAATGAGCTCCTTGCCAACTCGTTCACCAGCGGCCATTGCAACCAATCAAACTCGCCACTGATACTAACGTTTTGTTCACTAAACTAGGAAGGGAAGGAGAGAAAAAACAGAACAAGGAAACTAACCATTCTTCCATCGATGTTGTGTTTCTCCTGAGTGACTCGCTCAGCGACAGCTCCATCGGCGAAGACCACGAAACCGAATCCGCGGGCCCGACCGGTGGCTCGATCCTTCATTATCACGGCTTCCACGACCTCTCCGAACGACCCAAAGTAATCTCGGAGCCGGTCTTCGTTCGTGTCCCACGATATCCCGCCGATGAATAGCTTCCCATTCTCCGATGACGCTTGCATCTTCCCTTTCTTTAAATTATATATATATATATATTTTTTTTATATTTCGTATTGCCGAAATTCTGAAACTTTACCTGGATCCAATCAAAACCCAGAAAAGGGGGAACCACATCAAAACGATGAATGATCAGATCAAGCAAAAGCGATCGAAGAAATGAGACATGGGATATTCAATATCTTACCCCGAATGCTACTAAAAGAAAGAAACAAGTACGCGATCAATCAACCAAACCTGAAAAACGAAGACCCAATAAGGTAAAACGGAAATGAGATTGGGCAATTCAGAATTGATGAAGGAGAAGACACAACGAACCGATTCGAGCAAAACCCAGATGCCAAATCTCAGGGAAAGCACGGGAACCGAGATTTGAGAGGGCATGCTCATTATTTTTCTCCTTCCCTCTGCAAATCATGCCCTCTTCTTCCTCTTTCCCTCTTGTTTGAAATCTAGAATTGGGTTTATTAATTAAATAATAATGAAATGGAATTTAATAATCAAAGAAATGGGGGAAACGAGGAGGGCGGGGGATGTCTGTGGCGTGAATTGGGAACTATATAGGTGGGATGGAGACTGAAATGAATTGGATAGATGAAGATGTAGATGAAGATGAAGCAGGAAGGGGGGACTAAATTTATTTTTTATTTTATTTTTTTGGTTAAGAGATATGATTTTTTTTTTTTTTTGGACAACATAAGAGATATGATCTTGAGAATGGAATGTGGCGTTATAATTGGTAGTTTTAAGTTTCAGTAGGGGGAAAGAAAAGAAAATTAGTTTAAATTGCTTGCACCCAAGGACATAAGAAGAGAAAGATTGAGGATGAAGAGGCTCAAGACTCAAGAGAGAGAGTTCTTTGCTTTCTTCAAGCTTTCTTCTTCCTCGGTCCGTCTGCTCATATTTATACTTAACTGGAGAAGAGAGGCAAAAATAAAAAACCAGAAATGATAATAGGTTTTTTTCTATGTAGTTGGGATTTTTATTTTCTTATTTGATGAAATTTGTACTTGATTCTAACTTCTTATTAGAGCTATTTTTCAAAATATAGAATGATATCACAAGTGATTTTTAGTGTGTTACTAGTCTACTATTAGTATACGGTAATTTGTAAACACGTACAATTTGAAACGTGTTGTTGAGATCTCCGTGTAAACAGTAAGGATGCCAAACCGGTTTATATCGTTGTGTCGGTTTAGCAAGTGCCAAGTCGTATAGTGTAAATAGAGTATAATCGGTTTATTTCGGTTCATATTGGTTTAACAAAATATGTAAAAATGTAAAACATCATTAACATCAAATCAAATTAAGCATATTTGAAGACAAACTATTTATAATATACGTTTATATTTAATAAAATGATAAATATTCATATTTAAATACAACATTTAACGTCAAGGCCCAAATGTTATACTTGAATCCAACAAATAACATCAATATTTAAGTTTTAAATTCATAAAATAAATCAGAATTTTGTTGTGTTAATTTCGTCATTTGGTTTAAACAACGAAAATTTATCATGTTGATCATATCAGTGATATTCTAGCTGGTTTCATAACCAACTCCGACTATAACAGTTTCAATGATCGACATTCCACCGACCTGACAACCATGATATAGAGAAAAAGGAACAAAACATGCAATGAAAAAGCTAAATGTTTTTGCATATTTCATTGTCACTAATGTGTTGTCGTCTAATTTAGCAACCACCTACTTGGCATTACCTAGAGATGTCTTCAAAATAATACCCAAAAAGTCCACATGAGTATGGATGAAAACAACTAAGAACTTTGACACCATATATGATATATGGACAAGAGATGGGCATGTAGAGAAGATAGCCCAATAACTTTGGATAAAAAAAAACCATGCATCGGCTTCAGTCTCATTGTAAAGACATTTGGTTTCCAAAAGATCAAAAGTATCTTCATTTTGTTGTAAGCACGACATATTTTTATCCTAAACTCTAGTAGTTTAGTTTCCCATTATATAATAGGAGAAGCCATGTCATGCACTCCCTGTCGTGCTAAACACTCCATCTTTTTCAAGGCGGGAACCTATGTGTACCATTCGCTTTGTTTAGAAATAATGTAGCGAACTTGAGTGCGTGCTTATGATTCATTAATCTTGTTTGTCTACCTAGACTATTCGTGCATGGCAACGAGAAATAGCTCATGCATGATAGTCTGCATTCTAAGACCCAATGCATGGCCGTTGAGATATTGAGCATGCATTGGTAATCAAGGAATAAATGATGATGTTTCTGTGGAAGATGAGAAATTGCGCATAGACAATGACTGGATCACCAAACAATAGAGTACTCGAGTTCTTCAACTGAGCATGCTACTACTGATATCATAGTTGCATAACTATCTTGTGATAGAGGAAAATCGTTCACATAAAAGGATAATTATTGACGTTATGTGAAATCATGGGCAGGAGTATGTCTCCTAGTAAGGTTGAATTGGGATAAATCCAAACAACTTGACCTTTAATCAATGTATTCATCAAACAAAGTTTTATACACTAGGGGTCGTTTGGATTTGGAAATTTAACAACGTAGAAATTGACAACAATTTTCAAAACCTAGTAATTGGCATATGGAAATTGAGAAAAAAATCCATGTTTGGATAGGGCATAGAATGTGGAAATTCCTTGTGTGGTATTTTAGGCTTTAGTGCCAAAGTAGAAAAATATCCTTAAATGAATAGATTATGGAATTGCAATAGATGATAGATTATGGCGTACTACTGTTGATGGTTGTCATTGTTGAAGTAGATGATAGTTACGTTGATGGTTATCTTTGTAAGTTTTCTTGACTATTTTTGCATAGTGCAACTGTCTTTGTAATTGGTAACTACTATTGTTTGTGTAACTGCTAAATGCTAATGCATGCTGAAATAAGCATTAACATAAGTATTTTTGTACATTAATAAGTGTCATATGAGTTTGCACTTTACAAGGATAAGTTAAAGACAAGCTTACAAAACATTGTTGTCTTTCGTTTGCAAAGACTATCACTGTAAGTGCTTTGCAATGACAGATAGACAAAAGAAGAAACATCTCTTAGCAAACTAGACAACAACTTAACCTTCTAAACTGATATTAACATACAATATACAAAGTCCTAGATGTGGAGATATGTATTGAACAATGATTTGTATTGATGGAATCTATGTGTTTGATACAAAAGGGCAAGCTATCTATATATGCATACATTCATTCAATAAAATGAAATAGATGATTATAGGTAGTTGGCAGAAGATAGAAGGGAGTAAAGCCTATCACATGAGCTTCTGAAGATGAGTAGCTGGCTAGAGCAGTAGTCATAGAGGGAAATAATGGTGATGGTGTGATGGCATGGTCTTCTGTAAAATGGTATGGAATGGTATGGGTTCTATTCTAAATTATTATCTCTATCACGCTCCCGCAAGATGGAGGCGGGTACGACACCAATCTTGTATTGAAGAAGAAGATAACGTGGAGTTGCAAGAGGTTTAGTGAGAGCATCGGCTAGCTGATGAACGGTAGAGACATGGCAGACGCGCAGGCGATCAGATTGCACAAGTTCCCTTACAAAGTGGAAGTCTAATGCCAAATGCTTCATCCTGGAGTGGAAAACTGGATTAGCGGAGAAGTTCACTGCACCAAGATTATCGCAATAGATGGCAGGAGGATTGGGAGAGCGATGATGCAGCTCAATTAATAGGTTTTGCAACCATTCAAGTTCAGCAGAGGCATGGGCAAGAGCTCGATATTCAGCTTCGGTGCTAGAGCGGGCAACAGAACGTTGCTTCTTGGACTTCCATGAAACAAGATTACCTCCAAGATAAATAAGATAACCCATGGTGGATGTTCGATCATTAGGATCCCCGGCCCAATCAGAATCAGCAAAGGCTTCTAGGGTAATTGAAGAGGAGCGCTTAAGCTGTAAGCCAAGATGACGAGTACCTTGTAGATACCTCAGGAGTCGCTTGACAGACTGCCAATGAAGTTGGGACGGTGCATGCATGAACTGAGATAATTTGTTGACGGCAAACGCGATATCAGGACGAGTGCACAATAAGTATTGAAGGGCACCGAGCACTTGCCTGTAAAGTGTGGCATCAACAGGGGGAGAGCCATCTTGAAGCATAAGTTTGGCTGATGTAGAGAGCGGAGTCGGAGAAGGCTTAGCATCAGCCATTTGAAATCGATGAAGAACATCAGAGATATACTTCTGTTGGGATAGGAGGAAACCAGATGGACCGGGTGAGATTTCGATACCCAAAAAATAATTCACTTCGCCTAGTTGTTTTAATGAGAATCGAGAGGCCAGATGCTCTTGAAACTGAGTGAGCAAAGTAGAATCGTTCCCTGTGAGAAGCAGATCATCAACATAGACAAGAAAGTAGAGCAAGATCCCAGCATGATGATAGACAAACAAGGACGCATCAGACTGCGTTTTGACGAAGCCATTATTCTCAAGGAAACTGCACAATGATAAATACCACGAGCGGGGAGCCTGTCGAAGTCCGTAGATAGGACGATGGAGACGACAAACAAGGTCAGGGGTCTTGGTATTGCGAAAACCTGGTGGTTGAGCCATGAAAACTTCCTCCTCTAAAGAGCCTTGGAGAAAAGCATTATTGACATCAAACTGGAAGATAGGCCATTGATGAGAGAGGGCGATGTGGAACACTGTCCGAACTGTAACAGGTTTAAGAACTGGGCTGTAAGTAGCATGAAAATCAATGCCTGGACGTTGAGTGAAGCCCTTGGCCACTAATCGAGCCTTATATCGATCAACCGTACCATCTGCCTTGTACTTTATTCGAAAAACCCAACGACAACCAACAAGGTTTTGAGTGGAAGCGGGAGGGACTAAGGACCAAGTGACATTAGAGGTGTGGGCGGACAACTCCTCTAGCATGGCGGCACGCCAACGAGGATCGGCAAGAGCCTGCTTAACAGAGGTAGGCTCAAAATGAGAGGATACCTGAGCAGTAAACATCCGTTTAGGCTTGAAAATGCCATGTTGACTGCGAGTCATTATCCGTTGAGGTGGAGCTGAGGGCGGTGGTAGGGCAGCAGGTGAAGGAGTTGGCCGTGGGGAGGCAGACTTCTCGGAGGCAGAATAAGGGGATGACGATGTAGGTTGTGTACGAGCAGGAGAAGGAGCAGTGGCCGGAGATGTTGATGAAGAGGAGACTTTGTCAGTAGTTTGCTGTCTGGGATGTTGAGGCGCCATAGAAATCGAAAGAGGGAAAAGCTGCACAGTCGGAGTGGTGGAGGCAAGCCACTCTAATGAAGATAAGGAGGGTTCGGGACTAGGGGGAAGACCTAGAAAAGTAGTTTCGACAAACTGAACATGTCGAGAAACAAAGACACGACAATCAATTGGATCATAACATTTATATGCACTTTGGTTCGTGGAGTAGCCAAGAAAAATACATGGTCGAGAACGAGGGGCTAATTTATGAGGAGTGTACGGGCGGAGCCACGGATAACAAAGACACCCAAAACTTTTGAGTTTAAAATAATTTGGAGATTCATTAAAAAGAGTGTAATACGGTGTCTGATTATGGAGAGAGGTAGAAGGAAGACGGTTGATAAGGTATACGGCTGACTGAAAGGCGTGAGACCAAAAAGAGATGGGGAGATGTGCACAATGCATGAGGGTAAGACCTGTTTCAACAACATGACGATGTTTGCGTTCTGCTAAACCATTATGCTCCGGGGTGTGAGGAGCAGTAAGAAGGTGAGATATACCTTGATTTTGAAGAAAAGATCGTAGTTTTTGAAATTCACCCCCACCATCAGTAAAGACACGACGAACAGAAGTACGAAAATAATTTTCGACCAAACGTGTGAAAGTGATAAAAGTGTCAGAGACATCAGACTTGTATTTGAGAGGATAGAGCCAAGTGTAGCGGGAAAAGTGATCAACGATGACCAAGTAATATGAAAAGTTATCAATTGAGCAGATTGGTGAAGGACCCCAAACATCCATGTATAACAAATCAAATGGTCTTGAACTACTTAAAGTAGACACTGAAAAGGGGAGTTTATGAGTTTTGGTCACCAAACAAGAATCACAAGAAAAAGAAGCGGAAGAATTGGAAACAGGGAGAGCTTGAGAGCGCAAAACACGGGAGAGTAGCCTAGGATGTGGATGTCCCAGTCGATTGTGCCAGACAGCCGATGAAGTTGTAGTAGTGGCAAGTGCTAAGCGAACGGTCTTTACATCCGGCGGTAGCTCGTACACATCCCCTTTATTCTGGCCTCGGAGTAGTTGCGCCCCCGTGGACAAGTCCTTCAAAACAAAATAATCAGAGAAAAACTCCACTGAGACTGGATTAGCTTTACATAATTTAGCAACAGACAATAAACGTTGCTGAATGGCAGGGACACAAAGAACATCCTTTAATTGCAAAGAAGCAGCACAAGCATGAAGTGTAGAGTTGCCAATGTGTGTTATCTGCAAACCTGACCCATCGCCGACAAGAACCTCATCCGGGCCATTGTAGTCTGTGTAAAGAGAAAGATTGCCAAGGTCCGGGGTGATATGATTGGTTGCTGCGGAGTCCATGAGCCACCCAGAATTGGAGGGAGCGGCAAGTGTATGATAAGCTTGTGCAGGTGGGCGTCCATGAAGACTGTAGCACTCTTTTGCAGTGTGCCCGGGTTTGTCACAGAATTGACAAAGGATCCTTACTCGTCCACCACGACCAGCACTCTGTTGATGACTAGTAAAGTCAATGATATTTCCTCGAGAAGATTGTTGGTGGTGATGAGTTGGTTGAAGGGAAGTGGGTGGTTGCCCCTGATAAAATTGGCGGTGAACAGTCTCTTGGTGATGTTGAAAATGCCTTTGATGAGAGGGTTGATGGAAAGGAGATTGGCCACGACCACGCGCTGCTTGGCCTCGTACACCACCTCGTCCACGATGGATAGAAAAGGCTGTTGTGGGAGAGTGTCGAGTGGCAGCAAGGTCAGATTCGAACTCCACTAACCTGTCATGGAGATCTTCGACATCAATCGGATTTTCACGAGCACGAAGGGCAGCAGCAAGAGGGCCAAATTCAGAGTTCAGCCCTCGTAAAATATTGAGAACAAGATCTTCATCCGCAACTGGTGCTTGGACAAGAGCTAGCTCAGTGCATATGATTCGCATCTCCTGGAGAAAAGAAGAGACAGAACGGTTGCCTTGTCTTTCTTGCACAAGACGGGTCTTCAAACCAATGATTCGAGACCGAGAATTTCCGGCATACATTCTCTCAAGAATGGAGTATGCTTGACGAGCGGTGATTGATGCTGAGATATAGGGAGACACCACATCAGATACAGAAGACAGTATAGCATGTAAGATCAATTGATCTTGACGATACCACCGATTGCGTCCAGGAGCTTCTTCTGCCGGTGCTGTTTTTGTGCCATCAACAGATGACAGCAAATCCAGACCACGAAGAAGAGTTAGCAGCTGCGCACGCCACTGAGGGAAGTTATTTTTGTTTAACTTCGTGGGGAGCTGTGAAGCGGGATTTAGAGAGACAACGTGATTCTCGTCGCCGGTGAGTGGGAGCACCACGGATCCATCGCCGCCTGATGGGGAATCAGACATGATGATTAAAGAGAAGGAGGGGCGAGAAGTTGCACTGATGCGCGGTCGGTTGGGAAGTCTTGGTTAATTTGGATCGGTGATTTTGGGGAACTATTGGAGTTGTTTGGGTCGGTGATTTTGGGGAATTTTTGGAGGTTGTTGGGTCGGTGAGTTTTGGGGCTTTGGAAGTAGCTATTGATAAAGAGAAGGAAAAAGAAAAGAAAGTGGAGAAGAAGCAGGGAGATTGGCGGATGGTGTAGATTGGAAAATGGCTGGGTTAAGGGATCGGAGCACTTGTGCTTGTGTGCTCTGATACCATGTGGAGATATGTATTGAACAATGATTTGTATTGATGGAATCTATGTGTTTGATACAAAAGGGCAAGCTATCTATATATGCATACATTCATTCAATAAAATGAAGTAGATGATTATAGGTAGTTGGCAGAAGATAGAAGGGAGTAAAGCCTATCACATGAGCTTCTGAAGATGAGTAGCTGGCTAGAGCAGTAGTCATGGAGGGAAATAATGGTGATGGTGTGATGGCATGGTCTTCTGTAAAATGGTATGGAATGGTATGGGTTCTATTCTAAATTATTATCTCTATCACTAGACATGCCTACTCTTGTGTTAATTCGGATCACTTATCGAGCAGATCAAGAACAAGAGTGAGTCTATCCTTATCCTTCTCCATATCATAGAAACATTTCAAGTCCCCTGGGTCCTTCCAAAGCATCCTGCAAGCTATAACCCTTTATGCCCTTGTTATACCCTCCAACTTTTTCAGAGTATTTGCCCGCATTGCTCTATGCTCCTCACTCTCTCCCATTGCTCTAGCTATTGTGTCCACTAATTCCCTTATCATTGTCTTCATCCTTGTCAGATACGTTGCAAGCTCTGTTATGCGTTCATCCAGATGCACTTTCTTCTTCTTCTTAGCTGGAACTGATGTTGGTTGTTTCTTTTTGAAGGAGCTGCCCCCACCCCTTCATTTATTATATCGAACATGATTTCCTCCACAACAGGGGTATTCATTTTTGAAAAGGGAGGGTGGGCTCGACCTCATCATCAGAACTCAAGTGAATGTTCCCATTAGCTCCTTGAAATCCCGTTTCACCAGTTGCTCGTCCTTTCCCGAACATAACCACCAAGTCCCAAAACTGTGGAAATAGGGTGTCTCTATAAGTCTTGAAGGTTGGATGAATATGCAAAATGTTTGCATAGCACACAAACATCTTAAAATTTGCAGGCTGCATCATTTATGTTTGCTAAAAAATGTATTATAAGGTTTTCATGTTGGTTTGCAGCTACATTTATGGCAGGAAAACTTGACAACAAGTTTTTTGGTTGGTAGGCAGCTACATTTATGGTTTCTAGGGTTACTATGGGAAGAATAATGAACCGATACACGGGAATGTGTAATACTGTGGGGGGTGGGGTGCCGGTTTTCTGATTTCCACATTTGTGGTAATCTGACCAAAATACATGGCCTCAATTACCATCCTCTTTTGGCCCATCCAAATATGGTATTCTAGCCACAATACTGCAAAGTGTGGGAATTTAGCCCAATTCCCACACAACTTTACTACAGCCAAACGAACCCTAGGTGAAATCATCCTAGTAACATACCTTTTACCTTACTTTCCAACCCTCTTAAGCTATTGCTCTATACTTTTCTTCACAGTGAACACAACAATGGGGAACCTCAAATCAAATTTAAAGAACCTCAAACCACCCGCTGTGGATCTAAAGTAGAGATATTGTCAAAGTTCTTGCAGAATATGATCCTAGAAATTCGTTTAGCTTATAATTACTTTTTGTGACGTACTACATTTGTAAGAAATTTGGCATCCTTGTCAGGTATTCTGGATTTCGATTGAAAGGATCTACTAAATGTGTTTCATTCTACCTTCCATCTGACGCCCTAATACTTTTCCACACTTTGCTTTCACTAGTACAAAGTTGCCCTAGATTACTATGATTTATGAGCCCAGTTCTTACAATAAAAGGGTTCAAAGTTTACAACATCATAGAGCAAATAATTGTGTACTGCAAAGGAGATTTTAGTGATTTTAGATCGCCCCATGTTTAGCTAAAACCACTATCTCAAAGCACTTCATCCCATCCAAATTGGAATGGTCAAACAAAATTAGTATATACACTCTTTCTGTTTTGGAACTCAACAATCTCACCATGGACGAGCAACACTCTAATCATGATTGAGAAAATAGGGGAAATTTTCATAGATTACCAAAATACATATGGCCCCAAGGCCTCTGATATTGCATCTAGCATCGTTCCTCCTCTTTTCGTAATTGAATTGCGTACTATTGTAATGCAAATATACAACAAGTTGGACGATTCACTAGAAGGGATGGTCATAACCCCGTCTAGTATGTTAAGATCTTCCTGGATATCTACAGATTCATAAGGTCAAGAAGGCTAAATAGATGCAATCAGGCTACGCCATTTCCTTTTCTCCCTAATGGTAAAGGAAATGTTATGGCTATATTGCCATCCCCTTAACACATTCAGTACCCGGAATGAACTTTTTCAATTCTGTATTGAATACTTCTTCCCTTCATGGAGAAGGAATTAGCTAAAAGAACAAATCTCGCATTTTTAATGACACCATTGTAACTCTCTTGGCGATACATGAAGGAGATTCCAAGGTTACTTAAGAAAGTTCCCCCATCATGGATTTGAACAATAAACAGATATATTCAAAAGAGGATTAGATGAAAATACTATTATTATCGTCAATCAAGTAGTGCGAGGATATCATAAAGTTGATTGCAGAGGATGCTCCAACACAGTACGCTACAGTAGCTTCAAATCAAGGAACATGTCTAGTAAGAATGCTCCCCGTCAAATAAGCTCAAAGTAATGATGATTATTACCTTGCATTAAAAATAAACACATACAAAAAGCTAGGGTTCACAATACCCAAGTGAAGAGGAACTCTACTTCATAACTAGGGAAGGGAAAACAACAAAGAGGAGAGAAAGAACCATGGTGGATCCTTGTCTTCCCTCGTTGACGAGAACTCCCTTGAGAGGTAAAAATCTTCCCTCCTCTAGCTTGAAGTAATCCCAAATCTTCTTCTTCTCTCCTTGTTGACCACTTTCTCTCTCTAGATTGTGAAGAAGAAGACCTTTCTCTTACTAGGGTTTCCCTTAGGGTTTCTTCAGCTGGAACCCTAGAAGGGAACCCAGAAAATTTATACCCAGATCGACGGTTGGTCACGGTCTCAGTTCATGGTTGTGAACTATAAGCCTGGACCGTGATCTCGGCCAGAAACGCGTCGATTAATTGAGGCTCTTCACGGTCTGGGTCGGATTTTCACGGTCGGGGACCCTAGTAAGGTTGGTTTTACGCTAGGTTTCTCGTGTTTTAGTGTGTTTCAGGATATAACAGGTAAAACCAGCCTATGAGTCGAAAGTTGGACGAAAAGGATCTAAAGCCGGGAGAAGAGGTAGAAAAGGGCCAGTTCACGGCTATCCCAGGAAGTTCACGGTCTTGCACGACCGTGAAGAAAAGCCATTGACCGTGAACCTCGAGGCGTCCAGAGCCAAAACAGAAGTTACTAACGCAAGGTGAGTTCACGGTCACTAAGACCGTGAACTGAGGCTGTCAACCGTGAACGGAGGTGAACGAAGCGGTGCGTTTTGGCGTTCATCAGCAGTTCACGGACGCGTTTCATGGTTCACGGCATTGAACTCAAGCCGTGAACTGAGCTCGTCTCTGGTTTAAAAGATGAGATGAAAGGAGGATAGAGGAGGGAGCCCATTTGTGTGAAAAGCCTTCTTCAGATTTCTAGAGAGAGAAACACGAACTAAAGGAGAAGAAGGCTAGGGTTTTGCTTCAAGGTGGATTTTGGGAAGATTTATTCCAAGGAAAATTCAACTCAAGGGCCAAGAAGATTGAGAGCATCCTCCAAGATGGTTTCCACCTCTTCTCCTTGTGTTTTCCCCATTTCTAGCATGGAGTAGATTTCCTTTCACTTGGGTGTTGTGAAACCCTAACTCTACCATGTAGTTTCTTTTTGGTGCTTTGAAACCTAAGGATTGTGCATAATTGTGCTTAGCATCCTTAGGTTTGTGCATGTTGGTGCTAGCAATCTAATAAGCCACCTTAACCTAGCTTAGAGAGGAAAACCCCCCTTCCAAGGAAGACTCAATCGAGTTGGTTTTTCTTCAGCTTTTTAAGCCACCTAACTAGGTTAATTTAGGGCAACCCTCAATGTTGAATTAAGCAAATTGCTTAATCGCGATTAAGCCGTCCAACCCTTGAGTTGAGTGAGGGAGTAAGTCAACTACCGATTGACTAAACCGAGAGGGTCGAGTGACACGGCCTATAATGTTTACCTCGGTTTAGCAATTGAGATTGTGGTCTCCGACCATATATGCATCCCTCTACGGTTCGCGGTTACCTTGCCCAAAGCAATCATTCCAGTTCACATACCATGTTAGTAGTTAGGGGGAAGAGACACCCGAGTGATCCTTCCACAAAAGAGTTTTCAAAACCATTTACCTTTGCCTTATTTTATTGTAATTAGAAAACTTTTAAACCAAAACTTTGTTGCTAGATAATGATTAAAATGACTGAAGTAGGGGTAGACGGACTGGCCTGGGTTGATATTTAAACATATTTATCCTACACTGCACCCGACTAAGGTTTATACTTGGACCTTAGGCGGGAATTTATTGTGGTATTTGGAGTGAGTCAAGTTTTTGGTGCCATTGTCGGGGACTACGATCTGTTATCTTGAAAAAGTTGTTGGTTGTCAATCTAGCTTTTAATTTCCAGTTTTGCAAGTGTGTGTGCTTTGCTTGTGCTAGACTTGGTGTGTTTTCCGATTGTGTGTAGGTGGTGCATGACCCGGAGTAACCCGACACCTTTGCTACCACTCGACGGGGACATAAACCGAACTCTCCGGCTCCTAGCACAGGAGAGAGAGCTAGCGGAGGCAAGGAGAATGAGTGAAAGAGGGGGACAACATTTGGGTCCCGGTGTTAGTGGAGAAGAAGTTGAACTCGTCGTTGTAGTGGAAATGGCGGGTAACCAAAGGCAAGATGGAGCCGCTCAAGCCTGTCAGTTGAACAATGCGGCGGAGGAAGAGGATGCCCCGAGGACGATGGGGTACTATATGGCCCCAAGGCCGGCAGCCATTCAATCGCCAATCCTACATCCTCCAGTGGCGGCAAAAAATTTCGAGATCAAGCCGGCTCTAGTGACTATGATACAAAGTAATGCTCTATTCCACGACTTTGAGAGTGAGTCACCAAGAGAGCACGTGCAGAGATTCTTGGAGCTCGCGGAGATCTTGAAAATCAATGGTGTGTCGGGCGAAGCTTTGCAACTAAGGCTTTTCCCATACTCACTCTCGGGGAAAGCACTTAGGTGGCTAAACAACAGTCCACCTCGGTCAATCACCTCATTGGACGACCTCCTCAATAAATTCATGGCTCGTTATTGCCCTCCTTCGAAGACGGCGGAGTGGAGAAAGAAGATTACCCATTTCAAGTAAGAAGAGGACGAGACCTTGAGGGATGCTTGGGAAAGGTACTCCGATTACTTTCTTCACTTCCCTCACCACGGGTTTGAAGAACAGTTTCAGATTGAAACCTTCTACGGAGGGCTGATGCAAGAAGATAAGATCCTCATTGACTCCTTATGTCCGGGGAAATTGATGAACATGGCTCCACCCCAAATCACCGAGATACTCGAAGACATGGCCCTCAGGGGATACGATTGGGGGTTAACTAGAAGTGGAAGAAGAAGCAATGATAGAGGAGTGAGAAGCGTGGGAGCGAATGCTCCGCTTGAGGCGAAGTTGGATAAGTTGCGGTTATGCTTGAAGATAAGAGGCAAAGAAAAAGGCAGGTGATGTCGTGCGACTGGTGCTCGAGCGCTTGTCATGAGATGGCGGAGTGTCAAGCAATGAAGGAGGCAACCACTCCGGAGGAACAAGTCAACTTCATGGCAAATGCTAGGGTCAACAACCCGTATAGCAATACTTATAACCCCAGATGGAGGAACCACCCCCAACTTTTCCTGGTCATCACCGACTAATTCGAGGCCCCCGGGATTTCCAACCTCGGCCGACCTTCATCCAACAAAGACCTCAAGTTCAAGGCTCAAGCTTCCAAAAACCGTACCAAGCACAGAGTGGCCTAGGGTTTCAACAACAACAACAACCTGCCAAGCTATCTAGGATTGAAGACCTAGTGAACACCTTTGTGAGTACGAGTAACCAAAAGTTCGACAATATAGAGCAATTTATGGAGGTGGCGACTACCAAGTTTACCTCGCGTGAGGCAGGTCTCTGAAGCTATCAAGTGAACCTCCTAAATTTGGAGGTGCAAATCAACAACCTCGCCGGCATCGTCACCGAGAGACCCAAGGGAGCCTTACCTTCCCAAACCGTGGCGAACCCCAAGGACGGTGCCGGGGTGAATGCACTTCAACTGAGGAGTGTGAAGGTGGTTTCGGAAGTCGCCACTGAAGAAGTGAAGGAGAAGGAAGATACCAACCAAAATAAGGGAGAAGGGAAGCCCTGAGGACTGAGAGGAAGCCGACAATGAAGGCATTGTCGGAGGATGGATACACACCACTTCTTCCTTATCCCACAAGGATGTACAAGAAGAGGTTGGAGAACGAGTGTGGAGGTTTCATGGAAATGCTCCACAACCTCTGCCTAAACATCCCTTTCCTTGAAGACATGGCTCAAATGCAAAGATATGCCAAACACCTCAAGGGATTCCTCACCAAGAAGCCAAAGCTTGAAGGCCTCGCCAACGTGAATCTTGGTGAGGAGTGTTCGGATTACCTCCTCGACCGCTTGCCCAAAAAGCGGTCCGACCCATGTAGCTTTACTATCCCTCTTGATATTGGTAACCATCATATTGAAAATGCCTTGGAGGACATAGGAGCTAGTGTTAATGTGATGCCCTACAAGCTTTTCAAAAAGTTAGAAGTAAGTGAACTTAAGACCTCTAAGCTTAGCATCACGTTTCCCCCCATTTCCGACGAGCAAAACCCAAAACCAACGTCATACCCAGTCTCCCCTACTCAAAACTGGCATGTGCTGAAATTTTGGGTAGATTTGGAGCACATTTTTTCCGGCCACATCACTGGCGGCGAGTCTCCGACGAGCTTCTAACGAAGCTCTGGCGACCCCTCTTCCGTCAGTTTTTCGACCGTTTTCACCCTCCTCGTCCGCACCTCACTTTCTCCTACGTCCTACTTGCGTCTCCAGGTTTGTTTTTTGGCTTTACCTTAGTGATTTGTGGAGAATCAGATTAGGTAGTGAAGTGAGGTTTAAATTTTGTGCTTTGCATGATTGAATCTAGATTTAGGGTGAGGAATTAGGTGAATTAGGTTGATTAAATGATGGATTGATTTTTGCATGAGCTTAGTGAGCCTTGGTGGGTGTGTTTGACCCGAATTGTGTTTATTTTTAGAATTTTCCCACCAAGTGCTATGTTATGAATGCAAGTGGAGTTTATTCTTGTTTGGTGGATGGTAGCTACCGTGATTTGGGTTGTGCTTCAACTTTTTGTGTGCTTGAACTGTGAACTACCCACAACCATGCCACGGCGAGCTTGAGCTTAAATGTTTTTATCCATGGTGGAAAGATAAGTGTGGGGGGAATTTCTTTTCCTCCCAATAAGCATTATTTGACGAATGTTTCCACGTATGATGTGTGTTTGTATTTGTGCAGGATGCTTAACTTGGAGCATGAGTTCATCAGTTATTTGGTGAACCACACAGAATTTGGCGACAAGTTTGCCTACCAGAGTGGCAGCTCGATTGGGCCTCACTAGCAGCTGGACCTGGACATGTTCAACATGTTCAGGTGTCGAGCCCCAATGACCGGGGTGCTCAGCCACCCCCAGTGGTGCCACCTCTTGACCATGGACGAAGAGATCTACCAGGAGCTGTGCGTGGAGTTCTACTCCACCTTCTCCCACATCATCCCGGCCAGCAAGAAGAACCGGCCACAGGTGGAGTTTATGCTGGGAGGTCAGCCACGAGTGCTGACCTATGATGCCTTTGCACAGACCATGGGGCTCGACACCGCCCACATGACGATGACAGAGCGGCAGTACACCGTCGACTTCAACTATCAGGGTGCATCCCGAGCCCTCTGCCGCCTAGAGCACGAGCAGGATGACTTCGAGGGGAGCCGCACCAATGCGGTGAAGCTAAAGACCCAGTGGAGGATCCTCCACACTCTGCTCACCAGATCCGTCGTCGTCAGCCTCCAGTTCGGCCACTTGAACACGAATAGAGGGCTCATTGCCCACTACTCGATGATGAATCTAGCTGAGTCGATCCATCTTGGATCGTTGATCGCCACTTCTTTCGTCCGGTGTCTGGGGCGGAACATAGTGGACACTATGCATATGGGGGGCATCATCACGAGGATAGCCCGACACTTCTAGGTGGATCTGGCCTGCTACACCAGAGCCGGAAGGACGGAGTCCTTCCTAGTGGAGACATTGTATAACCAGAAGCTAGTACTCCAGGGCGAGAGAGGAGTGGAGTACCTTGACGGACTCTGACCTTTCGGAGTCATCCAAGCTGCAGTAGCCCCAACTTCTATGGAGCCTGACCCCGAGGTCCCGCCACCGGCAGAGCAACCACCTGCAAGTGGAGTTTATTCTTGTTTGGTGGATGGTAGCTACCGTGATTTGGGTTGTGCTTCAACTTTTTGTGTGCTTGAACTGTGAACTACCCACAACCATGCCACGACGAGCTTGAGCTTAAATGTTTTTATCCATGGTGGAAAGATAAGTGTGGGGGGAATTTCTTTTCCTCCCAATAAGCATTATTTGACGAATGTTTCCATGTATGGTGTGTGTTTGTATTTGTGCAGGATGCTTAACTTGGAGCATGAGTTCATCTGTTATTTAGTGAACCACACAGACTTTGGCGACAAGTTTGCCTACCAGAGTGGCAGCTCGATTGGGCCTCACTAGCAGTTGGACCTGGACATGTTCAACATGTTCAGGTGTCGAGCCCCGATGACCGGGGTGCTCAGCCTCCCCCAGTGGCGCCACCTCTTGACCATGGACGAAGAGATCTACCAGGAGCTGTGCGTGGAGTTCTACTCCACCTTCTCCCACATCATCCCGGCCAGCAAGAAGAACCGGCCACAGGTGGAGTTTATGCTGGGAGGTCAGCCACGAGTGGTGACCTATGATGCCTTTGCACAAGCCATAGGGCTCGACACCGCCCACATGACGATGACAGAACGGCAGTACACCGTCGACTTCAACTATCAGGGTGCATTCCGAGCCCTCTGCCGCCTAGAGCACGAGCAAGATGACTTCGAGGGGAGCCGCACCAATGCGGTGAAGCTAAAGACCCAGTGGAGGATCCTCCACACTCTGCTCACCAGATCCGTCGTTGCCAGCCTCCAGTCAGGCCACTTGAACACGAATAGAGGGCTCATTGCCCACTACTTGATGATGAATCTAGCTGAGTCGATCCATCTTGGATCGTTGATCGCCACTTCTTTCGTCCGTTGTCTGGGCGGAACATAGTGGACACTATGCATATGGGGGGCATCATCACGAGGATAGCCCGACACTTCTAGGTGGATCTGGCCTGCTACACCAGAGCCGGAAGGACGGAGTCCTTCCTAGTGGAGACATTGTATAACCAGAAGCTAGTACTCCAGGGCGAGAGAGGAGTGGAGTACCTTGACGGACTCTGACCTTTCGGAGTCATCCAAGCTGCAGTAGCCCCAACTTCTATGGAGCCTGACCCCGAGGTCCCACCACCGGCAGAGCAACCACCTGCAAGTGGAGTTTATTCTTGTTTGGTGGATGGTAGCTACCGTGATTTGGGTTGTGCTTCAACTTTTTGTGTGCTTGAACTGTGAACTACCCACAACCATGCCACGGCGAGCATGAGCTTAAATGTTTTTATCCATGGTGGAAAGATAAGTGTGGGTGGAATTTCTTTTCCTCCCAATAAACATTATTTGACGAATGTTTCCACGTATGGTGTGTGTTTGTATTTGTGCAGGATGTTTAACTTGAAGCATGAGTTTATCAGTTATTTAGTGAACCACACAGACTTTGGCGACAAGTTTGCCTACCAGAGTGGCAGCTCGATTGGGCCTCACTAGCAGCTGGACCTGGACATGTTCAACATGTTCAGGTGTCGAGCCCCGATGATCGGGGTGCTCAGCCACCCCCAGTGGCGCCACTTCTTGACCATGGACGAAGAGATCTACTAGGAGCTGTGCGTGGAGTTCTACTCCACCTTCTCCCACATCATCCTGGCCAGCAAGAAGAACCGGCCACAGGTGGAGTTTATGCTGGGAGGTCATCCATGAGTGCTGACCTATGATGCCTTTGCACAGGCCATGGGGCTCGACACAGCCCACATGACGATGACGGAGCGGCAGTACACCGTCGATTTCAACTATAAGGGTGCATTCCGAGCCCTCTGCCGCCTAGAGCACGAGCAGGATGACTTCGAGGGGAGCCGCACCAATGCGGTGAAGCTAAAGACCCAGTGGAGGATCCTCCACACTCTGCTCACCAGATCCGTCGTCGCCAGCTTCCAGTCAGGCCACTTGAACACGAATAGAGGGCTCATTTCCCTCTACTCGATGATGAATCTAGCTGAATCGATCCATCTTGGATCGTTGATCGCCACTTCATTCGTCCGGTGTCTGGGGCGGAACATAGTGGACACTATGCATATGGCGGGCATCATCACGAGGATAGCCCGACAGTTCTAGGTTGATCTGGCCTGCTACACCAGAGCCGGAAGAACGGAGTCCTTCCTAGTGGAGACATTGTATAACCAGAAGCTAGTACTCCAGGGCGAGAGAGGAGTGGAGTACCTTGACGGACTCTGACCTTTCGGAGTCATCCAAGCTGCAGTAGCCCCAACTTCTATGGAGCCTGACCTCGAGGTCCCGCCACCGGCAGAGCAACCACCTGCAAGTGGAGTTTATTCTTGTTTGGTGGATGGTAGCTACCGTGATTTGGGTTGTGCTTCAACTTTTTGTGTGCTTGAACTGTGAACTACCCACAACCATGCCACGATGAGCTTGAGCTTAAATGTTTTTATCCATGGTGGAAAGATAAGTGTGGGGGGAATATCTTTTCCTCCCAATAAACATTATTTGACGAATGTTTCCACGTATGGTGTGTGTTTGTATTTGTGCAGGATGCTTAACTTGGAGCATGAGTTTATCAGTTATTTAGTGAACCACACAGACTTTGGCGACAAGTTTGCCTACCAGAGTGGCAGCTCGATTGGGCCTCACTAGCAGCTGGACCTGGACATGTTCAACATGTTCAGGTGTCGAGCCACTATGGCCGGGGTGCTCAGCCACCCCCAGTGGCGCCACCTCTTAACAATGGACGAAGAGATCTACTAGGAGCTGTGCGTGGAGGTCTACTCCACCTTCTCCCACATCATCCCGGCCAGCAAGAAGAACCGGCCACAGGTGGAGTTTATGCTGGGAGGTCAGCCACGAGTGCTGACCTATGATGCCTTTGCACAGGCCATGGGGCTCGACACCGCCCTCATGACGATGACAGAGCGGCAGTACACCGTCGACTTCAACTAGCAGGGTGCATTCCGAGCCCTCTGCCGCCTAGAGCACGAGCAGGATGACTTCGAGGGGAGCCGCACCAATGCGGTGAAGCTAAAGACCCAGTGGAGGATCCTCCACACTCTGCTCACCAGATCCGTCGTCGCCAGCTTCCAGTCAGGCCACTTGAACACGAATAGAGGGCTCATTGCCCACTACTCGATGATGTATCTAGCTGAGTCGATCCATCTTAGATCGTTGATCGCCACTTCTTTCATCCGGTGTCTGGGGCGGAACATAGTGGACACTATGCATATGGGGGGCATCATCACGAGGATAGCCCGACACTTCTAGGTGGATCTGGCCTGCTACACCAGAGTTGGAAGGACGGAGTCCTTCCTAGTGGAGACATTGTATAACCAAAAGCTGGTACTCCAGGGCGAGAGAGGAGTGGAGTAACTTGACGGAGTTTGACCTTTCGGAGTCATCCAAGCTGCAGTAGCCCCAACTTCTATGGAGCCTGACCCCGAGGTCCCGCCACCGGCAGAGCAACCACCTGCTCGTGCACCCCCCCGGCCTCCAGCGCTCCAGCTCTCTGCACAGCAACCATCCCCACTAGGTGCAGGCGATCCCCTCGTCCAGACGATGGATCGCCTAGAGACAAACTTCATGGGATTCTCATCCTGCCTCGACCGGCAGACCGACATCCTCGAGTTTAGGGCTCGACGCCAGGCTATCCTCCCAGATGCTGGAGAGGGTCCTTCCACCGGAGTGAGGTTGCCGACGAGTGAGACATGTGGAAGAGCGAAGTCCATTCGCGCCACTTCTCTACTTGTAACCCTGAAGTTGTGTTTTGTTTTTGTTATTTTTATTCATTTTGTGTGTGTGTGTGTGACATAAACTACTACTATGTATTGTGTTTGTAATAACCTCGCCTCGAGTGAGTCGTATTGTGTTTATGTGTGTGTTTTTGTCTCTCCTTGAAGCTCAAAGTATCCTAACTCGGTTCGATTCCAGCTTTCACTCACTAAGCCCAAGCGGTACCATCATTTTACCCATTTCTTACGCCATTGATGGCAATGTCGAGTTTAAGTGTTGGGGGGGGGGGGTAGTTTACTAGTATGATTGTGTGAGTTTGATTGATGCTTGGAGCCTTTTGTATGACCAAATTTCAAAAATTTGAGGGCTCCAAGCAATGTTTGCATGATCAAAGTGGCCGAATGGTGGGAAATTATCGTGTTTATTGGCAATGGTCTTGAATTGTTGCATGTAATCGACTATATCCTATGATGATGACTGAGAAGTTCATTAGGATAGGGCAAAAGTTTAGTTCTCAGGTGTGCATAAATGAATGGATGTCTTGACTTGATCACTTGTTGCTTACAATTGCCATGCATCGTGTTGTGAATTGGAATAGGTGGTTGGGTAACTAGGTATCATGTGAGTTTTGAGCCGATCGTTTTCTTCTGGTGTGATAGTTCCCTCTTACCACAGTGTGTAGCATCACAGTTGTCACTAGTAAGTATGATGGAGGCATAGAATTAATCCACGCCCAAATGTTGATTGTCCCGAAATGTGTCATCCTTTAGTCAACCCCTTTGAGCCTTGTGACTTCGAGGGTCGTTCTCAATTTAAGAGCTTCATGCTTGTGAGCTTAATGGTGTTAATAGAACGACCCCCAATCCCTTTTTCGTGTCTAAACATGTGTCGCCCTTGTGTCCCGGAGCTCTCTCGCTTTTGAGTTCCATAGAGGTTCTACATAGGAGGTTTGTGTGCGGTTCTTGCTAGGGATGAAAAATGAAGTGTTAGAGTGAGTTCCTAAAAAAAAAGAGAGCATTGGTCGTTAATTGCATAGGTGGCAAGTATTTTTACTCTATAGTACCCCCTCAAAAAGAAAAGAAAAGAAAAGAGAAACGAATAAGAGAGTGCCACAAAAAACCAAAGTGTATGCTCTAGGAGGGGTTTCTTGGCACCCAAGCCATTGAAACCCCCACATTGTTTTAGAAATCCTTCACTACCAAACCTTAATGAGCTAGCAAGAGTTGACCGAGGAAGAGTGATTCGAAGTAGTTCACGATGGGTGATAGTTTGGAAAGGAGAGATAAGGTTTTTGGCCGATGCTAGTGGCCTTGGGTTGAAGAGAAGGGTTTTAGTCGAAACCATAGTACCTTTGGGTTTAGGTTGAAGATTTACAACCTCACGTCATGATTGCCACCACCCAAAAAGCCTTTTCCCCATGTCCAAGACAATTGCCAGTCATCTGAACTCGTGTCTAAGACCTCCGGACAAGCTAGTGGTGACAACCATCCCGTAAACTCTAGCATTTAGAGGTTACTGCCGTGGTATTGAGACGATATGGCCGAGAGTTTATGATTGTGCACATCTTTTGCACAAAAAGGTCTCGACCCCACTGGTCTTGAGAGTGAGTGATTCATTCTTACTTTGCATGCCATATCATACCCCGGTGAGGACTTTTATTTCCTTTCCATTTGTTCCTCAGACTTGAATTCCATGCATGGTTGGTTGTGGTCAATAAGTGGTCTTGTTGAGACTTGCATTGATCCATGAAAAGGTGAGAACTTTTCGTTTGCCCGTTTTTGGTGGCTTCGAATGTCGTTTGTGGTGGATGTCGGTATTGCTTGCAACGGTCCATGTATTGATTGCCAATAGCCATTGAGAATTCCCACTTTGTGCCCTTTGAGTTGTCCCCAAAGTATTTGTGTAGGTTGCAATATTACCTTCTGTGAAATGGTTTTCTTGGGGACAAGCAAACGTCTAAGTGTGGGGGAGTGATTCGGGCCTAATTGTACATGTTTTTCCCCCGTTTTCCTTAGTCGTTTGTGGCCACTTCGCTCCTAAAAGGTTGGTTTTACACTAGGTTTCTCGTGTTTTAGGTGTTTCAGGTGAAACCAGCCTCGGATGGGACCCCTTGTAGGTCTAACTGCGAGGTGATACCCAATCGAGAAGTGACACTTAATCGAGAAGGCCGACGCACGTTCCAGCTACAACTATGTAATGTTGATTTGGGCCTAATTGTACATGTTTTGCCCCCATTTTACTGAGATGTTTATGCCAAATTCACTCCCAAAAGGTTAGTTAGGTTCCCCGTGTTTTAGTGTGTTTCAGGATATGACAGGTGAAACCAGCCTCGGAGTCGAAAGATTGGAGATAAGGATCGAAAACCGGGAGAAGAGGTGAAAAAGAGCCAGTTCACGGCTAACAAAGGGAGTTCACGGTCTTGCATGACCGTGAAGAAGAGGAGTTGACCGTGAATCGCAAGGCGTTAAGAGCCAAAGTGAAGGTTACTGACGCGAGGTGAGTTCACGGTCTCTAAGACCCTGAACAAGGGTCGTTGACCATGAACACGAGTGAACGACACGAAACATTTTGGTGCACGCCTAAAGTTCACGGACGCGTTTCAGGGTTCACGATCGTGAACTCAGGTCGTGAACTCAGCTTGTCTCGGGTTTAAATGATGAGCTGAAAGGAGGAGAGAGGAAAGAGGCCATTTGGTGAAAAGGCCTTCTTCAACATTCTAGAGAGAGAAACACGAACTAAAGGGAGAAGAAGGTTAGGGTTTAGCTTAAAGCAGATTTTGGGAAGATTTCCTCTAAGGAAAGCTCAACTCAAGGCCAAGAAGACTGGGAGCATCCTCCAAGATGGTTTCCATCTCTTTCCCTTTTGTTTTTCCCACTACTATCATGGAGTAGACCTCCTTTCACTTGGGTGTTGTAAAACCCTAACTCTACCATGTCAGTTTTCCGACCGTTTTTAACCGTCCTCGCCCGCACCTCACTTCCTCCTTCGTCTTACTTGAGTCTCCAGGTTTGTTTTTTGATTTTACCTTTGTGAATTGTGGAGAATCGGATTAGGTAGTGAAGTGAGGTTGAATTTTTGTGCTTTGCATGATTGAATCTAGATTTTGGGCGAGAAATTTTGGGAATTAGGTCGAATGAATGAAGGATTGATTTTTTCATGAGCTTAATGAGCCTTGGTGGGAGTGTTTGAATTGAATTGTGGTTATTTTTAGATTTTGCCCACCAAGAGCTATGTTAATAATGCAAGTGGAGTTTGTTCTTGTTTGGTGGACGGTAGCCACGGTGAAAAGGGTTGTGGTTCAATTTTTTGTGTGCTTGAATTGTGAAATACCCACAACCATACCACGGTGGTTTGAGCTTAAATGTTTTGACCATGGTGGAAAAACAAGTGGGGGGGGGGGGGAATCTCTTTTCCTCCTAATGAGCGGTATATGACAATTGTTTCCACGTATGGTGTGTGTTTATACTTTTGCAGGATGCTTAACTTGGAGCATGAGTTCATTCGTTATCTGGTGAATCACCCGGAGTTTGGCGACAAGTTCGCCTACCAGAGTGACAGCCCGATTGGGCCTCACTGGCGGCTGGACCTGGACATGTTTAACTTGTTCAGGTGCCGAGCTGCCATGACTGGGGTGCTCTGCCATTCCCCATGACGCCAGCTCTTGACCATGGACGAGGAGATCTGCCACGAGCTGTGCGTGGAGTTCTACTCCACCTTCTCACACATCGTCCCGGCCAGCAAGAAGAGCTAGCCACGGGTGGAGTTTATAATGGGAGGTCAGCCATGAGTGCTGAACTATTATGGTTTTGGTCAGGCCATGGGGCTCGACACCGCCCACATGACGAAGACAGAGCGGTAATTCACTGTCTACTTCAACTACTAGGGCACATTCCGAGCCCTCTATCGCCTAGAGAACGAGCAGGAAGAGTTCGAGGGGAGCCGCACCAATGCGGTGAAGCTGAAGACCCAGTAGAGGATTCTCCACACTCTTCTCACCATTGAGGGCAATGTCGAGTTTAAGTGTGTGTGTGTGTGGGGGGGGGGGGGGGTAGTCTACTAGTATGCTTGTGTGAGTGTTATGATGCTTGGAGCCTTGTGTATGCCCAAATTTCAAAAATTCGAGGGCTGCAAGGAATGTTTGCATGTTTAAAATGGCTGGATGGTGGGAAATTCTCGGGTTATTGGCATTGATCTCAACTTGTTGCATGTGATCGAGTATATCCTATGATGACGACTGAGAAGTTCATTAGAATAGAGCAAAACTTTAGTTCTCAGGCGTGCATAAATGAATGGATGTTTTAACTTGATCACTTATTGCTTACAATTGCCATGCATCGTGTTTGTGAATTGGAATAGATGGTTAGGTAACTAGGTAGCCCGTGAGTTTTGAGCCGATCGTTTTCTTCCGGTGTGATAGTTCCCTCTTACCACGGTGTGTAGCATCACAAGTTATCACTAGAAATTATGATGGAGGCATATGATTAGTCCACACCCAAATGTTGATTGTCCCAAAATGTGTCATCCTTTAGTCAACCCCGTTGAGCCGTGTGACTTCGTGGGTCATTCTCGATTTAGGAGCTTCATGCGTGTGAGCTTAGTGGTCTTAATAGAACGACCCCAATCCTTTCTTCATGTCTAAACATGAGTCATCCTTGTGTCCCGGAGCTCTCACCTTTGAGTTTCCATAGAGGTTCTACATAGGAGGTTCGTGTGCAGTCCTTGCTAGGGTTGAAAAAAATGAAATGTAGTGTTGGAGTTAGTTTCTAAAAAAGAAAGCATTGGTCGTTAAAAGTATAGGTGGCAAGTGTTGTTACTCTCTAGTACCCCCTCAAAAAGAAAAAGAAAAAAAAAGAGAAGAGAAACGAAACGAAACCAAAGAAAAGAAAAGAGAAACAAAAAAAGAGGTAATAAAATGTGATAAATTAAGTAAAGAGTGCCACGAAAAACCAATGTACATGCTCTGGGAGGGGTTTCTTGGCACCCAAGCCGTCGAAACCCCCCACATTGTTTTAGAACTCCTTCATTACCAAACCTTAATGTGCTAACAAGGGTAGACCGAGGAAGAGCTTTTCAATGTAGTTCATGATGGGTGATTAGAGGTGGCAATTGGATCGGATTCGTGGATTGGATTGGTGGATCCATGGATCAAATGGATTGGATCTAATGGATTGGTGGATTCATGGATTGGATCAAGTGGATTGGTGGATTATCCATGAATCCAAATGACATCCTCAACCAAGGACCAATATGTAAAATGTAAGAAGTTTAGGTACCAAAATGTCATAATGAAAATTTTTAGGTACCAAAACGTAATTTTCCAATGATATTTTTCGTATAAAAAATTAAATTTTAGGTACCAAAATGTAAAAAATAAAAATTATAGGTACTAAACCGTAATTTGCCAATGATCCATGGATCCAATCCACGAATCCACCAATCCAATTGGATTTGGATAAAATGGATTGGATTTAAATGGATTGAATTAGGTGGATATTTTTAATGGATTGATGGATTGGATTGGTGGATTGGATTGAAATTGCCACCTCTATGGGTGATAGTTTGGAAAGGAGAGATAAGGATTTTGGCCGATGCTAGTGGCCTTGGGTTGAAAACAGAGGTTTTAGTAGAAACCATAGAACCTTCGGGTTTAGGTCGAAGATGTAGAACCTCAGATCATGATTGCCACCACCCAAAAAGCCTTTTTCCCATGTCCAAGACAATTGCCAATCATCTGAACCCGTGTCTAAGACCTCCAGACGAGCTAGTGGTGACAACCATCCCGTGAACTCAAACATCCAGAGGTTACCGCCATGGTATTAATACGATAGGGCCGAGAGTTTATGATTATGCACATCTTTTGCACCAAAAAGGTCCCGACCCCACTAGTCTTGAGAGTGAGCGATTCATTCTTGCTTTGCATGACATATCATACCCCGGTAAGGACCTTTGTTGCCTTTCCATTTGTTCCTCAGACTTGAATTCCATGCATGGTCGGTTGTGATTGATAAGTGGTATTGTTGCGACTTGCATTGATCCATGAACAAGGGGAGAACTTTTCGTTTGCCCGTATTTGGTGGCTTCGAATGTCGTTTGTGGTGGATGTCGGTGTTGCTTGCAACAGTCCAAGTATTGATTGCCAATAGCCATTGAGAATTCTCACTTTGTGCCCTTTGAGTTGTCCCCAAAGTATTTGTATAGGTTGAAATATTACCTTGTGTGAAATGGTTTGCTTGGGGACAAGCAAACGTCTAAGTATGGGGGACTGATTCGGGCCTAATTGTAAATATTTTGCCCCCGTTTTACTTAGATGTTTGTGCCAAATTCACTCCCAACCGTGTTTTAGTGTGTTTCAGGATTTGAAAGGTGAAACCAGCCTCGGAGTCGAAAGATTGGCGAAAAGGATCAAAAACTCAAGAGCCAGTTCTTGGCTAACAAAGGGAGTTCACGGTCTTGCATGACCATGAAGAAGAGGAGTTGACCGTGAATCGCGAGGCGTCCAGAGCCAAAGTAAAGGTTACTGACGCGAGGTGAGTTCACGGTCTTTAAGACCATGTACAAGGGCAGTTAACCGTGAATACAAGTGAACGATACAACGCGCTTTGGTGCACGCCTGAAGTTCACGGACGCGTTTCATGGTTCACGGCCGTGAACTCAGGCAATGAACTCAGCTCGTCTCGGGTTTAAATGATGAGCTGAAAGGAGGAGAAAGGGGAGAGCCCATTTGGTGAAAAGGCATTCTTCAATATTCTAGGGTTTAGCTTCAAGGCAGATTTTGGGAAGATTTCCTCTAAGGAAAGCTCAACTCAAGGGCCAAGAAGACTGGGAGCATCATCCAAGATAATTTCCATCTCTTTCCCTTTTGTTTTCTCCACTTCTAGCATGGAGTAGACCTTCTTTCACTTGGGTGTTGTGAAACCCTAACTCTACCATGTAGTTTTCTTGTATGTGTACTGGATGATTGCCATTGGGTATTGTTCAATTCAATGATTGAGGTATTATTTATCATGATTGTGCATGCTTGTGCTTAGCAACCTAGGGGTTGTGCATGTTTTGTGCTTAGCATCCTTAGGTTTGTGCATTTAGGTGCTTAGAAACCTAAGGATTGTGCATAATTGTGCTTATCACCCTTTGGTTTGTGCATGTTGGTACTAGCAATCTAATTAGCCACCTTAACCTAGCTTAGAGAGGAAGATCCCCCTTTCAAGGGAGACTCAATCGAGTTGGTTTTCCTTCCTCTTTCTAAGCCACCTAAACAAGGTTAAGTTAGGGCAACCCTCAATATTGAGATAAGCAAATCGGTTAATCGTGATTAAGCCGTCCGACCTTAGAGTTAAGTGAGGGAGTAAGTCAACTACCAATTGTCTAAACCGAGAGGGTCGAGTGACACTGCCTTTCATGCTTACCTCGGTTAGCAATTGAGATTTTGTTCTCCGACCATATATGCATCCCTCTGCGGTTCACGATTACCGTACCCAAAGCAATCATTCCAATTCATAGCATGGTAGCAGTTAGAGGGGAGTGACACCCGAGTGATCTTTCCAGCAAAGAGTTATCATAACCATTTACCTTTGCTTTCTTTCATTTCAATTAGCAAACCTTTAAACGAAAGTTTTGTTGCTAGATAATGATTTCAACAACTGAAGTAGGGGTAGACGGACCGACCCGGGTCGATATCTAAATAATCGTTCTATACTGCACCAGATTAGAGTTTACAAACTTGGGCTCTAGTTGGGATTTTATTGGGGTGTAGTTTCGTGCGAGTCAAATTTCTTTCAAGTCCTTTAAGAAGGGGATCAAATTCTCCACCCATACTTGACGCTTTGGTTCTCTCTCTCTATACCTTATCATTCAAAATATTTTCTTCACATATCTCATATCACAAACTAACTTAATCGTTGAAGGACAATCCAGGAGGCATCCTAGTCCAGGTTCCTTCCACCCTATACAAGATGAGATGAGAAGAACGCAAGTTAGGTGTCGCACAGCTAATCATTGTTCCATGCCCTCAATGAATATGGTATAAAAAATTGGCGCCGACCATGGGGCCTGATTTTATATTTCTCTTGTTTGATTTTAGAAGGAGAAAATGATATTGCTTAGGACAAAATAAGGAAGGAGTGGCTTAATTATGAAGCACCCATTTTCTTTAGGAAATGAGCAGTCACAAGGATTAGCGGCATGAAAAATATTTGACGAGCATACTGATACGCTGCTCCCAATCACATGACACGGACCGCCTTCAAAAGTTCCCCCTCGTCCAAGTTATCATAACTCACCTCACATATATTGGGCCTACAACATAGTACTCAACCCGCCTCCAACTTGCGTCGCGCTTCTCATTAGTATGCTTCATATCCGGTCGATTCACTTCGCATTGGGCCCACTACTCAACATACGTGGTTCGACTTTAACGAATCACGTCCACGGTCTACCAAGGACCTCTCCACATTGTGCCAATCTTCAAGCTCATCTCGCACCCCATGAAGTGTCCACAAGCAAGCCTGTCATTCCTCCCGCCTAAGGACACACCCTGTTACCAAAAATGATACATAGCAATTCCAAGTGAGATCAAACTGGAGACCTCAATATTTAAGAAGAAACAGCCCACCGCCAGACTACACACCACTCATTGGATACTCTCTCGAGCATTTTTCACTTAAGTAAACCACATTCAGATTCAGTTATTATGCATTGCCCAAGCGATAACACTTAAATTTATATTATTTGGAACCCATATTTTGGTTTGTTTTGAGTCATTCTATGTCTTCACTGCTAATATGTTGTCAAATATGCCCTTTATTCATTCCTATGAAAATATTGGTATACTAGGGTGTGTTAGACGATATGAATGTTTTAGGTTCAAAAAGTGTGCACAAGTGTAGAGTTATGGACGAAAACTGAGAGATCACGCCCAAAGGAAAGAAGATCACAATCCCAGAAGATAAGGCATGAACTAGAGCTACAAGATCGCGACCTCTACATTGAAGATCATAGTTGAAAAAATAGAGGCTTACTTGTCACAATCCACCCGTTATAATTGACAAACACAAGATATGCAATAGACATAGAAAGGAAAAATACTCATAAAACTAGTATATATGTATAACTCGAGTAACATTGTCTAAGGAACCTCTAGGGTTCGCAAACTTACACAACTAATGAACTAGCCACTCATGGCGACAGGGCCTAAGGAGTACACCATTATAGAAAATGAGATACCTAGCTCCTGTGAAATGGTGCCCTTATAGCATATATGGTGCCTAAAGCGCCATTCTGGCCACTAACCTTGGTAATCACTTCGGATTCCGGTTAGTTGCTCTGTCGGCAGAGTAACCCATTGTAAATATAGATCCTATTGATGGTCGAGGGGGTCTATTTATAGCCTTCTCCATCAGGTTTTTGACAGTTTTGTAGGATGAAAGTCTTTAGCTTGCATATTTTTAGAATATCTCTAGCTTAACCTCCAAGTGAAGGATCTACGAGTCACAACGAGTTAATTTGGGCCTTTTGGAAAATTGCACCTTTGGTGGTTTTTGGCTTCTTGTCAACTAACTAGGCTGCCATTTCCGGGCTTGGATTCCAGCTTCATTTTTTACTTTCAGCAATTAGATGCTATAAATAGAATGTCTCCAGCTCGTACAAGGTGATCCATGAGGATGCTTTGACCTAAAACACACACAAAAGTCTACCCAAAAGGAATCAAAAGTATAAAACTATTCTTAGAGACTACTAAATTCACCTTTGAGCAATTACCAAGCAATTCCAAGTTATTATAGCAAACACATATGTATTAATCTTGTAAATCATGCCAAGAAATGAGGGTCTAAAATAGTATCTTACGCATCATAAAGTACCAAGAATTTCTTAGCACCTATGATAATTAGTGTTTCAAGACATTTCCTCACAAGCTCATTCCCAACAAGCTAACTTGAATGGGTCCTTAATCTAGGCTACACCCTAACTAAGAAAGCTAGCTATGCCTAGCTCAGAGGCATAAAAGAGAGCGTAATCATGGAGGCAGGCCATGTATGGCGTTCAATTTAAGGGCGCAAACAAAAATTCTATAGAGGAGACAGTCTAGATTTATAGCTTCCCTTTTTTTCAAACCACTATCAAATTCAGAAAATGGCCAGAGTAAACTTGAATGATCAAATCCACATGGATTACAGATTCAAAATAATACTTCCAAAGAAAATCAAGGGAGAAGCGTTGATAAAAAAGGATTGCCCTTCCCATCTAATCATGATTTTACAATGCCAACTGCATACCATCTGATAATTCATTACCAACACGAAAATTAAGAAAAGGGCGCTGAAAACCGGTCAAATTAGCCGCAGCAGCTCATGCAACTAGGCGGACCGCTGCTGCCCATAAATGATAAATGGTCAAACCTTTCACCAAAAAATTCTAAAAATTCGGACTCCTTGCTTCTTACAGCTGAAATCCTCTATCTCCTCTCTACAAACCCCAAGTTTGAACTATTTTCTCCATCAAATCCACCTCCAACTCTCTCAGAATATCTATCTCACAATCTTTATAGATCACCACCTCATCATCCTCTACAAGGCCTAGGGATTTTTTTTTTTGGAAATTTCAATCAAAAATATTTTGCGGCACATCCCACCACCAATATTGCCGCCTCCATTCTATCGCATTCAGTTTTTTTTTTCAAAATCATCATTTTTTGCATACTCCCTGCACTCTAGATCAGTAGCCAGGACATATATAAGAATATAGGAGCTTGAACCATTAAATTTGAGCTTCGTACGAATTTTATGTACTTGTATTCCCCTAATTGAAGTCAACTTGGGTATCGTATGATCTTAACCATGGTACTATGATTCTAAGTGGGGATAGAACTTGGCTAAGGATACTTAGAAAGAGTATTATGCCAAAATGAGCTGAATTGATAAAGAGGAGAATCATTTTCGAATGAAGCAAATTTTGGAAATTCTTATCCCTAGAACTTGGTCTATGATCATTATAATACATTGTTGCATTTCACTCTCGATGATGATTAGAAACGAAATATAATATATTTTTTGAATTGAAATGTTCAATTATTAATGTCCCTTGAAGTTTGCCCAACACAACCTATCTAAGATCTCCTTCTCCATAAGAATTAATGAAGAAGGAGAGGACAATAACTATTCCATCTAGGTCCATGAGGACAAGGAGGAGATTTACATTGATGATACATCTTATCATAAGATGTTGTCACTTCACCAATAGCTCTTGCCAAGAAAGGTTCAACTGATGGAAGAAGACACCAACCGAGATTTGAGCGAAGATTGATTAGTCGGATTTATTCCTCTTTGGGTTTGGTGAAGGCGAGCCTTTGATAGGTTGAATGAGGTTGCGCTACTAGAGCTCTTCAACACCAGCGGAACATGCTTTGATGTACTCACGAGGGTTTTTCTTGATACCCTCTAGACCAGATAGCTCAATCCAAATTTGCATCCATTACCGGCTAGTGGGGAGCCTGTTTTAGGATAGCTATGATGGATTTTTAGAGAAGCTAAGGGTTCAACGGTACCAAAAATTTTAGGAATCCTCTTGAGGGCACGATTAGGATCGCCCTAGTCATAGAATAATTTTTGTACGTTCATTTCTATCATATGCAAAAAATGTCAAACCTCCAAGAGTGCATCGACCACCAGAATTGGTTCGAGGTTATGAAATATTATGTCCTAATTGCTATATATTTTTGAATCTTTTGTTAAACTAAACTATATCCCCACGACATCTGATTTAACATCTTACTTTGAATGATTGAGCATAAATATCACACTTGATCTAGGGAGACTAGTGTAGGGAGGCTAGGGCCTAGATACAACACTCCATCTGCCCTATAATATTTTCCAACTATGCCAATGAATCTCCCACTTTTAAATGTTTTTAAGTTGGGTGGACTGTACATTTGTAATAATTCCACTTGACAAAGTCAAATACGCAGACGCAACAAATAAAGTATTCGGTAAATTGCTCAACGTGAGAGACAGTCATTCATTGCACATGAGGATAAAAAATATTCAATTGGGAGTTGGATCACGACTGTATGATGTTGTTTATGAGTACAATCCCCTATCAAATGAAGTGCCACCTTGAGAATGTGCTTTAAGGTGCACAAATAAAGCTCTTACACCTCTTTCATGCATTGACCCTCATAGTATTGAGGAGAATAAAATGAATTCAAAGAAGCACTTATGTGAATGGTAAGACCACATAAATTGCTCTTACTCGATCACAGTATGATGGATTTTTAGAGAAGCTAAGGGTTCAATGGTACCAATTTTTTTAGGAATCCTCTTGAGGGCACGATTAGGATCGCCCTAGTCACAGAATATTTTTTGTACGTACATTTCTATCATATGCAAAAAATGTCAAACCTCCAAGAGTGCATCGACCACCACAATTGGTTCGAGGTTATGAAATATTATATGCTAATTGCAATATATTTTTGAATCTTTTGTTAAACTTAACTATATCCCCTCGGCATCCGATTTAACATCTTACTTTGAATGATTGAGCATAAATATCACACTTGATCTAGGGAGACTAGTGTAGGGAGGCTAGGGCCTAGATACAACACTCCATCTGCCCTATAATATTTTCCAACTGTGCCAATGAATCTCCCGCTTTTAAATGTTTTAAGTTGGGTGAACTGTATATTTGTAATAATTCTACTCGACAAAGTCAAATACGCAGACGCAACAAATAAAGTATGCGGTAAATTGCTCGACGTGAGAGACAGTCATTCATTGCACATGAGGGTACAAAATATTCAATTGATATTCGGATCACGACTGTATGATGTTGTTTATCAGTACCATCCCCTATCAAATGAAGTGCCACCTTGAGAATGTGCTTTAAGGTGCACAAATACAGCTCTTACACCTCTTTCATGCATTGACCCTCATAGTATTGAGGAGAATAAAATGAATTCAAAGAGGCACTTATGTGAATGGTAAGACCACATAAATTGCTCTTACTCGATCAGAGTAGTAAGAAACAAACCAATGTGTGCTAAAGTTTCAAAAACTCGGTATAAATGATAAATTTGGATGAAAAAACCCTCAAAATATTTTTAAAAGGGCAGAGAAAAATTTCTCAAGATATATAAGTCTTTCAAAAGATTCTCCCTACCTGCCTTTTTGGGACTCTCGTGCATGTTTGTTTCTCATGATAGAGTGGGACAAGCCAAAAAGATTGTCCTCAAGATAAATAAGTCTTTCAAAAGCTTTTCCCTGCCTGCTTTTTTAGACTCTCGTGCGTGTTGGTATCTTATGATAAAGTGGGACAGTTTTGATAAATTGTCCTCAAAAGATATGTAGCTCACATTCTACAAATCATAGATTGTATTTTTATATTTATAACAACAATTTTCAACTATTTCAAAAACTTGATTTATATAAATGTTTGGTCGGATTTCAATTTTGCGAATCCACTAAGTGGCACCTAACTAAAAATAAACCTATATCACCCCTATAAAAATAAAAATAAAATACTTTTCAAATCCTCAATCAATACAATAAATTATATACTTTTACTTCACAATTTCAAACTTTCTCAATTCTCATGCATTTTAAGTCTTTTATTTTGTTAACTCAACATTGATTAAAAAGAATCAAACATATAAATAATTCTCGTGCATTTCAAACTTTTTATTTGTTAAACTCAACACTGATTAAAAAGAATCAAACATATAGATAATCATTATTAGGATTTGAACACACAACCGAAAACTCTAAGATTATTATAATGTAAAATTCTCACTAGTAAATAGATAAACTTTATTTGATGATATTAATTGCAAAACTTACAGGTTAAATGCACTTGTATATCAAAAACTTTCACGATTGTGCTAATAATATCCAAATTTCCCGAAATACCACTTATATCCAATTACTTCATATCCTTTAACGGTGTTTTTGGATATACAAGTGTATTTAACCAAAAATATATTGGAAAATGGATAGATTTGGCAAAGAACAACTTTAAAACAAGGATATACGTGGTATTCCGGGAAATTTTGATATTATTGGCACAACCGTGAAAGTTTTGGATATACAAGTGTATTAAACCAAACTTATAAGATAAAGTAAACTACTTGAGCACTTCTACTATGCTATATAGTATTGGTGCTTTAATGTACAATTTAAAGTTGCACCATAACATTAAATGTATAAGTTTAGGTTGTACCATAAAGCAATTTGTACCATTATGTTATGGTACAACTTTACAACTTGAAGTTGTACCATCACATAAAGGTACAAGTTCAAGTTGTACCATAAAAGAATTTGTACAAAAAGTATAGGTACAATTTGAAGTTGTACCATAACGTAAATGTACAATTTTAAGTTGTACCATAAAGGCAAAACCCTATAGCATCAATACTATATAGCATTGTAAAATTTCTCAAACTACTTATGTTAATTTTATAATAGGATTAAGACTATCATGGAATCGGTAATATATATATATATATGTATATGGCTAGCATACGTTAGTCGTACGCTGTATGCCTGTGTTTACACTTGGTTTTTGCACTTCAATATATTTCAAGATTAAACGAATCTCATGATTTGGGTTAGAAATCTAGGGACCGAGGTTTATCCATTAGTGGTTAGGGTATAGTATCATGCCCAAAACTCCGGTTAATTCATGATCTAAATAGCCAAACCCCAAGAAGGAATAGCTAGCGGCAAGAGAGACAAAGAGAGGGAAAAGACTCAGAGGCATAAAGAGCTAGAGTTGTGCGTCACTGCACCCTTTATCCATCGTTTTGGAGGAGTTTTTTCAAGGTTGTTAAAGCACTACCCATCGGCCGGTTGAACTCGGTGCGACCAAAGTAGAGGCTCGAAAATTATCTTTAGAAATTTAGTGGTCCAGCCACTAAAGAGACTGAATAGGAGATAAGAAGAGAGGGGGAGAAGGGAGAGGGACGGGGATGGTGGGTGAGTTATGGAGAGTAAGTAGATTTTTTAAATGAGAAGTAAGTTTTTTACATGTAAGGTAAATTTTACTTTCACTCATTGAAATTTTAAATTACAACATAATTTATATATATATATATGGCAAAAGCTAGCGTACGTCAGTTGTACGCTGTACGCCTGTGTTCACACTTAGTTTTTGCACTTCAATATATTTCGGGGAATCAGAACCGTCGATTATTATTTTTTAGATAATTTATAAAATGACTCTAACAAGTTGGACCATGATTAAATCATTGAACCTCGAATCACTTGTTCAAACGACGTGACGATCTAAACTGGTTTGAGTTTTCTACTTTTGTGCGGTGAAAGGGAACCGAGAGGAAACGCGCGCGTGAGTGATAGGAAGCGAGTCAATTCTACGGGGTGAGGTAGATTCAATGAAGCCAAAACCAAATGCTAGATGATCCTCCATAGTCTTTTAAGTCCAGGTATGTAGAAATTCCCTCTTTCTGTTTCTCCGCCCCATTTTTGCTTCTTTTGTGTTCGCTTAATAAGCGCCGCTCGCCACAGCTATGACCGGCGAACGTCAACCCAAAAATTCCCTTACCGCCACTGCAGGAAACATTATGGACGGAGGAGGGATTGGAAGGTTGACAATGATTTCTTTGGGGATTTTTTCCCAGTATAAGATTCGTCTTTTAATTCACCCTGCATGTTGATTAAGTTTTATTTTCTCATTCAATTCTAGGGGGTGTTGGGGTATTTTGTGTGTAAAGCTGCAACCTCCGGCTTTAGTTTCTAGGTTAGATGCTTGCATGCAGAAGTATGTAATTTTGGATGCTCGGTTATGGGGTTTCGAACCCAATGTTAGTTTTCTTTTATTAGGACCCCAATACTAGTTAAGTTAGAAACCAAAGTAATTTCTGTTACATTTGGGGTTCTACGAGTCTTGTCAATTTCTTTGCATGTTGGAGCAGGTTGTGCACAAGATCCCTCAAGATCATCGACACTCTTCTTAAGGCTCAGGAGGATCTCCTCTGTTTCACGATAGGCCTGGGTACAAAGTTCCATCCTAGATAATGATCTCTCACTGTCTTGAGCAAACTGCTCCATGAGAAGCCTCAAAGGGTCCCCTACACGGCCACAAGGCCACAAAGAGTCCCCTACACGGTCGTGTGGCTTTTAGGCATGCCCGTGTTGCTAGTTTTCTGATTGAAGAAGAAATCTTGTTATTTCCAGAATGAACGAATGAACAGAGTGAGTCTCTCAGTCAAGTCTATTTGACTTTTATACTGAGGTAATTACAGATAGGAGAGAGAAACTAATTACAATTTGATACCTATTCTAACCTAATACATATAATCTAGTCCTATTGTCCTAATACTCCCCCGCAAGCTAAACATGGATAGATTTCATGTTAAGCTTGGAGATTAAGTCTGCAAAAATATGAACAGGCAAGGCTTTAGTGAATGGATCTGCAAGTTGGAGGGTGGTGGAGATGTGCTGCACTTTCAACTTGTTGGCTAATACTTGATCTCTTGTGAAATGACAGTCAACCTCTATGTGTTTTGTTCTCTCGTGTTGAACTGGATTTTCTGTCATTTTTACAGCAGAGAGGCTGTCGCAGTAGATCGTGTAGGGTTGTGGAGGTTGGATTGGCAATTGTTTGAAGAGAGCAGTCATCCATTGAAGCTCCTGTGATGTGTCTGCCAAGGCTCGATACTCCGCTTCTGCTGATGATCTGGAGACGGTTTGTTGTTTCTTGGAACGCCAGCTGATAAGCGAGTTACCTAAGAAAACACAAAAACCAGTCACTGATCGTCGAGTATCAGGGCAACCAGCCCAGTCAGAATCTGAAAAAGCTGTAAGTCGAATGGAAGAATTGTTAGGAAAAAATAAGCCACGAGCAGGAGTGGTTTTAAGGTAGCGAAGGAGTCTATGTGTAGCCTGCTCATGGGAAGTTGTTGGAGCATCTACGAACTGACTCAGTTGATTTACTGTATAGCATATATCTGGTCTTGTGTTGCAGAGGTATTGAAACCGTCCAATAAGTGTTCTGTAGCTGCTATGTGCAGCAGCATCCAGTGGGGAACCTTCTGAGTGAGAAAGGTGTGTAGCTGGAATTGATGGAGTAGTAGCAGGTTTAGATGCTAGGAAACCTGTATCGGAAAGTAGATCAAGAGTGTACTTTCTTTGGCACAAGTGAATGCCTGTTTCAGATCTGGCCACTTCCATTCCTAGAAAGTATTTAAGTGGACCTAGATCTTTGATTGTAAAGGCAGTGTCCAGTGTTTGTTTAACAGTGTTGATTTCTGGAAAATCATTGCCTGTTAAGATTATATCATCAACATAAATCAACAAAGCAGTGAATGATTTATCTGTTTGTTTAGTAAAGAGAGAGTAGTCACTGTGTGACTTATTATAACCAAGTTGTTCTAATGTGGTAGCTAATTTCGCAAACCACTGTCGACTTGCTTGTTTTAGACCATAAAGTGATTTAGTAAGTTTACAGACTTTGTTTTTATCAGCTTCACTGACATGTAAACCAGGAGGCAAATGCATGTAGACTTCCTCATTGAGGTCTCCATGAAGGAATGCTGTATTTACATCAAGTTGTTCGAGGAACCAATTATTGATAGAAGCCAGTGCTAACAGTATTCTGACTGTAGTCATTTTTACCACGGGAGAGAAAGTATCAAAGTAGTCAACACCTGGTGTTTGTGTATAGCCTTTGGCTACTAATCTGGATCTGAACTTTTCTATGTCTCCAGTAGGCTTAAATTTCACTCTAAACACCCACTTACAACCTATAATTGGTTTATTAGGTGGAGGGTAAACTAGTTCCCATGTTTTTGTTTTGTCTAAGGAAGCAAGCTCAGAATTACAGGCTTGCAACCATCTTTCATCTTTAGCAGCCTCTTTAAAGGATTTAGGCTCTTTGATCTTAGTGATGGATAAGGCAAAACTCTTATGTTTTGAGCTAAGAGATCTGTAAGTAAGAATTTCTTGTAGAGGGTAAGCTACTGAAGAATCTGATACATCAGTAGTACTGAGGAGATTACATTTGTAATCTTTAAGGTGAGCAGGTTTAACAATTTGTCTAGAAGATCTCCTTAAAACTGGAACAGGCAACAGTGTGTTGGTCGATTCTGAAGAACTTAGTAAGAACTGTGTAGGAGGTGTGTTAGAAGATATATGAGGTACTGGTTGTTCTTTAGAGAAATCCATATCAAACAAAGAATCTGGAAAAACTGGCAGCACTGCAGTAGTGGCAGAGGACCGAGTGTGCTGATGATATGGAAAAATGTTCTCATGAAATGAGACATCCCTAGAAATTAATTGATTATGATTTTCTAGGTTATAAAGTATATATCCTTTTGTATGAGGAGGGTTACCTAGATAAACACAAGGCTGTGCTCTAGGATCTAACTTGGTACGAGTGGATTGAACGGTAGAAGCATATGCTAGACAGCCAAAAACCCTTAAATGTGAGTAAGTTGCTGGTTTACCATAAAGTTTTTCAAAAGGAGTAGAGTTTTGGAGTAAAGTAGATGGTGTTCTGTTGATGAGATGAACAGCATGTAAAGCTGCAAAATTCCAGAATTTTGCAGGTAAAGATGCCTGAAACAAGAGTGCCCTCGTGACAGCCATAATGTGTTGATGTTTCCTCTCAACTATTCCATTTTGTTGAGAGGTATACACACATGTTGTTTGGTGTATAGTTCCTTGAGAATTAAAGAATTCAGTCATTTGGAACTCTAATCCGTTATCAGTTCTAACAACCTTAATTTTGGACTGGAACTGTGTAGACACAAAGTGAAAGAAAGATGTAATGACAGATCTAGCTTCTGATTTGTGTTTTAACAGAAATATCCAAGTGAAACGAGAATAGTCATCCACTATAGTGAGAAAGTAGGAGTGACCATGTACAGATAGAGTAGGAGCATTGCCCCAAATGTCAATGTGGAGTAGCTCAAAACTGGCAGCAGTTTGACTAGTGCTAGAACTGAAAGGAAGGCGTTTTTGTTTTGCCTTAGGACATACAGTACAATGAAAATGTGAAGTACTGGATACATTGCAATCTACAGTATGTAGTTGCTTGGTTTTATTCAAAGGTAAATGCCCTAGTCTATAGTGCCAGATATCTATCTTCTGCTGTGTAGTAGAAAAAGCCACCATAGGATGTTGATATGGTGTTTTGAGAAGTAGAGAGTTCTGAAGTTGGCTGGATTGAATAGGAGAATGAAGGATGTATAGTCCATTAATGAGACTAGCTGTTCCAATCATTGTCAAACTGGGGAATTCCTGAATGACACAGAAGGAAGTAAAGAACCATAAGGAAATGGCTGAAGTTTTAACTAACTGGCTTACTGAGACTAGATTAAAACTGAATGTAGGAACAAACAGCACATTATGAAGTGTTAATTTCTCAGAATAAACAACAGTGCCAACAGCATGTGAACAAACGTGTTTGTAACAGGTTTATAAACAGAAAATGAATCTAAAGAACAGATTATATGATATGTTGCGCCAGTGTCAAGGATCCATTGATTCTTAAGAGAAAAATTAGAAGCTAAGGCAAGGTAATGAATACCTGTGTTATCAGTAGACTCAAAGATGTGAGATGCAACCGAATTTGCCCTGCTTACCATCTGATGATGTTCAGATCCATCAGACTCATTGGAGTTGGAAAAGTGAGGAGGATTATTGGCTTTGTAAGCTTCTGGAAAGGCAGCAGGCTGAGATTGAAAGTTCTGGGGTGATGGCTGTGATCCATAGAAAGATTGTTGAGCACCACCAGTCCCTTGTTGTGGCTGTTGCTGACCAGAATAAGGTTGCATAAAACGCAGCATCTTCTGATATTGTTGCTGAAAGTTCTGCCAATCACTGGGACTAATCATAACTGGTCCAGAACTAGACGTACCATGTTCAACTGAAACACTATTGGCCTGTCTAGTATTGGTTTTCTTCTTGGATTGATACCCAGGAGGATATCCATTCTTCTTGTAACATATATCCTCAGTGTGCCCTGTATATCCACAGTAGGTACACACTGGTTTCTTCCCTTGTTTCTTAAACCCTTGAGGATTATGAACACCAAGATTCTGTCCTAAAGCTTTAGTAAAGAAAGCCATGCTCTCTGAAGAGACTGAATCGGGAGGATTCTTAGGTAAAAGACCATTTTCCCTTTCGTGTTGAACCATCATAGCAAAAACTTTGTTGATTGGGGGCAAAGGATCAAGAAGCATCACAGTCGATCTTGGACCATTGAAATTATCATTTAGGTTGCGCAAGAAACGAATAACCTTGTCATTCATGTAATCTTTCCTCAAGCTAGCAAGAACACAGTGGCAAGTCACTCCACATTCACAATCAGGAATGAATCTGTAATTCGCTAACTGATCCAACAATGCTCTTTGCTTAGAGTAATACTGAGATACGCTTAATGTACCTTGCTTGAGGCCAAAAATAGCTTCTTGAAGATCTGCAATTCTGAAAGAATCTCCTTCGGAGAACTGCTCTCTGAGCTCGGACCAAGCACCAACTGCAGTGGTGACATACAGAATACTCTCCGCGATGGTGGGATTCACGGATCGTTGAATCCAGCTGAGGAGAAGCTTGTTATTGCGATTCCACGGCTCAAAAAGAGGTGAATCTTCAGCAGGTTGCGGGATTCTGCCGTTCAGAAACCCTAACTTGTTCTTCCCATCGATAACCAGTATCATCGACCTTTCCCAGCTTGAGAAATTATTCTCATTCAGCGGCTGAGAAACTAGACATTGGCCCCAGTTTTCCGATGGATGGATGAAGAAAGGAGAGGCGGGATCGGAGATCGGAACGCCGTTATGCAGAATACCACCAGTACTGTACTGGCGACCTCCATTGTGAGGATTTGCGGCGTCGTCGCCGGAAGAAGAGCTGTGAACCGCCATAGGAGGACGGAGAAAAGCTTAAAGAAAGCAAAATTGGAGACGGAAGCGAGAATGTGAGTCGTGTATCGGCTCAGTTGAGCTCTGATACCATGCTAGTTTTCTGATTGAAGAAGAAATCTTGTTATTTCCAGAATGAACGAATGAACAGAGTGAGTCTCTCAGTCAAGTCTATTTGACTTTTATACTGAGGTAATTACAGATAGGAGAGAGAAACTAATTACAATTTGATACCTATTCTAATCTAATACATATAATCTAGTCCTATTGTCCTAATACGTGTGACTTCCTTAGCTTCTCGCCAAACGTCCGATCTCCGTCCAATCGACCCCGAACTCGTTCCTAAACCTTCATTCACGTACTAGGACCTGAAATATCACAAACAAGAACAACCTAGCGTGAAATCGGCCTAAAACACTAGAATCAACATCTCAAACGGCTCAAGAATAGGGGTGAAAACATGTGTAATTATTGGTCTATCACTTCATGAACAAGACAAGCATGTCTCTGTTGTTGTATGGGAAGGCCAGGTTAGCAACCTGTTGTGATTCCGACAAAGTTCTTGTTTGTTTGTGTTCTCTATACGATTTTGTTGGAGTTGATTGAATAGGTTTGTTCTTCTATGTGAAAATGTCAGTATTTGGTAATTTATGTGGCTTTCCATTTTGATTCTTCATTTGATGGTTATGTATAGGAGCGAGGTGCTCTTAGATACCACGAAGATACATCAAAGTTAGGGGAATGGATGCTTACTCAAAGACAGATAGCGTTAGTAGATATATCAGGATTCAGATTCTTGAGAAAGATTCCGGCCATTAGTCTACACAACCCTCTAATCTCAGCCTTGTTTTAGAGGTGGCGAAAGGAAACAAACACCTTCCACTTGACTGTTGGTGAAATGAAGGTGACACTTCGGGATGTGGCCTTGTTGCTTGGACTTGCTATCGATGGGAAGCCGCTTATAGGCATCACACACACAACCTGTACAGTGGTTTTTGAGAAGCTTCTATAGAAAGCACCGGATTCTAATTACGCTAGTGGTGGGATGGTGAAGTTGAGTTGGTTGAAGGAGTACTTCTCTCAATGCTCCAAACATTCACCTGAGGAACAGGTCTCGTGCTTATCTTCTGTAGCTTGTAGGAAGCACAATTTTCTCGACCACCGCTGGTAATAAAGTTCCTGTAATGTACCTCCCATTGTTTGATAACTTTGAAACATGTGGGACGTATGCTGCAGCATTGGCTTTCTTGTACCAGGCGCTTGGTAATGCCTGTGTTAAGTCCCAAACTACTATTTGTGGATGCCTCATACTTTTACAGGTCTGCTACGTTCTTCCTTTACTATGATACTCAGTCTTGCAGTTTATCATGCTCATTGGATTTATTGATTAAGTGAGCCAGAAATACTGTTATATTTTTTTAACTCCCCTATTTCAAATAGAATGTTATAATTGATTGGTATACTTTTTGTAGTGTTGGAATTACTTTCATCTTACTGTCGAGATTCCAAAGCTCAACCGGGATCCAGTCCACGATAGCTTTCCTTTCGTGCTGAGGTGGAAAGGAAAACAAAGTGGACCGACAACAAACCGCGATGTGATCTTTTATAGGAAGGCATTGGATGTAATGAAACCAGCTGATGTATGTTCTCATTTGTCTAGCTAGTTTCTTTATCTTTTCACCTTTATCGAACAGAAAAGAGTAAACTGTAATTCTCCCATAAAATTATGTTTGTAGGTACAATGGCTTCCGTTCTAGTATATGGACACTACAGAAATACCAGAACTGATCAAAGACACTTTGATTCTAGGTAGATCGAAAACAATGCTCATATGCTTCGACAAGGCAAAGAGACACTTATACGATCGCTGCATAAGGAAGTACGACATGTTTCAACCAATCCCAGAAGATGTGACGTGGTGGGTGAGAAAGAGTCAGGGAGTTGATGGTAGGGTATACTTGTCTGGTAAAATGTAGCCATCTCCATATCGTGGAGGGCAATGATGCCACGATGGATGACGAGACTGTCTATATGGAATGGTACTTGAGAATAACCCGGAAGGCATATAGAATCTTAAGAGACAAATGTTGTCTAATTTACCAAAGGCATATAGAATCTTATGATACTTTTTTGGTAATGTCTATTTTTTATCCAAACCTTTTTCAGATTCTTTTATATTATCCAAACCTATTATAATTCTATTAATTAGCCAAATCTTTCGTAATGCATCAAAATATTAGCAATTTTTACGTTCTCATTAATATTTTGTAACTCTTTTCTTAGTTAAAATACTAAAATTTTGCATGACCTTCATGTGTCTCTTCCAAGTCAGTATCATGTTGCCAAGTCAATATTACTAACAAAATTGCTAACTAAAAGTTAATATTTGTCTAATTCTTAGTATTTCGATAAGTTTGGATTATATAAAAGAATCTAAAAAATGTTTGGATAAAAAATAGACATTACCCTAATTTTTTATTTTGAAAAAGTCATCTAAAGTTACAATTTACTTGTAAAGTCTTGATCTTTCTTTACCTCTTGCGATTACAGAGAAGAAACTATACCTTATATGATCCTACTCATATTTTTTAAGTCAATATATCCACATTGTACCATATTGTAGGCCACTTATTATTATATACTGGCATATTTGATAAAAAATTTCATTTCATTCTACATCTTTTGTCATGCTATTTTCTTAATGAATATTTTGTCATGCTTTTGAACATGAGCCAGATTACTTTTTATGTAATAATAAAAATATTTATAGTTATTTTGTAGCACATTAAAATCTTGAGTACTCTTGATATGATCATATGATTTTGATGTTATCATACTTCTAGATTTTATATGAAATCTCAAATTTTGACAACAACGGTTGTTCTGATGTTGTCGAAAGCGCAATTCTATGTAAAAGTGGAAAGATGACTTGAAAAGAAAATAGTAAAAGTGCAACGTAAACCTGTAAGTTTTTACGCATCATGTGAAGGTGTTAAACAATAACTTATACTCTTCAAAATATGAACATTAAATATACTTCAAAGCACACAAACTATCTTTGTCTATATTTAAAAGCGCACTACTCATATGCAAATCATTTTGATAAGCTCCTCAACTAGGTAGATTCTATCTCATAACTAGAAGTTCATAAATATACAATACAAGTCAAAGTTATACGTTTACGTAAATCATACCTCATACACAAGCTTCAAAGTCCAATTTCTTGAAATTAAAGCACAAAAACGATCTAAATCATAAAATGAAACTACATTAGTGTGTCAAAGCTAGGCGAAGGAAGAATTGTTTGAGTTGTGGTTGGCGAGCGGTGGCTATAACAGAGGAGGAAGGGGATGTGATCAGGTGAAGGACATATGGATTGGAATTTGGGAGTGAAAGAGGAAAATGTAGTGAGAGGAGTTGTTTTGCAGAAATATTTCAAATTTTTTTTTCATTTGTCTAAGGCAAATCTGGACACCATTTTACTTTTGATATGAGTTGTCTGAACTCTGAAGGTCACAAAGGTTGAGCAAAATCCCAGTTTTGACTGAGTTCATATAATTCTACCGCTTCTATTAGTGATTCTGTGTGCTTATGGTGACCAAACGATATTACATAGACTCTTAACTCCTTTTGTTGATCTCGAAATGTAAATGCATACATTTTACACTTTGAATCGCTCATTTGACTTTTGCATTATTTTGATAGTCTTTGACAGATTGCTGGCCTTAGAGAGATTGCTTATTTAGCATATTTGTTTTCGACGAAAGGATTAGACAGGCAACAATTCGAGTCGATCTCAAGGATCAGATATATAGCATATGACTGTTTGAGGGACCAGTCAGGAAATACTCTTGCTACTATAGTAGCAGTTGACACTACCCAAGTTGAACTCGAGAAAATCATAAGGGGGAAGGAGAGAGTAATAAGAAAGGGCAGTGGGAAGCGGTGGAGAAAAGACGAACCAGTATCCAGAGGGAAGTGAGGATGAATCGTCTCAGTTCTACGATGGAGTTGCAGAGGTTGATCCATTACATGGTATCTGACGGTTGCATCGATGGATGTTGGTGCTCGTATTCTCTCTCATTTTTCTGGCAATGGTGAAAATGCCGAGGTTATTTATGATGGACAGCTCTTTGAAGGAACTAGTGATTTTAACGAGTCTCATAATACCGATGGATTAGCTAACGTTGTTATTAATCCCAAGTATGATGATCCAACTGAGAAGTTGAATGATGAGGTTTCCGATTCTCTGCTATTTGATGGAGCAACTGAGACTGATAATCTAACTTATGAGATCCACGTTGCTGTTGACGAGGTTCGGGTCCCAAAGCTGATGAATGGAAGTAATGTCTCTAGTGACGAATAGCTTCCTGCTAGAATGACTAGTGTCTCGAAGCCTCTTGATTCAACTTATGAAATGGAGCTTGCTGATGCAATTAATGTGGTTGATGACATGGAAAAACTAGCAGCAGAAGCAACTAGAGTAATTTCTGAGTCGAAGCTTCCTGATTCTGCTGAAGTGGCTAGTGAGTGGCAGCTTATAGAGATGTAGAGAATTTGCATCCTTCTGATGTTAAAACTGAGATGGGTCACTCTCAGGTCTCTGATCCAACTAATGGCAGGAAAAAGGTGGAAGACTCTCATGCTGTTTATGAAAGTTTGTATCTTTCTGACGGTAAGGAAGAGAATGGCTCACTGACTCATGCCAGTGAATATGAAAAGGTTTCTCTGCTTCAAGATTATGAGACCAACTCGCCCACTGCTGACATTATTGATCCTTCAATTACCAAAAGTGCGGTAGAGGATGTGCTGACATCATCCCCCAAAATTGGTGCAACATAACCAGAGTTTGATCGTATGGAGCTATCATTCTATGTATAATCATATGGTAAGAAGTACTTTAACCGATTTATCGTTGTTAATTATTTACGCCTGACCTCTTCTGTGTGTTTGATTTTACCAAATTGGTCACATGATACATTTGCTTATTTTCTGCAACAGGCATCTCCGGTACATCTAGTTGGTGCTTGAAAGTTCTGGCACTTAGCATTATGAGAGATGCTTGCTCCTAGTTTGGCCTACATTCAATAATTTTGTGTTTGTCTTCAGAATAGTTGTTTTGTAGATTTTAAGGTGGTTTGTATGAGCCATCTATTTTCTTTTCTAGATTAGACCGTTGATTGTTGAATTCTGAGTTTCTTGGACATCATTTGAAACCAAGTTCCTTAGCAACATAGTTGAAATCTTGCCATGCTTATTATTATTGTTGTTTGGCAAGAGTAGTTTGCTTCAAACATGAGAAAACAATGTTTCTCGAGTCTTGACAATGGAGTTCCTTTGTAGCCTAGGCAGTTGGAAGAATGGAGTACATGCGATCTGATAGTTGATCAAGTTCTCCGACCAAGCCTTTATTCGTTTACACTTTATCTTCCATCTCGCTTGAAATATAGTTTTTTTTACTCGTTATTTGATTCACAGGTATCAAAGACTATACTTTGCTTACAGTACATTGATGAATTTTTTGCTTTGATTTTCTACTACCAAAGGAGCTGATCCTTCGAAAAAATTCAGCAGCTTACGCGCATACTTTCTTTGTGAAGCCAAATTGACAGAGTTCATGCAGCCTGTAACTTGGCCAGCTTGGTTATGCTTCTTGCTTAGAGATGTTGTCTCCATTGAAGTATTCATCATGTGAATGGTCTTCTTCAGGGACACAAGTTTTTGTTTGAGGCTCTGAATCCGAAAGCTCGTGGATTCGTACTCCTTGTGTGAGAGCTCAGAGGTAATAAGCTCCTTCCGCAAGTAGAAGCTAAGTGTTTCTTGTGCTCCATCAGTAGTGTATGGACTCTCTATCAGGTTTTGACTCTGTAGGCTTCCTGAGAATTCTCCATATCTGAATGACTCTGAGCATTCTTTAAAAGCCTTGTGGATATTGAGCTACTGAATGAAGAGAATCTCGACGATCAATTTCAGAGGCAACATATCGTTTTGAAATGCTTCCACACACGCCCCTTGAGAGAGCTTCTGACAGTTGAGGTACTTGCACACTGCTGCCTTTTCGTCATGGTTTAAATCTTGGTGCGCTTGAAGGAAACTGTTGATAGTTCGGTAGAGTTGATCGTGGCTTTGTCTCCAAGAAATAGGTGTTGTCTCTAACAACTCAGTGAATCTTTTTGGTTCCATTTTTGGATCAGAGCCATTGTGAGATAGATAAGAATCCCATAGCTCTGCAACAAGTGAACCGCTTGCCGACGGAGTATGGCTTGCCGAAGACATCACATATCCAGAAAATATTTCCTCCATGACGATGACTTCCTCGCTGGAAGAGATTGATGATGAATCAGATGATCTTTTCTCAGGGTAAAGAAACCCCTCCACTTGAGCGAATTGCAGCAGAGTAGCTATCTGATCTTGCAGCTTTGCCTTGTTGTCATTCCCTAGACCGAGTTCAATTGATCTGGAGAGCAAAGTGAAATAGAATCCCATAGGCCCTGTTCTACTACCTTTTCCTCTCAGGGGCAGTAGATCAAGAATGCTTTGCAACATCGAGGCTGAATAGCTGCTCTTAGGAATGGCAATGGGGCAGGTTTGGGGCGGGTATATCAATACCCATACCCGCCCCGCCGCAAGTCGGGTATTAGTTAGATATATTAACAGACAAGTTTTACTTAAGGGGTTTACTATCGTGTGGGCGGGTCCAACGTAATATTCCTACACACCTTTTCCTTAATTACCCACCCTGATTTCCCGTTTGACCTCCTCTTTCCCAAATCGCTTGCAGATTTACATTAAGATTTTGCACCCGCTGCCCACTACGTTTTCCCCTTATGGCCAACCCACTTTTCATGCCCCGTAACGTTCTCCTTTCTATCTCGTTTGTTTTCCCCGCATCGTCCGTCTGGCGCCGACTGTCAAAGAGTCCTCCATGGATAATGGCAGCTATTGAACTTTTTTACTCTCATTATTCCTGGGATTTTCCCCTATCGACTGGCCCGAGATTTTCCCCGTTGACTGACTGGAGATTGCCCATAACCCCATTGGCGGACCTTCTCCCCTGCCATGACTAGATGGCGGCTTGACAAGTCGCCGAACCTTCTCTACCAACCCCCAATCTCCTTCGAGAACGCGTGTAGGGAATCAATTTTAACAAATTAGAAACTGAAATTAAATTTTGGGCGCTATGAAGGAAAAAGCTGGAAGGAAGAGGATGGAGTGACGTGTAACTGGAGATGCCGGCGGTGCAGTAGAGGACAAGAAAGATCACTCTTTTGCATGAATGACACTGTTTATGGTTAAAATGAGAACATGCCACCTATTCACCTCTATTGGCCAAACCTCACGTTATGAAATTATTCTCATTGCTCTTTTTGTTAGTTAAGTTTTTTAATTTCACTAAGTGTTAAGGTATTATCATTTGATTTGTTAAAATTCACATCATATATCTAACACACTTCAGTTATTCCATCAAGTTATGCTTGGTATGGTTGGCAGGGACAGAGCTAGCTTAGGGGAAGGAGGGGCCATGCCCCCCCTCAAAATTTTGGAACTGTCTAAAATATAAGACGGACAACTAGTTTCACTTAATTAGAAAAGCATTAGAAATATTCGTCATTCACTCTCTCACACCTCCATGGCTGACCGGTCAACATCTCCAGGGTCAGAACTGGTTTCTCTCTCCTCCCTTCTGGGTCAAGAATCTCCATGCAAGCCATGGATGATAGAGCCTCGATGCACATGCTGATTATCAGAAGCTCCTCGGACCATGGCCGCAAATCCTGACAGTGTTTGAGGACACGATTAAGGTTTCATCCCATCTCTGTAGCACGACCCAGTTTAAGTACAGGTCGTATCGTTCACAGAGGGAGTGGTCCTCTATCATTTCCAAGAACTCTGCCGCGCAGCGTAGGGCCACCAAGTTGGAAGGGTTGATGATCGGATTTGGTGAGCCATATGCAAATAAAGCTATGGTCTGGAAGGTCTCCGGTCCTCCTAGGAAGTGTGGTGGTGAAAAGAAAAGGCTCGAGGAGGATGCTAGAGAAGTGTCTTTGGGGCTTGGAGATTCCATGAACAAGGAGGATACTAGGAGATTTACAGTAGTAAAGAGGAAACTTCCAAAGTCTGGTTTCTCTTCTGGCTTTTATTACTTCAAGTACAAGCTAACGGTTTCTTACAAGAAACCCATTTCGTAATGGGTTTCTCGAATCATGGGAAACTTATGCAAGTCAAACGCACACAAGTGAAGAAAGGAGCTGAGAAAAAGTACAGTGCTAAGTTTAAGGGTTCAACAAAGTTAACCTGTGGGGAGGTTTTGGGGAAATCAAGAAAGCCATTCCCTCGACTGCTCTGCGTTGCTATATCAATACACTAGTAGTAGTGTGAGTGTCTGCTAAGTTTTCTCATCACCACATATCATGCAAGGCTTGTTGGTAAGGTTTGTGCCTTTTGCACTCCGTTCTAGCAAAATCGGAAAACTAAGTACCAAAACCATACCCCACGAGTGGAAATCATGGAAAGATGTCTACTTTTTGGGGAGCTTCAGTAGAGAATCCGTTTCATTCAACTTTGTGATCACCATACCAATGACATGTTGCTCTGGCGAGGGTGATACCAAGAATACAGTGTAACTCCGAACGTAAGTAAGTAGTAGCTGCGAGTTTTCATAAATGCATAGCTTCAAAATCTCGAGTTGTTCAAACTTATTGGGCTAAGAATTGACGTAGGATATGCATAATGATATCAAGTTCTTGTATATTATAGTAAATGAAGAAAAAAGACAGACATAATGTGTTTTGCTGAGTTAGTTTACTAACATATATGAGTTCGAAGGAGAAAAAAGGGACATGTATTCTCTCTATGTGGCTTCGAACAAGTTATGTATTGTCATAAAACGGAGTGAGAGTGTTTTCGATTCCACACTGCAATGATGTTGGTCCATGTTTCTCATTTCATGCTCTACAGACAATCTTTCGATTTAGGGATCACCGGTGCAAACTCATCCTCATTGTAATACCCCTTACATGTGTGCATCATGCTGTTATGAAGCTAATTAGTTTTTACCCTTTTATTGCCCACCAAATTCTACCCTGGTATCTTTTCATCCTATTGCCAATTTATTTAGTTCTTCTACAATATATATGGATATCCGATCCCTCTCGTCTACAATCAACAAGAACAAGAGAAAAATATGCTCCAAAATTGTCGTTCGACTAGTATGATATTTAATTTCCGTGAGCCAAAAATAAAGATTTAGATTTGACAATTTAAGAATCAATTGAAAGCTTTTTTAATGGATAATTGACCTTATTATTCATGCCCATCTATGTGGAGGAGTGCATGGAGGATTAGTTGGTCGTGATGGGAGCATATGCATGCATGGCAACGTGTATGAATTAATTGGTTAATTGCTTGGATGGGTTAATTGTAATTATAGCTTGTCATTATTTGTGAATTTGTGGTGGAAGTTGAAGGAGCATCTCGCATGAAGAAAGCAAAGCTTCTTCCAATTCGGCACATGAAAAGGAAGTGCATTCATCAATTAAAAGGACAAGGCAACATGGGTTAATTCAAGAAGAACAAATGGAAGTCCTCATTCAGCAAAGAAAGGAAGCAACGAAATTATAATTCCGCAAAGGGAAAAGAAGGGCTCTCGTTACTGAGTAACCAAATGTCCGCCATCACCAGAAAATTCACATATAATGTTGTAGAATTAAAGGTATTTTATTTGTGTTAAACAATGATGAAGATTGTAAATGACAGTGAGTATATTCCTACTATCATGTATTCAACCTTTCAACAGTCTTGTTATGTTCATACAATCATGGTACGCTTTCTTACCGTATGATATATGCTCCTATTTAATACCTTATGGTATTGACTGGTAAAAAGTGCCTCAATTTTTTTTTGTTCTGAAAATATATCAAATTGAATATCATTTTAAAGAGAACAATTAATCTGATTTATCCGTGCAAAAAAATTTAATTTCCGATTTAAAACGAGAGATAAATCGTTCGTTAAACATTAAGTGATAAAAGAGAAAAGGCTTTCCATGAGAGAGAGAGATGCTGATGTCACGCTGATGTGGACAGGTTACTCATGGTTACTGACCTGAACCGCTCCCGAAAAGAATGACGTGTGTGCTGCTGCAATTTGGAGTTAATTAATTATTTTGGTTATTTAGAGGTTTAATTAATAGTTTAGTACTTACTTAATTAGTATTATGTTTTCTAGTTAATTTGAGATTTGTTTTTCCTATTCTTAGAAGGTTAGATTTATGTTTTTTGACCTCTGTAGATATGAGGTGTAAGACCTACGAATTTCGTACCCAATATTCAAGCTTTCATTCGATCAAATACAAGTGAGTTAGTTCGAGTTCAATTGTGAACATTTTGCTTAATATCTCCTTTGAAGATTCAGGAGAACTGAGTGGTCTCTTATCAACTACGAAAGAACGCGTCTAGTTGTGGCGAGCATCGACAATATCAGTTGGCTTTATTCAAGGGTTCAAGATTGTTTGATTATTTAATATACCAATTGTCCCTTCTCACAAGTTCAGATATGTTTAATTGATTTCCGCATTTATCTTTAGTTTTTGTGTTATTCAAGAAATGAGAAAACTCCAAAATAGTTCAATGTTGTGCAACTCTGATTTTTTGTCCGAATTTGAGTGGATAATTGAGAGTGTTAAAAATTTGATAAGTGTTCACCCTGACTCAAAGAATACTTTTTTCCATGATAGGATAAAATTACATAAAATTGCAGGCATTAAAAATTTGAGGTCATGTGCTGTATATATTTTGCTAACCATATATAAAATATTTTTTTCATTCTAAATTTTAACTTCCAAAATAGTGTTTCCTTGCATGTAGTTTTTATATTATAGGGGTTTGCATATTTCCTGACAGAAAAGAGACCTTTGATCGCTACAAAATTGATAGGTTTAGGGGACGAAAAAATTTGTCTCCAAAACATGGGTTTTTCATCTCCACGAGTTGTGCCTATAGGTTCCGTCCTCTATTCTTTTGGGAACAAAAAATAAAAGTCGTCCCCAATATGAGGGCCATATAGTCGTCTCCAAAAATTCTAAAATTCTAATTAATTTTCCGTCCATTTTTTACGAATTTTGGATAACATGTCATCTCCTCTGCAATAATTTTGAAAACAAAGAGCCGTCCCCTATGAATTATGTTACGATACAATAAGTAGTCCATTATAAAGCATTTTTGGAGACAACAAGTAATCCACTATGAAGTGTTTTCGAGACAGTGATCCTTGCTAACAACTATCTCTGAAGGCTGTTAGTCATCTTAATGCAACATTTTCGGGACGACAAGTTGTTCCCAAAGAACTATCTACGGAGACAACATATCATCCCTTACACCGTGTTATTCAATATACTAATTCGTCTCTTAAGAACTATTTTTCAAGACCACAAGTCGTGCCCTAAGATTTCCTTTTTGGGACAAAGAGTCGTCCATTGAGTGCCACTCCTTGAGACTAGAAATCATCTCTTAATACGATTTCTCGAGATCGACAATCTTCTTTAAAAAGTATTTTTTGAGACGACAAGGTGTGCTTGCAGCAGATTTTTGGAGACAATAAGTCATCTCGTAATATGAATTTGTGGAGACATCAAGTCGTGTGATAAATGTTGTTTTCCGAGAGAATGGGCATCCCATATACACTACAATTAGAGACAATGAGTCAACTAAGTGCTAGTTTTGGACACATCAAATCATTTCCTGTATAAATTTTTAATACGACATATCGTCCACATTTGCATCAAATAAAGAATATATACGCAAAATATTAATGACATCAATAACATCCAAATGTATAAATAGCTCAAACAACCATAATTAATCTATCATAATTAACCAAAATTCTATAAAAATAAGTACATTTTAAATACAAAGGACCAACAATATTGATTAATAAAAATTTGTCTCTCTTAGAATCATCATAACCCAAATTTGATCCATAAAGATGCTTCTTGTCTCATCTCCCTCCTGAAAAGAAAATGAAATCATATATTCAATATTCTTATTAGAGATATAGTCAACAACATATTTAGTTAACTAAGAGATGACAAACAAAAGATTGATACAAACCTTGGAGAAGCCAAAAATCACTTCTTCTTCTTCTTCTTTGGAGCAGTAGACTGATTTGTTAGTGAAATCCTCTTTCGATTCAGATGCAACACATAGATTATTTATTTTAAAATGTAAAATATTCCCACCATAAAATTTTAACTAACTCTATGACTTTATATAAAAAAAGACAGCATACCTTCAAATAACATTGCTCCCTTTCAAACTCATCTTCATCCCTCTCTTCCCGACTAAGAGTTTCTTCGGACTAATTTCAAAATTTGTTGACAAAACTAGTACTAACATATAACCAAACGTAGAAGTAGAAATGTTAACTTATGCATTAATCCTAAGTCAAGAATATAAATTAACATTTAAGTTTGTACTACATGTAATTAAAAGGTTGTGGGTTAGCAGCTTACTTGAGTATCTTCTGGTGATAGAATATGTTGTTGCCACCAAGGGATTGTTTGCTCCGGAACCAGTGATTTTCGGGAAGGGGAAAATTGAGCCGGATCTTTCCCCAAACCTAAACCCCTTTATTTCTTTACCCAAAAATTTAAACTGCCGCCAAAAGTGTACTTTGTTTTCATTTGGTGACCGCCTTTGCAATCCGCACACACAAAAAAGAGTTCAAACTTCTTAACCACGATAAAAATCTTATTGATTTCAACATAAAAATTCCCTTTGATTAAATAAATAATTTTACTCGCCGGAGAAACAAATAGGCGCCAATTTTAGAATTGCTTTTGTTTGGAATTCTAAATTTAGGACTCCAAAAAATTAACACCAACTAATGTGATCGATAATGTAAAAAAAAGTAAAGAACACACATATTTATGTATTTTACTAACATGATGGACAAGTCATAGCAATACAATGTAACGTCCAATGGACATTATTGTAAAAATAAACCAATAACATAAACTATATGAATACACTATAATAGTAAAAAAGAAAAACACTTACAAATTAGAACATCTAGTCTTATAGTAATATAAACTTAATCATCGATATCTTCATCATCATTGTTATCTTCGTCTTCACACACTAGTCGATAATCCTCTTCCTCTCGATAAACATTTTCAGAATTTTCTATTTGTTGTGTCATTTCAAGAGGAATTTCTTCTGGTAGTACATCAGTTCTTTGTAGTCCAACTTCATCATCACGATCCAATGGTCTTGTTGCCCGTCCCTCTTCATTTCTTTCTTCCTCTTGAAAAGCTTCGTCGTCATCATGGTCATCAACTTCTCTGTCTGCATCAACATTATTGGCCACCACCCCTAGCATGTTGCACAAGTCGCGACGTCGTACCTTTATCACCACTAGCCAATTAGGGTCTCGAGGATCGGTAATGTAGAAAACTTGTTCTGCTTGACATGCTAAGATAAATGGTTCCTCTGTTTTCAGGCGACGATTGGCTCGGACACTCATGATTGAGTATTCATCTATATTGTACCCACTTTTATGAGTTGCATCATACCATTCACACTTGAATATGTAGACCTTCCTTCTCCCGATACACTGCAACTCCCAAACCTCTTCAAGAATTCCATAGTACTCCTTGTCAGGAGATGAATCATCGCCTCTGCAAATTACCCCACTATTTTGACTTTTTCAGAATCTTGTCTGCTTAAACTGTAAAATCTAAAGCCGTTAACTATATAACCTGTATATGGTGTATAATGACTAATAGGTCCATCGACTAAATGGAGTAAATCTGCAAGAAAGGACCCTTCCAGTTGCCTTGCCTACAAGCACAGTGAATAAAATTGAAATTAGATTTAGTTTTGAAATTACTAGAAGAAAATTTTGATATTATACTCACATGGAGTTGGAACCATTTGGGAAAGTCAGAGTTATAACTCTTGATCAGATCAAGGTCTCGCATTGGATGTAAATCATTTTTGTATTCCCTGTAAAATCCGCAAGGGTTACGAAGCATATAAGGATACTCATACCATACAAGAAACCAACTTTCAATTTAAAAACACTTACTAGATGTAAGGAAATACTTCTTTGCAGTTGTTTAGGACGTATATGTGAGCCTTCCTCCTCCAATCATCATCGAATATTGTGGGGGGACCTTTCCCAAATGGACGACCAACTTCAACGAATATATCGATTTCCCCATTTCTACTAGAACTTCCATTGTCATCATTATTTCTTCGGGGCTTATTAAACTTGGTATCAATGCCATCAAGATACATTGAACAAAAAGTCAAGCACTCATCAATTCTATATGCTTATGCTATGGAATGAGCTTTATTACGAACATAACACTTAAGGGTTCGCAAAAATCTTTCCACTAGGTACATCCAGCTTGTTTGCACTGGCCCATCAATCCTACCCTCCATAGGCAAGTGAACACACAAATGAACCATGATGTCAAAGAATGAAGGAGGAAATATCATCTCTAGCTTGCATAAGGTCATCACAATTTGACATTGAAGACAGTCAAGATCATCATCAGAATTTTGCAGCACAAGTCTCGAAAGAACGCACTTAATTCAATCAATGGCTCACATACTTTCTTTGGTAAAAGCTTCCTAATTGCTAAGGGAAGCAGTTGTTGCATGAACACATGACAATCGTGGCTCTTCATGCCAAATATTTTCTCCTTCATGTTGACACATGGAGAAATGTTTGATAAAAGTCCATCAGGAATCTTTGAATTTGTCAAGATTTTGCACAATGATTCCATTTCCAACATCGATAGGGTGTAAAGTGAAACTGGAACTTGAGTTCTGCCCTCAACAACTTTCGGATGTAGTTCTTTCCGAATCCCCATTTGTAACAAGTCCAACCTAATTTTGTACGAATCTTTTGTCTGCCCCTTGGTGTCCATTATGGTACCCAACACATTATCACAGACATTTTTCTCAATATGCATGACATTAAGATTGTGGCGGATAAGAAGGGTCTTCCAATAGGGTAGCTCAAAAAATATGCTTTTTTCCTGAAGTTTTCATAGATGTTATTAGCATCATAGTTCATCTTCGTATCCTTTCTAAAAGGTAATTGCTTGAAAGTCTCACATTTCAATAACAATTCATCACCTGACAATGGATTTGGTGCCTTTCTTTTCTCTTTCTCCATTGAATCATGTAGCATTATTTCTCCACTTGTGATTAGGTGGCAACCACCGCCTATGACCCATGTAGCACATCTTACTCGAATTTCCTAAGGGTTGGGCACAAGTGTCCTTATGACACGAAACTCCGGCGAGCTTCCCGATAAGTTTCCCCGCGATTGTCGTTGAGTCTCTCCCTTTCCTCACCTTCCCCGTGATATCTCCCTGTGCCTCCAGGTGTGTTTCACTATTTTTACTGTCGAATTGTGGAGGATTGATATTAAGGGTTTAAGTGAGGGAATTCGGGGATTGGGTTTGTGCTTGAATGAATTCGATAGGCTTACGGTATTGCATGCTATGTTTGATCCTACCTTGGATTCTTTGAACTTAGTTGGCCTACCGAGGAATTTTTTTGGAATGATGGGTTGTCGTGCTTAATGTGTAAAATGATTGTGCGGCGTTTGCTAGGCAGCATGTGTTTGTGATTGTCCCTCTTGGAGCCTAATTTGATGTCCAGGTTTGTTATCCGAGGGCTCCAAGTGCGTTTAATCTTGTGTGGATGGTGAATGGTTTTGAATGTTTTCCTCACTTGGGGCCTAGTCCACTGTCCGAATTTTGTGATTCGAGGGCCTCGAGTGTGGGTGATTGTGTACTCATCATTGACAAAATTCCATGTATGTTGTTGTGTTTTTGCTGCCTTTTGGTTGCAGGACCATGAACACTTACCTGAACATGCTCGACCCTGACCAGAAGAAGACTCCGCGGGAAATCCAACGTCGCAAAGTCTATGAGCACCATTACCTCGATTTTGAGGTCTTCGAGGAGTTGGATGCTCGTGAGGCAATGGAGGCTGTTGTCCGCGCTTACTCCTGGCGCCGTCTCCTTTGCCTCGCTTAGCCGATTTATCAGGAGCTCCTCTGGAAGTTCTATGCCACCTTTGTGCACTTCTCGACTCATGCGGGCGCTCACAGCAACGCCATCCACATCAGGCTTGGCGGGGAGTCTTCTTCCCTCAGCTATGATGACTTCGGCTGGGCCCTGGGGCTCCTTCCACCATTCGCCTGCCACCTGGCCATCGAACAAAAGGACTGTCCTATCTTCCGGGACCAGTGTTTCTTCGAGAGGATCTGCCTCCCGGACTTCGCGGGCGTTGTGTTCACACCGGGTTCAACCACTGCTATTCAGCTGCGCCCAGAGTGGCGCATCCTCAACCAGCTCTTGGGGAAATCCTACACCCCAAGCGGTGGCTCAGCCAATCATCTCCAGCTCCGCACCTTGCATTGCTACACTCCATAAGCCAGCAGGAAGACAATCTCCACTTGGCCTCTATCCTCGCCAGAACCATCACCAAGGTTCTCGCTAAGGTCGTGCTCTTGCTTGTGGCCCGGTGGTCACTGCCCTAGCCCGGTACTACAACATCGACCTCTCCAGTTTCACTGTCATCCTGCCACTGACACCCTTCTCCCGGGAAACCCTACGGCGCCAGCTGCTACTGGAGCGCGACAGGGATGTAACCTAGATTCGGGGACTTCCTCGCCCTGTTCCTCGTGCACCAGAGGGCGATGATCCCCCGAGGCGAGCGATGCTGCCACTCAATGTGGACCCCGTCGGGCCACTCGTCAGACCACACCTTCTGCAGCTGGGGCGTCCACTTCTGTTGCGGGCCCGTCTGCTGCTGCCCCCACATCCTACATTACTGAGCAGCTGACAGCCATTTCTCGCCAGAACGAGCAGATCCTTGCTGGACAGGAGCACATCAACGCCTGACTCGACCGTGAGCGCGAAGGTCGCCGCCGCATCATTTCAGCTCAGCATTACATGATGAGCTACTAGGACATGGCCCCTACAACTGTTAGCTACCCTTGGGAGGCTTCCTGGGGGCATGAGGATCTCTACCCTCCTCCAGCTAGCGATGGTGGCGACGAGAACTAAGCTGGCTCTGGCTGCTGAGCCATCGAGTTGGGCTCTGCATTTGTCTTTCTTTCCAGACGAAGACTCCATTTTGTGTTTCCTTTTCTCTTGTCCTATTTATTTGGATTGTAGACTTGGAACTATGGTTTCTTTCACCCAATGTGTGTGTTTTGATGACTCTAGCTCTGTGCCCGTTGGACTGGTCCTTGTCTAGTCCCCTGCTCTTGACTGATCCGCCCTCCAGTCACCGTTCCTGACCACTCTTTCATGGTAACATCGTTCCCCTTCCCTCTGCTCCATTGAGGGCAATGTCGAACTTAAGTGTGTGTGTGTGGGGGGGGGGGGTACTTTGTATTCATTGGAACGTATATATTTGTGCTTGGAGCCTAGTCTGATCTTGAGATTTGAGGGCTCCAAATACTGATGTTTGCTTGATCATATTGGCACTGTGGGTTGAATTGGTGTATTGAATGGTTTTTGAATTAATGCATGACAACTGAATTGTGACTGAGACAACCTATAATGATGAATGAGATGTGCAGTAGAATTGTGTAGGGGTTCACTTTTCAACTATTTGCTTACCAACTGTGACTTGGATTGATCACTTGCTCTTGACAGTCGTTTATGCATCTAGTTCAGGGAATCAGAATGAGAGATAGAGCATATAGATAGCCATGTGAGATTTGAGCCTGCTCGTTTCTTTCTTCTGCGATAGATCCCTCTTCCATGATGTGTAGCATTCACGTTGTCACTAATTAGGATGATGGAGGCATAGGAATAGCCCACGACCAAATTGACTGTCCTGGTGTGTCATACCCCCTTGTCAGCCCCTTTGAGCCGTGTCGCTTTCTTTCTTTCGGTCTACAATGGAAAATCACCCTTTTGCATCTCTAAGAAGGTTCCACAGAGTGGTTTTTGCATGTTCTCTGTTGTTCTGCTAAACATAATGTGAGGGTTGGAGGTAGTTCTTAAAAGTTGGGTATTTGTTTGAAAAGTGTGCAGAGGTGGTGGTTCTCTCAAGAAATGAAAATAAAAGAAAAAAAATGAATGAAAGCAAAAGAGAGCCACCACCAAAAATCTGAATAGTGCCCATTAAGTAGTGTTTCTTAGCAGTCTGGCTGAGAAATACTAACATTATTGTGACCTCCTTCTCTCTTGTGCTCTAAAGAACTCGAGTAATGCAGAATGGCCGAAAGAAAGTAAGTGGTTTGATTGACTATGATTGTGTTGGGTTAGGAACTGTGGAACCTTGGGGTATGAATACTTCCACCACCTAAAAGGCCTTTTCCCCATGTCCAAGACCCTAGCCAGTCATCTGAACCTGTGTCTAAGAGCTCCAGATTAGTTAGTGGTGACACCCAATATGTGAACTCTAACATTTAGCGGCTGCCTTCATGGTGAAGAGACGTTAGGGATTGAGAGAATAAGCATGCGCATTTTTCGCATCAAATTGTCCTGACCCCACTGGTCGAGGGTGAGCGATTCATTTTCTCATATTCTCTTTACCCCGGTGAGGACCTAGATTGCTCGGTCTTGATTCTGATATCTTGAGTTTTGTTCATGAAGTGTTTGTCTTGGATAAGTGGTTGAGTCGAGTCTATCTTGGTTGGTGAACAAAAGGGAGACTGTTCCTTTACCCGATTTTGCTCTCGAATGTCCTCTGTGGTGGTTGTCTAGGTTGCGGTTGAAGTTGTCCATGTGTTAATGATCAAAAGCCAGTATGATTCACGTATTCTGTGCCGATATGAAATGTCCCTAAGGGTTGCATGATCGAGATGTTGTGAGCTTACCTTGTATTTGATTTAGTTTGCTTGGGGATAAGCAAAACGGTTAAGTGTGGGGGAATTTGATAGCATCGTATTTGCACATGTTTGCACTCTTGTTTCCTGACCATTTTAGCTCGAATTTGTGGTTTCTTGGCATATTTTACACTAGGTTGCTTTGTTTTGTTGTATCTTAGGTCCTAGCGAGTAAAGGGATGCATAGGCGCAAGTTTCGGGTCATTTGGAGGTCAGTTGGCAATTCAAGACACAAATTACGGGCATCCCCTGCACAATTACGGGCGTAATTGCTTCTACCCTGACCGTAAATGCAATGTCGAGCCAAACCCTTGAGAATGTCTGCCGCAGAGCAAATTACGGGCAAGAGTGGACTCATATACGGTCGTAATTACACAAATACTGGCACAAATTGGGTAATTACGACCGTAATTCCCTTCCTTAGAGTTAAGTGAAACGCGTGTTTTGGGTGAAATACGAGCATACCATTTTTATGACTGTAATTCAGCCCGTATTTCGCCCAGAATCGGGTTTTAGAGGCATATTCGAGCCAAAGGAGAGGAAATCGAGTTTTTGAGCAAATAACCGAGTTTTAGAGAGAGAAAGTGCGAAGAACAAACCCTAGGAGCTATTTGGAATGGATTTCTCACCATTGAAACCCAGATTGCATCCCCAGGAGTGAAGATCGACATTCCAGAGCAGATTATCCTCATCTTTATGAGTATGACTACTCTTATTTCTGTTTTCCTCTCTCTCTATGGAGTATAACCTTCTCTCACTTGGGTATGAAGAACCCTAGTTCCATGTGTTAGGGATCTTGATTGTAATGACTTGGGATTGTTATACTGATTGGTTATAATCGATTGATGCATGAATCATTGAGTCAATTGAAGTCTGATCATCTTTTCTTGATTTCTGCTGCAACCTGATATAGATAGAATCTGATTAGGTTGTTAGAGCTTCATCAATCGGTAGTGGTAGATTGGTTATACGAGAGTTAATCGATTTACTGCTTTGTACTGGAATCTAATTCTGGTAGTGGAGTTCTGTGCTTATTGCCTCAACAGTCTATCCCGGTGAAGGTCAGTCGCCTGCCGGTTAGCCTGCCTGAGAGGGCTTGGTCAGCTTAAGAGATTCCAAGCTACTGTCGGATCTTCCGCAATTTAATCAACAGTTAATCAACCCAGGGTAATTACAACCTCGACCAAACTAAGGAGCTTGGGGGACTCATTCCCGAGTGAATCTTTCCTTGCTTAAGAACTTTGAACCATTTCCTGCTTTCTTACTGGTTTTAGTTAAAATCACAATCACTCGACTTAGTTTGCTAGATAATAGATAATCACGGAGTAGGTAATAGATCTAGACCCCGGGTTGATAAATAGAACTTGCCACTATTCTACATTTTTGGACTGCGATTACACTTGGTCGCAGTTTGGTGTTGTGTTTTAGCGTGTCAGTAGCCCTAGTGCAGTTCTTCACGACCGCGATCTCCTCCTTTTATCCTGCGAACTTCCACATGTCGCTAAAGGATCGCGGCCTGTGGCGTAAAGATCACGACCTGTGGCATAAAGATCGCGGTCGGGATCGCCCCTAGCCTGCCATCTTGAATGCAGACATAAAAGGACAATCGCGGGCGCTGCTTGGGCCAAAAACTCATTTTTCCCCAATTCTCTCCATTTTCCTTACCTAGAACTCGAGTTTGGAGACGGGGGACTCAAATTTTCATCTCACAACTTCGATTTCTTCATTTCTTCTTAATCTAGTTCGATTTTTGAGCTTCTAAACATGTCTGCAAGTAGCTCAAGGTAAGAATTCGCCCCATTCCTTATGTTTTTTCATCTTTTGGGTGCCAAATTAGAAAAGAGGAAGAACTTGAGTTCTTGCTCCAATTTTGGGGAAATGAGGTTGTTCCTTGGAATGCTTGGTGAGTGAGAATCAATGTATACTTGTTGTGGATTTGGTGTGTGGATTCGAAGGCCTTGGTGGGTATATGCTTGTGATTGAAAGATTTGAATTTTGAAAATTTTTCCCTCTAAGTGCTCGATAATTTGCCCGAACCACACCCCTTTTTTGAAACTCCTTGATTCCATACTTGATTCTTATCTTGAATGTTGTTATCTGAATACTGGGTTAGGCTTGAGCATCTTTGACTATAGTTTCGTAACTGGTTCTTGAGCATAATTTTACTGCACGATCTAGACCCACATCTATGTGCGCACTCCTTCACCACTGCGGTTCAGTTACGCTAGTGGGGAAGAAGAGTTCGAGACAGACGAGGACGAGGACTATGTAGTGAGTGATCCATGGCATCGCAAATCCATTCTCTATCTTTTCCTTTCCTAGCTTGAACTATTGACGCTTTTTTATTTTGGGTACTTTCTCGTTTGTTTCGGATGTTAGTTTTCGGTGTGTTTAATTTTACATTTCTACCTATCTTAGATTTGTTGTTTCAGCTTAACGCACTTCCACCTACTTTTTATCTTGATGACTATATTTTTGTTTCCTTATCTAGTTTTGTGCTCCATGTTTATTATCGCAGAGAACCTACACATTTATGCCCCATCTTTCTTCCCTGACTACAACATACCAAATGGTAAACTTATTGTGATTCTAACCTAGAATTCCCACATTGAGGACAATGTCTCTCAAGTGTGGGGAGAATGCATTGTATAGTTTTCAAAGAGTTCACATATGTTGTCATTTCGATTAGTCAAATCCCTCAATGATGAATATGAGACGTTTATAATTGCTTGTGGGAATGTGATTGATTAATTAAATAGGTTGTTGTAGTCGAAAGGCTTATATGAGTGTGTTTTGGAACCTTGAATGTCATGCCCAAAATTTTCAAATTTGTGGGTTCCAAACACTTGGTTCCTTGCATCTCCCTACTCAACTTGCTTTGATGATTGGTTGGTGTGTTGTGCTCGCTAGGTGATACTTGCATGATAAGAGTATCGGTATATGAGGAGTTTTACTATCCTTCAAAAGTTCGGTGCAATGTGCATGAACGAAGAAAAGGGAGACAAATTAACGAAAACTCCTACTTAGAAAGAAAGAAAGAATAAAAAGCACCTTTAAAAATTTTGGTGTTTGTCTGTTGTTTGAGTATGGTCCTCACCCAAGAGTTTGTGCATTCACAGTAGGATGATATTAACATTCATTCATCTCCGTCTACTCTCCTTTATGCAATAAAGAACTAGAGTGTATGCCCCATTAATTTGTCTTTCATGTTGCATTGGTTTGAGTAGGTTTGTTTCAGGACAAGCAAACACCTAAGCATGGGGGAGTTTGATAACACTGTAATAGTGTTATTTAACCTGCACTTATTGGAAGATTTTGTGTCTAATTGTTCTTTATTCGTCTTATAAAATGTCAATTTCATACCCATTTTGTTTCTTTTCATTATGATACAGTTTTGGGAGGCATTTGACATTACGAGCAAAGATGGTGAGGAAATGAGCAAGAATGTGTAGAATCAAGGAGAAGAAAATGCCAATGCCAAGATCGCAGATGAAGGGCTCAAGTTTCAGACCCCGAAGTTGGACCACAAAGTCTTCTAGAAGATTGCGGGCCAAATCGAGAGGTCGTGACCGCAAAGTGGAGCATTCCGACTGTGAACTGTGGAAGGAGTCTTCGTTGGGAGAATAGAGAGTTTCCCCACTTTCTTCGCGGTCAACGTTGATCCAGACTAAGGAAAAAGATCACACCCGCGACACAAAAGTTTGCGGCCGCGATCTTCTCTCTTCAGGCCGCGAACTAGCCCAAGATTTCCAGCGCCTATAAATAGTGGAGCTGCTGGAAAGAAAAGGGAGAGGTTCCTTAGAGTGAAAAATTAGGGTTTTGGAGTGTTTTAGAGAGGGAAACACCTTGGGAGAGTTTCATTGAAGATCCAGTCAACCCAAGGAGAAAGGAGAAGAATCTCGATTCTATCATTCCCCTCTTCTAGTTTGTGTTTTCTTTCTCTCTAATGACTTGATTCTCTAATGGTTGTATAGGGAAGATGAACCCTAGTTTATAGGTTGTGTATGAATGGGTTTATGAATGAATGTGTTTATCTAGTTGATTTTATTGTTATTATAGCTTTGATTGTGTTTGGGTAAGTCGCTCTAATCTTCTCTACTAGTCTATTTTACGCTTCTACGCTAGGTTTGGAGTTATAGAGTTAGACGAGTATGTGCCATCAAGCAAATCGAAGTTAGATGTATGAATAGAGGTCTATAGTGGTCGAGGCGACTGAACCCCTGTTACAGGTAGCCTTCCAAGATAGAACCCGGGATGAAACCTCGGCATGGAAGGTGGATAGTGTCCATTGATAGGTTCCAAGAAAAAGAGAGGGTTAGGGGAGGCGTACTCTGAGGAGTGTGGATAACCACGAAAGCCCATGGAAAAGAGCTCACTCACCACATTCCCTGAACCCTACTTGACAATCATGGCTAGGATGATTCGACCCTAGGCAACTATCACATCTCTAGTGTTCTCCTAACCACTTGGTTGGTTGTGTATGTTGCCTTAAGAGTAGGTTAAATTAGTTCAAACGCCTCACCAAACTTCCGACCCGATTCGATACTAGTTCGGAGCAAAGTAATAATAGACTTAAGGATCCCTTGGAATCCCACCGAGCCACTTTAATAAAACCTTAGCTTGGTTATAGTTGGCTTAGTTATGATTGAATAAAGAGTGTGCTTCGACTTTATAAATTTAAAGCTCGATCGTGCACGAGCAAGAGCATGATCAGTCACCTACGTTTACCCATAATGTCTTGCCCAATACAATTCTCAAAGTCGGTCGTCACTAGCATGAGGAGAGTGGAATTCTTGAGTTTTGGTTGGTTGTGGCTTAGAGTAAGTAGGGCTTCTTGGTTCCGGGACAGGCGATGAGCCGAGAGTAAAGGGTTAAATAATTGATTTTTAAGGGGAAGGAGAGAAACTTGCTGTTTTTTGTTTGTGGGTAAGAGAAAAAGTGTTTGTATTTATGTCTGTATTTTTAGAAGGAAAAGAAGTGCAGGGAAGAAACCGAAGGGTGCTCTGAAAAAAAGGAAGCCTCTGTTTGGTAGAGGTTTGTTGTCTGTGTAAGAAGAAAAAGTATCAAGAATAAGAAAATAGTCTTCGGCCCTCTAGTGTTCGTTGGTGAGAAGAAGAAAAGAAGAAGATGATTATTCTGGGTAAAAAGAGGAAGAAGAAGAACTAAATCCCCTGTTTCTTTTTCAGAATTTCGTTTGGCTGAAGAAGAAGAACAAGAGAAGCCAAGATTTTTGTTGTTTGTTTTATCTGTTCGGTTCAGAGGAGGGAATGGGAGCTTTTATTGATGGATTTTTTCCTTGTCTGTTAATCAGATGAGAAGAAGAAACGAGTGTAGGAAGCTTGGGCCCATAAAGATGAAAAGCCCCAAGAGGGAAAAATAAGACTGTTGTTTTATGGCCGAAGAAGCCATTGGTGGGGGGTTTTATTTGGTTAATATGGGTGTAGGTTATGTTGTATTTATTCTATTGGTTAATGAACAGGTTGGGCTCCTTTGGTTCTACCAGTCTGGTTCCGCCGAGACTGGGCTTGGTCCGAGCTTGACATGGGTTTTAGCCCAAGTTGACTGTAGTTTGGGCTTGGTTGACCAGCCTTGAACTTAGGTTGACTGGCACTTGACTTGGGCTTGGACTTGCACCATAACTGACTTGGGTTTAGACTTTGGGCCCTTCCTTTTTATTAGTTTTATTAAACGTAATAATATTTGTAATCTTTGTTTAATGAAGGGTGTAATTTTTTACTAATCATAGTTATTATCGTTATTTAGAAATTGAAGTTTATGTTAATAAGTTGTAATTTCTATTTGACTTTCTCTTCCTATTTCATTGTTCCCAAATCGAGGTCCAAATCCAACATCATATTCAATAATTACCGATGTTAAACAACTCATGTCAACGAGGTTGAGCAATTGCTTAATTCTTTAAACCAAATTAAAACAATGAAGGGTGTAATTTGCTATTGCTAATCCGACCGAGGTAAAACAAACACGACTCATCTCAAGCACCACGAATACACTTTAGTTAGAAGAATGTTTAAGATTTACTATTGCTAACCTTAAACAAAAAATAAAATCTTTTTAATTAGATATGTTTTAACCCGGACAAAAAGTGGTGTCTACAAATGCCCCCCTTTGTCTATCTCTTGGTATTTAAGAGGTATACAAAGTAATTATACCACACCATTTTGGCCGGTTTACTAATAGAGTTGTGATTATTTAGAGTTTGGTGTACTGACCAACTCTCCTTAAGTATTATGAAAGTATAGGTCATTGATCAGCTCCAATTTCGTGTATCCGAAATAGGGTGCTAACTAGTACCTTTGTAGTGTAGTTATCCTTTGTGGTGTAGGCGTCTTACGTAGTGTAGCCTTGTCATGTGTACTTATCAGCTTCCTGCATTGCAGCCGAGATGTAGGTGCCAACTAGATTTCCTCGTAGTGTAGCCATCCTTAGCAGTGTAGCCATCTTTCGCTGTGTAGCCGTGTCATGGATGCTAGTTACCTCCATATCAGTGTAGCCGAGATGTAGGTGCCAATTAGTTTCTCACGCAGTGTAGCCATCCTTCGCAGTGTAGCCATGTAATGGGTACTTATTAGCTCCCTGGCAGTGTAGTCGAGATATGGGTGCTAATGAGTTTCTCGCAATGTAGCTTTATAGTGGGTTCTAAAAAGCTCTCTTGCAGTATAGCGCCTTTTGAGTACTTATTGATCTCCCTCGCAGTGTAGCCTTCTTTTGCAGTGTAGTCGTCTAGTAGGTCCTAATTAGCTCTCTTGCAATGTGGCCGACTTGTAAGTGCTAATTGGTTTCCCTGGCAGTGTAGCCTTCTTATGGGTCCTGATTAGCTCCCTGGCAGTGTATCCTTCTTGTGGATACTAATTGGTTTCCCTCACAATATAGCTTTCTTCGCAGTGTAGCCTTCTTATGTTTGAGGATATGCAGAGTTTTCACCTTGACTGTGATTTGTATGCTTGAAAAGATATGTTAAAAACCAAAATCCATAGAATTGAGATGCATCTTTTGTATTTTGGTAATGATTGTCTGGGGTCATTGATGAAAGAATGTAAGATGTATGATATGATGTGATGTAATCTCACGACAAGATATGTTGTTTGGAGAGGTGTGCTTGATTGATATTTACTTTGACCATGAAATCCTTGAAACTAGTCATTTAATGAATGATGTGATATGATGTGTGAAGTGCATTTAAAAAAGGTTGTATGTTGAGTTCATATGATGATGTATTGAAGGGTATGTTTCAGAAATAGTATAACCCCTCAGCATGGTTTTGATATATTTGTCAAGGACTTTCTTAAATGGATCATCCACAAATAACTATATCATTGTCCCTTTTAGTAACTTGATTTTCAGTTGTGCTTGTGCTAGAGTAGCGTGGGTACTTTCTTCATTCGGAGTGTGTTATTTTCTTGTGGTACTGGGCTTGCCATTTCTGGTGATTGATGAAAGGTTGGTCGTCTTCTTTCTCCACCTTGGACACTGGTGAGCGGTTGATGTGTTAGCCACATAATATTCCTATTCATAATACGTGCTTTGTAGGTTGATTTTGTAGGAGACTTTTATAGCATGGTGGTCTCGTGATAACGTGCTTTATAGTTTGATCTTCTTTATATGAGAGCATGTCATGCAAGAGGAATTTGTCATTTCGGGGTATTGTCTTGCAGATGTTGGTCTTCTAGACATGCTTGATTGACTTCTCCGGGAGGTTTGAGGAACAAAATACTTCGTTGAAGGATATTTTGCTTGACCTGTTGGTCCAATGAATTAGGGTATCTTGGCATCTTTTCATGAAGTGGTGTGAAACTTTAGTAGTTGGACTTGTGAGGTTTTGAGGTTCCTCATCCTCTAGGCTATATCGTGTTATTTGGCACTTCCGCTTCGGGTATGTCCTGTTAGTGCCAACTCTTGCTATCTAGTTGGTTAATCTACAATCTCACACGTCTTGTCTTGGATCGTGCACTTGTATGGTAGTGATGCTACACTGAATTTCTTCTCCTAGTCAGGTCGCTGAAGGATAATTTGACTCAGTGGTTGAATACATTGAATTGTGAGTAATTCAAAATGTTTGAAATTATCCATGGGTTTAAGAGGTGGGAGACCCACTTCATGAGTATTCAAACTACCATCTTTTGCGGGTATTGTCATTTTGCCCTGAGGATATGCTACTTGCTTTCCATTCATCGAAACAAAGTGTGACTTTACCAATCTTGACTCAATATGAATGCAAACAACATTTGAAAAAGAAATAACGGGAACCTAATTTTAGAAATCAAAGCCTTGCTTGAGGGGAGTGTGTGATAACACGATTTTTGTGTGGTTAATGTCACATTGTTTAAATTTTTTTTTCTTTTAGAATTTAAGCTATGATAATATCCATAAGCCCTCACTCTCATTCTCGCTTTTATGCTCAATTTCACTCCCACTCATTTCTATGGGTGCTCCGAGTATACGACATTTCGGCTACTACCAAGATTCTAGTCACAATGTTTATGGGTAAGTGTGCTCAAGGTAGAGGCTGATCATAGAGAGAATGGGAGATCTTTTGTATGGTTTTGTCATGATAGATCTTCGACTTTTTTAAGGAAGCTCTTTCCATATATGAGTTCTAATTGAAGTCCCCGTATTTTTGGAATTTGCATTTCTCCACATAAGTGATTGATATATGAGGTTCTCGTCCTTAGTTGTTTAAAGTTTCACACTAAGGGATAATAGCGTTCCCCCAAAGTGCAGGGCCAGTTGGTGTATGGAGTAGGTCATTTTGGGGTACATCAGGACCTATGATGGTCTTCTTTTCTAGGAATCTTGGTTTTCCAAAATGTCGACCATAGGGATGAATATTGATCATCTTATGTTGCCCCCTTGTTCAGAAATGTTTATTTTAAAAGGTGAGGTGAAGTGGTGAGTGAAGAGGTCTTTGTGAATGTAGAACCCGACTATGAACGTCTTTGCATTGTTGAATTCTTGTTTATGCTCCATATCATGACCCAAGAAGTCTTGATTTGATGAAGCTTTGACTTCTTACTTTCTCCCAGAATGATGAGTATTGGATATCCTTGAATGATATGGTTATAGCTAGGACAACTTTCTTATCAAGGAAATTATTTCTTGAGTTTTTATGTTTATATCGTTCTGCAAACATCTTGATC